>CAWLCW010000031.1:5000-5005000 GCA_963856015.1 Helicoverpa assulta
ACCACCCTGGACGGAGCTGCAGCCCTTTAAAGGTCAACAAAATTGTGATTTTCTTTGGTGACATTTTCCCACAAAAGTAAATCGATAACCCCCCATTTTTTAAATTTCAATAGACATTTAAATACCTTTTCTACATTATCCCCCATTTTCAGATTTTTCCAGGTAGTAGTTTTCTCAAAATCTCCATTTTAAAATATAGTATATAATTAAAACTTATAAATTGTTAAATCAACCCCCGTAATTATTAAAAATCCAAAAACTTTTCATGCATTTATTATACCTTGATAGTATCTTTATCGTTTACAATTATTAAAATTCACTTTAATTTAAATTTAATAGTAAAACAAGGGCCTTTGCGGTCAGTGTGGGAGGGTGTCACCAGGAAAACCCCTCAGAAGAGGGTGAAATCACCCCTGCGCGCAGACACAACTTAGTTTAATATATAGCTTAGGTCTTAACAAATAAGTTAGTTTTTAAATTATAATTTTCGGAGCGAAATTCGGGTCGTGGTAGTAGTTAACGATTTTGTAAACAAACGGATAAAACCGCACAACAAAGTTAACTACGAGATCGCGATCTGAAAATCGACTTCGAAAATAACAGCAAATCTCCAGTTTTTACACCGGCACAGGATAGAATATGGTCAAAAACTATCCCCCACGTTTTCAAAAATCCTGAAAATTCCCTAGAACAGGAAATAAACAGACCTAAATTTTTGTAAACAATAAAAAATTATCTTCGTCCTAGGGGTAGGAAATTCGCTAACAACTTGTGAATATTGAAGGGGACACCTATACATGTTTGCAAAATACTTTCCTACACACCTTAACACGTGCTAGCCGAAACTACACCCTAGATACTTAAATGGTATCAACTAATTCAAGGGTAGTTCGTAAGGGGTGACATTTTTTACAATTATCCAAAGGGCAAAATAAAGGTCTCGACAAGAGCTTTAAAACAAGACCACTCTCGACAAAATCGGTCCAGGAGAAACCGAGCTATCTTCCTTAACAAGTTAAAAATTTACCCGACATATCAGGCAGGGACAAAAAAGGAGGTTATGCTTTTATCTTCATCATATCTCATAAGCCAGGGGAGATAGACGATTTTCGACCTCAAATCCGGCCTTTGTGGTGTCGAAGACACCACGGTTAAAGTCGGGTATAAAACGTCCATCCCCCCTGGTTTGGACCCCCTCCCCTGCACACCCTAAAATAACATCTTTTAAAACCTGATATCTCCGAAACTAAGGGAGATAGCTCGTTTCTGACCTCAAATCCTGCCTTTGTGGTGTCGAAGACACCACGGCAGAAGTCTTATAAGAGGAACCCCCCCCCCATAATTTGGGACCCCCCCCCCTACCCCTAAAAATTTTACTCTAAATTTATTTTACATTTTATTTTTACTGATGCTTAAATCTTAAAATAGTGCTTAGACCTTAGGCTTAAAGCCTTAGTAGACTATAGATTAAATTATAATCTATAATATATTAGTGACTTTATACATTTACATTGTTTATTACATATACACCCATCGACTCTGACCCCTCTATACAGGGTCAGATAGACGTACTGACAACGTTCCCCGACTCACCCGCCAGGTCGACCGCACACATACATTATACAACACACAACCCGCATTACAACAAATACACTTTACATACCTACGCATCACAATGTACCGAACACCGACAACCTCCGGCGCCGCCACAAAACCAGCCACCCCCAGCCCCTCTGCAATAACAACTGCATCGGCAGCAGCGCAGGACGCCGCTAAAACTTTCATCCGGAGACCAGACCGGAAAAGGAGGTCGCTGGATAATATGGCGGTATACCGGACGGAGGACTACGCGACGAAAACTACGGACACACTTCTTCAGGAAGTCATGAAGACCTTTGAGGACATTCCCTCAAAGATCAAAGAATATTCTCAAATGAGAAAAGACATCAAGACCTTCCTGGAGGTACAGTCTGACAAGGGCCTCCGCGCCCTGTTTGAGCTGTGCAAGCGGGTAACCAGCCTGGAAGCAGCGGCAGACGGGACGCGGGCGCCCAGTACGGTCGGGCTGCCTGGAAAAGATGTCCACATCATTGACAAACTGGAGAATGTCGAGACTCAGCTGCAACTTCGGCTGAACAAGCTCGAGGAGAAGATGGTGCTGTGCTTCGACGAACAGAAGACTCTGCGTGACGATGGCGGGTCCGACATCATCGACAAGATCGTCGACAAAATCGACGAGGCTAAGGCGGCCATCAACCAGGCGACGCAAGGCGTCAAGGTGGTGAGCCGCACTCAGATAACCCTCGACGAGAAGCTCGATGGTATTGCCGGTGATGTCGCGGCTGCCAAAGCGACGCTGTCTGAAGTCGCGAAGCAAGAAAAGCAGCCATCCGAGCCTAGGTCGTACGCGAGCGTCGCAGCAGCCAAACCCGGGTACCGGCCGGCACTTCACTCGATGGCGGTCACTCTCGAAGGCAACCAGGAGACTGCCGACGAGGTGCTCGAGCGAGTGAAGAAGGCGGTCGATGCCAGGAGTACTGGCCTAAAAATTAATAAGGTGCGCAAAGCTAAAAACCAAACCGTCATCTTAGGGTGCGACACAAAAGACGATTTAAATAAGGTTAAACAAATAATCGAAAGTAGGGGTCAAGGTTTAATAGTTACACATATAAAAAATAAAAAACCGCTCGTCATCCTAAAGGACGTATTCCTGCAAAGCGACGATGAGGAGTTAATTAGGGCGCTTCATATTCAAAATGCAGAAATATTCGGAGATCTATCACAAGAAGAAATCGAAACAACCATAAAATTCAAAAAACGGACAAAAAACCCCAAAACCGCACATGTCATTGTCCAGGTCGGTCCCGTTGTGTGGAGGAGGATGACGGAGGCTGGAGCCCTCTACCTTGACCTGCAAAGGGTCAGAGTGGAGGACCAGTCTCCGCTCATCCAATGCACGAAATGCTTGGCATTCGGGCACGGCCGGAAATTTTGCACGGACAGTGCGGACAGGTGCAGCCACTGCGGCGGCCCGCATCTGCGCGAGAAATGCGCAGATTACATTGCAGGCAACGAACCGCGGTGCTGCAACTGCTCGCACTCTAGGCTGCAGAACACTGAGCACAATGCCTTCAGCGCCGAATGCCCCATTCGCAAGAAATGGGACTACCTGGCTCGTGCAACAACGATGTACGTTTGACTCACCACACCTTACCCACACAATTACACACACAAACACACAAACTAAATACAATTACACAAACCGGGAGTACAATAAACATTGCAACACTATAGTGGTAAAAACAGAGACACGGAAACCGGACAAACACAATACAATCAAAACACGATATGGAAAATATATAGTGAATATATACATACATATCAAAACACACAGAAACACACAAACCAACAATAACAAAGATGTTTTATAAATAAAAACAGCTCAAGAAAAGTAATAAATATATATAAAATAAGTTTATATATATATTATTAATATAAATATACAAAGAAAGTAAACATATATAGGTAAAATACATGTGAGCAAACCACAAAACAAAACGAGGCCATAACCTTACGGTTGTATCCAACTATACCTAAGTAGCATATAAAATAACAACCATGTATAGGTACAAACACATATACCACAAAATTGGAACAATCAGATAACTAACGTAGTAACTTAGTAATGAACTTACAATAAGACACTAGTATATGAAATAATAAGTACCTAAAGTAAATAAACAAAATGATGTATGTACATAGAAACATAAGAATGCCCCTTCGTCGCTGATGACAGTTAGTGCGCTTCCGGCGCCTATATACCTAATTAAAAAATTTACTGTGAATTTGCAAACCATGAGAGAAATTATGTGAATTATGTAAGTAAGATTATTTATTATCTAAATGTCATACCTGTAACTTAAGTGTAACTAAGCAGTACTTAGACTATAAGAATAAAAATGTTAAATAAAGATAAATAGAAAGTAAGCACCCAAACTTTGTAATGTTATCACAAGTTATAAGTAAAAAGTAAGATTTATGTAGTAAGCCAGATAAAATAGATATTATGTAATAAAGAGTACTTGGAATATAAGAATAAAAAATGTCAAGCTAAGAAATACTGAAGAAAAAGTGTAAACATAATAAAATACAAATATAGATAATAAGATTTAAATGTAAAACAGTTTAATATAATCAAGCAGTACCTAGAATAAGACTATATAAGTTTGTAAAGAAACTGAAAATACATTTAGTCTACTAGTTTTTATTTGAAATATAATAAAACCTTAAAATTTCTTCCCTGAATAAAACTATAAAGTAGATAGGTTACTAGCGGGAATCCCACCCGGCATAGAATAAAAGATGACGAATGAATGCGTAAAGTATGCGGCTTGAAAGTGCGAGAGGCATAGATGCGAGAACGGGAATGAATGAGAATCTAGAATAACAAGGTCCTGCTGTACTTATGAGCGGGGAGAAAGCAGAAAAAAAAAAAAAAAAAAAAAAAAAAAAAAAAAAAAAAAAAAAAAAAAAAAAAAACCAAACACCTAACCTAACCAACCTAACCTAACCTAACCTAACCTAACCTAACCTAACCTAACCTAACCTAACCTAACCTAACCTAACCTAACCTAACCTAACTAACCTAACCTAACCTAACCTAACCTAACCTAACCTAACCTAACCTAACCTAACCTAACCTAACCTAACCTAACCTAACCTAACCTAACCTAACCTAACCTAACCTAACCTAACCTAACCTAACCTAACCTAACCTAACCTAACCTAACCTAACCTAACTAACCTAACCTAACCTAACCTAACCTAACCTAACCTAACCTAACCTAACCTAACCTAACCTACCTAACCTAACCTAACCTAACCTAACCTAACCTAACCTAACCTAACCTAACCTAACCTAACCTAACCTAACCTAACCTAACCTAACTAACCTAACCTAACCTAACCTAACCTAACCTAACCTAACCTAACCTAACCTAACCTAACCTAACCTAACCTAACCTAACCTAACCTAACCTAACCTAACCTAACCTAACCTAACTAACCTAACCTAACCTAACCTAACCTAACCTAACCTAACCTAACCTAACCTAACCTAACCTAACCTAACCTAACCTAACCTAACCTAACCTAACCTAACCTAACCTAACCTAACCTAACCTAACCTAACCTAACCTAACCTAACCTAACCTAACCTAACCTAACCTAACCTAACCTAACCTAACCTAACCTAACCTAACCTAACCTAACCTAACCTAACCTAACCTAACCTAACCTAACCTAACCTAACCTAACCTAACCTAACCTAACCTAACCTAACCTAACCTAACCTAACCTAACCTAACCTAACCTAACCTAACCTAACCTAACCTAACCTAACCTAACCTAACCTAACCTAACCTAACCTAACCTAACCTAACCTAACCTAACCTAACCTAACCTAACCTAACCTAACCTAACCTAACCTAACCTAACCTAACCTAACCTAACCTAACCTAACCTAACCTAACCTAACCTAACCTAACCTAACCTAACCTAACCTAACCTAACCTAACCTAACCTAACCTAACCTAACCTAACCTAACCTAACCTAACCTAACCTAACCTAACCTAACCTAACCTAACCTAACCTAACCTTTTTTTTTTTTTTTTTACTCGGGGGGAAATCCTCATGGACTTCCTCCGCCTGGGGAGAGGCGGAGGGGTGTGCCGGACTCTTACCGGCTAAAACCCCCCTGTGTCCTCCTTACACGTGGGCGCGGGGCCGCGGGAATCCAAATTCTTCCGCAGCCCCGCACTGGTGCTGGCCCGCCTTGCGGGCCTCGCCTCGGGCACGGGGGGGTGAGGTGTTAAACTCCCCCGTGCAACGCCTCAGAGGCGCGCGTCGACACCCGCGCGCGCCTCCGCCTCGGGTCCGTTGAATAGGGGGCGGGGACTTCCCCAAGTCCTTCGCCCCTGGACCCGTTCATGGGGGGCGGAAGAGGGCGTTGTCTGCCCTCCTCCGGCGCCCGGAGCGCCTGCTGCGGGCGGGATCGGCAGTTGAAATCTCCCTCTCCCGTTCCGCAGCTTCCTTCTGCGACATCACGTCCTCGCAGAAGGACACCACTGCGTCCCACGACTCTGCGCTGCCGACCATCTTCCGTACCACGGCCGGCAGCGACAGATCGCCTCCTACTTCATTTGTGAGGACACGGCGCTGCTCCTCCCAAGCAACACACTGAACGAACGTGTGTTGCGCCGTGTCCTCCCCGCCATGGACGCAGTGGTGGCACCGAGCGTCCGGCTCCCTGCCTATGCGACACAGGTACTTGCCGAAGCAGCCGTGCCCCGACAGCACCTGCGTCACCCTGAACGACAGGGAGCCGTGCCTTCTCCCGAGCCAGTCGTCGAGCACTGGCCGGATCGCCTCGACGGTGGCGAGGCCGGCGGTAGGGCGCAGAAGCCTCTGCCGCCATTCCGCCACCAAGACCTGACGGAGCTCTGCTCGGCGCTGCGCTATCTGCCGCTGCACCGGCCTCGAGTCCCGTGCCCGCTCTTCCTCGCGCCACCGATACAGCGACGCGAGTACTTTAGCCTCTAGGTCCCAGGGCGGGGATCCGGCCAGGACGCAAGCCGCCTCGTAGGAAATCGTGCGATACCCGCGGACGACTCTGACGGCCATCGCCCTCTGCGGTCTGCGCAGAATGGCTAGAGTGCTGGCCGCCAGGTCCATCGCCCACACAGGGGCCCCATATAGGGCCATGGACCGCACGATTCCCACGTACAACCGCCTACAGGCGGCGCTCGGGCCCCCCATGTTAGGAAGCAACGTTGACAGCGCGCCCGCTGCACCCATCAGCTTGGGCACCAGCCGCCGGAAGTGGGGGCCGAATTCCCATCGGCTGTCGAGCACCAATCCCAGATACTTCATGGTGGACTCGACAGCTATCCGGGCTCCACCGACCACGATGTGTGATCCCGACGGCGGCGCGCGTCGGGGGCCATGAAACACCATGGCCTCCGACTTGTTGAGGGCCACCTCCAGGCCCAGGCGCCGGATGCGGTTCACCACCTGTGACACCGCAGCCGTGGCTATCAACGCTGCTTCCCTGTGCGAGCTCCCCCGGGCAGTGACAAGCGTGTCGTCCGCATAACACGTCAAGTCGGCGCCCGACGGGAGTTCGCCTCTCAGCACCCAATCGTAACCGATGTTCCACAGGAGCGGCCCCAGCACCGATCCCTGTGGAACACCGCACGTCATGAGGTGCCGACCGGCACCGTCATGTCCCCGATATGTGACGCATCTACCTTCTAGGTAGGCCCCTACTGTGCGACGGAGGTAGGGAGGCACGCGGTGATATCTCAGTGCCTCCCGAATACAGCTCCAGGGCAGGGTGTTGAACGCGTTGGAGATGTCTAAAGACACCGCCAACACCACCCCACCCTGGGACACCGTCTCCTCCGCCAGGGCTCTCACGCGCATTATGGCGTCTACGGTGGAGCGCCCGCGACGAAAACCAAACTGGTTGTCGTCCAGGTCCGGCCCCTCTCTGCACAAGTGGCTGACGAGGCGATCTGCGATGACACGCTCAAAGAGTTTGCCCGCCTCGTCGAGCAGCACTATGGGCCGGTACGCGGACGGCGAGTCCGCGGGGCGCCCCTCCTTCCTGAGCAGGACCAGCCTCCCCTCCTTCCACACACTGGGAAACTGACCCTGCTCGAGACATGCCGTGAAGAGCCCTCTCAGCTGGGGCTCTAGCTCCTTCAGAGCCAGGACGAGAGCTCGGCCAGGAACTCCGTCGGGTCCGGGCGCCGTGTTCTTAGCCCGGAGCCGCGACACGGCCGCTCTCGTCTCTGCTTGCGTCACCTCGGGGACATCGGTGCTCTCCTCTTCGGGAGAGTCTGTGGCCGAGGGTGAAGCCATCGTCGGGGGAACGTGTCCCGCTCGCTCAGGGAAGAGCGCCAATACGACCGCCCCTAGCAGCTGGGGCTGCATGCTCTGCACCAGTGGAGGCGCCCATGCACGCAGCTTGCCCCGTACCCAACGGTAGGGGCGGCCCCACGGATCCCGATCCAGGGACCCCAGCAGCTCCTCCCTGGCACGCGACTTAGAATCGCCGATGGCCAGCCACAGAGTCTCCTTGGACGCGCTGTACGCCTCATACAGCGCGTCCTCCTCGGCGGAAACCCGTCGACGTCGTCTCCGGTATCGTGTGTACTGGCGGCGAGCCGCAACGCACGCGATGCGCAACTGCGCAATCTCGGCGGTCCACCAGTACACCTGGCGCCTTGCGGACTGTTGGCGGACGCGGGGCATGGACGCGTCGCAGATCTGCGTCATCGCCCCGCGAAACCGCAGCGCCACCGCTTCGACGTCGACGGGGCCGTCCGTCGCCGACTCCCAAATCCAGGACTGGACTAAGGCAGCTTCCTCGAGCAGTTCCTTGTCGATGCACTTAAGCGCCCAGCGCGGGCCGTCGTTGATCGGGGCTGTTGGATGGCGGCCGCTCGCGGTCTGGGCAGAGACGTCGAACCGGATATACCTGTGGTCCGACAGCGTCTCCACCTCCACGGCGACACGCCAGTCGCGGACTCGGCTGGCGACAGAGGGGCTAGCGAACGAGACGTCCACTATCGACCCGCCCCGCTGCCGCACGCACGTGTATTCCGAGCCCCGATTCAGGACGACCAGACCGGTCGTCACCGCCCACTCTTCCAGCACCTCGCCCCGAGGGTCAGTGACCGGAGATCCCCACGCCGATGACTTGGCGTTGAGATCCCCGAGCACCAGAACGGGGCGAGGGTGATGGCGGCCTACGACGGCGCCCAACTCGACAAGGAAACCCTCGAAGTCGGCGAGACTCTTGTTGGGGGAGAAATACGCCCCCACAATGACGATGCCGCCCGAGACCGCAGCAACCCAGCCACGGCCCCGAGACGGGTCGGTCAGAGTCCCGCCAATAATGGCCACCAAACCGTCAGCGCACCCCAGCCAGTTGTCACGGGCGGGGATGAAGTACGGCTCGGCGACCACAGCCACGTCAATCGACCACTCTGCCATGCTCTGGAGGAGAAGATCCTGAGCTCTGGCACAGTGGTTGATGTTGCCCTGGAGGAAATGGAGGTGCCCTATTATTGACACTCCATTCCCACGGCAACGGTCCTGGGCCGGGAGTCGGCCGCGGAGCTACTGGCCTGCGGGGGTGGTGAGGTTTCCCCGGCAGGCTTAGAGCTCCTCTTCTTTTTCTTGGCCTTGCTGGCAGGCGCGCCACAGGCCCCTCCGCCCACTTTGTGTCCCGCTGGCTTCCCCACAGCCGAACACAAGCAGCAGTTTGGCGCCGCGGAACACTGGGCCGCCTTGTGGCCGGGCTGACCGCAACGATAACAGAGGTCGCTGCGGTCAATCTCGGCGGTGCATTTTGCCCGGACGTGCCCCTTCTCCAGGCACCGGAAGCACCGCAAAGCCCGGGGCTGCAGGAGTTTCACCCTCGCTGCAACCCAGCCAACCAGCAATCTGCCACTATCGGCGATCTTTTTCGCCGACGCTACAGGGCACCGAACCCAGACTACGCCGAGTCCGGTAGCGTCAACGCGTATGTCGCCGGCCCGCACCTTGTCCGGCGGACACTCTCCGCCACGAGCAACGGCCGCCGCCACCTCCTCAGAGGTCACGGAGTCGTCCAGGCCAGCAATCCGCACTTCTGCGGTTTTCATTGGCCTGGAGACCCGGACGTCCTCTGGGTTGAGGACCTCCTTCATTTTGGCGGCCAGAGCGTCCGCCTTCTCGACGCTGTCGCTCGCAGCACCAGCCACCTCAAACAGCCGCGCACCCGTGGCAGCCTGCCTGAGGGTGACGGACTGGAGGCCAAGATCTGCCAATTTTATCTTGGCCTTGGCCTCGGCAATCACCGACTGGTACGTAACGCCGCGCTCCGCAGCTCCGGGCTGGAGCGTTAGCGTAACAGCCTCAGAACGAGGCGCACGTATCGCCGGCGCATTGCGACCGCCGGTCTTTTTGGCAGTCCGTCGCGCAGGCTGCGCAACTGCGGCGCGCGCTGCTGCTGGTGCCGCGGCCTTTTTGGCGGCTTTGCGGGCCTTCTTGCGGCCCACGACTTTCGCCCAGGTCTCACCCTTGGACCCGGCAGTCGTGGGCTGAACACTCGACGGGGTTCCCTCCACGGGCTTTTCAACACCCTCCGCGGGCTTCCCCTTTTGAGGCGCAGGTCTCGGCGGCTCCTCCGTCCTCCGTTTGTCCGCCGCTAATGTCGGCCGGAGGATTGGCTCCTGCGGAAGGCGCCGAGAGATGGCCTCGATGCGAGCGTTCATCATGCTCCCGCACTGGAGCATGCAGAGCCGAACAATGCGCTCGACCTCATCGTCGGTGTGCGCGCTTGTCGGTCCCGGTGCGGGAGTGGGAGTCGCCATGGGCGGAGTGGCGACGGCGGCAGATTGTGGCTGCTGCTGCTCGCTCAGCGCAGCCACTTGCCGCCGGAGATCCTCCAGATCTCTTCGGAGGCGGCTGTTCTCCTCCTGCAACTTAGTGACCTCGTCTGAGGCCGTTCGGTTGAGGAGGTCTCCAACCGCCTCCTTGATGTCGGCGGCTGCCTCCTTGAGGGCGCGGGTGAATGTGCCCTTCAGGTTGCCGGACTGCGTGGCAACCTTCAGGACGACATCCACGCCGCCCAACACTTGTTGGCTTAACGCCACCGCCGACATCTCCCCTGAAGCCGCCAAAGCGGCACGTCGCTCGCGGGCGCGTCGGGCCATCTCTGTCACCTCGTCGACCGCGACCGCCCTCCGCTGCTCTCTTTTGGCGGCGTTGAGCTCTGCTTTCGTGCTTCCTAGGGAAACACAGCTCACGCCGCCAGGGTCCTCGCTCCTGACCCCAACATCACTCTCTTCGCTGGCCGCCGGAGTAGCGGAGCGCAGAAACCGCCCCCGCGAATCCCTCGGCGGCCGCAAAGAGGCCCCCCCTCCTGTTGGTGCCGGTTTTCGGCCCCGCCGAGCTGTCGGCACTTTTGGGGCCGATAGGTCCTCCTCGCTTGAGGATAGGCCTATCGACCCATCTCGGTCCGAGACTTCATCGCGCGGACGCTTCCTCCAAAATCTGGAGGCAGTTCCGCGCGACTCCCCGTCGGACAGGACCACACTGCACGGTCTGCAGCCCCCCTGGCTCAAGACCGTGCCAAGATTGGTGCTTCCAGTAGCACTATCAGCAGCAGGGGCCTGGTCGCCTACCCCTGCGCGTCCGTCGGTCGCCAATTTCACACTCACAGGCCCGGATACCTGTGAGCGCCGGTTGTCAGCCGGGTCACATGACATAGAATCGGTGCTTCCAGTAGCCACATCCGCTACAGGGGCCTGGTCGCCTACCCCTGCGCGTCCTTCGGTAACCAATTTAACACTCGCAGGCCCGGATACCTGCGAGCGCCGGGCGTCAGCCGGATCGCAAGACAAGACACACTCTATATCTGACATTTCCATTTACGATATGGGTGGTACACACATCGCTTCCCCAAGGCGATGCGGCCACTCTTTTTGGGAGGGTATTTAGTCCCCCCGAGGCCAGCGGATGCCTCCGGTGCAGGATACACCGCCCGCTGCTCGGTATCTACAACTAGGACACTAACCTAAGACTAAACCTAATATATTTTTGTATTTTTTGTTATTTTGTAATTTTTTTCTCTTTGGTTTTTTTTTTTTTTTTTTTTTTTTTTTTTTTTTTTTTTTTTTTTTTTTTTTTTTTTTTTTTTTTTTTTTTTTTTTTTTTTTTTTTTTTTTTTTTTTTTTTAAACTAACTTAAAACTAACTTAACCTACTTGGCACCGTGGCTCAGCACCTCGCCACGGATGCCCCAATACCGCAGGTTGAGGAGCAACCTGCGGCCTTCCCCACCTCGGTCACCACGACGAGCACGCCGCGGAGACCCGTAGACCGCGGACTGTACAACGGCCCGCGATCTACCCCACCTCGCTCCCTAGTCGTGCACTCTGCTGCTGCAGAGTGCAGATAGGGAGCCCTCGGGAGCGACTCCTCCGCTCCTGTCGAAATTAGCCACGGACAACAATCTCCTCTATCCCACCCCCCGCGAAGAGATTATTGTCCGTGCCCAGGGTGCACCGGCCCGGTGACTGCTCTTCCCTTAGGACGTGTCCACAGGGACCAGCAGTTGCCGAGCACACGGGGAGGTTTTCTGACAGGCACCCCAACCTAACCTAACCTAACCTAACCTAACCTAACCTAACCTAACCTAACCTAACCTAACCTAACCTAACCTAACCTAACCTAACCTAACCTAACCTAACCTAACCTAACCTAACCTAACCTAACCTAACCTAACCTAACCTAACCTAACCTAACCTAACCTAACCTAACCTAACCTAACCTAACCTAACCTAACCTAACCTAACCTAACCTAACCTAACCTAACCTAACCTAACCTAACCTAACCTAACCTAACCTAACCTAACCTAACCTAACCTAACCTAACCTAACCTAACCTAACCTAACCTAACCTAACCTAACCTAACCTAACCTAACCTAACCTAACCTAACCTAACCTAACCTAACCTAACCTAACCTAACCTAACCTAACCTAACCTAACCTAACCTAACCTAACCTAACCTAACCTAACCTAACCTAACCTAACCTAACCTAACCTAACCTAACCTAACCTAACCTAACCTAACCTAACCTAACCTAACCTAACCTAACCTAACCTAACCTAACCTAACCTAACCTAACCTAACCTAACCTAACCTAACCTAACCTAACCTAACCTAACCTAACCTAACCTAACCTAACCTAACCTAACCTAACCTAACCTAACCTAACCTAACCTAACCTAACCTAACCTAACCTAACCTAACCTTTTTTTTTTTTTTTACTCGGGGGGAAATCCTCATGGACTTCCTCCGCCTGGGGAGAGGCGGAGGGGTGTGCCGGACTCTTACCGGCTAAAACCCCCCTGTGTCCTCCTTACACGTGGGCGCGGGGCCGCGGGAATCCAAATTCTTCCGCAGCCCCGCACTGGTGCTGGCCCGCCTTGCGGGCCTCGCCTCGGGCACGGGGGGGTGAGGTGTTAAACTCCCCCGTGCAACGCCTCAGAGGCGCGCGTCGACACCCGCGCGCGCCTCCGCCTCGGGTCCGTTGAATAGGGGGCGGGGACTTCCCCAAGTCCTTCGCCCCTGGACCCGTTCATGGGGGGCGGAAGAGGGCGTTGTCTGCCCTCCTCCGGCGCCCGGAGCGCCTGCTGCGGGCGGGATCGGCAGTTGAAATCTCCCTCTCCCGTTCCGCAGCTTCCTTCTGCGACATCACGTCCTCGCAGAAGGACACCACTGCGTCCCACGACTCTGCGCTGCCGACCATCTTCCGTACCACGGCCGGCAGCGACAGATCGCCTCCTACTTCATTTGTGAGGACACGGCGCTGCTCCTCCCAAGCAACACACTGAACGAACGTGTGTTGCGCCGTGTCCTCCCCGCCATGGACGCAGTGGTGGCACCGAGCGTCCGGCTCCCTGCCTATGCGACACAGGTACTTGCCGAAGCAGCCGTGCCCCGACAGCACCTGCGTCACCCTGAACGACAGGGAGCCGTGCCTTCTCCCGAGCCAGTCGTCGAGCACTGGCCGGATCGCCTCGACGGTGGCGAGGCCGGCGGTAGGGCGCAGAAGCCTCTGCCGCCATTCCGCCACCAAGACCTGACGGAGCTCTGCTCGGCGCTGCGCTATCTGCCGCTGCACCGGCCTCGAGTCCCGTGCCCGCTCTTCCTCGCGCCACCGATACAGCGACGCGAGTACTTTAGCCTCTAGGTCCCAGGGCGGGGATCCGGCCAGGACGCAAGCCGCCTCGTAGGAAATCGTGCGATACCCGCGGACGACTCTGACGGCCATCGCCCTCTGCGGTCTGCGCAGAATGGCTAGAGTGCTGGCCGCCAGGTCCATCGCCCACACAGGGGCCCCATATAGGGCCATGGACCGCACGATTCCCACGTACAACCGCCTACAGGCGGCGCTCGGGCCCCCCATGTTAGGAAGCAACGTTGACAGCGCGCCCGCTGCACCCATCAGCTTGGGCACCAGCCGCCGGAAGTGGGGGCCGAATTCCCATCGGCTGTCGAGCACCAATCCCAGATACTTCATGGTGGACTCGACAGCTATCCGGGCTCCACCGACCACGATGTGTGATCCCGACGGCGGCGCGCGTCGGGGGCCATGAAACACCATGGCCTCCGACTTGTTGAGGGCCACCTCCAGGCCCAGGCGCCGGATGCGGTTCACCACCTGTGACACCGCAGCCGTGGCTATCAACGCTGCTTCCCTGTGCGAGCTCCCCCGGGCAGTGACAAGCGTGTCGTCCGCATAACACGTCAAGTCGGCGCCCGACGGGAGTTCGCCTCTCAGCACCCAATCGTAACCGATGTTCCACAGGAGCGGCCCCAGCACCGATCCCTGTGGAACACCGCACGTCATGAGGTGCCGACCGGCACCGTCATGTCCCCGATATGTGACGCATCTACCTTCTAGGTAGGCCCCTACTGTGCGACGGAGGTAGGGAGGCACGCGGTGATATCTCAGTGCCTCCCGAATACAGCTCCAGGGCAGGGTGTTGAACGCGTTGGAGATGTCTAAAGACACCGCCAACACCACCCCACCCTGGGACACCGTCTCCTCCGCCAGGGCTCTCACGCGCATTATGGCGTCTACGGTGGAGCGCCCGCGACGAAAACCAAACTGGTTGTCGTCCAGGTCCGGCCCCTCTCTGCACAAGTGGCTGACGAGGCGATCTGCGATGACACGCTCAAAGAGTTTGCCCGCCTCGTCGAGCAGCACTATGGGCCGGTACGCGGACGGCGAGTCCGCGGGGCGCCCCTCCTTCCTGAGCAGGACCAGCCTCCCCTCCTTCCACACACTGGGAAACTGACCCTGCTCGAGACATGCCGTGAAGAGCCCTCTCAGCTGGGGCTCTAGCTCCTTCAGAGCCAGGACGAGAGCTCGGCCAGGAACTCCGTCGGGTCCGGGCGCCGTGTTCTTAGCCCGGAGCCGCGACACGGCCGCTCTCGTCTCTGCTTGCGTCACCTCGGGGACATCGGTGCTCTCCTCTTCGGGAGAGTCTGTGGCCGAGGGTGAAGCCATCGTCGGGGGAACGTGTCCCGCTCGCTCAGGGAAGAGCGCCAATACGACCGCCCCTAGCAGCTGGGGCTGCATGCTCTGCACCAGTGGAGGCGCCCATGCACGCAGCTTGCCCCGTACCCAACGGTAGGGGCGGCCCCACGGATCCCGATCCAGGGACCCCAGCAGCTCCTCCCTGGCACGCGACTTAGAATCGCCGATGGCCAGCCACAGAGTCTCCTTGGACGCGCTGTACACCTCATACAGCGCGTCCTCCTCGGCGGAAACCCGTCGACGTCGTCTCCGGTATCGTGTGTACTGGCGGCGAGCCGCAACGCACGCGATGCGCAACTGCGCAATCTCGGCGGTCCACCAGTACACCTGGCGCCTTGCGGACTGTTGGCGGACGCGGGGCATGGACGCGTCGCAGATCTGCGTCATCGCCCCGCGAAACCGCAGCGCCACCGCTTCGACGTCGACGGGGCCGTCCGTCGCCGACTCCCAAATCCAGGACTGGACTAAGGCAGCTTCCTCGAGCAGTTCCTTGTCGATGCACTTAAGCGCCCAGCGCGGGCCGTCGTTGATCGGGGCTGTTGGATGGCGGCCGCTCGCGGTCTGGGCAGAGACGTCGAACCGGATATACCTGTGGTCCGACAGCGTCTCCACCTCCACGGCGACACGCCAGTCGCGGACTCGGCTGGCGACAGAGGGGCTAGCGAACGAGACGTCCACTATCGACCCGCCCCGCTGCCGCACGCACGTGTATTCCGAGCCCCGATTCAGGACGACCAGACCGGTCGTCACCGCCCACTCTTCCAGCACCTCGCCCCGAGGGTCAGTGACCGGAGATCCCCACGCCGATGACTTGGCGTTGAGATCCCCGAGCACCAGAACGGGGCGAGGGTGATGGCGGCCTACGACGGCGCCCAACTCGACAAGGAAACCCTCGAAGTCGGCGAGACTCTTGTTGGGGGAGAAATACGCCCCCACAATGACGATGCCGCCCGAGACCGCAGCAACCCAGCCACGGCCCCGAGACGGGTCGGTCAGAGTCCCGCCAATAATGGCCACCAAACCGTCAGCGCACCCCAGCCAGTTGTCACGGGCGGGGATGAAGTACGGCTCGGCGACCACAGCCACGTCAATCGACCACTCTGCCATGCTCTGGAGGAGAAGATCCTGAGCTCTGGCACAGTGGTTGATGTTGCCCTGGAGGAAATGGAGGTGCCCTATTATTGACACTCCATTCCCTCGGCAACGGTCCTGGGCCGGGAGTCGGCCGCGGAGCTACTGGCCTGCGGGGGTGGCGAGGTTTCCCCGGCAGGCTTAGAGCTCCTCTTCTTTTTCTTGGCCTTGCTGGCAGGCGCGCCACAGGCCCCTCCGCCCACTTTGTGTCCCGCTGGCTTCCCCACAGCCGAACACAAGCAGCAGTTTGGCGCCGCGGAACACTGGGCCGCCTTGTGGCCGGGCTGACCGCAACGATAACAGAGGTCGCTGCGGTCAATCTCGGCGGTGCATTTTGCCCGGACGTGCCCCTTCTCCAGGCACCGGAAGCACCGCAAAGCCCGGGGCTGCAGGAGTTTCACCCTCGCTGCAACCCAGCCAACCAGCAATCTGCCACTATCGGCGATCTTTTTCGCCGACGCTACAGGGCACCGAACCCAGACTACGCCGAGTCCGGTAGCGTCAACGCGTATGTCGCCGGCCCGCACCTTGTCCGGCGGACACTCTCCGCCACGAGCAGCGGCCGCCGCCACCTCCTCAGAGGTCACGGAGTCGTCCAGGCCAGCAATCCGCACTTCTGCGGTTTTCATTGGCCTGGAGACCCGGACGTCCTCTGGGTTGAGGACCTCCTTCATTTTGGCGGCCAGAGCGTCCGCCTTCTCGACGCTGTCGCTCGCAGCACCAGCCACCTCAAACAGCCGCGCACCCGTGGCAGCCTGCCTGAGGGTGACGGACTGGAGGCCAAGATCTGCCAATTTTATCTTGGCCTTGGCCTCGGCAATCACCGACTGGTACGTAACGCCGCGCTCCGCAGCTCCGGGCTGGAGCGTTAGCGTAACAGCCTCAGAACGAGGCGCACGTATCGCCGGCGCATTGCGACCGCCGGAACCTAACCTAACCTAACCTAACCTAACCTAACCTTTTTTTTTTTTTTTTTTTACTCGGGGGGAAATCCTCATGGACTTCCTCCGCCTGGGGAGAGGCGGAGGGGTGTGCCGGACTCTTACCGGCTAAAACCCCCCTGTGTCCTCCTTACACGTGGGCGCGGGGCCGCGGGAATCCAAATTCTTCCGCAGCCCCGCACTGGTGCTGGCCCGCCTTGCGGGCCTCGCCTCGGGCACGGGGGGGTGAGGTGTTAAACTCCCCCGTGCAACGCCTCAGAGGCGCGCGTCGACACCCGCGCGCGCCTCCGCCTCGGGTCCGTTGAATAGGGGGCGGGGACTTCCCCAAGTCCTTCGCCCCTGGACCCGTTCATGGGGGGCGGAAGAGGGCGTTGTCTGCCCTCCTCCGGCGCCCGGAGCGCCTGCTGCGGGCGGGATCGGCAGTTGAAATCTCCCTCTCCCGTTCCGCAGCTTCCTTCTGCGACATCACGTCCTCGCAGAAGGACACCACTGCGTCCCACGACTCTGCGCTGCCGACCATCTTCCGTACCACGGCCGGCAGCGACAGATCGCCTCCTACTTCATTTGTGAGGACACGGCGCTGCTCCTCCCAAGCAACACACTGAACGAACGTGTGTTGCGCCGTGTCCTCCCCGCCATGGACGCAGTGGTGGCACCGAGCGTCCGGCTCCCTGCCTATGCGACACAGGTACTTGCCGAAGCAGCCGTGCCCCGACAGCACCTGCGTCACCCTGAACGACAGGGAGCCGTGCCTTCTCCCGAGCCAGTCGTCGAGCACTGGCCGGATCGCCTCGACGGTGGCGAGGCCGGCGGCAGGGCGCAGAAGCCTCTGCCGCCATTCCGCCACCAAGACCTGACGGAGCTCTGCTCGGCGCTGCGCTATCTGCCGCTGCACCGGCCTCGAGTCCCGTGCCCGCTCTTCCTCGCGCCACCGATACAGCGACGCGAGTACTTTAGCCTCTAGGTCCCAGGGCGGGGATCCGGCCAGGACGCAAGCCGCCTCGTAGGAAATCGTGCGATACCCGCGGACGACTCTGACGGCCATCGCCCTCTGCGGTCTGCGCAGAATGGCTAGAGTGCTGGCCGCCAGGTCCATCGCCCACACAGGGGCCCCATATAGGGCCATGGACCGCACGATTCCCACGTACAACCGCCTACAGGCGGCGCTCGGGCCCCCCATGTTAGGAAGCAACGTTGACAGCGCGCCCGCTGCACCCATCAGCTTGGGCACCAGCCGCCGGAAGTGGGGGCCGAATTCCCATCGGCTGTCGAGCACCAATCCCAGATACTTCATGGTGGACTCGACAGCTATCCGGGCTCCACCGACCACGATGTGTGATCCCGACGGCGGCGCGCGTCGGGGGCCATGAAACACCATGGCCTCCGACTTGTTGAGGGCCACCTCCAGGCCCAGGCGCCGGATGCGGTTCACCACCTGTGACACCGCAGCCGTGGCTATCAACGCTGCTTCCCTGTGCGAGCTCCCCCGGGCAACCTAACCTAACCTAACCTAACCTTTTTTTTTTTTTTTTTACTCGGGGGGAAATCCTCATGGACTTCCTCCGCCTGGGGAGAGGCGGAGGGGTGTGCCGGACTCTTACCGGCTAAAACCCCCCTGTGTCCTCCTTACACGTGGGCGCGGGGCCGCGGGAATCCAAATTCTTCCGCAGCCCCGCACTGGTGCTGGCCCGCCTTGCGGGCCTCGCCTCGGGCACGGGGGGGTGAGGTGTTAAACTCCCCCGTGCAACGCCTCAGAGGCGCGCGTCGACACCCGCGCGCGCCTCCGCCTCGGGTCCGTTGAATAGGGGGCGGGGACTTCCCCAAGTCCTTCGCCCCTGGACCCGTTCATGGGGGGCGGAAGAGGGCGTTGTCTGCCCTCCTCCGGCGCCCGGAGCGCCTGCTGCGGGCGGGATCGGCAGTTGAAATCTCCCTCTCCCGTTCCGCAGCTTCCTTCTGCGACATCACGTCCTCGCAGAAGGACACCACTGCGTCCCACGACTCTGCGCTGCCGACCATCTTCCGTACCACGGCCGGCAGCGACAGATCGCCTCCTACTTCATTTGTGAGGACACGGCGCTGCTCCTCCCAAGCAACACACTGAACGAACGTGTGTTGCGCCGTGTCCTCCCCGCCATGGACGCAGTGGTGGCACCGAGCGTCCGGCTCCCTGCCTATGCGACACAGGTACTTGCCGAAGCAGCCGTGCCCCGACAGCACCTGCGTCACCCTGAACGACAGGGAGCCGTGCCTTCTCCCGAGCCAGTCGTCGAGCACTGGCCGGATCGCCTCGACGGTGGCGAGGCCGGCGGTAGGGCGCAGAAGCCTCTGCCGCCATTCCGCCACCAAGACCTGACGGAGCTCTGCTCGGCGCTGCGCTATCTGCCGCTGCACCGGCCTCGAGTCCCGTGCCCGCTCTTCCTCGCGCCACCGATACAGCGACGCGAGTACTTTAGCCTCTAGGTCCCAGGGCGGGGATCCGGCCAGGACGCAAGCCGCCTCGTAGGAAATCGTGCGATACCCGCGGACGACTCTGACGGCCATCGCCCTCTGCGGTCTGCGCAGAATGGCTAGAGTGCTGGCCGCCAGGTCCATCGCCCACACAGGGGCCCCATATAGGGCCATGGACCGCACGATTCCCACGTACAACCGCCTACAGGCGGCGCTCGGGCCCCCCATGTTAGGAAGCAACGTTGACAGCGCGCCCGCTGCACCCATCAGCTTGGGCACCAGCCGCCGGAAGTGGGGGCCGAATTCCCATCGGCTGTCGAGCACCAATCCCAGATACTTCATGGTGGACTCGACAGCTATCCGGGCTCCACCGACCACGATGTGTGATCCCGACGGCGGCGCGCGTCGGGGGCCATGAAACACCATGGCCTCCGACTTGTTGAGGGCCACCTCCAGGCCCAGGCGCCGGATGCGGTTCACCACCTGTGACACCGCAGCCGTGGCTATCAACGCTGCTTCCCTGTGCGAGCTCCCCCGGGCAGTGACAAGCGTGTCGTCCGCATAACACGTCAAGTCGGCGCCCGACGGGAGTTCGCCTCTCAGCACCCAATCGTAACCGATGTTCCACAGGAGCGGCCCCAGCACCGATCCCTGTGGAACACCGCACGTCATGAGGTGCCGACCGGCACCGTCATGTCCCCGATATGTGACGCATCTACCTTCTAGGTAGGCCCCTACTGTGCGACGGAGGTAGGGAGGCACGCGGTGATATCTCAGTGCCTCCCGAATACAGCTCCAGGGCAGGGTGTTGAACGCGTTGGAGATGTCTAAAGACACCGCCAACACCACCCCACCCTGGGACACCGTCTCCTCCGCCAGGGCTCTCACGCGCATTATGGCGTCTACGGTGGAGCGCCCGCGACGAAAACCAAACTGGTTGTCGTCCAGGTCCGGCCCCTCTCTGCACAAGTGGCTGACGAGGCGATCTGCGATGACACGCTCAAAGAGTTTGCCCGCCTCGTCGAGCAGCACTATGGGCCGGTACGCGGACGGCGAGTCCGCGGGGCGCCCCTCCTTCCTGAGCAGGACCAGCCTCCCCTCCTTCCACACACTGGGAAACTGACCCTGCTCGAGACATGCCGTGAAGAGCCCTCTCAGCTGGGGCTCTAGCTCCTTCAGAGCCAGGACGAGAGCTCGGCCAGGAACTCCGTCGGGTCCGGGCGCCGTGTTCTTAGCCCGGAGCCGCGACACGGCCGCTCTCGTCTCTGCTTGCGTCACCTCGGGGACATCGGTGCTCTCCTCTTCGGGAGAGTCTGTGGCCGAGGGTGAAGCCATCGTCGGGGGAACGTGTCCCGCTCGCTCAGGGAAGAGCGCCAATACGACCGCCCCTAGCAGCTGGGGCTGCATGCTCTGCACCAGTGGAGGCGCCCATGCACGCAGCTTGCCCCGTACCCAACGGTAGGGGCGGCCCCACGGATCCCGATCCAGGGACCCCAGCAGCTCCTCCCTGGCACGCGACTTAGAATCGCCGATGGCCAGCCACAGAGTCTCCTTGGACGCGCTGTACACCTCATACAGCGCGTCCTCCTCGGCGGAAACCCGTCGACGTCGTCTCCGGTATCGTGTGTACTGGCGGCGAGCCGCAACGCACGCGATGCGCAACTGCGCAATCTCGGCGGTCCACCAGTACACCTGGCGCCTTGCGGACTGTTGGCGGACGCGGGGCATGGACGCGTCGCAGATCTGCGTCATCGCCCCGCGAAACCGCAGCGCCACCGCTTCGACGTCGACGGGGCCGTCCGTCGCCGACTCCCAAATCCAGGACTGGACTAAGGCAGCTTCCTCGAGCAGTTCCTTGTCGATGCACTTAAGCGCCCAGCGCGGGCCGTCGTTGATCGGGGCTGTTGGATGGCGGCCGCTCGCGGTCTGGGCAGAGACGTCGAACCGGATATACCTGTGGTCCGACAGCGTCTCCACCTCCACGGCGACACGCCAGTCGCGGACTCGGCTGGCGACAGAGGGGCTAGCGAACGAGACGTCCACTATCGACCCGCCCCGCTGCCGCACGCACGTGTATTCCGAGCCCCGATTCAGGACGACCAGACCGGTCGTCACCGCCCACTCTTCCAGCACCTCGCCCCGAGGGTCAGTGACCGGAGATCCCCACGCCGATGACTTGGCGTTGAGATCCCCGAGCACCAGAACGGGGCGAGGGTGATGGCGGCCTACGACGGCGCCCAACTCGACAAGGAAACCCTCGAAGTCGGCGAGACTCTTGTTGGGGGAGAAATACGCCCCCACAATGACGATGCCGCCCGAGACCGCAGCAACCCAGCCACGGCCCCGAGACGGGTCGGTCAGAGTCCCGCCAATAATGGCCACCAAACCGTCAGCGCACCCCAGCCAGTTGTCACGGGCGGGGATGAAGTACGGCTCGGCGACCACAGCCACGTCAATCGACCACTCTGCCATGCTCTGGAGGAGAAGATCCTGAGCTCTGGCACAGTGGTTGATGTTGCCCTGGAGGAAATGGAGGTGCCCTATTATTGACACTCCATTCCCTCGGCAACGGTCCTGGGCCGGGAGTCGGCCGCGGAGCTACTGGCCTGCGGGGGTGGCGAGGTTTCCCCGGCAGGCTTAGAGCTCCTCTTCTTTTTCTTGGCCTTGCTGGCAGGCGCGCCACAGGCCCCTCCGCCCACTTTGTGTCCCGCTGGCTTCCCCACAGCCGAACACAAGCAGCAGTTTGGCGCCGCGGAACACTGGGCCGCCTTGTGGCCGGGCTGACCGCAACGATAACAGAGGTCGCTGCGGTCAATCTCGGCGGTGCATTTTGCCCGGACGTGCCCCTTCTCCAGGCACCGGAAGCACCGCAAAGCCCGGGGCTGCAGGAGTTTCACCCTCGCTGCAACCCAGCCAACCAGCAATCTGCCACTATCGGCGATCTTTTTCGCCGACGCTACAGGGCACCGAACCCAGACTACGCCGAGTCCGGTAGCGTCAACGCGTATGTCGCCGGCCCGCACCTTGTCCGGCGGACACTCTCCGCCACGAGCAACGGCCGCCGCCACCTCCTCAGAGGTCACGGAGTCGTCCAGGCCAGCAATCCGCACTTCTGCGGTTTTCATTGGCCTGGAGACCCGGACGTCCTCTGGGTTGAGGACCTCCTTCATTTTGGCGGCCAGAGCGTCCGCCTTCTCGACGCTGTCGCTCGCAGCACCAGCCACCTCAAACAGCCGCGCACCCGTGGCAGCCTGCCTGAGGGTGACGGACTGGAGGCCAAGATCTGCCAATTTTATCTTGGCCTTGGCCTCGGCAATCACCGACTGGTACGTAACGCCGCGCTCCGCAGCTCCGGGCTGGAGCGTTAGCGTAACAGCCTCAGAACGAGGCGCACGTATCGCCGGCGCATTGCGACCGCCGGTCTTTTTGGCAGTCCGTCGCGCAGGCTGCGCAACTGCGGCGCGCGCTGCTGCTGGTGCCGCGGCCTTTTTGGCGGCTTTGCGGGCCTTCTTGCGGCCCACGACTTTCGCCCAGGTCTCACCCTTGGACCCGGCAGTCGTGGGCTGAACACTCGACGGGGTTCCCTCCACGGGCTTTTCAACACCCTCCGCGGGCTTCCCCTTTTGAGGCGCAGGTCTCGGCGGCTCCTCCGTCCTCCGTTTGTCCGCCGCTAATGTCGGCCGGAGGATTGGCTCCTGCGGAAGGCGCCGAGAGATGGCCTCGATGCGAGCGTTCATCATGCTCCCGCACTGGAGCATGCAGAGCCGAACAATGCGCTCGACCTCATCGTCGGTGTGCGCGCTTGTCGGTCCCGGTGCGGGAGTGGGAGTCGCCATGGGCGGAGTGGCGACGGCGGCAGATTGTGGCTGCTGCTGCTCGCTCAGCGCAGCCACTTGCCGCCGGAGATCCTCCAGATCTCTTCGGAGGCGGCTGTTCTCCTCCTGCAACTTAGTGACCTCGTCTGAGGCCGTTCGGTTGAGGAGGTCTCCAACCGCCTCCTTGATGTCGGCGGCTGCCTCCTTGAGGGCGCGGGTGAATGTGCCCTTCAGGTTGCCGGACTGCGTGGCAACCTTCAGGACGACATCCACGCCGCCCAACACTTGTTGGCTTAACGCCACCGCCGACATCTCCCCTGAAGCCGCCAAAGCGGCACGTCGCTCGCGAGCGCGTCGGGCCATCTCTGTCACCTCATCGACCGCGACCGCCCTCCGCTGCTCTCTTTTGGCGGCGTTGAGCTCTGCTTTCGTGCTTCCTAGGGAAACACAGCTCACGCCGCCAGGGTCCTCGCTCCTGACCCCAACATCACTCTCTTCGCTGGCCGCCGGAGTAGCGGAGCGCAGAAACCGCCCCCGCGAATCCCTCGGCGGCCGCAAAGAGGCCCCCCCTCCTGTTGGTGCCGGTTTTCGGCCCCGCCGAGCTGTCGGCACTTTTGGGGCCGATAGGTCCTCCTCGCTTGAGGATAGGCCTATCGACCCATCTCGGTCCGAGACTTCATCGCGCGGACGCTTCCTCCAAAATCTGGAGGCAGTTCCGCGCGACTCCCCGTCGGACAGGACCACACTGCACGGTCTGCAGCCCCCCTGGCTCAAGACCGTGCCAAGATTGGTGCTTCCAGTAGCACTATCAGCAGCAGGGGCCTGGTCGCCTACCCCTGCGCGTCCGTCGGTCGCCAATTTCACACTCACAGGCCCGGATACCTGTGAGCGCCGGTTGTCAGCCGGGTCACATGACATAGAATCGGTGCTTCCAGTAGCCACATCCGCTACAGGGGCCTGGTCGCCTACCCCTGCGCGTCCTTCGGTAACCAATTTAACACTCGCAGGCCCGGATACCTGCGAGCGCCGGGCGTCAGCCGGATCGCAAGACAAGACACACTCTATATCTGACATTTCCATTTACGATATGGGTGGTACACACATCGCTTCCCCAAGGCGATGCGGCCACTCTTTTTGGGAGGGTATTTAGTCCCCCCGAGGCCAGCGGATGCCTACACCTAGGACACTAACCTAAGACTAAACCTAATATATTTTTGTATTTTTTGTTATTTTGTAATTTTCTCTTTGGTTTTTTTTTTTTTTTTTTTTTTTTTTTTTTTTTTTTTTTTTTTTTTTTTTTTTTTTTTTTTTTTTTTTTTTTTTTTTTTTTTTTTTTTTTTTTTTTTTTTTTTTTTTTTTTTTTTTTTTTTTTTTTTTTTTACTTACGGCTAACTTAAAACTAACTTAACCTACTTGGCACCGTGGCTCAGCACCTCGCCACGGATGCCCCAATACCGCAGGTTGAGGAGCAACCTGCGGCCTTCCCCACCTCGGTCACCACGACGAGCACGCCGCGGAGACCCGTAGACCGCGGACTGTACAACGGCCCGCGATCTACCCCACCTCGCTCCCTAGTCGTGCACTCTGCTGCTGCAGAGTGCAGATAGGGAGCCCTCGGGAGCGACTCCTCCGCTCCTGTCGAAATTAGCCACGGACAACAATCTCCTCTATCCCACCCCCCGCGAAGAGATTATTGTCCGTGCCCAGGGTGCACCGGCCCGGTGACTGCTCTTCCCTTAGGACGTGTCCACAGGGACCAGCAGTTGCCGAGCACACGGGGAGGTTTTCTGACAGGCACCCCAACCTAACCTAACCTAACCTTTTTTTTTTTTTTTTTTTTTTTTTTTTTTTACTCGGGGGGAAATCCTCATGGACTTCCTCCGCCTGGGGAGAGGCGGAGGGGTGTGCCGGACTCTTACCGGCTAAAACCCCCCTGTGTCCTCCTTACACGTGGGCGCGGGGCCGCGGGAATCCAAATTCTTCCGCAGCCCCGCACTGGTGCTGGCCCGCCTTGCGGGCCTCGCCTCGGGCACGGGGGGGTGAGGTGTTAAACTCCCCCGTGCAACGCCTCAGAGGCGCGCGTCGACACCCGCGCGCGCCTCCGCCTCGGGTCCGTTGAATAGGGGGCGGGGACTTCCCCAAGTCCTTCGCCCCTGGACCCGTTCATGGGGGGCGGAAGAGGGCGTTGTCTGCCCTCCTCCGGCGCCCGGAGCGCCTGCTGCGGGCGGGATCGGCAGTTGAAATCTCCCTCTCCCGTTCCGCAGCTTCCTTCTGCGACATCACGTCCTCGCAGAAGGACACCACTGCGTCCCACGACTCTGCGCTGCCGACCATCTTTCGTACCACGGCCGGCAGCGACAGATCGCCTCCTACTTCATTTGTGAGGACACGGCGCTGCTCCTCCCAAGCAACACACTGAACGAACGTGTGTTGCGCCGTGTCCTCCCCGCCATGGACGCAGTGGTGGCACCGAGCGTCCGGCTCCCTGCCTATGCGACACAGGTACTTGCCGAAGCAGCCGTGCCCCGACAGCACCTGCGTCACCCTGAACGACAGGGAGCCGTGCCTTCTCCCGAGCCAGTCGTCGAGCACTGGCCGGATCGCCTCGACGGTGGCGAGGCCGGCGGTAGGGCGCAGAAGCCTCTGCCGCCATTCCGCCACCAAGACCTGACGGAGCTCTGCTCGGCGCTGCGCTATCTGCCGCTGCACCGGCCTCGAGTCCCGTGCCCGCTCTTCCTCGCGCCACCGATACAGCGACGCGAGTACTTTAGCCTCTAGGTCCCAGGGCGGGGATCCGGCCAGGACGCAAGCCGCCTCGTAGGAAATCGTGCGATACCCGCGGACGACTCTGACGGCCATCGCCCTCTGCGGTCTGCGCAGAATGGCTAGAGTGCTGGCCGCCAGGTCCATCGCCCACACAGGGGCCCCATATAGGGCCATGGACCGCACGATTCCCACGTACAACCGCCTACAGGCGGCGCTCGGGCCCCCCATGTTAGGAAGCAACGTTGACAGCGCGCCCGCTGCACCCATCAGCTTGGGCACCAGCCGCCGGAAGTGGGGGCCGAATTCCCATCGGCTGTCGAGCACCAATCCCAGATACTTCATGGTGGACTCGACAGCTATCCGGGCTCCACCGACCACGATGTGTGATCCCGACGGCGGCGCGCGTCGGGGGCCATGAAACACCATGGCCTCCGACTTGTTGAGGGCCACCTCCAGGCCCAGGCGCCGGATGCGGTTCACCACCTGTGACACCGCAGCCGTGGCTATCAACGCTGCTTCCCTGTGCGAGCTCCCCCGGGCAGTGACAAGCGTGTCGTCCGCATAACACGTCAAGTCGGCGCCCGACGGGAGTTCGCCTCTCAGCACCCAATCGTAACCGATGTTCCACAGGAGCGGCCCCAGCACCGATCCCTGTGGAACACCGCACGTCATGAGGTGCCGACCGGCACCGTCATGTCCCCGATATGTGACGCATCTACCTTCTAGGTAGGCCCCTACTGTGCGACGGAGGTAGGGAGGCACGCGGTGATATCTCAGTGCCTCCCGAATACAGCTCCAGGGCAGGGTGTTGAACGCGTTGGAGATGTCTAAAGACACCGCCAACACCACCCCACCCTGGGACACCGTCTCCTCCGCCAGGGCTCTCACGCGCATTATGGCGTCTACGGTGGAGCGCCCGCGACGAAAACCAAACTGGTTGTCGTCCAGGTCCGGCCCCTCTCTGCACAAGTGGCTGACGAGGCGATCTGCGATGACACGCTCAAAGAGTTTGCCCGCCTCGTCGAGCAGCACTATGGGCCGGTACGCGGACGGCGAGTCCGCGGGGCGCCCCTCCTTCCTGAGCAGGACCAGCCTCCCCTCCTTCCACACACTGGGAAACTGACCCTGCTCGAGACATGCCGTGAAGAGCCCTCTCAGCTGGGGCTCTAGCTCCTTCAGAGCCAGGACGAGAGCTCGGCCAGGAACTCCGTCGGGTCCGGGCGCCGTGTTCTTAGCCCGGAGCCGCGACACGGCCGCTCTCGTCTCTGCTTGCGTCACCTCGGGGACATCGGTGCTCTCCTCTTCGGGAGAGTCTGTGGCCGAGGGTGAAGCCATCGTCGGGGGAACGTGTCCCGCTCGCTCAGGGAAGAGCGCCAATACGACCGCCCCTAGCAGCTGGGGCTGCATGCTCTGCACCAGTGGAGGCGCCCATGCACGCAGCTTGCCCCGTACCCAACGGTAGGGGCGGCCCCACGGATCCCGATCCAGGGACCCCAGCAGCTCCTCCCTGGCACGCGACTTAGAATCGCCGATGGCCAGCCACAGAGTCTCCTTGGACGCGCTGTACACCTCATACAGCGCGTCCTCCTCGGCGGGAACCCGTCGACGTCGTCTCCGGTATCGTGTGTACTGGCGGCGAGCCGCAACGCACGCGATGCGCAACTGCGCAATCTCGGCGGTCCACCAGTACACCTGGCGCCTTGCGGACTGTTGGCGGACGCGGGGCATGGACGCGTCGCAGATCTGCGTCATCGCCCCGCGAAACCGCAGCGCCACCGCTTCGACGTCGACGGGGCCGTCCGTCGCCGACTCCCAAATCCAGGACTGGACTAAGGCAGCTTCCTCGAGCAGTTCCTTGTCGATGCACTTAAGCGCCCAGCGCGGGCCGTCGTTGATCGGGGCTGTTGGATGGCGGCCGCTCGCGGTCTGGGCAGAGACGTCGAACCGGATATACCTGTGGTCCGACAGCGTCTCCACCTCCACGGCGACACGCCAGTCGCGGACTCGGCTGGCGACAGAGGGGCTAGCGAACGAGACGTCCACTATCGACCCGCCCCGCTGCCGCACGCACGTGTATTCCGAGCCCCGATTCAGGACGACCAGACCGGTCGTCACCGCCCACTCTTCCAGCACCTCGCCCCGAGGGTCAGTGACCGGAGATCCCCACGCCGATGACTTGGCGTTGAGATCCCCGAGCACCAGAACGGGGCGAGGGTGATGGCGGCCTACGACGGCGCCCAACTCGACAAGGAAACCCTCGAAGTCGGCGAGACTCTTGTTGGGGGAGAAATACGCCCCCACAATGACGATGCCGCCCGAGACCGCAGCAACCCAGCCACGGCCCCGAGACGGGTCGGTCAGAGTCCCGCCAATAATGGCCACCAAACCGTCAGCGCACCCCAGCCAGTTGTCACGGGCGGGGATGAAGTACGGCTCGGCGACCACAGCCACGTCAATCGACCACTCTGCCATGCTCTGGAGGAGAAGATCCTGAGCTCTGGCACAGTGGTTGATGTTGCCCTGGAGGAAATGGAGGTGCCCTATTATTGACACTCCATTCCCTCGGCAACGGTCCTGGGCCGGGAGTCGGCCGCGGAGCTACTGGCCTGCGGGGGTGGCGAGGTTTCCCCGGCAGGCTTAGAGCTCCTCTTCTTTTTCTTGGCCTTGCTGGCAGGCGCGCCACAGGCCCCTCCGCCCACTTTGTGTCCCGCTGGCTTCCCCACAGCCGAACACAAGCAGCAGTTTGGCGCCGCGGAACACTGGGCCGCCTTGTGGCCGGGCTGACCGCAACGATAACAGAGGTCGCTGCGGTCAATCTCGGCGGTGCATTTTGCCCGGACGTGCCCCTTCTCCAGGCACCGGAAGCACCGCAAAGCCCGGGGCTGCAGGAGTTTCACCCTCGCTGCAACCCAGCCAACCAGCAATCTGCCACTATCGGCGATCTTTTTCGCCGACGCTACAGGGCACCGAACCCAGACTACGCCGAGTCCGGTAGCGTCAACGCGTATGTCGCCGGCCCGCACCTTGTCCGGCGGACACTCTCCGCCACGAGCAACGGCCGCCGCCACCTCCTCAGAGGTCACGGAGTCGTCCAGGCCAGCAATCCGCACTTCTGCGGTTTTCATTGGCCTGGAGACCCGGACGTCCTCTGGGTTGAGGACCTCCTTCATTTTGGCGGCCAGAGCGTCCGCCTTCTCGACGCTGTCGCTCGCAGCACCAGCCACCTCAAACAGCCGCGCACCCGTGGCAGCCTGCCTGAGGGTGACGGACTGGAGGCCAAGATCTGCCAATTTTATCTTGGCCTTGGCCTCGGCAATCACCGACTGGTACGTAACGCCGCGCTCCGCAGCTCCGGGCTGGAGCGTTAGCGTAACAGCCTCAGAACGAGGCGCACGTATCGCCGGCGCATTGCGACCGCCGGTCTTTTTGGCAGTCCGTCGCGCAGGCTGCGCAACTGCGGCGCGCGCTGCTGCTGGTGCCGCGGCCTTTTTGGCGGCTTTGCGGGCCTTCTTGCGGCCCACGACTTTCGCCCAGGTCTCACCCTTGGACCCGGCAGTCGTGGGCTGAACACTCGACGGGGTTCCCTCCACGGGCTTTTCAACACCCTCCGCGGGCTTCCCCTTTTGAGGCGCAGGTCTCGGCGGCTCCTCCGTCCTCCGTTTGTCCGCCGCTAATGTCGGCCGGAGGATTGGCTCCTGCGGAAGGCGCCGAGAGATGGCCTCGATGCGAGCGTTCATCATGCTCCCGCACTGGAGCATGCAGAGCCGAACAATGCGCTCGACCTCATCGTCGGTGTGCGCGCTTGTCGGTCCCGGTGCGGGAGTGGGAGTCGCCATGGGCGGAGTGGCGACGGCGGCAGATTGTGGCTGCTGCTGCTCGCTCAGCGCAGCCACTTGCCGCCGGAGATCCTCCAGATCTCTTCGGAGGCGGCTGTTCTCCTCCTGCAACTTAGTGACCTCGTCTGAGGCCGTTCGGTTGAGGAGGTCTCCAACCGCCTCCTTGATGTCGGCGGCTGCCTCCTTGAGGGCGCGGGTGAATGTGCCCTTCAGGTTGCCGGACTGCGTGGCAACCTTCAGGACGACATCCACGCCGCCCAACACTTGTTGGCTTAACGCCACCGCCGACATCTCCCCTGAAGCCGCCAAAGCGGCACGTCGCTCGCGAGCGCGTCGGGCCATCTCTGTCACCTCATCGACCGCGACCGCCCTCCGCTGCTCTCTTTTGGCGGCGTTGAGCTCTGCTTTCGTGCTTCCTAGGGAAACACAGCTCACGCCGCCAGGGTCCTCGCTCCTGACCCCAACATCACTCTCTTCGCTGGCCGCCGGAGTAGCGGAGCGCAGGAACCGCCCCCGCGAATCCCTCGGCGGCCGCAAAGAGGCCCCCCCTCCTGTTGGTGCCGGTTTTCGGCCCCGCCGAGCTGTCGGCACTTTTGGGGCCGATAGGTCCTCCTCGCTTGAGGATAGGCCTATCGACCCATCTCGGTCCGAGACTTCATCGCGCGGACGCTTCCTCCAAAATCTGGAGGCAGTTCCGCGCGACTCCCCGTCGGACAGGACCACACTGCACGGTCTGCAGCCCCCCTGGCTCAAGACCGTGCCAAGATTGGTGCTTCCAGTAGCACTATCAGCAGCAGGGGCCTGGTCGCCTACCCCTGCGCGTCCGTCGGTCGCCAATTTCACACTCACAGGCCCGGATACCTGTGAGCGCCGGTTGTCAGCCGGGTCACATGACATAGAATCGGTGCTTCCAGTAGCCACATCCGCTACAGGGGCCTGGTCGCCTACCCCTGCGCGTCCTTCGGTAACCAATTTAACACTCGCAGGCCCGGATACCTGCGAGCGCCGGGCGTCAGCCGGATCGCAAGACAAGACACACTCTATATCTGACATTTCCATTTACGATATGGGTGGTACACACATCGCTTCCCCAAGGCGATGCGGCCACTCTTTTTGGGAGGGTATTTAGTCCCCCCGAGGCCAGCGGATGCCTCCGGTGCAGGATACACCGCCCGCTGCTCGGTATCTACAACTAGGACACTAACCTAAGACTAAACCTAATATATTTTTGTATTTTTTGTTATTTTGTAATTTTCTCTTTGGTTTTTTTTTTTTTTTTTTTTTTTTTTTTTTTTTTTTTTTTTTTTTTTTTTTTTTTTTTTTTTTTTTTTTTTTTTTTTTTTTAACTTACGGCTAACTTAAAACTAACTTAACCTACTTGGCACCGTGGCTCAGCACCTCGCCACGGATGCCCCAATACCGCAGGTTGAGGAGCAACCTGCGGCCTTCCCCACCTCGGTCACCACGACGAGCACGCCGCGGAGACCCGTAGACCGCGGACTGTACAACGGCCCGCGATCTACCCCACCTCGCTCCCTAGTCGTGCACTCTGCTGCTGCAGAGTGCAGATAGGGAGCCCTCGGGAGCGACTCCTCCGCTCCTGTCGAAATTAGCCACGGACAACAATCTCCTCTATCCCACCCCCCGCGAAGAGATTATTGTCCGTGCCCAGGGTGCACCGGCCCGGTGACTGCTCTTCCCTTAGGACGTGTCCACAGGGACCAGCAGTTGCCGAGCACACGGGGAGGTTTTCTGACAGGCACCCCAACCTAACCTAACCTAACCTAACCAGTTTGCGTCCGTCCGCGGCCACGAACGCCACGTTTTTGCAACGCTCCGCGCTAAAAAATTCAAAAAAAGTGGTATTTTTTCGAGCTACAGTTAAGTGTTTGGTATCAAAAGTTGCGTCTTACTGCAGCGCACCCAGTGGTGAAAGTGCCATAAACCGGACTTTGTGCAGTGAGGAGATATTTGTGAAAAACTGAAAATCTGTGGACTTTGAAAACTTTCAAAGTCCGATAACTTTGGATCCAGATCGGTGACCTGCACATCTCATCAAACCATCTTGTGAGGCGCAGCAAGGAGCATCTCTGAACACCCCCTTCGCGAAAATCCACCCACGCATCACGGAGAAATTGTCAAAAAACTAAAAATTCTAACCTCAACTTTGACCACGAGGCCGAAGATCCAGACCTCGCAGCGACATCACCTTTTGACAGAAGACGGACCCCTGTGAGATAAGTACAATAGCGTTTAGACCAGATTTTTATCTCACCTGGTTACAAAGATAATAAATATTGAAAGTTGGAACTTTGACCCGCTGTCCTGAAAATTCTTCAGGCAGTACCCCATATTTTTTCTGCGGATCCTGCTGCGCGCACGCCCGGACAACAAGACTGCAGTTAGTTTATATTTTTAGCAATATTATTTTCAAAAATATAGCAAAATTTTCAATTTTTTCACTTTTTCAAAATTTTTATATGACAAACTTTTCAAAAAATTTAACTAATTAATTTCATTGTAAAGCCCTATAATTATTATAAATTTAACAGTTTTTACTAGATTTTTAGGTCCTTTGGTTCTCGAGATATTCAATTTTTTGTTATTTTATTGAATTAATTAAAAACAAACTGTTTTTTAAATATTTTGACCTCTGGATAGGGTTCAGGACCCCTATCTCGTCTTATTTGAACCCAAAGTTGGCACCTTTAACCTCATAAACGGCGGAAATAGATTTTTTCGGCCATTTTGGTTTTAGCGGTTCGTACATAAATGAATTAATATCTCCAGAACTATTGGGCCTATCAAGTCCGGGTTTTCACGGATGCAAACAGCCCAATTACTAGAATATTTTGTATGCGTTTCAGGAGATTTCAGGACCTGAAATTTTTCAGCCCTGAAACTATTTTCGGCGGATAGAGGAAGCCAAGCCAAGCACCACATTCGAAACCGCAGGTCTCTGTGATGAACGGTTGCGGAGTTATAGCCAGTTAAAGTTGGCATTTGACAGTTGGGCGGCCATTTTGGAAAACTTTGGGCCTTCATAACTCCGGAACCAAGGGTCGCAGAGAGTAGCGGATTTCACAGTGGTGTTTGGGGAGATAACTTCTACCCGATCCACCTGGTTTCAAGCGTTTTGGCGCTGAAAGATTTCGGGCGCCTGGAAACCACCTTGCGCGTCGGGGCGGGACGAACCAAGCAAAATAAGCCCAAACTCGAGTATTCTGCGACCTACGGAAGGCAAGTTATGCCGGTCTGAAGATTGTCTTTGACAGTTCTCAAACTGTCAAACCAATTTTCATAATCCGATAGCTCCCGAACCGGAGGTCGCAGAAACCTCGTGTTTCCTTTGGGGGCATCGGCTGGACGTTCCCTATCCGACCTGTGGGTTTTCAGGAGTTTTCAGGACCTGAAAATTTTTCGGCCTGAAACCTACCCCATCGGCTGGGTCTCGGCGAGCCCATCCAGAAAAGTCCAAGCACGGTAGGATTCGGACAAACGGTTCCGGAGAAAACCACAGTTAACTGGATTCTGGCCGCCATCTTGTTTTGGCAACCAGAATTTTGGACCGGATTTTCTCGGGAACCTTTTGAGCTAGGATAGCCGTGTTTGGGTTCGTTGGAAAGGGCTCGAGGAGACCTACCTGGCGAGGGATAGAGATTGACTCTACGTAGAGTCTAAAAATTTTCGACTCTATATTTCAAAATTTTTTCGACGCATTAGGGTTCCTGAGAGCTCCTTGACACCAGAACTGGTTCTGGTACCAAATTTTCAAAATTAAATTGACAGAGCAAGACTCTACAAGTATTGATTAAGATAAAACTTTTGTCTTATTGTTTTAAAAATAGTAAACCTACACCTTGTACGTGGCTACATTCTCGCAGACGATGTGCTTGACGCACTAGATTTATTGGACAATCCCTCTACCTCCCCGACCTCTGTTCGCTCTGGGGCACAAAATCATGTTGAAGTAGGTAGAGTTAAATTAACGCGGGAAATAGAACTTTCTAACTTACCTTGTGCGTAGATCCATCGATGAGCGCCTGGTGACCACACAGCCGTGTACGTGATTGCATCTGAAACAAAAGAAATTAATTAGCGAACATACATTGTTTAATATTTTGTGTTTTACTATTGCTCACCTAAATTCTTTATTTTACTTATTTTTATATTTTTCTTTAATTGTTATTATACACTTTATATACAGACAGGGGTACTCTATACACTACCCCCCTTTTTGACGTTGTACCAAATCAAAACTTTTCATACCAGCAATATGATGGGTATCAGGACACCAGTAAAGAGGGCAACGTCGAACCCGCCAAACAGAAGCCCACCGAAGGCAGGACCTTCGCAACACAGTGTTCGCAGGAGTGTGGGCGAATGGGAGGCAGGGTTCGAGGAGCAGCGAAAATCCGTATCACCAACTAAAATTAACGAGCCGAAACAGGGAGCCAAACCATCCACCTTGACCAGAGGAACGGTAATGACAATACCACTTGACAGCCCACCTGTGCCACATACCAACGTACGAAACCCCAGAACCGCTGAGGCGAAGAGGTGCGTCACGAAGGTGATGCAGCAAATGGCACTCTCTAAAAACATCAAGAGAGAGATTAAAGAAGATGTCACAATTCAGGTGCAGAGGCTCTTCTCTCTGGTAAAGGAGGCTGAGGCTGACGGTGGGCGAGCACCCTCGGTAAGGACGCAGGACTCAGTGGCTGTCCCCTCCCCACCCCCCTGCTCAGTGACCATGGAGACTGAAATGCAGTCCCTTAAGAAGGTGATGGAAGAGCACAGCAAGAAGCTCGCCGAAAGCAATGGAATGATGGACAGACTGAAAGAGGCACTACGCTCTAGCCAAGACAGTATTGAGAAGATCTCATATGCTAGCGTAGCGGCAAGTCAGTCTGGAAATCCATTGCCTAGGCAGACTGCTCTACATTCCATAGCCGTCACCACCGAGGATGAGAGCAAGACTGGAGAAGAAGTTATAACTAAAATACGGGAAGCAGTGAATGCAAAAGAAGAATGGATCACGGTGGAAAAGGTTAGAAAAACGAAGAATAGAAAAGTTATAATGAGTTTCGGCACAAAAGAGGAAAGGGACAAAGTGAAGGAAAGACTTAAGAAAAATGGAACTGACCTCACCGTGGAGGAAGTGAAGAACAAGGACCCGTTGCTGATCCTTAGGGACGTTCTCTTGGCTAACACCGATGAGGACGTCCTTAAGGCACTCAGGAACCAGAATCCGAGTATCTTTCACGGCCTCGACGGTGAGGCGGATAGGTTAGAAGTTAAATATAGGAAGAAAGCAAGAAACCCGCACACAGGACACATCGTGCTTAGTACCTCGCCCAGCATCTGGAGACGGGTGACAGAAAGAGGATATGTTTATATCGACCTCCAGCGGATACGGGCCGAAGACCAGAGCCCACTCCTCCAATGTTCGCTCTGTCTTGGATACGGGCATAGCCGCCGAATCTGCACGGAAACCGTAGAGAAGTGCAGTCACTGCGGCGGACCGCACCTAAGAAATGACTGTCCGGATTGGTTAGCGGGTTCAACACCGATATGCTGCAACTGCACACACGCAAGGCTAGAAAAAACAGAACACAATGCCTTCAGTTCGGATTGTGCAATTAGGAGGAAATGGGATATAATAGCAAGGACGGCAGTAGCATACTGCTGAGGTTGTCCCAAGAAACACTCCCGTCCAACAATCAGCAAGACCTTACCGTGTGGCCCAAGCAAACTTACAACGCAAGGAACTGGCTACCACCGAACTCTTATTAGAGGCCAGTGAAAGGCAGATCGCATGGGCGCTGATTCAGGAGCCGTACGTGGGGGCGAGGCGAAGTATGAAGAGCTACCGTGGTGCGAGAATCTACCAGTGCGAGGATGAAGGAAGTGGGAGGGTTAAGGCAGCAATAGCTGTCTTTGATGATGACCTTGATGTTATCCCCCACCCGAAACTCACTACAAACAACATCGTCGTGGTGGGGATCCGAACCAAAGCCTGGGAAATCGCAGTAGTCTCATACTATTTTGAGCCAGACCAACCGATAGGGCCATACCTGAACCAGATAGCCCAGATCAAAACGGAAGTGGCCAACGGTGGATTGCTGATGGGTGGCGACGCCAACGCAAAGAGTTCCTGGTGGGGCAGTACTGTAGAAGACCCCAGGGGTGAAGATGTGTCCGGGACCCTGGAAGAGTTAGAGCTTCAGGTACTGAATACTGGCGACACCCCTACTTTCGATACCATGAGAGGTGGTAGAGCGTTTAAAAGCCATGTAGATGTCACGGCATGCTCGCTCAACCTCTTTGACCTGGTAGACGACTGGCGGGTCGACACAAGTGCAACGTCCTCGGACCACAACACGATATTTTTTAATGTTAAGGTAAAAAGGGAAAAGGGTATGAACATAAGCAGGACGACAAGAAAATTCAACACAAGGAAAGCGGACTGGGAAAAATTTAAGACAAACTTAGAGAAACTGAAAGAAGAAAATCACTTAAATTTAGAAAGTATAAAGTTAATTAATAGCAAACAAAAATTGGAAGAGACAGTTATAATATATAGAAAAATTATTCAAGAAGCATGTGAACAAGCTATTCCACAAGTTAAAAACAAATGTAAACTTACAATTCCGTGGTGGTCCGAGGATCTCGCCTTGATGAGAAAGGAGGTAACAAGAAAGAAGAACCGCATCCGCAATGCCGCACCGGTCCGGAGAGCGATGGTCCTTGACTCGTACCTGAAAGCAAAAGAAGAGTATGAGATCGAAGAAAAGAAAGCCCAAGTCGCCAGTTGGAAGGAGTTTTGCCGGAAGCAAGATCGAGAGGGAATGTGGGAAGGTATCTACAGGATCATAGGCAGAACCACCAGGAGACAGGAAGACTTGACCCTATTTAGCGATGGTGCATTCCTAAACCCAAGAGAATCGGCAGCCCTACTTGCAGATACGTTCTATCCAAAGGACACAGAAGAAGAGGACAACGCAGACCACAGGATGATTAGGGAAGCGGCCAGTCGAATAAACGGGTGCACTCATGATGAATACCATGATCCACCGTTTACATCACTGGAGCTGAAGACCGCCGTGGCAGGTTTCAATCCGAAGAAAGCACCAGGAGGGGATGGATTAACATCAGATATCTGCAGTCGAGCAATCTACCAGGACCCGGACGCGTTCCTTGCCCTATACAACAAATGCCTAGAACTGGCACATTTCCCGGACATCTGGAAAGAGGCAACGGTGGTGGTCCTAAGAAAACCGGGCAAGGACAATTATCAGAGCCCCAAGTCGTATAGACCGATAGGTCTGCTGCCGGTCTTGGGGAAGGTCCTGGAGAGGATGATAGTAGCACGGATTAAATGGCAGCTCGTGCCGCGGCTCAGTACTCGTCAGTTTGGCTTTATGCCCCAGAGGAGCACCGAGGACGCCCTCTATACGCTAGTGAAACACGTACAGGACAAGTTGAGGCTGAAAAAGCTAATTGTCCTGGTGTCATTGGATATAGAGGGAGCGTTCGATAGCGCCTGGTGGCCTGCCATTAGAGTCAGACTGGCTGAGGAAGGGTGCCCGGTAAATGTCAGGAGGCTACTAGACAGCTATCTCGACAGTAGGAAAGTCAGGGTTCGATATGCCGGGGAGGAATGCACAAGAGAGACGAACAAAGGCTGTGTCCAAGGGTCAATCGGTGGACCAATCCTGTGGAACCTACTTCTGGACCCACTACTACAGGACCTGGAACGGCGTGGGAACTTTGTCCAGGCGTTTGCGGACGACATCGTCCTCGTCGTGGATGGGGACACTGCAGCTGAAGTCTCACGGATCACCAATGCAGCCCTCGCCCATGTTCGGGAGTGGGGAGTCAGGAACAAGCTCAGGTTTGCACCGCACAAGACTTGTGCGATGCTCATAACCAATAAGCTCAAGTACGACACCCCAATCCTGAACATGGCCGGGGTCGACATTGGTATGGTGAAGAAGATGAAGCTTTTAGGACTCACCATTGATGAAAAACTCACGTTCAACGAACACACCGCAAACGTTTGCAAGAAGGCAGCCGAAATATATAAGCAGCTTTCCCGCGCCGCAAAAATCAGTTGGGGACTACATCGAGACATAATCCACACCATTTACACAGCAACCATCGAACCTATCATCACGTACGCGGCTGCCGCCTGGGCTCCCGCTACCGCTAAGCAGGGAATACGGAAGCGGCTTGCCTCTGTCCAGAGAGGATTCGTCCAGAAGCTCTGTAAATCCTACCGTACTGTCTCTCTCAATGCCGCACTGGTGCTCTCTGGGATACTTCCTCTAGACCTCCGCATACAAGAGGCAGCAGCCCTGTATGCGGCGAGGAGAGGGTCGTCCCAGTTTGTGCCGGGCGATAGAGAGATAGAGAGTATGGTGAGGTTTGCAGAAGCCCCTCATCCAGCCACGCAAATGCCCCTGGAGTTCGTGTGCCTTGCTGATCAACAGCAGGTAGACACATACAACGTGCAGACAGTGCGAATTTTCACTGACGGCAGCAAGATTGAGGGGAAGGTCGGAGCCGCATTATCCTTATGGAATAATGAGGGCGAAGTCCAGAACCTCAAACTTAGCCTTGCCGCGTACTGCACGGTCTACCAGGCGGAACTCCTGGCCATTTGCAGGGCAACAGACGTAATCCTCAAACGCACGGAATCGAGCTATGGTTTGTACAGCGACTCAATGGCAGCATTGCAGACGCTGTCAAACCATGGCTCGCTTCATCCCCTGGCGGTCCGCGCGCGAGCAAATTTGTCTCAAGCCTTGGACCAGAGCAAAGCTGTGTCTCTGTTCTGGATCAAGGCCCACGCGGGCCTGCCGGGGAATGAGCGTGCGGACGAGCTGGCGAAGGAGGCAGCATTGTCGTCACGGAGGAAGCCAGACTACGACCAATGTCCGATTTCATACATCAGGCGACAAATCCGTCAGGATTCGCTTGGTGAGTGGAATCGGAGATATGTGTCGGGCGAGACGGCCTCGGTGACGAAGATGTTTCTTCCTGACGCCATCGCCGCCTTCCGTATTGTGAAACAGGTGCGGCCAACAGGCGTTCTCACACAGGTATTAACAGGGCACGGTGGGTTCTCAGAATACTTGAACCGTTTCAAGTGTAAGGAGAGCCCATCGTGCGTCTGCGACCTTAACGCAGAGGAGAGTGTCCCGCATATAATTCTAGAGTGTCCAATTTTCTCACGGGACAGATACAACTTAGAATGCCAACTAGATGTCGTATTAATGAGGGACAACGTGAGAGACGTGATGTCGGGCAAGTCTAGAAATAAATTTTTAGTGTACTGCGAGAATGTAGCCAAAACCGTGTTAAAAAGAAACAAGACTGTATAAAACTATGTTTTATTTATAATATAGATTATAACATAGAAACATAGTAATAAGAAGCATAAAATTGTAAGTGTAGTACATAAGAATATTATAAATAGTCATAAGAAAGATAGTAGGTGTAAAATGGTAGAATATAAGTAAAATAAAACAAATAGTATATAAGAACGTAAAATATTGTTATAATAAGCTTTAAAATAAAAACGAGGAGTAAGAGAATTCATTTCCCCTACTAAATTTTTAATAAATATATATAAATATATACAATAGATTAGGAAATAGAATAGGAAAACAAACGTGGGAGTCCCACCCACAAGAATGAATGAGGAAGGATAATAGAAAGACACTGTATGAAGCATGACAGTACGAGAGGAAAATCAGCGAGAACTGGTATGAAAGAGAATAAGCATTACATAGGCGCCAATATATGTGGCGGATTTGGTACTAAAAAAAAAAAAAAAAAAAAAAAAAAAAAAAAAAAAAAAAAAAAAAAAAAACCTAACCTAACCTAACCTAACCTAACCTAACCTTTTTTTTTTTTTTTTTTTTTTACTCGGGGGGAAATCCTCATGGACTTCCTCCGCCTGGGGAGAGGCGGAGGGGTGTGCCGGACTCTTACCGGCTAAAACCCCCCTGTGTCCTCCTTACACGTGGGCGCGGGGCCGCGGGAATCCAAATTCTTCCGCAGCCCCGCACTGGTGCTGGCCCGCCTTGCGGGCCTCGCCTCGGGCACGGGGGGGTGAGGTGTTAAACTCCCCCGTGCAACGCCTCAGAGGCGCGCGTCGACACCCGCGCGCGCCTCCGCCTCGGGTCCGTTGAATAGGGGGCGGGGACTTCCCCAAGTCCTTCGCCCCTGGACCCGTTCATGGGGGGCGGAAGAGGGCGTTGTCTGCCCTCCTCCGGCGCCCGGAGCGCCTGCTGCGGGCGGGATCGGCAGTTGAAATCTCCCTCTCCCGTTCCGCAGCTTCCTTCTGCGACATCACGTCCTCGCAGAAGGACACCACTGCGTCCCACGACTCTGCGCTGCCGACCATCTTCCGTACCACGGCCGGCAGCGACAGATCGCCTCCTACTTCATTTGTGAGGACACGGCGCTGCTCCTCCCAAGCAACACACTGAACGAACGTGTGTTGCGCCGTGTCCTCCCCGCCATGGACGCAGTGGTGGCACCGAGCGTCCGGCTCCCTGCCTATGCGACACAGGTACTTGCCGAAGCAGCCGTGCCCCGACAGCACCTGCGTCACCCTGAACGACAGGGAGCCGTGCCTTCTCCCGAGCCAGTCGTCGAGCACTGGCCGGATCGCCTCGACGGTGGCGAGGCCGGCGGTAGGGCGCAGAAGCCTCTGCCGCCATTCCGCCACCAAGACCTGACGGAGCTCTGCTCGGCGCTGCGCTATCTGCCGCTGCACCGGCCTCGAGTCCCGTGCCCGCTCTTCCTCGCGCCACCGATACAGCGACGCGAGTACTTTAGCCTCTAGGTCCCAGGGCGGGGATCCGGCCAGGACGCAAGCCGCCTCGTAGGAAATCGTGCGATACCCGCGGACGACTCTGACGGCCATCGCCCTCTGCGGTCTGCGCAGAATGGCTAGAGTGCTGGCCGCCAGGTCCATCGCCCACACAGGGGCCCCATATAGGGCCATGGACCGCACGATTCCCACGTACAACCGCCTACAGGCGGCGCTCGGGCCCCCCATGTTAGGAAGCAACGTTGACAGCGCGCCCGCTGCACCCATCAGCTTGGGCACCAGCCGCCGGAAGTGGGGGCCGAATTCCCATCGGCTGTCGAGCACCAATCCCAGATACTTCATGGTGGACTCGACAGCTATCCGGGCTCCACCGACCACGATGTGTGATCCCGACGGCGGCGCGCGTCGGGGGCCATGAAACACCATGGCCTCCGACTTGTTGAGGGCCACCTCCAGGCCCAGGCGCCGGATGCGGTTCACCACCTGTGACACCGCAGCCGTGGCTATCAACGCTGCTTCCCTGTGCGAGCTCCCCCGGGCAGTGACAAGCGTGTCGTCCGCATAACACGTCAAGTCGGCGCCCGACGGGAGTTCGCCTCTCAGCACCCAATCGTAACCGATGTTCCACAGGAGCGGCCCCAGCACCGATCCCTGTGGAACACCGCACGTCATGAGGTGCCGACCGGCACCGTCATGTCCCCGATATGTGACGCATCTACCTTCTAGGTAGGCCCCTACTGTGCGACGGAGGTAGGGAGGCACGCGGTGATATCTCAGTGCCTCCCGAATACAGCTCCAGGGCAGGGTGTTGAACGCGTTGGAGATGTCTAAAGACACCGCCAACACCACCCCACCCTGGGACACCGTCTCCTCCGCCAGGGCTCTCACGCGCATTATGGCGTCTACGGTGGAGCGCCCGCGACGAAAACCAAACTGGTTGTCGTCCAGGTCCGGCCCCTCTCTGCACAAGTGGCTGACGAGGCGATCTGCGATGACACGCTCAAAGAGTTTGCCCGCCTCGTCGAGCAGCACTATGGGCCGGTACGCGGACGGCGAGTCCGCGGGGCGCCCCTCCTTCCTGAGCAGGACCAGCCTCCCCTCCTTCCACACACTGGGAAACTGACCCTGCTCGAGACATGCCGTGAAGAGCCCTCTCAGCTGGGGCTCTAGCTCCTTCAGAGCCAGGACGAGAGCTCGGCCAGGAACTCCGTCGGGTCCGGGCGCCGTGTTCTTAGCCCGGAGCCGCGACACGGCCGCTCTCGTCTCTGCTTGCGTCACCTCGGGGACATCGGTGCTCTCCTCTTCGGGAGAGTCTGTGGCCGAGGGTGAAGCCATCGTCGGGGGAACGTGTCCCGCTCGCTCAGGGAAGAGCGCCAATACGACCGCCCCCAGCAGCTGGGGCTGCATGCTCTGCACCAGTGGAGGCGCCCATGCACGCAGCTTGCCCCGTACCCAACGGTAGGGGCGGCCCCACGGATCCCGATCCAGGGACCCCAGCAGCTCCTCCCTGGCACGCGACTTAGAATCGCCGATGGCCAGCCACAGAGTCTCCTTGGACGCGCTGTACACCTCATACAGCGCGTCCTCCTCGGCGGAAACCCGTCGACGTCGTCTCCGGTATCGTGTGTACTGGCGGCGAGCCGCAACGCACGCGATGCGCAACTGCGCAATCTCGGCGGTCCACCAGTACACCTGGCGCCTTGCGGACTGTTGGCGGACGCGGGGCATGGACGCGTCGCAGATCTGCGTCATCGCCCCGCGAAACCGCAGCGCCACCGCTTCGACGTCGACGGGGCCGTCCGTCGCCGACTCCCAAATCCAGGACTGGACTAAGGCAGCTTCCTCGAGCAGTTCCTTGTCGATGCACTTAAGCGCCCAGCGCGGGCCGTCGTTGATCGGGGCTGTTGGATGGCGGCCGCTCGCGGTCTGGGCAGAGACGTCGAACCGGATATACCTGTGGTCCGACAGCGTCTCCACCTCCACGGCGACACGCCAGTCGCGGACTCGGCTGGCGACAGAGGGGCTAGCGAACGAGACGTCCACTATCGACCCGCCCCGCTGCCGCACGCACGTGTATTCCGAGCCCCGATTCAGGACGACCAGACCGGTCGTCACCGCCCACTCTTCCAGCACCTCGCCCCGAGGGTCAGTGACCGGAGATCCCCACGCCGATGACTTGGCGTTGAGATCCCCGAGCACCAGAACGGGGCGAGGGTGATGGCGGCCTACGACGGCGCCCAACTCGACAAGGAAACCCTCGAAGTCGGCGAGACTCTTGTTGGGGGAGAAATACGCCCCCACAATGACGATGCCGCCCGAGACCGCAGCAACCCAGCCACGGCCCCGAGACGGGTCGGTCAGAGTCCCGCCAATAATGGCCACCAAACCGTCAGCGCACCCCAGCCAGTTGTCACGGGCGGGGATGAAGTACGGCTCGGCGACCACAGCCACGTCAATCGACCACTCTGCCATGCTCTGGAGGAGAAGATCCTGAGCTCTGGCACAGTGGTTGATGTTGCCCTGGAGGAAATGGAGGTGCCCTATTATTGACACTCCATTCCCTCGGCAACGGTCCTGGGCCGGGAGTCGGCCGCGGAGCTACTGGCCTGCGGGGGTGGCGAGGTTTCCCCGGCAGGCTTAGAGCTCCTCTTCTTTTTCTTGGCCTTGCTGGCAGGCGCGCCACAGGCCCCTCCGCCCACTTTGTGTCCCGCTGGCTTCCCCACAGCCGAACACAAGCAGCAGTTTGGCGCCGCGGAACACTGGGCCGCCTTGTGGCCGGGCTGACCGCAACGATAACAGAGGTCGCTGCGGTCAATCTCGGCGGTGCATTTTGCCCGGACGTGCCCCTTCTCCAGGCACCGGAAGCACCGCAAAGCCCGGGGCTGCAGGAGTTTCACCCTCGCTGCAACCCAGCCAACCAGCAATCTGCCACTATCGGCGATCTTTTTCGCCGACGCTACAGGGCACCGAACCCAGACTACGCCGAGTCCGGTAGCGTCAACGCGTATGTCGCCGGCCCGCACCTTGTCCGGCGGACACTCTCCGCCACGAGCAACGGCCGCCGCCACCTCCTCAGAGGTCACGGAGTCGTCCAGGCCAGCAATCCGCACTTCTGCGGTTTTCATTGGCCTGGAGACCCGGACGTCCTCTGGGTTGAGGACCTCCTTCATTTTGGCGGCCAGAGCGTCCGCCTTCTCGACGCTGTCGCTCGCAGCACCAGCCACCTCAAACAGCCGCGCACCCGTGGCAGCCTGCCTGAGGGTGACGGACTGGAGGCCAAGATCTGCCAATTTTATCTTGGCCTTGGCCTCGGCAATCACCGACTGGTACGTAACGCCGCGCTCCGCAGCTCCGGGCTGGAGCGTTAGCGTAACAGCCTCAGAACGAGGCGCACGTATCGCCGGCGCATTGCGACCGCCGGTCTTTTTGGCAGTCCGTCGCGCAGGCTGCGCAACTGCGGCGCGCGCTGCTGCTGGTGCCGCGGCCTTTTTGGCGGCTTTGCGGGCCTTCTTGCGGCCCACGACTTTCGCCCAGGTCTCACCCTTGGACCCGGCAGTCGTGGGCTGAACACTCGACGGGGTTCCCTCCACGGGCTTTTCAACACCCTCCGCGGGCTTCCCCTTTTGAGGCGCAGGTCTCGGCGGCTCCTCCGTCCTCCGTTTGTCCGCCGCTAATGTCGGCCGGAGGATTGGCTCCTGCGGAAGGCGCCGAGAGATGGCCTCGATGCGAGCGTTCATCATGCTCCCGCACTGGAGCATGCAGAGCCGAACAATGCGCTCGACCTCATCGTCGGTGTGCGCGCTTGTCGGTCCCGGTGCGGGAGTGGGAGTCGCCATGGGCGGAGTGGCGACGGCGGCAGATTGTGGCTGCTGCTGCTCGCTCAGCGCAGCCACTTGCCGCCGGAGATCCTCCAGATCTCTTCGGAGGCGGCTGTTCTCCTCCTGCAACTTAGTGACCTCGTCTGAGGCCGTTCGGTTGAGGAGGTCTCCAACCGCCTCCTTGATGTCGGCGGCTGCCTCCTTGAGGGCGCGGGTGAATGTGCCCTTCAGGTTGCCGGACTGCGTGGCAACCTTCAGGACGACATCCACGCCGCCCATCACTTGTTGGCTTAACGCCACCGCCGACATCTCCCCTGAAGCCGCCAAAGCGGCACGTCGCTCGCGAGCGCGTCGGGCCATCTCTGTCACCTCATCGACCGCGACCGCCCTCCGCTGCTCTCTTTTGGCGGCGTTGAGCTCTGCTTTCGTGCTTCCTAGGGAAACACAGCTCACGCCGCCAGGGTCCTCGCTCCTGACCCCAACATCACTCTCTTCGCTGGCCGCCGGAGTAGCGGAGCGCAGAAACCGCCCCCGCGAATCCCTCGGCGGCCGCAAAGAGGCCCCCCCTCCTGTTGGTGCCGGTTTTCGGCCCCGCCGAGCTGTCGGCACTTTTGGGGCCGATAGGTCCTCCTCGCTTGAGGATAGGCCTATCGACCCATCTCGGTCCGAGACTTCATCGCGCGGACGCTTCCTCCAAAATCTGGAGGCAGTTCCGCGCGACTCCCCGTCGGACAGGACCACACTGCACGGTCTGCAGCCCCCCTGGCTCAAGACCGTGCCAAGATTGGTGCTTCCAGTAGCACTATCAGCAGCAGGGGCCTGGTCGCCTACCCCTGCGCGTCCGTCGGTCGCCAATTTCACACTCACAGGCCCGGATACCTGTGAGCGCCGGTTGTCAGCCGGGTCACATGACATAGAATCGGTGCTTCCAGTAGCCACATCCGCTACAGGGGCCTGGTCGCCTACCCCTGCGCGTCCTTCGGTAACCAATTTAACACTCGCAGGCCCGGATACCTGCGAGCGCCGGGCGTCAGCCGGATCGCAAGACAAGACACACTCTATATCTGACATTTCCATTTACGATATGGGTGGTACACACATCGCTTCCCCAAGGCGATGCGGCCACTCTTTTTGGGAGGGTATTTAGTCCCCCCGAGGCCAGCGGATGCCTCCGGTGCAGGATACACCGCCCGCTGCTCGGTATCTACAACTAGGACACTAACCTAAGACTAAACCTAATATATTTTTGTATTTTTTGTTATTTTGTAATTTTCTCTTTGGTTTTTTTTTTTTTTTTTTTTTTTTTTTTTTTTTTTTTTTTTTTTTTTTTTTTTTTTTTTTTTTTTTTTTTTTTTTTTTTTTTTTTAACTTACGGCTAACTTAAAACTAACTTAACCTACTTGGCACCGTGGCTCAGCACCTCGCCACGGATGCCCCAATACCGCAGGTTGAGGAGCAACCTGCGGCCTTCCCCACCTCGGTCACCACGACGAGCACGCCGCGGAGACCCGTAGACCGCGGACTGTACAACGGCCCGCGATCTACCCCACCTCGCTCCCTAGTCGTGCACTCTGCTGCTGCAGAGTGCAGATAGGGAGCCCTCGGGAGCGACTCCTCCGCTCCTGTCGAAATTAGCCACGGACAACAATCTCCTCTATCCCACCCCCCGCGAAGAGATTATTGTCCGTGCCCAGGGTGCACCGGCCCGGTGACTGCTCTTCCCTTAGGACGTGTCCACAGGGACCAGCAGTTGCCGAGCACACGGGGAGGTTTTCTGACAGGCACCCCAACCTAACCTAACCCTGACCTAACCTAACCCTGACCTAACCTAACCCTGACCTAACCTAACCCTGACCTAACCTAACCCTGACCTAACCTAACCCTGACCTAACCTAACCCTGACCTAACCTAACCCTGACCTAACCTAACCCTGACCTAACCTAACCCTGACCTAACCTAACCCTGACCTAACCTAACCCTGACCTAACCTAACCCTGACCTAACCTAACCCTGACCTAACCTAACCCTGACCTAACCTAACCCTGACCTAACCTAACCCTGACCTAACCTAACCCTGACCTAACCTAACCCTGACCTAACCTAACCCTGACCTAACCTAACCCTGACCTAACCTAACCCTGACCTAACCTAACCCTGACCTAACCTAACCCTGACCTAACCTAACCTAACCCTGAGCTAACCTAACCTAACCCTGAGCTAACCTAACCTAACCCTGAGCTAACCTAACCTAACCCTGAGCTAACCTAACCTAACCCTGAGCTAACCTAACCTAACCCTGAGCTAACCTAACCTAACCCTGAGCTAACCTAACCTAACCCTGAGCTAACCTAACCTAATCCTGAGCTTTTTTTTTTTTTTTTTTTGGGAGGGGGAAATCCTCATGGACTTCCTCAGAGAGGCGGAGGGGTATGCCGGACTCTTACCGGCTAAAACCCCCCTTGTGTCCTCCTTGCACGTGTGCGCGGGCCGCGGGAATCCAGATTCTTCCGCAGCCCCACACTAGTGCTGGCCCTCGCACGGGTCTCGTCTCTTGCACGGGGTAATGAGGTGTTCGCCTACCCCGTGCATCGCCTCGGGTCCACTGAGTAGGGGCGGGAACTTCCCCAAGTCCCTCGCCCTTGAACCCATTCATGGGGGGCGGAAGAGGGCGTTGTCCGCCCTTCTCCTGCGCCCGGTGCGCCTTCTGCGACCGGGGAAGGGAGTCAAAATCTCCCTCTCCCGTTCCGCAGATTCCTTCCGCGACATCACGTCCTCGCAAAAGGAAACCACCGCGTCCCACGGCTCTGCACTGCCGACCATCCTCCGCGTACCACGGCCGGCAGCGCCAGATCGCTTCCGATTTCGTTTGTGAGGACACGGCGCTGCTCCTCCCAAGCTACACACTCAGCGAGCGTGTGTTGCGCCGTGTCCTCCCCGCAATGGACGCAGTGCACTCACAATATTCTCAATTAAAATATTGTTCATCCACACGGAACTTTAGACACCAAGTTCACACACAATTGAAAGCAAATACTGAATTTTACCGCCGCAGATTATTCTTGCAGCTGTGATGTTGGGCTTGCCAACCTTCCGACAGGCAGGGTCCTTAGGTGTTGATGAGGGTAGACGTGTTAATAAAACAACAGAACTACATATCTAGGTATAGTCAAGGCAACCAATACCTACTAAGAAGTGCACACCTTTATTGAGTATACTACGCTATTTATACAAAGTAAAAGCTACGTGCTTATCTTAACTAATTACTATCTTATTAAATATCTTATTCTGTACGAGGCATTCCTATCGTCTACTTATCTTAACATTATCAATACTAACTAATCACTACGTGATCATAGACCACACCACATCACCCTTCCAAAGGAAAAAAAAAAAATAAATGCATACTTTTTTTTTTTTTTTACCTTTTACAATATAACTTAGTCCTATTTTTATGCACTACTTTATCTACATTCGACTTATCCTTAATTACAACATTTGGTGATTCATCCTTGACAACCACAAACGGTCCGTCATATACACAATCTAATTTGGTACCCGTTTCATTTTTAATTAACACCAAATCACCTTCTTTATAAGTTATTGGATTTATATTTCTATCATAACACTCTTTCCTCAATATTTTACTAGCTACTAAATTTTGTTTAGCATCAGCTTGAGCTCTTTGTAATCGATACTTAAATTCTAAAGGGTAATTATCAAAATTATACAATGGTTCAACACTTGCTCCTTGTAGATTACTTGGTAATCTGCATATCTTTCCGAAAACTAATTCATAAGGTGTATACTTGGTTACGGTATTAACTGTTGTATTATATGAAAAACACCAATACGGAATCCAAGAACTCCATGATGTTGTACTGTTATTTGTTTGTATTCTCAAATATGCACCTAAAGTTTTATGAACGTTTTCTAACGATCCTATACTTTCGTGATGATACGCTGTTGATGTTGTTTTCCTGATTCCCAAGATACTACATAATTCTACCATAACTTTTGAAATAAATTCAGAACCCCTATCTGTCGCAATGCCTTCTGGTATTCCATATCTTAAAATAAAATTTTCTGCTAAAACTCTTGCTACCTCATTTGCCGACTTGTTTTTTAATGGATAGGCTTCAACGAACTTAGTAAGTTCACACTGCAACGTCAATATGTACACATTCCCATATTCGTCCCTATCAAAAGGTCCTACTACATCTAAATAAATCTTTTCAAAAGCTGATGATGCTGTGGTTGTTATGGTCATTGGTTCCCTAATATTTTTCTGATACTTTTGTTTCTGACATTTATCACATTTCCGCACATACTCTCCGATATCTTTTTCTATAGATGGCCAATAATAATACTTTTTTATATTGTTCACCATCCTACGTATTCCAGCATGTCCACTCGTGAGTAAAATATGAAAATCATTCATAATGATCTTTCTTTCATCTATATCTTCCACTCTTCGTACACCCGTTACTACACAAACTTTAAAATCTCCACATATTGATTTACTATTCTCTTTAAAATATTTTGCCAGTTTTTCTATCATCTCTTTGTTATAACAATTTTTTAAAATAACTACTTCTTTTATTCCATTTTCCACACAAAATGTGACTATGTCTTTCGACAACTCGTCTCGCGATGATGCCGATAAAGATTCATAGTTTATATAAATACTCGAGTTTTCTGGCATATACATTAAATTACGCGACTTTGCAAATATCGTTTTACAATCATTCTTCTTGTTACGTAACAACTTTTCCCACTTATCTACACCTACCTGAAGTACTTCTATATCATTTCCTTGTTTTTTAAGAACTTCTACGATCCTAGGGTGATCAGTCCTATTAACCGCAGAGTCTGTCTTTCGAATATCCGAGTTTTTTAACTGTTTGCACTGTGCTCTGGTCATTACAGATATAGTTTTTTCATGCATGCTCTTTAACTCTTCACTTGAAATAACTATTCTGGATAAAGCATCGGCTAATACATTTTCCTTTCCTTTCACATATTCGACCTCAAAGTCGTATTCTTCTAAACACAATCGAAATTTAGTCAACCTACTGGAAGGATCTGTCATGTTAAACAAATACAAAAGTGGTTTGTGATCAGTTTTTACAACGAACTTTCTCCCATATAAATATGGTCTAAAATACTTAACTGACCAAACTATAGCCAGCAATTCTTTCTCTATTATAGGATAGTTTAACTCACTCTTATTCAAAGATCTACTAGCATATGCAACAGGTTTTCCATTCCCATTGCACAAGACACTACCTATAGCAAAACCTGAACTGTCTGTCTGCAATATAAAAGTATTTTTATCAGAAAAATTTGGATAATCTAATACTGGAGGATTCATCAATGCTTGTTTTAATAATAAAAATGATTCCTCACATTGTTCGGTCCACTGAAACACCATATTCTTTTTACACAACTTAGTCATTGGAATAACTATTCTAGCAAAGTTAGAAATGAATTTCCTATAATAATTTGCAAATGCTACAAAACGCTTGACTTCCTCACTATTTGTTGGACGCGGATAATTTTTAATTACTATGACCTTTTCTGGGTCTGGTGAAATACCTTCTGCTGAAATTACGTGCCCTAAATAAAGTATTTGTTTTTTCAAAAATTCACACTTTGTTGGATTAAGTTTAAGATTTACTTCTCTTAGTCGAGAAAAAACTGACACCCACCCAAAACAAAAATGTGAAAGACTGCCAAGTTCGATAATATGGGAATGCTTCGCCTATAAAAGAAGTGAGATCTGAATAAATACCAAGTTCCATACACATACCTCAGTTAAAAATAGTTACTTTTTAATGATGTCACTTGGCAAGTTTTCATACACCTTGTTATAAACCTACTAAACGCAATGAATCAAGTATTTAATTTTCTATTAAAACTTGCCAAGTAACATCATTAAAAAGTAACTATTTTTAACTGAGGTATGTGTATGGAACTTGGTATTTATTCAGATCTCACTTCTTTTATAGGCGAAGCATTCCCATATTATCGAACTTGGCAGTCTTTCACATTTTTGTTTTGGGTGGGATTTCATTTATTTTTGTAAGGTTGTTTATTTTATTGTTTTCTTATGATGAAGTTAGTTAAAGAAATGTCTCATTTATACTATCTTTTAGATTTTTTAATATGCACTATGTTTCTTACAAAGAAATGAACTAGATTAACTAAATGGACTAGATTTACCAACTGACTGACATGACATGTTATCATATATTATGTTCGTGGATCAAAGTTACACATTCGTTATTTTCGAAAGTGACTCACACTTGGCCGTTTTCAGATTTTTACCTTACTTTGACTAAATACAAACCTTTGTACCATTCGAAAATATATTATATAAATATAGATAAATTTAGTTCGTTTTAGTTCCTTAGGGGTATAAATTTACACCGGGTATAAAACACCTTCATTATTTTGAAACCGACTCACACTTGGCCATTTTCAGATTTTTCCCTTTACCTTGACATAAAGACCTACCTCCATGCCAAATTTCAAGTCAATACGACCATTGGAAGTGGTCTAGGTTTTTGATGAGTGAGTCAGTGAATCAGTCAGTGAGTGTATAGTAAAAATAGCGATTTTCTGACGTCAATATCTCAAGACCTACAATAGGTATATTAATGAAATTTTGTATTTTAGATAAGTGAGGGGGTCTCAACAGATACTAGAAATTTGATATGCGTAAATAAAATAGATTTTGAGTTACAGGGGGGTCGAATTTGGCCCGAAATGGTTCGTGTAATATAACCCACGGCCGGTGTGTCGCTTTTTTTGCTCGAACTTGGCGGACACACTGCCGTGTGTCTAGATAAGGTTCCGATTATGCTCTTCTAAATTCCTTCCGAACACTACAAGGTCATCCAAATATACTAGACATTTGTCATAATTCAATCCAGACATGGCTACAGTCATTAACCTGCTAAACGCACTTGGACTTATTTTTAATCCCATAGGTAACCTGCACATTTGATACTGACCTTTATCCGTAGTAAAAGCCGTATACTTCCGACTATCTTCATCTAAACTACACTGATAATACGATTGAGATAAATCACAATGACTAAAGTAAACAGCTCCTGACATCGAGTCCAAGATTTCATTTATATTCGGTAATGGAAATTTATCGTCCTGAATTTTTTCATTCAACTGTCTGTAATCTATCACTACACGCCATTTTTTCTCACCACTACGATCCGCTTTTTTAGGAACTATCAATACAGGACTAGACCACTCACTAACTGATTCTTCAATAATACCATTCTCTAGCATCTCCTGTACCTGTCTATCAACTTCCTTTTTCTGCATATACGGTATCCTATACTGTTTCCTATAAACTGGAGTAACATTGTCTTTTAATCGTATCGACTGCTTATATACATTCGTGATAGCTAACTTATCTCCTGGAATATGGAAAATATCTGGATATTTCGCGCATATTTGCTCAACTGACAACCTCTCCTCGGACCTCAAATAGTCAAGTTTAAGTAAAGAAAATATTTTCTTTACACGCTCAACGTCCTTTTCAGGTTTTACAAAATTACAACAATCGAAATTACTTAATGGGAAAACTTCTACATTCGACATGCTACACATAACTTCCTCAGAGGTTGTATTTAAAATTCTAATGGGTATCATCCCATTCCTAGGCCTAGCCATCACACTAGCTAAAAAAACTCCTTTGCGTAATTCTTTCCTAATCACTACACAATCTTCTGCTCTATTAACAGGAAAATACCTTACTACTTCACAACGCGGAGGTATAGTTAATAAGAAATCATAGGTCCTTAGCGGCATCGAAACTAACTGTCTAGCATGATTTTTAAGAGTCAATCTGTTCGTCGAAAAATCTATAATACCTCCATACTTCTGCAAGAAATCCTGTCCCAATATGCCAACTGATTTACAAGGCAAATCATCAAATATATAAAACTTATGCACGAATGAACACTGTCTGTGTTCCAACTTTAAATGTACATAACCTATAGCTCGTAAACTACCTCCTACACCATTAATCACTAACTCATCCTTAACTATCTTACAGTTCAAAGCGTTATCCCTTAAAAAAATATTTTTTACGGCTGATATCGACGCACCCGTATCTATTAACCATTCGCTATGTATACTATTTATCACTAAATTAACCCAGTTAATACTATCGTAAGCTAAAATATGCTTAGACTCGAAAAAACTGCGTTTCATTCAACTGTCCACCTTCGCTACTTCGTGACATTGACAATGAATCATTATCGCTCCGCGCGTGCGAAAAGTATGCTACACGCCTTCTACCTTGCTGAGTCTGCCGTCCTCGATAAGCATTATTGCTGCGACCGCGCATTCCACCGTTATGCCCCATGTTGACATTTTTGCACGTACTCTGCGTGTACGAATTTCTTACAGAATGTCTCCTAACACTATCTCCACGACCTCTATTGAATGTAGAAAAACTACTCCTTGAGGGCCAGCGTTGGTACGTCATGACTTGTGACGATGAAGCACAATTCTCGTCCTCTGCTACCCTAATAGCATCTTTTAAGGATGTTAAATTCCGTGCCGTAATGATCGTACCAAGACGTTGATTACGAAGGCCGTCTGCAAACTTCCTAATTGCATATTTTTCGTTAAATGGTTGTAATATTTTATAAGCTTCCGAATCTTCTCCCGCCTGAGAAATAGTCAAATCAGTCATCAGCCTTTCTATTTCTGCTCCAAAGTCTGCAATTGATTTATTATCTTGCCTAGTGCGTGTTAACTTAGCTTGTATTGCAACGTCAGATTTTACCGTAAGAAGATGTTTCTTCATATCTGCCAAAAGACTGTCTACCGACGCGTAAGTAGGTGACAACCGAATCCTAGCACCCTGGGTAAGCCGTGTAGTTAGCACAAACTTAATCAAAAGAACACTATCGGTCCCTTCTAACATAGAACTATATAATCCTATAGCATCAATTAAATCTTGAGTAACTTGTTCATCTCCATTCATTTTCGGTAGTAAGCTAACCGCCGTTTTCAACGAAAACTTTTCTGCCGCCATTTTCTGTTCGTTACTGACCTCGCTCTCAAACTTAATAGTATTTTTGTACAAACTTTCTATGTTACTCACTAATTGCACTAATTCCTCTGAACATTTTTCTTTGCTCGTTCCTTCAATTATACATTTAAATTTACTATAAAGGGCTTTTGCTTCACTTATTTATTTATTTATTTATTTATTTATTTATTTATTTATTTAGTACACTATGGAGAACTTACAGCTAAACAAAAACTAAACAATAGAAGGAGACATAGTCGACAGAGAGCCAATTAAAAGTCCTCGCTTATAATATCAGCCTAGAAATAACGTGATCACACATCAGTGCAACGTTTTTAGAGATAATAATATAAGTTTTACACAAAAGCATTTTAAAACAAAGATAAAAAAAATGAGTAGGTATAACTAAATTTCAAAGTAATATACTAAATCTGGGCTACTAAATTACTTGAAAAACTTAAGGCTCAACGACCTTCTGGCTGCCGCCACACTTGTTGAGAAAGGATCCAAATCATGCAGCTTGCAAATCATATTGAGCTGCCTGCTCGCACGCACAACATAACTGTTTTGCCTATAATTCGTGTTTGAGTGGGGTACATATATGGGAGGATTAAAACGTAATACTCTACTCGGCACGTTGAATTTAAATTTAGATAACAGCTCCGGGCTGTCAATAACATTATGTAATATCTTTAACAAAAACAGACAATCGGCAATATCACGTCGGTCTTTGAGTGGTAATAGATGGTGTTTCTTACAGAGTTGGGGATAATCGACTGAATGATATGCAAGGTTTTGACGAAAGCAGATAAATTTTATGAATCGCCTTTGTATGTTTTCAATGCGGTCGATGTACTTATTGTAACGCGGGTTCCATATCTGAGAAGCATACTCCAGGTGACTCCTAACATAGGTGCAGTATAAAATTTTTAGTGTCTTGACATTTCTAAAGCACTTAGAAACGCGCATTATAAATCCAAGCATTTTGTATGCTTTTCTTACAACGGCATCAATATGAGCCTCAAAAATGAGTTTATTATCATGATGAACGCCCAGGTCTCGGATAGAATCGCACCTTGGCAGATTCTTCACTTATCTTTTTATCAAAGTTTTGTCCCTGTCGCCTACTGGGACCTAATTTAACAATAGCTTCTCTTAATAATTTTAACTGTAAAAATAACGTTGTTAACTCTACTTCCATTTGAACAAAACTTATTGTCTCTAATTCACAATAACCACAACATTGTCACAACACTTAGTACATATTTAAACACTTACTTCAGATCTTCCTGTCGCTCCGTATGCTCCTTAGGCCGTCTGCACTACTTTTTGCATCTCCCTTTGTCGTATTTTCTCTTCAATCCAGTTCTGGTGACATCTTCTATATAACCAGAATACCACGCCAATGATCATAAGCGCAAAACAAGTGGCTATAAAAAACAGCACCGTGTTGGTCGTTGCTAATTGTTCCTTCGTCACCGTCGCGACATTTGATCCTCCTGCTGCCGTCTGGGCTACTATTACTTCTTCTTTGGACGTCGTGCTTCCCATGGCGTTTCGATATTGTCCAACCGCTCTCGCAGGGTCTCGCAGGGTCTGCTCGAATCACAAGATCCGCTCGAATGGCAGGGTCCGTTCGAATGGCAGGGTCCGTTCGAATGGCAGGGTCCGTTCGAATGGCAGGGTCCGTTCGAATGGCAGGGTCGCCATGTGATGTTGGGCTTGCCAACCTTCCGACAGGCAGGGTCCTTAGGTGTTGATGAGGGTAGACGTGTTAATAAAACAACAGAACTACATATCTAGGTATAGTCAAGGCAACCAATACCTACTAAGAAGTGCACACCTTTATTGAGTATACTACGCTATTTATACAAAGTAAAAGCTACGTGCTTATCTTAACTAATTACTATCTTATTAAATATCTTATTCTGTACGAGGCATTCCTATCGTCTACTTATCTTAACATTATCAATACTAACTAATCACTACGTGATCATAGACCACACCACACAGCAACCGTGTAACGATATCCACTTCATGCGATACAGAATACCAATGTTTTGAACTTATCGGTTGACATCAAAGTTCGGATGAAAACTGAGGCCAGTTGACATCTGAAAATCGGAAAGTTAGCGAATAAGCCAGCTGGGCCGGGAGTCGGCCCTAAACATCGCAAAGCAGCTTCAACGAGCTGCAAAAATAAGCTGGGGACTGCACCCCGACGTCATCCGCACAATTTTTTCAACGGCAACAGTCGAACCCGTCATCCTTTATGCTGCTGCGGCATGGTCTCCCGCCGCTGAAAAAATGTGTGTCCGCCATCTCCTAAACACCGTCCAGTGGGGCTTCGCACAGAAAATCTGCAAGTCCTACCACACCGTCTCCCTAAACTCGGCCCTACTACTCGCCGGGTTACTTACTACCTTTGGATCTGCGTGTAAAGGAAGTAGCCGGATTATACGAGGCTCGCAAAGGGTCGACCCGGCTAGTGCTGGGAGATGCCGGGAGGTTGAACGGGTGGTGGGATTTGCAGAGCTACCACACCCCGCCTTGCGTATGGACCTGAACTTCAGATGTCTAGATGACCGAAGTTTGGTAGACCAAGACAACGTGCAGTCACTCAGAATATTTACAGATGGCAGCAAGCTCCAGGGCAAAGTCGGTGCTGCGCTGTCCATATGGGACGACCAGACCGAACTGTTAAGCCGAAAACTGAGCTTGCCAGCGTACTGCACAGTCTACCAGGCTGAACTCCTGACCATATGCAGGGCCACTAGTGAGGCCCCGACCGGCGGAACGGAGAGGTGCGGCATATACAGCGGCTCTTGTGTATTGTGCATCAAATTTTAAAGCTTAATGCGTTGGAATAGAGTTCATTTTCGTAAATATTTTGATAGCTAACAGTCTTGTTTGGGTATTAAGTCTATAAGCATCCTTGCACGAAATAAAAGTCACGGAAACTCTACAATACAAGCTATTTATTATAATTATTTTATTTATTTATATATACAACGATCCCGGTAACGCCGAACGAACCGGGGCCGAACAGGCCGAGACAGTCGGGCGGACCGGGCCAGGCGGGCGCGACGCCGGCCGGGCTGCGGGCGCGGCGGACGCCGGCCGGGCCGCGGGCGCCGGGCGGGCCGCGGGCGCCGGCGCCGGCCGCGCCGCGCCGCCCGCAGCGCGCGTCAGAGCGCCGCCAGCGCGCGCACGGGCGCCGCGTGCACGGGCACCGCGTGCACGGGCGTTAGCGGCCCGGGCGCCAGGTGCGGCGGCGGCTCGGGCTCGTCCAGGTCGAGCGCGGCGTCGATCATGGTGGTGTCGTGCAGCAGGCGCAGGCGCGAGGCGCTGAGGCCGGCGGGCGCGGGCGCGGGCGGCGCGCTGAGCGCGAAGGGCGCGGGGGAGCGCGGGCGGCGGCGCGGCTCGGGCGTGGCCTGCAGCGGCACGGGGTCCAGGTCCAGCGAGCGGTTCATGTAGCCGCCCTCGAACAGGTTGGTGTAGCTGCCCGCGAGCGGCGCGGGCGCGGGCGCGGCGGGCGCGGGGGGCGCGGCGGCGGGCGCGGACAGCGCGCGCACGAAGCTCGGCGGCAACTCGTCCTTCACGTCGACGGTGAAGACGCCGCGCCTGCAAGCAGAGGAGAGTGAGCGGCGAGGCGGGCGGGGCGGGGCGGGGCGGGGTGGGGCGCGGGACGACACGTACCGGTCGATGAGGCTGGGCGCGAGCGGGCCGCACAGCACGTGCCAGCAGTTGGCGCAGGCGTTGCCGCGCGAGTACGGGTTCGGATTAGACACGCCACGGCGTGTGGAAAAAGAACCCTTGATCTGAAACACACGAATAACATACAGGTACATTTTCATAACTAAATAAATATACTTTATTTTACGCCCGCGGTTTCACCTGCGTCCCGGGGGAACTACCACCCGCTTATATATAAAAAGTAGCCTATACATTATTTTGATATAAGTAAAGTATCCGCTAGAGCAGTGGTTCTTAACCTTTTTGGCATGAGGGACCACTTTACCAAAAGTTTATCTTGCCGGGGACCACCACATTGGTTTACCTAAATTGAGGGTTCTTTGATAAAGAATACAAGCACACTTTATAATTAGCACTCATTTCTTTATTATTTAGCTAAAAACAAAAATGTACAGATTTTAATGTAATGAGATTTTTGTGATAAACAATTGACTACATTAGCTTCCAAAAGCGCGAGCGAAGCGAGCGCGAAATTTTTTTCGGACTCAAACCAAAAATTACGTAAAATGTGGCCCAAACGTACTTAACATTTTGTTTGTTGATAAATGCAAATATAAGGGCACATAGTTTCTGAATACGCGAGCGAAGCGAGCGCGAAATTTTAATTATTTTTTAAGACTCAAAGCCAAAATTACTTAAAATGTAGCCCAAACATATTTTTTTTTCTGTTAGACAAGTAAGATGGAGTAAGATCTTATATACGTCCATTCGAAAACCCCTGTTCGCATAGATAAGTCGTTAAAAATAAAGTTAGACAACGTATAGCATAAGAACCACTGCGCTAGAGTCTGGCCAACGAAAGCTGACCACGAATTAATTTCTAAACTTTTAATATGGCAATATTTTAGAACTGTCAAAATATTCATTGTCGTTTCTTAATAAAGTCAGTTTGTTATTTTATTTCATCCTATTTTCATTGGTTTTTACAAGCTTTTATTTAACTTGCAATGTATGTATGTATGTATGTAACTATATGTGTTCGGGTGGAATTTTACAACTCAATTTTAAGGCACTTGCCCTCAACCGATTGAGCTGAAATTTTGCATACATGTTTATGTTGGATGACAATGCATGCTATGTGACGTCATCCTAAATCCAACATGGCTAAATATACAAGATGGCGGACTAGTTATTTTTAAGGTACTTATATAATATGGGTATCAAATGAAAGGGATTGACTAGTAGAACACATTGCACTTTACGAAATAAAAATCTAAGATGGCCGCCGCCACAAAATGGTAAATAACCTATTTTTTTCAATCCCATCCATATGGGTATCCAATGACAGGGCTTGACAAGTATAATAAAGTGCACTTTACCAAATCAAAATCTAAGATGACCGCCGCTACAGAATTTAGACTTAGGAACTTACCAGGTGAAAACTAAAAAGTATAAAATAAATTGAGGTAAAAAAATCTTTAAAAACAAGCTTTTATTTAAATGCGCTAAAAAGAAAAAAAAAAACTTTTACTGTAACTTTACTGTCAACTTATAACGACATTTTAAATTTAACATATTTGACACAATTTATATGTTTTAAAAGCTTGTCGCGATTTTACTAAGAAAGTAAATACGAGTACTTAAATCTCGCGACAAGCTTTTAAAACGTATAAATTGTGTCAAATATGTTAAATTTGAAATGTCGTTATAAGTTGACAGTAAAGTTACAGTAAAAGTTTTTTTTTTTCTTTTTAGCGCATTTAAATAAAAGCTTGTTTTTAAAGATTTTTTTACCTCAATTTGTATAAAATAATGCCGAAAACAATCAAAAGTTCGACGAGAAAGCTTCTATTTACTATGATTGACAAATATAAAGACGTACAAAGTGATTTGAATCAGAAATTTGCAGAGAAAATACGACGACTGGATTCAATCATTTCACTTTTAGGTTAGTTTTTTGAATTTCCATTGAAACATCTTGATACTTTTGACTTATTTGCAAAAAACGCAATAGTTTTCACGGTGTATCTACTTTTCAGATAATATTAACGAGGACAACGACTACGAGGAAACAAAACTTACAATTGCGGAAACAGTAAAGAAATTGAAAACTCGCGAAAATAATGAAATGTTTGCGAGTGAAACACAGTACTTAGAAAAAATATATTCAATGACAGGTTCACTACATTAATTAAAAAATTATAGATTTATCAGTCAACTTACAAGATTTATGCTTTGAGAAATAAATGTCTTTAATGATAATGACGTGTGGATGAATGACTACTATGCTTTTTTGTTTTTTATATATTATTGGTCTTATGGGTATTATGGTATTATTATACTCTTACACAATTTTTGTACTTGTTCTCTTCAGATATAAGTGTGAAGACCCTAAGAAGAATTAAAATTGAAGGGTCGAAAAATCAAGGACAGTGGAATACTCCAGGAAAAAAACGTCCACATTCAGCAACAGTTTCTAATTTGGATAATTTTGACATTTCTGCTATAAGAAACAAAATAAACTCATTTTATGCAGTAAAAAAACAAGTCCCAACCCCAACACTGAGAAGCCTGCACAATGAACTGAATATATCATATCTTGAATCACGAAATTTTGTTGCTGCCACCGTATCATTGCGACCTCAACGCCATTGAGCTTGTATGGAGTGAGGCGAAGAGAAAAGTGGCAAGTAGAAATATAGGAATACCAGGGTCCGAAATGCAAAATTTAATAAAATAATGTTTTGCATCAATAACGGCCAATGACTGGAAGAAGTACACCGATCATGTACTTCATGTTGAAGAGCAATACAAATTAAGGAATCGTCTTATTGATACCGAACCTGAACCCTTCATAATACATGTTGGAGGCACTAGCAGTAGCAGTGAAGCCAATTCTATAATATCAGGTGTAGAGTAGGTACTTGGAATCCGATTTCAATTATGACTCCTAACTCTTTTATTGTGTACTAGCTGTTGCCCGCAACTTCGTCTGCGTGGGCAATATAGAATAGTCAATTATTACGTATAGTGCGTAAGTAATTTTCACAGGAAATAGCTATAATCTATGTCTATATGCTTTGAGTCTGACAAAAGCTGTCATTTGTACATTTTCTGCAGCTGCTGCGACTAAGCAGAAGCCAGAAAGTCTGTCAGTCTTACCATGGATATCGACTTGTGTAGTTGACTGGATTGAAGATAGATAGATAGGTAGTCGCTCCAAGCAAAATATTGGTACTCAAACAGATTCGGTGACTGGAAGCCCAACAGCAACATAGTTGGGGAATAGCTGGATGGATGATAAAATGAGTCATCATCATCAGCAGGCGCATAGGGTAGGATAGTTTCACTACTGGGGGGAAACACTTGTATGACTTGTATGAATTGGGGATTTTCTGTGCACTTACTTACTATGGTAAGGCTGACCCCACATTAGGCGTGCGCGATCCTCGGGCGTGTGAGTAGCGCGGGCGTCGCGAGCGCGCTGCGTGAAAGTCGCGTTTTGCTGCCCTGCGGCATGTGTGAAGAGTGCAAGCGACGCGCTCGCGGCGAGCACGCGGCGCTCGAGTTGCGTTCTTACCCCTACGCCCGCTATCCCCGCCGCCCGCTAAACGCCTTAGCAGTTAAACGTCAAGTCGAGCGCGCTGCAAATGCCGCAGGGCAGCAAAACGCGACGCTCACGCAGCGTGCTCGCGACGCACGCGCTGTGGGGTTAGGTCTAAACCGGGAGGGACTCCACAGAAATGTTTGCATTAGTTCACGAATAGGCAAAATATACGTATCTGTGAGAGTCCACTTCATGTGTTCGTACTTGAAACCTGCAGTTTTGCAAAGATTTTCAAAATGTACGCTCGCAATTTGTCATTTCTTGGTGGAGCCAGCAAATCAAAAGAAACAGAAGTGTTGTATACTGTGCGTCACTACCGCTCACCGGGAAAATTTCGCTCTTGCGGAGGACGTTTATATACCATATTTTGTGTCACACGTAAACAGGACGACAGTAAGTATCCACCGAAACACTTTCAAAGATCTGATGAACGAACAAATCAGACCTGAGTTGGTTACCTGGGGCCAATCAGAGCTCTATGAAGCGATCATACGGTTTGGCTCCTACTGTTATTGTGGTTTCTGAAAATGTATTCACCTCATTCAACGATGAATGTAATTCTGATGGTACTATTAAGAACACTTGCTTAGCGCAAAAGCTGACGTTGGCAGGCCGACTCTTTTGACTTCTCTAATAGGATACCTACCATTGGTTTTTGTGCAATGCACACCTGCAATGCATGCTGGATTAGGATAGGATATAGGTGGATAGGATTTGCAGCAGAGAACAATTCTGTCTTTGTAATTGAATGACATCAAACGTAGTTTTATATAAAAGGTGTTTTTTTAGACTTGGCTCGGGTCTTACTGAGACTGTTCGTAATCGTGAACAGTGTATTTGCGATCAGAAGTTGAAAGTAAGCATGTCTCTGGTATGCGACGCGTAATTTGTACGTTTCCAGACGCATAAAGCATTTTACGTGTGTATGGTATTAAATCGAGAAAGCTCCCATTTCTTATCTGCACTTTGTATCTGGGCTTGTTTTTAAAGCTACAGAAGCCTACATTACCTGCCTCACGCTTAGCAGCGCTTGCGAGAGATAGATCTTCCTTTCTTCTAGGATTAAGTTTACATATTTTGCATCAGAAAAAATAATTAAGGTCTACTTAATACTACTCACTCAAAGTAATTTGTTTTAAGGCCACCACATTAGTGGAAGATAAGCTAAACTATGTTTATGAAAAAATCCTGATATGAACTCCATCTGTAACTTTAAATGATAATTAATTGTTCCACTAAAGTCGTCATTTTTGACATAATGTTCAAAAAATAATTTAGATGGCACCGTTTTAAATTTGGCTGAAAACTATTAATTTTCCTTTCATCAAGGTAATAATTACAGTTGGATTTTGATGTGGTACGGCAAACTGACAAACACTATTGAAATGTCTATCGAAAAATTACACTACGTGTTAAAATATGGTGAATTACGGAAAATACACAACTCCATCTGTTGAAATAATAATCCTCTATAAAGAATGTATGGTAATTAATTGTCATTTACCACCTCGCTCTTTTGACAAATTTGATGTATTTTTACCACAGATGGAGCTACTTTAACCTTGGCTGAACAAAATTTTCATATTTTTTTTTCTTCCGAAGTTACTTATAAAGGTGTGATTTTCTGTGTAAAGATTAATAATAGGCCGAACAACTAATATAAGTACAACATTCAAATGTACAGTTTTGACAAACAGATTGCGTGTCGTAATATTTTACATCTTGAATTCACAAAATTAATCATATCTTTTGATAGAGTGAATCGATTGCGATGAAACAAAAACTAAGTAATACCCCAAGTTACGTAAAATTTTCGCATATAAGCATTGTCTGCATTGAATTCGTAGATTTTACGTGAATCCCGAACAAACAAACAGATAAACAGACAAACAGACAAACAGACAAAAATTACAAAAATGATGGAAATGGGTTCTGTTAGTTATCCTTTAACATGCCGGCTATTTTTTTTGTCAATTTCTTCAATGTACAAAAATTACTTTTTTACAGATTTATTATATGTATAGATTTAATTGTATCGGTGCTATCTATTCCATCAAATAAACGTTTTGTAATAACTCTTTTTTTTATGCATGCAGAAGTTAAAAAATGTCATACCCTGGCTATGCTATGGCATTTTTAGGGTTCCGTACCCAAAGGGTAAAACGGGACCCTATTGTTTTCGCTCCTCTGTCCGTCCGTCCGTCCGTCCGTCTGTCACCAGGCTGTATCTCATGAACCGTGATAGTTAGAGAGTTGAAATTTTCACATATGATGTATTTCTGTTGCCGCTATAACAACAAATACTGAAAACTAGAATAAAATAAATATTTCGGGGGGCTCCCTTACTCATTTTTGCTCGATATCTATAAATATACTAGCTGTTGCCCGCAACTTCGTCTGCGTGGGCAATATAGAATAGTCAATTATTACGTATGGTGCGTAAGTAATTTTCACAGGAAATAGCTATAATCTATGTCTATATGCTTTGAGTCTGACAAAGCTGTCATTTGTACATTTTCTGCAACTGCTGCGTGCGACTAAGCAGAAGCCAGAAAGTCTGTCAGTCTTACCATGGATATCGTCTTGTGTAGTTGACTGGATTGAAGATAGATAGATAGGTAGTCGCTCCAAGCAAAATATTGGTACTCAAACAGATTCGGTGACTGGAAGCCCAACAGCAACATAGTTGCCTGGGGAATAGCTGGATGGATGATAAAATGAGTCATCATCATCAGCAGGCGCATAGGGTAGGATAGTTTCACTACTGGGGAGAAACACTTGTATGACTTGTATGAATTGGGGATTTTCTGTGCACTTACTTACTATGGTAAGGCTGACCCCACATTAGGCTTGCGCGATCCTCGGGCGTGTGAGTAGCGCGGGCGTCGCGAGCGCGCTGCGTGAAAGTCGCGTTTTGCTGCCCTGCGGCATGTGTGAAGAGTGCAAGCGACGCGCTCGCGGCGAGCACGCGGCGCTCGAGTTGCGTTCTTACCCCTACGCCCGCTATCCCCGCCGCCCGCTAAACGCCTTAGCAGTTAAACGTCAAGTCGAGCGCGCTGCAAATGCCGCAGGGCAGCAAAACGCGACGCTCACTCAGCGTGCTCGCGACGCACGCGCTACTCACACGCCCGAGGATCGCGCACGCCTAATGTGGGGTTAGGTCTAAACCGGGAGGGACTCCACCGAAATGTTTGCATTAGTTCACGAATAGGCAAAATGTACGTATCTGTGAGAGTCCACTTCATGTGTTCGTACTTGAAACCTGCAGTTTTGCCAAGATTTTCAAAATGTACGCTCGCAATTTGTCATTTCTTGGTGGAGCCAGCAAATCAAAAGAAACAGAAGTGTTGTATACTGTGCGTCACTACCGCTCACCGGGAAAATTTCGCTCTTGCGGAGGACGTTTATATACCATATTTTGTGTCACACGTAAACAGGACGACAGTAAGTATCCACCGAAACACTTTCAAAGATCTGATGAACGAACAAATCAGACCTGAGTTGGTCACCTGAGGCCAATCAGAGCTCTATGAATCATATATGATCATACGGCTCCTACTGTTTGGCTCCTACTGTTATTGTGGTTTCTGAAAATGTATTCACCTCATTCAACGATGAATGTAATTCTGATGGTACTATTAAGAACACTTGCTTAGCGCAAAAGCTGACGTTGGCAGGCCGACTCTTTTGACTTCTCTAATAGGATACCATTGGTTTTTGTGCAATGCACACTTGCAATGCATGCTGGATTAGGATAGGATATAGGTGGATAGGATTTGCAGCAGAGAACAATTCTGTCTTTGTAGTTGAATGACATCAAACGTAGTTTTATATAAAAGGTGTTTTTTGCGCTTGCGAGAGATAGATCTTCTTTTCTTCTAGGATTAAGTTTACATATTTTGCATCAGAAAAAATAATTAAGGTCTACTTAATACTACTCACTCAAAGTAATTTGTTTTAAGGCCACCACATTAGTGGAAGATAAGCTAAACTATGTTTATGGAAAAATCCTGATATGAACTCCATCTGAAACTTTAAATGATAATTAATTGTTCCACTAAAGTCATCATTTTTGACATAATGTTCAAAAAATAATTTAGATGGCAACGTTTTAAATTTGGCTGAGAACTATTAATTTTCTTTTCATCAAGGTAATAATTATACTTAGTTGGATTTTGATGTGGTACGGCAAACTGACAAACACTATTGAAATGTCTATCGAAAAATTACACTACGTGTTAAAATATGGTGAATTACGGAAAATACACAACTCCATCTGTTGAAATAATAATCCTCTATAAAGAATGTACGGTAATTAATTGTCATTTACCACCTCGCTCTTTTGACAAATTTGATGTATTTTTACCACAGATGGAGCTACTTTAACCTTGGCTAAACAAAATTTTCATATTTTTTTTTCTTTCGAAGTTACTTATAAAGGTGTGATTTTCTGTGTAAAGATTAATAATAGGCCGAACAACTAATATAAGTACAACATTCAAATGTACAGTTTTGACAAACAGATTGCGTGTCGTAATATTTTACATCTTGAATTCACAAAATTAATCATATCTTTTGATAGAGTGAATCGATTTCGATGAAACAAAAACTAAGTAATACCCCAAGTTACGTAGAATTTTTGTATATAAGCATTGTCTGCATTGAATTCGTAGATTTTACGTGAATCCCGAACAAACAAACAGATAAACAGACAAACAGACAAACAGACAAAAATGACAAAAATGATGGAAATGGGTTCTGTTAGTTATCCTTTGACATGCCGGCTATTTTTTTTGTCAATTTCTTCAATGTACAAAAATTACTTTTCTACAGATTTATTATATGTATGGATGTATGTTTATAGAATAATAGTTTGGATGGTACGGAACCCTACGAGCGCGAGTACGACTCGCACTTGGCCGGTTTTTTAATAATGTTATTACAGTCGTAATGTTCTGATATGAAACACTGATATAAATATCGCTTATTAGTTTAGAATAATAATAAGTATCAACTCCGTTTAAGCAGCGTATAGCCGGGGTTGGCAGCTCTTGATTTTTTAAAATTGCCGCCTTTTTTCTTGGACAGCTTTCGTTGGCCAGACTCTAGTATACATATAAGACTATGGTTTGGGATAGGATATTTTTATTATTGAAGTGTTAATGTATATTTTTACAAAGCTAGAGTTTATAAATTCATATTATTTTAATCACATTTTTAAATAAAAATTCCCAGTAAAATCGAATGCCAAATTGAGACATCCAAAAAAAACATCGTGCAAACACGTCGAACAAAAAGAAAAATAATTAAATTAAAACCTATTTTCTTTACATACATATACCTACCCACTATTGATAAGTTTTAATTGGTAGTTTTGGCGGGTCATTCGTCATCTCGACACACTTAACTCACCACGAATGTGTCCACTTGGTGAAACTCAAAATTTTAACATTGGGAAATTATAAGTCTAGCCACAAAATTATTTATTGGACACATGATTAAACTTCTAATTTTATAACTAAGCAACGGGGAAATGACATAGCCTCTAATAAACTAATTCGTCTTTTTTACTTGTCCTTCTTATTTATACATTGTCATCTAATTTACTAACTCGGCCTCGTTTTTAGCATATTGCCATTTATTACCTTCAATTTAAAAACATTGTATTAAAATTGAAGTTAGTGACGAAAACGAATCGCTGCAAAACCGACTCCACGTAGTCTTGTCTGCCCTACCCCTAGAGTGCAATTCAAAACCGCGTAGGCGCGGAGGGGCGAGCCGTGACAGAAGCGATGCTTGCTGCATGTTGCTTGCTTACATTTTAAACGTAATGAGTTAAAAAATTAGAAGGTAAATAAATATATTTGTTCTACAATAAAATAATTTAAGTTTCGCTAACTGGACACGGATCAAAATCTTAACTTGTCGAGTTGACGACATGACAAATGTTAAAATTTTGAGTTTCACCATGTGGACACATTCGTGGTGAATTAAGTGTGTCGAGATGACGAATGACCCGTTTTGGCTTGAAAGAGTAAAAAGTAGGTAGATAAATACAATAATGTAGGATGTAGTAATGTTTGAAATGACTCACGTCCTCGTTGGTGGTCTGGTCGGTGGAGGCGAGGTAGGTGTGGAAGCCGGCCAGCCCCAGCACCGACCACACGGACAGGAAGCACACGGCCGCCACCACGGCCGAGGCGGGCGTGGCGCGTAGGGCCGCCGCCAGCCCCGCGCCGCGCGCCAGCAGCGCCACGTGCGTCACCGCGCACGCGAATACGAACACCGCCAGGAACGACAGCGACACCACGAACGTGTAGAAGTAGCGGTAGTTGCGCTTGCCCACGCAGTTGCCCACCCACGGGCAGTGGTGGTCGAAGCGGTCCACGCAGTTGTCGCACAGCGAGCAGTGCGAGGCGCGCGGCGGCCGGAACATCTTGCACGTGAAGCAGTACTTGAGCTTGACGGGGCGGCCGCGCACCAGCACCTCGCGCGCGCGCGGCGGCGGCCGGCCCGCCTCCGCCGCCTCCAGCGCCGCCGCCTCGACCGGCGCGGCGCGCGGGATGATGCCGGGGTCCGACAGCGCCGTGCGCAGCAGCGCCGCCAGCGTCAGCGCGCACAGCGCCGCGCCCGCCGCCGGCACCGCGGCCGACACGCGCGCCGCCAGGAACGGGCAGTCGAAGGCGAAGTGCAGCGCGCACGTGCCGCAGATGAGCGCCAGCGTGAGCGCGAACACGCCGGGGTGCGGCGCCGTCATGAGGCGCCCGTCGCACCAGAACCGGTTGCGGCCCGCGAACACCTCCCACTTGCGCGTCACGCGGCGCGAGGCCATCGCCGCATCACCGCGCCGCCCGCCGCCGCCCGCTCGACGCTCTCTGCTCGCGCACTGCTGCCTGCTGACAGAACTTCATCATCACTATGTAGTTTGAGTAGTACGAAGTCGCTTCCCGCTGTCTGTGCATATCCTAGTGCACATTACAAGCAATACGTGCTAGACTATGCAGTAACGTACTGCCAATATTTCTCAAACATTTCCGTTATGTATGGCCATATATGGGGCTATACCGAAAATTTGTGTAGGCTGTTTAACAGCCTGCATCAGTCCATCCTTCTGCAGTCATGTTGCTACAAATGGCTTAGCCAACGTATTTTATTGATGTATAATTAATAGTTTTTCTCTTCTTAAGAGCGTGTACGCTCGCCGCGCGATGTCAACTTTAGGTAATTCAACGCAAAAAATCGCGCAGACTAGCGCCGCGGCTGTGTGCGAGACTATCATACTTCGCGTATAGTCACACAAACCATTTTGATCCTTTCGAGTGAAATTGGTAGAACAAAAAATATAATATTTAGTAAATAGTTAATAGCGAGAAAATAGTGTAAGTCTATGGATGACTAAATTATAAAAGCATGAAAATAAGTCGTTAATACTTACACTCTTTTGCAAAAAAATCGGGCACCTATGAAAACCTTGGTTTTGAGGACTTTCTGTATATTACATACAATTTTCAACAGTACTAAATAGTCGACTGATGATTAATGGCACTGTTAAGAGTTTCTGTATTTTAACCGATTTCAAAAAAAGGAGGAGGTTTCAATTAGATTGTTTTGTGATTGTTCTCAATTTGATTATTCTCGATTTCTCAAAGACGCCTGGACCGATTTGAAAAATTGATTGTTTATATGAATGGTCCAGTCCATCCAAACCGAAAAATTGTGGTCAAATAACAACAATTGCCGGAAAGCCAAATATTGTTATAAAGAATAGATAACTTAAAATAAAGTTTTAAGTTAACTATCCTATATGCTTCAAAAGTTATTCGGGATCAAAAGTCAAAATTTGGGTACATCCAAAATGAACATATAAATAAAATTATAGCTCGATTGGTAACATACATCTGCAATAAGTGATTTCTAGCCTAAGGAGTCCGGGCTGCGGGTTGTTCGAAAGAGATACCGCGGCCCTGGTACATAAAAGGCCTATGACGGAACACGACGGTTTTTAGTCAGTAAGAGTCTGACACTCCCTCATCGCTGCTAACCCACAGCGGGAGGGGTCATTTGATGATTTTTGACGTCGGAGCCTAAGGAGTCCGCCATATTGCATTAAGACTCGCGACTTTTTTTTTCGAGTTATTCATAGCAAGCCCTTTCATTTGATACCCATATCGTAGGAATGCATTAAAAACATTTTTTTCTCCATCTTGGGTATACCGCCATATTGGATATAGAATCATACATTGTCATTAAAACTGAACGTTCAAAGAAAATTTCAACTCAATCGATAAATAAAATATGCTTCAAAATTGAGCTTTAAATAAAATAGTAATGTATCAAGATTTGTTGGTCGCGCTTGAAATGTACTCTATTCTCGGTATCCACGGCAGAGGTTATTCACCCTACGCGATGTGACGGAGCGACACGTCCTCTCTCTGTGAAGCCTTACGGCGGTCTGGTTTGAGTTGACTGAGTTGACTCGCGTGCAGCGTTTTATAGTAGTTTTTAAATAATTTAGAAAAAATAAAAACGACAGATTAAATTATAATATAAAGTTTATGTTTTAAAGAAAGAGTTATATTACTATAGTAAATAATTGTTATATTAAATTAAGTAAGATAGGTAGGTAAAAAAAGCATTTGAAATTCACAATTTTTCACACTATTAAAATGTTTTTTTTCTGAAAGATAGAGACCTAAATCAAAAAATGTTTTCAATTAACTATAGGCATGGGGATTTCGTCTATGAGTAAAAAAATAAATATGATTAGATTTGCCACTGTTTTCACATGAATTTAAGCTTCGAAATAGACGCTGAACGGGAATTTTATAAAACATCTGTTACGTTATAGGGGTTTTAAGTATTTAAACTACACAAATTGTTTACACAATTTATGTTCAATTAACTATATAGACAGTGAAATTACCTTGCGTTATTAAAAATTAACATAGTTATAGGATAAGTAGTTAATGAGAAACAGACAGACAGCAGGAAGCGAGTTTGTTTTATAATAAAACGTCTACGGCTGGTTTCAGCCACCGCTGCTGTTCTCATATAAAAAGATCAGCCAGCTGCGCAGGACATATTTTAGTGCACAAGCATTTGCGCAGACACAAGTGCACTCAGTAATCCTTCACTCTCATAGCCCATATAAAAGTGCTCTCTGATGCACGGGTGAATCAGTCAACAACTTCCAGACTAGGTACGGGCTGCTTTGTGAAAGTTTATAAAATCCAAAAAGCGATTTCGGGAATCGAACCCGAGACCTCAGCCATAGCAGTCGCGCTTTCGACCACTAGTGACTAGCTAGACCAACGAGACAATGTACTGTTGTAATTTGCTGGGGAGTTTGTTCCACCTTTTTTTTTCATCCCAGCAGAAACACGTAGGAAATGGCGAAGGGTAGACGTTTTGTAAAAGGCTGTCTTTTGTAAAGTTGACCTTGAAAAAATGCTGACTTTCAGCCTATTCTGAACAAATTACTTTTTATCTTTTTCTTATCTTTTTTAGCGATGAATCATAATATTAAGTTTTGTTTTATGAAATGACTTAATTTTCTATAATTCAAACTGATTCACTGGGGACTTTCCCAGGATGCAGGTAAAACCATGGAGAAACAGCTAGTCAATTATATAAATGTAGATTATATAAATGTGGATTACTTTTTGAATGATCCAATCTGTTTATTTCATTCAAGAAACATCACAATAACAATTCTGCTGAATATAATATGTACTATCAACCAATGACATGTAAAATAGTACAGAAAAAATAAATTAGCCTGAGGAAAGGCAGATTGTGAGCACCCAACAAATTAAAGATTTAGCAACAATTATTGTACATGGTTTATTTAGTCAAGGCCATAACTAATTTGCATTTATCTGTGTTGTGTTTCAACAAAAGGTTTATCCATTTGAGGTGACTCAACAGAAGATAAACAATGGCTATCAGAAACAGAATTAACAATCAGTAGTTTGTTATCAACATACACTCTATTGTCAAGGTCTATTCATATCAATACTAACATCCTAATGTACAATACAACACTGCAATTACAATTTAAACACGTTCTGAATATGACTTCTAAGCCCACCACATATGCTGACAACCACTCCACTTGACACAACGTCAAGTATTATACACTTGACGTGCCATTTTATTTACTTTGTGCCAAGGATAACAAATTGGCTAGCAGAGGTGTCATAGCAGAAACTCTCCTAAGAAAGTAGCACACGTTACTGTCTTCACCCTTACACTTCTTTGGACACAATAAATTTTTATAGCCGAAAATTGTTGACAGATGTCACAAAGAACCCAAACGTTCCCTTGTAACAGATTTTTTTGGTCATGCCCACGTATGTAACCTAGAAGAAGATGCCTGACCTACCTGTATTATGGCACCTATGCTCATCTTTCCTTACTGCATGGTTTATTCACATTTACTTACACAAGGCAGTAGTGGATACTGTACCTGGCAGAGTGAACTTCAATATTACTAACACTAGATGTTTCACCCGTGTCCCCACAGTGCAGTTTCCATAAACTGCTTACAGTATCCAGGGATTGTTTGACTGCCCAACATTTCTGCAGTTTCCAAGCTAAGGGCTTGGATGGCTTGGATATGAATTCAACAAAATGATATAGACAATCATTGACATTATTATAATACACTAAAATCCATCAGCAGTTTCACTCACTTGCTTTGCTGAGAGAACTACAAACTTTCCCGACTACAGATAAAGAGTGGCCTACATGTTATTCTGATGTATAAGCTGCATATATCACTATCAAGGTTCATCAACCCAAAATATGAATCAATATTGTGAATGGTGAGCTAATTATTTCTTCAAGTTGGAAAGCAACAAGTTAGACTTGATAACTGAACACAACAAATAGAATAAATTGGATTCTTAAAAATGAATATTTCATCCACAAATGATGCTGCTGCCAATAGGGGCAGTAGGTGTGTCCTGATTTTGCAACTCCTACAAGCTGTTTAGATAGGTTTTCTTTTTTGTATTTGTTTACTACTTTTAAAAGAATTCGAAACTGAGTTTTGAAAAGCACATTAGTTGTAATAGTCACCACACACACTTGCACTCCACGTACCTCAATTACAATTCTAGAAGATATCCAGGAGATGACAGTCTGTCCATAATATGGTCCATAAATGAGTGTTATGTTTTCAACTTAACTAAAACGTTTGATTACTATCAAAACGGAAATAATATGCGCACAGCTAAAATAAAAATATTATTTGACGTTATGCTAGATTAACCCTTGCTACTTAATGGAAATAAATTGAATAAATTAATAGTTTTTGGGAAAAATAAAAACTTTCTTGTTTTCTACATGACAGATGTAGAGTGCCACAGACAAATTAATTCATCTTGATCTACTCAATCCATTCCACAGACTATGCATAGAGGAAAGTAATAGACTATGTTTAGATTAGTGGATGTATTTACCGACTTACTAAAAAGAGGGGGGTTCCAAATCCGTATTGTTTTAAATGTTTTTTTTTATGTTTATTCCGGCCACCGCATTTTTCACAAATAGTTTTTAACAAATAATTTCACTTACACGTGTTTTTAAAAACTTGGGAATAAAAAATAATAGTTTTAAAAATATTACGAAAGAAAGCATGGAGCGTTTATGTAATCTTTTCTATTTGTAAACAAAACCCTCCACGGTTTCTTACATAAATCATAGTACATCTTCTTCTTCTTCTCTTTATAAATAAAAATCAATTGCCTTTCGTTAGTCTGACTAAAACTCGAGAATGGCTGGACTGATTTGGCTTATTTTGGTTTTAAAATGTTTGTAGAGGTCTAGGGAAGGTTTAAACGATACAAAGTCTGTTGGGACAGCTTGTATTAATGAAGATCGAACTCGTCACGGATTAAAATGAGGGATTTTCTTGATACTTTTCTTAAAAACCAGAAGCAGGTTTGTTTAACGAGGAAATAACAAGAAATAGTTTTAACATGAAAATCACATAGATTAGTCAAGAACGCGGCAAAATCCTATTCTGTCAAACTATAACATGTCTTGTCACAATGACGTTCGAAAAAGGAATCCTCCAAGCATGCACGGCTGAATGGCGAGGTGTCCACGGTCGCTCGTTTCTGCTGCCCTCTATGTAGCTACTGGCAGCTAACACTTTTTTTTTATTCTTTTCCTAGCTCATGACTAGATGGCGCTGACTAAGGTACGTGAATGCAAGGAACGGAACGTCATATCTTATCAACAACGCGCAACGTCATAAAATTTTCACGGAAACGTTTTTGTTATAAACAATTAAAAAATATAAAATAAGGAATAAAAAGTAGGAATAAAACCAGATCTATTATAATATGATTATCTATATTATGTTTTTTTATATAGAGGTCAGTGTTTATTAAGGAGATTACCTGAGATAACCAAGATACGGTATTACCCATCATCGAGCTTAGAATTATAAGTCTATATTATACCTGTGGCTTTGTCGGTGACAATCGGTGATGATAACGATATGCGATGATGTGTCAAGAAGTCAGTGTCAGACAACTGTCAGTGAGTCAGTGAGAAGTATCGAGTTGTCAAAATGTATCTGCTGCTGTGCTGGTGATGCGAGATATGTGATACTGATAATACGGTTATGAATAGTTACGAACCGAAATGTTGCTGACTTATCAATAAACCGAATTCTTTAAAGTTCAGGCAAATGTTATTCCATTATTTATAAATAATTATCAGCCTTTCAATGTTATTTAAAAATAATGTTTTGAACACATCGAGATGGTCGAAGAGGATATGTAATCTCTGCGGAGAGCTAGGCAAGGCCGGGCAGCGGTAAGCGGTCGGGCAGATGGGCACGGAGGGGTCGCGGCGCGAGGCGCTGACGGTGGTGCTGCTGTGCGGCGCGTGGTACGCCGCCAGCTCTGCCAGCAACGTGGTGGGCAAGCTGGTGCTGACGGACTTCCCGTTCCCGGTGACGGTGACCATGGTGCAGCTGCTGAGCGTGGTGCTGCTGAGCGCGCCGGCGCTGGCCGCGTGTGGCGTGCGGCGCCAGACGGAGTTCCCGCGCCGCTACTACTGGCGCACGCTGGTGCCGCTCGCTTTCGCCAAGTTCCTCACCACCATATGCTCACAGGTGTCTATTTGGAAGGTGCCCATCTCCTACGCGCACACAGGTTAGCTCTAATAATTTTATTTATTCATGTGAGGCAGCTTACTGGCACAGCTGACAGTACATTACATGAAATCATCATATTATCAAATATCATCATCATCATCTCCCGAGCCGTTTTCCAACTACGTTGGGGTTGGCTTCCAGTCTAACCGGATGCAGCTGAGTACCAGTGCTTTACAAGGAGCGACTGCTTATCTGACCTCCTTAACCCAGTTACCGGGGCAACCCAATACCAAGATAGTGTCAGACTTACTGGCTTCTTACTACCCATAACGACTGCCAAGGATGTTCAGTGACAGCTGGGACCTACAATTTAACGTGCCATCTGAAACACAGTCATTAGTGTCCAAGATATACTTAGAAGTACATACAAACTTAGAAAAGTTGCTTTGGTAGTTGCCTGACCTGGAATCGAAACCCACACCTTCATACTTGAACAGTTGGTTCTTTACCCACTAGGACACAACTAAATCATACCAAACATTACTCCAATTATGAAGTACACTGATATAACAAATTATAAGAATTCGTTGAAAGAGTGACAGATATTAGTTTACAGTTATAATATCATAATCAAAGGAAGAAAAGATTTGTTCTCCTAGTTAAGATCAAAATTAAAAAGAAGTTAGTGAAAATTAAAAAGTAGTTTTGTAAATAATTTATATCTATATTAATCAATTAAGAGAAAAGATTGGTGAGTCTTAGGGGAGATTTGATTGTTTGTAAATATATCTGTTTGTTTGTAACTGTTTGTTTGACACAAGAATCTATTTAACCAATTTGAATAATTCTTTTATTGTTAGGAAGGTACACTTTCCATGCTGAATATGGACTATGTCCTTACTGGGAACCAGAAGAAGTTTCCCCATGGCGTGGGTTAGTTAAAAACAAATTACAGAATGTGATAAAACCAAAAAGTAAAGTACCAGATCTGCATAAATCAATGCAATGCAGATCTAATCGCTCGCCAATTACCAGGAAAGCATGACATACATGAGCATACGAATCACCTACATGCTCAAAGTGTCAACACTACTGCTCACCATGTACCAGGACAGCATAAATACATGGAGCAAATCCCTTGGTATATGGGTGAAACCGCATAAACAGCTGTCATCATTATCTGCATAGCCTACTTAAGAGTTCGATTCTTTACCCACTAGCTGGGCCACCACAACATTTGTTTCCCTACTGCCCCTAGGAAGACCCACTGACCCTAGTCTATAATACAAAGGTATTGTTCATGTCTTTGTAAGCAACTGGCAAAGGACAATGCTGGGCTGAAACTTTGTCCAGCAGTGGGACTTGGGAGGGGGTATCTTAGTGTACTCTAAACACAAAAGGCAAATAAGATTTGAAATCCTTCTTTTGTCGATGTTGATGACATGTCATATAGTGATTACACTTTGTCAGCCCAATATGCCGCCACATCCAGAGCACGGCCGGATGCGCTTATTAGATCCTCCCGCGAGCAAGTTTCAGGGCACAGTGGACATGCGCTAAGGTGGCACATGGTCTGCACAGCAGCCCCGCACTCGCACACAAGGTCTGCCCCGCCGTGAGACCCCCACCTGGACCCATTCTCTTTGCTCCGACCGACCTGTGTTCGAACCAATTTTAAAATTGATCCCAGCATATTTACTATATGTACATAGATGAAACACATCCATAGGAAACTGCTTGCGCATACTTCAAACGTACGTCAAAGATTTTTTACAAGCTTTTATTTAACTTGCAATGTATGTATGTATGTATGTAACTATGTGTGTTCGGGTGGAATTTTACAACTCAATTTTAAGGCACTTGCCCTCAACCGATTGAGCTGAAATTTTGCATATATGTTTAGTTTGGATGACAATGCATATTAAGCTATGTGACGTCATCCTAAATCCAACATGGCTAAATATACAAGATGGCGGACTAGTTATTTTTAAGGTACCTATACAATATGGGTATCAAATGAAAAGGATTTACAAGTAAAACACATTGCACTTTACGAAATAAAAATCCAAGATGGCCGCCGCTACAAAATGGTGAATAACCTATTTTTTTCAATCCCATCCAATGACAGGGCTTGACAAGTAGAATAAAGTGCACTTTACCAAATCAAAATCTAAGATGACCGCCGCTACAGAATTTAGACTTAGGAACTTACCAGGTGAAAACTAAAAAGTATAAAATAAATTGAGGTAAAAAAATCTTTAAAAACAAGCTTTTATTTAAATGCGCTAAAGAGAAAAAATAAAAACATATTTGACACAATTTATATGTTTTAAAAGCTTGTCGCGATTTTACTAAGAAAGTAAATACGAGTACTTAAAACTCGCGACAAGCTTTTAAAACGTATAAATTGTGTCAAATATGTTAAATTTGAAATGTCGTTATAAGTAGACAGTAAAAGTTTATTTTTTCTTTTTAGCGCATTTAAATAAAAGCTTGTTTTTAAAGATTTTTTTACCTCAATTTTGTTCAATTCTAGTTTTCAGTATTTTCATCAGGATACTTTTCATCACGCTACAATCAATAGGAGCAGAGCAGTGAAGGGAAATGTTGGGAAAACGGGAGAAGTTTCTCCATTTTTTAAGCTTCCGTTGCGTGTGCAGCCTAAATGGTTAAAGCTACATAGAAACCATTAAACCATGTATGACGGAAATGTTTTCCTTAATGTTATGTAAAAAATATGCCATGACAGCATATGTACCTATATCTTTTATGGTTGACTCACAGTAACGTGTAACTCTGGATAGCTTAGCAGTTCGGAGCTTTCTGATTACATTTGTCTACCTACGTTTATAGGACTCGTATCTCACACTAATTTTAAAAAAGTTGATATTGTTACCTATTCAATAAAAAAATAATCATATAAATCGGTAAAGAAACACCAGTTATACATGAAATACGGTAATAAGCCATCGCGCGTGAATACTGAATCACGCTTGGATCATTTTTGAGTAACGGTCGCCGAGCTCATACATACAATATTTGGCTGTTGATGCGATTGATGCGAATAGACGTTCAGAGTGTTCAACCATGGTCGACAATAATTAACAAACCTTGCTTATCAGCGCGACTTTTAGGTTTTAAATAATTTATTTTTAACTTTCTTACGTTGTTATTTTATAACTAGCTGTTGCCCGCAACTTCGTCTGCGTGGGCAATATAGAATAGTCAAAATACTACTTATCCCGTAGGTGCATTCTTTCACGTGACAGTATAATTAGGATTAGCACTTAGCAGTCGCATAGATTCATTGATCAAGGTTGTGTTGTGGATGTGACCATTTATCTAAACAAAAGAAGTAAAGTTTGTGACGTTGTGAATATCTCTCGATCTAGTCAGCCAATTTTGGAAAATTATTACCTATGGTGCGTAAGTAATTTTCACAGGAAACAGCTATACATCATAACATCCTCCGAGCCTTTTTCCCAAACTATGTTGGGGTCGGCTTCCAGTCTAACCGGATTCAGCTGAGTACCAGTGCTTTACAAGAAGCGACTGCCTATCTGACCTCCTCAACCCAGTTACCCGGGCAACCCGATACCCCTTGGTTAGACTGGTGTCAGACTTACTGGCTTCTGACTACCCGTAACGACTGCCAAGGATGTTCAATGACAGCCGGGACCTACAGTTTAACGTGCCATCCGAAACACAGTCATTGGTGTCTAAGATATACTTAGAAAGTACATACAAACTTAGAAAAGTTGCATTGGTACTTGCCTGACCAATGCAACTTTTCTAAGTTTGTATGTACTTACTACTACTTGTATGTACGTACTACTAGGAAACAGCTATAATCTATGTCTATATGCTTTGAGTCTGACAAAGCTGTCATTTGTACATTTTCTGCAGCTGCTGCGACTAATCAGAAGCCAGAAAGTCTGTCAGTCTTACCATGGATATCGTCTTGTGTAGTTGACTGGATTGAAGATAGGTAGATAGGTAGTCGCTCCAAGCAAAATATTGGTAATCAAACAGATTCGGTGACTGGAAGCCAACACCAACATAATTGGGGAATAGCTGGATGGATGATAAAATGAGTCATCATCATCAGCAGGCGCATAGGGTAGGATAGTTTCACTTACTCACTATGGTAAGGCTGACCCCACATTAGGCGTGCGCGATCCTCGGGCGTGTGAGAAGCGCGGGCGCCGCGCGTGCGTCGCGAGCGCGTTGCGTGAGCGTCGCGTTTTGCTGCCCTGCGGCATTTGCAGCGCGCTCGCGGCGTGCACGCGCCGCTCTCCTTGACGTTTAACTGCTAAGGCGTTTAGCGGGCGGCGGGGATAGCGGGCGAAGGGGTAAGAACGCAACTCGAGCGCCGCGTGCTCGCCGCGAGCGCGTCGCTTGCCCTCTTCACACATGCCGCAGGGCAGCAAAACGCGACGTTCACGCAGCGCGCTCGCGACGCCCGCGCTACTCACACGCCCGAGGATCGCGCACGCCTAATGTGGGGTTAGCCTTACCATAGTGAGTAAGTGAAACTATCCTACCCGAGGATCGCGCACGCCTAATGTGGTGGCCTAAGCCGGGACTCCACCGAAATGTTTGCATTAGTTCACGAATAGGCAAAATGTACGTATCTGTGAGAGTCCACTTCATGTGTTCGTACTTGAAACCTGCAGTTTTGCCAATATTTTCAAAATGTACGCTCGCAATTTGTCATTTCTTGGTGGAGCCAGCATATCAAAAGAAACATAAGTGTTGTATACTGTGCGTCACTACCGCACACCGGGAAAATTTCGCTCTTGCGGAGGACGTTTATATACCATATTTTGTAATCAGTAAGTATCCACCGAAACACTTTCAAAGATCTGATGAACGAACAAATCAGACCTGAGTTGGCCACCTGGGGCCAATCAGAGCTCTATGAAGCGATAATACGCTTTGGCTCCTACTGTTATTGTGGTTTCTGAAAATTTATTCACCTCATTCAACGATGAATGTAATTCTGATGGTACTATTAAGAACACTTGCTTAGCGCAGAAGCTGACGTTGGCAGGTCAACTCTTTTGACTTCTCGAATAGGATACCATTGGTTTTTGTGCAATGCACACCTGCAATGCATTCTGGATTAGGATAGGATATAGGTGGATAGGACTTGCAACAGAGAACAATTCTGTCTTTGTGATTAAATGACATCAAACGTAGTTTTATATAAAAGGTGTTGTTTTAGACTTGGCTCGGGTCTTACTGAGACTGTTCGTAATCGTGAACAGTGTATTTGCGATCAGAAGTTGAAAGTAAGCATGTCTCTGGTATGCGGCGCGTAATTTGTACGTTTTCAGACGCATAAAGCATTTTACGTGTGTATGGTATTAAATACCATCCCATTTCTTATCTGCACTTTGTATCTGGGCTTGTTTTTAAAGCTACAGAATCCTACATTACCTACCTCACGCTTAGCAGCGCTTGCGAGAGATAGGTCCTCATTTGTTCTAGAATTAAGTTTACATATTTTGCATCAGAAAAAATAATTAAGGTCTACTTAATACTACTCACTCAAAGTAATTTGTTTTAAGGCCACCACATTAGTGGAAGATAAGCTAAACTATGTTTATGAAAAAATCCTGATATGAACTCCATCTGTAACTTTAAATGATAATTAATTGTTCCACTAAAGTCATCATTTTTGACATAATGTTAAAAAAATTATTTAGATGGCACCGTTTTAAATTTGGCTGAGAACTATTAATTTTCTTTTCATCAAGGTAATAATTATAGTTGGATTTTGATGTGGCACGGCAAACTGACAAACACTATTGAAATGTCTATCGAAAAATTACACTACGTGTTAAAATATGGTGAATTACGGAAAATACACAACTCCATCTGTTGAAATAATAATCCTCTATAAAGAATGTATGGTAATTAATTGTCTTAAGGAGATGAATTTCACACGAAGATTTTGTGTCGACTTATTTATTTAAACGGGCGGCGCCCTATTTATATGTTCACGCCTGCGACAACGAAAATCGGCTTTTGAAAATATAAAATTTTGAATTTGACATTTGTATTTTTCTTCATGACTATTGAAGGTTGCGAGTCGAAAAGGTTGTATGAGTTTCATGTCGCTACATCACTCCCCCCTAAGCGAAGCGAACGTTTGGTTTAACTGTGCGGCCGGAACGAGTGACGATTGTGTCACGCTGTGGTTTTGCCGCTGCTGCTGGTTGTGGCACTATGCTCGGGAAGCGTGATGGCGACGCTTGTTGCTTATTCTGCGTGCTTGAGGAAGTGGGAGTGATTTCCTCTTCGTTAAGTAAGTATGCCGGTTTCAATCTGTCGATAGAGACGACTGCTGTACGCAAAGGCATCTGGATGGTAAATTGTTTTTCTCCTCGATGTATGACTTCGAATGGACCGTCGGTGAATATTGTGAGATGATTGCCCTCTATCAATCTTCGAAGATGTTGAACAGCGGTGTACATGGCTAATAATTCGCGATCGTACACGCTGTATCTTCGTTGAGTTTCGCTCATGGATTTTGAGAAAAATGCCAGTGGTTTCCAAACGTTGTCGACCTTTTGTTGAAGGACGGCGCCGATGCTAGTATTCGATGCGTCAGTGTATAAACTTAGCGGCGCGTTGGGAATCGGGTGCGTTAGCGTTGTTGCTTGGAGTATGCTTTGTCGGCATTTCTCAAAAGCTTGTTCTGCCTCTTCTGACCATGTTGTTTCAAGCCAGGCTTGTTGCCAATATGTTGCCGCGAGGTTCTCGGTGAGTCGGAACTGGCTGCTACGGCGGTGCTGCGAGTCCCAGTGAGTCGGGACCGGCGCTGCGAGAGTTGCACAGCGCCGCGATATTGGCTAGCGACTGCTTCGACGGGAGATACTCGACCGGCCGAAGTGCAGTGAGCTGGAGCCAAGGTCGCTGGATGTGGCTGAGGGTGCTGACCAGGTATGTGCGTCCGCACATGCTGGTGGTCAGGGATACTCGTTTGAAGCTGGCTGGCTTGAGGCAGGTGTCTTGCTGTTGACGCGACGATGAGCGATAGCGAGAACGGGAGGGAGGGTGGCGGCGGTATGTCGCGCGCCGATGGCTTGAACGTAGCTCGGCGACTTCGAGTGTTAACTTCTCGATTTGCTTCGAAAGTATGTTTATCTGTAGGTTGGTTATGACGTTTTGTTGAGCACCGTCGGCTGAAGTGGATGGATCGTTTGTAGTGACGGCGGCGATTGAAGCAGGTTCATATTGTTCGAGCATCTTGTCGGCCATCGCAGCTATGGTTTCAAGCGATGATTCCGTGTTGATGGAAAGTACGGAGCGCACATATGCGGGTAACTGCTTCAGCCACATAACCTTAAGTGCTTCTTGGGACAATAATTTTCCGCCGAGATCACGCATTCTCCGAAGAAGGTGGCTTGGTTTTTGATCGCCGAGTTCGAGGCCACTCAACAGCTTCTGCAGTTGGCGATCGTCAGACTCTTGAAAAGTCGCTATCAGCCTTTCCTTCAAGGTCTGGTACTTGCCGGTAGCCGGAGGCTCCAGTATTAGATCCGTAATTAATTCCAGGTTGTTGCAACCCAGTAGTGGAACGACAAGATTAAATTTCTGTTCATCTCCTAGTTTGCTGGCGGCGACAGCTGCTTCAAATTGCGCGAACCACAGCCGAGGATTCTGTCGCCAGAACGGTGGAAGTCTTGCCGGCAGGGATATCGTGGCCACGTCATTGCTGGCCGTGATACCGCCCTGAGCGTCGACGAATTCTTCATTTGGTCTCGACGTCATGGTGCCGATGGCTCTACTCACGGAGCGTCTTCACGATCAATCACGTCGGGGTCACCAATTAAGGAGATGAATTTCACACGAAGATTTTGTGTCGACTTATTTATTTAAACGGGCGGCGCCCTATTTATATGTTCACGCCTGCGACAACGAAAATCGGCTTTTGAAAATATAAAATTTTGAATTTGACATTTGTATTTTTCTTCATGACTATTGAAGGTTGCGAGTCGAAAAGGTTGTATGAGTTTCATGTCGCTACATGTCATTTACCACCTCGCTCCTTTGACAAATTTGATGTGTTTTATTTACCACAGATTAACCTTGGCTAAACAAAATATTCATATTTTTTTTTCTTCCGAAGTTACTTATAAAGGTGTGATTTTCTGTGTAAAGATTAATAATAGGCCGATCAACTAATATAAGTACAACATTCAAATGTACAGTTTTGACAAATAGATTGCGTGTCGTAATATTTTACATCTTGAATTCACAAAATTAATCATATCTTTTGATAGAGTGAATCGATTTTGACGAAACAAAAACTAAGTAATACCCCAAGTTACGTAGAATTTTTGTATATAAGCATTGTCTGCATTTAATTCGTAGATTTTACGTGAATCGCGAACATACAAACAGATAAACAGACAAAAATGACAAAAATGATGGAAATGGGTTCTGTTAGTTATCCTTTAACATGCTGGCTATTTTTTTTGTCAATTTCTTCAATGTACAAAAATTACTTTTCTACAGATTTATTGTATGTATAGATATATGTAAGTGTTAGTTATTTTGGTAGTGTATAAATATTCGCTCAAGTTTCAATAATAGATTATTAATAGTTTGGTGAAGTAGTAAATCAAATCAAATCAAATGGTTTATTTGTGAAACACGGGTATGGTACAAAGATCTCAAAAAAAAAAATACAATTGTTCATGCCGTGATCTGCCACATGGGGCATACAAATATGGTACTTACTAGCTTAGATGCTAAATATCTATGATAATAAGCACTAATTATTTTGATAGAAAATCATTAATACAATAATAACAGTTGGTTATTAAAAAGTTGGCCAATTTATGTTTAAAAATGTTAACATTATCACAATCCCTTATATCTTTAGGTAAATTGTTATATACTTTAGTTGCCATAATAAACACACTTTTTTCATACAGAGTTGTCTTGAATGTTCTGCTGACGTTATTATATAATCTACTTCTATTGCGAGATCCAGATTGTAAAGTAACGCCGGCTCCACACGTTGGCCCCAACGCTCGTCCCAACGCTATTCGTCCAACGTTTGGGCGAGCGTTGGTAGTTGGCCGTCTCGTGTCGGTTTCATCAAAGGAATCTGCGCGCCAACGTTGGCGTTCCGTCCCCACGTTGGCGCGTTGCTCAGTTCTGCCACAACACGCAGCGAGTGCGTACGTCGAGTAAAAATGGCTTCCTCGTCTAGCAAATCGCCACCGGCATGGACGATTCCGTGTTTTATGATGTGTCGTCATCCACCATCTTCTTTGACGTGGTTTTTTATTTTTTCTCAGTAACAAATATAAATTTGCATTCATCACTACAAACGCGCTGAGAGCAGTTTCGATTTCTGTATCGGACATCTTTACATTGGCCCTGACGGGACAGAACTAAGTTATGAGCCAACGTGTGGACGCCTCACCGAGTTTACGGTCCAACGTTGGAACGAGCGTTGGGGCCAACGTGTGGAGCCGGCCTAAATAATGTAGGATTTTGTTTTATAAATAGAGCCAATTCTAATATATATATTGATGCCTGTAGCACACCTCCGCTGCGAAACCCAAAGGGCGAAACCGCCATAGTTTCGCTGTGAGTTGTTGGGCGGTGAAACAATAGCGACCGTTGTCCGCCAGTTGTCCGCCAGGGCGGAGATGTAGACGGCGCCTAAGCAAATGAGCGAAATCATGTTAGAAAGAGACAATGTCATAGTCAGTTTTGTACGTTAGAGCAGGGAATTTCGCTATTGTTTCGCCGCCCAACAACTCACAACTCACAGCGAAACTATGGCGGTTTCGCCCTTTGGGTTTCGCAGCGGAGGTGTGCTACAGGCATGATGGAACTGTAAGTAAGTTTAATTTCTTAAAGTATTCTTTACAACTGTCTGTCTTTTTCAAACCACACATGGCACGAATGCATTTCTTTTGACATTTAAAAACTCTTTCCCAATTAGTATCGTTGCCCCAAAAGATTATTGCATATTTTAATCTGGAAACAACATATCCATAGAAGAGTGGGGAGGCTTACTTTCTTGGAGAGGAGGCTGTAAGAGGATTGTGATATTTTTTTGCATATAAAATCAATATGAGTTTGCCATTTTAAATTGCTGTCATTGTGAACTCCAAGAAATTTTGTAGATGGGGTCAGTTTTACTTCTTTTCCCGAATACTCTATTTTTGTATTTAATGTATAATTAGTTTTCTGTCTGAATTGCATTAATTTAGTTTTATCCAGGTTTATTAATAAATTATTATTATTTAGCCATTCAATTATGGAAGATAAGCTGTTATTGATTTCATTTTCATCATTATAAACGACTGTACAGTCATCTGCAAATAGGACCATTCTATCATTGGTTGACGTAGGAAGGTCGTTAATATAAATTAGAAAGAGCAATGGACCTAGAACACTGCCCTGTGGGACTCCAAATTTAACTGTTCTAGGACTTGATCTATATTCTGTTTCATTTTTAGTATTGGTAGAGATTTTGGTTATATAATCTTCATTTCTTGGGTCTCGGCTCGAAGGGTTCGGTGCAATGATTTTTTACTTGGCAAAGGCTCACTAAGCAGTAGGTACAACTAGTGATGTATAATGAAAAAAAAAACGATTTGTTTTTTTTTTTTTCATTTTATTGAAAAAAAACTTTGCATCGTTGTTTTTTTTTTTTCTAAATTTGTTTTTTTTTTCTAGCCTACGTTTTAGTTCAATTATAAATAAAATATGTATTTGGTCTTATGTTAGCATCAGAATGACCGCTGAGGTTAAAATTGCTATTGAGATTCAATTGTCACATTATTAAGTTAGCAGAATCAAGCCCCTGTAGTTTCCAAGGTCGCTTCTGTCCCCTTTTATGTGCAATAGAATAATTTTATTGTGGATTTTGACCATTGTTTTGGTGTGTCTTCCGTTTCCAGAATCTTAATGAAGAGTTGTTATATTAAAGTGCGGTGTGTGTCCTCAGTGAAAGCAACGACGCCGTTGTGGACGGCGGGGCTGGCGCGGCTGCTATTCGGCGAGCGAGTGCCGCGTGGCGTGCCGCTGGCGCTGGTGCTGATCGCGCTGGGCGTGGGCGTGGCGTCGGCCACGGAGCTGCAGTTCGACGCGCTGGGCCTGGGCGCGGCGCTGGCGGCGGCGGCGCTGCTCAGCCTGCAGCACCTGTTCTCCAAGCGCGTGATGCGCGACACGGGCGTGCACCACCTGCGCCTGCTGCAGGTGCTGGGCCGCCTGGCGCTGCTGCTGTTCACGCCGCTGTGGGCGTGGGCGGACGGGCCGGCGCTGCTGGCGGGCGCGGCGCCGCGCGCGGGCTGGGCGGCGGGCGGCGCGCTGCTGGCGGCGGACGGGGTGCTGGCGTGGCTGCAGGCGGTGGCGGCGTTCAGCGTGCTGTCGCGCGTGACGCCGCTGGCGTACGCCGTGGCGTCGGCCGCCAAGCGCGCGGCCGTGGTGGGCGCGTCGCTGCTGCTGCTGCGCAACCCCGCGCCGCCGCTGAACCTGCTGGGCATGGCGCTGGCGGCGCTGGGGGTGCTGGCCTACAACCGCGCCAAGCTGCAAGCGCGCCGAGCGCCCACGCTGCCTGTCTGACTTTAGTTTGCTCATTTCAAATGAAAAACAATAAAACCACAAGGATATTTTTATATTGAAGTGTCATTGATGCATAATGCAGGTTTTTTTTTTCTAATAATAGTGAAGACTGTTATTTCGTTTGTTCGTATAAAAATCTGGTTTAGTTGATATTTCCAAGAAGTACTTCTGTGGATAAAAGGAAAGGAACCTCACTAGTTTACAAAATAACATCGATCAATCTGAACTGGACCTTATATGTATTACCTACGTGGAAAAAACAGTATTGTTACTAGCATGTGGCTTAGTCGACTTGTTTTATGAGATTTATTAACAAATGTATATATTTTATTAATATGTATACAATATACAAAGACTTTTACTTCCTTTTGTTTTATATATCCAACCATTTAGTGATAGCGTATCCTCGGGAAACATGAACCGGTGCGGTGTGTGGTCGACTTAAGGTCATGGCACACATGAACGCCACGGCGGCATGGCACCATTTCACACGGAGCGATCCATCACAAGCTCCAACCCAGCGATAACTTGTCATATGAATTTGACCCTTAAATCCTTTATTCTGCCTTACATAAAACATTGTATGAAGTCAATGTAAAAAGCCTACGGTGGGAAAACAGTGAGCTTGCACCTACTTAACATGCGGCGCCGTGCGACTGCGTCCTAAGTGAGTAAGTCTGGGGCTTAATTCTGCTAATTCAATGTGTCAATTGGATATCAATGGAATCTTAAAAGCAGTTTTAACCTAAGCAGGCATTCTGCTATTAATGTAAGACCAATCGTATTCCAATGCATTCCATTGGTTTACCATTGGGCTATAGGCCCAGCAGCCATCGCTGGAAGCGCGGCGGAGCGCATTTGAAGACAACATTTTATATAAACCTTAACTACCTTGACATACTGCATTCGACGTGTGCGTTCGCGCAGCGGAATGTTGTTGAATTTAAAGATTTTAATTATGCAGATAATTAGTGTAAGACTTTCTATAATTGTGTATGGTAAATAAAAATTTGTGTATGCAGCCATTGTGGAGAAATTCACCAAAAACAGATTCCGCTGGGCGAATGTTGTCCTGGCGGAACTTTTTTTAATCCATACTTTAGAAGAAAATAGATGTGTCCAAAAATTAGTGTGTATTTGTGTATAATTATTTATGTATGAATGAAATCAGTGCATGCATAAACTTCGGAGAAATTCAAGTTTCCGCTACGCGAACGTTTGGTCATTAGCTAGTTTTCATATAAAGCGCTTACATAGAGAGCTGTAGATTTTTACATACGTTGTTTTGAATTTGTTTATATTTGTTTAAAAAACAGATTTAGAAAAAGGCGTAGGGTTTAAAAGATAAAAATATAAACGTAAAATACACTTATTAGGTCTTAGTTCTTAAAGTATGCAGTTTGGGGTCTAGATTTTCACGTTTAAACAAACCTTGTAAGTGTCTGCAACATGTTGCCAAGTATCAATGATGTTCCGTTAGTAATTAAAAAGTTATAGGATAATTTACCATGAATAGATCACTGTTTACAAAGCAGTCGAATATCACGAAATTCTAAAGAAATTGCATGGTAAAATATATGCCAATAATTAGTTATATTGCGATTGCCCAATATTGCGATTCGATTTCTATTCGATTTTGACATTATTAACTTAGGAGAATCGGGCCCCAGCTCTCTATGTAAGTGCTTTATATGAAAACTAGCTAATGACCAAACGTTCGCGTAGCGGAAACTTGAATTTCTCCGAAGTTTATGCATGCACTGATTTCATTCATACATAAATAATTAAACACAAATACACACTAATTTTTGGACACATCTCTTTTCTTCTAAAGTCTATGGATTAAAAAAAGTTCCGCCAGGACAACGTTCGCCCAGCGGAATCTGTTTTTGGTGAATTTCTCCACAATGGCTGCATACACAAATTTTTATTTACCATACACAATTATAGAAAGTCTTACACTAATTATCTGCATAATTAAAATCTTTAAATTCAACAACATTCCGCTGCGCGAACGCACACAGATACGAGTACCACTACCACGTTAGTTTTATGCGCATAAAAAAGTTGACAACCCTAGCGCGACCGCCGAGTTTAGGCATGAAAAGTGCAGGACATACATGAGATTGACTTCTGTACAGTGTACCTATGTATTTTGTGCTAGCGCAATATCACGGTAAAGATATGGACAGTATGGAAACTAAGCCTGTTTGCGGACATAACTACCTACGCTCCGTTGAAGCAATAGGGTTGTCACTTTTAATGATATTGGTGATGTTTTTTTTTTACTTTTTTGTTCTGTAGTGATTAATCATCGAATTTAATTAACTACCTAACTAGCTTACAATACAATTTAAATAGGTAATTTCATGGCTTTGGTTAATCTCAGCACAAAACGATAGTTTGAACACGAAAAACATATAATATTTACACAACAACTTGTTCCTCATCCTCCGAGCCTTTTCCCAACTATGTTGGGGTCGGCTTCCAGTCTAACCGGATTCAGCTGAGTACCAGTGCTTTACAAGAAGCGACTGCCTATCTGACCTCCTCAACCCAGTTACCCGGGCAACCCGATACCCCTTGGTTAGACTGGTGTCAGACTTACTGGCTTCTGACTACCCGTAACGACTGCCAAGGATGTTCAATGACAGCCGGGACCTACAGTTTAACGTGCCATCCGAAACACAGAGTCATTGATGTCTAAGATATACTTAGAAAGTACATACAAACTTAGAAAAGATGCATTGGTACTTGCCTGACCTGGAATCGAACCCGCGCCCTCATACTCGAGAGGTTGGTTCTTTGCCCACTAGGCCACCACGACTTCAGCCTTGACAACTTGTTAGGACACAACAACTTGTTATTACTAAATTATAGCTTTATATTAGATCTGTAACTTTTATAATTACGGTGGCGTAACCTTTGCAAGTTTTGGCGGGAGTAAGCGAGCCGAGTTTGGACGAAAATGTTTCGGGCGTTAGTTGGAGCAGGCGCGCGGTTGTCGCCGCACCACCTCGCGCGCGATGGCGCGCAGACAAGGCTCAAGGACTTTTTACACAAATACATAATTATCAAACAAATAAACTACTGCTTAAAATAATCTTCCAATTGATTATGTAATTGTTGTTATTTATTGTATTTACACTTATTTTTAGCTGTTCTTTATTCATAAATTGAGTTTTTTAAATTAAAAGTCTTTAGATAACTACCTAAAAAGCTGGAGTAAGTATAATAATTAAAAACCCATTACATAAAAAAAACCTATTGTTCATTTATATCTACAACATATTAACAGAAAAATATTTTCGTCTGCTACGGCACGTTCGAAATTCTTTGTTTATTTATTATTAAATTTTGACTGCACTATCGTTTTAAGCACCCTCAAAAACCAGGAAAATAATACCCATGACGAAAAAAATTATAACTGTTGCAGCCGCCATCTTGGATTCATGTTTTGATTGCACTATCGTTTTTAGAACCCTCAAATACCATGAAAATGACACCCATGACGAAAAATGATACCCGTTACAGCCGCCATTTTGGTTTTACGTTTTGACTGCACTATCGTTTTAAGCACCCTCAAATACCATGAATATGACACCCCTGACGAAAAAATGATACCTGTTGCAGCCGCCATCTTGGATTCACGTTTTGACTGCAGTATCGTTTTAAGCACCCTCAAATACCATGAAAATGACACCCATGACGAAAAAAATTATACCGGTTGCAGCCGCCATCTTGGATTCAGGTTTTGACTGCAGTATCGTTTTTAGCACCCTCAAATACCATGAATATGACACCCATGACGAAAAAAATGATGACTGTTGCAGCCGCCATCTTGGATTCACGTTTTGACTGCAGTATCGTTTTTAGCACCCTCAAATACCATGAAAATGACACCCATGACGAAAAAAATGATACCTGTTACAGCCGCCATCTTGGATTTACGTTTTGACTGCACTATCGTTTTTAGCACCCTCAAATACCATGAAAATGACACCCATGACGAAAAAAATGATACCTGTTGCAGCCGCTATCTTGGATTCAGGTTTTGACTGCAGTATCGTTTTTAGCACCCTCAAATACCATGAATATGACACCCATGACGAAAAAAATGATGCCTGTTGCAGCCGCCATCTTGGATTCACGTTTTGACTGCAGTATCGTTTTTAGCACCCTCAAATACCATGAAAATGACACCCATGACGAAAAAAATGATACCTGTTACAGCCGCCATCTTGGATTTACGTTTTGACTGCACTATCGTTTTTAGCACCCTCGAATATCTTGAAAATGGGTGATGGGTGTCCTATGACGAAAAAAATTATACGTATTTCGGCCGCCATCTTTGATTTACATTTTCTACAACTATTACACTATCGGCTTTAAATATCCTTATAACCGCCGCATCACAGTTAAAATATAATTATTTCGAACAACCCGCAGCAGTATAACAATAACAATAAATAAATCGTTCCCTCGCGGCATTTTCGGAAAAAAAAAATTAATTAAACGCGACCACTCGTCTTGACACGCGTTACTGAGAGCACCGCGAGATCCCCCCGGAGCCTCGTCGGTGTGCCATGTTTGTGTGAGTGAGCCGTTTCGAACGTTTGTTCGTAGTTTCCGAACTGCTCTACATATATTTAAACTGTGGCAATATTTAGCTTCGCATAGACTTCGCAAATTTTAGAGCGTACAATTGAAATATTTTAATTTTTGTGTGAAAATTTTGATGAACTAAAATCTGAGAATTATTAAAAATCATAGAACAAAAGTTTTAGTTTATGATATTAATAATATGGTCCTGAGAGGTTGTTAGTGTTTTACCTATAACCCTGTATATCAGTGGCGAGACGTCCTTATAAGCCGATTCCCATCGGCTTCCCTTTCGAATTTCAAGAAAGAAGCATAGGTATAAGTTATAATATAGGTATAGGTATAATTAATATAATCATTTAAACCACACAATTGAAATATGTAGGTATAACAAAACGTCTACCACTGTAAAAAAAATTGTCTATAAATTTCTTGAAACATTTTGCTCCTACTAAACAAGCCGGTAAGCGTCTCGGCTTCCTCCTCCATACAAAACTACGCTTGCATGACGTCATCCACGCCGCGCCGCGCGATGTTCACAAAATATGGGCGAGCGGTATGCCGGCTCACGGAGCGGCTTCCAGCCAATCAAAATTCGCGAGTGAACGAGAAAGAATGCGTCAAGAGTAGAGTAGCTATATCTGTCTACGCTCTCAAATATGTAAACAAACAAATCAGACAAATTCACTTTCATTGTTCTTATTTTGTTTTAGATAATATCATTAACAATTTGTTCGTTGTATTACTTAATTGAATTTATTAGTGTATCATTTTGGAAATAACATAGTTCGTGTGTGTATTGTGTTGTGAAAATAGAGAGACCTACGTTGAAATGAGTTATTTTGGTAAGTAGACAGTTTGCATCAGGTTTCTTTTTAGTGTACCTACTTTTAAAACTTAACTAGGATATCATTGGTCGCATTAGACTGTTTTTTGACAGATTATTTACTTTAGGAAGAAACTTGTTTTTCAAGGATATGTTTTGAGAATAAAAACGTGTTATAAAACTCGGGCACGCCGCACGGGTGAATTACCTATCAATATTACGTCAATATTAAAATTAGTAACGTCGTGACGGATTTATGAAACATGAAATGTATACCTATATGATAAATATCAATGGCTAACAGCCCAATTTTTCTCAGATTCTAGTAGTTTATGGAATAAAGTTTTATAGATATTAATAATAAGCAGAATTCCTCGAGAAAACATGTTCAAACTATCAGTCTCTCAGTCAGTGCTAAAAGGTGGACTGAGAAATTACCTCCATTACCTCTCCCCCCCGACCCTGAGAACCCCCCTCCCAGTTTTTTTTGCTGCGACTTCCCTATTTCAATAAACCGCCCTTCGCCACTGCTGTATATGTAGTTGATCAGGGGCCCGATTCTCCTAAGTTAATAATGTCAAAAATGAATATGTCACCGGAAAATAACAAGATCCGTAAGTTTATCAATTTACTAGGAAGTTTATAAACTTTCGTAAGATTCTAAACGGGAGATAAATTGTAATATTTTACGTCCACATTTTCGTACATTGATAAACTTACTGAACGCACTCGTAAAATAATAAGTAAGCAGTAACCAAACGCTACGCGCGATCTGATTGGTTGGCTGTCACCTGTCACTTCTCCTTCCATGTTCCTCGCGGCCGCCATTTGTGTCCATAGACTTTGGAATAATCAGACTTGACAAACTATAAATTGGAAGCAAAAATGCCTGGTTCCTCTCTGACACGGATGTAGTGAGTTGAGTTTTCTATGTCGGCGTGCGATTACGTCACTTCCAACGTGCGGCGCACGTGTTTTAATAACCTTATTCATCCACGCCGACATCTATTATCAGTTTCAATAAGCTATTTAACAGTTACTTGCTAAAATACAGGAATACTCTTATAAAACACACTAATGAACACTACTTTGCTTAATTTAAATAAAACGACAGAAATTGTGTAATACGAAAGGCATTTATTATCAAAAAATATAAAACATACCAGTTTTTGCAAAACAAAATAACTAAAAGAATTATGGCTTTTTCGTCCGCGTTCCAATTTATAGTTTGTCAAGTCTGATTATTCCAAAGTCTATCGACACAAGCATTGCCACTATGAATATTAACCAATCAGAGAGCAGTGTGATATTTTACGTATTTCAAAGATCGTATATTTAAAAGAGTTTCTGTGATTGGTCGAACCATATAAAATCTCACGAATAGATATTCGTTAGTTTATAAATTTACCGTATGACGTCGGAAATTGATAAATTTACGAAAATGTGGACGTAAAATATTACAATTTATCTCCCGTTTAGAATCTTCAAAAGTTTATAAACTTCCTAGTAAATTGATATACTTACGGATCTTGTTATTTTCCGGTGACAAATATAAATCGAATCGCAATATGATCGCAATAGCAGGGGCCCGATTCTCCTAATTTTACTTAAGCGACATACGATTCACGTTCGACTCGGTTCGACTGAGATCCAATCCCGACTCGATTACGATTGAAGCGTATGTGGCATTCCGCTATTTTTTCTTTGAAATAAACGTTTTTATCCTTTTCTGTCATTCAATAATGAATCATTTTGTCTGCAAATGATTTACGATTGTAAAATGAATGTAGATCAAACTACCGTATAGACCAAAATCACCAAAATAGCAGACCAATCGCAAACCAATCGAATGTCGTTGGAATACAATTGGTCTTATGTTAGTAGCAGACTGCCCGATATGGTTAAAACTGCTATTGCGATCATATTGCGACTCGATTTCTATTCGATTTTGACATTATTAAGTTAGGAGAATCGGGCCCCTGTAAGGCTAGTAATAAAAGCTCCGACAAAAAAATAAGAATTGCCCTTACTCAAAATACTAAAGCTACTGACTAAAATACTGACTTTCCGACTACTTTTCTCCGAATAAAAATTACGAAACGACCGAATGAGATACTAAAGTCTTCGAAAAATAAACATCACTGTTTGTTGCTATAAAACTTTTCTACTAGTATAAATTACGTTCTACTGAAAACTATGCTTTGTAATGTTTAATCTATACTTGCCTATTATTAATTCATAAATTACCTTTCATATTTCATAGATTTGGTGCCATTTTATTAACTATAACATTATACTGAAAATAAATAATAGTTTTAAAAAACTAAAAAACACGCTGTTTATAGAAAAACGAACTAAAAAATAGAAAATAAATTTTAATGAATTTAAATTAAGAAAACTGTTAAAAATTTCAATGAATATAAATTAATAATAGTGTGAATACAAAAAAAAAATATTTAAAAAAAGCGTGGGGTGCATGGTGTCAATAGTTATAAATATTTTATTGACAGATATGAGTACAGTGATTTTCATTTCGATAATATCTTAAAAAGCACCCCATGCTTTTTTTAAATATTTTTTTTGTATGACTGTAGAGAAAAATTCTAGAAAATTTTAATTAATTTTCTTACCTTATCGACTATACATGAAAATTATATAAATTAACAAAAATTATATTTTGCAAATTGAAAAGCCTAGAAGTCGGTGTCTAATGGATGTTACTAAGTTTTTTTTTTTTTTTTTTACTTTCTAGAATTTTTTATTTATAATTCAACTAAATATTTACATTAATTGAAAAAATAAAATAAAATAAACTTATATATATATATACAACTTAAAACTAATACAGTGCATCAAAAAATTGCTCCTCATCGCTGTCACTGGGTAATGTACCCAAAAGACTGGCAGCATTGCCACGTTGGATGGCAATGCTCAACCTCTGTGCGAAATAAAAGCCAGCCTTTGGGTCCCGGGAAGTGTCAACCAGGCGCTGGGAAATATCCCTGGCAAGAAGGTGGGCGCTCGGACCCCACGGCCCTAGAGTTTCAACCCCAAACGGCTCAAACATGTAATTGCCTATAAGGTTACTATATTTGCGCCGCTTGAGGTTCTCTGCTTGTGCAGCGGCGGTGCCAGCACAACATGCAGTTCCGGGAAGGTGAGATGGCGCAAGAGTGTCGACGCATGTCGCGTCCCACACTAAAGTCCTACCCACCTTCCACGGAAATAGCGACATGCCGTCTGGTCTCTTGCCATCGTCGCGTGCCAAGCCATTTGGTTTGGTGCAAAATTGACCAGTGTGGTGGGTAATATTTTCCTGATCAATTTCTCAGTGCCATGGACCGAGGAAAGTTAATTTTGCCACCGACTTCTAGGCCGATGCACCTAAAATTAGATTTTTTTTTTGCTTTTTAGTGTTTTGGGAAGTCGGTTTAATTTTTTTGTAAAAAGGTTATTTATTTAAAGCTTTTCAGTGATACGAATAGTTGTCACTATCCATACAAGAGGGAAGTTCTCATCAATACAAAGAATATAAGTCCAAACGAGGTATTTTACATATTCAGTTGTCGAGTTCCCTCGACTTTCTCTGGTCTCCATCATCAGGTCAGCTCCAAACCTTCACTGTTGCAAAGGTCTTGTCAATACAAATAATTTAAGCCCAAACACGAGGTAGTTTACATATTCAGTTGTCGAGTTCCCTCGACCCTCTCTGGTCTCCATCATCAGGTCAGCTCCAAATCTTCACAGTTGAATACTGCTTTTAGGCGTACACCTGAGTGTCAAGTTTTTGCCCTATGTATGCCTACAACTTTTGAAGGTTGCCCTCAATTTCTCAGGGTTTCCATCATCAGATCCTGACCTGATGACTATGGGACCAACTGGCAGCTATTCCGAGTCGAACAAAAAAAGAATCAGGTAAATCGGTCTATAAACCTCGGAGTAATCGATGTGTATGTGTAACCTCCTCCTTTTTGGGAAGTCGGTTAAAAATGGAATAATTTTATCAAATTAGTGTATTGTCATCAGTCCTCAATAAATCTACAAAGTTTGAACGAAATCTGGCCGTTTAAAGTGGGTCAAAATCGCGCCCAAAGAAGTCGGTTACAAACATACAGGTGAAGCTAATAAAAAGCGTGTAATAAAAATATTATTCTCAGTGGTCAAAAAATACTTAAAAAAATAGAAAAATATAGGTACTTGTAATAATAACTTTTTCATCCCACCATCTCGGAAAGAGTAGTTTTACCCTTTGATATCTGAGCGCAAAAGCCGTTTTTAACCTCTAGAGCGGCAAAGTGATTTGATTTTAGAACATCGTGTGCAATCTTGATAAGACTTTTCAAACAATAGTTATTTGTTATACAAGAGTGCAAAGTTGCTTTTTAACCGCGGGCTCAATTTTGATGACCGAGTAAGCGAAGGATTCTAAAATTGAAACACGAGCGTAGCGAGTGTTTCAATAATTAGAATCCTGAGCGATAGCGAGGGAATCAAAAGAGCACAAGGTGAAAAATCTTTGCACTCGAGTGCAACACGTAACTTTTCATCCCACCACATCGAGGAAATTTCTAAACTCAAAAAAAGAAAATGGCACGCACGTCACACATGGCAAATTAAAAAGATGTACCTATTAAAATTTATGTATGCAAAAACTCAGTTTAATAATGTAATGAGGTTGAAAATCGACCTGAAAACAATAAAAAATAATGATTTCATCCCGCTTCATCGAGGAAGTTACTAAATGCAAAAAAACAAAATGGCGCGCACATATGAGTATCAAATTAAAAAGATGTACCTATTAAAGTTCATTTATTTGAAAACTCAGTTTAAAAATGAAACGAGGTTAAAAATCTATGTAAAAACAATAATAAAAGTTACTTAATTAATTGAATAATTATTTTAAGCAGTATTTTATTTGTTTAATATGTATTTGTTTGAAAAGTTTTATCAACATTGTCACAAATGGAGTATTGCACACGATGTTCTAAATTCAAATCACTTTGCCGCTCTAGAGAATAAAAACGGCTTTTGCGCTCAGATATCAAAGGGTAAAACTACTCTTTCCGAGATGGTGGGATGAAAATAACTATTACTTGCTTCATATCATGAATTTTCGCACGGGTATGCTACGATATCGATTCTTATTTCAGGTTCAGGAAAAAGTTAGAATTGAAGTAGTATTTACGCTTTAATCTAAAACCAAGTAGATTTTAGTTTCCTATAATATTTTTAACCGACTTCCCAAAAAGGAGGAGGTTCTCAATTCGGCCGGTATGTTTTTTTTTCTATGTATGTACATCGATTACTCCGAGCTTTATGGACCGATTTACGTGATTCTTTTTTTGTTCGACTCGGAATAGCTGCCAGTTGGTCCCATATTCATCAGGTCAGGATCTGATGATGAAAACCCTGAGAAATCGAGGGCAACCTTCGAAAGTTGTAGGCATACATAGGCTAATAAAAACTTGACACTCAGGTGTATGCCTGAAAGCACTATTCAACAGTGAAGGTTTGGAGCTCATCTGAATATGATGGAGACCAGAGAAGGTCGAGGGAACTCCACAACCGAGTAGGTATGTAAAATACCTCGAATTTGGGCTTATATTCTTTGTATTGATGAGAACTTTCCACTTATATGGATAGTGACAACTATTCGTATCACTGAAAAGCTGTAAATAAAAAACTTTTTTACAAAAAAATTAAACCGACTTCCAAAAACGCTAAAAAGCAAAAAAAACTAATTTTAGGTGCATCGGCCTCGAAGCCGGTGGCAAAATTAACTTGGTAACATCCAGTAGACACCGATTTCTAGGCCGATGCACCTAAAATTAGTTTTTTTTTTTTTTTGCTTTTTAGAGTTTTTGGAAGTCGGTTTAATTTTTTTTCATTATTATGAGAGTTAAAAAATAAATTTAATAACCAACAATAGAAATTATAACAGTTCATGCAAGTTGTAAAAATATGATTATTTTGTCAAAACCTCTGTTGTCGGTAACTTAGTAATTTTGTCGGAAGTTCAGTATTCTAGTCGTACTTTAGTTTTATTACTCGAAGATCGAATTTTTTTTTAGGAGAAAAAGTTATTTGAACCTGCTCATATTTGTAGTTAAAACTGATATTTTTTGTCGTTTATGTTTTGTTTTTTTTTTGTCGGTAATTCAATATAACGCTGGTTAATAAGAATAATAGTCGGCCACAGATCGCTGGAGATTAGTTTTTCGGAACCATTATTATTATCCATACAGTAATATTTATTTTTTATGCATGTCAATGTAGTAAATACCAGTGTCTACTCGAAGTTTGCATACCGATTGAGCGGTGAGATATGCTACATGCATATTGCTACGTTATGTAATTTACCAAAACACATGTACCTAATACCGTGTCTCTGCAAATAAAGATTCTTATTCTTATTCTCATCGTAAATCATTTACAGACAAAATGATTCATTATTGATTGACAAAAAGGATGAAAACGTTTATTTCAAAGAAAAAATAGCGGAATGCCACATACGCTTCAATCGAAATCGAGTCGGGATTGGATCGCAGTCGAATGTGAATCGTTTGTCGCTTAAGTAAAATTAGGAGAATCGGGCCCTGACCGTCGCGCGTTGTTCAAATACAATACACCATATAATAAATATAATTATAATTTATTTACATTACATTTAAGTTTAAATTCACATTCTCACACGAAGCATACCAAGTATAAAAAGTTACATCATCGTCACACACTAGACACAGCGACAGGCTCACAGCTCGTCGTGGTCGTCGGCCGCGAGCTCGTCGGCGTCGGGAGTGTCGGACTCGTCGTCGTCCTCGGGCGCGGCGTCGGGCGGCAGGCCCAGCGCGCGCTGCAGCATGGCCTCCACGTCGTCGGCGAAGTCGCCGGCCTGCCCCTCCTGCAGCAGGTAGCCGGAGCGGATGGCGGCGGTGCGGTACAGCGTGTGCGCGGCGCGGAGCGTGTCGGGCTCGTCGGGCGCGTCCTGCACGCGGCGCAGCAGCTCCACGATGAGCGGGTGGCGCGGGTTGATCTCCAGCATCTTCTTCTGCGTCAGGTGGTGTTTGCGCTGCGCGTCGTCCGCCTGCAACCGACCTTCGTCAGCGTACGGTAGCGATACGCGATTCGATCAGCGTTCGACCTTGGTCGAGTCGGCCGTTCGGTCGGCTGATCTACTAGAAGCCAAAATCTACTTCACGACCGAACTGCCGTCTCGTCGTGATACTAGGGTACGCCCTATTATGGAATCGGAATAAGTAATAATATATAGTGGGAGTAACGAATCAAGTAAAATAACCTTCTGATGTGCGTTGGAGAGCGCGAGCCGCTCCATGTTGCCGGTCCAGCCGAAGGCCGTGGCGGCCAGCGCGGCGGGCGAGCGCTGCAGACGCCGCGACACCACGCAGCGCGTCACCCACGTGCCCAGCGCGTTGCCCAGCCACGTCGTCAGCGGCTCGAACTGCGCCTTGTACGCCTCCAGCCGCTCCTTCTGCGCCTCGTCTGCGGAACGCGACACGCGTCAGTGCCGTCGGGCCACTCGCCCGTCTCCGATGACGTACCGAACGGAAAGATCACTCACTCTCTTCCAGGTCGAAGATCTCCTTAGCGATGTTCTGGAACTTCTTGCCGTCGTACTCGGGCAGCGAGGACAGGCAGTACTCGTCCACGGCCTCGGTGAGGTAGAGCACCTCGTAGCCGCGCTTCACCAGCCTCTCCGCGAACGGAGACTTCTCCACCTGCATACACACTTACGCTTATTGCGACTATCCTGGGTATCAGTCCAGCTATTAAATACTAGCTTCTGCCAGCGGTTTCACCCGCATCCCGTGGGGACTACTTCCCGTACCGGGATAAAAAGTAGCCTATAGCCTTCCTCGATAAATGGGCTATTTAACACTGAAAGAAATTTTCAAATCGGACCAGTAGTTCCTGAGATTAGCGCGTTCAAACAAACAAACAAACTCTTCAGCTTTATAATATTAGTATAGATACAAAGAATATACAGAGAACCTTGTCTTTAAACCATTTTTTGTAATCTATACTAATATTATAAAGCTGAAGAGTTTGTTTGTTTGTTTGAACGCGCTAATCTCTGGAACTACTGGTCCGATTTGAACAATTCTTTCGGTGTTAGATAGCCCATTTATCGAGGAAGGCTATAGGCTACTTTTTATCCGGGTTCGTGTAGAGGTTCCCACGGGATGCGGGTGAAACCGCTGGCAGTAGCTAGTAAGGAATATAATTAATCCCTAAGCCAAAAATATTGAAGTTGCGGGTGTGAAGGAACAACAGACGAGGGTACCTCAGCGCGGCTGGAGCCGGCGATGTAGTAGATGTGGTTCTGGCCGGGCTTCATGCGGGCCACGTAGTCGGCCAGGAAGGTCATGCCGTCGCCGCGCGAGGAGTGGAAGCGCAGCAGCTTGGCGAGGCGCGAGCGGTTGCTGGGGTCCTCGATCACGCCCAGCTTCACGCTGCAACACCACCACTACTATCGACTCCAAAACTAATGCAAGGATTTCTATGTGCTTTTACGAGACTAAGGATTCATGATGAAGAGTTTGATAGGTATGTTCTATTAATGTATAACCCGCTCACGAGTACGTATTATAGTATGCTAGGTTAAGTTAAATTCGTGCTTTCTTGCCAGCAGTACTTATCACTTCGTGGGTCGTTTCTAGACGTTAAAGCTTTTACCGTTCGAAATTTAATTCAATGTTTTAGTTTGAAACGGTAGCAAACAGGCGGTGCGTGTAACACAGTAGTGTAGTTAGGTACTAACTTGGTGGAGTACTCCTTCCAGAAGGCGTCGTACTCGTCGTCAGGGATCTTCTTGAGCATGTCGAGCACCTTCCGCACGAGCTTCTTCTTGATGATCTTGATGAGCTTGTGCTGCTGCAGCGTCTCGCGCGACACGTTGAGCGGCAGGTCGTCGCTGTCCACGATGCCCTGCGGACAGAGGGCGGTGAGGACGGGCTGCGGGCGGGCTGCGGGCGGGCTGCGGGCGGGGCGGCTCGCCACTCACCTGGATGAAGGCGAGGTAGTTGGGCATGAGGTCGTTGAACTCGTCGGTGATGAAGACGCGGCGCACGTAGAGCTTGATGTGGTCGGTCTTGGTGCCGTAGCGGTTGAAGGAGTCGGCGGGCTGCACGCGCGGCACGAACAGCAGCGCGCGGAACGTCACCTCGCCCTCCGCCACGAAGTGCGCCCTGCACAGACACACGTTAGCGGACCTAGCGCCGGCTGCTGACTACGCTAGTGCCGCAGACGGAGACACGTACTTGGCGAGCTGCGGCGAGGAGTCCTTGGTGAGGCTCTTGTAGAACTGCGTGTACTCGTCGTCGTTGACCTCGCTGGGCTTGCGCGTCCAGATTGGCTTGTTGTCGTTCATCAGCTCCCAGTCCCACACGGTCTTCTCGGTCTTCTTGGTTTCGGGTTTGTCTTCTGCAGCATCCTCGACCTGCCCTCAGAATATTTCAAAGTGGTGCTCACTGTTTTCAAATGTATCCATCTATTCTGAATCTACATTTCACTTCTACTTGGCTACTACTGAACCGATTTGAAAAAATCCATTATTGTTGGAAAGCTATACTATCTCCGAGTAACATAGGCTACATTATGTCCTGTTATAGACAAAATGATGTTCCTCCTGAACGCAGGTGAAACCGCGGGAAAACGGCTCGTTGCAAACGAGATTTAAAGTATGTGTTAGTGAGAGGACAAGTGACCTGCGCATCGTCATCGGCGTCGGGCTTGTCGTCGGCGTCGGTCTCCTCCACGGTCTCGGTGCGCGACGCCCACAGGTAGATGGGGAAGTTGATGAACTGCGAGTACTTCTTGACGAGGTTGCGGATGGTGTCGGGCTGCAGGTAGTCGGCCGCCTCCTCCTTCACGTGCAGCCTGCGGACAGCGCGGCGTGAGAGCGGGGCGGGCGCAGACAGCGCTAGGCAAGGCGGCCGCTACTCACGTGATGTGCGTGCCGCGCTTGAGGGTGTCGCCGCGCGGGTCCTCGGCCACGCTGAACGAGCTGGCGTCCGACTCCCACACGTGCTGTTTGTCGGCGTTGTTCTTGGATACCACGGTCACCTTGTCGGCCACCAGGAATGCAGAGTAGAAGCCCACGCCGAACTGGCCGATCATGTCGTTCATCTCCTGAGCGCCGCTCTGCAAACAGACGAACGTTATAGCACAGATTATATAATAGTTACTACGTAACAGATAAATCACTCCATAAAAAAAAAGTCCATACCTACTGTTATAAGCACCTACAAGTTCCCCAACTACCTACAAATTCCTAGCTGCGTTATAAAATGAACCTTAAAAGCTCGAGCGCTTGATTGTTATTCCAATGCGATAGCGCACAGTTCAGTGACCGCAACCGTGCCGTGGCCGTGCTTATGGTTGCTTCTTACAATTTATTAATATTTAAGTAAGAAAACAAAGTTACGCTTATTTTAAGATTTTTTTAAACTGAGTTTTTAAATAAAAAGTAATATCAAGAATATTTTTCTTTAGTTAACTATTGTATTGCCTACTAAAATGGAGTATGGGTACATATTACCTAATACGTAAGCATAGGTAAGTACTTAAGTAAAGCTTTCGTCAAAATTAGGGCTGCCATTTCGAATTTTGCCAAACCCGGACAAACATTAAAAAAAACCCGGACATTTGGCGTAAATAGCATTTTTTCCCCGGACGAGTCCAATTTTTTTTAAAAAACAAAACAAGATCTAATTTTTAACATTACCATATACTTAAATTCAATGAGGTGCTTCCTTACATGAAAAGTCAGGGCCGTCTCTAGCTCATGTAGTAGAAGTATTGAAAGATGAAAAAATGACTTAATGTATTTCAAATGTCATAAATAAGAAAGCTCATATGGAAACTAGGAGTTATCTTCTTGTTTGTAATAGGACTTTAAAACGGCGCTACCTTTTTGATAGGTTAGACAAAAAAATGTTGAAAAATACAAAAAACTGAAAAGTGAAGTTGCCGCGAGCGTAGCGAGCGCGAAAACTTTTGAGTTTTGGGTCACTAAAGCAAGTTGATGAAGGCGAGGCAGGCTAGGAATTGGCTTGGTTGGTGGATTTAATGATTCTTATTGAAAAACCTGTTTGACTTCTTATCCTCTCAAATCGAGTGATCGTTCTCTGAAATCTGCTCTCTAAAATTGGTTTCTGTGTAGCGACACGCGTTATGTTCCGAGTCGTCATTAAGTTGGACCAGAACTATACCTACTTACACTCGAGATGTGTTTTGAGCTACAAAACTCACAATACAGTTCATATAACTAAGTAGGTATCTAAAGTAAAATAAGTATCTAATGATCTCTGTTGTTAAAATCATAAAGTAGATAAGTATTAATTTATAAAAAAAAAATATAATTCCCTACTAGATAAGTTCATAAATATAAAATGTTTCTAAATCTTACAATAGTCGCATATAAACCAACACAACTCAAAATAATCCATCAGTTTGTGAGGTAGCTTAAAAAACCTAATAAAAACCAACAGCATAACATGCCACGAAATAAAAATAATAATATTGTGTTGCGCGCGGCGCGTGTGACTGTTGTGCGCCCTGAGCCGCGTGGGGCTACCGGTAACCCAGCGAGCGGTAGGCATTTATCGCGCGCAAGTACAGAGAGTGACAGAGGCCTGCCTGAGCCGCGTGGGGCTACCGGTAACCCAGCGAGCGGTAGGCATTTATCGCGCGCAAGTACAGAGAGTGACAGAGGCCTGCCTGAGCCGCGTGGGGCTACCGGTAACCCAGCGAGCGGTAGGCATTTATCGCGCGCAAGTACAGAGAGTGACAGAGGCCTGCCTGAGCCGCGTGGGGCTACCGGTAACCCAGCGAGCGGTAGGCATTTATCGCGCGCAAGTACAGAGAGTGACAGAGGCCTGCCTGAGCCGCGTGGGGCTACCGGTAACCCAGCGAGCGGTAGGCATTTATCGCGCGCAAGTACAGAGAGTGACAGAGGCCTGCCTGAGCCGCGTGGGGCTACCGGTAACCCAGCGAGCGGTAGGCATTTATCGCGCGCAAGTACAGAGAGTGACAGAGGCCTGCCTGAGCCGCGTGGGGCTACCGGTAACCCAGCGAGCGGTAGGCATTTATCGCGCGCAAGTACAGAGAGTGACAGAGGCCTGCCTGAGCCGCGTGGGGCTACCGGTAACCCAGCGAGCGGTAGGCATTTATCGCGCGCAAGTACAGAGAGTGACAGAGGCCTGCCTGAGCCGCGTGGGGCTACCGGTAACCCAGCGAGCGGTAGGCATTTATCGCGCGCAAGTACAGAGAGTGACAGAGGCCTGCCTGAGCCGCGTGGGGCTACCGGTAACCCAGCGAGCGGTAGGCATTTATCGCGCGCAAGTACAGAGAGTGACAGAGGCCTGCCTGAGCCGCGTGGGGCTACCGGTAACCCAGCGAGCGGTAGGCATTTATCGCGCGCAAGTACAGAGAGTGACAGAGGCCTGCCTGAGCCGCGTGGGGCTACCGGTAACCCAGCGAGCGGTAGGCATTTATCGCGCGCAAGTACAGAGAGTGACAGAGGCCTGCCTGAGCCGCGTGGGGCTACCGGTAACCCAGCGAGCGGTAGGCATTTATCGCGCGCAAGTACAGAGAGTGACAGAGGCCTGCCTGAGCCGCGTGGGGCTACCGGTAACCCAGCGAGCGGTAGGCATTTATCGCGCGCAAGTACAGAGAGTGACAGAGGCCTGCCTGAGCCGCGTGGGGCTACCGGTAACCCAGCGAGCGGTAGGCATTTATCGCGCGCAAGTACAGAGAGTGACAGAGGCCTGCCTGAGCCGCGTGGGGCTACCGGTAACCCAGCGAGCGGTAGGCATTTATCGCGCGCAAGTACAGAGAGTGACAGAGGCCTGCCTGAGCCGCGTGGGGCTACCGGTAACCCAGCGAGCGGTAGGCATTTATCGCGCGCAAGTACAGAGAGTGACAGAGGCCTGCCTGAGCCGCGTGGGGCTACCGGTAACCCAGCGAGCGGTAGGCATTTATCGCGCGCAAGTACAGAGAGTGACAGAGGCCTGCCTGAGCCGCGTGGGGCTACCGGTAACCCAGCGAGCGGTAGGCATTTATCGCGCGCAAGTACAGAGAGTGACAGAGGCCTGCCTGAGCCGCGTGGGGCTACCGGTAACCCAGCGAGCGGTAGGCATTTATCGCGCGCAAGTACAGAGAGTGACAGAGGCCTGCCTGAGCCGCGTGGGGCTACCGGTAACCCAGCGAGCGGTAGGCATTTATCGCGCGCAAGTACAGAGAGTGACAGAGGCCTGCCTGAGCCGCGTGGGGCTACCGGTAACCCAGCGAGCGGTAGGCATTTATCGCGCGCAAGTACAGAGAGTGACAGAGGCCTGCCTGAGCCGCGTGGGGCTACCGGTAACCCAGCGAGCGGTAGGCATTTATCGCGCGCAAGTACAGAGAGTGACAGAGGCCTGCCTGAGCCGCGTGGGGCTACCGGTAACCCAGTGTTCGGAGCAACGCAACCGAACAGCTCAGCATTTTTGCTTGGATGCATTTTCATAAAAGTGCAAATTTTACGTGTAATTAGCCAGTACGCATTCCGCGGTCAACTCGTACCAATCAAATCAAATCAAATCATCTTTTAGTTTTAACCATTTAAACCAATAATTTGTAGACTTTAATATAATTCATAATCAACCATAAATTAGTGTATTTTTTATCTCACCATTGATAATCAATATAACTATCACCAACAGCCAGTAAAATAACACCATAAACTTCTTAAAAAGGGACTCGCTTCGTTCGTGGCGATACACACCTTTTTACATGGTCCTTCGAGCCGGATATGAACCAGCGACCTATGGATGAACGCTTAATTCACCACCTTCAAATTAGCTCGGAAAATTACGAAGTATGTTGGGAGATACTTAATCATAGATATGGTAACCAGAGACTTATTTTTACATCGCATATTAATATACTATTGAACCTACCAAACATGCAAAATCAAACAATGGGAATGTTGAAAAAACTGCATGATGTAACAAAAGAATGTCTGCACGCAATACAAAATCTAGGCGTCGATATAACCACCTGGGACCCACTGTTGGTTCACTTGTTGGCTCAAAAACTGGATAGTGAATCGTTTTCCGAATACATGGAGTCCGTAAAAAGTCCAAGGACATTACCCATTATGCAAGAATTCCTAGATTTCTTGGAAAATAAGTTTACCGCATTAGAGGCATCGAGGCGTAAACAGGAATCGAATAACCAGAAAACCAATCAACCATCTCATCAAAACCAATCATACCAGAAAAGGTCATTTCAATTTAACAACCATCAGCAATCGTCAAATAATAACCAATTTTATAACATGAAAAATAATATGAAAACTATGCATGTTTCGAAATCAATAACATGCGCATTGTGTAATGCTGATCATGGATTATGGCTCTGCGCTCAATTTTTACAAATGTCGGATGAGCAAAAATTAAAAACTGTTAACCAATTAAATTATTGCGTAAATTGCCTATTTAACCATTTTAATAAACAATGTTTTTCGACCAAGCGATGTCGAAAATGTTACGCTAGCCATAACACTTTATTGCATGAAGGAATAATGATGAAAAACCAATCAAACGCATCAGCAAAATCCTATAACAAAGCTACGACCACATCCACCAACTTCAGATCAGCGAAAAATGAACATGCATCAACTCACGTGTCTCAGAATGATATAACCGAAACCTTGTTGTCGACAGCCATCGTCAAAGTGACAGGAGCAGATGGCACTCAACATACCATGAGAGCTCTGATTGATCAAGGATCACAAATATCAATAATAAGCGAACATGCTGCTCAAATTTTGAAACTAAAGAGAAATAAATGTAAGGGTATAATTTTTGGCGTCGGAGAAAAAGAAAATAACTGTAAAGGTGTAATGAAAATTCGCATTCAATCTATTTACACTGACTTTGCGATAGAAGGGGAGACCCTTATTATGAAAAGTTTAATCAAAAACTTACCAAATAAAACATTTGTTAAACCCTCTTGGCCTCACATACAAACCATTAACTTAGCAGATCCCGAATTCTATACCAGCCGTGCAGTTGATTTACTTCTTGGGGCAGATGTCTACTGTAAAATAATGCTAGGCGGCATTTTAAGAGGGGATAGTGAGAATCAACCAATCGCTCAGCAAACACAATTAGGATGGCTGCTTTGCGGGACAATGAAAACCGAATACAATTGCAACGTCGTTCTTCATAATACTGATGACTTACGCAGATTTTGGGAAAACGAAGATATCAACCAGCAAAACGAAATGTCCACTGAAGACCAGGACTGTTTGCAATTTTTCTTGTCAACCACAGAGAGACTGGAGGATGGAAGATTTCAAGTTCGACTACCATTCAAAAAAGACACCAAGGACCAACTTGGGGCCACTAAACCATTAGCTTTGGCACAGTTTCGTAATCTGGAAAAAAAGTTACAAAGGAATCCGGAAGTAAAAAGAGAATATGAAAATTTTATGAATGAATATATCGCGTTAGGCCATATGACACTATCTAACATTAATGCGACACCTGAGTGCTATTTACCGCATCACAGTGTAATCCGAGCGGAGTCAACGACCACAAAACTACGTGTTGTGTTTAACGCGTCGGCAAGATCTCTATCCGGAGTAAGTCTTAATGATATCTTGTATAGAGGTCCCAATTTGCAACAAGATCTTCAAGAACTAATCCTCAAATGGAGGCAGTACCAGTTTGTTTACACAGCAGACATTGAAAAGATGTTTAGAGAGATAAGGGTACATCCCGATGATCAACCATACCAAAAAATATTATGGAGAGACACCCAAAACCAACCAATTCGTACTTATCAACTTACCACCGTAACCTATGGTACAAAACCCGCACCATTTCTAGCTATGATGTGTTTGAAACAGTTAGCAGCAGCCGAACAGAAAAAATATCCCGACGCAGCAAAAGCTTTAGAAGAAAGCTTCTACATGGACGATTACTGTGGGGGCCAACATTCAATAGAGCAGGCAAACCAAGTAAAACAAGACCTAATAAAAATACTACGCAAAGGCGGGTTTAATTTAAGAAAATGGGCCTCAAATGAGCCTAAGCTGTTGTCAGATTTAGATAAAAGTTTGTGTAACCAGCAAACATATGAGTTCAAACAATCCGACTCCACTAAAACGTTAGGGCTTGCCTGGAACCCTCAAAAAGATAAATTTATATTCGACTCAAAATTAGAACAGGAAGTAACAACCAAACCAACCAAAAGGTCGCTGTTATCGGACATTTCAAAACTGTTCGATCCATTAGGATGGCTTACTCCTTTGAGTATCACTATGAAAATGATGTTCCAGACTGTGTGGCTCTCAAAGCTGGGCTGGGATGATATCTTACCAAACGAGATCGAAACCAAGTGGACCAAGTTAAGGAGAGACCTAAAAGAAATTAATACCATAGAAATAAACAGATGGCTCGGAATACAGAAAAACGACAAGGTACAATTACACGGGTTTTGTGACGCATCGAATCAAGCGTATGCCGCGGTGATATACTGCCGAGTCAACAAGAGAGAGAATTCTACGGTAGTCTTAGTCGCAGCGAAAGCTAAAGTAGTGCCAATAAACAAAACCATATCGACGCCTAGGCTGGAGTTAATGGGAGCTGAACTACTATCAAGACTAATCCAAAAAGTAGAAAGTTGCCTGGAAGATTACAACATACAAACTTATTGCTGGACCGACTCGACTGCTGTTTTAGGGTGGATCCAAGGAGATCCAGGGAGATGGAAACCATTTGTAGCAAATCGAGTCCGAGCTATTACCAAGTTAATACCATCCAGGCATTGGAAATATGTCAACACTAGCGAAAACCCGGCGGACTGCGCGAGTCGGGGATTGACCACGAAGCAATTAAAGGAAAACGAGCTGTGGTGGCACGGACCGTCATGGATTAAATCATACCAAAACCAGGATACAACCCAACCAATTTACAGAACTGACTTAGAAATAAAGAAATCATCGGTAAACCAATCCAATGCAGTAGTTGTAAAACAACAAAACAAACCAATAATTTTATATATTATTAACCGTTTATTATGCAAATTTAGTTGCTATGCAAAAATTATTCGTATTTTTGCATGGTTGTTGCGATTACCTACTGCAAAAAGTGTACGATCACCCTATCTCACGTTACAAGAGCTACGTCATGCAAATATTATATTTATCAAGAATGTTCAACAAATGGAATTTACAGATGACATAAGCTCCTTAATAACAAAAGGAAAAGTGCCTTCAAAAAGTAAACTATTAAATTTAAATCCGTTTCTAGACCAAGATGGGATTTTACGTGTAAATGGTAGATTAAAAAACGCTTACATAAATGCTGCAATGAAACATCCAATCATAATACCACATAACCATCGAATTACCACATTAATTATAAAACAAGCTCATGAATTAACCTTCCATGGTGGAGCGCGCCTTACATTGTCTAACCTTCGACAAAAATATTGGATTATCGGCGGATATATGGCCACAAAAAAGTATATACGACAGTGCGTTACATGCCACAAACAACAACCTATTCGACAATACCAACTTATGGGGGACCTACCATCATCCAGAGTAAATCAAGCAACGCCCTTCTACCACTGCGGTGTTGATTATACAGGTTTTGTGGAAATCAAGGCTAATAAAGGACGAGGAATTAAAACCACTAAGGGGTACATAGCAATTTTCGTGTGCATGGCAACGAAAGCTGTTCACCTGGAGCTTGTATCCGATCTAACCAGTTCTGCCTTCTTGGCAGCACTCCACAGAATGGCAGCACGACGCGGAACACCAGGACACATATATAGTGACAATGGCACCAACTTTGTCGGAGCAAATCGTCTACTTCAAGAAGAGTACGAGTGTCTTCAACAAATATTTAGTGAAAGCTTCTACAAAGAAATTACCGAACTACAGATAGAATGGCACTTTAACGCACCTTCTTGTCCACACGCGGGAGGACTTTGGGAAAGAGCCGTGCGAAGTCTTAAGCACCACCTCAAGCGTGTTATCGGTCACCAAAAACTAACCTTCGAGGAATACTGTACACTTTTAGCAAAAATAGAGGCATGTCTCAATTCTCGTCCGCTTTGTGCGCTTACCGAAGATCCTGAAGATCTCGATTTTCTGACACCAGCCCATTTCTTAACAACACGACCAGGCGTGACTGTGATGGAAACAGCAGAAGATGCCAGAACCAGGTGGCATTTGGTAACCAAATTATATGGAGATTTGTGGAAGAAATGGAAAAGTGAATATTTAACACAATTATCTGCCAGAAACAAGTGGTTAAAATACCAGAAGAACGTTAAAGTGGGGGATCTTGTAGTTATAAAAGAAGATAATTTACCAGCAGGCAAGTGGCCCGTGGGCCGTATAACAGAAGTCCACCCGGGGAACGATGATCTCGTAAGAGTGGTAACTTTAAAAACCAAAAATGGAAATATTAAGCGACCTATAGTGAAACTCTCGGTTTTACCTGTAGAACCTCAAACCGAAAACGAATCAATAACATCAAAGACTAAAGATGCTGAACCAAAAGTTAGAACCAGCCCACACACTGGCACATCTTCTCATCCGAGAATAGTGAATATAGCATTGGCATTGTTAATGTTCATTAGTATCATAACACCAACCACCGCATCCTTTAATTACAAACAACTAAACAGTAACCAAACTTTGTACTTTGACCCATTGGGGAAAATGCAATTGATTCGTGACAAATGGAAACTTGTCACCTACTATGACATGTCACCATATTGGCAAGGAGATAAGGCGGTCAAGGATTTTACCAATTACCTCGAAAAAACTTGTGAATCGATCAAGGAACCGAGTCACTGCCATATGATCCTACTACAAATACGCCACGATTACAATGAATTACAATATTACGACCAGCTGTTACTTAGTCAGCATTATAATAATCGCATGCGCCCCCGACGCGGTCTTATCAACGCTGTCGGATCAATTGCAAATTCATTGTTTGGCGTATTAGACGAGAGTTTTGCAGAAAAATACAAGCAGGACATTGAACTTGTGCACCGTAATCAAAACCATCTCGCTGAGCTATGGAAGAACCAAACCTCAATAGTGGAAGCGGAACATAATATATTGCAACGAACGGAAGACATGATAGAAAAACAACACAAAATTATAAACAAACACCTACATAACTTAGACTTCGTGACCAGTAACATGCAAAAAGAAATCGATGTGATGACTAAGCACCAAGACTTCACATATGTGTCTATCGCTACCATTAATCTAATGCAAAACTTAAAGAGAATCCAAGAAACCTTAATCGAGACAATTTCAGAAGTTTACCATGGTCAAATCAGCTTACATATTCTAACACCAGCACAACTCAAACGAGAACTGCAAATCATATATGGTCAAATGCCCAAAGATTTGGTTTTGCCCATAGATAACATAGAAAGTGACCTGCAACACATTTACAAGCTGTTGAAAACCAAAGCAAAAGTAACCGAAACTTACATCATTTTTGAAATAACCCTTCCCCTTATTGCAAGAGAAAGTTTTCAATTGTATAAGATACTACCAGTGCCACAAGAAACCGATAATAGCATGATAAGCGTAATCCCAGTCTCAGATTACGTTGCAGTGAATCTAAAAAAGGATTCTTATTTCATACCAACCATTCATGAGCTGAATACATGTCTGCTTCACGGAGAATCATTCATGTGTGAACTATTCAAACCAATTCTCAGTCTGCAAAATGATCAAAACTTTTGTAAGATAAATCCGATCACCGGTAAATGTAATGTTGAAAAATCGGTATGCCAAAACAAGTGGGTTGAATTACAGTCGACATCACAATACCTATACTTTTGCTGTGGCAGCTATTCAGTGAAAATCATATGTGAGGATCAAGTTACCGTTCAACAGCTGATGGGAGCCGGGGTCATTAGCTTAAGTCAGTCATGTTTTATCAAAGGCAAAGATTTCGCACTATATTCATTACAACAACAGTCGAACCAAATTGAACTCGCATCAAATATTCTGATACCCGAGCTCGACCAAATTAACCATATCGTGAAGATAAAGATTCCATCAGACGAAGAGTTACCAAACGACGTTATAGAAAGACAGGGCTTGAATAAGTCCTTGTCGATCCTAGGAGAACAGATCAAAGATCTAAAATCGAGCAAAGCAGAAATAGATGATATCTCCTATCACGATATTCACCATTACACAATAGGCTACATATTGCTGACAATTGCAATAAGCGGAGCAGCAGTTTGGGCATGGAGGAGATGTTGTTCCCTGCCCACTCGTCGTGGCGGTGGAGAAGCTTGCCAGAAGCAGGAGGCATCGGCAACCGCACCAAAAACTATTAGTGACGTGTACAGTGAAGTGCAACCAAGAAACCAGACTACAGCTGACCGTCAGCTAAGTGATAACGAACAAATCGGCTTAAGTTCTTTTTTAGCCAAACGGTGGCCCAGCGCTATGCGTAAGACGGCAATTACGAATAGGTCTACGTTGCCTATCCCGCGAAAAGATCGCGTTGTGACTATTGAGGACTCTTTAGTTTAAGAAAGATAGATTTATAGTAACCTTTTCACTTAATTAATTTGACCATTTAGTTAATTTATAGTTATTGTTCTACCACTTTACTTTTACACACACCATACTACCAAGAACAAGCGCCGCGGCATAGAGTGGCACCATACTACCAAGAACAAGCGCCGCGGCATAGAGTGGGGACTATCCAACGTCTTGGAAGATTTGGATTATGCCGACGACCTGTGCCTATTGAGCCACACGCGAACCGACATGCAAGCCAAAATGGACGACCTACAACGAGAGGCCATGGAGATGGGACTAAAAATTAACACCCGGAAGACCCAGGAAATGAGGTGCGGAGTGACGTGCTCATTACCGTTGCTCATCGGCACAGAGGGAGTGGAGAGGGTCCACAAGTTTACTTACCTCGGTAGTGTTGTGTCGGAAACAGGAGGGACCGAGGAGGATATCACCTCGAGGATCGCCAAAGCGAGAGCAACCTTCGCACAGCTCCGTCCTGTGTGGCAATCACGGAAACTGACCAGGAGAGTTAAGCTCAAGATATTCCGGTCCAACGTCAAGACCGTATTGCTGTACGGATGCGAAACGTGGAAGGCCACGAAAGACATCTCGCGTAAGCTCCAGGTCTTCGTCAATCGCTGCCTTCGTCGTATTCTCGGTATATACTGGCCCGAGAAAATCTCCAACATAGAACTGTGGGAACGCTGCGGAGAGACACCGATCGACCAGCAGATCAAACGCCGCAAGTGGAACTGGATCGGCCACACGCTCCGAAGGGACCCCGATCACATCCCGAGGCAAGCCCTAGACTGGAATCCCCAAGGAAAGCGGAAACGTGGCCGCCCTAAACAATCCTGGCGGCGGACGATCATTGCAGAGGCGGCGACTATAGGCAGAACGTGGAGCGAAATAAAGCGCGAAGCTCAAGACCGAACGCGATGGCGGAGCACTGTGGATGCCCTCTGCCCCATCTAGGGGACATAGGACTTTAAGTCAAGTAAGTCACTTTACTTTTACCTTTATATTGTTTTTTACATTGCTTATATTCATTTTATATTGCTTATATTCGTTTTACATTGTTAATATTTGTTTTCAATGGTTTGATTAGGTTTATACTTTATCTCATCTCGCCGTCGGGAGTATGTTCGGAGCAACGCAACCGAACAGCTCAGCATTTTTGCTTGGATGCATTTTCATAAAAGTGCAAATTTTACGTGTAATTAGCCAGTACGCATTCCGCGGTCAACTCGTACCAATCAAATCAAATCAAATCATCTTTTAGTTTTAACCATTTAAACCAATAATTTGTAGACTTTAATATAATTCATAATCAACCATAAATTAGTGTATTTTTTATCTCACCATTGATAATCAATATAACTATCACCAACAGCCAGTAAAATAACACCATAAACTTCTTAAAAAGGGACTCGCTTCGTTCGTGGCGATACACACCTTTTTACACCCAGCGAGCGGTAGGCATTTATCGCGCGCAAGTACAGAGAGTGACAGAGGCCTGCCTGAGCCGCGTGGGGCTACCGGTAACCCAGCGAGCGGTAGGCATTTATCGCGCGCAAGTACAGAGAGTGACAGAGGCCTGCCTGAGCCGCGTGGGGCTACCGGTAACCCAGCGAGCGGTAGGCATTTATCGCGCGCAAGTACAGAGAGTGACAGAGGCCTGCCTGAGCCGCGTGGGGCTACCGGTAACCCAGCGAGCGGTAGGCATTTATCGCGCGCAAGTACAGAGAGTGACAGAGGCCTGCCTGAGCCGCGTGGGGCTACCGGTAACCCAGCGAGCGGTAGGCATTTATCGCGCGCAAGTACAGAGAGTGACAGAGGCCTGCCTGAGCCGCGTGGGGCTACCGGTAACCCAGCGAGCGGTAGGCATTTATCGCGCGCAAGTACAGAGAGTGACAGAGGCCTGCCTGAGCCGCGTGGGGCTACCGGTAACCCAGCGAGCGGTAGGCATTTATCGCGCGCAAGTACAGAGAGTGACAGAGGCCTGCCTGAGCCGCGTGGGGCTACCGGTAACCCAGCGAGCGGTAGGCATTTATCGCGCGCAAGTACAGAGAGTGACAGAGGCCTGCCTGAGCCGCGTGGGGCTACCGGTAACCCAGCGAGCGGTAGGCATTTATCGCGCGCAAGTACAGAGAGTGACAGAGGCCTGCCTGAGCCGCGTGGGGCTACCGGTAACCCAGCGAGCGGTAGGCATTTATCGCGCGCAAGTACAGAGAGTGACAGAGGCCAGCCTGAGCCGCGTGGGGCTACCGGTAACCCAGCGAGCGGTAGGCATTTATCGCGCGCAAGTACAGAGAGTGACAGAGGCCTGCCTGAGCCGCGTGGGGCTACCGGTAACCCAGCGAGCGGTAGGCATTTATCGCGCGCAAGTACAGAGAGTGACAGAGGCCTGCCTGAGCCGCGTGGGGCTACCGGTAACCCAGCGAGCGGTAGGCATTTATCGCGCGCAAGTACAGAGAGTGACAGAGGCCTGCCTGAGCCGCGTGGGGCTACCGGTAACCCAGCGAGCGGTAGGCATTTATCGCGCGCAAGTACAGAGAGTGACAGAGGCCTGCCTGAGCCGCGTGGGGCTACCGGTAACCCAGCGAGCGGTAGGCATTTATCGCGCGCAAGTACAGAGAGTGACAGAGGCCTGCCTGAGCCGCGTGGGGCTACCGGTAACCCAGCGAGCGGTAGGCATTTATCGCGCGCAAGTACAGAGAGTGACAGAGGCCTGCCTGAGCCGCGTGGGGCTACCGGTAACCCAGCGAGCGGTAGGCATTTATCGCGCGCAAGTACAGAGAGTGACAGAGGCCTGCCTGAGCCGCGTGGGGCTACCGGTAACCCAGCGAGCGGTAGGCATTTATCGCGCGCAAGTACAGAGAGTGACAGAGGCCTGCCTGAGCCGCGTGGGGCTACCGGTAACCCAGCGAGCGGTAGGCATTTATCGCGCGCAAGTACAGAGAGTGACAGAGGCCTGCCTGAGCCGCGTGGGGCTACCGGTAACCCAGCGAGCGGTAGGCATTTATCGCGCGCAAGTACAGAGAGTGACAGAGGCCTGGTTATAGTCTGTTTTTTAATCTCGTAGACTAAATTGACACTTGCAAAATGTCAAACTTACAAATAATGTTGCTAGCTTTCTTGTGCAGTGTTGTACTTACGATACCGGTTTGTTGAATCGTAACTTTTTATCTATAATAGACGAATTTAATATTCATTCAAAGTTTTATATTTACAATTCACGTACGTACACACGGCTGCACGACGTGCTACAAACTGCCAGGGATGTCTGACCACGCAACGCCATGCGTAATCATCAAGAATAAGCCCATTATTTCAGGATGACTTATTGTAAAAAAACGATACTTGATTTTATTAACGCTAAGTTTCGGTCGTGCCACATCACTATTTAAGAATTTGCAACCAACTGACAACACTCGTAATGTCAGTTTAGTCTACGAGATTAACAAACAGACTATAGGTGGGCTCGGGCGCGTGCACGAGGCGGTCGGGGCGCGAGCGTACCTTCTCCGCGTCCTGCATCTTGGAGAGGAACTCGGCAGTGCCGGACTTGGCGATGGTGCCGAGGTTGTTGATGAGCTCGTGGCGCGACATGCCGATGCCGGAGTCGATGATGTGCAGCAGTCGCTTCTCGGGCTCGGCCTTGATGCGGATGCTGAGGTCGGAGTTGGCGTCCAGCACGTCGCGGTCCGTCAGCGACAGCAGCCGGATCTTGTCGAGCGCGTCCGACCCGTTGGAGATGAGCTCCCGCAGGAATATCTGCAAGCACACAGCGGTGAGCGGCGCCGGCGAGTGGGAGCCGGCCGGCGCCGCCCGCGATCCGTTACCTCTTTGTTCCTGTACAGGGAGTTGATGATGAGTTTCATCATGCGGTTCACTTCTGTCTGGAAAGTGTAGTTCTGCGCGTGCTCTTTCATCTCTCGCATCTGCGCCACACTGAGTCCGTCCGGAGAAATGGCCTCCTCCTCTCGCAGCACAGCTTCCGCATCTGACAAAATCCATTTCATTCTCTACACTTGGTTGCATGAATCATGTCTGTGGTGAATACACACTAATAATTTTCGAACTTTTGTTTGGGTACTTGTCAGAACATATCAATGTCGATGTTATGAAAATGGTAGCCATCATGAATAAATTAAAAATATTATCCTCCTTAAAAACACTAAAAAGAAAAAAAAAAACTAATTTTAGGTGCATCGGCCTAGAAATCGGTATCTAATGGATGTAACTAAGTTAATTTTGCCACCAACTTCTAGGCCGATGCACCTAAAATTAGTTTTTTTTTTGCTTTTTAGTTTTTTTGGAAGTCGGTTTAATTTTTTTGTAAAAAAGTTTCTTATTTACAGCTTCTCAGTAATACGAACGAATAGTTGTCACTATCCATATAAGTGGAAAGTTCTCATCAATACGAAGAATATAAGCCCAAATACGAGGTATTTTACATATTCAGTTGTCGAGTTCCCTCGACCTTCTCTGGTCTCCATCATCAGGTCAGCCCCAAAACCTCACTGTTGCAAAGGTCTCGTCAATACAAATAATATAAGCCCAAACACGAGGTAGTTTACATATTCAGTCGTCGAGTTCCCTCGACCCTTTCTGGTCTCCATCATCAGGTCAGCTCCAAACCTTCACTGTTGAATAGTGCTTTCAGGCATACACCTGAGTGTCAAGTTTTTACCCTATGTATGCCTACAACTTTCGAAGGTTGCCCTCGATTTCTCAGGGTTTTCATCATCAGATCCTGACCTGATGACTATGGGACCAACTGGCAGCTATTCCGCGTCGAACAAAAAAAGAATCACGTAAATCGGTGTATAAACCTCGGAGTAATCGATGTACCTACATACATAGAAAAAAAAAAAACATACCGGCCGAATTAGGGCTACCGCGTATTAAATCGCCGCTAGAGGCGCTTGTGTAGCGTGAGGTCTTCGAAACGTCAAATGCCACTGTTTGTTTACGCGCGAGGGTTTATATTTCTAATTAAATTAAGGATAGCAATTAAACGAGTGACTGTGAATTACAATTTTAAGTGTCAAAATTAATTAATTTGGGTTATGCATATAATTACTAAGTGAGCGACTGACTGCAAGTGACGAAAAATCAACAGAATAGTAGATTACAAACATTAATTTGAGTTACTTAAAATACAAAATGAGCAGCTTCATAATATTTGAGCGACTTAATATTTGTTTGAGTGTCAACGTTACGTCCTGCATTTTTTTCAATATTTGGCTTATGTATTTTTTATACTGAGCGGCATTTTATTTTAAATGAAGTGTTTCGAATACAAAATGTGGTAAATAAATTACATTAGACACATTTCCTAGGAAATCTATACATTTCCTAAATTGTAATCGGAAATGTATAATTAAGATATCAAGGGGTAAGCGGGGGATAGCGGAGCGAGGGAAGGGGATTGAAGCGAAGCATGCAAGCAGGCATGCAGCATGGAAGCACAATGCAATATGCAGCAAGCATGGCTTCTGTCACGGCTCCGGCGCTGCGGGGCTCCGGCGATCCTATGCGAGCTTATCGTCGCAGATGGTTTTCACTCGCAGGTCGCCTCGCCCCTCCGCGCCTACGCGGTTTTGAATTGCACTCTAGGGGTAGGGCAAACAAGACTACGTGGAGTCGGTTTTGCAGTGATTCGTTTTAAAAATTCTGCCATCTTAAAATAGAATATCAGGAACCAATAATCATTAATAAAGCAGCTTACAAAACTTTGCTCAAACTGAACTTTTTAGTAGTACGTTATGTATAACCACGACTTTTTGGGAAAAGGCTCGGAGGATGATGTTATGTATAACCTCACTTAGAAAAATCGATTCTATCTTAATATTGAAGTTGCCCTCTCTGTATTTCCAGTCGCTCACTTAGTAATGTAGTCGCTCGGATAAAATTCTAATATATGAAATGGATTTATCACAATTCACTTTTTGTAAGCTCGTTCTGGATTTTATTATTAATCAATATTCGTTGTTAGTTTAGTTAATTTTTCGCTTACTCAAATTCATACCGCTCAAGTTATTAATACAGTATGTCTTCATCAGTCGCAAAGCGTTTTTTAATCGCTCGTTTTATTATATCCATTAAATTAATATTGTGAATATTTAACAATACTTTAGATTAATTATGGCAAATACAGATCAGGGTTCTATAAATGTCACTGCTTTGACACACTTTAATCTTTCGGAAACTTATGTTCGCATTTCTTTTTCTAGCAAAACGGCACTACGCAATACTGTGGCATCGCCAATACGTTTACACTATAGTTCTATTGTATTACATATGATCTAATATAATCATCTAATGTAGATATAAGTTTTGGCGCTCATAAAACGAACTTTGATTGCCATAGTTTAAGACCTCACGCTACAGTTGCGCCATCTGGTGAAACAAAAAACGGTAGCCCCCATTGAGAACCTCCTCCTTTTTGGGAAGTCGGTTAAAAAAGAATACTTCATTCGGGGCGAATGTATATCTGAACTTGAATTTTCCTAATTTTTGTAACTTCTCTTTTTATGTTTTGTTCCAGTCTAGAGTGTTTTACATGTAACGACTACGAGTGAAAATGTCAGATAGAATCACGGGTAACGCGTTACCCCTCAGCAAAACTGGCTGTCATCTTTCTGGGTTTTGATTACCCGTAACGAGTGCCAATTACGAAACTCCACAACCATACATTTAACGTGCCTGCCGAACCACGCAGGAGCTCGTCATGACAAAATGCTCACCAATCCACGGACCGACCGCGCCCAGCAATGCTAACCAATTGATCTGTGTAGTTGTTACTTAGTGTTAGCGACGCGCTCAATTAGTATTAGTTTTGATTTTATAAACAGACTTCCAAAAACACTAAAAAGCAAAAAAAAAAAAACTAATTTAAGGTGCATCGGCCTAGAAGTCGGTGTCTAATGGATATTACTAAGTTAATTTTGCCACCGACTTGTAGGCCGATGCACCTTAAATTAGTTTTTTTTTGCTTTTTAGTGTTTTTGGAAGTCAGCACGACGCCGACACTTCGTGTGCATTAGTTTTAAGTTACTTATATAAAATATAAGTTAGTGTATGTTTTAATGTTATAATATTTGTGTATTGTATTTTTCTATGGGCCTTAGGGTCGGTTCATATCTGACGGAAAATGCGTCGAGCGTATCGTAAATGTATGATCGACGCACTAACGCATCATCGGTTAGGTGTGAATGATTGAATGTTTTACCGTATATTTGTCAGTCCTGGCGTTACGCGACCGATGATACGCGACGCATATTCCGTTAGATATGAACCGACCCTTAGATGCCTGATTCAAATAAATAAATAAATATAAACCTCGGAGTAATCGATGTACATACATAGAAAAAAAAAAAAACATACCGGCCGAATTGAGAACCTCCTTTTTGGGAAGTCGGTTAAAAATAAGTAATAATATGCTATATTCGCGACGGCCGGGGTCGGCGCGCGATGCTTGTCGATGAACTATAGTTATGTAAAAGAACATATTACTTCCTGAGATTATTTCTTTAAAAGAGTGTCCATAGTAATATAGTAAATAGTTTATGCCGGCTTTTGCCGGCAAGAAACTATATGCTCGGAGTCTTCTCCATGATATCTTTTTGGAACCGTGCACTACTAGTGTGTCGTTAGCCTGCAAAGGCCTATTTGAAATAAAAAACATTTGAACCTCTGTCTTTTCGTTGTTATTTGTTACGAACAAAACATGGACATTTATTTAGTAAAACACGTTTTTCAATTAATGAAAAGGAAACCTATTAATGAATATAAGCACTGCGATGTCTGTTGTCGACATGGTAACGATAAAATAAAATATCATTGCTAATACCCCTAGCAACTCGACATATCGATATATCTACTCAATCAAAGCAGTTCCGTTAGAGAGCACCACGAACGAAGGCTACAGAAAACATGGACAGTTCGCGTTCTGCCGAGGGCGCTACAGCCGCGGAGGGCGCGGGCTCCGCGTCGGGCCCCGCGCCGGGCGACACGGCCGCTGAGGGCCGCTCGCTGCACGCGCGTTCTTTCAAGTTGCGCTTTGCGTCGCAGCGCGAGCAGGGGCGCTCCTACGTGTCGCTCGTGAAGCCCCTCGGGCTACGTAAGTCGGTGTATTCCTACCCGTGGAAAAATTATAAATAGGGACCAAATTTTTGACACTAAACTCTAAAATTTAACTCCAACGTGGTGTTGGCGTGTTTTTTTACCGTGGTAAACTAGGATACCTTATGGTTTTGCCATGTCTATCTGTCCGTCCAAGTAAGTAGTAAGTGTAAGTAGTATTGGTGTGTGCAGCCGCCACGGTGACGGGCAAGTTCTACGTGCGCGAGCAGGCGGGCGCGGGCGACGCCGAGCGCGAGCGGTGCGCGCTCTCGCGCATTCACGACATGTTCGGGCGCGGGCCGCGCGACAAGTACCCCGCTCCGGTGACCAGCTCGCAAGTGTTAGTCTACTTTATTGCATTTTGTTTATGAATGCAAGCGGTGTGACATTCGTGCGTATAAGTGAGCGTGTGGCGCAGGGTGGGCTGGTACGCGGCGGGCGCGGCGCGGCCGGACGCGCGGCTGAGCCACCATATCCGCGACTCGGCGTGGCTGAAGGCGCGCCTGTGCGTGCTGGCCGCGGACGACAAGCTCAAGCAACGCTAGTGTAGGTATATATGAGGGGATGATTACAATAAAATAAAGACCAAGAGCACTTTCTAACGGATTTTTCTCTCGGTTCTCTATGTCGCGCGGTTGTCGCCCGTTTTATGTACATTGAATTTAGCAAATCAGTACTGGTAACATAAAGGCTATATTTTATCTCAGTAGGGGCAGTAGTTCTCACGGGACGTGTGTGAAACCGCGGGAAAACGGCTAGTTTATTATATGTATAACGTTATTTAGGATTTATATTTTTTTTTCTTTTTAACCAATGTGATCTCATCTTGTACTGTCTTGTAGTATTGAGAAAACTTTAGTTCCTATGTCGGTCAACTTCACAAATGATGCGGTAGGTCTTGCCGCGACACTCGGTACCGGCAGCACCGAGAGAAGAACACAAGAGCTCGTCGATGCACATGCATTTGCGAGCGACACTGTTACGAACGTTAGTAGGCAGCTTCACAACCGTTTACAACAGAAAACTCAACTTTTAATAATGTAAAAATATTATAACTGTAATGCTACGGTCACACGCGCGCCGTGCAGCCCGGCGGGCTGCCTGGTGGGCTGCGCGTTATGCAGCCCGTCTCGGGCCGGCGGAAATTCAAGCTGTTCACACGCACGCCGTCGTGTCAGTCAGTGCAAGAATGGCGAGCCGCGAGGATCTCGGTGTTGTTGTTGCCATTTCCTTTGGCTTAAATTATTTTTATTGGAAAAAGCAGCAAAATGATGAACGACGTTGACCATTCCGCCATGTAGTAATCTCCGATCGTAGCGACTTTCCTAGCAACGTTGAATGAAGATCTACTGGTCGCGAAAGCGCAGGAGAGACTGACTGCCCGAGCGCGTGTAAACAGTCGCCGCGTTCACGGGCTCGGGCGTACCATTTACACGCTCGTGAACGTGAATGTGCTCGTTAAATGTAGAGTTGAACGCGCGCGTGTGAACGTAGCATAAGGTAATTAGGAATGAATATCGCTCTGGCTGGCTTAAACTGGCTATCAGTGCAAACTACTTATGTATGGTCATGATACAGAAACTGGATGTAGCTCAGTAGACTTTTTTCTATCTTTGCACATCATACACTTTATAGGTATACCTACTCATAGAAAGAGTTGTTATTTTGGATAACAAAAAATAAACGGGAACGACGTTGCGGGCAAGCACTATATCTTCTAAAATACAGAAATCAGGATACAGAAACTATTATCAAATATCTACTTCCACCTATATGACAGACAATTTTCTCAATCAAATCAACTGTTGTTAAAAATTTTATGATATTAAATTATAATCAACTAGACTGAGCTTATCAGTCAGGTTACAGTATAAAGATTTAGATAAACAAGTATTGAAAAAATAATCCTTCTGATTTATTATCACTAAAATAAAAATTGATCAACAAGACGAACTTGTAGCTAAGTAAAAACCCACATGGATTGATTGATTATAAGGCTAAGCAACGCGGTCAGTCCAAGGATAGGTGACAATCTCGTTGACGAGTTCTTCCGTGTTTCCGAAGGCACGATAAACTGGAGGGTCATGGCTGTCATTAGTACATCTTTAGTGGTTTTTATGGGTAGTCAGAAGCCAGAGTCTGACAACCAGTAACCTTAGTAATAGGTATTGGTTTGCCCGGGTAACTGGGTTGTGGAGTTGAGGTAGGCAGTTGTTCCATGTAAAACACTGATTCTAAGCAACATCCAGTTAGGCAGAACTCTAAACCGACGCCATCATAGTTGGAAAAGGCTAGACAGATGATGATGAACTGTTAGCCCTGCGTCAGGTATTAAATTAATCTAATTATGAGTAATTTGAAGTCGAGTATGGGCATGTAATGAGGCGGAATGACACCCATGCAGCAAAATGTGTGCTAAGATGGATGAATTACCTGAAAGGTGACATGAATAAGAAGGGTGTAAGTGTCAGTATGACGTGACAGTGAAGAATAGAAGCGGAAGACATTTTCTGCAACCCCAAATAAAATTGGGAACAGGGCAGGAAGAAGAAGATGGGTTATTTAATCCTAACTAATATTATAAATGTGAAAGTAACTCTGTCTGTCTGTCTTTCTGTCTGTCTGTCTGTCTGTCTTTCTGTCTGTCTGTCTTTTCTTCACGCCTATACTACTGAACCGATTTGTGTGAAATTTGGTACAGACATAGTTTGGAACTTGAGAAAGGACATAGGATAGTTTTTATTACAAAAAAATATAAAAATAAAAATAAAATTTATTTCGGACATATAGCGCCATCTATTGGTCAAACCAAAAATCACTATTCCACGCGAACGAAGTCGCGGGCAAAAGCTAGTTATGAAATAAAACAATACAGTTTGGTTTTCACATAAAATCCTACATAATTAATAAATGTGAAAGTTGGTTTCATTGGATGGATGTTTGATCCTCTTTCATGCAAAAACTAGTGGATGAAACTTGGCAGTAATATAGCTTAGGTATATCATATTAACCCACAGGATGAAGCTAGTTCTTTATAACTAAGTCGGATGCAGTGACTTTGCATACAATGACCTGTTGATTACAGTGACATGTTACTTATAAGTAGCAAGATAATTTATTAAATGATCTGAATTCTAACTCCCTTGGCAGTAGGTATTTGATTGACTCATTCAATAACTGTTGACTTATTATTTAAGATATTACATATGTAATAATTATGTTTCCCTTTATCATCAACTTGCTAAATCAATGTTAAGTAAGTAGGTATACTGAGTACTGAAACTAAGTAGGTATGCCGTACAGTATGCAACAATATCTCTGTATCGTAAGCATTCAGTCTTCATGACAATAAATGGCCGGCGAGGCAACAAGCTCGAGCTCACCAGTGCGGGAAGCCTCACGCGACGCGCCCAGGTCTGCGTCCACCGTCACCTCCTCCACCGAGCCCACACCGACGCCCTCCTGTGCCCGCGAACATCCTGAAACATTTATTTATTATAACATAACAACATACTGACTAACATTCATTAGCAAACCGCCGCACCTACAGAAATTTCTAGTTGCCGCAACTTAAGAAATAAAATGCAGTACCTCCGGAAGTACAAAAACTAACACAACGATAAATATTTTGACATATTTTTAAACAGTAGCAATAACAAATTTCTTTCATAAATCGTGAAAAATATTTACTTCAATAAACAAAACGCATAAATAAAATAAAAAAGCGCTACGTAGACAACTTACCTGCGAGTAACAGGACGCCGCATCCCAACAAAAGAAAGTACTTCATCGTGAGTTTCAGAAAGCTTACAGTACGTTGTTAACTGCTCGTTGGAATATTTTGTTCAAAGACAGAAATACATTTAAACTAAACCAGAACCTTGCGGTCCACGTTCACTTTAAACGCCGCCCGTTCGCTTTGCCAGGCATAAACTAAAATGAGCTATGGATTTGGATTTAGTTTTCGGCCTCGTATTGGTTATTTGATTATTATTGGTAGTTCATACGTTAACCGACTCATGGACAAATAGAAAGTACACACGACATTATACCAGCAAATAGTAGATAACGAAAACCAAATGTCGTTTTTTCATTGGCTAAAATACTGCAGCACAACATATAGTAAATTTCATTTGAAAGTGACGGATTTCACCATGGAATTAATAAGTACTACGTACAACTGGAAAGCCTACTGTGCGACAAAGCGCGAGCCGAGTGAGAGGTCATAAATCTTGGTTCGTCTCTTTCTAACTAGTGTAACCATTCTAATCTGTATACATGGGACATTTAAAGATGTTTTAATGCCTACGAACAAATTTAATAATAATAAATGGCGTAGATAGGTAAGGCAAATTAGCCAGTTAACTAGGTTAATATTGATTACTGAAATTAAATAATAGTAATATTAAACATAAAACTCTAATTTAATCTTAACGGTGAGGGTTAAGATTAAATTAGATTTTTCTACAATAATAAATTTTAAAATTTTCTATGGAAAACGGCAATTTAATAGGTTAAGCTAGACTTAAATAAAACACGATTATTATAGTAAATGGTATATTTATTATTTATGTAGACATTTTAAAATTACACATTACTGAACAAACCTTTTTAACCTTTTCCGAGCCTCTGTTCGATAATCTTCAGGTTTGAAATGAAGTGCGCAAACCACAGAACTTTTACGTAAGTTCCCAGGTAGGTATCACCTCAAACCATTTTTTCCTCAACTCTAAATCCGATGGCAAACTGAAAATGTATTTTTTTTTATAATTAATATAATTATTTAGTTTGTTTAGGTGTGAGAATAGATTTTCGAAAAAGATATTTATTCGTTTTGGAGAAGAAATCAGGGGACTACAAAACGTTTATTTTGGGTATCTTTCATACAGATCATTTAAAGTTCTAATAGTAATCTACTCATAATGCAGGGAGACTTGTAAATAGTGAATTTCCAAAATATTAAGTGATACAAAAAACATAATAAATCCAGTACATAATTTGGTGATGATACGGATAAATAAACGTCTCTACGCGTGGACTGTAGTAGTCACCCTAGTTCCTATTTATGTCAAACTTACCTGTGAAAAGATAATCCACAGCCAGGATACGATTCTTTCCCACACCCACTCACAGCACATATATTGTTCACCATTTTACAATCCAATTTACTATGTAGTAGCACTTTATTAACGTAGAAAGCAAAAAACAAGTTCATACGACAACATAGAAAACGCCATTTTGTTTTTATTATTTATTTTTTTCTACCACAAAGATACTACCATTTTACCAAGTGTTGCCTAACGTAAAAGTAATAAAACTCTCATAGAATATTGAAATGTCGTGAAATAATAAAAAGATTTAACTAAACCTACAAAATATTGGATCCATTATTAATAGAATTACAAAGATGTTAAACGTATTACTTATATACGGATGATTTTTTCTTTTGCGGAATATCTTTTCTTAAATTTACTACCATTTCAACAATAATATTGTACACGGCAATTGTGCGAAAGAGACACACCAAGAAAAAGTATGTCTCACATGAGCACACTTCTCTAAGTAGATATTGGTTATTCAAAAAATACTTTATTTGTATGAGCTTATGGTTCATTTTGATATGCTGAAAGGAAGCAAGTGAGCCTTCCAGTTGTACGTAGTACTTATTAATTCCATGGATTTCACAGATTCTCAAACAGAGTCAATAAAGTTTATAAGTCAATGGCTGGAACCTAGTAGTATCCATTCTTCCAATTCCTCCTTTTAATTTTTATTCCCTATTTTCTGTTTTTAAATGAGGAATTTTATTTTCCTACCTGATGCCTAGATGGTGCATTAGATGGAGCTGCTTTTAATACGTGACTGCAATTTAGTTTTGAGGTCGTGTAACGAAACGTACTTGTAATGTAATCAACAATTTAAAAAATTGGAAATAAAAATCGATTAAACGGAATAAAAAGAGAAAAGAAGTTTGTCAGATTATTATCCGAATGTCTCAAAAGATTTTGAAAACAATTTGTCCAGAAATCGGAATTTCTTAGGTCCCGGCCCCGGCTCAAACATGGCTCAAAGGGCATACAAATAATTTACCCGCTTATGTTGTCTGTTGACATCTTGTTGACGTATTGTGACATGTAGTCATCCTCATTGATGTTAATTGCAGAAGTGACATAATATTTTCGCTCGTATTTTGCCTACATTATTCATTACTCAAAAAAGTTTATATCTAAGTGAATTCAAAATCATGTAATATATCAAAAAGTTTATTTATATCTAAGTGAGTGCAAAATCATGTAATATATTAAAACCAGGAACTTATTTTTAGGATTTTTTAATATTAATTACGATGTTTTTTTTCTTAAGAGGGCTTTCACAAATTTTCGCGAATTTAAACGCGCTGATTTATTTATTTATTAAGGGACAAAAAACAGTTACATAATAAAACTTATCGAATAAAGTATTAAAACTAAGTTAACAATCATGCAACCCATACCATTATCCACAAGTTAACAAAAGAAAAGAAAAAGAAAGTATGAGAACTGATTACACTGAAAAAATTAAATAATAAGAATGAAATATGTAAAAGTACTTAGTTGATTTGCGGTTGATTAGCCTATAATTACAATTTCAGACAAAAGTTTAACAGCTTTAATTTTAAACTGATTATGAGCTAGATTAAATATGTCAAGTTGTGTGAAATGCAAGTTAATGTCCGCAAGACGGCGAAGAGGCACACGCACTCCGGCATTCGTTTTGCAGGACTCAAGATAAAACAGATGAGAGGCGCGCACTCTACGCCGGATGATAGTTCTGGGTACCGTATAACATAATTTATTGGTTAAATCAGTACAGTTAAATCTATTGTTATATCTGATATATCTTGTAGTGTTTTTACAGTATCGAAATACATACGAGGTCATATTATTTTTTCTTGAAAGTAAGAACATACCATGACAAAGTGAAGTCTGTTTTCATTGATATTTTACCTACTACCAGTTTCATGGCACATCTGTTTCTGCACGATTATCTTAATCCATAATTTTAAGATGGCGGTGAAAAGTATGATCAAGCGTTGTAATAGCATGAACAGCGTGTAATTTTACTAACTTGACTCTCGAATAGTTTATATGTGTAAGTTTATACCAATGGTTTATACTTTGTTATGTATTTTCTATTTTATGATTGTCGTTTCATAGACATCCATCTGACGCAGGTGTCAAAATCGCTCCGATTTGCCATTTTGGGCAATGCAAAGTCTGCAGTGCATTTCAGTGTGGCAAGCTATTTGTTCGGAACGTTCTATCTAGTACGTAGTACATATATATCGATGATTAAAAATAAACTGTACATTATTTTAATGTAAACTTATTCCAAAAGGCTGGCGGCATGAGCGGCATTATGCCACGTGCGCGCGGCGCGGCGCATTGATTGAATAAATAAGAAACTTTAGGCGAAATCATAGAGTATAGTAATAGATTGGGTAAAATAAAAGCCTGCTGTGAAAAATAAATAATGAAGTTGACTATCAAAATGACAATGACAACAAAAATTGACAATGACATATTTTTGTCATTGTAATGACTACACACACTAATAACAGAAAGAAATGCAGATCACTCACAGAGTGTGCAGAGTACTTTTATTTTTATAGATGCAGATCGAGCCATATTTTGTAAACTTGCGGTTTTAATTTTAATATTCATTTATTGAATGCTGCAACTGCTGCAAGACACAAGGTACAACCATTTCTGATAAATGGAGACCGGGAAACCTCAAGTTACAAGTTCACGGAAAGACATTACTTATAAACCAAGTGCATGGAGTGTGCATCAGTTTGAAATATGGAGCGGTGAGCTGTTGTGCAAAGCTGTAGCGTTGCGCGTCGATGGAGCCCTGCTGCTCTGGGTCGGCAGCGGCGGCGCGCCGGAGCTGAGCGAGGTGGCGCTGGGCATGCCGGGAGCGGGCCGCGCGGCGCTGGCCACCACGCTGGTGGGCGCGGACGGCGCTGCGACGGCGCTGGCTCGCCGCCTGTCCGCCGCGCTCGCTCGACCTGTGTACGTGTGCAGCGGCCTTGTGTTCGACCGCTTTACGATGCCACTCGTCGAAAGTGGACTTATTACAGAAATTAAAAGCAGGCCAGAATGCTTTTAGACTTGTGACTACTGTAAATAAGAAAGAAGCCAGTGTGCCGGCTTATTGCGATATTAAAGTTTGATTGTTACCCTAAAAGATAAGTGGAATAAAGTGCAAATGTGCCAAATGGATGTAATCTTGTTACATCAGAGAACACCTTGGGGGAGGGAGAGCTCAGTTTCTTGCATTTTGTGCAGATTTTGTATTTCATTGTTCTTTCCAGGTGACCATAAAAAGTGTACAAGATAATATCTATTATGCCACTTGCTGAAACTCAAATGCTCAATGTTTTTCCTCAAATATGTTGGAACAAGCTGTTCTGACAAAAGTATAACAATGTTCATGAAGACACTCTTATATTTGGACATAGTTATGCAGAAACATTACAACCCACAAGTCACCTGAAATCGAGTTATTGTGATCAAACTACCTTATATGACATGTAGGTTCAGATTAGCAAAAACGTTTCAAGTTTTAAGCCATAAATCAGAAAATATTTTTTTCACTTACATTCCATCCCACAACCTTTATCAAATAATAACTTGTGTAAATTAACTAAAAAGTACTATGAGGACAGAAACATTTTATGTTTTACATAACAATATATTTATTTAGTCACAACGCCTCAACAATCTTGTAGCATTTTAGCAAAACCATGTTAAGCCATTTTATTTTGTAACAAAATGTTCCATTTATATTTGGAATGTTTTTGCAAAATTACAATAGCACGGTCTAAACAATCCAAAACAAAAGTTAATTGATTAAATACAAAAGAAATAGACTAGAAAAAGTGAAAGTGTTTTATGTTTTTATCGTTAGAGGAAGATTACAAGGAATTAAGTATTGAAAGAAAAGTTAGAGGGGAAACACGAAATATTAACATGTCCGATTTCTGTTTGTCGTGGCCAGATGGTAGCCATTGCTCCAGCCAAATTAGCAGAGTTAAAATCCATGTTTCAGTACATATCTGAGGATTGTCATGAATTTTATAAAAACCTAAAGAGTACGGAGGGGATCACAGATGATGTTGATGGGTTTGGTGGGGAACCAGATTTCGAAATGCAAGAGGATGATGAGTATCATGTATGAAGATTTTATCATCATCATATAGCAGTCCACTGCTGGACGTAGGCCTCCCCAAGAGCACAAGATTTTGTACTGATTTTTAAATTGTGACCTAGTAAAAAAAATTATAAGCAACTAGCACACCTGGCGAACTCCGTTCCGCCTCCAGATCGCTTCGTTTTATGTAACATTTTGTTTGGTGATATTTTTTTTGTTTTTCCTTAAATTTCTTTGTTATAAACCTTACGGAGCCCGAGACCTTTCCAACGAATGCAAAACCGTTGAAATCGGTTCGTGCGTTCTGGAGTTATAGCGTCAGGAAGGAAAACCCGACTTATTTTTATATAGTAGATTATCTTTCTTTTATTTGTTGACCAGGTTTGAAAAAAACCAAATGATTATGTAAAATTTAGATCATAAATTACAGTACAGATGGATAAAAAGTACTTGGAATGTTTGTGCAAAATTAATTTGAAGCTATGTTCATGTAAATATTAATTATGTTAAAATGTTCCAGTACAATATATATATTGTTTCTTATTATAATATAATTCACTATATTATAGTGAATAGCCCAAAATTTAACATATGATTATCTAAACACAATATAGGTAATTCAACAATAAAACCTTTATTATACACCTTTACTAGTTAGAATAAAAAAGAATACCATTGAAACGCGTAAATGCTTTTATCTCAACTTCAACTTACTGTGGGATGAAACATTTTTGCATAACTACGTCATATGTATTATCTATGACTACGTCCATTTGATATCAGTCTAGTAATAAAACAAATGTACATGAATTGACGAAGTTTGACATCTTTAATGTCAGATTGACAATGCAGAACAGGGGCCCGATTCTCCATGGATTCTCCTAAGTTAATAATGTCAAAATCGATTAGAAATCGAATCGCAATATGATCGTAATAGCAGTTTTTACCTTATCGGGCATTCTGCTACTAATAAAAGACCAATCGTATTCGATTGACATTTGATTGGTGTTCGATTGGTCTGCTATTTTGGTGATTTTGGTCTATACGGTAGTTTGCTGTGTAATCATTTTGCAATCGTAAATCATTTGCAGACAAAATGATTCATTATTGAATGACAGAAAAGGATAAAAACGTTTATTTCAAAGAAATAATAGCGGAATGCCACATACGCTTCAATCGTAATCGAGTCGGCCTGGATCGCAGTCGAACGTGAATCGAATGGCGCTTAAGTAAAATTAGGAGAATCGGGCCCCAGCATATTAGTTATAATAACGGTCATTAAATTATCCTGAGTTGTTGAGAACTGTTTGTTGGTTACATAGAGTAAAAAGTTTGGTAGGAGTTTTATAAAGAAGTCTTCTTGAAAATGAAGGCAAACATGATGACTACATTATAATATCCCACCAAAAACATTAAATGTAAAAAAAAGCCAATCCTTTACGCAATTCCTCCACCGTAAAAAGTTTTGAGATCGCATAGAAGCCAAGTCCTGTTCAACTTTATTTGTAATAATAAATCAATATTTTGTGACTATATCAATAGTTTTGTTCACATTACAATATTATTGACTTGGCCATGAGCACAATAAACTATATATATAATACAGCATGTCTTGGAGAGGTGAAAGTCAAACATGAAGTTTAATATCACAGAATTATTTATTTATTATTTACTTTTAGTTTATTCAATTGTTACTAAATGACTGACAGTCAGTATCATCCAACATCAATGAACTGCACATGTACTATGGCGCATGTTTAATCCATGGTGATCTCAAACTCCAATCAGTCCAATCGTAAAATCATGTCCATATAGAATTTATCAATGGTACACACAATTTATCAATGTAATTTACACATTATTTCAAGGAGCGACTTTTAACTTGTGCTCATGGCCAAGACAATATTATTGTAATGTGAATAAAACTATTGATATAGTCACAAAATATTGATTTATTATTACAAATAAAGTTGAACAGGACTTGGCTTCTATGCAATCTCAAAACTTTTTACGGTGGAGGAATTGCGTAGAGGATTGGCTTTTTTTTACATTTAATGTTTTTGGTGGGATCTCATTTATTTTTTGTAGGTCTCTTTCTTCTCTAAGTATATAACAAATTAAATTAACTTACATGCAACTAACTAAATATGTACACCTAAAGTAGCACGTAAACAACTTGTTTTTAAATAAACTAAAAAATTTCAAAATTGACGAATTTTTTAATCGAATATCTTTTAGAATAAAAGAGATTTATTTCAGAGGTAGATGGCGCTATTACATGAAATTATAGGATTTTTTAAAAGTACTACTTATACTAAGCTATGTAACGAAACCATAGCGCGATTTAGTCCAGGACAACGCCATCTATCGAGCGAGCATGCAGTATTTATCGCACTGCATTAATATGAAAGATTTTATCATTATTCATTTCATTTTAACCTAGCTTTTTTATTCATATGTATGTATATTTAATACATAATAACAATATACCACACTACGTAACAATAAAACAAATAGTAACATAATATATTGTACATAAATAACAAAGTTATCAATGCAGTCAAAATTCATACACAATGTTCTTGAAAAACCGCAAATATAAATTTGTTTCCTATTTTTTATAAAGTTTTAAGGTTTTTATAATTTTCCCTTTATATGTAGCTGATAAACTGTCTTGGTGCCAAATTTGAAGGTTCTCAGTTTGCTAGAAGTACCTTAGACTTTTGATGATCGGTCTGTGAGTGAGTCAGTGACAAAATGGTGTAACTTTGATCGCTCATAACTCGTAAACTATTTATTCAAATGTCTTGTAATTTTGAGACTGAGCTTGTTCTAATACTTACTCTTGGTCATCGAAACCTAAACTCCTAGCTTTGTTCACATGGAAGATACAGGGGGCTGAAATAGCCGCGAAACGCTTCGAGAAAAGATGGCACGGCCGTGCCCGCTTTGCTCGAGTCTTGGCTAGGGCACTGCCGTGCCCTCAGATTGTGCTTATTATGCCAAGCTGACAAGCTCCCATGGTCTATGTAAGTGTGCAGGGGACATAACTGTCAATAGGGTTGTTATAAAGAGTTGTTTTCACATATACAACTGCTATGTGAATGATGATAAAAATATAATGTAATTGGCAAGTCAAATGTTTGCGATTGGTTCGAGCGTGGGTAAACAAAAACATCATGTCATAACAAGTTCTTTAAAGTTTCGGAATGCAAAATATATTGCTGTCATTTGAACATCTCAGCTGCATAGACATAATATAGTAAACAGGACTGCGCACCTTTACCCAAAAAAATGAGCCGAGTGAAACAGTTAGTACAGAGGCAACAATAACAACGTCTTTAGTTGTTACCTAAGTAAGTATGCTACCTACCAGCATTATAATTGGTGGCCTATTGTGTAGCCTAGAATAGGCAGTGCAATGCAGTGGCATCTTCACTATTAGCTAATCTTTGATCACACTATGATCGTGAAACCGCCGCGTCTGCCCAGCAGTGGACGTCTGTCAAGCTGACGAGTGGCTAAGTAAAATATCCGAATCCGACCGACACCTTTACCTATTTTCTTGGATTTTTAACCGTGGATTTAGCGCATAGGTATTGGTTTGGTAGTGACCCTGCTTTGCACGCCGTATGTCGTCGCGGGTTCGATTCCCGCGACAGACAAACACAGAGGTTTGTCTTGTGTCGGGCGCATTTATCAATAATCTATATGGGTATACATGTAGGTACCAACTTAAATAAGTAATTACTTATTATTTATTCATTTTCGCTCCATACTTATAGTGGATCAATGTTACACATTCGTTATTTTCAAAAGTGACTCACACTTGGCCGTTTTCAGATTTTTACTTTACTTTGACTAGATACAAACCTTTGTAACGAATTTCAGATCGGTACGACCATTCGAAGATATATTATATAAATATAGTTTGTTTTAGTTCCTTAGGGGTATTTTACACCGGGTATAAAACACCTTCATTATTTTGAAACTGACTCACAATTGGCCATTTTCAGATTTTTCCCTTTACCTTGACATAAAGACCTACCTCCATGCCAAATTTCAAGTCAATACGACCATTGGAAGTGGTCTAGGTTTTTGATGAGTGAGTCAGTCAGTCAGTCAGTCAGTCAGTGAGTGTATAGTAAACATAAGCGATTTTCTGACGTCAATATCTCAAGACCTACAATAGGTGTATTAATGAAATTTTGTATTTTAGATAAGTGAGGGGGTCTTAACAGACTCCTCGTGTCATCCGAAACACAGTCATGTGTTTCGGCACGTTTAACTGTAGGTCCCGGCTGTCATTGAACATCCTTGGCAGTCGTTACGGGTAGTCAGAAGCCAGTAAATCTGACACCAGTCTAACCAAGGGGTATCGGGTTTCCCGGGTAACTGGGTTGAGGAGGTCAGATAGGCAGTCGCTTCTTGTAAAGCACTGGTACTCAGCTGAATCCGGTTAGACTGGAAGCCGACCCCAACTTAGTTGGGAAAAGGCTCGGAGGATGATGAGGGGGTCTCAACAGATACTAGAAATTTGATAAGCGTAAATAAAATAGATTTTGCGTTATAGGGGGGTCGAATTTGGCCCGAAATGGTTCGTGTAATATAACCCACGGCCGGTGTGTCGCTTTTTTTTGCTCGAACTTGGCGGACACACTGCCGTGTGTCTAGATGCATATATTTTCAAGTCATCTGCAAAACAAAGCAACCTGGAGTGATGGAAACATTTGTCGATGTCGCTTACAAAGATCACAAAAAGTAATGGACCTAAAAGGGAACCCTGAGGGACACCGCTTGGCACTGTTACCCAGCTAAAAAGTTAATTTTGTATAACTACTGCCTGAGATCTGTTGGAATATAAGATGTAAACCAAGGTAATAGGTCTCCCCTAATCCCTATTGACTCTAATTTTAGTACAAGGGTGGAATGATCTATTCTGTCAAAACACTTACTGTAATCAGTGTAAACGACATCGACCTGCTTACATCACCCATACTACTAGTGATAAAATCATCTAGAAGGATAAGATTCGACACTGTCGATTTATTTAACAAAACCTTGTTGAGATTCGTTAAGATTATTTTTCAATGCGGCGTATAATTGCGTATGAATAATCTTTTCAAACAATTTTGCTATTATACACAACTTGGAACAGGTCAGGTCTATAGTTGGTCACCTCGGTTCTAGGTCCTTTTTTATGGATTGGTGTAATAAAGGCTGACTTCCAAATACTAGGCACTACACACTCAGACAGCGACTTCTTAAATAATAATGCAATAGGTATTGAAATAGTTTCGGCCAAGTTATTTGCGTCGAACCAATTTTGAACCTGGATACCTAATGGAATTGTTTAAGTCGTCTAGGTTACGTCTACATCGATCAATGTTAAAAATAAGAGAGGTGTCATCGGCAAACAACACCATTCTAGGTTGATTATCAAATATATAGGGCAAATCATTAATGTAAACTAAAAAGAGGAACGGACCAAATATGGAACCTTGTGGTACGCCCATTCCCATCATTGAGTCCAGTGAATTTAATTTACGCCGTTGACTTGAACTTTAAACCTACCCAAAAGGCTGGCAGCATTGCCACGTTGGATGGCAATGCTCAACCTTTGTGCGAAATAAAGGTCAGCCTTTAGGTCCCAGGAAGTGTCAACCAGGCGCTTGGAAATATCACCCATAGATATATAGGTACGTACCTTACACACTAACATACATATTATATTATACAAAATTGTTAGTAGGTATATAAAAACTTAAATCTATGTTGGTAACACTCCACTATGCACTTTATCACTGTGCGGTCCTGTGGCACTTATCTGCGGTAGTGATGGAACACCACGTCCTGTGTCCAGAAGTTCTCGTCCAACACGAAGTGCAGGAAACACGTCGGCACTCGCACCACGAACGCCTTAACGCCGTATTTCAGCTTTTGGCGCACGTACTCCACGATGTCTTCCGCCTTAGTGGTGTAGTGGAGGCGGGAGATGTACACCGGGGTGTTCGGCTTGGCGGCACGGATTTTGATGCTGCTAGGCAATAGGGGCCGTGCCGTAACGAACCCCTCATCGTCAGCCCGATTCGGTCTATTTACGGGCACGGGCTTCTTTGTAGCATCAATTTTGCTACCGGTGACGATAGCATAGTCTCGACGTACATCTTGATTTTTCGTCGACACTGCAGAAACAAGCAGCTGATCGAGTGGTCGAGCGGAGGACCCGGTCTCCTTTAGCAGCTTGATGACATCCTGAATGCTCATCTTTGTCCCGTCACGCCTACGGGACACCATCTGGTCGTTCTTGTTGAGCAACCGGTACAGCATCTGCTTTGCAGCAGCGACGTCTTCCTCGCTGCAGGTCTGGACAGCGGACACCTCGTCCATCACGTCCACCTTTTGCTGCAGGAACGACAGTAGCTCATTCGCCACAAAATGTTGGCGATTAAAAATTAATTATGTTAGCATGTCGTGGTATGCGGCCGGCACTCCGGCTGTACGACAGGCCGTGATGACCGAGTCTGTTGACAGCTTCCCCGCAGCGGCCGCAGCGGCAGCCATGAGGAGAGCAGCATGGAGTACCTAGTCGGAGGCAAACGGTGAGTCTGAAGGTTGTGTAGGTACTTTTGATTGACTGAACCGATTTCGATGAAACAAAGACAAGTACCTACCTACTCAAAATACGTACTTAGGTATTTTTGTTACATACCCAAAACATGACATACCTATATCGAATTTCTAAATTTTACGTGATGCGCGTAATAGAAAAATATATTATGAAGATCTAAAAATAATAAACATACTAAGGAATAAAGAATTTATTTAAAATATTGGGGTAATTAAATCTAATTAATTGGGTCATTTATTTGCAAAGAAAATTACATTTTTAGGATTTTTAGGTTTAATACTTCATAAATATCACAGAATTATTTTAGTAACAATGTTCATTAAAAACTGAAGTATACACATATATTAAAATATCAAAAATAATTTCAGACATATAATTCAAAAACAATAATAATAATCATAACATAATCACAATACAATAAGTTCAAAAAATATACTTAACTTAGGTCCGCTCGGTGCGACGGCTCGGGATCGAATGTGTCGAGAACGGCGGAGCGTCAGCTTTTATAGACTGTGGTAAACAAGTGACGTCACATCGTACGATAACCTTTTAAATTCGTTAATATTTGTATTTTATAATGAATCTATGATTAAATTGTATTAAAATAGGATAAATATATTTTAAATTAATTAGTTCTATTACATAGTTGGCCTTACAGTGGCATAATTAGTAAACAAGTCAGGTTATTTTTGTAAATAACGGTTAAAAGTAATATCGTACTAAACAAGAATAAAATAACAATATTTTGCCATAGTACTGATAAGATTTTATTGAAAAACTATTGACTATTGTGTATCATGTGTAAAGAAAGTTGTGATTACTATAGTGATGTTCTTATTTGTGTCCAATTAAAGAAACGGACGTGAGTTATTATGTTAAATAAACTGAAGTTTTATGAATAATCTATCACGGCCAGACTGACCTGTACTTCGCTCTCGAAGTACATTACTAATCATGTTCATGTCCTTGGCATATTAGTTCTATCACTTGCTGCACATGAATTTCAAACTAATATCAGGGCAATGACCAAACAGCAATTCATATAATAGCCTCTGGCCTTGACATACCAGTCCTATCACCTGCTGCGAATGAATTTCAGACTGGTATCAGGGCAGTGACTGACCAGCAGTACCTAATTTAGCCTCTGGCCTTGACATACCAATCCTATCACTTGCTGCGAATGAATTTCAGACTGGTATCAGGGCAGTGACCGACCAGCAATAATATAAAAACTGTTTGTTGTAAACATAAAGCATTTAATCATTTCAAAAATCCAATGTTGATTGAATACATTTACAAATTATTATTAAGTTTTCTTTCTAACAAAAACTCACACATATTAACATAATACAATAATCGGATATACCTAAAGAGTCTAACAATATTAACAATAATCAAACAAATAATAATCAATCACGGTTAGGTAGTAACATAATTCAATAATCGAATATACCTATAGATTCTAACAATATTAACAAACAAATAATAATCTATCATCTATCACGGCCAATGATGCTGCAGCTATAGGGACTCCTCAAAAGAAGAATTTTCTTCAACCCATTCCCCTGGCCAACGCCGTAATTTTTCTTTTGCCACAGTAATATTCCTTAATGTGTTGAGCCCCTTCAAAGAAATCCTATCGTGCTCTAAAATATCAATTATTTCATAAGGGCCTTTGAATTTAGGGCTCAACTTGTCATGTCTTCTGTGGTCTTGACTTACATAGACTATATCACCCTTATTGAAAATCATATTATTTCTACGAGTATTATCGAATCGTTTTTTATACTTTTCTGCAGCCTCTTTTAAACGTTGCCTAGCCAAGTCCCTATCAGCCTCAGCATTAATATTCCGATCAGAATCATTATCCTGTACTTCATCTAACCGAGCCTGTATTGGAGGTATATTTCCGTTGTGACCAATTAATAGCCTTGTTGGTGCAAAACCTGTTAATTTTTGTATCGTAGTATTTAGAGACAGTTGTATTTTCCACAAAATGCTTGGCCATTCTGAAGATTCGTTAACAGTAGTGGTTAGCATATTAATTATAGTACCAACATATTTCTCGACTTGACCATTGCTTCTGGGAGTACCCGTGGCTATCATATGATGATTTATTTGCATACTTCTAAGAAATGACCGTACGTGATCAGAAGTAAAATTTGTGCCTCTATCAGTAACTATCATGGCAGGTGTACCGAACAAAGTTAAATTTTCTCGCAAGATTGAAACTAATTCCTGACCATTAAGCGTCTTAAGTGGTTTAAGTATACAGTATTTGGTAAACCCATCTACTATTATTAAAACGTGCTTATATCCTTCGGAAGATACACTAAAAGGCCCTGTACAGTCTAAATGTAACGTGTGAAATGGTGTAGTCTTCTCTATAGGGTGAAGGAAGCCTTGTTTTGGCCCTGAATGACCTTTTCCCTTTATGCATACTAGACAATGACTTATATATTTTTTTGTGAAAGCAGCAAGGCTAGGAAACCAAAAGTTTTCTAATATTTTGTTTAGAGTTTTATTATAGCCAACGTGACAATTTTCGTCATGAAATAACCGCAATAAACTGAGTCGATACCCTTTTGGTATGAAAAATTTAGGTGGATCCCCATCCTCATTCCTATAAAGCAACAAGTCATTTTTTATTATATATCGATTTGTATCTATATTACCGGCTCTAACTTTCTCTAAAAGATTTTGTGTCTCAGGGTCGGAACTTTGTGCCGAATGTAGCCAAGATGGTAGAGGATCTGGTTCATTAATTATATTAATTACCTCTGACGATTCTGCAGGTATAGGTGTCGGATTACGACTGAGATAATCGACATGAGTAACGAATTTACCCTTTTTATATACTATATCAAATGAAAAATCTTGCATATATGTCCACCATCTTGCTACACGAGGAGAAATATCTCTTTTGTTCATGGTCGATTTAATAGAATTACAATCCGTAATAATGGTAAATTTTAAACCTAATAAATAAACCCGAAATTGTTTAAGAGCATTAAAAATGGCTAAAGTTTCTAATTCGTACGAAGGGTATTTAGATTCGGCTGGAGAGGTACGTTTACTAAAATATGCTATCACGCGGCATTGGTTATCCTCTTTTTGTAAAAGTATAGCACCGTATCCAATGCTACTAGCGTCTGTATGTAGTTCGGTTTTTAACTCAGGGTTAAATATATTCAACAGTGGTTTAGAAACTAAATGTTTTATAACGTACTCTCGAGCCGCATCTTGTTCAGGACCCCATTGCCATTTCTGGTCTTTTTTAGTGAGTTTTGTGATACAAGCCGTACAATAAGCAAATTCTGGTATGAATTTTCGGAAATAGCTTGCCAGTCCCATAAATTGGCGAACTTCTTTTACTGTGCCTGGGACTGGAGAGTTGGTTAAAGCGTTAACTTTTTCATTACTCGGCCTAACACCTTCACTAGAAATATGTCTACCTAAATAGTTTATTTCTTGCACGAAGAACTTACATTTTTTTAAATTTATTGTGAATCCCGACAAACTTAGAGCCTCAATGGTTCGTTCAAGGTATTCTAAACCCTGTGCTATTTCTGAAAATGGAATTAGCAAGTCATCTATATAAACCAACAAAAATTTCAGGGTCTCAACTGCCTTATTAATGGCTCGCTGAAAAACAGAGGGGCCGTTACAAATTCCGAATGGCATTTTAAGAAATTCAAAATGCCCATCAGGGGTAACAAAAGCGGTATATTTAATACATTCCTCTTTTATAGGGATTTGGTGAAAGCCATTTTTCATATCTATCGAAATGAAGTATTTTGCTTTTCCTAGTTTATCAATTTGATCTTCGATTAATGGCAGTGGATATCTATCCTTTTCAATAATTTTATTAAGAGCCCTATAATCGATACAAAGGCGATCGCTGCCATCCTTTTTCTTTACTAAAATAACTGGGCTAGCGAATGGGCTTTGCCTTTCTCTAATTATATTCTTTTTAAGTAAATCAGAAATAATTTCTTGAACTTTTTCTTTTTCTGCAGATGCTAATCTATATGGTCTATAATAAACAATTTCATCGCTTTTCAACCTGATGGTCATTTCGCCTGTTTTAACTGTACTGATATAGTTAGAGGTTGGCAGTACTTTTGGAAATTTATTAAAAATATTTATTATTTTATGCTGTAGGTTTAAATCAAGATGACTAGTTAATTCCAATATGTCTTGAATATGATCATCTATAGCGTTAGGGACATGTACTGTATTAACTGATTCTGTATAGTTTACTTGTTCCAATTTACATCCACTGGAATTTAAAACAATGGCTACATTTGAATTTTGAACCGCATTTCTGCCTATCAAACAATCATAACAACAATCTGAATCATTAGCTACACAGAATTCGATTTCTAAATTATTATTATTAAATTTAACAGGTAAACTAACTTTGGAGGAGATTAGAATCATTCCATTTCCTATTCCTTTTAATGATGTCGAACAGGGTTCCAATTTACGGCCAAAACTATTTGCAATCGATTCTTTTAAAATACTACAACTAGCACCCGAATCTATTAAGGCTTTAATTGGTTTTTCACAGATTTTAACATCGGTAAGCGATAAGTTACCATTTGTGGAACAATTGACATTATTACTTGTAGAGTTAGTATTTTTTGTCGAGTCTCTCTTCTTGAAAAAGCAAACTGACTCATCATGACCGATTTTCTTGCAGTAAGAACATTGAATCTTAGGTGTTTCGGAATTGGGGGTATCTTGGTTTTTATTTTTGAAGCACTGAGATTTAACATGACCGGTTTTATTACACAGAAAACAAATAGGCGGCTTTGAATGTTCCGACCTAGGACGCTTAGTGGCTGAAGAACGTACGTCAATATTATTTGTTTCAGACGGGCGTTTCCTAGAGTTTTTAGTGTAAGTTGTAAAAAGAGAAATGAGTTCTGCTGTACTATCAACACGACTGTTAAACGATGCCATTCTAATATTAATATCCGATATACCTCCACAAATAAGCTCGACTAGCTGACTCTCAGAAAATGTTATTTTAGTATTACGCAATAACCTTAACTTTTCTCTTGCATATTCACAATAGGTTTCTGCTACATCCGAAGTGTAAAGTACGGCTTTTGAAAGTTTTTCTGACAAGTTCTTTTTTTCGGGGTATAGGTCTTTAATACACGTCTTAAAATTCTCCCATGTACGACCATCATCTGGATCCCAAGTTTCAAACCATAAGAGAGCAGAGCCCTTAAGGGCTTTACCTGCTTTGCTGACTGTAGTGATGCCGCTCCATCCACGGTCCTTGGCTACGGTGTCGATGTTGTTGCACCAGCTTTCCGCACCGTTGTCATTCTTTTCTGGATCAAACGGCGGCAACACCACATCATCTTCACCTCGGTTACCAGCTACACCGTCACGGATGGCTTTCAGGAGACTTTCTAACACAGCAGGATCCATCTGAAAATATAATATTCGTGAAAAATGGGTTCTAATCCCACTTCTGATAATAGAAAAATATATTATGAAGATCTAAAAATAATAAACATACTAAGGAATAAAGAATTTATTTAAAATATTGGGGTAATTAAATCTAATTAATTGGGTCATTTATTTGCAAAGAAAATTACATTTTTAGGATTTTTAGGTTTAATACTTCATAAATATCACAGAATTATTTTAGTAACAATGTTTATTAAAAACTGAAGTATACACATATATTAAAATATCAAAAATAATTTCAGACATATAATTCAAAAACAATAATAATAATCATAACATAATCACAATACAATAAGTTCAAAAAATATACTTAACTTAGGTCCGCTCGGTGCGACGGCTCGGGATCGAATGTGTCGAGAACTTTTTTTTTTTTTTTTTTTTTTTTTTTTGGTATGGCATCTCGCAGTTCAGCCTAGGAGGCCGTGTACTGCTTAACCGGACTTTTCCCTGTGGATGCCTAGAATTTAAGGCCTCCAGCCAGGGGCGTAAAACAACTTATAAACTAAGCGACTGCGCTAAGGGTACCCCCTGTGGGGTCGGACCTCGGCTTAGGGCGTCGCTGGGGAGGCAGCAAAGGGACAGGCTGGATCATATGATCATTATTATTAAATGGGGAATTTAAAGCTACTGGCTCAGCTCGCGGGCTGGCTCGATGAGCAAGGGTCGGGAGGACAGAGAACGGGACGTCGCGGCGGACCTCGGCGGCGAGGTTTGTACGAACGCGGTTTGTGTTTGTGTAGGGTGCTAGTGAGTTTACTACTCTCTTGGAGGACAGTTATCTCATCGTCAGGTTCTAGAAGGGCATGCCTAGGGCGGCGAATCCTACTGATGCGGGAGGGAGTATAATTACTGGCTGACACGATAAGTGAGTTATCGTGTCTCACAGCGCGTTCGAAGTACCGTATGGCGGCACGCTTCATATACTGGCGGATGGTAGGGATTTTTAAGTCGAGATGAAGAATCTCATTTCGAACATAATAGGGAGCTCCTGTGATTTTCCGTAAAGCACGGTTTTGAAGGGCCTGCATTCTGTGAAGGCGGCGATGGCTTGCCTGTGCGAACACAGGGCAAGCATACATCATGACGGGGCGTATGCACGATACGTAGAGGCGTAACTTGCATTTGAGAGATAATTTGCTCTTTGAATTGAGCAAGAAGTGCAATCTGCCGTACACAAAGGCTGCTCTAGAGCGCACCTTACGTATGTGCTCGGCGAATGAGAGGCGCTGGTCTAAGATTACACCTAGATATTTGGCATGCTCCTTCCAAGGAATCGGCCTACCAAACATGGTGACTGACGGGGGCGCGGGAGGAAGCCTACGGCGAGGGCTCGAAAAGAGTATAGCCTGGCTTTTGTCGGGGTGGAGTTCGATTCTCCATAGCCTAGTCCAGACACCTAGGGTGTTGCAATAGGCTTGGAGATGTCTCACTATGGCGGCTGGGCTGCGGCCTGAGCAGTAGTGTGTCGAGAACGGCGGAGCGTCAGCTTTTATAGACTGTGGTAAACAAGTGACGTCACATCGTACGATAACCTTTTAAATTCGTTAATATTTGTATTTTATAATGAATCTATGATTAAATTGTATTAAAATAGGATAAATATATTTTAAATTAATTAGTTCTATTACATAGTTGGCCTTACAGTGGCATAATTAGTAAACAAGTCAGGTTATTTTTGTAAATAACGGTTAAAAGTAATATCGTACTAAACAAGAATAAAATAACAATATTTTGCCATAGTACTGATAAGATTTTATTGAAAAACTATTGACTATTGTGTATCATGTGTAAAGAAAGTTGTGATTACTATAGTGATGTTCTTATTTGTGTCCAATTAAAGAAACGGACGTGAGTTATTATGTTAAATAAACTGAAGTTTTATGAATAATCTATCACGCGCACAAACAACACTCAAAAAATCTAAAAATGCACGAAAAAAGTTCTGTTGGTTGTCCTTCAATTTTTTTTAATAATAATAGGGGTTAAAGTATGAAATTGCCGATTTGTACTGAAAATAGAAATTCTATTTTTTTTTAATTTTTAATAAACTTATTTAATCAAAGTAGTTGCCATTATTATCTATACATTGCGGCCATCTAATAGGAAGGTCATTTATGCCTTTACGATAGAACTCTGAGGATCTAGACTGCACAAACTGTGTGAAAGAATTTGGTTCTGCCTCCTGGGAAGAAAACTTCTTGTCACGCAGATAATTTATTGTCCAAATCACAAAAAAATGGTCGTCCGTTAGAGCAAGGTATGACGAATATGGAGGAAGACGAATAGTTTCCAACTGCAGTTCCTGAAGAGTTAAAACGGTTTCTTTTGCTGTATGAGGTCTCGCGTTGGGGTTCCTTCTATCTGGCAGAATTTTATGTGGCCGAACACACTTGGCATAATTTTTTTTCAACGAATGTTTTTAAGGCATAAAAAAAATTTAGCATAATTATTGTTTCACCGAATATTTATATGCCCGAATTTACAGTTGCATACTTTTAAGATGGCAGAATTTTATTTCGCATAATTGCTTTTGGCATAGTTAGAGTTTCGCATTATTTCGTATAGTTAGCATAATGTTTATTTTGAGAAACTATTATTTGGTATAATCTCATTTGGCGTACTATGAAGATGGTAGAATTTTATTTAGGTTCAATTTATTTATCAAATTACCATTTATAACCTTCAATTAAAAAACATTGATCAACATCAATTGAAAACGAATCGCTGCAAAACCGACTCCACGTAGTCTTGTTTGCCCTACCCCTAGAGTGCAATTCAAAACCGCGTAGGCGCGGAGGGGCGAGGCGGCCTGCGAGCTGAGGCGCAGGTAGTTTTAACGCTCGCCGACGCGGTTGAGGCTGGCCGGCTCTGCCGGCCAGTAAGCCGAAGCTGCGGTGGTGAGCGTGAAAACCATCTGCGACGATAAGCTCGCATGGGACCGCCGGAGCCACGCAGCGCCGGAGCCGTGACAGAAGCCATGCTTGCTGCATGTTGCATGCCTGCTTACATGCTGTATGCCTGCTTGCATGCTTCCATGCTTCAGGCTTGTTTGCATGCTTCTTACAGGAAAATAAAAATTCCAAAACCATGCCAAAAGATGATTCTGACTTTAAACATTCTGAAATATGATAGTTCTGCCTTTTAATGACTACTTATATGAAATGTGTGCCAAAAGGAAATACTGACTGGCAACTTTCTGCGAAATGATGTTTCTACTATTTAAGTATTATGAATATGAAATTTATGCCTAAAGATGATTCTGCTTGCCAAAATTATGCGTTTTTAATGTATGCTAAATGAGTGTATGCCACACGATTTTCTGCGAAATGAAGATTATGCCAACTGTTGGTATGCAAAATAAGATTATGACATAAAAAGTTCTGCCATAAAAGGGGGACCCGAGTGCAACACGTAGGTAACTTTTCATCCCACCTCATCGAGGAAATATCTAGACTCAAAAAAAGAACGCACGCACGTCACACGTGTCAAATTAAAAAGATGTACCTATTACAATTAATTTATGCAAAAACTCAGTTTAAAAATGTAATGAGGTTTAAAATCAACCTCAAAACACTAAAAAATAATAATGTCATCCCACTTCATCGAGGAAATTACATGGAAATTACTAAATGCAAAAAAAAACAAAATGGCACGCACATATGAGTATCAAATTAAAAAGAAGTACCTATTAAAGTTCATTTATTTGAAAACTCAGTTTAAAAATGAAACGAGATTAAAAATCTGTGTAAAAACAATAATAAAAATTACTTAATTAATTATTTTAAGCAGTATTTTATTTGTTTAATATGTATTTGTTTGAAAAGTCTTATCAAGATTGTTACAAATGGAGTATTGCTCACGATGTTCTAAATTCAAATCACTTTGCCGCTCTAGAGGATAAAAACGGCTTTTGCGCTCAGAGTGCTGATTCCGAGTTTTGACAGCATTTGCAACTCGATACGTACCTAATTATAAATCCCACCAAAAACATTAAATGTAAAAAAAAGCCAATCCTCTACGCAATTCCTCCTCCGTAAAAAGTTTTGAGATCGCATAGAAGCCAAGTCCTGTTCAACTTTATTTGTAATAATAAATCAATATTTTGTGACTATATCAATAGTTTTATTCACATTACAATAATATTGACTTGGCCATGAGCACAATAAACTACAAATATAATACAGCAAATCTTAGAGAGGTGAAAGTCAAACATGAAGTTTAATATCACATAATTAATTACTTTTAGTTTATTCAATTGTTACTAAATGACCGACAGTCAGTATCATCCAACATCAATGAACTGCACATGTACTATGGCGCATGTTTAATCCATGGTGATCTCAAATTCCAATCAGTCCAATCGTAAAATCATGTCCATATAGAATTTATCAATTCAATGTAATTTACACATTATTTCAAGGAGCGACTTTTAACTTGTGCTCATGGCCAAGACAATATTATTGTAATGTGAATAAAACTATTGATATAGTCACAAAATATTGATTTATTATTACAAATAAAGTTGAACAGGACTTGGCTTCTATGCGATCTCAAAACTTTTTACGGTGGAGGAATTGCGTAGAGGATTGGCTTTTTTTTACATTTAATGTTTTTGGTGGGATCTCATTTATTTTTTGTAGGTCTCTTTCTTCTCTAAGTATATAACAAATTAAATTAACTTACATGCAACTAACTAAATATGTACACCTAAAGTAGCACGTAAACAACTTGTTTTTAAATAAACTAAAAAATTTCAAAATTGACGAATTTTTTAATCGAATATCTTTTAGAATAAAAGAGATTTATTTCAGAGGTAGATGGCGCTATTACATGAAATTATAGGATTTTTTAAAAGTACTACTTATACTAAGCTATGTAACGAAACCATAGCGCGATTTAGTCCAGGACAACGCCATCTATCGAGCGAGCATGCAGTATTTATCGCACTGCATTAATATGAAAGATTTTATCATTATTCATTTCATTTTAACCTAGCTTTTTTATTCATATGTATGTATATTTAATACATAATAACAATATACCACACTACGTAACAATAAAACAAATAGTAACATAATATATTGTACATAAATAACAAAGTTATCAATGCAGTCAAAATTCATACACAATGTTCTTGAAAAACCGCAAATATAAATTTGTTTCCTATTTTTTATAAAGTTTTAAGGTTTTTATAATTTTCCCTTTATATGTAGCTGATAAACTGTCTTGGTGCCAAATTTGAAGGTTCTCAGTTTGCTAGAAGTACCTTAGACTTTTGATGATCGGTCTGTGAGTGAGTCAGTGACAAAATGGTGTAACTTTGATCGCTCATAACTCGTAAACTATTTATTCAAATGTCTTGTAATTTTGAGACTGAGCTTGTTCTAATACTTACTCTTGGTCATCGAAACCTAAACTCCTAGCTTTGTTCACATGGAAGATACAGGGGGCTGAAATAGCCGCGAAACGCTTCGAGAAAAGATGGCACGGCCGTGCCCGCTTTGCTCGAGTCTTGGCTAGGGCACTGCCGTGCCCTCAGATTGTGCTTATTATGCCAAGCTGACAAGCTCCCATGGTCTATGTAAGTGTGCAGGGGACATAACTGTCAATAGGGTTGTTATAAAGAGTTGTTTTCACATATACAACTGCTATGTGAATGATGATAAAAATATAATGTAATTGGCAAGTCAAATGTTTGCGATTGGTTCGAGCGTGGGTAAACAAAAACATCATGTCATAACAAGTTCTTTAAAGTTTCGGAATGCAAAATATATTGCTGTCATTTGAACATCTCAGCTGCATAGACATAATATAGTAAACAGGACTGCGCACCTTTACCCAAAAAAATGAGCCGAGTGAAACAGTTAGTACAGAGGCAACAATAACAACGTCTTTAGTTGTTACCTAAGTAAGTATGCTACCTACCAGCATTATAATTGGTGGCCTATTGTGTAGCCTAGAATAGGCAGTGCAATGCAGTGGCATCTTCACTATTAGCTAATCTTTGATCACACTATGATCGTGAAACCGCCGCGTCTGCCCAGCAGTGGACGTCTGTCAAGCTGACGAGTGGCTAAGTAAAATATCCGAATCCGACCGACACCTTTACCTATTTTCTTGGATTTTTAACCGTGGATTTAGCGCATAGGTATTGGTTTGGTAGTGACCCTGCTTTGCACGCCGTATGTCGTCGCGGGTTCGATTCCCGCGACAGACAAACACAGAGGTTTGTCTTGTGTCGGGCGCATTTATCAATAATCTATATGGGTATACATGTAGGTACCAACTTAAATAAGTAATTACTTATTATTTATTCATTTTCGCTCCATACTTATAGTGGATCAATCAATCAATGTTACACATTCGTTATTTTCAAAAGTGACTCACACTTGGCCGTTTTCAGATTTTTACTTTACTTTGACTAGATACAAACCTTTGTAACGAATTTCAGATCGGTACGACCATTCGAAGATATATTATATAAATATAGTTTGTTTTAGTTCCTTAGGGGTATTTTACACCGGGTATAAAACACCTTCATTATTTTGAAACTGACTCACAATTGGCCATTTTCAGATTTTTCCCTTTACCTTGACATAAAGACCTACCTCCATGCCAAATTTCAAGTCAATACGACCATTGGAAGTGGTCTAGGTTTTTGATGAGTGAGTCAGTCAGTCAGTCAGTCAGTCAGTGAGTGTATAGTAAACATAAGCGATTTTCTGACGTCAATATCTCAAGACCTACAATAGGTGTATTAATGAAATTTTGTATTTTAGATAAGTGAGGGGGTCTTAACAGACTCCTCGTGTCATCCGAAACACAGTCATGTGTTTCGGCACGTTTAACTGTAGGTCCCGGCTGTCATTGAACATCCTTGGCAGTCGTTACGGGTAGTCAGAAGCCAGTAAATCTGACACCAGTCTAACCAAGGGGTATCGGGTTTCCCGGGTAACTGGGTTGAGGAGGTCAGATAGGCAGTCGCTTCTTGTAAAGCACTGGTACTCAGCTGAATCCGGTTAGACTGGAAGCCGACCCCAACTTAGTTGGGAAAAGGCTCGGAGGATGATGAGGGGGTCTCAACAGATACTAGAAATTTGATAAGCGTAAATAAAATAGATTTTGCGTTATAGGGGGGTCGAATTTGGCCCGAAATGGTTCGTGTAATATAACCCACGGCCGGTGTGTCGCTTTTTTTTGCTCGAACTTGGCGGACACACTGCCGTGTGTCTAGATGCATATATTTTCAAGTCATCTGCAAAACAAAGCAACCTGGAGTGATGGAAACATTTGTCGATGTCGCTTACAAAGATCACAAAAAGTAATGGACCTAAAAGGGAACCCTGAGGGACACCGCTTGGCACTGTTACCCAGCTAAAAAGTTAATTTTGTATAACTACTGCCTGAGATCTGTTGGAATATAAGATGTAAACCAAGGTAATAGGTCTCCCCTAATCCCTATTGACTCTAATTTTAGTACAAGGGTGGAATGATCTATTCTGTCAAAACACTTACTGTAATCAGTGTAAACGACATCGACCTGCTTACATCACCCATACTACTAGTGATAAAATCATCTAGAAGGATAAGATTCGACACTGTCGATTTATTTAACAAAACCTTGTTGAGATTCGTTAAGATTATTTTTCAATGCGGCGTATAATTGCGTATGAATAATCTTTTCAAACAATTTTGCTATTATACACAACTTGGAACAGGTCAGGTCTATAGTTGGTCACCTCGGTTCTAGGTCCTTTTTTATGGATTGGTGTAATAAAGGCTGACTTCCAAATACTAGGCACTACACACTCAGACAGCGACTTCTTAAATAATAATGCAATAGGTATTGAAATAGTTTCGGCCAAGTTATTTGCGTCGAACCAATTTTGAACCTGGATACCTAATGGAATTGTTTAAGTCGTCTAGGTTACGTCTACATCGATCAATGTTAAAAATAAGAGAGGTGTCATCGGCAAACAACACCATTCTAGGTTGATTATCAAATATATAGGGCAAATCATTAATGTAAACTAAAAAGAGGAACGGACCAAATATGGAACCTTGTGGTACGCCCATTCCCATCATTGAGTCCAGTGAATTTAATTTACGCCGTTGACTTGAACTTTAAACCTACCCAAAAGGCTGGCAGCATTGCCACGTTGGATGGCAATGCTCAACCTTTGTGCGAAATAAAGGTCAGCCTTTAGGTCCCAGGAAGTGTCAACCAGGCGCTTGGAAATATCACCCATAGATATATAGGTACGTACCTTACACACTAACATACATATTATATTATACAAAATTGTTAGTATATAAAAACTTAAATCTATGTTGGTAACACTCCACTATGCACTTTATCACTGTGCGGTCCTGTGGCACTTATCTGCGGTAGTGATGGAACACCACGTCCTGTGTCCAGAAGTTCTCGTCCAACACGAAGTGCAGGAAACACGTCGGCACTCGCACCACGAACGCCTTAACGCCGTATTTCAGCTTTTGGCGCACGTACTCCACGATGTCTTCCGCCTTAGTGGTGTAGTGGAGGCGGGAGATGTACACCGGGGTGTTCGGCTTGGCGGCACGGATTTTGATGCTGCTAGGCAATAGGGGCCGTGCCGTAACGAACCCCTCATCGTCAGCCCGATTCGGTCTATTTACGGGCACGGGCTTCTTTGTAGCATCAATTTTGCTACCGGTGACGATAGCATAGTCTCGACGTACATCTTGATTTTTCGTCGACACTGCAGAAACAAGCAGCTGATCGAGTGGTCGAGCGGAGGACCCGGTCTCCTTTAGCAGCTTGATGACATCCTGAATGCTCATCTTTGTCCCGTCACGCCTACGGGACACCATCTGGTCGTTCTTGTTGAGCAACCGGTACAGCATCTGCTTTGCAGCAGCGACGTCTTCCTCGCTGCAGGTCTGGACAGCGGACACCTCGTCCATCACGTCCACCTTTTGCTGCAGGAACGACAGTAGCTCATTCGCCACAAAATGTTGGCGATTAAAAATTAATTATGTTAGCATGTCGTGGTATGCGGCCGGCACTCCGGCTGTACGACAGGCCGTGATGACCGAGTCTGTTGACAGCTTCCCCGCAGCGGCCGCAGCGGCAGCCATGAGGAGAGCAGCATGGAGTACCTAGTCGGAGGCAAACGGCGAGTCTGAAGGTTGTGTAGGTACTTTTGATTGACTGAACCGATTTCGATGAAACAAAGACAAGTACCTACCTACTCAAAATACGTACTTAGGTATTTTTGTTACATACCCAAAACATGACATACCTATATCGAATTTCTAAATTTTACGTGATGCGCGTAATAGAAAAATATATTATGAAGATCTAAAAATAATAAACATACTAAGGAATAAAGAATTTATTTAAAATATTGGGGTAATTAAATCTAATTAATTGGGTCATTTATTTGCAAAGAAAATTACATTTTTAGGATTTTTAGGTTTAATACTTCATAAATATCACAGAATTATTTTAGTAACAATGTTCATTAAAAACTGAAGTATACACATATATTAAAATATCAAAAATAATTTCAGACATATAATTCAAAAACAATAATAATAATCATAACATAATCACAATACAATAAGTTCAAAAAATATACTTAACTTAGGTCCGCTCGGTGCGACGGCTCGGGATCGAATGTGTCGAGAACTTTTTTTTTTTTTTTTTTTTTTTTTGGTATGGCATCTCGCAGTTCAGCCTAGGAGGCCGTGTACTGCTTAACCGGACTTTTCCCTGTGGATGCCTAGAATTTAAGGCCTCCAGCCAGGGGCGTAAACAACTTATAAACTAAGCGACTACGCTAAGGGTACCCCCTATGGGGTCGAACCTCGGCTTAGGGCGTCGCTGGGGAGGCAGCAAGAGGACAGGCTGGATCATATGATCATTATTATTAAATGGGGAATTTAAAGCTACTGGCTCAGCTCGCGGGCTGGCTCGATGAGCAAGGGTCGGGAGGACAGAGAACGGGACGTCGCGGCGGACCTCGGCGGCGAGGTTTGTACGAACGCGGTTTGTGTTTGTGTAGGGTGCTAGTGAGTTTACTACTCTCTTGGAGGACAGTTATCTCATCGTCAGGTTCTAGAAGGGCATGCCTAGGGCGGCGAATCCTACTGATGCGGGAGGGAGTATAATTACTGGCTGACACGATAAGTGAGTTATCGTGTTTCTCAGCGCGTTCGAAGTACCGTATGGCGGCACGCTTCATATACTGGCGGATGGTAGGGATTTTTAAGTCGAGATGAAGAATCTCATTTCGAACATAATAGGGAGCTCCTGTGATTTTCCGTAAAGCACGGTTTTGAAGGGCCTGCATTCTGTGAAGGTGGCGATGGCTTGCCTGTGCGAACACAGGGCAAGCATACATCATGATGGGGCGTATGCACGATACGTAGAGGCGTAACTTGCATTTAAGAGATAATTTGCTCTTTGAATTGAGCAAGAAGTGCAATCTACCGTACACAAAGGCTGCTCTAGAGCGCACCTTATTTATGTGCTCGGCGAATGAGAGGCGCTGGTCTAAGATTACACCTAGATATTTGGCATGCTCCTTCCAAGGAATCGGCCTACCAAACATGGTGACTGACGGGGGCGCGGGAGGAAGCCTACGGCGAGGGCTCGAAAAGAGTATGGCCTGGCTTTTGTCGGGGTGGAGTTCGATTCTCCATAGCCTAGTCCAGACACCTAGGGTGTTGCAATAGGCTTGGAGATGTCTCACTATGGCGGCTGGGCTGCGGCCTGAGCAGTAGATTGCCGTGTCGTCGGCGAATAGGGCTAATTGAACATGCTTGTTCTTAGGAATATCGCTAGTGTATAGCGTGAAGAGGATGGGGGAGAGTACCGAGCCTTGTGGGACGCCAGCTTTTATAGGGTGGGCCGAAGAAAGAGTGCCGTCTATGCGATAGCGAAAGGTGCGATTCGACAAAAAGTCTCGTAAGATGACGACGAGACGGTCTGGGACACCGAGTTGGTAAAGCTTGTAAATCAAGCCTTTGTGCCAGACTTTGTCGAATGCCTTTGCTATATCGAAGAGAATCGTACCGGTGAGTTGGCCACGTTGGAATCCGTGGCTCACACCTTCCACGATGCGGTGGACTTGTTGGACACAAGAGTGATGGGTTCGAAAACCAAACTGTTCTAATGGAATAAGACTCTTTGCTTCGACGTAATCTTTGAGACGCTTATAGATAAGTATCTCGTAGATCTTGCCGAATACATTGAGTAAACTGATAGGGCGATAGCTGGACGGGTCTGATTTTGGTTTACCGGGTTTGGGAATACCGATTACGGTTGCCTCTTTCCATGCCTGTGGGAACAGGTTATGGGTCATGGCGCAATTGAAGATCGCGGTCATGAGCATTACGAGGGAAGCGGGTAGGATTTTAAAAACTTTATTGGTTATTCTATCTGGGCCCGGAGCTTTACGGGGTTTGAGACGTTTGATGATCTCTGCCACTTCGTCTGGAGTGACGGGAGGCAAGGGATCGTCGGGGTCTTCTTGCGGTGGTAGGGAGGATCTGCGCTCGACCTCGGCTTCGACCTTTAGTAGGTGAGCCGGGTCGACCGGTTGGGTACTAGGCGAGCATTGAGCCTCGAGGCTTTCGGCCAGACATTCCGCTTTTTCATCGTCCTCGAAGGCGATGGAATTGTCGGGGCGTTTGATCGGCGGGGTGGAAGCTACTTCATCGGATTTGAGTTTCCTTTGAAGCTGCCAGAAGGCTTGATGAGTCGGCTCGAGTTCGCTCAGCGTCTTGTCCCAGCGCGTTTGACGCATCTCAGCAACGCGTTCCTTTACAGCACGCTGTAAGTTACGCATGTGAGACTTGTTAGCGTCGCAGGGAAAAGTACTGTAGGCACGGACAGCCGCGTTCTTCTCGGTCACCAGAGCACGCACGTCATCCGGGAGCTTGAAGCGATGAAAGCTCGTCGCTTCAACTCTACGTGAACACTTGTCCACGGTGGATTGTACGTGCTCGGTGAACGAGCCGATCGCGCCCGTCATGTCAGCGACTGAGTTGATTTCATCGGGAATTGATTCTAACTGGGCGGAGGAGGATTTCAAGCTTTCGCTTAGCATTCTCCAGTCCGTAACAATCTGGGTGGGAGGAGGGCGATCCGGGTCGAGTGGGCCTGTGCGCGAGGCTAGTTCCACAAGAACCGGTCTGTGGTCGGAGGTGAGCTCGTGTAGTACCTCGATCGAATGTAAACGTAAGTTTACGTTCTTGAGGAGCGCTACATCGAGAACGTCGGGAAGGTGGTCGACTATATTAGGAAAGTGAGTGGGATGCATCGGAGCGATGACATCGAAGTTGAGGGATTCACACTGATTGAATAGCAACCTGCCTCTTGGAGAAGTAGTGTTGCTATTCCAGTTGGCGTTTAGATCGCCTGCTATTATTACAGAGTCGCTCAGGCCTAGTAAGGCTCTGAGATCGTTCGTGAAAAGGATCGGGTCGTAGGACTGAAAGGATGAGGACGTGGGAGGGCAGTAGGCCGATACGAGAGTGATCGACTGGTGATGGGACATGGCTAGTCGACAGATCGAGGCTTCAATGCAGCTTAAGTCGGGGGGAGTGATCTCTACACAATGTAGCGATCTTTTATAATAGATAAGCGTGCCGCCTTTGTGGCGTGTGATCCTGTCATTTCTAATTAACTTATAGTTAGCTATATTAGGGCCGCGTACACGCGGCTTTAGGAAGGTCTCTTGTACGAGAAGAATGTCTATCTTATGGGATTGTAGGAAGGCGGAAATCTCGTCGCGTTGGCCGAGAATACCGTTGGCATTATAATAGCCAAGCCTAAGGGAATGAGGTTTAATTTTGGATGTATTATCCATTTCTATTTCCTAAAGTGAGGCAGGTTTTGAACTGCCTGGGCGACGTCTGAATACTCCTGCATAACGGAGTAGAGTTTGATAAGGTCGCCATTGCTGGCGACTATCTCCCTCGAAAGTTGTTGAGCTCTGTCGCTCGTGAATACACTGAACGTGCTCAGTATAACGTTCATAGAACTGAGCGCTGATACTGGGCTAGAAGAGGGCGCGATCGCTTGCGCTTGCGCGGGCTTGGCGGCTATAGGAGCCGCGGAGGGCGCGGAGGGCGCGGAGGGAAGGACGGGAGGGACGCGAGGTAAGCTCGCGGGCGCCACGGTGGAATTATTCACTGGGGCGGGAGTTGGCTGGGGCTGAGTTGGCCTCAGGGTTGGAAAGGCTCTCTGATGGTTGAGAGGGTTCCATGGGGAGGGCCGTTGTGGGCTGAGACGCTCGGGAAGTTGAGCGGTAGGTAGCCTCGCTGATGGGCTTTCCCTTAGCTGGCGGGCGTTTGCACGCTTGGCCAGCTTGGGAGACGTTTTTGGGGCCTTTGGGCAGCCGCGGTAGTTGGCGGGATGGCCTGAGGCGCCGCAGAGTACACAGCTCGGAGGCTCGGTGCACAGAGTGCGGTCCTTGGGTCGCGGGCAGTCGGAGGTGCCGTGTTGGCCTAGGCATTTCACGCACCTAGGCTGGGCGAAACAGTTGCGCTGTGAGTGACCCCACAGTTGGCAACGGTGGCATTGGGATACAATGCCAGATCTATTTGGCTTCTCGATTGAGATGCCTGTTAAATTACACACCGATTTGATGTTAAAAATCGGGTGGATTTTAGAAGGACACGGCTCGCATACTACGAGCACCATGTCGAAGGCGTGGCCGCTGCGGGCGCGGTGCATCCTATGGACTTGCGTCGCAGGGATGTTTTGTGACTTAAGGTCACTTAAAATGTCATCCGAAGGGATTTCCTTCGGAATACGGGTAATGACGACCCGGAGAGGTTTTTCCTCAGGGAGGGAGTACGTATGGAACGAAATGTTCCTCGCTCTTAGCGCTTTAGTTATCTCCCTATAGTCGTCTGACGTAGGGAGGACGATTTTTATACCGTTGCCGGTATTGGAGGCCGATCTGTAGTTGATCTTACGATCAACACACAGCTTGGACACTTCGGTCCATTTCGCCTTGTCCTGTAAGTATACAGGCGGCGGAGGTTTGCTTTTAGGTGCGCTTTTGGGCTTAGCGGCACCTTGGGAGAAAGCGACCTGCGAGGTCGAGGGTGACGGGGCGGGGGATGCTGTAGACACAGCGGGCGGGCTAGGGAGAGGGGAAGCGGCAAGGGCAATGGTTTTGCGCGCCTTGTCGTTGTTTTTAATCTTTTTCCTCTTACCTCCCTGTACGACGGTGAAGTCGTCTTCGGAGGAAGAGGAGTCAGAGGGCTCGGAGGATTGAGCCTCCTCTGGGACGGGTGAGGCAGAGCGGGAGGACGAGGTGTCCATGCATTCGGCGTCGACGTTTGACGCAGGTGCACTCGCCTGAGTTATTTCCATTGTCTGTGAGACAATGGGATTAGGAACAATGGTCGAGTGCAGCTGGGCATCGACCATTGTATTGGGGATTACCGTTTCCGCTAATGCGGCGGTTTTCCCCGAAGAAACAATTATAGGCTCAACAATGGGGCGCGACACAGCTGCGCCGGCCTCTTTTGTTGAGCCGCTATCGGTGTTAATATAGCGCGATAGGCGCGGGTCCTTGATATCAAGGTTACTAATAATGTCGCCATATTTGGCGACAATGTCTTGGTCCTTGAGGAGGACCTCGAAGAAGAATTTAATAACTTCGGTAGTCATTTTCCCGTGAGGGAAGAGGGCTACCGAGCTAAAAGAGGTGGGGGCCTAATTATAAAAACCTAAGACCTATCTCCTATCTCCCCGGGTGGATGGGCCCGGGGATGTGTAACCCTCCCTGCCGGGTATAGGCAGGGAGGTGAGTACCTATTGGTGAGCCCTAAGCTTGTAAACCGTTCGCCAGTCTTATTGTGCGAACGGGCCCTAGCCAGTCTAGTGCGAAGGGTATAGAGATACCCAACCGACACCAGGTGAGTAGCTGTGAAAGCAAACCAGATGCAAGGCACGACTAGGAGATCCCCCAAGGCCGAAATCCGAGCTCCCGTCCAATTGACTGCCTTGCCCTGAAGGGGTTCGGCGGGTGTGATTGGGTCAACACCCTCTCGGCTTCGTTGGCACCGTATGGTTTCAACCGAGAACCACGAAACTGTGGCTTTTACCCAGAAGGGGTCAAGTGAATTTACTTGACACAAACGTTTTAGAAACAGGATAATCGTCCGCCGCTTTGAAAAAAGCAGCTTTGGATTGATATATTTGTAGTCGGCAGAGCGACTACGGTGAGCGTTACGTCGGGCGTAACAAAGACAAAAGTCGTAAACGGGCGAGCGCAGAGCGACACGTCCGTACACGACGAGAGTCAGAAGTGGAGTCTGTGTGTCGAGAACGGCGGAGCGTCAGCTTTTATAGACTGTGGTAAACAAGTGACGTCACATCGTACGATAACCTTTTAAATTCGTTAATATTTGTATTTTATAATGAATCTATGATTAAATTGTATTAAAATAGGATAAATATATTTTAAATTAATTAGTTCTATTACATAGTTGGCCTTACAGTGGCATAATTAGTAAACAAGTCAGGTTATTTTTGTAAATAACGGTTAAAAGTAATATCGTACTAAACAAGAATAAAATAACAATATTTTGCCATAGTACTGATAAGATTTTATTGAAAAACTATTGACTATTGTGTATCATGTGTAAAGAAAGTTGTGATTACTATAGTGATGTTCTTATTTGTGTCCAATTAAAGAAACGGACGTGAGTTATTATGTTAAATAAACTGAAGTTTTATGAATAATCTATCACGGCCAGACTGACCTGTACTTCGCTCTCGAAGTACATTACTAATCATGTTCATGTCCTTGGCATATTAGTTCTATCACTTGCTGCACATGAATTTCAAACTAATATCAGGGCAATGACCAAACAGCAATTCATATAATAGCCTCTGGCCTTGACATACCAGTCCTATCACCTGCTGCGAATGAATTTCAGACTGGTATCAGGGCAGTGACTGACCAGCAGTACCTAATTTAGCCTCTGGCCTTGACATACCAATCCTATCACTTGCTGCGAATGAATTTCAGACTGGTATCAGGGCAGTGACCGACCAGCAATAATATAAAAACTGTTTGTTGTAAACATAAAGCATTTAATCATTTCAAAAATCCAATGTTGATTGAATACATTTACAAATTATTATTAAGTTTTCTTTCTAACAAAAACTCACACATATTAACATAATACAATAATCGGATATACCTAAAGAGTCTAACAATATTAACAATAATCAAACAAATAATAATCAATCACGGTTAGGTAGTAACATAATTCAATAATCGAATATACCTATAGATTCTAACAATATTAACAAACAAATAATAATCTATCATCTATCACGGCCAATGATGCTGCAGCTATAGGGACTCCTCAAAAGAAGAATTTTCTTCAACCCATTCCCCTGGCCAACGCCGTAATTTTTCTTTTGCCACAGTAATATTCCTTAATGTGTTGAGCCCCTTCAAAGAAATCCTATCGTGCTCTAAAATATCAATTATTTCATAAGGGCCTTTGAATTTAGGGCTCAACTTGTCATGTCTTCTGTGGTCTTGACTTACATAGACTATATCACCCTTATTGAAAATCATATTATTTCTACGAGTATTATCGAATCGTTTTTTATACTTTTCTGCAGCCTCTTTTAAACGTTGCCTAGCCAAGTCCCTATCAGCCTCAGCATTAATATTCCGATCAGAATCATTATCCTGTACTTCATCTAACCGAGCCTGTATTGGAGGTATATTTCCGTTGTGACCAATTAATAGCCTTGTTGGTGCAAAACCTGTTAATTTTTGTATCGTAGTATTTAGAGACAGTTGTATTTTCCACAAAATGCTTGGCCATTCTGAAGATTCGTTAACAGTAGTGGTTAGCATATTAATTATAGTACCAACATATTTCTCGACTTGACCATTGCTTCTGGGAGTACCCGTGGCTATCATATGATGATTTATTTGCATACTTCTAAGAAATGACCGTACGTGATCAGAAGTAAAATTTGTGCCTCTATCAGTAACTATCATGGCAGGTGTACCGAACAAAGTTAAATTTTCTCGCAAGATTGAAACTAATTCCTGACCATTAAGCGTCTTAAGTGGTTTAAGTATACAGTATTTGGTAAACCCATCTACTATTATTAAAACGTGCTTATATCCTTCGGAAGATACACTAAAAGGCCCTGTACAGTCTAAATGTAACGTGTGAAATGGTGTAGTCTTCTCTATAGGGTGAAGGAAGCCTTGTTTTGGCCCTGAATGACCTTTTCCCTTTATGCATACTAGACAATGACTTATATATTTTTTTGTGAAAGCAGCAAGGCTAGGAAACCAAAAGTTTTCTAATATTTTGTTTAGAGTTTTATTATAGCCAACGTGACAATTTTCGTCATGAAATAACCGCAATAAACTGAGTCGATACCCTTTTGGTATGAAAAATTTAGGTGGATCCCCATCCTCATTCCTATAAAGCAACAAGTCATTTTTTATTATATATCGATTTGTATCTATATTACCGGCTCTAACTTTCTCTAAAAGATTTTGTGTCTCAGGGTCGGAACTTTGTGCCGAATGTAGCCAAGATGGTAGAGGATCTGGTTCATTAATTATATTAATTACCTCTGACGATTCTGCAGGTATAGGTGTCGGATTACGACTGAGATAATCGACATGAGTAACGAATTTACCCTTTTTATATACTATATCAAATGAAAAATCTTGCATATATGTCCACCATCTTGCTACACGAGGAGAAATATCTCTTTTGTTCATGGTCGATTTAATAGAATTACAATCCGTAATAATGGTAAATTTTAAACCTAATAAATAAACCCGAAATTGTTTAAGAGCATTAAAAATGGCTAAAGTTTCTAATTCGTACGAAGGGTATTTAGATTCGGCTGGAGAGGTACGTTTACTAAAATATGCTATCACGCGGCATTGGTTATCCTCTTTTTGTAAAAGTATAGCACCGTATCCAATGCTACTAGCGTCTGTATGTAGTTCGGTTTTTAACTCAGGGTTAAATATATTCAACAGTGGTTTAGAAACTAAATGTTTTATAACGTACTCTCGAGCCGCATCTTGTTCAGGACCCCATTGCCATTTCTGGTCTTTTTTAGTGAGTTTTGTGATACAAGCCGTACAATAAGCAAATTCTGGTATGAATTTTCGGAAATAGCTTGCCAGTCCCATAAATTGGCGAACTTCTTTTACTGTGCCTGGGACTGGAGAGTTGGTTAAAGCGTTAACTTTTTCATTACTCGGCCTAACACCTTCACTAGAAATATGTCTACCTAAATAGTTTATTTCTTGCACGAAGAACTTACATTTTTTTAAATTTATTGTGAATCCCGACAAACTTAGAGCCTCAATGGTTCGTTCAAGGTATTCTAAACCCTGTGCTATTTCTGAAAATGGAATTAGCAAGTCATCTATATAAACCAACAAAAATTTCAGGGTCTCAACTGCCTTATTAATGGCTCGCTGAAAAACAGAGGGGCCGTTACAAATTCCGAATGGCATTTTAAGAAATTCAAAATGCCCATCAGGGGTAACAAAAGCGGTATATTTAATACATTCCTCTTTTATAGGGATTTGGTGAAAGCCATTTTTCATATCTATCGAAATGAAGTATTTTGCTTTTCCTAGTTTATCAATTTGATCTTCGATTAATGGCAGTGGATATCTATCCTTTTCAATAATTTTATTAAGAGCCCTATAATCGATACAAAGGCGATCGCTGCCATCCTTTTTCTTTACTAAAATAACTGGGCTAGCGAATGGGCTTTGCCTTTCTCTAATTATATTCTTTTTAAGTAAATCAGAAATAATTTCTTGAACTTTTTCTTTTTCTGCAGATGCTAATCTATATGGTCTATAATAAACAATTTCATCGCTTTTCAACCTGATGGTCATTTCGCCTGTTTTAACTGTACTGATATAGTTAGAGGTTGGCAGTACTTTTGGAAATTTATTAAAAATATTTATTATTTTATGCTGTAGGTTTAAATCAAGATGACTAGTTAATTCCAATATGTCTTGAATATGATCATCTATAGCGTTAGGGACATGTACTGTATTAACTGATTCTGTATAGTTTACTTGTTCCAATTTACATCCACTGGAATTTAAAACAATGGCTACATTTGAATTTTGAACCGCATTTCTGCCTATCAAACAATCATAACAACAATCTGAATCATTAGCTACACAGAATTCGATTTCTAAATTATTATTATTAAATTTAACAGGTAAACTAACTTTGGAGGAGATTAGAATCATTCCATTTCCTATTCCTTTTAATGATGTCGAACAGGGTTCCAATTTACGGCCAAAACTATTTGCAATCGATTCTTTTAAAATACTACAACTAGCACCCGAATCTATTAAGGCTTTAATTGGTTTTTCACAGATTTTAACATCGGTAAGCGATAAGTTACCATTTGTGGAACAATTGACATTATTACTTGTAGAGTTAGTATTTTTTGTCGAGTCTCTCTTCTTGAAAAAGCAAACTGACTCATCATGACCGATTTTCTTGCAGTAAGAACATTGAATCTTAGGTGTTTCGGAATTGGGGGTATCTTGGTTTTTATTTTTGAAGCACTGAGATTTAACATGACCGGTTTTATTACACAGAAAACAAATAGGCGGCTTTGAATGTTCCGACCTAGGACGCTTAGTGGCTGAAGAACGTACGTCAATATTATTTGTTTCAGACGGGCGTTTCCTAGAGTTTTTAGTGTAAGTTGTAAAAAGAGAAATGAGTTCTGCTGTACTATCAACACGACTGTTAAACGATGCCATTCTAATATTAATATCCGATATACCTCCACAAATAAGCTCGACTAGCTGACTCTCAGAAAATGTTATTTTAGTATTACGCAATAACCTTAACTTTTCTCTTGCATATTCACAATAGGTTTCTGCTACATCCGAAGTGTAAAGTACGGCTTTTGAAAGTTTTTCTGACAAGTTCTTTTTTTCGGGGTATAGGTCTTTAATACACGTCTTAAAATTCTCCCATGTACGACCATCATCTGGATCCCAAGTTTCAAACCATAAGAGAGCAGAGCCCTTAAGGGCTTTACCTGCTTTGCTGACTGTAGTGATGCCGCTCCATCCACGGTCCTTGGCTACGGTGTCGATGTTGTTGCACCAGCTTTCCGCACCGTTGTCATTCTTTTCTGGATCAAACGGCGGCAACACCACATCATCTTCACCTCGGTTACCAGCTACACCGTCACGGATGGCTTTCAGGAGACTTTCTAACACAGCAGGATCCATCTGAAAATATAATATTCGTGAAAAATGGGTTCTAATCCCACTTCTGATAATAGAAAAATATATTATGAAGATCTAAAAATAATAAACATACTAAGGAATAAAGAATTTATTTAAAATATTGGGGTAATTAAATCTAATTAATTGGGTCATTTATTTGCAAAGAAAATTACATTTTTAGGATTTTTAGGTTTAATACTTCATAAATATCACAGAATTATTTTAGTAACAATGTTTATTAAAAACTGAAGTATACACATATATTAAAATATCAAAAATAATTTCAGACATATAATTCAAAAACAATAATAATAATCATAACATAATCACAATACAATAAGTTCAAAAAATATACTTAACTTAGGTCCGCTCGGTGCGACGGCTCGGGATCGAATGTGTCGAGAACTTTTTTTTTTTTTTTTTTTTTTTTTTTTGGTATGGCATCTCGCAGTTCAGCCTAGGAGGCCGTGTACTGCTTAACCGGACTTTTCCCTGTGGATGCCTAGAATTTAAGGCCTCCAGCCAGGGGCGTAAAACAACTTATAAACTAAGCGACTGCGCTAAGGGTACCCCCTGTGGGGTCGGACCTCGGCTTAGGGCGTCGCTGGGGAGGCAGCAAAGGGACAGGCTGGATCATATGATCATTATTATTAAATGGGGAATTTAAAGCTACTGGCTCAGCTCGCGGGCTGGCTCGATGAGCAAGGGTCGGGAGGACAGAGAACGGGACGTCGCGGCGGACCTCGGCGGCGAGGTTTGTACGAACGCGGTTTGTGTTTGTGTAGGGTGCTAGTGAGTTTACTACTCTCTTGGAGGACAGTTATCTCATCGTCAGGTTCTAGAAGGGCATGCCTAGGGCGGCGAATCCTACTGATGCGGGAGGGAGTATAATTACTGGCTGACACGATAAGTGAGTTATCGTGTCTCACAGCGCGTTCGAAGTACCGTATGGCGGCACGCTTCATATACTGGCGGATGGTAGGGATTTTTAAGTCGAGATGAAGAATCTCATTTCGAACATAATAGGGAGCTCCTGTGATTTTCCGTAAAGCACGGTTTTGAAGGGCCTGCATTCTGTGAAGGCGGCGATGGCTTGCCTGTGCGAACACAGGGCAAGCATACATCATGACGGGGCGTATGCACGATACGTAGAGGCGTAACTTGCATTTGAGAGATAATTTGCTCTTTGAATTGAGCAAGAAGTGCAATCTGCCGTACACAAAGGCTGCTCTAGAGCGCACCTTACGTATGTGCTCGGCGAATGAGAGGCGCTGGTCTAAGATTACACCTAGATATTTGGCATGCTCCTTCCAAGGAATCGGCCTACCAAACATGGTGACTGACGGGGGCGCGGGAGGAAGCCTACGGCGAGGGCTCGAAAAGAGTATAGCCTGGCTTTTGTCGGGGTGGAGTTCGATTCTCCATAGCCTAGTCCAGACACCTAGGGTGTTGCAATAGGCTTGGAGATGTCTCACTATGGCGGCTGGGCTGCGGCCTGAGCAGTAGTGTGTCGAGAACGGCGGAGCGTCAGCTTTTATAGACTGTGGTAAACAAGTGACGTCACATCGTACGATAACCTTTTAAATTCGTTAATATTTGTATTTTATAATGAATCTATGATTAAATTGTATTAAAATAGGATAAATATATTTTAAATTAATTAGTTCTATTACATAGTTGGCCTTACAGTGGCATAATTAGTAAACAAGTCAGGTTATTTTTGTAAATAACGGTTAAAAGTAATATCGTACTAAACAAGAATAAAATAACAATATTTTGCCATAGTACTGATAAGATTTTATTGAAAAACTATTGACTATTGTGTATCATGTGTAAAGAAAGTTGTGATTACTATAGTGATGTTCTTATTTGTGTCCAATTAAAGAAACGGACGTGAGTTATTATGTTAAATAAACTGAAGTTTTATGAATAATCTATCACGCGCACAAACAACACTCAAAAAATCTAAAAATGCACGAAAAAAGTTCTGTTGGTTGTCCTTCAATTTTTTTTAATAATAATAGGGGTTAAAGTATGAAATTGCCGATTTGTACTGAAAATAGAAATTCTATTTTTTTTTAATTTTTAATAAACTTATTTAATCAAAGTAGTTGCCATTATTATCTATACATTGCGGCCATCTAATAGGAAGGTCATTTATGCCTTTACGATAGAACTCTGAGGATCTAGACTGCACAAACTGTGTGAAAGAATTTGGTTCTGCCTCCTGGGAAGAAAACTTCTTGTCACGCAGATAATTTATTGTCCAAATCACAAAAAAATGGTCGTCCGTTAGAGCAAGGTATGACGAATATGGAGGAAGACGAATAGTTTCCAACTGCAGTTCCTGAAGAGTTAAAACGGTTTCTTTTGCTGTATGAGGTCTCGCGTTGGGGTTCCTTCTATCTGGCAGAATTTTATGTGGCCGAACACACTTGGCATAATTTTTTTTCAACGAATGTTTTTAAGGCATAAAAAAAATTTAGCATAATTATTGTTTCACCGAATATTTATATGCCCGAATTTACAGTTGCATACTTTTAAGATGGCAGAATTTTATTTCGCATAATTGCTTTTGGCATAGTTAGAGTTTCGCATTATTTCGTATAGTTAGCATAATGTTTATTTTGAGAAACTATTATTTGGTATAATCTCATTTGGCGTACTATGAAGATGGTAGAATTTTATTTAGGTTCAATTTATTTATCAAATTACCATTTATAACCTTCAATTAAAAAACATTGATCAACATCAATTGAAAACGAATCGCTGCAAAACCGACTCCACGTAGTCTTGTTTGCCCTACCCCTAGAGTGCAATTCAAAACCGCGTAGGCGCGGAGGGGCGAGGCGGCCTGCGAGCTGAGGCGCAGGTAGTTTTAACGCTCGCCGACGCGGTTGAGGCTGGCCGGCTCTGCCGGCCAGTAAGCCGAAGCTGCGGTGGTGAGCGTGAAAACCATCTGCGACGATAAGCTCGCATGGGACCGCCGGAGCCACGCAGCGCCGGAGCCGTGACAGAAGCCATGCTTGCTGCATGTTGCATGCCTGCTTACATGCTGTATGCCTGCTTGCATGCTTCCATGCTTCAGGCTTGTTTGCATGCTTCTTACAGGAAAATAAAAATTCCAAAACCATGCCAAAAGATGATTCTGACTTTAAACATTCTGAAATATGATAGTTCTGCCTTTTAATGACTACTTATATGAAATGTGTGCCAAAAGGAAATACTGACTGGCAACTTTCTGCGAAATGATGTTTCTACTATTTAAGTATTATGAATATGAAATTTATGCCTAAAGATGATTCTGCTTGCCAAAATTATGCGTTTTTAATGTATGCTAAATGAGTGTATGCCACACGATTTTCTGCGAAATGAAGATTATGCCAACTGTTGGTATGCAAAATAAGATTATGACATAAAAAGTTCTGCCATAAAAGGGGGACCCGAGTGCAACACGTAGGTAACTTTTCATCCCACCTCATCGAGGAAATATCTAGACTCAAAAAAAGAACGCACGCACGTCACACGTGTCAAATTAAAAAGATGTACCTATTACAATTAATTTATGCAAAAACTCAGTTTAAAAATGTAATGAGGTTTAAAATCAACCTCAAAACACTAAAAAATAATAATGTCATCCCACTTCATCGAGGAAATTACATGGAAATTACTAAATGCAAAAAAAAACAAAATGGCACGCACATATGAGTATCAAATTAAAAAGAAGTACCTATTAAAGTTCATTTATTTGAAAACTCAGTTTAAAAATGAAACGAGATTAAAAATCTGTGTAAAAACAATAATAAAAATTACTTAATTAATTATTTTAAGCAGTATTTTATTTGTTTAATATGTATTTGTTTGAAAAGTCTTATCAAGATTGTTACAAATGGAGTATTGCTCACGATGTTCTAAATTCAAATCACTTTGCCGCTCTAGAGGATAAAAACGGCTTTTGCGCTCAGAGTGCTGATTCCGAGTTTTGACAGCATTTGCAACTCGATACGTACCTAATTATAAATCCCACCAAAAACATTAAATGTAAAAAAAAGCCAATCCTCTACGCAATTCCTCCTCCGTAAAAAGTTTTGAGATCGCATAGAAGCCAAGTCCTGTTCAACTTTATTTGTAATAATAAATCAATATTTTGTGACTATATCAATAGTTTTATTCACATTACAATAATATTGACTTGGCCATGAGCACAATAAACTACAAATATAATACAGCAAATCTTAGAGAGGTGAAAGTCAAACATGAAGTTTAATATCACATAATTAATTACTTTTAGTTTATTCAATTGTTACTAAATGACCGACAGTCAGTATCATCCAACATCAATGAACTGCACATGTACTATGGCGCATGTTTAATCCATGGTGATCTCAAATTCCAATCAGTCCAATCGTAAAATCATGTCCATATAGAATTTATCAATTCAATGTAATTTACACATTATTTCAAGGAGCGACTTTTAACTTGTGCTCATGGCCAAGACAATATTATTGTAATGTGAATAAAACTATTGATATAGTCACAAAATATTGATTTATTATTACAAATAAAGTTGAACAGGACTTGGCTTCTATGCGATCTCAAAACTTTTTACGGTGGAGGAATTGCGTAGAGGATTGGCTTTTTTTTACATTTAATGTTTTTGGTGGGATCTCATTTATTTTTTGTAGGTCTCTTTCTTCTCTAAGTATATAAAAAAATAAATTAACTTACATGCAACTAACTAAATATATAACAAACTAAATATGTACACCTAAAGTAGCACGTAAACAACTTTTTTTTAAATAAACTAAAAAATTTCGAAATTGTTGAATTTTTGAATCGAATATCTTTTAGAATAATAGTTATTTGTTATACAAGAGTGCAAAGTTGCTTTTTAACCGCGTGCTCAATTTTGATGACCGAGCAAGCGAAGGATTCTAAAATTGAAACACGAGCGTAGCGAGTGTTTCAATAATTAGAATCCTGAGCGATAGCGAGGGAATCAAAAGAGCACAAGGTGAAAAATCTTTGCACTCGAGTGCAACACGTAACTTTTCATCCCACCTCATCGAGGAAATTTCTAAACTCAAAAAAAGAACATGACACGCACATCATACGTGGCAAATTAAAAAGATGTAGGTACCTATTAAAATGTATTTATGCAAAAACTCAGTTTAAAAATGTAATGGGGTTTAAAATCGACCTTAAAACAATAAAAAATAATAATTTCATCCCACTTCATCGAGGAAATGACTAAATGCAAAAAAACAAAATGGCGCGCACATATGAGTATCAAATTAAAAAGAAGTACCTACCTATTAAAGTTAATTTATTTGAAAACTCAGTTTAAAAATGAAACGAAGTTAAAAATCTATGTAAAAACAATAATAAAAAATACTTAATTAATTGAATAATTATTTTAAGCAGTATTTTATTTGTTTAATATGCATTTGTTTGAAAAGTCTTAATCAAGATTGTCACAAATGGAGTATTGCACACGATGTTCTAAATTCAAATCACTTTGCCGCTCTAGAGAATAAAAACGGCTTTTGCGCTCAGATATCAAAGGGTAAAACTACTCTTTCCGAGATGGTGGGATGAAAAAGAGATTTATTTCAGAGGTAGATGGCGCTATCACATGAAATTATAGGATTTTTTTTAAAGTACTACTTATACTAAGCTATGTAACGAAACCATAGCGCGACTTAGACCAGGACAACGCCATCTGCATTAATATGAAAGATTTTATCATTATTCATTTCATTTTAACCTAGCTTTTTTATTCATATGTATGTATATTTAATACATAATAACAATATACCACACTACGTAACAATAAAACAAATAGGTAGTAACATTTTGTACATAAATAAATAACAAAGTTATCAATGCAGTCAAAATTCATACACAATGTTCTTGAAAAACCGCAAATATAAATTTGTTTCCTATTTTTTATTAAGTTTTAAGGTTTTTATAATTTTCCCTTTATATGTAGCTAATAACCTATCTTGGTGCCAAATTTGAAGGTTCTAAGTTTGCTAGAAGTACCTTAGACTTTTGATGATCGGTCAGTGAGTCAGTGACAAAATGGTGTAACTTTGATCGCTCATAACTCGTAAACTATTTATTCAAATGTCTTGTAATTTTGAGACTGAGCTTGTTCTAATACTTACTCTTGGTCATCGAAAACCTAAACTCCTAGCTTTGTTTACATGGAAGATACAGGGGGCTGAAATAGCCGCGAAACGCTTCGAGAAAAGGTGGTACGGCCGTGCCCGCTTTGCTCGAGTCTTGGCTGGGGCACTGCCGTGCCCTCAGATCTATTGGAATAAAGAGTCGTAAGTAGATATGCTACGTCACATGATTTAAGTAGATATGACATCTTCATTCATTTTGCCGGTTAATAATGATTACACTCGCAAAAGTGAGCTCAGGTGTAATACGACCAAGTACTGATGACAGTTTTTATTAAATAAACAATTCTAAGATAAGTAAGTACTACGTGATTCAATGGTATGATAATCTTCGCATCGAAAAAATTAACTTGCAAAACTCGCACTAGCCACTCTGATATCAAAGGGTAAAACTACTCTTTCCGAGATGGTGGGATGAAAAAAACTTTTTTACAAAAAAATTAAACCGACTTCCAAAAACACTAAAAAGCAAAAAAAAAACAAATTTTAGGTGATCGGCCTAGAAGTCGGTGGCAAAATTAACTTAGTAACATCCACTAGACACTGACTTCTAGGCCGATGCACCTAAAATTAGGTTTTTTGCTTTTTAATGTTTTTGTAAGTCGGTTTATTTCAACATTATTCGGTGTTCGACTGGGTATCTGGGTAGTTTGACTAGGATCGGCGTTCACCGTCTCTCTTAATTCCTCGTTAATCACCTGTCAGGTGGTCTTCCTCGTGCCTCGTTATTCAAGTCGAAGTTTCCACCACGAAAGCGTTTAATCCAAAAACGCACGGTGCGTTCATTAGCAGACACCTCTTCAAATGCAGTATTGATATTGCGGGCTGTTCCTGCCGTTCACTTCCGCGTCGGAACTCATATTCAAAAATACTCAAATTTTCGCAGTATCCATCTTTCTTGTTTAAGTTGAATAACAAAAACAATTGAACATCGATAATCAAATGTTTCAAATTTTTTTAAAAGAAGAACACAGAAACCATGTGAAAAAAGTTACATTCGAAAACCTCAAACCATGAAGACTCTATGGCTATTCGAAAATATACTTACTAGAATAAAACGGCAATTTCATACTTTAACCCCTAATACCTAGGTAGGTACTCAGGTATATTCAATGTACAAAAATGAACTCTCTATAGATTTATATGGATACTTACCTAGTGGTGCACCTCTCGCTTAACATTAAACATTTTGTAACATCAATAAGTATTTCGATGCGAGAACATAAATAACATACATAATTTAATTCCGACCTATTTAAACAAATTAAATCATTTAGCTACTTAGGTAGGTATATAAGCTGCGTCAGAGCCGCATCGATCGATCGATTATGAGTTAGAGCAATGCTTGGCGCGGTCGGTCCATGGATGGGTGACCATCTTGTCAATGACAAGACAAGTTCTTTCTTGTTTTGGAAGGCACGTGAATTGTAGGGTTCCAGCTGGCATTTGAACAGCTTTGGCAGTTGTTACAGGTAGTCAGAAACCAGAAAGTCTAAAAGTCGAAGTCAAATCATTTAGGCCTTTAAAGCACTCATGAACGTCAAAAATATACTTAGGTACTTAACTAAATAAAACTACTTTTACGGATTTTATCGCGGTTATACCTATTAATATTATTTATTTAATCCCGACGTTTCGGATCCTTTACAGCATCCATGGTCACGGGCAGACTAAGGTGTTGGTCGTCTTGATATATTAGTTACAAACAGCTACCCTACATTTTGTTGATTATTATTGACAATCCGATTCACGCAAAACGAGCTCACCGTATCCTTAGGTCGAGCAGTTGTAGGCTTGGATTTTGATTTAATAGTTTCTATGATGGGATTCCAAGCAGGTGGTATGCACCAGCCATCTTCTCTATTGAAATTTGGATGTTTTTTAATTTCAATAGCCTCGCGAATCATCCTAGGTAGGAATCGGTTTTCTTTTGCATGTAATGCTGGGCCTTGTCTAGTGTGTGTTCACAAACTGCTGACTGTCTGGAACGGCGGTGTTTGACATCGGCAATGTGTTCTTTTACGCGGGTCCCTATGCTTCTTTTAGTTTGGCCTATGTAAAAGTAGTTTTATTTAAATGTCTAATATTCGCGTAAGTGTCAGAAATCAATATCTATATACTTAACTAAGTTTGATTCTAGTTGTCTGACAAACAGTCTTATCAAGGGAGGGGTACTTAACTAGGTTGAGGAGGTCACAACACTGCTACTTACATAAGTAGGCATTTGTCTACTTAACTGCATACAGTAGGACTGGAGGAGGACCCATAATACTTAGACAGTTCAGAAATGGATAAGCAATAAGTAGGTACATGAGTACTTACCTAGGTACCTACACATAGGGGAGAAAGAGGTAAGTACGGGGTACCCGCCAAAATTCAAATTCAAATTGACCAATCACCTTTGTTTATTCATCGTTCGAGGGCCGCCATGACACTTGTCAGTCACGCCGGGTTTAATGATTCACAAGCAGTGCCGGTTTTAACTCTACCCTGGGCGAGATTTCTACGGCACCCCCCCAACTGCAATTCAAACCCATACGAAGAACAGAGACACATGTATTCACCGATTGCGCGAGCGAAGCGAGCGCGAATTTTTTCAATAGTTAACAAGTCAAAGCAAAAATGACGTAAAATGTAGCCCAATCGTACATAAGTTATTGCTGGTTGGTGAATGCAAAAACACGGGAACATGGATTCTGATTGCGCGAGCGAAGCGAGCGCGAAATTTTTTGTTATATTTTAGAACTCAAAACAAAAATTATAATAGCCCAAACCAAAAAGTCAAAACAAACAGTGTTATGTACGCTTTGTTGGTGTTGGCGCCTATGTATTAAAATTTTGGGACTTAAAGTAGTACCGCAAATAAGAAAGTTATAAGTATGGAAACTAGAAGTTACTTTCTTATTAATAAAAGAACTTAAAAACGACGCTACCTTTTTGCTAGGGTAGACTACAACATTTTTGAAAAATAAAAACAACTGTGAAAAGAAGCAAGCCCGAAAATTTTTGAGTTTTGGATCACTAAAAGTCCTAAACATATATAATAAAAGGCGACTGTGAAGTAATGAAGCCGCGAGTGAAGGGAGCGCGAATTTTTTTGAGTATTGGGACATTAAAAATAGCTACCTATATGTGACAAAACGTGTAAAGAAACCGCGAGCGAAGCGAGCGCGAAAATTTTTGAGTTTTGGGACATAAAAATAGAATTTCTCAAAGAACAATGTCTGACGTCCATAGTAACTTAGGCTCAATAAAGATATTTCGTGGACAGTGAAAATTCTTACAGTTTTTTGTGTAGTTCAATGTCAGAAGCTTTTCTTTGTTTTCCACTTTTGCATTGAACTTCTCAAAACCAAATTATTCCACATTATTAATAAAACGAAAAACCTGAACTCGATAAACAAAATAATTACTTATTAAAATTATATTTTTTCGAAAAGTTCTAGGTAACAATTAAATATTTTATAGATAAGAAGTTAGTGTTTTATATTTAAATTGTTGTAGTAAAGAACTTTGTGTCCGTGAGAATTTAGTTTTAAAAGTTGATTGGGTGGGCCGAAACCTGACATTGTTCTTTAACGCGGAATTAAACACAAATTCGCTTCGGCGCCCCTGAGCCCGCGGCGCCCTGGTTATTCGCACACCCTGCACCATAGGTTAAGACAGCCCTGATGCTATACCTACATACATTTGGATATAGTTCTTGTAAGTTGCGATCTTTGATGAAATTTAAAACAAAAATAGGAGTAAAATTCTGATCAAGGATTAGTTTTGGGCGCCCGCGTCGCCCCTTATATCCGGCGCCCTGGACCGTCGCCCAACCGCGCCCTACCCTAAAGCCGTTAGGTACTGTTCACAAGTGCACAGTGTCGAAAAAAAAAAAAAAAAAAACATGTTTTTTTTTAATTGCTTGTCCTATTTCTTTCTGGTTTGACACGTGACTGTGGTTTAGTTAATAAAGTAATCTGATGAGGTGTTGCTGTGATTAACGCCTAAACTAACCTATTATAAGGTTGCATTGTGTTTTCTCTAAACTGTTGGTCACTTTAATTTTTTATTATTATTTTTTTGGCTCTGCAGGCAAGACGGGGTAACTGAGTATCCCATATTTTGGATATCGTGCTTATTATGTGGAAGATGGGCTCATAATTAGCTGCGCAGGAATAGATGATGATGATGACGAAGCTTCTTACTCATATACTTAGATATGTGCGAGTTCTGTCAGTCTAATTACTTAGGTACCTATATCTTTCTCATTTATTTTTATCATCACCCCCTCTCACTTCAGGGGGGTAGATAGGTACTTACCCCATCTTACTATCACACGGGTAGATAAGACGGGGCGAACTACACCTTTTCTGTTTTTATTGATTGTGTAATTAAAAGTTAATAAGTAATGACACCAAATACTACAATTATGATAATTAGTTGTTAATAAAAAAATAAATATGATTTTTTACTTAGGGTTTTTCTATTGTTTCGACCTGCAAAGCTTAAGTATCCCATCTTGCCACCCTCTTCCTTATGACTTACTTATTCAAATAATAAATATGTATAAATTGGGTACTTAGGTAAAAAAATAATAAAAACTTAAGAGGCTGAATGCACCCAAAACACTTCGAAGCCGGTTGACGCGACGTTCGTAACGTACATAAGTACCTACTTACCTATAAATTAATAGCTTTAAAATGAGATAGGTATGTTACAAAGGAGATGGCCAAATTTTCATAAGTAGTAAAAAAACCCAATATCGACAGCAACGAAATGGGTACCAATGGGTTCATTATGATAGCTACCTTTGATGGTGCCAGAAAGTCAAGCCTGAAATCCATGGGGTATAGGAGCTATATCATATTTTCACAAAAATAGGTTATGTTGAATTTCTGTTGATTGTAAAGATTATTTACATAAATGACCATAAAAAACAAGGTATAGTAACATTACCATATACATGGGAATAGTAATATCCCCATAGTTACAGAGTTTGCCTGGTAATGTAAAGGTCTTGAGTTTGACCCCCACGGCCCCACCCATTGCACTATTCACATGAACCACTCCAGATACGATTAAGTACCGACCTTACCTACTTGAAGAGGTTTCCCTGTTACCTATGTGTAAACTTCTGAGCTGACAAAGGTTGATAAAAAAAACTTAAAAGTAAAAAAAAAAGTTTTTTTATTTTTATTTTTATTTTTAGCTTTTTAGTCACTAAGTATTCTCATAAGCGAAAAGTTCTCGTCAATGCGAATAATATAAGCCTACCTACCTACCCACTTACAGATGTTTTTGTTGGAAGATCATTTTAGGAGGTAAGTACCTAAGTTTTCATTTTTTTGTATCGAGAAAACTTTTCGAGAACGTGTTTTGAAATTAACAGGGTTCTCAGAAATACTTATGTTCAAGATTAGATAATACCTAGGTAGGTAGGTAGGTACCTACATATGTATTTTTTTCCCTGTCAAAAACTGTCCTATAGATTTGGCCAAAAAATGTTTTGAGACAAGCCAATTTGGGCATTCAGCGCCTTAAGTACCAGAAGAAATCCAAATGTGTCCCTAGGGATCTATCTACCTTTGTATGTAGGTAGGCATACATACACTAAAATATTTTTACTAGGTAAGTATTTATTCTGAAATGCCGAAATAAAACGTGCCGAGTCCGGGTCGTTTGCCCCCTCTGCCCCCGGCACGCTACGTCACTGGTGACTACTGACTTGATACTCACTAGAGGTATATAAGTTGTCAACACAGTTGCCAAAACAAGTGGGAGTGTTGCGTGGGTAGCAAGGGAGGGCGGGGGGAGGAGCGCGACACTAGCGCATCACTATTGCACTTGTACAGGTTATAAAATCTTATTGGGACACAGGTCACATAGATTCAGAGAATTGAATTCCTGATGGTGCCAGACAAAAACACATGTGGGCGGAGCTCGAGTCGGAGGGCGGGGTCGGGGATCACGCGTGGGGAGGGGCGGTAGGGCGGGCCAGCGCGCGCGCCGGCAGTGTCGCGCGCCGCGCTGTCCCGTTAGCACGCGTGTTGCGCCGCGAGTGCAGTGTGCTGTGTAGTGCCGCCGAGCAGAGCGCGAGTGACAGGATCCCGTCGCAAACATTGCTACACGGCATGTTACGAGTTCTGTGAACACTGTGTGCACCAAGTGGACAAGTGTCTGAGTGCGGATTGTGCTTGAGTGCTTTCTTCCATTGCTCTAGGTATGTTGGGATCTTGATAGCCTGCAAATAACGTTTAATATGAAATATCTTTAGATACATATACCTACTTAAGTAAGTATTTGATAGCACAACCATTCAAGGAATCCCAGGGGCGGAACTAGCCCTTAAAAAGGTTGTGGACACAGCCATCCGATATGACTGAAAATGTCGAATCTATTCGGGGCAACAATCAGAGTTTTTTGAGTGAGATATAGGTACCTACCAAGAGTGGTGTATTAAGGCTACCGACAGGTACCACTACGAGAGCTTTGTGCCCCCGGTGCCGGTGCCTGATCACCGGTGCTCACCGGCGGGTTGCTGTTTGTTCCGCCCGGGGCTCCTCGGTAAATAGTCGCCTGTTTCAAAGCACCCATCATCTAGGTAAACTTCTTTTTTTTGTTATTAGGTACAGAACAAATAATTAGGTTGCCTCTTTTTTTAAACTAAAGAAAGAAATATGAAAATGGAAATTGATTATTTTCGTTCTATTATTGCGTTCTCTTAGTTTGAGGTTTCTTAGCTCGAGAGCAAAAACCCCGAATTGTTTTGCAATATTCCGTGTTACGTCAGTTTTTTTGTGATTAAGTAGTTACTTATGCAGCTGGAAAAAGCTTGGCTGTGAATAGGCTGATCTGGGCGATGTGTGACAGTAGTAATGTGACCTCACAGATATATAAGTGTAGGTAGTGGTTGGGTATGCCCAGAGTGGCCACGAGCGCAGTTCCGCCGCTGAGGAATCTATCCAGCGTAATAGGTACATAGGAAATGACAGAGCTGTGTGCCAGCATCCTGTCCACTAAGTACCTACTTGAGAACTTCCTCCAGTCGATGATGAGCAATAGCTGAATAGCGAGGCAAAGCTAGCCTTAGCACAGTACGGGCAGTTGGTTCTGTGTGATGAGTGAGCCGCAGTGCCCCTGCGCGCTCGCGTGTCGCCTCATCTCGGCCTAGGCAGGTACTTCGCGAGTAGTTTGGAGGACGCTTGATAGCCCGAGGTAGGTAGATCCCTTTTGAAACCTACGAATAATGACATGTAGCTAACCTTAACCTATCCTGGAGGAAACCCATTGCAAAGGATTCCTTTCAAAGGAAAGAGAATACTGAGAATAGGTAAGTACCTACGACAAACGATCCGAGGTCGGGAAGTGGAGAAGATTACCTTGTTTTTTTATTAGGTATTATTTTTCTGAAAATATTTATCATATAACTTACATTCCTAATATATGTACATTTTTTTACATCCTCACAAAGTAGAGATTCAAAGTTCGTCAGCCGGTACATCTGCAATAAATAACATATCACAATAGCATTTTGTGTACAATTACTTCTGGTCTACCTGGATCAATCAATGCCAACGAAGATGTTATTATTAGAAACCATAGCCAAATGCCTGGCTGAGCACAGTAGGTTAGACTTGCTAAGGCCTAAGAGCAAATCTGAGCTCCTTGGTATCGGTTACCTACTTGCACTTTACTTTCAAGAAGAATCCTCTACAAGTTGTTGTTATTGGTGATACTGTTAAAAAGTGTACTGGGAACTGCACAGGTCGTATTCTATCTGATCAGGAACACTGAATGTCGATTTCTTTGTCGGAGGTAGTCATTCTATCCACTGCCATATAAATATGCGTTCGCACAATCTCTTCTACGTCCTATCCCTTTGTGTAGTAAGAGGTCCTATACTTCGCTTTTGCCGACGACAGCTATCATGTGTCACAGAGGAACATTGACTTTAATAAAATTGAGACTTCAGCAAACTTAAAATTGAGACATAAGTTTTTCTATTGTGGAAGTGGTGGCAAAAGATATGGTGTGGGTTAGATAACAGGAGGAAAGATGTATAGGTAGGTAGGTACCTAGACATTAAAAGAATGAATTATTAGACTGATAGCGGTTAGATTGATTGTAGATGTTATAGTTCCGAGTTTTTATGTTCATAGTTTGTTTTGTCCCTAGATTTATTTGTTTGTTGTTTCTTGCGTCATTTTTGTGATGAATAAATGGTTTTTCTTTCTCCTTTCTTTCTTTCTTAAGGGGAATGTGTGTTGTAAAGAGAATGGATCGAGTGAGGAATGAGTATATATGGATGGTTTGTGTAAATCTCAGGACCTCAAGATCTGCAAATTTTCAGTCACCCAATTTGTTCCAAGGTTTGGTCTCCTGACTTTTCAACCTTAATGATAATACTGATGCTGGATGCTAATATAATGGATGTCAAACTTTACCGGTTTTTATTTGATACAGTTGGATTTAAGAACTACATCTACGTTGATGATTTATGAACATTGCGTATTCTATTTGCCGATATCAAGCGAAATGGACAAGGATTTGGGACTTGTGGACATATTATTTTTTTTTGCCTTACTTAGACCTATACAATGGTAATACAGGGTTACATGTAAGTAGAGCGCATCATTTCATGAGGTGATACTTGATAGTATAGGTCAATACAGACAAATTTGACCATGGGATACACTGGGCAAAAGTTAAACCGTTACAAGATAATCGAATTTCAAGATCTTTTCTTAAAAGTTGTCCAGGTACAGGTATAAATTTTTATTATAATATTAGTCAAAAGTCCCGTTTTTGTGGATTTTGTGTGTTTTTAGATAGAAGATGAATCACTTCATAATAACAACCATAAAACTGTACAAATCACACAGGAAATTATAGCGAACAGCAATTACTTTTTTAGGCTTTTTTCTCAAAAATATTACTCTTCATTTTTTTGTGCAGAACTTTTTACTCTTCATTTTTTTGTGAAGAAAAAGTCGTGGTGGCCTAGTGGGTAAAGGACCAACCTCTCGAGGTATGAGGTCGCGGGTTCGATCCCAGGTCAGGCAAGTACCAATGCAACTTTTCTAAGTTTGTATGTACTTTCTAAGTATATCTTAGACACCATTGGCTGTGTTTCGGATGGCACGTTAAACTGTAGGTCCCGGCTGTCATTGAATATTGGCAGTCGTTACGGGTAGGTAGTCAGAAGCCAGTAAGTCTGACGCCAGTCTAACCAAGGGGTATCGGGTTGCCCGGGTAACTGGGTTGAGGAGGTCAGATAGGCAGTCTCTCCTTGTAAAACACTGGTACTCAGCTGAATCCGGTTAGACTGGAAGCCGACCCCAACATAGTTGGGAAAAAGGCTCGGAGGATGATGATTTTTTTGTGCAGAATACTTAAAAAACATCTACATTTATCTAACTATCCAAAAAGGCCCAAAACACACAAACATCCAATTGTATTGTTTCTTTTATCAGATGTCACAAAAATAGATATGTCATCGGCAAATAAAATACAATTATGATTTTATGAGTTACCTATCCGTCAGTTGCACAAAGGTTCATTGAAATTAAAGCTTCATTAAATCTATTGCTATCACTTATTATCTCGCTGACAAAGAAAAAGACAGCAATAGATTTAAAGAAGCTTTAACTTTAATGGGCCTTTATGCAACTGACGGTATGCCAATTATCGAATTGATATACCTACATATAATAGTGTAATGTCAGTCATCATTATTATTATCCATTTTTGTAGTGGCCCCACATTGTCGTCTTTTATTTAGATAAGACGATATCCATTGAAGTGAAATGCCTCTGATGCCAATTGATTCCAATTTCTGCAGCAACAAGTCATGAGAAAAGGCCTTAGATAAATCGAAGAACAGTCATGTCGTGTAATGATTATGATTAATATTCGTTAATATTATTTTTATTACTATCACCACGTTGTGGATTTATTTTTGGCTTATTGGACGATTCGCACGAATTTAACTCGCACAAAACGTGCGAATCGACTCCTTTAAAACATATTATTTTTTCTGTACTCGATTCGCACAAATTTCATTTTTTGGCGTGCGAATCGATACCCTCACAAATATGTACCAGTTGGCTATTCGCACACATTTCGTTTTAAGGTTTAAACAAATTAAAGTACCTACAGTCGTATTCAGCTATCACTGAAAGTTCCCCAAACAACTTAAGTTTCCCAATCTCCTCCAAGAGTTTAAAAATGTACTGGAATGATGTAAGTATTTTCCAAAATAAAAATGCAAATGTCAATTTCCGAATTCCTCCACACATTTTATATTTACAAAGAAATAAAATATATTTGTGTTGCATTTTGTTGGCAAGTGATAACAAAAGTCAGATCAGTCAAATAGTGACAAGGAAAAGCAGTGCAAGAACATGTATGTGAGGAAACATTTCATTAAAACGTTTAGCAATTTCCAATAGCTTGTTATATTTGCGTATCAAATATAATAAAATAATATAATACCAAAAACAGTTAAACATTAGAATCATTCCCGTTTGGATCCCATTTTAATATTTGTGGCGTTCGATCCCACAAATAATAATTATTTTATATTCAAGAAGCCGAAAATCGATCTCAGTGGCGTGCACTTGGAGAGGCCAGCAGCAGTGGACTGCGATAGGCTGATGATGATGGTGACAAGTTGGTTTTTTATAAATACTTACTTTTTTGGCTTTTCAGTGACAAGAATAGTTGTCACTATCTGGATAAGTAGAAAGTACTCATCAATACGAATAACTAAATATTCAGTTGTCGAGTTCCCTCGACCTTCTCTCGTCTTGATCATCAGGTCAGCTCCTAACCTTCACTGTTGCATAGTGTTATCAGACGTACACCTCATTGTTAAGTTTTTAACCTATGCATGCCTATAATTTTCGAAAGTTGCCCTCGATTTCTCAGGGTATCCATCATCAGATCCTGACCTGATGATTATGGGACCACCTGGGAAGTTTACCCTATCAAACAAAAAAAAATTGCAACTCGGTCCAGGCGTCTTCGAGTAATCGGCGAACCGACGAATTGAGAACCTCCTCCTTTTTGGGAAATCGGTTAAAAAAAAGTCTCGTTGGATCCCGAAAACTATTTCCGTTGGGTCCCAATGTGTTTAAAAATCTGAGTTTGGGTACAAATCTATGTTTGGTCTGCAAGTAACAGACAGTTGTAGGCCTTATTTTGTCAGGTACAATATCCTGATACTTCCGTCTCTTTTTGAGAAAATAGCTACTAAAAAAGTAATTGCTGTTCGCTATAATTTCCTCTGTGATTTGTACAGTTTTATGGTTTGTTATTATGAAGTGATTCATCTTCTATCCAAAAACACACAAAAATCCACAAAAAACGAGACTTGTAAAGAAAAGATCTTGAAATTCGATTATCCTCAAACGGGTTAACTTTTGCCCAGTGTATGCCATGGTCAAATTTGTCCGTATTGACCTATACTATCACCTCATGAAAGGATGCGGTCTACTTACAAGTAACCCTGTATATATATTTTATTTCCATTGTAATTCTGTTACATGATATAAGTAGTAATTTAATTTTGATTTGTGATAATATTTTATGTTTTTTTTTTTTAATCTTTATTACAATTCTACTGCATAATGTAGGTAATATTCATTCGCCTTTTCAGGCAGATTTTGGTGAAACACATATTATTATGTTGTAGTCATGTAATATCCAAAATGAAATGAATAAATAAATAAATAAAAATTAACAACCAAATTGTTAAAATGAAAATATTTATTCGCCGAGATATGGTTAACACAAAAGGTGGTAAAAACAACAAAAGTCACTTAACATATCTCGCCTTCAGTAGGCATGCGAAAATTAAAACATAAACCATGCATAAACCTATAACGCTAACCTATAAAAGCTAATTTCTACAATTAATATATTCTTTTAACTTCTTTTTAAATTTTACTTTATGTAGCTCTCTAATTTCTCTAGGAATTTTGATATATATGTTAATTACCATCATTCGACTATTTTTCTTATGTAAGGTACTTCTACATCTTTCCATTCTTAATTTAGTAGGATCTCACTGCTTAAATTTACAATCATCATTAACTTTGGGATAAAGGTGAGGATGGTTTCTAACAAACATACCTATCTCATTACACGTAGTTTTTTGAAAAGAGGTCTACAAGATTCGAGTGGGCCAACACCGCAAATAGCACGAATACACTTTTTTTGTTTATGTCTGTAAAATTACCCCAGAGAACCAAACCATACCTTAGAATAGATTGAACATACCCATAATATGCGGTAAGGGCAGTGTGACAATCAGCGCATTGTCTTAGTTTCTTCAGGGCAGGGTTAATCGTAAACTAAAGTAACTTAGAGCTTTTCGTCACAACTTTCAAAAATATAATTTAATAGGGTTGTTTCCTAGTATTCATTTAGTTAAAAATAAATGAATGTACCGAAAGTTCACAAAACTAGAAACACGATTAGCTATATTATATTATTTATAACTGACCATATAATTTTTAATTAATTTATGAAATTTATAGCCTTCACGCCATTAAAAACGACGAGTAGAGACTGATGTCGTCATTCTTTCTATATTTGACAATGACAAGTATTCGACAGTGACAGATATATAACCCGAAATAATCTCAGATTTAATGTTTTGTTAACTTGCTTCTGTGAAGTTCTGTATGTTAATTGCATTTAAGTGATACAACTGATAAAGAATTATGGAGAAAGGATTTATGAAAGCTGATAGTTCCAATTCCTAGAGTAGACTCTTTTATGGTCGCTCAGTTCTTTGCCAATAACCAAGATTTTTATGCAGCGGAACGTAGATGAACAATCTATTTGGAGCACTAATGGTCGTATTTCCACAGCCTCGTACAACACAAACCTTGTAGGTATTCATTTTATTTAAGTTTTTTGAAACAGCATCAATACTTTCGAACGCTGACACAAACATAACCTCAATATAAATAAACACAAACTTTACGTTTCTTTGCACCGTTTCATTTTACCGCGTAGGTACATAACTTAAAACATTTGAGGTATTTTATTTTTGTGCTAAATGTATAAAAATAATTTACACATAGGTATAAAATATTATAGTTTTTGTAGCTATTTGATAAAAATACATTATTATAATTAAGAAATCAATTAGTTAGTATGTTAGTTTTTTCTCGTTAGATGTGCTTTAAAATGTCATCATCCTCCGAGCCTTTTCCCAATTATGTTGGGGTCGGCTTCCAGTCTAACCGGATTCAGCTGAGTACCAGTGCTTTACAAGAAGCGACTGCCTATCTGACCTCCTCAACCCAGTTACCCGGGCAACCCGATACCCCTTGGTTAGACTGGTGTCAGACTTACTGGCTTCTGACTACCCGTAACGACTGCCAAGGATGTTCAATGACAGCCGGGACCTACAGTTTAACGTGCCATCCGAAACACAGTCATTGATGTCTAAGATTAACTTAGAAAGTACGTACAAACTTAGAAAAGTTGCATTGGTACTTGCCTGACCTGGAATCGAACCCGCGCCCTCATACTCGAGAGGTTGGTTCTTTGCCCACTAGGCCACCACGACTTTTTTTTTTGTGCTTTAATGTGCTTTAAAATGTAAAGGAATGAATATTGCGCAGTGACGTCACAGTCACGTGATCTAGTGTTTTCTGAGCAATATTTTAAGAGAAATAGAAAAAAATGTAATACATCAAAAATAAAAAGATTTGAGACGAAAAATGAAAGAGAGGGTGATTTTAAAATTATTTAGAAGCTATCTAAATAGATTTCCGAAAATTGGAAACAACCCTATTCTTAAAATTACTAGGGCAGCAGAAATGAAGGGAACTAGACTTAACTTTTAGATAATAAATTAAATCATTTTGATATTCTACAAAGTAAAAACATTATTCTTCACGCAAGTACAAATGACATCAAAAGGTTTGATTCAATGGGAATAGCAAATGGAATCCGTCGGGAATACCTACACAAAAAAGTGGGATCCAACGGGAATGATTCTAATGTTTGTGGGAATGTTTCAAACATTAGGTACCTACTGGCAAAAAATAGCACAGAAGAAACTATTCCAGAATAATTACATACATTTTCATTTAGGTCGCTCGCTGTATAATTATCGAAGTAATTTATGACAAAAGGTTACGAAATCGAAACATATATTGTGTGGTGTTGGTAAAAAGTAGCCTATGTGTTAATCCAGGGTATCAACCATAATATCCATAGAAATAAATAGGAACATTTAGGAGTTCAAGGGAATATATTAAAATCATAGGTACTTACCTCGAAAGGGTACAATTAACTCAAGTCACCAGAATTTCAAATGAAACTAAATATAAAATAAATTGAGGTAAAAAAATCTTTAAAAACAAGCTTTTATTTAAATGCGCTAAAAAGAAAAAAAAAAAAACTTTTACTGTCAACTTATAACGACATTTCAAATTTAACATATTTGACACAATTTATATGTTTTAAGAGCTTGTCGCGATTTTATTAAGAAAGTAAATACGAGTACTTAAATCTCGCGACAAGCTTTTAAAACGTATAAATTGTGTCAAATATGTTACATTTGAAATGTCGTTATAAGTTGACAGTAAAGTTACAGTAAAAGTTATTTTTTTTTCTTTTTAGCGCATTTAAAGAAAAGCTTGTTTTTAAAGATTTTTTTACCTCAATTTATTTTATACTTTTTAGTTTTCACCTGGTAAGTTCCTAAGTCTAAATTCTGTAGCGGCGGCGGTCATCTTAGATTTTGATTTGGTAAAGTGCACTTTATTCTACTTGTCAAGCCCTGTCATTGGATACCCATATGGATGGGATTGAAAAAAATAGGTTATTCACCATTTTGTAGCGGCGGGCATCTTGGATTTTTATTTCGTAAAATGCAATGTGTTCTACTTGTCAATCCCTTTCATTTGATACCCATATTATATAGGTACCTTAAAAATAACTAGTCCGCCACCTTGTATATTTAGCCATGTTGGATTTAGGATGACGTCACATAGCTTAACATGCATTGTCATCCAAACTAAACATGTATGCAAAATTTCAGCTCAATCGGTTGAGGGCAAGTGCCTTAAAATTGAGTTGTAAAATTCCACCCGAACACACATAGTTACATACATACATGCATACATACATACATACATGCATACATACATACATACATACATACATTGCAAGTTAAATAAAAGCTTGTAATAAAAGAAACGATTAAGTACAGGGTACCTACTTGAGGTAGGTAGGTAACCTGTACTTAATCGTTTTAGGCGTAGACTTTTTCGGAAAGAAAGTATTTTTGGTCCTTTTTTGCTCAGAACGATCTCTCAAACAAAAGTCATAGATCATGTCATGATATTATTTAATGTACCTATATGAGAGTACAGCTATTTTAACTGACGAGGACCAAGATAAACGAAATCAAAATAAATAATGCTCTTGAATCTTAATAAAAAACTTAAACACATCTCGAGGGGTGCCATCTCTGCATATGACCAGGATGGACAAGTAACTAAGGGTGCCGTTCTAATCTACGAAGCCTAGGTTAACAACCATATTCAAATGTTAAACAAAACTACAACAGTGCACGCGCGAGATGTCACCCCTCAGTCCCAGTCCGACTGTCACCCCTCTCTTGTATTTTTGCTTTTACTTGATTACCTAAATTAATACCTCAAAGTTAGAAAATTTATACTCTTTAATGTTTTAGTCCTCAAAAAGTAAAGCGGAGGTGGAGGACTTTTGTGTTCCAAACGTTATAGCACCATGAATGATTTCTACACGATTTTTTTACTACGTTATTTCGTCGTGTTTTATTTGGAGGGTGCTTAATACGTAGTCCGGCCCGGGGGCCACCCGATGCTAATCCGCCACTGCCTAAACATACAAAACAGAAGTGAAATCATTTAAGAAGCAAACACTATAACTTGGCGTATATCGGGTGTGTAGTACCTTATCACATTAAATTAAAAACGTTAATATACTGGTTATTATATGTCGATTTTTTTTATTAATAAAACCTTACCTTACGCAGACTTGGGGGTCCGTGCTTTTATTTACATTTTTTTTTACTTAATTATAATTTTCGTCGTCTTGGCCTCACAAACTTTATGTCTACTGACTTCTAGTCATAAGAATATGTGAGTCTACCGCGTTTTTATTTTAAATATTTATATATATATTACAGAATTTTTTATTACACAATAATTAACACTATACACATGAACTTAGGCAACTTAGTTTGACACGATTATGGGACAGGAACGGATTGGGGATTGGTCTCATTTCCCGCTAGCGACTAGGGACTTAGCGAGTGCTAGTAGGGCTAACATGACAGTGGAGTCTCGATGTTGCATGGCCGTCTTGAGGTTGTATTCGACGACCGTTTTTATTGGCGCATCCATCGCTCGCTTAATGAACCGGCCGGTGGCGTCGTTGGCGTCATCTGTGTAGTAGACGCAGCTAGCCGTAAGTATGTCTCGACACTGCCACTACCGCGTGGGAGACGCTGTCATGAATTTGGAGCCTCCTGGACTTAGTGTTTATGATGACGACGCTGTCGTATGTCAGTCCCTGAGCCTCGTGAATGGTTAAGGTACGCCACCCTTCACCGGACCCGTATCCCTGGCTAATAAGAGAAGATTTCTCTTCTTGCGTATGAACCATGAATAGGGTGTTTTGGGTGGTGGTCGATATTTGCGCTCCTGTAAATCCCGTAATACCTGAGTATATTTCGCTGAGTGCGAAGGCCTCATCCATCGGGTTACGGTGGGTGCAGAGCAGCTGTGATGCCAGCCACCATATATGGATGGGTATACTTTAATGGGAAAAGGTTATCCCTGTTTAAATATGGTAGCTGATTCACGTCTCCGATGAGGACCACCTCGCTTGCACCAGACAACTTTGCTGCCATGACTATGGCCCTGAAGTGGTTCATGAGAGCTTCGTCTACCGTCAAGCGGTGACATTTCTCATTTGGCTTGAACCCGTTGGCTAAAATTGAGGCCATAGTGCGCACCTTTGTCTTCGCTCTATCGCCCAATAGGCGATTAGCACAAAGAAAAAAATAAAACACGTAAAAATAACAAAGTACAAAACAAACAAAGTAAATAGAATAAAAATGTACGAGAATTAGAACACCATATAAGAGTCATGTATTATAAACAACTGAAATTATCCCTTGAAAACTGAAAGCTGTCAACTGGTCAAAACATTCAATAATTACTCCTAACTTTATCTCTGCTTTACACATGATGTTGTAAATTATGAAAACGAAAACTGACTCCTGTGGCTACAACACTGAATGGATTAGGTTATTTTTTTTACAATTCGCCATAGAATATCATAAAGTAAGTATATGTGATAGGATTTAATGTGATTAAGTACGACACACCCGATATATTGACTTGGATTACGTATATGAATAATATATGTCGCAGTCATCTGGTTGAAGTTGCTATTTAATTAAACGACTTGCGCCTTTATAGAATGACTACATATATTCAGTAAAGGACAACTCGCCAAGTACATAGTTGTGTGGTTGCCAGTTTCGCCTCAATTTTTTCTATAGAAGTTGTCGGCGCCCGCGCCGGTGTAATAATGGGTGAATCTTTACTGTCACATTATTTTATTGTAAAGAACGCGGTGTAAAGTGTTTTAATCGCAAAAAAATAGTATAAAAAACTAAAAAAACACGCTTTTAAATATCACAAAAAAAAATCGGACATTTAGTTTTGATGAAAGAGAGTGTGGAGCGTTTATGCAATCTTTACTCTTTTTGTACAAAACGCTCCACGCTCTAGGCCAGTGGTTCTTAACCTTTTTGTCATGAGGGACCACTTTACCAAAATTTGTCTTGCCGGGGACCACCCCATTGGTTTGCCTATATTGAGATTTTAATTTAATGAGATTTTTGTGACTGTATTCTCTTTACTAACTTCTGAATTCTTGGTTCAGTACTACTCAAAGCTAAACGCATGTCGTCAGTGGCATGCAACAGATTTCTATGCTTGTTTTTAACAATCAGAAGCGTTGAAAACCCACGGACGAATTTATAGCTTTGACAAGGGGGGGGGGGGTCCACTAGGTAAAAAAACAGTTTTAGCTCCGACTAAATCTTTCACTTACAAACGCAATGTTCAGCGTGTACAAAACACAAGTAATCTATTCTTTTGTAGGTAAGTAAATGTAAAGAAAGACATACACATGCCTATGTAGAGGTAGTTACAAATGCGCGAGCGAAGCGAGCGCGAAATTTTTGTCGGACTCAAATGTATCCCAAACGTACTTGACACTGTTGACAAATGCAAAAACGAGGGCATATAGTTTCTGAATACGCGAGCAAAACGAGCGGGAAATTTTGATTATTTTTAAAAAGACTCAGTACCAAAATTACGTAAAATGTAGCCCAAACGTACTTAACTTTTTGTTTGTTGACAAATGCAAAAACGAGGGCATATAGTTTCTGCATACGCGAGCGAAGCGAACGGGAAATTTTAATTATTTTTTAAGACTCGGAACCAAAATTACGTACAATGTAGCCCAAACGTACTTTTACTTCTTGTTTGTTGACAAATGTAAAAACGAGGGCATACAGTTTCTGAATACGCGAGCGAAGCGAGCGGGAAATTTTAATTATTTTTTAAGACTCAGAACCAAAATTACGTAAACGGGCTACATTTCAAACCTTAATTTTTTTCTGTTGGACAAGTAAGATGGATAGCAACGTCGCGAAGCAAAGCTTCGCGGACCACTTGGAATGCCTCCAGGGACCACCAGTGGTCCGCGGACCACCGGTTAAGAACCACTGCTCTAGGCAGTCGCTGCTTGTCAAACACTGGTACTCAGGCGCATCCGGTTAGACTGGAAGCAGAACCCAACAAAGTTGGGAAAGCAAGGCAGGCTATGTTGGAATAATATGACGTCCCGTTCGCTGCCAGTTACTTACAAAGTTCAGCGGCATCTAGCCACCACTTACGAAAATAACGAAAAAGACCCGAATTGTCTATTATCCCGTTTTACCCTTTGGGTACGGACCTAAAAAAAACCATTTTATTATACATATAGAAACACATGAAACAAGTTGAATACTTGCCGTCGTCTCTCATACATAGCTACTATGCAGATAGGCAAGTAGGTATTCAACTTAGTAGTTCGCCTGTTGATTTACCTATTTATTGGCACAACAACACGAAAGAAAATATATTGTCCAAAAAGTTAGCATTTGTGTCCGTCTAATGAGTAGCTGGTTAGTATCTATATACACGTACGTAGGTACCTATACTTATTTAATACAGAAATCTAAAACCATGTTGAAGATAGTTTGTTAGTTGCGAATATACCGGCGAACCGATTACACGTTGTTTTTTTTTTTTAAATCTCCTCTTAAAGAAAAACATTAGTAATATTTGCGACTATCTTCTGTTGATTTATTTTACCCTAGAACTGGTAACAAATAATGATTTAATTTCAATACCATTATGTTTATTGTAGAAAGTTTGTTAAACGGACGTTCAGTGGCCGATAAATGTTTGTGACACACACCCACACATTTATACTTGAGAGGTTGATTCTTCATCCATCAGGCAATTTTATTAGAAGGTGAATGCTCTATGTACTTATTAGCTCGAATGTAAATGTGTTGTGCAGAATGGGTTCTAAACTTCACTTGCATATTCTAGCTCTAGCCGAGAATTGGTTGTTGAACTTGTTTTATTGGAATGAAGTTAATCGATGAAGAAGTATGGAAGTTAGTAGTGAGTATAGTATGTGTAATTGTGTGCAGGTCTGGGTCGCAGGCGGGCGGGCCTCTGGCGCGGCGCGGCGGCATGGCGCGCGCGCGCGGCGCCGCGGCGGCATGGCGGTGAGCTGCTCCGAGGTGATGTACGGCGCCTACTACCCGTACCTGTACGGGCGCGGGGCGGCGCGCTCCTTCCACCACGCGCCGCACTTCCAGTACGACCGGGTTAGTGTGTGCCAATTATACCTTACAAACACGCGACAATCCACCACAAACACCTGTTATACCTCACTCCTATAAAGCCTACGTGCCTAGTTGATAGCCAAATTGTGATCTCCTCCCTCCGTGTGACTCTAATTACGGTGGCAGCTCCTTTTCCTCTATATTCCCGTTTTCTTTCTTTTGGATACTTCAAAAAAAAAACGATTGAATTGAGTAATCTGTTTCGTCCTGTTTAATATTGTGGCAATCAATCAATAAAAAATAATGATGTTCAGACTATTTCAGTCCTCCGTGGTCACAGGTATACGCGCAGCCTAAAGTGACCTCTGTAGTACTCAGCAACCTCTAACAGGCCGGTGGCATGACTAGCCGACTTGTGCTCACTGAGGCCTCTTCGAACCCTCGAGCACAAGATTTGTCATTCGTATTGCGCAAACATGTTGCGGACAAGGTCGGTCAGTGGCGGCGTCGGGTGGTACCCGGGGCGACTACCTATTGAGCACCCCCAAAAAAACGACAAAATCAAAATCAAAATCAAAAGTCATTTATTCAAACTTGGCTGCAAAACAGCACTTTTCGAACGTCAAAAAATAAATTTACAAAAGACAGCCCCCAAAACGCCCACCCTTCACCACTTCCTATGTGTTTTTGCTGGGAAGAAGAAGTGGCGCAACAAACTCCCCAGCAACACATGTCAATCAAATCACGGACCAATCTTATAATGCTTAGAACGCGATCTTTGATGATATTTGTTGTATTTTTATGCGAGCGAAACGAGCCCGAAAATTTTAGATTTTGGGACACAAAAAGTAAACAAGTTTGTACAAAAACCAAAAGCAGTCATCGAAAAGAAGTGCATAAAGTTGGGCGAGCGAAGCGAACGCGAAATTTTTTGAGTTTTGGGACGCAAAAGTACCTAAACAATTGATAAAACAATATTGTAATAGGCAGGTGTTCTTCATCACTTCTTCTCTCCTGCCTACTTTCCACTAGGGAGTGCTGAAAGGGTACTATACTTTTGTAATTTTGACGTGAAAAAGTACTAAAAACTAGCCTACTTCCAATAAACGTTTTTGATTGTGACTAAAAAACGCCACTGCAAATCGAAGAAGCCGCGAGCGTAGCGAGCGCGAATTTTTTCAAGTTTTTCGACACAAAAGTACCTGAACAGCTTGTAAAAAGTCACCGCAAAGTAAGCGCAGAATAAATTTGAAATAAAGACGAAAATCGCGAGCGAAGCGAGCTCATTTCTTTCTTTAGAGGGGTGACAGTCGAACTGTATCACCCCCCTCAGTCCGGCCTCGATGTCTCGCGCGATTTGACATTGCACAGCGACTGGTAAGTAGTGACCTAGATTTGCAGATTTGAATGACACCTTCCGTGACTTGTCCCTTCTGCCCGCGCTATCCTGGTCGTGCAGACACTTATGTGCCGACCGAGATGGCACCCCCCTAGATGTGGTACCCGGGGCGGACCGCCCCCTCCGTCCTCCCCCCCACCCATTACGCTGCTACAGAGGTTGGATCCCATGAACCACCTTATGACTTGCCTTTTAAACTAAAATCATTATTATTAAAATATAAGATACTCAAATCAAATGTCTGTATGATTTGTGGTTGCATCATGTGTGAAGTGAAGCGGTCACACGCAAGTGACCAGCAGTGGTTCACAGAGTGGGTTTAGTTTTTGCGTGTGTCGGCGCGGCCGGTCCGACCGGCCATAGAGCACGCGCGCAAAAACTGCCGCCCGCGTCTCCCGCGCCGCCACTACATATGTGCTCAGCTGCCAGAGCAGTCGCTTACCACCGGCGGCTCTCACGAACTCACTTCTTAACCACAGATATATAAATAATGTGTATAACAACAACAATGCACTACACCGAATAAATCAATATTTCTCAAATTGTGTTTCTCAATCAGCTCGATTGTACTGAACATATTCATATACCTAAGTAATTGTACTTACTGGTCGTGTCTCTGCTCTGTCGTAACGTAATTCGTATTGGTCCTGTAGGTACCTATGTAAACTAAACAAATCATCAGCAAATACCTATGATGAGATCGAATGCCACATAATTGATGTACTTATTGGTTTACACAAGTGCTAAGTGCCAAGTATTATTCCTTATATTTCCTTACTTCTGCACCAACTAAAAGACCATTTCGAAAATAAAAAATTAAATTAATCGTTCGACACTGCAATGATAATAAATATTTTAGAGAAGTCGATGTAGGTAGTAGGTACATCGAGTTTACATAGCGATAGGTTGTATGTTGGTATAGCGTGTGGTGGCAGTAGAGGGTAACGCTCGACGTGTTGCAGTTGAACGTGCAGAGCGGCGCGGCCAATGCCGGCAGCGAGGCGTACGGCGCCGCCGCGCTCAGCTCGGGCTCGGCGTCGTCGGGCGCGCAGTCGCCGGGCAGCCCGCCGCACGCGCACCTGCCGCACCACGCGCGCCTGCGCGCCAAGGAGGAGGACCTGTCCGCGCACGGCCGCGCCAGCGCTGACGGTACACACCCAAACATCTATTCCAACACTGTACTAACCATTTCATACTCTGATAATAACTATCACAACAGTTACATAGATCAGTTTACCGTAACAAACTTTATGTGTAGAGATGTAAATGAAACTAGTAAATACTTGTAGTACTTAATGTTAGTGACACAAGGTCGGAGCTGTAACACGAGTCGTCCTGCAGGGGGCGGGTCGTCGGAGTCGGAGACGGAGTGCGGCGCGGGCGCGGCGCGGGCGCGCGCCCAGTACGTCAGCGCCAACTGCGTCGTGTTCACGCACTACTCGGGCGACGTGGCCGCTGTCGTCGACGAGCACTTCGCTAGGGCTCTCTCGCTTGACAAGCCCAAAGGTAAGCCTAACATCCTACCTACATCCTTCAACGATTGCTTTGCACTGAATGCCTTCGCTTTTTGGTCTTACAACTTACAAACTCAAAACAGCAGGTATTTCACGTTTAGAGAATCTTCTCTTTAAGACGACTCAGAAGGGTCTATTCCGCCATCAGTTGGCTCGGGAAAGGATAGATATCTTATATCGGAACACATTGTCAGACGCCAAGCATCTAGCTAGGGCTATCCGTCCAAAGCTTGACGTAATCGGCATCGCAGAACAAACACCTGCATATTGCCTACTTAGACTGCATTAGGCACTAAGAACCAGAAAGTTATAGCAGACATCGGTTTGTACAGGTTAGTTAGAGTGGAGGCGAGTCTCGCCATTACGCGCGGCCAGGGTGCGGCGCGCCTGCGCAGTACACAGTACTGGACAACTGTCTTACTCTGATCTCATTAACATCAGGTGAACAATTTACCTCAACATTCTTAAATTCTAAAATCCCCAGTTGATATCTAGTCTTCATAATACCTAGTTTCTTTCTAAAATGTAACTAAGAAAAATAACAACTTTGTTTATTTGGGAAGTAATTCGACATTTGATAACCAGCTATGTAGTATTTTGAAGTGAGCTGGAAGAGCGAGTCCGCGGCAGTGAGTCCGGGCCGTTACCGGGAACTTTCAGTAAAAAGGGTCGGCGAGCCGTTCGAGGAAGCGCGGGAACAATGCGGCGGCCGCGGCTTGCTCCCGGCGCAGCTCACTAGAATTCACTAGATAAATCACTGAAGTGCGTCTCAGACTCGCCTTAATTAAACCTGACTTTCATTGCAAAGTAGAGACCCTCTCGCGCCCCTCATTACGTTATTTCATTCTTGTGCTTCTACTTAGTTAATCGCGCTCCTATTATTCTTACCTATGTCTGCTGGAAAGGATGGACTCAATGTCAAAGTAAAAATAAAAAATTCTAATGGGTCTATGAAAGCTCTTTCGAAACGTCAAACTAGTTGCACGGTTCCAAAGAGTTAGTCTCATGGAGAAGAACCGGCAAGAAGCTCCATGAACACTCTTAAAAGAAAAATATTTCGGTATTTACAATAGTTTTCTAGTTATTCTTGAGAAAGCTATGTACAATGCAAATGATTTATTATACAAAATAATTTTAGTGCAACTGTGGTGAAGTTTGTGTCCAAGACGCATGGGTCCGATTGTGAATGGTGTCTGTACCTACAAGTTAGGCGTTTGTCACCGTGGCACGAGCTATACATCTACGTGTTTGGTATTTGGATATCTACAGTTAAAATGCGTCGTGTTCAGACATCGGTGTATGTATGCTAGTTAGGGCTGCAGAGCGATTATGACACCAATGTCGATCGCATTGGTGACGCAACTTAAAACCGGTTGGTGCGGTCGATCCAAAAAATACAGCGAATCGTCGAGCGAGACGAAGCGACGAGAGTCTGGACATAGTTACGCGGCTGTGATTAGATCGGAAAAACTGAGGCCATTACTTAAAAGATGGCCGAAAGGAGCCGCGCGACAAAAACGTATAAGTTGGCATAGTCGTGGCCGAGGTCGGGGCAGCTTTGTGCGGCCGCCGCACATTCTTCGCGCGCGCGCAAAAACCCGCTCCCAGCGGCACGCTCCGCCAGCACCGCGCGACCTTTGTACGCCCAGCGGATCACTAATGCTTATTCGGCTGCGTGACGTTCTGTCACTAAGAGAAGCCACAGACAATCTTTTTCTATATCACAATTTTGTGGACTGCAGCTATGCCTACATGTATAGGATTCCTAAATTAAAATTGTTTTACATTACTAGATATATACTGCCTAGGCGAGGCCCGAGTAATGTTGTCCCCGGGATTACTTCGTTGACGGGATCCGGGGCCTGGTCGAGCTGCTGACAGAACTTGTTTCACGAATAGCTCCTTGTGAAGAGCTGTACAATGCGTAGACACAAGGTCAGCGACATGGCGCATGACGCTACATGCAGCCGGGAGCGCCGCGTCACTCGCGTCCGCACAGACCGGGGCGTCACAGGCCTCAATGAAATAATAGCATCGGCACGTGTAGGCTCTAATCGATCAGTATTTACAGTTTTGTGAAGTAACTTCACAGCCTACATGTTGTCTCCCAGCTGCACAGAGCTCTCGTCATCACTAGACATCGCGTTATTTAGCATTTACATGTTTGTGCCCATATGCTAAAGCTCATATGTTCCCTCACCAGCGTCAATACATATTTAGGTATTTTCATTTGTCGTGTATACTTTAGGGGTTATGTAAGTCAGGCTTGTTGTATTTTGCGGCAAACGTCAAACTGCGGACAGCAAGATGCTGTGCGTGTGTCTCACAACACTCAGCAAACCGACTGATAGAAAATTATATGAAAACTTTAATTATTTTGACTATTTTTTCTGACAGAAAAGCAAGAGAATTCAGTTTATAATGAAAGTCAATGAAAATTGATATACCTACTTACTCAAAAATACCTATAATTTTGCCTTGATGTATCACAAAAAAATGATAGTGCCAAATAGGTACCACGCCGAAAACAATAGGTCCTACGTAGAGGTCAAACTGAGAAACTTTTTTTAAGTCGGTTAAATATGTAAAACATATTATTTTATACCACCTTGATAGTAAGTCCGCCGCGCAGAATCTTTGGCATTCGTTATTTTTCTGCGAAGCTGACGTTTGCATTTTTAATCGATTTCCCAAAAGGAGGAGGTTCTCAATTCGACCGTATTTTTTTTTGTATGTTTGTTACGCGATTACTCCGCCATTTATGAATCTTTTTGATTATTATTTTTTTGTTTGATAGGGTATACTTCCGAGGTGGTCCCATTGTTATCAGGTCAGGATCTGATGATGGGAACCCCGAGAAATCGAGGGCAACTTTCGGAAGTTGTAGGCACACATAGGGTAAAAACTTAACACTCAGGTGTATGCCTGATAGCACTATTTAACAGTGAAGGTTTGGAGCTGACCTGATGATGGAGACCAGAGAAGGTCGAGGGAACTCGACAACTGAATATGTAAATTACCTCGTGTTTGGGCTTATATTATTCGTTTTGACGAGATCTTTGCAACAGTGAAGGTTTGGAGCTGACCTGACGATGGAGAAGGTCGAGGGAACTCGACAATCGAATATGTAAACTACCTCGAGTTTTCGCTTATAATATTCGTATTGGCGAGACCTTTGCACTAATGCGGATAGTGACAACTATGCTTATCACTGAAAAGCCAAAAATAAAAAAAAACTTTTTACTAAAAAATAAAACCGACTTCCAAAAACACTATGTTATTATGTGTTTGTGTGATCTTGATGTGTTTATCTAAACCTACCTCACTCTCTAAGGTGGTCATTTATATATTCGTTTTAATTAGGCGGCTCTTACTAGACCCACAGCAACATTGTGCAGTATTATATTACAGTTGTAAAAACATTGAGGAATGAAATTAAATTTTTGTCCCTAAAAATCACTGCGCTATCTTCAATATCCTACTAATATTATAAACGCGAAAGTTTGTATGTATGGATGTGTGGGAATGAATGTCGAGTGGAATGGAACGTGACAGAATATGAGGGAGGCGTGAGCGAGTGAGCGAAGGAGTGAGAGAGAGGGACTGAATGAACGGGGGTTAGAGGCAACCACGCGGTACTGAGTGTAACGAACGAGCCAAAGTAGTTGAAATAAAAGTTGTAATAAGTGTTTAAAACGGGATTTTATTTCAAAGTCATCGATCCCAGCACGAAGAGAGCTACAGATTTTGGGGGCTCGTCCGGGATCGATCAACGACGAATTTCCACGAAGTTTTCTACGACGCACCGGCCGGCGCGACGCGGCGGCCATTAAATTTGAATTACGAAGTTACGGAGCACGATGGAATCGAAATCAACGACGATTACGACTGCAGCGGCGCCGGTGGCGTTCGGGCTCACAGAGGGGCTCATCGAGAAGTTCAGCGGAGACGACAAATCTTACTCGTCGAGTAAGTGGGCTCAAGACATCGAGGATAACACTGAGATATTTCAGTGGACGCCGCAACAAACTTTGATCGTAGCTCGCCGGTCACTCACCGGGACGGCTGAGCTATGGTTAAAATCCGAGAAGGCATTCAAAACCTACGGCGATCTCAAGGCTGCGCTTGTGAAGGAATTTCCAGACACCGCGAACGTCAAGGAAATGCACGAGCTAATGGCGGCACGCAAGAAATTAAAAGGCGAGACGTATTATCAGTACATGTTGCATATGAAAGAGCTAGCGCGGCGTGCGAAATTTCCCGACTACATCGCGATACAGTACATCGTGGATGGCATCGACGATTACGAGAGCAATAAGGTGATTCTGTACGGCGTGACCACGTTTCCAGCATTGAAGGAAAAGCTGGCTTTCTATGAGAAAATGAAGTCCAAAACCAGGGAGCGAGAAAAGAGAACCGAGAGGTTAAAAGGTCATGCGAGGTCGGCGGAGGCGTCCTCGGCAGCATCGGGATCGGCGAGGCGGTGCTATAGCTGTGGTGACATGGGACATGAAGCGGGTGTGTGTAAAAACGGATTGAAGTGTTTTGGGTGTAATCAGTTCGGTCACATTCGTAACCAGTGTCCCGTAAATCCGATGAGATCTACGGCTACAGCATCGGCATCGGGTCATTCAGGCGCCAAGATGGCGGGCGCAGGCGGCAGCGGCGCTCACGGCGGCCGAGGAGGCGGGGCTTCCGGTTCCGGGGAGGCCGGAAAGTTGGGACCCAAGCGACCCGCGGCTATGTTCGGAACGGTGAACGAAGTAAGCGGAAACGAGACTGTCCGCGCGGTCATAGACAATGAAACGTCACTGACATTGACAGATGTCAACACTGTAAATGTGACAGCTACGAGTTACGAAGATCGAAACGTTAACATCACGCATGTAAACAAATGTGTTCGGAAGCCGGTAAAAGACATTAAAATTAATAATACAGTTTTAAATGCTCTCGTAGATTCAGGTAGTGATGTGAACCTATTATCTTTGTTGTATTTACCTATGTTGAACGCCGAAGTGGCGAGTGAAACGTTAACGATGTCTGGATTAGGCCGTAGTGAAATACAATCAAGGGGCAGCGTCTCTGTTGGACTTGAGATTGATAATCAGTGTTTTAATGGTGTAGTTTTTCATTTAGTTCCACCAGAGGTGATGCCCTACGACGTAATAATAGGTCAAGAGTTCCTGGGTCGTGTTACTGTGGTAATGAATGAAGGGGGTATTAGGTTTTTTCCCATTGGTTGTTGTGAATGGGTTGGTCAAATTGATTGTTTTCCAGGATGTGTAGCAGTCAATGTTGATCACATTCAAGATCCAGCAGTAAGGAGTGAGGTTATGCAATGTGTTGAGGAGTATAAGCCATTGTATAAGGAAGAGGCCCCGATCCAACTTCAAATTGTATTGAAGGATGACATCCCAGTGCGACAGCGACCCAGACGACTGTCACTTATGGAGCAACAGGTAGTGGAAGATCAAATCGAGGAATGGCTTGATAAAGGCATCGTGAGGGTGAGTTTCTCAGATTACTCCAGTCCTTTAGTGCTAGTAAAGAAGAAAGATGGTTCGACTAGGGTCTGTGTGGACTATAGGCAGGTCAACAAGAAAATAGTTAAGGATGAATTTCCACTTCCCGTAATCCATGATCTGATTGACAAATTGCAGGAAGCTAAGGTATTCAGTGTACTTGATTTGAAAAGTGGGTTCTTTCATTTGAAGGTCAGCGAGGAGTCTATTAAGTACACATCATTTGTCACTCACCACGGGCAGTTTGAATTTCTCCGTGCCCCGTTTGGTTTGTCCACCTGTCCCAAGACTTTTATGAGATTTGTGAGTATAATCTTTAGAAATTTGATTTCCCAAGGAGTGTTAATCATATTTATCGATGACATTATAATTCCAGCCTTGGATGAAGTTCAGGCTGTATCGAGGTTGAAGCAAGTGCTAGAAGTCGCAGCACATTATGGCTTGGAGATTAATTGGAAAAAGGCGAACCTACTGCAGCGTGAAGTTGAGTACTTGGGCCACAGGGTGAAGGATGGAGAAGTACGGCCGAGTACAGATAAGGTGGATGCAGTCATAAGGTACCCTGAGCCAAGAACCCTCAAGCACTTGCACAGTTTTGTTGGATTGACAAGCTATTTCAGGAAGTACATTGAAAATTATGCTTCTGTGGCGAAGCCATTGACTGATTTATTAAAGAAGAATACAGAGTTCATATTTGAGGATAAGGAAAGAAAAGCTTTTGAGACACTGAAGAATAAATTAGCTAGCGGACCTGTTCTGAAGATTTTCAATCCGAAGTTGAAGACTGAATTGCACACCGATGCCTCAGGTGTAGCATTGGCTGCAATACTCATGCAACACCATCCAGGGTCAGGCTTACACCCAGTACATTACATGAGTAAGAAGACAACTGACATTCAGAGCCGGTACTCAAGCTACGAATTGGAAGCACTAGCCATCATAGAAGGTATCAGGAAGTTCAGGCACTACCTTTATGGTATTCCATTTAAAATAGTCACAGACTGTAAGGCTTTTGAATTAACACTTAAGAAGAAAGACTTGTCAGCCAAGGTAGCCAGGTGGGTCCTCATGCTCAGTGAATATGATTTCGAAGTGGAGCACAGAGCGGGCTCCAGGATGCAGCATGCAGATGCTTTGAGCCGCATACCAACAGTGGCAGTGGTTACTACTCTGCAGGAGAGTTTACGCCAAGCACAAGATCAAGAGGATGGCATAAAAGCCATAAAGGAAATTTTGAGAGGAGGAAGTCCATACGACGATTATTGGTTAGAAAATGGTGTGTTGTATAAGACTGAGCAGAAGCTGTTTGTAGTGCCAAGAAGTTTGGAGAAAGAAATTATTAACAGAGTACACAGCAAAGGTCACTTTGGAAAGTCTAAGATGAAAGAGTTACTGAATAAGGAATATTACATTAGAGATGTGGACAAGAAGATGCAGGATTTTTTATTGAGTTGCATTCCTTGCCTACTAGCAACAAGGAAGGAAGGAAAACAGGAAGGATTCTTGAATCCGATAGAGAAAGAAGGTGTTCCATTTGATACCCTGCATTTAGACCATATTGGTCCACTTACAGAGACAAGAAAGCAATACAACTACATACTCACGGTGATAGATGGGTTTACGAAGTTCGTATGGCTGTTTCCCACGAAAACTACTTCATCATCAGAGACATTAAGGAAAATTCAGATTCATCAGCAAATATTTGGGAACCCCCGGCGGTTCATAACAGACCGGGGAACGGCATTTACAAGTAATGAGTTTAAGAGTTATTGTGAAGAAGAAAAGATATCTCATGTAAAGATTACTACTGGTGTGCCACGTGGTAATGGCCAAGTGGAGAGAGTACATCGAATACTTATTCCAGTTTTAACAAAACTATGTTTGGAGAATCCTGCAGTATGGTACAAGCATGTAAGCAAAGTGCAGAGGGCACTCAACTCTACTTTCCAGAGAAGCATAAACACAACACCATTTGAACTACTGATGGGAGTAAAAATGAAGGGTAAGGAAGATTTGGAAATTCTACAACTATTACAGGAAGAAAATACACTACAATATGATGAAAATAGAGAGAAGATAAGGCAGCAGGCCAAAGAACAGATTCTAAAGATACAAGAGGAAAATAAAAAACAATATGATAGAAAGAGGAAGGAAAGTTCAAAGTATAAGGAAGGTGATTTAGTGGCGATTAAAAGAACACAGTTCGGTCCAGGGTTGAAGCTGAAACCTAAATACCTAGGCCCTTATAGAGTGGTGAAATGCAAGCGTAAGGATCGCTATGACGTAGAGAAACTTGATAGTTCTGTAGAGGGTCCCCAGCGTTCATCCAGTTCAGCTGACCAAATGAAGAGATGGCCTCAACACGGTGACGCCGAGATGCTGGAGGAGTAGCAGTCACCTTACTCCGCAGGTTATTATTGCAGTTCTTATTTCAGGAGGGGTTAACTTTCGTTCATTATCACAGTGCCATGGCGTAGGGCTATCTGTACCAGAGTATTTACTATGTTATTTTTCTATGTAAAACTAAACATTTTGTTTTCTAAACCTATAAATTGTATTAAGTTCGAAGTAACATTTAAATGTTTTTGCCAATGTAGAGTTGTATGTTTTAAATTCAGAAACAAGATTGTCTTGTAGGAAGTAGTTATGTGTATTAGGTTGTTGTAGAGTATGGTTCCAGTTTATTTTATTTAACTCAATTATGTAGTGGTTATTATGATGTTTTAGTCTAGTTAGTACATAAGATTTGGTGTATGTCTGAGGACAGACATGAGTGCAGGACGGCCGAATGTGGGAATGAATGTCGAGTGGAATGGAACGTGACAGAATATGAGGGAGGCGTGAGCGAGTGAGCGAAGGAGTGAGAGAGAGGGACTGAATGAACGGGGGTTAGAGGCAACCACGCGGTACTGAGTGTAACGAACGAGCCAAAGTAGTTGAAATAAAAGTTGTAATAAGTGTTTAAAACGGGATTTTATTTCAAAGTCATCGATCCCAGCACGAAGAGAGCTACAGATGTATGGATGTTTGTTACTCTTTCACGCAAAAACTACTGAATGGATTTTAATGAAACTTTACAATAATATAGCTCATACATCAGAATAACACATAGTCTACAATTTGTAAACATATTGTTCGAAATACTAAACCTGCGCAGACGAAGTCGCGGGCACCAGCTAGTAATTAATAAATGAGCAAATAATTAGTAATTAAGGTTTTTATTAATTGAAAACAAATCATGTCATGTCAATCAATGAAATTAAGAATTATCTGTTTATGAATTTTAAAAGTACTTAAAAGGTAAACAAATAATATTCCGCATGATGACAGTCGTTGCTTCCTCCGACCTGCCTATGTATTTATTTGTCAGAGCGTCTCGCACACCTTTGCAGTCTTTCAAAACCCAGTCTTACGCCTCACCACAATTATTCACTACAGTTAAATATATGAAGACCTCACTTTTAGTTTGAATCGCTCGCTCGCTCTGACTTCTTCTTTCTCCTGCCCTGTTCCCAATTTTATTTGGGGTCGGCGCAATATGTCTTCTGCTTCCATTTTCCCTTGTCACTCGTCATACTGACACTCACTCCCTTCCTATTCATGTCATCTTTCAGGCAATCCATCCATCTTTTCTTAGGTCTTCCTCTTCCTCTCCATCCATCCCATTCACAAGTACCTACTCATCACACACTTTGTTGCATACGTATCACCCCTCCTCATTACATGCCCATACACTAATTTCAGACTTCCTCTAATGTTGTCATTCCTCACTAATCCATTCTTATCACACCCCACATCCACCTCAGCATTCTCATTTATGCTATATTATGCACTCTCTTCTCATCCTTCTTTGTCAGTGCCCAACACTCAGATCCATACAGGACTACAGGTCTAATCACAAATTAGACGCTCTGACTGATTTAAAAATCGCTAAAAAAACTTTTAAGTTAAACGGTTTTATCTTATGTGCACTGAAAACTAGAAAATAAAAAAAAATGTTACTTACCTATTAACCTACGTAGGTGGTCCCGGTCATATTAGAGTAAAATAAAAACGTGGTTTTTAGTATTTAATGAAAATGCCTACCGAATATTCCCTATTCTATCTAATTCATTTAGTGCGTCATTATTACATGGTCTCTTACCTGATAATTTATTACAATCTAATTCCTCAATACATGATCAAAAAATCAAAAGTAATTTACTGACTAAAAACCGTTGTGTTCCGTCGTAGGCCTTTTATGTACCTGGGCCACTGGCCTTGGCCCTGTTAGGGCTGCTGACAGTGTAATACTTGTGTAGCCCTTTCATTTGATACCCATATTGAGGGGGTAGTGGAAAAATATGTAAGTAATCCGCCATTTTGTACCGGCGACCATCTTGGATTTGCAATGTTATTGATATTACTATATTGTATCGTCATCGGAATTAAAGGTGTGTAGGTACCAAATTACAGATTAATCGATTGACAGGAAGAGGGTGAAATTTGAATTAGGTACTAAATTTGACCCAAGAATAAATAATAAATAAAACAAACGGGGTGAGCTAAATAAAACCGTTTAATAAAACCGTTTAAAAAATGTATGACCGTCTGATTGCTCTAGATTATCAATAACCAGCATGTTTTTTTTCCTTTTAGATATTGGTGATGTGAAGAAATAAGTAAATGCTGCATAATGCTCAGCATTATGCTGAGCGTTGCCCCTTTTCGCGCATAAGTGACGCAGCTGCAGAGCTTTTCTTTTTTGTTTCACTGTCTGTTTTGTCCATTGTTTTATTTGTTTGTATTTGTGTGTGTTTGTTTTCTGCGTCATTTGTGTGTTAAATAAATGGTTTTTCTTTCTTTTCTTTCTTTCTTCTTCTTCTTCTTCTTCTTCTAAATACACGATATTCATAGAGAGTTCGCAAGCCATCCCATTAGAATGGTTGATTCTGTATATAGGTTAACAAAGAGCATTGTGATCGTGCAGAGAGCGTGCCGATGGTGTCGCGCAACCTGCCCGCGTCGTTCTTCAACGCGGCGGCGGCGGCGGGCGTGGGCGCGGGCGGCGCGTGCGGCGGCGTGGACATCTACGAGTACGACCCGTGGCACCAGCACTACGGCGGCTACGGGCACGCGGCGCACCGGCACGCGGCCGAGTACCACGCCGCCGCCGCACACCACAACATGGCGGCCGCGGCCGGCTACGGCGGCCTGCTGCTGGGCCGCGGCCCGCTGCACGCGCAGTACAAGCCCGTCGAGTGGGGCGCGCAGCACGCGCCGCACCACCTCGACCCCGCCGCCTGCTCGCCCTACTCCTACCCCGCCGTGCCCGGTACGTACCCAGCTGCTGTATCCGGCACCACTGCACGCATGCCCGCGATATCAAAGGCATTTCTATAATTTGGTCGCAGAGTAAACGATCAAACGCTGCGATAAATAACCGCGCATATTTCAGTGAAAAATGTGTAACGCGGGTGTATGCGGGCCGCGCCCCGCGCTCGCTTGTATTTCAATTTTCAAAGAGATTCCGCTCGCTTCGTGCTCAAATATTTTAATTGCGATGATTTAAGCGCTTTATCCGAATGACATAACAAAGCGTGCCCACTCCGAGGCTGCTCACGCCGCCAGCACCGTCCTGTTCGTTGTAAGCTTGTAGATATAACATACCTGTAGTACTTAACTTGTTTCCAATACCAACTACATAACTAGTAGGTACCTACCTAATTACACTCTTGTAAAAAAAACGGGCACCTATGATAATCCTGGTTTAAAGGAATTTATGTAAATTTCAAAGTTTAAGGAAAAATTAAACGTTTTCAGGAAATTGTTCTCGTATTACATACCTATTATAAAAATTCAAGAAAATAAATAAATTAAACAGATAATTAAAAAGTAATCAATTAATCTACTACATCAATTGAAATAATATTCAAAACTAGCTGACCCCGCGAACTTCGTATCGTTTGAACCTTCCCTGGACCTCTACAAACATTTTAAAACCAAAATAAGCCAAATCGGTCCAGCCATTCCGGAGTTTTAGTGAGACTAACGAACAGCAATTAATTTTTTTATACAGGAATGAATTTTAAGCAGTGCACAAAAAAAAACTGGTGGTCCAGAATCATTAACTGAACATACCTGCATCATCAGTAAAAAATATTTTTTCATTCTTTTGTCCGCCCTAAAATCAGCAAAATATGGATACCAACTATTCTTACGCGCTTGGAGCAGCGCTCGCGTCAGTAAACCGGTTTCGCGTTGCCGCCGTGCCTACTATGACGACTGTGACCATGCAATCGGTTACAAAATAAACATCTTTCGATATCAATAACTTTTCTTTTTTGTACTAAAACACGACAAAATAAAAATATACGTATCTATAAAACTTATTTAACTATAAGTTGACAAAGTTTGCGCACTGGATAAAATTCATTCCTGTATATAAGATAATTATATAGTTTTCATTACATAATAAAAATAATAATTAAATAACATAGAGGCCGTGCAAATATTATGTAAGTACCTACTTAAGCAGATTTATTACAATTGTTTACTACATAAGTATGTTAGAATATGGTCGGCGATCTCATCCGGCGCTGGAGCCGCGGAAAACCTAACACGGTGAAAATCTCATCTTGTTGATAATTAAGTATATTATTAAACTACGGGAACAAATATAATGACCACCATAAAATGCTTTGATACCCTTAGTTTTGTAACCAAAAATATCTACTTAACACCAGAAAAATAAAGTTTAAAAATGTATAAGTACCAGCTATTTTAGTCACGACTCACGACTCCACTTTAAATTGTATTCGACCACCAAATTTAGTAAATGATCACCAACTCTTGACGACCAAATTAATGTATTATTTTTGCCTAAGTAAGTCACTGTGATTGCCATAAAATGTAGGCTTATTACCAAATAAAGTATTATGATGCCATATTAAGTTATGTGTCCGGCTTGCAATGCATGCGCTATCAAAATATGCGCCCCTCCCACCGCACCGCGAACGCCGCGCTGTGCCCGCCCGGACACGATCCCCAGTCAGTCAGTCTAAGAAAAGATGGATAGATTGCCTGAAAGATGATGTGAATAGGAAGGGAGTGAGTGTCAGTATGACGAGTGACAGGGAAAAATGGAAGAAAATGACATATTGCGCCGACCCCAAGTAAAATTAGGAACAGGGCAGGAGAAAGAAGAAGAAGAATGTGTTTCTCAATACACTCCCTCGAAAACACACTCTTATCGCACTGTTTAGAGGCATGCAAAAGACAATTTTCCACCCTAGTGCAGGAAAAGGGTCCCCATAATGTTATTACATTTTTTTGTATCAGGCCGAACTGATTTTTTTGGAATCAGTTTACTTAAACAGGATAGCAAGATGTAAAAACTTTGATTATCATTTTATATTAAAACGCTGGTATAATTTTGATGATCATTTACTACTTTTGGTGATCATTTACTTACTACTTTTGGGATAACAATGATTTATTTGGACTCGTTTTGCTTAAATAGGATAGCACAATTTAAAAACTTTGGTTATAATCTTACTTTAAAATGGTGGTTTAATTTTGGTGATCATTTACTATTTTTGGCTTACGCATGATTTATTTTGGAGTAATTTCACTTAAATAGGATAGCAAAATGTTAAAACTTTGGTTATAATTTTAGATTTAAATGCGAGTTTCATTTTGGTGATCATCTACTATTTTTGTCTGCTATTTGTTACTATATCTGGTGATCAGTTAAACATAAGCCTTAAACTACTCACCCGTGATCAGTAGGCTGGTCTGGTTTTTGCACAAAGAAAGTTCCTTGTCGGTCTTTGCTTGTAATTTAAAATTTCGACACACTTCGTTAACTAACTTCTGTAGGTACATTTTCAACCGACTTCAAAAAAAGGAGGAGGTTCTCAATTCGGCTGTATTTTTTTTTTTTATGTTTGTTACTCGATTTCTCAAAGACGCCTGGACCGATTTCAAAAATTCTTTTTTCATTTGAAAGGGTATGCTTGTCATTTGGTCCCATCGTCATCAGATCAGGATCTGATGGTGGAAACCCTGACAAATCGAGGGCATCTCTTGAAAATTGTAGGCGACCATGGGGGTAAAAACTTTATATTTATGTGTATATCTGATGAGACTACAATACTATGGAGGTTTAGGGCAGATCTGATGATGGAGACGACAGAGGATCGAGGGAACTCCTAAACGGCACATCTTAACTACCTCGTGTTTGGGCTTATATTATTTGTATTGACGATACCTTTGCAACAGTGAAGGTTTGGAGCTGACCTGAGGATGGCGACCAGAGAGGGTCGAGGGAACTCGACAACTGAATATGTAAACTACCTACCTCGTGTTTGGGCTTATATTATTTGTATTGACAAGACCTTTGCAACAGTGAAGGTTTGGAGCTGACCTGATGATGGAGACCAGAGAAGGTCGAGGGAACTCGACAACTGAATATGTAGAATACCTCGTATTTGGGCTTATATTCTTTGTATTGATGAGAACTTTCCACTTATACGGATAGTGACAATTATTCGTATCACTGAAAAGCTGTAAATAAAAAACTTTTTTACAAAAAAATTAAACCGACTTCCAAAAACACTAAAAAGCAAAAAAAAAAAACAAATTTTAGGTGCATCGGCCTAGAAGTCGGTGGCAAAATTAACTTAATAACATCCATTAGACACCATCCATTTTTGCTTTTTAGTGTTTTTGGAAGTCGGTTTAATTTTTTTGTAAAAAAGTTTTTTGTGCTTTCGCACTTGTATGATATTTTTTCAAACAATGTTTGGTTTATGTAATTTGGATTGGTTTTTGAAACATCTTATTTAAACGTTAAACTTAGGATGATGGAATCAACGGTAACACAAATGTTAACTTGCTTGGCTATGCTTACGATACGCCTACTCGCTATAATATCTCAACGAAACAAGACACTGACAGAGGAAAAGACAAGTGATTACTATTAGGTACTGCTAGGCAAAGGCCTCCCCATCTCGCTTCCACACTTCCCGATCTTTCGACTGGTGGAGTCCACCAGTTTCGGCGGCAGGCATCTAGTTCGTCAGTTAATACTTAGTGCGCGGTAATTCCCCTAATCGGTTCTAAAGCGAGTGGCACAACGTACGCATTATTTGCGGGAATCCCCGAAAATGCGTTTCGTATACAAGCTTAGACAATGTCTATCAATGTAAATCTAGACTCCCCTACCCCCACATGTCATAGTGCTTACGTAAACATAAATTGTATGTATATTTACAAGTGATGCACTGGCATGCAGTGCAACCACCTCTCTGAGAGCACCGACTCCCATCGCTCTGATTTTTCAGATTTTTCGTCGCAATCATGTTGCTTTATGACAAAGGGGTATTTTAAACCACATGGGTGCAATAAGTATATCTATTTAGTTAGTTATTAGTGGCACTAGGGCCATGGAGCTACTTGTCAGCAGCTGGTGGTCAGTGGCAAGTGCGCGAGTGGAGTGCGAGCGCTGCTAATGTGCCCTCGCGTGATTCGTAATCACAAGCACCCGCCACACGGAATTTAGATTCGCTTCTTAGGATAGGAATAATTGCGCCGTCGGATAACAAACGATTATAAAGAACGGTTGATGCGGTAAAAACGGCAGCCTGAGTCGGCGAGTTGAAAGGGTCTCTAGTGTCCGGAGCGGGGCGGCGGGGGCGGGGTAACGCTCCCTAATGACGACGATTAAAATTAATTTGCACGACGCGCGGGGCCCGAGCCCCTCTACGCGACCAAATTAAATTCTTGAGTCGCGATCGGGCCGCCCCCGCACCGCGCACCCCGGGGCCCTGGGCCTCTCGCTGGTATGCATCGCTCCCTTTTGTGTTGACGATGGCAGCCGTCCACTTGACTGATACCTAATGTTTTGCTCGTAGGTTAGGGAGAGACAATCTAAATACAAACGTAACTTGCCTCTTTTGTTGTAAAATTACGTAGCATAAGTACGCATTCTACGTAATCAATTTGTAGCCACGTCGAATAATCACGTAATTAATGAATATTCTTGGGTGCCTACTTATTTTATAATGATTAAACAAATTGTTGTCAATTCGTTAAAGCTTTCATTAAAGAAATGCGGATTGAATGATGATGATGAGCTCCTAGCTACCGACGTGTCAGTCGGCGGCTGCACGCGCTGGTGAGCACTAAGCTCGTCCCCTATGTTTACGCATAGGTACAATACCTACATACTTTACATAGAATTATGTATCTACATATTATATTTATTTCAAAGGGACTTAATAGAGGAAAACATTATCTAAGCTAAAAGGTGACTGTGCCTTAGGTCACATTAGTTATAAGTAGGTAGTGTAAGTAGGTACTGTAGCGCGTGGCGCGCTAGGGACCGGGGATCTTCAGGATATTCAATGAAAACATTAAAAGGAACTTTAACTTTGGTTTATTTTCTGACTCGGGGGTGAAGTGACATACTTCAGTATCAAAACTTATTCTATTCTAAATCAAATCCATTTACATTATTGTCCTGCCAGGTATTAAATATAAAACACCAAAGAGTATCTAACTAAGTACTACATCTCTACCCTACCTTGCAGATGCGTTAATTTTAGCTGATCTTAAATATGCTCAGTATTTCCGAGTGCTCAGCGTCGCGTTGCCGGCAGCTCGGCAGCTGTGTGTGTGTGCGTGCGAGGGTCGGTAAGGGGGGGCCTTGGTGAGGGCGTACGAGCCCAGGGGGCGGGGGTGGGGGGTGAGTCCACTTATTGACAAATGCCACAGCGGGGCACCCGAGCATTGTCCACAGCTTGTGTTATACCCTAGCTACTTTCGTGAAATGTGCCTTATTCCCGTCCAGTCGCACACTGAGTAATCTTACAATGGGGGGTTAAGTACACAGCCGTGGTCAAGTCATAGTATTTTATGTGAAATATATATATTTTTATACTTTGAGGACTAAGACATACAAAAAAGAGTAAATGAAAGGCAAGTTTGCTACAACTTTATCTGTACCTACTAGGTACCGTTGGAGAGCATTGGAAATTACATATTAGGTATACCTATTACCTATCATGTTAGATATATGTATGGATTCTATTTAAAGCACAATATAAAATTTGAACACAACGAATAATATTAAATGGGAATAAGTAAGTACTTAAGTATCATATGACAAAAGTATTATCTTCAACAATTTAATTAGTGTTCCACCCAGGTCCTGGAGCCAGCCCGAGGTCCGCCCTAGTACCTACCTATCTGCTCGTGTTACCTACTTGTATAGTTAGGATTTATTCCAAATGCCTATCAATGTAAGCTCAGTTTTAAATAAGTACAAATGAACATGGAGCTAGCAGCTAATTGCCACAAGTTGTCGGAGCGGCAAGATCACTTACTCTCATTAGTGGTTACTACATCTACCCGTAATCTATTTCAATGGACACTTCATAGCCTCTACTAGAGCAGGGTCGAGCGGGGCGCGGGGCGGGGCGCGGCGGGGCGGGGCGCGCCAATGGCGGCGCGCTGACCGGTGGGCGCGCCCCACACCCCTCGGCCGCCGCCCCCGCCGCCGCCCCCGCCGCCCGCGCCGCACTAAATCACAAGTCCGTGTCAATTATCGTTGTTGGTGTGTGTAGGCGGAGTGACCGCGCACACACACACGCGCGCCGCCCAGTGCTATGTGTACTGAGCTGGAGTGACGGTTCGTCATCAATGCTGGCTAGTGCAGTCAAAGTCAAAAATAATTATTTCAAATAGGCCTATAAAAGCTCTGTCGAAATGTCAAACTAGTTGCACGGTTCCAAAGAGTCGGTCTCATGGAGAAGACACGGCACGAAACTCCATAGACGCTCTTTTTAAAAGAAAACAAAATTAATTACAATAGTTTTCCATCTATTATATATAATAAGAAGAATATTATATATATAAGAAGAATATCTATTATATAAAAATATATAATATATAAAAATATAATATATATTATATAAATTCCATTATATATATAAGAAGAAATCTAACATCTTATTTTGTACCCATATTCTCTGCAAAATAAACGATTTGATTTGATCTATTCCTGAGAAAGTAAAAAAATAAATAATTAATAAGTTACACAAAATAATTTTAGTGCCATTGTAACGAGAAGAGAACTGTGAGCTGTAACCAAGTTCTAAAACAGATAATTATAGCAACTTGCGCTCCGCTTGGCTGGTCTGGGCGGAGGCAATCCCGTGCCCGTGGTCGCCGGGGAAGCCACGTGTGCAGAGAAAAATAAAAAATATATGAATTCAGCGCCAGGCATCTCTGTCATTAATGAAATCATGACTTTTATAATAGGTAAATGGTTTTAACTAGGTCCATTCTTAAACTGCTTATCAGTCAGATTCTTATGAGTGATACATTTAGGTAAGTAGGTAGCTTGTTATAAAAATGTAAACCACCAATTTATGTTTGTTACGTCTAGATATTTATCTAGTGAATTTCACTTTTAACTGTGAAATTATAAAAGTTTTTGCGAACAAATATAAGTAATTGGTATTTTCAAAAATACACAAATAGGGTTCCTAATGTAACTAAGTAGGTAAGTATGTTAATTTCCTTAAAGAAGTCTCGCGAGAACCCATAATATAGATCGCAGCCGGTTCCCCCCCCCCCTATTGGCGAAGTATACTGTATTATTATTTATTTATTTAAATCAGGCATCAAGGCATCATTATATTTACCATAATATTTGTACAAGCGGTGTTAATCTATAATTAATTGTTACACTAGTGTAGGATTACATAAATCTTGTGCTGTTAAAGTTAAGGTGTAAACAGTCGTTGTTGGTTAACCTCAAATAAATAAATACTGCTGGCCGTAGCTATATTGCTCAGCTGTCTTATTTTCTGACTGCAAAGGCAGCAGAACTAAGTCGCCCTGATAGGGAGGATATTATGGGCTCCCCACTGCAATTTACTGTCAATGGTAATGCTCAGAAATACTGTACTGTTAATTAATTCTATTTAGCTCTCATCGAGCATTATATTACCTACTTCCGAACGCGAAAAAAAACCTGAAAACTGAAACCGGTCTGGACTGAATATGGGATACAATCATGGGGAACAGCGAGCATGAGTAGGATCGACATACTGGACAGATTTCAATGTAAAGCACTGAGAACCATGTCCAGTGTACCCCGATCCGATTTACTTATTTATGTATTTTGACGTAGGCATAGACACTGTTCGTGAGGAAATAGACCGCTCGCCTGAAGTATAAGGAGAAACTCGCAATTCATGCCAAACAACTCGCACACGCCTCACGTGGAGAGGGAGAGGTGACCTACAGTACAAGCGACTGACCAGACAACACATTCCCAGTCTCGCACTAATATTAGTTGACTGAGTCAACAACACAGTCTGCTGGAAACCTCAGCAATTGAGTGGCTCTCGATCATAACTATAGTAGATCCCGCCACAGTAGTATCGTATAGATTGCCAAACAGCAGAAAAATACACAAAAAAAATGAGGAGAAGAGAACGCATTTTTTTAACCTCTGAAGCAAGTGTTCCCGAATGAAATGTGTCGCGACATTTACTTAATTACCTATCAAATTAAATTGGTACCAGTTTATTTTCAAATACGCGACAACCTGTTACTATCATAAAGTTGATAGCTAATTAAACAAAAACATTTTCTTCCTTTTAGGGTGTTTATTTTTTTTTATTTATTTTTTTTTTCTCATAGCTGCCTAGTTCTCCAATGAATTGATACCCATATTGTAAAAGTTGCATCAAAATCAACCACTTCGCCTTCTTGGATGGTGCACCATATTAGATTTAGAATAACGTCAAATTATTTTTCAAGTTAAGTAGTTAGTCTTAATAAGCACTTTCTTTTGAAATGTAAATTAAAAATGTTATCACAAATGTGGATAATAAAAGACCAGTCTGCGCAATATATTGTGACATGACACAAGCGTTTGATTATGTGAATCATGATATCCTATTAAAAAAGTTGGAAGATTACGGTATAAGAGGAAATATATTAGCACTCATGGAGTCCTATTTAAAGAACAGAAAACAGTATACGGAAGTAACACGAATAGATTTAAAGAAGAAAAAAGAAGAAATATTTAAATCAGATGTACGTTCAATTAAGTTCGGTGTGCCACAGGGAAGCGTTTTGGGCCCGCTCCTATTTCTCATATATATTAATGATCTGCCCAAAGTCACACGACATCCAATGACGCTATTTGCTGATGATAGCACTGTCGTTATTGAATCAGAAAATAAGAGTATGAGTTTATATGAAAATGAAATCAATGACACTATTTCCTCGATAGTCAATTGGATGTCCAATAATAACCTAAAAATAAATCTAGGCAAAACTAAAATTATGTGGTTCAGCCAACGTAAAGCCACTCCCCAATTAAATATTAATTATAAAGGTACACCACTGAGCACTACAGAAAAAGCAAAATTTCTGGGCGTAACCATTGACACAAAATTAAACTGGAAGGCTCATTCTGAAGAACTTAATAAAAGATTAAGTACATCGTCGTATGCCCTATGGAAACTTTCATATGTCGTGAATTCAGACGCATTAGTTACGGCATACCATGGCATCGTAGGTTCTGTGTTAAGATTTGGCATCTTATTCTGGGGCAACTCCACGAATAAGGAATTGCTGTTCAAATCCCAAAAAAGATGTATCAGGGCAATGTTTGGATTAGATATCACAGACAGCTGCAAGCCTTATTTTATAAAACATAAAATTTTAACCCTACCATCTTTATTTATTTATGAAACTGCAATTTTTGTCAAAACAAATTCAAAGAAGATGGATCAAAATTGCCCCACGTCCTATAACAATGGGACGTATCTCAAAAAAAAGATAAGAATGTTTAAAAAAATATGGCATACTCTCTAATTTATTTTTTTAACACCTTCATACGAAAAAAATGCTTTAAAAATTGTTCAGGCGCTGTTATGAAAACATCGTTCATAGGACTATTTATGGACTATTTTATTAAATTATTTTTTTGTTTGATAGGGTATACCTCACAGGTGGTCCCATAATCATCAGGTCAGGATCTGATGATGGAAACCCTGAGAAATCCAGGGCAACTTTTGAAAGTTGTAGGTATGCGCAGGATAAAAACTTGACTATAAGGTGTATGTCTTATAACAATATACAATAGTGAAGGTTTGAAGCTGACTTGATGATGGAGACCAGAGAAGGGCGAGGGAACTCGACAACTGAATATGTGAACTACCTCGTGTTTGGACTAATATTATTCGTATTGATGAGAACTTTCCACTTATGCGGATAGTGACAACTGTGCTTGTCACTGAAAAGCCAAAAATAATAAAAAAACTTTTTAAAATGGATAAAATAAAACCGACTCCCAAAGACACTGAAAAGCAAAAAAAAACTATTCTTACGAGCATCGGCCTAGGAGTCGGTGGAGAAATAAACTTAGGGACAACCATTAGACACCGACTTCTGAGGTAGTTTACATATTTTGTTGTCGAGTTCCCTCGACCTTCTCTGGTCTCCATCATCAAGTCAGCTTCAAATCTTCACTGTTGCAAAGGTCTATTCAATACAAATAATATAAGCCCAAACACGAGGTAGTTTACATATTCAGTTGTCGAGTTCCCTCGACCTTCTTTCGTCTCCATCATTAGGTCAGCTCCAAATCTTCACTGTTGCATAGTGTTATAAGACATACACCTTATGGTCAAGTTTTTATCCTGCGCATGCCTACAACTTTCAAAAGTTGCCCTGAATTTCTCAGGGTTTCCATCATCAGGTCCTGACCTGATGATTGTGGGACCTCCTGTGAGGTATACCCTATCAAACAAAAAAATAATTTAAAAATAGTCCATAAATAGTCCTATGAACGATGTTTTCATAACAGCGCCTGAACAATTTTTAGAGCATTTTTTTCGTATGAAGGTGTAAAAAAAATAAATTAGAGAGTATGCCATATTTTTTTAAACATTCTTATCTTTTTTTTGAGATACGTCCCATTGTTATAGGACGTGGGGCAATTTTGTATGGATTGTGATCCGTCTTCTTTATTTAATCGTCTCTCGGATGTGGTGAGTCGCAGCCGGAGAGATAATACTAAACTATGTGTAGTTCGATCAAACACAACACTAATGCACAATAGCATTTTATGTTTGGCCCCAGTTATCTATAATAAAATACCAAAAGAAATAAAGACTTTGAATTTAAAACTATTTAAAATACATTTGAAAAAATATCTAATTGAGAGATGCTACTATAGCTTGACAGACTTCCTAAACACCTAATATTATGACATTTTTTTATCGATTATAATTGCATTACTACAATAATATTTGTACGCTGTTTAATAACGGCAAAACATGATGATTCTTATTTATTATACCTTTAACACCTTGTATACTCATGTTTTACAAATAAAATATCTTTTATCTTTATCTTTATCTTTATGTATTTATTTATTTAAAATACTTTATGCACATTGTACAACGGCGCACTTAACGCTTTATTTACTTACATACGTATTTGTAAACATTTATATACAAACTTACTATTTTACTTCTAATACTATATTTACAAACTAAATTATTCCCTACCACTTACCTACAAACTAGAATTAAAAAATCCATAGAATTGATATCCATATTGTAGAAGTGATAAAAATAACTACTCCGCCATCTTGGATGGTCTGCCATATTGGAATCAGAATTACCTACGTCATAATAGCATATCGTGCATTAAACTTAACGTCTATTCATAATTTCAGCTCAGGCGGTTATCTCTGTATAATTGAGTTCAAAGAATTCACCGTAACATTCATATATACATTACATTGCAAGTTAAATAAAAGGTTTTGCTAATGCTCGTTAGAGAACAGTGTCGTGTGGGGCAGGTAGTGACCGTGTGTTGTGTGTGCAGGTCTGGAGGCGCAGGTGCAGGACACTTCCAAGGACCTGTACTGGTTCTGAGAGAGCCGGCGCCTCCCGCGCTCCGCCGCCGCCGTGCTGACCGCGCGCGGCCCGGCGCGCTGTGCCTCGCCAGTGGAAGGAACATTGGATCGCGTTCAGTGCACTCACGCGTACGTCTGCGATAGGGAATGATCGAGTGCAGAAGTAGCCGGTGTCGTGTCATACTTCCTGCTGGACATTAGTTAGCACACTGTGTAAGGTCGAGCCTCGAGCGGCTCTCTCGCCACTAGCATACATTCCGCGCGATGTGTCGGCGGCGCGCTAGGCGTAGTGCTGCGAGCGAGCATAATGTTATTGTACGTACTAGGAGTATCTAGCTGTATTCACATATTGTACATAATTAGGTAGGTCTAGAGTAAATAGCGAATAGTCACATTGCAGCAGACATTGTAGATAATGTACCGTAGTGCACGCTGTACAGACGCGGGACGAGTGCCGCCTCCGCATACATACAATATATACATAAAACTACTTCAACAATAAATTCCATTATCTACTGTGATTGTTTCACTTATTTGTTTTATTGCTCTACCTCCTGCCCTGCTCCTGCCCTGCCTTAGATTTTGATCCTCTAATGTTTTGTTGAACACTTAAAATTCATTTTTGGGGTTCCGTACCCAAAGGGTAAAATGGGGCCCTATTGTTTTCGCTCCTCTGTCCGTCCGTCCGTCCGTCACCAGGCTGTACCTCATGAAACGTGATAGTTAGAGTGTTGAAATTTTCACAGATGGTGTATTTTTGTTGCCGCTATAACAACAAATACTGAAAACGAAAACAAAATTAATATTTTGGGGGGCTCCCATACAACAAACGTGTTTTTTTGGTCATTTTAAATAATGGTACGGAACCCTTCGTGCGCGATTCCGACTCGCACTTGGCCGGTTTTTTTAACGTTTTTCAGCTCAGATATGTTTTCTTTCCAAGTTTCAAAGTAGTAGGTATATAGTATAGTTTCAAGTTACATGAAATTACATAGTGTTGTGTGCTGGTTCGGTTGGTATATATTGACTTTGAAACTCGGGAATAGTGTAGATTTCCAACAGTAAAACAGTTTTTCAAATCGGTTCAGTAGTTACGGAGCCTTTAAGGTCGGTTTTGTAAAAAGTTATCAAGTTATAGTTATCACGTAATGAGTTTATTACGTAGGCGTTACTACGCCAGTGCTACGCCGTAGACGTAGCGCGTGTAGCATGACCTCACGAGCATCATCTTCGTCAATATAGCGTAGCAGCGGCGTAGTAGAGAACAGAGTGAGAGAACATTTATTGTGGACGTATGCTTGGTAACATGTAGTAACGTTTCTACAGCGCCTATTGTCTTCACGCTATCTCAGAGAGCACGCTCAGGTGTCGGTGCCAACTAAGTAATGAAGTATGTCTTGCGCAGCAGAGCACTGACACGCTCGCTGCACCTAAAACAATTCTTACTACCACTTCCAGTCACTGTGTACTAGATATTCATCTTTAACTTTTTTCAACCGTTATATCTCCGACACAATTTGCTCGTAGGAAAAAAAGTATCATATTAGTTCATAGATAATTTTATACTCTACAATTTTACCTAATACTAAGATATTATTTTGATGAAACTTACCGTTTTGCTGGAAATCACAAAAAAAAAACAAAAAGAAACATTTTTTTTTCCTTTGACCTGGATTTTTTTGTTTTCCATTGGGAACTTTGAAATTTTATTTATATTCTAAACGATCTCAACAATTTTCAGCTTGTTGTGAATTAATGTAACTTCACACTAATATTTTGGTCTAATTTGACCGGACTAAGTGTTCTCAATTGTACATTCCGTTAGGTTAGTTCACTAAACATGATGGTAGAACGGAGCCACTTTGAAATCTTCAGTTTCAAATCTCCTGGGGCTCAATACTTCTAATTTAAGGTAGGTACTTAAGCGACACACGATTGATTCGACGACCTAGATTCAATTACGACATAATTACGATTGAAGGATATTTGGCATTCGGCAATGTGTATTTTAAATAAACGTTTTAAATTAAAACAATTTGTTTTTTCTGTGATGCAATAATGAATAATATTGTCTGCAATTGATTTACGATTGTATGGCAGACTACCCTGTAGACATATCACATAGGTACAGGCCAATGGAGTGCCATTGGAAAACGAATGGTGTAATACAGCAGAATTCCCGATAAAACTATAATTGAGATTCAATTGATACCCAATTGACACTTATTAAATTAGCAGAATTGAGTCATATGCAAGGCTACTTAACGAGTTGCACTCTGCTGATACGGCGTGGTCTCCCTGTATGCACATGATGTACCTACGCCGCCTAGGAAAGTATTTAGTGGCTTCTCTTGAGATAGTATCCAATTAAGATGATTCTACAGCTAGAGCAGCGACCTACTCCTGTCCGCAGATATTGTTCAAAGGTAAGGGTGGTTTCAAATAACCGAGAGTTTAGTGGCCACCTAGCTCCATGTAGTGTTGACGAATCAGCGACACACATTACGTTATACGTGTTACTTAATAAAACGGTAACATGCAGTAAGTGTACACATGTCGTACCTACACGAGTGTATTATCTGTTCTCTACATTGAAGCTTGTACAAGTTGGCCGGTACTCTTCCTGAAGCCACACAATGATATGCTAACACAATGTTTTAATTAATTATCTTTTAACGTAAACGTCGCGTCGGACACTTTAAACGTAAATAAATAAGTGATGTCTGCGTGTGGAGCGTTTTGATCTCATGTCGCTTAATGTGTTTCTAAATCGGATCCATTGTGTTGAAGCATTCTGTTAGTGTTATTTCGGAGCGCGCTCGTAAAACGTCTGTTAATCAATCCGGGATTTGAGTGCGACGTCGCGAGCGCTCGGCGCGGCTCGGGACGGCACGACGCGGCGCGGTGCGGTGCGGCGACACACGGAAATAGCACCATTAGGTGCGGGCGATGTTTGTAAACACGCGACACATTACGCCGCTGAAATAGACGAGCATTGTCACCTCGAGACAATAAGCGCTGCCGATCACAAATAACGCGCTGTCGTACTAATAGTACGCCGCGGACGCTTTTGGACACATTATGCGCATTCCTTGGTTTCACGGCGAATGCTCACCTAACTAAACATCGTGCACTAAAATAAAACTCGGGCGCGTCTCGCGACACCGTGAAATTTGTCGCGACACTTAATTTATGCTAATGGATCGTTAATGGCGTCATAAATATTATAATTAGTGTCGTTCGCGCGCTCCTCGGTGAGGAGTTTATCTCGAGCAGTGCGCTTGCCATCAGTCATAGCTTGCAGCGCGACCCGATGCGGCCCGGCGGGCCCCGGCCGCGGAGCCCCCGGCAGCCGGGCCGCTCCCTCGCTGCTCTTAGTATGCACGACACATTTTGCGGCGAATCCGCTAAGTATTGAGCGATAAACGAGTGCTCGCCAGAGAATACTGATTGTGCTCCAAACAATTATGTGTCCCGACGAGCCACTGCCATTAACTGAAGACATTTTTACAAGCGCCCCCCAGTTCGGTCGATCAAGCGATACAAATAAATTAAACGAATTACCATTAGACAGTCGTAACGAGGCCCGGAATCTGCCTGAATTACAGATGAGACAATTCGCTGTTAGCTCAGTTTTAAACGAGGAGTTATGACAATGTATCACTAACTAATGAGCAGCCGGCACAGAACAAAGCGTGGCGCCCCACTGCTGCAGACAAGTCTCACGCCGCCAACTCCTCACTTCTATTGTGTCTAGATACTACTTACTCACAGGTAGCTATTACCTTACCGTAAGTGCACTTTAATGACTCGTTTGTATATTCGGTGTAATGCCCGCATTGCACCGAAAGAAGATTTGTTATCGTAATTAATTGTTCGCTTAAATTTCTTCGCTCTTTTATGTATTTGTTCGCTTAAACTCCTATGCTTGCTTTAAAATGAGCGAATAGCGTAAGGTGTGCGGCGATTGTACCGGGAATGCGGCGTACAGTCTGCAGCAGCAGCATCATGCTCCTGCTGGCAAACAGACGGCATCGGCGGCGGCGGCGCGGAGTGACGAGCCGCCTGCCGCACGTGCTCACTGCCGGATGTGAAGTGAATTCACTTCACTGTGCGAACTCTAATCATGATCCTGTCCTCGAATGTCCTGCTTATTTAAAGAAAAAATGTTAATTTGTCTCAAAACATTCAGAACAATTTTATAAATGAGACAACCCCCGTACCTAAGTAATTAATAATAGGTAAGTACTTGTGTTGGGGCTATCTCGCTCTTTCCCTTATGTAGCAAAATTGAGACAAGGTTTTACAATTGAAGACTTAAAAATAAATGTAGACAAAATAAAAGTAAAAATATTAGGCAAAAAAAACTAAAAATCTTAGTCTTAGTTTTTGAGTAGCAGCTTTGTGTTTAAAGTGATCGTGTGTGTGTGTGTGTGTGTGTGTGTGTTTGCATATTATGGTATGTATAGTGTGTGAGCGTGTCTTCATTAAATGTATGTATAATAAAAATCGCTGACTGAAGTCTATTCAAAATAAGCTCAGTCTCCTCGTAGGTTGGTGTTTTTAGCCACTCAGTTAAGTTTTTAGACACGAATGAAGGCGCATTGTGGAACTGTAAGTTAGTGTTAATTTTATTGTAGATGTAGGCTGATTGGGTTGCATACTGGCGCTGGGCGAAGGTGGTTCTGACCCTTGGGGAGTAAGCCGCTGCATCCCTTCTTCTTTTGTCCGGTCCATCTCGACTAGGTGGAATAGATTTTTTCAAATATATGGTACCTATCTAATCCGGGGCTGCGGGTTGTTCGAAAGAGATACCGCGGCCCTGGTACATAAAAGGCCCACGACGGAACACGACGGTTTTTAGTCAGTAAGAGTCTGACACTCCCTCACCGCTGCTAACCCACAGCGGGAGGGGTCATTTGATGATTTTTGACGTCGGGGAAAAAAAAAAGGTACCTACCTATCTAATTGACATGTAGTGTGACTGTGAAGGTCGATTGTGGGATGTCTATATGGTTTTTTATTTATTTATTTAGGACACTATGGAGAACTTACAGCTAAACAAAAACTAGACAATAGAAGGAAGTCATAGTCGACAGAGAGCCAATTAGAAGTCCTCGCTTATAATATCAGCCTACAAATAACGTGATCACACATCAGTGGTCACATCTATATGGTTTACAGTGTTTACAGTGTATTACTTTGCAGAAGTGACCTTTGGGCTGTTTCTAAGTCAAGGAGTTTAGTTTTAGTGGCCCCTCCCCACACTGGTAAACAGTAGGCAACAACTGATTGAGTGAGCGCAACATAGACCCTTTTGAGTGTTTCCTGTGGCATCACATATCTGACATTTTTTAATATCCATATGAATTGATAATAATGTGATAATTGGATAACTATTGAATCTCAATAGCTGTTTTAACCTTAGCGGGCATTCTGCTACTAATAAGTATAAGACCTCTCGTATTCTAATGACATTTCATTGGCTTGCCATTGTTACCATCGCATGTATCGTATATATATAAGGTGCTTCAATATTACCTGCCAGGACTTGAATGGGGTGTAGGTAGTATCGCGTTTATAGATTACATCAGTGAAGAAATTTCGTTCCCCGGAACAGTCAATTAAATTTGAGACAGTAAACAAGTTAAATTAACATTGGCTCTACTCTGCATACCTAACGTGATTCACAAATTACGCGCGTAGTGTCGCTACGTCAATGAAAACAACTGCTATCTCTTTCTATCTGTTCTGCAAGAGTGGATAGTTTTAAACTTAAGTCGTATACGTATTTTTTTTTGTATGAGAAAAAATATGACAAATAATCAATTAATTATCTTTACTATTTAATTGTAATCTATAAACGCAATACTACCCTCCATTCAAGTCCTGGCAGATAATATTAAAGCACCTTATACAACATGTAACGTAATTAACGCACACCCTCAAACACCCTTATTAGAATATTATGTTATAATCATAATACATACACTGAATTTTTAATTTAACATGTATATGCATTGTTATTTACTAAATTAGTTATACCAATTCTTGGAGAACTTTTTGGTCATACTACCTACTACGCACGCAACGCACTCGACTCGACACAACATAACGAAACTACGGAAAAAGTCGACAATACACAAAGTCTTATTACTTTGAGTTACCGTCTATTTTAATTTGTTTTGACTGTACAGGGTTAATATGACAATAATTTCCGTAGTTTTAATTATTTTTGGGATAAAGAATTACCTATATTAAAAATGATATAAATCGATTCAGTAAACGATTCTGAACAAACTAATGTCAGGATGTGCGTTAATTAAGTTACATGTTGTATATGTAATAATAGATAATCGTAAATCATTTGCAAACAATATGATTCATTATTGAATTAAAGAAACGGATAATAATATAATAATGTTTATATAATACTAGCTTCTGCCAGCGGTTTCACCCGCATCCCGTGGGAACTACTTCCCGTCCCGTAGCGCGTTCAAACAAACAAACAAACAAACTCTTCAGCTTTATAATATTAGTATAGATAGATTTTTGATTGAATCTTCGTTGGATATCAGTCGCTCTCGCTTAAGTAAAATTAGCAGAATTAAGCCCTTGAATGATTGTACTCGAGTCACTAAGCAACCTTTAATTGACAACTACTTAATCATTTAGACGTCAAAAACTAGAAGACCTTAATCTTTTCCTTGTGTTCAAGAGCCGATTTAATATAAATGTAAATTGTGATTAGGTTATTATGGTTATGACCAACTGCCAATTTTCAACGGACTATAAAAAGGTGGAGATTTTTAATTCGTACTGCAATTCTCGAAGTCCCGTCGACCGATTTAGCAAATTCTTCTCCCCATATATGCTATTGTTGACAGGTCAGGGTTTGATCTGATTCCCTACAAAAAATCGAGGGCAACACTGGAACATTGATTTCGTTTAATATAAATACTGACATGAGACGTTTAGGTGTGGCAGTGCGTAGTCGTAGTTGAAACACATTAGTAGGCGGAAGATGATAGTGCTGGCCGCGATGGGGCGGCACGGCGCGGCGCGGCTGCGGCGCACATGCGCGGCGACGCTAACGGTTTGTTTGTGCCGCATGCCGCCGCGCTTTTTGTGCCGCTCTCGTGTTACACTCGCGCCGACACCTCCGTACACAACAGCTTCACGTTAATTGGATGACATGGTCGCTTAATGAATTTTATAGTCCGACACCCATTAGCTAATTACTAGTGTGCCTCGCAGCTGTGACCGACTGGTGACGCTCATTTTCTATTTCAAATGCATTATGTAGGTAATGAGTCCTCACCGGCAGGAATCAATAACAAATGCTTGCGGCAGGAGCGCGGCCGGACGCCGACAAGCACGCCTGGTATTTGCGCGTCCATCGCGTCACGCGTCACAGGCACGTCACGTCACTGTGGCGCGCGCTACTCGCAGCGAACACTGTCCCACTGCCAAATTCACAAGTCTTATGACATTACTTCAAGTGGAGTGCTGTACGTATTTATATGTGCAGTGTACACGTAAGTACTCACAGCTGCATCGTAGGTATTACCAAATGTCACGATGGGATGGCTGGCGCATTCGATACATACAATACAATAGGTACTATCTATACTAATATTATAAAGCTAAAGAGTTTGTTTGTTTGTTTGTTTGAACGCGCTAATCTCAGGAACTACTGGTCCGATTTGAAAATTTCTTTCAGTGTTAGATAGCCCATTTATCGAGGAAGGCTATAGGCTACTTATTATCCCGGTACGGGAAGTAGTTCCCACGGGATGTGGGTGAAACCGCTGGCAGAAGCTAGTTATTGTATACTAGCTTCAAACAAACAAACAAACACACTCTTCAGCTTTATAATATTAGTATAGATAAACGATCAAATCAATCAAATTCTAGAAGGTGACACAGCCAAGCGCTACAGCCGAGCGCCAGGCATCAGCCTGCGCTCGGCTGTAGCGCGATACGGTGCGGCGCGTATTTGAAACAATTCTGCTGCACTTAAACTCAGTAGGTGCCTAAGTATTAGACTTGAATGTTTATCATCTGTGGACCCAGGAGCGTTGGGCCTCGGAGGCGCAGCTGGAGGCGCGAGGGGGGGTGGGCAGGTGCGTTATCGGAATAATTGTCACAGCGATAATATATCTGTGTCGCCGCCGCGCGATGGTATCGCCGCTGCGCGGAATTAACACGTCGCGCACCAACGCGACCAAAACGAGGCGCGCTTTGTTCGCTATCGGGCCATCGGCTTTGTCTCACTTGGCCACTATCGTTTATTTATGCGGGCGCGGGCGCGGCACGCCGCACATTTCACGCGTTTAGCCGGTAATTGCGGCCGCGCCGAGCCCGCTCACGCCCACCTCGCTCTCCGCACTCACTCGCTGATAAACATAATCAATCGCAGAGTTCACAGACATCTAGAACTACGAACACAAATTCCCCGAGCATTAGCATCTAACCTTAGGCCCCAGTCTTCGGTTTTGATAACGATGGAAGATGATTATTTAAAAAAGCAGTCTGTCAAGGATTGCTTAGCTATACCTAATATGTACATTTAGGTATTTGTGCAGATCCTTCATTATGCAAAATTGAATAGGTATTGAAGAAGTATCGAGGAGAACTACCTAAGTCTAATCTAAGTTGATGTACCTACAAAAATATCTCGACGGTCATTGTAATTAATAAACTGCATGTATGCTTACGTAAGTTACGTAGATGTTACAGCCATAGTGATTAAATAGATATTATTCATAATCACTGATCATTATGTACAATACCCAAATTGACCTGACAATGTGATAAATTAATTACTATCTGGATATTATTCATAATAGCTGGTCAAAGTTAGCCAAAGTAATATAAATATGGTATAACCAACTTACTACTGACTAATTCTTAAAAACGGTTTAAGTTATTGTCGACTTTTTTATGATAAATCATCAAATGATTCCTCCCGTTGTGGCTTAGCAGCGTAAAGGAGTGTCAGACTGTTAGTGACTTAAACCCATTGAGGTTTGCTGAATCTCTTCGTGGCGCGCGTGGAACAACGCGCGCTGCCGAGACGGGCGCGTCTCTTCTAAGAGACGGAAGGACGATGAGCCATCCGAAACTCACCGCCCACAGACCCACGCCTACGATGGCCGCCAGACGTCACTCGACACCTGGGGCGCCCTGGTGCCTTCCACGTCCGTGGCAGCAGCTGGGATGACAGGTATTAACTTCTCTAGCGTCTGTGTGGTCCACCGTGTCCTCCGGGCCGTCCGTATAGTGGCCCGAGCCACACCTCAAAGAGGGGACTTTTCGCTACTATTATGGCGTGCCCTGCACTGGGCTAACTGGCCTTTTTTCGAATTATATTAAGGTCAGCTACCAGACACGTAGTTAACCTGAAATAATAATAATGTTTACCTAATTGTTTTGTTACATTATCCAAGTCTATGGAGATATTATATAAAACTGCTAGTTAATGTGATAAATTCTGTGTCAATTATCACTTTATCCAAATTGAGTAGATATTACAAATAATAGCTAGATAATATATATAATATTCAGACTTATTACTTTGGCTGTAACATAGACATATAGGCTTGCCGATGACCGAAAACTTTGAAATATGGCGTATGAAAAAAACAGGCCAAATGCGAGTCGGACTCGCGCACGAAGGGTTCCGTACCATTATTTATAAAATGAGCAAAAAAATCTAATTTGTTGTATGGGGGCCCAAAATGTTTATTTTATTCTAATTTTTAGTATTTGTTGTTATAGCGGCAACAGAAATAGTTCATCTGTGAAAATTTAAACTCTTTAACTATTACGGTTATGAGATACAGCCTGGTGACAGAAGGACGGACGGACGGACGGACAGAGGAGCGAAAACAATATGGTCCCGTTTTACCCTTTGGGTACGGAACCCTAAAAAGGTTGTCTGTATGAAAGGACTCGGTGTAAACTTTATGAGCTATTTGTTACAGTCCGACAAAACGAAATGAGCTAGGTATTTGGCACTCCATTTGCTACTTAACATTATAACGTTTTGGATACTTTTTACCCGGATGCGGGAAATAAGAAGTTCTCTTTGTATGTGGGTGAAAGATAAAATAACTGTAATTTTATTTTTAATTACTTATTTATTATCTGAATGTTTCATCTTTAATCTACATAATATTCCTATAGATACCAACTTATGTTACTAAACAAAGAAATAAAAATAATTGTATCAAGAGACTCATCCTCATCGCTGTCCGCGTTAATCATGTCCATGTCTGGCTGCATTGACACACTGTGTGGTAATGCTAATTCTCTGCCCGAAGCATGAGCCAGTCCATTGGGCACGAGTGGACTCCTCTAAGCGCCTACTGTTTTGTCTGCAGACATTGTGGGCTCTTGCGACCCATGCACCGAATGTTTCAGGGAGCTCACATATTCGGCCTGCATGTTCCCTGACAGTGAGCAGCTCGTAGTGAGTAGTGCCGGAGGCGAGGCGCGGGGCGCGGCGGCCGGGGCGGGGCCGGAGGCTGCGCCGATGCTATCTGCGCGATATAATTACGTTTCTTACGATGCGCGTATAAGGCATGATGGCGTATTGATGCACCGCGCAAGAAATATCATACTCTAATGATATCGACACGATTCCTTGAACCGATCGTGCGCCCTCCACCTTATTTATATCTAACGGACAAAAACTCCTAGCTAATATTAATGAGCGATGAAATCGTTTCTATTTATGTTACATACTTGTACCTACAGGTACTTAATCAGAATGTCTTAGATCCGAATGCTCGATAAGCCAACTTTTACTTTTAGTTACTAATGTATCTCGTCACTCTACTTCGACTTAATCTACTTAAGTAAGCATTGCTAACTGAGGTGAATCGCGAACCGAACCTAAGTACTTGTTTGGGGATCAAAAGTTGCCAGTTTGAGACGTTCCTCCGACGTTGAGCGAAACGACGACTACAATAGCACCCCCGACTTGTGACCCCTCTGGAATTAGGAGAACATTAATCGCTTCACAACGGAATTGCGCGTGCAATTTGATGAAAGCAGGTCGCCAGTGATACGGGAAATTACATTTTCACGGTTAATGAAACTGTAAAGGCAGCAATGGCGCCCCCCCCCCGACCCGAGCTTCCCCCCCTGCCCCCTCACCCCCCGGCAGGTCGCGCGGCGCACCGCGGTGCCCTCTCACTTCATTTCGCGAATAAATTCATCACGCGCGTCACGCACGACACGCTCACATTTCACGACTACCCTACACGCACACAGGCGCGACAACGTAGGGGACAGTCGGATATATGGAGTAGACCAGTTTTCAGTATCAGCGTAATATCTCGTTTTAACTATTTTCCCAATACGACAAAGTATAGAATCTTGTTTATTTATTATAGGTAGCCAAAACGCTAAGCGTGTTCCAGACATAGGACACCCGTACCTACTTGGATAGGTTAGTTAGGTGATCACTTATTAGTGTTATTGTTCAAGTAAACTCTCATACTATTGTAATTTTCAGATTTAAATTTTTTTTTTTGGTTTCAGAATTAAGGATATCAAAACATTTTATGGTGCTCATATTATTTATTCCCTTTCTAAATTACCATTTCACTGAGCAATGTCCTTCGGTAATTGATTCAAATTTAGGTATCAAAAAACTTTTTTACAAAAAAATTAAACCGACTTCCAAAAACACTAAAAAGCAAAAAAAAAAAAACTAATTTTAGGTGCATTGGCCTAGAAGTCGGTGTCTAATGGATGTTACTAAGTTAATTTTGCCACCGACTTGTAGGCCGATGCACCTAAAATTAGTTTTTTTTAATTTGCTTTTTAGTGTTTTTGGAAGTCGGTTTAATTTTTTTGTAAAAAAGTTTTTTATTAGTGGAAAGTTCTCATCACACAACTGAATATTTTACATATTCAGTTGTCGAGTTCCCTCGACCCTCTCTGGTCTCCATCATCAGGTCAGCTCCAAATCTTTACTGTTGAATAGTACTTTTAGGCATACACCTGAGTGTCAAGTTTTTACCCTATGTATGCTTACAACTTTCGAAGGTTGCCCTCGATTTCTCAGGGTTTCCATCATCAGATCCTGACTTGATGACTATGGGACCAACTGGCAGCTATTTCGCGTCGAACAAAAAAAGAATCACGCAAATCGGTCTATAAACCTCGGAGTAATCGATGTACATACATAGAAAAAAAAAAAAAACATACCGGCCGAATTGAGAACCTCCTCCTTTTTGGGAAGTCGGTTAAAAACGTTTCTCGTCTCATGATTATTTTTCTTGCCAGACGCCATTGTACAAAGGATAGTTGTAGAGGGCGCTGCTAGTGCATCGTTTATTAATTTCAGAAAAGAAAAATAATAAAGCGCGAAAGAGGTGATACAACTTATCAGTCAGTAGAATATATCCAACTCTACTCTACGTACACACACACGCGCCCTGTGCACAGACACAGCACGCACACACATTCCCGCGGTGATTTCTATTAACATTTCAGAGTTCCAGGTTTCACGGGTGTGTTCGGTACTTATCGGTATTATTATATGGTATAATATTAAAACATAGATTTGACTTTGACATGAAGTATTTTCGGGAAGTGGGTTGAAAATACTATCCATTCCGTACTGGGGCCCGATTCTGCTATGTTAATAATGTCAAAATTGAATAACAATTGAATCGCAATAGCAGTTTTAACCTTTTTTTTTAACGACGTCAGAAATCATCAACTGACCCCTAACGCTGTGGGTTAGCAGCGGTGAGGGAGTGTCAGACTCTTACTGACTAAAAACCGTCGTGGTCCGTCATAGGCCTTTTATGTACCAGGGCCGCGGTATCTCTTTCGAACAACCCGCAGAGCAGTTTTAACCTTAGCGAGCATTCTGCTACTAATATAAGAACAATCGTATTCCAATGACATTCGATTGGTTTGTCATTGGTCTGCCATTTGGTCTATGGGGTAGTCTGCTGTACAATCATATTGCAATCGTAAATAATTTGCAAACAAAATATGATTCATTATTGAATCACAGAAACGGATAAAACGTTTATTTAAAAGAAAAAATAGCGGAATGCCACATATGCTTCAGTCGTAATTGAGTCGTGATTGGATCTCAGTCGGATGTGAATCGTATTTCGCTTAAGTAAAATTAGTAGAATCGCGCCCCTGGTATCTACGGAAGTATGGTAAAGTATGGTACTACAGTCACTATGGTCATATGTATGCGGCTTTACCTGAAATCTTTATAACGGATCGGTCATCATCTTTGGCAGCCGACTTTAGGTAATTTTATATATAGTAGGTACTAATTCGTTTATATGTACCATTTATTTTACTCAAGTATTTTTTTACATCAGTAGGTAATTGGGAATTGAACCGTACGCTATGGAAAAATTAGTTCAGTAGTTTATTATAAGATAAACGAGGAAACGATTTGTTATGTTCCAAGTTTAAATTCGTCAATAATCTAAATTTATTTTATCGTGTATTAATTGAGTATCGAGTGGAGGGGTGTCCACATACACTAAACTTCAAACTTCGTACAGTCACAGCGTCTGCACATACTGACAACAAACGGATGGACAATCGAACAACGAAGTCTAAGTAATCGTATCTAAGTAATAGGGATCCGTTTTTGCCTTTGAGAACTTAAACCTAAAAGCGAATAAATCGAATAGTGCTAATCCCGTACCTGTAGCAGATGACAGCGACACGACTCGCCCTGCGACCGCTCCGTGATCTCGGAGCAGCTCGGTAAGCCGGGATTAGTGCTCGTAAGCCGAGCGCGAGTGGCAACGTAAACACTCGTCAAGTGTGGTGTTTGTGCAGCGAGCAGCTGGCGGCGCGGCTTAGCGCCCACATGAGCCACCCTCGCAGGTTTACGAGCCCGCTGACAGCGCGACGTGCCCGCGCTGCTGCCGGAGCCGGACAGCCGCCCTCGGAGCTGCCGATGACATCAATCACGGCGCATAGGCGGTACAGCGGTTATTTACAGCTTCCCAGCAGCGGAACATTGTCACACCCGAACGAGATACCCTAAATAGAATAATACAAGTAGTTCCTAAGCACGTTTATAGCACATACTTAAGTCAACATCCGCGGAGGAGGAGGTAGCTCATAAATTCTTAACTGTTCTGAAGCTGATTTAAGTCGTAAGTGGTTACAATGGCTTACCTGTTTAATTATTTTATTATCTACATAAAATCTTCATAATTTTTACGTATGTTAGCTTCCTGGGGTAGCAGTTTTTTCAGCAGCGGTGAGGGAGTCAGACTCACTGAATGAAAATCCATCGTGTTCCTTCGCAGGCCCTTTATGTACCAGGGCCGCGGTAACTCTTTCGAATAATCCCGCAGCCCAGGCGGGTCCTGGAGTAGGCTGTTACAGATATAGTCAAAGTCAAAAGTCAAGTCAAAGTCAATTTTTTTTTATTTCAAATAGGCCTATGATAGCTCTTTCAAAACGTCAAAGTAGTTAGTTGCAAGGTTCTAAAGAGTTGGTGTCATGGAGAAGAACGGGCAAGAAACACCATGGACACTCTTTTTAAAAGAAAATAAAACTACTTAATTAAGTAGGTACAACAGTTTTCTATCTTTCTACATTTTCTATCTATCAAATGGGATATTGAGAGCATCTATAACTACTTATTCTATCTTGTAATAATGTATTTAATATGGATGATCGGTGAGTATATTAGAGCCTAGAGCGAGATACCGCACATGTCAGACAAGAAGTGATGCCTCGCCCGCATCATGTAAATGGCCACCTCGGTGTCTCCACGTTATACAACTATTCTAAATTTCTAATGTTCGCACTGCATTATGTATCGCAGTGCGTGCGTAGTTTTTGCTTGTCCCTCTCCGCGCACAGCGGCTTCGACGCGCATAATCATTACGCGTTACCATTTAAGACACAATCGATCTCATTTCCATGATGATCAGAGCAGTGGTGATGCACGGCGCGTTGTCACGCCGCACATTAGCCGCGCGACGTAAATGCTCTGCTAAAAATACGACAGTCGACATTTACCTTTGTGTTTTAATCCGGGACTAAATCGAGCGGTCCGCAGCGCCCGCCTACAAATAACGCACAATAAATCCCCGAAGAATGCGCGTTTTGTTGCGGCGCGCGTTGTCGCCTTAATCTCACGAGACCGTTCTACAGATTTGGCTATCCGCTGCACGTATTGAGATATGCGCCGATCGTTAAACGCCCACTCGCACACATTATTCACTATGCACCTAATTCCGTCCGCGTCGGCTTTGTCGCTTGCCGTGTTCCCGCGTGTAATGGAATCCGATCACTCGTTTATCTTGATGTCAGGGCAGCTCGCCGGGCACTCAGTCGGTACGCGAGCGTACGTACCGGTGATGGTGCGTCGCCATTCATACCTGCTAACGAGCTGAGCGCTGCGCTGCTGCTGGCGGGCGCTGCAGCGCTGCAGCGGCAGGCCGCCGCGATACATCTCGCCGCTGACATGTTTACGAGCCGCCCCCGCCCGCGCGCCGCACACCCGCGCCCTCGCCCCGCGGCTTCTTATTGCATTGCGCGGGCGCCGCTCGTGAACAAATAAATTAATTTAAATGGAGGAAACGTCGCAGTGCGACACAAAGTGAGCGCGGCGGCCGGCCGACGCACCCGACGCGCCCGACGCGGCCGACGCGACCGACGCAGCAAGCGCGGACTGCTCTGCTGATGTATTTATTGTATTATAACTGCTGGACAGACACTTCAAACTCAAAGCTGCCCGCTATGGATTTATGGTAGCTAATAATCACCGTTGTAAATCTGTTGTCCGGTGCTGTGGCGGACTGCGACTGCGCACCGCCGCTGACGTCACTCGCTACATCTACGTTTAGCTCATAATATATCGCGGTTAATGTTTCTTGGTTTATATTAGCAGCTGTTTTCCCACGTGTCCCGAGGAAACCATTCCCCATACCCAGATAAAATATGTAGGTATAGCCTAGGTCACACGGGGGTGAGATAGCTTGCAACAGTGAAATATTTTTTTTAATGGGTTCTGTAGTTTCGGAGTCTTTTTTTTTTTTAATTAGTCTATGCTGTCGCACTGCTGGGCAAAAGCCTCCCCCAAAGCCTTCCACTTTTCTCTATCCACCGCTGCTTGAGGCCAGTCCGAGAGGAAGCTGTCCAAGTCTTCCTTCCAGCGTTTCCTTGGTCTCCCTCTCGGTCGCCTTCCATCCTGAGGGATCCACTTTGTGGTGATATTGGACCACTTGTCCGGGTGCATTCGACAGATGTGACCCGCCCAATTCCACTTCGGAGTCTTAAGGGTACAAAAAAATGTTCTTTATAATATTACAATAGACTAGAAATAGAGAAATAGAGTTTCTGATTTTTTACAACAATATTTGCAAGTCAAATTGTACACCGTGCAGAATGACCTGTACCTACCTACGTATATATACCTAATAGGTATTTCATAATGGTATTTTCTATCTTTACTATCTCTCTATCCTTAAAATGCTTTATTTACACTAGCGGATTTTCTGCTCGGTTTTTCCGAGTAATACCGTTTGGTTCGTAAGGACGGCGTCAATTCAATGTCCTTCAGACTGTATAAACCGTGGTACGCTGGTACGCACATACTATAGTGTAGCATTGGGAGGAGCTACTTGTGTGTAGCTAAGTGTGAGCACAGATTATATAATAGTTACGTGAGTCACTAACACACTAATAAAGGATATGCCGCTACCGGGTACTGAGTGCAGGAAGACGGATCAGTACGGCTCCATAATATGCTATTCAGATCGTAGGTTTCGGAAGTGATTAATATTATTCCAAATGCTTTGAGTCGTACTTCCAGGATGAACAAGACAGATGGTTCGGGACGCATACTGATCTGAATACGTCAAATATAAGAAACGCTTCAGCAGAGTGGCTGCCGTGTACGACGACCGCATCTACTAGTTTAGCTGAAGTAATCTGTACTACTATACTTAAAGACATTCAACATATACTAGTTAAGAGTAAATAATAGTCAGTTCAGTCGCAGTCCGAGGCTGACGATCAGCTGAGGGAGCGCGGGACACATGTGTGCAGGGAGCGACACGTGCGCACGCGCCGCGTGATAAATCTCGCGCGACTCATAAATCCGTCCCGTGAGTAAATATAACCGATGTGCGGTATTGTGCACATTGTTGCCGCCGGCTCGCCTCACTGCACCATACGAACCAATTCGACAATCTTCAATACTCATACGATACACAATAAAATAATGTTTATTATCAAACAAGAAACAAACATGTGTGCGTATGTCTGTTATGTTCACTTTCAGGCGAACGACGAGTCTAATTAATTTTATAAATAGTGTAGAGAGACTTGCATCTATTTAATGTTTAAAGTGATATTGATTCTTTAAATACCGAAATTAGTGTAAGCAGGAGTTTCTTACCGGTTCTTCTCCATTGAATCCACTTTTTGGATCATCGTTGCATTGTCTGCAACTGTACCTGCAAATACCTATCTATACTACTTAGTAATACTAAAGAGGATAAGTTTTTTTGTTTATTTTGTAATTTGGTGTACGAGTTCAGGGGGCTCGTACATTACCGTTGGTTGAGTTCAGTTGAATGTTGAGTGTGCTGATGAATGAATACCCTTTACTAGTTATTTAAGGTTTATTATCCACCAGTTACAGTTTAGTAGCAGTTTTAATGATTCTCACAGATACGACCGTTTCACTGGAGCAAGTTTTTATAATTGTTACAAATTAAGTGAATCGAAACTACTGAACCTATTTGAAAATTCTTTCACTTTTGGGAAGCTAGACTATCCCCGACTCCTCAAGAATCACAGTCAGGATAATAAGGGAAACTAAACTCGAAACTATGAGAAACCAGCTATTTTGAAATAAATAAGTAGGAACTTTTGACTTTGACATTACTAACAATATTGACATCAGGCTGTCACTGCGTTGACTACCTACTACATAGTAATGAGTGTACTATGTAGTAGGATTGATAATTCGATACTTATGTTTTTAGATGATATTCGATTGCTCTAGCATCGCTCAGTGATGCACGCCGGGCGGCACGAGCCCTGCACCACAGCGTCTGGTGTGCTGCTCACATCTGACTCTGTATTATGACAGCACACATTATGAATGCTCCGGAGGATCTAAGTTACTTTGATGGGATTGGGGAATAAAGACACGTCGCACAGATTTACTGGCGGGTATCAAAAGGTTAAGCAATGCGAGCAATAACTTAGTGATGTTGTGCGGCGTCGCTCATTAATTAGAAGGGCGGCGAGGTGCGGGGCGAGAGGGGAGAGGGAAGTTATGACAGTAAGTAATGGGCGACGTTAAAAAGATGTCAAACAAAGTGTCGGCGGCGGCGCGGCCGACGCTCTACAGACATCTAAACATTTACTTAACGACTGATCATTAATTATTGCACGGCGCGGTTACTTGCACACTCTTTCAGATAGGATTTTGTGTTTAATTTGATATAAAAGCCATACCTTCATAGAAAGAAGAATCACTAACATGGGCAAGTCGGCGGGCGATGCGTCATCTTTACACGAATGACAGTTTAAAACGCAAAATATATATTTGCAATTATGTACTTAGTTTTGTTAATTTTCTCTATATACTGATCATAGGTCGGCTGAAATAAACGGTCGTATTTCACATGACATTACTTAAATATTTTCCTTTAAGTATTTTTTTTTATTTTGCTGGTTAATTGTAATAACGTTTACTATCTCGTAAGTGACCGCGTTTATTATACCATAAATCGACTGAAAACCGATGAGAGCATTGTTAAATAAACTGTTCTAAAACTATATGCTACGTGACGAAGTTTGACGACAGCTTTAACTTGCAAAACTTGGTACTAGTTAAACCCGCATTATGTTGCCAATTACACAATATGCATTATTTTCAGTAGGCATTAGCTGTTTCCTGCAATTTCACCCGCGCTCAAAATTGCTATGTGAAGGTGTTAGTAGAGTGTGCCGCCCCAGGGAGGCACGTTTCAACGCGCAATGCCACGCATACGCTGCCGACGATAAAAATATTTGAACCTAATGAGCTTTCATTATGAATGGCTCATAAAATTAAACAGCCGCAAGAACACCGTTTATAAATATTTATAGCATCCTAAGTACCACGCAGTAACTAGGCGATGACGATGATATGAAATGTGATGGCACATCACTAGCTGTTTCGAGTGCTTTTACTCGCATCCCAGGGGATCGAGGTGTTTCTCTGTAATGTATGATGTACCCCCGTTCGCGTCTCAGTTGATACAGTATGGATGAAGCGGGTTGCAGAGTGTGTCAGTAGCGCCGGTGGAGGCGGTCACATGTCACGCTCATTACAGTTGCAGCTCATCTGCATGCGAGTAGTTTTTGCAATCGGCCCGCATCCGGCGCCGTCCGACACTAATGAGGAAACTGTGCCACATGTAGTGATAGCTCGCCCGCCTGCGCTTTCTACTCACTCATCTACATACATTACTAACACGCTGCATTATTCTAACAAATACTTTACTTACCACCAGTACTTACATACTGCTAATATGAATGTTTTCATCCGTCGTCGCCGTCATGTTCACCGACCAGATACCTAATGTCTGAAAAATATTTCAACAATGACGACACACTAAGCTACGATGCCTGCGGGTCTACGGTGCTACGTCGTAGCAAGGTTCGTGCTACGGAGCAGTTTAGACATAGCTTAACTTTAATCTCGTATTTACCAACAATTGATTTGCATGACTTTTAACTTCCACACACATGCACCCGGTATGTCGGTGCTTGCACGTGTGCATGTGTGCGTGCAAGAAGTGGGCGGACACGCGCTCTTCGCCACGCCTACCGATTTACAGGCCTCGTTCAAACTGTTGGGTATCATACTCGGCTTGTGTACTCGAGTAATAATACAAAACAATTCAAATCAGCAATCATAATCATCTCCGGAAAAAAATACCTTAAAATTCGTTGAATAACACTAGTGCGCTTTATTAGGAGAAGCATAAGGAGATAATGAGGTAGCTATAGTTGGCAGTAGGTGTGCGTGCTGGTGACACTTCATAGAACTAGTGGCGCATGATGAAGTAATAAGCGGCGTTAAACTGAGTGGCCCATTATTGACGAGTTTGTCGATAATAATGTCGCAGGGCTGCGGGGCGCCGGGGGGGGGGAGGGGGCAGACTTCCCAGAAGTGTGGTTGAGCTGACGATGTGTATGTGTGTGAGCGGCACAGTGGCGAGCACTTGCCTCACGTCGCTGAGTGTTGTGCAGCCGCTGCCGAGGCTGGGGCACTTGGCTCGGGCTATGCTGATGCCGTTAATGCTTATTCTCAATTGTATACTCTCAAACGAAAATAATAATCATCATTTAAGAGTATTTAGCAAGTTATGATGAACGGCATTTCCGTTTCCCGTAAATAAGCTCACATTTTTTGTTGGATCATCTGTAAGTCTCCAGATGGGAACCAACACAATTTCAGTCTACCTTTACTTACTCGCAATTAATTTCTGAGCACAAGAAGAGTTCCTTTCTCAATGTTCGTTTGGTGAAAACTATGTTTATAGCCTACCTACTCTAACGGAATCTGCCACTCATTGATGACACGTCTCAGAAACTGCTTCGTGTGGTCTTTTTATATGATAAACATGCAAAGAGTCTAAGCATTATACTAGACGATCAATAATTGTGTCCCGGCTGAAGAGAGTTCCCACTGCTGGACAAAGCGCTCCGTCAGACGTGTGTGCCGGTGTACAGCCAGCAGTGACGTCACTGCTCACTGTGAGCCCTCAGCCAGTCAGCGCACACTTTCTTACTTTATTACTCCCGCCTTTCCACTTATCATTTGCTACCGTCAACATTAGATAATTAACTTACGCCACTTACGGCTGTATTCGCAACTTGTAAGAAACTATTATAAGCAACTTATAAATGGCTTAGGTACGTAAACAAACCTTACAGGTGTAGAGGGAGCCTAAAGGCTATGTGTAAGTTCTAGAGTTTGAATCACTGTAGTCGCATGATCATCGGCAGTTGTTTCATATCAAAATTAAGACATCTCGGTATTCGGCACTTTGTAAACACCGTTTTTTGGTTTCGAGGTATGTACTTACCAAAGCAAATTTGGTATGTTTACATTTGGTATGGTACTCTGTACTCATGAATATAATACAATTTCGTCCTGCTAGAAAATGAATAATTTACGGAGCTCATTAAAAAATAAGCGCAGCGGGCCCGGGCGGGCGCAGCGTCCCCACACGGCATTCCGCGCATGTCTGCCTGATATATTAGATTTGTGTTTCATTAATTATACTTCCTGTACGTAGCGTGGTGTAGTGCTCCCCTGCACCAGCTAGCGGCCCTGCGGCCGGCTGCACACAGCACCGGCGCGCTGCACTAGTATGCGCGGGAGAGCGCGCGCCCACTTCCGCGAACCGCAGCTTACCGAATTGCGCCACCAGCACGCGCATTCCTGCTTAGCCGATTACTGAACATTCATTGGAACTGGTTCTGCTTCTACGAAGCTGCCTAGCACAGACTTAGCCACCTGAATGTATAACAGATGGCTATAAGTTAAAGCTTATGCTAGTTTTTATTCGTGATGCCAGCTCGGCGTCGGACGAGAGCTTGATTTGGGAAACTACTTTTTGAAACTTTGGACAAAGCTAAAGCAAATATGCAAAATTTAAAAAAAACCCCGACCCAAAAAAAGGACGCAATTATTATGACAAAAGGTTAATAACGCTAAACCCTATAAAAAGCAAAAAATAACTTTTAACACTACGTAAGTACCAACTAAAGCATGTCAGACTAAACTAAATTTTGTCGTGTCGGGGGACCGCTCTAAATTATTAGCCTAACGTTAGAAGTAATTATATACTATTACATTTTGGTTTATGTAAGTATTGTTGAAGGAAAAAAGCGGTCCCCCGACACGTCAAAATTAAGTTTAGTCTGACATGCTTTAGTTGGTACTTACGTAGTGTTAAAAGTTATTTTTTGCTTTTTATAGGGTTTAGCGTTTTTGACCTTTTGTCATAATAATTGCGTACTTTTTTGGGTCGGGGTTTTTTCTAAATTTATAATTTTATTTTATTTCATGCTTTTTGAAGGAGTTCCTTAATTTTTCCTTCTTTCATTTTTTATTTTTTTATTTTAAGATGGGGTCTCTATATGCGATCTCGGCCAAAGGAAGCTGTTTAACAATACTCATGCCAAAATGGCTCTGGGAGGATTGCACAGATTGAGAAACAATAAAGGTTATTCTACATTTTCAGCAAAAATATAAATCGGTTTATCCGTTTCTTTCCAGCATTCCAGGGTTTCATCCGCCACATCCCATTTCCAGCATCATCATCATCATCATCATCATCATCTCAGCCATAGGACGTCCACTGCTGAACATAGGCCTCCCCCTTTGATCTCCACAGATACCTGTTGGAAGCGACCTGCATCCAGCGTGTTCCGGCGACTTTTATAAGGTCGTCTGTCCACCTCGTTGGTGGACGTCCTACGCTGCGCTTGCTAGTCCGTGGTCTCCACTCCAGCACTTTTCGGCCCCATCTGCCATCTGCTCTGCGAGCAATATGGCCTGCCCATTGCCACTTCAACTTGCTAATCCGGTGGGCTATATCGGTGACTTTGGTTCGTCTACGGATCTCCTCGTTTCGGATTCGATCACGTAGAGAAACACCAAGCATAGCCCTCTCCATAGCTCGTTGAGCGACTTTGAGCTTTGAGATGAGGCCGATAGTGAGAGACCACGTTTCGGTGCCGTAAGTCATCACTGGTAACACACATTGGTTGAAGACTTTCGTCTTGAGGCACTGAGGTATGTCGGACGAAAAGACATTGCGTAGTTTCCCGAACGCTGCCCAGCCGAGTTGGATTCGGCGGTTGACCTCTTTCTCGAAGTTGGACCTACCTAATTGGATTACTTGTCCTAGGTAGATATATGAGTCAACAACTTCGAGTACCGAGCTTCCAACAGAGACTGGGGTGGGCTGAACATGGACATTTGACATAATTTTCGTCTTGTCCATGTTCATTTTCAGGCCCACCCGTTGTGAAACTCGGTCGAGGCCCTCGAGCATAATACTGAGTTCCTCCACCGACTTTGCCATGACTACGATGTCGTCGGCAAACCGAAGGTGAGTGATGTATTCGCCGTTGATGTTGATGCCAAGTCCTTGCCATTCCAGGAGCTTGAAGGCGTCTTCCATTGCGGCGGTAAACAGTTTCGGGGAAATTACATCCCCCTGTCTTACGCCTCTTCTCAATGGAATCGGCTTCGTGCTATGCTCCTGTACTCGGACCGACATAGTGGCGTTATTATACAAACACTTCAACACCTCGATGTACCGATAGTCAATATGGCATCGTTGGAGTGACTCAAGTACCGCCCATGTTTCCACCGAATCGAAGGCTTTCTCATAGTCCACAAACGCTAAGCATAATGGCAAGTTATACTCCTCGGTCTTCTGTATAACTTGCCGCAGCGTATGGATGTGGTCTATGGTACTAAAGCCTCTTCGGAAACCGGCTTGTTCGGGAGGCTGGAAGTCATCAAGCCTGTGCTCGAGACGGTTCGTGATAACCCTTGAAAACAGCTTATAAACATGGCTTAGAAGTGTGATGGGTCTGTAGTTCTTCAATAGGCTGTTGTCACCTTTTTTGAAGAACAACACCACCCCACCCCTGCTCCATGCTTCAGGCGTTTTGCCCTCGGACAGGACGGAGTTAAAGAGCTTCTGGAGGACTTTAAGTACCGGTGTTCCACCCGCTCTCAGAAGCTCTGAAGTGATTCCGTCCTCACCCGGCGCCTTGTTGTTCTTAAGCTGCTTCAGGGCCATCCTAATCTCGTACAGACTGATGTCCGGGATATCTTCGGTATAATGTCGGGACAGCTTGGCTCTTGGATCTCCTGCCAAGCTGTCAACGGACTTTGCGACCGAAGTGTATAACTGTCCATAGAACCTCTCGATCTCGCCTAAAACCTCTGCCTTGGTCGACGCTATGCTGCCATCCTCCCGTTTCAGCTTAGTCATCTGGCTTTGCCCAATAGACTTGTCCTTTGCGAACACTTTGGAGCCTTGGTTTCGCTGTATGGTCTCTTTAATACGATTCGTATTAAAGTAGCCAGGTACCAGCATCAGGTTCTCGTCAATTAGAAACATGAAGAGAACTAGTCAAGACAAATTCAACGAGCCCAAACTCGATGGGCTTACTAAAAGGCAGTTCAGGTTTACGTCTCCTATCTTCGTGCCCTAACAGCAGACCAGCTCAGTGGTTCCAGAAGACATTAGTGTTTCAAATTTCAGATCCCACATATGCTTGCAAGTAAACTGAGCGTGTAACATTCCTATCACACCTAACAAACGAGCTGATGACCTTGAAGACCTGAACCGATTTTCGCCTTAGGCATTCTCTACCAGTCAACCTTTAGGTGGAGGAGAAATTTCATGGCAGGTGCACTAAATGTATAAGACAAAAACGAAAATATATTATATACGTATATAGACTTATTATACATACTCATACATATACAATATTAAATAAACTATAATACATATATAGAGGTAAATAGCACAAAATTAAATGTACAGTTTTGTCAATTCTGTAAAGTCTGGCGAAGATACTCACGAAGCTTTAATTTGAAAGTGAATCGGCCATTTACCATCCTAATTTCCGAGGGCAACTTGTTCCTTAAGAGAATAGATTGGACAAAAAAGGAGGAATGAACTAAATCTGTCCGATGTGAGGGACATTGGAGAAGACGGTTGTTGGAGGAACGCAAATTTCTGTCATGTTGAGAACACAAAAACTGGAAGTGCCATGATAAATAAACATATTTGTATATTGCAGTCTTCATTCGAAGCTTCGTCAGTATGTCGTGTTTTCTTGCTTAAAGTTTATACTCATGACTCTGAAGCATAGGTTAGGGCTTAACCTCAGATGCTGTGGCAAACAGAAACAGATGTGCAGCCGTGGGACTCTTTGGTATTCTTGTTACATAAAAAGCGCAATAGTATTGAATCGAGCCTATGAAATCGATCAAAGTTGCTATTGTATTGATTTTTTTTGCCATAGTAGGGAGCAGCAGCGGTGGTGAGCGTTTCTAAGTACACATAGTTCCACGTGTGTTCGCTATAAATCTTCCGTCCATCACAAGGTTAGGCGCTAATCGCGGCGGACGGGAGGCGGGCCGCGGCGGCCGCGGTGGGGGCGGAGGGGGTGGAGGGGCCGTCTAATTGCACCGCGCCGTTGTTTTTGCGGGCGCCGCGCTTCAATCTGTATGCGGCCCGCGGCGGTTTCCACGAAAGCAATTACCGCATCCGCTGCGGCCATCTTGTCTCCGCAGCAGCGCCGCGCCCTCGCCCGCCGCCTCACAATTATCGGCAATTAACATAAAGCGCGGCGAGCCACTCGCACCATCAGACCGCCGACACCACAATTAGCGTCCAGTGCGACGCTGACTTAGCTAATAGCTCACGACGTGTTTCGGCTAATGGCACTCCTTGACTAAGTAGATACCTACCGTCACCGTCGTCGCCGCGTGCTCGCCTGCCATCGCAACCATTAAATATCCGCTCTGCTAAATTCTTTGGATTTACATTCACTTTGCTTGACATGCACGTAGATACCATCTAGCGACTCCTCTCCAGTCCATTGAATCTGAAAAACTTTTCTATACCTAATCAGCCAACTGAGATTTTTTTTTTTCAAATAGGTACCTAAGTAAGTAACATGAGACTCCCGTTTTTAACCAACTTCCCAAAAAGGAGGAGGTTCTCAATTCGTCGGGATCTTATATTTTTTTAATTTTTTTTTTTTATGTATGTTCACCGATTACTCGAAGGCGCCTGAACCGATTTGCAAAATTCTTTTTTTTGTTTAATAGGGTATACCTCACAGGTAATCCCATAATCATCAGGTAAGGATCTGATGATGGAAACCCTGAGAAATCGAGAGCAACTTTCGAAAATTGTAGGCATGCTTAGGTTAAAAACTTGACAATAAGGTGTACCTCTGAAGGCACTATGCAACAGTGAAAGTTTGGAGCTGACCTGATGTTGGAGACCAGAGAAGGTTGAGGGAACTCGTCAACTAAATATGTAAACTACCTTGTGTTTGGGCTTATATTATTCGTATTGATAAGAACTTTCCACTAATGCGGATAGTGACAACTATACTTGTCACTGAAAAGCCAAAAATAAAAAACTTTGTTGGCCTAGAAGTCGGTGGCGAAATAAACATATCATCATCCACTAGACACCGAATTCTAGGCCGATGCACCTAAGAATAGTTTTTTTTTTTGCTTTTCAGTGTTTTTGGGAGTCGGTTTTATTTTTTTGTAAAAAGTTTTTTTGTTTCTTCGATATGATATCTAAACGATTCTCCATCATATCTTGTAAGGCAAATGAAATTAGGCATGTGCAGTAGCAGGAACGCGGTTGTGTTCTTCGTCAGACCATTCGCCGCCTAATTAGTTAGGACTTGTTATTAAATGGACACTTCGATAACGCTTAATGGCTTCGAGGAGCCCATCGATACCGAGCCGTTTGTTTTTACGAGGTGCGCGGGAGCAGAGCCCTGAGCGCCGCGCCACGCCACTCGCGACCTTGTGCCGTCGCGTTACGGGGCACCGCGGATGCAGCTCATCGCGCAGTGCTGGGGACGTGTGGACATTAAAGAGCTGCTTTTAATGTCATAGATAAGATAAGCGGGTGCTGAGTGGTCGGTAGCCCCGCGATATACATCGCCGGCTAACTGTCACGTTACTCCCGACTATGTACAATCAAATGTCCAAGGCGTTTTTACAAACAGTAGTTGCTACCGAATTACCGGTAAGCACAATTAAGAGACCATCTGTTAGGACGGGTTTGACGTGTCGGTCGGACTAAAGTCGAACAATACTGGGTATAAAGCTTACCTATGGCAATATGCAGCAGCATAATCTGCAGATGCGGAGGTAGTTATGCAACCTGAGGTGCAGACGAGCAGTGACGTCACACAGTCTACGATGATGTTTCTGCGCGTCTCTCCGCTGCGGTGAACAGACTCACGTGATTAATGGCACCGACGGAATCTGATGTGAGCCTGTTCGAGTTTTTGTTTATTTTCAACAAAAAATATGTGTCTGACTGACGGTATACCTACCTGATAATCACATGACTGTAGTATTTTAAAAAACTTATTACGGGAGAGTTGGTTATATCGTACTGCCATTTTAATCGTACCACTTTAAAATTTCCTACTTAATGGGTATTTTCTTCTACACTGACAACACCAAATCGTAGCCCTTCGCAACCCCCCGCCACCCGCCAGTTGCAATTGACGTGAGGTGACAACTGCGCGCGTGAGTGAAAAAAACATTTTTTTGTCAAAGTTGATGCAAATATTGTCGCAAATTCGTAAGGGTATAACTCGTAAACAAGGTAAGATATAGATACACAGTTTTCTTTATTCTACTACAATTTTATACTAGATTATTCGTGTTTTTTATAGCGTGGCTTTGGTTTGAGGTTATGGCAGACGGCTGCTTTTTTTTTAAATGGCCTTGTTCGTTAAATCGTACCACTTGGTAGTTGGGCAAATTGTACTGGTACGATTTAGCGGACTAGTCTAAATGCACTTTTATTTAACGGACTGTATTTATATTGTTATAGATGACAGACCCTAAAGCTCAAATCAAATATTACAATTGGAATAAGGAGGACCTAGAAAGAGAATTAGATGATGATGATGACAGCGATGGTGATCTCGAAAATGTATGTGGGAAGTGCAGTCGTTCTTACTATAACAAAAAAGGTCCAAACGTTGATTGGATTCAATGCGTTCGCTGTCAGCGGTGGCTACATGAAACATGTACTTCCAATCCAGACATTTGCGATGATTGTTTCCAATAAGAATTATGCACAATCATTATATTCTTAAGTTACGTTATTAATATAGTTTATTAAGTATTAAGTTACGTTATTAAGAGTTAAAAATTATGTTCCTATTACCTAAGAGGTAGTTAATAATGTTTCAATATTACCTAAGAATTAAAAATAAATAATTTGGTTGAAAATTTGACTGTCTTTAACTGAGCAAGGTAAAATATGAGAATTTATTTTGCATATCAATTAACTATTGTAAGTCTTCTCATAGTCCAAATATTTAAGTGAAAGTAAAAATTGGTACGATATAACCGACTCTCCCCTATGTGATGAAGGTAGGTTTCATCTGAATAGAAAGATATAACAAAAATTGTTCACACCAAACACTGACGACCTCGATGGCGCAATGGTCACCATGCCCGACAGCCGAACCTAAGGTCCCGGGTTCGGTTCCCGGTTCGGTCGACATGTGTGTGATAAGCATGCTTGTTGGCCGTGGTCTGGGTGTTACAATATGTATTTATGAATATGTATATATTTATTATCAGTTGTGTTAGCACCCATAACACAAGTTAATTAATAATGGGGTTAACCGACCGTGTGTGAAAAGATGTCCCGACATTATTTGTTTATACTACCGAGTACTCCTAAAAACGCTTAAAAGCAAAAAAAAAAACCGGCCAAGTGCGAGTCGGGCTTGCGCACCGAGGGTTCCGTACAAATCCTGTATAGATAAAAAGTGACTCTCGCGCAAACCGTTCAGTTTAGAACAATCATAGTTATGGTAATTTCGTGAGAGTCAAAATAGTTAATATATTTTATAATATAACTAAAATAGTAGGCCAGTACCGTGTAAAAGTTCTTTTATTAAAGTTATTTATTTACAACTAGCTTCTGCCCGCGACTTCGTACGCGGATCCTGTCCCTTATGCCAGCGACTACGGGGTCAGCAAAATCAAAGATCTGAATCGTCTGATATGTTGATTTGAAAACAACGGAATACGCATAGCCATTAGAAACGTTCCATAATTTAATTTTTGTACTTCAACGGCAAAAGCACAGCAGACTAAACAAAACGCTGAGAACTGAACCGCAACAGACGTGACCATAGGGATAAAAGTAGTGATTCTAATTAGTCCGCATTTAAGTTGTCAAAGTTGTGTGTGGCAAAAATATTACACGTATTATTACGTTAAAAAACATTAAATGTTACTGAGATGACAAAGTCGTGATGACTTAGTGGAAGTCGTGGTGGTTTAGTGGGTAGAGAACCAATCTCTCAAGTATGAGCGTACGTCCTGCCAATGCAACTTTTCTAAGTTCGTATGTACTTTCTACGTATATTTTGGATACCAATGACCGTTATTTGGAGGGGATGTTAAACTGTAGGTTCCGGCTGTCATTGAACATTCTTGGCAGTCAGATGCCAGTAAGTCTGACCAGTTTTACCAAGGGGTGTTGGGTTGAGCGGGTAACCGGGTTGTGGAGGTCAGATAGGCAGTCGCTCCTTGTAAAACACTTTTTTAACGACGTCCACCGGGGATTGTCCTTGGGTTCATTTCTATAGTGTATAAAGGGATAATCGTCGGTTTTGTGTCACCATTTCATTAAAGTTGTCTCAAAAGGGCTTCAGCGTGTTGGCTTCGGCCCCACGTTTGCCTCCCAAAAATTCGGAACTCTGTAGTCCCGAGGTCTGGAAGAGACATACAAAATAATAATGAGATATAACGCAACAAATTCGAAGAGTGGGGGCTCGTGCCGCCACGTCTAGGTATGTAAAATTTGTACTAAGCAGTGACTTAACACAAAATTCAAGCGTGTTATATCTTCGTTATTATTTGTTTGTGAGAAGGAGAAAAGAAAAAATACGTGTCCATTATTTTAGGGTTATCTAAAAGACGGACTAATTACTTATTTTGCTTCACCATACCTATTTCATAACATTCATTTCTATACATTTCAAGTGTAGTATTGCTCTTGAAGTTCCACATCAGGTGTTCCAGATCTTCGATGTATATACGTCAATAGAGAGTGCTTATCAGATTGAACCACTTTTGCTAAAACGTCACACCTCTATATGCTATAGTCTAGCTGGGCCCCTGGAGTTCCTCATCAGGTGTTTTAGATCTTCAATTTGTATAAGTCAATAGAAAGTGCTAATCAAATTGAACAACTTTTGCTAAAACGTCATACCTGTATATGGTACAGAGAAGCTGGGCTCTTGGGGTTCCACATCAGGTGTTCCAGATCTTAAAATTTATTATCTCAGCTGAAAATGCTCATCACATGAAACAATTTTTGCCATGGTACCATTTTTGTATCTCTTATAGTTTTGTTGGTCTGTTGGTGTTCTGCATCAGGTCTTCAAGTTTCGAAGATAAATTATAGCCTATATGTTGACCAGGCTTAATACTGATACAACAAAGAAAAAATCATTGAAATCCGTTCAGTAGTTCGGAAGATTAGCGTGTACAAACAAACAGACATACAGACATACAGACATACAGACATACAGACATACAGACAAACAGACAGAATTTTTTTTTTGGATTTGTGCTCCATTACTGTTTCTAAACCCCACCCAATTATTATTTTTTTAATATATTCAATGTACAGACACAGTTTTTTTACAGATTTATTATATGTATAGATATTTTATAGTCATCATTCAGAAATCTGATGGTGGTGTGGACACGTCCTTCGCATGGACAACCACCGTCTAACTAAAGCGATCTTCTATTCCGAGATGGCTGAAGGTAAACGCAAGCAAGGAGGACAATATCTTCGCTACAAGGACGTGTTCAAAAGACATCTGAAAGCGTGCGGTATCCACCCTACAGATTGGGAGAGGCTTGCCTTAAATAGGTCATCTTGGCGCAAAACGATCTATGAAAACGTCAAATTATTCGAAGAAAAAAGACTCGAGGCTTTAGACGAAAAGCGCCAATTACGAAAAGAGAGACCTAAGCCTTCATACAACTATACTCTCAATAGTGCGGGTCAGTTATACTGCAGCGCTTGCGACCGGGTCTTTAAATCCAAACTCGGTTTCGCCAGTCACATCAGGGCTCACGCTAGGAGGTGAACTATACTATTCAATATCAATATTTTATTAAAATTCCATTGAGAAGAATGTACAGGATCGTTTGAAGAACAAAAAAAAACAAGCAGTTTTTTGGATTGTACAGGTCACAATGACAGTTTTGATTGTTAAAATACTTTTCAAAAAGAAGGAAAATCTCGATTCGGATGACCAGGACCTCATGAGGATCTGGAAACCTCGAGAAATGGAGGGCAACTCTTAAATATTGTAGGCACGCATCAAGTCAAAACCAGACATGCGGGTGTATTTTTGAGGGAATTGCGAAACAGTGAAGTTTTGGAGCTGATTTGATTATGGAGACCAAAGAGAACCGAGGGAACTCCTGCAACTGCTGCAACTACCACGTGTTTGGGCTTATTTTATTCGTATTAACGAGGACTTTCCACATGGATAGGTTTGATTGGCATTGCGGGATCTATTATAAAGATAAGATATAGTTCAGGGAACTCCTTTACTATTTATATCAATTACCTTGTGTAAGAGCTTATTTTATAGAAGGTGATGCGAATTCCCTTCTAACTTGGGTTATAGCAGCCATTGCGGAAATGAGATCTTTTCTTATTGAGTGGTTTAATCATCTCACAAGCCCTAATTTCAGGTTTTTTTAACCGACTTCCCAAAAAGGAGGAGGTTCTCAATTCGGCCGGTATGTTTTTTTTTTTTTTTTTTTTTTTTTTTTTTTTTCTATGTATGTACATCGATTACTCCGAGGTTTATAGACCGATTAGCGTGATTATTTTTTTGTTCGACGCGAAATAGCTGCCAGATGGTCCCATATCCATCAGGTCAGGATCTGATGATGGAAACCCTGAGAAATCGAGGGCAACCTTCGAAAGTTGTAGGCATACATAGTGTAAAAACTTGACACTCAGGTGTATGCCTGAAAGTACTATTCAACAGTGAAGGTTTGGAGCTGACCTGATGATGGAGACCAGAGAGGGTCGAGGGAACTCGACAACTGAATATGTAAACTACCTCGTGTTTGGGCTTATATTATTTGTATTGACGAGACCTTTGCAACAGTGAAGGTTTCGAGCTGACCTGATGATGGAGACCAGAGAGGGTCGAGGGAACTCGACAACTGAATATGTGAACCACCTCGTGTTTGGGCTGATATTATTTGTATTGACGAGACCTTTGCAACAGTGAAGGTTTGGAGCTGATCTGATGATGGAGACCAGAGAGGGTCGAGGGAACTCGACAACTGAATATGTGAACCACCTCGTGTTTGGGCTGATATTATTTGTATCGATGAGAACTTTCCACTTATATGGATAGTGACAACTATTCGTATCACTGAAAAGCAGTAAATAAAAAACTTTTTTACAAAAAAAATTAAACCGACTTCCAAAAACACTAAAAAGCAAAAAAAAAACTAATTTTAGGTGCATCGGCCTACAAGTCGGTGGCAAAATTAACTTAGTAACATCCATTAGACACCGACTTCTAGGCCGATGCACCTAAAATTAGTTTTTTTTTTGCTTTTTAGTGTTTTTGGAAGTCGGTTTAATTTTTTTTGTAAAAAAGTTTTTTCCACTCGCCAAATCCACCTGTCGGCCACCTACATTAACTTGTAACAACGACTGCTACAAAGAAGGATTCGGGGACGCTGGCTTTACGTTCTTAGAGCCTTGCCAAAAGTTGTATTTTGTCCCTTTCACTGTTTCATGAAGTCGGTTTAATTTTTTTTTGTAAATATTATTTTTTTATTTCGGTGTTTGGGTCCATCCACACCCAGTATACATAAAAATAACACCACAGTTATACCCGCAGTAGCAGTCGTATTGAGGTTTAGAGAGAATTGAGGTTTGGGAAGTTGTTTTTTTTTTGTTGTATAAAGTCTTAATTTTTAACTTTCCAGTGAAAATTACTTGTCACTACGAATAATATAAGCCCAAACACGACGTAGCTACAACATAAAGTTGAGGAGTTCCCTCGACTTTATCTCGTCTCCACCAGCAGGTCAGCTCTAAACCATCACTGTTTGACAGTGTAATCAGACATAAATCTGAGAATCAAGTTTTAACCCTATGCGTGCCTACGATTTCAGAAAGTTGCCCTCGATTTCTCAAGGTTTCCATCATTAGATCCTGACCTGATGACAATGGGCATAAACGGCGAGTATACTCTTTTACTATAAAGAAGAAAAGAAATAATTACTCGAATCCATCCCATTTGGTCGTTTAAATTCACCATTGAAGTGGGGAAAATTTTTGATGTTTAAACGTGATTTTCTCTAGATTTCCATGGCTCACGTTGATGCGACTGACGCCATAGTAAATCAGAGCCTAATATCATTATACTATGCTATATTTCGTTCGTGTCCGCCGTGGGTATGGTTTCCATACTAAGGTGCCCAATGACCTTTGAATGATTTAAAATTTTTAACAGTTTAGAGGCAATTAGATTTAAGAAGTGTTTGATATGAATTTCAACTTTAATATCTCTACGCGTTCATGTGAAAAAGGGTAGGTAGTAAGTTTATAATTCTTAAAAAAATATTTTATGTCATGTAAGCAAAAATAATATTTTAATATTTTATGTAACTTCAAATTATATCATTTTCGCAATTTTTCCTTTATCTGTACTATATAACGTTGCTTCCTGCCGAATTTCAAGATTCTGAGTTCACGGGAAGTACCTTGTAGGTTTTGATCCCCTAGCGTGTGACGGAAATTCGTCTAAGGTGTCGGTATACACTGCTGTATCTTTTGATCACGTTAACTTAGAAGTTTGATTTTTTCACCGCTTAAAGGGACAATAGATCTGGGTATTTGGTATAAATTTCAATTTGATACCTTTATTCGTTCGTGAGAAATAAGGTAGTAAGTTTCATAACTAAAAAAATGAGATTTTCGCAATTTTTCCTATATTTGCATTATATGACAATGCTTCATGCCAAATTTCAAGATTCTGAGTTTACGGGAAGTATCCTGTAGGTTTTGATTCCTTTGCGAGTGTCGATTTGCTGAAAATATCGACATAATCGGCTGTATCTTTTGATTGGCTTGGCTTAGAAGTTTGATATTTTCACATCTTAAAGGGGACAAGAGACTTGAGTATTTCATGTGAATTTATAAATAAATAAATAATGTCAGGACACCTTTTCACACACGGTCGGTTAGCCCCATGCTAAGTTATTAATTAACTTGTGTTATGGGTGCTAACACAACTGATAAACTACATATAGCTACACATATACATATTTATAAATACATATTGTAACACCCAGACCACGGCCAACAAGCATGCTCATCACACAAATGTCGACCGAACCGGGAATCGAACCCGGGACCTCAGGTTCGGCAGTCCGGCATGGTGACCATTGCGCCATCGAGGTCGTCATTTCATCTTGATACGTCCACGCGTTCTTGAGATAAAGGGTCTTGACAGACAGACAGACAGACGGACAACAAAGTGATCCTATAAGGGTTCCGTTTTTTCCTTTTGAGGTACGGAACCCTAAAAAGGCAATTTCTAGGTGTTTCGGCCCATTACGTACGTGATTAACCTCGTCTGTATTGTACAGTGGAATATTTAAACGTGGATGTGAGTGGCAGGAGTCTTCACAATGCTTCATTAATAATTAGCAGTCGAAGAGTGCGCCCACTATCCAGCGCCATGATCAACGTATATCTACATAAAACGTATACATAATACATAATGAGCGATAATGTTTTTCTATCAACTAGTGAAAACTATGTCTACGTCGACTTTCAGATGTATGTGAGTGTGGCCTGCGCCTGCGCTGATCTACGAGTTATCAATTAGCAGTCATTAGCGATGCGTGGCGGAGACGCACTCACGGCTAATGTGCTCCCGAGAGCCAAGCCAACCTAATTATACAGCCGCCGAATATCTCACACCAATTTATTGTTCACGGAATAAACTCTTTAATTGTATTCTTACATTTGTCATTCCTTCTGGCAGAAGGTAACCAATAAGTCGCAACTAACAAGGTGCACAAACATGTGAGCATATTAGGCGATTCACTGACTAGTGATAGCAAAAAGCTCAGCAGGAGTGGGCGTATTTTTAACTGACTTCAAAAAAAAAGAACGTTCTGTATTCATTTGTATGTTTGTTGTCATCATAAAAATAAATCAAAGATTTTACTCACTTCTGATGTACCTATTCAATACTGACAAAATTACAGATTTCGTTTACCAGGAAGTGTATAAATTTCAGACAACGACTTGGATCTGAAAGAATTATAATAATCTTGTTTAGAAAAAAACTTTTTTACAAAAAAATTAAACCGACTTCCAAAAACAGTAAAAAGCAAAAAAAAAACTTATTTTAGGTGCATCGGCCTAGAAGTCGGTGTCTTATGGATGTTACTAAGTTAATTTTGCCACCGACTTCCAGGCCGATGCACCTAAAATAAGTTTTTTTTTTGCTTTTTACTGTTTTTGGAAGTCGGTTTAATTTTTTTGTAAAAAAGTTTTTTATTTACAGCTTTTCAGTGATACGAATAGTTGTCACTATCCATATAAGTGGAAAGTTCTCATCAATACAAAGAATAAAAGCCCAAATACGAGGTATTTTACATATTCAGTTGTCGAGTTCCCTCGACCTTCTCTGGTCTCCATCATCAGGGCAATTCCAAACCTTCACTGTTGCAAAGGTCTCATCAATACAAATAATATAAGCCCAAACACGAGGTAGTTTACATATTCAGTTGTCGAGTTCCCTCGACCCTCTCTGGTCTCCATCATCAGGTCAGCTCCAAACCTTCACTGTTGAATAGTGCTTTCAAGCATACACCTGAGTGTCAAGTTTTTACCCTATGTATGCCTACAACTTTCGAAGGTTGCCCTCGATTTCTCAGGGTTTCCATCATCAGATCTTGACCTGATGACTATGGGACCAACTGGCAGCTATTTCGCGTCGAACAAAAAAAGAATCACGTAAATCGGTCTATAAACCTCGGAGTAATCAATGATGTACATACATAGAAAAAAAAAACATACCGGCCGAATTGAGAACTGACCGATCTATCAAAAGATGTAAATAGTAGATTTCAAAGGGGTAAGGGTTTTGTGCCAGTTGAATGCTTCATTTTTTTGTATAATCTATACTTACTTATACTTATATAATAAAGAGGAAACTAATTTGGTATGTTTGTTTACCTTCTCTAAAAGCTCCAAAACTACTGAACCGATTTGAAAATTAATTCACTATTGGAAAGCTACACAAGCGGGAAAAAAGCTGGTTATTTACAAATGTATTCGGGTGTGTCGTACCTAATCACATTAAATCCTATCACATATACTTTATGATATTCTATGGCGAATTGTAAAAAAATAACCTAATTCATTCAGTGGTTTAACCACAGGAGTCATTTTTAGTTTTCATAATTTACAACATCATTTGTAAAGCAGAGATAAAGTTAGGAGTATCGAATGTTTGACCTGTTGACAGCTGTCATTTTTCAAGAGAGAATTTCAGTTGTTTGTAATGACTGACTTTATATGGTGTTCTAATTGCACATTTTTATTCTATTTACTTTGTTTGAAAAATATTTTTTCTATTTTTACGTATTTTTTTTGTGCTAATCAACATATATTCACCAGTAAGTATATTAAAGTATTCATTTAATGTGATTAGGTATGACACACCCGATATATGAGCGATGTGTTGTATAATTATCGTAAGTATGTTTTGGTAGTTGTCTAACAGGGCTGAGCACGACGCGCTGCCGCGCTGGCGCCGGGGCTGGGCTGTGCGCCTCGGCGATATCGATAGCTGTAAATCAATTAAGGGTTCTGTTCATCTGTTGTTTTTACCTCTCATCTCAAATCTCGTGTACCTACTACCTATGTTTGCTCGGTATACGCCGACCGCACCTAACTTCATACTTGACCAAATAGAATAGTACGCTACACACGCCTGAGAATTCAAAAAATGAGTGTGAGTATAGAGTAATATTACCTGTTTGATACTCGTTCACGCAAACCAGAATACCTAGATATTTCTTTTAGAGTGAATCTGCAGTAATATGTACTTATCTACTTATATTTTTGATGATGAGCAGTAGTGCAGTGAGAAATAAGTGATTTACTCTGGTTATTTAAATAAGCATTTACGATTTTTTTGTAAACTGCAGACATCGATCAATAGCTATACAGAAACAGACAGACTTTGGTATGTATGGGGGAATAGATGGCAAGGAACTTGACATGAGGAGGCATATCGCATGTGACCGTGGTCGGCTAGGATCAAGACGTTGGGTCGTCAGAGCGGCGGCGCGGCGGCCGACAGATCGCTCCGCGCTTGATATCATCTAAATCAAGTATAATTCGTGCGCGGTGCGTGGTGCGCCGATGTCGCGATAGTGCCGCGACCTGCCGCCACTTTTTGTGTCCGCCAGGCGGTCTCTACTCATTTAAATTAATTAGCGACTCATCTTTATAGCGGTGCGGGCAGGTATGTGCGATACTATCGCCGGCGACGGGAGCACCGCGATTAATCAATTATTAAACGTCATTATTTATGTCCGGGCGGCTCCCGGGGCGCACTCGCCCGCTCCCGCCGCCGCTCCCACCGCCGCCGCCGCCGCCGCAGCTCATAAATCCTAGACAAATGTCCAGCGATCGCCCGATACCGATAGAGACATAATTTACTTCCGAATATTACTACAAGACTGTCTCCAGAAGTCGGGAAACGATTAAGGTCACTTTGGTTGGCGTTTTAATAAAAGTTAAATTAATCAGAGGTCTCATGTCAATAAATATCGCTTGTTTTCGGGCTCGTGATCGGCGGCGCGATAAACGTTTGTATTGCTTGTCTGTGTGGGACATTCCCAGTAGGCCGCATATCAATGTTTGTGTCCCCGGCTGCCGCAGCTCCGACACATTATCCTTGTGCTATCCACGAACATTATTCACTTGATTGTCGATTGATCGGGGAACTACTACCTAAGTAGGTATAATCAGATACTGGTGACAACGACCACGATCACGATGCTATTTATATATTTCAGCCAAGATCAGTAATTTACACTTCAAGTATAGATTGCTGGTCTTTGTAAAAATATTCTCAATCTTTCATGACATTGGAACTCCAGCTTCATGAATTATCACCAGTGCTAGAGTAAGAGAGAGAGATTATTTTCTCTCTCTACCTATTAATTTATTTGTCTAGAAAAATTAAATAGGTAGGTATTGAAGACTACGGGTTCAATACTAGTTCTCGACTCATACGTGTTTATTATATTCGACTGATTTTATCTCGAATTGGAAATGGAATTCGTTCGTCGAATCGATACACGTAGGGCACTTAACTAATGAGCTACAGTGTTCTACCAAACCGACGCGCAACGCGGCAACGGCGGTTCTCAGAAATAACGAAAAATGTTTACAAGTGGCTAGTAATAAAATGAAGGAGCTATCTATTCAGATATGCCAGATATGGGGAAGTGGCACGGACACATCTGCCGGCTCCCGGCGCGCCCGCCTGCGCTAATAAACATATCAGCCGGAGTGCGGCAGAAGGCCCACCGGCCGCGCTCGGCCGCTGCACACGCTTGTCCTTCTGCGCAGCGCACCAGCCGGCACGCGGTGCATTCCTGGCTGCGCCCGAGCGCGCACAATAGACGTGTCATCTGCTGCCAGTCGCGACCTGATTATCATAACTCATTTTATTGCCATCCTACAGTTTGTGCAAACTCAAACATTCAACGAGCTGATGTATTGTGTGACCGAGCATTTTCTTATTTTCTTTTTATAACACTTATAGTTATTTTTTTTTTGAACCCGGACAAGTGGGCCAACATCACCTCAAAGTGGATCCCTGATGATGGAAGGCGATCGAGAGGGAGACCAAGGAAACGCTGGAGAGAAGTTTGGACAGTTTCCTCTCGGACTGGCCACAACAGCGATTGACAGAGAAAAATGGAAGGTTAGATATGGTCACGGACGTATTTATAGCTTTGACAAGGGGGGGTCCACTAGGTAAAAAAAAAAAAAACAGTTTTAGCTGTGACTAAATCTTTCACTTACAAACGCAATGTTCAGCGTTTATAAAACGCAAGTACTCTATTCTTTTGTTAGTAAGTAAATGCAAAGAAAGACATTCACATGCCTATGCAGGTATAAATGCGCGAGCGAAGTGAGCGCGAAATTTTTTTTCGGACTCGTACGGACGTAAAACGTACTTACTTAACTTTTTGTTCGTTGACAAATGCAAAAACGAGGGCACATAGTTTCTGAATACGCGAGCGAAGCGAGCGGGAAATTTTTAATTATTTTTTAAGACTCAGAACTAGGGCTGCCATTTCGAATTTCGCCAAACCCGGACAAACATAAAAAAAAACCCGGACATTCGGCGTAAATCGCACTTTTTCCCCGGACGAGTTCGATTTTTTTTTACAAAACAAGACCTAATTTTTAATATTATCTACCATATACCTACTTAAATTCAATGAGGTGCTTCCTTACATGAAAAGTCAGGACCGTCTCTAGCTCATGTAGTACCAAGTATTGAAAGATTGTGACTTTATTATATATAAAAATATGTAACGTATTTCGAAGGTTGTAAATAAGAAAGCTCATATGGAAACTAGGAGTTCCCTTCTTGTTGGTAATAGGCCTTTAAAACGGCGCTACCTTTTTGATAAGTTAGACAAAAAATGTTGAAAAATACAAACAACTATAAAGCGAAAATTTTTGAGTTTTTGGGTCACTAAAGCACCTAAACATGTATAATAAAAAAATCCGCAAAGTGAAGAAGCTGCAAGCGAAGCGAGCGCAAAATTATTTGATTATTGGGATATTAAAGTAGATAAACGTAAAAGAAATAGTGTGAAGAAAAGAAGCCGCGAGCGAAGCGAGCGCGAAAATTTTTGAGTTTTGGGACACTTCGACTTCTGCAGCAAATGCTTGTCTATTTGTAATTTTACAAGGTTAAACTTCCATACAAGGCAAGCAATCTCATGTAAATTATGGTTTCAACTCGTAGTTGATGAACGCGAGGCAGGCTAGGAATGGCTTGGTTGCTGGATTTAGCGATTGTTATTGAAAAATCTGTTTGACTTCTTATCCTCTCAAATCGAGTGATCGTCCTCTGAAATCTGCTGGCCCTAGGCTTGTATGGCGTTGGCGTGGGCGCTCTGCGGCGCCTCTGAGCCCACGGCGCGGCGCTCGGATTATTCGCATACCATGCACTCCTTGAAACCCCGCCCGGACGGCCCCCGGACGGCCTCCAAACGAGGACAAATCCGGGGAAACCCGGACGGATGGCAGCCCTACTCAGAACCAACATTACGTAAAATGTAGCCCAAACGTACTTGAATTTTTGTTTTTTGATAAATGCAAAGACGAGGGCATATAGTTTCTGAATACGCGAGTGAACGCATCGCAATGCACGCGATACTCGCACGACAGATGATACGCTCTACCCACAGCAATTACTATCGTTTTCTACAATCGGCGCTATGCAATATATAATTTTTTTTGGACAAGACCAATGGGGGGGGTCCGGACCCCCTGGACCCCCCCCCTTATATACGTCCATGGATATGGTGAAGGCCTTTGCCCAGCAGTGGGACAGCATAGGCTAATAAAAAAATGTTATTTTATGATTACCTAATGGATAACCTTAACCCCTCTTACAAAATATAGAGTAAGTAAGTAACACATTGGTACTCCACCGTATCAAGATATAAGAAAGGTAATATCACATCCGCAAGATAACTTGTGCGCAATGGTGATAAAAGCTTCTCCGTGAAGCGTATGGATCCTTTATTACGTTTCCTAATTCCTTTAGACTTCAGTCCCAAACTGATCATTAATACCAATATAATACTTGAACATCTAAAGCCTTTGAAACTTATGAGTAGGTACGCAGTCTTTATAGTGAAGAGGATATCGACAGACGCAGAGCTGCGGACCCGGCGGACTGCTCTCACAGAGACGAGTGGTACCTACACGCTAACACGAGTGGTTTGTCTAAACGACATGTCATGTGTCATCACAACAACTACTTTAATAGTTTAAACAAATAGGTAATAAGTACTTGTTTAACCCGAGTTTCGGTTTGTTCGGCTTGCATATTGAGGCAGGAATACTTGGAGCAGTTTGCATGCGAGCTGACAGCGAGCACGTAACAGTACATCAGGCGGGCTGTCGGAGCTGCCGCGCTGTCCGACCACGCCACTCGCCAGACGTACAATTTTTTGCGCAGCCTTGTGGAGAGCGACGTCTTTGTGAAGCCGCCGCACTTAATTAATACAAGTGGACCGAACTCAGCACCAAACAAATTTGCCTGCCCTCGGCGCTCCTGTCCCGGCCGAGTACCAGCTCACTCCCTGCCGCCGCCCCCGCGCCCCGCAGCCGCGCCCCGCGCCTCGCCGTGAGACCACTCCGAGACATTTAATTAAATTTATCGAGCTTATCTGTGGACATCTCACACGACCCGATGGGAATCGAATGCAAAAGCTTACCCGCGGACATTTTTAAAATTGTCTGTTTCTGTGAGAACTTACCGTTGCGAGGCGCAGCTTAAATTACAAGGAAAATGAATTGGTGCGGCAAAATAAAGCGATACAGTGCAGACAGGTGCACAATTGAACAAATTGTGACAAAAACTGGTGACGTCATGTGTCCCGAGTGGAGAGCTGCACCCGCGCCGCTCCTTTGTTCTGTGATATGTCAGCGAGCACTTGACATCGCGCCACCTTCCTAACTTAACCACGATGAAACAAGTTAAAGTATTATGTTGTTATTTGTAGTTTCCAAGAAGTAGGTACAAGTTGAATCGTATCGAGATAACTAAGTTTTCAATAATCTAAGTTTAATATTGTGCCTGCCTACATTACCTGCCCAATTGTTCTGTTGAGCAAATCGATATCGATCAAACACTAGTTTCAGCTATTGATTTAGATTCTGAGCACAGAACACCTTATCGCTGTGTTTATAGACTATGGCGAAAAGGATCAAGTGAGGTCAAGTTTCGGTCTGCGAGCTTGCTGTGCCAGTCCGCCATGATGAAGCAATCTGGTGTATTGTATTTTGTGGATCTGTCATGTTTGTAGTCATTATTCAATCATTATTTATATGCGCAAGTGACAAACGATGTCTTGTCTCAGTGCTGCCGGGGGGTGACGAGGCAGCGGGTGTGGGGAGGGGGGCTACAAGTGAAGATTGATGTGTGGCTGGTAGATACGGATCTAGGTGTTTTTGTGTTGGGGTCGGTTCCCAGGCGCGCGCGCCGGCCGCGCCGCGGGGCGCCGCGCGCACGGCATTCGTCTTACACTGTCACCACGTCCCCGAAATCACGAGAAATTACTAAAAAGAATAAAACTGCTCTCAATAAACCAGTTCACTGTCTAATAACGATTGAGTACCTATATAATAAACAGGATAAGCTTCGATGTTCCTCACGGAATCAGCCGATTACTGCTAACACGACGCGTTAACCAGCGTCCGTCACGATTTACTCATATCAATATCAACGATTACTACGATGACATCAAATTAAGGGATGAGTCGAAGTTGAAAGCGCTTGCTCGTCGTGTTTGTGGGCACCCCTTTGTCCGAAAGTTAATAAAATTCAATAATGTCGACATTAGAGCGTGCATCACGGAGCAACAATAAATCAAGCTATGATATTAATAAGTTCCGATAAGTGGTGAATGTAATGAATACGAGGGCCGAGCCCCTCCGCGCCGGGCGCCGAGGCCCGGGCGCTGCGCTGCTCTCCGGCGCTGCTCCCCTTCGTTTGCTCTACAATTAGCTGCGTCACGTGGCCGGTCCCAACAATTATTTACATATTAAATATTTAAGTATTAAACCACTGTATAAAAGCCACTCTTACTACCTGTTGCCAGTAGTTACGTACGTTAACAATTAAGTAATCTGTGGCAGTCGGTACATCTTTATGCAAATAATAGCACTCGCATTAATATTGTAATATAACATATTATGTAAGTAAGTCGAGATGTGCGAAGGTGCTGAAGACAAGGTGAACCGCACCACCGCACTACATCAGGGGAGCCGTTCAGCTGTATCACGTTGTCTAACATTAAAAGCAATAAACACCACTACAAAACAGTTAAGTACAGTAAATTATAACTTCATAATATGAAAACTTATCTATTAGCTTTGTATAGCTATTACAGAACTTTCTATAATGATTTGGTGAAAGTAAACTGATGATGCCCAAACCACTGCAACAGTGATTACTAAGTACATATTAAGCGATGGTCAAGTAGTTTTTACTTTGACTGGGAAGTATATTTTTAGTATGGTGAGTTGAAAGTTGGCACCGGGCAGGACGCGGTAGATGTTGACGTGCAGCTTCTGTGGCGAGTGTCCGCGCGGCGTAGGTAAGGTTATGCCCTTATAAGGCGGTTGCCGCATTATGCGCGCACTCACATGTACGTCGATTATGCATCGGTAATTATATCGACTTACGCCGCTAGTTATGCTAAACAATACCATATCGATCGGCACTTTGCCTCGGATTGCGTACCTAATATTAACTTACTAGTTACTTACTTCAATAGGTACTAAGTACCTTTGTGATTATGTCGAGTAAGTATAACTGTCACAAGACATCGTTTGACAGGAGGATCACCGGGGTATGGACTGGGGATGTTATCTGGAGGACGTAGTGGCTGACGGGAATCTGCTACGCTTGAGTGCAACTCCTCCATGTATACGTAGCTCTGTAGGGTAGGTATGGTGATGCTCTGGAGTCTCTCCTCAACAATTGCTGTACCTACCATGATCGTACTTCAACATAATAAACCAAACATGCAGTTAGGTTGATATGCAATTCTCTACGCATTTCAACCGACTAGTAAGTATCTACTAGCTTAAGTGGGGTGACCCCGTGGCTCGTGGCTGCTCTCTGTTGCGCTGGCGAGCGATTATCAGGCGCGTGTCATCTGCTTTATTATACATCCGAGCATGTTATTGTGCATCGCACCACGCTAAGTACGAACCGCTCAATATCCGCCTCCAAACACAAAGGGGCTAGTAAATTCTCATTGGTATGTATCTATGCGTGTTGCGACTTGCTTGCGATATGCAAGGAGGACGTGTACGTGTTCCTCTAGGACCTAGGAGATAGATAAGTACGTATAGAGTCCATTCAAACCTTCCTGGCCCGTGTTCCTGGCATATTCTGCATTATATATGTACCTGCTTACTGAATAAACAAGGAGAAGAGGATAAATAATTAATTAATACCAAAACCCTAAACACTGTGAAGATTTAAGCGTAGACAGGCAGAATAGGAGGAACAAGAGGAGCCATGTGAACATTAGTAAAACTATACCTACGTCCACAGTTATTCGTGATTACCGAAAACGGAAGGAAATAGGTAAGTAACTAGTAAGTAGAAAAAAAAGTAAGGGCGTCGTCCCCCGAGCGTGACGCGAGATCGCGAGGTGCCTCGAGCTCGATAATGTCCTCAAGACGCTTTTCATTAATACAATCGGCGGGTCGCGCTCCATTTTACGCTCAGTGAGCCGGCGACGTCGCGACGTCGCCGCGCAGCCCGCGTGTTCCAGCCGGCGACACCGTGCCGCCCGCGCCGCCGCGCCGCGCGACACGCCGCGACACAGCGCTCCGCGCCGGCACTGTGCCTGCTCATTACTTAATAATGTCACATCAGCGATGCTTCATTACCAGCAGGAACGGTTCACAACTTCCAATGAATGGAGCCCAAACCCATCCTCCCGTCACAATGAAAATTCCTAGAATAGGTACATGTAGATGTAGGTGGTAAGGCAAAAGCTAGGTAGGCCTACATAGGTAGTAGAGATAATTACAATACCTACCTACAAGTATTGGCATTTTGTATTATTTATGCGAAATGTAGGGCATTTCCTGCAAACCCGTATAATTGAATCGCTTTGTGGTGCATTAGTGTGAGTGTCCACGTGTTGAGCCGTTACTAATCTATTACTGACAGTATCCACCGTGAGACGTTCGTGCACAGCACACAGCGGCGCGACAGCTCACTGCTCGGCGCTAGTGACAAATGGTCGGAGACGCCCGCGTGCGTGGGCCCCCGCGCCCTACACAATATTAATTCAGTTTTATGACATGCGAAATTGCTCTCAATAAATTGTGCATTGAGAGATAACGCTGGGAGAGCGCGAGGGGGGGGGGCACACGTGCTCGTCGTTATTAAACTTTTCATTAGCCGCGCGGACATATTCTCCGGCTCCGGCGACCTGACCCTTGCACTTGTTCAACTCAGCGCTAGGGGTGCCCCGCGGACCGCTTTTTCATTACGCAGGTCTCGCTACCTGCTCCGGCTTTGTTTTGATGTCGGACTTATTACGCATAAGTAGGTACTTACTGACATACCTACTACATGATATGTAGGTACAACTATGTAGTATTACCTACCCGGTAGCACTTCGTTAGTCACACATGCCATTGCCGCATTCTTGACATGTGCACTTTTATTCTACTATGACAGAAAAATAATAGATCACAATCATCCCATATGTGTTAAGCTTCAACATTAATTGATACGAACTGAGAAAATGTTGTACTACTTAACTAAAAACATTTATGTATGAATGCACACAGTGAATATTCAGCAACACGGTGTGTAATCTATACATATAATAAATCTGTAGAAAAGTAATTTTTGTACATTGAAGAAATTGACAAAAAAAATAGCCGGCATGTTAAAGGATAACTAACAGAACCCATTTCCATCATTTTTGTCATTTTTGTCTGTTTGTCTGTTTGTCTGTTTGTCTGTTTGTCTGTTTATCTGTTTGTTTGTTCGGGATTCACGTAAAATCTATGAATTCAATGCAGACAATGCTTATATACAAAAATTCTACGTAACTTGGGGTATTACTTAGTTTTTGTTTCATCGAAATCGATTCACTCTATCAAAAGATATGATTAATTTTGTGAATTCAAGATGTAAAATATTACGACACGCAATCTGTTTGTCAAAACTGTACATTTGAATGTTGTACTTATATTAGTTGTTCGGCCTATTATTAATCTTTACACAGAAAATCACACCTTTATAAGTAACTTCGGAAGAAAAAAAAATATGAAAATTTTGTTTAGCCAAGGTTAAAGTAGCTCCATCTGTGGTAAAAATACATCAAATTTGTCAAAAGAGCGAGGTGGTAAATGACAATTAATTACCATACATTCTTTATAGAGGATTATTATTTCAACAGATGGAGTTGTGTATTTTCCGTAATTCACCATATTTTAACACGTAGTGTAATTTTTCGATAGACATTTCAATAGTGTTTGTCAGTTTGCCGTACCACATCAAAATCCAACTATAATTATTACCTTGATGATGATGAAAGGAAAATTAATAGTTCTCAGCCAAATTTAAAACGGTGCCATCTAAATTATTTTTTGAACATTATGTCAAAAATGATGACTTTAGTGGAACAATTAATTATCATTTAAAGTTACAGATGGAGTTCATATCAGGATTTTTTCATAAACATAGTTTAGCTTATCTTCCACTAATGTGGTGGCCTTAAAACAAATTACTTTGAGTGAGTAGTATTAAGTAGACCTTAATTATTTTTTCTGATGCAAAATATGTAAACTTATTCCTAGAAGAAAGGAAGATCTATCTCTCGCAAGCGCTGCTAAGCGTGAGGTAGATAATGTAGGCTTCTGTAGCTTTAAAAACAAGCCCAGATACAAAGTGCAGATAAGAAATGGGAGCTTTCTCGATTTAATACCATACACACGTAAAATGCTTTATGCGTCTGGAAACGTACAAATTACGCGTTGCATACCAGAGACATGCTTACTTTCAACTTCTGATCGCAAATACACTTTACGAACAGTCTCAGTAAGACCCGAGCCAAGTCTAAAAAAACACCTTTTATAAAACTACGTTTGATGTCATTCAATTACAAAGACAGAATTGTTCTCTGCTGCAAATCCTATCCACCTATATCTTATCCTAATCCAGCATGCATTGCAGGTGTGCATTGCACAAAAACCAATGGTATCCTATTCGAGAAGTCAAAAGAGTCGGCCTGCCATCGTCAGCTTTTGCGCTAAGCAAGTGTTCTTAATAGTACCATCAGAATTACATTCATCGTTGAATGAGGTGAATACATTTTCAGAAACCACAATAACAGTAGGAGCCAAAGCGTATGATCGCTTCATAGAGCTCTGATTGGCCCCAGGTGACCAACTCAGGTCTGATTTGTTCGTTCATCAGATCTTTGAAAGTGTTTCGGTGGATACTTACTGTCGTCCTGTTTACGTGTGACACAAAATATGGTATATAAACGTCCTCCGCAAGAGCGAAATTTTCCCGGTGAGCGGTAGTGACGCACAGTATACAACACTTCTGTTTCTTTTGATTTGCTGGCTCCACCAAGAAATGACAAATTGCGAGCGTACATTTTGAAAATCTTGGCAAAACTGCAGGTTTCAAGTACGAACATGAAGTGGACAATGTGGGGTCAGCCTTACCATAGTAAGTAAGTGCACAGAAAATCCCCAATTCATACAAGTCCTACAAGTGTTTCTCCCCAGCAGTGAAACTATCCTACCCTATGCGCCTGCTGATGATGATGACTCATTTTATCATCCATCCAGCTATTCCCCAACTATGTTGGTGTTGGGCTTCCAGTCACCGAATCTGTTTGAGTACCAATATTTTGCTTGGAGCGACTACCTATCTATCTATCTTCAATCCAGTCAACTACACAAGACGATATCCATGGTAAGACTGACAGACTTTCTGGCTTCTGCTTAGTCGCAGCAGCTGCAGAAAATGTACAAATGACAGCTTTGTCGGACTCAAAGCATATAGACATAGATTATAGCCATTTCCTGTGAAAATTACTTACGCACCATACGTAATAATTGACTATTCTATATTGCCCACGCAGACGAAGTTGCGGGCAACAGCTAGTTATTATAATAAACGATGGAATAGTAATGTGATTACAAGAGATCAACCCTAGGCTCGCAGCCGGCGGGTGCTCCTCTGCTAATTCGACATACACAACATTATTTGATTTTTAATTCGTGTCGGTGCAAGTGGAATGCGCTTATTGACTGACTCGAGTGCGGAGCTCCCCTCGACGCCGCGCGGCTGTGCCGGCGGGAGGCGGCGCGCGGTGCTAACATATGCATTCGTTTACAACCACTCTACCTAATTTATCTGGTTTTATATGTCTATAGCAGGGAGTACATTTGTAGATCTATGCCCTATATATATTGACGATATCTGGGCTGGATACAAGGAAAGATCTCTTCAGTAGGTAATTAGGAGGTATTTACACTAAGACCCTATTTTTTTTAAGGGAAATCTCAAATGACTCCTCATTTGATGATTTGCCGCTGTGGGTTAACAGCGTGAGGAAGTGTCAGACTATTACTGACTAACACCCATCGTGTGCCTTCGTAGGCCTTTTATGTACCAGGGCCGTGGTAACTGTTTCGAACAATTTATTCTGATTTTAGGTAAGAGTACCTACTTACTGCCCAAGTATAGCTTACAGCGGCTCCTGAAATTCAGTGAAGCATCAAAGTGGCGCGCGTGTCACGCGTGACGGATAGGCGCGTGGGACGGCCGGGACGCGGCCGGGACGCGGGCAGGCCGGGGGGAGGGGGAGGGAGGGGTCGTGGCGACCCTCACTCGACTCAGAGCGATATATTTGCGCGTGTAATATTGCCTTTTATTAGTTTTTTCGCGGCGACAGCGATCCTCCGCCGCTCCGCATATTTGCTTTGATGACGCCGGGAGCGCTCCCTCGCCGCGCGGAGACAATCGCGCGCCTTTGTTGTCATTCATCTTCCTCTCGGGTGCGCATCCCTTTCTCTCCTCACTTCTATTATATTCTTTACGTTACAAATTAAACTACAAACAAGCTAATACCGACAAATCCCTGCGCCAGCTTAAAGCGTTACAGTCGACGGCGGAATGTCGAAAGCATCCGACGAATGCTCTCAATTAACGTTGTTATTCGGCTGTTTGGCAAATTTCTAATTGAAACGGTGAATATTTGAAACGGTTAGTGTGTGATGTGACGTGATGTAGTGCGCGAAGGCGTCGCACAGTAGCTGGCAGGCGGCCAGCGCGGCGCACACGCACGCAGCGCTGAAAAATTCTCCGCGCGGCCATGTACATAGTTGCAGCTGCATTCATAATTCGCGGCGTACAATTAGCGGCTCGGCCGTGCCGCGTGGGAACCACTGCATTTAGAAGTAAAATGGTTAGTCGATCGCGCGGCCGGTTCCAGGAACGCGTCGCCTGTCACCGCGCTATCTTACAATATATCGTTAGTCACTCATTCGCAGACTATAAAACCGATGAGACTGTTTTAGTGTCGAATTCCGACGGAGACGTTCCTAATCCGCCTTCGTTGTACAGTATTAACAGCGGCTCGCCATAAGCTCCGACACAGGCTGTTCAGTTCCGGGAAAGGCTAACATAGCCCCGCATCGCCGCCAGTTAGCATCAGTTAGCTCCGCGATAAATCTGTCACAAATTTAAATCACAGTTCGTTGGCCGAAAGGCGAGTTTTGTTCCATCTAGTTTATTGGAAGCTCTTGCTCATATCAATTTTATTGTAAAGTGTTCTAAGAACAGCAAAGGTAGAGCGACTCTGAGGGCGCGGCAGAGCCTATCGGGCCGTTGGCGGCGGCGGCGGTGCTATAAATAGTTGGCAATGCGTTATTGTAAATGAAGTGTGCAGTTCATCAATATGTCAGTGGCGGCGGGACGCTGCTCGCAGCCAACTAATAGTGTAACGGCTCGGCGAGGACGCACTCCCGAGCCGTGATCTATGTGTCGCCGCTGTGACGCACCACAACTACTTGTACTACTTATATCAGCAAGCTGCTGCACTCCCCGTCTTTGTTCTATATTTTTTCTAGCTTTTGGGCTAGCTATTTTTCATGATTACAATAAAGAAGGTATTACACAGTTAGTGAGACTGCGCGGCTGTAACTCGTGCGGTCACGGTTCCTGATACAAATATAGTCATGCTATTCGCTTTCGCTGCACTGCGGACTGTCGACCGCACTCATCTGTATTTGCCAAATTCTATTTGCGTGTATGGCAGGTGACTTTGATGAAGTGCATCATTGATATGGTTTCGGACGATGATGTGGCAGGCAGGGTTGTCAGCCAACAAACGTGAGAGTGACCGCAGTGACGTCACTCTGCTATTTATTATAGTAGGTACTTGCAGTTCGTCCTCCGCGCCTGCTGACCGCGGGATGCTTGACGCCGGACTGACGTCGTCACAATGAAATGTTCGCGTCTTTACCCGACTCGGATTGCTTTTCCATTTCCTTGAGCCTCTAAGCTATTATGAGTGACCTTATAAACTTACCTAAATACTTAGGTAAATATGTATAAACTAGCTTCTGCCAGCGGTTTCACCCGTATCCCGTGGGAACTACTTCCCGTACCGGGATAAAAAGTAGCCTATAGCCTTCCTCGATAAATGAGCTATCGAACACTGAAAGAAATTTTCAAATCGGACCAGTAGTTCCTGAGATTAGCGCGTTCAAACAAACAAACAAACTCTTCAGCTTTATAATATTAGTATAGATTACAGAGACAGTTAAACAACACGTGATCAAGCCTACATTGAAAACAATTATCATAATTTGCATAGCTTTTTCCCAACTATTCCCGTGCAACTAGCTGCAACTGTGTGGGTACCAGTGTTTTAGAAGGACGACTACCGGGTAGTGGGTAGTCACTACCCATCTAACTTATAAAACCCAGTCACCCGGGCAAACCGATGACCCTCGGTAAAACTACTTAGCTGTGAGTAGGTACGTAGTAGTTAGAAAATCTCATGATTTTCTGGCTTCTGACTACTGCCAAAGATTTTCAAAGGGGTCTTTTAGGCACCAACGTGTCTTGTCTTCTGAAACATGGAGATCTCTTTGAAGACAGAGAAGTCAGTCGTTCATGGAGCAACTGCGCCAAACGTTGCTTAACCTTACGCTTGAAGGACCCGTGCGCCTTGGACTTCGCCACGAGCTTTTTTTCTTTAAATTAAACCACTAAGGTTAGGAGCATCTTGCTTATCTTAGCATTTAGTTTCAGTTGTGTTATTTTAAAAATGAAAAATGAAATGCAAACAATTCCTACACTTCGGACTTTATTCAAACTCATTTAATTCACTTTAGGCCTTTGAAAGCACTTACTTATGCACATTCATCTTAACAACCTCTCTTTCCTGCTATGTATGTGATATTCCGCCACTCGCTTTCGGACAGTCGGCTTTCCCTTCTGTACTAACTCGTTCAGTAAGTAGATCTTCAACGGCTAGAGGAAGGTTAGAGCTCCCAATTTTCCCCGTCTACTGGTCTTCTCTTTACGCGGCCAGACCACCGTAAACGATTCTTCTGCTTTTCACCTGTGACATCGAGCTCACCTAGACAATTTACCTAAATAAAAAACAGACGGCTGTTGGCCTCGGGATAAGAAGAAATATTCTATACTTATCTATCTCTCATATATATAGTATAGTAGGTGCTACATTATTTTATATGAGCCTACTAAGGAGTTATGTTATGTTACAGCCTTTTTTATCGTCCCACTGCTGGGCTCAGGCCTCCTCTCACACGGAGAAGGATTGAGCATTAATCTATAAATAATCAATAAATACTAAGGAGTACTCATGCCTTAGTGAATGAACAATATAGATAGGTTGGCAAAATGTTATTACCAGTTCTTATTTTCGACGCGAATTAAATGAAGGCAACTTTTGTTTGTCAAAGGTGACTGGTATTTGGGGCAATCTTAAATAGATAAATATTCGCGCCATATAGTGTCGTGGTGGTGGCGAGCGGTACATCAATCACGCTGGAGCGAACGAGGCGCGCATCACAAGACAATGCTGGCCGCGCGGTGCGCACTAGAATGCCAGATACGCGTGTTTGAAGTTGTCTGCTGCTGCGCCGCGTCCATTGAGCAACCTGCGTAATAATAGCCGTCGGGCTGTCGCACGTCGCCCGCTCGCCGCACGCTCGCCGCCTGCAAGCCGCGTCCTGCCGCCCGCCGCCCGGCCGCGCCCGCCGGCCGCATGCCACCGCCGGCTACCGCCGATTGATTTACGAGGACGCTGTAATTTATGCACGTTTAATTAAAGTACCAGCAGCCGGAAGAGTCGTACACCGTGCAGCGTCAGATCAACTGTACGCCGAGCACTCCTTTCAAATTGATGATTCACTCGCGGCGCGGCCGACACGCGACACCACACCGCCACTCATAACTGCATGTTAGACGAGTCGCTAGCATAAACACCATATACGCACACGCGAGTCATTAGCGACGGTAATGCGGCCTCGATATCTTATTCACGTGCGCCGAGGTGGACCACTGCCGTACTGCCGCACTGCTCTATTGCAATGTGCTCCTGGCACGATACATTACATATTTCATATGCTTACTTCCCTACTTCAGCAGAGTATTGTGATTCAATTTAGAAATTAATAAAAATCGAAAGAGGACAATATACGAACACTTATTTAACGTCGTTTCGCAGCGCTCCGGAAATTGTTCGATAACTGTGAAAAATGGAGGCCCCCACCGTTAACGGCGCAAATTGAGTGAAGTAACCTCCAACCGCTCCAACTTGCCATAATACAGCCGCACAGTGGTCCGGATTTTCAAAAAGGTGGACATAGGATCGAAAATGCATATTTAACTCAACTAAAAATTGTTTCGTATAGGCAATTTAACACTGATTAATACTTATTACTACAACTTTTCAAAAAAACTGCTCCTTCACATAAAAAAAAAATATCGAAAATAAAAATGTATGGGTGAAAATCTATTTTATTTTTTTTCTCCGTTCAGTATCAAAGTATAGCAACCAAATCTTATATTCTGGTAAGTACCTATTGTTCTTAATACGACAACATATAAATTGCTTGCGTATCCCTGCGGCCTTGGCGCCTACGATGCTTCAAAGTTCAAAATTTTAAAGTTGAATTATCTTAACATTATTAACGAGTTTTTCTGAGTTTTTCTATTGGAATTAATACAAAATATCATTTTTAATAAAAAAAGCCCCCCGCGCGCACCAACCATGTATTAGGTTCGCCCCCTACTACTTGAGACTTAAATATACTACTGGCGAAATGACAGTATACTTTTGTGTAGTATACAACTTTGCCGAACCCTTCGGGGAATATAAAGCGTGGTGTTATGACAAAATAGGCATATTTGTTATATTACAAGAAATATATTACATTTTTTATATAACAATCACCATCTTTCGAGCCTTTTTCCAAACTATGTTGGGGTCGGTTTCCAGTCTAACCGGATGTAGCAGTGTAGTGTGTGTTTGTTTTACAAGGAGCGTGACCTCCTCAACCCAGTTACCCGGGCAACACAATACCCCTTGGTAAGACTGGTGTCAGAATTACTGGCTTCTGACTACCCGTAACGACTGCCAAAGATGTTCAATGACAGCCGGGACCTACAGTTTAACGTGCCATCCGAAACACAGTCATTGGTGTCTAAGATATACTTAGAAAGTACATACAAACTTAGAAAAGTTGCATTGGTACTTGCCTGGCCTGGAATCGAATCAACACCCTCATACTCGAAAGGCTGGTTCTCTACCCACAAGGCCACCACGACCCTAATATTTTTTACGTAACAAGAAACAGATTAAAAAATATATAATTTTTTACTAACTAACAAACTCAATTCGGACAATAACAAAATTACTAAATCTGACACGTTTCCATTAATGGATCATGTTCAGGCTGCAACTCCTGTAGATCCATATTCTCTGTTTCTTCTGTTACTACCTCAGGCAACAACAAAAGCTCTTTAACATCTGGAAAAAAATCGAATTGTTTAGAGTTGCTGTATTTTGGGCGAATATGGGATAAATATGGGTCTGAACTAATCAAAAAATTATGGAGTAAGTCCTCGTTGGTCTTCATCCTGTTAAATTTCCTTGTATGATATTCACGAACTCTTCGAAATTCTTTATTTCTTGCTTCTCCCGCTTCTTCGGAAAGAATGCCAATTGGTAGGAGGCCAAAGTGATGACAAATGTCTGCACCGTGTATGAGTAGCTTGTGTACACTTGCGGGCATATAAAACCATGGGTATAAATGCACAAAGATCTCAGCTGTTTCTCTGCAATAAGTCCTGAATTTTTCAATATCTATGGCACATCCTGATGAAATCGTTTGAAGAATAACCGCAAAATGCTTAAGTAGGCCTTTGTCAATTTTGGTTATTTCGGCAGATTTCTCATAATCTCTAAAAAACCTTCTGGCTGTGTTTCCGTCGTTTGTGGTTCCAAAGCCTTGCTTCACAAAATCTACAAGTATTCCCATTTGCTGTTTGAATTCTTCTTGTGTCAAATGTTTCTTCGCAGCTTTTAGTTGCTTGTTAGCACCTCGTGCAGTCCACAACTCAAAGTCCATATTGTAAGATATGTGTAGAATACACTCCATACAACGAATCCACATATGAAGAGTAGAAAGTCCATATTTATAAACATCTTCTCGAACAGGTCTTGAAAATACTTCTGACAGCTTGTTCATCTCGGTCGGCTTTGCAAGGCAAATATTGCAGGCAGATGCAGACGAAGTATCCGTTATAATAGTGGCCACTTTTCCGTCGATCATTGTCATATGAAGCTCGTGACTAATCTCTAGCCCTGCCCATTTTGTAGAATCGATGTTTTTTATTTCTTCCTTCAATGCAGCTTCTTCTTGCTTGATGTATTCTGCTGTCTCTTTACAAAACTCGAACTTAATGGGCCTGCAATAATGTGTTGAAGAAGGTGCTGGGTTTTCCCATATGGTGCTATTATTAGAAACTAATTTAAGAGGGACAAGACTTGACATAAAAACCGATGAATCACTGAAGTCTACATTTTCAGTCCTTTGCTTGTAGGTGCTTTGTGAAGAAGCTCCATCGAAACCCCATTTGCTGATTAACTTCAATCCTTCAGTTGACGAATCAATCTGGGTACCGGTAATTTGAAGTATCTTCTGGACTGTCAGATCCAATAGGGCTTGAAGCTTCACTCTGGCTCCTCTCTCACTAATTTCTAAATCATGTGGATAGCATTTCTTTTTAGCTTCAAGGAGTTTGTGATACGATGGCAACACTGGAACTTCACAATCTAACAGCACTTTCCTTAAACACAAGTATTTCCATTTTGACAGGTTCAACGATGTATAAAGACCAAGAGCATGATCTTCGTCAAAAGTTTTTTTCCTATTTTTCTTAAACAATGTGGCTTGAACACTAGGAACACTATCAGGGTTCTTCGTTATATGGTCAATAACACAAGCTAAGTCATTCTTCTGGTCTATCTTAAGTCTTTCGACTAATGCAAAAGTAAGTTCTTCCGGCGAATAGTCCAAAAGAGACTCTGAACGTCTTTTCTTCTGTTTGTTGCTGAGGTCAACAAAAGGCTTCCTAATCTGAACTTCGGTAGATGTGCCCACAGTAATACTAGATGTCGACGGAATCACAGCTGCTGTAGTATCGATGTCAAAAGAAGTGTTGTCTGACGAAATGGTTTCGATACCTTCATCTTGGCCTTGAAAAATCTCGGTTAAATTAACAGTCGTGCAATTTGGCCAACTAATATTTGATTGTAACCACGCAGCATGTCTATTTATGAAAGTCTTCTGATTTCTATAAGCACTTGCCCATCTGCGATTGATATTGCTGATGTAGTTCTTCAAAAAAGTCTTGATTATTTCTAAATCTTCTGAACATGTTTCAACTGGGATATGTAGAATAATAGTTTCATAGAGTCGTTCCCAATTTTTCAAGTCTCCAGCAACACGAAGGAACATAAAAATGTCCAAGTTTGTAACAAATGCAGCCATAACGAAACTCACTAAACTTCACTTCAACTCACACAGCACGGATAATTAGGTATGTTGCTTCCTCAAGGGTTGAGAAACAATTACCTTTAATTGTTTTTTTTTTTTTTTTTTTTGGTATGGCATCTCGCAGTTCAGCCTAGGAGGCCGTGTACTGCTTAACCGGACTTTTCCTTTAATTGTTTCATGCACAGGTATTTATAACAAACACACGCGCGCAAGTAGTGACGGACAAAATTAGAACCGCAGCCAATCAGCGTCGTCGATATCTCCGGTGGTGGGGGTAAATTACTATTTTATCACAGGAGTCGTTTTAGTCAGTTACAAATAGGCAACGAATCAGCGCGTGTCTTTAATTACATAACTAAAGTTGAAGACTTTTATTTCTATTTTTTTAATATAATAAAATAAAAAAATACTTGCCAAATGCTTGAATGCGGACCGTTTTAATTCTTATATAATAAAAAAAAATGATATTTTAAACTACACACACTCTACACAAAAGTATACTGTCATTTCGCCAGTAGTATATTTAAGTCCCAAGTAGTAGGGGGCGAACCTAATACATGGTTGGTGCGCGCGGGGGGCTTTTTTATTAAAAATGATATTTTGTATTAATTCCAATAGAAAAACTCAGAAAAACTCATTAACACTAGAAAGACCGAAATTTTGAACTACCTATAAAGACCAAGTGAGGTCAAATGACTCACTCATGTTTTATTTGTATATTATGGTTTTAAGTTTTATTTATAAACATCTAATGGTAAATAAAAGAACTTAATAGTAATGAAACATCTATTATGTGATAAAAAAATGAAGATTAGGCACATTTTTGACATTTTAGGTCCTTGTTTACATTACAAGAGCCACACAAAGGCTTTTTACAACGAATACAATATTTATTGGTTTTGTTCCTGCATTTTTGCACATAACACCGTTTTCTCTTTCCACTACGTTCTTCTTCAGGCTCTGGGGGCATACTATTATCGGGCTGTGAAGTAGATGGTGTCACCAGGGAGTGGGTATCTTGACCGACTAACTCTCTTGCCAAGTCAAGAATGAACTTTTTTCTACTGATTTTTTTCTCGGATAGTTTTTTGTACAAAATCCAAGAATTAATTGCTGCCAAATCCAAAATATTATAAAACACTTGCACGGGCCAACGACGAGATGGAGCTTTGACACTATATTTCTTGGCCATTTGATCAATAACGTCTACTCCGAATTTCGTAGCGTTGTAAAACTTCACCGTGTTCGGCTTCTTTTTTGCTTCTTCTGGATCAACAAAAACATTAGAGTGAAGTGAACTTAGAATCATAACTGATTTTGAAGGTTTTCCTTGATAAACTGTAAGTGTGCAAGTTTCAGAGTTGTAAATATGTGTTTCATATAAACTAAGGGATGCATTTTTTATAGTAGCTGGAATATCTCTTCGGGTTTTGTTTACCGTACCAACTATTGATGTACGTTTTTCAATTAGATTTTTAGCTAAACTTACACTAGTGAAAAAATTATCAGTTGTTATATTTCGACCAGTATTCAAGTATGGGTGCATTAGTCGCAATACAACGCACTCGCCTAAACTTTGATTTTGTGGACGGCTTTCATCTCTTCCTAAATATGGGAAACCATTACACAAGTACTTTGAATCCACATCAACGCAAAGCCAAAACTTGATTCCAAACTTGTCTGGTTTGTTACCCATAAACTGCAAAAATCTACACCGAACTTTTGTGGAAAAAAGCTGTTCGTCGGCAGTAAGGTTTTCACCAGGCTTGTAACATGAAATACTGTTATGGATGAACTTATTCCATACTTCCGAAATCATTGCAAATTTATCTGTTTGCAAACGTTCAGCCCTTTCAGTTCGCACATCAAAACGCAGGAAGCGCATAATTTCTTTGAAACGATTCCGAGCCATGTTTTGTGAACAAAACTGAATACCCCAATTTTTGTCCCAAAGGTCATTCACAGCAATATTTTTAGCCCCACAGGCTCCTCGAGCATAGATAATTGCAATAAAAGTATCTAATTCATTCAATGGGAGCGACCAAGTATTATCTTCAAGTTGACGGCGAGCTTCGGTTTCAGTACATTTCTGAATATGCCGCAGCATGGGGTCATCAATGATAAGTTTCCATGCAGATAAAATACTTCCTTTGTAACACCTTTTTGCATAAGAAGTTGGTCCAGCTTCCTCTGTTAGAATATTCTGTCGTGGACGACGACCAGGTTGATTCAAAACTGATAAGTTTCCAGGAGTCCAACTTACACCGCTAGAAGATACCTCGATATCAGTGTTGTGGTGAATAATTTCGGTTTGTACTCTGGAACCTCGGCCACGACGCCCTCCACGACGCCCTCGACCCTGACCTCGACCTCTTCCTCTGCTTAGGTTTGCGCTACGTGAAGTCGAGAGAGGTACTGAATCTGAAACAGTGGAGTAAACGCTAATGTAAAAAAAGGTTTCCTTCTCTCTCAATATGAAAATTCTTATTTTATTTACATCAATACATAAAATAATATACACCTACCATCAGAATCGCTCTGAGCGTGATCATCATCCCTAGAAGAATCACTATTTTGTGTAATATTGTAATCACTTTCTTCACTTTCTGAGGCTAAATGCAAAATGTGCCTCTCTTCTTCAGTCGGTTCACAATCTGATTGGTCGTCCGGTAAATTTTGCAACACTTCCAATATTGCAGAAGGGCGAAGGGAACGATAATGAGGCATTATAATATTATTATGTCGAGCCGTGAACGTCTGTGCTTTGACAAGAACAAAACAGTAAAGAAAAGAAATATTTTATTTGAACTACCCACAACATTGTAAATATTTACAAAGCACGCAAGCAGTGGTGTCAAATGACCACTGCGGTCTTTCTAGGTAGGTGATCATTTTTTATTAATATTTATCTTGCGATCGATATACCCACATCAGAATAATGTAAACAATGACGAAATATTAAAAGTCATAAAACGACAATGAATTCAGTGTTGTGGTTTTGATAATATGATTGATCAAAAACTTCATTGGGGTCATTTGACCTCTCTGGTCTTTCTAGTGTTAATAATGTTAAGATAATTCAACTTTAAAATTTTGAACTTTGAAGCATCGTAGGCGCCAAGGCCGCAGGGATACGCAAGCAATTTATATGTTGTCGTATTAAGAACAATAGGTACTTACCAGAATATAAGATTTGGTTGCTATACTTTGATACTGAACGGAGAAAAAAAATAAAATAGATTTTCTCCCATACATTTTTATTTTCGATATTTTTTTTTTATGTGAAGGAGCAGTTTTTTTGAAAAGTTGTAGTAATAAGTATTAATCAGTGTTAAATTGCCTATACGAAACAATTTTTAGTTGAGTTAAATATGCATTTTCGATCCTATGTCCACCTTTTTGAAAATCCGGACCACTGTGAGCCGGGGAAATATGAAATGGTTCGTCGATGAGCGAAGCGATACCTGCTATTATATTTAATGTGATAAGTCACTCTGCCTTCCATGCATATTTTATCACAGTCTGACAATTCAAAGTGCACAAATTTGACGGGCTGGATAATGCTGGCAGTTCGCGAAATACAGATATTTAGACTGTGGTGAGAAAGTGGTTGCGGCGTGTTGTAGCAAGCGGCGAGCCGGGCGACACGCGGGGAGTGAGGGGCGGGGGCTGTGGGCGGCGGCTTTGAGCGGCGGCTGTGAAATTGATCCGTTCATACTTCATAATCATTGGCGGGAGACGGGCAGACACGCGAGCCGCGGCGACGCGCCTCACCGCGCGGCACTACCCGCAGCCCCAGGCATGGGGGCGCGCCGACACCACGAGCTAACATCATCTTATTACCTTCCACTACACAAACTGATAAGTTAAACTACCTAGTTGAAAAAATTGCCAGACACTTGAGTGACATCGTGGATCGAAGGGTGACGTTAAACGGTATAGAAATTCATGTATTCATGGATTCGCATTAATTCGCAAGTAGCGCGAGGCGAGACGCACAAAAAGTGGCCGCTGCCGGAAAGACGCCGCGCTCACCCCACCGGCCGCGGTATTAATTACCAAGTTTCGTGCGAGTATGTCGGCTATCACTGCGATATCCTATCATTACTCGTACACACCACAGACACACAGTATTGACTCCAAATTGATTATTGATTGTTCGGCGCACGCGACCACATCACAAGTACTTACAAACCAACAACACTTCCAGCCTCATATTTAATACGTTGTCACCTCCTGTCAATAGGAACTTAGTCCTCTGCCATTTCCATAGAGCCAATAAGTCATTATGATTTTTAGGTACCTGCCACAATCAGCAATCTTGTGCGTTTCTATTCGTTAGGTACTTACTGCCTTTTTATCGTCCCATTGCTGGGCACAAGCCGCCTCTCACAAGGAGAAGGGCGTTTCTACATATTAAAGCAATTAATTACCTAATAAGCTTAATGTTTAAGCTAAGTATTTAGCTAAGTACTAGACAGGTACCTAGACGTTTCGGTGAACCATAAATTATGTACTTAAATTGTTTAGTTCGGTAGACATTTGGTGACATCTAGGTACTGGTCATTTGTGATTTGTGAGTAGGTACTAGAGTATTAAGGTAATTTATTGGTTGTAAAGACAATAAATAAGCTTCAACTAAGTGAAGTCAGTCCAATCGTAAATGAATACGAGTGCGGCCGGTCACGCCGGCCACTGATCTGATAACCGAGGGCAGCTGTCGGCCGCTATTGTATGCTAATGCGGCCAAACTGCGAACACACCTAACACCGACACAACATTTGAAACGAGCAAAAAGTAGCCGTTTACACCAGCCGTCCAGTAGCGGCCGGTGCGAGTGCGACCCTGCACCACTCCGCACTGCCGGCCGCTGCAGTGCACTGGCTGCAGTGGCGACAGATGACGCGGCCGGCGGACAATGGCGCGCCAGACACTCCACATGAAAATTAAATTAGCGCTTTTTGAAATGTCACGGCACGCGCGCAGTTGAGATGTCGCACCGGGAACGACGCGGGTATGCGCCGCGGTATTTCATTAATCATTTTTAAAGTATAGGTATTTTGAACAATCATAATCGAAATTATAGGAAGTGAGTTGACGTAGCTACATGCCGTGAATGCATCAGTCGGTGGTCGGCAGGTGGTTGATGCGCATAAATATCGCGGCGATGCGCGGGCGCCAGCGCGACACGCTGGCTGGCGGCACGGCGCGGCGAGCACCGCGCTGCGACACAGAAGGCCCACTCCCCGACACAAACGGTGCACTCTACACTGAACAACCCGTGCTCGTGTAGGCAGAGGTCTGACCGGCTCGCGGACCACGGTCACAGCTGCAGACGCAGTGGTCAGTGTACGCCACGTGTGCACTGGTACTACTGCGGTGCGAGTGGCGGTTGCGGGGCGGTTGCGTGGCGACAGCGGGCGCCGCTGCACGGAAAACAATAGAGTTCCGGTTCCGGCAGCGCGCACAGACCACGCGGCGCCGACAGCTGACGTCGCCGGACACTCGCGACACTGCGGATACATGCCGACACCGCCGACACACGTCACCACCTATAAATATAAGTCGGTATAAACACACAAGGCATTATCGTTACTGCATAAGTGGGAACCAGTGGGAACATTATTACTTGTTTCACGCACTACACATTTCACAATTATAAAGATAAAGATCGTTTATTGTGTTCAAAACATGCCAAATATAATTTCAAAACATGCAACATATACTTTCAAAACATGCAACATATAATTTCTAAATAATGCCATGTGGTGGAGGTTTCATCCCCAGCGATCAGTGATTTTTAATCTTTAAAGTATTTTTTACAGAGGAAGGTATTACTTACCTACCTATATATGGCATAACTTACTTAGGTATGTCATATTGATCAACATCATCATCTCAGCCGAAGCACTCCTACTGCTGAAGTAGACCTTACTTCGTTTATTTCTCAATCATTTTTTAAAGAGGTTGCCTATGTACCCACCTACGTTATAACACAGATTATACAATAAGACAGAGATAGGATTTTGTTTGTTCGGACTTGTAAGGAAATGAACGTAGTTGTATGTTGTCGCGGCGCTACCGGGCGCTAGCTCGCTAATGAACCCGGGGATCATCTCCCGTCGGATCACTCGTGTCAATTACGCGGCGCCTACACGAAACCTTTTTAATATGAGCACACTTGAGATGTTCCTCCTGAAGCGCTACTTTCATATTAACGTGAAGGGGATCACGTCGGAGAAACTTCACCCTCCTCCCTGTCGCTGCCGTATACTTAAACAATCTTCTAAATTACTTCAAAATTAGGTACTTCACGTTGTTTAGCCAGTAAGTAATTAAAGTAATGAGTCTCAAGAGACCTTGTGTAAATAACTATAACTTAGGTAACCGGAGGATTGACTACTGATTTTAATTTGCGTAACGTTTCATCATCATTTGGTAGGTACTTAGGTACTACTTATTTGGTAGGACGTCAGCATTGTTTACGTCACCACTCACCCGAAATGAGCGGAAATATGCGGCAAATATGTGGCAATGTATTATTCCAAAGTTATATCTAATTATTGTGTTGTAAAATCAGGTCATTAACATTTTTGATAAAATTCCTTAAATGTTTGTATTGAATTATGTGATTTCGCCCAGTTACAAACAGAGTGTAGGTGCGGCTGCAGTTGCGCAACAGAACATTCCTCCTATGACTAATTACTGTTCATTAAAATACTTGCTAATGCGATCTTAATCGCGCGCTGCGCCGTGCGGGCGCGAGCGCGGGCGGCGGATCCCCGCGCGCCGCTCGCCGGATGAAGTCGCGGATTTGGTCTGTTATTATCATACAAACAGCTCATTGTGCGACTCCCTCGGCGACAATTACCTTCCCTCTTTATTGTCGAGTCGCGGGAATTGTTGGGAACAGATTACCTTACAATTGTTTTGTCGAACTGTGCGCACTTAATGAGCCGCCGGTTACTGTCTTTGTTTTAACTTTCTCGTGGTGGAACCATTTACTCTCAATTCAGAGTTCAAATACATACCTATACCTACACATAGCAAGGGCCAAAGGGCGGGCGCGTTTTGGAGACTGTTTTATAAGTATATTTTTTACGTTCAAAAAGTGCTGAATTTCAGCCTAGTTTGACATTGAAACAAGTGCCTCTGCCTGCTAGAACACAGTCCAGGGATTTTAATAAGCGTAAAATTCTTTCGTAACTTAATCCATGCCTTGACATGGGTATCACTGAACGATGCCGCAGAAGATATTCTGTTTTCGGCTAACTATTAAGTAGATACATCGATAGAACATGAACATGATAATTATTTTCGTGGGATGTTTCTTGCCCTGTCAGTTGCGGACATTACGCTCCGCTCGATATTAACACGCAACTGCGGAATGAGGCAAAAAGCGGCGCAACGTCACGTCACGCCGCCGCACCGCTCCAGCGCGCCACACCGCCGAGCGGCACCACTGCTGACTGATCGCTGCCATTACACTAGTGCTAATGATCACCAGTTTATTGTAATGCTTTCACATAAGTGCTGATTGTTGCGGGACCTTTGAAGTGCCGCCGACAAACGCTGCCGTGCAGTCAGCCGACAGGAACCATAACTATCGTGCTCGGTGCTTAATCGAAAACTCGTTGAAAACCTGCCCTTAGGTATAATACCTTGCGACTGTTCCTACTAGATAAAGCGACGGCCACGACCTCATCTGAAGAAACAAACCATGACAACGTTAGGCCTAAGTAAGTCCCGACCCCAACATAGTTGGGAAAAAGGCTCGGAGGATGATGTTATCGAATCCAAAATGGCAGAGGTTACGTTATGTTGTTACTGCTTTTTAGTGTCGCCAATTTAAAACTAAACATAACAGTTTAGTGGATTTTGAGTTGGTACAAATTACGAGCCGGTCCAATTTATGCAACTCGACTATACTACGTGAAAACCCATTACCTATTAATTATACTAATATGAAGTGATGATTATTAAGTGGATGAGTAGTGAAAGCAATTCAATCAGGTCATCAATAGTAATCAAAGCCGTTGTCAAACACAAAGTGTAAGTGGTTGAAGTGTCTCCTCTCATCAATTTGTTTCTAATTACCTATTCGAAACAGAAATGGAAAAGTTATAGGTATGTGTGTAATAATCGCGTTGATTTGATAGTTTGTAATGATTACAATGTGAAGTGCGAGGCTGCAGGGCCGGCGGGCGCGCGTGCCTCGGCTGCCGACGGAACTTGAAGCGCGGCTCGAGCTCGCCGATGCGTTTTCTAATGGCTCACACAAAAACGTCACATTATGCTACAGTATATTAATATCATTTGGAAGCCACTTAATTAAGTTAATAGTCGTCTGGAGGCTTTAATGTGAGCCATTAGCATACGCCGCCTCTGATTGTGTGTAGTTGCGTGCGCGGCTCCGACGGCGACCAATAATAAACTTGTATGAGTTATGTTTGCTCAGTTTAATGGCATATCTATACGTTATGATGTTGTTCCACTATCGTGAGGAATGACTGGATCAGCTCAATCATATTTAGTGTAGTGTAATGAAGTCTGATAATAAGAATTATAGGTCTTGTCTGTTTCTTAAGCTACTTACTTACTTTTTTGCAATTCTATGGCAATTTTGTACACGTGTTTTTTTGTAAAACTTCAAATCAAAATCAAATTGTTTTTATTTCAAATAGGCCTTTGCAGGCTCTTATGAAACGTCACATTAATTGCACGGTTCCAAAAAGTTCGGGGAAAATATTGTATGGTTCTGTACCTATTAGGTAAGTATTTTGGTACCGTAAGTTAATAAGTATTAACATGTGCTGTGCAATCGATGCAAATCGTGTACATGGGCATTGGGCAATTAGATTTAAGTAATCATAGATTTTTTGAATAATTTTCTTTGGCATTTAGGTACTTAAATAAAATAGGTACTCAACGATTGAGTCAAAATATCTGAACTTTGAACATTGTCACCACCTACTTACCTAGGTACCTATATTATTTATTATATAATCACGGCGGCCAGCGCGTAAGTAGGTGTGAATGTGAATTTTGATATGTCTCATTCAATTGATTGAATATTGCTTATTAATAATAATCTATTATACTAAAATAAAGTTAAGTTTCTAAGTAATTGACAAGTAGGTATAGTTACGGACGTTAAACATACCCAATTAAATATTTCAAAATACGTAAACTTATGTAGGTAAGTACCTTACATAACAATGTAGGTACCACAGTGACTCTCGCTTGTATGCAGTACGCATGAGACACTTCTGGCGCAAACTTCGCGTCATACGCCTACTGCTTGAACCTATTTCACATTCACAGGCTTTACGCACGGGGGCCTTCAAATTTTATGACGAGCTCTGATTTACTACTTAATAAACTTTTTAATGGACAGTAATAAAATTTTAAGTATCATTATAATTAATTTGTTAAGCCATTAGCATCATAATTGTATTTAAAGTAGTACGTTTAAGAGACCATGTAATATTAAAATAATATTATTTTGACTATTACTACGCTGCGTAGTAACTGCTACGCTAGCCGTAGTCTACCGTAGCGGCCCGTAGCAGCACGTAGCATAATTGATTAGTTTCTAGCGCAATGAGGGTTTTCGATATTTTTTCTGCCGCCAGGCGGCGCTTCGTATGCGTGAGGTCCAAACAGCTGTCAGATAGCACAGATTCTTACCGAACGTATTATTATTTTAGTAAAATTTTATGTATTTGGAAGTGTTATTAATTTTATTATGGATTACGGCCAAAGAAAGGTTGCCGAACTGAAGATTGAGCTCAAAAAGAGAGGCGCAAAAGTTACTGGTACTAAAGAAAAGCTCATTGAAAGGTAAACATAATCTACTTCTATTTGTTTCCACAATTTGATTGATTTTTTTTAACTATTAAATTGAAGTTATTTGTGTTTTAGTGAGTTGTTGTTGATTAATGTATATTATATATTCCAGGCTAAATGACTATGACAGAAACAACAGCTTCAAATCAAATAAAAATGATAATTCTAATCTCTCAAGTGAGATTAATTATGTAATAGAATGGCCAGAAGAAAAGTTATACAAAAGTGTGGATTCAACAACAGTTTTACCCAATTTTGACATTATTAACTTAGATACGTATTTCCTTGAATTGTATAAAGACGGCATAGGAATGTCAGATTATTCTGCAGTGCACAGAAGAGGTTATAATATGCTGCAAAATAACTACCTACTCGCATTAGTGACCGCAAATACTAGTACACATATATTTTTCAAAGGTCAAGTCCATTCTGAAAATACAAAAGCCCTCACTTATTTTGCTTCAATTGCCATATGTAATGGAAGTGGATCTATTATACAATCGGTGTGTGAATGTGTAGCAGGGAAAGGACCAAAAGCCATTTGCAAGCATGTGTCAGTTTTGTGCTATGCTATACTCAAATTCCGAGAGCAGAATAAATGGTTCATTAAAATGACTCCAACACAAAAAAAAAAACAAGTATGGCATGTACCTAAAAAAAATAAACTTGATGTTTCGCCGAAAAAAGCAGAGAACCTTTCCTATGAAATAGCAGAATATAATGTTTGCAAATTGGTTATATCCAGCACATTTGCAATTGAAGATTTTTTTTTTTGTTTTCATTTGGAGGACATTCTTTAAATGTTTTGAGATTATCACTTCCATATAAATCACATTGGATACATTGCTGGCTTATTCTTTGGACAAAGAATTAGCATTGCCATTCAACGTGGCAATGCAGCCAGTCTTCTGGGCACGTTTCCGGAGGACAGTGATGCTGGCTTATTCTTTGGACAAAGAATTAGCATTGCCATTCAACGTGGCAATGCAGCCAGTCTTCTGGGCACGTTTCCGGAGGACAGTGATGTGGAGGAATACTTCGACGCCTGATCGGTGCCCTTTTATATTATGTTTTATGTTTATATATATTTTGTATATAGTATTTTATTTTTAGTTCTGTATAAAGATAAGTAGTTTAAGTTTGTATATATATATAGTGTGTACATTTGTGTAAAATTTAAATAATTCAATAAATAACACATTGGATACCAATATCTTTCTGTTTCTTCTCGAATTCAATTTCTACTTCGCAAAAGTTTGTAGTTTCCATGAGGAAGGTGTCATCCTTCTCTTTTTCATTGTTTATGTGTACTTGGACACTAATTTTCCTTTTATTTCGCGCCAAACGCCTTTGATGTCGCTCCTTCTTTTTTTGATGCAAGCTAGAATTTTCTTCATTCCATGGGAATCGACTTGGCACTGCACATTTTTTCAACACAGGTCTGGCTGAAATAATAATTCAATAAATATAATGTTTTAATGAAGTAATTTTTGATAAGGCAAGTACTAAAAAACGTTTGCACTACATCATTGAAGGTTAGTCGCGCACAGACATAATCAAGGTGACTTAACTAAAGTTTATCATTATAAATAAGTACAACATATTCTTACGTTTTTCTAATACTGAGTCCTCCGGTAGCTGGTAATCGTCCTCTGTGAAGTGGCTTTTGCAAACGAGGCTATTTTTCGTTGGAGTAAATTTATCTCTTCGAATGGCTACAAGCCACTGTTTTAATCGGCTTTTATCTTTTGTAGGGAACTTATGTCCTCCTTTTTTATTTGCACACATAGGCACTGCACAACACTGTGGCATTTTGGAAAACAATATTCCGTTTGTAACGTTTTTAAGAATAAATAAACCAAAAAAATGATCGAAAAATATAAATCGTGTATGTGTTTTGACAGGTACCTGGACCTGACGCCTCGGTGCTGCCACCTCGTGGACGCCATTTTAGAAAACCCTCATTGAATGTATGGCATCGAAGGAGCGTCGTGCTCGTATGTAAGGTCCATCGCTCACCGGTGACGCGGCTGAAGCCCGACCGCGCAGTGGCGGAGGGCGGGGCGCGCGGCGTGTGATCTCGCCGCGCCACGCCCCCGGCCTCCCTCACGCACACAGGCGCGGGGAGCAGCTTCCCAGAACAATGGTCGCGCACGGATCATTATTAGTTCGGATAAGTGATTTAGCGGTGAAAGCGCAACATTAGCGCGCAGTGGCGCGACACTCGCCGCAGCGATAATGTTGTGTACCCTGCTCCCATGTCGCCGTCATCACTCATCGACACCATACTTACTACACATTTATTTTGATATACTATGTAAGTGACTATATGTATAAGTAACAACAAATGACAATGAAAAAAAAAGGTTAGTAAGTAAAAGTTAAACATTATGTCACAAAGCTGCAGACAGAAATCTGAAACTTAAGTATCCTGTACACTACCTATGTTACCTGTACCTATAAATTAGTTAATTGATTACACATAGGTACATACTTTGTTTAACTGTATGTAGAGGCAGGTGTGTTACTGACACTTATTGTGACATGCGATGTGTCGCAAAAACACTGTCGACGTATGAACACCACACACAATAATACCTGACACGAGTTATGCATTTTTAGTTGTTTATACCGAAACTCAATATCTTATCAATACCTATCTAAGTATAGATACGTGAGTATCAGTAGTTGCAGCAGTTAATATGAATTAAAGGATCATTACTGAATGAGGTGGTTGAAACTTTCATGAGTATGAGGCACTAATGATGTTAGAGAATGTTGGTTCTACTGATTTAAGTAAGTATATCATTTTAAATTAATTTTCTCTTCTTTCATTTTCCTTGAAAAATCGGTAAAGTTCATGAGATTGTTTCATCGATGGAACAATCAGAATAAAATATAACTTACTTAGAAACGATACATACCTCCTCACGTAAGTACGTGGTAGGTGAGTATCAAGTGTTTGTTGTGTGTGTGGAGCAGATAAGTAAGTAAATAAGTAAGTATTAGTAATGCGCCGCTTATCCGCGTAATCAGGCGTGAAACGAGCGACTGACCACTAACTCGGTAAAAACGTGCTGAATGCTAGGTGTTGTGCTAGCATGAATATGAAGCGCCCGGGGGATGCTAATGAGGGATCGATGCCACGCTGACACACACCACCTGCCACGCAGCCGCCACTACACGTCAGAAGGCTCACGCTGACACACACATGCCCCAGTCTATAAAACTAAGGTTTTGAAGCATGCTCTGGACCTAGTTGGGCACATGCTCTAACATTATTAACTACTTACCTTCTGTTCCGGGTGAATTGAAAGAGTTTGCTGGTGAGTCTTTTAGTGTTTTTTAAATTCAAAACCACTCAAAAGCAGTCAATTTATGTTTAACATTGAAGACGCGTTGTATTTCTCCCCGAAGCATGTTAATTAGTTCGTTACAATGGACAGGACTTTAGTATTTACCTTCCACAGTGTCAGGAATACTTATTCTGAAAACTGCATTAGATATAGGTAGGTATGAAGGTATTTAAATTATAGTATTTAAATTCTGTGGGTTGAATAGGACAAAAGGGCTTCAAAAGAAACATGGGTGGATGGGTTGTACACAGGTCAGCTACTCACTTATGCTTCCGAGTTCCACATTTTGTACTGACGGCGTTCACATGCTTTCCTATAAGACCTCGGGCGCGGTGCACCGAGTGTGACCGAGTGGAGCTTCGGCGGCGTGCGCGCGACATCGCCTCGCACTCGACGTAATAAAGTGGTTACTGAATGTGTTCACACTTGTCGCCTCGCGCTGCTATCCATTACAAGAAACTTTCATGTGTGACGTCACGTTTTTGCCCCGATCTCATCGGAAATTCGATGGTAACAATAACATGCATCATTCTCTGTTTGAAAAAAAGTAGCACTAAGTAGATACATTCAATTAGTGAGTGTTCATAGAATTGGATTACCTTTCTTGTGCTGGCTTATAATACTGTCATGTATATTAGATGGACGATTTAGCCTAGAGTACCTATACGCATACAACAAACTGTTAGTCGGCCGATAGTTGGTTTGGGCTCATAAATCAGTATGAAGATGAATGAAAGGACACACGTAACAACGATCAGGTATTTGTCCGGTAACAGTATGACTAAACACTGAGTGAATTCGACCCGGGTCCGGGCCCACAGTTGGCCGACTGTTTAGCCTGCAGTGATGTACTAGTACGGATGGAGGTCTTTATGTTGTGATGGCGGAGTCGTCAGGGTGTCAGGTGCTGCCTTACTGACGATACATATGCAAGTTCCACTTTTACGAATACATCTTGGTTTATTGTATCGACAGCTGAAGATGAGAGAAACAGAGACTTCTTCCTGTCCTGTTCACTAATTTATTTGAGTCGGTGCAATATGTTTTCCGCTTCTATACCTTCCAACCTTCCATTTCTCTCTGTCGCTTATGCTAGACTTCCTTCTTATATTATATCTCTTAGACAATCCATCTCTTTTCTTCGGTTTTCTATTCCTCTCCATCCATCTACATTCACACTTAAGTACTTAACACATTCTTGAAGTTAGTTGTTTCATTACTCCATATTCCATGTCCACACCATGACAACATCTTGCCTGTCATCTTTTTTTAACTTTCAGACTTCCTCTAATGTAATAATTCCTCACTTTATCTATTCTTGCCAGAACACACATCCATCTGGTGAGGGATCTGAAATACTTAATATCTCTTTATTTACCATAACTGGGTTTAGGGGGTCAAATAGGCAGTGGCTCCTCGTAAAACAGGTACCTACTCAGCTGCATCCAGTTAGGCTGGAAGCTGACACCAACATAGTGGGAAAATGCGAGGCAGATGATCATTGCTCGACCAATATCATTATGCAAGACTTTTGTAGATACAATTATAAATATCAAAGTCATTATTATTATTCTTCTTTATTGTACACAAAAACATTTAAAAGACACACACAACACAGAGAAGACATGTACAAAGGCGAGCTTAACCCAGAACTGGGTTCTCTAACAGCAAACCTTAGAGCGATAGAGAGATGCGATAGGGAAGAGAAAATTTAAAAGTTATTTTTTTTTAATTCAAATAAAGCTCTTTAGAAACGTCAAACTACTTGCACAGTTCTAAAGAGTTGGTTTCATAGAGAAGAACCGGCAAGAAACTAAATGGACACTCTTTTCAAAAGAAAATAAAATTATTACTATAGTTTTCTATCTCTCTGATATACTTAATGTATTTATCTTTTATGGTGTAATGTCCGGAAATTGATTAAGTATATTATTGAAAATCAGCTGACTGCAGCGCTAGAGAAATGCTCGGCCGATCGCAATTTGTTACAAGTGACGTATCGGCGCAAGAAGCGCCCACTGGAATTCGTAACAAATGTCTGTCTCATGCGCTCATCTTTATTTAAAGACCTCACACTACGAGTAGGTACTTCTTCCTGCCTTATCTTGGCTTCACAGAAAAACTATTACTAAGTAGCAACATACAAGGATTCAAGTCAGTTTGCATTACTCAGTTGAGGAACTAATATTGTTTTTATAAGGCTACCTACATAACATGATGAATTTAGTTTCCCGGAGCTGTGAGCAGTAGCGCGGGTCGGCACAGGAGCTACAATGTTGCAGCGCGCACTGCACCTCGCGGAGAGGTGACAGGTACGTGAGCTGACGACATGGTTTCGTACGAGTATTGCATTAAGCCCTCGCCGGCCTTCTGTGAACCGACTGGCACCCCTCACTACAGAGAACATTTTATTTTCATTGTAGGTACCTATTGTATACTGAAGACTTTCTACCATAGCATTTACCTAATTATATCTTAAGTAACTGTGACTTTTTAACTAATTAATTATTTTACTTGCATAGTTTAATTATTTATTACCTAGGACATGAATAGCCACTGAATATTTCAAGATAATTAGTTAACATACCAAATTGTTTTAGTTAATTTATGTAACAAATGTGCTTATTGTGGCCGTTGATTTCAGATATGGCGCAGTCAAACCTTTGGTTTTATATTCACACCGGCTATGAAAAACACGCATTAAAATACCAGGGATATCTTTATTGAGCATAAAGAATACCAGAACGTTCTCTTGGCCTCGTTCGGTGATCATTTCACCATTGTTTATGACCGTAAAATTTGACACGCAGTTCACATAATTTATAGAATTTGTCAGCAGTAAAACCGTGGCAGTACATCGGTAGGCTTCGGCTCACAGATAGTCGCGCTTATCACGTTACCAGCGGCAGATAGCGCGGCTCGGGTAGCGACGCGACGCTCGGACGTGCGGCGACGAGTTTGATTGATGGCACATCGCCGCATTATCTACAGACATTAGACCTCGCCGGGAATGCCGCCGAGTTATGGATGCAATAAAAATGACACACAAACGTACCGAGTATGTGCGGACAGTCGCGACTCGTCGATGTCGCCGCCTGCCGGCCCCAGCCTTTGCCCATATCTACCTATTTGATATTTTGTTGGCTCTACTTGGGTACATTCTTAAGTCAACTGCCTTTTGAAGACATTCGACCTTGATTGACACGATTTGTTTCTGTAACATTGGCCATCATGTTTCTTTCCTCCTGCGGAAGTAGCCCGCTATGAATAGAGCACCTAGGTACCTATAGGTATTATACAAGGTGTTGATTTGCATCTGTGCAATATTTCAGGAGGTTGACATAAAATACGTAAATAATCAATTGGAATTAGTTACAGTAGACGGGAAATAGTTACTCCGTGGTTAATATACTTACCTATCTATACTTACTAATATTATAAAGAGGAAAACTTTGTTTGTTTGTTTGGTTGTAATGGATAAGTAAACTCAAAAACTACTGGACCGATTTTAAATATTCTTTCACCATTAGAAAGCTATATTATCTGCGAGTAACATAGGCTATATTTTATCCCGGTGCGGGCAGTAGCTTCCACGGGACGCGGGTGAAACCGCGGGAAAACGGCTAGTATTAACTAAAAAGCAACGTGCTTACGTTGCGTTTTTTGTCATTGTAATGTCATAGTATTTCAATTTATTTAAAATTAGTTTAAAGTGGGATTTAATTGCATTTTGTATCTCAATTTCAACCCTTACCATACGTAGGCCTAATTTTACAAACAAGATAGGTACCTAAATAGGTACCTATCTGCTGAACATGATGAGTTCGGCTACGGTAGATACTGACTGGAGTACTTACTTGTGTATGCAAGATGTAGTTAACACAACAAGCAAGTTAATAAACCTGTAGAAAGGTTTTTCAAGCGATTTGGTAATTACTTGTTGAAATACTGAAATACGAGTACTTAATGATATATTTTCTGCTAACTGCAGCTGAACTGAAATCAGAAGAAATCTGAAGCAATATGGTTGCTGAAAGTTTGTTAGGTGTATACCACATGTCCAGTGAATGGAGCGGGCTGGTGGCTGAGATAACAATACAAATGTATAGTCGAGTGGAATGCCTGTACTACATGTTCCGCAGAGTGGCTGCGTGCACTGGAGTGGCCGCTGTTCATTAGGCGAGTGCAGCCGCGGGCCGGGCCACTGCGGCCCACTAATTGTGTGCGAGTTGTCGGGCCCCGGCCCACCCACCGCGCCCGCACTAGATTCCACGCCCGCCGCGTTTTTTACACCCTAATTAAGCTAATTTATCGGGACAATAAGAGAAATTATTGGTAGCGGAGCGGCGGTTACTGGCCGCTTTATGAGAGGTATTAAATTGTTGAATTTAAGAGCGCTACCGAGCTACACCGCACCGCTGCGCGGCCCCGAGCCCTTACTTTGATGCCCCAATAAATATACAAAAGATCCCATCAGATAACCGGTGAATGGAGCCGCCGTCGATTCTGCCGCTCTTAATGAAAGCCACGCCGAGGAATGTCGTGGACAAAGCCTTAAAATGCTAATAACATGAGCACGACACAGCTCCCCTCCCCCCCTCACCGCGGCCGCCCGCCACATCTAGAATGTGTTCTGATAACGAAGGTGCCAATCCCGCAGGTGGACAGATTAAATGAGTATTTTATGGCAGATTAAGTAAACATTTTTTCTCGATGGGTGTTTTATAGCTCGCCGGCGTGTGGCCGTACGATCCTTGCTGGTTTTTACAATAATACCCTACCTACCTCGTTGAGATATATCACCTATTATTTTTAATTGGAATCCATCGAATTTAAATTAATTAGATAACTGTGAATTTTCTACACATGTCGGTTGATAAAAGGAATAACACCCTACTTAGGTACTGGCTGGTTTTAAATTATTGTTTTAATGATTGTTTTTTTATAAATCGTAATCTTTCAGGTAAGTTTTATGAAATAAGTAGGTACGTACTTAGAGACCTAGGTAATACTTATACCTATTTATTGATTATTTATAAGTTTCTGTTTATTATGGTTATATGAGGTTTGGGGGTACCCAATGGTAGGTATTAAGGATGATATTAAGTAGGTACCTAAGTGTATGTCCTAACTAAGCATTGCTCATACAGTTTGTGATACCTTTCACTCGTAGGTAAGTAGTACTTAAAACCTAAGAAGGTACCTATTTATTTATTTAACTTTATGCAATCCTAAAATTACAAAGGCGGACTTAATGCCATAGGCATTCTCACTAGTCAACCTTAGGGTGATGCAGAGATAACATGGCAGGTGCATTAATAACTTAAAAAGACATGGTATAGGACAAATAAAGAATAACAAAATTGGATACTAAATACACGTACTTATACATATTTAACATACAAATAATTTTAAAAAATAAATAATATTATTCATACATACACTTATATATATATATACATATACATACTTATATATAATATACCAATGATTATCATGATGGAGATTCTTCTAGTAATTTTGTAAACAATAACTTCCTTACGGCACTTTTAAATGACTGCTTGCTGGTGGACTTCCTGATTTCTAAGGGCAGCTCATTCCACAAAAGGATAGACTGAATATGAAAAGAAGAGTGGATAGCGTCAGAAGTATGGGAAGGACAGTGAAGAAGAAGGTTGTGAGAAGAGCGGAGATTTTTAGAATGACCAGAGCAGCGGTATTGAAAATGAGGAGTTAAGTAGATATGAAGGGGGAGTGGGAGAGTCAAGTAACGTGTAAAGGGTCGTCAAGGCACGCAGGGATCTTCTCTGGCGAATGGGCATCCATTTCAATTGCATCCTGTACTCAGAAACATGATCGTACTTGAAGACAAATCTTATGCAATTGTTGATAAGTCGATCAAGTTTGTTGAGCAAGTCCGCATTGAGATCGTAGTAACACATGTCACCATAGTCAATTATAGGAAATATTAGGGACTGCACAAGCATTGCTTTGGTCTTACGGTTTACTGAAACGGATTCACCTACGTGTAGTCTTAAACCTGGACGATATAAAGTTTTATTCCGAGTTGCACAGGAACGTGGGTAGCAGTAGCTTAGCTGTCAGCGATACGAATCTCTTCTTATCCATAAAAGTAAACCGTCATTAATATTTATGAGGAAGAAACAAACCATTCCAGACCCTATTAACTAATTAATTTTCTACCCATGAATAAATGAGACAAGAATTGACAAGATGAATGACTGATATGGTGTCTTTTGCTTAACACTTAGGTTACCTACAGCATTGTAGACCACAAAAAACAGTTAACCACATGAACGTATAATTATCTAAGTACCTAGATATCTTAGTTTAATTAGTATCTACCTAACTACCTTTATGGATGGAGGTTGGCTACTTACAGAACCAATGCCCTCTTAGAATGCTCTTCCAAACTGACTAACTAGGTAAACTTGACTAAGCCAATACCTACCTATATTAAAACAAGAGGAAATACACAAGAAAGTTAAATGGTATTCAAAATATAATTCATAAAATACAAATGATAAGTAAGTACTTATTTTTTTCTTTTCTTGTCATTGGAATACAATATTTTTGTCACACAAGTAATCTTTGACATCATAGTAACATCTTTCTATTAAAAATGAATGTAGTTTCTTTTTAAACTGGAGGATTGGTAATTGTTTAATGTCATAAGGCAATTTATTATAGATTAAGTAATGACGTCATGCATAAAAAACTTTTATTTAATAGCGCCGTTTTGCCATAAGGTGTTTGTACTTCTAACTTATTTTTATCTCTCAATTTTCGATAATAGCTTTTGACAGCAGTCTTATAGTAGCTTAGATTAGATTTCACAAAAATATTTGATTCTTAAATGTAGGTACCTATAGAGAAGGCAATGTGAGAATTTTTAGATTTTTAAAGTACGGTTGACAACTAATTGTACTATTTATTTGGCACATTGCTCTAATGCACTTCTTTTTATTACATTGCTCTAATGCAGTCTACCTATTATTATCATCTTCTTCAACCCCATTGGCAACCAGGAAAATAGGCGATACTTAGTTCCCAAACGGTTGAAGTGATATCTATTAACAATTTTTTTAAATATGTTATCCATCAAATATAAAAGCATCTATCGTTCGAGATAGGGGGCTGAGACTTGTTGAGAACGCGATTACATCTACTTATTCTTGGAACCGTGCAACTAGCTTGACTTTCCTGAACCTGTAAGTATTAGATCTATGTGTGAAATTTACCTTGATTTATGCTACCTGTACTACACTAAGTATATGTTGTACTACAAAATGCTGGGTAGATATCGTACCTATGTAATTCCCAGGTACCTAAATTAACAAAACAACTGGTGGACTACCTATTATCTAATACGAGAAAACCAGATAAGTCTCTGAAACTAGATTATTGAATTAACTTTTAAGAGAATTTCCCTGCTTTACATTCGATTCAAAGTTTATTAATAGAAAAAAGAAAAAGCAGAGAATTTAGTGAATGTGCAATGTTTGCCGAACGATAGCTGTTTTTATTTACTACTAGCTTTCGCCCGCGGTTTCACCCGCGTCCCGTAGCTGATGGATGGTGACAAAAACAGCCAAATCGGTCAAGCCGTTTTTATGTTATGTCGTGACAACGGAAAGTGGGTTTCATTTTTATATATATATAGACAAGCTTTTGCCCACGACTTCGTTCGCGTGGAATAGTGACTTCCGGCAGATTTTTGGTTTGACCAATAGATGGCGCTATATGTCCGGAATACATTTTATTTTTTATTTTCAATTTTTTTGTAATAAAAACTATCCTATGTCCTTTCTCAAGCTCCAAACTATGTCTGTACCAAATTTCACACAAATCGGTTCAGTAGTTTAAGCGTGAAGAAAAGACAGACAGACAGACAGAGTTACTTTCGCATTTATAATATTAGTAGGGATTAGCCTACTTACGCCATCTGTTGCTACTCGGTAGAAGTCAGCTTACATTTTTATTTCCAAAAATAAGGTAATCAAGAAATATATATAAATATAATAGAGAGAATATGTTTTATGTAATAATTGGTTTTCTATAGATATCTAGTAAGAAATTAAAATCAAATTGTAAAATACCGCACGAAGAATGAAACGCAATGTTTTATCTATGGCAGCTGTCAAACTGTGATGTTTTTAAAATGTCAATGTCAGTAAAAATCATAGAAGTCGCATCGTCCGGCTGTTGTTTGGCGTTAGCGCTAACGCCGCAATATAATAATAAACAGCGGTGACTGGAAGATGAGCTATCCTCATGCCGATGGCTAGCCTCAACGTAGCGGAGTGGTCGGCGGAGCAGGTGGCGGACTGGCTGACAGGTGCGTGTGGCGCGGCGGCGCAGCGCGAGCGGGCGAGTGACTCACGCTGTGTGCTTGTGCAGGGCTCGGCCCCACCGTGGCGCGCTATGTGCCGGAGCTGCGCGAGCGCGGGCTGGACGGCGCCAAGCTGCTGACGCTGCGCTGCGACGACCTCGAGTACCTCGGCATGCACGTCATCGGCCACCAGGAGTTGCTGCTGGAGGCCGTCGAGCATCTGCGGAACTTTGTGAGTCGTCTCCGCACCACATACGTGTATCGCTAGTAGACTAGAGTGCAGTGAGGCAATGACTCACTGGCCAGCAGCCGTGCCTCGGTTATCTCCACTGTGTTATCTGTTGTGAGCGTCGCTACTCAACTATCATATGCTTATGTCTCTGTTTAATTATAGTAGCACTGTAGCAGTAATTTGTATATGATTAATGATTCAAATGGTGTTACTTGTAGATAGTAAATGACTTATTTATGGTACAGTAACTGTGTGCGTAATGTCACTGATGTGGATATGTTTAGCAATATGAGGTGTCACGAGAGTGCGTGCAGCAGCTAGCACTACGAGTGTCAGTGGTGGCCACCACCCTGGCACGTGCTCTACGACACCACACGGACGCGCGGCTTGAGACACAGACACTGGCTGATGTAGCTCGCACCGTGCACGCTGTTAAACCACTTGTGTGCTGGCTCGACAGGTAATGTGCTACAGATACACTTTTATTAACCATGATAACTATTCATATGTATTATAAATGCCATACTTTGTAGGGATCTATGTAGGGATAAAATGTTGTTAATTACAAAGTATCTTACCATGATGTATATTCAAATAATAGTCCATGCGGGATTCAACAAAAAAAAATTGATAACTTGATTCTAATATAATGTTACCATGAATTGCAACATTACATGCCAAATATTTGAAAAAAATTATGTGTTGTTTACATTATACTAAAATAAAGAATAGAGATAAACTTTTGAATTCACAGGTCTCAGATTGCAATCTGTCTAAATTATAAGCAGTCTTTATTTGTCAGATATCATTCAGATAACTTTTTTTGGCTATAAATTATTTATTTATTATTTAATAACTAACTGACATTTATCAGTAACCAGTAAAGCCAAGTCTCAATCCATGAAATATTACAAATGGAATAGAGATTATTGCTGTAGAATTTTGAAAAGAACATCAAAATTCATTAAATATGATATATAAGTCACTTGATGATATGATACGATATGCTTTATTGTCCTAAGGGATGTCAGTTCTGCAATCAGATAAAATTATATAGCCTCTCGTAGTCAAGAATGTAATGAAAAGATCCCAACAAACAACAAATTGAGAACCTCCTCCTTTTTGGGAAGTTAAAAATAAGTTTTTATATTAATGTAATAGTTTACAAGTTTACTGCTGGAAATTTGTAAAGTGTTATGAAGGTGGAGTGTCGTGTGCGTGCAGATGGCCGGGCGGCGGCGCGGGCGGCGCGTGGCTGGCGGCCCGCAAGGCGGCGCTGCTGCAGCACGCGCTGGAGGCCGCCGCCTGCGCGCAGCGCGAGCGCTTCGCCGACCAGCCCGCCCGCGCCGTGGCCGCCGCCGCCGCCGGCACCGCCGCCGCCGCCGACTACATCATCCAGGACGTGGCCGACCCCATGGTGCTGCAGCCCGCCTCGCTCGACACCGTCACGCTGCGCCAGGCCGACAAGCCGCTCGGCTTCGACGTGGTGCCGTCCTTCTGCGGCCACCACCAGCTCGCCGACATCCGCTTCGGCTCGCCCGCGCACGCGTCGGGCGCCGTGCACATCGGCGACGAGATCGTGCAGGTGGGCGCGCAGTGCGTCATCGGCTGGAGCGGCGCCGCCGTGCTGCGCGCGTGCTGCGCGGCGGGCCCCGAGCTGGCGCTGCGGCTGCGGCGCCGCGCCGCCCGCCCGCCCGCGCTGCCCGAGCCGCGCCGCCGCCGCCTGCGGCCGCCGCCGCCGCCCTACAGCGACGACAGCGAGCCCGACGAGCCGGCGCCGCTCCCCGCGCGTCTGTTCCCGCCCAAGCCGCGCGCGCTGCTGCAGCGCCGCCACACCCTCGCCGGCGACGCCCAGCTCTACAGGCGGCCCAGCCACACCATCGAGCAGGTAACCACCGACCCCACGACCGATACTTGTAACAACACCAAACCTAATGACGACTCACGTCATTTTCCGAGCCATTAAAAGTATGGTTTATTTGAGAATTAAACACACTTTCAATGTGTGTAATAATTTCAGTTCTGGCAAGAGCTGAAGCAGCAGCGCTGGGGTGCCGAGGGTGGCAGTGCCAGCATGACGCCCGCGCCTGACGACACCGCGCTCTACGCGAGGGACAAGGTATCAAACACAGCCAAGATAAAATCTTGATTGTCATAAGACTCACAGAAAAATACATAGTTTGTGCCTTATTGTATCTGGCCAGGTATATATGATATGATGTCTGCGATATTGTTACGTATTTTATTGTCATTCTTCACAGGCTGTGTCATGTAGCACAGGCCTCGAGCTGTCTCCACGGCCGCGTACGTGCCTCGGCGTCGTGACCGACCATCCTCCCGCCCGACCCCTGCCGGCGCCCGGCCCCGCTGGCCCTGCGCCCCCGGGGCCCGCGTCTGACCCGCAGGGCCCCGACGAACCGTCGGCCCCCGACCGCAGCCGCGGCAAAATGGACAAGAGCCATTCTACACCCGCGTATGACTTCGACGCCAGTGTGGACGAACCGGGCCCTCTAGCCGCGCAAGCCATCCCCGAGTCCCCCACCACCCCTACTGACAGCCCGCTGGCGATACACTCGGCGTACAAAGCTGATAGGATTCTAGATTTTAAAAAATCCAGTTCTCAAATCGGCGAGGCCATACTGCAACGCGGGCGGCGCAGCAACGCGGACGAGCGAGCCGCCGACGCCGACAGCGACGCGCTGGCGCCCGACCGCCACCGCGCCGAGCGACCGCTGGACACGCTCAACACCGCCCTGCTGCTCCGCCGCCGCCACGCCGCCGCCGAGCCCGCGCCCGCCGCCCGAGCTGCGCACAGGTAATGTTCGCCAGCTGCTGCTCCGCCGCCGCCACGCCGCCGCCGAGCCCGCGCCCGCCGCCCGAGCTGCGCACAGGTAATGTTCGCCAGCTGCTGCTCCGCCGCCGCCACGCCGCCGCCGAGCCCGCGCCCGCCGCCCGAGCTGCGCACAGGTAATGTTCGCCAGCTGCTGCTCCGCCGCCGCCACGCCGCCGCCGAGCCCGCGCCCGCCGCCCGAGCTGCGCACAGGTAATGTTCGCCAGCTGCTGCTCCGCCGCCGCCACGCCGCCGCCGAGCCCGCGCCCGCCGCCCGAGCTGCGCACAGGTAATGTTCGCCAGCTGCTGCTCCGCCGCCGCCACGCCGCCGCCGAGCCCGCGCCCGCCGCCCGAGCTGCGCACAGGTAATGTTCGCCAGCTGCTGCTCCGCCGCCGCCACGCCGCCGCCGAGCCCGCGCCCGCCGCCCGAGCTGCGCACAGGTAATGTTCGCCAGCTGCTGCTCCGCCGCCGCCACGCCGCCGCCGAGCCCGCGCCCGCCGCCCGAGCTGCGCACAGGTAATGTTCGCCAGCTGCTGCTCCGCCGCCGCCACGCCGCCGCCGAGCCCGCGCCCGCCGCCCGAGCTGCGCACAGGTAATGTTCGCCAGCTGCTGCTCCGCCGCCGCCACGCCGCCGCCGAGCCCGCGCCCGCCGCCCGAGCTGCGCACAGGTAATGTTCGCCAGCTGCTGCTCCGCCGCCGCCACGCCGCCGCCGAGCCCGCGCCCGCCGCCCGAGCTGCGCACAGGTAATGTTCGCCAGCTGCTGCTCCGCCGCCGCCACGCCGCCGCCGAGCCCGCGCCCGCCGCCCGAGCTGCGCACAGGTAATGTTCGCCAGCTGCTGCTCCGCCGCCGCCACGCCGCCGCCGAGCCCGCGCCCGCCGCCCGAGCTGCGCACAGGTAATGTTCGCCAGCTGCTGCTCCGCCGCCGCCACGCCGCCGCCGAGCCCGCGCCCGCCGCCCGAGCTGCGCACAGGTAATGTTCGCCAGCTGCTGCGCTGCATACACTGCACTCTTCAACCTCGTGATAATCGTTTGCGGTTAGACTGTCTTTTACATCATCAAAATGAAATGAAGTGATCAAGAAGAATAAATAAAATGAAAAAGAAAGTTATAACATATTTTTAATTTAATTCACAAGGTAATAATAATAACTGCATTGATTATGGAAGACATTTTTTCTAAAACGTGACTTATTCTGTACTTAACAAGAATTTTTATTTTAGAACACTAGGCTGTAAAATACACATTGTTACAGTTTTGAAATTAAAAAAAAAGAATATAGTGTCGAATATTTTCGAAGATGGACTAATGAGTATTGTATTGACCTGTGCACAGAGCGGGTCGGCGGGTGCCGTCTCCCCCCCCGCGGCCCGCGCCGCCGCCGCGGCCGGCCGCGCTGTCGCCGGGCCCGGCGGCGCCGCAGCACCCGGGGGCGGCGCCGCAGCACCCGGGGGCGGCGCCGCAGCACCCGGGGGCGGCGCCGCAGCACCCGGGGTCGGCGCCGCAGCACCCGGGGGCGGCGCCGCAGCACCCGGGGTCGGCGCCGCAGCACCTGGGGTCGGCGCCGCAGTACCCGGTGCTGCGGGCGGTGCCGCGCGAGGAGCCGCCCGCCTCGCCGCTCAAGCCGCGCCACCCAGTCGACCCCACGCATGTAAACTTCACCACCATATTAAAAGAAATCTTTCAAATTATTGTGCCTCTTCAAAGTTGCCTACTAGTCACTGAAAACGACGTAGTGACCTAGCTTTTATCTCGAATGTTACATTTTAATTATTACTATTACCTTAAAACCAGGCATTTTTTTTAAAAAGCGACTACACCTATTTCTGTGTGTATATTATTGTGTGGCGTCTATTGTGACAATAAGATTGGTTATAGCCTTCCTCGATAAATGCGCTATTTAATGCTATAAGATTGTCTCAAGATGGACCGATAGTTTCTAAGAATAGCGCGTGTAAGAAAACAAATTCTTGTAGCTTTATAGTATTTTTAAAGTTTTATGAGGGGTATTTTTCTGTTCGATCGTAGGTGATATAAATGAAATCTAATAATATTTTCACGGGTTGGACGAAGTTTTTATATTATGTACTTTCTTTTTTTTATTATTTATTTACCTGGTTTAGATATCGATGCCTCTGCGGCACATCACGAAGCACGACATTCGCGTGCTCCCGACGAGCGAGCGGCGCGAGCTGCCCGCGCTCAACAGCCCCAGCGCGTCGCCCCCGCCGGCCCCCGCCCCGGCCCCCGCCCCCGGCGACATCGTGGTGGGCGCGTGGGCGGCGGCGGAGGCGGGCTGGGCGCGGGGCACGGCGCTGTCGCCGGGCAGCGCGGTGCGCGGCATCTTCCCCTCCTCCAAGTCGCGCAGCCTCAAGAAGAAGAGCTCCATCCTGGCCAGTGAGTAGCTAGCCCCGGCTAACGTGTCGACGCCCTCTAATATATTGAGTCAACTAACAAATTATGAGAATTGTACTTTTTTTTGTATTAATAATAATTAAATTATTTTCTATTTACCTGAAAAAAAAAATATCTTTATAAATAACGAAAAAAAGAACTTTTTCTAGATCAAGTACAGTTGGACGTATTAAGTACGTTGGAAAAAAGTCGTGGTGGCCTAGTGGGTAAAGAACCAACCTCTCGAGTATGAGGGTGTGGGTTCGATTCCAGGTCAGGCAAGTACCAATGCAACTTTTCTAAGTTTGTATGTACTTTCTAAGTAATCTTAGACACCAATGGCTGATAAAAAGGTGAAGGAAAACATCTTGAGGAAACCTGGACTATATAGTCTGAAATCACCAACCCACATTGAGCAAGCGTGGTGATTAATGCTCAATCTTTCTCCGTGTGAGAGGCCTGTGCCCAGCAGTGGGACGATAAAAAGGCTGTAACAGAACAGAACAACAGAACAGTTGGACGGCTAAGGTACATTTAGAAATGATAAAGTGACCGGTAATAAATAAAAAAAAAAAGTCCTTTATTTCTACTACTTAATCATAACATATTCGAACATAACATAGTTGTACATACTCTATAATTAATATCTAACATTACTATTTAGTAAATAAATAATATTTACTATTCTTAACTCTTAAGTACTCCTAACTATTTTACACTAGCTTCTGCCAGCGGTTTCACCCGCATCTCGTGGGTACTACTTCCCGTACCGGGATAAAAAGTAGCCTATAGCCTTCCTCGATAAATGGGTTATCTAACACTGAAAGAAATTTTCAAATCGGACTAGTAGTTCCTGAGATTAGCGCGTTCAAACAAACAAACAAACTCTTCAGCGTTATAATACTAGTATAGATAATAATATTGTTCTATAATTTTAGATTTTATTAGATACTAGCTTCTGCCAGCGGTTTCACCCGCATCCCGTGGGAACCTCGGCACGGACCTGGATAAAAAGTAGCCTTATAGCCTTCCTCGATAAATGGGCTATCTAACACTGAAAGAATTTTTCAAATCGGACCAGTAGTTCCTGAGATTAGCGCGTTCAAACAAACAAACAAACAAACAATCAAACAAACAAACAAACTCTTTAGCTTTATAATATTAGTATAGATAGTAGTAGTCGCCTCTGAGGCATAGGCCTCCCCTATCACATTCCATGTTTTCCTGTCTCGTGCCTTTTGCATCCAGTCTGAAGCACATTTCTTATTAAAAATGTCTCGCCACCTTTTCCTCTGTCTGCCTTGTTTCCTTTTTCCGTCTCGGGGGTCCATTCTGTTACTATTTTTGTCCATCTATGGTCATCTAGCCTACATATATGTCCTGCCCAGTTCCATTTAAGTAATCTTACTCTATGTTTTGCATCTATGAACTTAGTCTGCTTCCTAATAGTATTATTGCTTAACTGACCGGTAATATATATTGTTAATTATATTGTCTGTTCACTTACACTCAATTACATAAAATCATCATCCTCCGAGCCTTTTTCCCAACTTTCTTGGGGTCGACTTCCAGCTTCAATTACACAAACTAATAATGATAAAAATGATTGATCTGCCCGAAAAGGGCCGGAAATAATGTCCAATCGAACCAAAGAACCCACTTTTGTATGTATTTCGCTGCGCATCGATGTCAGCATAAAACTAATACTACTATAATGTATAGCTTTGCTCGTACAACAGTGATTTGTTTATTTTGTAGCCAGTAAACTGAGTAAAATGTTTGCTGCTAATGTATGTGGGACGCGAATGAGTTTAATTTGGTGCAAGTTCAATTTGGCTTAGTATATGATGAAATAGCGCGGTATGCGGACATAGTTATGTGTTTTTTGTTATCAAGGAATAGTTGGTGTTTTGTGTTATTTTTGTTTAAATTAATTTGGGCTATCCTCGATGCATAATAAATGTAAGTGGGAGGTAAGCCGTAAGACCGCGTGCGCAGAGCGGCGGCAGGTGCCGGCGGCGGCGCTGGCGGCGCGGGGCGCGGGCGGCGGCGCGTGGCAGCGCGTGCGGGCGCGGGCGGCGCCGCGGTGGGCGCGGCGGCACCTGCTGCTGGCGCACAGCGTGCTGTACGCGTACCGCGGGCCCGACTGCAGCCGGGCGGCCTGCATGATCTACCTGGCGGGCTGCACGGTGGCGGCGGCGCCGGAGGTCAAGTCCCGCGCGCACGCGTTCAAGGTGTACCACACGGGCACGGCCTTCTACTTCGCCTGCGACTCCCGCGACGCGCAGCTCGCCTGGATCCAGCTCATCCACCGCGCCACGCTGCTGCCCGACCTCGCCGCCGACGTCAGTACCGACCGATTTCTATTATTTACGTTTCTACATAATATCTTAATTAAGTCTCACATTTTAATTAATCTAGGTAAATAACATTACAGTGCCTGTATAAACTTGAATCTGTACCCCAGGCGCTACGATCACTTTCAATTACGGTTATGCTACGATTCGTCCTCGACAATATTTATTTTTATATAGATATCCAACACATAACTTATACATAATCATATACTTTATTTATATAACTAGCTTCTGCCAGCGGTTTCACCCGCATCCCGTAGGAAATACTTCCCGTACCGGGATAAAAAGTAGCCTATAGCCTTCCTCGATAAATGGGCTATCTAACACTGAAATAAATTTTCAAATCGGACCAGTAGTTCCTGAGATTAGCGCGTTCAAACAAACAAACAAACTCTTCAGTTTTATAATATTAGTATAGACTAGCTTCTGCCAGCGATTTCACCCGCATCCCGTGGGAACTACTTCCCGTACCGGGATAAAAAGTAGCCTATAGCCTTCCTCGATAAATGGGCTATCTAACACTGAAAGAAATTTTCAAATCGGACCAGTAGTTCCTGATATTAGCGCGTTCAAACAAACAAACAAACAAACAAACTTTTTAGCTTTATAATATTAGTATAGATAATTACTTTTAAATCTGCAATATAGCGCAACTTCTTAATTACAAACGTCAGCTTGCGAATTCTAGATGTTAAAGCAAAGCATCACTTATATTCTAAAATAATTATCTCTACATTTTTTTCATATCCCATTTAAATGCTCTTTTTTTAACTTTGCTCAATTTATTATTCAAAAATAAATAGGCTCGTCCCTACTCTAGTATCTTAAGGTCTCTGCACGGCGCGGGCGCGGCGGGACGGGACGGGACGGCGACGCGACACTGAGCAGTTGTAATGTACTAGATATTACAGACGACGCCACACAGAGCGTCGCGTCGAGCGGGACGGCGACGTGTTTACAATATTGCACGTTTGGTTTTAGATGGATGTATCGAAGCAGTTCTCGGAGACGGACTACTCGGAGACGGAGTCGGACACGGAGAGCCCGCGGGAGCGGGAGCGGGCGGCGGACAAGGAGAAGGACAAGTCCAAGTTCGGCTCGCTGAAGAAGCTCACGCACCGCATGCAGCGCAGCGAGTCCGGCGAGCTGGCGCCGCATGCCGCCACCAGCCTCGACCGCAAGTACCTGCGCTTCTTCTACCGCAGCAAGACCAAGGACGACGCCAAGCCCAAGGTCGCTATCCCGACCGAATACTTCCCCCCACACAACCAAACAGTTCTACAAACTTCTTTATTGATATTGCAGAATAAGCAAGTGGGAGTTCCCGTGCCCACCGAACACTACCGCAGCTACCGCCGCGTGCCCCCCTCCCCCGCGCCGGCCCCCGGCCCCGCCCCCGCCAGCCCCACGGGCTCCCCGCCGGCGCCGCGGGTGGGGGAGGACGGCTCGGGGCGGGGGCGGCGCCTGCCCAAGCCCATCAACTACATCCACGCCTCTAACCCCAACCTGCTCGACTTCGACAAGAGCGACTTCGTAACTAAGCCCGCGCTGCACGTGCCCAAGCCTAAGCCGAAGGTCAGTCTTGTGCTGCTGTTTAATTTATATAAACATGCTAATAGTAGATGTGTGCAGGCTAATGGTGGTTGTTGTGCAGACGGAGACGCTGGTGGGGCTGGTGACGCTGGAGCAGTTCATGCTGCGCAAGCAGGCGGAGGAGCGGCGCCAGCTGTACAGCAACCGCGTGCTGCTGGGCGTCGAGCACCAGGCGCTGCTGCACCGCCTCGACAACATCGGTACCACCACACGCTACATGTCCATACTCTCATTTAGTATTGTTCTTTATTGCACACTTCATATAAAATACACAAAGAATAAAGGTTATGTACAACGGAATTGGGATTTCTTACAGCTAACTTTAAAGCGATAAGGAGATCAGATAGAGGTAGGGTAAATTAAGATCTATTACTTTAACTTTCACAATTTTTACGCAGTCAAGATGTTATTTAGCACAGTTATGTAATTTGATAGTCAGTTATATTTTTGTGAAAATAGTGTGACTGAATTATTTGGTGTTGATTTAAAGAATAAAAAAATCTTTAAAAACAAGTTTTTATTTAAATGCGCTAAAAAGAAAAAAATAAACTTTTACTGTAACTTTACTGTCAACTTATAACGACATTTCAAATTTAACATATTTGACACAATTTATACGTTTTAAAAGCTTGTCGCGAGATTTAAGTACCTACTCGTATTTACTTTCTTAGTAAAATCGCGACAAGCTTTTAAAATACAAAAATTGTGTCAAATACACTCTTTTGCAAAAAAAGCGGGCACCTATGCGAAATCTTAGTTTTAAGGACTTTACGTGTATTTCAAAGGGTTTTAAAGATTGTAGTATGTTTCTAGCATCAAAAGAGTTAGCCAAGCATGCGTGAGAGTGTGTTCTAAATTTGAATTTTGTACAATTGCTAAGAAATTGGTTAAACCTTGTTTTGGACTAATTGCTGGCAGAAAGTTCGTCGGTGTTTTGAAAAGTTTTTGAATTGATTTTCAGGAAAATGATAATGCAGTTTTAATAAATGATTAATGTACCTTTTTTTAGATCAAAACAAAAAACAAAAAAAATGATGAGTCAAAAGTCAAATGTTTATGTTAAAGGACAATGCTCAAAAAAAACCCAAGCCCGGCGCAAACGAAAAGTAACTCAAATTATAGGTAATAATAAGTAATGAAATACTGCATAGGAGGCATCATCGAAATCAATGGCTATATGTGTAAAATTGCTATTTGATTTTTAAAGGGCTAACATGAGCAGCTGGGACTTATAGTTTAATTAAAGTGCTATCTGATATAACAAACAAGTAATATGGCAAGTAATAAGCCTCTCCAAAAAGATAAATCAATACCGAAGTACAGCTCGGGACTTTGGGATGCGACGCAAGTCTTGTCCAAACCGGGTTAACTTCACTATAGCAGTGTTCCTTTACACCTAAATTCTTTATACGAGGGAAAATGGCAGGAATGGCATATCAGGATATTACTGCTCCTGTATTCATGGGTTTAGGACATTGGTCTGCAGCGCCCACGTCATCACGTCATGAGCGTTTACATTACTTAGGGTGGGCTAGACATGAGGAACAGTTCGCGCATCCCGCAACATTTTTGGATCATGTCGTGTTAAAAATAAAGAATCGATGACTTTTACAAGTTATTATTAAAATGAAAACATACTACACATAAACATAGTACATTCATATCGTGTTTTAGTTCTATCATCCTATTATCTTGTAAAAGTAAGTAGAATAGTGGAGAAGTTGCCCTAAACATGTCATTATGTACACTCTTAAACCACAACTGTATCTGTTTGCTGTTCCTTTTACTAATACATTATGTTACCTTTAAAATCTCGAGTAGTAATGTACCGCAGATGTTAAAATTCGAACAGCAATTTCACACATATAGCCACTGATTTCGATAATGCCCCCTATGTAATATTTAATTACTTATTTTTACCTATATTTTGAGTTACATTTCTTTTGCGCCGGGCCTGGGTTTTTTTCTCATACTTCATGAGCATTGTCCTTTGAAATGTCGTTATAAGTTGACAGTAAAGTTACAGTAAAAGATTATTTTTTTCTTTTTAGCGCATTTAAATAAAAGCTTGTTTTTTAAGATTTTTTTACCTCAATTTATTTTATACTTTTTAGTTTTCACCTGGTAAGTTCCTAAGTCTAAATTCTGTAGCGGCGGTCATCTTAGATTTTGATTTGGTAAAGTGCACTTTATTCTACTTGTCAAGGCCTGTCATTGGATATCCATATGGATGGGATTGAAAAAAATAGGTTATTCACCATTTTGTAGCGGCGGCCATCTTGGATTTTTATTTCGTAAAGTGCAATGTGTTCTACTTGTCAATCCCTTTCATTTGATATTGTATACCTTAAAAATAACTAGTCCGCCATCTTGTATATTTAGCCATGTTGGATTTAGGATGACGTCACATAGCTTAACATGCATTGTCATCCAAACTAAACATGTATGCAAAATTTCAGCTCAATCGGTTGAGGGTAAGTGCCTTAAAATTGAGTTGTAAAATTCCACCCGAACACACATAGTTACATACACTTGAGAGCAATAAAATCGCACACCCTAGATTTTGACCAAAAACAATGGATATTCTTAAAACTCTTTGGTTTAAGTAGATGAAAGGTTATTTTTAATAAAAATACACACTTTGTTTAAAATGTCATGTAAAAAGAAATTCACTTTCCTGGAAGTTACGCGCAAAAACATCAAAACAACAAAATTCCTCGAATTGACTCGTTTCAGGTAGGCACTACTTGCGCCCCTTCTCGCAGGTATAAAAGGGTCAGTTAAAGGTTTTTTTTAATCATTTGTGCACTGAGTTCTAACGTGATAACCCCTCTTGTGAATACATATGGAAAACTTTGAAAAACATGGACACGACACCTGCAGAGGCTGCTCAAGTTATAGCCTTGTTGGAAGCTGGGCAAAATCAAAGTCAAGTCGCTCGACAGTTGAATTTAAGTCGATATTCAGTTCGACGTGTGTACCAGAGGTTTCGAGAAACTGGAGGCTATATTCGGCGACCAGGATCAGGCCGCCATCGTACTACATCAGACCGTGATGACCGCTTTCTAGTGACAAGATCTTTGCGAAATCGACATCTGAACGCGGTTGAGCTAGGACAACAGCTTCGAGAAGTACGCAATATCAGCATAAGTCGGTGGACGGTCAGAAGACGATTGTCTAAAGCTGGGTTGACTGCACATCGACCCGCAAATGGTCCGAAATTGACCACAGCCCACCTACAAGCCCGGCTTCAATTTGCCCGAGAGCATTTAAATTGGACGTTCGATCATTGGAGGGCGGTTATGTTTTCCGATGAGTGTAGAATGACTTTACATGGCCACGATGGACGCTCAAGAGTCTATAGAAGGTCATCAGAGCGATTTTCACAATGCTGCATTAGCAAACGTGTCGCTTATGGCGGTGGATCGTGTATGTTTTGGGGTGGCATAATGCTCGATTCTAAAACCGACATTGTCTTCATTACTGGGGCCAATTCTGGCCCTAGATCGAGAGGATTAACAGCCCAGCGATACGTGGAAGAAGTCCTCGAACATCATGTTAGGCCGATTTCGTGGCTTATGGGGGAAGAATTCTTAGAAAGTAATATTGTAAGTTCGAGTTTTTTAAATCTTTTTAAATCATTTAATATGCGTAACGTTTTCGAAGAACCAACTAGGATAACACCAACTACTGCTACTTGTATAGATAATGTTTTTTGCAGCTGTGAGTACCTACATAAGGAAATAGTGAATTACTTGCCCTCTGATCACAGCGGACAAGTTGTCAATTTTCGCACTAACTCTCCACCAGAGAAAACACAAATAAAATTTAGGGAATATACTTTTAAAAAAATCGATAAATTCAATCAAACTCTAGGTGATAAACTGTGTGCACATAGCTTTAATCTTAAAAATCCAAGTGATATTTATGCCGATTTTTTCTCTGTATTAAACGACGAATTCAAATTAGCTTTTCCAGTCAAAACTAAAATTCTGAAATCTAAGTTCTTATTTAGTGACTGGGCAACTCCGGGTATTCGTAAAAGTAGAGAAAAGCTGTTTGAACTTTATGGTTTAAAGCCTTATAACGCCGATCCAAGTTTCCGTGACCACGTCTCAAAATATTCAAAAATATTTAAAATCGTTTGTAAACAGGCAAAATCCATTCATATTAGAAATAAAATAAAATATGCAGATGATAAAATAAAAACTACTTGGACAATAATTAACAACGAAACAGGGAGACGAAAAGTTCGAAAAACTGATTTAAGTCTAGAAACTGATAAAGGTCCCATCAGCGGTAACCTTGAAGTAGCTCAAGAGTTTGAAGCATTCTTCACTAAAATACCTTTCGAGACGACAAAAGCACTAAATTCTTCCACCCCCGTGTCTATCGATCTACTCAAAAAACATGTTAAACCATGCTCTTTAGTATTTAAATTTCAACATACCAGCCCCGAGGCTATTATTAAAGCCTTTAAAGATCTTAAAATAAAATCAACAGAAGATCTTTGGGGTATGTCTGTCAAGGTATGTAGGTCAATTATTGTAACAATTGCACCTTATTTAACTTACATATTTAATGTTAGCGTAGACCAAGGCGTGTTTCCTGACTTAATGAAACACAGCAAAGTAGTTCCTTTATTTAAATCGGGAAATAGTAAGGAATCGAATAACTATAGACCCGTTTCTGTCTTACCGGTTCTCAGCAAGGTATTTGAAAAGTTGATGCTTGAACAGATGTTGCGCCATTTCAATAAAAACTCCATCTTTCACAAAGAACAATACGGTTTCACTAAAGGTCGCTGTACAACCGATGCTGGTGTAACTTTGATCAAGCACATCTTTAAGGCTTGGGAGGAAGCTGAAGACTCTATTGGAATCTTCTGCGATCTCTCAAAAGCGTTTGACTGTGTAAATCACGAAACGCTTTTGCGAAAGCTAGAGCATTACGGAATAAAAGATACTTCTCTCCAGCTGTTAAAATCATATCTAAATGGTCGGCAACTTAAAGTTCAAGTCAACGGTGTAAATTCACGAGGTTCAGTGATGGCAATGGGCGTACCGCAAGGTTCTATATTAGGTCCGTTCCTCTTTTTAGTTTACATAAATGATTTGCCCTACTTATTTGATAATCAACCTAAAATGGTGTTGTTTGCCGATGACACTTCTCTTATTTTTAATATTGATCGACGTAGACGTACCTTAGACGACGTAAACAATTCCATTCTCCAGGTTCAAAATTGGTTTAACGCAAATAACTTGGCTCTTAATGAAAAAAAAACAAAATGCATTCGATTTTCATTACCAAATGTAAAAAGTAGTGAATGTGACATTATACTTAATAGTGAAAAACTAGAATTTATAAATCAAACAGTTTTCCTGGGAATCACTCTTGACAAAAAACTACAGTGGGGACCCCACATTACATCTCTTGCGGGTCGTCTTAGCTCGGCCGCCTATGCTATTAGAAGGGTAAGGCAGCTAGCGGACGTAGAAACAGCTAGACTGGTATATTTTAGTTACTTCCACAGCATCATGTCGTACGGCATTCTGCTGTGGGGACGAGCTGCTGACATTGAATGCATATTTATCTTACAAAAGCGAGCTGTCAGAGCTATGTACAACTTACGTGGTCGTGAATCTCTTAGGGAACTGTTTAAAAAAATTAATATCATGACCGTACCTTGCCAATTTATTTATGAAAATATCATGTATGTTAGGAAAAACCTACATTTCTTTGATAAAATATGTGATAGACATAATTATAACACTAGAAATAAAAATAAAATAGCTATCCCGCAGTTTAGATTATCTAAAGTACATACATCTTTCATGGGATATTGTGTCAAATGTTATAATAAAATACCAGACAACATTCTGGAACTGAATGACATGCGGTTTAAAACTCATATAAAAGCCACACTTTGTAAGCAAGCATATTATAAATTAGAAGATTACATTCAAGATAAAAATGCTTGGAAACATGCTGGTCCTGCTCCATAGGATATACTGACAATATCTAATTAATTAACAAATTAAAATTACACCAGCAAGTAAAATTGTATTCATCTTTTGATTATTTGTTTGTAACTTTGTACCAAAACATAAACCAATTTGTAAATGTGAACACCATGTAGCATTTTAATTGTCATTTTATCCTCATTTGTCTTTGCGATTCTACATGATCTTCGCATGCTGTTACTGTATGTATCAATACATACAAACTGTAATACCATATTATTTTTAAAAAAGAGTAACCATGGAGTTTCTTGCCCGTTCTTCTCCATAGGAAGCTACTTTTGGAATGGGCAACTAGAATCAAACTTAGTTATAATTTTGACGTTCATAAGTGCTTGTAAAGGCCTAAATGAAATAAATGATTTGACTTTGATTCCTACTTATGCATGATAATGCCAGGCCACATGTTGCTAGGACAGTTCGCGATTACTTGGAAGACGTCAGTATTAACGTGATGGAGTGGCCAGCTCGTAGTCCTGATCTCAATCCTATCGAGCATGTATGGGATGAGCTGAAAAGGCGTGTTCGAGCAAGAAGTCCAGCTCCCACACATCTCCAAGCGCTGCAATCAGCCATTGAAGAAGAGTGGAACGGTATACCACAAGAGTTCATAATTAAGTTAATACGGTCGATGAAAAACCGTTTAAGAGCCGTAATTAGAGCTAGAGGGGGTAACACTCCATATTAATAAAGATTTTATTGAAAATATATTGATTTGTTTCAATTCAATGTCTTGTCCGCTAAATGCAATAATCAAAACTTTACATGCATGTTTCATTTTATCCCCTGAAAGATCCTTCTGAGCATCTTACATGCACTTCAGTAGTATCGTTGGAAAGGTAATGAAATAATCTTTAAGTATCCATTGCAATTTAATAATTTTTTTACAAATATAATAAGAAAATCCAGCTTTTTTTGTTAAAATCCGGGGTGTGCGATTTTATTGCTCCCGAGTGTACATACATACATACATACATACATACATACATACATTGCAAGTTAAATAAAAGCTTGTAAAAATTGAGTAATGATATGATGTAGGTTGCAACATCAGTGAACAAACTGCGCTCCCCTTTGAGTTCGCACAAAAACCGCTTCCAGCCGCCTCCGCCTCCGCCTCCGCCTCCGCCGTGCTCCGATCGTGCTCCAGTCGCGCTCCGCGATCACGACGTATACATTATGTTTGGTTTGCGGAGCGGGCGCGTTCGCGAACCACGGCGAACCTAAGTGGATACCCGGCTTTATGTCCTCGTGTGTTGCAGTGCCGGACGTGATATACGGCGAGGTGTGCGGCGGCGCGGGTGGCGGCTCGGGCGGCGCGGGTGGCGGCTCGGGCAGCACGGGTGGCGGCTCGGGCGGCGGCGGCAGCAAGCCCGTGTCCGTGCGCGGCAGGGACGGGTCAGACATGCACCTATCTCTACCATACTTATTATAACATTTATGCTCAGTATCACCAGTAACTGATAAAGTCTTTGACAGCCTGTCCTAGAACTTATCTATGTAACAGACTAACTATAATATAATTTTTTTCCTCTACTTAGTTCTATTTTCGACGTCGCCTCTTGATAATTTTGAGCAGTACATGTGTTTGAAGTATGCAGTATGAACATAATGTGTATGATATTGTGCGACAGGTACGAGAAGATAGTGTACCGGGACGAGATGGGCGGCACCCCCGCGGGTGGGGCGGGGGTAACGTCGGGTGGGGCGGGTGGGGCCCGCACGGGGCGGGGTGGTGCGGGGGAGCGGTGGCGGGACTCGCTGCGGAGGAACGATAAAGTGTGTACATATGTACATTTATTTGTTTATCTAATATGTTCGTGGATGTTCTTGTGTATGTTGTATATGTTTATTTATTATTATACAGGGTGGGCCATATTAGTGTTGGCGATTTAATTCTTCTATTTCTCGGTAACTCGCGGCGCGGTTTGACGCTTCCTGAAAATTTAGTCGCCATGGAGCCGTATACGGGAGTGCAGCGTGCATTTTGTGTCCGAGCGTATTACGAAAACAATAAGTCAGTGATTACTGCACGACGTTTGCATCGGCATGAAAACGGTTTACGCGATTGTCGATTAAAATTGTCGGTTCTGGTCCGAGACTAATCCCCGACGCTTGTATGAACGTCCACTTCACAGCCCTAAGCTTGTCGTGTGGGTTGGGATAACGTCAACCGGTATTATTGGGCTATACTTACATACTTTTTTGAGGACGAAAGAGGGCAAGCGATGACGGTTAGAGCTAACAATTATTGCAACATGAGACTTTTTGGTGCCAGCTTTGCAAGAACTTCAAGGCAATACCTCGAGGATGTGGTTTCAACAGAATGGGGCCACATTTCATACGGCTAGGGTATCCATAGAGCTGCTGAAAAATTTTTTTCCCGGAAAAACTCATTTCGAAAAGGGGAGATATTGCATGGCCCCCACGTAGCCCAGATCTCTCTGCATGCGATTATTTTTTATCGGGCTACGTCAAATCGGTAGTTTACGAGAATAATCCGACCAATTTAGAGCAGCTGAAGAGGAATATTATTCAGGAAAGTAACAAAATACCGAGAACAACTTTTTAACGAGTTTTCCAAAATTTACGACTTCGGTTCCAAGAGTGCCAAGCAGCCGAGGGAAGCCATTTGGACAACATTTTTTTAAATCTTAAAAATTCCTATGCTTCTACTTTTTAAAAATACAAATATATATTTGTTATGTTTCGTAGTTTTTTTTTAAATCGAATATTTAAACTGCCAACACCCATATGGCCCACCCTGTATAATTCAAAAAACTGATAATTAATATTACTATATTGATGTAGATTATAAAGAAATGATGATGAATACTAGTGGTATTGTCCCCCGCAGGTGCACTCTGCCCGCGCGGACGCGGAGGTGAAGCCGCATCACGCGCACTCCGCGCATACACGCGACAGGTATGACTAATAATATTTTATTTATTTTTTCATCTTCTTCATTTTCGTATCGGTTTTGTTAGAAAGTTTTTAATAGCTAAATAAGGTTGCAAATTACTAGTAAAACATCAAAATCAAATAGCAGAACTTTTCGAACGTCAGATCTATATGAGACGGCCCTCAAAAACTGGGAAGAGGAAGTAGAAGAAATAGGTTTGTTAATGTATCATACAGCTAAAAAATAAACATTTAAGTTGCGTATCGATTTCGCGCTCCGAGAGGTGGAACATTAGCGCGTCGCAGCCGAATGCCATGAGGGACATCATGTCGGAACGCGGCCAATGTGCTCTGTGTAGCGCGCGGGGCGCTGCGCCGCGCGCCTGCGCATGCTCCGCGCGGACCAGTCGCCCGCCTGCGCGTGCTCCGCGCGGACCAGTCGCCCGCCTGCGCGTGCTCAGTTGATATACTTGTAACGTTCGGCGCGCGAGTCGCGGACACGCATGCCGCGCGCACCGCGACCGCGACGTCGATAAGCAACTTGAGACATGCTTTTGTCTGTCTGTCACTTTCTGTCGCTGACTATTGCAAACTTGTGGTATGGTGTGCGTGTTCCGTGTGCAGCGGCAGCAGCAGCGGCGCCAGCAGCCGCCGCGGCGGGCACTACCCGCACCTGCAGTGCCCGCCCACCTTCCAGCCCGAGACCTACTCCCTCGCCCGCCTGCCGCCGCGTCCGCGCGACGCCGACGCCTAGCGCCGGGCACCACACACCCAGCCCGAGACCTACTCCCTCGCGCGACGCCGACGCCTAGCGCCGGGCACCACACACCCAGCCCGAGACCTACTCCCTCGCGCGACGCCGACGTCTAGCGCCGGGCACCACACACCCAGCCCGAGACCTACTCCCTCGCGCGACGCCGACGCCTAGCGCCGGGCACCACACACCCAGCCCGAGCACATTCACGACGCAAATGTATTTCAAAATATTAACCTCATGCGCCAATTAAGCAACAGCAAAGCGCATATTTGGCAAAACTGACGCCGAATAAAGTACTATATAGACTCTGACCAACTCACTGCTCGAATTGCGTTTACTTGCAATAATTTTCACACACATACAAGCCCAAAACACGAAAATATATATTATTATTATTCTATGAAATACTTTCATCAATAACTAAGTAACCAAATCGACATTAGGGTCCGTTCAGACAGACCGGCTCGGAGAGAAGAGCAAATTCTTAACACGTTGAAAATTGAGTACTTAGTATTTGAAGTAAGGTTTATTTTTGCATGCTCAGTGCTTTTGTCATTGAGAATGCTCGAATGCGCTCGGTGCGAAATAATAAGAGGAGCCGACTGGCTCCGATCGTGTATTTTTTCTTGGCGTTTGACACCGTTTGCATGGTCTTTAATGCTCGCGCAGCTGATCGGCTCCGGTCTGTGTGAAAAGAAAAATGCGCGCCGATGCTCTCCGACCCGGTCTATCTGAACGGACCCTTATAGATGTAACCTTAGCCCTAATTCATGAAAAATACGTTTTTCCAAAACGAATTAAAAAAGTCTTACGAATTACGTTGTTCACAAATATGCTACGCTCAATTATTTTGTATTTTTAATAGTAAATAAATGTAAATAATTAGTATTTAGCAATCATTAAATTGTGTAATTATGTACAAAGTAAGATTATACAAATTGATCATGAAAAATAATTGGAAACATATCTATGTATAAATGCATGTGTAATATAAAATTTAACTTTCAGTATTTTTTATACAATTAATATTAGATAGACAAAAGTGCTCGTCCGTGGAACCGTGACGTTACCCTAGAGCTTACGATATTATTTCATAAGATTGTGCTAAACGAATACTCGTTGTTATTGTTCCGTAATCATAATAGATAGACTAATTGAGCTCGTCCTACATCGAGTGCTTCCTTCATCTTCCTGTATTGTAACTGTTACTATTTACTTTGTTATATCATTTTGCAAATGTTATCATTTGTAAAGGGGACTTATTGTAATTAATATTTGTACTGTATAGTAGTAAAGTATCGACTACTGCTGACGAAAGTCCTCACATAATTGTCGCCTAATTTAAATCAGTCGTATATTGACGCGGTCTGAAGTAGAACGTGAAGCTTACCGTTACCTGCCTGTGTTCCCTATTAAGGCAGGACTCCAAACTACGTACAATGTTTGGCGTGCTAAGGAAGGTACTAGGTTTGTCTAATGATTTGCGTAATATGATAGTTATGATGTTTTGGCAAGTGGTTAGCGTCTCACTAGCGCCATCTGTAGTACTAAAGTAAATCTACAAAAATAAATAAACATTTGATCATCCCTAAAAATTGAGTACATAATGGAAAATAGTTTTGCAACTTTTTAGAAGAATAGTAAATTATAAGATTTTGATTGTTGTATTCCTGGTTTGAGCGCTAAACCATTCAAAGTAGCAAGGATTAGGTGCTGTGGGACGGTAGCCGCTGCCGCGTGGAGCGGGACAAGGCTGAGCGAGCCGCGAGACTCGCTGTATAGAGGGCGCTATTTTATATACTACTTAGCTACTAGATAGAATACTTTATTACGAATTGTACTTTAAGTGATACACCATAGCGACAACATTGTTTAAATATGGCTTCCAACTTATTGTGTTTTATTAAAAGTTTAAAATTAATTTAGGAACAAGACTGGATGTTTGTAGCATTATTGTAGCATAGTGAAGGGCTGCATGAGGCTGTGCACCGCGCCGCAGTGAGGCACGGCGTGACGTCACACTCGCCGGAGCCGGCTGCTGTACCAGCGAGTGTCTGCTGCGGCCAGTGGTGCACTCGTGTTATATAGATAGCTATACAATATTATTATACTTAGATAAATCAATATTGCTGTCCTATTTTAAACAAACGCTTTTAACGAGCCGTCGAATGATACGAGGAAATTTACTTTGTATTAGATGTGATAAGAGAAATAATTTCATCGTAAGTATAAATTATTGTTTTACAATATATTATGATGTACTATGAGAATGTCCAGACATGTTCGTTTACGCATGTACTCGTAATACGTACAACGTTATGAATGACTATTAAATATATTTTATACAATATAGTTGATTATTTACCCTCCTATCACGTTTACACCGCTTCGCTGTAGTGGTACAGCTCGGTGCGTTGCGCTCAGTCGCAGCGGCACGCGTCGCATACGGAACATATAAGGCAATGGTAGTAGTGTGGAATAGTGTGTGCAGTTCGATGGCTATCGTCGGCCGCAAGTCATGGAAAGCCCTAAAAAGTGCAACGGTGCGTAATTAATAATGAGGTGCAGCAGGTGATGACAGACGCAGCCCGGGGACGATAATTCGTTCAAAAGAAAGGGCATGAGCGAGCACTGTCATGTAAGTGCGGGCGCCAAATAATTCAGTTTTATACTATATCTTGTACATATAGTTGGGATATAAGAAGCTTCAGTTTTATGTAAAGTTGCTTGTATATTATCAAGACTCAGCTTGTCTATGTGTTTATAAGCGTGACAGCTATGCTCGGGGTCTCGGGTTGGATGCTCGGGGTCTCGGGTTGGATGCTCGGTTCAGGCTGAATCTCACAGAACAGCGCGGAGTCCTGAAGCTGTCTTGTAGACTCCAAATCTACCCCGGGAACATTAGTTTAAACTTGCTGCCCAAAGAATGCACCATAACGCAGTTCCTATCGAACTACCTATCGATAAAAAAATATTTAAAACAAAGATGCTACGGACAGTGGCGGATAGCTGACTACGGCGTAGCCGACGGTCAGCTACGCCGTAGTAGACTATTTTTTTTGTGGTGAACTAGCGTTTCTTGGTAACTTGGCTTTTGAGCAAAATAAAACGTGAAAAAATAAAAGATATTATTTAATAGTTGGCTAATGGCGCCATCGAATCGTAATTAGTGCAAGAGAAATGAATGCACAACTGAGTGCACGTTAACACTCGTTCGATTGTAATTACGAGCTGCTAATGTTACTTACATCGGTGTTGTGTGCACGTTCTCGCGCCTAATGTATTTACAAAACATTCAACTAATTTAATGTTTCTACAAATTTTCTTGAGGTTATGTAGAGGCTGTATTCTAATAGGCGCCATTACAATGGTTTGTCTCTGTAACCCATCACAGTGGTTTTCAAACTCAAAGCGCAATTTTATCCGGACTGAACGCAAATCTTTAAATGGTTATCTCAAAACAGGTGATTGAGCAATGGCGTAGGCAAAGCTTAGCTACGACGTAGCTGTAGCTTCGTAGAAGCGTAGCGCAATTTTGAAATTAGTAAAATATCTCCTGTGCGTCAGAATGACTATCTCTGGCGGTTATCTCCGGCGTTGGTCTATGAGAGTTGATTCGAAATTTTTTCATAAAAAATGTTTCACATGTCGGTGGGTACGTCCTAAACTATATCTATCTTCACTGAATGGAGGCATTACATATATATTTTTTTCACTCTTTTTTTTAATTTTTGTAACTGCTTGAGTAATAGGTATAGGTAAGGTGTGTACTAGCCAACATGATCAAATATTTAATTGATTTTTATATACAAATTGATGTATACAATTTTATGTAATGATATTTTGAATATTTTGTATACGGTTCTTCAAGCCATACAGACAGATTTGTGTTGCTGGGGAGTTTGTTCCACCACTCCCAGCAAAAACACATAGGAAGTGATGAAGGGCAGGCGTTTTGGGGGCTGTCTATTGTCTTTAAATTTGACCTTCAAAAAGTGCTGATATTCAGGCTACTTTGAATAAATGACTTTGATTTTGATTTTGACCAACATGACCGGTATGTATGTAGATAGTAGCAGGTTATTCAAACAGTATATTCAGTTGGTACTGTAAGGTAGTATTGGAATGGAACATTGATGCTTTAATCCCCGGAGAGGCTGTGTGTACCGATGTAGTCTGTCTCCGAACTCACGATATTAATCAAACGAGACGTCTTGGGCTTCAGTAATGTACTCGTGTACCTACATGTACCTGCTCTAGCTACACTCCGCCCACTACTACATCTAGTCTGACTTAGATTTGATTTGGAATATTGACAGTTGCTTCACAAAATATTTGTTTGCTTCAGTTTGGATCTTATAGTATTTCTAGGCATTGTCGGTGATAAATCAACCGACGCGAGGATGCCAACGTTAATATTGCTAGCGGGGAACGCTGCTCTGTGATATTCTGATTTTGTTTGATTTACTTTTACATTTTTTGATCGTCAGTAGGTACATCATATACCTAATAATGCAGAATGCAGATAGTATCCTAGTAGCGGACGCTGCTGAGCGCTGAGCGTGTGGCGGTACGTGACGGACAGCACCGCGCCCCCCGCCCGCCGCGCCCCGACCCCCTCACCCTCCAGTACAAATAAATAATATATTATACATACATACGTATAAATTGGATCGAGAAGCGATTGCTCCGGCTCCGCGGGGACTTGAATTACGGTGAAGACATTCACCTTAAAATATTGGTACATCCGTCCGCGCGCTCGATTTATGTAGCAGCCTCACTAGCCGCGACCCGCCGCTCCGCCCGCGGTACCTGCGACGGTTCACAGAGCGCGGCCACAACTTACCATAAATCCGTGGGATTCGTTTAAGCGAACTTTCAACAAATCAAAGAGGAAATGGCTCTAGTCGCTTTAATTTTAATTCCCATTTGTCCTTTTGGAAATGGCTACCGAGACGGTATCTTGGTACCTATTAAAGTAAATGCCATTAAACTTTAGAATTCAATATAACAAGCTGAATGGCTATCACACCTGATTACCTTCCTATACTTACTTATTTAGTGATACAGTATCAAGGTTCGGTTTACAGGGGTTATAAGGAACAGGCAACTAATTTACTATTTAGAAACTGCAAATAAATCCTTGTTTGCAAACGCTTGATTTTCGGTAGTCAGTTGATTGCTTCTTATTTGTCTAATTGTATCATCGGGAACACCTGAGCAATAAATCGTGAAATGGCGCGGCATGCAGCGGCTGCAGCGCATTAATTCAGCGCCGCAGCGACACAGCGACACAAACCGGCCACGACTCATTTGAATACGCGTTTGTCTGTTGTTTAATGCTAATGCCGTACACAGCGCGCCGCCGCCGGCGTGGCCCCACCGGCCGCGACCTGCCGCACGCGCCTACTTTCAGACATAGCTATACTTATTGGAGCAACCTTCAAGGACACAATTTTAACCAAGAATAATCTAATGTCATTAGAGAACACAAAACTAAATAGAGTTTGTGTCACCTTATAGGAGAGAGAGGGATCATAATTTAAGTAGATTCCTAAAAAGTTGAAGAAAACAAAATACTTATATTTTTAGTGAAGTTTGTCCCAGTATACTCGTGCAAACAGAACACAGAAAGAATATTCCAATTAAGGTTTTTCCTATAAAGGTTTAGGAAGGCCTTCATACATCCACTGTGAAGGTCGCATGTGACAGTGTGATGTGACGAGCACTCGGCGTCGCTCGGGACTGTTTCATTCCACTAAATAATACACATACATGTGCTCGCTCAACATGATACATATTAAATAGCCGTCAGGCCGGAGCACTCTCGCCGATTACCTCTCATATCAGATTTCTTACGGCGGATAAAAAACGCACTTATCATTGAGCCATGACTTATGACTCCAATCTAATCGCAATACTATTTCTGAAGCTTTTTAGATGATCACCTGGAAGATTGTTTCATATTGAGTTACAAGTCAATAAGTGTTCCTTATAAGGCGATTGGATTTGTATTTTTGAGAAATCTTGCTCTATAATCTTAGGTACTATATAACTTAATAATAATAAATCGTATAGAATCGTTATTTTTATTGAACATAGCAGCGACTGGCCGCTATATTGTCGTGAATAACTAACGCATGAATATATGAGTAATTGCGCATTTGTAGCACAAGCAGGATTTGACTCAATGTTGGTATAATTTCACTATTATGGCCGCTGTTTCACTGTTTTCCCATCCGTCAAGCGAGACTGTTCCTCGTAGATATTTGCTGTGTAAGCTGTGTGTGCACTGCCACCAACACTCAACGCGCAGAAGACTCACTTCTAATATATTGTGTTAGAAGTTGTTAATATAATTTATAGCCATTTATATATTTTATTTTATATAAATACAAAATAAAATATATAATTGAAATATGTATATTTCAATTATATATATATATTTTTTTTTTCACTTTAAAAATTTATTTATTTAGAGGTATTTCTACAATGTACACACTATACATATATACGATTATAAATAGTAAGATTAATGGTAATTATGTTTGCATGCCGAATGGTAAAATATGGCTGAACTTTATAATTATAAGAACTTTATATACCATATATGAGAATATAGAAGCTCTGTGAAATGTGATTAGTACTTAGCATGTTTCAGCAAAATAAGATTACGCTAGAGGTTTCACCCGCTTCCTGAGGAAACTACGTCCCATACTTTAATTCAGCCGTTTGCGCATTAAGAAGTAACAAACATGTATCTACACCTTCACGCACTCACAAACACTCTCGTGGATGGCGTTGATATTATTAAAATAATAAATTGACAGCTGAGCTCTCTCTTAAATCAGAGCTTACTGTTGCATGACATGTCGGATATTCCTTCCTACAGTATTCCCTTTCCTTGTACAATGCAAAATCTGTGTTTGTTTTTTGATTGTTTGTTTGTAACTTTGTACAAAAATATAAACATTTGTAAATGTGAACACCATGTAGCATTTTAACCTTTTTTTATTATCATATTCTTTGTCTATTGTGATTCTACATGATCTTCGCATGTTATTATAGTATGTATCAATACATACAAACTGTAATACCTATTATTTTTAAAAGAGTAACCATGGAGTTTCTTGCCCGTTCTTCTCCATAGGAAGCTACTTTTGGAATGGGCAACTAGAATCAACTTTAATTATATTTTTTGACGTTCATAAGTGCTTGTGAAAGCCTAAATGAAATAAATGATTTGACTTTGACTTTTATGAGTGATATCTAGTGGCGGGTGTTCTGTCCTCGCCTGAGGTGCGGCGCCCGGGTAGGCGGTATCGTGTTGATTCAGCTCGAACTGTCGATGCGTCACAAGCCGGTGTTTGCGGAGAGATGCGCCGCACACACACACACACACAAACACACGCTGCTCACTGCTCTGTGTCGGTGTGTGCGTGCGTGTCTTGTGCTCTCAAGTGTGTGTCGGCTGCAGCAGGAAATGTGGACTGTATAACACCATCTTTAACAATAAACATCACATAAAGTACAGGTACCGGTTGGAAAAGTCAACAGCGAGTGAATATTATCAAACAAATCATTGTTTTATGGGGTTTTGTTTTTTTCGTTCATAATCTGTGTCGGTGTCTGGCTTTCTTAAGAGTATTTTTTTTAAAGTAAGCCTCTAAAAACTCTCGTATCGTCAGTCAAAACTATATGTATATTTACGAGTGATGATATTTTTAGATTCATAAGATGAACCAATCACACTAAACATATTTCACAGGCTAAATGAACAGCCTAAATAAAGTCATTCGTGAATGGTTCCCGGCAGGCACAGGACGGCAACCGTGAGTGTGCGGTCTAGCTGCAGCGAGGCCCGCGCGGTCCACTTGCAGTCCAAACACGCCGGTTGGTTACGACAGTTACGTGGTGTACATACTGCACTAGCTCCTCCCCTGCCTCCGCTTGCTACCAAAGCATTTATATCTTTGCATTGGCATGCTAACACTGCCTACTTATAATTCATTCTGAAACACAATTGAAAATAACATTGATCTAAAGCAACCAAGATTTAGAAATCATTCGAGTATTGAAAGGTAATCAATATAGTTTTAAGTGATTAATTGTGATACAACAACGTAATTTATTTAAGACTTTCTTGAATTTCTGTAATAAGTAAACAGCAGTTTGGTAACTTTGTGGATACACCATTTGAAGTTGCGCTTACATTCAGTTTGGTTGTTATTGTGTTTATGACAAAGGCCGCGCAACTCCCGCTTGACCCGTTTGACAGAGCCCATACAATAAAGTTTACAACAAATACAGTCGTTACCGAGATGAGCTCGTAAAAATAATACCTCCGAGTCGCGCTCATTGTAAACGAGCCAAGTTTTTCTATTTCCTGTGGCGCGCGCCCGGCACCCCGCGCTCCCCCGGGGTGCGTGCTTGATGAATAGTATGATCACGTGTCGCGTGACGTCACCACCAGCTGAGATGAAATGGCGCGCGCGCACCACTTGTGCGCAAACCTCATGACGCATGTTTATTTGAGAAATAGTTTCATGTTATTCCACTTGTTATCGGATATCGCCTTTAATGTAGATTTTTCGAACCTGTCACTATTCAATCAACCAGCAGTTTTTCATTAACGACATGGAAAATATATTAGTGATCACTACAGTAACATAATGAATGTAATTGAAGACGTTGAGGAGCGACGCCGCGGCTCAGGTTCGGATTAAGTAAATTACGCGGCACTTCTCATTTGCGGGTAATCCGGCGACACGCGCGCCCGCGGCACAGCACTAGTCGCTGCATCCCACAGGTAACATGATTGAAGTTTATACGCCCCCCCTACTCTAATTTGCTTCGAAGGCTGCTATACGAAGTTTAGTAATCCTTTCAAACGCTCCCAATTGGAGATGGAAAATACGAGTGTTATTTGAAACTCTACAAGAGCGTTTATGGAACACATGTGTATTTCATTAAATGACGTTCTTTTGAATATTACAAAAATAGTCATATATATTACAAAGATAGTTATTCATAGTAAACGATATTTCAATAAAAGAGCTTATGTACTTCACAAAATCTGTATGATACTACTGACAACAAACATTATTTTACAGTTGCCACGCCGTAGCAACCGTAGCAGCGTAGCCGAAGTTGTCGTAGTACTGGTCGAAATCTAACATAGTTTCGTTTCTAAAATTCAGGATATTAGGAAGATAATGATAAATGATTATTTATTATATTTGACATAACTTTTAATTAAATAATTTTAAGTACTTTAGTTCCATATGCAAAAGGGTTATATGCTCAAATTCTAAACATTTCAACACAACAAATATCTAGACTGCATCGAGCATAATGTTGTATGAAGCGACAATGAGAGCCGTCCGCCCACGGAGGCGTAATGCTATAAATTAGCGCAATGCGTAGCATCAGTAACGCGCAACAATCGCAGCTCACTGACAAACGAGCCTCGCATACATCACGCCGAGCCTGATCTATAGTGCGCGTATACCTTTATATTTATTTTATGTGCGTTTTAACTAATGACAATGGCTACATAAAGCAGTTGTAAAAAAAATACGTCATATAAATTTATACCTAAATTCATAGTGAAAACCAAGTTTTTGAAAAAGGTAGTAAAAACAAAAGACAGCGGCGAGTACAAAGTGTTGGTCACGTGAGAGGTCGCGTGAGTCAGGGCAACTTCGCTGCAACTACATAATGCGTTTAGCCGCGGGGCAACACGCGCGCTCTGTGCTCCTACCGCTTCAGCTTACATCACTGCACGATGCGAGGACGACTCAGTGACAGACTCGATTGTGTTTTAATACAGTGCATTTCATTATCCTGTAACGACACAAGAAGTGCCTTATAAAATCCGTAAAAACAGTATGAGAAGAGATCATCATCTCCCGAGCCTTTTCTCAACTATGTTGGGGTCGGCTTCCCCCAGTTTCCGGCAGTATGAGAAGAGTTTATTAGTAGGAATAAAATGTTTTTATCCTGGAGACTATCCTTTTATCTTTATTTGAACCTGCTTCCTTGGTAGAAGCAAAACGGCTTAACAAATTAATCTTGGATAACAGGAAAACTAACAGTTCCAGAGAGTGCGATACTAACGATTATTGGATGTATTTTTATTTGTTAAAATTATTATAAAATCTCTTACGAGACGTCACACTACCTGGTTCCATGTTCCCGAAAAGTAGGTCTTAGGTATAATTTTATAAAAATAGTTATGGAGTATAGACATGATATGGACTCGTATTATCATATTACATGAAACAGGTAAAAAGAAAAAGAACATTACATGTTTCCAGACCTACAATTTGAAATCACCTCAAAGTAATTTGCGCGTGCACTCAATGCCTTGCTGCAGTACATTAGCAGTACAGTACAGCTTCCGTCAGACGTCACAGCGCCGGCGATTTATAAAGTGTGTTCCCGCGACGCGCCGTCAAAAGGCGCGCTGTCACTCGGCGCCCGGCACCCGGCATCCCGGCACCCGGCGCCCCGGGTAAACAGTTTATGCAAAACGACCAATTGAATAAAGGGAAGGATCGTGGGCCCGCGCCGCCGCCGCGCGCACGGCCGCGAGCCTGAGTGCGCGCCGCGACTTCACGCGAATATTGCATTCTGGAGAGACTGCCTGCACTGGGACTTGCTTTGATGTTTTAGTGCAACTGCCGGGTTGAGAGATACATTTTAAAGTTATAAAATTTTAGGGGACTTTTCAGAACACGGATATAAATTATAATGATACTAGCTGCCCGCCCCGGCTTCGCCCGTGGTACTTACATGTATTATACATACAAACCTTCCTTAAGAATCACTCTATCTATTAAAAAAAACCGCATCAAAATCCGTTGCGTAGTTTTAAAGATCTAAGCATACATACGGACATACAGCGAAAGCGACTTTGTTTTATACTATGTATTGATTTACTTGTTAGGTGAAGTAATAATTTTTAATACTAAGGTTCACGTAGGTTTTTAACCCCCGACGCAAAAACGACGGGGTGTTATAAGTTTGACGTGTGTGTGTGTGTGTGTGTGTGTGTGTGTGTGTGTGTGTGTGTATGTGGCATCGTAGCTCCCAAACGGATGATCCGATTGTAATGCGGTTTTTTTTGTTTAAAAGAAATGTCATTCGGGAGTGTTCTTAGCTATGTTTGGTGGAAATCGGTTCAGGTCTTCAAGGTCATCAGCTCGTTTGTAAGGTGTGATAGGAATGTTACACGCTCAGTTTACTTGCAAGCATATGTGGGATCTGAAATTTGAAACACTAATGTCTTCTGGAACCACTGAGCTGGTCTGCTGTTAGGGCACGAAGATAGGAGACGTAACCCTGAACTGCCTTTTAGTAAACCCATCGAGTTTGGGCTCGTTGAATTTGTCTTGACGAGTTCTCTTCATGTTTCTTATTGACGAGAACCTGATGCTGGAAATGGGATGTGGCGGATGAAACCCCGGAATGCCGGAATGTAACCCTGGAATGCCGGAATGAAACGGATAAACCGATTTATATTTTTGCTGAAAATCTAGAATGACCAAAGGTTAATCTTTATTGTTTCTCAATCTGTGCAATTCTCCCAGAGCCAGTTTGTAATGAGGATTGTTAAACAGCTTCCTTTGGCCGAGATCGCCTATCGCGACCCCATCTTAAAATAAAATAAATTAAATGAAGGAAAAATTAAGGAGCTCCTTCAAAAAGCATGAAATAAAATTAAATTATAAATTTAAAAAAACCCCCGACCCAACAAAAAGTACTCAATTATTATGACAAAAGGTTAAAAAAGGCTAAACCCTATAAAAAGCAAAAAATAACTTTTAACACTACGTAAGTACCAACTAAAGCATGTCAGAATAAACTAAATTTTGACGTGTCGGGGGACCGCTTTTTACCTTCAAATATACTTATATAAATCAAATGATAGGTACCTACCTAATTACAACATTCGTATATAAAAAAACACGAATCTTAATTAGATAATTAGAGCGGTCCCCCGACACGACAAAATTTAGTTTCTTCTGACATGCTTTAGTTGGTACTTACGTAGTGTTAAAAGTTATTTTTTGCTTTTTATAGGGTTTAGCCTTTTTTAACCTTTTTGTATGGAGCTGTCAGTACAGTAGAGTCGGTGTGAGTGACGGCCGGCGCTCGGGGTGAATGTGATGCGATATCGTTGCGATATCATCATAAATATACATACAGGCTTTGTGTTATTCAAGTAGTCCAGGGAGCCTAGTTTACATACGCGGCCCGCCTTATCGCATTACGTGTATTTGCGCACGACTACCGCCTCTGTAAACCTATAACCCTGTGCGATGTTGTTATCCTACTATAATGACAAAGTCTACATTTTTCACTGAAAAAATCAGACAAAAATAATTGTTTTTTAAAACGAATAAAGTCCTATTAACAATTAATAATGTCTCAAAGATTATTTCTCACCTCATTATTGAATGCACTATATGTTAATGAGTATTTGTAAAAGCTGAAGGTTTCATACAGTACCGTACGAATGTGTCTGTCTATGGCGTTGGTAAACAACGTTAGGTGCGAACCATTTACATTGGTTCCCGTTCAATTGAACGTACATTCAGACGCTTTTGCATTTTCATGTACAGAAGGTCAATACTCACAAAATAATTGCAATTCACAAAATTTATCTACCACATATTATTCGTTAACCTGGGTATTACTACTGAATCTAACAATATTGTAGTTCAGTAAAGATGAATTGGACACTAAGATACGATACCAGTCATTTAACATTGGGATCACTTTAATTTTTTTAAACTGTTATTTTCTGTATTTACACAACATTCATTTGTTATATGGAACTAGCAGCCTTTTTACTTTTTGACTTTGAAAGAATTTTAAATTCAGGTCGCAGCCAATACGCTGATTAATAAGCTCGCCTTCTGATATTGTATAGCGCGTGGCCGCCGGACGGCGTCTGTAGTCGAATTGTGAAGTAATCGCGTTAATTGGAAGGTGTGCGATTGAGTCGTGTCGCCGCTGACCGACGCCGACTGACGCCGACCGACCCGACCGACGCGCGCCGCCCGCAAACCTGCACCCACTGCTGTAATGTACATACGTTACACATGACCGGGAATTCTAAACATACTGTGCATCTATGAGCTTTCAATCTATAACAAAATGGTGTTTGTTTAATTAAGAGAACAACAATAACTTCACTTTAATATTACTATTCATTCCAGTAGCAACAGCTTAACAAGCTCAAAATGTGAAACGGCTACATCTTGGCACCGTCCATAAATATTGATGGCATTCTCAATATGACGGACTATATTTTACAAAAGTTTTTTGTAGAATATTCCCAATTGTTGAAATGTATGTACGTGATTTAAACAAGTGGCCGAATGATCTGTGAGCAGTTGTGATTCCACAGTACACAGGACGGCGAACATCTTACTTAGGTAATAATGTTCTTTAGTAAGGTTATTTACATAGGGTTAATCCGATATAGAAAGTAATTTAAATGCTGCTAATCTATTAGTATTGAATGTCTCCTATAATGTTGTTAGTAATCCATCCATCCAAATCTGCAGATAGATCCGTGAATGGTAGCATTGCCAGATGGTAACATCATTAAATGTTCAATAGGTCTCTCCGACTGATAGGGCTGGCCACAGCACTGGCAGTACGCGTCAATACATAGCCTGCAGTCCTCTCAGCAACAGCACGGCAACACGCCGGCCGCACTGCGCCGCGTGTGGGAACGTCTGCCTCCGCTACGTGGAATTGTTTACAGAGGCCCCGCTGTCCGTCTGATGCACCCATTCATCGTCGCCATCTCGCCCCGACCCGGGCCCCGCGCCCTGGCTCCGGGCGGACCCCGCACGTCCCCGCCGCGTACAATTAGCATTTAGATTAAACAAATAAACGGCACCGCCGCGTGACCAGAAAGAATTATCTGCGTTATTTATTGTTCAATTAATTTATTTATTAGATTTTTAATTGTCACGTTAGAGTTACGCCTTGGTACTCTATAACTACTGGCTGATAACTAGCTTTATACTCGGGTGCCAGGTTTTACTTGTATTGGGGAGTAATATTACTAGAATTACAGTTCGTTATGGCAGTTGCACAATTTAGCGTCCATAAATTATTAGAAGCCACTGTACTTCAATAGCTAATGATAAAAAGTGGTACATAAATTTGCAACACCGATTTGTCGAGCACAGCAAAGCAAAGGATAATTGAAAGAAATTGACATAAAAATGCACTTTAAATAGTAAAATCTATCAAAGTGATAAGCGTTAATAAATCAAGTGGAACGTCTCTTACATTCATCATTTAAATATCCATTTAGCTAATAGTGTTACGTCTGACTCGAGAATAAAGAGCGCAAGCTAGATAAACTGAACTCAGGTTTAGCTGCGACACCTACTCTCGCATACATTAAAATTAACTTGATTCGGCGCTTTGTTCACTTACTTCAAGGATTCTAAAATAGAAAACATTTTTTTGGTGAATTAAACATCAGTCAGGTGTCGGTGTTGTCGCGACTGTCGGTGTTCCAACTGCTCTCATACAATAACTTAGTTCTCATAATAAGTTAAAATATGAGCTTTGCAAATGAATACGCATATACTTAGACTTACATCAATATTAGTACACACCATTGTTCTTGTTAACGACATGGAGGAGACGAGTAAGCAACACGTAGGTTACGCCAATTTAACGCGGATATCAAACCGACTGTTTATGTTTCAGTTTACTCGATTAAACTTGGAAAGATAAACACTTTACCTTAACATTGTTTAAGCATATATTTCAGTAATATTTTCAGCATTTTTGTATGAGTTCCGTAGTATTCACAACAGTATTTCTCAGTGATGGAGTCACAGTCGGGGGCGGTTATTAGCGCGGCTGAGCGATGGCCCGCCGCCGCCGCGATGCATCACCGCGCTGTCTCACAACTTGCCTGCACCAAGCTGCACCAACACATCATATCTTAGTTATTTACCTCAGTTGTGTGCTGTGAGAATAGTGTTCAATGATGTGCTTTGGTTACAGTTTACTGTTTTGTGTCCTAATGTGGGGGGACATATAAGCTGATAGCATTGATATTGACTAAAGTTATTGGCAGGCACATCCAAAATAAGAAAGGTGACGCAGTATCAAACAGTCACGTTCTATCAACAGGTAGATTTTAAAACAGTTTTAAATTAATTTCCTTCAAAGACAGGCGGTTCAAAGTCGTTCACCTTCATCAATAAGAACCTAATTTGCGTTTGGCCCGTGAGGCCGGAATTCCGGCAGCGTCTGTAATTTGTGGGCGAGTTAAATTAAAACACATATATCATTATCGGGGTGGGCTTAGCTTCGGCGGCGGCGGCGGGGCCCGAGGTGTCCCGAGCGCGGCCGATGCTAATACTTTAATGAATGCTCCTGACCGGTGCCGACACTGCGGCTGATAGCTGCAGCCACGCCATTGTTATGTGTTTGTTACTGGTTACCGCTACAGATATGTGCTATCCAATTACCCGTGAAAATGCATTTTACGCTTAACAAATTCTACACTAGCTCCCATGCTTAAAGTGCAGAAGTATTTGTCAAAGCTGATTATAGGAAGTGTTACATATAATGTTAAAGGCACTTCATACAGTGGCGATAACATCAGATCCACGTCACGTTAACATTATAGATGACAGAGCGGAGCGGCGAGCGGCGGACATCAAAGGGCCCGCAGGATAACCGCTGTACCTAAACTCGCGCTTTTCACTCCCGCCACTGTTTGTCATCCAGCTTTCATATTACAATACCCTCACTATTACGTGTAATTTTAAATGAGTCTAAATAGAAGGATAGTAAGTATACGTGTAATATCATTGAAAGATGCGAATTTTGACCACCGTCATGTTAGTTGGCATGGGGCTTAGATGTGGTTGAAGACTAATACAAAAGTTCTGTTGGTGGTGGTATCTTAATCATCATTTCAAAAAGCGAAGGGACATAATATCACCAACTAGGTACCTACATTATTCTACGACTTGTGACACATCACTAACGTTCTAGCCAAATGTCCTGTATGTATCGCAATGGTTTATGTTCCATACATCACCTCGGGATAAATTCACTGGAATTTATCCGCACTTACGGCGACGTTTTATTCGCTTGACCCCTCCCCCCCGCGCGGCTCACCCTCCGCCCCCGCCCCCGCTGTCAGGCACGTCGCTGCAGTTCAAAGTACATGTGAACATGTAAAATATTCAGAGTGCGCAGTCATGTTTATTGAAAGGGAACTTTGTCTCAGACTACTTGATTACCTGGACACAACTGAATAATACATACGCGTCCATGGTGTGTCACACTAGTGCTGAATGGTTTAATTGTTTTAAACTTTTACTTTGATTAAAGCCTTTTGACTCACCTGAGTCATGAAAATGAGGACCGTACATAGTCAATAGAAAGGAATTTCATCAATCATTTTGCGAAACCACTGAGTATCATTATTTCATCACAGAAGAAACGAATTAACGTCCAGTGGCAAATTAGGCTACCCAAACAAATGTAAACTTCGTCATCAATTAAAAGGCCAAATCCGAGCCATACATTGTGAGTTTAAACTGTGCGATAACGTGAGAGTTGCGGCAACATGCACCGCGTGTATCCCTGATAGCAAAGTAACACACGTGCGACACTCGCTGCGTATCTTCACACGGCATCGCACGCGTCGCTCGCGTCGCGCGTCACGCCAATTACGCGGTGTCCTGCGTGAGCGACGAACGCGATGCGACGGGACGAACACAATCAACTCAACGGCATACCCTACATGCTGCCTATATGACAGTCTGCGGCGAGACGCAACCAAAATCACGTAGGACATTTGTCGCATATAGCATCGCGTTGCGTTACGTCGCGTCGTGTTGCGTCGCGTTCGTCGCTCACGCAGGACACCGCGTTAGTGCGACGCGCGGGTGTTTGCGGCATTCAGCGCTTTCCTGAGTAATGTGTGCGATTACACGCGTGTGCATACGCATATTGATTTTGTTATCGAGTGGATTTCAGCGCTCATTGTGAAGCGCGGCGCTAGTTGCGATAGTTAGAGAGGAATTATTGCAATTGTTATGACAGTCCGTGGCTTTACCGGGAATCTGGTACGGCAATGGCATTCTGCACTGTTTTATGAAAACGGAGGTACTCAAGCGATGTGTCAGTAACTGGATAGATACCAAAGTTGTTATGGTTTCATCCGTAGGATGTCGCCTAGTAAATTTTCCATTTATAAATACTGCTGTGGTTGCCATGTATCTTAATTATAAGGTTGAGATGGTAGTTGATTAGAAACAGTTTTGTAAGTCTTCATATTTTAGGTTAAAGCTGAAATAAATGTAAATATCCCGTAACTATGTACTACATAGGGAAGCCATCAAAATGTACGAAGAAAAACAAACTCGAGGTTCACAAAAAGCAAGGTTTACACGAATAAGATGGTAGAATATCAGTTCTATCCAGTTAGCAGCGATTCAGTTTACCTAATACGCCTTAAAACATGATTTTAAGTCCTGAGCTGTTACCTCATATTTGTTCTGTTACTCACACGTGTCACGTTATTGATACATATAATGTTACTTACACACACAAACAAACAACAGGTGCTAATGCGATGACGTCACACCTGGCGGGTTGTCGTCAAAACAGCAAGAATCAGCCGCAGGACTGCCGACGTATTAATTATCCCGCGCAAACAAAGTACGTGCGCTGTTTGATTCCAACACGAAGAAGGTAATGTAGAAAAAGTCGGCTTTTACGAGGCTAAAACAGTGACCGGCAAATGCAAACTTTGTCCAACATCAATAATAGTTGAGGAGTAGTGTGAACTGAAAAGCCAATTTGCTGTAATTTATAAGCCAATCGTTTTTGCTTACATCGCTAAAGCTATCGAAGTCATCATGTGCCTTCTGCTTCCATCCGTACTGTGATAGAAGCTCGACCGTCGTGAGAAGTGCCCGCACACAGCGGCGCGGCGCGGTGCGGTGCGGTGCTGCGTGGTGCAATCTAATCGCGATTCCGACGCTGTTTGTGCGAAGACGCTGATTAGACAGGGCTGCCTCCAACAACGATCTAATAGCTTTAGAGATAGTTGAGACGTATTCAAATTGAAACACCTACCCCACAATAACAAAAAAATATAACATGTATTTTTTTTTATTTGAAGATGAAAGTATGAATTCCTGTTTTAGATGAATCCCTTTATTTATTTATTCCCACACTTAAGTCTCACAGTTGAAATCTTGAGTACTTGAGATACTGAGAAATGCTACAATATCAATTTATAATACAGTGAGCGGTTGCGCGGATTCCTGGGAAACACTTTACATACTTAAGTAAAGCAGCTTAAATAACGCCGAACAAAAAGTTAAAGCGGTAGAAAATGTTAATGTAGCCGGCAAAGTGTCTCAAATATATCATTTTAAACTCTATCTAAGACTTAAAGAATTACGTGATCCGTGGAATAGAAATTATTGGATTATGTTAAAGTATCTAGGAAGCTAGGAGCCGCCTGCAGCTACACTAGCGAGGGCGTTGTAATTTTATGAGGTAAAGACAAATACTATTACTGGATAAACTTGCTGAAGGTTTTTTTTTATCAATCCCTCCCGCTGGTGATCACGGGAAACGAAATTTCCTATAAAACTCGTTTGCGGCGGTGTTTACCATAATTGTGTTGAAGCGGCGCAAGCTTGTTGGCGGAGCGCTCGGCAGCTCATCTCGCGCACAATTTATGGCAGCAATGAGCCTTTATGTGATAATACGTCGGCATTCTTATATCCCGCACATCGGGAACGTACCGCGGGCTATGGTTTACACTACGTTTGCTTTAGGTGCCTACACACGTATTTACATAAAAACCACGCGTCTGCGGTACCGGCTTCCGCGGTAATCGTTCGCTTTGTAATGTACTGTGAAATGTCACTGTATATTACAATATAAATAGGCGTTAATTTTCTTGGATTGGATTTACTTAAGGCGTATAGCTTCGTAACGTTGATATATTTAGTTCAAAGATGTAGCGCGAGTGTGTCTATCAGTGACGGTCACGAAATATAATAAGTATCAGCTGCAGTGACACAATGGAGTAGTTGCAGCGGCAGCCCTGTGGCCCCGCGCGGCCGGGCTCGCTGGCGGTGCGCGGCTCCCGGGACGCCGCCTAATTGATTACGTCACGGTTTGACTCGCTCACTGCCAACAATTCATAGAAAAATGTCAGCCGCTGGGAATACCAGCACGCCAGAACTTATGCTAACAGTAACGCTATTCCTCATCCCGATAACTTTATAATATTTCTCACGATAAAAACGTAAATTCTTTCTCTAACGTCTTCGTTTAATATTCTCAATAAAACAAACAATTTTATACGAGCTCCTATAAATTTTGTGTCATCTTTTATAAGAAGAATTTCTTGTAAACTGGCGCCCGCAAGAAAAATATTATTTTATGTACACAGTATCCACGAAATAACTGTACGTATGGGAACAAAATCATCTGGCGGAGCTCATTGTAAACTTTACAACGCGATCTGCGGCCAAAGTAATTATAACATTAGCGTTTTGAATCTTAACGCACAGGCAATAAGAGCTACATCTTACACTTAAGGTGAAACATGGCAGCAAAGAAATTTCTTAAGTAAAGTTTCTCAGCTAATATTTGTGGTACATTTTCGCAGAATACATTTAATACAATCATAACATTAAATGTTGTTACAAAGTTTGTGCTGCGAGAAATTTGTGTTGTGGGAGTGACGAGGGAGAGCACACGTGTGTCGACACTCCGACACCGCAGCGAGCTGTGACACTCGCGACACTGATACGCCGCGCTGTGCAGCACAGTTTGTGAGCCGCGCGGGAATCGAACGCGATTTCTTGATCTGTTGTGAAAGTACTTGTATAACTTTACAGCAGGAAGAAAATAAAGCAGCCTTATTATTAACGCGTCGCGATTTTCAGCCCACAACAAATATTATCGCAACTAAACGTGCTCCTTTGCGCTGTGTAATCGTAATCCGCGTATGTGATAACAACTGTCGGCAACAGAGACTGGTGAAGCGTGAAGCGCAACACGTATTGTGCTGAACACTAATGTAGTATTAACCTTGCGGTCAATATTCAATGCGTCGCTAATTGGAGTCAGCGATAGATATACTATAAGTGAAGTTATAACTAATAAATATGGCTGTATGAGAATGAAAGTTATAGCCCCATAGCTTTTTTGTATGCAAACTAAATAAGAGATACGTACACACCTATTTCCAATACAGGGTCTGTATAGTTGGTAGAAACCGATAGAATTTTCTTTACACCAACTTAAGTTAACAAGATACTAGTATTTTGGTATTATTTGAACTTAACAAGACATTCGACATTTAATTTCAAATAAGAAAGGGTTTTATTACCCAGTGCAACACCATCATCATTTGTCAAGATGCACTTTGAAAGCAGTAGTCACTTCAGGCTATAACCGGGTAATCCATTCGTTGACAATTACTCATATAAAAGTGAATGTGGTCACATCACATCCAATCACGTTTCGTAGATCGTTGTGAGGCACGTGCGCCGTGCGTGACAAAAACACATGTTTATCTAAGGCGGTCGATAAGCGATATAAATAAAGTGTGGTGTCACGCATTACGTCACGGACATGATATACCGTCGGTGGTCGGCCGCCTGTACCCGCCTCCAGGGCTGGACAATAGTGCACCAAGTTCCGACGTTTTTATGAGCTACTTAAAAGATTGTTTTGTGTACTTGAGATATGTGTTTACTTTTTTATTGTTTAAGCTAGAGTTATGATGTTGACTTTTTGTTTTGTAACTTGAAAAGGAAATTGCCCTTTATTAGTTTTAAGTTTCTTTTTATGTAAATATATTTGTACACTAGCTGTTGCCCGCGTCTTTGTCTGCGTGAAAATACTACATATCCCGTAGGTGTATCCATTCACATGACAGTATAATTAGGATTATTACTTAGCAGCCGCACGGGTTGATCGATCAAGGTAGTTCGACGATGTGTGACTATTTATCTAAGGGCTGATTTTTCAATCATCAGTTAACCTCTATCTGAGGAATAAATATGGCGGTTTGACATATTTTCCGTACAAAAGCTGTCAAAACGTTAAAAATATTCCTCAGACAAAAGTTATCTGGCGATTGAAAAATCAGCCCTAAACAAAAGAAGTAAAGTTTGTGACGTTGTGGAAATCTCTGGATCTAGTCAACCGATTGGAAAATTATTACATAAGGGGCTAAAGTAATAGGGCACGCCACCATAGTGGCGGTAAGTCCGCTCTTTGAGGAGTGGCTCGGGAGGAGTCACGGCGCCCTCACGTACCGCATGACGCAGGTCCTCACCGGACACGGCAGTTTCGGGAGATACCTGCATCGAATCGGTCGTGAGGAGGCGCCCGGGTATCACCACTGTGCGGACAGCCACGAGGACACGGTGGGCCACACAGTCCAGGAGTGCCCTGGGAAGGGCACCGCCGGGTCCTCGTCGAGGCTTTAGGCAGCGGCGACCTCTCGCGTCCGGCCCTGGTCCGGGGTGAGAGGGAATGGGATGCCGTCGCCTCCTTCTGCGAAGCAGTCATGCTCAAGGAGGAGGCGGCGGAACGTCAGAGAGTTCGCACCTCTCATCCCGGCCGCCGTGCTGGACCAGGTAGACACCATGGGTGCCGGGTGTCGCGAGACGGTGAGTTCAGGTAGCTCATCGCTCACGTTTAGATAGACAACAGACGCGTGTTGGGGGCGCGTTGTTCCACGCACCTCTCAAAGAGATGTCGGCAACCCCAGCGTGGCCCAGTAACGCCAAGGCCTGCCGGGGCTGCGGGATTGTTCGAAAGAGTAACCCCGGCCCTGGTACATAAAAGGCCAACGACGGAACATGACAGTTTTAGTCAGTAAGAGTCTGACTCTCCCTCGCCGCTGCTAACCCACAGCGGGAGGGGTCATTTGATGATTTTTGACGTCGTTAAAAAAAAAAGGGGGCATTAGTAATTCTCATGGGAAACAAAGTTCTGACAAAGCTGTCATTTGTACATTTTCTGCAGCAGCTTCGACTAATCAGAAGCCAAAAAGTCTGTCAAACAGTCTTACTTTGGATAACGTGGTGTCCAGTTCACTGGGTTGAGGAGATCAGATAGGCACTCCAAGTAACATATTGGTACTCAAACAGATTCGGTTTGACTGAAAGCCAACATCCACATAATTGGAGAATAGCTGGGTGGATGATGACAGTTCCTACTGTTATTGTGGTTTCTGAAAATGTGTTCAATTATTCAACGATGAATATAATTCTGAAGATATTTTTACACTTGCTTGGTTTAAAAGCTGCTGTTAGCAGGCCCACTCTTTGGTTTTTGTGCTATGCACAAACGGGAATTCGATATATTACACGCTGATATTGATGTAAATAGTAGCGTAGTTAATATAACTCCCTAACTGAAAAAATCTTGTTGATCTTTCAGTTAGAGAAGCGGGTGTGCATGATGATCACTATGAGTTGGTAAATATGAAGAAGATGACCACATTTACTTTACTGAAGATGACTGGTCTGGCTGTAGGTGCAGCGTGAAGGAGTGTCAGACTCACACTGACTAAAACCCACCAAGTTCCTTCTAAAGTTCTTAGTATCACCGGTACCAGATCACCGGTAACTCTTTCAAACAATGTCGCAGCCCCAGTAGGCTTTGGCCCTGGTGGGGCCCCCATTGGCATTCGCTGACGCAGTGTGAAGATCACCTCAAAACCCCAGCTTAATTTATGAAAAAATACACAACCCCATCTATGACTTTAAAAGATAGTTAATGGTTCCGTGAAATTTTTGACGTTAATATTCAAAAAGCCATTTATATGGCATTGTTTTGGACTGGGCTTAGTTTTATCAATTTTCTTTGCATCAAGATAACAATTCTAGCGAGATTTTGATGAGGCACGGCAAACTGACAAACACTATTAAAATATCTATGGAATAATTACACCCAGAGTTACAATATGGCGAATTACGGAAAATGTACAACTCCATCTATGAATTTAAATGGTAATTAATACATGTTATTTTCCACCTCGCTGCTTTGTCAAATTTTATGTATTTTATATTATATACCACAGATGGAACCACTTTAACCTTGCCTTAACAATTTCATAAAATTTATTTTTTCTCCCAAGTTACTTGTAACAGTGTTATTTTCTGTGTAAAGATTGATAATAGGCCGATAAACTTACAAAGTTCAACATTCAAATATGTGTCATTATTGCACCCGCTGTTGCAGAAACGTTAACAGAAATTATTGTTCATTGCTAATCCCCCGTAGGTGATAGCGTGATAATATATATCCTATATGTTGAACCGGCCCCCAGGTAATATTCATGCAAAATTTGATTTAAATCTATGCAGTACTTTTCGAGTTCAGTGAGACCAAACATACAGACAAACAGACAAACAGACATACAGACAAACAGACAAACAGACAAAAATTCTAAAAACTATATATTTGGGTTCAGAATCGATAATAGATCACCCCCCCAGTATTCTTTTAAAAAAATATTCAATGTACAGGTTTGACTTTCCTATCATTTTATTATATGTATAGATAGTTCATTTTAAAATAACAATGATGTTTTACTTGAAAATGTATCAGATTCGATTCAGATTTATTTATTCGTAAACATAGGAACAGATATACATGAGTGTGAGATGCTATAAGACCACAAGTGAGTTTCGTCAGAGACCCCACATTCACATGCGTGTACCTAATTTAATGCGATTTAATTTTCTCATCATGGGGTTTTACTAATTAATGTTACCAAACTAATTTTCAAACTCCTCAAACAATTCATATGAAAGCGCATTTTAGTTATAGTGTATTTTTGTATGTATTGTAAATATGTAAACATCTATGTAAATAAAAAAAGTCATCGTCAAAAAAATGAGCATTGTATGAAATGTGTATTTATAAATACAAAATGACCGTTACTTCTTTGATCTCCAATGCTCCGGCTTGTCGTGCGGGTAGCCCTAGCGACGCGTCTTATTGAAACTGACACATTTTATTATGATTGGATCGCGGCCGCGTCCCATGCTGTTGCTCTATAATATGTTTTACAATAACCACTATATAGTAAACAACAGGCCCTTCTGTTCGACGCAGGAATACTGATGTGTTCTGGTGTCTCTAAGTTATGAGAGTGTCAGATGACTGGTCAGCTACTAGATCGACTTCAAAATAGATTTTTTGCTAGTTGAATATGATGATGATATCTAGATGTAGCAAGTACACACGATGAACTAATGCACTTGATGTTGATATGACTTACAAATAGAGATAATGTTTTAGATGTACCTACATTAAGATATCGAATTTGGATAAAAAGCTTGACCAGTAAAGTATTGTGTGTAAAAAGTCTTTTCATATTCAATAGAATTTACATTATAATAATTCAGAAATGTCAGTTCATCTCGACGAAGGCTCCATTGAGCTGCTGTAACAGCTCCAGTGTTTGCTAACTGGCAGACAGACGTTAACCTGGTACGTTATAAGTTTGCTAACGTTTTATTTGATTTCGACATTATTCTCGGTTCGTGTATTAAATGCTGCGAGACTTGAACAATGGAATAATTGGCGGCGCTCGGTCCGCTAACTGCCGAGTAAGCACGCATTAAACATTAGCTGTAAGCGGCTTAGCGCGCGACCTGTACTCCCGCGTACAGACGCGTATAGTCGCGCTGAGCCGGATCAAGCGCACTAATTCACTCTCTCGCGACCAGACGCCAGGCGACTGTCTCGCTCTAATATATTTTCGCTTAGTGCGTTGAGTAGGTGAACATGATATTTATTGTGACACAAAATTTTATGTTAATATTTATACTTACTGATTGAAAAATTGAATTTTTTTTTTAGGAATTAAATACGTTAAATCGAAAAACAATCGTAAATAAGTCTTGCATTAATGCAGGTATTCATAGTCCACGATATCTACAATAAGAAAACTAACAGATATTTCATCAAAATAACAAAACTGTATGTATCTTACATGTAATCCGCAAGGTATTTAGTAAGCTTAAGCCTTCCTCACTGCTTGCGTGTCGCGGGTCAACAGTCCGCAATGTTCCGCGGCGTATTGTTCCCGCGACCACGCACGATCACACACAACTCTACAGCTCATACATCTGTATTAGATAATGTATGGATCTTGAATGTATACGTACTCGTAATAATATGTCACTAAATCATTATTACAATAGATGCAAGTATGCTACGCACTGACTACGAGATTTTGTGCTACGAAACTACGCCGTAGCTGTTGTCGTAGGCGTGTTTGTGAAAACTGTTTTTAGAACTTTTAGCTTGCACTCGCCTGTTTCGACTCCGCAGTAAGGAAACTAAAAAGTATTGCAAGTCCATCATCAGCCTATCTCCGTGACAAACATCTCTATCGTTTCAGCATGATTGTGAAACATACAGCAGATAGATTTACTTTCTCATTAAAGATTATGATATTAGTAAGTATTGAAGTTGCTATTTTGATACTACATAAGATACGTATTGGTCGATGCATCACAAACTGCTACAGAAGTGCGCGCCTTAGCCGCTGCGTGTAGCGCACTCCGCTCGACCAGAAGACTTCAACGAGACAACACACACTGTGGTCACCGAATACGAACGAAATACACTTTTCCAAACTAAATAATTAGTTTAAAAATACGTTATGGACTGTATTTGTTACTGTGAATGTTATACATATATAAATACTGCCTAAATACAGACATTGTTTGGTGCAGTTTATTAAAATAATATAAATTTATTGTAATTCTATTTTAATTATCGTCTAAATAATAAATAAATAATGTCAGGACACCTTTCCACACACGGTTGGTTAGCCCCATGCTAAGTTATTAATTAACTTGTGTTATGGCCGCTAACACAACTGATAAACTACATATAGCTACACATTATACATATTTATAAATACATATTGTAACACCCAGACCACGGCCAACAAGCATGCTCATCACACAAATGTCGACCGAACCGGGAATCGAACCCGGGACCTCAGTTCGGCAGTCCGGCATGGTGACCCTTGCGCCATCAAGGTCGTCATTGGTCAATGGCCAATCAATGTATACTCATATCAATACAATTTAGGTAAAATATTTTGTTTGTGTGCAATGTTAAACATTATAATGGTTTAATCATAGCTCAAACTTCCGGTAACTGATAATATTGTTTAAGGTTATAATCGAACAATTTCATTGAAATATAGATAATGGTATTTTATGATGCTGTATTTTGCCTCGTGATTCAAATACTCGGCGTTTTTCATGGTAACGCTTAGAGGGTTTATACAAATGTGCGTGAATGAATATCTATAATTAACAGTATGTTATGTACGAAAAACCTTTACTTTCATTTTCTTTATTGCCTTGTTTTTGAGGAACTGACATTGTAGTAGTATAAGCCACTGGAACTGAGATGTAACAAACAGTATAGGTAGATGATTTGGCACCACTGCTGGTGGCCATAGACCAGGATACTGATACGTGCAGTATCATGCAGTCAGCACGCCTTAAATCAACAGAAACACTAACGCCAGTTATTTTGTTACAACTGTTATTCATGTGTGTGTGTGTGTGTGTGAACAATTCACAAGATTTATATTCTAACGGCCGCGCCATTTGACTGTTCACGCTGTAGGTACTATTATATTGTTTTAGGTGGAAATAGTTATAAAAGCTAATATTATCTATACATATAATAAATCTGTAGAAAAGTAATTTTTGTACATTGAAGAAATTAAAAGAAATTAAAAGAAAAAAAAAGAAAAACAAAAAAAAAAAAAAAAAAAAAAAAAAAAAAAAAAAAAAAAAAAAAAAAAAAAAAAAAAAAAAAAAAAAAAAAAGAAATTGACAAAAAAAATAGACAGCATGTTAAAGGATAACTAACAGAACCCATTTCCATCATTTTTGTAATTTTTGTCTGTTTGTCTGTTTGTCTGTTTGTCTGTTTGTCTGTTTGTCTGTTTATCTGTTTGTTTGTTCGCGATTCACGTTAAATCTACGAATTCAATGCAGACAATGCTTATATACAAAAATTCTACGTAACTTGGGGTATTACTTAGTTTTTGTTTCATCGAAATCGATTCACTCTATCAAAAGATATGATTAATTTTGTGAATTCAAGATGTAAAATATTACGACACGCAATCTGTTTGTCAAAACTGTACATTTGAATGTTGTACTTATATTAGTTGTTCGGCCTATTATTAATCTTTACACAGAAAATCACACCTTTATAAGTAACTTCGGAAGAAAAAATAATGTGAAAATTTTGTTTAGCCAAGGTTAAAGTAGCTCCATCTGTGGTAAAAATACATCAAATTTGTCAAAACAGCGAGGTGGTAAATGACAATTAATTACCATACATTCTTTATAGAGGATTATTATTTCAACAGATGGAGTTGTGTATTTTCCGTAATTCACCATATTTTAACACGTAGTGTAATTTTTCGATAGACATTTCAATAGTGTTTGTCAGTTTGCCGTACCACATCAAAATCCAACTATAATTATTACCTTGATGAAAGGAAAATTAATAGTTCTCAGCCAAATTTAAAACGGTGCCATCTAAATTATTTTTTGAACATTATGTCAAAAATGATGACTTTAGTGGAACAATTAATTATCATTTAAAGTTACAGATGGAGTTCATATCAGGATTTTTTCATAAACATAGTTTAGCTTATCTTCCACTAATGTGGTGGCCTTAAAACAAATTACTTTGAGTGAGTAGTATTAAGTAGACCTTAATTATTTTTTCTGATGCCAAATATGTAAACTTAATCCTAGAAGAAAGGAAGATCTATCTCTCGCAAGCGCTGCTAAGCGTGAGGTAGGTAATGTAGGCTTCTGTAGCTTTAAAAACAAGCCCAGATACAAAGTGCAGATAAGTAATTGGAGCTATCTCGATTTAATACCATACACACGTAAAATGCTTTATGCGTCTGGAAACGTACAAATTACGCGTCGCATACCAGAGACATGCTTACTTTCAACTTCTGATCGCAAATACACTGTTCACGATTACGAACAGTCTCAGTAAGACCCGAGCCAAGTCTAAAAAAACACCTTTTATATAAAACTACGTTTGATGTCATTCAATTACAAAGACAGAATTGTTCTCTGCTGCAAATCCTATCCACCTATATCCTATCCTAATCCAGCATGCATTGCAGGTGTGCATTGCACAAAAACCAATGGTATCCTATTCGAGAAGTCAAAAGAGTCAGCCTGCCATCGTCAGCTTTTGCGCTAAGCAAGTGTTCTTAATAGTACCATCAGAATTACATTCATCGTTGAATGAGGTGAATACATTTTCAAAAACCACAATAACAGTAGGAGCCAAAGCGTGTGATCGCTTCATAGAGCTCTGATTGGCCCCAGGTGACTAACTCAGGTCTGATTTGTTCGTTCATCAGATCTTTGAAAGTGTTTCGGTGGATACTTACTGTCGTCCTGTTTACGTGTGACACAAAATATGGTATATAAACGTCCTCCGCAAGAGCGAAATTTTCCCGGTGAGCGGTAGTGACGCACAGTATACAACACTTCTGTTTCTTTTGATTTGCTGGCTCCACCAAGAAATGACAAATTGCGAGCGTACATTTTGAAAATCTTGGCAAAACTGCAGGTTTCAAGTACGAACACATGAAGTGGACTCTCACAGATACGTACATTTTGCCTATTCGTGAACTAATGCAAACATTTCGGTGGAGTCCCTCCCGGTTTAGACCTAACCCCACATTAGGCGTGCGCGATCCTCGGGCGTGTGAGTAGCGCGTGCGTCGCGAGCACGCTGCGTGAGCGTCGCGTTTTGCTGCCCTGCGGCATTTGCAGCGCGCTCGACTTGACGTTTAACTGCTAAGGCGTTTAGCGGGCGGCGGGGATAGCGGGCGTAGGGGTAAGAACGCAACTCGAGCGCCGCGTGCTCGCCGCGAGCGCGTCGCTTGCACTCTTCACACATGCCGCAGGGCAGCAAAACGCGACTTTCACGCAGCGCGCTCGCGACGCCCGCGCTACTCACACGCCCGAGGATCGCGCACGCCTAATGTGGGGTCAGCCTTACCATAGTGAGTAAGTGCACAGAAAATCCCCAATTCATACAAGTCATACAAGTGTTTCTCCCCAGTAGTGAAACTATCCTACCCTATGCGCCTGCTGATGATGATGACTCATTTTATCATCCATCCAGCTATTCCCCAACTATGTTGGTGTTGGGCTTCCAGTCACCGAATCTGTTTGAGTACCAATATTTTGCTTGGAGCGACTACCTATCTACCTATCTTCAATCCAGTCAACTACACGAGACGATATCCATGGTAAGACTGACAGACTTTCTGGCTTCTGATTAGTCGCAGCAGCTGCAGAAAATGTACAAATGACAGCTTTGTCAGACTCAAAGCATATAGACATAGATTATAGCTATTTCCTGTGAAAATTACTTACGCACCATACGTAATAATTTTCCAAATTGGCTGACTAGATCCAGAGATTTCCACAACGTCACAAACTTTACTTTTTTTGTTTAGATAAATGGTCACATCCACAACACAACCTTGATCATTGAATCTATGCGACTGCGAAGTGGTAATCCTAATTATACTGTCACGTGAAAGAATGCGAACGGGATAAGTAGTATTTTGACTATTCTATATTGCCCACGCAGACGAAGTTGCGGGCAACAGCTAGTAAAATAATACAATAGGTATATCGTGATTATGATACAAGATAATAAGTATATGATTTAATATCAATATTATGGCAAACACAATTAAAACGTTTTTCTAGAAATTAAACCAAAGACTAGCCCTAATTTTGCTTCCTAATACACATATGTTTGAGTTATAATACTGCCAACTTGCATCGAATTCCATTCGGTAAATTTTGTCTGGACGAGGAACAAACCTCCATACATACTCGCGTTCATAATAGTTAGTAGCATATTCCTTTCATTTGATAACACACACAAACAATCATAGCATCTCCTGTAAATGTAGTCTCGTAGTTAAAGTAAAGCAAACGTCATCAGTAGGCGTCGGCTTGTTGTTTGTTTGTCGCCGGCGGCGGACACGCGACACCGCGCGCCGGTGTGACTTACCAATTACCGGCGCCCGCGCGTCTGCCGGCCTTACTGCGAGCACTTGCAAGGAGATGCTATGCAAATAAATAGTGGTCATTTGAATTGACAATGGCTTAATTATTTTGAGTAATTTTATTGATTTTGGAGTTAAGAAACGATTGAAGTGAGATTGTAGGTTACATTTTCGGATGAAAAAAAAACTGACGTGGTTTTTCAAATACGTATATCGCATTTTTGCCAACTAGCTTTGAATTACTTTTCTTGACCATTAGGGGTGACACTAAAGTGTTTACCCAGTATAAACTGCCATAGGATTCATCTTTTCGACTGTACCACACGAAAGTATGTAATACATTTTGAAAGTGAGTCGGTCAAAGCGATAAGGAGCGACATATTTCAGCGTGAGCAGCGCTGCAGTGTTCCTCGCAGCTGTAAATCCGGCGCGGTGACGTAACGACGACGTAAATACCGGTCGCGCGGGGGGCGGGGGGGGGCGAGGTAATTTACTGTTTAATTGCACGCCATCTGTTAGAATAACTGAGCAAACTTGAAACGAAACACGAAGGCGAAATCAAATTCTTGTGTCGTTTTTTTTCGTGGAAGTTTCACCGGATTTTATTTTTCTTTAAGTTTATACATGTAGAAAGACATGTACAAATGATCAACCAGGATGTATGGGTTTATGTTAAAAGGAACCTAATAAATAACGTTTAAGTAGGCTGAAGAGAAGTCACGGGAAAAGCGAATATGTAAACATACAAGAAAAATATTCAGGACAGTTGACAAATGTAACAGCCATGCCATTGAGTTAAAACTAAGTATCCCCTTACACATAAAGGTAATAAGTTTTCTTGCACATATTATTCATAACAATTGCCTCTCGAGTTTATTCCCAGCACAAGTGAGTCCAGGCGATACGTTACGTCTGTCTGTTTGTTTTGACTAATGACTCGTCTCGCTAGATTAAAAAGTAAATGGCGTCGGTGTCACGCGGTGCTGTGCTCCCGGAGCTGTCACACCGGGGTATTGCTCACTGCAGACCAGGGCTGCGAGGAGTCTTATACTGTAGAGGTACAAGTACTTCATGGACTTGTTCAAGTGATGCGTATGAGTATTTGTTGTACCTTTTCCTTGAGGTTGGCTTCCAGTTAGCCAAGTGACAGTTTTCAATAAGCAGCATTTCTCTGAGACTTGAGATAGTTTTCTAGTAATTCGTATATCTCGAGTTACTAACAAGACAGCACACAGTCTTTGGTAATTATTTTGGTAGTTGTAGAAACCGTCGTCGAGAACCGTATCGTACATCAAGGCATTACCTCTGTAGGTACATGCTGTGTCAGCCCTGTATTATGACAGGGGAGTATATTGGCCACACGGTGACGTTTAATTCGGCTAATGGCGGCGAGGGAGGCGCCGCGACGCTCATTTGTTCAGCTCTCACCGGCTGAGCGGCGCCGCGGGGCAGGCTTCAGGTGCCTGGGCAAGTTAAGAAAACATATTAAATGCTTCAATCTTAATAATATTTTAAAACGACTCCATTTATGATCTTATTGTTTAGTAAATCTGCCGATTTCTGCTAAACAACGTCTTCTTTTTATGAACTGCTCTAAATATTATTTGTAGGTTCGCGCAATATGTTTTCCGCTTTCATTCCTCCCTGTAACTGATCATACCGAAATTCACTCCCATCTTATTCTGCTAAACATAGTGCTTAGAAAATTGACTTATAATTCCAAGACTAAACCTTCTGTTTAAGACAGATCCTTTTTTCAAAAGATTAAACAGTTATGACCTGATGCGGTTAGCAACAAGTCTCAATATTCTCTGTATGACATACTGGTCAGTCGGTCAGAGTGATAGCGTCGGGCGCTAACTGGACGCGCGAGTGACGCCGCGACACGCACTCCTCATATTACTGTTAGTTGAGTGTGGGCTTTTACTAAGATCGAAATGAAAAGAGGAGCTTTTTATTTGTGTTTTTTGATATTTTGTTGGAACAATGTTTTGTCTGTATATGTGACACAATAGGCCATTATGTCATGGTTTTTGACGATAATATAGTTTTGGAGATTAAATACAACATTTTTTCTCTGACCTTCTTCAACACACAGGTCACGTCTGTCACGTCTTTTTTTAAGGTCTTAAAAAACGCGTAACATACTATAGTTACATTTGTATAAATATATAGTTACTATAGTATTTTTTAAAATAATATGAACAAAAGCGCACACAACAGTGCCGCTATTAATCCAATGTGTACAATACAAAGCGCAGGTATTCACAACACTCGATATCTCAGGGCGACTGTAAAATTGAATAATATTTCATGGTGACGCGTCTCACGGCGGGATCATATCCTAAAAGGTTTCACAAAGGAGCTCGGCAGAGGGCGCTGCGACGCGCGGGGCGGGGGGGGGGGGGATGCTGTGCAAATGTGCATCTCACGAGATGAGCCGCTTGAATATGCCTCAGTTATGCAAGGCGCCCGCTGCTAAACTAATGCGGAGAGGGCTTGTTAGTTTTCAATTAATGATACATAATATAAAACCATATAAATGAAATATTTAATGTTATTTATACAAGGTGTTGATTTACATTTGTGCCATAGTTCAGGAGGAGGGCATAAAATACGTAAATAATCGATTGGAATTACAGTAGACGGGAAATAGCTAATATGCACTGCTTTTTTTGTCATTGTAATGTCGTAGTATTTCAGAAGTAATCCAATTTTAATGGTTAACTTAAGTATTTAAAAGAAAATATTTATATGAATTTTAAAAAGTTAAAATATACTTATATATATCTACAACTTAAAACTAATACAGTGCATCAAAAAATTGCTCCTCATCGCTGTCACTGGGTAATGTACCCAAAAGGCTGGCAGCATTGCCACGTTAGATGGCATGATCGTTGCGTATTCTTTGTGTTTGCGTTTGTGTGAGGGCGCAGCACGGTTTTAAGGCCAGTAACAAACGCGCCAAGTTTAAATATGGCTAGATGACATTGACGGAATTCGGAAAAAAAAATACGTACCAATTTTTTTGTTGATTTGGGTCGAGAATCATTATCATAATTACGTCCTTGAATATGGCACGGATGCAAATCAACAGCTTGTATAAAATTAACATGAAATAATATACATGCCCGCTGATGCATACTGTCTAACAAACATATCAGTTTTATTTATGTTAATACGCAGACATTTTAAACCGCATATTAATTAACAATAAACAGGGAACTGGTTTATTTAAAATCACATTTGTAATTACGCAAATTAAAAAGATTTGTTTTATCGCTGTTACCTTCACTATACGATGTAATTAAAAATTAAAATTGGATATCAACACAGTGTTTTAGTTAATTAGTAGGAATTTGTATCGTATTCAAAATATTATTTTCCGTTAGGGATATTATTTACGTTCAGTATATTCAATTTATCTTTTTTTTTGGACAAAACAATCATAATACCCAATAGAATTTATAAAGATGAAGGCTCTTAAAGTCATTTTTTATGATTAACCACAACTTGTTCGTTTTTGAAATATTTCCTGTTCCTTTAGTAAAACCTTTGCCATCCATGTTAGCCCGTTAAGCAAGCCAGGTGTGTGTAGCGCGTCTCGCGAGAGGCGACGTTTTGTTGCTACGGCGCTACGCTGCTACGGTGCTACGCCGCTACACAGCTACGCCGCTACGAGCCAGAGGTCGCGATCCGACCGGAGCCGGGCCATTTGTTGCTATTGTGTGCATATTTAAAAATACGCTTCAATGATATATGTTTGTATGTTCTTACAGAGTGTTATAGAGCCGAGGGGAATAGAAATAACTGATGGTGAGACATCTTCGGAAATATTTTATTTCTACATTTTTGTACAGTGAGGCGTTTTAGATATTTTAAACCTACGTTTAATGTTGTTTATTTATCATGATCAGCCTATCGCAGTCCACTGCTGGACATAGGTCTCTCCAAGTGCACGTCACTGAGATCGATTTTCGGCTTCTCGCATCCAGTCCTGCCAGCCGTCTTGCGCAAGTCATCACTCCACCGTGCCTGAGGACGTCCTACACTACGTTTGCCGAGGCGTGGTCACCACTCTAGAGGTAGAACTCGTTTACCCCAACGGTTATCGGTTCTCCGGCTAATATGGCCAGCCCACTGCCACTTCAGCTTGCTGATTCGGTGGGCTATGTCGATGACCTAGGTTCTCTGACGGATTACCTCATTTCTGATGCGATCCCTCAGAGAAATGCCGAGCATAGCCCTTTTCATAGCCCGCTGAGCGACTTTAAGCTTGTGGACCAGCCGTACCGTCAGTGTCCACGTTTCGGCTCCGTAAGTCATGACAGGTAGGACGCACTGATTGAAGACTTTTGTCTTTAGGCACTGTGGGATCGACGATGTTAGGACTTGACGTAGCTTCCCAAATGCAGCCCAACCCAACTGAATTCTCCTATTCACCTCGTCCTCAAAGTTGTTTCTACCTAACTGCAATGTCTGCCCGAGGCATACATATTTCCGAACAACTTCGAGAACGGCGCCGTGTATCGCAATCGGTTCCGGTAGAACATGTTCATTGAACATGACCTTGGTTTTGTCCAAGTTCATCCGTAGGCCGATGCGTAGAGAAGATTCAGCCAGGTCGTTCAGCATCTGTTGTAGGTCCTGCAGCGTTTCCGCCATGATGAGGATATCGTCAGCAAATCTCAAGTGAGAGATGTGTTCGCCATTGATGTTGATGCCGCGTCCTTTCCAGTTCAGCGTCTTGAACATATCCTCCATTGCATTAGTGAACAGTTTCGGGGAAATAACATCCCCTTGTCTCACTCCTCGATGCAACGGTATGAGCCTTGTTTGCTGATTCTGTACTTGGACGGAGATTGTAGCGGCTTCGTAGAGACATCTCATCACTTGGATGTATCGCCAATCTACTTGACAACGCTGCAGGGACTCCAGAACAGACCAGATTTCAACCGAGTCAAAGGCCTTCTCATAGTCCACAAATGCTAGAAACAGGGGCAGATTATACTCTTCGGTCTTCTGTATAATCTGCCGCACTGTGTGGATGTGGTCTATGGTGCCGTAACCCAGCCTGCTCCGGTGGTTGGAATTCGTCGAGTCTTCGCGCAAGTCGGTTCGTGATCACTCTTGAGAACAGCTTATATACGTGGCTTAGGAGGGAAATGGGTCGATAGTTCTTCAGCAGGGTTTTGTGTCCCTTTTTGAAGAACAGGACGACAACACTCCTACTCCACGCCTCTGGAGTTCTCCCTTCAAACAGGACGGCGTTAAAAAGCTTCTGGAGCTCCCCCAGTACGGGCTTACCTCCTGCTTTTAATAGCTCTGTTGTAATGCCATCCTCGCCAGGGGCTTTTCCATTTTTTATTTATAACAAACATAAAATACGCTCCATTATTTAAATAAATGGAAAAGTAACATGGTTTACACTTATAATAATTCATGTTGGTTTCGTAGAAAATCTTGTTATTGTAGTATAGCCTCTCGTTGTGGCACCAATTAGTGTCAGCATGTTTTCACTTATGTCCCGCGCGTCGCTGGCATCGTCTACTGATGATGCCAGTATTTACATAAAAGAAAGAACATCGCTATCATACTGGTTTTTGTCGGACATTTTTTTATGGAAATTATTATTATATAATATCTTCGAAGTAGCTATGTTTGTTAAACAAAATCCGTCTCGTTTCCAACGTCTAGCTGATGTATGTCCGAGGAATAGACGAGACAATAGCAAATTATGCATTGTGTCGTGTCAAACGACTGAAGCGCAACAGTGTCTAATGCATGGCCCCAATAATTTACAATAAGTTACCAAATGTTTGGAAAGAAGAGTAAGTTACGCCAATTTCTAAATAATAAAATTTATTATAGGATAACAGATTTCTTAGCAGAAAAAATATAATTTATAGCTATATATAAATACAAAATAAATGTATAATTGAAATATGTAAAAATGTATTAGTAGTAAGTAAATTGATCTCATGTACGTACCAAAGCTAAATAATAATATTGTGTTTATAAATAGTAAGATTATCCTAAATAGTGATAATGTTTGCATGCCGAATGGTAAAATATGGCTGAGCTTTATAATTTTAAGAACTTTGTATGTACCCATATTTGCAAAACAAAAATTCTATTCTATTCTATTACTTTTCCTTTATGGAAAACTAGTAGAAGTACGATTCTTTTTGTGTAAATCGAAACAAAAATAATATCCTTCCTTTTAATTGCTTCGGCTTGTATACAACCTATGATAATTAATTAAACTGACATTTCACATTTCAACACAGTTTGACCATAGAATTTGTACCACATCTTTCTATGTCTTTCACCAGCTACACTGATCAGCGCGTGATGCAGCACTACCCGCCGACATCAATTACACCGCTAAGCCGCCGCAGCGCTGCCGGCCGCCGCCGGACAGAGACGGACGCCGCGCTGCAGCGCTGCACCGACACACACCACCTGCACTTCATTACGCCTTGGACTTGGATCCTTAGTCCTTAGTGTTAGACACTACATCACGCGGACCTGAGAACACTACACTACGGACTATACTAACGCACTCGCTACATTACTTAAAGGTTGTACTTTGGGTAATACTGTGGTCAGGAGATTCCGCTGAGGGCAACAAGAATTCAAAATAAACACCATTGAGGCGTTACACTGCCTATGTCTGACTATTTGCTTGTAGAAACACAAATATATTTCTGTTTCCTGTGCTACCACAAAGATCTGATGTGAAGTGAGTGTGAGTCCTGCCGTACTCATAAATAACCATCAGCAACGGTAACATTACAGTTGTTTCATTCAAAAAAAACAAAACAACTCCAGTGCGTCGCTTGCAACTAAGTAGTTCTCGCACAAAATGTTTAATTAGCCGAGCAATAAATAACTGCTTAACATCCAACCTGTTAATGTACATTCATTGCGCTAGCATATATTTGCGCTCGAGGTGCGCTTTTAAATGCTAAACGAAATAAACTAGCTCCGAAACTGAGTTTTTGTAAAAACATTTGTTCAAAGTGTTACTGAAACATTTTATCAGAAGGTCAATTATGACTAAGCTATAAAGTTCTGAATTATTTTAGTAGTGTTTTTAAAGCTTTCAGATTAGCTCTAGCACATATAGGAATCTTTTAGCAAGTTACTTTAATTCCTGCCTTCTGGTACTCGTATAGAATGTGTGTACAATTTCTAACTAGTGACAGCAGAGCAACGTCTTTATCTTAGTACTGTTTAAATCCGCAGTGTCATAACACGTAGTGGATTTTCTGTGAGGACGTGGAGAGTGAAACACTTAACCCTACGTGTGCCGGCGTGCCTCCCGGTCGCCACCGGCCCGCCGCCGTCCCGCCGCCGGTCGCACAACACTCCCGGCTAATGTTTCCGCATCTAGTCGAGCGCCGAACACAACGCGACAAACAAACGAATACTCTTATTACTAACACTACAAATATAACGGCTTGATGCCTGCATTGTTATAATTGGCTTTGTATGTTTAAAGTTAGCGCCAGTTTGAAACTGCTACATTTTGCCAGCGTTTGAATTTCTAATTACAATTTTATGTGCTAATCAAATATTTATCCACGTTTTGTGATTTTTTACATCAATGTGAAGATATCATAAGATATGATAAGATATAAAATAAACTAAAATAAAGTTTATTTTTCCATGACATTTTTATACCTACTTTAGTAATAGTATTTTACAATGCCCAAATTGACCCTCTGGTTGTAGTCACAGAAGCGCGGAGTAGTGAGGACAAAGTGCACGTAATTTATGGGCCACGCGGGAAATTAGCGGCGCGCGCGCCCCGTCCCGCCCCGCCCGCGCCCCGTCCCGCCCCGCCCGAGAGTCCCGTCCCGCCCCGCCCGTGCCGCGCCGCGGTCGCACGGAGCGCGCCGGGCCACAATTAGTGACGATCGACGTTGAGGGTTATTAAATTCTTCCGGCGAGGAACGTCTGGATAAGTCGCTGTTCTAATGCCTCATGCTTCCTTGTGTGAGCGCATACAGCAGAGCTTGCTGCGCTGTGCCGGTTACGTTACAAAACTGATTACAGCGGGAGGTGACGTTAATGGGTTAACAACGTTACAGTTATGATCACCGAGGAATTTATCATTGCTCTCCTCAGCTAATGAATGGCTCGCGTGTGCCTGCTCTGAGGTCCGGCACGCGACCTACACAGAATCGAATTAATTTTAACACTAATTCATTATTAATTTATACTATTATAAATAAAACTCGCATCTAGAAGCAACGTTGCTTCAGTTTAAAATGATTTATAGCGGAGTTCCATTACTGTACAGGCGACATCATAAAACAGGTCACTGTTACCCAGTAAACTCCTTCTTTATCTACAAAACGTTACCGTAGTTTATTTACTTTTGTACTTCCTGTTCTAAAAATATAATATACATCTATTTATGAGCTATGCCCAATTCGTAATTTTAGTGATTTGGCATCCATAAAAAACGTGTACCGATTTGTCATTCGATAAAATATTTTATTTTGCTTAGTCCCAATTGGTCATCCGTACTTTATTTTGTAAAAAGTACTGTCAACAAGAAAAGCTTTACAATATTGTATTTTTTTTTTATTTATGTTGGTTATGTTTTTTTTCCGAATATGGCAAGACGCTATTAATAAAATCGCGATTTCAACGGCGTCACACAACGCACGGCCAAAACCAAAATACCAGGATCGCATAAATCAGATGAGTAATATACCAATCAACGAGTGTCCATGGAACTGCCAACCATGTACTAGGACCGCATAACTTACAGGAGTATAGCAGTCAAGAGTGTCACGATTTTACGATATATAAAATCAGGTAATAAAACAGAAGCCTTTTGTTTTCTAGAAAGAGACAAAATATAGAAGAAGGGGCAAAGTATGGTCCGGTTTCTATTATTTTGTGTAACTATTTACTATTATCGGTATTAGCAAAAAATCATGTGGTGTAAATGCATTATTAGTTGGTTGTTGAGTTAGTAAAAATGAATGTTTGCATGTGAGTTAGTAAAAATTAATACCGGAAAAAACAGTAAATAGCGCAATTTGTGACCAAAACTTAAGCACATTTAAATAAATTAAATAAAATAAATATATGGATGGTAATTGTCTACTGGCAGAGAACGCCTAAGGCGTTAAGTCCGCCGTTGTACAATGTGCAAAAAGTATTTTAAATAAATAAATAAATAGTAAGAACAAGAAGTTTAAGAAGATAATTGAACTGAAACGTTCTGTTTATCCGAACAAGGTCCAATAAAAAAAGAAAAACTGCAGTATGTGCAACACAACTGCTGACTAGATTCAAATTATTTTTGTTAATTAAATTTGAAATTTATTTTCTTGTTTGTGAATATTTTTATGTATACAATCTCTTTGTCAGTTATGGGCTCCTGGTACTTTTGTTACCGGTACAAAAAGTATCGAGTCACATTTTCGGGTTTATAAAATGCCCATGTTGTCTTCACCTGTGTTTTAATGTAAATTGTATTATTTTATTATATTTATATGAGAGCTATTAAAACCTTTACCTACATCGAAGTTTTTCATATAAAATTTCTTCTAACACTTTCATTTCTGACGGTACTTTGCTGGAATGACCAATCGGGATTTGGTGTATGGAAAAAATAGTTGGTGACCAATCGGTACTAATGACAAATTGGGAATAACTCCTATTTATTACAATATTTTTCAAAGTTATATAGGGCTAGAATAGGAAATAAAAAACGTATTATGACAGGTAAATAAGTAAAAAATGTAGTAACAGCACTTAAATGTGACTTCAAGCTGTAGCAGAGAGTGCAGGATTAGTTCTGCGGGAGATTGCCGACTGAAGCGCTTTGAACAAAGCGCTCCTAAATTTTAAAAAAGTAAACATCTTTCAGGGAAACAATTGTACGTAGTGTACGGCGCAAGTCAAAACCCGCGGCCGCGCGCTTCGGATTCCACAATAGCAAACGCGCCGGGAAAATACATCGGGATCCCGGCGCAATCCCGGCCAGCCCGGGATTCCGGGCGAGCTTCACCCGACGTTGCAATACACCCAATGAATAGCTGATTGTGCTCTTACTGTATTTAGTGGTTTATTAAGCAGTAACTGTCAATACTGCCCTCCGCGCCTTCGTCAAGCGTCGGGAACTCGTGACCGGCTAGTTGTTGCAAGACATTAATAAGAACAATTTTATGAATGTTGTATTACAAAATACAATATTTTAAATACGGGTTCCATTTAATTTCGTAATAAAATATCTTTAAGCTGATTGTTACGAAGAAACTACAGTAACAAGATATTCATAATATATGGTGTGTGTAAACTTATTTTCGATAATAAAACAAATAGAAGCGTTAAAAATAAATTGAGCAATTTATTCAGCAATCCAAAAGCACGCGATTCGATACGGGTCCTGATCGTTTTATTTCGTTCATTTTTTGTAATGTGTATGTGGCCGGCCGGCGATATATTACGCTGCGTTTGTTAAGGCAAGCAGGTTGGAAAGGGGCACCGGGAAAACATATTAGTTTTCAATATTTAATATGGCGGCGATCCCGCGTCCCGAGTCCCGGCGCGCTGACGCGGCCTGTCGCAGCACTAACCTGTATTGTTTACCGCAGGTGTTGTTATGTAAACTTCTCACTGACTTTGTTGTATTCGAATAACATATTTGGGCTGTGTTGCATGCCATTTGTGATGATTTAACTTTATTTTTTTTAATGAACATCTTAGTCATGCATGATTTTTTATAAATTTTTAATTGTCTTACACTTGTGAGCCTCCTGGCAAATCATAGCGACCTATTTATTAAATACGTAAATGACTATGTTTGTCACTTGCTAGTAGCGAAAGATGTTGCAACTCCCACAACCCGAAAAGTGGCGGTTCTTTGGTACAACATGTGAAAAAAATTCTACACATATGTATAAATACACAACTTTTTTGATGGCCTGTATTTTTATCTATTGCATTTATTATATGCAATACTTACCACATGAAGACCGATATGTTCATAAGAGCCGCATAGATATCGACAGGGTATAGAGAATATTGTGGAAGTCATGTAATGCAAACAAACAAATAATCCTCAACTTTAGTTAAGCCACGTAATGAGTTGGATACAGTTTGCAACAAGCGTGTATCATAGGTTGGCGAAAGTGCTCACTGCGCACAATATATCGGCTGCACCCTCCAGCAGTCGCGTGCAGACGCAATATGTGCAGCCACCGTGTCAGGTACAAAAGTGCATACATTTGACTCCTTACTGCTCCACGATGTTTTAACATTCCGATCCCGTCACACAACTCCAACTTAACTCCGCGAATGTGTAATGCACTCTAAATACTGCACAACATTTGGAATATACCTCCTCCACTCGATTTAAATCCTTATCGCGACGCATTAAGGTCTGTGTCGGCGGTACTGATAGTTTAGCAGATGGCATTCGTAAGGTGAATGCCAGTTTTTCTCAGTGAGCGTATGTACGTGAATGTTTCAGGTGTTTAGGTGGTAGTTTTATATTGTTGTCTATGCCGCGACGTGAAATACATGTACGTAGCTGTACTTAGCTGAGTGCTCGCAAACCCCTAACGTTTGAATCATTTTGGAATAATGTTGCTGAATCCAAAATGAATACACAACGTTTGTCGTTGATGACTACATACAATTGTTACGACAAAACTTTTGCTACAGGACGTTATATAATAAAAAGAATAATGTTTTAACAACCTCTCAACCATTTGGAACATCTTTTGTACAACGTGATTTAATTAAAGGATTTTTCCTCAAAGTGAGTACTCGGTCGCCAAACTTCGGCCTTCCTTATATAAATAACAGTGAAGGGTAGCGACCAATCATTTTAAGAGCAGTTTCCTGTCCCCGTTCGAGTCGCGAGATAAAACAGAGTAATGAACACAAAAATACGTAGAAATAGCGGGAAGTTAATAGAGCAGCGTGTGGTTACAAATGTGTCGGAGCCGTGCCGCAGTCGCTCGGCTGTCGCGCCGCGCGGCCCGCGACGCTTCATTGCTTAACATATCTCGCGCCCTCTGCTAGCAGCAGCACACACGGGGACATATCACGAATAGAAATGCTACGGTTCATGACATCAACTGTTAGTCTGTTCTAGCCGCTAAAGGGCTGAAGCAAGAAGTTTGAATAGCAATTAATAAACAAGGTATCCTTTTTAGCCAGTTAAGAAGTTGTAGCTTAGCTCAAAATGATGCCGAAAGTTTTTTTTTGTTATGTGAGCGTAATTTGTTGTAACGATGCCGGTCGTATTGTTTGTCCGTATGTAATGCGCAGCGTCGTCACTGAATATTATGACATTTGTCTGTGTCGCGGCGAGGGAAATATCTCGCGATGTTTACTTACACTTATTAGGCATGTTTTCTTATTTCTCGAATACTTTCAGACAATAAACTAATGGCTGTAGCAATGTTTTTAAAACAATAGATAAAAGGGGAAACCTGAAGCAGCTATGTAGTTATTTTGTAAAAAGTGAAATAGCGTCTTTTTCTTATCGAGTGAGCTGCAGGTTTAATTATCTAACAAGCTAGATCTGAGAATTGTCGGTGAGTTAATTAGATGTCGATAAATAACATCGGAGCATTTATTCTGTTTTTAAGTATTATATTCTACGTCTTATTATCATAAAATTGCATGAATTATGATCTACTGTAAAAGAAAAAGAAAACAAACCCAACAATATTATTGTTAACACAAAGCTGGCGAGACATAGCGCAGTGTGGCAACAATTCCGTGTAACGTATGTACCGGCGTCCGGGTGCGGCGCCCGGACAGCCGGCTCCGGACAGCCGCCTCATCCGCGGACAAATGGCGGCGCATTTGACTCCGGCACATGATTAGCCGGACAACGAGCTAATAAAATAACGCTCTTTCTGTCCGTGTTACTGTGCACATACTACTTTATAAACTGCCTTCAAATTGGCTTTCGTGTTGTTCTTACGGGAATTACGCACGCTACACAATGTTGTGGAAAATTCTAAAGCTTTTTATTTTGTTGTAGTTTAGACTGCGTGCAAATTTGTGTTATTGGAAACGATTAAATAATATGCAAATGTACCTCTACGTAGAATGTTTGTATGTTCATAAAAAATTAAAACATAGTAGAATGACGTTCCAAAACATACTTTGTACTTCTTTGCACCGCCTGCTTTTGCCAGCTAAACTCGTGAAAAAGTAATAAGATGCACCCCGGTGTCTCTATAATATATGTAATGTACGCCTTTTTACTAAGAAGCTACTATATAGAAGTGGCAATATTTTGTGCAGTTTTATTTTAGAGAGTTCACATTCCCGGTGTGTACGGATTCAAGGATAATTAAAACGTTACACTCGATATAGTCGGACACAGAGCAGTGTATTGTACGCAGCAGAACATTCATTGTGTCCATTCATCGGTTAGTGCCTAAAGCGCCGACGCCTCACAGAGGATAGGTCTCGCCTCCTCGACGCAACAACTCACCCTTAATGTGCGAGATAGCTAAGACTGGACTTAATCTATGACGGCTTCGCGCTGACAAATAAAATGGCTGCTGCCCATTCATTCTCAACAACACATACGCTTTAGTATAAATGGATAGTTAAAGTCTAATAATTGTGATTAAATTGTGGCTTTTGTATTAATTTTAATTTATATATAAGAAAGGCTAACAGCTAATACAATAGGTTAAAATTACATGAATTTGCAACATACAGCCAATTACAAGTCTTCACTGATGCACAATAAGTTTAACATATGAACATAGCAGTACCTACCTAAAGATTAACTTCTAACAATACATAATTATATTACAGAAAATCTTTAACTACCCTACAGTCAACGAAAAAATCAATGTCGTGTGTCTTACTTGTTCGCCATAAGAAAGTGTTTTGGCGGTAATTTGACGAAACTAGTGATAAGTGAAGGAATATGAATTAAGTTCTTAAAATGTAGTAGAGGCGCTATTATGTAAAACTTTGCAACATTTATGTATTCAAGACATAGTTGTGAAGTTTATTTGATGAAGTGAATCGTAATGTCGGTACTTGGTCTCATCATCTTGGAGTCGAATCTAATTGGGTTCTAATTACGATCTAATTGAGTCGAGCTGGAATCAAACTCGATTAGTTTGCGTACCCGCAGATATCTCCAGGCTCTAAATGATGGACGCTCATGATTGTACAAATAAACTGACAACAGATCTGCAAGTGTGGGTTGGTACTTAGTTCAAATTGGTTTATTGTCATTAATGGGTACCAAGATGAATGAAATATAGACTGGTTTAATTAAAGAAGTAATAACAATTCTGTTGCAGTTGTAGGCATATGTAGAATTGTAGACACAGTCCACAATAAATCACAAAAACAAAATTAAATAATTTGCGAAATAACGCGACCGCCGCGACACAGAATATAATTAATGGAGTTAAACAAAATATCGGCAACAGTTATTGCATTCATTCTTTGTCCTTCATTTACTTGGATCATTAATTTCCTCTCGTTAATTTGGACTGACCTGGAATCGAATCTCATTTCGTATCGGATATATTATGATGTACGTATATTGCATTAAAGAGCTCGTTGCTTGTGTCCATGTTGGAACGAAGAAGGACCACTGATATCAACAACAGATACATTTACATGGCTACAAGGACCCAACTTCATTCTGTATCCGAGGTAGGTCTGAGTTATAGCAAGTAAAATATTGAACATGTAGAAGTGGCTACCGATACGCTTGCACAAAACGACCACAGGCTTAGAATAAAATATGATGACATAACTTTGCTCTTGGTCAATGTCTGACCTCGGAGTATGCAGTGTATTAATTTAGCTGGTATCAAAGGCTCGTAGATGATCGGTCTATTTCAGTTTTGGCCAAAATAGTTTTACTGACGCTTCTGATGATGTGGGCCGGTGGTCTGTGCATTACCCGGTGACGTCACACGTTCGCGTAATGATTAATGAGTGGCATCAGCGCCATCTCCGCGCGGCTCGGCGCAACTCGCGGCGCACTGGCGCACGACTGCGGCCGGGCATTTATCTCACAAATGCACCGTTTAATTCACTACTGGACCGCTAACCGTGTTTAAACCCGATACACGCTTCGGTTAGCCCTCTCCCTCTAATTCCCTACGACAGAGAGGGACACAGTGATTGATAGGATTTAATGAGGTGCGGTGGAGTAACGAGGTGCTATGAATGATTGATTAGAGTATTGAGCAAGTTATACTGTTTTACGTGGAAGGTAATTACGTGGCCACGAGCGATGCATTGTGGAGCCCCTTCTCTAATTAAAGGACTGAAATAGAACGATTTTGGCACATTTTGAGTTGCGAGTACTCTTTAATAACTGGAAGAATACATCAGCTGCTCAATCAATAAAGAAACCATTCAATTGCTATTCAGGTTAGAAAGATAAACGCTATGATGTAGTGGTATAATGCTGGCCACTTATCTGCGTCAGGTAAAAGAAAGACCACTTCTGACATAACTAATGGCGGCGGTCGGTAATCCGCTGCACTATAATGTAGTTAGCGTTTTGTTTTTATTAACTAGTGCTGCTGGCTAGTTGCTAGTACTTATCTCTTAAACTGTTATTATAGGAAAAGTATGTAATATTACATTGATTTATAATAATGTGTTACAGATTTATAAAATAGCTAACCATTAAATTATCTTCAAATTTTGCAAAGTAAAAATCAGAATCCTTCTCCTGACTTTATTTGGTAAAAAAATAAAGAGGCAAATGATTGATCTACTGACTAGAGACTACTCTGCTCCATTCACTCATTGAGAGCCTGGTATTCGCTCAGTTTGACCCTCTCCAATCCTACTACTGACCTTTTAGTCTAGATTTTAATAAAACGCATAGGAAGCAAAACTGAGAGTTAAGACGTATTCAACAATGGAAGCAATACTTAGTAGGGGAACAAATAATATTGATTTATAGAAACGTTGGCGAATGCTTACGGAATGCATCGGGAGCGGTATCGAGGCATTACCAGCTTAGCGGCGGCTCCAAGCGCAATATGACGGAGAAGCACAATAGCCGGCTGAGAGGCCCAGTGCAAACCGAGCGGTTCTCACATACACAGGTACAGGTGAATTTTAATGCTTTTAATTTAGGTTTATGACCTACATACATATATATATATATATATATATATTGAAGGTAACAGCTATTTTTCTATTTTGGGATATCAAAAATGTTTGTATAAAAAATAAACCAACTCACCTAAAGTCGTTACCCACGATGTAAATACCAAAGAAAATTTCTCCTCACCACCTCGAAGCAAAACTCAAACCGGCGTGAAAGCCTTCCACTTGAGCGCGAGTAATACTCGGCCATACTAAGGAGTACAAAAAGTAGCTAATAATCCTGCGCTCCACATAATTGGGTGGCGTGAGGGTATGATGGCGGCGATTTATAAACGGCGTAAATAAAGTGTAGTGCAAATCCAGGCTCCGGTGTAAGTAGATGCAGATTTTACACCGGCTGCCGCTGGCGGGTGATCTATCACTACCGGCCCGCCTGAACCCAGTGGCAAGGAAACACGCGGGATACACTTGCAGCACAGTACGCTGCTAGAGCACATTCGCTCCTTGATTGCAGTTTTAGCTGATGGATTGTCAGGTGGATACTATTCTAGTAACACAGAGGTACCTCGAACTAACTGGTAATAATTATGATAAAGATTTTTCTAATGTTACTGTTGTATAGTCAACTTTAGCTGCTGGCCGCGCCCGCCGGTCTCGTGGCCTGCCACTACACGGGAGCTTACCGGGGTTTAATAAATGCCCTGTCTTTGCTTTGCTTTATAATTTCTCTGTGAAAATAAGGTGTCTATAAGACTGAGACACCGGAAATGAAACGGAACGGCCCAATGAAACGGAACTTTTTATTTTACTCATTTTATTTGTTACGTTTAAATAGCTCTGTTATACGAAACTCGAGGTAAATGATACAACGTTTAGGGTTCCGCTCGAGAGAAGCCTTGTGAACTGCACGCGTCTCATTGAGAACAGGAATATAATACCATGGAATATTGTTTCACAATTCTCGGTATTAAGAAGTGTATGAAAGGTTGAAAAGGTTCATATTTGAGTTCTTTTTCAAGTTATGAATTTAAAGGTTTATGAAAATAGTCGAATAATAATTTTAATATTCTGATTTATGTTTGCAGAGATTGTAAGATATTATAGCTATTCATAAATATTTAAAATATCATTTTGCAAGACATCACAGATAGGTCGCAATTTATTGATACTTTATCGAGAGCTATAAACTGTTAGTAATGAACTGGATGGAATAGTTTGAGTTTCGAATCAGTCGTCGATAGTAAAACCTCCATTAGTTAGTAATGTTCATGGAGCATGCGAATACTGAATGTTTGAGCGTGTGGTCGCGACCTCGCACCGCCTAATATGATTGTTGTCTTCTCGGAAATAAAATCTCTAGAGATGTATTAAAAATGTAGCCACATTAAAAATTCCTTGTCTTGGGGCTGCGGGTGTGAAGCGGGGTGGGGTGAGGAGGGAGGGAAAGGGGGGTGCACCTTAAAAAACCGGTTAAATATGAACGCTCTCGCACGCCGGGAAAACATTCAGTGACTTTTCAGCCGACTGAGAAGACAATTGAAGTTTCTTTGAAATTGTGTAGGATGCCGTCGTTTTGTTTATTCTAATTTATTTAGGTTCAAAGCTTCATTTTTGTTTTATGTTTTTTCACTCCACTAATATTGAAATATGCTTTATCTTTAAAAAATATACAACCTTTTCATGAAAATTATAAATGCTGTGAATAACATATATAAACATTAAGTCTATCTAGTAGTAATGGGTAATCATATAAGAAGTATCGGCCAATCTATATAAAATACTCAGCTTCGACAGGCATGCCTATGGGAGAATAAAGCAATTGTTGCGTAGTGTTGTTGTGTCCGTTCGCGCCGCACTCCCGCAGGCGAGTCCGCGGCGCGCGCCACTGCCGCCACTGCCGAGCGGCAAGTGAGAGGAAAAAGCTAATTTCCCTTCGCATTATAAATTCATGGACTCTTTGTGTTCCCCAAAATAACTTGTTTGTTTCGACATTCAAGTTTTTTCCGGCGCCCAAAGTCTAACATGTAATTGCTAGGTGGCTGATCCTCGGCTGAATGTACCGGCCGCTCGGATTTATGCGAATATTTAATGAATAGCAGGTTATTAGGTGGCCATCGTGTGCGGAGTGACGACATGTGAAGGGTTACATCGTGTGTTATTTAAGAATATAATAAATACACGGGCATATCTATACTAATATTATAAAGCTGAAGAGTTTGTTTGAACGCGCTAATCTCAGGAACTACTGGTCCGATTTGAAAAATTCTTTCAGTGTTAGATAGCCCATTTATCGAGGAAGGCTATAGGCTACTTTTTATCCGGGTCCGTGCCGAGGTTCCCACGGGATGCGGGTGAAACCGCTGGCAGAAGCTAGTACGATATAAAGTACTACGGAGAACTTGTGTATAAAATAAAAAAGTTTTTTAATGCATTTATGTTTTTTATAATCATTAAAAAAAACTGTATCTAATAAATAAATAAAATCTCGTGCCTCATAACCGGCACTTGCGGAGCATACCGCACATCGCAACACGAGTAGGCAGTAAGTTATACCACGGCTTCTCCCGCCGCGAACAAGACAATGCTTTTAGCCGGCGCCGCCCACTTGTAGCCGACTTGTCCTCCAATCGACGCCAACAGCTGCTAAGTGGAAAACTGCTTCAACAGAGAGTGGCTTACTCGTGTACAATGAGGTCACATCGACGTTTTTATCTCGCGACGTAACACGCGACTCACTTTCACTTTAAGTTTTTAAGAACAATGCGCAGTAAGGGCAAACTTGGACAGATAGTTGGAACAGCGGTTAAACTTAAACATCGCTTTTGTTGCAGCTGCAACACTTTTTATGAGTTTAATGCTTACTCAGTTGTGCAATTTCGACGGTTAAAATTATCTCTTAAGTCTAAAAATAATCGCTGTAATGAAAACTGGACGTCAATCAACGACTACTACGGCGTAGCTCAGGCCTACGCCGTAGCAAAATGGCGTAGCACCAAAAAGAGCAGTTCGAATCTGAGGGCACGGCAGTGCCCCAGCCAAGACTCGAGCAAAGCGGGCACGGCCGTACCATCTTTTCTCGAAGCGTTTCGCGGCTATTTCACCCCCCTGTATCTTCCATGTGAACAAAGCTAGGAGTTTAGGTTTTCGATGACCAAGAGTAAGCATTAGAACAAGCTCAGTCTCAAAATTACAAGACATTTGAATAAATAGTTTACGAGTTATGAGCGATCAAAGTTACACCATTTTGTCACTGACTCACTCACTGACCGATCATCAAAAGTCTAAGGTACTTCTAGCAAACTTAGAACCTTCAAATTTGGCACCAAGGTAGGTTATTAGCTACATATAAAGGGAAAATTATAAAAACCTTAAAATTTAATAAAAAAATAGGAAACAAATTTATATTTGCGGTTTTTCAAGAACATTGTGTATGAATTTTGACTGCATTGATAACTTTGTTATTTATTTATGTACAAAATGTTACTATTTGTTTTATTGTGACGTAGTGTGGTATATTGTTATTATGTATTAAATATACATACACATGAATAAAAAAGCTAGGTTAAAATGAAATGAATAATGAATAATGATAAAATCTTTCATATTAATGCAGTGCGATAAATACTGCATGCTCGCTCGATAGATGGCGTTGTCCTGGTCTAAATCGCGCTATGGTTTCGTTACATAGCTTAGTATAAGTAGTACTTAAAAAAAGTCTAATAATTTCATGCGATAGTGCCATCTATCTCTGAAATTAACCTCTTTGATTCTAAAAGATATTCGATTCGAAAATTCGACGATTTCAAAAAGTTTTTAGTTTATTTAAAAAAAAATGTTTTTTACGTGCTACTTTAGGTGTACATCAAAGACTACAATGTATACACTGTGTACATATTTAGTTACTTGCATGTACGTTAATTTAATTTGTTAAATACTTAGAAAAAAAAGACCTACAAAAAATAAATTAGATCCCACCAAAAACATTAAATGTAAAAAAAAGCCAAGCCTCTACGCAATTCTCCCACCGTAAAAAGTTTTGAGATCGCATAGAAGCCAAGTCCTGTTCAACTTTCTTTGTAATAATAAATCAATATTTTGTGACAATTTCAATAGTTTTGTTCACATTTCAATGATATTGTCTTGGCCATGAGCACAAGTTAAAAGTCGCTCCTTGTAATTATGTGTAAATACCGTTGAATTGATAAATTATACATGGACATGATTTTACGATTGGACTGATTATGGACTGATTGGAATTTGAGATCACCATGGACTAAACATGCGCCATGCTACATATGCAGTTCATTGATCTTGGATGATATTGACTGTCGGTCATTTAGTAACAATTGAATAAACTAAAAGTATTTAATTCTGTGATATTAAACTTTATGTTTGACTTTCACCTCTCCAAGACATGCTGTAGTATATTTGTAGTTTATTGTGCTCATGGCCAAGTCAATATTATTGTAATGTGAACAAAACTATTGAAATAGTCACAAAATATTGATTTATTATTACAAAGAAAGTTGAACAGGACTTGGCTTCTATGCGATCTCAAAACTTTTTACGGTGGGAGAATTGCGTAGAGGCTTGGCTTTTTTTTACATTTAATGTTTTTGGTGGGATCTATTTATTTCCTTACACCACATCTTAGTTCCATCACAAAGTGAAAGCAAACAGAAGTAGAACACAAGTCTCATTAGGTCTCGTGCGGTCCAAATCCTCCATAACGCGGGCTAACTGCCGTGAAATTTGTATAAATTATATAAACTATCTCGCCGGGCACTGTGTGTCACTGTATATCACGACCTTATTCCTTCTGACTTTAGAAGTTACTTTAATGGTCTTGTGACCTTTTGTCTACAATTGAAGTATTGGTTACTTATCTTTTTATGTTATTTCAAATTGTGGATAAAACGGCTTGTTCGGGGAATTTGTTGAAGTGTATATATTATTCAAACACAGTCTACTATAGAATTAGGATAGGATTCTTACATAAATGAAAGTTATTTGACCTCGAACCAATCCAAAATCACACACACTCACCATCATTTCATCCAAGAGACTGTCAATCTAATATTCATTTAAGCTTACATAAACGTAAACACCAACAAACTGAACATCCAAGTTCCTCTCGCTAACTGCATATAAAAGGTCTCTGTTTAGCAGCATCCCACATGCGATTGCGTTGTCTCATCTCGAAGGGATTGCGATTGAGTTACGCGCGTGTGAGCTCCTTCTGCGCCTCTTTGTGCCTCAAACTTGTATCAGTTGTCACCAGCAAATGGGATTTAGCTGTGCAATTTACTGCTGTAATTAAAAATGTTGATTAGACTTGATACTAAGATATTTATGAATCCGAATGGTAATAATAAGTTCACTAAGTACTACAATTACTTAGCACGGAAATTTGAAAACATCACAATACAAAGGTTAGTTACCCGTAGAAGACATGGCTCTTCAATACTGTGCAGCGTGATTGTAGGATTAATTGTTTTGATTGATCCACAGACATTCGACCGCACGTAATTGAGTGTTTAGCTCACCTCAGTAACAAGCTCCATTTCCTGACACCGAGTACTTCTCATGCAAATCAGACAGATATCTGTGTATGTGTGTGTTGCGACACGTGTGTGTGTGTGTGTGCAGCTGCGGTATGCAAACCTGTCGTATAACTCCGAAGGACTTTAGAATCACTTGAAATTCTGAAAAGAAAATCGTCAAAGCTTTATATTGCCTTGCTCGATTTGTGGCTCCGACTGCGGAGGGAAATAACTAAGAATAGCTCTATTGTGGCTTAAATAAATCCGCGTACAATAGTTTTGCTAAAATACTATCTTTCTTAAGATTTATAGTTACGGGTAGAGCGCTTTTGTTTTGGGCGTAGCTTCACTATTTCGGAATCGTACTTCCTCATCATTTGAACGTTTCTGGATTTACTAAGAGACTATGGCACCTCATGGTGGTCATTTGAGTACGCATATATACTTACATCAATATTGTTAATATTTTAAGTACAAAAACCTTCGCAAAACTTCTGAAAGAATCCGCATATTTTTAACTGAAGTCTATTTTAGTACTATATTTCCAACATTATATTCCAATAGTTCCCGCTTACCCTATCCCCGCTGCATTCGTGGCTCCATCAAAAAGGCTAGAGCGACGTATGAGTAAGAAATGTTTTATTCATTACGAGTACAGTCGGCGTCTAAACAGCGGCCAAAATATTTCAAATTAAATTTGGCTTGCAAACAAACTGTCGGCCGCTTACCTGCCTCGTGTGATCGCGATCCGGATTAGCTATCACACTGTGATAGTTCATTGAACTATTGTAGTAGCTGATAGACCATAATGTAGATCGAGGTCTGGCATTTGCTGAAAATATCTAATCAATAATGATTAATACAGTATTATTTATAGCTCAAGGAAATTCATTAGAAGGTAAAGATAAAGCCTGCTATTTTCAACCGACTTCAAAAAAAGGAGGAGGTTCTCAATTCGGCTGTATTTTTTTTTTTTTTTTTTTTTTTTTTTTTTTTTTTATGTTTGTTACTCGATTTCTCAAAGACGCCTGGACCGATTTCAAAAATTCTTTTTTTATTTGAAAGGGTATGCTTGTCATTTGGTCCCATCGTCATCAGATCAGGACCTGATGGTGGAAACCCTGAGAAATCGAGGGCATCTCTTGAAAATTGTAGGCGAGCATGGGGTAAAAACTTTATACTTATGTGTATATCTGATGAGACTACAATACTATGGAGGTTTAGGGCAGATCTGATGATGGAGACGACAGAGGATCGAGGGAACTCCTAAACGGCACATCTTAACTACCTCGTATTTGGGCTTATATTATTTGTATTGACGATACCTTTGCAACAGTGAAGGTCAAGGGAACTCGACAACTGCATATGTAAACTACCTCGTGTTTGGGCTTATATTATTGGTATTGACGAGACCTTTGCAACAGTGAAGGTTTGGAGCTGAACTGATGATGGAGACCAGAGAAGGTCGAGGGAACTCGACAACTGAATATGTAAAATACCTCGTATTTGGGCTTATATTCTTTGTATTGATGAGAACTTTCCACTTATATGGATAGTGACAACTATTCGTATCACTGAAAAGCTGTAAATAAAAAACTTTTTTACAAAAAAATTAAACCGACTTCCAAAAACACTAAAAAGCAAAAAAAAAAAACAAATTTTAGGTGCATCGGCCTAGAAGTCGGTGGCAAAATTAACTTAATAACATCCATTAGACACCGACTTCTAGGCCGATGCACCTAAAATTTGTTTTTTTTTTTTGCTTTTTAGTGTTTTTGGAAGTCGGTTTAATTTTTTTGTAAAAAAGTTTTTGATAACAACTTCGTCATCATTAATTGGACAGTTAGTTAACTTTATACCTCTTGTGGAAAAATACGTTTTTGATTAAATACCTACATTACAGTTCAGAACAAATGCAATAAGTACCAAAGTAGTAAAATAGAATATACGTAAGTAGTTCACATATCCTGATGTTGTCAGTGGTAAATCTCAGTTCTCGAAGCGAGTTGTGAGTCAGCCGTCATTTCGGTTGGAGCACCGATTTAAGATGCAAGCTGCACACAATGCCTTAAGAAGGTCTAATTCTGCTGAAGGAATATTTACTTCAATAATTTACGTCTATCTTATTAAATCTACAATTTTACCGGTAGCTCACCACTTGTTTCGACTGTACGAAGACATCTGGATATATTTTTCATAAACAATAAAGTTGTATTTAAAGTTTTCAGCCGATGCTTCACATTCCGATATTTTTCAACAGAAAGTGTTTGTGCATCGGCATCGTGCGGGTACAAAAATATGTAAAATTCGTCCCATCCCGCTGTTCGTCACTCGCGTACTCTATACATCACTTGACTCACGTATTTGCCTCCGCTGTCGCCGATGTTTTATGACGTAGAAACCGATGCACGTGTCAACGAATGTATATTATATAGTCGCTCATAAAACTGTGTGTATGTGTGCGGCGATGAGACATCATGCAAGTAGTGTGCGTGTGTTTTGTGACAAAAACAAACTCGTGTCGTATAAAACATGGAGCGAACTTCATCAAAACGATATCGCTCCGAAAATATTTGGTTTTCCACACACAATATCTATTTATAGAGTCGGATTTCGTGTTTGCGTTAGAGTTGGGGTGTGACTTTAGTGTGCAAGAGGAAGCGAGTATTTTTCCTATAAGTATTTTAATATGTAAGTAGCATCAGTTTATAGAATGTACCGATAAACTTCATTCAGGCTTATTTTTTTACAAGGCTGTTCTGAAACGCAAGTCAAGTTACTTCTTGTTATTATAGTTAAAAAAATTGTCTTTTGCGAGATCCCATTAAACATTTTTCTATCTTAGCTCAGAAACTTTCAACTATGCTCTGTATCTTAAACATGACAGAACCCCTTGATCACCCAAAAAGACGACTATTACGAAGGACAATTCTAGATAAAACTTTTTCATATTATTAAAATTCACCCGCTCCGCTCATGCCCAAGACCGCAGCCCGCCAGCATAGGGTTGGCAATCGTCAAAATTTGGGCAACAACGATCAGGCGAAACGTTTTCTCTTACAACAGGGCGCGTCGCACATGAATCATTTATAAATGCAAATGCCCATTGTTCCCAACTACCCGCGATTATTCACGTTCGGTTATCTTTGACGTATTGAAGCTGGCTTTGTCGCAGCCCTGATTTATTTATACACACACTTTTATTGATGTGTCTATAAATTTTAACAACTTTATTAATGATTTTATTTATTATTATATTTATGTGTGCGCACGTTTATTTCGTACAAATAGCGTCGGGCTGGTGTTAATAAATACGTTTTTCGTATGAAAATTATTGTTATATTTTGTTGATTATTATGTACAGTAGGTTACAGTTTATGTGTTCATAATTTTTGCGAGTTTTATGACAAAATACGGCTTAAAAACAACTTATTGTCAAACACTTTTTTATTGGATGCGATTTATTCGTTTAGGAATATACAAAATACTTACTTTAGAATCTAGCTATGTAATTTATTTCAAAGGATGACAAAAAAATCTTACACAACTAACGAACCTTATGACCCTGAAGAAACTCACTCTAACATATGTATTTATGTATTATGTTATCACTATAATCAGCGGCCAATATACCAGCAGAGCAAACAATTGTTTTGGTTAGACATATATTTTTAGGAGGGCGAGTAAACACATCGTCTGTCTGTGTGTGAATATGATAATGACAAACAAACAGCAACGCGAGCCGCTCATGTGTTTACTCTAATATATATTGTAAACCAGCACCAATTGAGCATTGGAAATTGTCCCTTTTCATGGGTTTATTTCGTCATTTTGTAAATACATGGTCACATTTTATATTAATTTTTTTTATAATTAATGTTCGAAGCATTTTATTTACAAATAACTTTTTACAATATCTTACAATGTCGTTATTCCCGTGGAAGATGGGTAGGTCTTTAGTATGGGACGCGACCTGTGTCGATACTCTTGCACCATCTCACCTTCCTAGCTCGGCGCGATGTGCTGGTTCCGCTGCTGCGGCTGCAGAGGACCTCAAACGGCGCAAATATAGTACCCTGGTGGGTAACTATACCTTTGAGCCGTTTGGGGTTGAAACCCTCGGGCCGTGGGGTCCAAGTGCTCATCTCCTATATAAGGATATTGCTAAACGACTTGCTGACACTTCAGGTGACCCAAGGGCTGGTTTTTATTTTGGCCAAAAAGTAAGCATTGTCATCCAACGTGGCAATGCTGCCAGCCTCTTGGGTACACTCCCTGTGGGCAACGATGAGGAGGAGTTTTTTGATGCAATTTTTTAAACATTTATATTTATAGTAAGTGTATATATTAGGTAATAAGTTAGTTTATATGTTGTATATATATTTTTTTATATTAATTGATTAGATTCGTTGAAGATCTGTAGATAGAATTATAATAAAACTTTGACTACATCAATCTCTACAGACCTACTTTTTTAAGTTACGTTTTTTTCAGTTCTATTTTCAGTATCCAATATTAAATAATAAGCCGAACATCGAAAATAATCACAAGCTCATTACATATCATGTTTCATTATTATTCCCCTATATGAAAAGTTTTTGTCGAGACATTTTCACGTAATTAAATTACAAAAATAAACGTTTCGCGATTCGGCTCATCATTACGGAGGCGCCCACTCTAAGGACTCACTCGACGGATATTAAAAAACTTCAACTTAACTAAACGAAGTCTTATAATTGTAGTCTATAAGCGTCGCTTACTTCATTCACTTTATTACCAGCGTGAAGTTTGTGCGAATTACTTTCTGTTCTGAAATAGCGCATGAATTTATTTTAGAATAGCTCAGCTGGGGATGAAACTAAACGGAGACGTTGCTCATCATTCCCCGAAGTAAGAGTTAACTGGGGAACTCACTGTTGTTTGTTATATCGCCCGGCGCTATTACTCGAATAATTTAGACCTACAGTTTACCTAAAGTTGAAACAGCTCATTTTTGATAAACGCCGTCATCTTCTTATAGTTAGCAGTAGGTTAATAAATAGATCGACGGTAAGTTCTTCAATAAGCTAGTGGTTTTCTATAGAAACTATTAATAATAACTTAAGAGGACTTTACAAACCTGGTTATGAGAAAGACAAATGAGAAAAACACCAACAAAGTTAATTCCTGTTGCGCGAGACTTGCGCACTACAATAAAATTGAAGAAAACAAGTTAAATAAGGAGCATTGAGCATCTGAACAATACGCGGCCGGCACAATGCATAATATCGTAACTAATTAGCTGCGAGTTGTAACGCCGCGCTCTCGGCGCTCTGAGCAAACTTTTCAACAGACAATGCCTAATTTAAAGTGCTATGAACTCAGATAATAACGTTAAGTATAGCTGATACTTTTGTAAGGACGGGGTCTGGCTCACGCGGATATTGTCTAGCTTTATTCATGTATCATTTTCAATATGATTTTCGTGTTCTATTCAAGTATTGACAAGACTGAGCTTTTTGCAAGTTATTAGTAGTAAGTATTACATTTTTTTTTGCTGTAGGTTTCTATCAGTTACTCATTATTTGATATTGCTGAATAAAAAATTGTGGATAAGGCAAATTTTCTGCTCGCTCTTGTGTTTCAGCAAATGGTGATGTATTACAGAACTAGCAAACAAATAAGTACCCAAAAAGCATTTCGAAACAATATCCGCAAACAAACATCCCCAGCGGTAAATACTCGGATATATCCGACGGGTACAACACTACAGCAGGAAGTTACGTGTGTGCTTAACGAGCTTAAACAAGTTGTTTTGATAATTTTGATCCGCGGGGAGATGTGCGAGAGGCACGCAGGCGAGAGGTGAGAGAGGACTAGGCTTACTGGCGTGGTGTTATGCCATATTGCTGATGATACATTAAGCATCAGCAGTTGCATTACTTCATCGTTTAAGTGTTATCGATATTAAAAAAAAAACAAACGTTTTAAAATAAAATAATTTCTAAACTAAACACAATATAAAACTGTTTCTTTTATCATGCCGGCAGATGCGCAGTTTCTTAGAATATTCAAGACGTTGTGCATTGTCCGGCAGTGTTTACATACCTGAGGTCATCGCACTCTACTTCGAGCGATGCACTATTTTATGACATACCGCCACATATATTTTATATCGTAACTGATCGTAACCATACGCTACTGTCAATGTTTAGCATATTGGCTTACAACTGCAGCCGTAAACATGTAAACGTGGATACTTTACTACTACTATGAAATTGCTTCTCGATGGATCAAACGGAATAACAAGACCAGTCTAGAAAACAGCAGCTAAATATTTCAGGGAGCCAACCATGCGGGTGAACTGACAAATAACCCTTTTACTGAGGAAAATTGACTGCATAATGTGGGAGTAAGGTATTGATGTAGAGGCGCGTGTTTACAGCAATTCACTAAAACACGTGCACTCAGCCGCTGCGGGATCTGCGCGGGTGATTTACGACGAGTCGTTTGCTCGGCGCCACAGAGCGCGGGGCGGAGGCCTGCCCGCGCCCGCACATCCTGCCGAGATGTCAACCTTCATAAATATAAACACAATAAGGGCCGGTGTTCTGCTGCGTGTTATTGGTCAGCTATTTTTATAGGTTAGGAGTATTGGCATTTGTGCGGCATATTTGAGTAAAGTAAAGATAAGTTTTTCCGGGTAAGTTGTCTTCAGTTGATGACTTTTGAGACTGGTTCACGGTGTTGCTATGAAATTCAACAATAAGATCTATTTCACCAACAATCACGGGGAAGAGCGCTGCCGTGTGTTGATAACATAGGTGCTAAAAAAAGACTATCCACTTACTTTCCTTAGAGACTGTATCGAAACTGAATCTAGCCACTTGATCCAATAGACTTGATCTTCAAAACTTTATAATCGGAAGTTCAAAAGGCGAAGTCGGGAATACTTCCCACACATGATCTGTTAGACAAAGTTTGCGGGGCACAGGTATTAATTTCCCGGCGGACGCGGGTTAGAACCCCGGCCCGCAAGGAGCAAACAGCTTGTTAACATACGTGCCATGGCTCATTACACGGTTAAATTGAATCTGTCAGCTGATTAGGCTCGCGCGGGGAGGGTGAGGGGCGTGAGTAATGCGTGATGCGGGGCCAAGGACCAGGTGAGGACTTGTTGACTTTATGTCCACGAAACCTTTGACAATATCACTATAAGTCATTGTGGCACTTCTGGGAATATTATTTGCTTATTAAATTGGAATGGTTTGATGACTACTAATATTAATTAGTGAGTAAGTAATAAGCGGCTTTATAGGTGTATGCTGTAATATTGGAGCACGTTAAGGAACTTGAAGAAAGAGCAGCAAAAAACTGTTGATGAGCTCTTCAGGGCAAGTTTCATGCTTTAGTAATAGTTTAGTACTTAGCAGTTAGTTAATAGTTACTTGAGTAGGTTGAAAGAAATACCCATGAAAAAATTAGTTATGTTTTCACTGAGTTTTATGAACGAAATCCTCATAGGTATTTGTAGTGAGCGGTAAAAATGACATTCTGCTTTAAATAGTGCGGAGCAATACGAAGCGTACGTTTTGGTCAATTACCGGCGGCGGACATTTTATTGGTGCTTTACAAAGTAACCGGTGACGTCACAGGGGACCAACAATTGATTGTTACTGATTGCTGTTGATGTACGCGCACGCGCTCCATTCATTATTATTGATAATGTGATTTACTTATCATGACATTTGTTAATAAGAAGGTGAAAGAAAACTGCAACTCTACCTACATAAAATAGCGTTTCTTGCAATGATTAGTACATCTTACAATTTTAGCATTGTCTCTAGATATATTTTATTTAAACAGAATTTCAGTTGGTTTGACTCTTTTGACTTTTGTATTATAGACATTGCTGGGGTGAATTTCTCAGCAGAAAAACGGCATGCCGTGTTCAGCAATATATATATCATGGGCATGGGCCCATTTTCTTTGAAGAACGTGCCATAGTATGTGTGTATTGTATGTAATCACAGTGCGTCTCCTCCCCTGACAACAAGTTGCTAAGAACAAGTGCAGTTGGCGATGTCGTTAATAGTAATTGCACGGACTGCACTGCAAGTCGGCTTAGCATACATTACTACCAGTAGGGGCCCGCTTGTGACGTCACTGTTAAGGGTTTTACACTGCCACAGTAATGGACTGGTAAAATGCAATGTATAAGGAAAGGACCTTAAACCTTACAGACATTTGGATAAGGATATGATAGAGTATTATATCGTTGTCTTAATTTAGATAGGCAGAAATATACCGAACGAAAACTTCTTACAAAGATTGATTCTCGTAAATGTTTTTTGTGTATTTTTTCTATGCACTTACAATGTTAATTGTTCCAGTCTAAATCAATCTGACAAATGCAATAACGCAACTAATGAAGTCATCGCAATGAATCTAATTTCTAAAAAATACCTTCGTTCTCATTGGTCATATTTAACATTATTTTACGCGGTACTACAACCTGCATGCAAATGAATGCATGGTTGTTGTTTATAATATGTTTTGGCAAAAACACGAGTTTTGTGTCCGCTCACATGTTGGGAGTCCCACAGTGTACATTTAGAAGTGGCTCCAAAATGGTTTATTGCGCCCAGTGGGCTCCCGGCCGCGTCGAGCTGCATCGTCTACAAGCGCGGTTATGCTCATATAATAACTTCTTCGCGGAAAAATATTAAGTGCCCTCCTAAATATTTTAATGGTATTTCTTTTAAAATTCAGGCAATTAACAATGTAGATAACAAGTCATTTACAATCATGGGAAATTACACAAAAAGATAAGACAAACTGATTTTTTTCGTGAATGGGATATCGATGGAGCAGTTGTGAGTAAAGAATATCATCATCCTCCTGCCCTTATCCCTTAGTGAGTAAAGAATAGTAATATATAAATTATTCTTTGCCGTTGTGAAATCATAGTTCTAGCTAATTGAATATAAGAAGTGAAGAGTGCAATCAACAAATTTACGAATTGCTAGAACATGTGAATATATAAAAAGTATAAGTAAACGTCTTACCTTAAATAAACGTTCATTAGAGTACCCGTAACGCTTTAAATAGAAGACGTACAATATATGACCAGCGATGTGTTGCGAGAGCTCTGTATTATGCAACGCAGTGCATAAGATATGAGGAGAGCTCGGGAGATGCAAGTCGATGCAAATGTGAAGAAAGATCAAACGTGTTGAAGTATTGACGACATAAACAATACTATGTGTTATAGAAATGGGAGATAATATTAAATCCACATATATTAACTAAAAAAATCACGGTGAATTAAGTGACTGATACATGCGTATCACCCTACGTATGTAACAGTAAAACTTCCTATAATCAATTCATTTAGTTATTTAAACCGTTACTTCTTGCTTTCGGACAGTAAGGAAATAGTAATGTTTTTTTTTTGTCTAAACACCCAAAAATTGACAGGTGACGGTTTCAGTATTGTTCGATTGGTGTATATGTTACAGCCAAAGTAATAAGTCTGCATATTATACATATTATCTAGCTATTATTTATTATATCTACTCAATTTGGATAAAGTGATAATTGACACAGAATTAATCACATTAACTAGCAATTTTATATAATATCTCCATAGACTTAGATAATGTAATAAAACAAGTAGGTCAAGATTATTATTTCATGTTAACTAACTAAAGTTTCTGGTAGCTGACCTTAATATAGGTAATTCGAAAAAGGGTTGTTAGCACAGTGCAGGGCACCCCATAATAGTAGCGAAAAGTCCTCTCTTTGAGGTGTGGCTCTGGCCACTATACCTCTATGGACGGCCCGGAGGACACGGTGAACCTCACAGTCCTGGTGTGCCCTGCCTGGGAAGGGCACCGCCGTGTCCTCGTCGAGGCAATAGGCAACAGTGACCTCTCGTGCTCGGCCCTGGTTCAAGCCATGGTCCGGGGTGACAGGTAATGGGATGCCGTCGTCTCATGCAGACGCTAGAAGTTCACACCTCTCATCCCAGCTGCTGCCATGGACGTAGAAGACACCACGGACGCCGGGTGTCGAGTGACGTCTCCCGGCCATCGTAGGCGTGGGTCTGTGGGCGGTGAGTTTCGGTTGGCTCATTGTCCTTCCGTCTCTTAGAAGACACGGGCCCGTCTTGGCAGCGCGCGTTGTTCCACGTGCTCCTCGAAGAGATTTAGCAAAGCCCAGTGGGTTTAAGTCACTAACAGTCTGACACTCCTTCACGCTGCTAAACCACAGCGGGAGGAATCATTTGATGATTTATCATAAAAAAAGTCGACAATAACTTAAACCGCTTTTAAGAATTAGTCAGTACCAAGTTGGTTACACCTACCATATTTATTACTTTGGCTGACTTTGACTAGCTATTATGAATAACATCCAGATAAAGTAATTAATTTATCACATTGTCAAGTCAATTTGGGTAATATATATAACGACCAGTGATTATGTATAATATATATTTAATCACTATGGCTGTAACATATATATGTGGCAGATCTGTATAAACCGATGGCACGCGCACGCTCACAGCGACGGAACACGTATACGTGCACGGTATGTATGTGTGTGTGTTGGCGTGCACTTCACCCGCGTCACTTCTGATCAGCGCCGATTAGCTTTTATATTGTTTTTTTATTTTTTTATTCGGTACAAGTTATAGGTTGATGAACTAGCGTTCTTTGGATGAATTCTTGCGGGACAAAAATATACCCTTGGTTCAATAAGAATAATTTAGTTGTTGAACTACGTTTATTTAATAATTTTATTTCTAAAAGTTTATGTTGGAATGAGTCATTAATTTACCATTAATTGGATGGCTAAAATTAACATCAGTGTATTGGTTAATTATGGTTTAATAGCCCTGACACGTTATGGCATTTGGATTACTCTCTTTTGAAACCGATTTAAGTTATATATCATTTGTAAATATGTTTGTACACTACAAAGTAAAAAAGAAAATCATTACATAAAAGCAACCCGCTCCCGCTGCCTCTCGTAATTCGGTCCCCACGCGCTGTGGAGGGCGAATGTCTCGCGGCGAGCGGCTGAAGTGGGTCTCAAATTGACGTCCATCTCTCTATTAAACGCGAAGCCTCGCTTTTAATATTTCACAAACGCCCCTTTATATTACTCGCTTGCTAATATTTACACCCACCACTAGCTTGCACTTTGTTTTTATTCCATCTTTGGGACTGTACTGTTTAGTTGTTTGGGCTCAAGTGTGTTTCTTATAGAGGTTGTATCTTTTTTATGGACGGATATTTTTGTAACTCGAGTTGAATTACAAATAAAGTGAGCGTTATATTCTTAGGAAATAATGTGACTGGATAAAGGACCAACTTCGAGAAAGAGGTCGACCGCCGAATCGAACTCGGCTGGGCAGTGTTCGGGAAACTACGCAATGTCTTTTCGTCCGACATACCTCAAAGCCTCAAGACGAAAGTCTTCAACCAATGTGTGTTACCAGTGATGACTTACGGCACCGAAACGTGGTCTCTCACTATCGGCCTCATCTCAGAGCTCAAAGTCGCTCAACGAGCTATGGAGAAAGCTATGCTCGGTGTTTCTCTACGTCAACGAATCCGAAATGAGGAGATCCGTAGGCTAACTAAAGTCACCGATATAGCCCACCGGATTTCAGTACTTATATTTAAAGTCAGTCAATTTACTGCATCTAAAAGGAAGAGTTTCAATCACCGGAATGAATCAATGAAAGAAAACACATTTCTTGGAACTCACAACTACGTAGAAACTACGTATAAATATGTACGCGCAGTTCCATAAAACAATACAAAGCTACTGTTAACTGCCAACACAAACAACATTACTGTCAGTCCTCAATAAATAAATTCCATATAACCGATATCCACATCGAATATAAAATAACCCTTGGAGCACTATTACAATAGAAATTCATTCGCATTTTACAGTGCCTAACAAATATTGACGGCGCCGTATAATTATATAGATCAGACGACCCGTTGTTTCCTTTCATAACCACTGAAATACTATGCCAACCTGAGCGTAACATAATCATCGCACAGCTTCGATCGTATCTCTATACATTGCTGTGATTATTCAAGCGTGAATATTACTACAGAACATTTAGCGCGCAATGTATTAAGCTAGATGATTTCCATCGCCGCGGCGACGCTGTTAGCAGTTTCCTATTACTGGAGTACCGATTGAGACGTACAAATGTTTGGAGTGGGATTACTTTTGAATTGGAACGTGCCTACGAAGACAGCCGCGGATCCAGTTATTTGAGTTTCAATTATCAGCGGACTCAAAGCAAATACTAACCGGATGAGTTACGATATGGATATTAGCGGGCACTGATCTCTTTCGCGATTTGTTCTATAACAAATATTAAGGCGATTTAATTCGGGTCAGGAGAGCGTTCAGACCGACGCGACAGTGTGCCGTAGATCACGCGAGGAGACGGCGATCGACGCGAGCGATGCGACCGAACGTGTGTCATCTGTCTTTTGTTTACTGGTTCGTTGCCGTGGTTTTATTTATATTAGAAAAACAATGAATAAGTTACAATGATTTCACATACATATTCCAAAATGGAATAAGCCAACAAAATGAAAAGCATGATTAATATTAGTAGTTCTTAAACTTTTTTAATAAGGCAGGTGTTCATACCACAGAACGTGTTTCTTGCTGTAATACAATGCTACTTACTGCATCCGTTCGAATTGAATTGAAATATGTCGATATGCGTGAAGTGTATTTAATTAAATTGCAGCCATTTTTAATGAGTGATGGAACGATAAATATACCGATACTCCGAGATTTCGCAGAAGACATCACTCATCGAAATAAACAGTTTTTTCTCATTATTTTCACCACTTACTCAAATAATTAACATTGTCGTATATAAAATGAAAATGATGTAATCAGGTCATTTACACAAACATAATTCTGTCGTCTATATCTCGTGTTTCCGCAGCTGCAGCTGACTGCATCAATACTCGTTGCAAGATTTGTTCTCCTTTAGCTGAAATTCCTACAAAGCAATTCGCCTAGTCTACCAGCTGACGTAAATGCCAATACTGCAAGCAAACAAACAGTCATCCATGTTCCAACAATACGCGTTATTTTATACTCACCTGTTGTTTACGTGTAAGTCAATCGCCTGCTGCCCTACAGACGATAATGTACTCTAAGTGAAGGGGTTAAGGTTGTGAATGCTGTGGGTGTGTGTAACCCTGTGGCTGCCACTACAGTTGCAATAAATAAGTCCATCTGTCGGGGTGCTTAGGGCGGAACGATAGCGCGACTCCTTAAGGCGCGCGTCACATGCAGTGTATCTGAAGCATTCTGTCAGTGCGCGACATTACTACTCCCTGTGGAATGCTCTGTACTCCACAATGTACACTCACGTCAGTATTTATATTTGGATGACATTGTGAAGTATTCCTGGATAGTAGATTTAGGTGTTTTTGGCCTTACGTGTAATAATGGGTCGAAAAATAAAACGTTAAATAAACCTTAGTATTAACACGTTTTCATCATTGAAATATTTTGAGTACTATTCAATCACAATTTCAAAATATAGGTAGGTATTATCGAGTTTTATTGCGATATCTAATGCGCGTGCTACACGGGAGTATATTTTTATCACGTCGTTAAAAGCCTGCGCTGACGGCTGTCGACGGCTTTTTGCAGTTCTTTCTTCAGCAGATCGATTTAGAACTACTCTCAATTGATTTAGTAGATACCTACTGTCAAACTGTTCCACTGACTTAAATAGAATTGAATTGTCTTTCGCGAGATTTGTGTTGTTCGAAGTAGCTAAAAGAAAAATGCAGAGGCATTTTTAAAGCGAAGCTATTTCTTTTAAAGTTTCGTGAAAACTGGTGGTGCAGTGACAATATAAGACCCAATCTTGAATATTTGAGCCGTCTATACTCAAAACAGAATCCACACTAATGCTGAAATATTCCACAAATCAACATCGCTAATTGCCTTGCTGCAAACCCAATTATTTAAACAAAAATAATAACTTAATTAACAAGGCCCCAACGTCTTATAACGAAAAACACAGACGTATTACTCCTTACAAATTATACTGAGCCCACGTTAACCCTTAAATATTCTTGTGTCAGAATAAAACGTCGTGTGTATAGGAAGCGGAACGTTGAAACAACAGCCGATCACAAAGGAGCGCGAGCTTGTTCGAACGGGTTTAAAACAACAGCCGTCAGACACTTGATTAAACAACACTCCATTATTATAGGGTTAATTAAACACTCGTCGGATTTCTCGCACATTATTTTTATCGAAGTTGCGAGAACCGAGGAAGCCTTCGTGGAATCATTGTTTTATAAGCGTTATGATGTATCAAATGTACTATCTCATACAAGTTATGGTTTTTCCGTTCATGTTAGGCAAGAAGAAAAAATATACCTAATGCTCAAATTCTGTGTAAAAATAGAGATATCTTTTTGTGCCATGAATTTCAAAGATATATTTACCAAAACATGTTTCTCATAGATCAGATATTTTTCACAATTTGTACTAAATGATCGAAATAAATGGACAACGTATCATCATATCCAATGAAGATTCCTATTACGTACACAAGTGTATCCGTATGACTACACTAGTGTCAGTACGAGTATAGTGTGCAGTACCTTTACCTGGTGCCAGTTTTAGCCACTTAATAAATACTATTAAATTGACAAAGCTAATCCCCTATTCTACTATAATATTGCTTTATGGAGATAGCTTTAATGTTACAAAAAAAGATATTATAGATTGCATTAGTCTTGTTCTACATTTAAGTGAAATAAATAAATGTAAATTCATAATAGGTGCCTTACCTTACTCTTACAGTTTGACCGAGGAACAGAATAGGCACATTTTCAATCTAAATATGTTAATGTACAATAGGTCTAACCGTCTTGACTCTATTTCAATTTTTGATGTTAATCAGTTTGATAATAGATTTCAATTAACTGAATATTCTATGTATTTGCCACCTAGCTGTAGACGACACATTGCTAATCTTTTAGCATATAATATACACATAGACACAGGTACTTGTCATGTACCTCCGGATATTGTTAGTAATACTACTAACATTCTTATTGATATGCCTACTAGTTTAAACTATTAGGCACGACAACAGGTGAGTCAAATGTTTTGAATCTTGTACATCAAAACATGCAGGGCTTATCTGGCAAGGAGTTAGAGTTAAGTTTGTTTTTGGAAGGTTTTAATGTTCATGTCTTATGTTTGACTGAACATTGGTTAAAAGAACCCGAAATATTGTTTTTAAACGATAACAAATATACTGTACAAAGTGCGTTTGTAAGGAAGAATGCCATACGAGGTGGATCTTTAATATTAGTTTCTAACGAGTTAAAATGTAAACAACGACAGGATCTGGTTAATCTTTCTGTCGAGCGCACTATCGAGTTGTCTTGTGTAGAACTTGAGCGATATGTTATAATTTGCGTATACCGCCCCCCCACAGGTGATTTTAATATATTCGAGTCAGTTATAGAAGACTTGTTTAATAAATTGAAATCTAATAATAAACGTAAAATAATATGCGGAGATTTTAACGTAAATATATTAGAGGTAGATTCTCCATTAAGTATTAGACTCGTAAACCTATTTAAATCTTATAACTTAGTCAATTTGTTTTTTGAACCTACAAGAATCACGGCCACTTCTTCAACTTGCCTTGATAATATTTTTTGTGATTGTGAAGCCTCAAGTTGTATGGTTCTTAATAACCTGACGTCTGACCATTGCGGACAAAGTGCTTGTTTTCCCATGGTAATCCGCAAGAAGCCATTTATAATTGAATGCAGGCCTGTTACAGCTAGTCGATGTAGTAGATTTAAAAGTAATATAAACAAAAAACTTAAACCTTCTATTCTTGCAAATGAAGATCCTAATGTCATGTATGGATCACTCTTTGATGTTGTAGAAAAGGAATTCAATTCCACGTTTAAGACTAAAACCATGACTGTCAATGCTACCTCTGCCAACTTTAATAAATGGGCTACTGAAGGTATTTACAAAAGTCGAGCGAGGCCTTACGAGTTATACGGTATGAAAATGTACAGGTTTGATACTCCGTTCTTAGATTATGTTAGAAAATATTCAAAATTATTTAAACAAATTTGTAATGTAGCTAAAGCAAAATATTTAAGTAATACAATAAAAAATTCTTCTAATAAAGTAAAGACTACTTGGAAAATTATCAATCAGGAAACTGGAAAATCGACAAATATTGAGAATAAATTAGAAATATTCGCTGATAATAAACGTATTAGTAATGCGGCTGACGTAGCCGTAGCATTTAATGAGTACTTTGCTAGCATACCTTTAACTACGACTCGCTCCTTGAGTTCTTCTGCTACGGACGCTGAGATTCTCCTACATAATAGTGTCCCTAAGTGTGACGCTATCTTTAGTTTTGAGCAAATAACGCCAATTGATGTTATTAATGTCTTTAATTCGCTGAACTTAAAAAACAGTGGTGACTATTGGGGCATTTCCATTAAACTATTAAAGAATATTATCGACATTGTTGCCCCCTATCTTGCTATCACATTTAATAAATGTATTGAAACCGGAGTTTTTCCCGACCTAATGAAACTAAGTAAAGTCATTCCTTTATTTAAATCAGGCGATAAGAAGGATGTAAATAATTTTAGACCCATATCCATCTTACCCGCTTTTAGTAAAATATTCGAAAAATTAGTACTCAAGCAGTTACAAAGATATTTCAATGTTAATAGCCTCCTTCATAGTGAACAATATGGCTTTACAAAAGGTCGTTCGACAACAGATGCTGGCGTAGCTCTTTTAAAACACATTTTTAATGCGTGCGAAAACTCTCAGAATGCTATTGGAGTATTCTGTGATCTCTCCAAAGCATTCGATTGTGTGCACCACGATACGCTTCTACGTAAATTACGTTATTACGGAGTCCAAAATGAAGCTCTTAGCGTAATAGAATCCTATTTAAATAACAGAGTGCAATGCGTAGATGTCAATGGCGTCAAATCATCAGGTTTATCAGTCCAATTAGGTGTGCCACAGGGCTCAATATTAGGTCCGTTCTTATTCCTGGTATATATGAATGATCTACCATACCATCTGAAGAATATCTGTGACGTTGTACTGTTTGCAGATGACACTTCACTTATTTTTAAAGTCGACAGAAATAGGGATCAATTCAACGACGTAAATAGTGCACTTTCGTTGGTTACACACTGGTTTAGTACTAATAACTTGGTCTTAAAGGCGAAGAAAACTAAATGCCTTAAATTTACTCTACCGAACGTGAAAAACCTAGGCCCGAATATTATATTAAGTAACGAGGTTCTAGAAAATGTCAAATCCACAGTGTTGAGTCGTCCCACTCGCTTCAACCGCGTCCACGACAGGTGGGGGCGACTGTGACGTCGTGGTGCAACGGCTCGCCGCGAATGCGCCGAGTCCAGAGGTCAAGACTTGCTTATGCGCACCGGCCGCGCGCACGCGTTCTTACTACTTTAATTCCTTTTTGCTTCATTGTACTATATTGTTATAATTACAGTCATTATACGTATTCACATATACAGTCCACGCTTATTATTTACTCCACCTGCTGAGCTATCGTCGCAACACACAGTATTTCTTGGCATATCAGTCGATAGCAGACTTCAGTGGGGCTCGCATATAGCTAGCCTCGCGGAAAGGCTTAGCTCAGCTGCTTACGCCGTCAGAAAAGTAAGACAATTCACTGACGTAGAAACAGCTCGAGTAGTCTATTTTAGCTACTTTCACAGCGTTATGTCCTACGGTATTCTTCTGTGGGGCAAAGCTGCTGATATTCAAAACATATTTGTATTACAAAAACGAGCTGTTCGTGCCATATACCGGTTAGGCAGTAGACATTCGCTAAGAGAGCTCTTTAAAGAAATAGGCATTCTTACTGTGGCATCACAATTTATCTATGCCAATATACTTTACATTAGGCAAAATATTCATTTGTATACCAAAAAAAGCGATGTTCACAGTATTAACACTAGAAACAAGCACAAACTGTGTGTACCCACTCACAGACTTCATAAGGTTCATGGATCATTTTTGGGGCTCGGTATTCGCTTTTATAATCAACTACCTCTAACTTTACTACAATTACCGTTTAATGCATTTAAATTACAAGTAAAGTCAATTCTTTCAAAGAAGGCTTATTATAGCATTAATGACTATTTAAATGATAGGAATAGTTGGTCGCTAAGTTGAATGCGAGGCAGCTCATTCTTGTTATCACTATAGTTAAATTATTAACTTATTATTATTGTTTACATTGATTGACATTACTTCAGACATTAATTCTGAATTATAATTGAGTTTATTTTTATTTACTTTGGGAACTTTTGTTAAACTTTGCTTAGCATTGTTTCTTTATGGCTTGCTAGTGACTGCAGCACTTCTTACATGTTCTACTTTTGTTGAATAGCAGCAAGCACGTCATGCTCCCTTAGACGGTATGGCCAGCGGTAGCGTTGGGGGTCGGGTTGTCCCCTTCCCTCAAAAATGTGCGAAGGGGGCGATGGCTGATCCTCGCGTTATACTCGTGAACGGGTGCTGCTGGCGGTACCAGGTCGTGTTGATGGCTATTGACACTTTATAAATTTTAGTATGATTTTCTATTAGCTTTTTTTTTTTTGAAGAAAATAATAATACTGTAGTCCTAGCAGGTACACCTTGTTTGTGTTGTACAGCTACAACATAAACATCTGCGCATGTAGGTGGGCACGCCGATTTTATGCTTATATTAAAAATACATTTTTATTTTATTAACAGGAGGCTTTAGATATTGTATTTATATTGTATTATTTATAAGTAATGCTTGAGTACTTAGTCTTTATAGGTGTAAATCTGTGTGCTAGCCTACTTGTGTTCAGTTTGTTTTTTTTTTCTTTCTTAATTTTATATAATAGTTATCATGTGATAATGATATTTTTATTGGACTTGTTTTGTATACATTCTGGTTCTTCAAACCTTACAGACAGACATGTGTTGCTGGGGAGTTTGTTGCGCCACTTCTTCTTCCCAGCAAAAACACATAGGAAGTGGTGAAGGGCGGGCGTTTTGGGGGCTGTCTTTTGTTTTTGACGTTCGAAAAGTGCTGATTTATCAGCCTAATTTGAATAAACGATTTTGAGTTTGAGTTTGAGTAAAATGCTCAGGTATCAGAATGTCCCGGTCAGTTTGTTCACAGAGGCACAGGAGCGCCCGTGACGTGTGGCGTGTGTAATACTGCTCGTTTCAGTACTCTCATTGAATGCCATGACCAAATTATTCCAGGAATGCGTATAAGGTTTTTTGATCGTCAATTTGTAATTGACAAACCGGATAGTTTTTCCGGAAATGCAATAAACCGACAGTTTGTGAGTCAGAAGCCCTGACTCTTGGTATATGAGAGGCCGGTGAACATTTCGAAACCTGAGATCAATTTCGTGGAAATGGTTGTTTCATCAATCAATGGCTGACTATTGTTGCTCATATACATAGTATAATTTCATCCAATTCCACACATTCGAAATGACGTTCTTATCAAAAGCTTCCCAAACTTCGAAGATATACTTTATTAGTAGATGGTGCATCGAGTGTAGTTGATGGAAACACAGCAATTAGTCGCGGCTAAGTCTCGATAGACGCGCGACAGGCACAGATGTCCGTTCATTCTATATTCCAGGACTTAGCGCTGTTGGACGGACAACTTCGTCCTCAGCTTTATGCGCTAGAAGCCGCTTCCAGCGCTAGACTGTTATTAACCAGTTTACATAATACATGGTCATTGTAGGTAGTTGTGTGAAACAGTTCGCTTGAAGATTATCGTACTTCTCTGTTGCTAAATAATAGTGTTGTAGTTGCATGTGTTCTACAAATGTATCTCCGTACATGATAACGTGTGATTAGATAGATAATTAACTGATACAATTACAATGCACAGCATACATGTCAATGGCTCGTGACTATTTCTTAGAGAGAGGATTGTGTTCTGTTTTTATAAACATAGCATTCTCTCAATCAGTCGATATAACTTTAGAGCAATATATGTGGCGTAATAGTTGTTATATATGGCAGTGACACGCTGGCGGGACACGGCGCGGCGCGTGTCGGCGGCTCGCCGCGGGCCCACACTTGCTGCCGATATCACCCGACTGGTACAGTCATTCTCAATACTTGTGCCCGTATGTAGCTTCCTACAAATAAAATGTTTTTCTTTTTTAACAGCACACATAGCTCTCTTGCGAAAAAAGTTTATTTTAAATACAGAAAAATGTTGAAGTTGTCATGTCTCCTAAATGAAGGTAGGTTATGGGGTGATGTAGCGCTTTTAGGAATTAAGCGTACTTGTTTCATATATCCGTGCCTCTTACGCTCGGAGCGATATAAATCTTACTACGGTAAAAAAGCTTCTCATAAATACATATAACGACCTCTTTATTCGGCCTTTATTTATGTCAAACTTATCAAATACTTTTACACAATATCTTTATAATATTTAAAGTCCACAATCCGTCTTGTCCCGGCGTAAGGTCAAAGTGATACATTCCTTACGCAAAGGATACACCCACCAGCAAACATTTTCAGGTCTCAGCGAATACTTCACAATACCTTACAATATACTCAAAAGGAAAGTTTATCCCAAGAATACGCATTTTTCCAAGAACACGTTATATGTTACAGCGCTGTTGGGTATTAGAAATATCTGAAGCAAGGATTTTTATAACTTAATTTCAGTTGGGCTTACCTTAGACCTACATTATTCAATACTTCAGTAGATAAAAGGTATTGTTTCAGTTGAAACAGGTAGATATCCCTTATCGGGGGTCGCTGGAAGGATGTTGGCTCAGGGATTTGAAAAATACCCTAATGTGCAGTTTTGACCCCGCGCGCCTCGGGACCAAGGATTTGTACTTATCCTGCGCTTTATTGATGTGATTAGCTTGTCGGTCTTAAACATATGTATATTATTAGTCATTTATGATGAGATTCCATGTCGGTAGACTTCCTTACCCAGCGTGTTTGTTTGCCTACTATGTGCACACAACGTCCAGGGGACCGTTTTGACTACATTACTCGACGTACACACTGAAAGCTCGCTCCTATATCAACATGGTTATTACAAAAAAGTATTGTTATCAGTAATATCTTTAGCATTTCTGTCTTCACATCATCAATTAACATAACTACAACAATTATTTTTTTATAATTGTGGTCATCGAACACCAGATTAATTTCATTCACACATTACATTACAGAATTGATCCAAAAATGCTAGTGAACCTGTGTCGGCCCGCGGCCCCGCGCGGGCCCCGTGTTTGTGCCGGCCCTGTATCGGACTGTTGTGACAGCCGCTACCGAACGTTTATTTTACATCTAAACCCATTGTGCCGGAGGACCATCAAATTAAATATAAGCCGCCATGATGAATCGATTGAATACTTAATTTGTTTTGATTTTGATCCGTGACTCGTGGCCCAGTGGTCGAGTGGTCGAGTCAGGCAAATATTATGATATAATGGGAGGAAGCGTCAGGATCATAGGATATTGTCACTAGACTTATCTAGTGTTTGAGTATTTCTGTGCGTTTGAATTTAGTTGTTAAACAGCATTGCATTGGCAGCTATTACTTGGTATTCAAAAAGGTAAGTGATCAGCAAAATGTGAGCCACTTTTTTCGCTGTTATTGTGTCTAAAATAAATAGATACTTTTAGGACTGAAAAATGTTTGGAAAGTTATTATTCTGCTCGTAGTTATAAACATATATGTGTTCATAAAATAATATATGTTTGTGTTTTTTGATGAAATCAATGTCTGAAAATTATTTCAAGACAGAACAACGAGAATAGAAATGGGATAATGTATTCTAAATAATAAATAGCAACCCAATAACTTTAATACGCTCAGTGGGTTACGTCTAACAAAAAGGCTTCGACCGCTAACCGAAATGTCAGACACAAGTGGCACAGACATCCAGGGCTTACGAACTTAATGCGTAAATCTTATTGAACATCATTGTGGAATGTGTAAACAAAAAGTGTCGCGCGCTGACCGCGACCGCAGCGCGGTGTCGACACCAGTGTCAGATGGTAACGACACCGATGACATCGACCGACACCGCACGTGCAATCAGACACACTTGTTTGTAGGCGATTAGCGCGTTAATATGATAACTATAAGGCCATTTTAGGGCTTCATTTTCATTTTTCTAGGACTGTTGAAATTATGATTAATGCCTAACGAAAATCGCGTATAGTATACTATTCTGATAAGTTGAAGAAGACTGTGGGCAGTTCAAGATTGGTATAGTTGGAGGCGTTGCGTTGGCATCAATGAGGGCAATTTACTGATGCGATGACGATGACGAAGAAAACTGCAGGAAAACTGCTAAGAGATTGTTAATATTGTTGCTATTGCTGATTCTTTATTTTGATATATTTAAGTAAACATATTAGCAATAAAAGAGTACGTCTTATGTTCAAAATGTTTGTGTCACACTAGGTCACATGTTCGTTGCATCGCTCTGTTTGTAGTTCACCATCGCCGATAGACAATTGCGATTTCTCCGAGCGAAAGTTGCAACATCTCGTGAGTAATAACTTTCCGCTACAGTACTTGTGGTTATCGTTAAGTATTGTTTTATAATAGTACTGTCATACACAACAAACAGCCACATGCCAGTCTACCTACATGGGTTCTTTGCAATCTTCACAAACAGGTGCTTAGATAGACGCAGTGTCCAAAAGAGTAAAGAAATATTCAACCATTTATGTAATTCTTCATTTATCTTCATCTTTTCACGATGTATTTTATTTAACATTTAACTCTTGACCTATTCAACAAGAGTGTCTAAGATAATCATTATAGTTATAATTATTAGTTCAACTACTCGTAATAAGTATACTTGTATTAAGCTGCTTAGCTTCATATCTAAACGTATAATAACCCTTGTAATAAGTTCACAAATATAATTAAAACTCTCAAGTGTTTTTATACTACTTAGAAGAATCAATTATTATTTTTTTTGAGTAATTTTCATAACCGACTTGTTCCAAGATTAGTTGCTTCGATAAAACCCTTCGGAGCGACACATGTCTGGTATTAGACAACACGTCTATAGACGTTCCTAATACTCAAAAAATATCCTCGAAATGTTTATTTGTTGGTGTATCCCTCACAATATTATAACGTAGCGAGCTCCGGTGGATTACAGACATGTCACACCATGACGGGGGCAAAGCTGCGTGAATTCCGTTTTGTGTAATCCCACAAAATTGAAAATACGACATTGTCCTGCTTAGGGTAAAGGCGGGATAGATGCCCCACTTTTTGAAATATGCTTATAATTTAATAAATATTGGTTCTACATTAATAACACCTATGAATGTAACTAGTTTAATCCTTTATGTTTATTTGTGATTTACCTTTTTGGACCTATATACTACACGTTTTGCAGATTTTAGCTTTTTGTAGACCTCCATTTTTGGGGATAGATGCCTACCCCTATGGATAGATGCCCCACCTTGAAAATACTAGCGAGGATAGATGCCTACGGTGCGGGATAGATGCCCTTCATACTGTTTAAGTATGTTGTATTAATAATATTTATATATTTTTTGACTTTAATTTATTTGAAATGAAAAGTGTTTTGCAGTTTTTAAAATCTTTTTATATTCATTATCAGATTAATTAAAATTAACACAATAAAATTCTAAAAGTCTTTGTTCAACAAAAATAATGTATTTTATATTTTAAACCCTTATTACAAAATATTAATTATTTAGTTTCAACATGCAAAATCATAAAAATCATTCTTTCTTAAAAACCAAAATAACACATACTTAGCATCATAATATTTAACCGGACAGTGCTTTAAGTTTTCTACATCTCGAGCAAACATTTCCGAAAAGTGTACAGGTTTCATGTAACCAGCACTGACACATTACACATTGAATCCAGTCGGATTTAGACTTTGTTTGTTCATAGTTTTCAAAGCATTCTATGCAGTTTTTTTTTTTTTTTTTTTTTTTTTTTTTTTTTTTTTTTTTTTTTTTTTTTTTTGGTCTGTGGCAACCCTGTTGACAAGACGTCAACAAAACTTCTCCCAATTAATTAATTTAATTTAAATATAATTTAAGTGTTATTTTATAAGTTATAACATTAATTCGCAATAATAATAAACTCTTATTGCTGGGACGGTAAATTTTGTGATATACTTTGTGTTTTACTGTGTAAATATAACCAAGTCTCGGCCTGTCAAAGTTCGAAACTTGGTATAACGATCTTTGAAAGTTTTGAATTAAAGTGCATTGTCATCGTGAAATCCTGTAAGTACTATCTTTTTTCAACTTAATGTATTACTGAGAATTCTTATTCTTCATTAGTGATTACCGGAGAGAATAATTATCATCATAATAGTGCCTAGAAAATAGTTTCTCACACAAACAAAAACACTTTCATAAACACCTACCTGAGTTATTGTTTTTTCTGTGCAAAATGGAAAGAATAATGACCAGGAAAGCCACTGCACGTTTGGAGGAAGCTAAACTTCAACAAACACTAGTGGAACTTAAGAAATATAAGGATTTGTGTGGGGTTCTACAGAGGGAACAGGATGACAATGAGAAGGAAGTACTTAATATTTTAAACAATAATAGTAAATTAAAGAGTGAGATGGCAGAACTGCACTGTCAATTAGTAAACATCACAGAAGAACGGGATAAGCTCCAACACATTGTTGACCAGTTTGACCGGTGTAGCGATGAGTTTGACACAACTCTCAAACATAACGCTGAACTGAAGTGTAGGTTGAGTGAGGCCCAGGACACTATTATTAGGATGGAGAGTACCAGCCAGAGACTTCAAACAGAGCAAACCAATGCACTGTTTGAGGAACTGGTTGGTACCACTCCGGTGCAGTCTGCTGACTCACTCTTGAAAAATAGTTCTCAAATAGTGACTATTGACCTGACTACTGACAACAGCTTTGCATCAATATCCCAGGTCAAGCAAATTATTGGCAGCAAAAACAAAGTAAAGAAATATGCCAAAATAAATAAATTTATTAAAAGGACTCAAAAGTTAATAAAAAATAACAAAAATAATTTCACCAAAACCTACAAATCATTAAACAGTTGTAAAAAATTGCAATTAAATTTCAATAATAGTAAAAAAGAATATGAGGTTGATATGCAACGTCTGCAGTCAAGGATTCTCCATTTACAAGAATCATTGATGGCAGTTACATGCAAATATCAAACCTCACAAAGAGAAATGGGTGAGTACATACTGGCAATGAACAGCTTGGTCGATCTGTGTAGTGAGAATGAGAAAATGTTTAATTCATTAACAAACAATCGAACACCAGGTTGTGAACAAGATCTGCCAGGCTGTTCAGGGTTAGATGGTTCTCATCAACCTTCTCATTGTATTAAATTAAATAGTTGTAAAAAAAGTACTTCCTTCGACACACAAAAACCAATAAAATTAATACAAAAGGAAAAAGATAATTGCAAGAAAATAGTAATATATAGCGATGAAATTGGACAAAACATGTGTCACAGATTACATCAACATTTAGGTGACCAGGTAATAAACTATTGTATGCCTGAGGCTACTTATGAACAAATATTAGATAAAATACTAAGCAGTAGTTACTTTCCAACTACTACTCTGGTTGTACTAATTGGGAGAAGAGGAAATGCCACTATTAAAACAGTTATTAAATACTTTGAGTGTTTATCTCAATTAAACGTAGAGAAAATAGTTTTGTATGCTTTTCCCTATGGCAAGGGTTTGTCGCAGACAGAAAACAAATATAGACATAAATGCAATCTTAAAATACAAACTATGACATTGTATAATGAAAAATTCAATTTTATTGACTCTAATGTACTCATTAGTAATAATTATTTTATGACAAAAGATAATTATTATCTTTGTAATTTTTATAAAGAACAAATAGCAAAATCGCTATTTTATTGTATTTATAACAAAGCCAAATGCTTGGCTAACGATACTGCTCCTTTTCAGCAGTCTAGTTTTATTTTTCACAGAACTTGGAATTAGTTCCAAGTGATTTAAATTCCACCACCAGACAATAGAGCCAATCTCTAGCAATAGTCAATCGATTATTTTGGATTGTGACATAAATACAATTATATCTTCAAATGTACAATTAAATACCGCAAAAAATGTTGTCACTTCTGATCCATCAAACCCTTTGAGTATAAATACTAGAAACAAACACAATCTGAATATATTCCATCAAAATATTCAAGGTTTGATTGGTAAAGAATTGGAATTGGAGTTGTTCATGAACTGTAATAATATAGATATTTTATGTTTAACTGAGCACTGGCTTAAAGAGCATCAGTTCATGTTTAGCTTCAAGAACCATTGTGTAGGCAGCTCGTACAGCAGAGTAAATATAATACGTGGTGGTTCTCTAATAATTCTTCGCAATACTATTAAATTCAAAGAACGGAAGGATATTGTGAACCTTTCTGTTGAGCGAGTAATTGAGATATCATGTGTTGAGCTTGAGCAGTTCATTGTAATGAGTGTATACAGGCCCCCATGTGCAACATATACAATTTTTGAGAAGCATCTGGAAGATGTATTATTCAAAATTTCTAATAATAATAAAACAGTTGTCGTCTGTGGAGACTTTAATATTAATATACTGGAAAATACTGCTATTGTTAATAATTTTATAACTCTATTTAAATCATACAACTTGTACAGTACATTTCTCGAGCCAACTAGAATAACTAGCACTAGTGCTACATGTATAGACAACATTTTCACAAACTTAAAACCTTTAAATAAACAAATTTTAAATGTGTTGGATTCTGATCACTCTGGTCAATTAGTTATTTTTCCTATGAAAACTAACAGAGCTCTGAGAAAAAATGTAAGTTTTATTCCTGTAAACAAACATCGCTTGGAACAATTTAAAAATAACTTGTTTGAAAAACTGCCTGAATTGCCCTATCATGATAATCCTGATCAAGCTTACAGCCTTTTATTCAACTTAATTAATTGTGAATTTAAAAAAGTTTTTACTACTAAGACCATATCTGTTTGTGATCAGGCAACATTTAGTGATTGGGCAACGCCGGGTATTCACAAAAGTAGACAGAAGTTGTTTGAATTATACTATGAAAGATCATTCAATCAAGATGAAACATTTAAACAGTACGTTAAAAACTATTCAAAAATATTTAAACGAGCCTGTACCTCCGCAAAATCAGTACACATAAAACAGAAAATAAAAGCTTCTGGAAATAAAATAAAAACCACCTGGAATATAATTAATTCAGAAATAGGCCGATCCACTGTACGGAATCGAGACTTTCACTTAAAAATAAACAATGTAGACATTAAGTCAGACTCGGAGGTGGCATCTGAGTTTGAAAATTTTTTCACCAATATCCCTATTTTAACAACCAGAACTCTGATGGCATCTTCCAGTTCGGCTCTTACAATATTAAAAAATTGTGTTGCGGAATGTGACAAAGGTTTTGAATTCACGGTTGTCAGCTCTAAGGATATTATTCAAGCGTATAAAGATCTCGATGTAAAAAAGACTGCTGACCTTTGGGGATTGTCAGTTCAGATAATCTCATCGGTAATTGAAATAATTTCACCTTATTTAGCAACTGTGTTCAACTCTTGTGTTGCATCAGGTGTTTTTCCTGACTTGATGAAACTTAGTAAAGTAATTCCATTGTTTAAATCTGGTAGTACAACCGATCCATCAAATTTTCGGCCAATTTCAATTTTACCCACTTTGAGTAAAATTTTTGAGAAGTTAATATTACGTCAATTGTTGAGCCATTTTAATAGAAACAACTTGTTGCACACTAAACAATTCGGATTTACCAAGGGTCGTTCTACTACGGATGCGGGCGTGGAATTGCTTAAAAATATATTCGAGGCCTGGGAGGATTCGCAGGATGCGCTCGGTATTTTCTGCGACTTGTCCAAGGCTTTTGATTGCGTGCACCATGATATACTCATCAGGAAACTTCACCACTATGGTATCAAAAACAAGGCTCTTGACCTTCTGACTTCTTATTTGCATAATAGAATTCAGAGGGTGGATGTCAATGGTAAGAGGTCTTCTGGATCTACGGTCACCATGGGGGTTCCACAGGGTTCAATTCTAGGCCCTTTTTTGTTTCTTATTTATATTAATGACCTCCCTTATCACGTAGGGGATAATCACAAGATTGTGTTGTTTGCCGATGATACTTCACTTGTTTTTAAAATCAAGCGCCAACTCGACAATTTTGACGAAGTTAACAATGCACTCTCAAAGGTTGTTCATTGGTTTAATGTCAATAATCTTCTTTTAAATGAATCTAAAACGAAGTTAATTAAATTCTCAACGCCTAACGTAAGGCAGTTACACACCAATGTACAACTAAATGGAGTAGAGTTGAAGCCTGTTGAGTCAACGGTATTTCTTGGTTTGACCGTTGATTCCAAACTCCAATGGGGCCCACATATAGTTAAATTGTCAGGAAAGCTTAGTTCAGCCGCCTATGCTATTAAAAAGATCCGACTTATCACCGATGTGGACACAGCCAGAATAGTTTATTTTAGTTACTTTCATAGTTCAATGACGTATGGGATTCTCCTTTGGGGAAACTGTGCGGATGTTGAAACTATATTTATTTTACAGAAAAGAGCTGTTCGAGCCATTTACAATCTGGGTCCAAAAGTTTCTCTCAGAGAGAAATTCAAAGAAATAAACATTCTGACTGTTGCCTCTCAATATATTTTTGAAAATTTAATGTACGTTCGTAAAAACATTTCTAACTTTGTTCAAATGTCTGATGTTCATAGCATAAATACTAGGAATAAACATAATCTTGCTGTACATGCTACTCGCCTCCACAGAGTAAGCAACTCGTTCATGGGTCAATGTATACGCTTTTACAATAAACTTCCCAAAGCGGTTCGTGACTTACCTATCAGGAAATTTAAAAATCATATAAAATCCAAACTTTTGAAAAAAGGATATTACAAAATATCTGATTATTTAAATGATAAAGAAGCTTGGGAATGAGCTGCTCGCTTAGTGAGTGATATCTTTTTAAATGCCTGTGTATTGTTACTTTTGACATTTAAATATTATTATCATCAGATAACATTTTACTAATGACATTCTTTTTATTGACATTTATATGTTATAATTGTATTTTTTTTTAATTTATTATTATTATTGTGAATGTGAGTATCGTGTATGCGAGCAACATTATATATTCTTATAACATAAATACTGTCTGGCGGGTTTGAGTATTTTTGATTGGCCTACGCAAATGTTCTGCAGATCTGGTATCGTCGTGTGACAGGTCGTTGAGCTCCCTAAGATATGGTTGAGCTACACGACGACTGATGCATGCGTGCCGTCTGTTGGGACTGGTCAGCTCCAGCCTGATGTGGCTCTTTCCTCTAAAGGCCACTCCAGACCGCGTACATGGTGACACTCACACATAATTATTTCATTTATAACATGTTTGGACTTTAAAAGAGACTATGACCCTTGAGTTTGTTTCGGCGTTTCTTCTCAGGGATCAGTCAGTTAGGAAATGCCGGCCTCAGCGTTCTTAAAATGACGTGTAAAAGTGATGTAATGTCCAACTTGCAAAAAAAAAAAAAAAAAAAAAAAAAAAAAAAAAAAAAAAAAAAAAAAAAAAAAAAAAAAAAAGTTATTTTTATTTGTATCTTAAGGCTCATCCTGTCTATCTCTTTTAGTCTTCTTCACCGGCAAACCTTTAGTTTTCTATTCCTTAACTTGGTTCTTAGGTGAATTGTCTTCATCTTCACTGTTTGAACTGTAAATCATTCGTAATCAATAAAAAGTGTAAATACCTATACATAAACACATGAAAAATATATACTCAAAGCACTTATAATACATTCAGGGTACACGTGGTGTATGGAGGGATAGATGCCCCTAGGGGCACCTATACCGTAAAAAATCAGGGCAACTATCCTTTTTGACAGGGTTAGATGCCCTAATATTTTTTTAAATAAATAAATACAATAGAGCAACTATTTACATCAAAATGTATACTTCATGAAACAATATACATACGTAATAAAAAATTTGATGGAATTAATATCTACTTATAAAGTTATACAACAGCAAATACTCACCTTTAAAAATTTTACGCTCGCTGTAAGTTCGCCGCGGAGATGAATCCACATACGAGCGAAACGCGACCTCACCCCTCGATGGCGCGTGGCTAATTTAGGTGCGGGGTGCTTGTGGCTTCTAGTTAAACGGTTGTTTCTTAATCGCGAGCATGGGAAGTTAGGTTTTTTTAAAATGGGGCATCTATCCCACTGCGGCATCTATCCCGCCTTTACCCTACGGGTAAAGCGTGCTTACAATGTGTTTTTTCTAAATCATAATTGTTGTCAATTTGTGTGGTTGTTGTGATCCGAGCGTGGTTGTGGGCGCCAGATTATCTCGTAGGTGTGTTTGTGTACTTACGTGTTATCTCGCAGAACAAGTTGCCTCCAAGGTTTAATGTTCTGCTATTTTCTTTACGTGTTTCGGTTTGAGCACTAAACTTATACAGTATAAACCACATTATTGTAGAACACACTTGAATAACAATACGAACATGTTTGTCTACATAGATACACAGTTTTGTGAATTTAATGGAATATATTATTGTAAGTGACGCAGAAACTACGTAAAAATGCATTGGCGTAAAATACCATGGTAAAAAGTTTAAGTCCGAATATGAAGAAAGGACGTTGAAAAATTGAAAAAATATATGATTTTTCAGCTCATTAAAATACAAAAGGCGCGCGTCTGCGACTCAATGAATGACACAAAAAGTGTGTCATGTTTTATGCAACAGGCTCAGGTGTCTAAATTAAATTCGGGCGTGTCGGTGTCAGTCAGCAGTGAGGAGTTACTCTGAGGGCTACCTACACGTTGTTACAAGCCTTCATCATTGATATAACTCACTCACACTTCATCTTTGAGTATAATCACCGTCCTTTTTAAGTAGATTTTAAAATAATAAAAGTTTGTATCTAAAACACAAAAAATATTTATTGCATTTTTATGTAATTAGTCTAAACTAGCTATTTGTTCATGACATATCATTTTAATAGATGCGTAATTACTAATGAGTTATACCTGTATTAATGAGGATTTCATTTAATTAGCATAAATGTTGTTCGGTCGCAACTGTCACCTCGCTGTGAAAGGGATTTATAGGACTTTTTACATTGACATGACGTTAGAGTATTTATACAAGGCTTTTACTATTTAGTCTATTTTACAATAAGGTATCTGTAGATTGTACAAAACACTTCTAATTACTATAAGAAGAAGCGTGGCAACCCTGCACGCGACCGCTCAATCTCCGCGTTTTTCATTCCATCTGGAATTTATATATAAACGTTATCGCGAAATTATACCCGCACTTTATTATGTCCCAACAAACGGCTTTCTTTGTGATCAAGCGCACGAATGTAAGGCGCTGATAACGCCTCTGTCTTTACCGCTGACTACTGATAACGATTGTACATCATGCAGGGGAAATATCATAATGTGCTCAACTGTGTAGAGAGATATGCTGTACATTGTACACTTAGCCTTATGTGACATACCTGTTAGGTGTCGTATTTAATAAATGTTTTTCATGACGGAAAGTGACAGGAGAAACTTTCATTTAGGATTTATTCAGTGGATACATGTTTGGCATTTTGCTATTGTACTCGACCTTTTCGATATAAACATTTTAAAAAATTAATTAATTTTAAACGAGAATATTAAAATGTAGGTAAATGAAGGAAGGTACTAATACTATATTGAATATTTCGAATCATCTATAAAGAGTGTGACGTGTGTCACAACGTTATATTATCACGAAAAAATAGACATTTACAAATATTTTTATGTTAACATCCGAGATAAAAATAGCAAATATCGAGATAGACGTACTAAAACATGCGACATACGCAGATTTAAGTAGTAGACTATACAATGGGATGCTTTTAGAAAGCTAAAACGTGTAAGTCAGTAATATTACAACATACAAACACATGAATAAGATTCTAGACTGCTACTTTTTGTTTCTTATAAATAGCACTGTATGAATGTACCTTTTGGACAATTTTTAGGGTTCCGTACCTCAAAAGGAAAAAACGGAACCCTTATAGGATCACTTTGTTGTCCGTCTGTCTGTCTGTCTGTCAAGACCCTTTATCTCAAGAACGCGTTGACGTTTCAAGCCGAAATTCACATGAAATACTTAGGTCTATTGTCCGTTTAAGCTGTAAAAAAATAATAAAATAACTCAAAACCCCCGACTTAACCCAATTATATAGGAATATCCGTCGGGAGCTGCCATTAAACCAGCTAAAGGATTCTAGTGTCGTGAATACAATTATTGAAGAATTGTAAATGTTTAACGATGACATAAAATACACTCAATTAATTGTTGAAATGTCATATAGAAAAGGCAGCCCCCGACGGTTATTCCTATATAATTGGGTTAAGTCGGGGGTTTTGAGTTATTTTATTATTTTTCAATAAGATTTTTACCGTCGGGGGTTTTTTCAAAATTTTTAATTTTGCTTAATTTTATTTCAGACTTTTTAGAGAACATATACGAATAATAGTCTATATAATATGTTATTGCAATATTATTTTGCACCGATATTGTAGCGCCCTCTAGTGAGTTACAGGCGTAATTTTTATTATTTGGAAACATGCATTAAGCACGTACACATTGCTGATGAAAACAGAATTGTAATCGGACGTTTTGATTATATTGTAACATTTTTTGGCACTAATATTGTGGCGCCCCCTAGTGATTAATAGCCATGACACCTATCTAAGAACATGAACTCATCGAACACAAAACCGTTATTGAAAACCGCATCAAAATCGGATCATTAGTTTAGAAGGTAGGTGGGAATATTACTTTGCTCTTTTGCACTAATATTGTGGCGCCCCCTAGTGAGTTACAGCCATGACACCTATCTAAGAACATGAACTTATTGAACACAAAAACGTTATTGAAAACCGCATCAAAATCGGATCATTAGCTTAGAAGATAGGTGGGAACATTACTTTGCTGTTTGGACTAATATTGTGGCGCCCCCTAGTGAGTTACAGCCATGACACCTATCTAAGAACATGAATTCATCGAACACAAACCCTTTATTGAAAACCGCATCAAAATCAGATCATTAGTTTAGAAGATATGTGGGAACATTACTTTGCACAAACGCACACACAAACACACAAACACACAAACACACAAACACACAAACGCACAAACGCACATCTCTCACCCTAAACGCATATACCTGCTCCGTTCCGTCGTGGGTAAAAATATCAAACTTCTAAGCCAAGCCAATCAAAAGATACAGCCGATTATGTCGATATTTTCAACAAATTTTCGACACTCGCAAAGGAATCAAAACCTACAGGATACTTCCCGTAAACTCAGAATCTTGAAATTTGGTATGAAGCATTGTCTTATAATGCAAATATAGGAAAAATTGCGAAAATGATAAATTTGAAGTTACATAAAATATTAAAATATTATTTTTGCTTACATGTCATAAAATATTTTTTTGATAATTATAAACTTACTACCTACCCTTTTTCCCATGAACGCGTAGAGATATTAAAGTTGGAATTCATATCAAACACTTCTTAAATCTAATCGCCTCTAAACTGTGAAAAATTTTAAATCATTCAAAGGTCATTGGGCACCTTAGTATGGAAACCATACCCACGGCGGACACGAACGAAATATAGCATAGTATAATAAAATAAGGCTCTGATTTACTATGGCGTTAGTCGCATCAACGTGAGCCATGGGAATCTAGAGAAAATCAGGTTTAAACATCAAACATTTACCTCACTTCAATGTTGAATTTAAACGACCAAATGGGATGGATTCGAGTAATTATTTTTATAGTAAAAGAGTATACTCGCCGTTTATGCCCATCGTCATCAAGTCAGGATCTGATGATGGAAGCCTTGAGAAATTGAGGGCAACTTTCTGAAATTGTAGGCACGCATAGGGTTAAAACTTGATTCTCAGATTTATGTCTGATTACACTGTCAAACAGTGATGGTTTAGAGCTGACCTGCTGGTGGAGACGAGATAAAGTCGAGGGAACTCCTCAACGGTAGGTATGTTTTAATAAGCCCAAACACGTGGTAGTTGCAGCATACTGTTCAGGAGTTCCCTCGATTCTCTTTGGTCTCCATAATCAAATCAGCTCCAAAACTTCACTATTTCGCAATTCCCTCAAAAATACACCCGCATGTCTGGTTTTGACTTGATGGGTGCCTTCAATATTCGAGAGTTGCCCTCGATTTCTCGAGGTTTCCAGATCCTCATGAGGTCCTGGTCATCCGAATCGAGATCTTCCTTCTTTTGAAAAGTATTTTAACAATAAAAACTGTTATTGTGACCTGTACAATCCAAAAAACTGCTTGTTTTTTTTATGTTCTTCAAACGATCCTGTACATTCTTCTCCAGGGAATTTTAATAAAATATTTATATTGAATGACACGTCATACTATTCCCCATAATTTAAAACTACTTTCATTCGTGTCCGCCACTTTTTGTAAAGCGGGTCAGATATGCCCAAAGACCTTTAAGACATAATTAGTTATTTTCAATCAGATTTCTGAATGATTACTATAAAATGTTGTAAATAAATAACTTTAATAAAAGAACTTTTACAAGGTACTGGCCTATTATTTTAGTTATATTATAAAATAAAAAATATTAACTATTTTGACTCTCACGAAATTACAATAACTATGATTGTTCTAAACTGAACGGTTTGCGCGAGAGTCACTTTTATCTATACAGGATTTGTACGGAACCCTCGGTGCGCGAGCTCGACTCGCACTTGGCCGGTTTTTTAATTACCATTTTGTGGGTGCAGCGTTATGGAGTATCAGATTCCTACTGTCTAAAACTCACCATTTTCCTTCTTTAGCCCTTCATGTACCGAAGACAAAGCTAGTGATTAATTTGAATCACAAAAATCAATGTATTTTACCTGATGCGCTCACCATGCAGCGCTGCAGCGGCTACATTATCATGTGCATGTCAACACAGCGCATTACTGGTTGATTAAATTCCCATAGCGGAGCCATCGCTCATGTTCGGAGCTTCGTTTGTGTTATATGAACGTTATTGCTAGCCTAGCAGGTAAGGCTCAAATTATATATGTAGGTACATAAAAAACTTTCGTGTTCGGATAATTAATACTGATGAATTCACTTTTTTCCGTTTGTAATAATATTGTATTTCATTCAAGAACTGTGCATCTTTTGCAGGTAAACGTAAAGCAAAAAGGTATTTAGTCCTAGCAAGTACCAATGAGTTTTAAATATATACTTTCTAAGTGTGCCTGAATCATCGAAGTAAGTATTTTTGAAGGTAAAAAGCGGTCCTCCGACACGTCAAAATTTAGTTTAGTCTGACATGCTTTAGTTGGTACTTACGTAGTGTTAAAAGTTATTTTTTGCTTTTTATAGGGTTAAGCGTTTTTAACCTTTTGTTATAATAATTGCGTATTTTTTTTAAATTTATAATTTAATTTTATTTCATGCTTTTTGAAGGAGCTCCTTAATTTTTCCTTCTTTCATTTAATTTCTTTTATTTTAAAATGGGGTCGCTATATGCGATCTCGGTCAAAGGAAGCTGTTTAACAATCCTCATGTCAAACTGGCTCTGGGAGAATTGCACAGATTGAGAAACAATAAAGATTAACCTTTGGTCATTCTAGATTTTCAGCAAAAATATATATCGGTTTATCCGTTTCATTCCGGCATTCCAGGGTTTCATCCCATTTCCAGCATCAGGTTCTCGTCAATTAGAAACATGAAGAGAACTAGTCAAGACAAATTCAACGAGCCCAAACTCGATGGGTTTACTAAAAGGCAGTTCAGGGTTATGTCTCCTATCTTCGTGTGCTAACAGCCGACCAGCTCAGCGGTTCCAGAAGACATTAGTGTTTCAAATTTCAGATCCCACATATGCTTGCAAGTAAGCTGAGCGTGTAACATTCCTACATTCCTACCACACCTAACAAACGTTCATCAGCACGTTTTGTAAGGACCTTGAAGACCTGAACCGATTTTCACCAAACATAGCTAAGAACACTCCCGACTGACATTCCTTTTAAACAAAAAAAAAACCGCATTACAATCGGATCATCCGTTTGGGAGCAACGATGCCACACACACACACACACACACACACAGACACGCCAAACTTATAACACCCTGTCGTTTTTGCGTCGGGGGTCAAAAAGGCCGCCAATTGTATTAATTATACAAGTTTCTAAATTGGAGATTAAAACTTGTCACAACTTACTTGTACGTTAACTACCCTCATTACTAACGATCCGCTGTTTAAGTTTATTAATTGAACTTAACGCGCATTTTTCGAAAAAGTAATTATGTCCAGTATATAAGCACAGGTTACCGAGGGAAATGGCAACAGTTTGCAACTTGAGCAATACACATCGTGTCTCCTCATCGCTTACTTCAATATCACTTATTTAAACATGAAATTCGTAAGTTATATCATTGTATATACTTATTTGCCTTTATTGTATCTTATGTGTACTAAAAGAATTTTCAAACGTATGTGCCCTTGTCCTTCTAGATATTAAATTTTGTCACAGGCTAAAATAAATTATACGTATATACCTAGTATTCTGTATCTGTACTTTCAAAATGTATTTAAAAGTTAACAGCATTTTCAAAAATACCTAAACTAGCTACTTTTGTTTACAGTTTGTGGTAGCCGTATCCCTGTTCGCCGTGGCATTGTCCGCACCATCCAGTCCTGACGCAGCCCTCGAGGCGCGTCGGAGACTACCAGCTCTGGAACACGAGGAGGTTCACGACGAGTTCGGTCAGTTCGCGCTGCGGTACGTCACGGCCGAGGGTACAGTCGTGTCCGAGAGGGGCCGGCTCGTGCCTGACCACGAGGGCACCGGCTACGTCATGATCATTGAAGGCGAGACCACGTACATCGGTGATGATGGCAAGACCTACGTCACTAAGTACACTGCTGGCCTCGACGGTACCCACGTTGAAGGCAACCACCTCCCAGTGCCCGTCACCCCTGAGCCTGTTCCTGCTGTGGAGCCCATCGTCGCTCCCGAAGCCCAAGTCATTGCCAAGCCAGTAGAGTATGTAATTGAGCCTTTCAACGGTATTGTTACGAAATTGCATTAAATTATTAAATTTTGTCATAAACTATATAATTATTTTTTTATTATTTACCTATGACATTATAAATAGTCGATGTGATATTATGCGACCTGAATAATTCGAGTCACCTTGAATGGTCTACTACAATAAATGTTCATAAAGGTACTGGAATTATAATCCGACTGTATTGGCGTCTGGATTCACCGCCCACTTGCAGTTCCTAGGGTTTAACACTCATTTAGGCGGGGTCACCTTAACTGTAATATTATTAGTGATGTCGGTTGTTGCAATCTGGATTTCAAATACTGTCCTGCTAGAACGACGTGGCGTATACCTGCCAAATATTATTCACATCATTAAGAATAGACAGATTGATCAAAATCATCTATTCTCTCCAGGGGCGCGATTCTACTCATTTTACTTACAACGCGACATACGATTCACATCCGACTGAGATCCAATCATGACTTAATTAAGATTGAAGCGTATGTGGCATTCCGCTATTTTTTCTTTTAAATAAACTTTTTATCAGTTTCCGTGATTCAATAATGAATCATACTGTCTGCAAAATATTTACATTGCCATATGATGGTAGAGCAAACTACCGTATAGACCAAATGGCAGACCAATCGCAAACCAATCGATCGTATTCCAATGACATTCATTGGAATACGATTGATCTTATATTAGCAACAGATTGCCCGCTAAGATTAAAAATGCTATTGCGATTCAATTTCTATTAAATTTTGACATTATTAACTTAGCAGAATCGGGCCCCAGGTGTCTTAGGGGATCTTCACACTGCCCCGCATCACGCTGCATCTTGCGTGTCGACGCACCTACGCGCGTTCCTGCGGGAGTGCAGATCTGCATCATCGTGCGGGTTTTTCACGCACTCACGCGCGTAGGTGCGTTTTGTTATTTCACGCACGACGGTTCTCATCGAGTTCCATTTTCAAACATACACGTCACGCCCATTCAAAATCACGCGCGTCACTGCGGGATTCAGTGTGCCATACCTTGCGTCTCGCCCCGCACCTACGCGCGGGGGTGCGTTTTTCTCCGCATGTATGTGCGTGATCCGCATGAACGCGCGTGGATGCATTTTCAGTGTGTTGGACTATGCGTGTTTTCCATACAAACGGAGATATTTCCATACAACGGAAAAAAACGCATCCACGCACTACGCTGCATCATGCGGGGCAGTGTGATAATCGCCTTAGAGTAATCGGTGAACATACTTAAAAGAAAAAAACAAGTGCGAGTCGTGCGGGTCGTACCATTATTTATAAAACGGACAAAAAAATCACGTTTGTTGTATGGGAGCCCCCCAAAATGTTTATTTAATTCTAGTTTTCAGTATTTTTTGTTATAGCGGCAACACAAATACATCATCTGTGAAAATTTCAGCTGTCTAACTATCACGGTTCATGAGGCACAGCCACAACATGGTGACAGACGGACGGACGGATGGACGGACAGAGGAGCGAAAACAATAGGGTCCCGTTTTACCCATTGGGTACGGAACCCTAAAAAAAGATGGCGAATAATTTAGAACCTCCTCCTTCTTTGGAAGTCGGTTATAATGAGCAGCCGCATTTTACTTTTAGTACTCAAATAAATACTGTTTTAGCGAATATACAAAACATGTGTTACAGAACAGGATTTTTTTCTCAATTTAATAATGGATATTTTAGACATTGCAGATAATTTTGATCAATCTGCCTATTTTTAATGAAATGAAATAATAAAAATAATAAAAGCTTGTCGCGAGATTTAAGTACTCGTATTTACTTTCTTAGTAAAATCCCGACAAGCTTTTAAAACATATAAATTGTCTCAAATATGTTAAATTTGAAATGTCGTTATAAGTTGACAGAAAAGTTACAGTAAAAGATTTTTTTTTCTTTTTAGCGCATTTAAATAAAAGCTTGTTCTTAAAGATTTTTTTACCTCAATTTATTTCATACTTTTTAGTTTTCACCTGGTAAGTTCCTAAATCTAAATTCTGTAGCGGCGGTCATCTTAGATTTTGATTTGGTAAAGTGCACTTTATTCTACTTGTCAAGCCCTGTCATTGGATACCCATATGGATGGGATTGAAAAAAATAAGTTATTCACCATTTTGTAGCGGCGGACATCTCGAATTTTTATTTCGTAAAGTGCAATGTGTTCTACTTGTCAATCCCTTTCATTTGATACCCATATTCTGTAGGTACCTTAAAAATAACTAGTCCGCCATCTTGTATATTTAGCCATGTTGGATTTAGGATGACGTCACATAAAATTTCAAAATTTCAGCTCAATCGGTTGAGGGCAAGTGCCTTAAAATTAAGTTGTAAAATTCCACCCGAACACACATAGTTACATACATACATACATACATACATTGCAAGTTAAATAAAAGCTTGTAAATAGATTTAACGTAACCATAATATGCTGTAAGAGCAGTGTGAGAATCAGCAAATTGTATTAATGTCTTCAGGGCATACACAAACCTACATATTTAGCTTTTTACAGACAATATCAATATGCAACATCCAATTACAGTTTTCGTCCAGTCCAGAATTAATCCTAGCACTGCACTATTTTGTTAACAGTTCTCCGTTGAACTCAAGATAGATTTTTTTATACAGAGATTACAAAATTGATTACAGTTAAGGTGACCCCGCCTAAATGACTGTTAAATCCTAGGAACAGCAAGTGGGCGGTGAATCCAGACGCCAATACAGTCGGATTATAATTCCAGTACCTTTATGAACATTTATTGTAGTAGACCATTCAAGGTGACTCGAATTATTCAGGTCGCATAATATCACATCGACTATTTATAATGTCATAGGTAAATAATAAAAAAATAATTATATAGTTTATGACAAAATTTAATAATTTAATGCAATTTCGTAACAATACCGTTGAAAGGCTCAATTACATACTCTACTGGCTTGGCAATGACTTGGGCTTCGGGAGCGACGATGGGCTCCACAGCAGGAACAGGCTCAGGGGTGACGGGCACTGGGAGGTGGTTGCCTTCAACGTGGGTACCGTCGAGGCCAGCAGTGTACTTAGTGACGTAGGTCTTGCCATCATCACCGATGTACGTGGTCTCGCCTTCAATGATCATGACGTAGCCGGTGCCCTCGTGGTCAGGCACGAGCCGGCCCCTCTCGGACACGACTGTACCCTCGGCCGTGACGTACCGCAGCGCGAACTGACCGAACTCGTCGTGAACCTCCTCGTGTTCCAGAGCTGGTAGTCTCCGACGCGCCTCGACGGCTGCGTCAGGACTGCCTGGTGCGGCCAAAGCCACTGCGAACAGGGACACGGCTACCACAAACTGTAAACAAAAGCAAGTAGTTTAGGCATTTATAAAAATGATGAAATAGGTGCATAGATTTACATAAGTTTGAATATTTTTATAGTACACATTAGATACAATATAGGCCAATAACAGTTGTATAAAATACTTACGAATTTCATGTTGAAATAAGTGATATTGAAGTAAGCGATGAGGAGACACGATGTGTATTGCTCAAGTTGCAAACTGATGCCATTTCCCTCGGCAACCTGTGCTTATATACTGGACATAATTACGTTTTCGAAAAATGTGCAATTAAGTTAAATTAGTAAACTTGAACAGCGGATCGTTAGTAATGAGGGTAGTTTACATACGAGTACATTGCCACAAGTTTAATCTCGAATTTAGAAACTTGTGTAATTAATACAATTGTCGGCCTTTTTGTTGTTAATCATTATTACCATTAATCACCATGCTTGGTTTGGGCGATTCAATGATTTTAGATATTTCAAGTTACGTCGTATATCCGATGATTCAGGCTCACTTAGAAAGGACACATGTACATACTTAAAGGATATTCTTAAAACTCATTGTTAAGTGCTAGGATTGAATACCTTTCACGTTCTATTAGAGATGCACACGGCTTGAAACACGACTTTATTTCATACGGAAAGTAAAATTTATGAGTGTAAAATTATCCGAACACGAGATAGACACCTTTCAGTAATTTTATAACTTTAATCTTTACTGGAGTAATACACTACACATAATATTATATTAATACACATAATATTATATTTTCCCCAGAAGTCAATAATACTTTAATGGAAGTCTACCGAGTCCGGCATGTTTCAGCCGAGTCGCTCTCTATAGCTCTATAGTACTTAACATTATTAATTCTTTATCCTATCAAGCATAACAGTCCCTTTCAGAATAGTATCTTTGAGATTAATGTCTGACCAAAAAGTATTGAAGAGAAATCTTTATAAAAGTATCCGATGATTAAATTGATAACGTGGTGTTTTTTGTGAAGAGATTGGCCCAAACAAGTCTTATCTGACAAAGCCCTTTTTGGCTCCTATGGGCGGCTTAGACGAACCCTTTCAGAGCAGAGATCAATGCGCACACGGCGGCGGCACGATTTATAAGAAAACCGCGGTTTAATGGTAACTGTAGTTTCCGGGTATTTAATCTTTAGTAATATTGCACTTCATCTAATTTGTACTGCCGTTAGTTCACTGAAAAATGATACTCTGTGATCACCCTGTTTGGTACAAATTCACTCTTAGACATAATTATGTAGATCTATTCTGAGGGTCTATATATCGTACGGTTTCATTTGGTGGATTCGAAATCCACATGAGCCTTTAGCAAATACATTTGTTTATTTGTACAAATGAGTTCTTTAATAATATAGTGCCTGTATATTAATTTAGTTATTCCATTATCTCAAACAAATAGCAATAAAATACTGTCAACTGTTGAACCCTTGATGTCCGCTCTGCTCTCTCACGTGAGGCACGCGACAAGCATCAGATACGGCAGTCTCAAATAAAAGTCTGACAAAGTGAAAATCCGCGGCGAGCGCCAACTTTTAATGTTGTGCTCCAACCGCACTCGTTTCATTTGTAACAAGTGTGTCAACTCACTTTGTTCGTATTGCCATAAGTGTTGATGTGTGTCAGTCAAAGACATTAAACATATGCTAGTATATACATATGTATACCACAAATATCCTTGGTGTGAGGGCTAGTTAAGTTGTACAGCTTAGTTGAGTGTGTGTAAGTTATACAGTTATGAGAGGGTCCGTAGTAATTTCTAAAAGTAGGAAATTCTGTGAATGGCACCGACACATCAACCCGTTAGTGACAGGCAGGTCTCCTTCAAAGTAATTCATATGTGGCTTGTTAATCAAATCCTGAAAACGGAAAGCTTTTCATTTTATTACAACCAGTTATTTATCTTCAGAATGATTTATATCCCCGCGGCGTTTGATTTGTTTACTCTTTTGCTCACTTTACAAGCGAGTATATTAACTACCATAAACGAGAACATACCGTATAAATCGCAACACCAAATAAAATCTATCGCAGTCGGTTGTTCCACCGTGTTCTGTTCGAACAAAAACGTCGGTACGTCAACAAACAGAAACGCTACCACAAATAAAACTACACACAGCGGAAGTTTTTTTAGCAAGTAAAATAACGATACAACACTCGAAAGTGAATAATCAAAAATATGAACGAACAGTGGCAACTAAAAACGTTACGCTCGGAATTGTAAGCGCAACTAATTTGTTCGCAAACTTTGTTCCCAACTGTTCCTCCGAATGAATATATTTCTGAGTTTCCTTTATTGATATAAAAACTGATGTTGTCTGGTTGTGGGTTGTATGGTTGTTATGACGTAATATTTGTCATGTTTAAGGTACATTTTCTTTTTTGTCACAGAGGCTTGTAATCCTATTTTTGGATCAAAATAAGAAAGTATGTCACAATATTTTTAGGGCACTCCCAAAAAAATTTCGTAAGTAGCGCTAACCCTTACCCTTCATCCAGAATTCAGTGTAACAAACAAAAATTTATGACACGATCGTAGTTTCCATATGATCTGCGAGAGAGAGGAACGGGCCGCGCCATCACATTCCAGCGGCGCGCGCGGGTAAATATCCGTGAAACTCATCGTCCCGAGCCGGCCGGTAAATCGCTTTAAATATCCATTACTCACGGACATGCATTTTATAACGGCACGGCATAAAAAATGTTATTGACGTCATAAAGCGATAGTCAATATTGAGTCCAGTGTGGGGCGGCCGGCCCCCGATGTGACGATTTATCAGTGATCCGTGTTCAACTTTATTTGGTATAAAATCGAGCTTTTCTTTTATGGCTTTGCAGTCCACTGCTGTTTGTTGAGTAGGATACCCGGCGCAGTGCAACGCCGTGTAATGTTGACACAGTCTCATACTGTTTTCATGCAAATATAAAGGCAAAAAGTTGTTCGCGAATGCATCTAACCAAATTTTAATATACAAGGACCGAACGTTTTATCCTAAGTGGCGTTATTTGAGCACAAATTGAGTTTATTTCGTCGGAGGCATAAAGCGAGGAGTGTGTGCCGTAGTTAGCATAATGTAGTAGATAGTCTGCAGTGCTGGAGCACAGCTCACAGTGGAGCGCCGGGAGCGAGCGCCGGGAGCGGAGCGGAGTGATGTTACGTATAGTTCTTTAGCTACGGGACACTAATAGACTCGCCATTTGGATACTCTCCACATAAAAGCTAACAATTTACGGTGCTTACAAATTGTTTTTGTGTAGCACTAAATCACTAGCCTTTACTCCAAACCCAAGTACTTATGTACAGACAATATTTTACTCAAATATTTAAAAAAATACGCTATTCGCTCGTATACCCGCCCTTCTGTGCCTAGAACTATAAAAACATCGAGGCTTCGTAGAAAACGACAAGCACTCTAAATGGGCGGTAACGTAACGTAGAAGTGTTATATTTAATGCACTATTGTTGTCGCAATTGGTTATGAAACCACTGGTTGAGCTGCAATCCTGTTGTCCCTTCCAATGATAAATGATTCGTGAATGAGTACAGACAAAGAAATTCATACAAAATGTAGGTTGTTAAACCTAGTTGTTAAATTAAGATCTAAATATAGATGAAAATTAATCAACGCACAAACCATGCCGACTTGCCCTTTGTACCTCTATATATGATTGCCTTCAATTCAGTATCTAGGCGGAGAGAGCTGTCGGCTATCAGCCTCAGTTTGTAATTACCTGGAAGTCAGTCGGACATTCATCGTGAAATGTACTCAAGTGAACTGACCTGCACACCAGCCTGCTCATGATTACCTTCTCAATAACCCAAGCTTTTGTTTCGTTAATGAAATACTGCCTACTTTTATTGCTGATCCAATATCAATTCAAACCAAATAGGCAATAAGCCTTTCCCGCAGCTAATTAAAAAAAAAAAATCAATTCCAATAAAATATAACAATGAAAATTGTTCCAAATGAAGCAAAAACACGCTTGTAATAATGAGCTGCCGATCCATTTCCAATTACGGCTGGATCAACAGCGGGCACATTTCAATATGTGCACAAATATCTGGCGGAGAAAGCGTTTCAATTACCTATCACAACTGAGCGCCTGGTATCTCCGCACACGAATCTTTCTAATTACGAACATCGTTTTGTTAGAAAACCATGTGAAATGTTCATAGATCGTGGATTGGAAACTTGACACACTTTGTTGAAAGGTTATCTTAACTTAGGTTTAGAAAATGATCAATTATAAACTGGAATTAGAAGACTGTATAATTTATTTATTTTTTGATTCGAGGTTTTTATCCACATGGATGTATCAATCCTAAAATCTTATACTTGACGTCTATTACATAAAAAAGGACAATGGGCGATTCCGGTCCAAATGTCCACCACGAACGAGACCTATATGGCTAGATAGCCCGTTAAATATAGAACATTTTTTGTTATGAAAGTAAAAAAAAATATAATGCCAGAAAAAAGTTATAGCAAAATTAAATAAAACATTTTATAGATTTCTTCAATTTCATTTTTTCAATTACTTTTCGTAATGTTCGATTTTCGTACTTTCTGTAACTTCTGACAAAATAGAATTGTTCATTATTAGAGAGAAGACACCACCAGTTACATCGAACTTTCTTAGATCCAGGAACCGCTGAGTATATTCAAGCACTTCTGGCGCCTCAATTGGTTAGTGATTCGTACATCCATCGGGTAAAAAAATATGGGCTGTTTATATGCAAATGTGTCTTACTCATCTTAGTTTTAGATAAAGTGCGAAAATGGAAGTGGAATAAAATAAAAAATAATAATGATAACATACAAAAACTACCGAAAATTAAGAATACATATTTGGCTATAATTTTTTTTTGGCATTGTTTTTTTTTTAACTTTCTTAGTAAAAGTTACTCTAAATTAAGTGGACTATTTAATTATATTGGTCTCGTTCGTGGTGGACATTTGGACCAAACTTCATACATTCTTGCCCAATCTCCTTTAAGTGGCCTTTGGCATTTTTCATGATATTGAATAAGATGCGTAATAAATTAATTGCATTTTCACAATCGGCAATGGTTAGTAAGTGAAAAAAAAATAGCACATCCAATTAGAATATGTGTATTAGGCCTATCTAACTAGGTATATTTAATTAAACTGTGTCGCTATAAAGCAGAACGTGTTCCACGAGTAATACATTTTTGACTTAGTACTAAATCGCACTGTCTGAATACTAACAACGTATGAAGGAACAATAAAAAACGCCGTTCTACGTTTGTGCGGCGCATGAATGACTGTAATTTCATTTGGAAGCGGCACAACTTAAATTGAACTCTGTTGCTTTGTAATAACGGTGTTACTGGGTGTATTAGATTATTTTTTGTAACCGTCTCGCCAGTTAAGTAATATAATATCCGAGTGACGTTTTCCATTTGTATGCAAATGCAGCGAGCGAGGAGGCGACGAGCGCGCGACGGCGCCGCGACATCGCCGCGAAATGGATACGTCTTAAGTAATGGCTTTATTAAAATTGTTCTTATTCATGTTTGTTTGTTTTGTGCATCCGAGGCTTAACTTACACACTATTATAATATTGTTATTACTTTCAGCATTCTTCACACCCAACAAGCTAGCATGGCTTTTGGTTGAACGCTTTTAATTTTACGAGTACCTATGTCTTGGGTTTTAAGACGTCCTCTTATTGTTTTTTGATAAAAGTCTGATACTTCAACTCAAAATATCAATGACTTATCTTTATGACAAAATATTAACGAAACTACACAACATAAAGTACACAAATATGATAGTAGATACCGGTGCAGCGAGAATTGAATCCCGCGCCCCGGGAGTAAACAAGAATTGATCGCATCATTTATAACGCGCGATTTAGATAGCCGGGAGACGCGCCACCATTACTCAATGCGCTGTGCACACTCACAACAGTAGGATAACACGACAAAAACAATACCACTACCATTTCCGTACAAAGGTTATTTTGGTCCATTTGTACATATTTTGGTCCTTCAGGATGCAGTATTTAGTGTCGTATTTTTATAGGATATAGAATAGAAAAGGTATTAATTACGATCCTTAAGCTATATTTATTTATTTATTGGGCTTAGATACTTTTGGAACATACATTGTATATTAAAAATACATTTAGTTGTGCCATCTATCAAAGATGCTTTGTAATAGTGAACTTAAACTACTGTGCAAAATATTTTCTTGTGGCTCTCCCTAACGCCCCGTCAAACGTCTTCCCTCAATTGTTTTTTTTTCATCGTCCTATGTTAGTAGGTGTCTTGATGTGCTGTGATCATAGCCCAATCACTAGTGACGTCACTTTTTGTTTGACGTTCACGGACCGCGCTTTTTCAGCTGGACTCTGAAATAAATGATGTGATTTCAAGTTTTGCGGCGCGGGCGACACGATAAATGGAACAATGTTCAGTAGAACCAGGTTCAGTACCTACATTTTGAATTACATAATTATAGACAAATGTTTTAAAGCTCCTAATTTCCTACTTTAATAAGGACTGGCTAATTGCCAAGAATACACAAGGAAGCTAAGTATTCCAAATAAATGTCAGGCTAAAGTTACTTCTTCTAATCTAAAGTGACCATCTAAAATGTGGTCACTCGACTTCTGCATTCTAAGTTCGATATTTATACTTTAATAGAAACAGCTATTGATGTGACAGCCTGATTCGGAACTATTTTGGGCTACTCCGATTATAACAAACTAATCTGCGTTTTAAATATACCTTGACCACAGCACTTCAAAAGCCAGTATGATCCAGGACAGCAGGACACAGAAAAGCAGCATCAGGAAGGCTGGCGCTGCTTGACCGAGGGCGAGGGCTCGAGGCCTGGCTCCTGAACAAGCAGGCATGGTGCCGGCGAACCGAGCGCGCATGGCCTTCACGTGACCACGTTCTAAGAGACGTAGAAGACTGCAACATGAAACAAAAAGCATACTTGAGTGCGACCCTTAAAATCTCTCTGGGGTCCACCTGATTAACAGCAGGCTATTTCATATTCAGGCAGTCGTGTACCAATATTGCCTTTACTGCAGACAGCTCCGAATTATACCTGCATTTTTTACAGAATCACATCATCGTATTGAAGGTTACCGAACACAACGTCTACTTCTAGTTTTAAAATAATCTAATTTATAATGAAAGAACAAATCGTGTTTCATTGAAACTTACAGGTAAGAAGATATCCCCGTTATCTTAGCGGGTGCTTCCCGAGAGGTTTGCCGAATGTATTGTTATTTACCCCTCATTTTGTGAAGGTGTTGTCGCATGAGAGGGTCGACCTCGTAACCATTGATCAGAAACAATTTTAGTTACAGTGAGATCAGTTTTTTTGTTCCTAATTAAGTCTAATGTTCGTCTGGTGCAATTATGATGAAAAGGGCAGACTTCTAGACCCAAGAAACTGGCATAGAAATCAGTGAGAAGTGGTGATGTTTTCTTTTATATGGTCGAAACTCCCTGACCTCCAATCAAAGAACTCCTTGTAAGGGCTCCGCTTCTGTGCCATGATGTAGACGTGAGCCGGCAGCATCATCTGCAGTGCTCCAAGGTTGCACAGCTCCTCATCCTCGTATGTCTTGGAGATCACCTGAGCTGCCGTGTACGGCTCCGTGTGGAATGCGTATTCTAGAACATTCCAATAGAAATATGAACTTGTTATTTTAAATTGTAGTTCTTTAAGTAAGTAAAATAGTGGTACGTACTGCCAGTTCGCAGTAGTTCGACACCCGTGTTCACAGTTTGCAGCACTGGGACGGTTCTTTTAGCTTTTGTCACCTTCTTGTCCCTCAACTCATCTTCTTTCACGTTCTTGAATCCGCTGTAGTAAAAGAATCCGGGATTCTGCAAAAGTACAATCAAAAAAGTTTGAGATCTGTTCAAGCAAAAAGCAACTACATACCTCTACTTCATATGATTACATACGTCAAGCCAACCCCTCGTGTACCCAATATCCTCAAATATCAATTCGAAGTCGCTGTTGATGAGTCCGTCGAGGTTGCCAATAGACGGTGCTGCTGCGTTCAGGAGCCAGGAGACCACGCTACTAGTGTAGTAGTTGTACAGCAACATGCTCGTCAACCCAATTACCAGTAGGGTTAATCTGCGACCTAAACATAATCATTTGAAGTACTTTGATCGAATGTCGAAACTGAATCTGTCTCGATACCAGATCCAATAGGTATTTTTTCAGCTGTTGTTGATGTGAAAACGTAATATAAATAAAAACGCTATTATGTAACGCACCTTGACTCGAATATGTTTCCAACAATTGTACTCCGTCTTCATAACCTGAGTACATAATAAATTATCATTAAAATACGTCGTTAGAATAAATTGCCAAATCCTACTTCAACGCTCAACCAAAATTATAAATTGTGTTACATGTTTCCAAACGTAGGCTTTATTAGAATCACAACAACATGTTGTTATGTGAACTGAAGGTCGTTGCCATGGAGATTAAGACATAGATGAAAGTATTTTATTTTCAAGACTTCTTTGAACTTATCTAACCATTGTAGTTTTTTGTTATTAGCCAGCTTATCATGACTTTATCATACCCTGTTGACAAACAGCAGCAAACACGCTGAAGAAGGCGTAGAGCCCAGGTTTGGGTCTACTCTCCATCCGCGCCGCTCCTGTGAGGACGAAGGTACATGCGATGCCAGCGATGAACGCGCAGCCCCACACGCCGTGGGACATGGGCGTGAGGAATCGGTTCTCATACTGACCAACGCCTGTCTCCGGAATCAGGTAGTAGAACTTGGTCCTGGTGGATAATAAAATAATTACTATAGCTACCAAACCCTGCTTTGGTTTTTTAAAGAGAAAAGTAATTTTATTCTCTGTCCTGTATTTGTAAGTAATTCTGGGAAAAAAATGTATTGATACTTGCTGCAGATTAGTGGTAGGTGGATGGATTATGTCTACCCAGTCCAGCCATTTAGGGAATATTCTAGCGCATGTGCTGGATAGATCCTGCTCTTCCCAAAACAATGCATTGGTCACGGCCTGGAAGAAATCAATTAAATTATTAATCAATTAGCAAACAAGTGTAATTACTAGTTACTAAATTACCAGTGTAGAATTCCTCTTCGGAGAACCAATCCAGCGACCTGCGATGCTGTAATTAAATCTGGAAAAAATTAAGCATTTAGGACCAAACAGGCTTTAAATCGGATATCCCATTGTGCGCCTGCTATGCTAGGATGTGGTGTTACCTAAAGTTGTGTTGTTCCTTGATGGTGTTGAGCATCTGGGATGTGATCTTCGTCATGGCGGCCACTCCTGCCGTGTACGTCATCTCTGACAGCATCTCCGGGTAGAACATCTCCGGCTGGTCTACTATCTGAATGTGACATACATAGTTTGTTTAGTAGCACCATTGCAGGAAAATGTCCACAGAAGTATTAGAAAGTATCGATTTACAAACCACAGATATGGCCCGCAGAGTTAAATTTTGGAAATTCCATCGGTTATAATATTTGTAACCTTTCAATTTTATCTCTAAGCCTGCAAGAATCAAACACCAATACTGTGAAAAAATAATTTCATCTCCGATTTTTTTGGAACACATTGATTGGGTAATTTTAGAAAAAAATATGTTATGTTCAATGTGACAAAATAGTCAGGAAGAAAAAGAAATACGTAGCCAGATAGGCTGAAGGCATTACTTACGCTATCGTATTGTGAAAAAGCACGCAAAGGTTTCTTCCAAAAATAAAATTTCAGCACCTCAATATTTTGTTTGTTTAAAAATTCTCCATTCAAGAATAAATTGAGAATAAATAATTCAAATTACGAGTTTTTATAGCGAAAAAATAATACTTCACCTGTTTCAGGTCGCCAGCTACCAAGACGATTGACCTCTAAATTATTTCCTTGTATTTTACCAAAATTGTAAACGTCTGTCAATGTGTAATTATCACCTATAAAGTCACAAGGATGCATAAGTAAATTAAAGTGACTCCTTACAATAAATTAATATCTATGCTCAAAGATTTACCGCCATTGTAAGAGGCCACAGCAATATCAGCGTCAACACTTAGGTTTAATTGTTGAAATGATTGTTGAATGTAATCAGTGCAGTTGTCAGCATCTTCAATATCAGTCAGTACTAGCCAGGGGTGCGTTGCGTCAAACAGCTTATTTTCTGAAGCCTGCGAAACATAAAATTATTTTCTAAGCACTTCATAATGGGTACTTATCAAAAGTATATTACTTAATGAGTAATGCTTGGAATTCAGTAATCCCAGATATTAATCATTCTCTAAGTAATGAGGCGCATTTGTATTCTTCTGATCGTTTGGGCTACAAGTTTCCTTAAATTCATCTTTGACATTAAAAAGCCTCATTATCCTTAAAAAAATCATCATCCTCCGAGCCTTTTTCCCAACTATGTTGGGGTCGGCTTCCAGTCTAACCGGATTCAGCTGAGTACCAGTGCTTTACAAGAAGCGACTGCCTATCTGACCTCCTCAACCCAGTTACCCGGGCAACCCGATACCCCTTGGTTAGACTGGTGTCAGACTTACTGGCTTCTGACTACCCGTAACGACTGCCAAGGATGTTCAATGACAGCCGGGACCTACAGTTTAACGTGCCATCCGAAACACAGTCATTGATGTCTAAGATTTACTTAGAAAGTACATACAAACTTAGAAAAGTTGCATTGGTACTTGCCTAACCTGGAATCGAACCCGCGCCCTCATACTCGAGAGGTTGGTTCTTTACCCACTAGGCCACCACGCGCCTGTATCCTTAAAAAAATGATATATCCTTATTATGCTTAGTACCACATCAGGTACATTACATAATTAACAAAAGCTTTTACAACTCCAACAGATTCATTGAAGACAGCCGGCACATGTACTTGTATCTCCACGCTATGGGTATCACAGCCGAATGGAGCCTTTGTGCAACACATCGTATTTCGTATCTGTATCATAAGCTTGGAACAATGTTACCTCGTGCAGCACTAGAGGCGTCCTGCGGCAGTGCGCGTCGAGCAATAAGCCCACAGCCACTGGGCTCCGGTACACGGCACGTACCACGTCAGTGTTCACGCTCTCATCAATGCGACGGACGGACACACGGACGCTCTGCTTTGTTAATTTGTGTACTAGTATAGTGTTGTCTGGGGGCATTCCAATAGGTTAGGGGTAACATCCCAAATGTTAGGCTTGAATATTGATTCGGATCGCATGGGAATTCAGTGCTAGGGAATAAATGATGTCCCAAGGCATCATACATACATATTGAAGGTACTATAATAAGTTGCAACAAATAATGAATTTAAATACATTTGATATTTTTTTCATGAAATAGAGTAATGTTGTAATAATTAAGCAATATACTTACAATATCGACTCTGACACGTAAAATAGCAGACGTGTCGCAAATCTTTGTGCTTCACATAATCAGCAGCCAAGTTGGCCACATTCAAGTTGAAACCCTCTATAACTTGCATTAAGCCAAACAGTGCTGTTATTAAAATCATTTTGTATTGCCGATGCATCGGCGAATGTGAACAATTGCCGTTTGACGCGTATCGCGTTACTATAATGGCCGGCGTTTAGCTGTCCGTCAAAATCAACGTCAGTCAGATAATATGATGTGCTAGGGCTTTACATATGGGAGGGTTTTGCAAATGGATTTATGAGCGATAAGATTTTCTGGATTAGTAGTCCTGTAATGTGGTTCAGATGTTATAAAATAATTATTGCTACATGTTCGTATAATATTATTGAAAAGATTCTCTCCATTCACAGGGGTTTATTTGAACAAAATATTTATATTTATATTACAGTTATTTACACAGACTTTAGAAACGATATTAATACGTAATATCGTATTTTATTTGCTTTAAGCAAAACCTTCAGATCTTGTTTCAATATAACAAGCTTGAGGTAAAAGTATTTTATGAGCACCATTTGCAGACAGAATTAAATTGCAGATAATATATAATTTTAAATCCAGCACAAAGAAAACCACGTGAAACAACAGAACCGCAAGCTTCACAACAACCGATGTAATATTAATGTACAGTCAACAGAGCACTCTCGTATTCTGCTGACGTTACCAGATAGACGGTTAAAATCATCGCGGAACAAAAGGCCAATTTGTCTACAAAAGATTTTAACTGCATTTTATTTTAAAAATGGCTCCCGCCAGCAGATTCACTCACTCTGGAGGGAGCACAGATTGACAATCAGCTATCTAAGACTAAAAGAGTTTTTCAAATCAGTCTAGTGTTTCCTGAGATTAGCGCGTTCAAGCAAGAAAACTCTTAAGCTTTAAAATAATATAATGATGTAGACATAATAAAAGATAATAGCAATAAATATATATTTTTAAGTGTTGCCTTCAATATGACACAAATTAAGCTAGAGTATTTTTTATTACTCGTACTCCTGACACGTTCATGAAAAGACTCTCATTAACTCGGAAGGCATTTACGTTGGAGTCTGTCGCTCATTCTGAGGATATGTATTGTTTGTGCTTATCTCACAATTATTACTACCATCTGACCTTCATAGTCAGGTAGCGTGAGTGTTGTAACGGGACAATCCCGATTCTACGCGGGGAAATGGACCACACTTTATATTACCTACAGTACATCTTGATGATTTCCTCGTAAATATTCTGTCACTAGCTTCTGCCAGCGGTTTCACCCGCATCCCGTGGGAACCTCGGCACGGACCCGGATAAAAAGTAGCCTATAGCCTTCCTCAATAAATGGGCTATCTAACACTGAAAGAAATCAAATCGGACCAGTAGTTCCTGAGATTAGCGCGTTCAAACAAACAAACAAACTCTTCAGCTTTATAATATTAGTATAGATTACTCTTATACACGTTACAAATTATAGTTTAAGGGTATCTGTTAAACGTCAAAACTTCATGAATGCAAAATGAAACCTTTTTACTTTTTTCTTCTTTGTTTTGTGTTTTACTTTTGTTTTTATAACTGACACTAGGAAAAATGTCATGAAGAAAAAAATTGTATTTTAATTTTATTGTTTATTGTAACTAATTCTTTTACTATGATTAAAGGCTATAAGAAGACTATTCGCTTTGATTAAAACCCTGTCTGTGAGGCATTGTAAACATTGGTGACCCCGACGTGATCGCGGCCGAACTCAAGACTTGGCGGCGTGGCGGCGGCGGCCGTGGCGTGATGACCATACCGGACCCAGCCGTTATCATGCTCATAACGGAATGTGGTAGTGAGTGACGCGGTTTGGCCATAGGGAAGTACGCCCAATCTTAGTTCTATTTACTTTGGAGTCAGATAACCCCTAATTGAAATGCCTCAACCTATTTAATCTATGGAACGACTACCGACCCCTACTTTGAACTTCTTCTACTTGCACCTCGCTTACGGACGCACCCTGGCATTTTCCAGATTCGCTGTGTACACCTGCTTCTTGGGTTCCTGTGGAATGCGCTGTTACTGCTAGATATCTCTATTTGCTTGCTACAGCAAATGCTTGCTGCATCTTGTGCTGCGTGACCTCTTTGCTCGCGTGCGTCGCTGACTGAAGTTCGTAGTCGTTGCCTGTGCGCGACTAGCACGGTTTGGCTTTGCTTTCTTTAACTTTACATACCGTGTCTAATACTGGAATAACTTATTTCTTGACGGCCTGTTCAGTTCTTATAAGCTTCCACTATGTCTGCTGATTTGAAAGCTCTTATTCGGCAGCGGGGTTCAATAAAGGCTAGAATAACTCTATTTGATAAATACTTAAAATCTGTTAAACTGATAGAAACTGATAGCATTCCTAAACAAATTATACTTGAAACTGAGATAAAACTAACAAAATTCAAGGAATTGTTCACACAGTTTGATGAATTAAAAACTAAAATTGATGAATTAGATCCCACACAGTTGGAAGAAAATGACTTGATAGAAAGTGACTTTTGTTCTAAGATTGCTAAAGCTCAATTGTTAATCGAAGATCTTAGCCCTACTGCAAATACTAACTATAATTCTTTAGCCAACTCTCAAAGTAATAAACAGGATAGCCACTATAGTCACAATATTAAATTGCCTACCATTCAGTTGCCTACCTTTGATGGAGACTACTTGAAGTGGATGGAATTCAGAGACACTTTTGATTCATTAATTAACAATAATGACAGTATTTCTGAAATAAATAAGTTTCATTATCTTCGTTCTTCATTAGTGTCAGGAGCGTCTAATGTAATTAAGTCTATTGATTTCACGGCTACCAACTATAAATTAGCGTGGACTATATTGACTGAACGCTTCGATAATAAAAGGATAATAACTAATAACCATCTTAAAGCTATTTTGAATTTCGACAATATAACTAAAGAAAATTACAAATCTTTGCGTTACATGATAGATTATTACTCTAAAAATATTAGAGCCCTGTCTTCTTTAAATGATCCTGAATCCCGCTGGGATATTTTACTTGTATACATCATGGCATCAAAACTAGATGGCGCCACAAGTCGCAAGTGGGAGGAACATAGGAATACTATTACCACTGCTCCGACAATTGAGGAATTCTATACCTTTTTAAGAAACCGTGCTGACGTTTTAGAAACCGTGCAGTAAACTACTAATACTAATAAATCTGATAAACAATATTATTCTAAAGATATTAAACAAACCAAGTCACTTGTTTCTTCTAACATAAATGATAATAAAAAATGTGTTGTATGTTCACAAGACTATATAAATGCGAAAAGTTTAAGAATATGTCTGTAGATGCTAGATTTAATGAAGTTTCCAAGCATAAGCTTTGCCATAATTGTCTGCGTCCTGGTCATTTCTCCACTCACTGCAAACATAACTCTTGCAAATTCTGTAATAAAAAACCGGCCAAGTGCGAGTCGGACTCGTGCACGAAGGGTTCCGTAAATTACAGTTAAATCAACCTATCTCAAAAACTATAAGAGATACTTTGATCAAACCAAAAATCGTTGAAAGAGTTAATTAGCATGCATCACCTCTATTTTTTTTAGAATTTTATACCCCGTAGTTATAAAAATAGAGGGGGGGGACATACTTTTTACGACTTTGAGAGCTGATATCTCAAAAACCGTTCACTTTAAGAAAAATGTTTTTTAGAAAACTTTATATCATTTTAAAAGACCTTTCCATTGATACCCCACACGGGTATGTACATCGAAAAAAAAAAATTCATCCCTCAGTTACATGTATGGGGGGCCCCACCCCCAATTCTTTTTTTTACTATTTAGTGTCATATTTTTGTAGCGGTTCATACAACATTTTGGCTACGGAACCCTAAAAAGCACAATTTATTGCTACATATGTAGATCACAGTCTAACACTGACAAGGCAAACTCATCTGTTGACAAGACTTCTGCAGTATCACCTCCTCAAGAAGCAAGTTCTTCCCAGGCAACTTCTACTATTGCTTTGTTCAATCCTGTGTCACACTCTGTGGCAACACCTGGGCAGATCCTGCTATGCACTGCTCAAGTCAATATAATTGACAGTCAATCTTCTGAGAATTATACTGTTAAAGCTCTCTTAGACAATGGAAGTCAGTCTTCATTCATTACTGAAAGATTGCAGAGAAAAATGAATTTGTCTTGTTCCAATACAAACATATCGATTGCTGGTATAAATAATAAAGTGACTAATACTAATAAAATGTGTAACATAAAACTTAAATCGCGGATTAACTTATTTCAGACTAATGTAAAATGTCTTGTTGTGCCTCAGATTACTGGTACATTGCCTAGTACATTTGTTGACTCCTCTGACTTCAACTTTCCTAAATCTATAAACCTAGCAGATCCTACCTACTATATACCCTCTGAAATAGACATACTGCTAGGTGCTGATGTTTACTGGGAAATTGTCGATTCTAAACAAATTAAATTAGGAAAAAATAAACCTACACTACAAAAATCTAAACTAGGTTGGCTCGTGTCTGGCCCGACCGGTGTGAGATCTACTCCTTCTCTTACAACTCATTCTAACTTTTCTCAGGAGATTAAGGACACTCTGACTAAATTCTGGGAAGTTGAAGATATTCCTACCTTTTCAAATAAAAACCTTAAGCTTTCTAATGAGAAACAGTATTGTGAAAGTCATTTCGTGGAAAACACTGTCCGCTTGAATGATGGAAGGTTTTGTGTAAAAATTCCTCTGCGTGAAGTCCCAAGTGAGGCTTTAGGAGACTCTTATTTTGTTGCTAAAAGGCGTTTCTTAAATTTGGAAAGAAAACTGGATAAATCTGGAATGAAAAATGACTATGCTGAATTTCTTAATGAGTATCAGCAATTAGGACACTTAACTGAAGTAACACGTCCGAACTTCGGATATTATATTCCTCATCATGCAGTAATTCGCGAAAGTAGTGAAACCACCCGCCTAAGAGTAGTATTTGATGCATCTTGTAAAACCTCTTCAAACAAATCGTTCAACGATATCCAGTTTGTTGGACCAGTTGTTCAGGACGATTTGATGTCGATTCTACTCAGGTTTCGTAAGTATGCCTATGTAGTGACAGGCGACGTTGAAAAGATGTATAGGCAGATCATGCTAAATGAATCACAGCGCCATCTACAGCTAATACTCTGGCGGGAAGACAAAAGCCAGCCAATCAAAGTATTTCAATTGAATACTGTCACTTATGGAACAGCTTCAGCTCCATATCTGAGCACAAGGTGTCTTGTGCAGCTCGCATCAGAGTGTTCTAATGAAGCTGTTGCCAAGACGATTAGGCATGACTTCTATGTAGATGACCTATGTACTGGGTCAGATTCAAAATCTCAGTTGAAGGCCAATATTTCAGGAGTAATTGGCAAACTCGCAGAAGGCTGTTTCCCTTTACGGAAGTTCAGAACTAATTCTCCTGACATTTTTGACGACTTACCTACTACTGTCTTATCTCAGGACTTCAGTAAAGAATCTTCTGTTTTAGGATTGAAATGGTCACCTAGCCTTGACATTTTGCATTATTCAGTCGAAACTAAATCTACTCCTAAAACAACTAAACGCTCTATATTGTCAAGTTCGTGCCGAATATTTGATCCCTTAGGTCTCTTATCTGCTTGCACTATTTTCCATAAAATCTAATTACAGAAACTTTGGTTACTTAAAATCGACTGGGATGATGAAATCCCAAAGGATATTGAAAGCTCATGGAAAGAATTCTATAAAGAAACTGAATATTTTACTCAGATTCAGATACCTAGATACATTTTCTGTTAACCTAACCTCTTTTCTGATGCTTCATAAGAAGCGTATGGTGCATGTATTTATCTAAAGTCAAGTATTAGATGTAAGATTAAATGTAACTGATTGTGTGCTAAAACTACAGTTGCTCCTTTTAAGGCTGAAACAATTCCCCGTTTGGAATTGTTAGGTGCTTTACTTAGTGCTAAACTATATTCCAAAGTCCTTCATTCTTTAAAACTTTATTTCACGCTCAGTATTTTCGATCACGGCTTCTCTATAATAATGCTCTTTGGTGGCATGGTCTTTCAGTTCTGACCAAGCCTGAAGATAACTTAAAGCTACTTTGCCTGAAATCAAAATAAGTTTAAATATCCAAACTATTACAACTGACGTTGTACCATTTCAAAATTACTACAAACTATATAAACTACAAAGGATATTTGCTTATGTATTAAGATTTATAAACAACATTAATAGGCTGAATACTAAACTTAATGGTGTACTTACTTGTTCTGAGTTGAACAATTCACTGGAGAACTATTAGCTTAGGTGTCACAGAGAGAAAACTTAAAACCTTTCTGGGTGCTAATAACGAACTGAAAAGGCTGTTCAGAGAAAATGAGCGTTTGATTAGCGACTACGCGGGCGGAGAAGGCATACAATTTAAATTCTCACCCGCATATGCAACGCATTCCGGGGGAATCTGGGAGGCCGGAGTCAAAACGGCCAAATTCTATTTTAAAATGTATAGCGGATAATTCTAGTTTAACCTTCGAGGAGTTATCTACACTCTCTGCTCAAATTGAGGCTAGTAAGTTAGAATTCGCGTCCCATTACTGCAATGTCAGCTGATCCATCTGATCTCTCCGCACTTACTCCTGGGCACTTTCTTGTGGGTAGACCGTTAACCTCACTGCCATCACCCGTGACTGAGAAGATCGGTATCAACCGGTACCAACTTATTGAGCGCCTACGGCAACACTTCTGGTCTCGTTGGGCAAAGGACTATCTAGCCACTCTACAGCAGCGTGTAAAATGGCAGCGAGAACAGCAGCCAGTTCGTGTCGGCGACTTGGTCTTCGTATTGGACGACCAACTACCACCCATGAAATGGCTTATGGGCCGCATTCAGAAGCTCTATCCTGGAACTGACGGTGTTTGCAGGGTAGTCGACGTCAAGACAGAGAACGGCGTCATTCATAGGCCCGTCTCTCGACTAGCCCTACTAAATTCCCATGAGCTCTTTGGGGAACATGTCCCCAAGGGGGGGGAGGATGTTAAACGTCAAAACTTCATGAATGCAAAATGAAACCTTTTTACTTTTTTCTTCTTTGTTTTGTGTTTTACTTTTGTTTTTATAACTGACACTAGGAAAAATGTCATGAAGAAAAAAATTGTATTTTAATTTTATTGTTTATTGTAACTAATTCTTTTACTATGATTAAAGGCTATAAGAAGACTATTCGCTTTGATTAAAACCCTGTCTGTGAGGCATTGTAAACAGTATCTTAAAAGCTAAGATTTAAAAAATCTGTAGGTAATCTATTTATAGATTTTCTCATCTAGTCGCTCTCACAGCTAAATAGGTAAGTCTCCTAACTTAGGTCCTATAATCCGGCCAAAACGAACCTTAAAATAAATATCTGCTGGGAAACCTGGAGCCGCTCAGTATGCCGTACATTGTGCAAACGGCCGTACCCCTGATGTTATTATAGAATTCAGTTTGCGGAACAGTTGCGATTATACAAATTGCCTCAATTACGGCATCGTATGAATATTTAACCCTTTGACCTTTTAACCCTCCCCAGGTAATGGTATGTTTGGTGCTTTAATCTTTTATATGTTTATTGATAGCCGAATAAAATAATTCTTTATGTAGCACTTTCCCGTTATGGAGTAGCGGATGGTTTCGCTCACAATTTGATTCGTATCGAGTAATAATGTTATTCAAGAACTCAGTCTGCTTTTTACATATTTCAGTAATAAAAGTAATGCAATTAAGCCTAAATGTAATGTAAAGTAATGCAGATAAGTAGTGCAGAAAATGTAAAAGATTTATACTGACCGGTAGGTATTATTAGATTGATATTAAAAAATATACAGTAACCGTTGCTTGTTAGAAGACCTCAAAATAAAACCTTAACGGTACTTAGCATTAACTATGATGCGCAGCATCTCACAATGTCCACAAACTCTAGGAAGTGCTGGTAGTTTGCGAATTATTCAATAAAAGTTCAAATTGTATCCATTTTTGTTGGAGTGAGCCTCTAAGAGTGTCTTGTTAACTGGCTTAGTTAGGCCATTATCAGGGAATTATTGAAAGAAATTGTTTCCCCCGGGACACGACGCGCTCGCATAGAAAAACCACTCCGAACGTTCACAAACTTAATACAAATAATGGTGCTTTTCCCTTGACGGTACACTGTGACTTTGGAGAAAAATTATCTGACTCTTTTATGGTTTCAGCCCTTATAATGTACCTCGTGTTGCTCCATTAGCTACTAATTAGGAGCGAACGTATCTTTTGAGTTGCCGCTCGGAAATTCATATTCGGTTTAAATATTTTATACTTAATTCAGATTTATAAGAAGGAAGATGAGCGCTTGTTAACAAGTGATGAAGACTTGTGTGAAAACAGCTTGACTTGTAGCTTTGAGTGACGGTCACATTGAATTATGCGTGATATTTTTACATTGACCCGATGAGAGCTAATTACAATTAATTCCATAACGTTATTATGAAGGCAGGTCATGATTAAACACTCAACTCCCAAAACAAAATGCATGCATATTTCCCTTTTGTGATGTACAAACGAAGTACTGTCAGTTGTCCAGTGTACAAAAAGACCAATAAACTACACTCGGTGTTTACGCTGCTAACACCGCCGCCGGTAGCCTAACCCTATTGCTGAAACTGTCGGCCGCAGTCACACCGACGCGTAACCTATGTGCGCACGATATTACAACTATGTAACAATCAGCTGCACCTGTAAGGTGTAGGTAATCAATAATAATTTTAGATTAATTGTTTAATTTTGTACATATGTTATTTATTCTTTTTGAGGTACTTAATATGCAAAGGGTTGGGTAAATTAAACATTTACTGACTTCGTATTTTTAAGAGGCTTTATCTGTAGTTACATAGTCGTAAGTGCTTTTCTTAAGTTTAAAAAGTAAATTGTTAAAGGACAAGTAAATTGTTAAAGGAAGTGACATCTTAAAGGTTGTATTATAGGTATGTATGAAGAATAATATAGATGATCTTCTTTTCAGATTTATCCAAGCAAAGGTATATTACGTGAATCGAAAAAAGAAACATTTATTTATTCATAGCTTGTAATTACAAAAACGAAACTAATAGTTGACTATTAATTACTTAGACGCTGGTAGATTAAGAAAATATCGAGTTAATTAAATTCAGACAAAGGACTGCGGAGCGAACGTTTACAATTGGGAATATTAAAATTCATAGAACAATTTATAACACTTAGATATTAAAACAGTAGAAACACTTTAAGATGTTGTATGAACGCAATAACGGATAATTGCTGGTTTTTAATTAACATGGTTTGTTCAAGAATTTATTTTTATTGCTTGCGTATAGTAAACGTAGATATTATTACTTCGTGAATAATTTGTCATTTTCGTTTACTCGTAAGAGTTCATGCATCCCACATCTTTTTCTAAGTAATTTGTCTTTTGATTTACTTAATAACTTTCTTTGAATTTGCAGGATTTCATTTCTAAGAATTTCAGTCTCACTCTGACCTTTGATGTCAATGACCGAAATAATATACAAGTTCGTGATTCGGTGTGATAGGCGGCCGACATAACAGGTGAAAGCAAAAGGCTTGTTGCGCGCGCGCTTTGCAAGAAGACAATATAAATGCTAATTCGAGGCGCGAGAGACCGCGGCCGGGGCCAGCGAGGGGGACGGCGGGGAGTGAAGGGTGGAGGGAGGGGAGTACAGGGCCTAGTCGACTAACAAGGTTTTTTAATGAATTTGTTTGTGTATTAATAAGCATTACATCTAGACAAATTGTCAGTATGCGAGCTTGCGTAGATTGTTTTCTTAGATGGCCTTGTACTAAATGTCAGGTTCTTTGAATTCGTCAGGTTGATCAGTGAAGTGTGTCAGTTGAACCGAGGGCGTGTTGCCGGCGGTTTCTTAGGATTAGTCTAGCGCTCGCTCGACTGTATTTCCACCGAGCTCCAGTTATTTGCAGTGTAAAGTTAGACGGCGGTTTGCGTTCTAAAATTAACAGCTAAGTGTGAGTTAGAAATTAGCTTTGCTAACCACATCGGTGGCGAAAATAAACAATACTTTATTACCTACTCCTGAGCATTTTTTACACAGATTTTTATGCAAATTATGAATGAAGTGAAGAACTTTTATGATATTCCACAAAAAACAGTTCGAAGATAGTATACTTTGTAAGTTTAAAGAGTGTTATAATTTTATTTAGTTTACTTTTATAACTTCCACTCGTTTCCATTAAAGTCGGAGTAAAATAAGAGTTGCTTAAAGTGTTCTAAGTAGAGGCTTGAAGTTCTGACAAGTGCTTCATTTATTCTAGTTAGTAGTAATTTGTAGGTCGGTTATGAAGACCCGCTTTATTATTCATTATTATCGGAGTTGCTGCTGTCTGCTCTAACTTGATGAGAAACACTATTTTCCTGCTGCATTTGAAGTCAAAAGAATAGCAAAGTACTTCGTACTTTTACACAAATTGAGAAAGATCTACAGTTTTATTTCTAAGGATTTCAATTGACAGTGACTCTTTAAGTTTAATTTCAAGTTCAATTTCATATGCAATTCAAAAATATAATACGGCATTGTACCTCTATAAAGTCGTGGTGGCCTAGTGGGTAAAGAATCAACCTCTCGAGTATGAGGGTGTGGGTTCGATTCCAGGTCAGGCAAGTACCAATGCAACTTTTCTAAGTTTGTATGTACTTTCTAAGTGTATCTTGGACACCAATGGCTGATAAAAAAGGTGAAGGAAAACATCTTGAGGAAACCTGGACTATATAGTCTGAAATCACCAACCCGCATTGAGCAAGCGTGGTTATTAATGCTCAATCCTTCTCCGTGTGAGAGGAGGCCTGTGCCCAGCAGTGGGACGATAAAAAGGCTGTAACAGTAACAGTTGTATAAACATATACATCAGATTATTATCAATTGCCAATAACGAGCACTGTTGATATACTACCAATCATAACTCAGCGACCAAATCATCGACGTCACGATAAATCAAATGAGAATCGTCATACAGTGCTGCAAACAGGTTGTACAACATTACCTCTATATGTAAGTAGTCGCGCCGTCAAAGCATAGCAAATTGCATTCGCGGACGTCTGTACGTTTCCGCACGCATTGTGTAGGAGCCCCGCAGCGCAAGTAAATAGGGGGTGCAGTATTAAGGGTACGTCCGTAAATAGACCCCCTTTGATAAAAATGTACCGAATGGACTCTGCCTTTTGCAGGCGCTTCATCTCAAATGCATACAAGATGGCACTTTGAATGGCGCACAGTCTTTTTGGTTCACGCTGAGAGGTATCATCGCGTACGACATTTTTGCATCGCTGTATTTTAGTAATACTTTCTTTATGCTAAATCTTTGGGTTTCCCTTGATCTTACTAGCCGGAGTTTACTTAAATTACTTATATTTACACAGAGAAACAACATATTATGTAACCAAATGTGGGTGTATTTTAAAAGAGTAAATTATGCGTAACATATTTTTTTAGCACACACCAAGCTCGTATGTTTTCTAATTATTCTGTGACCTTTACTTACATAGTCTAGAGGGACTATTATTATTTTCATGATGGATGTTATGAATATGAATAGACCGCTGCGTGGGAGCAGTCGTATTGTTGACGGTGTCAGCACGTTTGAGCAGCACGGGGATTATAGTCCACAACAATAGTAGACCATGCTGATACATGGAATGTGTGCTATTTATTTTAAGATACATACCTACATATTAAATAAATTGTATGTTTCAGTTGTTGCGAATTGGAGTATTAATCATCTTATGTTTTTGTATTGATTGCGTAGCCTGTAATGTATCAATTTAATTAATTTTAATGTAATAATTTGTTTATTCCACAAAAAGAACAGGACACGATAGACAATGAAAGCCACACAGCTAGGTACAGCTTGAATCGTGGCTATCAACTACTTAGGTACCTATAATTTTGTTTTTCAGTCCATTGGACTATTAAAATATTTAAAATAATTTATGTTTCGTAAGTAGGTACATATATGATTGACTAAATGTGTCTTCTTAACAGTAATTACACGAGGCTTTGTTTGACTAGGATATTACAAAGCTGGCATTGTTGATTATATTTGTTCTTGGAAATGGTGTACAATTAGAGAAGGTATGTATAAACAGTTGCGTACTCCAGTGGACTACAAAGCAGTTAGTAGTGATTTGCCGCACTTACGTTCGTTTGATGCACGCCGCACGCAATAAATTGACCAACTAAGTGTTAGTCGGCTGGATGCCGGCGTTGCGTTACCGCACATACAATGCAGCGACGATTCAGCTGGAAATTGTGTGGAGTAGTTTACATTCATAATGCTAGGATTAATAGTACAATTTTTGTCATTCAAATCGATCAAAAAAACAATGGACTTCTATCCCATCATCATCGATTAGTCCTGAATGTAGGCCTCCCTAAATGAACGCCATCTCGGTCTTGACCACTGTATTCCTACAGTATGAAAATGCTTCGGATCTCTGTCTGTTATTTTGATAGAAAGAAAAAACATACCTAGAAGTGAGTCTAAATAATTCCTACAAAGAGTTACCGGAAGCCAGTATTAATTGTGTTATCCTTACATGCGCGAATCAATAGAGAGCTATGCAGGATTCCCGGAATATTTGAGTGCACATACATTATTTTGTGGAACAAAAACAAGAGAACTATGTTATGAACTCGGAACTGCTCGCCAAACTTCACAAAACCAGTTCATATAAAAACACAGTTTACGTTCATCTGTACGAAAATTAAATTGTGAACTCGGTCCTCAGATTTTAATAAAAAATCATGTTCCAAAGCCAGTACACGCGGTTTGGTTCCGGGTTAGAGGCAACTCTTTCATGTTTTTATTTTATTCGCATTTTAAATCATGTTTCTGCCATAGTTAGGTTTTAGAGAAAATATGATTTGTAAAAAATGCCTTTCATAATTTCTCGTTAAAATCAATTATTAATAATTTGCAATTAGTAGTCCGTAGTGCGAGTTAATTTAGTGCCTATATTTTAAAGCGAACTCATGAAACAAGAGCTATTCAGATGATCATAAGTTTTGTACGCACAACAGTAGTCGACCCGAACTCGCCGATGATCTTACAATTACCTTTATGGGGATTTACGAGCGTATTACTGAGGGGATTCACCTGGATTATCTGTTAAACTTGCAAACAACCAGAATACGAATGAAGGTCATCGGATTTTGTAGTTATCTTTAATCGCATTAACCTAAAAGAAAATGTTTGTAGCCAAAATTCGACTGGAATTGTAAACGAATAGGGAAAGAACACGGGAAATGAATGTGACGAAAAATGAGCACAAAATAAACAAATTGAGAGGCAATACGTGCACCCCACACAAATAATGTGCTTACGAAAAACAGCGGATAACATAATTGCTTAACACACTGAATAAAAACGAATTTTCGCGCCATCAATGTAAGAGACGGCACTAAATCAAATAACGTTCAGCTGACAGGGAGTGCTCACACGGAATCCCACGATAATACGCTCAACCTCTGAGAAAATATTATTCGATAATTCGCCGCGAATGGAAGAAAAAGTGTGCTACAATAAACAGCCTGTATTCAAATGAGGAGCCGCGGGGCGAGCGCGGGGGGAGCCTGCCGTGGGGAGGGGAAACAGTGACAATATTACAAACTTATTTAGATTGGAGCCACGAGGTGTGACTGACAGCGGATTGGGTGCACTCCAAACTGCAGTTCATTTGAGAAGGGCAGCCATTCCCTTGAAAGTGAAAAACTGTATAGTAACTACTGAATATTTACCTTAGTTACTGAATGTCATAGCATGGAATATCAATACACATATTTATGAGAATATTATGATCGAATGATAAATAACTTATTATTTTGCTCAATTGCCGGATAAAAAGTAAAAAAAAACGTAGACCTTCTTTTGTTTGAGTTCCAAGCAAGCGTAAAGAAAACGCAAAATAAACATGTTTTCCGCGGTATTCCCTCCACATACACGTATATATTTAAGTCGGATCGCTTACGTGGAAGCGAGCCCTGCGTAACGCGGCCCCAGTGTTTTAGGGACAAGTAAATTCAGAAAAAATTGTGAGCACGACTCTAACCTTGAATATTTACGAGAAGCGAGTCCCGAAAGGGTAGGCTCGAGCGCCGTAGGATAGGTGACGTTTTATGAAATTTCGTCTTTCTGTCAAAATGTACCGGCAAAATAGGGTCTACCGGCCGCGCGTGAACTTATTACGACGAATTCGTTAAGCCCAGTACAAAATAATAAGCGTCTCAAAATAATTAATAATTAACCTTTCAGTGTTTCAATAGCCCTGCGCTATGAAACAAGAAATAAAGTTAAAACTTCCATCGTTCAGAAACATGAAACATTTTTCACGCTTCCAGAATTTCGCAATATTCTTGTCGGTATTTAAGCGAACTTTAAGAAAAATAATTTTACAACCGAGACGGATCCCTCTTATAAACTGGCTGTATACGGAAAGTGTGTACAAAGTATGAAAGTGAGTTAGTATGACACATTTGGGAGTAATAAAATTATAAGTTCATGTAAAGAGCGGCTATTACTCAATATCGTGTGGAGTAGAGTTGTCAGAAGAGTGAAGACAATCATCACTGGGAGATTACACACGTAACTGAGGAAAAATAGCTGGAAATAATGGAGGAATTTGTTCCGCCGGTCACGTGCGTGACACATTGATCTAGGAATATTGTATGCTCGAGCCGCTCCCACCAGCTTTGTTACCACTCGATATGGAATTCTGTTGAGAAATAGGCTTCGAGATCCCAATATGATTGTATTATCATTGTTTGTACAAGAGGTCTTGTTGTTACAATAGTTTCGATTAACCTTCTAGAAGCTTAGCTTAGCTACCTTTATGAAATACTTAATACCATTGTACTAAGTACTTATTGTACTGTCGAAAGAAATAGACTTTGAAAGTTTTCAGTAAGTTTAAAACCACGTTATATACCTCTACAAATTTCTCTGACATCATAAAACTATAACTCATTAAAGTAATCACAAGCTCCACGTAGAAGAGGTGCGAAGGAAGTTGTCGGTGACAGCGCAGTGTGTCGCGCGTCTCGATCTCAGGACAAAATTATACGTCCGCTGGGAAATTAATATCAGGTGTTAGTAGCTGAGCGACCGGTGTACTGTGTAACGGCTCTGGTATCGTCTTGACGACCGCTCAACTCCTATATGTAATTAGATAAGTGCCGCTTTAAACTTATATACCACAGTATATTTTGTTTAACTAATATAACATGTTAAATGTTTTAATCAATTTTCTGCTGATAAATTACCGCTATTTAAAAGATCTATTTGTTTTCTTCTCTCCATTGAATGCAATAGCACACTTTTAATAATTGAAAATTAAAGGGTCATACACAAAAAGTGAACATTACAAAATATTTATAATAAAACTTCACTATTTTTTATAAAATGTTATATTTATTTAAAGTTCCATATTAATATTCTTACAATAATATCACTATAGATCAGTCTTGGATATTTTAGGAAAAAAACACGTTTTTTGTTTTTTCATGTCCACAGAAGAGATTGTGTTGTCTGCAGAAGGGAACAAAATGTGACTTTATTATAATCATATTAATAAGGTCAAGAATAGAAAAAATAGAAAAATAAACTTAAAATGGAGTTCTCCTCGATCCCTAAACAAAACATAATAAAAACGTATACCAAATCAGTACAAAAAATATTTGACATTTGTCCACAGAACAGACAATCAGCTTCTGTAGACGTACGTACTAGAATGAAATCATATTTAACATCTCATCGCGATCCTTTCGCGAACTGCGCATTCGGCAGATGTGGACGTATCCTTATGTGTAGTAAAATATGTTTCAATAATAGGAAAACATAATTTAGTATACAGAATATTAAAAAATGTTTTCCTCATCAGAATCGTCAAACATGAAATTCATCGGCCGTTTTCTCTGTGGTGAATCTTCAGAAGCTTCAGAGTCATCTGAATAGATTCTTTTCTTCTGGGGTTTATGCATCTGGTTAAATATTTCGATAGAAAGATCTGGTGTCAGTCTATCTGAAAGTCCTGGTGAATTTGGCTCAGTCGAAGCATCAGGTGTGGCTGGAGCCATTTCAAAATCACGCTCAGATAAGGAGCCTGATGATCCCGATCTTTCGAGGCAATCAGGTGACAAATTGTACGAGGATGAATCAGGAGTGCCTATCGTTCTAGATGTGCCAGGCATTATTGAATCCCTAATATCCCTTCCTTCTTCTTTCTTCGAGAGCTGCGTCAACCATTTTGGCCCGCGCACGGCGTATACTAAGTTTTTTCTGCTTGCGTCTGCGTTTCTTTTATTCTTCTTCGGAAAGCTTCCCTGATCGACTTGTTCGTGGCATAGTAACTGGAGCAAAAAACAAGGACCATCATGCGCTAAGAGCAAGCAAGCAACACAATGCAGAGCAAAACACAAATTAAAGTGGAAGACAAAAGTGCAAAACCATCATTTATTTTGCTCACAAATACATTAGCATTTATATAATAAATTATTTAACTTCGGTGTTAAAATCTTAAATAATATCAAACACAAAAAATATATATTTTCAAAACCTTACTTAAATGATCTTAAAAAATCATCATCAGATCTTGAGCAATTAAACCTGTGTATAATATGAATGATTTTGAATTAAGATGAACCTCTCTTATCTATAAATCAGCTAAAAGTGATTAACACAATTGTTTTTTTTTTTTGAATGTAGGTAGTCAAAGTTCTTTATTATTCACTTCTGTTGACATACCTCCCTTCTGTAGACAATACGTCTACAGTAAAGATGTCTACAGGAGAGACAAATTTTAATAAATCAAAGATGGTAGCCTTCCATTAGAGGTTAGAATTTAAGCAATATAATATTTGCAAACCGCGCCCACATATACACTTACTATCTATGTTTTTACGTATTTGCAAAAGTTACTTACTCAGGTATCCTAGTCACAGGAAAGACACACTGGTCTCGACTGAAAACTTGTGTAGTTGAATTATATAAAGAGTTTCTCTTATCACACGCACTTTACGTAAAATTACAACCGAGCAAAGCATAGAGAATGCAATGCTACCAACACAAGAGACAAAATAATAACGATGCGTTCATCTTTATCAAATTTAGGCTTATTTTATTTGTCTACAGAAGTAGACCCAAAATTTGTGAACAACATTTTTATGACGTTTAATTCAAAATTAAGTTTTATATTTTTTTTATTCGTTATGTAATGAATATTTGATAATATGACTGATGTAATAAAATGAATTAAAAGTATCAAAAGTATCTGTATATATTTTTAATTATCACTTGAACTCAACTACTTGTCATCCGAACAGTCTACAGAAGGAGATCTTTTCAGATTCAAAAGCGAGAAAAATTAAATAAATTCCGGTTAAGCTGATTTTTTTTATGATCCAGAAAAAGTTTTCCAGACGAAATAATTATTAAAGAGATTTAATGTTGATATAATATTTAGAAAACGGTTTATAAATTGTATGAACATTTTTTTTTCTCCTTTTGTGTTTGACCCTAAACGTTATTCTCGAGTCATTTCAATGTATATTTCTAATTTTATTTCACAATCTCTATTTATAATTTCCCTCGAGAAATGTTTTGCAACAAAAATATAGTTTGAAATATAAATTTTAAAGTGGCTGAGAAAATTAAAATTCAGCCGAAGGTTTTGTTAAGCCGTGTCTACGTACTTGTAGGTACAAGGCGTAGGATTGCCCTGTGAGCGGCGCACGTGAAATTGAGGCGAAAGCTTATAAAAGCAGGTGTAAGTAACATTTGGCACACGCGGTATGAATACTTAATTGTAATTCGAGTTACGCGGCAATGTTTGCGTGATAACAAAGTGGATTAAGCTTTCGAAATTCCGTTAACGATATAAAATGTTTTCCAGCAATCTCCGGGTACAATGAACACGCTGTTATAAATATTTAAACTTTGAATTATATATCGGGGTTTACTAGAATTTACGATGTTTAAATTAACTAAGTGGGTATTTTATGAAGTTGTGTATAAATTGAGTAGTTAACTATTATTTTGTTTTCGAGTATTCCATTTTAATTTAGAAAATATACGCCGTTTTGATTTTAAAGGCGCGCAGTAACAAGGTTTCCACACAACATAACCGCCAGATTGCATTACAATTATCGTAGCATGACAATGTGAGCGACAAATTATATTTGTGTAGCTTGGGCTGAGGCGGGCCCGACGCGACGCGCGCCGCCCGGCGGGATTACGCGCCTACACCGAAACAAAGTGACAGCTGCGCCTTTATTCCCGCAAATGATCTGTAATTCAGTTTTGAAATTCGTAAGCAAACAAATCTTCACGCCTCATCCCACGAGAGGGTACTGCTTCAGATAAAGCGGCAAAAATGTTGTTTTCATACAAATTCAATTTTTCTGTTATTGTCCCCTGTGTTGGTGTGAATTATACACTGTGCGGTGATATTCACCAGTAAAGATGTTAATTTATGCCTCGATATTATCGGTTTATTCTTCTGCGATAGGTACTGATATGTTTTTTGTCTTGATGCTTGTTTATAAAGATAACACCTATTTGAGCTAAGTCTAAGAAGAATGCAAAGTGTGTTTAGTGTGTGTTTTCTCGGCTGGTGGGAAGAGCAGCGCAACTGTAGTTAGCAACCTATCGCTACTTTGTACAGCATTACAAAGTTTAAACTCGTCTTTGCTAAACGTATCATCAACGATGTAGGTTAAATGCTTTCAGTTAGTTTATCAGGTAATTTCAACTCCTATTAAAGTTCGTCAGATGGTATTAAAATGTTTTAGTTTCAAGAATTTTCTTCAGTTATTTTTGATAAAAAAAATTATCCGGCCTTAATTTACAAACCTGTCTTAGTTACGAGAGTAGTTATCCTGGTTTATAGGTAATTTTATACTTTCATTCATTCGCCATAAACGAAACACAGATTCTTAATTCAAAATCTATGAAAAACAAACAATGCACTGAAAGCAACAAACAAGATATCAGTGCAGTAAATCAGCAGAAGCAGCTTAACCTGGAAACTTCGCAATCAGCTAATACCAGGAGATAATAAGTGGCGAGGAGGCAACCAAGTTAAATAATTAGTCGGCGCAAGGCAGCTGCATGATTGACAAAGCGAGCAGCCGACGTAATTAGTTCAATGAATACACTTGATGCGCGGGAACAACTCACACCGTCGCGTAACAACCAACAAGTTTATTTGGAAGTCAATTTGCAAGATGGAGTTGGCGGTAACAAAATTGCAAAGTCTAACATAAGACCCCATAACAATGACTGCATGTGATTTTAAAAATATTTGAAAAATAATAATCTTGTTTGGTAGTTGTTGTTTCTAGTTCGAAACAAGGCGTTTGTTGCTTTCTGCTCTCATTACTTCATTGCTATACCTATTAGTTATTTTTGTATGTTTGAAGTTAATAATGCAATAATAGGTAACCAAAAAACTATAGTGTCACTTAAGCAACTTTGACTGCGAATATCTTTTAAATAAAATGTGAAGATTTGTAAATAATTTCTTATAAATTATAAAAGAAAAATTTTCATTAACATAACTACTCGGTGTAAACGAGCCCCGTTTACTAGTGTTCGTATTCAACGAGCGCATTACATATACATGTGCTGCGGCATAAATCGCTCGCTTTGCATACATTGCGCGCTCAATGCGGCGCCGTGCTCCCGCCGGCGGGGCGCGCCCTTTAATGCACGCGGTATATGTAGCGCGACTGTATACTTCATTAGTTGGCGAGTAACTTGTGAAGAAGTTACTCAGTGCTTTGTTCACTTGTGACTCTGTAGATAGTAGGGAATGAAGATGGGATTTCATATATTGAGATTTTTTACAACCCCTCCCTATGTTCCTATTCACGCTTTGAAATTCATCAACGACTTCTGCATTTTAACTATCTTAAAAACAGTGGTAAAATATAAAGTCCCCATTAATCAAATAAGATAACCATCATAATTATTAATTAGTTCTATAAAACCCAATCCTTCAGAACACACGTAAGCCACTCATCAAACTTCGACATAATCTAAGTAGTACAATTTGTCAAACTTCATTTTCATTTGCGCACGAGTCTAGTTAGTTATTTTATTTGTGTTCGTAACGAGGAAGTTGCGAGTTCGTCACGAGATGATTAATCAACGTGTGAGGCACAAAGGACCTCCTGAGGTGTTCCGCTCAGGTAATTATTCTATATTAGTTCATTTGAAGATTGTGTGTCATGTGAGTTACGTTATTATATTAGCGTCTGTTTGGATAAGGGTCTTGTGCGAATGGCTTGGTATTATGTAATTGGAGCGAGTTTTGTGAGCTTTGTAACTTTGATTATTTGGTTTACCAATGCAATATTTTTACCTATCATAAAATATCTCTAAACGTAGATATACTGTATCTCCAAAAGCAATCTTAAACTGGACCCTTAAATGGCGGGTCGTCAGTAAGTTGCAGGCACAATCAAAGAACAAGTATCATCGATACATCAAGCGCCGCTCTCAATGGCCGCACATGAGTGGAGGGGGCTAATGTCTGCCGCCGGATACTTCGCACATCCAAACTGCGAAACGCAACTATTCCCATGTGAGACCCGCTCGGGGGCGGCCACAGTGACACGAGGTAGCGGGGACAGTGATAAGCGGTAGCGGAGATAGCACAAGCGGTAGCGTTGGAACTTTCAATGTTCTTGTGTTTTTAATCAGCGGTGAAGAACGAGTAAGACATTAATAAAACTACTCCGAGCTATATTATATGTATGTTTGTCAGAACTTCATGAATTTGTAATTGACTAGCGGCCCGGAATGTACTTCGCTTCGTATAATGTGATAAATGATGAACCGCTCGACCGATTTTGTGCAATCTTCGCATAAACCATCTACTAAATAGACCGAACAAAGCCTAAGTAGGTATTTGGTTTGGATAGGAGAGACCGTTGTCAAGTTAAAAATTATGACGAAAGGTGATATTATTTTCTATATACTAAGATTAATATTGAACTTAAATTGTCGACTGTGTTTAGTTTGACTTGTGACTATTTATTATTTGAGTTGTTACTCACCGTCCAAACGCTTTAAATAAATCATGCCTCAAAAAAAATATCAATACCTTACTTTCCCCGCCGTATCTCATCACTCAACTCCCGCCCTAACCCTAGAAATAAATGAATGGCAATCGCGAAGAGATTATAGCAATTGAGAAGGGCCGAAGTTGTGCGGGCCGCAGCCGACGCGACGGATCGCTCTTGTACTCGGTCGCATCGGTCGGACGGTCGGATTAGTGACGAGAGTACCTTGTACAGGCCATGGGAAATGTGGCGTTGCTTGTCGAATTGTGATGATGTGTTTTCTTGGAGTATTTCTTGTTGTTGTTCAAGTATTAGCTCATAGGAATTGTTTAGGTAAGAAAGTACAGGAAAATAAACCAGATGTGATTTTAGAAAAGTTTTTTTTTAAACATAGTGAGTGGGATCTAATTATGATTCGGCAGAAAGTGTACCGTGTTTTCATATTTCTTGAAATCCAAGTAGGTGCCACATCTACAAGTTAAACATCATTATCCTAACTATTAATTAATTAATTAATTAATTAATTAATCTGTCTGTCGTTTCTTCACGCTTAAACTACTGAACCGATTTGTGTGAAATTTGGTACAGACATAGTTTGGAGCTTGAGAATGGACATAGGATAGTTTTTATTACAAAAAAAAAATGAAAATAAAAAATAAAAAATAAAATGTATTCCGGACATATAGCGCCATCTATTGGTCAAACCAAAAATCTGCCGGAAGTCACTATTCCACGCGAACGAAGTCGCGGGCAAAAGCTAGTTAGGCATAAATGTAAATGTTAACCGCTGATCATTATGCATAGCAGCACATTGCACCGCGAAGTAAACGCAAGCTTTCCGCAGAAACATCATGTAAATGTGAACGCATCCCTCACCGTAATAACTTCCAAACTTATAAAGCAAAAACTTAAAATGCAATTTCCTTTTATACAATTCGTTCTGCTTGTAACCCAAGAAAATAGTGAGACAATTTCTGAAATTGCGTAATCAGAGTTGTCGGGCGAAAGGACGGTCAGAATGGCCGCTTTTACATAAATACTTATATACTAGTCGTTCTCATCGTTTTGGAGATAACGCAATAACAGACACGCGAAAATAAGGCTTTGGAATGTTCGCATATTGTGGCCCAGCTATATTTTATACGAGATATATCGTCTAGCAATATTGTATTATTTGATACCGTATTAATATGGTGTACTAAAAATAAAATATGAATAGATCTTTTTCAGCGCGTGTTCGTTTAACGTTTTCATTTTATTTACAGCGGAGTAGAGCGTGATTCTGTATGCTTATTTGCTTAATAAGATTTCCGTGCATATTTTGCATAAGCATATCAGCGTATTTATTTGCAGATAAATAGAATAATTAAGAGGAATCGTTTTTTTGTTTGTACTCTAAATACTACGAAACTACAGAACCGATATGAAAAATTATTTCACTGTTGGGAAGCCACAGTACTCTTGAGTAACATAGGCTATATTTTATCCGGGTACGGGCTGAAATTCCCGCGGAACGAGGGTGGGACCGGAAAACCCCAGTCAAAAAATTAAGTTTCAAATATAAAATACTACCACTAAATACGAATATAGGTAAGCAAGTGCATGCAGTTAAACATCAAACCTTCACACAGTGGTTGACGATTGAGCCAACTAACTCCCCCACTAGCCTCCAAATGTAATGTAAATAATAACACCAGCTTAACTAAATAGAGACGACCAAGAAATACTGTCGCCGCAAAAAATACATATCATAGTGTATCCTGGGGATCGTACCCATGTTACTGAGACAGACAGACGGACAGATTAACGTACAGTCGCCGACAATGAGACTCGCGGATGTTTGCCGAGCCAACTCTTTGACCATTAAACTTAGTACAGACAGGTGACTTTATGCTTATGTGGTTGCTTTGAACTATTTAGAACGTGAAGAAAATTAAAAATATTCGGGCAATGAAAAAAAGAAATATTATTCTTAATTGTATATTTGTCACGATTTAATAATTAATGTTTAATAGTAAATATAATACCAATGAAGAAGGAAAAACGACATGCTTGAGTGTTAAAAATGATATATAATGTTCTTTAGAAAACGTTTCATTAATAAAGACCATTACACACCAGTTCGCCAAAGTTTCTTTTATTTAACGCCGACAACTTATTCAATCGTATTTACTTTTCTAATAGTTTATCACGAAAGAAGTAATTTGTGACGAAAGTGCCTTTTGCTTGCCTTTTTATTTATTTAACATTTTTATTATTTTTGTTCCTATTTTGATCTAGTGAGGTCCATTTTTATAATACGTCATTTATACTTCTATACTAATATTATAAAGAGGATAACTTTGTTGTTTGTTTGTAACAACTGGACCGATTTTAAAAATTCTTTCACCTTTAGAAAGAAACATTAACTGCAAGTAACATAGGTTATATTTTATCCCGGTACGGGCAGTAGTTTCCACGGGACGAGAGTGAAACCCCAGGGGGAAACGGCTAGTTTTCACAATAGAATGTAGCATGGAATCACAACAGCTGTGCTTGTGTGAGTGCGTCGCCACTCCGTCCCCGAGAGAGCACGGGCGACGACGCCGCGATACTTGAAAGCAACCTTATAAATTCATCAAGTATTCCAAATTAAAATAATAACTTCTTTGGAAGTTTATTCTAGAAGAAGTGACCTCACTGGCATTGTTTGCTCTCAGTTTCGTCTATGAAAATAGTTTTTAGTTATGTTTGGTTCACGTGGTGTAGTATTATACGTATTACGATATTTTTATTAAAATAAGCTACCTATAAACATGATTTTCTTTTTTTTTTTTAATAATTAAATCACATAATAATAAGAACTGAGTAAATAGTCATTTTAAAATGTTACGTGACTTACTTTAGAGGTAAAACTTTGCCATTAGTAGCAAGGTGAACATAAAAAAACTCTTATAACAAGTACCCATAATATGGTTACCAAAGCACAAGATTTCAACAAAACAACACAGCAACGGCAGTGTATCGAGTTTATTTATGTAATGTGGTAGTATTAATGAGTAGCACCGCGGGCTCGCGACGTATGCGTTACACTATGTGCAGAGCGCAGTTGACTTGCTCGCAACTTGCAATAAAACTTGCCTCTGGGGAAGGAGCTCTGAGAGACTGTGGTGCAAGTCACGCCTGGAAGCGGATACTTGTATTCTATGCGTTCTTTGCAACAGGCACCTAGTGGAAAAAATATATGGCTGTGGAGGATTTAGTCGCCTTTTATGGCTGTGCCACCAAAAATGTATGACAGTGGTAATCATCTTTTTGGATAAATCCTAATGTCTCTTCATATCATAACAATACACGACCAAAGCTCCTAGATTGCGTTTAAAATACAAAATAAATACTCTTTATGTAAGCTCAAGTTACGACATTATCTGTGGCAGTGTAATTCCATCAGGTTCAACAATAATATATCTCCTACATTTCATGTTTCTAATAATCAAAGAGTCTATAGGCTTCCATAGGCCTATCTACGCAAGTACAGTCGCGTGCGCCGCTGACTCAGCGCTCACAGGACACATGAACTCAAAAGCGCTGTGTGCTGCACGCCTAACTTTGTGCGGGAAACTTCGCAGTCGCAAGGCACACCTCCCTAATTGGGTAAATATAGCAACCGAGCAAAGTGCCCAATTCATAGACAACTTGCCGCCTGATCATGCACCTCGTTATATTGCCATCAACAATATCATGTATACAGAAAAAAAAAAGACCGTATAAACATTTTTGTTGAAAAAAATATGATAAGATCATTTCAAACCCTTAATGAAGGTTTACTTACAAAGGGTAAGGTGTTTTATTTATTTGATTTAAACATTGAGTCCATGAAAATCTTGGAAGACATGAAAATTGGGTTGTCAATGAAATATTTTATCTATACAAATCTAACTAGAAATCCGAACTAGAACAAAAATACATGTGTTTATTTGTAAAGTTTACCAATAAATACCACACGGCAAAAGCCTATTGTATATTAAACAAGTATTTTAGCATCACAGGTAAACGCCGGAGTCGGGCCCACACTTAAAATTCAAACTCTTGGCTCCGAAACAAATCCTTTGACAACGTTAACTTGCTTAAATTGCATTCGAAACTAGTTCTTAATGCTAAAGTGTTAGAGTTGGCTGCGGTAGTAAAGTGGGCATTTTAAAGTTTTACAAGCGTTTTTAATAATGTGCGGGACATGTAAATTCGGCTGAAGTTTTCCAATAAAAGTTGCAACGCCGTTGGAGTGCGCCGCTCGCGCCGTAGCACATCTGTGTGTAGCTTTCTGCTACGTGTGGCGTAGCAAGTGCTACGATACGTAGCAACTACCATGATTTTAATAAAAGTGTAGTTGTGTTGTCTGTCATGTGTGACTAATTTGTTCTACAAGCGATATTTTTACTTTCTAATTTTGGAGCAATATATCAAAGTAATTTTGTGTTATTTAATGAAGTGTCTAATCAAAACGTGTAAACAAATGAGTTACGAGGCAAAGTGTTCCCTCGCTCAAGTAATGGGTGTTCGCGACGTAAACTTATTTGCATGTTAGAGTCTGTTAGTGCGGCACCTTGGTACTCGTCTTTTTGTATTCGTTGTATAGTTTACGAGTTTTCCATTATACTAACACTGTCTTATAATATTTTAAGTAAATATTAAATTCACAAAAAAAATAACATAACTCTCATTTTTCCTTTATTAACTGTAATAATATGTTGATTATTCCGAAGATGAGAATTAAAAGGGCAAAAATATTTTTTCAATTATAAAAAGAAATCTTTTCTTTCGATAACAATTCTTCCAAAATATTTCGCCTAACGATTTTTTCATTCGCCAATACATACACGGAAGGTTTTCAACAATGAAAATAAAATTTCATTCTGTGTAAGACACATTGCAGTCGGTAAAGAAGTAAGTTCCGCGTTTGCAATGCACGTGCCTACTGCACCGTGCTGCGTTCACACTCACTAGCATTACGAATGTGATAGTAACATTTATTTTAATAAAAGCTTTTGAGTAACCGTAGTGAGTCGTCAGACAGAGCCTGCTACCAAATATTTGTTACGTACTTTATCAGTTTTATTTTTCCAGTTTACCATCACCCTTAACTCTTGACATCAGAAACTTGCCTTGATGCCGTATATTAATACAAAAAATTAAATTATAAATTTAAAAAACCCCCGACCCAAAAAAAGTACGCAATTATTATGACAAAAGGTTAAAAACGCTAAACCCTATAAAAAGCAAAAAATAACTTTTAACACTACGTAAGTACCAACTAAAGCATGTCAGACTAAACTAAATTTTGACGTGTCGGGGGACCGCTCTAATTATCTAATTAAGATTCGTGTTTTTTTATATACGAATGTTGTAATTAGGTAGGTACCTATCATTTGATTTATGTAAGTATTTTTGAAGGTAAAAAGCGGTCCCCCGACACGTCAAAATTTAGTTTAGTCTGACATGCTTTAGTTGGTACTTACGTAGTGTTAAAAGTTATTTTTTGCTTTTTATAGGGTTTAGCGTTTTTAACCTTTTGTCATAATAATTGCGTACTTTTTTTGGGTCGGGGGTTTTTTAAATTTATAATTTAATTTTATTTTATGCTTTTTGAAGGAGCTCCTAAATTTTTCCTTCATTTAATTTATTTTATTTTAAAATAGGGTCGCTATAGGCGATCTCGGCCAAAGGAAGCTGTTTAACAATCCTCATGACAAACTGGCTCTGGGAGAATTGCACAGATTGAGAAACAATAAAGATTAACCTTTGGTCATTCTAGATTTTCAGCAAAAATATAAATCGGTTTATCCGTTTCATTCCGGCATTCCAGGGTTTCATTCCGGCATTCCAGGGTTTCATCCGCCACATCCCATTTCCAGCATCAGGTTCTCGTCAATTAGAAACATGAAGAGAACTCGTCAAGACAAATTCAACGAGCCCAAACTCGATGGGTTTACTAAAAGGCAGTTCAGGGTTACGTCTCCTATCTTCGTGCCCTAACAGCATACCAGCTCAGTGGTTCCAGAAGACATTAGTGTTTCAAATTTCAGATCCCACATATGCTTGCAAGTAAACTAAACGTGTAACATTCCTATCACACCTTACAAACGAGCTGATGACCTTGAAGACCTGAACCGATTTCCACCAAACATAGCTAAGAACACTCCCGAATGACATTCCTTTTAAACAAAAAAAACCGCATTACAATCGGATCATCCATTTGGGAGCTACGATGCCACATACACCCACACACACACACACACACACACACACACACACACACACACGTCAAACTTATAACACCCCGTCGTTTTTGCGTCGGGGGTTAAAAATAGATTTTTCTGCTTTCTTCTTAGAGTAATAATAGTGAGTGACTCTCCGTAATTTGATAAATTATTAATCGCTTTATAATTTGAGGAAATTAAAAGTAATGAATTACTTTTTCCTCATTCGTGAGGACCATCATCATTCATTATAACTGACAAACGATTGCCACCATAATTGTTTCTTGCAAAATTTAATCATTACTTTGTTCCCTTGTTATTATTTGACTAATTGTAAAAGTATTAGATAGTCTATGCAGTTCCTAACGATGCCTTCGGAGAAAGATGTGGTTTTTTTAATGATGTTAGTCAATGGTTTTATTTGTTAGCGTCGCTTTCGCTGCATATGATGCGAGTGTATAGCTATAGTGTTTCAAGCAAGTGCATGTGAAGGCAGCACGGCGAGGCGGGCGGGAGCTCGCGGCGGCTGCGTGACCGGAGCCCGTAAGTATTGCTTTGACATAATAGACGTAGATAAAGTGCCTACGTACTTAAATAAACTTGCTCACCACTCATAACTAACCGGAATTGCAGATCTAAGGTAATGTTCCCACAGCCAGGTATCACGTAGCGAATAGTCCAGAGACTGTCGAATGCGAGCATCTGAATATAAACCAGCCACTTAAAATAACAAAAAAACCAATATCATGAAAACAAACGTGCAGACGAGATAAGCTCTGTTATAGAACACAAACGTCACTTAACCTCGCGCGGCTCCAATTATGTAGATGAAGCCGAAGCGCACACAGGACGAGGTCGCGCCACTCAATCGGCGATTCCACAAAAACTTGGAAAGTAATCATCATACAAACAGGGCGCGTTATCTCGTCTCGCGGCGACGAGTAATATGGACCGAGACGATACAATTATCCGCCTGGAATTGTCTTTAGTTAGAGCGAATTACTCCGCCCGCCATAAAGATTTAGTATAACAGTGAAAGCAACCGTTTACTTATCTTGCTCAAAAAATAAGATGGATACCGTGTTATGAGAGAACGAATCTTCTAGAAATATATAGATACGTTGTAAGCGAATGCTGTTTAAATGAAAACAGGTATATTTCATTTATTGTAGTTGCGGATAAACTTTTAATTTACTTTTATTTCCATACATATTTAAACTTTAGCCAGATTTTAAAATGTCTTCCAGTTGTCTCGTCTACAGTTTTGTGACAATGTGGGAAATTCCTAGTTCCCGTAGACTGAATAATATACTATATTTTTATTTTTGATCAAATGCAATTTTTTGAGTGTAGACTTGATACTTAAATCCAGTAACGAAGTAATTCTGAGAAAACATTCAAAATCTACTACCAATTTATAATGGGATCTTTTTTTACGAAACTCTTGACATTTTTTCTTAATTCCGGCAATTAGTCAAGTGCGAATCTTATGCAAATGAGTTGTTAGCTGTCGAGTTGTACTGTTCATTTAAAGGGTGCTTTAGAAGCTTGTCGCGATGAAAGCTGTCTCCATGACACTAATACTGCTTGCCTATTTATCTTGACGTTTATTAATTGGTAGCTAAGATTTACTTTATATATTCGCTAAATAAAGAACATGTTACATAAATAACTAGTTTAAAGGAACAGCATATTTTCATAATTTATTTTAAGGAAAACTGTCTGCATCAAGGTATGTAGGTCTTGTAAAAATATCTTGGGTCCAGACTCAAAGTAAGCGACGGTTTTTATGATTCCCAGTATAAACAGTGATCCAGGGGCAGCTGAGGCGGGTGTTATTATAATCCGTCCGTCCGTCTGTCGTCCGTGACATGGGTTAAGCTCTGAACAGCTGATGTTTACACCCTAGCGTTTCTTTACTATCATTTATTTTTATTTTCTTCGCTACAATGTAGTTTTTTTTTATCACAATCTCCTTAAGTAATATTATTTAAATATTTTTTACAGTCAAACTAATTGTTAACATTCTTTTTTGTTATTGTTACAACATCACGTTGTTTTTATCTACGTACAGAATCAGGCGACTCGGTATAAGTGAATCAATATGAAGGTATCGACACACGCCACTAGAGCGTTACAAGCAACACTCTGATAAGAAGCTCGAGCTGATGACGTCACTGCTCAGTTCACTCCAGTAAATAATGTGGCCGCTCACGCACACACTCACCAAACATTATAAACAATCACGATAATGCAGACAAATCTAGTGTTAGTTATTATATTATACACGCATAGTGTTGTCCCTGCACACATTAGCACAAGAGCATATTTCGCCCCGGGCCACTCGCCAACACCCAAGAAAACAAACGGTGATCAACAAGACAGTGTAAAAAACAGAAAGTTTTCATACAGCGTTAAACTAATATGTGGAATAGACTCACTCGAAGACGACTACTACGGTTGCCAAGAAGTCCCTGAAATAAAAATTAGTGGTGGCAATCCAATTATCAGTGAAATTTTGGCTTTACGGAATCTAGACCCTAAACTAGACAGTAGTGGGTTAACAGTGAGTGAGGCAGCGACAGCTGAGAAGCCGACATCTATAACGAAATCGAACACGGTAGTGATTCAAAGAAAATCCTCGAACGCGGTCCGTCTTGACAATAGTGCAACCATAAAAATAAATAAGACGATCAAACCGAGCACGTCACCGATATGGAGCACTTCGACAAAAACCAGCAGTCAAGCCAGGTCCCTCACGACGACATCACGCAAACCTAGCACCTGTACAAGATATACAACTAGCAAACCTTTACCAAGCACAACCACGACAACAACGACAACGACGACAACGACAAAGACGACGACGACAAAGACGACGAAGCCGACGACGACGACGACGACGACGCCGCCGCCCAAAACAAAAAGCACTACCACTCCTAGCTATTTAGAAAAAGAAACCCCATCGGATGGAAATCAAACCGCGAGCACAAATATCATATGGGTGGATAACACTCGGCCTACTATGAAACGCCTGTTTCATATGTAGATGTACATTCTTTATACTTATATATATCTTTTCTGTTGATATTTACCGACATGTAATTAAGTGGTCATTTCTTGACGTAAAGGCAAGATCGAACTAATTGTCGTACATGTTATAAAGTGCGTAATGTTAATTTTATTATATGGCTTTCATTTCTCGTTAAAGGGTTTAGGATTAGAGTTAAATTTAAGAATATCATGATTGCAGTTGTGCCGATCTATGATCGTGTTCATGACGTAATCATAAATGGTTTAGGTACTTTTAAACTATAGTTGCCTTACGTTGATCATCCTTTAACATAAATGACCAGTGTATTTGATTCGAATGTGTTAGCAATAACATTGCGCTATGAAACAATATTCATTACTAAATCAAAACAAACTTGATTGCAAGTTAGATTGCTGGCATAGTTCATGTGTGAATTACTTTCATAAAATATGATGTTTTGATAGTGCCTCACATGCTATGTACTATATTAATCTTTTTAATATCATAAATAGCCAGAAGTGATTGTAAATATGCAGGGGAAAATCATACCCGTAATAGAATTGCAACCAAGTATCTTCATATATACATAGAAGACGTATTAAAGAGTTGAACTGTACATCAAAGAAGGTTGAGTTGAGGCAGTATCAAAGTATCAGGCTACATCCATCGTCATTTATTACTCTGTGGTACGAAGGAGGTCATGTTACGCCCGAGTTCTTAAGCTGGTTCGAAATTGTGTCACTAATCACAAACCAAATACAGCTAAAGCTTCACATTGCATTTTAAATAAGGAATAAAATACCGAGTAACCAACTGTTTTGAGACCAAAAACATAATGTAACTGATGATTTATCGTCAATTGAGAAAAATATAGCTTTTAGTAATAATTTAAATCGAGATAAATGTTGCTCGTGTGAAGGTTCTATTAATGGTGACTAGATTAATTTATTAGACTCCATGTCAAGGTAAACAGGAAGTTTAAACATAAGAAAAAGGATTTGACATCAAAATTAATTTGACATTCGTGTTCTGGATTAACATCCTCCTTAAATTATAAACAGTATTTAGATAAATTGCCAGCCTTCAATAAATATGTAACATTATATTATTGACTGCCTCGTAGGTCTAGTGGTCGCAAGCGCGGCTGCTGTGCTCGAGGTCTCGGGTTCGATTCCCGGGTCGGGCCGAAATCGCTTTATGGGTTTTCTTAAACTTTCACAAAGCAGCCCGTAGTCTGGAAGTTGGTGATTGATTCACCCGTGCATCGGAGAGCACGTAATTGTCGGTCCTGCGCCTGATCTCTCTCCGGTCGTGTCGGATTGCCGTCCCATCGGGTTATCTCATAACCCGATGGGACGGCATCGTAAAGGACGGCATGGTAAAGGAATAGGGAGTGCACCTGTGTCTGCGCAAATGCTCGTGCACTATAATATGTCCTGCGCAGCTGGCTGATCTCTTTAATGAGAACAGCCGCCGTGGCCGAAATCGGCCGTGGACGCCATTAACATTATATTTTCAGTGGTTTTCAAAGTTCAAAGCAAAATAGTATTTTATCAGCGTTATTATGCAAGATACAAAAATAATATTTCCTGCCGTATTTTATTGTAGTAGTACCTATAATACGAGTTAGTTTATTACCTCCATCATACAAGATCGCGTTTTGATTAGAAAAGAAAATTGATAAATATAAAGTGCACCTATAGATGCAGAATACGATAGAATGACGAAATACGAGTATTTTATGTGACATTAAGTTGGCTGGATAATAGAAAATGCCTTGTTAAAACATTGAACTGTACCTTTTATGGTACTATAGAGCCTATGTATTTTTATAGTATGTATCAAGATATCTTGTACCCTTCCATGTTCTTGCAGTATAAATTGATGTTTAAGTACTCGATGGACAGTGGTTATATGACGAGGTTTGCATAACTCCCGGATAATTTGAGATTGTTTAAAAGTAAGTCTATTGATGTACCCGCGGTAGCAGTTGATTTCTGAAATAATTTCTGCTAGCATTTTATTATCCTTCTACCCACCTTTTGTTTTTTGTTACTTCTTAATTATTTATACCTATATTCTATTTCTATAGTGTTTCTTTGTATCTTTTTTTGTGCTGAATGAACGGCTTACCTATCTATCTAGTATTCCTGTGTATGACGAAAATCACCTCTGGGTCCCACATCTTTGGAGAGCCAGAGAATGCATAACACCTGCTTAATTAATCAAGTGCCTCTAGTTCGCCGAATTACAAATAATGCAGCAGTCAGTCAGGGATATAACGGTTAAGAAAAGCTTATGGCTCGGGTTATAAAAAAGTTCCAGTTGCAAAGAATTCTATTCAGTAAAAACTATTCACTATAACTATTAAATAATAAATAGTAACCCACAGCACCCTGAAATAAAATAATTTAGAAGAATCTTCTCTAGCACCACATCTGTCAGCAACATGGAACATAGTATAGCAATAAACTCCTGTAATATGCGCGTGTACTACTGTAGTTCTTATCAAATATACTAAAAATGTTTGCACCAAAACACAACATTTAATCAATTTTCGTTCGTCCGTATTATCCGTTTTATTAGTTTTCCTGTAATGCGAAAATATGTTGAGTGGTAGTTACTTGATACGGAATGCGGTACATTCTAGTGCAGTCTGCAGTTCTGCTGGACATATTGTACTGTGTGACGTCACAAGATTTACACTTCCGCCCTGTCATAATGATGGAAGATCTACACAGGAAGAAGATAACGCGGGGCCACATGACAACGCGCGCGCCGGCGCGGGCGGGAATCGACTCATACGCCTTCAATAACAACGAGCTGGATGACATCGCACGGATAGTCGGCCTCTCGAAGCCAGCTTACTCCCCAGTGTCGACACCCAAGTACCGACCAGTTCAAACAGCAGTCGACTCACAGGACTTGGTGTGGTTGGAAGCTCTAGAACATCAAAATGACTTGCAAGGGCAGGAAACATCAAGTACGATGGTGCCGATGCATGTTACGACGGTGGAACAGCAAATGAATTGTGTTCAATGGGCAAACTGCAAGAAGAAAGTATGGAGGGGTGGCTTGAGGCAAGGCTATACAAACCACCATCTATTTAAACGAAGATAAAATTGTATCATGGGAGCGCATATATGTATATTATAAAATTAGGATGATGCAGAATCAGTAGAATAAACTTCTTTTGAAAGATATGGTTTCAAGGGCAGTCTTAACATAATGACTTGCTCGCTAGTTTGAAGGGATGAACTGAATAATCAACGTGATTAACAGCAACTGATAATAATTAATATTTGTTTATAATTAACTTAAAATATGGGTATTTTAATTCTTCTGAACGTGTGTTTGTCCATAGTCTTGTCATATATATGTATTGTATATAATGAATGTATGTTCGTTTTAAGGTATGTATCTATGGGCCATTGTTGCCTGATTGTAAAGGATTAAATTAAATTAAATATCCTGATAAATGGCGCTGCTTTTTTCTGCCATAGGCTATATTTTGTCCGGGTACGGTAAGTTTGTAAAATAACATTCTAAGTAGAAACAAAAGAATTGCAATGAAAGGAATACTGCGTTTTTAAATTACCAGAAACCCTGACACAATCACGTCGGACAATTATCAATACAATTTTTTTTTATGTTGTGCGTTGTTTCTTAGTATATATTGAACAACAATGACTGATTAAGGCGCTGACAACAGCCAAAACAATATATGTAAGAAAGAGAAGCCTGATAACGGGACGTTCCTAACGAGAACCTAAGAGAATATATTATGCTACGAAGCATAATATATTCTTAAAAACCAGAAGCAGGATCCCAATCCTGATCTTAAAAACCAGAAGCAGGTTTGTTTAACGAGGAAATAATTAGAAATAGTTTTAGCATGAAAATCAACTAAGATTAATCAAAAGCACGGCAAAATCGTATTCCTGTCAAACTATATCATGCCTTGTCACAATGACGTTCCAAAAAAGAATCCTCCAAGCATAGATGCACGGCTGAATGGCGAGGTGTCTATGGTCGCTCGTTTCTGCTGCCCTCTATATAACCACTGGCAGCTAACAATATATTACCTAATAAGATTAAAATAAGTTGAATTCAACTAAGTTCTGTATTTACACATGGATACCTACGTTAGTTATAAATTTTATCAATGTAACTACTAGATAAGTAATAAATATATTTTTGTTGGAAGATCATTTTATGAGGTTTATAATTACATATTTTGTAACGAGAAAACTTTTCAAAAACGTGTTTTGGATTTTACAAGGCCAATTTGGCTTTTGTCAGCGTCTTAATGATGAAGGAAACCTCGAACATAAAGTCTGCAATCATCAACCCGCAGTTAGCCAGCTTGGCGGTCTCTCCTTCTCGGTGTTAGAGGAGGCCTGTGCCCAGCAGTGGGACGATAAGGCTCATGCTGACGAGACCCTGTTTTGAACAAGTATAGGATACGTCTGAGATGATGACCATCGTCTTGAAGCAAAGTCAACCATCTCATAAGTAACACTTTTTGCAATCATATCGTGTTCCACTCAAGTCATCCATTGCTTCTTTGCTCGAATACTTTCTTCGAGAACTATTTATCTGCTTTAGTTATAAAACATCAGTCAAATTGAAACAAAACTGGAAACTTAAAAAGTAAAAACAGATGATAAATCGGCGTAACAGTTAACTTAGTAGCTATATAATGGCTTAGTAGTAAAAACCCAGTACGTCTTTACAAGGTATCGAAGGCTCAATAAATTACTATTTACTGCAGCTACTTGGACATAATTCAGTAATTATGGTATCTATGCCACGTAATTTCAGTATCGCCGTCTTCAAATGTATTTTCCATATCATCAATATTTATCGTTATGAATACAACTGGAGATTGAAAAGGTTGTGCTATAGTTTTGAAATCAATTTCATACCAAAACACAACAATTTTACACAAAGTTCAATATAAAATTTAATTTGTTAAATATTCTTCAACATGTGCTCTGGAAGTGAATTCTGAAGTGATGTTGTACGCAACATTCTACTATTGTTTAATCGTTAGGCACTTAGTGACATCAAATGGGCCTCAGTTCCCTTCTAGGATTAAAATTTCAGACCTGTATAAAGCAATGATTTTTAAAAGTAATTTATTTCAATCACAGGTTGAAAATCAAGAGTCTTTTGTTCCGTACCCACCTGAAACGAAGCCCACATGTGGTTTTGGAGCGCCTTCAGACTTCAACTGTGAAAAGCAAACCACTTGTTCGATCCAAAAAGGCCAATATTTCATATCCGGAAAATTGAGAGAAAATCGAATTGTGTGTGGAGTTGAGGAACCACAACATCTGACATCAACCACGCACGTCAAGTACCGCGACTTACATCCAACAACTCAGACAACAACAAGGGAACGATATCCCAGACTTAATCAACAGCAGGATCTGCCGCCGATGCCGATTATTTCGAATAACAGAAACACACCAGTAAAACCGTTGCTACAGTCCTACCAATCGTTATGGACACTGCCATCGTGGCCGAAATATGAACAGGATTTGAAATATCGACAGGATTCGAAATATCAACAGTATTCAATATTTGAACAAGATGCAAAATATCAACAGGATGCAAAATATCGACAGGATGCACAATATCAACAGGATGCAAAATATCAACAGGATGCAAAATATCAACAGGATGCAAAATATCCACAGGATGCAAAATATCAACAGGATGCAAAATATCAACAGCATTCGAAATATGAACAGGATCCGAAATTTTTGACAGGGAAGACTAAAGGAAGACCTACTAAGGTTGTTATGCAGAGAGTATCTTCCAGCACCCGACCACCCTACCCTGACGGCATCATTCCAGAAACTGAATCGGTTTCTGGTGACTACGAGATGTGTGATGGACTTGCTATGTGCCATAAGTACGTTTGGACTCCTAGGACTACACGAAAACCCAAGAGAAGACATATCGTAATTTTAAAATCTATTCTATTATGAATTCTCGTACTGCTGTTAACCAGCTGTTCCTCGCAGCCGGATAAACGTAACCTATCCTTTACCAGGATGTAGACTATCTGCGTACCCGTTTAAATCGGTTCAGAATCTTTGAAGTGAAAGCGTGGATGAGGGACAGAAGTATTATAATATGTATATGTAAGGATGTATAAATGTAACGTCTAATATTAAATTGTACTTTATGGTTCATTTTTGTGATAAATTTTTACTACCACGTTATAACTACCTCGATGGTCTAGCTGTCGCAAGTGTGGCTGCTGAGCACGAGGTCTCGGGTTCGAATCCCGAGTCGGGCCGAAATCGCTTTGTGGGTTTTAGAAGACTTCACAAAGCAGCCCGGAGCCTGGAAGTTGGTGATTGATACACCCGTGCATCGGAGAGCACGTAAATGTCAGTCCTGCGCCTGATCTCTCTCCGGTCGAGTCGGATTGCCGTCCCATCGGGCTATGAGAGTGAAGGAATAGTGAGTGCACCTGTGTCTGCGTAAATGCTTGTGCACTATAATATCTCCTACGTAGTTGGCTAATGTCCTTACAAGAGAACAGCCGCCTTAGCCGATAATCGGCTAGGAGGACATCAAATTATTACTACTGCTTTTAAAAATTAATAACAGTTTTCTTTTTAACCATTGACGCTTAAACAGCTTGCTATTGTATGTATTCAACAGCCTTTTCACATTGGCGGATTTTCCACTTGGTCGTGCGTTTTTTGTCGGCAGTTGACAATTGGTTGCTGTGCGACGTACGCGCGATGCCGCCATCGAGCGTAGAGTACCTGTACAATGCAGACAGAAAAAAAAACTACTGCTACTGTCTAGCTACTACTAGGTAGTTCTCTTTTTATAAGAAAATCGTGATTTTTTAGTTGTTCTGATACCGGCGTAATGCCGGATAGTGGTTCATACCGACCAATCTGTCGGCCAACTAAACAATCTGCAGTGTGCGGGTACTCTATGTGTTTCCATACGTGTCTATAAAATCTGTATAAAGCATCATAGGTGACTCACGAATTCACAGTCAAGTGTGTTCTTATCTATACATCCTTATTATTTTTTACTTTTGAAATGTCCGCTTTCATTTTTTGTGGACTTTTTAATGCCATACCTGTATTAGTAATGAATAATGTAAATTATTTGGATATGGACATTATCAACGCATACGGCCAATGGCCAGTATTTTTTTGTTTAGATTTAAAAGCATTCACACGCTTTATAAACTTATATACTTGAAAAGCAGTGTATATCTGCAGTATGTACATACATCAAGAGTGTTTAGGGGCAAGCACTTATTGCGTGTTTCTAGAGATTGGGATTTGGGTTTGTAATAAATCTAATTTGTATACTTATCCTTTTTGAAAATTAAATTAACTTTTAATTGAAAACAGGAAAAGTAAATCAATCAGAAAAAAAAACATTAAAGATATTATTTATTAGCGCCAATTCAAGTCAACGTTGAAGACATGATCAGAACGTGAGAATGATAGAAGCTAGTTCCCAGCAACGCACTGTGGCTGTAGCTCTGAATACAACTCATAGTGCTGTTAGTCGACGTTACCAAAGCTCTGGTAGGATACCTATATATATTTTTAAAAGAAAAATAAATACATTTATGTTTTTTACACACATTTAGGTATAATATATACGAGGAAGCGTTTTTAGTTGGAACGATGATGAGATTGATATTATTGGTTACTCTAAGTTACTGAAAAATTTTTGAACCTTTCCAATGTCACATGGCTCAGTTTTAAATTCACGTGATGATGTACTTAACGATGTTTTGAAATTAATTTCATACCAAATCACAACAGTTCGTAAAGCAAGCCTCAGTTCTATAGTTACAACGGAGGTGCCATCGACCGTTAGATTGTTGGATATGAGCTCTGGAAGCTAATTATTTATTTGTAAGTGATGCGGTACGCGACACTCTGCTACTGTATAATCATCAGGCATTTCGTGATTTCAAACAGACCTCGATTACGCCCCGTGATACAAATTTCGGACTTGAATAGGATAATGATGATGAGAAATCAGTTTAAATCACAAATGTCTGAAAGAAAACAATTGAGTAACCTTTCAACGAGGTCAAAGCCTATTCATGGTTTTGGTACCCCCCTGCTTCCAGTATTCAGCTATGATCAATCAACCACTCCTTCAGCTAAAGAACAATTTTTCAGTCCAGGACCATCATATCAAAGTAAAATTGTGGACAGTGAGATAGAACTTCAGCGTTCCCTTCCAATAGTTTCAACCTTTCAGCCAAAACCAATTTTACGTCAGGCCGGAGACATGGAAGTGTATCAACAGATGTATTCGATGAACAATCGAAGACCAATAAAACAGCTACCTGACATTCTCAAAACCAACAACAACCCCAACGAGCAACCACAAGATATTGTCAATGAACCCAACAACCCCAACGGGCAATCACAAGGCATTGTCAATGAACCCAACAACCCCAACGAGCAACCACAAGATATTGTCACTGAACCCAACAACCCCAACGGGCAACCACAAGATATTGTCACTGAACCCACCGACCCCACCACGCAACCACAAGGCATTGTCAATGAACCCACCGACCCCACCACGCAACCACAAGGCATTGTCAATGAACCCACCGACCCCACCACACAACCACAAGAAAACTCGACTAGCCCAGGGGAGACAACTACAAAACCAACGAAAAAGATGGCAATGACTGTTGATGTTACTTCGAGTACCCATCCGCCGTACCCTGACGGCATAAAACCTGACTCTATAGAATATTCTGGTGACTACCCAATGTGCGACGAACGCGCAATCTGTCACAAGTATGTTTGGACATCCAAGCAGCCCAAGACTTTGAGACGACATTTCAAAACGGTGAAATCTTTTATAGTGTGATGTAACTATGTCTCATTGTACAAGTTGAGCCGGTTTAGATAGGGTTAAGTCATTGTTAAGGTCTAATTTAATAAAGTAGTGACACAATATGAATAAAATATGTTCCAACATGAGGTAGCTGCTATCAATATTTAATTGCTATGCCTAAAGTTGCAGTCGTAACATAATTTTACAGCTAAACGATCCCGCTCCCTCGTAGTCAGTTAGCTAGTTATATTATGTCTATCTGTGTATAATAAAATAAATAAATCAAACCCTCAATTTTACACAGTTTTATTCGAAGCGCGCCTGCATTTTTCGAGAGTTGTCCGCAATTTCATTTCATCATCAGTTCCTGATTAATTGTAAATGATATATACGACCTCAGTAGCATACCTTCTCACATAAAAAAACGCCCAGACATTGTTTTGCTGTCGCCAAAATTTTCTAAAATGTATAAAATGAACTTAAGTATATTATATTTTATGTAATTAAAATAAAATTATTTGCAATGACTTGATTAAAAGTTTTTATATCGGTAAGAACGAACATTCACAACCAGCATTATTATATCTGGATTCGTCTTGCATCGGCTCCAAAAGAAAGGAGTTTTAATAAATAACACAATTATTAATTTCAAAGCCAAAACAAAACATTCTGACGAAAGACTCGTTTCTTTCTAGTTCTCGCCAGTTGTAACGGTTATTTGCAGATATGGACATTTAGTTTATTAGTGATGTGGTACGCAATTTTTTATTATTTTATTATTGTCAAGCACCTGGTTATTTCTGGTGCGCCTCAGTTCCGGCCAGTAATACGAATGTCAGAGCTTCAGAAACCCAAAGTTATAAACAGTCCAATTCAACAACCTGCCGCACCAGCTTATCCACCTTTTCAGGCGAAAGCCTTTATACCACAGTCGCCATATATGCAACCGTTAAACCGGCCACCGTTTCCTTCAATGAACAACGGACCTCCGATGCAGATGCCGATGCCAGGCCGCTACGCGCGACCACCGGTGCAAACCCCGATGCCGCTGCAAGGCGACTCGGTGTCTCCGGCACATACCACTAAAAGAAAACGGAGATCAAAGCCGCCTCGTACTACGTCTGCTATTCTCGGAGGAAAAAATAAAATTGTCATGATCAGAATATCTTCGAGTACCCGACCACCTTACCCCGGCGGCATAAGACCTGAAACTGAAGAAATTTCGGGAGATTACAGAATGTGTGATGGAAATGCTATTTGTCACAAGTATGTGTGGCAAACCAAAAAATCTTTAAGGAGGCATCTAATAACTAGGAAATCTTCGATCGTGTGATGACACCTATCGGCTGCTACAACTGCTTCGCTAGGGTAGCAAAGACTCGCTACATAAAGCATGCGTCTTAATTTACACAAATCCTGAAAATGTGTAGTTCGTTTTGAATGGTTTACTGAATTGATTTATATAATTTTTAATATAGGTAATTTTTTATCCCAAAATAATTAAAACTACGGAAATTATTGTCATAATTATTAACCCAATACAGTCAAAACAAATGAAAAACCGGCCAAGTGCGAGTCGGACTCGTGCACGAAGGGTTCCGTAAATTACAGTTAAATCAACCTATCTCAAAAACTATAAGAGATACTTTGATCAAACCAAAAATCGTTGAAAGAGTTAATTAGCATGCATCACCTCTATTTTTTTTAGAATTTTATACCCCGTAGTTATAAAAATAGAGGGGGGGGGGACATACTTTTTACGACTTTGAGAGCTGATATCTCAAAAACCGTTCACTTTAAGAAAAATGTTTTTTAGAAAACTTTATATCATTTTAAAAGACCTTTCCATTGATACCCCACACGGGTATGTACATCGAAAAAAAAAATTTCATCCCTCAGTTACATGTATGGGGGGCCCCACCCCCAATTCTTTTTTTTACTATTTAGTGTCATATTTTTGTAGCGGTTCATACAACACATATTCCCATCAAATTTCATCACTGTAGTACTTATAGTTTCCGAGTAAATCGGCTGTGACAGACGGACAGACGGACAGACGGACAGACGGACAGACGGACATGACGAAACTATAAGGGTTCCGTTTTTGCCATTTTGGCTACGGAACCCTAAAAATGGACCGTAAGTTCCATAAAGGCAAGATAACTGCTTGTACGACTGCGTGCGTCGCGTGCCTAGTTGCATGGCCTCCAAGTTCTCCGGGAATTACTATTACTAATTTAATAAATAACAATGCATAAACATGTTTAGTAAAACAATCAGTGTATGTATTATGGTTATATTATGATATGATATTACATAATATTCTAATTGGGGTGTTTGCGGGTTGATTACGTTACACGGTGTACATTATTAAAACAGAGTCTATATTAGTTCCAATAAGTAACCTTCGAGGGCTATAAAGTATCGATTATGTAATTTCTCACAATTAAATAAAGAATTAAATATTTATAACCTTCTGCATCGCTAGATATTCCGGAACGATGCCCGCACTGTACCCAGGCACGGTACTTTAAAGGTAAGCGGGGTCTGAATATCCACATTGGAAAAATACACAGACTTCAAAGTTTTTCAGTACCTCCAAATGTCAACACCCCCCAACCTGGCCCACAGATACACACAGTACCTAATAATGTTCCCATTTGGCAAAAGCTTTCCAAATTAAAAAAACTCTGTTCCCATTTTAAAGCGGGTTCCCCGTGGTGCGAGGCCATTAGTAGCGCAATCCTTAGCGCAGTGCATGCGTCTCGCAGCACGGGAGAACTCGCCACGTGCCTGGGAACTGTTACTCACTGTTAAAATTTAGCTAGCAAAAAATCTTTGACATCAAAAGTAAAAGAAAATTGTAATATTTCGACTCAAAATTTTGACTCTAAATTACCGGCACAATGTTTTACCTCCCCAAGGTGTATAAGCAATTTAATTGAAACAAAGCTAGGCGAAGGTGATATCAGAGGTGCAGCCAGAATACTCTTCAGCAGTGATGTTGTGGCGCCATGCTCTTCGGATACTCTTACAGCCCTGGAGAGCAAACACCCGGCCCCCGCTGATGGTCTTTCCTTTCCCGACCCTCCCCTTCATGATACAAACACCCTCACAGTTACAGGTCGACAAGTGGTTGAGGCTGTAAATTCTTTTCGAAGCGGAACCGCCGGTGGCCTCGACGGCCTGACTCCGCAACATCTTAAAGATTTAACGAGCTCGGGCGCCGGGGACGCCGGTGCGGAGCTTCTTAAGGAGCTTACAGCCCTAACCAATGTGATGCTCTCCGGCAGTGTGCACGATGCTGTCCTCGACGTCTTATATGGCGCTAATCTGTGCGCCCTTAAGAAAAAGGACGGCGGTATTCGTCCCATTGCCGTGGGAACAACATATCGTCGTATAGCAGCCAAAATCGGTTGCAAATTTTACAGTGAGGAACTTTCGAACAAATTCCAGCCCCTACAGTTGGGATACGGTTCCAAAGGGGGCTGCGAGGCTGCCGTACACGCTTTGTTGGCCTACCTAAATTGTGGCAAAGGAGAGGTCATCCTGAAGGTTGACATCAAAAATGCTTTCAATTCCGTAAACCGGGACACCCTGTTGGCTGAAGCACAAAAAGAAGTACCCAAAATTTATAGTTTTCTCTATCAGTGTTAAAGGCACCCATCAAAATTACTTTATAAGGACAACCTATTGGAATCTGCAGTCGGATGCCAACAAGGTGATCCCCTCGGGCCAGTAATTTTCAGCCTAGCCATTCACCCGATCATTCGAGAGCTAAATTCTAAATTCAACGTTTGGTATCTAGATGATGGGACCCTGGGAGGCGATGTAGAGACCGTATTTCAGGATTTCATTCATTTAAAACATAAATTTCATTCCATTGGTTTAGAACTAAATTGTACAAAATGTGAATTATTTATTACTGACACGACTGACAGACAAATGACAATATCCAAATTCCAATCATTAGCACCACAGATTAAAATTATAGATAAACAGTCTCTCCGCCTCCTTGGGGCTCCCATCCTTGACCAATCTTTTTCTACATTTATTTCGGAAAAAATTGATAATTTCAACGATATTTCGGAACGCCTACAGAAAATTACAATGCTAAATTTACATATTACCTCCGTTCTTCTCATCTCTTTAAACATAGCCACCTTTTAGACCCAATTGATAAAATTATCCGCCATACCCTCAGCTCCATTCTCAATGTGGCCCTGGACGACCGAGCCTGGCAACAAGCCACATTGCCCATCCGGATGGGAGGTCTCGGCGTCCGCAAAATTACCAGTATTAGTTTACCGGCATTCATATCCTCGGTTCACGAGAAACGAGAAATTAACCAGGAATATTCTTACTCCAACACTGGCTGATTTCGAGGTGCCGTATTTAGCCGAGGCTATGGATGCATGGAAAATTACTTGCCCGAACGAAAATTTACCCAGCAACCCGTCTTCCCAAAGACAGTGGGATGAGCCGCTCTGCAGAGTAACCCGGAATAGTTTGATAGAAACGGCAATTACTCCTGCTGAGCGAGCGCGCCTACTGTGCAGCCGTAGTGCGGGCCGTATTGCGCGGCACGCAAATATCAACGACATTATTCGTCGGGCTCTTGTTGCCGTCGGGGTGCCAGCTGTACTGGAACCAAATGGCCTGGCACGCGACGACGGTAAGAGACCAGACGGCATGTCTTTATTCCCTTGGAAGATGGGTAGGCCTTTAGTATGGGACGCAACCTGCGTCGATACTCTTGCGCCATCCCATCTTCCAAGTTCTGCGTGCTGTGCTGCTGCTGCCGCTGCGGCCGCGGAGAACCTCAAGCGGCGGAAATATAGTGGCCTTGTCGGCAACTATATTTTCGAACCGTTTGGGGTTGAAACCCTCGGGTCGTGGGGTCCGAATGCGCATACCCTATTTAAAGACCTGTCTAGGCGGCTGGTTGACGCTTCTCGTGACCAAAAGGCTGGCTATTACCTCGGACAAAGGATCAGCATGGCCATCCAACGAGGTAATGCTGCCAGCCTCTTGGGTACGCTCCCAGTTGACAGCGATGGGGATGAATTTTTTGACGCCTTTTAGATATAGTGTATATATATATTTTTTTTTTATTGTTCTACTAGGATAGTTTTTTTTTGTGTTGTAAATATCTGTGTATATAACTATGTAAATATTTAAATTTTATTAGATGTATTTGCAATTTATCAATCAATTTATTTAACAGTTTATGTAAGGTAAGGTTGCTGATCTCGTATTTATCCATTATTATATGTTACAGCTATAGTGATTAAATAGATACACAGGGTTACTGGTAAGTAGACCGCATCCTTTCATGAGGTGATAGTATAGGTCAATACGGTCAAATTTGACCCAGGGATACACTGGGCAAAAGTTAACCCGTTTGAAGATAATCGAATTTCAAGATCTTTTCTTTACAAGTCGTCTAGGTACAGGTATAAATTTTTATTATTAGTTAAAAGTTTCGTTTTTGCGGATTTTTGTGTGTTTTGTGCCTTTTTGGATAGCTAGATAAATGTAGATGTTTTTTAAGTATTCTGCACAAAAAAATGAAGAGTAATATTTTTGAGAAAATAGCTACTAAAAAAGGAATTGCTGTTCGCTATAATTTCCTCTGTGATTTGTACAGTTTTATGGTTTGTTATTTTGAAGTGATTCATCTTCTATCCAAAAACACACAAAAATCCACAAAAACGAGACTTTTGACTAATAATGAAAATTAATACGTGTACCTAGACGACTGATCTTGAAATACGATTATCTCGAAACGGGTTAACTTTTGCCCAGTGTATCCCAGGGTCAAATTTGTCCGTATTGACCTATACTATCACCTCCTGAAAGGATGCGGTCTACTTACCAGTAACCCTGTATAATGACTGGTTATTATAATAATACCCAAATTGAATAGACAACGTGATAAATTAATCATTTTATATCACCAGAAACTAACCGCTCACAGACCCCCGCCTGCGGTGGCTGGGAGACGTCTCTCGACACTCGTGTGCGGTGTCTTCCACGTCTATGGCAGCTGCTGGGATGACCGGTGTGAACTTCTCTAGCATGTTTGCTTCGCAAAAGGAGACGATAGCATCCCATTATCTCTCGCCCCGGATCATAGCTTGAACCAGGGCCGGGTGCGAGAGGTCGCCGCTGCCTATTGCCTCGACGAGGACCCGGCCGTGCCCTTCCCACGCAGGGCACACCTGGACTATTTGGTTCATCGTGTCCTCTGGCCCGTCCGAACAGTGGCCCGTGTCACTCTTCAAAGAGGGAACTTTTCGCCATTATTGTGTGTAACTACCTTTTTATGAATTATGTTAAGGTCGGCTACCAGACACTTTAGTTTAAGTTTATTTTGTTTATTTATTACATTATCCAAGTCTTTGAAGATATTATATAAAATTGCTAGTTAATGTGATTAATAAATTCTGTATCAATTATCAATTTATCTAAATTGAGATTATTAATAATGGCTAGATAATACTATAATATCCAGATTTATTACTTAGGCTGTAACATATTTACATATAAAAACAAACCCACTGAAAAAAAAACTAAAAAGCGTCAAAAAACTCATCCCCATCGCTGTCGACTGGGAGTGTACCCAAGAGGCTGGCAGCATTACCTCGTTGGATGGCTATGCTGATCCTTTGTCCGGTTTGACGAGGAACGACATGCCGTCTGGTCTCTTACCGTCGTCGCGTGCCAAGTCATTTGGTTCTAGTATCTACACACCGACGGCAACAAGAGCTCGTCGTACAATGTCGTTGATGTTTGCGTGTCGCACAATACGCCCCGCACTGCGGCTGCACGACAGGCCGTGGTGTCCGAGGCTGGTGACAGCCTCACCACGGTGGCAGCGATGAGGAGAACACCACGGTGCTCCTTAACGTAAGCAGTTAGCGAGGCAGAAAGTTGTGTCGTCAAACATGGTGCCAATGTGTCGTCAAACATTGGCACCATGTTTGACGACGTCAGTGCCTGAAGCCAAAGTCCGGACTCCCATCGACCCACAGCCAGTAGGTGAGCTCGCTCCGCAGCAGTACTTGCAGTTTTAAGTAAGTTATTCTGCGTTACGTTGTAGAGCGGCTCATCCCACTGCCTCTGGGAAGATGGGTTACCGGGTAAATCTAAATTCGGACAAGTATTCTTCCAAGCATCTATAGCCTCGGCTATATACGGTACCTCCTTCCTAGCCAGTGTAGGAGCAAGAATATTACTGACTAACTTCTCAGTACCGTAAACCGAACCGAGAACAGCCGCCGTAGCCGATAATCAGCCGGGAGGACATCATGATCATCATATTATCATATATAATTATTTATTGATATCGTTACACTATCAGCTTATAGGAACTAGTTTGAAGAAATTCCTTTGAACTGAAAGATGAGAACCTTTGAAGCTATCTATGGGAAGATATTTTATTCGGGATGTAGTAATTGATGCGTGTGGCATCATACCTACTGAACAGACAAAATGCCGTCTGCTCTACATATTTTGCTTCATATGTGCTGGCTGTTATTTTATTGAAGATGAACTAGTACCAATACCGCAAAACTATGTAAAAAGTTGCCTGGATAAAATTGAACTAATAATAAAATGCAATCGAAATCACAACATCTTAATTAAAATTTTTATTACGCGATTGCTAAACACTCGCTAGTTCTGTCTTGATTTTAGTTAATATGGTAATCCGATCCTAATATTACGTAATGAATTTTTATATCGTGGTTATTAGCACGTTGTACTTAGCGGATTCGACGCCGTTTGGCTTTGAGTCAGATTTTGGACCATTGTCGCTCAAGGGCAGCGTGGAAGTAAAAAGTCAGAGAAGTCATGTGAATGAAAGAAGAGCTTCACCAATTACACGAACGAAACCTACTTGTGGTCCAGTTTTATTTCCGGAATATAGTTGCGAAGAGCCCACTATCCCCAATCAGAAATTCGTTAAAAAGTCAACTCCTTTTAATTTATTTTCAAATTCTGTTGTTAAACAAGATATGACATCACTTAACATTGAATCTACAACATGGAAACCTGAAGAGGGCATATTTATGCATCCTACAGCTCGAAAGCTTATGAAGACATTTGAAAGAGACACGACAACCTGGAAGTCTAAATTATTTGGTCACCCCGCTAGAGGAAAACTTATAGGGTCTTTATTTGACTTAAAATCAAACAGTGAAGATACAGCATTTGAAGTGGAATCTCAAAATAGTCAACATACAACACATCAACCCATGTACTCTGTTAGAAAAAAAACTCAAATTCAACAAAATACTTTTAAGAATAAACGGATCTCACAACTAACACTACCAAGAGCTGAAATATCTCTGAATATGATGCTTCACAATAGGACCGAAAGAAAACCCGTTTTTGGAATATCACAATATAGAACGAGGGGAAGAATGGCTCCACAAAAAATAAAGTCCCAAAGTGTTAGTATTCAAAATGTGAATTCAAATTCCAGACTGGCAGGAAATACTCCAGGTAATGTGGCATTTGGACGTATGCTGTCACAGAATTTGCATCCACAAGTTGAGCCATTGCAAGTGATGAAAGAGTCTCAGTCATCCCAAGATATTGTTTCTCTAAGTAAGATACTTGACTATAATTTTACGCAAGCTGAGTCTATTACTTTACCGCGTTCACACGATTTTTTGACCCAGGATCTATCAGCGGCATTTCCAAAAAGTGGTGTGAAGAGTCAGAGCGAAACTACTGGATCATTGCAAGATGAATTGATCAAAAAAGAGCAAAACTTTCAAATTATTACAACAGAAAAAACAATTGTTAACTTACGCAATCAAGAAACAAACAAAACGTTAATGTCGACACAAAGTTCGCTTCACAATGTTAACCTAGATAAAATGGTTGGAAAGTCAATGTCAGATTTGACTGCTCATGACTTTAGTTCCTCTTCTCATTATACAGCAACCGAGACTACATCACCCCAAGGAGAGACTTTGAAACAACTGATTTTTCGCAGTAAACTAGTTGAAGATCTGAACATCGACGTGTCTCCAGGTGCGCCTGTAGACAGATTGCCATCACAAGATAACACAAAATATAAAGCAAATTTTCGAACAGGTAAGGTGGACCATCAGGAGATATCTGTCAATAGATCAACTGAACGTCTGCCGGAACAAATAGGGATGCTTAAAAAAATAATCTTTGTTGGTGAGACAATGAATAAAACAATGGACGTACCTCGTTACGAAACTATTGATCAATTTTTAGCAGAGAATATTAATAATCAACTAAAGGCTCTACATATAATAAATGATACAAGAAGTGAGAAAATTCAACACATCGTAACAGAAGAAGTTCCAACACAAGCTGATTTTCATAGTGAGATAAAAGAAAAACTATTGAATAATAATAGTATACCGCAAATTAAAACTGGAAAAACGGCACCATCACGTGTTGAGGTGTACAAAAACGTTAATTTGAAAAGTAGACCAACAATAGCCTCGGGTGGTAAAATTGATCACACTAACAGGCCCCCTACCAAGGATCTAACTGATAATTCTCAAAGAGATATGGCTTACAGTAGTCCAGTGGAAATAGCTCAAAATAAATTCTTGTCCAATGATAAAGTTACTCAAACTATATCGACACGCAGTACTATGCAGCATCGAATTTTTTTTCGTGGTTTAACAGAAGGTATGAAACAAAAAATAGTGACTCCAGCAGTAATGTCTAAAATAATTTTAACTCGAAAACCGAGGTATTACGATGGTAAATTACGAACGGTGACAGAGGTTCAATCGCACGGTTTTATGCCGCAGGGCTTGGAATTTCAGAATCTTATGTCTGGACTTGCGAGATATGTTATTCCCCACAATGTGGCGTCTGGATATGAAATGCCATCCTTTCAAGGCTCGACTTCTCCACCTGAGCCCGGAAGTATGACATCACGACGGATGTATTTGAATTTGAAGTGATTGTATAATATTGTAATTTAATTTATGCATTGAACCATTGAAATATACTTTTGTGAATAATTTGTTTGTAGTCGTAGAATAAAATAATTTTGAATATAATTCCAAAATAAATAGTTTGCTTCATTAGGGAAGGTATTTTGAAAATATTAATAGCAATATATTATATATCTATATTGCATCTCTTTTAAGAGGCTGAATGCACCCAAAACACTCTTTCTAAATGCGTACGAGAGAGAAAGAGAGAGAAGCCTGGTGACGCGACGTTCGTAAAGTTCATAACATACATTTAAATTAATAGCTTTAAAATGAGTTGAGTAATCAAAAATAAAAAAAATAACCAAGTTCTGTATTTACATATGGACTCGTTAATGCTACTTTTATCAATGTACGTTGTATAAGTAATACCGATATTTTTGTTGGAAGATCATTTTAGAGATAAGTTTTAATTTTTTTTTGTATCGAGAAAACTTTTCGAAAACGTGTTTTGAAATTAACAGGGTTCTCAGAAATATGTTCAAAATTAATATACATTTTCTTCGCCGTCAAAAACTGTATAGATTTGGCCAAAAAATTGTTTGAGACAAGCCAATTTCAGCATTCAGCCCCTTAAGGTATTGTGTTATTTTTTGGGGCAATTCTACTGATAACGAAAATATATTCAGAGCTCAGAAAAAGTGTGTTTAGCGAAAGTAACGCAGACTTACAGCTGCAAATAATTTTTTATAAAATATAGTATCCTTACGCTACTATGTATACCATTATATACCATGATTTGTAAGGAAAAATATGCACTATTTTATGAAATTATATTAGTATTAAATCTTGTATCTAGTAAAAGACATCATTGCTATCACAAAATAAAACAGCGCTACTCAATAAAAGCATTTTTTGCATGGCACCTCGGATCTATAACCATCTGCCAAGATCTGTTCTCGAAACCTCACAGATTAACATGTTTAAGAGGAAAGTTAAAACATTGTTATTGTCAAAGGCTTAGTATAGCGTTACAAAATTTTTAGAAGATAAATTATGATATAATTTGCCTTTATCTATTTTTTTGTATCTAATACTTAGTTTAATTTTGAAAACTTTATGGTAGGATATTGTTAATGGTCCTTTTGTAAAATAAAATAAAATCTACATATATGTACCTACCCATATTCGCAAAAATAAATGGATTTGAAAAAAAAACTTTTTACAAAAAAAAAACCGCTTTTCAGTGTTTTTGGTTTTGTTTCTTTGTAAAAAGTTTTCTTTTCTGGCTTTTCAGTGACAAGCATAGTTGTCACTATCTGCATTAGTGGCAAGTTTTCATCAATACAAATAATAAAAGCCCAAACACGAGGTAGTTGACGAGTTCCCTCGACCTTTTCTGGTCTCCATCATCAGGTCTGCTCTAAGCCTTCACTGATGCAAAGGTCTCGTCAATACAAATAATATAAGCCCAAACACGAGGTAGTTTACATATTCAGTTGTCGAGTTCCCTCGATCTTCTCTCGTCTCCATCATCAGGTCAGCTCCAAACCTTCACTGTTGCATAGTGTTATCAGACGTACACCTCATTGTCAAATTTTTTACCTATGCATGCCTACAACTTTCCACAGTTGCCTTCGATTTCTCAAGGCTTCCAGCATCAGATTTCCCTATCAAACAGAAAAAGAATTTTGCGAATCGGTCCAGGCGATTTAAATTAAAAAAAAAGATCCCGACAAATTGAGAACCTCCTCCTTTTTGGGAAGTCGGTTAATCAAAAAGAATTTCATTTTATTTAATGTACAATGTATGTATGTATTTTCATATTACGATTGGAGGCAGAGTCAGTCTCTTGTCATCAGCCTTCCTTTCTTAGGTTTTCATAGTAAACTAGGACCTAGACCCCTTACAGTTTTGACATGTCTGTCTGACCGTATAAAATATCGTTGATAATTTCGGAAATGTGGCCCTTCTTTCTTTCTCCTGCCCTGTTGGCCCTTAATGACCTATAAGTTACAAGAATATGAAAACAGCTCAAGAACATTACAAAGACTTTCCAGAAAAAAGAACATTACAAAGAACTTTCTTTTGAACTTGATTGGATGAACAGTTAAAAAAAAATTGAACAAAATGTATTCGGAACCAAGTTTCTAACATAACCATAGATAACATATTTTATAACCCGGGATGTAACTTCTTCTTCGTAAAACACAACCGGATTGCTTTCGTAAAACGGAGGAAATCGTTAGACAAGATCTGCTCTCATCCACGGACGGTCTATAGCTACGTGGCGCGGTCGTCGGCTTTTTCTTTACTAAGAATTAAAATAATTTGGCGTCGTATTTAATAATACGCTTGAGATGTTATCAGAACCAAAACATAGCAGTGTGTAGGTTTTAACTAGAAATAATTGAATTTAAAAAATATCTCATTGTCTCTTCCTATACGTGTGATCAATGAGTTTTATCCAGTACGTAATGAGCTTTGATTTTAATTTGATTCTCTTCTGCATCATATTTTTGAGTCCATTGCATTTGGTGTATTTGGCCACGCTGAAGACGCAATCTGTTTCAAATCTGACGCCTACAAACTCACCAATTGCTTCTACACAGGCGAAAGTGTATAGAAAAATGAAGCCTGTGTGCGGTTCCGTAAAATTTCCTGATTATAGCTGCCAAGAATTACATGCATTACAAACAAAGCAGACGTCATTCGAAGACACTTCTTTGCTGGAGCTTGAAGAATCCACCTTGCACCCAATATATGGTCTACCTGAGCATGTATCTCAAAGCTCGCTATTATCTTCGAATGGTTCTCCACATGTACTTCAGGACGTTACAGATGTTCCTCCAGCAGTTCCACATGAATCATCTTGGTCTTTTGAAACATTCGTAACAGAAAGTTTGCCTAGTTCATTTGATAAAATATCAAAATTTGCATCAGTTCAAAATACTGGATCAAAAACTCAAGCCCTAGGACGTGTTACAACTCAAAATACAGTGCATGAAACAAAAGATCCTTCATATTATAGTTCGACAAGGAACCCTGTTTATGGTCGAAGTGCATTAAGAGAAAACAAAGTTGTTATTCTTCAAAAAGTGATAGTAACCAAGAGCACCTACCCATTCTATCCAGATGGCACTACTCCAGAAAAAATCCCTGAGGGTGTAAAAGTTGACATTTGTCAATTAGCCAAATGCATAAAGATGGACTGGAAGGATCCTACAGAAAACAAACCTAATCCAAAGCCTAATAATCCTGGTAGACCGGGGCGCCCTAGTAAAGAAAAACTTCAACTGATCCAGTTTCGAGGAGTTTCAACAGACACGACAAAGAAGACAGAGAAAGGAGTGGAAAGTCCTCCATTACTATACGCAGATGATGGATATTACTTCAACGAGGACGTTCTGTTGTAAATTGTGTTAGAGCGTATTTAGAAGAAAATCGATGTTATTGCAGCTGTATATTAATTGATTAATTAATCCGCCAAATGTAATTACACTTGCGTGTAAGATAAAGAATAGCCTAGGTAGAGCTGCAAAGAGTAGTGAGGATAAGGCTCACAACTACACTCGAATAAGATTTTATATTTAGGTGTCAAATATTAGAAAAAAAAAATATAGAGTATAATATAATATTATTAGTGTTATTACAAAAAAGTTTGAAAGGTATATAAAAAAATAGAAAAAAAAATAGTTACTTACCTATCAATCCACGTAAGTGGTCCCGGTCATATTAGACTAAAAAAGTGGGGCCTCTCTGAAAACCTACCTATGGCAAAGCATATCTTTATACTTTGGTAGATCATGTGCTCGGCGTTAGCTGGTGAAGCCACGACAAGTTATTGATTGTCAAAATCTTCAGTTACGATTATAGTAACTCGTTGCAATCCACACTTAGTATAGAAGAAAGGTTGAAAGGTTAAGTAACTATTTTTTTTTCTAGTTTTCAGTGCACATGTCCTAAGTCGTGGTGGCCTAGTGGGTAAAGAACCAACCTCTCGAGTATGAGGGTGTGGGTTCGATTCCAGGTCAGAGCAAGTATCAATGAAACTTTTCTAAGTTTGTATGTACTAAGTGTATCTAAGTGAGTAATCTAAGTGTATCTTGGACACCAATAGCTGATAATAAGGTGCAGGAAAACATCTTGAGGAAACCTGGACTATTAAGTCTGAAATCACCAACCCGCATTGAGCAAGTGTGGTGATTAATGCTCAATTCTTCTCGGACTAAAAAGGCTCTAACGGTGCACATAAGATTAAACCGTTTAACTTAAAAGTTTTTTTTACCGATTTTTTATTCTCTAGTTTTTAGTATTTAATGAAAATGACTACCGAATATTCTTCATTCTATTTAATTGATTTAGTGCATCATTATTAGCTACATGGTGTCTCTTACTTGATATTTTTTTACAATCTAATTCCTCAATACATAGCCCTTCCAGAGACTTGACTCGACTTAGAGCCACGTACGCGTATTCTCCGTCAGCTCACAGAGCGTAAACAAATGCCATAGATGCGTGGCTGGTTGGAGATGATCGGGCTGTTTACCTATTATAATCTTAACGCCTATTCACTTGCCAGCGTCCTTAGTGATTACTTACATAATCATCATGGATTGTTGTGGCGGGACTCCCACTGTCCCCATATCGCCACCAAGCAATAGACATTTCGCCGGAGGGAACGTAAGGCGACTTGGTCTAAATGGTATATGAAATCAATGGTAAGAGATCTTAATGTGAGCTTTGACCAAGTCATGGGCCCGGCGCAGTCGTCGTCCTTACACCACAGGAAACCAAACACTCGCTCCCCTCCCTACCCAATTCCGCTAACTACGTAGGTACCTAATCACCTATTTTTTTATCTATCCTTCTAACGTTACACAATCTTGGACACATACACTCTGATACATCTGTTCTGGACACGACTACTCATGCCCTCACCTAATACGCCATTTTGTAACGAGGTCCATCTTGGATTTTAAATTTTGTCATAATCACAGTATTCTACTTGTGTAGCCCTTTCACTTGATACTCATATTGAGGGGTTTGTGGAAAAATATGTAATCCGCCATTTTGTACCGGCGGCCATCTTTGATTTACAATGTTATTGATATTACGATATTACTAATTGAAGTGAGTCGTGGTTGCCTAGTGGGTAAACGACCAACCTCTTAAGTATGAGGGCGCTGGTTCGATCCCAGGTCAGGCAAGTACCAATGCAACTTTTCTAAGTTTGTATGTACTTTCTAAGTATATCTTAGACATTGTAAAAAACTGGATAATTCCAATTAAATACAATTTGAAAATAAATTATTTTATTATAAAGAAAATTATGACATAAAAGAAAAGAATGAAGTGACATATAAAAAAAAAATCATTAAAATCTCTATGTACAGACAAAGAGGTTTGTCTTGTACATACTGCCGGGGGAAAAATATATAAAGCATTAATGAAAATTAATTGAAAAAGCATACACAATAACAACTTAATAACTCAGTGTCGCTTATTGAATACAAAATTAAAAATTTTGAAAAAACCCCCGACGGTAAAAATCTTATTGAAAAATAATAAAATAACTCAAAACCCCCGACTTAACCCAATTATATAGGAATATCCGTCGGGAGCTGCCATTAAACCAGCTAAAGGATTCTAGTGTCGTGAATACAATTATTGAAGAATTGTAGATGTTTAACGATGACATAAAATACACTCAATTAATTGTTGAAATTTCATATAGAAAAGGCAGCCCCCGACGGTTATTCCTATATAATTGGGTTAAGTCGGGGGTTTTGAGTTATTTTATTATTTTTCAATAAGATTTTTACCGTCGGGGGTTTTTTCAAAATTTTTAATTTTGCTTAATTTTATTTCAGACTTTTTAGAGAACATATACGAATTATAGTCTATATAATATGTTATTGCAATATTATTTTGCACCGATATTGTAGCGACCTCTAGTGAGTTACAGGCGTAATTTTTATTATTTGGGAACATCCATTAAGCACGTACACATTGCTGATGAAAACAGAATTGTAATCGGACGTTTTGATTATATTGTAACATTGTTTGGCACTAATATTGTGGCGCCCCCTAGTGATTAATAGCCATGACACCTATCTAAGAACATGAACACGTTGAACGCAAATCTGTTATTGAAAACCACATCAAAATCGGATCATTAGTTTAGAAGGTAGGTGGGAACATTACTTTGCTGTTTTGCACTAATATTGTGGCGCCCCCTAGTGAGTTACAGCCATGACACCTATCTAAGAACATGAACACGTTGAACGCAAATCTGTTATTGAAAACCACATCAAAATCGGATCATTAGTTTAGAAGGTAGGTGGGAACATTACTTTGCCGTTTGCACTAATATTGTGGCGCCCCCTAGTGAGTTACAGCCATGACACCTATCTAAGAACATGAACACGTTGAACGCAAATCTGTTATTGAAAACCACATCAAAATCGGATCATTAGTTTAGAAGGTAGGTGGGAACATTACTTTGCTGTTTGCACTAATATTGTGGCGCCCCCTAGTGAGTTACAGCCATGACACCTATCTAAGAACATGAACACGTTGAACGCAAATCTGTTATTGAAAACCGCATCAAAATCAGATCATTAGTTTAGAAGGTAGGTGGGAACATTACTTTGCTGTTTGCACTAATATTGTGGCGCCCCCTAGTGAGTTACAGCCATGACACCTATCTAAGAACATGAACACGTTGAACGCAAATCTGTTATTGAAAACCACATCAAAATCGGATCATTAGTTTAGAAGGTAGGTGGGAACATTACTTTGCTGTTTGCACTAATATTGTGGCGCCCCCTAGTGAGTTACAGCCATGACACCTATCTAAGAACATGAACACGTTGAACGCAAATCTGTTATTGAAAACCGCATCAAAATCAGATCATTAGTTTAGAAGATAGGTGGGAACATTACTTTGCACAAACGCACACACAAACACACAAACACACAAACACACAAACACAAACACACAAACACACAAACGCACATCTCTCACCCCAAACGCATATACCTGCTCCGTTCCGTCGTGGGTAAAAATAATAATGTAATTATGAAAGTAACAATAAGCAATGTATTAGTATTAACAATAATATAACTAAAATAACAAAACTTTAACTTTAAGTAATATAACAAATAACAAGATATAAAATATTAACACAACGAAAACAGCTCTTATGCAATTAAACATAAATAAAATTATAAATTCATTAATTTGTGACAAGTAATTTCAAAAATAATGGTTGATCCTTCGGATCATAATCGCTTGTATTGATAACTCTAGCGTGATCTAAATTTAAATATTCTTGTATAAATTAAAATATATTGGATCTTTCGCAAATCTTTTTTCCAAATTATATAATCTTAGCAAAGCAATTGCGTATGAATAAGAAGGACTGATTTGGCGTACATCCGCCTTAAGGTGATTATTTACCTCGAATGTATTATCCACCGTGTGCATAGGTCGTGGAATTCGCGAGATTAGGGGATGACATAATGTATCCAAACTGTGTGTTTAGTAATATCGGGTCAGTTGGTCCACCTTCTATCTTACCGTCTAACATAATTTTAAAGAAAATGTCACTACCAAGGAGTAACGATATTTCGCCTGGAATGTGGAATTCACTATCTGCCAGTGTTACATGTTGAGGTATTACAAAATTAGATAAATCTATTCGCCTCTGAGGAAGTTTGATGTAATTTTGTTTATGACAGAACAAGTTATATTTAATTTGAAATCATTAACTAAAGATTCGAGTGATAAATGAATACCCTTATTGGAGATATTATTATAGGTGTCACCCAAAGTACTAATGTTCTTAATCATATCAAACATTGGCAAACCTAACTGCCTTGCTAAAGCAGACGTACAAAATGAAGTCTGACTGCCACAATCAAGAAGTGCTCTGACCACGAACCTTTTGTTATTGCGCCCAGTTACTAAAACTTTGGCGGTTGGCAATAGATTGTATCCAGCAATAGGTTGAGAAATATGTAAGTTTACATGGGCTGCACGTTCGCTGTTGCACGGCATTTTTGATAGCTGTTTATCTTTGGTAACATGTATTAATTTATTATGGGAATTAGAATTACAAATAGAACATTTAATATTATAACGACATTTAGAGTCATGAAAATTGAGGCATCATCATCCTCCGAGCCTTTTCCCAACTATGTTGGGGTCGGCTTCCAGTCTAACCGGATTCAGCTGAGTACCAGTGCTTTACAAGAAGCGACTGCCTATCTGACCTCCTCAACCCAGTTACCCGGGCAACCCGATACCCCTAGTTTAGACTGGTGTCAGACTTACTGGCTTCTGACTACCCGTAACGACTGCCAAGGATGTTCAATGACAGCCGTTCATGAAAATTGAGGCAAATTCTACATAAATTATTGTTACAGCCTTTTTTTTTTATCGTCCCACTGCTGGGCACAGGCCTCCTCTCACACGGAGAAGGATTAAGCGTTAATCACCACGCTTGCTCAATGCGGGTTGGTGATTTCAGACTTTATAAGTCCAGGTTTCCTCAAGATGTTATCCTTCACCTTTTTATCAGCCATTGGTGTCTAAGATTTACCTAAAAAGTACATACAAACTTAGAAAAGTTGCATTGGTACTTGCCTGACCTGGAATCGAACCTTAAACAACATAAATTATTCTCTTGTACAAATTCATTTCTTTTTTCTGAAGACATGGAAAGAAATTTCGGACATTTGTATAACCTATGACTCATTGAACAAACCAAACAATGAAAGGTTGTACCTGTAGCAACTAGAGTAACTGAATTATTCTTGGAAACAGAACTGACGCTTGGACTTGCCTCCATAGATGCAGCGCGCTTATCCACAAAGTTTAAGAGTTCTTCAATAGTAACAATTTTTGTAGCGTCTTCCCTTTCTGAGTGAAATAACCTGACTGTAAGAGAGTCTAATTTACGCAACAAAATGCATGAGAGCAGTGCGCTCCACTCCGCCACCGGCTGGTTGAGATGTTCGAGAGCTGTAACATGTTGCCTTACTTGTGCGACAAATTCTCGAAGCAACTGCGGTGTGCTGCGTTGGATGTTGCTCATGTCAAGAAGATGATTAATATGGTTGGTCACAATCAAAGCGGGATTGTCATACCTTTTCTCCAGCAGACTTAAGGCAGACTCATAAGACTGTCCTATTATAGGTAATGCGTCTATCAATGTTAGTGGTTCTCCCTTAAAGTACTTTTTTCAAAAAGCAAAGTCTTTCGACATTAGATAATCTCTTGTCGGCATGTACAACGGCTTGAAACATTTCCATAAATGGTTTATAATTACTAATGTTCTTGCCGTCAAACGTAGGTATGTCCAACGATGGCATCTTAGCCTTATGGGTGCCATTCTGCTGAGGCTGCGAGCTAGACTGAAGTTTATTAATCTGCCGATCCAAAGCGGCGCATACATTAAAGTACATGTTTTCAGTTTCTACTTCCTCAGTTTCTTCCACTCCGAGTAATGATAAATTAACGGCAGTTTCTTGAAATTTACCATAAATAGCTTGAAGTGTACTTTTTCTAATATTGAGATCTTCTAATGTGTAATTCATTTCTTGATGTATGAACTTTTCAAGTCTTGTAAGGACACTTTTGCATTGCCCTTTTGTAACAATAAGTTTTTTACGGTCGGCTTCGGGCATGATGATCTTGAATGAAGAAATGTATGATAATTACGTCGGATTGCCGTCCCATCGGGTTATGAGAGTGAAGGAATAGGGAGTGCACCTGTGTCTGCGCAAATGCTCGTGCACTATATATAATATGTCCTGCGCAGCTTTGATTATATATATGTCTAGATGGAGTGTCACCCTACAATCACAACAAAGAAGCAGAGACAAAATTGTTATGCATGTGTGCGTGTAGGTGTCATTTTACACTGCGCGTTGACGTAAATAATGATACCAGCTTCTACGATTCTCCCATAAATAATGAAAAAAAATTGACTAATTAAATAAGTTTGTATACATAGTGTTATTCGGTTTTAGTGTCACATTATCTAGCTGTTACTTTTTTATATAAATCTAAATTACTAATTAAATTAGAGTTAGGCGGTAGTATATTGTAGTCTACTAAACTGTCTGTAATCAACTCAGTTAATTAAATAAGTATCAAAATATTTAATAATTTAGGCCAAATTATTTTCCAAAATTTAAATGAAAGATCACATGGTCCAAGTCAATAATAAAACAAAGTCAAAAAAATAATTTTAATTTTAAATAAACACGTTTACAAAGACTTTGGTGATAAAACAATACTAAAACCAGGGCAACGACCATCTCTTTGTGTTTGGTTTTTGAAAAGTTTTCGCTTAGAAGCTACGTTACTTTTTACTTTTTTTAAATGATACTATAACTTTATAGAACATTGAACCTTGCTTGGCACTGCTCCTTTTATAAGTCTTCGGCGCCCTATCTTGTCGAAAGTACTCATGTCTTTGCTGCGGAAGTGATCGGAACACACTAAGGTATTTTTTGTTGGTGTCCACATCGCACCTCCGCGGCTTTTTTTAATGCGGTCTGTCCACTGACTCCTAATAATAGGATTACTTGGAATACTAAAAAAAAATATGTTACGTTGATGACCACCATTTCATCATCATCATCATCATCATCAGCCTATCGCAGTCCACTGCTGGACATAGGCCTCTCCAAGTGCACGCCACTGAGATCTATTTTCGGCTTCTCGCATCCAGCTCCTGCCAGCCGTCTTGCGCAAGTCATCACTCCACCGTGCCTGAGGACGTCCTACACTACGTTTGCCGAGGCGTGGTCCACCATTTACTAATCAAATAATAGTAGATAATATTTTGGAGAATCAGAAAATGTCTATACGAGCAATAAAAATGGAAATTAAATCTATGATTTGATACTATTGATTAGTGTCACCTATTATTTTTTTGCGCAATGCTTAAAAAATATCCTTTATTGGGAATTAAATTGGGAAAATGAAAAACAGAAACTGGCAACACTGATACAATATGGCGTGATTTAGTAAACATAAATTAACATAATTACAAAAAACAAATATTAATTTTCTGGGTCACTTGACCGATGATAGGTGATGTTATTGGCACTTTTTAGCCTTCCTTTATAATTCCGGCAGACTTTAATTGCACATGTCGTTATTTTACCACTGTTATTTGTATTTTAGTTAGAGCGCGTAATACGTTTAGACAGTTAAGCGGCACGATCTGTTCTGATTGACGGGAAAGCTCCTGTCGATGAACAGTACATCGACTTTTTTTTCCACGCTTGCGCGCACTCGACGCTACATCTAGACATATATATAATCAAAGCTGCGCAGCTGGCTGATGTCCTTAAGTGAGAACAGCCGCCGTGGCCGAAATCGGCCGTGGACGCCATTATTATTATAATTATAGGTGCTTACGCTCCGTGGGATTTGTATTAAACTGATGTTTTCGGCACCATGTAAAAAACTGGATAATTCAAATTAAATACAATTTGAAAATAAATTATTTTATTATAAAGAAAATTATGACATAAAAGAAAAGAATTAAGTGACAGATAAAAAATAAAAATCTCTATATACAGACAAAGAGGTTTGTCTTGTACAGACATCATTGGCTGTGTTTCGGATGGCACGTTAAACTGTAGGTCAAACATCCTTGGCAGTCATTACGGGTAGTCAGAAGCCACTAAGTCTGACACCAGTCTAACCAAGGGGTATCGGGTTGCCCAGGGTAACTGGGTTGAGGAGGTCAGATAGGCAGTCGCTTCTTGTAAAGCACTGGTACTCAGCTGAATCCGGTTAGACTGGAAGCCGACCCCAACATGATTGGGAAAAAAGGCTCGGAGGATGATGATGAATTGTCATCGGAATTAAAGGTGTGTACCAAAGGAGATGTTTCAAATCCGGCCCACTATAAGTACAGTACCTCGAAAAATCCAGAAAATTCTATGGAATTCGGGAAAAATACTGATAAATTGCTTAAATGCATAATTTTCTTGTAAGAATGTGTTATTTATCAAAAAGTTTTATTGACTTTCAATATGTCGTCTCGACAATTTAGACACTTGTCAAAAAAATTACAGTAAACCATCGATTTGACAATTAAGATAGTTAAATATGTCAAATATCATTACTAACGGCCAGTTTATTCATCAAAAGTTAAAGTTAAAGTAATGTCTCAAGTTAAAGTAACGGTCAAATTCGTTTTTTCAAGGCTAAAGTGACAGCAAAATTCATAGAAAATTTGAATTTAACCGTTACTTTTACTTTTGATGAAGAAACTGGCTGTTAATCACCATAATGACAGCTTACGACGAGCTGTCCACGTATAGTATTAACCTTACCGCCATGATGGTTTTTTCTTGTGTGTTGTAATTTCAAGTGTATATTCTTGTGTTTTACAGTAAAACAAAGCAAAATATTAAATTAATTGAATACTTGAAAACCGTTACAATTATTTTTCCCCACTTTGTGCAATGGTGTACAAAGAGTGGGCCGGGGCTCCATACATTTAGAAACATCTTTCAGATCAATCTGACAACAGGAAGGTACTTAAATAGCAATTTTTTATTTTGACCCAAATAAATAAATACTGTACGGGTCGAGCTAAATAAAACCGTTTAATAAAAACACACAACTTCAGCTCGCGACAGGCTTCTTTTTATCCGTCTATGTGTCAATTTTTTAATAAACTGGTAATTGTTATTTTAATACCTAAACTATGTCAAACATTTACATATTATTGTAGTTATTTATTATTACTTTAGTTTGATTTTATTTTTTACCCACGACGGAACGGAGCAGGTATATGCGTTTAGGGTGAGAGATGTCCGTTTGTGCGTTTGTGTGTTTGTGTGTGCGTTTGTGCAAAGTAATGTTCCCACATATCTTCTAAACTAATGATCTGATTTTGATGCGGTTTTCAATAAAGGGTTTGTGTTTGATGAGTTCATGTTCTTAGACAGGTGTCATGGCTGTAACTCACTAGGGGGCGCCACAATATTAGTCCAAACAGCAAAGGAATGTTCCCACCTACCTTCTAAGCTAATGATCCGATTTTAATGCGGTTTTCAATAACGTTTTTGTGTTCAATGAGTTCATATTCTTAGATAGGTGTCATGGCTGTAACTCACTAGGGGGCGCCACAATATTAGTGCAAAAGGGCAAAGTAATGTTCCCACCTACCTTCTAAACTAATGATCCGATTTTGATGCGGTTTTCAATAACGGTTTTGTGTTCGATGAGTTCATGTTCTTAGATAGGTGTCATGGCTATTAATCACTAGGGGGCGCCACAATATTAGTGCCAAACAATGTTACAATATAATCAAAACGTCCGATTACAATTCTGTTTTCATCAGCAATGTGTACGTGCTTAATGCATGTTCCCAAATAATAAAAATTACGCCTGTAACTCACTAGAGGGCGCTACAATATCGGTGCAAAATAATATTATATAACACCGTCGGGGGCTGTCTTTTCTATATGAAATTTCAACAATTAATTGAGTGTATTTTATGTCATCGTTAAACATCTACAATTCTTCAATAATTGTATTCACGACACTAGAATCCTTTAGCTGGTTTAATGGCAGCTCCCGACGGATATTCCTATATAATTGGGTTAAGTCGGGGGTTTTGAGTTATTTTATTATTTTTCAATAAGATTTTTACCGTCGGGGGTTTTTTCAAAATTTTTAATTTTGTCCTGTGTTTTAAGATACATATTTGATAGACAGAAATTCTTTATGAATATAAAATATGTATTTCTTCCTGCTGGCTGTATTTCTACAGCTGCTTCACGTACACCCTGAGGAAACTATAATTTACTGATGGATCAAACTATATCTTGTTATTTATATTATGTCGGAGCTACATCAGGATGCCACTATTGTCCAACATCAGCTAGGGTAATCGTACAAAGAGATAACTCAAAAGAACTCAAAACTCAAAAACGTTTATTCAAATTAGTCAGAACAAAAGACAGCCCCCAAAACGCCCGCCCTTCACCACTTCCTATGTGTTTTGGCTGGGGAGAAGAAGTGACGCAACAAACTCCCCAGCAACACAAGTCTGTCTGTTAAATTAGAAGAATCATACCATACGATAGACACAAATTTAATTTCGAAAGACACTTTACACTTTACAATGAGTTTAGGTACTAAAACGCTAGGCAATAACACTAGGTACACTAAACGTAACGAAAGGCAGTAACGCGTCGACTCCACGAAGACTCGACGAAGCCTCGACCAAGACTGAGCTCCGCGGACGTCACGCTGACCACCACGACTCTGCCAAAAAGTTGTTTCACCGGAAACGCCGCCAGATGGCGCGCTTGCGTGACGTTTAGTGTCCGTACTAATGACCGTCTCCGACATATATATTTATTTTATAGTTTCAGTTTCAAAATTTCCAAAAAAAAAAAATCCAAAGAAATTACGTTTCATTGTGAAAAAGACGTATAAGTAGGTATATACAAACAATTCGAACAAAAATGCAACACGAAGGTCAATATGCGAAGAGAGTTTATTGTTAAGGTTCCTTGCTAAGAAAGGAAAGATGAAAGATGTGCATTTATCTATAACTCCCTTATTTTTAGAAACGCCTACAAAAATTACGTGAGTGTTGGAGTTGTACAATGCACGTATACGGAGAAAAGCAAGATAGCCGAGTTGCCGAGTAGATAGGTCACATTTTGTTCTCCATGTACATTGTACACATACAAAAATTACACCTTTATTCGGCTGCGACGTCACATGATATAGGTGTTAATGACACAGTTCTCACGCGTAGAAATACAGAAGAATATCTTTTGTTTGATCTGTTTGGAAAATATCAATTTTCAAATTATTAAGCTAAACGTTCTGAATTATGTTCTCCGTTTACTATGTATTTTTTAGAGTAATTTGAACCCATCAAATGATCAGTCTTTATGGGTGGGGTGAAAAAAAGTGTCAGACTCTTACTGACCAATTAATATTTTCTACTCTTCTCCTGCTATCTCTTTGAGTTCAAGAAATAACACTTTTGAACCATGTATTTTTACCTTTGACCTGTGAAAGCCAACGCATTATTCCATTTTTACTGCAGTTAGATTGAAGACACATAAAAATGCTCATAAAGTTTATGCTATTAATAGCTCTGAAATAAAAACCGGACCAAATCAAAATAGTACAAATTAAAATTCTATTAGTTTAACTAACAAGTATTGAGCGTCCTTATTGTTATAAACATGGTCAAAGACTATAAACTGATACGTGATGTGCATAATATTTTACTTTTACATTATCATAATATTCGTAGAACTACAGTTAGTGAACTTAGCTCCTTTTCATAATCAATCAAATAATTCCGTGTCGAATATTGGCGACTTAAAACCATCGCGGTTGCGACTGCCTGAGTCAACACATACAGACAGTATAAACAAAATAAAACAAATAAATTCTAAAAGATCCTCCACAAACAGTAGTTGTGAGGAACAAAATTATAAAAAAAAAATATCCAAAGAAGCAACTTTGAGGAATTTGGACGAAGTCCTAACAGGGCCTCCGTCTAATTTAGAATCTAAAACCATACGGGGTACAGTACAGGATAAAACCAAAGAAATAATCATTGATGCTGTGCAAGCATTAGTTTCCTTGTCAAAAAACATGCAAACGACAGGATACGAGACAAATGAGTCTCAAATCAGTGCTCCAATTCACAGTACTGATTCTTTTACGCGATCTAATGTAATAATGGAAAGTGTACAATTGAGTAATTTGAGTTTTGTAAATCATTTGTCTCAAAAGCTCACTACTCAAAATGTAATGGAACAAGAAAATGCCTCATTTGGGGTTTTGTCATCTTCAACCAAAGAACCTACGGTTAAAAATAAACAATCGTCAAGTTCAATGATATCGCCTACTTATATAACAACGATGTCAAAACAACAGGAGAATGTGAAAATTGTGAGTAAGAATGTGCGTCGGACCGATTCATTACAGAGTTCGCGAAAGGTGGCACACGGCCAGGCCGCTCGTCGTGCCAATATTCATGTACTGCAGAGAATAATTCACACCATGAGCACTCATCCATTCTATCCAGGAGGAACCACACCAAAGAGGGCTAAAGCACCCGTAGTAATCCTCAAGTGCGGTAAAGCAAGGTGCTTAGAATTAGAGTGGTCGGATCACGAAGAAACTATAGTCAAGCCACCGAAGGAGGATAAAAATGATAAAAACAAGAAAGACCCAAAAGAAAATGTGCAGTTTAGGGTATCGCACGCAGCGGAGTATACAATCAGTCCAAATGGACTCTTGGCAGATGATATGCTAGAATCAAAAAGTTTAATACTTGACATGTAAGATAACATTCCTGTTTGCACTGGCTGTTTGATTTCACAGACTGATATTAGATGATGAAAAGATGGATTCTTATTTTTGATTTATGATAGCGATATCCGAACCGATATAGTGCAGAATATAGGCCAATGTAAGGAGAACGGTCTAAGAGATCGCAGTTGTAGATATTTAGACTATTCTTAAAAACCAGAAGCAGGTTTGTTTAGCGAGGAAATAACAAGAAGTAGTTTTAATATGAAAATCAACGACGATTCATCAAAAACGCGGCAAAATCGTATTCCTGTCAAACTATAACATGTTTTGTCACAATGACGTACGAGAAAAGAATCCTCCAAGCATAGATGCACGGCTGAATAGCGAGGTGTCTATGGTCGCTCGTGTCTGCTGCCCTCTATGTAGCCATTGGCAGTTGGTTCTCGTAAGGATCTGGATGAGCCTGGTTGAGTCTCGGAACACCTGTACATTCAATAAGCGAGTTGGATCTGGCTCAATTTCGTCGTATTTAAATCTCAATTGGGTATCGTGGATGTCATCGTTTTTTAACAAAACATTATTCGAGGTTTTACAAACCTCAGACAACGTACTAATCCATTTAAACAAAGAAAAATTAATAACATCAACTTTAAATCAAATAACAGGAACAAAATAAATAACAAAACACTGGTGTACCACCCAGCGTCTCGCATAGCAGGCATAGAATCAAAAGTTTGCATATCGCACAAGATTTCAACACTGTAGGCATAGGCTACAAGTTTGCATAGCTCCCAGTGTATAGTTGCACACATACACACATACAACATACAAAGAAATCATGTAAATTATGAACCTGGTTTCGAGTGTAAGGCTGAAACATATATCATGTAAGAAGAAATACAATTACTTTTACTTTTAATTTAATTAGTTATACTGTGGGCGCAAGCGCAAGAAATTTGTTATCAATCAAGAAAGATGTTATCAAGAACAAATACTCGAACTATACGGACGTCATAAGCCAGGGGCTGAGACTATACGGAAGCCATAAGCCAAAGGCTCAGACTATACGGAAGCCATAAGCCAGAGGCTCAGACTATACGGAAGGCATAAGCCAACAAAACCAGCAGGAGCACCGGCACATCAGCGCTCGTGCCACGTCCAGGAGCACCGGCACAGCAGCGCTTGTGCCACGACATGGCCGTTACACATTCTCGTGTACAACTCTGCGAACAAGCACTGACGACATACATTTCGTTCGGCCACTTCTGAAAATCATTATCTGGAAAGCTTTTCACTCTCAAAGAAATAAATTCAAGGCATAACTTTGACAAACAAATTCAACTTTGAAACTATTTCTCAACAATATCATTATTAATAATCATGTGTCAGCAACGCTGAAAACACAACTACCATTACGGTTTGATAAGTTACGTGTAGTTAACTTCACTTCAGCTTTTGCTACACAGAATACTCATAGGTGACAATACCAATGGTTGGTACATTATTACACATTTTTCCACTTAATATAGCTAAGAGCATAATGACTTCTGATGTGTAATAAAAAAAAAATAGAACAGATCACCTGACCTCAATGCATGATATACCAGGTCCACTATCTACTAGCTTTCATTACCAGAGTACGCCAAACGAGGTACTGGCCGTCAGCACTCCGTACAGCATGCAAAGCTTGTGCAGCAGCACAGTGCCCGAGGAGCATGAAGTGTCACAGCACCTGGAGCGCTTACACCATCACAAAAGCAGTAAACTTATATTTCTGTGTACTTGTTGAAAGTCTCATAACCAGAAAGATTTAAAATAAACATTATTGAGCTCATTTACAAGTCGTGTATTACATAAAGGCTAAATAAAACCGGATTGATCTCACCATTTAAATGCAGGTAGGTACAGTACAGGATTCTTCCCGTAACATCTCGAGCATAGTAGGAGCAAGGCACGTTGTTCACGGACACCACAGCAATACATAGGCAGAAACTCATTCCACCCGAAGCCTCACGAGAGCCCCAACAGCATCAGCGTACTAAGCTCAAGCAATTCTCGACTTATTTCACCGTCATATCCACTTAATAAAAATGCACATGAATCTAAACTGAAATCAAAAACTTTATAGTGGGAGTGAGACTATCCCACTTCTGATCTTAAAAACCAGAAGCAGATTTGTTTAGGGAGGAAATAACAAGAAGTAGTTTTAACATAAAAATCAACGACGATTCATCAAAAGCGCGGCAAAATCGTATTCCTGTCAAACTATAACATGTCTTGTCACAATGACGTTCGAAAAAAGAATCCTCCAAACAGAGATACACGGCTGAATGGCGAGGTGTCTATGGTCGCTCGCTTCTTCTGCCCTCTATGTAACCACTGGCAGCTAATTTGTAGCTGTACAACATTTGTAGCTGTTATATAAGTATAGAAAATTATCTTTATCATAATATAATATCATCATTATCTTGTAAGTTAATTGCCTTCCACTGCTGAAGGTCTTCCCCAATATTAAATATTTAAAAAAAGAACTCCAGCCATAGACATTTATTTTGAGAAATAATATAATACATTTGACACAAACATGGGAATGCGCAAAAATTGACGGCTGTACAGGTACCGGGCAAATGTGCTGTATTTTTTTAATCATAAGAGCGTAATTTTTTTCTTGGGGGTTCTAAACTATAACATTATATTCTAATTTACTGCGAACATATGAATTGTAGAGCAGTTTTATAACTTGAAGATTCTTAAATTGACTAATAAATTGAGATTTATTGTCGTCTTTACATACCTATTTTAGATTTATATGTTCGTGAAAATTGTTTTATATATCTTATATCTAATTTCTAGTCCCGTTCGATTCTCAAGCTTATACGTTTACGTAAAAAAGATTATCAAAATCCCATGACTACACATTATATCAAATCAAATATCTTTATTTTCAGGCAAAATCAAAAGTCATTTATTCAAATTAGGCTGCAAAACAGCACTTTTCGAACGTCAAAAACAAAAGACAGCCCCCAAAACGCCCACCCTTCACCACTTCCTATGTGTTTTTGCTGGGAAGAAGAAGTGGCGCAACAAACTCCCCAGCAACAAAGAGATCCGATAGATACAGGCCCATAGATATGTACCTTAAAGACTAAAATACATATGATTCTATACAAACATTGATGGTATATAAAAAACTTAAATTTATGTTAGTAACACTTCACTATGCACCATGTCACTGTGCACTTGTCGGAAGTGATGGAACACCACGTCCTGTGGCCAGAAGTTCTCATCCAACACGAAGTGCAGGAAACACGTCGGCACTCGCACCACGAACGCCTTGAAGTTGGCGTTATGGCGCGACTCCAGCAGCTGCACTCTCGGGGCGTACTTCAGCTTCTGACGCACGTAGTCCACGATGTCCTCCGCCTTAGTGGTGTAGTGGAGGCGGGAGATGTACACCGGGGTGTTCGGCTTGGCGGTACGGATTTTTGTGTTTGGCTCCACAGGAGCCGCGCCACAGCAGTTTGTTGGTTCGCTAACGGCGCTTCCTCCTTTGCACCACGAACCCATCATCATCAGCCCGATTCGGTCCCTTTAAGGGCACGGGCTTCATTTTTGCACCAATTGTGTTTCCGGTGACGCTGGCATATTCTCGATGAACACCGTCAGGTTTCGAGCTTACTTAGGTCCTTCGCCACAACGTCGGGTTGGTCTCTGTAAGTAGCGTGATGATGTCTTGTATAATCTTCTTTGTCCCGTCACGCCGGCGGGACACCATCTGGTCGCTCTTGTTGAATTATAACCGCCGCTACAACGGCTACAGAATAATATCATTCTGACGCTTTCTGCAAGGAATTGGAAATCCGCTGTAGGTGCGAATGAAATAATATTTAGCCTAGGATATTTTGCACTTGGCGGAAAACGTTGGGGGAGTTTTAATAATCAATCAACTAGGTATAATGAAATATAGACAGATGGTAACAAATACATGCCCATTTGATATATTTTTAACCAACGTGACTCTTTCTTTACAATTTTTTTACATGCAAAACACTTTTCTGAGTTTAGAAGAACGAATTTAGTTCAAAATAATCTTACAGCAATTGGTTCTACACCGAATCATAACAAATGATTACAAGATTATACACATGCTCACCAATCCTTATCCAATATGGTTGAGCGTTGAATACGTGATGCTGAGCGTGATCCTGTTGTCTGCGGTAATCGTCAACTGCCTGCCATCGGTGACACCGGCATCGCTGCGACGCCGGCCTCAGATACCTCTCGCAATCTACCAACAGACTGCCGAAGCCAAGGCAGCCAACGAACCCATTCAAATAGAGTTTCAGAAAGAAAAACCTATATGTGGTCCAGTGCCATTTGCGGATTTGAGTTGCGAGATGCCGACTAGTTGTTCAACGAAGTTTTATCCTCCATACCTACAGATATTGCATAAAAGTCAAATTCCTGAGGTGTTGTGCAACACTATGACGTTACCAACTCGTGTTAGGTCTGGAGTCCAGAGGGCTGGTCCAGAGTCCAGGTTGGAGCAGAACAATGTACACTCTACGCGTACGCCGAGTGCAAGTGCTGCTGTGCAGGATGCAAAGCATTTTATCTAGTTTTCCTGATACTGATGGGTGGCAGCACTACGGGTATATTTGATTATTTGAATGAATGATAGATTCTTAAGCCTAACTGTAATGATCTTGTAATTTAAGTTGTATTCTGATTATTTCAATATTATCTGAATAAATTTAATGCATTAAAAGTACCCTTCATATGTTTTAGTTCAGTTATTAATACATAAACGTTTTATCTTTTCTGCTTTTATAAAAGTTCTAACTAATATAATATAGAGAGGGTTTACTATCATAAATCCTCTCAATGTTAAAACCAACTGTCCTTAGTCCAACTGGATGCAGTCCAGATGTACACGGAGCAATTGCCTCTCTGACCACCTAAAGGTTACTATACAGTACATATGTTCAAATCAATATGCTTATTAGGGTGGTAATTATAACCGTTATACAAGGTCTTTAAAATGTAAGTATTAATTGAAATGACACAACCGAAAAAAAATATTCGTTTAATTGCCAGCTAAGCTACGCAAGTCTTCGAAATGGGAAGTACTCTCCTTCCTGGTTCAAGTATCAAATATTTTACGTGACATAAGGTGAAATATACAGCAGGCAGTTGAGTCATGGCCAAATTAGCCGCACCCTATTCAAGTGGCTTGAGTTGTTATTTTTTCCATTTAAAACTTGTAAACATTGTCCAAATTCGACATGCACAGTGTTATATTATATTTATTGTAACGGACAGACATAAAAACCGTCAGGCGTACGAAACGTGCGCGGGAATATGAAGAAAGGGGATTTACCCTTGTCAACCGTGAGACGGGATCCGTAATAACCGTGAGCAACCCAGATAAAAGGAACTCAATAACAACGTCTTGATACAATGCTGATGCTGTGGAAGCCTCTTCTAGCCTTCTTACCTTCCCAAGATGCAATCACCTTAATGAAAACATTATGTTAAGCGGTCATTTCGAACAAGAATAAAGGTGATATATTTACAAACTATTTGATTTCTAACATATTAGACTATATCTAAAATTGCGAGTTTTTATAGAGGTTCAAGAAGTAAATTACACCATTGGAACTTTACTGCATCTATCTGCGGTTTGTATAAACGAGATTACATTTAGTTTTCCTGACGAATGGCGGATATCGTGCGAATATGTTATTAGACTTATATTAAAAAAAAGTAGAATTTAAAGACAGCATCTCTTTAAATTAACTCTTTGATTAATGCATATTCGGCCAATGGAATCTCTCTCTCTCTGGTATTTTGTTCTACTTCAAAAGAAACAATAAAATTGTACCAGTATCTGGTTAAAACAATAACACTATGATTATTTCCATAGCAAAACACAACATGCACCAATCTGATTATAATCTGAAATGTTTACATAGTAACCGCTAGGTGGTCGTGTACCGCAGGTTTTTAAAATAATTATGGTAATTGAGAGTTACTGATAAGTGATGTGGTACATTATACTCTACTATATAGTCATTTTGAAGCTCCCAGTGTCTGCAAATAAAATTTCTTACCGTTCACTGGTAGATATGTCAAATATTTATAGAACAAACATGATGCGACCTGTGGCCATGCGATACCCTTCTCAGCCAGGACTGGTGCCTCGTCAGCAGAATCGCAAACCCCTGTGTGGTCCTGTGCCCGTCCCCGGAGTCAGCTGCGAACAACCAACCACTTGCGTTAACAATAATGGACATGGCGCATTGCATGGGAATCAACAAAGAGTATGTTACACGATTCCAAGGTGGCCGGATCCAAGATACCAGATTACCCAAGCCTCGCAAATGCAACGATACCCCCAAACGATAGCTAATCCTATAGTGCGACAAATGATGCCAGGTGGTATGGTGTCGCCTGGCAGAGCAGCTGCTGCTATGGTGACTATTCGAACAGGGACTCCGCTACCCCCCAGGGGGCCACTGATGAGGACTCCGCAAGGATGGACACCACAAAGGATGGTACAGAAACAGCCTCGAAATCAGCCTCCTCAGAATGCGACCATGAAGGCACACCTGATAATGAACCAACAGCCACCGCTAAGAGTAGATCAGCTCGTGACCGGATACAATGGTGCACAATCATCTTATTACTACCCTCGAGTTGATTACCCATATTTCCAGAACCAGCAGTTTATCCAGTTCCAACAGGGACAACCAGGAGGACCGATGGGGGACTCGACGAGTACGGCGCCGCCGTCCACGCCTCCGCCCGAGACCACGACCAGCACCATGCCGCCGTACCCGGGCGGCGTGAAGCCCGACTCCGATGAGAACTCCGGCTCGTTCCTGCTGTGCGGCAACAAAGCTAAATGCAACAAATACGTCTGGACCACCAAAAAGAAAAGTCCTACCAAGAAAAAAAAGGAAGAAGAATTGGTGTTGTGGTAAACTTGAAAATCTGCTGTTACGGGATCATCATGTGTCATGTTGACGATTTTTTTTTCTATTATTGAGGCAATGTGGACTTTGAAAACGAAATATTGTTAAAAATACCTTAATATTTAAACTTTATGTTTATGTTGAAATATATACCTACTTAGATATAAGCCTTATAAAGCTTGGTGCATTGAGCGTTATCAAAACTAAATAGTTTACTTGTATTATTTAAAAACATGTTGTGCCTATAAAAAGTCTAATAGGCCTAACTCTATCCCTACCTTCTACAAAGGTTTAGAACGTCTCTAGTTTGCAGATGTCAGTGGTGGTCAAGTGACAGAGCACTATTCGACCGCGCGGTCCGGCGGACTTCGTATAAAATGTATTAGCACATTTCACAGACGCCAATACAATATGAGATTCACTATACCATCAGCTGTAGTGTAGAAGCATAAGTGCTGAAATATAATATACCTTTGGCATTTACTTAATTTTTAACTAAAATAAATTATGTGTAACCCGCTACAGGAGCGGGCAATATTCGTTTACTAGTACAATAGAAGACTCTATTGGACTTCAATACAGATATATAACGTGCGCTACAACACTAAACAAAAAGACATACTCGTAAAAGTAACAAGCCGCCCGAAGGGAAAAATATGATATTGCTTTTAAATATGAAATATTACGCCCAAAGTGTTCTTGTATTATGAAGAAAAAGGGTTGGGAACGTGACGGCTAGGCCGCGGAGGGCTGCCGCTATGCCTCTATTGTACAAACAATGAATTGATATAGCCCGCATCGTTATTTTATTGTGCCTACTTGCCACTCTTATCTTTTATGGCAGTATGTATGAAAATAAATGGATTCACTGGCCATTTTTTGGTACCTAATTTTCGGTACAGCCCGTGTCATATCTATAAAAGACGGGTCTATTTACCAGAAATTAACTTTTTATAAACTGGAATATGAATACCTAAATTATGATTTTGAAAAAAAAAAAACACAAATCTTTTTACTTGCACTGTTGTTACTTTTTGACTGGTCCAACTAAGCTGAACAATTTTTTATTTATTTATTTTTTTATTACAAGCTTTTATTTAACTTGCAATGTATGTATGTATGTATGTATGTATGTATGTATGTATGTACGTATGTATGTATGTATGTATGTATGTATGTATGTATGTATGTATGTATGTATGTATGTATGTATGTATGTATGTATGTATGTATGTATGTATGTATGTTAGGGTGTCCCTTAAAATTCAACTTCAATATATTTTTACGCATACCTTCTAAAAAGTTTCGTATGGACTTAATATAGTCTAGAAATAAATATTAGCCCGATTTATAAACGATAACTCGTGCCGACTTGAGTTTTTAACTTGTCCATACAAGTAGCGCGGGAGCAGCGCGGCGACCTGTTATTGCGAGTTTCAATTGTCATTTCATAAGTGATTTCTAACATTTTTAGTGCGTTGTTGTTTATTTTGTGAAAATGTCTGTAGAATTACGAAGTGATAAACAAAATATTTTCCTTATCGGACTGCCAAGCCACCAGATAAATGGTGCAAAATTACCATCTAATCGACAAGTTCTCACCGTTTTATTTTACAATATTCGTGAAGTCAAGCTGACTGTTAGTGAAAGTGCGAATCTTGTTATAAGAAAGTGCATTATATTTTGGGAAAAAGCCAGAATTCCTACGAAGGCAATCCCTGACTGCGTGAAGAAACTTGTTGATTTATATCATGTTTGGAGGGAGCTGCAAAAAAACTGTAAGAAAACTCAGTTGACTTTCAAGAAACGTGAAAATAATTTTGTAAAAGACCTTGATAACTTATTTGATATTGCACATGCAGATGCCTTTGACAGAATGAAGATAGAGGAAGACAAAGATTTCTTAAGAAAACAGAAAGAGCCAGGTCGACCGGGATGCTTAGGTGGAATCGACAAAAAATTGCCGGAGAAAGAAGAACGAGTTAGGCAAAGACGATTGGAAGAACAGGAAAGAAAGGTAAAACAAAGAGAGTTATTGGCTGTTGCATCTACTTCTTCGATAGATAACTTGGAATGTCTTGAGAATTCGGATGAGGAACAGATTTCGAACTCTGAACTTAGTACTCAGATTCCTTGCCCTGAAAAAAGTTTTAAAAGAGGTACAAAAAGTTGAATAACTCCTAAACTGGTAGCAGCTTTAGATCGATGCCAATTAAGCATAAGGGACTCAGTTTACATTCTCCATGCGGTTGTAGAAGCGCTTGGTCTGAACAGCGATGATTTCCCTATAAACAAATCCTCGATTCAGCGAGTTCGTACTCAAGCGAGAAAATCCAGGGCAGAAGCAATAAAAACTGACTTCCAGAATAATTTGCCTGACGTAGTCACAGTTCATTGGGATGGAAAACTATTACCTGGATTGGATGTACGAAGTTCAAAAGAAGAACGCTTGCCAATTATTGCTTCATTTGACGATAGAGAACAGCTTCTTGCAGTACCGAAATTAGAGAGTTCTTCTGGAAAACATCAAGCTAAAGCCATTTCAACTGCTCTCTTTGACTGGACCCTCCATGACAAAGTACAGATAATGTGCTGCGATACAACAGCTTCCAATACTGGCCGTTTCAGTGGAGCTTGTACTATTTTGGAGCAGACTTTAGAAAGAGAATTGCTGCTTTTTGCTTGTCGTCATCATGTTTATGAGTTGGTCCTTAAAGCTGTTTTTGAAACCAAGGTAAAACATATTACAAGTAGCCCAGATATTCCAATTTTCAAAAAGTTAAGAGATAATTGGAAAAATATTAACACTGATAACATTGAGTCACCTCTAAATTTCGTTAAAGCACATATTGCTAGGCCCCCCGGAGCTTTGCATCAAGCGCGATGGATGGCGAGAGCAACCTACTCTATAAAAATATGTTTGCTTCAATCGCAACTTAAAATTACTGCAGAGGACAAAAATGCTCCAAAATTTCCAAGGCAAGCAAGTTTATAAGCAAGTTTATTCGTCATTTATGGTATTTGTGTGAAGAAACAGTCATGTTATCACTCTTTGATGAAGAAGTTGATACCAAAACCAAGACAAAAATGATTAATAATTTAAACAGAGACGAAAGTTCAGATTCCTCTAAAGTACTCTAAACGCTATGTCCCATCGAAGGAAGAAATTACGCAAAATTTGTTTGGTAAGTACTTAATATTTTCTTGTTTCTTTTTCAAAGTTTTGTGGTTTCGTTTTTGCTTATTTTAATGGTTTTTTCTTTATTTCAGATATGACGCTGGATGATTTTGTGACTCAAAGAAGCAAACGATTTCTATCTCGACTACAGATCGACGACAGTTTTCTTCGGGAAGACGTATCTTCGTGGGGTGACAATCCTGCTTTTTTGGAAGCTAGAAGACGATTAAGTCGTTTGAAGGTCGTAAATGACACTGCTGAAAGAGCTGTTAAATTAATGCAAGATTTTAATGGTCTTATCACGGCTGAAGAAGAGCAAAAACAGTTTTTGTTGCGTTGTGTTCAGGAACATAGAAATCTGTATCCAGACTGTAAAAAAACTACACTAAAGAGAAGTTACCCTAATTCATTATTATTATAATTTGTATTTAAATAAAAGTTTGTATTGATATTTTTTTAGTTTTACTCATATTTACTTTATTTGTTGCATTTTAATTAGTTTTGGATTAAACCAAAATGTCAGACCAAACACCATTTTTTATTAAACTTTAGAGCTCGGTCGGCACGGGTTGCAATCATGCTACAGATATGAAATTTCATATTTAAGTACATTTTAGCATTTATAAAAAAATTGGAGGGTATGTGTTTCGAAATTCAAAAAAATTTTTTTTTTGCTATATAAGGGACACCCTAATATATGTATGTATGTATGTATGTAACTATGTGTGTATGTAACTATGTCGAGCCTTTACCGCCATTTTAGCGCAACCGACAAAAACCAAATTTTACAGGAGACGGTTTTTTTTAAATATTTTTAATCAGAAGTGTGCTAATAACAAGAAAAATTACATACGTTAATGATTTTTAGAGATTTTAAATATACGATTGAAAATAAAACAAAAATAATGAGTTTTTATGCCATTTATGGCGCATACAATATTTTTGCTGTCACAGTCTATAGATATTCGGGCGTTTACGATAATATTACCTATCAAAATTACTATCCAAGAAATAATAGACTTGTTAAAAAAATGGCATTTTAAAAGGTTTTTAAATGAAATATCCACATAGTAATCAAAAATTATTTATGTATAGTAATCGTTAGGAATAATGAGATCAAATGAACTTACTTATACTTATTACAAAGATTATAAAATGAAATGAGAAATTTCTTCTTGTACAAATCAATTAATACTCGTACCACTTATTCCATCGTGGTTTTTAATCAAAATATTATGTATTATTAAAAATATAGTTATTTATGTAAAACATTTGGGATAGTGAGATGGGCCTGCACCAAGGGTCGGCTTTTAGTCCTTACCTCTTCCTGCTTATTATGGACGCCTTGACGGCGGACATACGGGAGGAAGCACCCTGGTGCATGCTGTTTGCCGACGACATTGTCCTGGTTAGTGAGGATGGACCTGAAATCCAGAGCAGATTGGGGAGTTGGCAACAGAGACTGGAGAATGTTGGCTTGAAAATCAGCAGAACCAAGACCGAATACATGTTCTGCGACTTCGGCGGTCTCTCCAGTCCTGAAGCCATAGCGCTTGATAACGCACCTCTTCCTGTCTGCTCCGATTTCCGGTATCTAGGCTCGCTTATTCAGGGCGATGGCGAAATAGATCGGACAGTTACGCACAGAATTGACGCAGGATGGATGAAATGGCGGCAGGTAACGGGAACAACTTGTGACCCTCGTATTCCCCTTAAATTTAAGGGGAAAATTTACAAGAGTATGGTCAGACCTGCTGTCTTGTATGGATCAGAGTGCTGGCCCACAAGAGCGACGAATGAAAGACAATTGCATGCGGCAGAGATGAGAATATTAAAAGGTAAGTATGTGTGGCGTTACGCGAATGGATAGAGTGAGGAATAAGTATATAAGAGGAAGTTTGAAAGTAGCGCCGGTATCAGAAAAACTGCGTAGAAACCGGCTGTCATGGTATGTCATGGTATGTCATGGGCATGTAAGGAATCCTCCGCAAGGAATGAGAATCATGTTGTGAGGAAGATGATGAGTATGAATGTGGACGGATATAGTGGAAGAGGAAGACCAAAGGAACGATGGATGGATTGTGTGAAAGCAGAAATGGTAAGAAAGAATGTTACTTGTGAGATGACGGCAGATAGAAGAGTATGGAAGGAGAAAACATGCTGCGCCGACCCCAAATGAATTGACCCCAAATAAGGGCAGGAGGAGGATGATTTGGGATAGTGAGATCAAGCAGATTATACAAGTAAACTAGGTACTCGTACTTCAATTCAGAAACTAAAGAAAGCTCTCTTTAGTTTTGGTAATTTTAACTTAGGTAAAATAGACACATCATCTCATCATCAGCCTATCGCAGTCCACTGCTGGACATAGGCCTCTCCAAGTGCACGCCACTGAGATCGATTTTCGGCTTCTCGCATCCAGCTCCTGCCAGCCGTCTTGCGCAAGTCATCACTCCACCGTGCCTGAGGACGTCCTACACTACGCTTGCCGAGGCGCGGTCTCCACTCTAGAACTCGTTTACCCCAACGGTTATCGGTTCTTCGGCTAATATGGCCAGCCCACTGCCACTTCAGCTTGCTGATTCGGTGGGCTATGTCGATGACCTTGGTTCTCTGACGGATTACCTCATTTCTGATGCGATCCCTCAGAGAAATGCCGAGCATAGCCCTTTCCATAGCCCGCTGAGCGACTTTAAACTTGTGAACCAGCCGTACCGACAGTGTCCACGTTTCGGCTCCGTAAGTCATGACAGGTAGGACGCACTGATTGAAGACTTTTGTCTTTAGGCACTGTGGGATCGACGATGTTAGGACTCGACGTAGCTTCCCAAATGCAGCCCAACCCAACTGAATTCTCCTATTCACCTCGTCCTCAAAGTTGTTTCTACCTAACTGCAATGTCTGCCCGAGGTATACATATTTCCGAACAACTTCGAGAACGGCGCCGTGTATCGCAATCGGTTCCGGTAGAACATGTTCATTGAACATGACCTTGGTTTTGTCCAAGTTCATCCGTAGGCCGATGCGTAGAGAAGATTCAGCCAGGTCGTTCAGCATCTGTTGTAGGTCCTGCAGCGTTTCCGCCATGATGACGATATCGTCAGCAAATCGCAAGTGAGAGATGTGTTCGCCATTGATGTTAATGCCTCGCCCTTTCCAGTTCAGCGTCTTGAACATATCCTCCATTGCATTAGTGAACAGTTTCGGGGAAATAACATCCCCTTGTCTCACTCCTCGATGCAACGGTATGGGCCTTGTTTGCTGATTCTGTACTTGGACGGACATTGTAGCGGCTTCGTAGAGACATCTCATCACTTGGATGTATCGCCAATCTACTTGACAACGCTGCAGGGACTCCAGAACAGACCAGATTTCAACCGAGTCAAAGGCCTTCTCATAGTCCACAAATGCTAGACACAGGGGCTGATTATACTCTTCGGTCTTCTGTATAATCTGCCGCACTGTGTGGATGTGGTCTATGGTGCCGTATCCGCTCCGAAACCCGGCCTGCTCCGGTGGTTGGAATTCGTCGAGTCTTCGCGCAAGTCGGTTCGTGATCACTCTTGAGAACAGCTTATAGACGTGGCTTAGGAGGGAAATGGGTCGATAGTTCTTCAGCTGGGTTTTGTCTCCCTTCTTGAAGAACAGGACGACAACACTCCTACTCCACGCCTCTGGAGTTCTCCCTTCAAACAGGACGGCATTAAAAAGCTTCTGGAGCTCCCCCAGTACGGGCTTTCCTCCTGCTTTTAAAAGCTCTGTTGTAATGCCATCCTCGCCAGGGGCTTTTCCATTTTTGAGCTGTCTCAGAGCGATCTCGATTTCGCCACTGCTGACTTCTGGCAGGTCTTCGGTGAAATGGCGTGTTAATGTGGCTCTAGAATCCTCATTTCCGGGATCAGGTCGAGATGCATGCGATGCGTATAGCCGGCCATAGAAATTTTCCACTTCCGAAAGGACTGCCGGCACCGAAGAAACGACTTCTCCACTTGTTGTGGTCAACTTCGTCAAGTGGCTTCTTCCAAGAGATTGTACGAACACCTTTGACCCCCGATTTAGCTCAATTGCTCTTTCAATGTCAAGAGTATTGGAGCACCGGAGGTCGCGTCGTACGTGCTTGTTGATCTCTTGGTTTAGAGCCCGCTTAGCTGACGAAGTGACAGGCGGGTTTTCACGTCGTTTCTTCATAAGCCCTAATGTCTCTTCCGAAAGCTTTGATTTCTTGCCCTTACGCTGCATGTTACAGAATCTCGAACCTTCCTCCCTGAGGATCCGAACCACATATTCGTGGTTCTGGTTAACGTCTGTTGTGGTTTCCACGGCGGCAAATCGGTTCTCCAAATTTGATTGGAACGTTTCAGATCCTGTCATGGTTTGGAGCAGTGTTGGTCGGAGCCTGGCCTTCATCAGACGGAAACGTTCGGCCTTGAAGTTGATATTCAGAGAGCCTCGGACAAGTCGGTGATCGCTACCGGTATTAAACCTATTGATCACGGAGACGTCTCTGAATATGTGCTTCTTGTTTGTCATGATGAAGTCAATCTCATTTTTAGTCATAGTGTCGGGGCTTTGCCAAGTCCACTTCCTTTGGGGCTGCTTTTTGAAAAAAGAGTTCATCAAAAAGAGCCCCTCGCGTTCGAGGAAGTTGACGAGCATTTGCCCCCTATGATTCCTGCTTCCAAATCCATGGGATCCTACTGCCGATTCGCCGCAAATCTGTACTCCCACTTTAGCGTTAAAGTCCCCCATGACAACGGTGTAATGGGTCTTTGTAGTGAGGTGGAGGGCCCTTGATATATCATCAAACATATCCTCCACTTCATCGTCTGAATGTGTCGAGGTCGGTGCGTACACTTGCACTACCTTGAGGCTATACCTGTCGGTGAGCTTTAAGATAAGGTACGCTACCCTGTTCGACACACTAGACACCTCCACAACGTTATCAGCTAGGGACTTATTAACCAGAAACCCAACGCCACCTTGGGATTGTTGGTCTCCCTCTCGGAAGTACATTAGGTGACCTGATTCGAGGGTTATGGTGTCCTCCCCCTCTCTTCGAACTTCACATAACCCTAATATGTGCCACCTAATCTTCCCAAGTTCCACCTCGAGTTGCGCCAGATGCGAGTCAAGCCGTAGCGTGCGGCCGTTGTACGTCGCAAGAGTCAGTTTAGTTTGGTGGCCTCCCGTAACCCGGAGATTCTTCGCACCCCCTGTCCCGCCGTAACCACGGTCGCCACCGTGACCGGGAATAGCGGGACTGCCGGGAACTAGGGGCCGTGGCTTTTTTGTGCTGCTCATGGAGGTATTTAGCCTACTGCTATCACGCTGGCCAGACGGGTTGATAGAGGGTTTGTTTCGAGTTTTCCTTCTCTCGCACTGGTGTTCGGTGCATTTTTTTCCATTAGTCGACTTCTACGACACCCACTGGAAGAAGGGGTAGCGACACATGTATTCTTAAGCCGTCGCTACACGGCTTACAAAATAGACACAGTACGAGACTAATTTAATAAATTTTAACTAACTCACCAATAATTTTAAGTGAAAGAATATTATTACAGGCAAGGCATAAATGATACACGTGAGTATTTAATTATTCTTACTTTAATTTAAGTACCAAAATTAAAATAAAAAAATACATACCCTTGCTGCCGGAGTCGACATTGCTGATTTATTTGATACCTAACTGTTGAGTTTCCTCTCGAAGTACACTTCTAATTGAATTAACACAATAATAAATACTATTTAAAACGTTTTTAAGCGCAAATCTATATTTTTACTATGAAAACAAAGGGAACGATGTTTGTTGCCTCAGAACTTTTGCAGATTTGTTTATAGTAAACGCCCACGGTGAAGCACTAATGTCGCTTGCGATAAAAATGCATGTGTCGCTTACGTTAAGGTTTAGAAAAAATGTGTATTAACGATAATTTTAGCACTTGCTATAACTTTGTAACGCTTTGTTTTTGGCGGGAAACACCAACAGGGCTGGGTCCGTTACGGTTTAAAATACTAGTTTCGATAAAAAACGGTTTCTTGACAAAAGTGTCGCTTACGATAATTTGGCGGTAACGGCTCGATGTGTTCGGGTGGAATTCTACAACTCAATTTTAAGGCACTTGCCCTCAACCGATTGAGCTGAAATTTTGCATACATGTTTAGTTTGGATGACAATGCATGTTAAGCTATGTGACGTCATCCTAAATCCAACATGGCTAAATATACAAGATGGCGGACTAGTTATTTTTAAGGTACCTATACAACATGGGTATCAAATGAAAGGGATTGACAAGTAGAACACATTGCACAATACGAAATAAAAATCCAAGATGGCCGCCGCTACAAAATGGTGAATAACCTATTTTTTTCAATCCCATCCATATAGGTATCCAATGACAGGGCTTGACAAGTAGAATAAAGTGCACTTTACCAAATCAAAATCTAAGTTGACCGCCGCAGAATTAAGACTTAGGAACGTACCAGGTGAAAACTAAAAAGTATTAAATAAATTGAGGTAAAAAAATCTTTAAAAACAAGCTTTTATTTAAATGCGCTAAAAAGAACTTATAACGACATTTCAAATTTAACATATTTGACACAATTTATACGTTTTAAAAGCTTGTCGCGAGATTTAAGTACTCGTATTTACTTTCTTAGTAAAATCGCGACATGCTTTTAAAACGTATAAATTGTGTCAAATATGTTAAATTTGAAAGGTCGTTATAAGTTCTTTTTAGCGCATTTAAATAAAAGCTTGTTTTTAAAGATTTTTTTACCTCAATTTATTTTATTGATTTAGTAGACCCACAAGAAATAATAGGACGGTCGTAATCCAGATCACAAAGCGTAACATCTACAAATCAATGACAAATGAACAACAACGGGTAACCGCGGCCGTGCGACATCTACAACTAGTTACATCTCAAATCGTTCCTGTATTTACTCGATGCGATTACGATACGACACCGGTACCATGCCAGTCTACAAAAACTTCTATGAAATGGCTGACAACATATAAAATAGGACTAAAAGTCATTTATGTTTAAAATAAATACTTAAAAAAATACAGACATTCTATTAAACAAAAGTACCTAACTTTTGTTTAATAGAATGTCTGTATTTTCAAAACAAGTAAAAAGTGCCGACCTGGAAAAACGAGTACATTAGAAATGATTTTGTATTTGCCATGCGATCACGCCTAAAAGGCCAAAAATTATGGCAGGGCACTGTATTGTTCGAAATATATTACTTAGAAGAAAAGGAAATCTTCTAGACTTGACCATCGCTAATCGTGAGGGATAAATTAATATGGCAAGGATAGCTCAGCCTGCGGTTTTGAATCTGTGAGTACTTCTGAGTAAATCAATCTGAGCAAGCAGTCGACACTATTCCGACTTAACGTAGTTCAATAATACCTACTAATGATTTATTTTCCAAACACATTGTTGCTTTGTTGTAGTGTGTATACAAATACAGTACAAAGTACGGACCACAAAAATGTGTTTAATCCTACAATCATGAAACCAGACAAGACGCGTAGACCGGTATTAATATTAAAACTCTAAACAGTAATTTCATTCTTGATGCCAGATCTCAGACGTACGGCCCACCAACCACACCACTTACATTACATTTAGGTTCATTCGCACGAAAAATAGTATTTCATAAAAATATGTATTTTACTAGAATTGTAAGTTATACCCCGTTTATCCCAAGGCGAGATAAGGCGGCCAACGAAGCGCGAAATTTTACAAGTGTCGACGGACCCAGCCGAGCCAAACCTTACCGCCCGTGCATTATACGGGATGGGACACACTTAGATAATTTTAGCTTCAAGCTTGCCTTGTCTCTGGATTGGATATTTGTTTCAATCATCTGTTTTGCGATACGTTATCTTTCATCCAATTTAATAAGATGTTCAGTAAACCTTTTCAATGTAACAATTAAGCCGCACGTGAAACACGAAGAGCGACTCAACTTAGTATGTGATGTAACTAAGTGATAAATTCCAGTTACAACGTCAGCTGATAACTTGGGTTCTGCAGTAAATTTGGCGTTGCTCCGGCCGCCGGCAAAACCGCGCGGCAAGGCACAACTTTAATTGACACAAGGAACCGCAGCCTCGCTTCGCCTATACTTTGAATATCGACTATTGTTTCAGTTTGTGAGCTAATTTTGATGACCAGACTCTTGTTTATTGGGATTGGAGTAAAGCTGTGTGTCTGTTTTGTTTTGATGATGGAGATTTTATGTAGAAGAATATTTTTGTGTACATAGTCCATAACTTAGCAAAAATAAAGTGACCAAGATTTGATGGAATCTAATTCCGTGCACAACGAGCATAGACGAACAATTCACAAACAATTCACAGTATCACAAAGGGCTAAACAAAACAACACATAAGAACCGCTTGCCGATACACGCAGCACTTCTATCAACATTAGCGATATATTTGTATCGTTAGCTCCGAATCCTCGAGCCATTAAGGCGTCTATTTTAACGCCACTTGTTTTTCCAACTGCCACGAGCCACTTTAACAAACAGTATTTATTTTCTGCTTTCCATCGGCGCGATTTTTCAAGAAAAATTCGTTAGCTCCCTCCTACTTCGGCTGAATTTCGATTAGAAAAAGACAAAGAGCCGATTGTAGAGCTATTGGGCGTGGGGAATCAATTAAAGCGAGCCATAGATCTGGCCGGCGATAACGTCTGTCAGTGAGTGAGGGTGCCGATAAGATTGTCTGCGCGCGACCCGCCCCAGCACTTTTAATTATTTCAAACGTTTATCGCTATCACGTGTCGCCGTGTAATGGCCGCTGCAGCCGTCGTCGCTTTTTGCTTCACTTTTTAAATAGAAATTGATAGGATCGCAATGAAGCTGCTCTCTCTGCGAGTAGTCTTTGCGGCTTCCTACACTATAGCTATGTGAATGGACAGAAATTGTTGAATAACAACTACATATCGACATAATTTTATACTAATTTATTATAATGTATTTATTTACATTTTCAAAATCACACAATCTGTACAATAAAAGTATGCATTTAACCTAGTGATATATTATCTCTTATTTTCAATAAAAGATATATAATTTATACATTAACATATATCTATTTAAGTCGAATTAACAAATAATATTCAGATACGAAGATAATATTACGTTTAAAATTTTCTTTTATTATTTACTGTGCATTAATTTTTATATTTACATTTTGACAAGCGTGAGTAGCAAGCTTGGTTATACTATTACTTAGACAAACAATATCTATAACGTTGACCATAAAATTGTTAATGACACAACAAAATTAACAGGTAAAGTCTACGTTTTATGTAAAATGAATAATATAAGTGATATAAATAACTGTGGAGATGCTTATCTTTGGCACAATTCATTAGGATTATTCTAGGCGAAGCACTGAATCACAAATATTCGTATGACGCTAGAGTAGTCGCCTGCGGAAGGACAATGCACGTATAATACGTAATGTATAATTTAAAATGGAAATGGGAGTAGGAAATACCGAGTAGGTTAACGAGGTTCATGAATAATTACTTGGAACTATTGTGAACATCCACGTGCCACCTGATGACGAATCTCAAATACTCTATTATTTGATGAGAAACGTTTCTGAGGAGAACTTTCATTCTGAATGTTCCGCAAATTCGGAATTCCTCACACCAGCTACTGGAAAGATTGAAAGAAAGCTTGTTGTTACAAATATTTTGAGTATCAGATTTTAATAATAATTTGCACATTTTTAATGATTGACGCTGCATATTAAATGCTGCCCATTTAAAAATCATCGGGATTCTTAAAGCTACTCCTTAAAATTGGGACTTGAACTGAATATCACTCGTACAATAATTATAAAATTCATTCACACACATTCGTCGCTCGGGATATGAGATCACAATTTAGTGATGATATGTTTCAACGTTACATATAATTTAATTTAAAAATAAAAATCACATTTATAGGAAGACGAATCTAAATAAACATTTTGGTCACAATAGTTTCTGTGTGTTGAGGAGTAAAACAGGTGAACTGATAAATGTAGGTCTGTAAATAAAGCTAGTTATACAATGAGGTCCACTTGTACTAGAACAATGATAGCCAGGAACGATTGCCGCCAACAATGGATCCGTTTTGTTCCTGAAACAAATCAAATTAATCACTTTAACGTATTGTTGTACTGAAGAATATTTTGGCTATAAAACTAAACTGGATTTAGCCTAATGAGTAATTTAGCTGTAATGTAGGTTTATATGGTTATACATGAGGTTTAGAATCATTTGCTTGCGCGTATCTAGTTATTAAACAATTTAAATGATGCCTACTTATGTAGGTTAATTTATGTAGCAAGTTATTTAGATTCTAAGAAAAACACATCCAGTGCCTTGAGGTAGATACTTTCTTATAAAGAGATAAATAAAGATGTCAAGCATTTAAAACCAATCTATGTATATAGGTGTACTTTATTATTCGAACCATTAGCTACAAAAATTCGAGTATTCACAGGTAGCTTGGCGCTTTATTTATTTCTCTGGTATATTCACCGGTTGTCGCATTGTCGGTATTTTTGTTCGTCGCGACAACCGTGTCTCCACAGCTTAGGGTGTACCTCCAAGCTTCGCAAACAATGGGATTTGTCTTGTTTACAAGTCTGATGTGTTTCAATTCATGCGTTATTTATTTTACATTGATATCACATATGTAAATGGGATAATGTAACACACAATTATGCGCTAAAATAAGCGTTCCGATTAAGACGTTAGTTAACTGAAGTAAAATTAGAATTATATTGTTAGCAGTGGATATCCTAAAACTTGATGCAATATTAAGTCCTCGTTCAAAGATCGCAGGGCTTCGTCCGTATATATCGGCATATGTATCAGCAATATTCTCACACAACAAAGCGTACAAGAGGTAACATTAAATAAACCCAATTCAAGATAAAGATATTCAAGTTTCATATTCCCAATATTTATTCAAACGTTAGGCGTCTCTATTTGATATCATATTATTCGGCTGTTCAAACACTTTTTCGTAGAGGGCGAGAGCTGCAAGAATTGATTGTACGCGGTCTGCACTGAATATTTATGAGGGTTAAGTGTGTATGCGAACTCGTTGAATGTTTAATCTCTATTTGGGTGTACGGGAAAGCGACCCGGGTGGATCTCAACCGCAATAGTCAAGACTGCGCGTTAGGGCGGCGACACACCGACAGCGCTGCGGCGTGCACACACACGCGCGCGTTATATACGATGCGCACTTATTTATTGCAGCTGTGTGTGTTAACCGCAGCGCCCGGCTCGGACTGCGATTGTTACAATAATAATGTGCCCTGAAATGTTGCTGGCACACTATCCGTATGTAAACTCCACGCGGAATTTAAAACTATTTCTTTGTGATCGACCCAAAACTTTGTCGTCTACTGAGAAAATCGACGAGCTGTCACTTACATTTGTTTGTGCTATTACAGAACTTGGATGTTGTAGTTTTTAGAGAAATCGCCTTTCTTTTCATTTTTTTTTGGAAATAAGAATTTGAAGATTTGAGATGTCTTTTTTTTTTCACAGAACTCAAGAAACATATTTTTTAGGCTTAGCCGTAAATCTAATCGAAACTATTTACAGAAACATACAGGTAAGATGACACTTCGTAACCAGAACATAAGTTTCCAATATAGCTGTAGCAGTAAACAAATAAAGACGTACGCCAGTCGGGTAATACCTCTGAATCCAGAATATTCAGCAAAGATAAAAGCCCGAAATGCTCTTAGCATTTGGAGTCATTCAAACAATTGCGACGTTCAGGCCTCGTAACGTATTCCTCAACCCGCCGCGACGTCTCCGGCCACATTTATTTTTTACCATGAGACGGAAAAGAGACGTTTTTAATAATGCAGTATATTGTAACAAAGAATACAAAGAGGTAAGTAAAGCCTCCTGTGGCTCGACTCGCTTTGAACACGCTATTATATTAAAGGCTTTACGTATTAAGTTTTGGTTGTTTGATGATAGTATTAGTCAGCGGAATAATAGAAACGTATCAAAAAGGAAATGTTTATATAGGAGTCTATCGATACACATAGAAAACTGTAAGTAGTAGCATACTACATAAGCTGGGAGACACAAAATATAAATTATTACAAGAATTCGATCCAGTTCAAAGTCAATCTGATCACCGCCATAACAAATCTGAGCACGAACACCATGCGACATGTATCCGAAATCCGTGTAAGTAATATGATTTTCCTGTTCGGAGTTTGCGATAAAATAAACATAACAATGTACGATGATGCGTAAAATGGTGCGTACGGTGCGACATAAGTTGCGGACTCAACAATGCGTAAAGTTGGGGTTTGATCGTTAGCGGGCCGAGAGGTTAATAAACAGGCCTCGTGAGTCACGGGGCCTCGTATGGGGGTCTCGCTTTCAATATCTTAACGTTGCATAAAATTGCTGAGTTTCTTTTTCCCTGTGACTTGACTGTGGTGAGATGTGTGATTGCGTTAACTCTCAATGTGATGGGAGTGATTTGAAGCTACCCTTGTCTATGATCGGATAGTACTTATTTATTAAAATTCTCATAATAATATAATTCTCAGGTATATCTGAAGCAATCAAAGCAAAAAGGCAGAGAGTCAAAAACAAAAATATGAAAACGTCGATGGTCAATTTGCAGCGTATTAATCTTAGTCAAGCGATTATCATACGGCACCGTACACCGCCGCGGAGTACTGTGGTGCCAAACTAAAGCAAACTGCTTGGCCATGCGGTGACACTTGTCAATCACCAATCAAATTAAAGAAACAATGAACGCAAAACAAGCGGCAATATTGCATGAACAGCAACCACTGCGAGTTGACACAGCATTACCTGAGACGTGCTGCGTGTGAGGCGGGCGATAGACGTGGTGCGCGGCGTCGCGGTCGGGCGCGCGGTCGAGTTGGGCGCGCACCACGCTGGGCCGCTCCGTGCCCGCCTCGGCGCGAGACACCGACCGACTCACGTTCACGCGCCTCACGCCTGCAATACGCCTCGGATTAACATGCAGCTACGATGAAATGATCAACAAATATGCTTAATAGGTTATTTAATTTAAATTGTTTTCAAACGAAAATATGAAATCCCAATACTATTAATTTATGCTTTCAACTCCACGACTTTTAGCAGACATCTTAATGGTGGCCGATTAAATAAAAATCAGCCACAAAGATAGAAACAAATATTTTATGTCAAAAAATCCATCACCCTTGCACGCAATGAAAGTAGCATGAAATGTTCTGAGACTCGTAATGCATGATTCATCACACGTATCAATTTTATTATGGTAAGAATTCATGAAAAAATGAAGGTAGTTAGTCATTGAAATTAAAATGTGAGCACAGATTATCAAAAATGAATATTTCAAAAGAAATCAGCCTGTTGCTAAATCAATCCTTCCGCAATTTTTTATCGGCTTTTAAACGTCACAGTTCTGTCCAATATTGTCGCGTGCATTTTCCGCAACATGTCCCAGCCCTATCATAGTCGGCGAGTGTGCGCCGAGCATTAAGCTGCGTTGAGCTGCTCCCCGTTGGGAGTCCAAGTTTAATGTTTTCATGCTGCTTCTATTTTCAGTTCGCGTGTGTATATTAATCTTGAAAAACTTTAAGCTGAATTTTTAGTAAGTTCGTATCGAAAAATGAACGTGAAAAAAATAAAATGAAAAGTTTACGAGAATAATAAATGACTTGGATTTCATGTAAAATGACAGTAAGTACATGTTTTTATATGCATGTTGCATGTAAGTATTTACCTTGTAATGTACAAGTAGTTGCAATCAAATGATAACGAAATATAATTTTTTTCTTAAGTACGAATTATTTCTGGGAAAAAATAATAATTGAAAGATATATATTAAGCTAATTTAATAATATTTCAGAGGTACTTCTTTCAAGTGTTTTATTTTATAGATAACTTCTAAATTAAGTTCTCAGTAAATATAAAACAAAATTTTAATAATATTTTTTGGCAAAAAACTGCGGTTTCATTTAATGAAGATAATATCCCACATTGTAATTACGGGAACTATCGTAAAACAAGTCATTAAAATGTTAATTAGAGCGATAGTTTACCGAGCGCCGATGAACGTATTAAAATGACCCACAATGATTAAACCTTTGCAATTTGGCGATAATACCGACTGCGAACGTGGCGCACGTTGTTACACATTCATTTTTGTAATTAGCTTGGTGACGTAAGCTAAATTATTAGCTTATTAAATAACGCACCATAGCCACGAATATTTAGATTATTATTATACTGCAGCCGCTGATATTGCTGAACAGACAACGCAATATAAATTTCAATATTCTGAGGAATAAAAATATTTGAGACGTAATATTTTTCTTCAGACTGTAATATGTTTTATTTCGGAGATTGTGCGAGTAAAGAAATTCACGATTTACATTAAAGTAATGTCGATATTATTCAATGATAAGTACTTTCACTTGAACTTCATACTTTATGAGGATCGTGTTTTTTATGAGACGGCTTTGCTGCGAGAATTTCTGCTTGAATTTTATTTCTATGAATAAATAAACAAAAGTAAACGCTCTAGCTTAGTGTGACAATAATATTAATGTAAGTATACACACGTGTTTAGGTTCGCACCTTTAGTTTTAAACTTAATTGTTTTCAGAAGATTCTAGAAGAGAGTTGTCACCTGCTACCTAAACTTTTCTACGTAAATAACAAGTTGAATAAATATGTAGAAAAAAATTGCTTTTACTTTGTTTAACAATTTATAGTAGGTATGCATCTTGTCGGCATATGACTTGATATCGACGGCTTTTTGATATAAAGTCTTAAGTTTGATGGCACCATCCTTAAAAATGTTATAAAGCTTGTAGCTTTTGTTTGGGACTAATATTAATATACTAAAGCCTGAATTTATCCGGATTTGATGGCTTAAGTTTCTCCAGCTTATTATAAAGATAGAAATCTAACAAGGCAACATTTAGGTGACGATTGTACCATGGGTTTGCCTTGTAGAAGCAACATAAACACAAGAATAAGATACAACATAGATATATTCAAAGCCAACACATTTGTCATGGCGTATGAATGCTAGTATACAAGACAGGAGTCAACACAGAACTTAAATGAGTCATTAGTACATGTTTACAGTGGCGAAGTCGCGTCTCGGAAACTTTGTAAATCAGACTGTTATATGCAGTGGTTGTAACCAACAAATTATACCGGCTTATGTATTTACATTTATTTATATATTGTTGTGAAGTTTTAGAAGCGTAAATCATACTTGCATTATTTATATGTTTACTCTTTTGTTTTTTATTATTTTCATGTAACCAGGTAATGTTATATTGTATCTATTTAATGACACAAAGGACGTTTCTTTTTATTAGTCACAAACAAATCGGTTCCTCGCTTAGATATAGTCTAAAGTCTAGTTTTGAAATTTTGTATCTGACAGTATGTGTTGTAACTTATTCAGTTTATAGTATGAACTTACTCTCTTTGTTGGCATTGCTTTTCATTTCCGTGGCCTTCGGCGACGTCGACGGCATCGGGATTTCTACGAAATAAATGGTTCTGAATTAAATAACTGTCATGTTATTAGCTTAAATGGAATGTAAAACAAAATGTGCTTTCATTACTGGTGCACTGAATTACATCGTATAACTTAAAGCTTTGCTACTAATTACATAAAAGTACATTATAAGAACCCTAATTATAATTCTCAGTCACATCAAAATAACTTGCTCTGACATTTGAAAGTCACAAAGTGTCTCAAATTGGCAGCAAAAGTACACATGTAAGGTATCTTGTGACAGCCAAAGCGTAATTACAATGAGAATACGTAATGCCTTGAGTTTCACTTACCGTACAGTCGGATGGAGCCCTCTGTCTCCCCGAGGGAATTTTTGGAGATGCACCTGTAGTTGCCGAAATCTCCCGTCTGTAGGTTCCGAACTGTTAGCTTCATATGCGCTCTGTCAAACAAATAACCTTGTTAGCTAAACTTGTGTGTGTTTGTAGATAGGTAATTATAGCGAATATAATTTTGCTATTAGTCGAGTATGTATGTGTTGGACATGTTATGCTAGTAGGGGTTGACAATTCTCTCACAACATCTAATATCTAGCTAGAATAATATGTGCGCTCAAATTTCCTGTAACCTACGCCTAATTATAGCTTCGAAAAAATCCTAAATACAACAAAAACATAAATACCCACGCTGTTTATCAAAAATTCAGCTCATTCTCCCCAATGCCGTAAGCTTAAACAAGATTATAATAACAAGCAATAATGGATTTGTAATATTCAAATTTATTACCGTCGGGCTTCGAGAACAAGGGACCTCTGCAAATGGGCCGGGTAATTTCCTTGTTTGTGCTATACTACGCTAGCCCGCGGCTCCGGCTAGTTCGCCCGGATCAACTTGTTACTTTAATATTTAATACGGCTTCATTCCGTTGTGAGATTTGTTAAGAGCTATGGTAGATGTTACGTCTTTATTTGTTGTTGGGGTTACAGTTTATGTTTGAACACGAAAATCTGCAAAGCCTTACTAGCTCACTCAACTCACTCAAGATTGATTTGGTCATAACAAGACTTGGATGATGAAGCAATTGCCAATAACAATTTATTAATCGCTACGATAAAGATTATTATAACAGAGTAAGCACACAGTTTCGCAGTTTTTCGGGCACATCGCCAAGTGAATTATTCACAAGAAGAGCTGACTGGATATTAATATGACGTGACGGGCTCAGTAAATCCCGCGCCGTCGATAAATACATTTTGGCGCATATCTCCCGGCAATTTAATTTAAATTTTAAAATTCACAAAAGGTCTCAATGAAAAATCATTTACACCTACGTTAATTAATATTTATTTAATATATTTATGCGTGCTGGAATGTTTGATTGAAAAACAACGATATTTTTTTGAACTGGCCGTTTTGATTAACTCCATGGTATCCCGGAAGTGTGAAGTGTCAATTTGTTTTTTAGGAAAAAAGGAAATGCTGGTTTTATTATAATGCAAACAAGTGTAGTTACTTTATGAAGAAGACATACGTACGAATAAGAGCTAGCCTAAATATTTTTTTCTTAGCCGTAACTATTTTGTTTACTTTTTTTATATAATATTGATAGAGACTTGAAAAAAAAAAACATTGAGTATACTTAAATCTGCAGCTAACATGAAATAAATACATAGGTACATACCTACATATTTCGACAGATGATGATAAAATATGTGAATCTGTTTCTCAATTTCACTTATTCTTATGTTATCACCCGAGGCTCAAGTTCAGCGATGCATATTTGTACGACAATCTTGACTAGAATAATTATAAATGTGAATGTCTGTGTGACAAATTAAACCAGGGAAGCGATATTAATGAGATTTCCGATGAAAATCATTCTACGAAAGATATTGCATTCCTTTCATCGGGATATTTGAAGTATTTCCTCTAAGATGCAAGTGAAATCGATGATATTACCCAGTATAGGATGCAATTCCGTATTATTAAATGGCAGCGATTGCTTGCGGCTTTGCGCAATATAAAGTATACAAATAATGTCGCTGCTGAAGCAGTTCTTCTTCAATATAAACTTTCAATATATACCTAATATATGTAGTTTTTGCTGCAAAATTTCTGTACTTAATAGACAACACCTTTGCTATAGAAGAGTATAAACTAATACCTATCAAACCTCGACACACATTAAAATTCTCTTAGCGAATCGTATGAAAATTCATTCAGACAGATAGACATAAAGACTAGGGTTGTATTTAACTTTGTAGAAATGGGTAAATAAACACAGCTGCAATCTCTAGATACCGTCTTCTAGAGCTATAGGTTTTAAAGACCTTTTTTTTTGTTTTTAGAAGTTTTTTTAATTAAATTTTTATACCCTTACCTATAGGAGTTCTCCTCAGTATTGATGGCATACTTCTTGGTGGGCAGCACCATAACGTTGTCGTACACCCAGTAGGAGATGGCGCGAGGATGTGCCTCTGTGTGGCAGTCCACGGTGACGTCCGTGCCGGCTGGTGCACCCACCAGCTGGTTCGGTACCCAGATCATCGGCGAGACTGGAACAAAGAAGTAAAGCTTGAAATCAATTCTGGAGTACAGGTGAGGAAGTGATTGAATGATTGAAGAGATTGTTTGGGTACCATTTTTTGTGTACCTAGGATTTTCAGTCTTCAAGAACACAATTTCCATAAATGATAACATTCAGTAATTACAATCCAGGTGCTGAGTGAGTAAAGTAAAATATAGGCGCATTCAACTGTGTATATTTATTTATCCTACTCATCAAACACATTGGGTTTGTAATGGAAAAAATTATATCATCAGCTGCCAGCGGGATGGTACAGATCAAGGTATCTGAACTAAAACCTCACTCGAAGCGTTTCCGCAAGAATTATTGAGAATCTTAATAATAGGCATAATCCCAAACTTACATCCGTAGAGAATACTTAGATAACTTAACCAATAACAATCGGTTTAACAATTAGAAAAAGAATGACCCAAGTTCCGTTCTATCTCAAATCCCAATAGGTTATTTGTACGAGTAGTTGGTATGTGCTTTATTTGAAACTTCGTCCTTTTAATAAATCTAAAGTTGGATATTACTTTGAGTTTTAACTGCAGTTCGGTCTTTATTTATCAACCTTACGATAATGCTAATGATATTGTAACACTATAAATGACAAAAATATTGCATTAATACATATATTTATATACTTATCGTCAAACTAAATTTGACAGTCTAAGTCCACAAAGTTTTCTATCAAGTTTATGCAAAATATCATCTTCACAATCCGTCGTTATTTCTGCAAGATATTCCTAAGCTTTCTTTTAAATATTGTATCATCCGAGCACTCTAAAAGTGATTTATCTAAAAGAATATCAAAGTGGAGAGTTAAAATGACAAGAATAATATGGTGAACATTAAAATTCCTAGTTTAAAGTTTTATTGAGGCGCCCCTCGCCCCTCGCCCCTCGCCGCGAGATCACTCGTGCCATCACAGTTCTAGTGTTTTGTTCAAACAGATCTAATCTAAGTGTTGTTTAACTTATGCTTGTCTGCTCTATGCGTTTTGTGATTGTTATTCGAATGCTATAGTAAAACGTATCATACTTTTATTGGTTGAACTTTAAGAATTTTGTAATCTATACTAATATTATAAAGCGGAAGAGTTTGTTTGTTTGTTTGTTTGTTTGAACGCGATAATCTCCGAAACTACTGGTTCGAATTGAATAATTCTTTTTGTGTTGGATAGTCCAGTTATCGAGGAAGGCTATAGGCTATATAACATCACGCTACGACCAATAGGAGCAAAGATATAGTGGTAAATGTGTAAAAAACGGGAGAAATTATTTCATCTTTGAAGCCTTCCGTTGCGTGCACCGTGAAAACGGTTCAAGATACACAAAAAATATGTATTAAAGAATAATAGCTCTTTTAATGATCTAAAAAACAGTCCACGACAGTGTATGTCTATCTTTTAAGATTAACTCACAAAAACCGTTTTTATTACATCTATGTATATAAAAGAAAGTCGTGTTAGTTACTCCACTTATAACTCAAGAACAGCTGAACCGATTTAGCTGAAAATTGGCAGGGAGGTAGTTTAGAGCCAGGAGAAGGACAAAGGATAGTTTTTTTTTTTTTTTAATAAAAATAAAAAATACAATTTATTCCGGACATACAGCGCCATCTATTGTTCAAACCAAAAATCTGCCGGATGCCACTATCCCACGCGAACGAAGTCGCGGGCAAAAGCTAGTGCTTTTAATAATTTAGCTTACGCCCAACTTCTTTAAAATAATTTTGAAGTACTTTAAAATTAAAGCTAAAAATAGGTTTATATAAACCCCTGTAATTGATATTTTTTGAATACGGGACACTAAAAGCAACTAAACTGAATTTCGATTGCTTTACCTACATAAACCCACATAACTGTAATACATAACGTGACATTTTGAACACAATCTATTGGCGATAAGGTCCGTCGTGTCTCCAACACAGTGTGAACGTGCATGCTTTGATTCTGATGGATAGATACGCGACAGACGATGTAGACTGCAGGTTAGGAGATACCGGTGTTCGAACCAGGGAAACAAGTTACTATACTGTTCATACATCAGTAAGTAAGTAAACGAATTAATATGTTAAAGAGACTACTGTTTTTGTTTTGTAGTGATGGTTTTGGCTGAATGATTTTTGGAAATAGTTAATTATCTCAACACCAGTCAAAATCGCATCATCATAAACAAATTGTTCATAACATAGTCAATCATGATTATAACTTTCAAGCCTACTCAAAATATTAATAAATCTAAAGCCTAACAGAAAAATAATCACGAAAAATATAAAGCTAGTATTTCACAAAGTGTATTTCACAGAGACGCTGCCAGGCGGAGGCTGTGCTAAGATAATTTGACTTAAAACGCTTTCGGAACGGACAAATGGCATCCGTGAAGCAGATTACACAAATATGAATTTCGTATCAAAATCTTCCACCTAGTTGTAAGTTTTAATCCGGCTAAAATGTTGCTAAGTTGTATCGAGCGCGAACTATGTTAATAATCTTATTGGGAGCAATGTTGAAAATGAGAATAGTGTTAGAAATAAATTACGTCTTCGAAGATTAGTTTTCTAAAATTATAAAGTTTAAACATAACAGTTTTTTAAGAAAGTAGACGTGGTAAGACTTCTTATTGTATTTTCGACTCAAATTCATCAGATAGTAAACTAAACACATATGTCAGTACTAACCACATCATTTCTGATACCTAATTTCCAAACCATTTTAGCGTATAAATTCTACTAGCATTGAAGCGTATACAAACACTGATAACATCATAGATTATCAGACAACAATGCAGTAAGATTGCCTGCAGGGCCGCATTGATAGGCCGTCAGCAACAAAAGGCCTGCAACGTAGGCAGCATGAAGATATTACCTGCCTATGATGTTCGGCTCGTGTAAACAGGCTCCAGTGATTAGTAGCTGCTGGCAGATGAACTCAATTGCGAGAAACGGACTATTGCGTACGCGGGACATGGTGTAATTACTCGTATGCCTGTAGCTTAGGAAACTCACTACTGGAAGATGTTAATTTGAAGTGAATGATGGTTCTTGAAGTTTTGAATTGAGATTGGGAGGAGGATGTTGTGTGATAAAAAGGGATAGAGTAAGCTACTGGCCTGGAAGCTGTGTAGTGTAGTGCAATGCATGTTTGAAATAATAATAAATGAAAATGGCACAGAATGAAATGCTAACGCGAAACAGATTCCTAGTTACACAAGTTGTTTTCTCGAAACAAACAAGCCTGTAATATACCCTATAAGTTATCAATTGAAGCAGCACTACTCGCGCTGCAAGTACATACAAACTTGAAGGAAGCAATTTATAAACTTTCAATAATGATGGATCGGCCCGAAGTTTGCCGAGCGCGCCCGAACACCGCCCGACGATTTTTCACATAACGCCCAGATAATAAAATCCACACTTTGAAAACGTAATTCACTACGCTCGAGTTTATGGTGGCAATTTTCGCGAAGTATAATACTCGCTTCAGTAGTACACTTTAATATTCTACGACGTTTTAAAATATTTATAAAGTTTGCGTTTTTTTATGTTCCAACGACTTCATTATCACGTTCTGTGTTGACTGGCTATGACAATAAATTAACACTGGATTTATATAGATGTTACTTTTCATAAATTTTACATGAAATGTATATCATAAAATTCCGACTAAAGTTTCCTATAATGTTAAACTTTATTTATTTCTCACTAGAACGTTTTATGGAAATATAGATATTCATTCATGCTATGTATGTATCGCTCATGTTTTATGCGAAGTGAGCGGAATTTTAAACGATATCAACTTGAGAAGGTATTTCCAAGTTGTGAAGAGCGTTAGATATTCTGTCTGGAAATTGTCATACTGTAACAAAATTTCTTCAGGAGAAATATTGTATTTTTCGAAATTCAATTTATTTTACAGCATATTTTATTTTGCTGTTTCATGCATATTGACGATTCACTTATTCCTCTGACCGTTACAATTTTTCACAGAAATTAACTGTCACACGTTACCGTCCTATCATAACCAGATACATGAAAAAACTCGCCCCATTACACTGTACATCGGACTAAATATTTAAACAAAAATATTTTCTGCTGCTTTTACAATCATCGAAAAATAGCTCTTTTTTCTTCGAACTCCGCGGAAGAAATCTTGAGTACGTTTTAGCGTTTCAAAAACGATTAATCTCAAACTACATTTCATTTCGCAAACATTTCAAAGGCTTTTCTTGAGCAGAAAGGATCTGCAGGCACAATCATGTCAGAGCGTGCACCACGAAAAAATATTATCTTTCAATTATTGCGGAACATCGTCGTCTATTTAGTCAGCCGCAATTTGTTATAAGAATTGAAAATAAAGGGGAACCACGCTCCGAATTCCCATTGAATTTTAAGATTTCTCTCTTTTATTCATTTTGAACATCGAATGAAGGATTTTTTATTCTTTAAACCTTTTTCAGCTTAAAGAAAAGATGAAAAACGTGGAATAACATAGTGAATGCGAGACATAAAACTAGTGATAAAATATGCAGTGATATAAGGAAATAGGTCACGTGTGCATCAGGAGGCGTGCGGCCATTCTTACCCGGTCGCCCGGAAGACGTCCCTTTTGAGCGTAGGCTCACCTTGGAAGCTCATGCATTATTACTGAGCGAAACTACTGCACATTGTTCTACCTATAATAATATTTTGCTTAAATTGAATAACGTGAATGATATTACTTATATTGTTGAAATTCAATGCATAATTATTTTATGATTGATTGTAACACGCAACTGTTCATTTGGGATTTTATTACTATAACCATAAAGGAATGATGATACCATAAAATCGGTATCCAACAACTCAAACGAATATAGCTTTTGTTAGTTTGTCTGTGGATGAATAAATTCAGACAGATGTTTTCCTGGAATATCAAGATTAGAAAAAGTTTATGTGTTCAATAACCCTGCCATAGTTTTTATTTGACTCTCATATTCGAATATTGACTTTTGATACAAAAGTGCATTACTGGGTATCTATCTCAGGGGATATTAAAACAATGAATACTGGAGTTCCGCGAAGATTGATGGTAAAACTTTGTTGTGTAGTCGTAAGAAACGTTCATACATTTCTTTGTAAGTTACTTTATAAGTTAATCAACTTTTACATAATATTTATTTTGTGGGAAGAAGATATTTAAATGGATTCTGGTAATCCATACAAATCAAAATAAAGAGAGAACGGTGTTTAGGATCCTCAAAAATGCTTCACGTTTTCTACACAAAGTTTGTAAGCTTTCGTTCACTTTGAAAGATCTAATGAAAAACTGTAAAAAATCTTGAATTATCAGACAATCCAACAGTCACTAAAACTAACTAAATCAAAGCTAGTCTAGGCTGTCGTGAAGAGTGCAAGGCAGTGATGTCGCCTGCCAGGGACCTGAACTGCAGCCGAGAGTTTAAACAGGTTTATGTTTAAGTAGATTGAGGGAAATGAATCAATAATAGAAAACATGACTTTACGGACTGATTGATAGGAACAGAAATAGGGAGAAAGAATGAGTTATGGTGCATCTTTAAGTATATTATAAAGCTGAAGAGTTTTTAAGCTCATTTATAGAGTAGAGTAAACAACTAGCTATTGTTTTTATCTGGATGCGCGATATAGTTCCCGTCTAATGCGGAAGAAACGGCTTGCAGGAATTGGTGACCCATAATATAGACACTAGACAGATTTCATCATAGCAAGCGCATAAATTACAAGCTCCCACATATCTGCATCAATATCGTCCAAATCAAGGCAGTTTGCGTTCGCTCAAACAATCCGGTCAGGTCCCGTAACGATAATGTATTGAAATCTTCGCAATTGGGAGCCATCTCAGCCTTGCTGCCGGCTGGCCGAAATCAATAATGACATAACAATACAGTAAGCCTGTAATGCACCTATAGTAGGTACGTGGGCTTATGGAGGATTAGCCAAGCATTTTAGTTACATATACTTTATCATCTGTTTTGTCAATTTTTTTAGGGTTGTGGTAAAACTAGTACAATCGGTTCCTAACTTCTATAATTCGAGTAAAGAGTTGAGAATACAATGAGTAAAGTGAAGGAAAACATCTTGAGGAAAACTGGACTTAAAAGTCTGAAGTTGCAAATCCGCCTTAAGCGAGGCATGGTGATTAACGTTCATTCCTTTTCTGTAGAAGGTCAATACCCTGTAGTGGGAGAATATACCTTATAATTCGACCTAAGGAAACTGGTAAAGCGTAACAACAGTGACGTCATAACCAGCAATCCTGTCCACATTGTCACCGCTGCAAATTCGCTCAGTCCATAATGGAAAACGAGCAAGAAGCTGTAATCTAGTAATACGCCAGTGTACGTGAGACAATTGTGGATTACGGCGAATCCCCAGTGATTTTACACGCAATTGCTCCGATTGAATCCGACTGCGCAATATCTTGTGCTGGACAATCAACCAGAACTGGCCGTGTTATGGTCTAATTCTTCCAGCTACTGTAGATATTGATAGCTATTACTAATCTACTGTTATACCTATTCGACCTCTGGCTAGATATTTTTGTATATCCTTATACAAAACTAAAAGAGAAATTATTTTAATTTATAACTCCCATTTTTCTTGTGTACGTAATGTCTAAAAATGTCAACATGAAATAAAAGCTAGCAACACTGTTCTGAATAAATTACTCGGTGGGTATGTCCTGATTATCGTAGCTAATTTTCGAAATTAAACAAATGTGAGAATAACGGCTTAAACTGTTTTGAGAATAATACCCGGTTCACGTGGTTTATGTCTGACAACGACGTGGTTCACGGACCGCAGAAAGCTTAACTTTGTCATGATTTACATACTCCGCCTTGCAGCTGTTACCGAGTAGTCGAGTCAACATAACGTCACTCGGAGAAAACGCTTTAGTCATAGTAATCCATATTTCCATAGTTGAAGATTACTTATACAATACTATCGGTCACATGAGTTTAGTAAAACTTCTAAAACGCTTTCACGCCAGCAACTTTTCTACTCGTTCTTTTTACGTGCGTCATATATCGGGTGACAAAAAACCGATCGCACGGTTTTACATGTCTTCGTTTGAACCGGCTGCAATTTTCAATTATTGTTTGTTCGAGCTGGTACTCAGCTACATCCGGTTAGATTGGAAGCCGATCCCAACATAGCTGAGAAAAGGCTCGGAGGGATGTTTGTTCGAGCTGAAAATCCGCCAGTAGGAATACACAATCATAAAAATTTGTAATACTCACATTCAACATCAACAATGATTCTCTTGGAGACGGAAGGCGGCACCGCGTTGGTGGCGATGCACAGGTACGCCCCCATCTCCGTGCGGCTGATGCGTTGTAGGCTCAGCGTGTCGCCCTCGTACACGGTCACTAGAACAAATAATACGTTAGAAGAAGTACTCTCGTAGGCTCGTGTTAAATGGAAAATTGGCAATTTTTTTTACTCCTTATTTAAACTTACAAAGGCTAGAGACGTCTTGAGGAAGGAAAGTTAATAAAGTGTTATATTTTTATTGTAATTGAATAAAATGTATTAATCATCAATCGCCTGGATCAATGAGAACATTACTATATATTAAAAATGGAAGCATCATTATATAAAACATAAAAAGGTAGTCTATCTGTTATGCAACTTTAAAGTTGCATATATAATTCCAGACCAATTTGCCGTAAAACTGGTGTCCTAAAGAGAAAAGTTCAGCGATTTCTATAATTAAGCTCTATTGGAGTTATCTTCTATTGGAGAAGTCGAAAATCGATCTCAGTGGCGTGCACTTGGAGAGGCCTATGTCCAGCAGTGGACCGCGATAGGCTGATGATGATGATGATGATGGAGTTATCTTACAAAGATCTAAAATGTAACTCAATATACATACACACATAGCAGAATTTAAGAAATAGCTTTATGATGTACTGATGACTAATAAACAATCATTTTCCAGGTCATGACTAAAGCGACCTTCCTCATCAGTGCTCCCAAACTAGCAAAATTGAGGTCATTTAAAACAATCTAGAGGTGGAGGTATAAAAATTAAAAATTCGTGGCTCGTAGCGGCCGGGTCGGCGGCCATCAAGTGGCCAAATGAGTTTGCCTCTATTTACAATTACGTACCCGTGCACCTCGCAATGAATGTAATGAGAGAACGCTCTCCGCTCGCTACTTGAATACATTAAGCAATTAGTGCTTCACCCTGCACCCTCTACTTGTTTTTAATGTTTATTTTATTGTTTACATTGTTTATTATATAGCCGGTTAGGTTTGGCAATCATCTGGCGTGCTATTTAGTTCCAACTGTTCAAGCTCGTGTTAATGGCCACAATAAAAATGGGATATTTAATAATCTGTTCTGTTTGTGATTAGTTTATTTGTCGATGTTATTGTTGCGGGAAAGTGATTGGAATATCCAATTAAATCGTATTATTATTGTTCAATTTGTATATAAATCAGGCCGTACATAATCAATTTGAAATACTAATTATGCTAAAGTGCCATTCAAAATGTACAAGTCCCTAACACAAAGCGCTTCTAAAGCGGAGCGTTTAGCACATAAATAATTGAGTAACAATGTCACAGCTCCACAAAATTAAAATTGAGCTCGTCTAGTCACCCTTTCATTATACAACGAGCTAGAGTAGTTAACTAAGTGAGACGATTACAGCTTGCTCAGCCAGATGACAGCTGTTCCCTCCTTTTACTTTTATATTCCAATCTAGGAGGCAAAAATGAACGGGTTATTGTACATTCGTCACAAAGTAAATTCGCCATATTCTTAAAAATCCATACATTGAAAGTAAATTCGTCACATGTATAAAAAATATGTGTAAACTCGTTATAGTTTCATAAGGGTTGTTGTAAATTTGTCACAAATCCTCAATAGTGAATTATTTTTTCTTCAGTAGCGATAGCAAGCAAGATTTTAGGGCTCGATATATAAATTAATAAATATAATACGTTTGAGTTTGAGTTCGAAATTAAATATACTCCTGCACTCACTGTCGCATCGTGCTCGCTCGTTCTCTGCATACCTACATCCCTTTCTAACAGTATCTGTCAAACGCATCTATAGTACGATGACATATGATACATGACAGGTGCAACTGTCACTAACACAAAAAATGGTGACCCACTACAATAGTATTAGACGATTATATCAATAGACTTAGAAGTTTAGTCGTGCTTTATTTTAGTAGGTATCAAAGCGATTTTTTTATTGTAAACAATTAATACATCCTGCATATTAAAATGTCTTCTACAACATTATTACAAAAACTGGAGAAAAAATATATAACGAGATTCATAGAAATGAACACTAGAAAGTCAGAAAAATACAAATAATTTTATACGTTTTTGTTCATTACGGTTGCTATTTTATTCACTATTTATTTGTGACTAAAACCTTGCAACACTGGAAATGTCATTTTACATACATTACATAGCTCAGTGACTCCCTTGAACTTGTCGTGATATGTGTTGTGGTGATATGTTACAAATTTGATTTGTGATAGTGCATCTTTGAAAAAATGGATCATCAACCTGGTACAAGCTCGGGAAGCCATGGTGTAAGTACAAATCACTACTAGATTATATTATCTATCTCTAATATTTAATAAGATACTATAGGCTATTGGGCGCAAGATGAATAGATTTCATAATAAAAACATCTGGAAATAATTATATTTCCATATAAAGTGAATTATTTCATATATTTAAAATGATTGTGAATAAATATAAAAGTATCGCGTGTATAGCTTACTTTCGACACGAGCACGAGAAACGTAAAACAAAATGGCGGACGGCGTGATCGGTTACATAGAATTTGAAGATTTGTGAAAATAGACATGTTTTTAACTCAAATATTACAAAAAAATATCACTTGCTTATAAACTTTCATCAATAAATATTTTTTTGTAACTTAGATTTTAGTTTATTTCTAAATACATAATATATTAAATTTTTTGCTCGTTAATTAAAAAACGTATATATTTTTTCAGATCACTTTTACTAAAACAGAAAGAGGGCGGCGTATGCTTGTAAGACATGGTCATACGTACAATTTCCACCGTGAAACTAAGATTGGCACTGTATGGAGATGCACTAATCGTTCATGTAGTGCAACTATTAAAATTTCGGAGAATCATGACATCAGAATTTTGCATGAATCGGCCCACACGTGTCAACCAAATATAGTAAAAACTGAAATTTTAAAGGCCAGAAATCTTTGCAAGGAAGCAGCAGCCAACACGATCAAACCTATGCCTCAAGTGTATGAAGAAGCTTTTCAATCAGCCAAGGATGAGGGTTATGAATTATTAAATGCCATACCAAAATTTTCAAACATTTCACGTTCTCTTTATAATGTTAGGAATCGTGTACTAAACGTGCCCAAAACACATTTTTCAAGACGCGAAGATGTCATAATTCCAGAAAAATATAAACAGAATTTTTTGTTATTTGATGATAACAGTGAGCCTGAAAACAGAATAATAGCATTCTGCACTGAGTCTGCTCGTGAATTTATACCAACTCTAAATACATTCTTCTTGGATGGCACATTTGCAAGCTGCTGTACACCATTCTATCAACTTTATTGTATACACGGAGACGTGAATAGTGACGACAAATTTTCGAAAATAGTGCCTCTTATCTACATTCTTATGCCTAATAAGGAGGAAAAGTCTTACAAACGACTTTTTATATCCTTATTGCAAAATTTAACCAACTGGACACCGCTTACAATGGTCGTCGACTTTGAAATTGCCGTGATAAACGTCCTGAAACAAGTGTTTCCTCATGTTAAATTACAAGGATGTAACTTTCACTTCAAACAAGCTCTTGCCAGGAAAGCACATGCCCTGCAACTCAATGACATAGAAGAGAAAAGTCACTTAGCCATGTGTGCTGCATTAGCACATATAAAGGAGCAGGACATTGAAGATGCTTGGTTGCACATCATGGAAAATGCTCCACAGAGCGAAGCAGTTACGAAATTTAACGATTATTTTGTGTCCCAGTGGTTAGAAAATACCAGCATACAGTTCATGTGGAACGTACATGGGGCTCGTCATAGGACAATAAGCCTAGCAGAAGCGTGGCATAAACGTTTAAACAATAAAATGGGGAAGAGAAAACCTAAAATGCTCCAATTTCTTGATGTATTAAAAAAGGAGGCTGAATATATCGATTGGAAATTAAGGAATTTCAAATTTGATATATCCTTAAAGATGAGAACACGTCGATCCATAGCCTATGATGAAGAATTGAAAACTATTTTGGACAATTACGATAAAATGTCTTTGGCTGAAGTTCTTAAAAAACTTTCTGTTTTGCAGCATTTTAAAAACATGTAACATTTATTTTTTTTTTACATAGTTTATATACTTATAAGTCTTATTATTTTTGTATTGTTATAAACAAGTCAGCCATTCAGAACTGTGATTTTTACTTAGGTTAAGAAAAAAGTGATTATAACTGTGATTTAATTATTTTTCTTATTATTGTAATGTTGTTCGTAAATAAGCCACAAACAATCTGTGATTTTTATGTTGTTTTTAGGTTAATGACAGACTTTAGCTGTTTTTCTTATTATTCGTAATGTTACGGGCATACCAGCCACTTGAGAACTATGATTTTTACGTAGATGTTAGGTTATTATATTTATCTATATTGTTGTTGGCAAGTCAGCAAGTCGAGAACTGTGATTCTTTATAAATGTTATGTTAAATTAAAAAAAAAGATGTTTATGGCTGTGTTTTAATGTCTTTATATTGTTTATCTTATTATTGTTAAGGTTTAGGCAAATCGTTCACTCGAGAACTGTGATTGTTTTATGTCAATGTAAGGTAAATCAATAACCTTGATGTGATTCTGAAAAATATATAACATTTTATTCTACTTCTTGTTTATTTTTTTTGCTATCGGTGCAAATAAAACCAATGTGACGAATTTACAATGAACAAAATTAATATATTGGAAATTTATTGTATAAATTAGAATTGTGGCAAAGGACAATGGGCACTTTGTATGGGATTTGGTACCCGCTCCAACAGTAACGTGTGATATATCATTAGAAAGGTATTTACGTGAAGAATTATAAAAACTATGGGGCTTGCCTCAATTAGCTGTCCGATCCGAGTAACGATAAAAATTGAATCGACATACAAGTATGTCATCCATATATGCAAATTCAATAAGAGGCATACTTATGTCGTCAGTGTAATAATTTTAAACTCAGTTAATAGACATCTTACATTGTCTGAGATACACTTTATTATAATCTAAAGGTTGCAATAGTCTATGGAGTCATACTACGGAAACACAATCGTCATCTGATTTGACAAAAGTTCAAAACATTTCTATTCATCTTTTTTTAAGAAGAAATTGATCATTATCTCAGCACCTCTTGAGGAGCAAGATTGAGTCGTAATATGTACTATGTTAACATCGTCTCCTGACTTTTCAACCTTAATGATAAGACTGGTGCTGGCTGCTAATATAGTGGATGTTAATAGTAAACCACACGACAAGAAAAAGAAACATATTATTAACAAAACATACCTAAAGAAAAATATGTCTCCCTAAAACTGAATAAGACTAGTTTACAACGGATTTTCCATCAGAAGATCAACTTATAGTTAAATATTATTGTTATCAAAAATTACGATACGATATAGACCTCGGCGACACATTACACAGTTGTGATGATTTTCCATTGTGTTCAAAATATTTGTGACAATCTTCACTTCGAGCCCTTTATTTTGACAATTTATTTGAACGTGCGGCAAAAACGTTGTTTTTACGACTTTAAGGAGTCCATACACGTTCCTGATCTATATCCGAAGCATAATGGAGACAAAAATATATAAATAAATGAAAGTCCGTCTAAGACGCTCACCCACGCGTGCCCAGCGCGGTGTCTATAGGCAAATCTCCTCCTGCTTGGGGTAGGTAGCAGACCATCAGTGGACATATTTCGGCTGTTGCGACGACGATGGTGACAATGACGTCCGTTTTTGTATAAGAAAATGGTATCCATTATGTAAAATTATCGCCTTCTTTGTATCTAGGCCTCCAGGCTTGCAATAGTATTTAACTGGGCTACAGATACAGACTCCCAGTACTACTTTACCAATGTCACATATCCAAGCAGAATTTTGAGATTTTGAGGTGTTCCAGCTAATACATTCCGTACCGGGTCTATATACATTCTCAGCCTAAAATAAAAAGTCTAAAAAATACACTGAATAAAAACCGGAACAGTGGTTGTCTTGACCAGGACATGCTTTTTCAGAATCGACAGTAAGTTTTTCGTAAAGAATTATAGAAAGTGCATTCCTCTTTTTTCATTCAAATATCTGTACCTACTGAGATTTCGCCTTCTATGGGAAGCTTTAATGTGGTTCAAAACAGACTATACCTTTTTATCATAAAATTATGGCCACTGATTGTTGTCGAGTGTTTAGTCGAATGATAACTAAATCATTTCTGAAAACACAACTAATCATTTTACATACTATCTTTAAACATTCTGGCTTCCATGTACCTACACATTATATGAAATAAAAAAAAACCTGTTATTAAAACACGATAATCATTAAACATGAATTGATTGTAAATACTGAACGACTTTCATCAAATACATAAGCTAGTTCTGCGTGAACTGCAAAGGTTTGCACAGTCTTTTTTTAAAGCAGTTAAACATTCTGAGAAGGCCAAATTCCTGTTTTTTTTGTTACTTTACCAGTTTATATTCAATACAGTTAGATTTAAGAACTACATCTACGTTGATGATTTATGAACATTACACATTCTATTAGTTGATGTCACGCGAAATGGACAAGGATTTGGGACTAGTCGTCATAGTAAACATTTTTTGCCTTGCCAAGACCTACGCAATGGTACTAGAATCAACACTGTTGGACAGGGTACCAAAACGCCCATTGTCCTTTACACATCCTTTTTTTCGTGACGAATTTACTTTATGACGAATGTACAACAACCCAAATGAACTTACATTTTCTTAAATTGCGATGCATTTTAGAATTTTAAAAAGATTCCGGAGCTAAAAATGTTGTTTCTTCTTTCCCATTTGCTACATTATTGAGGCAAGGAATAAAGTACAGCCGCCGCCGAGTTCCGCGCTTCACTCTTCAGCGTCAAATCTAAATGTTTTCAGAAAAAACTTGGCATAACAAGTTTTATTCATCAGCGCGGAGGTACTCGAGTCCTCCCATTCAGCGCGAGTAGAAAGGGTACACCGCGACCGTATTAATTCAAACAAAAGATTAACACGTATAGAATCGAATACGGGAGTTTTTCGATGGCAGCCGTAATTAAAACATCCGTCGGGACAAACATACATGGGAATGACAGCAAGGGAGAGGGTCACACACAATTAGCGACGAGCACCTCTCCACACCACACGTTAATTTTACTCTGTACAAGGAAATCGCTCTTGAAATTAAACTCAATTTTTGGACGCCTTTGTCGGCGCGCGTTGGGTACTCTCAACCGGTTTAATTTGGTGGCACAACTCAGCTTTTCCGTGCCTTAATTATATATAAAGAGGTTTTTTCTTTCTTGAAATTAGGCTTAATCCTAGTGCTGAAGTGGGGCCATGTTGGACGCGGGGTAAAGATGGTGCGAAGTGGTTTTGTTATCATAACTGCAGCGAGATAGCACGGGTGTACTCAAGTGTACGTAATTGGGTGTTGTGTTTATGGCACAGCAAGAAAAGAGCTCGTGTTCTGTTTTTTTTAATTAAACTCGTTGTAAAGTGCAATGAGCTGTCGAGTAAGTACCTGTTTGTGCCAGATTACGATGTATTCATTTATTAGTAACCTTCGTGATCAATTCCAAGGAAGATATTTAGATTTAGGAAATTATGTTTAGTAATGTGGTTTTGACAACAAATAACATCATTATTTATTACATTTAAAGCACGTTTTACCAATACATGATGTAATATCATAACCTATTTCATAAATCCTAATACACGACCAAGTTCCAAAATATAAAAATAAAAGACTATCTGTAGATAGTAATAAAAGCCAGCGAGGTCCACGGATGCTGGCTCCACTTTATTCTCTATTAGTTAATGGTTCGGGAACGTTGCAATAGTATTAGCTACACGGCCATCGCCGGCCATTACAGCCGCATTAGGAAATGCAAACAAAACCAACTTTATGGGAAAAGGGGAGGAAACAATTGCATAAGTAGCGATAAAACGCCAAATGTTGGTGCGGTATGGCCGTAATGATTTCCATAGTGGAATCAGAATTCTGATCGGATTCCGCCAAGGAAAACTAACATGGCTTGGGGTACTAATAGGCGGCATTAGCCTACATAATACTCCTGTACAATAAGGGGTTAAAGCTGCACTCAAAAATCTTGCTGAAGTTATTTCTTATAGGAAATATCCTACTAGCTTTAAATTGTGAGATCGACTCTTCGCACCTTGTTAAAAAGGAGCCTTTAGCATATTCTTCCTCAATAAATCGAATCGACTATTATATATAATAAAACGATCTATGGATCTGTCTAGTAGCTCCGGAGATAACCGCGTTTAAGCAAGCCTTTTACCATTACATCTATGTCAAGACTCAAATTAGCCAATAGAAAGCCAACCCCAATTTATATTTAAGCTGGCAACATTTTTATTAAGACATTAATTAAGTTTAATTTAGTGTTTCAGCAGTAGCAGCCCTGGAGATCTGTAGTTGGCAGCAACAGCTGCGCTCTGCGGGTTGTAGAAATATATCGCGCAGCAAACATGCTCCCACGTAGTGCAGCGAGCAATGTTGACTGCGACTGGTGGATGTTTAATACAGACAATGTTGGTAAGGAGAGGGTTAAGAATCAGTTGAGGAAGAGATTTTGAAAGAAAAAGAAATCGTAACGTATAATCTGATCGTAATAAACTTAAATGCCAAAGAATGTAGACCTCACAAGCTCAAACAACACATTTTACCTTTAGTTACCTACATTGTGTCACTTATTAAAACTAAAACTAATAAGCTTGTATTCAGGTATATTTTACAGTACCGGCGAGAGAACTGTACAAAATTGTACCAACTTAACTCCCGAAGACTTTGTATCGAAAAATGAGGATAAAGATATTGTAGAGACAGTTTGTTTTTATGACAAAATTAAAACTAACTGGGTATTATTTCACGTTTATTGCGAGTGCCGTGCAGAAGTCGCGACGGCACAATCAGAAGAAATGTGCCCAATAAAAACTAAATGAACCGTTTTCATAGTTTTATTGATATACTTACACAAAATATTATTTACCTGTCCTAGTAATTACTTCACTTCCTCTTTGTTGATGCACTCTCTGAGGATACTCCAATTACTGACAATGCTCATTTAATACCATTTGCAGTAGTGGGTGTATGCAAGTGAATGTTCTTAGAAACTTTACGATCAAACAAAGGAATATTCTAGAAGTACCTACTTACACGAGAAAACTTCGAGCTATCTGCTCTGGAAGGAAGTTTATGTTGTTGTCAATATTGTAATAATTGTTAGTATTTATGTCTTCAAGAGGATGTGATCAACTACATATAAATAAAATGTTGAACTTTTTCCAAATAACATAAATTCTATGACGTAATATAGCTAAATTATATCAAGTTTATGACTTTAAAACAATGTTAAATAATTATAAATACCTAACAAAATTTCATAACAACATACCTCAAAACAAAGTTTGGCTCATTACAACATTCAACAAAAAATAAATATTCACAACCCTAAAAATTCTCTTGAAAATAACGAGAAGATGAATTGCATTTTAACAGCAATTGGCAGTGGGCTATCGGTGCGGTGTGCAGTGTAGATAAATCGAGTAGCACATTCGCTACTAATTGACATGCAATTAAACAACTTTGCTGACGCTACCGAACTTTGGTTGCTTGCTTTCAAATGCGCTTTTACTTTGTGTCTTGTGGGATCTGAGTTTTGTAAGTTTTCGCAATTATGACCTAAGTTTTTTAGGTAACTGGAGCAATCGTCAACTAACTCATTATTAGTTGAGTTGGTATTAAAAATAATTTCTCTGATGAGAAAGCTTTCCACGCTCAAAAATTTTTGTGGGTTATAGCTATATTATCTGTAGATTTAATCAATTTGATGGCTTCCTGGTATCTCGGAATATTAGTTCAAGGATTTTATAATAAGCGTCAATAAATCTAAAACTAAAAAGTTCATGAAATAAGGACGTCATCCATCACAATCCCCGTTGCTTACCTTTCTTCCTTCTATCCACAGAGATGGGTTGTCCATCCTCCCGTCGCCACATGATCTTGGGCGTAGGAAACCCATCAGCTTTGCAGACCAGGCTGATGTTCTGGTTCTCACGCACGGCCACTGCTGACTGCGTGCTCTCTTCGTCCAGGATGTTGGGGGGAACTGGTGGGAAATACAAAGTTATGAAGGTAATCCAATTCATCTATTCCTTCAAGACAGAGGAAAGATGGCGACGAAAACACACAAAAACAATAACTAAGTAACTAAATAACAAAATCCTCTAATACCAATTGTAAATAAAATCTTTATTGCTGAAAAGCTCACAACAATGTGAAACATTTTCCGTTCTTTCGTTTGATAAACCATCCCTAAAAATAAAAGATGTAGATTTAGAACACGTAAGCGGCCACAAGTTGTGCCCTAAAGCAATAAAAACAAGATAAAAACTACGTGGCACGTTTAAAATGCAAACACGAGAAAAAACCACCGCTTTATTTCCACTTAAAAGTTTGTAGGAAACGGCCATATAAAAGACTAAGTGTTACCCGTATCGGTGATTTGGGAGCGAACCACGCCTACGCCATTTTATATATCTAACATTTCCACTGGGCACCAGATAGGAATGTTATCTCCACTGAATTGTAACTGAGACTTTGGCTACGTTCCATATTTGCTGATTTTCGGCTGGGAGCGCTAAAATTATTTGTTAATAACGACAAATTTAGTTGTGCAGCACTGGAGTAAATACATGCTGGGACCTAAACAATGGCAGCTGTACAAGCACGGAATGCCAAGAACAGGTAAATTATTGATAGTGCAGATTAGTAAGATGACAGTTATATTGCTCTCGTAAACAACAATTTATGCTTAGATGATATGGTATCGCCGACGTACAATTATGTTCTATCATCCACACATCCGCTCCTCTCCCAAAATTGTAATTGAGTACGCAATAATGATGTCGATGTCTTGTTACGCGTGCTTCCACACCAAACAAAAGGCGAACGTAATAATTTTCGCTACATCACTTGATAATTTACATAGACAGTATGAAACAACAATTAAATTTCGCGAAAGAGTTTATTTCACAAAGCGATAAGAACCAAAAGAAGAAGCTATTACCCCTTTCAAAATGCTAAAGGAAAGTAATTAAAAGTTTCTTCGCTGAGCAGGATCAGCGGTAAACAGGGCCCGTCGATATTTTCCCATTCCTGATTAATAAGTTTCTATTATATTTCCAAAATAGCGTCAGTTGTGAATGAGAACATATAATTACGTGCTAATGGATTCTGCGAAAATGTTCTATAAGTATCGGAATTGAAAAAAATAATTTTCTTGTAAAACATTACATGGGGCTTGATTATCGAGAACAAATTGGTCGTTAAAAAATAATGGATCCTACTTTTACACCCATGATATTTTTTATCAAAAATACCTTACTATCTATTCTTGGTTTACCTACCAAATAACCGGTCACAGGTCACACCACACATTTGTAGTAGATCGTAACAAGTTATATGCCGTATATCGACGAACTCTAAACTCCAGCAGGCGCGTCCCCCAGGACTCAGCGTTTGATCACGACAGGCGAAAAGTTCAATGCTCTCTGCTATCACGGACAGTTGGATACACTGACTAATGTTGGGAGGATACTAGTCTACAGAAAGGAAGTATTTTTGGATCACACACGTACCATATGTACCCGTATTTTGGGTAGGCTACCAGCTCACTTACACTTTAAGGAGTCTATGGCACATACTCGTATAAGACAGATTTTTTTTTGGTATAAAGAATAACTGAAACATTGTTTGCGTGATCAGAAAGGTAGTAATTTTTGACAAAGTGGACCATGTACCTGAAGATGTACCCGTCTTTTCGGTATGGTCACTGAGTCTTTAAGGACACTTATTAGACTGATATTTTTTTTGGTTGTAAATTAAAACTTAAAGACTGGAATTACTTTTCTGAAGAATACAAAGACCTTGTTACTCAGTAAAAACACCATTTTAGAAGTACATGAACAAAGGAACACTCACCAACAACCTGCAGATACCCCACTTGGCTGATCATGGGGTTGGTGTTGACCTGACACATGTAGTAGCCGCGGTCCTCCTGCTGGACCTGACTGACGTGCAGCAGCCAGGTCATGGCGTTGTCGTGCGACACGCTGAACCGCGCCAGCCGGGTGATTACGTGCCGGTGGATCGTTAGGATCATCTGGCGGTCGATGTGGATCCACGCCACCTGGGAATAAAGAGAACGGTTGATTATTTTATTATCCATGTATGAACAATATGAACATATATATAAGTACATCTGATATGAAAAAGGTGGTGTCATTATCATAGGGATATAAGGTAAACAATACTTAGAGTTGAAATTACTTTTGTTCAAGATGGCTAAATCGGGATAAATAGCAAGAGAGGAGAAGAAATTAAAAATTGAAAGGATTATAAGAAAATCTATACTAATATTATAAAGCTGTAGAGTTTGTTTGTTTGTTTGTTTGAACGCGCTAATCTCAGGAACTACTGGTCCGATTTGAAAAATTCTTTCAGTGTTAGATAGCCCATTTATCGAGGAAGGCTATAGGCTACTTTTTATCCGGGTCCGTGCCGAGGTTCCCACGGGATGCGGGTGAAACCACTGGCAGAAGCTAGTGTTAACTATAATAACGGAAATAAGTCCACCATATGCATAAAGGTAGACGTGTCATACTTCTTCTATGAATTTGAGTAATATTAAAAATTAAATCACACTTCATCAAACTCTACAACAATTGTGTTTTAATCCAAAGTGTCTCCATTCGAAATTCTGAATTCACCCAAAAAGAAGAAAGGAGCCCAAAAAGCTCTAATCCATGAACTGAGTACACTAAATATCCCACAAAAGTTGTGCCATCAAAGGAACGAGTTATCATTTGTCCGTCGGACCAGTTGATATATCGAGGCAAGCCACTCGTACTACAAATTCGCTACCTGAGTAATAAAACTAAAATAGAAAGTTTATTGCGGCTGCTTTTACTATATCCTCGTGAAATTTATGCCGCTCTGAAGTCACGTTATTGGTCGGGAATGGATTGAACTGTAGTATAAATTCACTTCTAACTCGATCGGAAATTGAATTCAAACATATACCGCCGTCCTATTATGTAGTATATAAACTGATTGTTCTCTTTGTGCATTATATTTTCATTTTAGTGGTTCTATTGGTTTAAGTTCATTTGTTTTAGTAATTGCGTTTTGGTTTTATTAATGTTCCAAAGTATGTAGCTTTAAACTGGGCACTTATTATTCCCGCGTACTTAATTCTATATTAATATTAACAATTTGTATACTTTTTGAAGCATACGTGTAAAATATTATTCTTATCTATTTATATATGTATTAGGTTTTAACCCCAAAACACCCAAAGTAATTTAAGGAAGTGGTGTAAAACATACGCCATCCACTAGTAGTTGAGTGGTGAGGAAGAAGGCACTCCTTATGTTTTATAGCCGTTTTAAACTTCCCAGTTTACGGCCACACGTGACTGGAGTGACACTGACGAACTACTGACACGCGAAATGACTAGCCAAATATCCGGAGTAGTGCAAAATTATTACTAAAGTTTCTACTTCAAAATAATATGTCACAAGATGAATAAAACGTATTGCTATTTAAAAATACAATGAAGGCCAGAAAAATGTATTTTTAAAAAATTATCGTATTATAAGATTCTGTAAACACCCTTTGTATTGAACTATAGACTATTGAGGAATATAATCCATAAAGCAAAGATCCAAAACACCCAAACAAAAGATAAATAAAAGCCGACTCAGATCGGAACTCCTAAAGCTCCAAATCTGTTTCTATAATTCTATCTTCGGCGAGATAGACAAACAGATAAGACCACCAACAATCCTAAAACCAAACGACAAACTGCGAAACTGGCTTACCCACGCGGCGTTGTTTACTTTCCCGAAGTGTGGCGGCCGGCGGGACTCAGAGCTGCCGCACTGCGCAACACTCGATACAGTGCATATTTCACGAGACCTGACTCGGATACCCCAGACTCGCGATACAATCGGAATTTTAGTTCCTTCACTTACTTATTTATCCTAATTATAAGACCGGGAACGTTTGTGAGGCGACGATTGCGGAGAACACTGCTGCAATAGCGAACTGAATTATATATCTCTATTCATGAGATCGGAGATTTTCTACCCTTTTGTTCCTGATCCCGTAGCAAGAAGTCTAAATTGTGAATTTAATGGCTTAAATTATTCCTGATTTTTACGGTATGATAAACAAATCATGCATTATAAATAATGGTTGATTACTCCCAGAGAGCGCGGAGCATTTGAGGGCAGACAAAAAATGTACTTTTTCAGTTCCCCTTCAGACAAAGAGTGATGATACATTATTTATTCAACAGGGAGACTTTCGATAAAACCCATCTTGTTTTGTTTATCTGACTCCAGAAAGACTTCAATGTCTGTAAGAATAAAAAATACTGTAGTATTTACTTCAGCCATACATGATACATAATAGGCATGGTAGGAAGATTACATACATATGCAATAGTACCTACTGTATTGTTCACCACAAACCAAAATAAGTTTGAAACTCTTTTAATTTTCCAGACGAAAAACCCGTTTAACAACAGACACAATTTCAATATTTTATTTGTCGTGGTCCCTATCTGCGCCCCCGATTCTAAGCTCATGAACAATTTAACGAACCCACTCTTTGCTCATTGATAATACAGAAGACTCAATTTGGAAACTTAACGGTTGAATTTCGATCACAAAGCGCCACACTGGGATAATTCTCGGTCGAATTAGTCGTTATTATAAATCAATGCTTTTCGACCTCTGCTGCTATTAAGAGCAATGGCGGATTTGTGATTAAGTGACGTCATAATTTATCTGGCACAGTTCCTGGTATTAATAAAGTGGCGCCGGCTGCGAGTCCTACTCACCTTCACTCTATTAGCTTTCAACGGGATGAGTTATAGTCTATTGAATATCAGTTACAATGTTCTGGTTTTGTGCGCTAGTTCAAAGTTTGTTCGTAAGTAGGTGCTCCCACTTCACTAGGGTACAAGTTAAACTGGTTCTAAGAAAAGGTTGGGATGGTTCATAAAGTTTACTTAGAAATTAACAGCTTTTGACGTAATCTGTTATGTTAGTTTAAATATAGAAAACTTGGGATTAGTCAGAATTTTTTAATTTAACATAGTCACAAGTTCAGTTTTGTTAATATTGGCGCCCACCGTGGGACTGGCGACGGTATGCATCTTGAAGTACGTAACGTGCTATATTGTCGCCGTAACGTGTGCCGATGTAATTGCATTACGCCAGAGTTCGCGCTGCATGCAAAATATTGAAATTGTCGGCTAATATTCCTTTGAACGTAAAGTGTTGAAAGATATTTTAATGAGTTTCTTGTTAAATAAACTCTTGGCATTTTATGTTTAGGTGAGAAACTTGTACCAGCGCTGAACAATTTACGTTAAAATAACCTTTTGTAGATTACCTATGTTAAAAATATATTTACATTTATTTTGGTGCCGTAATTTTATTTAATTGTTTTGTTTATGCCACAAATAAAACAATAAACCTCAATCATAATCAAAAAACGTAATGAAATACAAATATCGGTAGGACATGAATATCCGAAATTTATTTGGGACTTCAGTAAATCATACATTTTACTTACCTACCTACCTTACCTACCTTGCTATATACCTTTTCAGTTCAAATACAAACTGAAAAAGTATTACAAAGACAATAACATAAAAACCTAAACAGACGAACACAACAACAGAAAAACAAGAAAGTATTCAGGAGCACAATTAAGCTGTCATATTACAGAGACCACGTCGTTTCTTCTGAAACTTTATCACACAAAATCCACCACTTAATCACATAGGAAATGGCACGTGAACAAACAAGCTGTAGGGGCATAACTCCGTGAAAACTTGGCACTCGCGAGCCGCGCAAAGCCCTTTAAGCCTCTTTGCCCCCTTTTTATATCCCCACCACATACTTAACGGCAATTTCAAGCGTGCCTTCATCCAACGGTACTTTGGCCCGTTTGAGCTCCGCGCTCCAATGTTTTGAATTCCGAATTCGAAACTATTGACTTTTGAAATATTAGTTTTGTTTTGTTCGGTGACGGCGCTAAAAGTTTTCGATCCGGTGTCAATGTATTGTATATTGTTTTCTTTATCAATACTTTTTGTATGCGGTATGTGGGGTGTACAAAGTTTTCGATAAAATGTTTTGAGCGTTTTTGAAATTGTGGGATATTTTTAAAGTTTTTGTAATTTTCGATTAAAAGTAGTTTATTTACAACAACAAGATATAAGGTATGGCTTATGATTGAGATTCGTTTATCTATCCACAGTGTAAACTAAATACAGTATTAACATTTTACATGTATTTTCAAGACATAATAAAATAAAAATTTATATTGTCAAATAAATAAAGGCCTTATAAAACGCCTAATATAATCCAAATGATCGTATTTTCCCTACACCCACATAGCACCGGTCCATTTATTAGGTGCAGTCCACACGAGTGAGCAAACATGTTTGCTCGACAAGTATTTGTTCGGCCCCATGTTTGTGTTGTGTTATCTGTGACGCCGCAACTGCCATCCTTGTTCCAGACTTATGTACCGGATTAACTGAACTTAGTCTCCAGATTATTTTAAGTCAAGACTGGGATCAGCTGCGTTGTAAGGTTAAGATTTTGGTAGAATTATGGTATATTTTTTTTCTGAACAAATATGAAATGATGAAAAAAATAATAAGTTGAGTTGTTATGTGCCTACACTTAATATAGAAAAACATCATGACATTTTAAAAATGAACGACTTTGAATATAATCTCTGTTATTATAAGACCACTACCTACAACTACTTTAATAAGCAAAATAATAATATTTTCCAGTAGATAGGTACTCGCTTTGCACATAAAATCGTTTATTACACCTTGAACAAGTGTACGCAGAAAAAACGTTATAAAAATGACTATTTTTATTACCGAACACCAACGCAGATTTTATTTTCATATTTTCGTAGTAGCAACCTCGCAAAAGGTCTCTCTATAAATATAAAACTATATATATTTTTCCATGGAAGCTATCATTACATCGATATAGTTCTGGAGTTTGGAACATGAAATTGGTCACAGGTGCGATCAAGGAGAAGAATAAAAGTATTTCCAAAAATCACTTAAGGTCCCAACATAATCCGTGCAGGTTATAAACTTGGGTTCGCACGCGGCCCCGCCTAAGGTATATTTGATTAGGGTCCCTTGGGCTCTCTGCTCATACTGCTATTTTTATTTGGCTCGTATTAAATTGTTTTCAAACGATACCTTTTGTTCAATTTATTCGAATCCTACATAATAATATTATGAGAGCTTATTTGGTTTTAATTTGGATGTCGTAATGATAATATTTTGGTTTCCATTCTGTGGATTTGCACATTTAATGGTCTTGGTTTGGCTCAAAATAAACATCACAATCACACACACTCATACTGAAACGCCATTCAATTTTAAAGACAGCTCAAACCATTCTTTTACTTTCCCACGTACGTAAATTACTTCCACAGAAATACTTTTAAGTAAGGCTTTAAGTCAGACGCCGTCTGACTTAAAGTCACATACTTATTTTTTTTTCTGACCTTGAATCAACCTCACTAATTTCTAAAAATATCCAACTATCAAATACTACACTGAGTACATTTGCATGTCTGTTATGAAATGAAGTGTTTGTTTAATTTGGATATGAAAACCAATAATCGTGGCGAATGTCCGGCTAATTGGATAGTATTCAGTGTTAGCACACCTCGCTGTTTTATAAACACACCGACAATCAAATTAACAAAATTGATGTTTGCTTTGAGCCACCAGTCATTGATATTCATGGAACTATTAACGAATTATGAACTAATTGATATTGCATCATTGTTAGACTGACATTGGCTATATTTTTCTACTAATTATATTTCATGTGGTAAGTCCATAATACTTTTATTGTTAGTCGTGTTTTAGTTGAAATAGATTTTCGGCACAGTAACGATAACTAAAGGCAAGTACATCGCATAAAAGACTATATTAATAGCGTATTCAAAAACCAATTTCAGCATGAATCTACAAAAGATGAACCATTAAACAAAACAGCAGAAGATTAAACAAATAAACTTGAGCTAAACGACTTGAAAGCCGACATACATCAAGTCATCTACATCTACTGATATTCGAAATAAACCTTCTTTGAAATTGCCTCAAAATTCAAAATTGCCTTCCACCAAGTATTTACGAGGAGAACGTTACAGGATAATAGAGATCGTAAAATAAAATAAATAATTAGGACTGAAGCACATTCATGAATAAGTTAATTGTTGCAAGGGCTCCTTCACTTAATTACTGTTGGGGAAATATGACAGTGGCAAGTTATTGGCTAAAGGATTGTGAGCTAAACTTGTTTGTAGAGGACGTTAAACGTACAGGGTTGTGGTGTCGTGGAATTAATGAGAGGTGACACCTTTACCTAAACGATTAAGGTGATTTTTTATTTATAACTCGGATTTTTTCAAGCACGTAATTTACAGATGAAAGAATTGAACGATGTTTTTTTTGTTTGACTGTTGAGGATTCAATTGAAATGATTCCAAAAAATCTTTTATTGTTCGGAAGCGTCACTATCCCCGAGCGCCATAGGCTATTATTTTATCCGTTTTAGCAGCGCAAAAAGAAAAGCTGGTCTATAATAAATGACTCTCAAATATTTCGGGGGCTATGTACGTACAGAGGCTTCCGGCGACTCGGACCGCACTTAACTAGGACCGCGGTCCGAGTTGCCGGATCCATAAAAAATAAATAATTTTCTTCCGGCGACTGGGACCACTTATAAATGATAACTGAAATCAAATAAAGTACAGTCAAACGACGATGTAATATTTGAATAAAAATCCTTTTTAACCGACTTCCCAAAAAAGGAGGAGGTTCTCAATTCGTCGGGATTTTTTTTTATGTATGTTCACCGATTACTCGAAGACGCCTGGACCGATTTGCAAAATAATTTTTTTGTTTGATAGGGTATACCTCACAGGTGGTCCCATAATTATCAGGTCAGGATCTGATGATGGAATCCCTGAGAAATCGAGAGCAACTTTTTTATGTTTTCACCAACTCGACAAGTTTTAGAATTTAACCCGATTTCAAGCAAAACGTACAGTCAACAAATGAATGTATTCATTTTCTGTGTCACAAACATCGGCCACTGAAGGTCCGCTTAGCAAACGCTTCAAACGCGAACATGGACTACCAAACTACTTAGTACAAGTACTAGGAAATCATAAGTGCATTGAAGCCAGATGCATTAGCAACTTTTAATAATGTTCCACACTAAAGTAATGGTATTGAAATCGAATCATATTCTGTCACAAGTACTAGGGTGACATAACTTAACAGAAGATATTCGCTATCGGATTACTAAGTAATGCACACACAAAAACAAAGTATTATGATTAAATATTCATCATCCTCCGAGCCTTTTTCCCAAGCATGTTGGGGTCGGCTTCCAGTCTAACCGGATTCAGCTGAGTACCAGTGCTTTACAAGAAGCGACTGCCTATCTGACTTCCTCAACCCAGTTACCCGAGCAACCCGATACCTCTTCCTCTAGACTGGCGTCAGACTTACTGGCTTCCTACTACCCGTAACGACTGCCAAGGATGTTCAATGACACCCGGGACCTACAGTTTAACGTGCCATCCGAAACACAGTCAATGGTGTCTAAGATATACTTAGAAAGTATATCTCATACTTGAGAGGTTGGTCCTTTACCCACTAGGCCACCACGACTTTTTTATTTTATTATAAATAAATATTACAGAAGGTATTTGAAAAGTCTTCTGTCGATAAATTGCAGAAAAACAAATATGTGCATTGCTTAGCAATCCGATTAATATTGAGGATAGAATATCTTCTGTTCAGTTCTGTTACCCTAGTAGGTACTCGTGACAAACAATGATTCGATTTCAATACCATTATTTTATTGTAGAACAGTATTAAAAGTTGCTAATGCAGGCTTCAATGCACTTATGATTTCCTAGTACTTGTACTAAGTAGTTTGGGAGTCCATGTTCGCGTTTGAAGCGTTTGCTAAGCGGACGTTCAGTGGCCGATGATGTTTGTGACACAGAAAATGAGACTGTACTTTTTGCTTGAAATCGGGTTACATTCTAAAACGTGTCGAGTTGGTGAAAACATAAAAGTTTATAAATTAAGTTTCACTAACTGGACACGTATCAAAATCTTGGCGTGTCGAGTTGACGACATAATAAATGTTAAAATTTTGAGTTTCACCAAGACACATTCGTGGTAAGTATGGTGTGTCGAGATGACGAATGACCCAATTCCCCATAAGTAGTAAATGAACCTGCGAATGTTGAATTTTCTAGCCATGTTTGTACAAAGCAGTCATTAAAGTTTTTCGTTTGACTGTACCGATTTTGGCTTGTATGATAGATTTTTTTAAGTTACAGATGAGTGGTCCCAGTCGCCGGAAGAAAATTATTTAATTTTTATGAATCCGGCGACCGGGACCGCGGTCCAAGTTAAGTGCGGTCCCAGTCGCCGGAAGCCTCTACGTACATACTTACTTCCCTCCATAATTTAATACAAGCAGACACTAACACAAATTATAATTACAATCATCGCCATACCTACCTCTATATACGCCATCTATATACGAACCAACTGACCTACAATATATACCTACATATACGACAGTCAGGTGTCCCGAGCACATAATTGTCGCCGAGCAGTTAGCTTGCACATCCATTGTGGCGAACAAGACAATGTACTTAATGAGAGACGCCATACCAAATTAAATTGATATACTGACGTGATAATGTGCACATTATTGTGTTTTAGATTGGATGCTGTGCTCCTTAATTAGGAAAATATTAAGGACTTATTAACCTAAGTAATCACTAAGGTGCAAGTTTACTGGCTGGCGGCTATGCTTTCAGTTTCAAATGAACTGATTCTGATGTTGAAAACTAAACTTCAGTAAAACTACGTAACTTTCTGTTATCTACATGTGTGTATTAGAAGTTTTCTTAGGATAAGTGTGAAACCGTGATAAACAAAACATAAGTAACTCCGTCAGTCTGCCGCGCTTTAACATCAAAACTACACTGACTCAATTTAAATGTCTGAAAAAGAATAAATGCCACTTTTTATCCGGGTTGTAAGAAGTATTTCCCTCGGGACGCAAGTAAATACCTAACTCTTTACCTTTATTTACCAGATAGCGACAGAAGGATAGGATAGGAAGGATCATATGTTGAAGCGCATTATTAGTTTAACAATCCAGAGACATCTCATTAATAAATTCTATTATTTTCCTCTTGCATTCCTTTAACCCCATCGACATACGTATAAAGATTTACCCTAATCCGTTACAGACACGTGAGAAAATATTCCCTAAGTCGTGAGCCATAAGCCCCTTGAGTAGACGCGTCGCAACGTGCAGTTCGGTTGCAATGTGGCAGAAATGCATTACTTGTGACGAGGGTAAGTGGTTAACCCCTCAGGAATATTTCCTACTGCAGATTACGGGAGGGGAGGAGCTTAAAACTGTGCTTGTGTGTTATGTAGTCATTTGTTTTTGAATGAAGACTGTAGATGGATTTGTAAGCAGTATGTATATAAGTATGTCAAAAATAAGACTGCACTTGTGTCAAACTTGAGTGTCTTCCAGTAAACTAAATATGAGAAAATGTTGTCTATGTTATAGATAGAGCAAAGCGGAGAAGAAAAAATAGGAAAGCTGATCCCACCACCATGAGGGATACAGAGCGGGTAAGAGATAGAGAGGAGAGAGTGCATAATCAATAAAAAAAATTTTTTCATTCTTTTGTCCGCCCTAAAATCAGCAAAATATGGATACCAACTATTCTTACGCGCCTGGAGCAGCGCTCGCGTCAGTAAACCGGTTTCGCGTTGCCGCCGTGCCTACTATGACAACTGTGACCGTACAATCGGTTACAAAATAAACATCTTTCGATATCAATAACTTTCTTTTTTTGTACTAAAACACGACAAAATAAAAATATACGTATCTATAAAACTTATTTAACTATAAGTTGACAAAGTTTGCGCACTGGATAAAATTCATTCCTGTATAAATTAAATATATGTCGGTATCAAACGTAAATGTATATAACCCGCTGACAGTCATCATCATAATGTAGGTACAATTAAACTTTGTAAGTAATGTAGCAAGTTACCAAACAGAATCCACATAAAACTGTTGACGAACTTACAGCACCAAGTTCTTTGTTCAAACGGAGTTGTAAAGGCGAGTCTACACGGCACAGCTAGCGCGATAATTAGTGAAATGGTCTGGGCGTACATTATATCTAAATGTTGCGCTCATCTGCGCCGTTCATGAATAAGTTAATTGGTTCACTGCAACTGTTAGCGTTAGGCGGGGTGCACACGAAGTGACGTCATAAAAATCGTGTAGCATCTGCCTTTTTTTAGAGTAAATATGTCACGAGGTTTGCATAAAATGAAGTGAAATGTTGTGGAATTTTTATGTTCGTCAATTTTACGTTGGAAGTGGACAGTTGTTTGGTGACTTAGTAAAACATTAGTTTTCTCATGTCGTGACTATCTCCATGGAATACTGACTTCAACAGCAAATTGGTAGTAGAATCCAATCAATCAAATCCTAGATATTCACAACAAAAACAGTCAATCTTTCGACCAAGAACTTTATAGTGCCTACTCGAAATTAGAACTAAATAAAATGAGAAATTCTTACGAATATTGTAATTGTAATCATATTCGTCTGTCTATCTGTTCGGCTTTCACACCAAACGTCTAAACCCTGAAATAGGCTACTTTTATGTGGCCACGTAAAGTAGAGGAACAGCCAGTTTACAATATTCTCTTTAATCATTAAACGTAGATTTAACCCGGCAGTCAGTAATCGCACTTTATGTATGTACATACATTGTATAGTTTCACAGTATAACTGCGACTCATCTAAAAAAGGATTACGTAGTGCGATATACACAAAGGTTAACGTGGATCTAACCGCGCGTTTGGCCGTGTTAGTTACACATACCGCACGCCGTTAACCGCGGCATAACCGCAACATAACGTTTAGTCTTACTCGGTAACTGTCTATCCCTATCCCACTAACAATGAACTTTATTCTGTTTGTACTTTAAAAAATATGAATATAAAATAAGCTCGCTAAACCCAATAAAAAATACAAAACCCTTTACGCAGATTATGAAACTAAATTTATTGTATCAATATTTGATAAATCTTTAATGCGTGCCTCATAAAATATTTGATTCGAAAAATAGAGATGAATATAGAATCGGATTTAAAAGCTAAATCCAGTATTTGTCTTAGATCTGCAGCGAGCCTAACGGCATTGTACGGCGGTACACTTAGCTACCTTTGTACCCGCTATGACGTTGAACTTAATGAATAACCGTGGCGCGACTGAAATACAGCCTGAAATTACTGCATTAATTCCTTCAGCGATATTTATTATAGCGTAATAATTAGTGGAGGAGACAGGGGCTCCGGAACAAAGGGCCGTGTCGCGGAACCCTAGACCTATCTTTTTATTAAAATGTGTAAAGACGTTAAATTATACAATTAATTAGGATGATTAATGCTTCTAAGGAGGGAAGATGAGAAAAACAGTGTAAGAAAAGGTGGATAAGATACTCTTGTTTTAATTAAGTTATTATTCTCACGGCGCTTGATTTTGCAAACTAGACCTTGTAAAGATTCCGTAAGAAAAGTTAGATATTGATGCTGTAACAACATTAAAAATTAATTGAAAAGATTGAAAAAAGGTCATTGCTTTTAGTATTAATCGAAATGAAATGCCATTAAGTTAAATAATACAAAACAAATCTGATGCTGATCCACCTAATATTGCAAAAATCGCTTTAATTTAACTACTTAAAATGATAATTCAATCCAACGCTTATTATTTAAAGACAGCATTAAACTACATTATAAATACTTAAGCATAAAACTTGGCAGAATTAATTCTAGGAATTACGAAATTGGCTTAATAATGGTTGGTACAGCCGCGTATAATATAGCTGGAACGAGCCCTGACGAGATAATTACGTTATATTTCATTGAGTCGAAGGCCGAATGCCGGCGGATCTGTACTGAGCCCATTAACATTTTAAAATATTATAAGTTCACTAGCAGATAGGGTTACAAAGCTCTTATTGTTCCGTTTTACGAAGGGTTATTGAAAATTATGTTCAACATTTTTTGTGCCCAATTTGGGAAGGAATTTGGAGCTCGGGTGTAGCTAGTTACGTAATGATGTGATTATATTTTATTAAAATTTGTATTTTTGGACGGTGCCTGTCTCTTGTGTGGCTTAACTTTAACAGGTTTAGATTTTTTATACATATCATTTAAATTACGTTTTTTTGATCGTAGTGAAATAGATACCTACTGGTTCTTAAATTTTATTGTATATTTTCCTTGTCCGTCATCATTTTCTTCAGTTAACACCCCTTTCTCTTACAACGAAAATATTTACTAGTTAGTTGCTCAAACATTTTTCTGCGTTTTCTCACAATATTCTTTCTTACTTACCAATCGTCGTGGTGGCCTAGTGGGTAAAGAACCAACCTCTCAAGTATGAGGGCGCGGGTTCGATTCCAGGTCAGGCAAGTACCAATACAAATTTTCTAAGTTTGTATGTACTTTCTAAGTATATCTTAAACAACAATGACTGTGTTTCGGATGGCACGTTAAACTGTAGTCAGTGAACATCCTTGACAGTCGTTATGGGTAGTCAGAAGCCAGTAAGTCAGACACCAGTCTAACCAAGGGGTATTGGGTTGCCCGGGTAACTGGGTTGAGGAGGTCAGATAGGCAGTCGCTTCTTGTAAAGCACTGGTACTCAGCTGAATCCGGTTAGACTGGAAGCCGACCCCAACATAGTTAGGAAAAAGGCTCGGAGGATGATGATGATGATTCTTACTTACCAATATATTCCTGATATACAGCTATTTTCCAGCAATGTTCTAATCCGTCTAATGTCTTACCTTATAAGTGCCAAGGTGCTCGACGACGCAGGGCAGGCTGGCGTCCCTGCCGAGCGCCACCGTCACGTTGGGGATCGGCTCCGCGAACCGAGGCTCCTCCGTCAGTACTGAACAATGTAAAAAAAAAATATTTTATTTATTTCTTTATCAGTTTATGTATATGAAGTTGTTGAGATAAGAAGAACACTAGAACAATAAAGTGCAAAGGCACTGGTTAAAACTCCTATTTTTAATTTTATGACTTGTAAATCATTTAGAAACAAATACGTGGTATGAAGACTTTAATAGGATAATTAGGCCATACATTAAAATTTAAAATATTATGTTTAGCAACGAGTTCGGGATAGCGTAAGATAGAAACTGGAAAATACATGAAGATGTTTCTACAAAACTATCATCAGCTCAAAGCTTTTTCTTTCGTTTATTAAAAAAGTAGTTTGCAGAAAAGCTTCATCTGAAAAATGAAACGGTAAAACAAAATATTAATTCATATTGTACAAAATAGATTTTAAGCACTATTCATTTGTTTAACAATGGCTATTCAAATAATGTTGCGATCAAATCCAATAAATGGATGCATCGGCTGACGTTTACAACATCGCACGGTACATTTACTTCATAATATCCTTTCCATAAACTACGCAAATGAACATTTTCCATTTTGCACAATTTCATGTGATTCCGAAATGTATTCGCTCTTAATGTCCTTTTGGTTAATTGAGTAGACTGTGTCTCGTTCGTAATTAGTTTTTAAAAGCGAAGGTTTGAAGCCACCTCTGGAGTATATCGCGCAGTATAAAGTAGCTCATTATCCTCTATGAAATTTGTATTCGGTTCGCGTCTCGGGACAGTCTCCCGTTAATAACTGGAGGTTTAATTACAGCAAACATCCTCAAAATATCAGACGTTCGCAACATCATAAATCCAACAAAATTATCTTTTAAAGCAGTTTGTAAAACCAAAGATATCAACCCTCACATAAATCACGAGAAACGACATATTTTTACAACCGAACGAGTAATATTTGAGATTAAAATTACGAACAAGCACTTGAGGGACAAGTAATATTTTAGAGCGATTCGCAAAGTTCATAGTAACGAGCTATGAATATCCACTAACCTTCAGACTTACGACCTTTTTAATGTGGCACGAAAGTGTAACTTTGATAAAATAACGAACAGGCATTTGCTTGGAGTAGAATGTAAAAGCGCTTAGATTGATATTTTTAATCAACCGCGAAGTTAGGAAGGCGGGAGTTGTCGGCTCGTTATGACAAGCAAAATATTGTTTATTACGGAACTTTGGCAAATTTCTCCCCACTCCGGATCGCGGCGGTGATAACGATGAGCTTGTAAAGGGTACGAACAACTTCGCCTGTGAACACACTCACGGACCACGACGAATTTTAGACTTTTTGCCTTCTAAGCATTCTATTAAACTGCAGATGTTCATATTTTTACTGAAAGTTCAGTGTGCCTTCATATATTTTATTTTAATTCACTGCTGAAGCCATTTATATGACTTTAGGCCATCAATTACTTGTCTGGCAGTTTTATAGGTATTCGTGGTCTTTTTCGAATTTCAGTCAGTGCACCTTTTAACTTAGTTTTAATAAGCTCTCTATAAAAGTTTTGTGACCAATTATGTGTTGTACAAAATATTTTTTAATAATTTCTATTGTGTGTTGTACATTTTCAAAACTTTCAAGTTAGTTAATTAAATTAATAGAAAGTAAATGTTACAAAGTTATACTGCTTTTTAAATTAAGATGATGTAAATGAAGAAATTACGTAAATGTTAACGTAATACGAGATCGTTATCTATTGTAGATTGAAACATTAACCATGCATGAAAGGCCTAAATCTCATCTAACGTTTATAACCGGATAATACCGGATAACTGCCTGTTCGATAAGGATTAACGTTAACTTTATTACAACATTCAATACCTTAACGGCCCTGTAAACTCTGATCTAATATTTACTTTGAAACCGTTAACATTTACTCTGTACCGTCATTATACGGAAGACAAAATACAGCAAACGAGGAATTACTGCACGTCTTTATAAAAGGGAAAGCAAAACTAAGCGGAATTTGTTCGCCACTCATCGCTGGCAATCGCGACGTTGTGCACACAGCCTAATGATTCATACTTCGCCGAGTATGGTAATTAAAAGTAGCTTGTGAACTCCAGATGTATACATTTCCAAGCAAAAAACCGACTTTATATACAAGTACATCGCTAGTAAATGTTCTACCATTTTCCTTTTAGAGAACGACGATAATTTTTTATCAATAGATATTTTTGTGTATCAATGGCACGATATTATTTTGCTCTCGGTCGCAATGATTACTTTCTCAGAATTCAGATTCTTATTTGCGTATTAATATTACAAAGACATCTCGATGAAAAACATGATTTCCTTGTCAGCGTTTATGTTCTATTTTAAAATCTTCTTTATAATTTTTCAATCGGTATTTTTAAGAAGAAGTATAACTTTTCAATACGAGTAGGTACTTGAGATAGATTATTTTGAAGAGACTGATTATAATTTGGTATACCTGAGCAACATCATTATAATAACTTATGCCTTTACGAGTTGGCGGGTATTATGAATTTCAGCACATCGCCATAATATTCCGGTGTAACGTACTATCGTAACATTATGTAGGATCCATCACAAAGGATATAAAACACAGTTTTGCTCTCTCCTCGTCAGCCGTTAATTAACTTACTTGTTCATGAGGCACATTCTTCGACGCCCAAGTCTTACTTTAAAATTACTCTTACATTTCGCGTTACTTTAAGCATGGATTAAATATTAATTTTCTAACGCTGGTGTTATGAACTCATTAAATGATTGCACGATATTGTGAAATACCAACATATTTCATACAGTAAGTTATCATAACGATAACTGAACATCAAATTGGAATCTATCGCTTTACCAAAATTCACCGCTGTCCGACACCCCGATAGCTTTCTCTTTGAATAATTTGCAAGTCGAAATGGCAATAAATTTTATATTTTAGACGGAGTTCGTTTCAAAGAAAAAGTAATATTGTTTCTTGACTGTGACATTTTTCAACTTGTTTACCGTAGCGAAACCAACATCTGCGTATCTTGGCATTTATAAAACACCGCTAAATTGAGTGTGCGCTTCACGCGTTCTATAAACGTATTTCGTGAAAGTCTTTTCGAATTTGGCGTGTATATCTTCTGGCAAATTAGGTAGTTTAGTCGCTTCAGGGTTTGGTTTTTATACGAACACGTTTGTTTTAGAGGCACTGGTTTATCGGGGTTTATACTACGCTTTGTGCTGCCTTCCTAACGCTTTTGTTTTGACTTCTTTATTTTACATTCAACACAATCGGTCTTTTACGACATCACACAGCATTCATGTGTTCGCGCTGTACGTTATTTCTCATAGTTTTGGAAGAAAACTGGAGTAGTTCTCCGGTAGTTTTATTCTTTTTAGCATGCCGTCGTACACTAACTACTCTAAATCAACCACATTTGAAACTAAAACCACAGTAAGATCGCGGTAACAAATTGATCGACACCACGACTAATTTGATAAGCAATTACTCTGTCTATACCCTATTCGTACTGCTGGTAGATATGAGCCGCGAGATTTAATTACTGGAGTTGAGAGCCCCTCAAAATATTGTCTTCATTAAGGGCCGCTCCCTTTGTGTCGCGTTTTATTCGAAAAGTTCGCGTGTAATTTCGGAAAACTTAGTTAGGTGGCCTGTTAACGTTCGCGTTCCTGATTCTCATCATATTTAAATGTGTTGATGTTTTTTTGAATTATTTTTGGGTTATTAGGTAGCGGAGATAAGGCTTGCTTTTATTTTCTGAATTATTTCTTATGATAAGTTTACGTTTAATGGTATATAACAAAAAACTTTTTTACAAAAAAATAAAACCGACTTCCAAAAACACTAAAAAGCAAAAAAAAAACTAATTTTAGGTGCATCGGCCTAGAAGTCGGTGTCTAATGGATGTCCCTAAGTTAATTTTGCCACCGACTTCTAGGCCGATGCACCTAAAATTAGTTTTTTTTTGCTTTTTAGTGTTTTTGGAAGTCGGTTTTATTTTTTTGTAAAAAAGTTTTTCATTTTCTGCTTTTTAGTGATACGAATAGGTCAATATCCACATAACCGGAAAGTTCTCATCCAAACTAATATTATAAATGCGAAAGTAACTCTGTCTGTCTGTCTGTCTGTCTGTCTGTCTGTCTTTCTGTCTGTCTGTCTGTCTTTTCTTCACGCCTAAACTACTGAACCGATTTGTGTGAAATTTGGTACAGACATAGTTTGAAACTTGAGAAAGGACATAGGATAGTTTTTATTACAAAAAATAAAAATAAAAAATAAAATTTATTACGGACATACAGTGCCATCTATTGGTCAAATCTATTGGTCAAATGTCGAGCTGTTCCTATGCTCCGTAGATAGATGGCGTTAATCGCGCAATGGTGTCATTACACGTGTTCGGTTCATGTTATTGTTTTAATTCATCGGAAAATCCATCAGAAAAATGTAAATAAACAGTAAAAAGGTGTAAAAAAATTAATATTAATATAATAAAAGTTTTACTACAAAGAAAATACTCTAACGGACTATAGATAATTCTATGGCAATGGTGTCGATCGTTACACGAGTTCGGTTCATGTTGTTTTAATTCATCGGAAAAAAGTAAATAAATAGTAAAAAGGTATGAAAAAAATAATAACAATATAATACTACTTTTAGTACAAAGAAAATGCCCGAACGGAGTATAGATAAATAATCCGAGTTGTCGTTACGCTCGATAGATGGCGATGGGATCGAAATAGATCGCGCTATGGTTTCGTTACACGCATTTGGTTGGGTATCGGCCGAGCGCTTCGGTACCGTCGTGGAAAAATTGTATTGTCGGTTGTATGGTCGTTTATGTGGATTGGTCCTGTTGTATTTGTCGATTAAAAGGTTTATTTGTTGGGTAGAACTGGTCGTTGTTTGATGTAGGTTTGATCTCGATTAATAGTACTTAGTTAATTTTAAAGCGGGAACTTCTCAAAAATCCCGCGAGATCGGGAACTATGTGGGTAAAACCAAAAATCTGCCGGAAGTCACTATTCCACGCGAACGAAGTCGCGGGCAAAAGCTAGTTAATACAAATAATATAAGCCCAAACACGAGGTAGTTTTCATTTTCAGTTGTCGAGCTCCCTCGACCTTCTCTGGTCTCCATCATCAGGTCAGCTCCAAACCTTCACTGTTACAAAGGTCTCGTCAATACGAATAATATAAGCCCAAACACGACATAGTTTTCATTTTCAGTTGTCGAGCTTCCTCGACCTTCTTTGGTCTCCATCATCAGGTCAGCTCCAAACTTTCACTGTTGCAAAGGTCTCGTCAATACGAATAATATAAACCCAAACACGAGGTAGTTTACAGATTCAGCTGTCGAGTTCTATCGACCTTCTTTGGTCTCCATCATCAGGTCAGCTCCAAACCTTCACTGTTGAATAGTGCTATCAGACATACATATGAATGTCAAGGTGTAACCCTATGTATGCCTACAACTTTCGAAAGTTGCCCTCGATTTCTCAGGGTTTCCATCATCAGGTCCTGACCTCATGACTATGGGACCAACTGGCAGCTATTCCGCGTCGAACAAAAAAAGAATCACGTAAATCGGTCAATAAACCTCGGCGTAATCGATGTACAGTCAACTTCAGGTCAGTGGTAACACTTTTATTGGAAAATCGTACTTATTACCATTGAGTTAAGGTGCATGACAGTTACCACTGATGTGCGGTCTACCGTACATACATAGAAAAAAAAAAAAAAAAAACATACCGGCCGAATTGAGAACCTCCTCCTTTTTGGGAAGTCGGTTAAAAACAAGGTGCATTTTATGAATGTTTTGCAAAATCGTTACTCTGATCATGAGTTTAGAGTAGCTTCATTATTAGCTGAGCATCTTTTTATTCGTACTAAAGTTTCTAGAACTAAAACTAATGACTGTGACATAGAAAAATGGTTCAACCGAGACTTGTTCTTCTTTTATGAAGTCTTACGGAAGATGAACGCAAAGAATGTCTTCTGTGGAAACCAATATATTTTTATATGTATCGTTCATTATTTTACGACTTGATCTGAAACGCAGTGGACCGTATTTATAGAATTTGCGAGTTCCATGAGGTAGAATATACAGCCTCATCTAAATTCCTTTCTGAAGGAAAAGTAAGAAATGTAAGTATGTATTTATCTTTTTTGAAAAAGATGTATTTCTTAATAGAATAAAGCTGAGGTGAAAAGATTCAGTGATCTTGATTTCTTGTGATCTGAGACGTATTTATACATGAATGATTCTTCGATATGTTGTTATTCATTCCGAACACTTGCTGTTACCAGGTGTAAATTCAGTGATGAAAATAGGTTATAGTGATATATATTAATTTGCCGATAAAAGTTATGTTACAGTTAGTTAATTAGTTATAGTTAGTTAGGTAATATTAAAATGTTACTTGTTTATAACTTCAGCACTAATTTTAATCACTTTAATTTACTTAGTTGTTCAGTCTACTTCATAACTTTCTCCAATTTTCAGTGTATTTTCGTTGCTGATAATTAGATAACACAGCAGTGTTTTCTCAGTTTATTAGCATTTATGTCAGTACTTTGTTTACTTCTGCCAGTTTCCTACTTCTTAAAAAAAGCCTATAGATGTATTATTCTTATGTGAAAACAATACTACTGCTAAGTTTCATCGATATCCGTTCAGTAGATTTGTTTAAAAAACATTCTACTCCGATCCCAACTAAAATTAGGATGAGGGCGGAAAGATATGTTGACAAAGATACATACAAACTTTTGCATATATTGTTAGTAAGATATGCTTAATTATAACTCACCTTGACATATGATAGTGATGATCTGTATGACGCTGATGGCGAAGCTCCTGCATGGCTCTCTGCGGGTCATGGTGCGTCAGGTTCGCATCTCGTCACTGTTCAACCTCTTGTGGCCAGTCCACGGGAGTTTCGCGTCACCATCTGAGACAAAGAATGTGTTAGATATAAGGAGGTCATCCAGGTAAACCAATCACTTATTCAAACATGAATATTCTTTTAATTAAGTAGTTACATTTTCATTGTTTTAATTTCCAAAAAATGTACACAATATGATAACTCATGATTAAAGTCATGAACTTACAATTATTATTCTACTTATTTTAATATAGATTTGCTAATAACCTTCAGATAGACCAAGACTACTACTATTTTTGGATTACCATAAAATTTTGAGAATAAGATTTCGCGGTGGAAACATGTCGAAATGCTTCCCCAGAAACGGCTTCATTCCATGATAATAATTTATGAAGGGGGTCCCATATTATTATATTCACCCTATAAGGATAGAAGGTAAATACGGCCATACCCTTCATATAATACCTCTGTCCCCCTCTCACGATACCCATGGGAAATGATGGGGTAATATAAATTGTAACTGAGAACATAACGGAACAAGTTTAAGCTCATTTGGTTGAAAATTCGTGTTACCATAGTTATTGCTTCATATTTATTCATTCATATTAAAATGCCAACTATTTAATACAGAACTCTTTCTATGAGTTGTTGTTTAATTTTACAAATGTGATCGCTAGTATGTATTGCCAACCTATTATTCCCCTATGTCAAAACACCATGTTATCAAACCGAGCGATAAGTTTTGTATTGTCAGTGGCGATACAAATTGATTAATGAGTGGGTTTGCCGGTAATTAATCACACACCCACCGTATTTTAATGTTTATCACGTATTGTGAATAAATTGTCAATGAAATGATAACGATTGAGAATTATTATCGTTTTAATGCTTTGTGGGATACGCTGGTGATTAATACTTTATTTATATCCAAGTTTTTACGTGGATGAATATAATTGCAGCGTCAGATCAAAATATTTTTACGCATCAGATGAATATAAAAAGCGTTTCAATACCGCATAAAAAGCGAATGAAAATGTTATTACGTTACTTTTTCCACAGAATTAATTTAACAAATTATTGAGGAAAATATTTTTACAATATTTTTGCTCAAATAAAAACACAAAATGCAAACATCAACAGTGAAACCCATTTTCCATACTGACTTTGAAAACGATACATTGAAAAAGTAATGCAAATTAGATGAAATGGTGAAAATCGACATGTCAGTATAGCGAGCTAAGCCGGCACAGAGATCTAAATCTGTCAGCCGACTGAGCTCAATCGATATGCTGGAACAAACGGCTGCCTCATCAGAATTTAGAATAACTGATATTGCTCAATGAAAAGGGTTAAATTGACACGAATTTGTGATATTTGTGGCTTTAAACGATCGTATTTAAAACAAGATTGGGTATTTCATCGATCTGCCATACCAAAATTTGTAAAATAGCTGTCGATCTATATTAATTATATCTATGTTAAGGATGTAAGATGATCTTAACAAAACCGACAAATCACTCGCCCACCAACTCTCGGACGTAACTCAACACCATTTCATTACTTATAACGCCATTAACGAAGATAAACAAACCAAACAAAAGGCGGTAGCGACAACATATTCTGTTAAGCCGTCAGTCGATTTGCATTAGAGCACAAATGAAGTAAGAATTGAGAAGGCGTCTCGTTAAGTAGCCTCAAACGAGTGATCTGAGGTCGACTCAGCGCTCGAGACAAAGGTTTTGAAAGAATGACTTAAGTTAGTGACGAGGAGCGGAAAGTACTGCTGAAGGAGACATTTATGATATGATTTGAAGATAGCGTTCTGTTTAGCAGTTGCTTGAATAGCAGTTGCTTTAATAATTGGAAAAGCAACTTGAGTAGAGTTTGATACTCAATATAATATGACTACAATTGACTGCAGCATTCGATTGATGATCCAAAACAAAACACCTCCAAAAAATTGTCAGTCCAATAAATCTACGTTCGAATTTCCTCAAGTGTTTCAATTTGCTCTCACAATGAATATTGATTTAAACAATTCGGCAAACCACAGTAATCCTGAAATACAGCCACCATTGCAACTCACTCCTATTTTAACGTAGCTGCGGCTTCGCTGAAATAGAAATAGTCCTTCTACTGGTAACATTCGGCTCCATTATACACTGTCATTGCTTCGACCACAGCCGACGGCTTCAGCGGAAGTCACCGGCGCTCGTGCTCAGAAACTTGATTTATCCCGCGATCAAATTCAATTGTGTCAAACGAGAAATTGACTAAAAATTCTACTGTCGCACCGACGACGTTCCGTAGTCACGTTACATTTTTAAAACATTTAATATTTTGATTTTAATTCTGTGCGATGGTTTCTTTGGCTTTTTGAGTAAAAAATATTGAGAATATTATCGTATCGGATGGTAGTTTTTGTATTTTTTTTAAAGATATATTCTCTTTATGAGAGTGCAGTAATTACGATTGCTACTAAGAATTGTTATCCCTTATAGCTTTTGCTCTTTTTGCTTAATTTAGAGCAGTGGTTCTTAACCGGTGGTCCGCGGACCACTGGTGGTCCCTGGAGGCATTCCAAGTGGTCCGCGAAGCTTTGCTTCGCGACGTTGCTATCCATCTTACTTGTCCAACAGAAAACAATTAAGGTTTGAAATGTAGCCCTTTTACGTAATTTTGGTTCTGAGTCTTAAAAAATAATTAAAATTTCCCGCTCGCTTCGCTCGCGTATTCAGAAACTGTATGCCCTCGTTTTTGCATTTGTCAACAAACAAAAACTTAAGTACGTTTGGGCTACATTTTACGTAATTTTGGTACTGAGTCTTTTAAAAAATAATCAAAATTTCCCGCTCGTTTTTCTCGCGTATTCAGAAACTATATGCCCTCGTTTTTGCATTTGTCAACAAACAAAAAGTTAAGTACGTTTGGGATACATTTGAGTCCGAAAAAATTTTCGCGCTCGCTTCGCTCGCGCATTTGTAACATATGTATGTCTTTCTTTACATTTACTTACCTACAAAAGAATAGAGTACTTGCGTTTTGTAAACGCTGAACATTGCGTTTGTAAGTGAAAGATTTAGTCGGAGCTAAAACTGTTTTTTTTTACCTAGTGGACCCCCACCCCTTGTCAAAGCTATAAATTCGTCCGTGGGTTTTCAACGCTTCTGATTGTTAAAAACAAGCATAGAAATCTGTTGCATGCCACTGACGACATGCGTTTAGCTTTGAGTAGTACTGAACCAAGAATTCAGAAGTTAGTAAAGAGAATACAGTCACAAAAATCTCATTAAATTAAAATCTCAATTTAGGCAAACCAATGGGGTGGTCCCCGGCAAGACAAATTTTGGTAAAGTGGTCCCTGATGACAAAAAGGTTAAGAACCACTGATTTAGAGTATTCTTCGATGCACTTCGAAATTGGGCCTTATGCCTTTACCTTACCTACTCAATATAGCTTTATACAAATCTAATTTACATATTCGCATTATTTCTAGTAAAAAGCATATCGTTGGCGAGTTGCCAGTCCCTTGTTTATGAGCCCCAGTGCGTTCTTCTTCTGCTAATATTATACGTGACTGCCAGCACTAAGTCATGTTGTGCTGTATCAATATGAATTCTATGCACCGCTTTATTTGTTGCATATAATGCAGCAAGGATATTTATCAAGAGTGTGATTTGTGTTTATGTTAAGTATATGTGATACATAGCTTTAGTTTATGTTGTTATTAGATACCCGACGTAGCTTATAAACATCCCAGATTAAAACTACCTTAAAACATCCGTAAATCATAGAAAGTTTTTAAAAATACGAAATGTAGCCATCCAAAAATAACATAAAAAATTAATGTGGACAAAAATTCCGGGCGAACCCAAAAGTTAGGCGAACGAATACGCGGCAAAACGCCAACAATACATCATTAACTTCGGTGTTATTTGTTGTGAATCCGTTGCTCACTGGCCGACATCATCATCTCTCCATTACAACCAAATATTACTGATAAAAAGCCCCAAAAGGCCGTGTAATGAAAAAATAACAACGTTTAATGCTGCCCTCATCGGCTAATACCCGTATAAATATCCCACTACCGTACCATAATCACCGATAAAAGTGTTGAGCCGTCAACATTATCGCAAAGTTTCGCATCCAATACCTGTTTTGTTCGTCGGAAATCAATCGGTGGCGCTTTTGTAATAGAATTGTGAATTGAAACTGGATCGATGGTAGGGTCGTCGTGGAATCGCTGCGGGCGGACATCGTCTGGTTGTGATTCATCTTTACGTCGGCGTCGCGCCGAAGGTTTATGTAGGGTTGTCGCTCCACACTTTTATTTCGTTTTTTTATTAGTTAGATAAGCGAGTTACGATTTTAAGAATTTATTACAGGCATCTGTTCTCCTTAAAAAATGCCAGGTTTATGAGTAAGTTTTGCACTGGGAAGTACCTATATAAAAGTATTTTATGCAGCAAACATTTTATAGATGAAGTCATCTGAGTAAAGAACGCGGTGGTTGGGCATTTTGTAGTTCTTACGTGATTTTATGCAGTTTTTTTTTGTTCTTCGCAAGCGGTCGAAGTAATAACACAACGTTTATGATTATTTTTTGCAAACATATTATTTCCAGAAAATCTCCAACAAGACAATAACAAAATTGGGCTTTAGTTAATTGTTTCCGAGTAAAAGTATCGAGTTATTATTCCATTAGCTATAACCTCCTGTAAAGGTTAAATTACTACCAATATTTAGTAGGAAAATCGTTTCTTCTCAATTTTGAGGGCTTCCCCGGTTTAGCCGGCCAATTATATACTATTTTTTGCGGAAATCTGTTCTTGTTCTATAATTGCAAAACATCGAAGAGAACTTGTAAAAAACAAGTAGTAGGTAAACTTACTTTTAACTAGCAAAAATATACGAGTATTTACCTACTGTAAAAGTCCGAATGGACCAAGTTTGTTTTAATTCACAGTTTCTCTCGCGTGGATTGGAAAACAATAAATCTAGCATAACTAGTATCCAAACTCATTAATATCAAACTAAGCTCATTATAACACTTACTCGGAATGGCTGGAAGTGTCACAACGATCACACATGACTTCAGAGCTATTCAGCAGTTATTTGCTGTATTTTATTCGCTTACAAATGAATATTTAATATGACGAGACGTTACGTTGACACTTGTGAGTGAAATAATTTACTAACATTTGCTACACGTGGACTGCTTTTTGATATGAACTGTTTTCAGAGATTCATTCTACGATTTTGAATTAGGAACTTATAACTAAGACTCCGCTTTACGTCAGTTTTGTATCCCCATTGCTCTCACCAGACTATATCTGATGAACTACAATAGTTGACTGATAAAATTTTAACACAGAAAACGATTACACAAAACTATGTAGAATAAAAAAAAATATTTAGGGCCACTGATAGGACAAACCTGATTATGTATAGTTAAGTACGATACGGGACTCTGCGTGCGCGCGTTTGACTCGCCCTTGCCTAGTTTTCATCATTGTTGTTTATACAGTTTATACAGAATAATTAATTCAATTTTGAGAAATTAACATTAATTCCCACATAGTGCAAACCCTACTACCGCCGGGAGCTATCCAGCCCCTCGGCTGAAGTACTCGCGCTCATTTCGTTAAGCCTCGCAATGTTTTGTTGACGACACCCTTGTTTGTGTTCAACTTCATCAGGTCAGCTCTGTCATTACAGGTAATACCTTCTATTAGCTTTGTTTTTGTTTTATTGTTTTAGATTTTCTTTGAATATTTTATGACTTTTGACTCTATATATAATCTACAGATATACAACGATAAAGATTACTTAATATTAAAAAAGAACTTAAGATCTTTGTATTATCTTCTATGCAATATTGGGTTTGATCCTCAGGCATTCTTCCGTGGAAAAACTTCTAGCCAGTTGATTTCTTACATAAAAGCTATTCTATCAATCAGTCACTGGTATATAGACTCCTTAGTCACCGGACATCCAAAAAACAGTGAGCTTCATAATTCAAAATTTTACACCAACAGACTAAAACTAGACCGCTTAGAGAATATGACGCATAGTTTCACATTTTGTTCCGTAACGATTCTTTAAAGGCAAGCGGGCCATCTAACATAGGTTTAATAATTTGTTGGCGCTGCTACAACGCTATTACCGGGAACAAAGTAGAAATTCACTGGCTAAAAGCTTGGAACCGAAAGTCGCTGTTGTTACTGTATTTTGTGATTTAGCCATTTTCCCAACTATTTTAGTCGCATGATGAAACTCAGTTTCGTGTTTGAGTCCATCAGTGTTGTGTTAAGGAATTTTACTTTAGTGGATAGTGTCACTTTTGTTAATGCAAGAGTTTTAGTAGCTGATCTTTTGAAAATAAAGTACATTGACTAACCCCACATAATGTTAATAGTTAAGTACCTTTATTCAGCTTACTAGCTTCCGTCAGCGATTGTATTCACATGCTGTGGGAACTTAACTGCACCTCCGAATAAACATTAAATTAGCCATCCTCTATAATGGGGCTATCTTGCACTGAATATTTTCGATAGTATTAGATACATATCTACATAGATCATGGAAAATATTATAACATTTCCAACTTGATATAACACTGTCCACCAGCACTACCATTACATGACCGAAGGTTGTATTATGATAAAATTTCCCAGTAGTTCCTCAGTACAGCCAGGCGATAGTCGGTTTAGCCGAGAGGGTTCCGTAGCGATTAATCTTCTAGAACGTGTGAACCTTAGCCTGTGCCCGAAATGGGATTTAGATTGTTACTCCTACGTTTATTAGCTTTAACTCCAATAGTTTTAGTTGGGTGTCGGTCTTATGGTAATGCATTTAATGATTGTTATCGCCTTCTTTAGTGAAGGAAGAAGGTATGAAATAATTTGAGAAGAAAAAGCGTACATTTCCAGCTCATTACGTAAAGTAATTAACTATAAATAGCAGATGAATGACTACAAATATTGACACACATTTTGTTTAATAATCGCTTGAAAAATCTTCTTTTTAAGATTCTACAAGTCATTGGCTATTAATGATAAAATAACAAAGGAAGTTACAAGTATGAGCTTTTTGAAAGGATAGAAAAACACAGAGTTATTCAGACGTAAATTAAACAGGGGACAGTGTAGTTACAATACCGCGAACTCATTAATAAATGAACGTCTTTAACGTTGACGCAAATAAATACAATGATCGAGTTCTTGCTAATGATTATATCTATGATCTTTTAGAAAGGCTGGAAATGTACCCTGATTAGATGTTCAAATAAGCATTTTCAATGTGTGGTTTACCTTCTTTAAAACCTGCAAGTGAGTTATTTACAATAAAGTTAAAAGTTCTAATAAGCTTATATTCACAACACATATCTAAATAGAAATTTAATTAAATATCAAACCGACCACATTAGCCGATCATTTTTCATCATCCCAAATTCTTTCACGGGCATCTATTGAAAAATTCTAAATCGGAATATCCGACGATGCGCCGATAATTTTTTGCTCCAATATTTCCAAGGGTTACAGTTTGTATAATGCGATTAAATTGAAAATGTTAAACCTTTGGCCCCGGTAATAAGGAGCGTGACTATCAACATTTTTCCACCGTCTTATATTGAACGGTATTAAGAGGCCCGCAAATGAGTTTGAGAGTTTTATTATGGCCGATGTCACGATTGGAGGGAAATAAAAGTATAATAAGGGATTGAAATGTTTGCCTTCATAAATTGAATTTCTGCTTGGACTGCATTTTTGCTTTTTAATACCCACTTAGGGCGAAGAAATTTCAGTTAGAAAAGTTACGGTATCATCTACGGGCACAGCTACAATTTTCATCATTGTTATTGAGTTGAAAACAATTTGGGTATTGATGAAATACGGTTTCAAGATAGTTAATTAACCTAAAAATATATGTTGCCTTTATCCAATCTAGGTACATTAAATTAAAATCCAGCCGCAAAATACGTTACAAGAATTTCTTTCTCGTGATCACTATAATAGGAAGCTCAGGTTCCAGAACAAAGCCGTGTCTTAATTAGCTGCGTGTATAGGTTTCATAGTTACCGGGAAAAGTAACGAGGAAGAGCCACTACTGAGCCACTTGACGACATTTTATAAGAAGAAAATTAGTATTTTAAGATGATTCTTGTTGTAAGTATGGTATGGATAGATTGGGAACTTTAGTAAATTAATAAATTGATTTATATAAATACATTGCTGGAGTATTTTTTCATTCAATTTGTGAGCATAAAAACAATTTAATATATGGTCAGACTAAATTGTCTCTTGCGTTTACCTGCAAACGACTTAGAGACACATCCATTCAACTTCATCCTAGTACTTCCAAGACAATTACTTTGCCAAGTGTATTATTCTTTCATAGCAAGAGACAGAGTCTGATACATATTTTAATAAAACTTTTGTCAGGATGAAAAACATGGGACACACGGGCGCACGTAATCCACATTATTTCCGCGCAGCATTTAAAGTTTCATTCCCAGTGTCACAGGCAGAGGCCGCAGCTCCCCAAATACAGGGAGACGAGGACAGATGAAATATAGGCGGGCGCGAGCACCGTGGAGCGTTTTTATTGCCGCTATGTGTAAAGCTTGTAGAAAAAAATTACTCTCAACTGAGTTTTTTATTCGGGTAACACAGGGACGTCTGAAGTTCGGTTACCGGCGAAGATTCAGTGCACAAGTATTCTCGTTATAAACACCTGCGTGGCGATGATTGATCGCGGACGACTGACTTTTTGCTCTTAAAGACGCGAAGAAAGGTGTGACTTTGGAAAGTTTTTTGTTGTTAAGTTTACGACTATAAAACTATTCAAAAGAATATTAAATTACTAGAGAAAACCCAAACCACTTGCCTATATCTTCCTTTCAAGTCGACATAGTTCCCTAAAAATAATCCTCCATATCACAAACAAGGCATATCGCTTCCCCTGCACCTCGTGCACCGAGTCCACATCTGTAGCTTCCTCCCTACGAGGTGATGATAATTTTTTCTTCCGCCGCTCCTCGGATATTGCTCTCCAAACGTCTTTATTTGCAGCCGCGCGTAATTGTCGAAAAGCGAAATAATGGCGGGCTTACAACCGCGTCGGGCTCCGTTCCCCACCTTAATATAACTTTTTAAGGTATCTCGGAATTTCTGCTCTTGAAAGGTGAATTGAAATGATCATTGTATTTTTATGTCAGTGTTTGTTGTTCTTTGTAGAAGTGTGATGAGAAATTAAATGAATTATGCAACAGTTGCGCTGTTTATTTTGAAACTTTAAATTGAGTTTTTTTGCCGTCAATATTTATAGAGAGCACACTAGCAACATTTTCAGTAAAACAATAAAAATGCTCTATTTGTGACTGTGATGTTTTGAGATCTAAGTACAAGGCACCATATACATAGAAACTTAATTGCCTGGTAACACTAAAGTTACATTATCAAAAAAAGCACCACTCAACATCATAACACTTCTAGGAAAACCTAATATAGTACTCGATATACGTTCACAAAACGTAACATCTTAAAATGGCACACATTTACATAGATATAATTTATGCTTGTATATGATAAGGTGAGGTAAAATTCAAGGGTGCTGGAGTTTAATCAAGGCTCGTGGCTCGTGGCTAATAAGTCGACCCGAGGCGACGCTAACAAGGGCTTATGTATGTACCACGTATGAACATTTGAATTACTCGAGATGTGTTGCTGTAGAATAAAAATTAGTACGGTAAGAATTTAGGTAAAATTGGACGATGACTAGTCAGATGTAGGTACAATTTTCTTTTCCTAGTAAAATAGAAATAGTGAATTTGTTTGTCCACTTTCTGTTTGGCAAAAACGGCTGAACCAGTTGAGATGGTATTTAAATTAAAGGGAAAGGGAGGTGGGACAGTTTTATAAGTGTTTGAGGATATTGGGTTTTGCTGCGTGGATAACTTGTGTAAATATTAAAAAAATCCAACTAACGTTATTGAAACGTGAGTTTATTTACCTGTTAAACAACTTCGGGTAAAGTTTTGTAGATTGATGTGATGATAGGTGAATGTTTATCCACGTGCAACAGAGTGCTGATTCCGAGTTTTGTGTGCGTTCGCAACTCGATACGTAATTATAAGTCTATTGAAATAAAGAGTCGTATGCTACGTCACATGATTTAGATATTACATGTTCATTTATTTTGCCGGTTAATAATGCTTACACTCGCAAAAGTGAGCTGGAGTGTTATACGACCAAGTACCGATGACAGACTTTATTAAATAAACAATTCTATGATAAGTGCTACGTGATTCAATGGTATGATAATCTTCGCATCGAAAAAATTAACTTGCAAGACTTGCACTAAGCACTCTGAAGGAGAGGGAAAACTGCTTTAAATAAAATATTACTTTAATTTTCTTTCTTGAAACTGAACGTAGAATAAAAACATAAACTGTTACAAGAAAGTACATGAGAATATTGTTAGCCAGTGTCTTCCTACATACTCAACCTTTCAAACTTGTGTGGGCGAAATAATTGATATTCTTTAAAACTTTGAAAAAATCAGTAAAGAAATACGAATCTAATCTAAAAACTGATTGAGTAGGACTATTGATTTAATAGCCGAAGCTAAATTTATACCGCATTTCAATATTTTTAAGTGAACTGAAGGTTATTATTATCCTTAAAAGATTTTGAGCTAAAGCCCAGGCTACACTGGAGTAGATAAATTTTTAAACAACCAATAGAATTTATCCGCTAAGATTTTCTACTGAGTGGGCGGAGACAAAATCTTTGGATAATGAAATTCTATTGGTTGTTAAAAACCTTCTGCTCTCTGGTGGAGCCCAGGCCTAAAAGTTAAGGTTTAAGTAAGCTTCAAAGTTGCAACAAATAAAGAATATGTGTTATCTTACATTACATATTTTAGGTCTTTAAGTTTTTCAGAAACTACTAGGCTTAGAGCATAGGAATTGCTTTAAATAATCAGTGGCTTAATAAACTTAGGTAATAGAACTACTATGTTTGTAATGAACTAAATCTGAATCAGTTCGTCTGCCTTACCAATTGAGCACAGAAAACAAGATCAGCAGATCTCGGAGCGCGCGCTCCCAAACCGCTGCGTACGGAATCTAATTCATTTGCTAATCTATTCAGATACATTAATGATCGCGGATTCCACATCTCATTAATATACAATCATATTTAAACCTCACGTAACTCGAACACAGTGTTTTATTCAAATTGGCTAAAGACAAACACTGAGATAGTTGAACCGGTTATAAATCAGAATCAACTTGGCGACCCACTTTGGCGCGACTCTCGTCCATAATGCGAAGATATTAAAGTCGGATATTGTGTGAGTTGAATAAATTAAAAGAAGTTCTCCCGGTTCCAGTGTAATTTCCTTACAAGATGGCGTAAGGCAGGAGATGTCGCGGCGCTAATTTTTAGAAGACGATTAATATTTTATGTTTTGAGCTAGTGGAGTTGTTTGTAAAGTTGACACCGAGAAACTTTAGGACCTATTTCGAAGAGTTAGTGTGGAAAGGAAATTAAGATAATTTCTAGTAGTTTAATTTTCCTTGAGTTGGAGGAGGGCAATAAACGAAAAACCCGAGTCCTACCATTTTAACAAGGAATACAACATAAAGTCTATTAAAGAAAATGAAAGTTACGAACGAACACCAGTCGTTTTTCTTGTATCCCAAAAAACGAACCTATCCCACGCAGTAATCTGGCGAGATATAATAAAAAATATTTCAGAGAAAATGTAAATCTGAGGTAAAGAAAATATTTGAAGGTATTCCTCACAATAAGGAGTATTAAAACTACACCCTTATCAAATGAAGAAAACAGTGAATGGCTGATTTCCCCACGGGCCGGGGTTCAAACGGAGCTACCTCCTCGCAACATCAGGAACTCCGTAACCTGGGTAACAATAAACCTAGACAAAGATTGGCTGCTATCTGATCATAGGAGTCAGCAGACGAAATGACACTGCACTGGAAAATTACAATCAGTACAAATTTGTGATCACAGCTGTTACTTGGAGGATTGAAATAAATACACATACTACACTTTTAATGTAGCAAGTACTGTACAAAAATAGAGGAAATACGGAACCTTAAAATTTGTATATTACACAAAATCACTATTAGCTTTGAATACAACCTAGTATAGTCAGAACCCACAATAGATAATTATACATAGACCAAAAATATTTTATAGCTAAGTGAATTCACGCTCACCTTTATTTTTATTAGGTTATATTTAAACCAAAATTAATTTATTGATCTAACTAATGATAGTTGGAACCCTCGTGTCTCTTACACCAGCACCACATCCGATCCAGTCCACACTCCACTGGCTTGAGAGTTGCGAAGTTTCTCCCCTTTTGTTACTTTTTCATAACAATAACTAATTTCGTTGGTTAATTAAGCAACTGAGAAATGTTTGCCGCGCTGAAAATTTTAATGTTTCAATACAGGTCTGCGGATTACGCGAGTCAAAGTTTTCTAGTTAGCTAAGTTGTGTTGCTCTCACTTTTGTTGCTATACTTAACGCCATTGGGGTTTGGTTTATACATGTTTCGTACTTGTGTTCTGTATCTGTTTTGTTTTAGCTCCGTTGATCCGACACGGCTAATTAATTACAGTTATGTTGCGGTTTTCAATACGTGTGCCAATTTCACTGAGATTTTGTTTGTTATAAATAAATTGTGTTTTGTATTGTTATTTATTTTGACTTGGAGCTTAATTTAAATTGATAAGTTTGATATGTGAAAATCTATTCTTAACGACCGTAATCTGAAAGTTGACAATAGTTTGTACTGCAATGGCTTGCCACTTGTATGATACTCCTTAAATGCTTAAATGTCTTATGTCAATAACTACGACCCAAAGAATAAAAAGCAATCAAGCTAGATTAATTAGAAGTGGGCTTACTGCAGGCAGTAAGAAGATCAATCTATTATTTTCCACCCCTTTCAATATCGTATCAATAATATTTGAATAGTCGAGTTAACTCGTTATCCATGACGGATGCTGAAATGTGAGTTCCAAGTAGAAGTGTTGCATTAAGTGATATTGCTTCGAGTTCTATTCACTCGAGCGCAAAGATAAGTGCTATTTAGATCTTCGCGGAAACGAAACTGGAAAGTGAATAAGTAGACGTATATTACTCCGTTGCCATGGTAACGGACCTGCAAAGTGTTTATGAATAGGGCTTGAATACTGATGGCAGCGTGTGCGAGATTGGTTTACCTGAAAACGTTGCGAGGAAATTGAATGAGTAATATGTAATAATCTGGCTGCAATTTTCACGCTCAGATCAAGAAACTACTTTATTTGTAAGAGGAAGCGTATTCGAGGAAATAGCGGAACGTGTTTTACATTAAGCATAGAAACCATATTCTCAGTAGTGTCAAACCATCTTCAAATCGCCCAACTCCTTTGAGTCACCCCAGAAAACTTTCGAGGTAAACAAAAGAAAAAGTAACCAAGGAACTGACCCTTTTAAAAAACAATGAATAAATAATGAAGAAGGACCAATACGGATAATACTGAAACAAAAACAATCAACAACAAACTAGCCAATCAGCGGCAGACAGGTACCGAACAACTAACAACCTGTTTTTATCTAAACAGTGGAAAAATCACGGTACCCGCGCCAAGTGTGAGGCCCGGGGTCCCGAGCGGCCGTGTCGCGCAAATTCCCCCGCTTTGTGCCCAAATAGGGCCAGTCCCCTAGCACGGGACCCCTGGGACATTCTCCTGTATTGAAAATGTCGGGTCAACCCTCTAACAAACCGGGTAGTTTTATTTTATTGAAAAGGCCTCGTGTTACGTTACTGCACCGGCGCGATGAATTTTCGTCTATTTTTCCGTTGTTATGTTGGCGCTTTTGTTTTATGTAATTGTTGCCTAAATATTTGCGATGCAGTTTTCGATTCGTGGTTGTTGGCTTCAATTTTCGTTCTAGTCTTTCATTTCGTTATTCGCGGAAATTTGATATTGCTAGTCCGGCTGTTGATTTTCCGTGAAAAAATGGATCCTGAAAACTGTGTTACTAGAGGGCCAATATAAATACATTTTGATGTTAAGTAATAAATAAACTTGTGTGGCTTGACGACCTCGATGGCACAATGGTCACTACGCCGGATTGCCGAACCTGAGGTCCCGGGTTCGATCCCCGGTTCGGTCGACATTTGTGTGATGAGCATGCTTGTTGGCCGTGGTCTGGGTGTTACAATATGTATTTATAAATATGTATTATGTATATATGTAGCTATATGTAGTTTATCAGTTGTGTTAGCACCCATAACACAAGTTAATTAATAACTTACCATGGGGCTAACCGACCGTGTGTGTAAAGGTGTCCTGACATTATTATATATTATTAATACTGGTACATAGGTGATTCCAGAAAATAGTCACCAGATATATAATTTCAATTTTTTCCATGATATACGAAACACTGCGTAGGTATGTTGTGTGCTAATTTTATCCTAATAATTTGCCTTAAGCAAAAACCGATAATATACGTAGGTGTAAGTAACCTTTGTCTTGAGCGACATAATACAGCCATTAGTTAATGTACAAGGAATTATAAAAATGCTAATTGACATATTTTGCTAATAGCTGGAGTCAAATAAAGTTAATTGCAGATAAGTATAAAGGTCAAATTAGCTTGAAAACTGGTAAGTTATATAAACATACTAAGGCTGTTTCTTTTAAAGTAACTGTTTACTTTGAAAATTGAACCTAAAAATTCGTAGTTAGCACATGTTTAAAAAAAAATTACGTTTATGCTGTCGGTGGGTTAGATACCATCTTTAGTCAGAAGCATATTAAGAAATACATGACAACAGAATCTTACATTACAAATGAACTAAAACAAGTTATTAAACATGCATTATTCAAATAGTTGGAAACACCTGGTTAATTAACAGATTCTGAAGAATTAGTCCAGTTGGAATCCTACAGTTAAAATGGAAGCGGGGCCTTATCTAGCACTGTTCATAATCGTTCGGAGCACGTAGAAGACTATTTTTAATTAACTTTTCTTATTAGACGCTACAGTTGATCAAATTATATGTCGGCTTCTTTTTATTCTGTTGAATTTTATAGCAGAGGGAATGAAAGATTTGTAGTTATTGAGGAAGGTTGAGAACTAGATTCGGAACGCGATTTCACCTGCGTTGTGGATAAAAAAGGAGCTTACTCTCTTGGGTATCACATATTTCTGAGCAAAATTTTATCTTAATCGGTGTATCCTTTTAGCGTGATAGTCTGACTGAGTTATTTTCGAATTAATACTAGAAAAAAAAGAAAGGGCGTTCAGGTAGACGTCGGTTTGCTGTCAAGTCTAATTTCAAGAGACTCGTTGACCATGAATTAGTTACGATTTCACATGTCGATTTTTTTCACATACTTGTTGGTTCAAAAGGTTAAAAGTACTCACTGATTTTTATTATGTTTTCATACATGACTCAATTAATTAAACTGTCTGTTATAAAAAATATAAATATTTGCTGCAGTGACAACTACAACAATGCAATTTTTATCGGTCATGAACATTTTAATATTTTATACACCTTTTAAATAATAGGTTAATAGTTGAATACTGTACAGTTTATGGATTAATTTCATGTATTTTATTACGGAATTTATTGTACTATTGATTTGTTTACTTTATCAACACATATGCTGCTTTTCTCACATTTTTGTATGTCAGCATTTCGTCACACCATCACTTTTCCATCACACTGTCATCACACTTAAACTATTTATGTTATACCTACTAAAATATTAAAGGGGAGAATATAAGCATTAAACCGCCTCGAGTGAGAAAATATTAATGATCAAATTAGCCAACACCGTCGCTGCCCACCTGCTCCCAGGCAAATTTTCCACGACATTACATAATTTTCTGTTTGCCGCGGTTTTGTCCGCAAACTGAGGAAACTACTTTATGCACTGGGGTGAAAAATTATCTAGTTCTTCCTGAACTTCTAAGCTGCATTTGTGACAAGTTTTAACGCTATCGGTTCAGTAGTTTCTTCGTGAAAGAACGTTAAAGATAGCTTCAACATTTGTTAAGTAAATAATGCCTGTAGTATAGCGTGCTATTGTCTATTCTATAGACTGTATTCAAGCAGATATTTAGCATTCTGTAGAAGCTCTTACCTGGCTGATCACGATATAAACGGCATTTTATTTTATAACGCGCTGCACGAACAATGTTTGTTTGTCCTCGACGGCGACAAATATTGACCCGCGCTGAGCACTTTAGATTTAAACTTAATTAATTTTGTTTAACTTGATATTACCGGAAATATTTGCAGCAATATTGTTTATTCGGCGCCGGAGTAATTAATACTGTAGATTAAGTGCGAATTTTAATGGTATCAAAATAAGAATTGATTGATGAAGTAATTAACTCAGTAAATTGGTGTTGCAATTTGTTTTAAAATATGATTTTTGTGGTTGGCTACATTTTCAGTTACTTAAGAAACCTTAAGAGATTTTAGCAATCTATGTAAATATTGGTTCGGCTGTTTTAGAGATAACTTCTTTCAAATAAATGAATCGTTTTTAGGGTTCCGTACCCAAAGGGTAAAACGGGACCCTATTGTTTTCGCTCCTCTGTCCGTCCGTCCGTCCGTCCGTCTGTCACCAGGCTGTATCTCAGGAACCGTGATAGTTAGAGAGATGAAATTTTCACAGATGATGTATTTCTGTTGCCGCTCTAACAACAAATACTGAAAACTAGAATAAAACAAATATATTGGAGGGCCCCCATTCAACAAACGTGATTTTTTTGCTAATTTTTGCTCGATATCGATAAATATATATAGAATATTAGTTTGGATGGTACGGAACCCTTTGTGCGCGAGTCTCACTTACTCCGCATTTGGCCGGTTTATTATTTTATTATTGCTATTTGAGAACAGAGCATAAATAAACAATTTCACTTTAGCACAAGCGTATTACAAAGCTGCCAAATAATTGCACCTCGGCAGTGTCAGCTAGCAATTTCACTTCAATTATACATCTGAAGCTGCCTGGAGTCTGGCAATCTCAGCCCCAAGCCTCCGGTGTTCGCCATCTTGGAAACCTGACCTTTACTGTTCTTACTGTAGGTACTCCCAAATGTTACTCAAAGAGGTATTATAAAGACACCCACAGACCTACAAAGCTGGGGATGTTGAAACCCACTCGCTTTCTCGGAAAAGATACCAACGTCCCAAGTGGGAATATTGTGTGAGTGTTTTGTAACAAAAGGTGTACTTCCTACATGTGAGTATTAGTATAAACTAGTTCATGCTCTTTAGAAGGTTTTATCATAAGGTGTTTGTATCATCGTTTTGAAATGAATCCTTAACAAGAAGGATCTACCTACATATTTGGAAAATCTCACGCTGCTGAAATGTACGAGTAACCTATGTTTACAAACTTACGTGTATTTGATTCTTATTGCGTGATAATTATTTATTTTGATATATTTCATCAAAACGGTTTAAAGCTATCTTCTTTTTTTAGTGGTCACTTAATTTATTTACCTGACATTGAGCAGTCATTCTATCGTTAAGATTTGACAGACCAAACGGTTATTTTTTTATACATATATAATTTCCGTAAGAGTATATTACCGCTCCGCCAAGAAGGGTTATGTTTTGATTCATGAGGTTTTGGGTATGTAGGTTTTATTCTCAGAAATGTTGCTTATAGCTTTTTGATATACTCCTCCACGGCTCAAGTCTACTTGATTTTATTTATGAATGTTTTAAAGGTTTCCAAGAATAATTTGTTTAATGTATTTTAAGAAAATATTTCAATGAATGGATACATGAAATCTTATAATATAATTTTATTCAATGCAGATGATAGTTGATATTTATACAAATAAATAACGTCATCTTTGTCATTTAATTCCTTTTTTATCTGGAAAAAGATGGTATATGGTACATACCAAGAAGTACATTATGTAAATAATGCTTGATTTTCGATTATTGTCAATAAATGTATGGAGTTGCAGAAATTTAGATTATACGTTATAATAACTGGAACATTTGGACTCAATTCTGCAACTTATTAACAAAGAAAGCTTTATTATTTATTCACTTACCAGGTATAAAATAATCCTGTGATGCATTTCATTTTACAAGTGACGTAATTCGTACAAACTACTCGTATAAAAGAATAAGAAACATAATTAATGAATACTCTCTCATTTAATAGAACTATCGTTGCTATTAAAATGAAACTAAATAATAACAAGTGCTCACTTTCCTCGACATTTGTAAAGCATTTGCAGTATGTAAACAAGTTAAAAATGTGAAAGCATCCGTGAAATAAATACGTGTATGAGTTACGTGAGCAACGTTGTGGAACACTCGACTTGCTGGGACTTTGTTTTATATTAACATGACTTATTTTTATAATGCTACTTTATTTTGTGGTTAGTAGTGGAAGATCCGACCTTACATCGACCTTCACCGACTTGATAATATAATAAAATATACTTTATGACAAATTTCATATATTAGAAAATATATTAAAAATAGGTTGTCTAAAAAAATCCTGGACAGACTATTTTTAAATTTTAAAAAATAATTTTTAACTAAATTTTGTGACGTTAATATAATAAGAAAAAAAATTTATTCTCACTTAAAGTATAAAGCTTATAGAATGTGCAGCCATTGGGTTGTCTATTATTTACCTGGACAAACTGCTCGGTTGTCAGGTATAAACAGGTATGTTCATAGTAGTTACCTTCACTTGAAATTATAATAGAAAAAATATTTATACCAATAGAAGCGCTGTTTTATTACGAACTATTATTTAAAAACTATTATTCATTATTTAAATTATTTTTAAAAAATTGCTTAAAAATAGTCTGTCCAGGATTTTTTTAGACAACCTATTTTTAATATATTTTCTAATATATGAAATTTGTAATAAAGTATATTTTATTCTATTATCAAGTCGGTGAAGGTCGATGTAAGGTCGGATCTTAGACCATAGAATTATTGGCAAGACGGTAAACTACAGTTTTAAGAATATTTTTATTTATATGGCCAGGTATTTTTGTAAGAGAAAATTTATGCTGCTTGCATAATTTAGTTTACACTGTAACTTTCAATCACCATTAATCACCCATAGAACCTACAGTATTCGTCAAACACAAATAACATCTCATATTAGGTCCCATTGTCTTGCTTGTTCCGCGACCTGCAACTGACATGTATACAAGTCTCCCTTCTTAATTCCCACAAGCCAATCTAAACCATACCCTAATGCAATAGAGTTCAAAATCAACTTGAAAGTATCAGGATAATAATAAGAAATGGGGAGGATTTTTTGTTTAGATTATAATTATTCATTTCGGTTAGCGTTGTTGAGAGGGATAAGGAGCTGCCGAGTTAATCATGATCCCTCACTTAATTAACTTAAGCTTGTTATGTTAGTTAATAGAACTCTGAGCTTGTAATATTACGTGCAATAGCGCTCCGAAGTTTGCTACGCCTGCTACGGCGTAGCGACCGTAGCGAACGTAGTATCTACGATGCTGTGCTACGGCGATTATAGGGTTAGCCGAGCAAATAACTATTAAATTGGAAGATTTTATTATCCTATGTAAGTTAGTTCGACGATTTCGTTTTAATATCATACGAAATAAATCAACTTCGAGAAATATACATATGTATATGTTTATAAAGAAAGCCACATTTGTATTGTCGTTGGGCCAAAAGTTGTTGTAAGTAAGAACTTCATTGAATGATTCCAATATTGTGGAGAGCAAAGTTCCTGGTCCTTTGTTAGGAATTCACGTGGAATCGACTTAGTGGCTCGGTGGAGAACTCCAAATACAGATTTGGATCATCCCGCGAGTTTAGATATTGATACATTTTGTATATGTTTTTGTAAATTGTTGCTGTAACTTGAAATTTGAATTTATTAGAAGAACTAACTCTTTTACATCAATCTCCTGATAAACTAAATAACGTACGGGTTAGTTTTAAATATGGGATATAAACATTATAATCAGACTTCTGTGGAGGTGTTCTTATCATACGAACACAGTGCTAAACAAACCATGACTTTAATTTTAATTCAGCTGCCAAGCCCTTCATTGCTTTGCCAACTTTTATTAATTTCTTATTTACATCCATTTAGGTTGAATTTTTTTTTTTTTGGGATTGTTCTACATAACGCAAAACACATCACATTACAACTTGAAGAACATCATTTTTTTTACCTTAAACTTAGACATTTCAACCTATCTTAGAAAAATAATATCGCCATTTCAACGATCCTGGTAGTAATATACCTCACAATAAACAGTCTATCCTGTCAGTACTCATAAACTATATTGCAGCCGCCATTGTGTGCGCGTGCATCTGACAGGTGAGCGGTGACGTCACGGCGTCTGACAACCTGCTTCATTTTAAGAAGAAGTTATTTATACTGTAGGAAATATAGTTGTTCAGGGTTATTTGTGTGACAGTGCGAGGGATATTAGAAGGGTTGTTGGTGATAGGAACTGGTTATAATGTTACACTGTTTTAAATGGTTTGGAAAAGTTAAAGTGTTAGCGATACTAGGCTGAAGAAATGCAGGGGATTTTTTGAGCTAGGTTCTAAGGAGGCGTTTGTTTCATATTATATATTTTTTCGAGTATATATTTATTAGTTATATTTTTATTACATAGAGGGAGGAAGGGGATAACCAAATTATGTAATTATAGATAGATTATCTTAAATACATTATAGTAAAAATTTTCCTTGAATGAAATATCTCACATAAATATACAAAGTAGTAGGAAAGAAAGCTTACTGGTCCAACTCCGAATATAAATTGGCATAAAGGCAATAATATGATGAAGATTTGGTTAATTTTATATAAAAAAATGTTTTAAAACTATTGAAGTTGATTTTGATCCCTGAATAGCGATACAGGTTTCTTCATAAAGAGAAGTTAGGAATTCCTAGTTGATATGTAGGTACGATATGGCAGGTGAAACACAGTGGATGCCTGCAACATCTCGCCCTCGGGGATTGCTGAAGCTTTGCTCAACAAATAGGTTCATGCACTATGTATGTACTGCAGTTGACTCAAGTAAATAGCGTGGAATAGTCTCTTTATGAAGAGTGGTTTCAATTAATGTACGGTTGCTATGGTATATATCTTGTATGTATTAAATTATGCTCATATAATAATTAAGGATATTATGTAAGACAGAGCTATAAAACATTTTGCCTTTGTAATTACTCCCCGACGGCAATAAAACCCACAGAATCTTCGTTGACGGTCTATTCAGTATGCCTTCACCAACCTTTAAGGAGCTCTTTAATACGGATGAATGAAGTACCCCATACAAAGAACCATAGGTTTTTCATCTGGTCCTGTAATTACCAGTAATCTCTTTTCGGTCTCGTCGGATTGACGTATCTTTGGACTATGACAGTGAGAGAGGGTACCTGTGTCTGCGCAAATGCTTGTGCACTATATGCCCTACGTATCTGGCTTATCTCTTAGAGAGATTACCCGCCGTGGCCGATAATATAATCTGTCTGGATGGCATTAATTGACTGCTGACATTCAATTTGACTGGAAGCTGATCTGCACATAGGTACCTACTTCTCCTGGTCCCGTCGGCAGCCAAAATATATCTCTGTTACGTGATTAGCTCGCTAAACAGCAATTTTGTGGTTCGTTAATAGAAAAACTCCGTGTATAAAATATATGTAAAGGTGAGAAGTTAAAATACTGACAACTTTGCCAACATTTGAATATAATATTAGCATACGTAACTTGAAATTTTGTAAAGGTAAACCTATACTTTTTATACTTATGTAAATCGATCTCAATGGCGTGCACTTGGAGAGGCCTATGTCCAGCAGTGGACTGCGATAGGCTGATGATGATGATGATGATGATGAAACTTATACTTTAAAAATACAACTGAAGTTATGCCATTCAAAAATAATATTCAACAATGTTCTATTGCATTAAATCCAGGTTCTCTTTAAAATATAGTTTTTCATACATAAAGATTGAAAACTTTGCAAAACTATTATTCAGCTTTATAACGGCATTGTTTACAGAAGTTTTCAAGCTCAAGCGGCTTTGCCTCGTGACACGAAACTTTCATTATCCTATTGTTAAATACAGTCCCGACAGGCGAAGGATTTTAAACTAAGTTCGTTAATCCTCTCGGCTCGCGGTTCCTGTCAACTGAGATGCTGTCATGTATTGTTACTGATTGATATTTGACGTTTCAGATTTATGTAATTTATATCAATATTTTAAATATTAAAATATTTTTGAGTTTATTTTGAAAAAAACTTTTGAAAGTAATAACGTTTCCAGTTTAAATATTTTAAATGGATGACGTTTTAATTCATCATGAATTATTCAGAAACATAATTCTGAAATATTTTTTTTAAAGTCCTTTCTCCAAAACTTACCGTCCCATAATTCCTGTGAAACACAATAAAATTCTCCAGAAACACGGTTCAACAATCCTTTTGCACAAAACAATCGTTAATACAACTGCAACTCAACACTTTCAACGTCCGACGGAAACTTGAAAAACTTTTGTCGGGCGGAAAAAATCCGGGCGCGGGGATAGCACGCGCGCTGCCGACGATGGTCGGCGGAACACTGAGGCTGGCGGGCTCGCCTCCTCCCGCAGCGAACGCACCACCAAAACGATCCACTCAGTTACATAGTAAGATCGAAATTTGATCGCAGTTAGAACGCGCACTAAGACGGGCCGTTGGCTATTTAGACCGAAAAAGATGTTTTATACGCATGCGCGCGGTCGTTCAACCCTTGCAGTGATGCTGCAGGCTTGATGAGCCACATTAAGCTGGGTTACGTGGCACGAGTTGTAATGCCGGGTTACCTGTGCTGCGGTGTTGAGCTGGCTGGGGGCTGCTGGGGGTTAAGTGCCGTGTTAGTTCCGGAGACAAAAAATAATCTTTTTAGTTTGCGTGGAATTTTTAAGTCATTTTGTTTCAGTTGTGAAGGAAGTTATATTAAAATAAATTATATTTTAATTGTATTTTAGTTAACAATCACAAGAAAAGTATACACAGGCCACTTTCACTTTCTGTAAGGATTGTTTATTTGCATGCACACCCATTGTCAACTTCAATTTATTTCTCAAGAACCGAATTCGTCTGTTTCAAAATATTGTCGCGGATCGTAAAACATCTCCAGCATCCTTTCCAAGACAGCTTCCTCCAAGAAGACTACAATAGCTTAAAACTGTACATTATCCATCCGTCTACCTCCGAGCTATCCAAGACTCAACAAACAAAAACAAAACACTACAACTCTTTGCATAACAAGTCACAGTTTATTAACACGGCAGTGATCGCCTAGGTACTAGCTGCTAGTAGCTAGGGGCGAGTGCCACGGGCCAGTAGCAAGAAACTGGAAGAGAGTAATGCAACGCCTTTTAGAGCCGGATTTATGTCCAGTTTAGTTGATAGGGCTTTGCAGATGTTAATGAAGTTTCGTGTAGCAAGGACATCTTGAATGGCTTCTGTTTCTTATGTTAATTAATTGAACAAAGGAGTTTCATATTATTTTTTTACTCCTCCTTTAATATCTACGTCATGTTGCATGGAGCCAATGGGGAATTAATAGTAGTGTTCTGATATTTATTTTATTTACATTGGACATCTAAAGCCCATCAAGGCAAACAAACGTAGGATGCAGTTAGTCTAAAGTATGTGCGATATTTGTTTGTTTTTGTAGGTCTCTCTCATAACCTAGATTTATTAAATTCAATAAAAAAAAAATAACATGATCATTATGACCATTCCGTAGATATATCCAAAATTGCAAACCACCGCATATCACACCGCCTTTCATTATTTGTAAACCTAATTTTTAAGGTGATACTTTTAAACCTACTTCAAACTTTACGACAACGGAAGATAAGACCTTAGATTATCCAGTGTGTTTTTTTTGTGCTAATAACTAAAAAAAATGTATTATGACATTAAAAAGTGTAAAAAATAAAATCCTTAGCCCTTAGTGGTGTCGCCGGCGGCGATGCCCGTAAGGACTAAGTGAACCTAGCTTGAAATATCCGCTGCCATAAATAAAATATAAGATAAACAGGTTTATGGGCTTCCTGTTAAATAAGCTAGGTAAACTTAGTTCATCCTTATTAATATCATAAATACTTTCACGCTAAAACTTTGACCCGTTTTAAATGAAATGTACACAGATAATCTAGATTCTGAGAATGGACATCGGCTTTTAATCCGGGTGAGGGAAGAAGTTCCCTTGGGATATTTATTATTATACTGGCTTGAAATAAGGCCCAGTGCCAGACAGACAAACGGACTTCATAGTTCTGTTGATGGCGGACGTTAAAAATATACGATTCACGACCTTTCTTACATAATCAGACCGACATCGAACCAAACATTTTGAAAGTCATTCAATCAATTAATAGCTCAAAGCGCTTACCAAGAAACTATGAAAAACTACTAAATAAACCACGAGCAAGACGATTGATGTATAAATCGAATCAGGTGTATTGTGAGGCCCTGGAGATGAATAAATCTGTGAGTAGCCCGAAGTGTATCCAGCGATATTACCGTTTTGACATTAATTGCTTCTGATTTAGACGCCGCGCCGCTAAAATGTACCCCCGGGACTGACTGCTGTTATTGTATGGGATTCGGTTGGTTTGGTTCCATGATGGATTTCGATGAGAAATGTTATACATATATACCTAATTATATAAATACAATGTTTTAATGAGGTTCTGTGTGTTTTAGTATTATAAAGGTTTTTTTGTATTTGATTTTGAAATTATCAAGGTACTTACGTGTCTTTATTCATAATGGTTCAAGTGATATTAAGAAAGTATTTTTGATATAATAATTACAAAATAATATTTCGACTAACATACCAAAAGCTAGACAGGGTTTGTCAATAATCTTACTAAATAATTATTTCGAAGCTTTATATACATTCCTCAAGGTAATACTCAAAGCCCAGTAATACCTACCTCCAAGTCCCTCAGTCTCGCTAAACTAGTACCAATTCCATCTATTTCAATTTATTCGCCAGCGAGCGCCATTTTAGCTACCTCCGTCTAGTAATCGGCGTCTGCTACTGACTTTCATTGACAAATTAGATTGATTCTGTATTAATGTAGCGACTAAAATTACCGCGTCCGAACCGTCAACTGTTACCGGTTCGATTCTCGACCAGTTATTTAATATACGGATGATTGAAATTTGATTGGAACTGGTCCACAGAATGCGCTATGTATTTAGGTTGCTGCTGTCAGATTCGTTGAGCGCGGTTTGTTCCAATGTATTTGAATATCGAATTTTCTGGAATTGGTAGATAATAATGATATTGTTTTGTTTATTTGTCTTGCTCGGGTTTGATTATTCCTTGAATTGCTGTTGGAAATGACCATTATCTCGATAATACAGGGTGTGTTAGTTGTGAGAGTGATTTAAATTACTGTATTTGACGTCACAGGAACCAAACCAAGTTTATTAGCTGTCAAAGTCAATTTTTTTAAATCTCTTGTATAATTACTTGGCAGGCTTGAAAGACTTAAAGTTATATTCCTAAAGATAATTGAATAATAGTTATTAAACTAAGCGTCAGTCGCTATTTTTAATGAACTTGAAACAAATTCCTACAATGGAAAATAGTCTGAACGTTCAGTATCATAGTAAACTGAAAGATTGCAATAATGTTGAAAAGTTAAATGTAACTATCGCATCGGTTACAAGTTGTTCGAGGAAACCGTTTCTTCGAGAAACTTCCACAACATTATCGAAGTAATTATAATAATCGTTGCGAGAGACTAACCATTCAATGAAACTAGATTATTTTTTCCTAGAATATGGGTGTGGTTTCAGTAAGCACTTAGGTCCTAACATTGTCTTGAAAGGTATCTTTTTGACACAGGCGTTAGACGTCGGGCCATACATTCCCACATTGTGATAATAAACGCATAAGCAGTGCGCGTCTATCACGAGATGTTGGCGCTCAGCCCCACGCATCTTATATCTGGATTGCAAAATGTACCTTAATAGTCGACAGTCAATAAAGAATAGTAAAGATACCTGATTATATTTTCAAAGTCAGTGAGTAGAAGTCACCTCTGGAAATCTCATCAAGTGTGTACAGCCACTCTCTTTTGTTTTTCCTTTTTATGAGTCACAAATTCTAGCCAGTACTAAACTTGGTACGAGTACTTATATAATACGATAACTTAAAAGAGCTGATTTTCAAAAATTTCAAAGCACATTTCTTTATGCTTTCACTTATCTAGGACAACTTTATAAAGGTAATATGTATTTAATTCAAAGGATCACATAAACTATATTTAACCTTTTTAAAAGCTCCGGTATTATGCGTAGAGCCTCCAGGCCTTTGGGCTCATTCATTGAACCTTTAAAAAGGCGTATTCGGCCAGTCATCGTGAACACGTGGCGTATAGAGATGTTTTCTAGTAAAAAGACACATGGTTTGGTAACTAATAGTAAAAATAGTTGTTTGTAGTGTTTTTTGATGAAGATTTAACGATAAAATAAAATCACTGAATATATTTTTTACAGAATTGAAAAAGATTTATATACCTACACTATATGAATAGGTACCCACATAAATAATTATTTCAACAATATGTTTGCCAAGTCGTCATAACAACCGCCTACTCACTATTAATCTATATACATGTATACATATAATATTATTTTAAGCTGTAACAAAATGTGTGGTCATTTCATTAATCAAATAACTGAATTCTGAAATCAGTTTGATCTTAATTGAATTAAAAAATAAAGGTTTAACTGGCTAACCATCAACTAACAGTACCGACCACAAATAAATTACTGTTCGGATTTAAACGTTACGTCAATGGTTCATGGTTGATCCGTCGGTTGTAAACCCACAATTTATACTTCATTATTTTCCTATTGAATAAAATTTTGTAAAAAACATATTTTTGGCATTACTTTTTTATTAAATCTCCATACTTTTTTCTAATACTTCACAACTATTTATTATATTATAATTAGGATACATCAATCTTGTCAATAATCTACATAATCTTCATAATTAATCGGATTATTTGTGTGTAAAATTAAAACAGAGTACGAACGAAGCCGCGGTATAGAAGTAAACCTGCCTCTTTATTCTATGACCCACAGGTAACCGCCGATAAGCGTCCCAATACACGAATAGATTAACATGTGTGTTAGTCAAATAGCTATGTTATATCCTGTGGTGTTACTCGTATTTCTAAGGTCATTTTATTTTTAACTTGTGCCAATTTTTGTGTACTTAAACCTACCTGGCGCAATATAAACATGTACGTTTGTATATTGTAAAAGTCAACTATATGCTTGTTTAAATGTATCTCTCTATTTAACCAATAAATAAATGGGTTAAGCAACCAATATAAGCCATATAGAAACCAGCTAAAACTTAGTTCAAAATTCCAGTAAAAAGGCGCAGTTAAGTCGGCGAGCTAAGTGTAACATTTTCTTAAGTCGCGAGTTGAGGGTGAATTTGTCAAGTTTCCCGATTGCACATCGAGTAGTTTGACTTACTTATGTTTGGACTTCAGTTTGTCAGCAACTTGTGAGCAGTCAACGGAAATTGGTTTAAAGATGGACTCTCTGATCTAAACGTTAAAGCCTTAGAGGTTTAACTGACTTTGAAGTGCCTGAATTAATGATTGACTGTTCGGTTGACTTAGTGGATGTCATTTGTTAGTGTTTGGAACAAATATTGGTATTGCAAGTAGTTTAATCGCGGAGTCAGTTTATTTGAGGTCGAAATACTTTCTTTTTCTAGGATATTGTTAGAGTTTTGAAGCAAATTGTTTAACAAATAAATAGTATGCTACGTTAGTTACGCTAGTTATAATATTTTGTGAATTCGAATACGCTGTTGTTAAAGGTCCTAAGAATAATTACTTGGACTACAAAACTGTTTAATTACACGAAAGCTTAGCAACTATATCAACATCTGCAGCATCAGCTAACAAAATAACAAATAGAAACGTCAACAAAAAAAAAACAGCTATTACACTTCATCCTGTGTTCAAAGAAAAACACGACCACCATTGTGAAAGACAAAGAATATTTTAGATTTCAAAGCTTATTGTCTCAGCTGTTATCGAACCAGATAGTAAGAAAGTTCACCGCGTTGCACGTTGGAACAAGTTTTACTCTCACAACGTTTCTTCAGTGCTGTTGCGAGTAGCAAACAGAACTTCAAACTGCGTGAGTTCTCCGCCTTTTTGCCAACGCCCGGGTTTAGCTTAAACACTTTAAATACTAAAACTAAATAAATAAAGCTGTTTCTTTCCTGTTTTGTTCAGGTGTAATGGATACAAGTTACTGGTTACTACGGCTACAGGTTTTTATACAGATGAATAAAACCTTAGTAAATGATACATTAAATCTAATAATCTTTAAAAGTTATTGGAAATGATGATTAAGATTAGAAAGGGAAGCACAATAAAATAGTCATAATAATGATTTCTTGTGATGAGCTATATGTATCATCACGGAAAAGCCAGTTACAAAAAGTAATTTGATTCTTCATAAAATACAAAATTATTTTTAAAACAGACATATAGACAGTGAACACATACACTAACTATATTAGCGAACTAATGACACAACATATCGTTGACTAGTCGTTAGCGTGAGATAAGACGGCCAGCCCTCCCGTCAATAGTAATGACCGGCTTCTGAACACAGGTGAAAAGGGTAACTTTACATTCAAAATCAAGTTCTCAATAGCTATATAGAGTGTTTTTTCACAGTCATAGTGACATATTTTGGAATGGATTTTCACTTGTTCAGCTTAGAACAGGATGTATGAATATGAAGTAAGGACATGTATAATGTATGTCCCCGTACAATATCAAGTCGAGCGGCCACGCAGATAATTTGATTACACAAACAAACAATACCCGATCAGATCAAGTAAACAGATAAACTTTCCCATCAGTTCCAAGGATTAATCCCGTGTAACCGTAACCAAACATAAATTATATTTCAAGACAAAAAACACCACAAACTTTGATGAGTGAACTCAACCCTTCTGCCCGTGACGCTGAAAATTCCTCAAATACACCACATTCAGCAAAAATTCATTTAAACTTTCAATCTTAAAACAAAGTACATAAAACTTTATTTCCCTTGCACATGTTTGGCTCAGAGATTCATATGCTGGTGTGAAACAAAAAACTTTACAACACGAGACGTTTTAAACTTTAACTGCATTTGAATAAGGCTACATTTTACTTAAAGTGACTCGTAGTGTTGTTCGGTGCCGGGATTGCAAACTTCTTGCTTAGCACACTTTTGTTTCGCTGATAGTGGATAAATATTATTCGGAACTAGTTTCGGCCAGTTGATTCCAGTTTCAAACTGTTGGTTTTGATTAAAAGTCATTCAGGATGTTTTTAAATTTGTGTTTCTGCGCTTGCTGGATAAAATTAGTTTGGAAATATACGACGTAGTTTTATATTAATATTTTGGTTTCTGAACATGCAGTTGTTGTTTTCAGTTCCAAAGTTAATATAATGGTAAATTATTCACATTAAATTCTCATAAGCTTCTTGTGTTTTGAAAATGGAAATTATGTTGAAATGTTAAATTTATGATTTTAATGTTAATTCGGGTTTATCGTTCGTTGACTCGTGATGATAGCTAGCTAATAAAATACGTGAAGCACTCAGCCTATCAGCGAACAACACCGCAATTAATATCACTCAACACAAACTACATAATTTCATTGTTTACGTCCAAACAATTATAATCTATAGCAACTACATGCAATAAACTGCTAAAATGGCCGCCACAATAACAATTGAATCGTAAAGCTGATTATCTAACAGGGTTTGCGGCAGTAATGTTATAATGCACGCTCTATTCCCGGCTTGCATACAATATCCCGGTGACGGGAACAATGCAGTCCCGCGGGATCCCGGTAACGCGGGATGTGGGTATAACTTACTGTTATTAATACGTAACTGAGATTATAAAGATGCCAATTTTGGTGTATGCGGCGGTTGTGAGCGCGGGACACAATATATTGGAGCATTTGTTAGTTGTGCCTGGAGAATCCTTTGTTGTAACTTTTTCATATTGCACTTTATACCCTATGTTTCATAAAATAATAAGAGAAATATGAACTAAAACATGTCTGTGGCAAAATCTAGTAACATTTTCCTGGAAATTCGTAAAATAATATTATTTTGTAGTCACGTCTTCAGTATTTGTGAACGGAGACAAATATCACAGCAATCTGTCAATAAATAATTATAATATTATTAGTATAAAACAAATGAAAAACGTCTCTGACACTAAAACAAAGAGATTTGTTAGATTTTATTTATTGAACGTTTTATGATATTCAAAGTTTTATTTTTACGAAGATCTGAAACACATAAATCCGAGTTATCATGGCGACTATTGAAGATATCTATGAATTGATAATTCCCAGACAACCGTGGGAATGAAACAGGTTATACCTACTATTTTATAGAAATAAAATAACAACACAAAAGCTCTTCTCGGTATTATAGATGAAAAATAAAGAAAGACCATTCAATGGAAATCTTTTGGACTGCTATTTTAGTATTTTTTTTTTATTATATTCAATGTTTAAACCTTTTTGTCTATAGAAAAGCTGGATTCCTTTGATGATCGAAAGATACGACCGTAAGAAAAGTCTTAGAAGAATGTACCGCTGTTGTTTATCTTTTTTATGGCTATCTTCTTAAAAGACTATAAATTGAATGTGACTATGGTTTGGATTTGAAGGTTACAAAATATGAAAGGATAACGAAAAAGTATTTTAAGATATTTGAAATATTGTTTAACGTTTTATGACTATAAAAGGACTTAATCTTTGCTCTTTTGGTTGAGGAATATAATCTAGAAAAATGACAGTCTAATTCATTCGGACAGATTATTTTGCCAACAATAATTAATTAAAAATTAAAACTTAATCACAAACAACATGACAAAAATATAACCGATAACCGTTGGGGTAAACGAGTTCTAGAGTGGAGACCACGCCTCGGCAAACGTAGTGTAGGACGTCCTCAGGCACGGTGGAGTGATGACTTGCGCAAGACGGCTGGCAGGAGCTGGATGCGAGAAGCCGAAAATCGATCTCAGTGGCGTGCACTTGGAGAGGCCTATGTCCAGCAGTAGACTGCGATAGGCTGATGATGATGATGATGACAAAAATTGCATTTCGAAATAATTACTTTTTATGCATAGCACTATTTAAGTTACTTCTGCAAAAGATTGGCTTTAATCACCATAACCAATACCATAACAACTTTCAACACAACACCCAAACTTCTACAATTTCGAAAGTAAAAAGTATATACACTCACATACTCAGTGAGTGCAGTCTACGGTTTACAAAGCCGTTGCAAAGGTCCCCACTGGGGCAAGTTCTAAAGCGCGTCGCGAATGTGCGCGATACCAATCGCTTGTCGAAACCTGCGGAGTTTACGTCCTCCGCACTCCTGAGGAATGAATGGGACTTCAGTTTGTTGGGACAAAGTAGCATGTTGCTCGATATTTTTTTTTTTAATAGGTATATAAATAAGCGAATGGTATAGGGTAAATTAGGAATAATTTCGATGGTATAGATTAAATTAGGAAAGTGTTTTTTGGTCAATTGGTGCAGAAAAATTATAAAAATATTAATAACAATTTTAATAGCCTCATATTTTTGTCTGTTTATCCAACCAAACCTGATAACTAACAACGATACTATTTATGAGTGTAAGTTAGCGATATTTCGCTTTCAACACTTCTACATTTTGTTCAATTTCCACAAAAACAAAAACTCAAAATAATACACAAAACGCCGACCCACGCCGCACAAACAAAATTGCTTACAAAATTTAACTAAAAGTGCATAAAATGCATAAAATAACCTGACTACAAACTGAAGACACAGATATGCAAAACTGTACAACGTTATTTACATAATCCATGGCAAGAAGCCGACCGTCGACGTGTGCCCCTTGTAAATAGAATAAAACCCATTTATCCTGGGGCTAAACTGTGCCCCGATGGATAAGGCTGGAATTACGCCGACCTGGGTTCTGGTTTCGGCCTAGATATAGTTTCGGCTGAAATTCTAACATCACATTTCAGCTCAATTTATGTTGACTAATAATTTTATATGTAGAGCTGGTTCAAAGTTATGATAACATATAGGTAGGTATGTATGTCTGTCTTTATGATGTTAAGACTACGCGTCGCTTATATTGTATTTGTTTTGTAACCATGCAACATATAATAAACTAGCTTCCGCCCGCGGCTTCGCCCGCGTAGAGTTCGGTTATATCACGTTTCCAAGAGATTTCTTCAAAAGTCCGGGATAAAAACTATCCTATGTTCTTTATCAAGGTCAACTCTATTTCTGTACCAAATTTTATTAAAATCAGTTCAGTGGTTTAGACGTGAAAGCGTAACAGACAGACAGACAGACAGAGTTACTTTCGCATTTATAATATTATAGTAGGGATAACAATAATAACCTATAGTTAAACACGTCAAAACTTCATCAGTTCCTATTGAAAATGAGAATGTACTGATTCAGTAAGAGTTTATTATTACCCCTTTTTTATCAGATACACAATCATGCTCAGCTGTTTCCATACGGTTTCGGCTTTCGGCCTATTTTCGACACTCACGCACTCTTCACTATACCAAATCACTATGATGCTAGTTTTTAGGCGCGAACACACTTGCACATTGTTGTCACGCGCACTCGTCTGCACTCGCTGCCCTGTTTATAATACAAAAAACTCCGCCAACATGATCTTTTACATTTTGAATTAAATATGAAATTGTGTGCCTGAAAGAAAATGTGAGATTTTTGTTGAAATTGCGTGAGATCATTTGGAATAGTTTTTAAAGGTTACTGCTTTATCCTGCTTTGTTGAAGACACACATTTATGCAACAATGTGAAGAGTATAAAAGCAGTTGAACATATTTGTTTCTCAGGAAGCACAGTGTCACCTCTGGGGTTTTGAAATTGTCTGATAAATAATCAACTACGTCATTCTCGCAATCCGCTACGCACATTATGTATAAAAATTACCAAAGAGTTCTAATTTGGTCAATAAGGTTCATTTAGTGAAAAGTTAAATCTAGTAGTACTCGTTACGTCTACAGGCACAGTCCGCACTAATTTCTCAAGAGTCTTGCGTTTTAGGCATAAACTACCTTAGCCATAAAACACTGCGAGCTTAGCCACTAAGTGGTATTTCTTAGAAGAAAATGATACTAAGATAGATAAATCTCTAACAAAATTGTGGTTCAAATTGATAAAAGTGCTTTCGCATGGGCGAATTATCTCGTTTGAAGATTTAGTATGAAAAATTGACATAAATTTTAGGCCTCTCAGAAAACCTCACTAAAGTTTAGTTGACTAGACATAAAATAACTGTTTGAACGCCTATCAAGGTAAAAAAGGTCATTTCTACATTCATCATCCTCCGAGCCTTTTTCCCAATCCTGTTGGGGTCGGCTTCCAGTCTAACCGGATTCAGCTGAGTACCAGTGCTTTACAAGAAGCGACTGCCTATCTGACCTCCTCAACCCAGTTCCCCGGGCAACCCGATACCCCTTGGTTAGACTGGTGTCAGACTTACTTACTGGCTTCTGACTACCCGTAACGACTGTCAAGGATGTTCAATGACAGCCGGGACCTACAGTTTAACGTGCCATCCGAAACACAGTCAATGGTGTCTAAGATATACTTAGAAAGTACATACAAACTTAGAAAAGTTGCATTGGTACTTGCCTGACCTAGGATCGAACCCGCGCCCTCATACTTGAGAGGTTGGTCCTTTACCCACTAGGCCACCACGACAGGTCATTTCTACATTACTACTTACATTTACTTTCTAACATTTCAAATAGGTACCCCTTTTTTGGAAATACGGTATACCCTTTCAGAGGTACTAGATGATGTCACAAATAGCCAGTACACTCGAGCACACAAGTATCTTTACATAAGCTACAACGAGTAGCGAGGCTGGAGCCCAGCGAATTCAATTCCGCGCTAAAATTCAATAATATTGCCAATCGGCGGCTACAACAGCCCATTGTGTTTTCGAAACGTTTTTGTTGTGCGCCGACGGAACGCCGATGACTCTAAACTACGGAACCACTTTCGTGTCGCGTGCGAATTTTTAACGATCCGAAAAATTTCGCCTGAATTTTTAGCCTTTTGTTTTTTGACAAAATGTGAAAATATTTTGATGTGAAGTTTTCTAAGGTATTTGGTAGGATCATACCCATGTTTTATATGAGATCAAAATCAAATACTCAATGATCAATTTATGCAAAAGTAGATTCATAAGAGGTCCGATTTTAGGCTAGATTTATTTTCTTAAGTCTTTAAAAGCTTTTACTATTTACTCTTCACCTAGCCTACCTGTCCAAAGCCTAACATTGATTTATAAATAAATCTTATTCATTTCGTAAGCCAATCAGTTTACTTTTCTATACGTGATAGCTCGCTATTTGAAAACTATAATTATGTATTTACCGATTCTATCGTATACAGTACTTGATTGATAGCCGCATAGAATTTATAACTTCTAGACTTGTCATTGGTGTTTATATTTATTTACTCATTGAGGTATCATTCAAACGCATTAGTAAGAAAATATAGTGGTTTAGCTTTCATATGGTTATTTCGGCTCCAATTTTTTTTCTAGTGTTATCTTATATGAAACTCTTGAAAGACAGAAACTTCAGGAACATGACATTCAGAAAGACAAGATATTGTTTGAATAAACCTCTGTAAAGACAACGGTATTAATGCTCTATCCTTCTCCGTGTGAGAGGAGGCCTGTGCCCAGCAGTGTGACGATAAAAAGGCTGTAACAAACAACAACAACAAAGACAACGGTAAATAATTAATTGAAAATATTTTTAAATATAATCAAACACTTAATTCATTAAAACTTTATCATCATAAAAATGTGACACATTACAATTTAAAATATTCTCCAACAAATCTCTCTTATCACTTGAACTTAAATTATCTTCAACCCGAACATCACAAAAAGTAGGTACGAAATTCTGCCCTGTCTAGACGTTACGTGGTCTACATTTCACAGGAGCGTAATTAAGCGACTGGATTAGTTCGCGCGAGATTAATCTAACGATTTTAGATAGTAAATCACTTAGCATGATTGAGACGACTTGATTAATATTGAACTTATACAACTATGTGTACTATTTGCTTATTTGTATGTTGCTTCAGGTGTGTTTTAGATTCACTGTTTACGCTTATCTGCTTGTGTAAGTTTACAAGATAGGTATTGGTTAAACAAGAATTTCCTGGAATAAGATTCACAATTGTAAGCTTATAAACAGTTAACTGTGTGTCGATATTTTATTTACGATAGCTGATATGCCATGCTTGTGTGTGTGTGATGCACATTGTCTTTTTATGCGTAAGCTCGAGAAAGCTCAGTAGCGACTGATTTACCGAATTTCATGTCACGACATTCCACATTTACAGTTATTTTTATACATTAACCCCCTTACTTATAAAAATCACCTTCTAAGCAACATTTTAACTAATCACTACTTAAAGTCTTAAGTAGTGATTAAATGTTAGTTAAGACATGCTTAAGCAACGTTTATAAGTAAGAATTTTCTTAAACACCCCTTAAGTATTACTTATTATATAATTCACGTTTATAAGTAAGGCTGTAAACTTATATGTCCTTTACCTCTTTTGAAAACATGACCTTCACATTATGTCGAGATCACTTTTATAATTACCCATTAAAATAAAGTTTAATTTCAATTACCAGTAACAAACACAATCAAGCAGTGATGACGTCATTAGTTAAAATTGCCCACCAGTAATTACTAATAACAATTACGTGTTTCAAGGTTAAAATTAAATTTAACTTGAGTGTGGGCGTGACCCCCGCATGGGAGGGGCACCGCCGGGTCCTCGTCGAGGCTTTGGGCGGCGGCGACCTCTCGCGTCCGGCCCTGGTTCAGGCCATGGTCCGGGGCGAGAGAACCCCAGCGGGGCCCAGCAGGGCCAAGGCCTGCCGGGGCTGCGGGTTGTTCGAAAGAGATACCGCGGCCCTGGTACATAAAAGGCCTATGACGGAACACGACGGTTTTTAGTCAGTAAGAGTCTGACACTCCCTCACCGCTGCTAACCCACAGAGGGAGGGGTCATTTGATGATTTTTAACGTCGGAAAAAAAAAAAAAAAAAAGTGTGGGCGTGACTATTTGGAGCAGAGAAACTAATCATGTTTCATATTACCGTTGTATCGCTAACCATGTTATGACTTGTAATTTTGTGGGCCAAATCGTGTGTGAACGTTGATTTATTCGCTATAGTTTATTCTTTTATGGGTTAATTAGTAAATAATATAAGTTAAATCATGAATGACCCATTAAAGGCGGGTATTTATAGCTGTTTTACAGCGTTATTATAATATACTAGTTTGTACCAGCCGTTTCACCACGTCAAAGGGGATGTTCTGTCGCACCCGGACACAATATAGCCTAAGTTACTCCAGGATACTGTTGCTTCCCAACAGTGAAAGAATTTATCAAATCTGTTTAGTAGTTTTCGAGGCTTCAAGGTACGAAAAAACGTGTCTCCTGTTTATTTAATTAGTGAAGATATAGACCAGAAAAATATCGAAAACAGATTAGATAGGTAGATTAGATGACCTTTGAAGAAGAAGATTCGCAAAATCAGGTGATCAAACATCTGATTACTATCCTCCGATGCAGCCATATGTCTGACACACTAAGTGGGGGTAACAATGAGTCGACGAGGCAGGTCAGGGGTGCCAAACATTGGCTCAGGTTAACTGCATCGCGCATGCGTGGTGATCGCATTCTCTTAAACTCCTAGGCGTTGAATTATTGGTGATTAGTTCGTGATATACTGGTGATTTTGTAAGAAGTATTTATAGAATTATATAAAAACAAAACAGAACTAGGAATGATCTGCTGTTACTAAAAATAATATAAAATTTGTGTCACCATTCCATCAAAGTTGTCTCAAAAGGGCTTTAGCGTGTTGGCTTCGACCACGTTCGCCTTCCAAAACTATGGAATTCTATAGTCCCGTTGTGAGGTGGAGACATAGGTACAAATATTAAAGTATTTGTAGTGTACATTATTTGGCTGTATATTTTCACACTAAATACCCGTGTAACCTTTGATACAAGCGTTGATATAATCATCAGCGTCATGTCCTAAATAAATATTAATTAACTCTATTCCATTGCTTACAAGTCTGTCTTACAAGCAGAGCCCGAAAGCAAACTAGTACAGGATAACCTAACATATCGAGTGTAACGATCTCGGTATCAAAAGCCTTCGTCCTGTCTGCCATCGCAAATACAGCCTCCTATATTTGAAAGGCAGAGGACTGGAAACTTTGCTTATATAGGTAGTGTGTACCCGTAAATCCAATATTATCTCAAATAGGAGCTGGGAATCTGAGTTTGTTTATGAACAAAAGAACTGAACCAATTATGACGTAGTTAAGTAAAGATATAAGGTCAGGTCAAGAAAGATTTAGGTCGATTATCATGTACACTACTTAAGTTTTATAGACCTATTATTCAATATGATGTTGCTGGCACTTTCCAGCACATGAAACATGGGACCTAGTGCATAATTAAATAGTATATAATTGCCAAATACAAATTCTATCAAACCATTGAGTGTTCACTCGCAGTCACAAATCTTATGTTAACTAGGTAGCAGAGATAATTAAGCGGACTCCAATTATGCTGCGTACCCAAATCATATAAAGCAGACGGTAATTATCAAATTTTCGCTAAACCCAAACAGATTAGTCTGGCCATAATCATGACACACTGAATTCGCATGATACTGCCACATTTATTATATCCTGGATTAATGACTTTAGTATTTATGTTTATGTGTTTATTAGTATTTATACTTTCAGATTATATGTTACCTCTTAGGTTGTAGCTGTTACTTTTTTAATACCACCTCTTTGAAATCTATATAGGCATGTAGCTTGTTCTATCAAAGATATATGTAATAACACAATATAAAAAAAAAACATTGATCTCGACTCCTTCAGGTTCTATAATAATTTAAGCATCTTCAACCATATAAAACCTTATTTTCTAAAACTTCTTAAACCCAATGCACATACAGACCAACAATCTAAAGTCGGCCATTGACAAAAGATTACCCCCCATCTCTGGTCCATCGTGTAATAACGAGTGCGGTGTCAAACGCTGCCTCAATGAAATAATTATATTACATGTACTTACATACACTGTACATATAAAAAAAAACTGAATTAACTGAACTATTTCCCTAAGCAACTCAATATAAGAAAAAAATTAGAAATATTTTCTATTTTTTCTTTTTCTTTTTTCTGGAACCCACCCCAACGTAGTTGGCAAAAGGCTCGGAGGATGATGAATAGAAATATCTTCTTTTCAAGATCAAAATTATTGTACTTTCAGAATACATACAACAACAAAAAAACATATTTCCAAAAAATTACATCAGAGCACAATCCAAAGACGGCCATTGACAAAAGATTACCCCCCATCTCTGGTCCATGGTGTAATAACGAGAGGTATCAAACGCTGCCGTTTTCCGATATTGATGAGTCGAGAGCTGACGTCCACCGCGCTATGAATCACTGGCATTACCTGATGCCGGTACCATGAGATGTGAGATAATCGACAGATAGAACGGTTGGAATACATTACTTGGTGAACGAGTCAATACTTTGACGTGAATTATTGTGTGTTCTTTAGACTAGTGAATTGAGCCGTAATATGTCGTCAATATACATATATAAATAGAAAGTAAAGGTAAATTAAATAATCAAAATTTAAAAATTAATTCAGTATAATAAACTGCTGACTTTACGAGTTAGTAAGCAAATAGTTCCCTAAATATTTGACAGGTGAAAGCACAGTTTCAAATCCTGATTGTCATTAAATCGACATAGCATTTTTTTTCAAGAAATTTTCGTCTTATGCTAACATAATATCTAGAATAAGACACAAAAACCACCTAACTTCTGTCAAAAAATGAAATCAAATCCACCCCGCAATGTACATCATCCACTGACATACAACCGTTAGTTGTTATCGCTTTACAGAGCAGTATTGGTGCAACGCATCAGGCGAAACAGCGTGATGTATGCAGCCGCTGCAGCGTTTAAATTTAATGCTTAATGAGCTCGAAACATGCTGCTCCAGGATTAACAAGAACAAACCGATTTAGTAGACGGTGTAGCTTGATTGTGGTCGACCGTTTTGGGGCTATCACTCAGTTTTGTACGAACAAAGTTATAATTGCTTATTGGTAGATAGTTCTATTTTTTGTGGATGTGAGTCAATAACTATCGGATCGGATCCGATCAGAGTGAGGTACTAATTTTGAGTTCAAAGTTTATGTAACTGGAAATAAAAAAAAGTTGATTCAAAACCATGACACTGAAACATAAGACTAGAAATGCAATTTAAAAAGTATTAATCACGGCACCTAGTTCAATGTTCCAGAAAAGTCACGACTGCGACCAACAAAAAACAAATGAGGCATTAGCATTTTTCTTAAAAACAAAAGAACTCATAGTGTCAGCTGTTCATTTTCCCGCGCAGATTGTAAACGCCATTGAGAAATAACGGCTATCAATTGATCAAGGCTTTGTGCATTCTTGCAATAAAACAAACTCGTCCCTGACTTTGTAAGCAGTGCTTTTATATACAGCAAATTTTTATAATAAGGAACTTTTATCAGCGCACTCATTTTTACTTAAAAAGTTATAAAAAGATGTGGAAACATTTCCAATAACTAGACGTAGTATAGAATGGTTTTTGCAGTTTTTTTTCTGTGGACGTTAATTGGATACTGTAATAATTCTTTCGTCTAGTCTCGAAGTATCATACATGAAATAAAATTACCTGTTATAATTTCTAGAATATGAATTTATGAATTGACTACATTCTCTTACGTTTGTTTCCTCGATTTCTCATACGACGACGATAAATTAATTTTGGAATTAACAAACAATACAACTAGGATTACAGACAGCAAAGCTGTATTTAGCCGCTACAATCAATACGTCCAAGCCCAGCACAATACTAGTTAACCCCGCTGTCAAAGTTGCTAACAGTCGGTTAAACCATCTCTAAACATTAGCGAAACAGAACTAAGTTTACGATGATGCTGCCCCAACTGCAGTAATTCCATCGACTCGCCGACTGCATAATGCATCTCTGCACTTACACTGTGCACCTCTCACGATGGCCCGCCGTCAGACGATCCGTGCGCTTCATTTAACACGACCATTACACTTACAAGACCATCCATTGCTGCTTTTGTACGGTCCACAATTTTGGTCGTTTCATATTCAAGCGGTAATGTATGTTGAAGTTTTATGATAAAAGTTAGTAGTGGTAAAAATGATGGTGTATTCTAGTAGAGGTTTTGGGAAGCGCTCGTTGCAAAAGCAATAACTCGAGTGTGCATTGACGAACGCGTTTCGAGTGTCGGCCTCTTAACTAAGACGGAGATCGGTTTGAATGCCTCTTTGTTGGCGGGACGTTACGTTACTGTTTCTTCTATCGGATCGAGCCATTGTGGATTTATGGGTTTACTGCCGGCGTCAAATTAGACCGTTTTTGTGTTTCAGTTAAGAGCGAGCTGTGAGTTTCAGTTGTGAATGGTGGTGCTTTTGTTGGAATTTGTTTTTGGTAAAATGAGGGTGAATTTGAAATTATGCATTTAGAATTTTATTAATATTGAATTATTGTTGCATGTATTTTTTGCAATTTATTTGGAAATGTTTAAAAGTACAGTTTTTTTTTACCAAAGCCAAACGTAAACATTTACTATTTGCTTTTTAATTTAGTATAATTGTTATAGACTACAGTAGATTCTTATCACTTCATAATTAATAATAATTTCAAAGAAATTGACACAATTAACTTTATTAACTTCATATGATTTCCGAACAATTTCTTTTGACATCCCAAAACTGAGATCCCAAGATCAAAGTGGATCTTAGCAAATGAGTCCACTCTCACACTTAAGACGAATGCAAATTGAAGAATTGGATTAGCAAAGATTCCATTAAGGCTTGCTTCGTCACAATTATCAGGCAAGTTCAATTGATTTAGGCTAAGCTATTAGCCAGGGGCACTCGGACCTGACCCAATTATATCACGTAATTGCCAGCCGACCTTACAAATTCCATACATTATTAAACGTTTTATTACAATTTATGGCAATAACCGGACCGTTAAGTGTGTTTATATTTGACGTTAATAAGGGATGTGAAATTGTAATTGGAAATTAATTATTTATTGGCCATTATGGATTTGGGCTTATCAGTTTCGTGGTTGTTAATGTATATTCGTGCTGTTGACGTGTGGATTGATTTAAATTAAGGCTCTATAAAAAACATTGCATTAGTCTTTGGACTGCGTAATATTTTGTCTATTGATAACTATTCAAAGAGATTGGACCAGCAATTGCTTTTTTAAAAAACTCTTCTAGAGAACAAGCAATCCAGCTAATAATTAATTTCAGTTGCGTCCGCGAGCGCCCACTGAACGATGTGAAATCGCCCCGCTACGTACAGAATTTTGATTGCTGCGTACATGCTACGCGGCTACGCCGTAGCGCTACGGCCTACGAGCTATTTCGTGCATACCGTAGTATGAATAATGCGATCGTTGGGTTTCATCGATCGATATTTTGAACATTAAAATGGGTTAATCTGATGAATTACGTCATATGCGATATTTTATATATAATTTATTTGAACTGATATTCATGTTACGATATTTTAATTTTTCAATAAATCTTCACAAATAATTTGCAAAATATTTGATATTCATTACCGATGCAATATTTTACAATAATATCGTACATTGCGTGACTAATGAATATGAAATCGTTTTGTTCATTTTACATTATGATACGATACTCGTGTGTAATAAACTGTAATAAATTGCAATCAGCTACTTATTACCCGTTGATGCTGAGTTGATGATGATGGAAATTTCAATATTAATTACATACTTTAAAATAATAATCATCTCAACTATCAGTATGCTATGTCTGTATCTATGAAAACTACCTTAAAAAGAACTGAAAACTCTGGATTATCTTTCTTTGCGCTTCTCATTCTCAGACAATGTGTCACCCTAAATATGACATCCAAATCAAAAATATCATTTCAGAATATTCGGTTTGGTAACTGCAACAGTAATTCTAAAACTACTCTTACCGACAAAAATTACAAAAATACCAATGAAGAAACTCTCTTTTTACACAAGAAATAAAAATAAAATTATGAATCCTTTTCCCAGCCAATGGAAGTAATTCTAAAGAAGTATGTAATTAACCAAGCAAAGTAGCTCTCCTACAAAAATCCTTCGACTTCGAATTGCAAATTAATCGTCTCACTTGGCGCGGTATCTTTCGTTGCGCGGTATCTTTCGTTGCGCGCTTAGTTAGATTTATGGCAAATGCCTGCTATGGTTAAGCAGCAATGGATACTGAATATTCTGAATATTGCACTTTTATGCATATGTGGAACTATATGTATTCATAAGCCGATTGCAGGAGAATTGTGGATTTTGTACTAAATAAAAATATAATTTGGAATAAAAATTTATAAGGTGCATTTTGACAAACCAACGACCACATAACGAGGTTCTTGAGAGGTGCTTGAACCAAAATACGTGTGAGTCCGGGCACCTTTATAACCATACTGAAGAACCAAGTGTATACCATAAGGACTATTTAGAAGAATAAAAGTGGTAGAAAGTGTACTGTCTACTCAACCGCCGTATGTAGGGAAGTGGACGTTTTAATATAGCCATGGTCAATATTCGCAAAAATCGAACTGTAAATCACACTTAAATTAATTTTATAATAACAGAATTTTTAAATCTGAGAAGCACACTTAACTTTACCACAGTCCCCAAAAAAGTAAAGTCCATCTAAATACTTAAATCTTAATCCTTGCAGCGATTAAAACAGCTGCAAGGTTGAGAGCAAGTTAAACGAGTTTTAGGAAACAGCCGATTGATTTATGAAGTTAACTTTGAGATAGTTTAGCGGTTCGTATTTCCTCGATTACCTTACTGAGATTTGGGTCTCGGTTATCTGCATGACCTGTGTCTGAGATAAAGTGGTAATAGGAAAAGTAGTTCACGACTTTCTTGAGCAACTTATTTTAAATGGGAGTGTGAAATTTTTGGAGTGAAAATGGGGTGTTTGGTCGCGTAATGTTAGGGGAACGGTTGCAGATCACTAGTTTTGTTGTGATGTCTGAAATAGATCATCTTATAGATTTATGTGCTGACAGTTTATGTAATCAAGACAATGTTTATTTTATCTATGTACTTAAGTTTTCCTTGAATAGCAAAGGAAATGATTAAAAATTGTCTTGATGATGATGACGAGTCAAGAACTATCTCATGCATTAAAACCAATATTTTTCCTAGATCACACATCAAACTACCAAACTAAATGCCCTAATAAATAATTGTATCACGTTCTAATTCCGTCATTACATTCATCAAAAGAGCCGTCTTACTAGCGCCGGTGGACAGCGCCATCTATCGGTGCGCGGCGGCAGTTAATCTCGTCTCGGCCATTTGCCGCGACAAATCACCTCCCGCTCTGCACTCTAAAACTACGTAACGTATTGCTTTCAATTTTACTGACTGTACGTTTCTTTGTATGCTAGATTACGTTAATGATTCATGGTGGAGGTTTGTTATATTTTATTGTGATGAATTGATTTATTGGTATCGATTGTATCGAGTTAGTTGAAGATGAATTATAATTCTGACACATAGTCTAAAACTTAGTTTAATGTTTCGAGAATTACTTGCCCGAGATCTACTGCTGTGAATTTCCTAGCCGGGTGAAGTTTTTTTGATGATGTGTTTTGCAGTTACTGGCCGGATTTACGGAAAAATATGGACTTATAAAAAATATTCGACGTACAAAGTACATACATTTAGCATTAAAGTGAAACCTTTACCAAAATTACAACTAAAGCTCCACTTCACTATAAAACTTAACAAAATCATGTACAAATACTACGAACATTTTATAACACAAAAATGAAATACGAAACTCCGCTACATAGCGTATTTAACCATCCTTTAATTCTTTCAACTATTCCGCAGAAGAAAATGTAGGAAACTGTAGGTACACGGCTTTTACAGTTAATGTAAACACTAGCAACTAATTACTGCTTTTACACGCCCACTTTGACTTTAAATAGTATTAGCAGCAGCAGTTACTGCTATAAATTGCTGTTCTTTAAAATGTGAGCGAAATAAAATAGGTATTTATGGAAGAAAAGGTGTATGCGCGTTGAGTAACGAGTGACGCTCAACTGTGAACGGTCTCGTGTTCTTTTGTTGAGGCTTTGTGTCATAGTAGTGGTTAGTACTGGATATTTTTATATAGTGTTTGTTTTGTAATTATTCAAATGCTGTTTCCAATCCTGCGTTCATGTTATACCCTTCTCTTTTCAGATGTGTTTGCTCCAGAAACAGTGGAATCTTGTACTCTTTCTCTGGACGATGAATATCGAAAGGTTTTTATTTTAAACACATAGTGATTACGTCCCGATTGTGTACTATGAAGAGCTTACATTTGGATTCCAATAAACTTTTGACTTTTCCAGGTTTTAATACTGTAGTTACATTCTTGCATTGTATATTTCTATTTTAATATTTTTGATTTCTTATATTGCTAAAAAGAACTTCGGAGACGTATAATCATAATTTCCCAAGCATCAAATATGAAAGAAAATCATTGAAATGAAACTCAAATCACTCTCTCGTAATACTCAAGAATCAATAAAGATCGTAGAATAGAACAAATCTACTTCAAAAATAAATTCTAAGAAACTTTATCACTCTTCGTTCGGTACAAAAGAACCCTCAAATAATACTGTAACAATAAAACTGGACCAGGAACTATTTCTCCACATAAAACTGATTGAAAAGAACAAAGGTCCTCACAACGACAGGTCTCTACGAACAATAATTTAATATAGACGAAGAATCATAAAGTATAATTAAAAATACTTCCGATAAAAAGTCTTTAAAGAATCTCACAAATTGGAAAGTTATTAAATCAAACTATCGAGCTGTAACATCCGCTATACCAACGTACCGCCCCGTAGATTTCATTAGACTTAATTGAAAAATAAAAAGAATTCCTTTACTTACATCGCATTCAGTCTTGCCTGCCATCCCGCAGTTTAGTCTACAAATGCTATCGTCTCTTCCTCATCCTTACCGAATATAAACTCTTCTATTTTACTTAAAACCACAAACTTATCATCTTACACATAAGTTTCATTTTCGTTTATCATCAAATCAGATCTTACGACCTTTTCTCCAGAAGTCACTTAAACAGTGAGATCAAAATCTTCAATACGATTATAGACTTTAGATTTCAGTAATAAAATTCTTTTCTGTTTGCGCGTTGGTTTTATAAAAAGATCTTCTAATACCGAGGGGAAAGTTGCCAGTACTAAGTGCATCGAGATCGGTGTACGTGCATCCGCCGACGATGTCAGTTGGAAATTTCTCGTTACCGCAATAATCCACCATCGGGTATAGCGTTTTGCAATATTTTACAATTTCACGTGAGCGCTCAGAAGCGGCCGGCTCGCAAAGGAAATACTTTCATACAATTTCTTTGAGCTGGTATATTGTGGCCGGTAACAAAGAAGATTCTTAGCACTTGTCCGTCGTAATGCTGACCAACTGAGTGGAGACTCACGTGCATTGTTGCTGACGTCACGAATGTTCAACTTAATTGGAAATCAATGATAGAAGAAATAAATGCTGCCAATAATTCTATGTAGAAGAATCTGGAATAAACTTTTCTAGTACCTAAAGCACTTAAAATTTGATAGAAGTAGCTTGAAGGATATAAAAATACTCGTACATAAAGCCAAGAAGGTAATAAAGAAATCAGCTCGTGTAGGTAGGAGGCACATACGTAAGGCACATACACATAAATACTTAGAAGTGGGAGGTGCAGTTTAAATATTAGCAGAGCAGAGACGTTACGCCCGGTGCGTGCGCGAATACGGAATGAAGGGCCCGTTTGAACTGCCGCCCGCAGACTTTGCTCACTTTTACCTTACCTTTTTGTAAGTTCCAGCATTATCACAAATAGAAAAAAATGTACGTTACAATTTTGTTGAAACTAAACAGACTATGAAATGTAATTTTGAACAAGGTTTTGAACAAGTATTTTTTTCATGTGCATTTTAATGATGGTGTAGATTATAAAATAAAAACAAAAGCGCGCTGCTGTAGTTTATAGTTGAAAAGGATTATGTAGAACAAAAATAAAATCAAAGACCAGACATAAACAAATTAAGAAGCTCAAGAACTCAAGGTCAAACCGCTCGATCAACTAAAACAAGCAAACTCAATAAGCTGACACCCAAAGGACCAGTTTCAAGAAATAACATAATCTCAAGTCATAAGCAATAATAATAGACAAGCAATAAATAAAGTTTTGATGACAAATCCCGTGTTTACGGCGCCCTCGCTCCGAACACAATATAATACTAATCCCCGAACGACTTCGCGATATGTTTACACACGACTTATGATACTATAAACTGATGTCTTGTACCTACAACGAATATTATACTAGCAAAATCTTTATTGTTTCTAGAAATATGTTTAACTTTTTTTGATGCTCAGATTGCTTGTTTTGAATTAGATGTGATCGTGATTTTTGATTTTATTGACAGTTTGAGTGTTTTTAAGTGATTGAAGTTATGTTCAGATCTTGTTAGCATTATGGCCTGTTAATAAATATTTATTAGTTAAGATTTTTTAAGGTCTTATTTCAGTATTGTTTTCTTTTTAAGTTCAGAAATCGGAGTGTGGTAATAGAATTTTGTCAGCCAGAATTAATCTATAAATAGAACAATTCCAGTTATTCTAATTACTTAACCCAAACTAAAACGTACAAAATAAACAAGACAAGAAAAAAAACCGCTATTGACAAAATAAATGACAAAACAACTCAAATTTTCCGTACAAAGGGACCAAAAAATACATTTTCCCATAATTACATATACGGGTAAATATGGGTTGCCACACAAGGAGGCTTCGTCTCGTTTCATATCACAAGACCCTCCCGGCTGTTACTGAAAAGCGATATTGAAATCCCTGGGGGCTGCGAGTGCCGTCGAAACATTGTTTCAGATTCAGGTGTCAAATTTTCCATTGTCTTGTCAGGAAACATGAAATAAGCTCCGGCGGGTTGCTTCTTTTTGAGGTAGGTTGTGCTTTTTTAGTTTGGGTCCATTTTTTTGCTCGGGCTTCGTAGTTTTATCCAGTAATAGTTTGATACTCAAGAGCCAGCTAAGTAAGTGTATACCTGTGTGTGTATCTTGTACTGTTAAAATATAAACCTGTACATAATTTAACATTGAGTTTGTTAACATTTTTTAAGTACCTACTCAGCAGAAGTATCAATATAATGTGTCTAGTTATTCTCTTGCAATTGAATCAATTTTAACGTCAACCCTAAAGTTTCTTCTTTAAAAGCCATATTGTTTTACTGAACTCAGAGGGACATTATTTCATTGCAAAATACATTCGTTCGAACGTAAATTGAAACAAATATCACATTACACTTACATTTCACATAAGAACGAGAAATATGAGTCTCCCTGGAGATGTTAAAAAAGTAGCGTTGCGAGCTCTGTGTCTACGGCTTTAAAAATGCCTTCAATGTCTTATGTTTAACGCTTCATTATACTAGAATATTCCAATACCACAAGATATCCGCCTCAGGGCAACTGAAATTACACGGGATTGCAACTCAAGGGATCAGCTTTGAAACCTTCCAGCTAACGTCAAAAAGAGCACTACGTAGGTATTTGAAAAAAATCCCCGGTCGAGACAAAGACGCACTACACATTCGCGCACCCCTCCCCCCACTCAATTGTCCTTACATCTTACATTTCTGCATCATATTCCGTCGCAATGAAAAGTAAAAACATTGCAGATAGAATTTGTGTAGTTGTAATTTGTACCTTATGGTGATGGGTTAGAATTGAATTTGGATCGTGGTTGTAATTCAGTAAATTCAGATGCAGGGAAAGACGAGAGTGGCTGAATTGAGGTGGAAGCCAAAGTGCGGAATAAAAGTGACGAGCTCGACTCGAATGGAATAAAGTGAGCGCTGTTGGCGAATTGGCGGCGAGTCGTTTCACTGCGCTGTTGATTGTAACATCGATTATAACGTTCATATTTTATTTGATCAAGTAAATTAAGCTTTTTGACTTATTTGGCTGAGTGATTTTATTCAGTTGCTATAAAATTGTATTATATATATATATTAAATTATTGTATATATTAAATTGTAGAGTTATTCTTAAATTATTTTGTTTAAATGAGAAATCTCCAGGTTTTTTTTTCACAACTGGATATTATGTTATGACTTTTTTCTGTTACATGGAGTAAAAATTTTTCTATACAGTAAATCACAAATAGCTAAGCTTTTCTGTTTATAATATTTACATTACGATTGAACGAAACAAAAAATTTACACATTTGTGCGAATTTGAATTCTGATCCCTATCCACCAAATGATTATCTGCATACAACATAACGAGATGTAGCACAAAGCGTGGTTTATTATCATCTGCAATAACATAAGCATGCTTAATCACACTATAAGCATACTGAACAGGGATTATAATTGTTAATGCCGTAGTTCCACTGGTCCTTAATGCACGCGCGCCACAATCCTCATTACCGGCAATCCGGTTATATTCCCGGGCAATGTGTTCCCGTGAAAATATGAACAATTTGTCCCCAGGCGATTACTGTAATGTTCAACACTATATTCCTATTTAAACAATTGGTTCAACTTGTTATTGATACTATTTGTTTTGTCTTTGTTTTGTTGCGTGGGTTTCTAGTCTAAATTGATTGTATTTTACTTGCTTTTGGTAGGCTTCTATGCTAACAAAGTAAGGTTCCTTTTGAAATATAAAACCAAAAGTATTCTTAATAAAGGACAAAATTAAGGTATTACAACCGAATAAAATCCCAAAAAAATCGGATCAATTCAAACAAAACAGCACATATGCGAACACGTAAACACAATGAAACATTAAAATTCTCAACAAGAAAATGAGCGCGGCCCAGCGGTAACCGGCCCACTTTATATTCAACAGAATCGATTGCTGCTGTAAAAGACTCTTTGAGTATTGAACAGAATTAGAATTTAAAATATATTGATTCCCTCATGAAATGCTTGGAGCTCCGATGAAATATTAAATGACTTGGTTTTTTTGCAATTGGCCGCGAGACCAGCTGAGGCGGCAGTAAAACGAATACGTGACTGCTAGAGAACTGCTCCAGTCTTATGTTATTAGGAAGCTAGCTTGATTGTGTAACACGGAACTTGCTGTTACGTGCTGTTTAGGATTTTTGAAACAGTCTGTTTTTGTGTGAAAAGCTTAGCTTGTTTTGTTAGGTAATTTCAGTGTTTATTTTTGAAATAACTGCTTTTATCCGGCTACTTCGTCGTTAAAAAGTATTTTTTCATCTTGGCCCAATCTATTATTTGGAACAGTATCCCATCTTTTTTGAATACATTTTTTTAAAAGAAGATTAGGTGTTTAAAATATACATTTTTCTCTGTTCCTATATTTCTGGTGTGCATTGGAATGGCTGTCACATTTTACGAAATACATTTCTGAAAATGTGCTTCGGCTAAACTAATTTACGTAATCTTTAGCAACAGTGATATATCACAGCTTAGCTAAAACTTCAGCTGTTTTAGGCACACATTTCCCATTGTGAATTAAAAATAAGCCAAATACGAGATAAACTTTAGAAGCAACATAAGTTATTCAAAGCCGCACAGAGCGTCGCGGCAAAGTGTCGGTTTGCAAGGCCTAAGTTCTAAAGTAGTTGCTAAGTTCCTCTAGCGCCAACCCTTCTGACTAATAGGTATTTAGATGTAATATGCAAGGCTTTATACCTAAGGAGATGCGTCGCACATCATAGTGTTACGTAACAGGTTATGTGTTGGCTGCTAATGCTAATAGGTGAAACTTTGAAGTTTGTGCTGGTTAACAAATAAAAATCGGAAAGTGTTTTACCTAACAATAAATGTAGTCCAAGTCAATTGAAGAGTATTTTTAAGCTATATTTTTTAAAGAAGTATCTACCTACGTACCTACCTACCTAAGTATATGTATTTTTTAGAAAATTTGGAAAAGAAGTGAAGGAGTATTATAACTGTTGATGTGTATTGCTATGCCATGACAGAGTGAGCGAAGACGAGATGAATGAAAAACGAAATTCAATTGGTTGTGTAAAAAATTTCTCCACTCTACTCCACTTGAAGTCTGGGCCTAAATTCATAAGCACTTCATCACTGTATGCCACCCAAACATCTCACATAACTCTACATCACGTTCCATCCAAACATTTGGTACAGCCAGTACCTGACTGACTTGAGAATATTAGTCAGCAGTCCAGCGAACAATTACTGGGCGTTAACGAGCGTTTGATTGCGACCTAATGTCGCCGCATCCGACTACAACCCTACTTTGTTCGTGTCACCAAGACGCGACTTTAGAACTTAACGCTAAGTTAGTATACTTCTTGTTAATTGTTGATAATTATTATAGTTTAGTTTGGATGTGCTTGTGGCTAAGTAAAGGACGGGTCAAGCGAGAATTAAGCAACGCTTTGCATGGATTTCCAGCTATGTCATAACAGGTGCATAATAAGGTTGAGTGAGAACATCATGCTGCCGATATTTAATGTTTGTCATCAACCTTCCACGTTTCTATTGACCACATCCTCCATATTTAAGTGACGAAGCTCCACATCGTTTCTTAATCAAAACAAACTACCATCAAAAAGTATGTTAATCACCTCCCAACTACGGAGTATCGTGCGAAACTCATCACGTATAGGTAACGAACGCATGGCCCCGCGTATAAACAACATGAATATTTTAGGGAGTGTATCAAAGTGGCCGATAAACGTCGGGATCCAATATCGGGCCCAAACAAAGGCTTACAAGAGTTTAGGGTACGCCCAGTGCACTGCATATTCAACGGGGCCAGAGTCAACACGTTAGTACAGGAGCTGGACTACTGGACAACCGGCATTTTGCTTTTGATGTTTGGTCCTCGGGTAAAAATAAACAGATTTCTGGGTAAAAGATGAGCATTAAAAAGTTATCTTATAATTTTGCAAAGGGGTCGGTTTTGAAGCCAGAATTGCAAAAATAATAATAAATTAAACATGAGTTACACATTGCTTACACATACTTTTAAGTAGGTAGATTACACCCGCGATTCCGTCTCTCGTCCCACACCTGGATATGAAGTGGATAACTTATCTCTGTCCCCAGGGAACCACCTATGTCCATGCCATTGCTAAGTCGGCTTAGCTTTTGCATATAAATATGTGTAAGAATGATGATCAAAAGTTTTTCTCTGTAATATATGATGTGTATGTGACTTAAATTACTTATATCCACAAAATATATGTCTGTCACCACATAAGTTACACAAAGCTACATTATGCACAAACTTAGAATAGAAGAACGAACTATGTCGGCGGCTTCTTATCCGTAAGTTGGCGAAGTAAGTGAAATTAATGATCTTTGTAAATAGCGGAGTCGTAACAGACTGATACTTAGTTCTGCGGTCGAGCAGCTGGCTTGCTTAACTTAACTTTTCTGTCTAACTGGAACTGGCTACAGACGTTATTTACTGTTTCATTTTAGGTATTTATGTTTCAAAATATTGAAATTTGTTTTAATTTAGTTAAATGTACTTCCTTTTGACTCAAAAGACTAGTGAAACTATATATTTATTTACTAGCGTACGTATTACTCGTATTTAAAAGAAACATTAGGAATTATTGCCAATGTTCTTAAAGTTCCTTTCGCAGCTTGTTGTCTCTGTTCCATTTTCTTTTAACCTATTCTATACTTGGATAATGTCGTACAGAATTTCTTTTTACAATTTTTCTACGATGAAAACATAAAGTTGAATCGCCCAGCTCCCGGCCTACACACACGCATCGCTGCCCCGTGACCAATATGTGAGCGTAGTCCCATATACCTTGCATTTGCATACTTTACACGCACTCATTAAACGCTGCCATATTGTTATTTATTGGAATTTTAATCAGCCAACTCATTAATAACGTTTTATCTGGAAAATATCCTGCATTATTGATGAATCACGTGCAATGCGTATCTAATTAAAAAAATCTCTTTCATTTTATGAATTCTTTTAAATAGTGATATTTAATTAACTGTATTTTGAACGCAAACAACTTTAGACTTTATTTGTACATTGGTAACAATCGGCTAATAAAGGATGTAAAAACAATAACTAGTCATCAATTGCATAATTTATTTAACAAATTAATCTTTCCACCATCAGTATCAATCTCGCCGATGCCATCAACCTCAAAAATATTCACTTATACAAAAATCTGCACGAGGTAGTTGAGCCCGACTCCCTTCTCGCTCTTGAAGCGCACGTTGACGAAGGAAGAGCCGACGCCTCCCGCGGTCACCGCGGGCTTGGTGTTCGACTTGTCTATGTCGATCGCTGATATGGCCTGGAATTAATAATGACGTGTGAAAATTATGTTTTTTTCTTTCAATAAATATGATGACATTCTTCAGCATTCTCTGTTCAGAAGTATAATGTGTAATTTATTAGGTAAAATATTTTTCCGAAAAACCTAATGATTCGATGACATAATCAGAACGAAAAAGTTGTAAACAGAGAGGCTCTGACAACAATTTTTTGTCATAGTGTAGGTCATGGTGTAGAGGTACATTAACTATTTAATTTTATGGTTGATTATTTGTAGCAAAGAACGCTTATTTAGCTATCTAGCTAATTTAACTGGACGATACAACTCTGAGATACATTTTTGGTTCCGATAACTTCCAAAAGTGACAAAAACAACTCACCTTAATAATCCTAGTGTTATTCGAATTGTAGAACACGTTCTTGGTTCTCGTCTTGAGAGGAACAGATCCTAGCTTGACAGTCTCCTGGTATCCCAACTGAGCATTGGCACTAGACCCCAATAGAAGGTCATCAGCCTTATATAGCGCGACACACAACACCAAGAGTACCAAAACATGTGAAACTACCGACATTTTGGAAATTTTTAAAAACAACTTATTCAAACAAAGGTTTAATCGGACTATGTTCTTGAAGATTTTTTCTGAAGAATTTATATTTCTTGTTCTATTGCACAATTGAGATAAAATGATACTGGAGATAAGTTAGTGAATCATTTTATCAGACAGATAGCTTGCATCTTATCGATCGGTTAGATAAGGAAGAGTTGACATTGGGTACGGAATGTATGTACTGAAACCTCTATGTTATGAATTTAAAGTTTGAGTCATTTCTTTTTACTGAATTTTAAATAGAAGGAAAGGATTTTAGAGTGCAGCTTATAGGTACTTGTGAATTTATCCTGAAGGTCATGTAATCGAGGTATCGACGCCCAATAAATTGCACTTTTTAATTGGCGCAACATATTCTTCTTTATAAAAATAAGTAACAGCTATATACAAATATGATTAAATATGTAATTTACGCAGTACTTGTATTTGCTATAACTATGATGGAAATCGTTGATTTAGTCCGCCGAAGTCTGTATTTCAAAAACAGGATTTGCTTATCTCTGTGGTGTTATCTTACAGACTTGTCAGTCGTTGTTTATATATTCATCATCAGTGTTATTCCAGTGGGATTATCCGGCAATGTATGACTTTAAAATGTCCTATGAGTTCAATGACTTTTTTATATTATGAAAAACTCAACAATTGCTTATTTTAAAAACGAACTATTAATTGTCAATTAGTTTCGTAGCACACCAAAATCCTATAGGTAGTAAAAAATCTATTAGGAAACTCAATTTATGACGTACTAAATAACCTCAAACGCTAGTTTTCGAGCGTAAAATATCACTTAGCAGTTGGAACATGAGAAAGTGATTCAACGTACCCAATCCGTCGGCTTGTACGGCTTTATCAGAACTTGGACACATTAGTACCAGATGCGGCGATGTGGAACGACTCCAACTTATTTTTTATCCCGTTCGCATTTGAGGGTTATGATGCCATCTATTACTGGTCGCCCCTTATTCATCAGCTGACTTTCGAAAGGTTTTCTCTTTTTGTGCTAATTGATTGAAGGGTTGTTGTAGGCTCTGTTTCAAAATATGTGCTCTAAAATCTTGAATCTACAGATTTTTGAAGCATTTAAAAAAAAAATAGGTAATTTTGAAAAACTCTTAAATAAAAACCGGCCAAGTGCACGAAGGGTTCCGTACCATCCAAACTAATATTCTATATATATTTAGCGATATCGAGCAAAAATGAGCAACAAAATCATGTTTGTTGTATGGGAGCCCCCAATATATATTTTTTTTTTTTTTTTAAGTTAAGTATTTCTAGTATTTAAAAAAATTTTACACAAATGTACACACTATATATATATACAAACTTAAACTACTTATCTTTATACAGAACTAAAAATAAAATACTATATACAAAATATATATAAACATAAAACATAATATAAAAGGGCACCGATCAGGCGTCGAAGTATTCCTCCACATCACTGTCACCCAATATATTTATTTTATTCTAGTTTTTAGTATTTGTTGTTAGAGCGGCAACAGAAATACATCATCTGTGAAAATTTCAACTCTCTAACGATCACTGTTCATGAGATACAGCCTGGTGATAGACGGACGGACGCACAGACGGACAGAGGAGCGTGTACGGAACCCTAAAAATTAAGTCTATTCATTTTTGGACTGTAATTTATTGGTGTCGAATTTGCGGTCGGCAGCGTGTTTTCTTCTACCATATTTTCCTTATTGACTAGACTTGGTAATAGTATAGAACAATTCTAGAAAAAATGCGTCATGATCACTTAGAAAACCTGCAGATAAATATGTATTTGGGTATATCATTATCATGTCTTATTTATCTTCACAAGTATTTCCTCTTCTTCTGCGTACGCATGTACTGGAACTATTTTCATTCGAAATACATTTTACCCATTTAACTTTTTTAAAAACATTTCATCAGTTTTTCATTACTATTGTACACAAACCCACGCCTAACTTTTGTGTGTAGGCAGACACTAGCAAAATGATTAACATTTGAAGTTTAAATGATACTACCATTTCAAAATGTCACACAGCCAACTAATAGTGTTTGTAAAAAGTCAATATAAGTAAATCAAAAAAAGATTTCTATCAAAGTTGTAGGTAGTAGTCACGCGATAGTTCGCCATTGTTCCGAGTCGCGCGATTGGTTCCGTATCGCGCTATTGGTTCGACAAAACAATGACAAATAGAACTTTGTGTTATTACCGTTTATTTATGGCGTTGTGAACTGTTCCGATGTATGCTTGATAAGCTATTGTGAAGTTCATGGTGACATGTCACTGTGGAATATTGAATATTGTGATTGTTTTGGTATTTATAGTCTTTATGAGCGTAATTAGAATTTATTAAGTTGACTGTAAATGATAGAAAATGCATTTTTGATGCCATTGTTTTCTCATTTGACAGTCTTGAATTCGATAACAGTGATATGCTATTAATAGCCGATATTTGAAAACAACCGAAAATTAATTGTTGAAAAGTTTCCAGACATACTTATATGTACCTAAATGGCTAATTTCCATAAAGCACTTAGCCAAATAATCTCAAATGTAACATTTCAATACCACAAGCATATCCAAATAGTAACGCGTAGTTACGTACAGCGGGCAACGCAGCTTGGTCATTACTTTTATTTTACGACGTGATAACACCGCACACTTGTTTGTTACACAACTTTTGGGGACGGGTGTACGCTTTAAGCCGTACTGTGGGGAAATTAAGTTTCATGGTTTATTTGTAGGTTCGCCTGTTTTACAGGAGTGTTTATTGTGAATATTAAATGGTTAGGTAAAATATGTATAATTTCTAAAACTTGAAAGACATAATTATTTTATTAGCAACTTTTAGTAGTTTGGGTGTGATCGCTACCAGTGTGTTACCATGATTGTAATGTGGTATTTAGGTAAGGAGATAGAAAAAAGTAGCCAACTCACGTGATCATCATCATCCTCCGAGCTTCCAGTCTAACCGGATTCAGCTGAGTTCCAGTGCTTTACAAGAAGCGACTGCCTATCTGACCTCCTCAATCCAGTTACCTGGGCAACCCAATACCCCTTGGTTAGACTGGTGTCAGACTTACTAGCTTCTGACTACCCGTAACGACTGCCAAGGATGTTCAATGACAGCCGGGACCTACAGTTTAACGTGCCATCCAAAACACAGACCAGCATATAATATCCAATACACCAAGTAGAAGGCACAGTAAGGAAGTTAGATCAGCACAAACACATAGCGTCATAAAAGTTCGAGGAATGCGTGTTAAAAATAGAAATCATTTGTTTGCAATAGATCATAGACTATCGATAATTTTACCCAAACCAAACTATGTGTTAAGATGTATGCATGTTAGTGTAGTGATTTGGTTTATGTAAATAGACAATGGTATATGTGTTTACATAAATTGTATAAGTATCTTTGTTTGTGTAGTTTAGTATATGTAAATAAATATATTGTGAAGTAAGCTACAAACTCGGTGGATATGTTAGAAAAATATCCTACAAACTTAGGGTTTCACATAGTATATTTTTTCCAGTTCTATATAAAAAATCCTTTCACCACAGCCAGTAAAAGTTCTCATACAATATTCAAATAGAATTTTATTTTTCCCTTTATCTTACGTAAAAGCGTGATCCTAACATTAGCTCAAAACAGTTGTTACAAAGTACGTACATAAGGAAACTGAAATGGGCCGCCGAAGAATTATGCCGTTATCATATAAATAAGGATCTAAAGCCTTCTTCAGGAGTGGAGTGGGCACAGCTCACCGCATTATTTACCTGCAATTTGTTTTGTTTTTATTACCTCTGAAAACCTCTGAAAATCCTTTTATAACAGGAGTTTAAGCTGCACAGTCGAATTTATTGTTTTGAAAAAATATTTAATGTATTACAGGATAACAAGAATAAAAACAATCATTTATTAGTATAGAAACGTAAAGTTTCCTTAGAATTGGCCTGAGGGGCAAGAGTGGCTGTCAACTGGTCTAAGACAAAATTGCAACTCATGATAAAGTGGAAGAACACTTTAACTCTCGTTGCTCACGAAAAGCAACTCAACAACACGATATCAATTACAATTCACAGCTTAAAATATAAGCATTCTAACAAAAACTCAACATCATTCTCCAATAATTTCATAAAAGAAAACCACCCTAATATGAATAACTTCAAATTACCTTACTTACCGATGTTTTCACACTTTGAGGGTACTTGGGGGTGTAATGACAATTCATTGCGGGGGTACAAGGGGGCGTGTCGACAAAAACAAAAACATGAAGTAATCGCTAAGTTGGGCTCTTTCGCGCGACGCCTGACTTCCGCATAATTAAATAGTGATTAAGGCACCCGTTTTGTGTTCAGACTAGAGGATTGGGTGCGAAGGTATTCGTGAAGAAATTGAGTTGTTTAACACGCTTTTATTTTATTTGCAACTAGTGTAGATAAACCTGTTTCCTGGAAGAAAAATTGTTAGTCAAATGTGGTGCAAATATGTGAATTTTATTTATATTATTATATCCTTGTTATCAAATGAAATAGAGCAAAATTTCGAGATCACCATTGCCAATGACAATGCCAATGGTCCAGTTGGATTAGTATGAGCAGAGAAATCACCCCACCCTGTAAAAGAGTAAACAGTCGTGACAATGGGCACATCAGAATACTTCTTCTACTTCGTTACTTACTTCTTCTTAATTTTCTGCCGAAGAAATTACCATTCATGTTCCTACTAGTAGACTTACTCTAACGTGGTCACTCCTTTCATGATTCTGTAACCTTTTATCCTCTTCCTGTCTCCGGAGTTACTCACAAACTCTTAATATACTCCTAAAGGTATCACAATCCGAGCTCATAATTCTTCTTACCAGGTAACTCGGTGAATGATTCGCCCCCGCCTCACGCACAGCCGATGTTCGTTAACCTTATTAATTAATTACACCTTCCGACAACATGGACGATTTGACACCGTAACGTTCACTTTGATAAGGTCGACTCGTTGATTCACTTAATGACTTTCTGTTATTTTTGTTTATTTTTGTAGACGTATTGTGTTTGATTTAAGGCTCGAGCAGACCGCTTGCGTATGCGTAGACGTGCGCGTCGTTACGCAAGCGGTGTGGCCTGTCTCATACATTTCCATACATTACAACTCAGTGGTACGTACACGTCTACGCTTACGTCTACGCTTACGTCTACGCATACGCATCCGGTCTGCTCGAGCCTTTATTGATGTCACTTGAAGGTTCTTCGTATCTTCTTGTTTCAAACCTTGATATTCATTTTGATTTAGTATTTGGATCTTTGTTAATCCATCAGATTATAATATCGATAATTTACTTTGAGATTGGTCAGATGATAAATAAAAACATATGGTTTCATTGATATACCGACTTTTTGAAAATACGTGATTACATAGTTATTTGCAATTACATTACGCCAAGCAAAGAAACACTCCTAAAAGTACTAAGTCCTAAACTACCACAAAACCATTACTTATTAGTTTTTCCCACGACCTACAACAGTTACTCCACTAACAAAGGCTATTTACATGAAAAAAACACTACAACAACATGTAAACCCCATCTATTAGGCAAGCGCCCTCAACTAGAGTGAGTACTCTCGACTCGAGGGCGTTCAAGACGGCATTGTTCCGCTGTCCGTAACGACTACTACTAATATTGGTAACAAATTATTGTGTTTTTGGAGATCAGCGTAATATTATGGCCAATTAAACTAGTTATTGATAAAGTATCTAATCCTATTAGGAACTTATCTGACACATAAACTATACATTTTGGTTTCACAAATCTCGATTCAATATCTGTCAGATATTGTTAGCAGCCGTTATCAGGCAGATAGGGTTAACTACCAGATAACTAACTAATACATTGTCGGTGACCAGAGAAACCTTACTTTAGTTTTAGTCTCATTAAAAAGCGAGTTTTTTACAACGGGCTTTCCCTTATACTGAATGAAGCTCATCTTGGTATTCAAGCTGCCAATGATCACAATAGAAACTCAAAGCACCCCTAGACGTTTTTCCTCGTTCAAACAACAGCTACATGAAAAGGTGTACATCTGTTTAGGTGAAACTCCTCAACTCCAGCGGAGAGCCCTCGAAGCGAGGACTTAAAAGATCCTCTTCATTGTTGCTTCATCGATACACTGCCTGGTAGGGAAATGACTTGAGATTTTGTAGTTGTGTTAACTTTGCATGGTTGTGGTAAAAGAAAAGTTTGGCGTTTATTATTTTGATCCATAGATAGATGTTGTTTTTTGGGTAGAGAAAAGTGCATGAACTAATCTATAATGTCTATTATCTCCATATTTCTAAAGAGAGTAATTTTTTAACAAAGTTAATAATTCCATAAAAAAATAGAATGCGCTGCATTAATCTTTCTAATTAAATATTTTATCCTTTCCAATATATCCTTCAAATATCAGTTTATGGCTATTTTATAACTTCAACCTCCATAGACTTACTCCTATTTTGTATGTAACGGTAATACTTTATATTTATTCTTTTCTAAAACGAAACTATATCTTCTCTAAAACATGACATCAAACAAAACAGCAACAAGGAATCAATACCGTAATACAATGCGACAGTTACAAAAACAGTCCAACAAACTTTATCAGTTAACTAAACTAGGACGGCAGCCAGCCTTGAAATAAAATAAACTGTACCTTGTAATTCCTTCCTTGATGCGGAATGAAAGAAAAATATCCTCTAGTATCAGCTTATCGTGCGAGTTAGTGAACGAAATGGGTTATTTAATAGGGTTCAGGTCCGATAAGGCGGCGACCTAACGTTAGTTATGCACCAGTTCCTTAAACCTGCTCGAATGACTCCCATTCTTATTTGGTGCCACTGCGATACGTGGGTGGCTTTCAATTTAAGTTGGAAGGTGGTTTTTAAATGTGGAAAATGCTGTTTTTGTGGTTCACGTAAATTATTTTGATGCACGTGGTCTCAGAGACAGCAAAAATATTGAAAGAGTAACACAAAACTATCTCATCAAATTCTTTGTTGTGCTGAAATATCTTTAAAAAGTCTTGTAAGTCGTTAAAAAACTGACCTCAATACCAATGAAGATTTAAAACCTTTTTTTTTTCAAGCTAAGAAAAACAAAACATTCGTAATTTAAACAAACAAGAAAAAAAACTTAAACTAAACAATCTGCCAATCACACAAAACAGGCAAAAACTGCTCCAGTTAAATTAAGAGAGCAGTTGCCGAGTAACTTAATACAGAGGTGGAATGGCACAAAATAAAATCACCAAGATCCTTCGAGATAGAAGACTAAATAAGACGGCTTATTAAAAAAAAAAGTGGACAGGCAGGTAAGCGAGTAAAAGGAAGTACACACCGCAGACGAAACAGTCGGACGATAGTTCAGACCCAAAGGTTGGTAAATTGGAGATTTCAATCAAAGTTTTCAGTCAGTCGAATACCGGTATAAAAATACCTGCTCTTTGTAATGTGCGTACTACAATTCAACTTCATACTTACATATTTATGGGTCAATACAAACTATCGGCCTACTTAAAGTTGCAAAGCAGTGTAGTCTAATGGTTGATAAGTATCTTGTTTGAAACAAAAGAGGCAGGACAAGGAGACTACAAAAGAGGCGTGTCGTTGTGTCTTTGTTTTTTGAATCCCTCAGAGCGTGAAAGGCGCGAGGCGTTTACTTCTGAGGTGAGACAATACTAAGTTGGATTAAGGCTAATGAAAATACTATTGATTAGGCTAAATAGTTACCTGGATATTATAAAGAGGATAATATTTTTGTTTGTTTTCTCCGAAACTACTGAAACCGCTTTCCGAGGAAATGGGCTACGTTTTGCCCGGGACCTGGATGAAACTACGGGAAACATTTACTGTTAAATTTTGTTATTTTGATATTGAACTTTTATTTTCCTAGAAATTTACGCGCCATTTCCTAGAAATTTATCTCAGATTAAAGTTTTTTCGGCTTTTCGAAACACTGAAATACTGGGAACTGAATATTGCATACTTACGTAAATCAATACATAGCATATGTACATAATATATACAGTACCGTATGTACTTGTAATACATCAACTTTGTGACTATGCTTATTGAAAACCCAGGTCACCTTTTATGCATTCCTTATGTATTTCCAAAGAAAAATTAATAGTTTAGATCTCAATTATTTTACGATGGAACTCGATGAATCAAATCGTGATATTCTCCGCTTATAGTCGCCAGTAAGGAGCTTATCACCAATTTTGGCAATATATTGCTACTTACATTTCCACGTATATTTCACTGAAACTTACAATCTAGAAAATTTAAAATTCAACTTACAAAATGATAGATACGGCATGAATGATATTAATTCACTGATCTTCCTTACTTTCCCCTCAACTTAAATGCCAGTAGCATAAACTGCAAAAACAATACATACTTCCAACAAAAAAAGCACTGAGTATAAAATATCAGTGTACTGACAATGTCACCGAGTGTGCGGCGAGCCTACAATACGGCTGTCGGCTCCAGGCGCGTCTTAAAACAATAATACCTTTGCACAACTGATTGTCTACTGTAGACGTTTTAGCTAAATTATATTGTTGGACTTTTAGTTTGTTTTTTTGTTTGGGATTTTTAGTTTTTTTAGTGTTTAGAAACAGGTCAACTTTTGTTAAGAATTTACAATTGGAAAATTAACATGGTAACAGTATTATGTATAGTTAAGTTTATAGATAAATATTCTTAACATACATAACTGTCCAAAGAAATGTGGTGTTCTCCTTCATATAAGCCACATTCACAGACTTATTAAAATGTTTTATACTGTAAACAAACTTAGCTTAATTTAATGTTTTCAGGCAATTTCTTAGCTTTAACATAGACAATTACTAAACATCGCTTAAACTGGACAGACGGTGTTCAAACTGGCTGGCTGTCTAAGTTAACGAGAAAACACTAGTCGAGTCCAGACCGTTCGCAATGTAAACTGTAATAAAACTCGCTCAGCGGAGCGAACCGCAATGAATAATTCCTTACATATTTGATGTTTGTACAAAAAGAGGGGGAGCGTCTGTCAGTTTGACAAACGCCGTCTCAGGTGTCGCTCGTGTGCTCCAATCATGGAATGGAAATTATTCCCGACCCTACCGAGCAGAATCGAAGCTACTCATTACAACCACAGCCTAGAAAACCCCCAAACAACTTTTTTATCGTTGACAAATGCGAAAATGTTGTCGCTTGAAACATTCTGCTCTGTACCATTACATTGGTAGTAACTTTTGCGTTTAGTTGTTTAACAAATCAGTAGGGATGACGAAACAAATCCCACAATTTGTATTTTCGCTTTGGCATTGTTCGCCGTTCGGTTGTTTTTGTTGAATCTGCTGATTGACGAGCCCTACGAGTTGGGATTGCTCTGTCGTTCAACTTGTTATAGGCTTTTTATAGCTTCGTCTGGCCAGAAAGTTTTGTTGGTTTAATTGTGTATTTTGTATCACATTTATAACTCAAAGGTGGCATTGATATGTTTTGGAAATATTGGTGCAATTTGCTTTACAGGTTCGTTATTTATTCTGTTAAGTGAAGGTCTTTCTCTGGCGCATTCCAGCATCTTTTACGAGCGTGAGGCAGCGCAATTCATTGGTAGGTACGTTGAGATATTTACAGCGGCATCTGACCAATGTATTGGCGGACGATACTCGTAGTTCTGTTGATCGTGAATTCGTGACTCGGTTACATGTAGCTACCTCCCGTGTTGTCTGCCGTAACTCGCTTTTTAGTGTTCTAGTTTTGTACTACATATATCCCGGTTATTACTATTTCGATAGCAAATAGATATCTATCTGCGCAAGATCAACTAGTCTTGCTAGTCTAAATAAACTTATTTTACATTACAGCAGCGGACGGCCAGTGAATATTAAAAAAAAAACATTTTTGTTAATAAAGTTCATTATTGTTTGGTCAATATTCAATGAGCTTTGTCTAATGCCACATTACTTCCGAGTGGACAAAGTTTTTAGTACCTAAAGAAGCACCAACTACGGATCTAAAAGAGTTCCAAGCACAATCTAAAATGACCATCTTAGTACCCAAAGATAATTTCCAGATTAAATATTAAAATAGGCACTTACTTCGAAGCCCTTCCCAGCACTTAAAACCTGCATAAACTTTTACATCATAATCAAAAGCGAAATAAACAAAGTCTTGAATTGGAATAAAGGCAAAGGGTTCCCGGTGGCCAAACCGCTTCGGTTACGACAATCGACTAGTTATTTAGCTACAGAGAAACATAAACAGATGTAAATGACCGAAAGACCGACAAATACCGATACAGTCGATGTTGTAAATGTTAGGGATATTGTATACTGTCAGCGAGTAAACGCATCGGGTTTCTAGACTTTATTTCTAACTAGCTTCTGCCAGCGGTTTCACCCGCATCCCGTGGGAACCTCGGCACGGACCCGGATAAAAAGTAGCCTATAGCCTTCCTCGATAAATGGGCTATCTAACACTGAAAGAAATTTTCAAATCGGACCAGTATTTCCTGAGATTAGCGCGTTCAAACAAACAAACAAACAAACTCTTCAGCTTTATAATATTAGTATAGGTAGATGTTCATAGTAGTGGATCACATTAGTGCTTGGCAGATTTGAATGACAAGAAGATTAGATTTTGAATTTTCTCTGCATTTTCAATATTGGAAAATCAGTAAAGTTTTTACAGCGCGTCATTTAAAAAAACAGTTACTTTTGTGGACGGATCAATATCAAACAATGACGCATTATTCCATAAAATATATAAATCTCACGTGTCATATTTCGCAACATCCATCTATCGATGCTTATGTTCGAGCTCGTGGCATTTAATCGACTTGAGTGCTCGCTCGCACCGCATGACATTTGTGACAGCTATATGTCAGATGTTTCCCAATTTGTTGCTATTTTCAGATCATTTTGGTGAAAGTTGTTACAGTAGAAATGTAGTTTAATTTGTGTTTACGAAAATGGAATGACGTATTTCAATTAAAAGTTTGTTTTACGCTAATAAGCAGGTCGAACAAGGAACTCGTTGTATGCAAAGTGCGGAGTCAGCGCTACGCTATAGAGTGCGGTGTGCGACAAACTTTAACTCCACCGACTCCCTGAGAGTATCCGCTCAATAATAAATGAGACGAGCCAACTTCACGCCTGTGCCAACACTCTAGCTATCCCATGAAAAACTTCGAAATGATCCCATCTGAAAACTTCGGCCAAACTAAAAACAACTTTAAATTTGACAGCGTAAAGCTTAATTTTAATTACTGTTTGTGTAAAGGCTCGTGTACACGTTTCCCTGAATTAGACATGTGTTAAAAGCTTAATACATTTAATAGGTAAGTAACGTTGCATACTTAGTTGGTGTAATATTTTCTCTTCGACAGTATGTTGTTATGAAAAATCTTTGGGAAAGTTTTTCAGTTTATACGCAGGATTTTGCTTCATATTTAGAATCTTTTGTTTGCTTCATGCTAACGGAGCAAGGATACGTTCAAGTTAATTTTTTGCAAAAATAATGTTATTCAAAAAATAAGTTTTAGAATTTAACTAAAACTAAAAATAAAAGACAAATTGTATTCTCTTCTGATATTCTTGAATCAAAAATTCTGAAACAAACTTTATTTCACGGAACCGCAAGCAACCAAAACAATAAAAGAACTTCCCTTTTTAAATCCACAAACCCGAAATCTGCACAAACAAACCGCTATCTAGTACCGATCCTAACATAATACAGTAAAAAGAAAACTTAGAAGGTTCATTGCAGAACGATATCGAAAAAAGACGAATTACTGCAGACATGCGATCGGTACATTCAAGCTTGTCTGTGTTTTGTTTGTATCATTCAAAATACAACAAGGAAACACTAAACTTCTGAATGCAATAGATATAAGGCTTCATTGGTTATTTACCATGATTCAAAATGGTTATGTTCTAGTTTTTTATGGACCAATCAAATGTAGAGGACAATGTCAAGGACTATTTTGCGGCAGCTTAAAATAAACATAGAGCTATTAAGAGCTTCCAGATTATTCGAAAATCCGTTACGTAATTAAAAAGTGTAGGTACATTTCGCATCATTGCCTATCATTATTAATAGTGGGCCTTTGCTATAATTTATCGCATGTACCATCACTCAAAAAAGGCCTCGTAAGGCCCGACCACGTGTCTGCGGCCGCTATATTGCTCTTTTGATGTGAGGCCAGGCTTCAGTTTTACACCGTTGAATTTTCCCCTTTCATAATTATTCAGTAGATTCTCGTTATAAGTCAGCTTGCTAATTAGTAGGCTAGTTGTAATTTTATGTTCCACTAGCTTTTGTGAGCGTTTGTTGGAATTCCAGGATCGTAGCGAATATTGTAAGGATGAGTGCTTTTTGCGTGGAGGTAGGATGTGAAGTGTTTTTTGAGTACACCTATTATTTCTGTTATGGGAGTTTTATTATGAAATTATTTAGACCTTAGTTTCACCTGCAACCCGAAGTAACTTATTCCTGTACCCTGATAAGATATAGCTTTCTATTAGGAAAATAATTTTTAAATCACTTCAGTAGATGTACTGCTTTCTAAGTATAACGTCAAATTCACAAACTTTATCTCTTTGCCAACTAATATCTAACCATAAAATTGAAACAAACATAAAAATATTAACCACTACATTAACTACCCAACAAAATAAATCCTCAAAAAAGCGTCCCGCTGTCATCACAATTGAAACAAACGTGATTACTATAAAGCTCTATTACACAATAGAACATGATAAGCCTGTAGTGATAAAACACGTATTATTATCGCAACCACGAGCAATTTCATTTAATTGCCGGATCACATGTCGCGGCTGTGCCCGGCTTACCCAGATTATACCAATATTTAGTACAACACTACTGATACGTAGGTATTTACTGTTTTGACTTTTTGTTGGTTATCACCGACTTTGTCCACAGTGTAGTCATTTTTATAATGTGGAGGAGGGAGTGGTAATATCCTCTTTACATAGGTTGAAGGTAGGATCATTGGGCCATTCATCAGTACTTGATGATTCGCTTGCTTCAGGCAGATCGACCTTCCTCGCTATATGTCCTTTCGCGTTAAAAAGTCTATAAGCAGATTGAGGTAGAACACTTCCTTTCATCTTATGAAGCTAGGCAGCAAAAACAATCAAAACAAAAGCAATGACACAACCAAGAAACAAAACACACAAGGAATTACCATAACAAAAATAAAACCTCCTTCACAATAGCTGACGGCATTACAATACAAGAACAACTGCAACCGCTTAAACAATTACAGCTAATTCCCGTTTGAAGTCACATCGCACCCGGCTTAGAGAAGCTTACACGCGCCACTTAGGGAGAGAATAATTACCGCGTTACTACCAAACGAGGAGTGGTACCTATAGCCACACTTTTAGTGGAACTGCAAAGGGTTGCTGACGAGGGTCGCGCGGTAATTGCGCAACTGTTGTCGTTTTATTATTGCGTAATGATGGACGAGTTTAATGTGTTAAGTTTGGAATCGTTTAGAGAACAGTTAGTTTGGTAGTGTGTAGGAGCCTTTTAAAGGCGACTTTGTGTATCCTCGTTTTCTAAAACTATCATATTGTTGGTTATTGTCGAAAGTATCCTGGACACAGATCAAGGATAATAAAATTGTCTTCCACTTACTACAATTTCAAATCCTCTTGAGAGCAATGCGTCCATCTCTTCAAAATCGTATTAGCAATTTACTTTTTCGTTTATCTTTTCAAAATTACTCTAAGGCTAAAAAGACACAAAATTATACCAGCTAAAATAAATAACCAGGAAGCAACCTTCCACAACAAACAAATAAACACACCTCCCCATCTATCTAGGCCACAAAACATTATAATCGCTCGCGAGTCACGGACCCTAGCTTATAAAGATTATTAGGGTCCGCTTAGAATATCGCCCTGTTAATGTACCTCGCTTAAGTGTTCGCTAACGTTCATGTGATTATGAGTTATGTGAAACGTGTGGCTAACTTCGTGTTACCCCTTTTGTTAAACAAATGAACTGTTTCTAAGCGTAATTTTTATAACAACTAGTCCAAGTCTTGAAGAATATTGAATATGTTCATTCATGACACAGCCATAACGATTTATATTCGTCATCAGAATGATAGAGCTGTGACATAATGCATTTCATAAGCTTCTATCAAAAAATTTAAGCCACATGATTTTTTTTTAATGATTTTGTGAGTATCCTCAAGATTTAGAATAAAACAAATATTTTGGGGGGCTCCCATACAACAAACGTGATTTATTTTTGCTAATTTTTGCTCTGGTACGGAACCCTTCGCGCGCGAGTCCGACTCGCACTTGGCCGGTTTTTTTATTTAAGATCCTCAGGGATTTTAAAACTTTTCCTAATAAAAATACTCACAAATTCAATTATGTCTTTATTCATAAAACTCTATTCTATGGCCTGATAACATCTATAAAAGATGATTAAAGCTGCATCCGTTTCAGGTGGTTTGGCTTTGGCACTTGCGCTGATGGCTAACAAGGCCAATACGGGAGCGACAACGCCGGTCGCAACGTCCGCAGACAAATTGAGTTCCTGGTGATGTTGGAGGTTGTGCCATTCGTTGGTGACGTAGATCGCGTTTTTTGGAGAGCAGATCGAACCAGGCACTGTCATGCGCGACCACTCCATCTGATAATTTTTTCCTCCAACTATCACGGTCAGCAGAGACTTTTTCCCAGATGTTCGGGTCGATTTCAAACGATACCATGTCGCGTTTAACGCTATCTTTAAATCGCAACAAGGGCCGCCCAACTGGTCGCTTGGCATCTGATATTTGGCCGAGGAGAGTTTGTCTTGGCAAACGAGAAGGTTCCATCCGTTGCACATGCCCTAGCCAGCGCAATCTTCTTTGTTTAAGAAGTGCGGTTATGCTAGGTATGCACGAGATACCAAGCACCTTCTCGTTTGTTACTCGATCCTTCCAAGAAATATCCAATATGCGCCGGAGACAACGCATATGGAAGTTGTTTAATCTCCGCTCCTGTTTAGCATACGATGTCCAGGTTTCCGCGCCATACAAGAGTATGGACAAGATGCATGTCTGGTAGATAATAATCTTAGTCTTAACTGTTAGATATTTGTTGTGCCAAACTCTTGCGCTCAGCTTCCCGAACATCGTAGAGGCCTTGCCGATGCGGCTGTTTATTTCGGCGTCCAGGCAAAGATTATTTGTGACTGTGGATCCAAGGTAGCAGAAATTTTCAACAACCTCCAGTGGTGAACCATCCAATGAGATTGTGGGTATCTCAGAAATCCCCTGCGTCATAATTACCGTCTTCCTTTCGTTGATTGACATAGAGAATTGCTTACAAGCTTTATTAAACTTATCCAGCATTTCCTGAAGTTGCGATGGGCTTGAAGCAACAAATGCTGCATCATCCGCAAACAGTAAGCTATCAACGATAATATCCTGGCGATGTTTTTTGGATTTAAGGAGCGAAATATTGAAGAGCTTACCATCCACCCTGGTGTGAAGGTGTATGCCTTGTTGATTAAAATATACCGAACAGTGTTGGTGCTAGTACACAACCCTGCCGGACCCCTCTTCTCATGTCGAACGGGTCAGATGTATTGCCCTTATAAACAACAGAGGCTTTCATGTCTTCATGGAAAAGCCTTATTAGGTTTAACAGCTTCGGTGGACAGCCAATCCTCTGCAGCACAGCGTATAGCCCCTCCCTGCTCACAGTATCGAATGCCTTGTTTAGGTCGACAAAGGCCGTTAGCAGAGGTGTTCTCTGTTCCCTACACTTTTCCTGAAGTTGCCGGAATGTAAATATCATGTCTGTGGTAGATCTTTGTGCGCGAAATCCACACTGAGATTCAGGATATACTCGATCAGCTAGCAATTGTAACTTGGAAAGGATCATACGACCAAGTAGTTTGCCAGCTATACTGAGTAAGGAAATTCCGCGGTATGAGTTGCAGTTGCCGCGGTCGCCCTTTCCTTTGTACAATGTGATGATGTTTGCATCGCGCATATCCTGAGGGATGTATTCTTCATTCCAGCATTTTACAAAAAAGTTATAGAGTATAGGGGCCACACAACGCACCTTGATAATTTCGGCTAGAACACCAGCAGCTAATTAAAGAAGAATCAGCTTCTTGGGATCCTGACATGTCAGCCAGCGAGGAATGGGTTAAAATAAAATCTATTCTTACGGAAACTGCGGCAAAAGCATTCGGCTACAAACCTACATCAAAACATGACTGGTTCCAAGAAAACATCGACCATCTTCAACCATTTCTGGATTTAAAACGTCAGGCGTCACTGAACTATCGACAGAATCCGACAAGTACGACACGCGGCGAATTGTCTAAAGCCAAAGCAGACCTCCAACGCAATGTGCGCTTTTGTGCCAATTCTTACTGGTTGGAACTTTGTAAAAGTATTCAGAGTCATGCTTCAACTGGCAACTTTTCTGGCGTATACTCGGGTATTAAGAAAGCGTTGGGTCCTTTACCAAACAAAACAGCTCGCCTAAAGGAGGCTGACGGCTCTTGCATCTTAGATGCGGATCGGCAGCTTCATAGATGGGTAGAGCACTACTCAAATCTCTACTCTCAACCCATTGGTGTAGAGCCCGAAGCAGTTCAAATGTTCCCCGAGTTACCTGTTTGCACCGAGCTCGACGCTGTACCTACAGTTGAGCACTTTATTACCGCTATCAACCAGCTAAAGCGTGGTAAAAGTCCTGGAATTGACGGTGTTCTCTTCATAAAACTCTAAATAACAACGAAAACACTATCATATATCTTGACGAAGCAAAAACAACAACCAATTATTCTAAAACCAGTCTACCACCAAAACATGGAATAAACTTATCCTTTTTAATTTACCTAAGTATTCGTCCAACTTCCAAAGGATGACAAAACAACGACTTCCAAAGAATAAATTAAAAGTAAACTAAACAATAGAACAACGTTTAGCGAACTAAAAAAGAACGTCCAAGTTTATATACGTGAAGCTAAATAACTTCAGTTATTATCTTTGGATTGCAGACAAAAAATAACTTTTTAACTCTTTGCCTTTTTTGAGGAAGCAAAACTTTTGATATTACCTCCTTTATTTTTGGGAATGTTTCAACACCAGCTGCTTTTAATATCTCACTATGTATCTGCATTCAAAATTTCATTTTCCATAAAGTTTTAACCCTCATATAAATGCATTAAAATAGGCACTTGTGTATGTGCTACATACCATCTCCAAAGACGGATGGCAAAGTAAGGTATGTAGGTTTAATACGAATAATTCTATGTTCCAGAATGAGACGGCATTTTCATATAAATACAACGAGTCTGCAAGTTACAAGAAATCAGCGATTGGAAGGGCGACTGAAGGTGTATTTTTTCAGCTCTTGTATGATTTCAGCATTCTCCAATATCTGCTTCCATAAACATCTTTTAGAGGTTTAACAAGGCTACTGTGGTTATACTCTAATGACTGTATTTCACACCTTAACTATTTTCAATTCAAGAAATACTTTATCTTGGGTATGTATTTAGGTACAGCTAAAGACGCCAGCAACAATTTAACCCTTGGTTATAAAACTTTCAAAAATAAATCATAAAAAATTAAACCTCAAGCAGTACCTACTGCATCGGAAACTGAACTCGCCAATCTCTCATGACTTGTAGCACACCAGGTAGACGTCGCGGTTTAAAGCCTATTCTTAGAGATGACAATATAATTTACATAAGCCAGGGCTTCTGAGACGAGCACTCGAGGAACACGTCATTAGGCTACTAGCGACCTGCCTAATTATACTACAAATGATTTGCATTATTGTCTACAGTTTGTGTTTGTAGAGCCATGGAGCACTGTCAAAAAAACAAAATAATTCCTGCCACGATCTTATAGAATTTAGCAAATATTTTTTGTTGCAAGATCCAGTGGCAGTAACTTTATAGTAGTCAATTGCCAATGAAAGTTCGCCAGTCAAGCCTTTGCTATGTTGATCTCAACAGTAACTTCAATATCATTGACATTTGGAAGTCAGATGCTACTTCCAACGCCAATACACTAACAAGCATACTCCACAAAGGAAATTAGGACGGTCAGATCACATGACAAATTGCAGCTACTTAAACATCCGATAGCAATTTCCGATAGAATCCAGCAGCGTTCGAGACGTGGCCATTTCTCATCAGCCGTACTGATTACGTAGATCGCTGAACACCTGGGTAATGCTACGATGGAAAAATATGGATTTGCTAATGAAACGCTTAGTTGGTTTGCATCTGTCGCAATTTTGATTGATGCTGAATAAATTTTCGAAGTAAAGACGTCCTGTAATGAGTTTGAAGAAGTTCGACAAATGAATTTACAGATGAATAACGGTTTTTATATCGGAGACTTTCCGAATTATATTTGGGGCGTCGAAAATGTTGGTGCGAGGAAAAATAAAGGTCAATCGAAATCATGAGAAGCGGATTCAAATATTCATGTTGCTAAAGAGAAATACGTGAAGGCTTGAAAATTGTTTTGTTGTAATTCTCTTTTTTCTTCTATAAATACATATTGTAACATTATTATTCTTTAACTTACTTACTCTTAACTAGTATTTGGAGTAACACGCATCTTAAAATAGATGTCGTTTTCAATTAACATAGCTTTAGTTGTGGAGATAATTAACACGTTGAATAGTACGCAAAGCAGTTTGCTTGTGTGTGGAATAATCTATTAATTCGTACAAAAGGTGGCGAGCCTGTCTACGAGTACAATTAAACAGACACCTGTTTCTATTAACCGACTCCCCAGGCTCAAGGCTTAGATCCTCAGCTATTCGTTTGCAACTGTTTTCGCATGTACTACTCTATTTGCTTCTTTAGCAACATCTACAATTATTTTTGTTGTTACATTTAGTTTTAGTTTTGGATCTATATTAACACGTATAAACGGAGTTACTTATATCTAACCTCGTCTTTGTGTTGTTCCCTTCATTATTAATTTACAATTAATTATCTGTTGAAATTATACCTTAAATCAGTATTTCATTTACAATTGTTAACCAATCTGCCAGTTTATTTGTTTCTTTAACAACATCTGTATTATTTGTATCCATTATCTGTTTTATACCAAAATTAAAATGCAAAACCGAAACAAAATTAACAAAACATCCTATTCGAAAATTAGCATCTTTCCCTCCATATTTAACAGCTCAAATCAAGTCAAGATCCAAATTGAGGACAAAATACGAACCAATAATTTAAATGAGGGTTGGCAATATGCTGTTGTTTAGAGCTACAAAATTGTAGAGCTGAGGACGAAGCCCGGAGGCCGACGGCCCACGTAATCACCAAGTGTATACACAATAATACTTCGTTAATGAATACAGATGTTCGGTGCTCATTTATGTTTTAGTAGTTTTGTTTCCTATTAACAAGTTTTTAGTGGTTTAATTGGCCATAATTTCCTGTTAAGTTGTGTAAGCTGTTTAAAGTTGCTGATGATGGTATTCCTATTTTCACAGTGCTAGTTGCTACATAATCAATGTAGCAACTAGATATCCTTATGAAATTATTACCTACCTGATAATTTCACACCATTTTTTTTAATATCACATTTACTTATTTGTGCAAACCTCAAACTTTAACCTTTTAATTTGTAATAATTAGTTTGGGTGTGAGATTTTAAAGTCCAGTTTTATGAAGCTATTATGCAAATTGAGCGTGTTAATTATCAACAAACAATATGAAATTATACTCAACATGATAAAAATTAATAGACATGAACATTACAACAAACAAACACATGTTCGAATATATTAATTTAGCTGGTATAATTATGTCAATTGCATAAACGTAAACAATAATTCAATCATAGACGTTTGATGCATCAAGTGGAGTATTGGGAAATTGCGAAATTACCATCAGTGGCATTAGATTAATAGGATGATGATGGTAATGATGATTCAAGATGACCTAGCTACGTTTATAGGAAAATAATTTACGTATTTTTTTAAATTCTTCATTTGTGTTTCATTTCCATTAAGAAAGCAATCTATGATGAGCATGCGTTTCACCTGTTCATAACTTGGTTAAAGATGGGGAACGTTTGCCTAGAACTAACTCTAAGAAAATTAAGAATCATAGATTGTAATTATCAGAAAACGGATTTTTACAGGGAATTCTACTAAAGGGAATATTATATTCAGGGAATGAGTTCCCATAACGTATTGTTGCGTGGTGTTTATAATTTTTACAAAATGGCCTCCATATTCATTCTATGGTGCTTTTCACAATCACCAGAACTTGATACCACATTATCCAAGTTCAAATAGCAGTACCTACTTTTACTGATATTTCCCTTATGACCGTGACAGAGATATGGCGAGCGACTGATAAGCGATTGTTTGTTGTTTATCGTCAACGGTTCGCGCTTCCACGGCCGCTGCGGGCTTCGGGCTTTTTGTTATTCATTCCGACTTTATGTAGGTAGGCCTACGACTTTCTGTCTAGGTTCTGTAGAATTAATGCAAAGTGAAGTGTTAATTAAATTTTCTTTTGGGGGATAAACATAAATCAATACTATAGACTTACACTTCTTCTAAATCAAAGACTATCCTAGTCATAAAAAACTCGTGACTTTTCCTTATTATTAAACTTCTCTTCTTTCATCAGTCGAATATAAGACGCATACTTTCTTTCATAAATATTCCATAATTTTCGTTATATCGCAAAACTACAAACCTGTAAAAAGCGTTCCGTCTGCACACCCCTTTTCAAAATCGAGAAATTGTCTTACAATCTTTTTCAAATCAAACCTCCGTCGAATTTCAAGCTCTGTTACCTAAATTGAAGGTTCATTTTCAGTTGGCAAAGTAACGTGTTGAAACGGACATTTTACATGGAAAAATAAAAATGTCTGCGTGTTTTATCTAAAGCGCAATGAATGGCAAATGCAGCGCCGGATTATTTTACATACAAGATAGCTGCGGTGCGCCCGCTACTATTATTTCGATTCGATTTCGGAAAATCTGTGTTTGGATTCCTATAATAATGGAGTCATTTTTACATAAACAAGGCTCTGTATCAGTGATATCACCAATAATTGGAAGCCAAAAGTTTTTCCTTTATGTTCTTGTAACTTTCGACACGGAATATTTTGTGTGTGGGTTTGATACTACACCTACATTTCACATGATAAAAGAATATTAAATAAGTATAGTTCATCATCATCATCATCATCTCAGCCATAGGACGTCCACTGCTGAACATAGGCCTCCCCCTTTGATCTCCACAGATACCTGTTGGAAGCGACCTGCATCCAGCGTCTTCCGGCGACCTTTATAAGGCAGAGCAGATGGCCGATGGGGCCGAAAAGTGCTGGAGTGGAGACCACGGACTAGCAAGCGCAGCGTAGGACGTCCACCAGCGAGGTGGACAGACGACCTTATAAAGTATAGTTGTTTTTATTAAATAAGGACCTATGATGTTCGTAAAATTGTGTAGGTATTTAAATGAAAATTGCAATATCATGAAATAGAATACGGAAGAAGAAATGATTTCAGCAATGTTTTAGGACAACGCTATATGTATAAAAGCAAAACTCTAGGCTCAAGAAAGTATAATGTGTTCTAAGCACAAGCAAGTTTAACCAAAAACTAATTAAAACTTGATACAAATAAAATTTTAATAAACGCCAAAAATATAAATATTAAACCGCAACATTATGAATAGAAAGTCCGAAGTTGCGATAAATAACGCCTTTACTCGTCCCGGGGTTATCTTTTTAAGCGCACAGGCGTTGTTAAGGAGCCTCGTAAATTTAATTTTATTGCTTAAATACTTATAAAATTTTGCAATTGTACCTACAGAGGGGTGTAATGAAAACACAGCTAGATAAAGGCTGGGTTATGTCTGGTTAAAATTCGTGCCGTGTGCTGTGGGACCTACTTTTTGGGACACAAATGTAAATATGATAGGGTTCATGCTAATTCGACTTTAATTAGAACCTACGGAAGGTTTTTCTCCAATTTATGAGTTAGTTCTAATAATAATATAAATTGTAAAACAAAACAAGATTTATGTTGTGTCGTGATCTGTATTGAACTCATATTATAGGCGTCGGTGAATAGGCGAACAACTCTAGAATTATAAAATGCTAAAAGCATTCTATCAGTGAAAAGAACAATGAATTAGTAAAGAATTTTTTAAAGTATTATTAATGTTGTAGTCAAAGTGAAGCTACATCTATGGTAGCGGCTGTGTATCTACACATGGTCGCCAGTCTTAGCAAATAGAACTTCCTAACGATTGGTCTGCATTTTTTAGACTTAGAATTTTGCTTCAAGATAATGGGAAAGAGACTTGGCAGCTGTTGAATCTCAACCTTGAACAACATTAAAGTGAGACAAGATACCAAAATGTCGCAAACGCAGTGTCCTCGTATAATATTCATAACTTCCATTGTAGTGCAGAGCTACAGCAGTATGAAGTAAAATTGTTAAAAGTTAGCGTAGGTAGAATATAATATCTCGAACTTGTAACAAAATCTAAAGTAACATACTTATGTCCATTCTCAGAAATCCAGACGTAAATAAAAATAATTTACCCCATTGATAATTTTAATCCTTTACCAGTATTTAATACGTCAATTTTAAGCCACTTTAGTTCTTCGGTGCTTCTCAATAATATCTTTCCATAGATGATACGCTTCAGGATTGGGTATTCCTGTCATCTTCAGTTCATCACCTATGTTCAAAAAGTTTAGCTTATCTTTGCTGTGTGGTATCCATGTAACTGGTAAATCATTTGGCGTGGGATTTCTGAAACAATAGGTTTTTGTAAATAAAGAAAATGATGAGATCAAAATAATAATAGGTTTATTTTAATACCAATAATCCAAACTATCAGCGTAACTTACCCATACTTAGCAAAATTAGTCAACAGTGTTGTCATCCATTCTACAACTCTCTGGTCTTTTTCGTCAATTCTGTATGGCCATATAGAACCTTTGAATATGTACATAAGATCATCTCCATGACTTGCGCCTATTTCATTCACAAATCTAGTCCTAGATTTCACGAGATTTCTTTTACCAGAATGGGTAAAATAAAAGCTGTAAACAGGAGCTTCAGAGGTTTTTACCATCAATTCAACTTCTAGAATTATAGGCATCTCAAAGTACAAATGCGTGTATAAGTCTGACAGTTGAAGTATTGTTTTCTCACTGACTGCTTCCTTCCCAAAATAATGTTGCTTTACTTTAAGGGCTAGTGCCTTCTCCTCTTTTTTCGATTTAAAAACTAGATCTTCTTCAAATGGACTCCGTTTGTCTTTAATTTCAAGTGTATCTTTGGTCTCTTCATCGGCGAAAAACCACCCTTCTTTATCCGTAGAGGAGTACATCAGAGAAATATTTTTATTAGGCATTTTCGTTATCAGATTATATGGCAAATCATTAAGAACAGATTCTACACCTAAGAAATTCTTTTCGACACAGGGCAAAAGTAAAAGTTGCTTGTGCACAAGGTGTGTGATTGGAATGTTTGCTGTTGCTAATACCAAATCCTCGTGTGATAATTTTGAATATATTTCGTAAAGTTTCTCTGGATCTTTTGTATCATAACCCAGCCTACTAACAATTGTACTTGCTACACCTATCGGATCCATGTTAATTGCCCAGCTTGCTAAAGACGAGCCACTGTGTACAATAGCGCGTTTAAATAAACCGTTAGTGGCTGGACTAGCAACGAGCAAAGATACCGATGTTCCACCAGCACTTGTCCCAAAAATGGTAACATTATCTGGATCTCCTCCGAAAGCTGCAATATTTTTACTGACCCATCGCAAAGCAGCTATTTGGTCCTTTAGTCCAGCATTACCAGGTGCTTCTTCGATCCCCAGACATAGAAAGCCTAGTGCTCCCAATCTATAATTAAATGAGACCAATATAACATCTTGCTTCACTAGAAAGTCTGGTCCTACAATCATCTTTCCTCCATTCCCTAATATGAAGCCACCTCCGTGTATATAAACCATGACGGGAAGTGGTTGATTAGCCTCAGATGGAACGTACACATTGATTTTCAAACAATCTTCCGTGCCTACAACTCCAAAAGGAGTATGCTGTGGGCACTGGTACATCTCCTCCACTGCTTTATATACGCCTTTCCATTTCGGAGGGGGCAGTGGTGCCTGCAAAGTTATATAACTGCGTAAATAATAATGTCAGGATAAATAATAATGTCAGGACACCTTTCCACACACGGTCGGTTAGCCCCATACTAAGTTATTAATTAACTTGTGTTATGGGCGCTTACACAACTGATAAACTACATATAGCTACACATATATATATTTATAAATACATATTGTAACACCCAGACCACGGCCAACAAGCATGATCATCACACAAATGTCGACCGAACCGGGAATCGAACCCGGGACCTCAGGTTCGGCAGTCCGGCATGGTGACCATTGCGCCATCGAGGTCGTAACATGTAATGTGTACTCGGATAATCCCTATAAATATAATTAAAAAAAGAGAAGCCACTTACATAGTACTATGGGCACCACGAATGAATAGGATTTGGTTTTCGTAGTATAAGAAATCCTTATAAGTAACCACCTAGGGATAGCCGTATTTTGTTGTATTGTTTTTACCAATTCTGAATAGCATCTGAATAAGAATACAAGTGGGAGTGTTGGGCTAAATTACGTAGTACTTTATTTCCTCTTAGTCAAAATTATCTCACTGTTCTGACACGGAATACAGATAGACGGACTTTTATATTAATAAAATTTTAAGAACTAATAAAAAAAAACAAATAGTCAAACTTCTTCAACAAAAACTAAACAGAAGTAAAATAGTCGTAGTAGTTTAAAGTCACGTACTGCAATCAATTTTTAAGCTTTTAAGTACTCGTTATTTTACCATGATTGTTTTCTTATTTGCATTTAATATAAGATAAGCGCTGTATTGAAATATTATCGTATAAGAATTATAGTTAAGAGCACCAAAAAAATTGTGAAAATATTATAAAGGATGATGATGAATATTATTGAATGCTATTCTACATATTTACTCAGTATTAGAAACATATTTATTAGCTTGAAAATATGTTTCGTTGTGAAATACCTGCTTACTATTACTATCATATAAAACAAGCTCTCATTTTGAAAAATAAAGTTTAGTTATAATATCTCATTTCAATGAATAATTTAATGCATTAAAAAAATCTCAATTTGGTCCCTCCACCATTAAAAAATATTTTCTATATTTCTTCATAATAACAGTGTTAGTTTGAACAACTATAATAATACTGATATCTTAATAATTAATTTTGGTTCTTCGATATTTATAAATTTCTTTCCAAAGCCGATAATCCTCAGGATTGGGAACTGGTATCATCTTTAGCTCGTTGTCTATCTTCAAGAAGTTCATTTGGTCCTTGCTATGTGGAACCCATTTTACTGGTAAATCATTTGGAGTGGGATTTCTGAAAGAAAAACACGATGTTAACGACAAAGCTTGTGAACATAGCTGTCTTATTTACGGAAGTTTACAAAAAAAATGTATTGAAATCTACTTAAATATCTAAAAAATAAAGTTATATGGATACCTATATATAACTACATAGTTTCTAGCTTCGTTATGGTTAAAAAATCACTAATATTTTCTGTAATTATATCATTTAACTAGCTTCTGCCAGCGGTTTCACCCGCATCCCGTGGGAACTACTTCCCGTACCGGGATAAAAAGTAGCCTATAGCCTTCCTCGATAAATGGGCTATCTAACACTGAAAGAAATTTTCAAATCGGACCAGTAGTTCCTGAGATTAGCGCGTTCAAACAAACAAACAAACAAACTCTTTAGCTTTATAATATTAGTATAGATTATATTACAATGTGAATAGGACGATAAATATCTTTTACATTTTAGATAGCGTATTATTTACTGTTTCAACTCACCCATATTTAGCAAAATTAGTCAACATTGTTGTCATCCAGTCAATTATTGTTTGATCTTCCTTAGAAATTCTGTACGGGATTATAAAGCCTTTAAATATATACAGGAGATCATCTCCGTGGCACGCACCTACTTCATTGGCATATCTGGTCATGTATTTCACAAAATTTCTATTACCAGAATAAGCGAAATAGAAACTGTACACGGGAGCATTAGACGTTTGCGTCATCAGTTCAGCTTCCAGTATAGAAGGCATTTCAAAGTACAAATGACCCAATAAGTCTGTGACATTCGCAATAGTTTCCTCGCTAATATCCTTGTCCCCAAAATAATGTTTCTTTAATTTGAGGGCTACCTCCTTCTCCTCTTGTTTAGACTTGAATTCCAAATCATTGGCAAATAGGTTGCGTTTATTATATGCTTCAAGAGTTTCTTCTGTATCAGAATTTGACATAAAAAATCCTTCTTTGTCCGTAAAAGAGTACATCAGAGGAATATTTTTGGGCTTTTTGGTTATTAAGTTAAATGGCATATCACTAATGACCTGTTCTACTCCATCAAACTTTTTTTCCACGCAGGGTACTAGCAAAAGATTTTTATTTAGAAGATGTGGGATAGGTATATGAGCTGTCGCTGATACCAGTTCCTCATCAGATAATTTAGAATATATTTTGTAAAGTTCTTCTGGGTCTTTTGCGTCGTATCCAAGCTCCTTCACAATATCACTGGCTACTCCTATTGGATCATGATTTATAGCCCAAGTAGCTAAAGACGAGCCACTGTGCGATATGGCTCGTTTAAACAAGCCTTTTGTAACTTCACTGGCAGTTAGCAAAGATACTGAGGTTGAACCGGCACTTGTACCAAAAATAGTAACGTTATCTGGATCCCCTCCAAATGCTGCAATGTTTTTCTTCACCCATCGTAAGGCAGCTAGTTGATCTTTAAGGCCAGCATTGCCAGGTGCTTCTTTGATTCCTAGACATAGAAAGCCTAGTGCTCCTAGTCGATAGTTGAATGAGACCATAATAACATCATGTTTAACCAAGAAATCAGGTCCTTCTATCATTTTTCCTCCATCTCCGCCAATAAAGGCACCTCCATGTATATATACCATGACGGGTAGTGGTATTTTAGCTTGGGTTGGAACATACACATTGATCTTCAAGCAGTCTTGGGTTCCAACTACCACTCCGCTCATACTTTGTGTGCATCGCGAGTTCTCATCAACTGCTTTAAAGACTCCGCTCCATTTTGGTGGGGGTAGTGGTGCCTGAAAATAAATAATTTATAATGTTAAGTTGATGTTATAATGAGTAAATAGCTTAACGTAAACACTACCTTTAGTTTTTTAAGTACCTTTATCCTTTAAGTACTTTTGCCTCGTACAAGTACTTGTAATACCTACTTGTGCCTATACATATGTAATATTGGATGGTACCACGGATCTAGTCATATCAGAAATATAAGGTGATTTACATACGGTGAACCAGGCCTTATGTCGCTCTAGCTTCCCAGAACTCCATTCGAACCTTCGAAATGAACATCATCCGACCGCGCGGCTGTGCGGATAACGCAAGTCCATTTAGAAATTCAGATGACCAAAATAAATACATATTATGTATGTTTATTTATTTTTGCAACCTTATCAGTCAAATAGTCTCGAAACTCAGTTTTTTTTAGTATTTACAAATACAAGAGGTACTTATTAGTTTCATTCATAAACACTCCAATTAGAATGTTTTTCAGCTTCTTACCATATTCTTATCTACCAGATAAAAAGCTGACCTCGACTATAATTATTTAACCTCCCCACTCAGAGACATTTAATGGTTACTTAAGCCATTCCTTAGTGAAGGATTTGTATGACATTCCGTCACTAAGGAGTGACTTAAGTAATCATTAAATGTCTCTGAGTGTGGAGGTAAGTGTAATATGGTTTAACCTCGTTATCGATAGTAATAACAGTATCTTAATTATACGAGATAGTGGCTCTTAAAGCATCTACTTCATAAGTATTTGTACGTATGCGGATACGATTTCAAATAAAGGAAGTACCATCGTATTTATCCTATAGTTATTTTGTGCTTTCTAACCTCCCCACTCAGGAACATTTAATGGTTACTTAAGCCATTCCTTAGTGAAGGATTTGTATGACATTCCGTCACTAAGGAGTGACTTAAGTAATCATTAAATGTCTCTGAGTGGGGAGGTGAGGAAGTTTTTAAGCGTAACTTAGTCACAATTGACTACCGTTGAAACAAAATATCGTTGAGGAAACTCGAACTTTCAGAATCCTAGAACAGCCAATAAGGCTATAAAAGCAACAGCAAAAACTTCAGCAACTAAATATTATTCCTGGGCTGTATGAGAAGAGGCTTGTGCAGTGGGAAAATAAAAAGGCTGATGATTTGGTGTACTTTAGAAACATGTACGAAATTAATATGTATTTGGTTTTCTGTGTTATTTACAAATTAAGGTAAATGAAACAGAGTTAGTCAAAGTTCATGCAAAGCTTTATGACAACTTCGTGTCATACAAAATATCACTACATTCTGTGTTAGTACAAAAAAAATTAAATGATAGGTTTGACTCATTCAAAACCCCTGAACTGACCTGGTGGTACATGTTTCCAACATTAGCAATCCAATAAATGAAAACTAGTATATATTATCTTCTGAAATCGTTAACTTTATTAGTTTTTCGGTATTTACTATAAATACCCTTCCACAATCGGTAGGGGTCTGGGTTAGGAATAGGACCCATTTTCAATTCGTTGTCTATGTACAAGAAAGTGATGTTGTCTTTGGAGCTTGGATTCCACCTTACAGGCAAATCATTTGAAGTCGGTGTGGGATCTCTGAAATAGGTACAGAAAACATATTATCACATGGAAGTAAATTAATGTCCATTAGTAAAAATACAATTAATACTATTGGTATGAAGTAAGGTATTGAGTACGTACCCATATTTAGCAAAGTTGGTCCACATTCTAGTCATCCAATCAATCAACTTTCGATCGTTCTTACTAACTATAAAGGGCCATACTTGCCCATTAAATAAGTACATGATTTCATCACCGTGACATGCTCCCGGCTCATTAGCGTATCCAGCTACATATTTTAGAAAATTCCTTCCTCCAGAATAGTTAAAATAATAGTGGTATATGGGAGCACTTGTTTTATTGATAACTATTTCAGATTCCAGTAAACTAGGTACTTCAAAATATAAATGTGTATTGAGATCTAGCAGCGCATTATAGTCTTCAAAACTAATATTTTTTGGACCAAAGTAGTATTGTTTAACTGCACTTGATAGATTTGCAGCTTCATCTTCAGTAGGGAATTTCAAGTCCGGGGCAAATATATATTTTGAATCTCTTTCTTTTAGTGTATCTTCTGTCTCATCGGGTAACAATATCACACCTTCTTTACTAGTTGTGCCGTATATCACTGATATATTCTTGGAGTTTTTCTTAAATAAATTATAAGGTAAATCTGTTAGAACCGCCTCCTCGCCCTCAATAACATTTTCTATGCAAGGATAGTGAATCAACTGAAAATCAAAGTATTTTCCAATCGGTTTCTTAGGTTTAGCTGCAACTAAATCTCTGTATGATATCTTAGAGAATATATTATACATTTCTTTCGGATTGCTTGTTTCATAACCAAGTTCTTTTGCTACTAGACTAGCAGTAAATAGAGGTTGTCGGTTTAATGCCCAACTAGAGGTAGATACACCGCTTTGTAAGATAGCTCTTTTAAATAAGCCTTTCGTTGCATCACTGGCTATCAACATTGACACAGACGTCGCTCCAGCACTGAGCCCAAAAAGTGTCACATTATCAGGATCTCCACCAAACGCTGCTATATTTTTCTTAACCCATCTCAAAGCAGCAATTTGGTCTTTAAGTCCAGCATTCCCTGGGGTTTCTTTAATACCAAGGCAAAGAAATCCTAAAGCTCCCAGTCTATAGTTAAACGTGACCAATATAACATCTCGTTTGACCAGAAAATCAGGCCCATACAAAAGTTTTCCTCCATTTCCAATTATATAAGTACCTCCGTGAATATAGACCATTACAGGATATTGTTTTTGGTTTTCTATTGGGACATAAACATTGATCTTCAAGCAATCTTCGGTACCAATAACTCCAGCAAAAGAAGGTTGTGGACATTGATAATTTTCATCGACTGCTCTATACATTCCTTCCCAAGATGGTGGTGGCAAAGGAGCCTAAGAGAAATGAATAAAGCAGTTAATATTTGGAAAACGATTTGTTCGATCTCATTTTTTATTTTAATTTACTGAACTAGGTAACCCCAAGTTACCGTTAGAAAATTGACCGTAAAATATTGTGCAAATACAAATATGAACGCTTACCTGGAACCTCGTACTGCTATTAGTAGAAGCATAAGGTATGCCGAGGTATTCGAAAAAGGACCCGTCTGCGCTTACTTTACCGCTCAATATCCCTTGCTCGATCTTCACTTCGGGCGCTGGCTGTTCCACCAAGTTCATTGCGAATAATGTAAATAAAACTAGTTTTTTCCCACTTTTCATTTTTGATAGTTTAACTTTCACTCTTACAAAGCACGTTAAGTTGGTCGCTAAGGTTTTTAAACTTAATATTTTTAAACTTTTAAAACAAAATAAAAGTAGAAAAGAAGATATTACAAGCTGTACGTGTTTACTTATAAAGCATGTGAATGTTTCTGATAAAGATAAAACACCGTTGTTTATGAGTTTCCTGTTCCAATCAATAAAGAAGTTTTATCATAATGGAGAGATTATAAGTTCAAAGTTTTCAAAGCGAGTATTATGTACCGTATCCGTGGGCCTACTAATAGTTATGAGCAATTATCAATATTTTATTACAAAACCTATTGATAACAGTACTTTCAGAGGTCATCTATACTAATATTATAAAGCTAAAGAGTTTGTTTGTTTGTTTGAACGCGCTAATCTCAGGAACTACTAGTGATTTGAAAAATTCTTTCAGTGTTAGATAGCCCATTTATCGAGGAAGGCTATAGGCTACTTTTTATCCGGGTCCGTGCCGAGGTTCCCACGGCATGCGGGTGAAACCGCTGGCAGAAGCTAGTATTGAATATTTTGGAAAAATACTTTTATGCTAGACGATAAAGGGAGAGTATCTATGTATATTTAAATATCTTAGTTTTTAGTCGAGAAATTGAAAACAAAACTTCAGGCTGAGTTTCAAGAATTCAGATTTTATTTTTGAAAGTCATTCGGTGTGTGTTTTTTACGATATTTTTCGTACATATTTTTCCATAATTGATAAGCGTCTCGATTAGGAATAGGACCCATTTTCAAATCTTCATCTATGTCAAGGAATTTCATTTGATCTTTGGTGCTGGGTTCCCATTTGACTAGCAAGTCGCTTGTAGGTGTTGGCTCGCTGCAATAAAAAAGATTGAAATGCTTAAATGATGGGTATACAGCAAGGCAAAAATAAAATAACACTCAACTACAATACACACCCATATTTCGCAAAGTTAGTCCACATTTTAGTCATACTTTCTATAACTTTTTGATCATTTTTGCTTATAGGGAAAGGCCAAATATTTCCCTTGAACAGATATAATATTTCGTCGCTATGACAAGCTCCTGGTTCATTTCTAAATCCAGCTATAAACTTCAAAAAATTTCTTCCACCAGCGTAATTAAAATAATAATTATACATGTTTGCTTTGTTATTCTTAATTAAAGTTTCCGACTCTAAAATGGCAGGTACTTCGAAATATAATTGTGTGTTGAGATCTATTATAATACTGTGTACTTCAAAGCTGATATTCTTTTCTTTGAAGTAGAATTCTCTCGCCATTTTTGAAACTTTAGATGCCTCTTCTTCTGAGGGGAATTCGAGATCTGATGCAAATATGTATCGTGCATTTCTTGCCGCCAATGATTCTTCAGTATCATCAGGTAATAAGAATATTCCTTCTCTACTGGTTGTTCCATAAATAACAGGTACATTTTTAGGATTACTTTCAAAAATATTGAAAGGATAATCTGTTATAACAGCTTCTTCCCCTTCAATTTCTTGTTCGACACATGGATAGTTCAGCAATTGAGTATCAAAATACATACCAAGTGGCTTTTTAGGCTTAGCTTTTATTAATTTTTCATACGGTAATTTGGAAAATATTTCATATATTTCTTTCGGGTCCTTAGTATTATAACCTAGTTCTTTAGCTATTAGACTGGCAACCCATAATGGTTGTCGGTTAATTGCCCAACTTGATATAGACGAGCCACTCTGTATGATTACTTTGTGAAATAGTCCTTCAGTTGCTTTACTAGCTAGAAGCAAAGACGCGGATGTTGCTCCAGCACTTTGTCCAAAAAGAGTCACATTATCAGGATCTCCACCAAACGCTGCTATATTTTTCTTCACCCATCTCAAAGCAGCAATTTGGTCTTTAATACCAGCATTTCCAGGAGCTTCTTTGATACCCAAACAAAGGAATCCCAACGCTCCAAGCCTATAGTTAAATGTCACTACTATCACATCTTGATTGACCAGAAAATCAGGTGCATATATAAATTTACCACCGCTTCCTAGCAAGAATGCTCCTCCATGGATATAAACCATGACTGGTAATGGTGTTTTAGCCATTGAAGGTACATAGACGTTGATTTTAAGACAGTCTTCAGTTCCTACAATCCCTATTAACGAAGATTGTGGACACTGGTATATCTCATCAACAGCTTTGTATACTCCGTTCCAAGATGGCGGTGGGAATGGGGCCTAGGAAAGAAAACACCACCGGATAATCATTATTTTTTGAACAACCGCGATGAAACACAAAAACTGATTTTTACCAGAATTTGGTACAATAGAAACTACAATTTTGGGTTAGATAATAAATCTCCGGATTCTTTCTTACTTTGCTAAAAATCAAAATAAAATATACAGAACAAAATAAAGAATAATGTTATTCATTGCTTAATTGTTCAATGATTAGCATCATTTATAATTGAATGTTGTAATATGAGGTAACTACATAAATATAGCGACCTCCTCACCTGACCTCAGATAATACAAAGTATCGACGACCTATATTTTTGTCTTATCTTGTCGACTGTTACTACATGCATTGATAAGCCAGGATTTCTTATACTACGAAACCGAATCCATTTATACAAACAAACTTTACACACACTACAATATGTATTACTAAAAACTATTCTAATATTAATAGAAGACTTGTTAAGTAAATAATGATAATATCGATCACGCTTACCTTGAACCTTGTGCTGCAGTTAGTAGTAGCGTAGGGGATACCGACGTATTCAAAAAACGACCCATCTGTACTTATTTTACCGCTCAAAGTCCCTTGCTCGATGGTCACTTCGGGTGCCGGCTGATCCACTAAATTCATCGCGAATAACGTAAATAAAACTATTCTTTTGCCACACTTCATTTTGCTGTGTTCGACCTTATAACTGGGTGTTAAAGTTCAATTTTGCTTGTCAGTTTGCTTGAACCATCCGGTTGAGGTTATGTCATAGCTTGATTAGTTACACTGAGGGAATTAGAGTTTCTAAACCACAAAATATTCTAGTCACACTACACTCATTTTGATAAAGTTTCTAGGTTTATTTTTAAGTTTACGAAACAAAACACAGTAGCACCTTAATGTGTACACCTTATGAGTGTTTATAATATTTGACAGTTCACCGGTTGGCCTCGCGTGACGCACACTGCGCACGCGCGCTGATACCGTGAACGCGTTAAAAAGAGATAGTGAATATTCTTTATTATTAAGAGTATATGTTGTTCTAGGAACGGAACGCGGCTGTTAACAGAATAATTGAATAAAAGTAAATTTATACGCCTAAGTCCACTAAGAACTGTGTTTTTTCTTTTTAGAGTAATGTGGATAGTCTGATGTAATTTTGCAGTTTATGTGCCCACTCTATATCCAATCATTTTAAGATTAGATAATTGACGACGTGACTCAGGGCAAATTACGCAAAGATTATCTTGTTCCGCCTAGTTTCTCGTACTATTACGGTTATGCGTCTTCTCTTCTCAAGACTTTTATTCATAGGCGAGGGTCTTCTTGCGCCTGTACGACTGGCGCGAGGAGGCTCAGCGCCGGGGGGAAACTCCGCTACCGCGGCAAGTTGTCGCGCAGCGGGCGGAGCTCCGGCGCGATCTCATGGTGGCCTGGAGGGAGCGACTATCGCAACCCAGTGCAGGGCACGCCACCATCGTGGCGGTAAGTCCCCTCTTTGAGGAGTGGCTCGGGAGGAGTCACGGCGCCCTCACGTACCGCATGACGCAGGTCCTCACCGGACACGGTTGTTTCGGGAGGTACCTGCACCGCATCGGTCGTGAGGAGGCGCCCGGGTGTCACCACTGTGCGGACAGCCCCGAGGACACGGTGGACCACACAGTCCAGGTGTGCCCCGCATGGGAAGGGCACCGCCGGGTCCTCGTCGAGGCTTTGGGCGGCGGCGACCTCTCGCGTCCGGCCCTGGTTCAGGCCATGGTCCGGGGTGAGAGGGAATGGGATGCCGTCGCCTCCTTCTGCGAAGCGGTCATGCTCGAGAAGGAGGAGGCGGAACGCCAGAGAGTTCGCACCTCTCATCCCGGCCGCCGCGCTGGACCAGGTAGACACCATGGGCGCCGGGTGTCGCGAGATGACTCCCGGCCACCGTAGGCGTGGGTCTGTGGGCGGTGAGTTCGGGTGGCTCATCGTCCCTCTGTCTTCCTAGACGACAGACCCGTGTCGACGGCGCGCGTTGTTCCACGCGCTCCTCAAAGAGATGTCAGCAACCCCAGCGGGGCCCAGCAGGGCCAAGGCCTGCCGGGGCTGCGGGTTGTTCGAAAGAAATACCGCGGCCCTGGTACATAAAAGGCCTATGACGGAACACGACGATTTTAGTCAGTAAGAGTCTGACACTCCCTCACCGCTGCTAACCCACAGCGGGAGGGGTCATTTGATGATTTTACGTCGATAAAAAAAAAAAAAAAAGACTTTTATTCATATTTTGTTGGTTTATCATTTAATTATGTCTTACAATTTTGTTCATAATTTAAGCTGAATCTTAAACAGTTGTACAAAACGGTAGAACGTTGATTATTTATTTGTTTTTAAAACTACTATTCTAAACATAGCAATAGAATTCTAGTTACAAATTAAATGACGAGTTAAGGCAATTATACAAAATAATCACCAGAAATACTTGAAACATCACAAATAAATTCAAATTAGGTTCGTTCAGTTCCTCTATAGCAGACCAAATTACTGTTTATAAATAAAGATGTGTTGATCTTCCATTAGTACGCTTATAATGACCGTACAATTTAAATACAAAACGGCTCCTGACGTGCCTAAACAGGCCATTTTCTCGTCGCGTCGCATGTCCAAAATTTATTTGAATAAATTAGGGAAAAGGCGAAAACTGTTGAATTTTAACCCGATCCCGCACGTGACCGACGGACGGCGTCTCGTTGAATTTTAAATATTTTCCTACACTTAAATTATTATAATGCCATTAGGATATAATGACTCAAAGGCCCTTTGAAAAGGTTACAGACAAATGTGTTTGACAAATATTTGAAGTTGTTAGTCCTATAAACATTGTGCCTATTTTAATGCAAATAATAAATCTCGTAAATATGTAATTATTTCATACTATCTACTCTTAAATCCACACCAAAAAAAAAAAAAAAAAAAAAAACAAAACAAACTCTTCTTTCAAAATCCGACAAAATTGGATTAGTTAAGTTGGTTCGTTATTTTTACAATTTGCCATGTTTCATGATTTATCTTATTACATAATTTCTTAGAAAACTGCAGATTAATTTACTTATTATAATTTTATTCCATCAGAATCGTTGGTAAATAACGATCTTCTGTTACCTTAGTCTTGAAATCTGAGAATTTGCTCGAAATTTCGAGGAATTAAGATTTGCGCATGAATCTTATATTACCAAAAGCTTTGATCAAACTGCACCTAACGTTGATACCGTTTGCAATTCAAGCCACCTAAAGGGAAATACCCTTTTAAAAGAAGTTATTCCCCGGCTTCCAAGTAATAACAAGTTATTTGACAAACCAGAAGACCCGCAAAAACTTTTCCATCTCGCGCTTATGAATTCAAAAGTGTTAAATTCTCCGAGTACCGATTGGCGGGAGCAAAATCGATTTGCGATTTGCATCGAAGACGGGGAGCGACTCGGCTATTACTGATGACTCTGAAACTAATCTTCAAAGACTTCGAGAAGGTGCTGCTTGAATATATTTTAATGATACTTCATTATCATCTCAAACGGTATGCGCTTTTTGGCGGTCTGACATTTTTTGGAAATACAAGTACCTAGTAGTCTGCATGCGAGTGCATTATACAATTTGTGCATCTGAAGCATGAGAGATGGAAAGCGAAATATTTCACAGTTATCCTGTGGAATTCTGCAAGCTAGAATGTTTCCGCAGAATACGACTAATGCAAAGAATTTCAAAAATAAACGTAAAACGCTGGCTGTTCCTCATACGAGGAGTCACGCTATTTTCTCATGAGTGCGGTAAAAAGTACAAAGCGCGTGCTTGTGTAGATGTACATTTGTCGATTATCAGGTGAGTGTGGTTATAGAACTGTCGGCGCTACATCCATCACTTGTCGTATATAAAAACCGCTAAAGAACGTTGACTGACAAAAACGATGAACAAAACCGGCACACATGCAATCCGTGGTCGCTTAAATCAGGAGCTCGGCATTATTACGCAGAAACAATACAGTGGCACAGTCGACCACTTCAACACGCGCGGGACTTTTTGCAGTTTTTACTACCGCCCAAATTTCGTTTCATTTCAACGTTCTGATTTAAAGCTGAGCGTTCAACGTGGCTTTTATATCGTAAACTAGTAAATTGACAGAATTTCCTAGAAATTGTTAACACCAAAAATGTACTGAGAATGATGACGTAAAGTCTTTCGGAATTGAATTTTTGCAGCTTGCTGAAATTGGGAAAATAGTTCTTATTCAGGTTTTTGAAATTTTGATAGGAAAGGTGTCTGTGCGAGTGGTTCTTAATTATACAGCAAAGCTGTTCAATTATTTTTTGCAACCTAGGCAGAATAAACTTCTTAAACTAACAAGAGCGACACCCAGACTACATCCTCCTTCTTCTACTTCTTCAGAAAGACCACACATTTGCGCAGTCTTTTCTAACAATACCTTGCATCCTATAGTGAAGACCCAGCCTTCATCAGAAGCCTGGCCCTGCCGGCGGCCCGCCAAGTGGTAATATTCGCACAATTAAAGCGCACACCAGTCGACTCCGGATTGTTTCGCCCACTGTACGGTGCACGAATTGTGGAATATTAAAATGGCATTAAAAAGCATGATTTTGGACTTGCTTGCTTAATCAAATTAAACCGATAATGCGACCCAAGCTATGGATATTTTATTCATGTCAAGAAATCGGGTGATTTATAATATTTTGTGTTGTCAATGTACATGCACATCATTTTTATATGCGTATGGTTAGGAGCTCTTTGTATTGGCCAAGTCGCCGAGTTAATGATACACACACAAATATGGTTCATTCGCTTTCGAGAGATATAATACATATCTATCACTTTCAATTCTGCTTAAATTGCTATTGCTGAAGACGGCTAATTACGGAGATGTCGAAATGTTACATGATGAAACATAGAGAGAGCCATGCCTTCAAACAATAACACTATGTAAATACGTATATGACATCTCCTTCATAATAACCACAATAAATCAACCGTCGTGAACCTTTAAGAACGCATGACACACTTCAGTTAACCTAAGACAATAATAAATCTAATTTGGGTGACATAACTTTATCTTGAGGAGACGTTGATAGATCATCCGAAGACTTTCACATAACATTCATTTATAAAGGGGCGTTAAAACTCGACTGTTTTTGTAGTTCATTAATAATGAAGTATTGTGGGTATTAAGCGGATTGTTAAGGGTGAATGTTTTGTGTACGGGAGTGATACTGTATGTTTAGGTTGAATCAGGTCGTGATGTGCAAAATCGGAATTTGTGTTCTTTACCGTGGAAAATGAGCATCATATTACTGGTTGTTAAAAATTAGATTTAAATGTTTAAAATGAACAATGAAGTTGATATCTTGAATCAATGGTTTTACTTGGATGTTGGAATTTACTATTGCCCTTCTTGGGTAAGTTTTCAGGCACCTTAATTCTTTCCCGATTTCTCAATTTTCCGATTATTTATAAAAACGTAATTAAAATATCTACAGCAACAACCGAACAGCATCCAAAACACCTTAAAATCTCACCCTACAGCCGATAAACAATTTGGTTCTTCCAGCGACAAAATAAACGAACACCGTAAGATAAAGCCATTAAATAAAGCTGGCGGGGCTTTAAATAATCGAGTTAAGTGTGTGGCAATACCTTAGCGCGATCAATTTAAACTGGATCATACAAAACGGTATTTATCATAATATCATGTCACGTTGACTTACGTTGAGGTGACGGAGAGATGTGTTTTCGGAAATGTTAGGAAAAGCGGTTAAAGTGTTATTGTTGTGATGTAATGTTATTGGTTTATTTTAATTTATTAATGACTAGCTTCTGCCAGCGGTTTCACCCGCATCCCGTGGGAACCTCGGCACGGACCCGGATAAAAAGTCTAGCCTATAGCCTTCCTCGATAAATGGGCTATCTAACACTGAAAGAATTTTTCAAATCAGACCAGTAGTTCCTGAGATTAGCGCGTTCAAACAAACAAACTCTTCAGCTTTATAATATTAGCCCTTAGTAGGTATTGTGGGTCAAATTCGACCCAGAAGCGGACATTTTCGGAAATTATTCTTTTAATATTTATGCTACGACTGCGCGCTTCCACGTATTCTCAGTGCGTCGCTAGCTGCGGCGGGGGGGCGGATGTGCAGCGCTGCAACTATCTTAGGAGCGAAGGTAAGTAGCCGACTGGGTCACGTTTGACCCACGACACCAAGTAAGTAACTTTTTTCACTGAGTGTAATTTGTAACTTTTTTTGTTTTAGTGAATATTTCTACTACAATGGGGGGCTTTTTGAACGATAGACAAATCGAGGAATTGATGAACGACTCAAATGATGATTTGGAACCGGAAAATCGGAAAGGACACCAAATATAAACCAACTTTCAGTCGTCAGTCCCAGTTTGAAGAACCAGTTGCATCGACCTCTTCTGCAGCTTCAATTTCAAGTCGGAAAAGGGCCCGATGCTACCTATGCGATTGCAAAAATGACCGAAAACATTCTCTAAAATGTTCTAAATGTTTACATATTATTTGTAAGACACATTCCTTCCAAAATGTTCAGTGTTCTAGAGTTGTCAGAAATTATAAAGACTAATCTTGTTAGTTTGGAAAAAGTCGTTTTGATTTTGGTTGTAATTTTTTTTATTTTATGATGATCTCAGAAGTAATTTATTTTTTTGTTATCATAAGGATATGAGAAGTGCCATACATATCTTTTAGTTAAAGTTTTTCATACATTTATATATTTTTTTATGTTTTAAGTTCACACTAACCAGAAAGTGCCAAAAAATTAGCTTAGTTACAAATGTGTGTAAAACATAATAATTTTTTAATATTCTAAAATTAAATCAAGATAATTTTGTAAAAAATGCTTCTTTTATTTCATAACTAACCATATTTTATACAAATAATAAAAAATATACGTTCTACAACAGATTTTTTGGTCTGGGTAAATTTTGACCCACGATACCGGTAGTGTTGCCAAAAAAGGCGATACCAGCTAAGGGTTAGTATAGATATGATTGAGTACCAGTAAGTTATGTGTGTTAAGTGTATGTTCGCCGTGGTTAGTATTTAGATCGGTATGAGATCAACCATTCATGACAGTAATCCTGGGGCTTTACAAAAATAGATAGATAGGTAATAGACAAATGGTAATAGTAGGTAAAGTAATCTTTGTTTATTAATTTTCTTTCGGGATTTCACATTTACGCGACTGCCGAAGGTTATGCATGTATAAAATGAAAATAAGCATTTATTAAACAGGTTTTTAATTTACTAGTAGGATAACCGCTAATCTTAACATGTTTATTTATAAATAGTTTTTCTAACACCGCACGCAGTAGTAATAGATGTCCATAAACGAGCTTAGGTTAAGTTCATTACAAAAAGGACCTTCTAACCCTTAATAGCGTAGCGATTTAACCGCGACCGTTAACCATCAAGTAACCTGTTTACCTTCTCGTTGTAAACTAACTTGTTTAACCTACTTACTCTTAAAATCTGCGGTTAAACACGTTACACAGTATATGACATGGTGTGGTTTTATACATTAGAACTAAATTTTAGAATTTAAATAAGAATATTTTAAGTTAGGAAAGAGGAAGTAAAAATCAACCGTTTCTTAACAGTACAAGTTTTTGTATGAACAGGGGCTGATTGATACAATTTTTTCCAAGATGTGACTGCCTATCTTACCTTCACAACTCTTTTAGTGAGTATCACGTCAGCAATGAGTTTCGAGTAAGACTGGTAGTCTATTTTTACGAATTACATCATATGGGTATTACTTCATAAATATATTTCTTAAAAGTAGGTAACATCAAAAATAAAAAGTCACTGATTCATAGAAACATTGCATCAAATCTGAGTTTACCTCGATCATCCACTAATATGGCAACAGCCTAGCTCGATAAAAAATGGCTATAAAAATGCAAAATCGCGTCCAAACTACTAATCTAAACTTAATAAGTAGTGCTGATGTTTTAGAACTTTCACAAGACAATCCTCTTAGTTTTTACACATTATTGTACACTAACACTGCTATAGAAGAAAAGTAAAACTCCTAAAAGAACAGTACAAACATCCATACAAGCTGCGAGGCTGCAACGTCATCATTACGTGAGTGACGTCACGCGCGCCATGATTAATGTTAATGAGCGTCAGCTGTCTCAAGTACAATGACATAAGAAATGGTATGGTTAAGCCCTTTCGTGGGGGAGAATCTTATATGTGTAGCGATTAAATACTTATTCTTCGCTAGCTTCTGTCAGTGGTTTCGCCCGCTCCTTGAGCGTATTATTCCCGCATCCAGATAAATATGTTAATTTATTTACAATTCATTAAAACGGTGCAACACTAATTACAATAATTCATCATCTTCCTGCCCTGTTCCCAAGTCTTTTTCTTCCATTCCTCTCTGTCAGACATCATACTTAGATCCACTCCAACACAGAAAAATATGTAAGATATATTGAGGATTAAATGAAACGAATTTGTTTCTCTGAAACAATCAAAGTTTTTTTGTTTTATTTACGCACATTTTTACAAAATACAGTTTAAATTAGACAATTTCTTACCTGAAACAATCAAAGAAACGACATTTAAGTTTATAACATCGTCTCCTCAATAATCCTTTTCTATATTAGTTTTTTTATCCATAAAATTCACACAGCAAAATAGTATTAGTAGAAAAGCATCGTCCGCCATTATATCGCGTCACACGCCACAGACAACTTATAAACGCGCGAAGCGCGGCAAGTTTAAATTAAATTAAGTAATTAATGAAATTACATTTCATTACATCTCCCCCCCTAAGAGCGAAAATAGTAAATAATGTATGTTTATAGTGTACATATCAGTTATCTTCATATTAGTTTTCTTCTTCTACTTTATCTTCTGCATCCTCTGTGGTGACAGGTTGTAATTTTGTTATGTGAAATAAAGTTGATTCTGTTTTTCTGTTTCCAGTGTCAATCCTATAAATGGAGTTTGATATTTTCTCTACTATCTTAAAAGGGCCTATTTTTAGTTCATCTAATTTCTTTCTATTCATTCTATTCCCATTTTCTACGTATACACTGTCTCCTACATTAAACTCTTGTATTTTTCTATTTCTATCAAATATTTTCTTGTTGTACTTGTGGGATTTTATTGTATTTTCTAATGCCAATCTTCTATCCGCAATCCACTTGTCTTCCTTTTCTATTGTTTTAAATTCGTTAGGCAGAATATTAACATTTGTACCGTCTAATAAATATCTTGGTGCAAAACCTGTAACGGAGTGTTCTGTTTCATTATACTTTTGTATACATTCCCTTGCTACCGTTGTCCATGTTTTGTTGTTATTTCTCTCATTAATTTTACATCGTATTTTATTTACTATTGTTTGATTTAATCTTTCATTCAAGCCGTTAGAGAATGGTGTATTCACAGCTGTAAAAATTAGTTTAATACTATTTTTTTGCAAATATTGCTTAAATTCTCTTGAATTGATTCCTGGATATTGATCTGTCAAAATTATTCCAATCTCATCTGTCTCTAATATTTTTTTTACTAATTTTATAAAGTCACTTGCATTCTGTGTTTTTGAGGTCTCAATAAATGCATATCTTGTGTAGTGGTCAACTAAAAGGTGAAGGTATTTTTTTGTTGACCTAGATCCTCCGAAGCCACCAATAGTGTCTAGTGACATTATTTCAAATGGTTTTGTTGCTGGTCCCAGTTGTGACATTAATCCAAATTTGGCTTGGCATCTTGATTTATTTTTTATACATATTTCACACGTTTTACAAACATTTATAATATTTTTTGTTAAGTTTTTAGCTGTATATATTGAACTTATTTTTTTCTGTAATTGTCTTATTCCAATGTGAAAATAATCTTCATGCACCTTTTTTATAAATTTTTGACTAAACTCTTCCGATAGGATAATCTTTTCATGTTTCTTTATTTTCTTATAATAGATATTATTTTTGTGTATTAGATTTTGTTTCTTTTCTTGTATTGTTTCATTCTTCTCTTGGTCTTCAACTATATCTTTTATTTGTATTAAATTAACAATTTTCAGTAGTTCGTCTTTGTTATCTTCTGATTCTAGCACAGGGTTTCGGCTTAAACAGTCTGCTTCTATATTCTCTTTACCAGGTATATATTTTACTGTAAAGTCATATTGAGATAGATAATATGTAAGCTCACCCAATTCTTCATCTGTCCTACATTTAATGTTCATGTTCTCAAGAGGTTTGTGGTCTGAGTAGATAGTGAATTGTTTTCCAATGAGCCAGTGTTGCCAATACTTAACAGCTTCTTTCATTGCCAAACACTCCAAATATATAGCCTTTTTTCGTTTTTGACATTCATTGAGTTTTTTTGAGAAATATGCTACTGGTTTGTCTTTACCATCAAGTTGTGTTTGTTTTAGTATTGCCCCGATACCCTCTAAGGATGCATCTGTAAAGATTTTTATAGGCAAGTCTTTATCGAATATTTCCAATACTGGTTGAGAACATAAATATTGTTTTATTTGATTAAACGATTCTTCACACTTCTCTGACCACACAAACTTTTCGTTTTTCCTTAATAAGTTATGTAATGGATCTAAGACAATCGCGCTTCTTGGTATGTATTCATGGTAGAAGTTGATTTTACCCAGAAATTGTCTAATATTCTTTTGTGTCTTAGGAGTTGGAAAATGTCTTATTGAGATCAAATTGTCTTTAAGTGGTCTTACCGAGTTATTCTGAATCACATGCCCGAGATATCTTACTGAGTCTGAAGCGAAGGTACATTTCTTGAACTTCAATCTAAAGCCTTCTTTTATTATTGCCTCTAATACATTCCTTATGTGTCTTATATGCTCCTCGAAGGTGGCAGAGTAGATTAAAATATCATCGATATAATTTACAGAGTATCCTGTGAGATTGTGCTTTCTTAGAATATTGCTTAAAATTCTCTGGAAAATGGCTGGTGATGTTTTCAAACCAAAAGGAAGGCAGGTCCACTGGAAATGGCCATCCTGCGTGACAAATCCTGTTTTAAATCTATCTTCAACCCGCAGTGGTATTGCCCAAAATGCAGAGTTTATATCCAGTGTAGTAAAATACTTACAGTTTCTAGTCTTAATTATCAAATCATCTATTAATGGGAAAGGCTGAGCTTGCGGTACCACAATTTTGTTCAAGTCTCTAAAATCCACACATAAGCGGGATTTTCTATTTTCACCTTTTTTAAATGCCAATGTCACTGGTGCAGCAAAGGGACTGTAAGATTCTTCTATTAAATTATTCTTCAGTAACATAGATATTTGCTCTTCGATTTCTAATTTGTCTTCTATTGTACATCTGTAGGGTCTTTTACTACAGTATCTGTTTACTATTAAATCTATGTGAGCTTCATAATCTTTCACTGATCCTATATCATACTTGTCCTTAGCAAAAATTGTTTTATATTCTTTGATAATTTTTTCTATCTCAATCTTCTTTTCATTATCTAAATGGTCTATCATACTTATGAATTCCTCTGTCTCTATATGTTCATTGAAATTTATTGCATATGTTTTTATATTCTTATCTTCATTTCTGTTATCTTTAGACATGTCTATTTTATTTGTTATTTTCTTTTGTTCTATCTGCAAGTCTTCATTTTGAGTTAATTTAAATTTCTGTATTATATCCAAACCGATTATAAAATCTTCAAAATCATCATTTTCTACTACATAAACGTCAATCTTCTCTTCTATATCAAATATTTTTATTTTTATTGTTATCAAGCCATCTGTCTTCTTCACACCATTAACCGTTTTCATATATGCTATGTTCTCATTGTCTTTCTTTTCTCTTACTTTAATCAGTCTTGAATTTATTAAAGAGATCTGTGAGCCTGAATCATAGATTCCACTCACTTCTAGTTTATCTTCTAATAAAAGCTTGATTTTGATTAATGGTGTACTTACTCGTTTTTTTTATCCGTATTCATATCAACTTCAATAATGGAATTATTGTTTACATTTTTGGCTTTAAATGCCTTTTCAGATTCAATTTTATTTTTCTTGAACCAACACGACTCCTCTGGATGATATCTAATTCCTTTGTCCAAAGACTTACAATTGTTACATGGCTTCTTCTCATCACTTTTATTCTTATAAATAAATGTGCCACTCTTTGTTGTAGTTAAATTTTTCTTGTACATCATACCTTCATATTTTCTTATCTCGTTGAACAAGTCAGTAGAGCTGTCGAGTTCATCCCTGTTTAGCTTATTTAAGATGAACCCAGGTAAACCTGTTGCAATTAGATCTATCATAGTTTTGGGGTCTATTGATTTGTTAACATCTAGTATAAGCCGTTCCTTTTTTATAGCATAATCAATTAACAGTCCTTCTTTGTACCTGAATGTGAGTGCACTTGTGACTATATCCCATCCTCGGTTTTTAAAAGTTTCTAAAAATTTGTCTTTCCATTCATTCCATTCAGAATGTACTGTTAGTTTTATCATCATAGATCTATACCAATCCAAACAAGACTTTTCTAAAAATAGTCTCAATATATCAATTTTGGTTTCATCTTTTGTAATATTAAAGCGCTCACACTCTTTTTCAAAGTTCTCTATCCATTGCATAGCATTTGAATTCTTACTTGTGAATTTTTCAATAATAAACTTCTCAGAAATATGTTTTAGGTTGTGTTGATTTTCTTTCTTCGTAGTAGTTTCTATTAATTTTTCCAAGATATTTTGCAAATTGTCATCTTTGTCTCTTGGTTGTTTTGTGCTCATTTCTTCTAGATACTGATCTGAAAACTGCATATTACCTTCCTCATCTATATATATTTTCTTTTGGTCTTCATCCAATTTTATCCATATTTTTCTACTTTGATGCCTTTTCTTTATGCTGTTTTTAATTTTTGAGAAAGTGTTCATTTTAATAATACTTGTGTGATGAATCACTGGCTTCAATTCTTCAGGTAAAACATAACATTTTCCTTCCTCAGTGGTTATAGAGGTTATGGCTAACACGTTCGATTTGCCATCATTTGAAGATATCATAGTGAATTCGAACTGCAACCGGTCCATCTTCATTTTAAATAAACGAAAATGTCGTTTTGTAAGATATATTGAGGATTAAATGAAACGAATTTGTTTCTCTGAAACAATCAAAGTTTTTTTGTTTTATTTACGCACATTTTTACAAAATACAGTTTAAATTAGACAATTTCTTACCTGAAACAATCAAAGAAACGACATTTAAGTTTATAACATCGTCTCCTCAATAATCCTTTTCTATATTAGTTTTTTTATCCATAAAATTCACACAGCAAAATAGTATTAGTAGAAAAGCATCGTCCGCCATTATATCGCGTCACACGCCACAGACAACTTATAAACGCGCGAAGCGCGGCAAGTTTAAATTAAATTAAGTAATTAATGAAATTACATTTACAAATACATCAAAGATATAATACAGTCGACAACATAAACAAACTTAAAACTAGCCCGAAACAGTGGACAGTAATAGGTATAACCAAAACTTGTAGAATAGCTTACATTCCTTGATGAAGAGTTACAAAATAGGTTGTAGCTTTCACTATTCGGCCATTTTTTGTATGAAAAAATAAAATACTCATGCATTAGTTAAACCGTCCACTTGTTTATCTAAACAAGTTTTTATTTATTTTTCAGGCGACCTCACATTGCCTATCATAACTTCGTCTAAACAAAAACAGTAAAGGTACGTCCCAGTGCACATAAATAAACAAACTACTAGTTGCCGCCGTGAAATGGCAAGGAAAAAGTTTTTTTCTTTATTTTTGTTAACAAGTCACATCCTTTTATGTCGAGCGAAAAGCGTTGAATAAAGCTCTCTTATTTGGCGTAAAAATAATGAATACGGGGACTTCTGCTTTCTGCAAAATGTGTTTTGATTATTTAAATTTTAATGGGTTTCTGAAAATGATGTTGTTTTTACAAAGAGGTGCCATGGGTGTCCTTAATTTATTTGTATATTTTAGTTAGAGGCTACCTACTACACGAGTCGACCAAGCCAACTCAAATTCAGAAAATAGTGATAGTTTCTATTATTATACTTTTTAATTGACCCGATTCCGAGTACGTTACTACCTACATCACTATAAAATTTTCGAAACTTAACCGATGATCGTTAAGCTTTCTATTACCTGCGCCAGACAGCATAATGTAAAAGTCCCCACATCACGGTGATAGAATATTGAAAATTCTCCAAGACCAGCAACCAAGAGGTTCCTCGAGTGAACTAGACTTGTTTAAGGATTTAAGATTTGGCTTCCTTGGCGCTCAGCCAGCGACTTGTCACTGAAAACTGGATGTTGCTTTTTAAAGTCCAATACAATCAAATTGTTAGACTTTTTTTCTTGCTTCGGAAATGGTCGCAGTTGTATTTTAAATGGTATAAGAAAGGAACTACAAAATGCTGCTACCAAGGATCTATAATTTAAAAGTCATTAAAATTATTACTACAGTTTATAAAATGTGCTATTTTAAAACATAAACATATTTTTAGAATAGATGTAAGTAGTTATAACAGCAAAAACAAGAGTTAACATAAATGATTCAATAGAGCTTAACCTTTTTTCTCAAAACTTAAAAAAATTAATTCGGTGAACATTCTAACCCCTTTAAAGGCATAAAACAGACAAATTCTTAATTAACCTTACTTTATGCTAACTTCATTTACAACTAATAAGTACGAGACGCTCTTATTTTCCATAAAAAAGTTTAATTATTCAAGAAAGGCTACTGTTGCTGAATATTAATTTCAAAGGCTGTTTTATTATGAAGGACGCAAAGGTATTATGTTGCAGGCGAGCAATTTGTGACGCGACAAAACGTTGTTAGTTCAAGCGAAGTGTCGAGTCTACGACGTTCCATTACTCGGTGATTTCGTGAAAATATGGAAATGAATGGACGCTTTGACTTGCTCAAATATTGGCTTATATTTTGTTAATTGTGGATGTTGTTGTGAATCATATTAATTATTTGATTTGTTAATGCTTTTGTGGTAAGTGTCAATAGGCTGAGCATTATTGGTAAGTATGAGTAGAACATTATGAAAAATCTAATTCCACTTTGCATTCTAAAGAATACTGTTCAGTTAGCTACCCTTTAAACCTTACTGATAAATGATTATCGAGTTTTTGTGTGAAAAAGTTACAAAACGATCACAAAGCCACGAATTTTCACATTCATATTAGTCGGATCTAACGTCATAATTCCCATTGCCCACCCATGGCATGGCAGGCCACAAAACCCGCGACCCTTTAAAGCCTGTTTTTGCGCCTTCAACCAATACGAAATGACGTCACAACCATAGACAAACGGGATCGCGTTAACCCTCCTTTGTGTAACACAAAGCTTCCAGGTATTAGGGAAACGTGTGAATTGTGCACCTTACTCGATGCTGTAGATTGTAGAGTCTATACGGTTATGCTCCATAATATTCATAACTATATTAATATTCTGCTAACAGATGATAGAATTATAATTATTGTGTGGAATTTTGTTTGTTTCTTGCGCTTTTTCGGTTAAACTTCAATGAGTGTTTGGTTCGGGTATGGTATAGATGAGATTTTGGACATAGATTTGTAATATGTTGTTAGATACTAAACGAAGTTATTTAGTTAGTTATTTTGAAAATAACTACATACATAATGTTTTCAGCTTCATATTACTATCCTATCCCACAATCAAGGAAATATATTTTACTAGCTTCCGCCCGCGGCTTCGCCCGCGTAGAGTTCGGTTATATCGCGTTTTCCTGAATTTTCTTTAAACCTCACGGACCTCGAGACCTTTTCAACGAATGCAAAACCGTGGAAATCGGTCCGTGTGTTCTGGAGTTATAGCGTCAGGAAGGAAAACCCGACTTGTTCCCCGCGGTTTTACCCGCGTCCCGATGTATTTTTTGTCGCCCTGGTACATGGTGAGCAGTAGCGTCTACACTCGGTATTGGCATACTTATATAAGTTATGCTGCCCTGGTACATGGTGAGCAGTAGCGTCTACACTCGGTATTGGCATACTTATATAAGTTATGCTGCCCTGGTACATGGTGAGCAGTAGCGTCTACACTCGGTATTGGCATACTATTGTATTGGCATACACAGCGCCATCTACAATCCATCCATCAAGCAAACAATATTTTTGTTTTCCCTCGGGAATATCTGTTTTTTTCGGGATAAAAAGTACCCTATTATTTAATCCGGACTTCTAACTTTACGTCTGCAAAATTTCAAAGCAATCGGTTCAGTAGTTACGGCATGAAAGCGGAACAAACAAACAAACAAACAAACTCACTTTCCGATGTATAATATTAGTAAGGATTTGAATTCTTTCTTTTTTTTTTTCTTCCCATTCTCAAAAATCATAGTTACAGTAAAAATTGCGGCGCTTGTCATCCTAGATAGTTTTGTAAACATATTTTCAAGTATTCACACCCAAATTGGAATGCCATCCCGGCAAAATTTGTACTGCCATATTTTTGTAGACAACGCAAAATCTCACGTTACCCATTTCGATGGTATTATCTGCTCTCAGGAATTTTACACATTTTTGAACAGATTTTTCTCGAATCGACTAATTGGAAGTGTGCACCTAAATTCGACATTCCTCCACGAATTCCTCCACTCTATGGATAAGTCATGATGAAAAATGTACGATGCTTCTAACAAGCATCGCAATTTTGACTGCGATAAGCATTGCATTTTTGAATTGGGAGATATGAGGTATCTTGATTTTTTTCAATCCTCACTAATATTATAAATGCGAAAGTGTGATTGTTTGCTACGCTTTCACGTAAAACTTTTGAACTGACAGACGATAGATGAGATGTAAACAATAAACTGAAATGGCGATAAATTCTTGTATAAAAAATATTAATGCTTTCTTATATTTATATCTATTTCAGTTTCATATCAACTTCATTCGCTAACAAGACACACGATAGATTAAATATTTATAATATGTTAAAGTCGCCGTCACTCACTCGAGACGTTTACAAAGAAAATCCATTGGTATGAAAATTACGTATAAAGCATGGCACAAATTACCTAACACTTGAAAAATAAACTAACATAAATGCAAGCTTAAATTTTCCGCGACAGCGTCTCAAGGAAACCTTACTTTTTCACCTTATGTTGTGGTACAAGTTTTAAGCTGTTGCGATAATCTTGCAAAAGTTCCTGTTATAAAACTATTTTTCCATTTTTGTGCATTGCAAATGGATATTATACACAATCTAAAATATCGAATACGTATATGGTTAAAACTATGTTTAGAAGGTAATAAGAAGACACGATGATTGAAAATGTTTACTACTTTAATATGTATCAATTTCTGATTTTAACTTACAGAAGTGACCTCATTATAACTTGTTTGAATACTTCAAATTAATATTATTTACAAACAAAGCTTGTAATAAAATAAATTCAGATGCCAAAAAACTGTTGCACCACTCACTTGTACCACCGCCCAACCTCAAGCACGGCGCACCTCTTGCACCACATGGAGGGCCTCGGCAAAAAACCACTGCGACTAGGGCCCTTAAAATGTGGTAATTAAGATTTATATTCGCTTGGCAAACCACAAGAGGCAGCATCACCGCATCGGAGCATCCCTTGCTGAGAATATTTCTTTAGCGCTGCAACTTGTTTCTCGGAATTAAATTGAAAAAGGAAAGTTATGAGGTTTATGATATTTGTGGCGTTTTTCCTAGAATCCCATAATTATTATTAAGGTTATGATAATGTGTTCAAATTCAATTTTAATAATAAATGCAAACTGCATTAAGAGCTGTGAATATTTTTGCAAAAAACAGCAACAAAATGTAATTTAAATTGAGTGTGGTTTCCAGTGTGTACTCCAAGGAAAACGTGTTGTATGTAAAGAGATTATACAAAGGCTTCTTATATCTATTAAGCCCATAACATTCAGTATCAACACCTCTTTATCACGCGCCGTTATCAGCCACAGCTACCACTTCCAGGAGTCGTAACTTAACATTTGCGACCACACCTCATAAACATATTCAATAAGCCACAAAATAAAAGTTACATTATGCAAAGTTGGTGCTTCCAGCGTGATTTTTACAACGTATATCACTTTTATCGCCTGTCATGCTGCGTTATCGCTGTGTTTTATTTGTATCTCGTAGCAAAAACCCGCTGATTCTATGGTGTTATGGCTGTAATATATTTTTTATAGTTCCGAAGTGCGAGCGATAAAGCGTTGATGTGCGATTGAAATTATCAGTGTACCTATAAAATTGCTGAGTGAAGTCTGTTGTTGAAACAACTGTTAATATTTAATGGTTGACGCCACCAAGTATCTAGCCTCTCTGCTACATTTAGGTCAAATTGTACTGTTTATAAATGAGCAGCAAACCATTATTTTTAGTTTACATGTAAATTCATAATAACTTCCTGGTATTGGTATCATTTATTATTCAGGGCCCGTTTCTTTTGTAAGGTAGGGAGTAAACAACCTTTAATGTTAGCAAAAGGAGTATGATTCCTACTAAAATAAGGTAAGTAAGTAATATGATATTTCAAACGTCCCTTTGAAGAGCTGCAGCATACATTTGCTATTTTACTAGCAATTTAATTCGCAGAATTTTACCGTCGCATAAAGTTTACACACGTTACAGTCATACTAGTTTTTGAAACACAGAACTCCGCAGCACCGGTTATTTGCTATCCATGAAAATATTTAATAAAATACCAATCCTAACCTACCCCATATATATAAAAAAAAAAAAAAAAAAAAAAAGACGCGAACATTTCCTGTAAATTTTATTTATGATCTAACCCCGAAGTGTATTCTTGAATCGTTATATTGATATTGCATTAATGCACCGCACCACGAACACAATACTGCCGGGAAAAATAAAATAGTGCTCTCACAGATCATTATTTCCAATTTGGCGCGGTAGTCGGTTGCATATTAAAGTTTAAATTGAACGAACACTGCGGCTCTGTGTAAGTCTGCATTAGGAGTCCCGCGGGTATACGAGTGTTGGGATGATAGCTTAGTGCTGCCTGGGCCAAGTGTATGGCCTCTTATGGTTTTAGGTTATATTGAGTGTGTAGTGGAAATTGGGTCAAAAGTATCTAATATTTAGAGATAGGTTGTGGTAGTTTTCTTACGGGGAGCTCCTGTAATTTTTTTGCGTTTTTTGTCCCCTTCTTGGCACTTAACTGTAGGCCACTGACTTGATTTTTATTTTAAATTTTTCACTAAACACGACCAACTCATACAGATTACAATTTGACCCACCGTTCAACTTATCTTCAGCCATAATCCATTCCCCGCTCCCGCTCAGCTCATCAGCAAAACCCCGGCTAATCCTCGAGGGTGCAGAACAAAGTATCGCAGTTGTGTGCATAATTCACTTTATTGCATCTCCTGGTTCCGTAAGGCGGTCGTCATAACTCTCGATAGTGCGCCCCGCGAATACTAATCACATGGTCAGCGCCAGATATCTGGCTTAATCTTCTAATGGAGGATTCCTTTGGATTTGTAGGAGTTTTGCTGCATAGAAATAAATTATTTATTCATATATAAATTGTGTACCTAAGTGTCCTACCTTGAATAATGATGCCCATACATAATTTTGGTCGATGAGGAGGTATACCTATATTTTTTTCGTATTGTCCATTGGTTTATCCAATTTATTTGTAAACTAGCTTCTGCCAGCGACTTCGTCCGCGTTAGATTTGGACTTTGTGCAAAGAGAGGCTATCGAGAGTTAAACGTGTTATTGTGAGCCAACCATAAAAGATAAACATATACTGTCAAGGTATACTTTTTACATAATTTTAAGGAGAACATTTCCGTCATACATTGTTTCTGTGTAGCTTTAACCATTAAGGCTGCACACGGGACGGAAGCATAAAAAATGGAGTAACTTCTCCCGTTTTCCCAACATTTACCTTCACTGCTCTGCTCCTATTGATCGTAGCGTGATGAAAAGTATCCTATAACCTGCCCAGGAGTATGAAGAATAATTGTACCAAGTTTCATTGAAATCCGTCAAGTAGTTTTCGTTTCCATAACGAACATACAGACAGACAGACAGACAGACAGACAGACAGACAGACAGACAGACAGACAGACAGACAGACAAAAATTTTACTGATTGCATTTTTGGCATCAGTATCGATCACTAATCACCCCCTAATAGTTATTTTGGAAATATATTCAATGTACAGAATTGACCTCTCTACAGATTTATTATAAGTATAGATAATGAAAGAGACATAAACGATGCTCAATTTATTTTGAATTAATTTCGAATTTCTAACACACTGAATGAAAAATCCTTTTTTTGCAGCAAAATCTTCTATTCCCTTTCCACAGTTCTATCATTGAAATAAAGCTAGTCTCACAAGGCCGGTCTGTGTGACCAGTGCATTAATTAGTCCGACATAAGGCTTCGCTCATCGGGGTTTAGAACCTCGAATACTAAAACTGTGAAGAATGGAACCATTGTGAAACCAGCCTTAGGGACCTAGTGAATTAGAAGAAACCTCATGGGCAAAGATGAGAATTGACGTGTATAAATTAACGTGGATGATTCGTCAATGGATATCAGGTTATTTTTGGATCGCTTTTTCAGAAAAAAATATTAAAATTATATACCTTTGTATATAATTTTAACGATGGTAAATATTTTTAATTAACTTTTAACATTAAATGAAATCGGTAATATTAATCAACCATGCGATTCTGGGAACTATGATTAATAAAGCCGAACCTACCGGCTATCAAACCTCACTAGACAGACAGCAAATAAAATGGACATCTATATTTGTTGAAAACTTATCTGAACATAAAGATAATACACAATCTATTTGAAAACAGTTACAGAACAGAACAAGCTTGTATCACAAAACGAAGTCGACATACGAGAAAGGTATTTCTCATTCTTTTCTCACCAAGTTTTTCACTGTTGTAACAAAGCGGGGGGCACAATAGCGGACTATGTTGTAAATCGCACGGTCGCGCGACTCGGAATGATTGTAAATAGGCAATAAATAGCTTACAACACGAGTTTTGCTCAGCAACACACTGGTTATTGGCAGCCGATTGGGAAAATACGCGGGGAGCCATTTAGAACGTTTATGCTGCATCAGAAACAATAGAAAATTCAAAATGCAAAATACTATTTATGTAAAATTTTGTTGCTTCCTTTTTTTGTTACGTTCGTACTTATTACTCCGGATTTTATATTTGATTCCTATGTAAGATGGATTTTCATCATTGCGAAATAAGTCTAAATAAGTCTAATAAGCTACACAATACAAAACCATTAAAATTGTAATACTTTATTTCCTACAAAAGTTAAAACATTCAAAATTGACAAAAAAACTTTCCAAACAAAGTTATCCTCATCACAATTCGTACAAATAAAAACACAACCACAACAACCAACTTTTAAAATACAAATTCCAAATTCGAGCCACGTTACCTGACAAACTATAGCCCCGTATAATCCCGAACGTATCGGCAGTTAGTTGCAATTCGCGCCACGGGCGGGTCATAAAATGTGTCGCTAGCGTCGCAGGTGGCGCGTGCAACGCCGACATTATGCACCCGCCTTTATGATACATTATTTTGCTATCGGCATTTCGTGAGGCGGTGGTTAATTTTCGGGTGAACACGACATGAAAAATATTAGTATAGGTATCTGTATAAAAACAGCGAAGTTTGTGTTTGTTTTTTTCGTAGAAATTCATGCCTATTGTGGTTTTTTCATGACCAGAAAGACAAAGGTGGAGAGGACTTTTTATGAAGCGATTAGTAAAACTTATTTTATAAAATAATTACCTGGTTTATACGAAAGCAATAAAAGTAAGTGATTCTGACCTTTTTCTGATCAAGCGGATCAGACCTTTCTCTGATCCGCTTGATCAGAAAAAGGTCAGAATCGCTGCTGCTTATGCCGTATACAACAGCCGCACAGACGGATTTATACTTAACTATTATTAAGTCACAAATCAAAGTTAAATAATAACTACCTATCGTACAAAATCGTAGCTCTGCTGAAAATGAGCGAGATATTTGCTAATGAGCAAACAAAGAACAAAATATCCAGACTACATAAAAAAGGTTACAGAAAGGCAACGTAGGTGATCCTAGAAAATGATTCGAAATCACTTCTTTTTGTAAAATTGAATATATTCTCTCGTAAATAATATTTTCTGCCATACACCCACGTTTGGCTGATGCCAAACTTTCGCTGTATAAGTAGTACATGTGCACACGATTTTTTCATACATTTGCGCGTGCCATATATTAAAGAAGCCAATTTTGGGGATTTCGCGTGGCTAACAAAACGTGCAGGTCGTAACATGTGAAATCGGGGTTTTTCATCAACTCGCGTATTTCGTAATTTCAGTAGATGGTAGCTGCGGTTTTGGTATTACAGTTTTCATTGCTGCTTAATTTAATGATATTAAAATGCACAGTTTGATATTGATATTGGTTTGGCGTATCTCGGGGGTAAGTAATTCACAGGACTCTCAGCATCTAGATTAGCTATTTATGGTAAGGTCTACCATTCAAAAACCGTCTTCCTAATTTAGGATTCTCTTCCCCCAACAGTCACCACTTATCCCCTTAGTTCTAGACTGTATACTTAAAGAACAATCTTGAGGAAAACCCTCGTCCTTATAAAATATTACACACAGTCTCCCGTCAAAACCAGCTTAAATTTCATCAAGTGGGAGCGAAAAAAATAATAATTCCTTGACCTTTTTTCGAGTAAATTCCTTTATTAGAGAGTATGCCGTGAGGGATGGTCGGCGGGGTCATAAATCAGAAGTTAGCACAAAAACTAACTAAAAGTTTCGCCACGCGAAAATGATGAAACGCTCCAGAGTTTTATTCAGTTAGAGCCCAAGATAACGAAGTAATTGGTTGGGGGTATTCTTGCATTTTTTCTGAGGTATAAATAAATTTGTTTGAATTAAATTTGTTTTTCCTGGTAGCCGCAGCTAAGTGGGTGTTGAAATGGTTATATTTTCATTGTTTTGGGAGGACTTAGTCGTGTTAAGTGGTATTCACTTAGTTTAGTTTTGATTGGTAATTTAATCCTTAGTTATAGTTAGTCTTAGGTTCATAGGTAAATTAACTTTTCATCTTGACATATAATCAGAACCACCTGTAGGACAACTGCAACAGACTAAACTAATTTAATGTGACCAAAAGACTTTGCACCAAAACCCTCGATGCTTTCAAGATCATTCTTGATATTTTCCAGTTCAAATACACGAGTAATTCGTACATATATGAAGATACCGACCTTCAATCTCACGATGGATGGTGATGACCGGTCCGCGCTTAAACATTCATGCAGCAGGTTCAATCTAAGTAATCGACGCGATCAATTTTGTTGAATCAGTACCCAATAGAGCTATATTTCGTTATAAAATACTTGAACAGCCTTAAAGGATAGGCTGAGTAAAGATAGAAAGATTAACCTGCACATGAAATATTTTAAAATTTATTGGAACGAAATTCCCATCAAGAAAATGTTCTATCAATTCTTTTGCAAAATAAATAGATAAGCATGAATTCCGATAACAGGTATGCAGAATGCAGATTGTTGCACAAAAAACTATTTCACCAAGTTTTTGTTAAACACCACACAAGCATCTTCAATTTTCGTTTCACATTTCCTGGTCACTTCCACGGTAAAAGTTAATACCGTTGCCAGTATTCCGTCTGGTAGACAGCACTGGGTTTTATTTCTCCCCCTAGCTGTGAATATTTTACAAGACGCTACGTGCACCCACCGCGTCTGGCGACTCCACATATTTACAACCCACTGCCGAATAGAAATGGTTTTATGTGAATATCTGATAAGGCATGTTTGGCTATGTGGGAATTTTTAATTTTGTATGCCTAAGTGCTTTTGGAAGGACTGAAGTAGGGATTCGATAAATATCGTATTAATATGAGACTACTACTAAATGTATAAAACTCTATATCAAAATAAATAAAAAAATGAAACAGATAACATACGGGTTAGGAAGATAGGGATATAAATTGATCAAGTATGTCAAACTCCAACTATTTACACATTCGAACTACCACAATAATATCACAACTACAACAATAACGTATTCAGCTCAATTTCAGAAACGCTAAAAGCACACAAACAGACCAACTGTGAGCATAAACAACCTAACTAATTTAGCTGGCTGACTCCACCGAACTGTAACTAGAGTTAACTAACAAATACTCGTAATATCAAGGCGTTTCTTAATCTCCCTGGGTTAGATGGTAAAGGTAACTTTTGATCAAAGTGTGGTGTTTGAGTGAGCTCGTGTAAATATTGTATGTGCGGTCGTTCTCCGCAAGTTATGGCGGTACACTTGACCCGGCTTAGTTATTGCCGGGGCCCGCTTACTTGGATTGTTGGGAATTAATCGCAGTTAGTGTTATGGGGTCACCGGGCCAGACAGCGGTGTTCTGTCGACGTCTGTTACGAAGGCTGTTAATCACGAGCCTATCGGTAGGTGTTCCTGTATGCTTGTTCACTTGGTTCTGTCTATTGTATTTAGTACACTAATATTCATAGTCACTTATGATTGTGTAGAGAGGTACTACCTAATAGTTTGAAAGAAAGACAATAATGAGCAAACTCAAACTCAAACTCAAAATTTTTTATTTCAAATAGGCCTATTAAAGCTCTTTCGAAACGTCAAAGTTAGGTGCACGGTTCCAAAGAGTTGGTCTCATGGAGAAGAACCGGCAAGAAACTCCATGGACACTCTTTTTAAAAGAAAATAAAAATAATTACAAACATACAGTTTTCTATCTAGTCCTGAGAATGTTATACAATACCAATTGAGCTAAAAATTTACTAATAAATTATACAAAATAATTTTTGTGCAATTTTTACTCGAGAAATAATTTATACAATTCAAAGATAAGATATATATACTGGGTAATCAAGTTTACAAACAGATACTTCAATTAGTGCTTTCTAATAGCTATGACCTTGAAATGGCAATTCTATATAGGCACGATCACTAATCACAGCTCAGCTTACCTCTGAAATACGAAAACACAGATACGACATATTTAAAACACGTGATAGTTTTCAAAACAACCTGCCATATTTCCCCTTTACAGCACACGAACGCTGAACACACATCCATAAATTGAATGCACCGTCTCTTACTTGAATTGAATGCAATTTTTCAAACAATTAGGCGCCGAGCGGATGCAGTTCGTCAGGTGTCGCCGTAATCAGGGACGCGGCGCGACAACCCAACACGGAAGTGGAGAGGAATGGAGGTGGCAAATTGACAAATATAATGGTATGTTTTTTTTTAGTGTCATCAAAATAATTGTAATAATTTCTGACCTAAATAATGCCTTTTTATTCATCTTCTTTAAAAATAGGTAATAGGTTATTATGATTAGCTAATAATTAAAGATTAGCCTCTCCAAATTTACGATCGGCAAATTCATGATTAAGAACAAGCTGTCGTTTTATGTATGTTTTGTGTATCTATGAGTTTTCAGGAAAGTAAGCCCAATATGCAGTCAAGGGAAGTAGGTTTGTACTTATGAATATTATTGCCCAATACCTACACGTCATGCAGTTCCTTAGTCCTAAGATACCTAACATAGATGTTCAATCTCACAAAATACCACCTCCACAGCACACACATCCCCACCATTTACTTCGTTACCGTGTTTACATAATCTGTTAACAGCGAGCGAGCTTTTCGTTCGCGTTTCTTAATTTGTTACAGCTACTTAATTGAGCGAAATAAAGCGCCTAATTGCTACTCTGTTTGTTCCCTTTCATTATAGACGATACCTTGTTTTGAGATGTGAGCTTTTGGGAATTTTGGCATTTTTGTTTATGGTTTTCTGAAAAACATGCAATCATTTTCTCATAAATCCCTGTCTCACTTTTGCTCTGAATTCCAATAAAGATATGCCGATATGAGGAGTCGACTGTTCTTTTACGTTTCGACTGTGAAGGGTACATATATGTAGTTATAGACATGGAAAAATTATGCCGCTATGGTGTAAGGGTGCTAGGGTAATCCACTTTGCGCTGTCTTAACATAAAGATTTGTAACTGAGCTGTGTGTTTATTATTATCTTGTAATCACCAACCGCGTATAGGGTAAATTATCTCACCTTCTATCAGCTACTTAACTTACTATGACGTAGCACCCAAAGTCATTTGATTTATAGTTATATCGTAATGTGTACGAACGTTTTTTTTTAGTAAATATTCGTTATATACCTCAAAGTTTCTCTTTTTCTTTCAAATCAGCAATAAAACGTATAATAATGCAAAATCCCCTTTGCATATGAACTCCACATATAGTACGCTTGCTGCTCCTTACATACATATTATATAGTGGAGTTCAAATCAAATATCGCGCTGCCCGATCCACATTTTATGATCAGATCGTGATCCGAAAACTCATCGAGTTTTCTACATTTTTAATAGACAGAATGGTTAGTTTTTTCTGTGGTTTTCGGTGTAAGTGTATTAAGTAATATGGTCTATTTTCAGACTATACTTAGGGAACCTATTACGATCAACGACCCAAATTCAGATTCACTCTTATCAAATAATTTACTTACTACGCAATCTGGGAATCAAACCCAGTTCTTAATAGTCATGTATTGATGACAAACTCGAATAACTTTTTCTTAGATAAAAATAAACTTTATTAAACTAGGTATTTGTTTTCTTTTCCCTTTGAAGTGTAAGAACAATATATCACGATGTATTCAAGACCACTCGGCAAATATACATATGTAACTTGTATTGTAATGGTGGTTTCTCTTTCATGAGTTTGTAAGTATGATAATAAGTGAATTGGGTGTTATAGAGCTCAGCTTGTTACTAGTTGACTAGTACTAAAGTAAACTAAGATTGCAGCGGAATTTTTCGTCTGCAGCAATGTTTTTTGGAACCAAGAAACTTAGAATAAAATGTTATTTTTTCGGGACTTTTTCCCTCACAGCAATAAATAAAAGGAAGTAATAATATGGATCCGTCGTTCCACGTCATAATATTTGAAATACAAGCCCTGAGACACATGAGCGAATATTCTTCAAATCTTAACACGAAGAAGCGACACCTCGTCCATAATGTATACCGTGAGTACAAGCAAAATGTACAAAATATCGCATTTTGACTAGCGCCGTGTATCGAGGAGCCTATCGACAAAAAACACTAGTATTTTATATTTCTGATCACGACTTAATCGTAAATATGAAGGGTTCGAGAGCACCTTCTGGTAGCTATTGCAAAAAGAACGTTGCGCTCTCCATAAAATATATTGTGGGGGGAGCGAGGGAACGGCTATTTTCACATCTCCCAAAATTTCGACTCGACTGTGTCTTTTCATCCCTTTCTTCACACTAAGTTAGGAAAGAGTCAGGTGTAGTGAGACCCATTTTGAAGTCGAGCCTCGAATGACAGTATACGAGTATAGCGTTACATATTTATATATATTGTAGCCAGTTGCTGGCATATGTTTCTGGGTGTTTTATTCGTGAGAATAAAGTGCGTCTCCAACGAAAGGTTTTTTTTCGTTATTTTTTCTTCGTTTTTTTTCTCGTGTTATTATTATCTGATACATAATTCGGCAAAACGTTCGTACGTGCAGGTATTTATGAGGTAAATAACGATTTTGTTCAACTGCTGCTACGGAGACATATTGCTGTTTTATTTATTGAGCTTCGAGAAAAATACAGCATTATATGCGTCGCACAAGTTACGATTTTTCCTTTTTTTATTGTAGAACATTGTGATCCTACGCACCTTTTTGAATCGTAAACAAGAACAACATAAGGCCAAATAGTGAAAAAACTGCTTCAATTTGTACTCAATTTTTGTGTCAGCATTACTTTTGATCTGGAGTTTTTATCCTGAGTTACATTGAAGTCACAGCACTAACAATTATATAGAATATTTTTAAGAACTTTAAAAAAATACCTTAAAAAGAGCAAGCCTAATAAGCTTCAATCCTAAATCTCAGTGCGGCCACATTACTTTCTCCGTCTGGAACATTCGAGCAAACAGCAAATGGTCCAATTAACATTTGGCAGTTGTTGTCATAATCGGGCCGTCATCACGGCTGGAGCGATAAATTCGACGCCAGACACAATGCTCTCTCCCCTTAACTTTTCGCCCGCGAATAACGAGTTTTTAACTTTGTGGAAAAGCGAAAAATGTCTCTATCTCCTTTTGGCGGTGGTTCAAGTTGGGAGATGTAGCGTGTGATTATTTAATGTTCATAGTTACACAGGTTTAATATTATACGTATTGTAGAAACAGCTACAAAGGTTATCACGGATAATAATAAAATTCAGATAACTGATCTCCATACATTAGGTACACAAACAATATAATTACTGATAACCTAAATAAAGAAAAACCAGAATGCCTAAATATGTATTTATGCACCCATTATTCAAAAAGAGGTTCATGAAATTCGCCAATTTGGAGAAATAACATAATCAAAAACAAATAAAGGATTCCAACCCGCTCCAAACTTATCACTGGCACCACAAAACAAGGGTATCCCGAGAAAATTACAGAAGGCAAACGGCCCTACTTTCAATAAAAGTGTCGTCTTTATTTAACAGGGCAAAAGTTATCTTGGGGGCCTCGTGCGTCCGCGACACACGGTTTTTTGGACCTCCGGTAATGCGCCCGTTTTAGGGCTTAGCTTAAATGAAAAGTATAGCACTTCATGTGACCTTTAGCTTGATTGTTATACCAACTTTGTATGATATTGGTTTGTAAACTTTTTTATTTTTGTTAAATGTAGGAAGCTGAGTTGCGTAGTACCTAACATTTGTGTCGTTTGTAGACTGTGTGGTTTGCTAATAAAATTTGAGATTTAGTCCCTTTTAAAAGAGGTACCTATGTACCTAACGATCACCAGTTTATTTCTCTAGCCGTCCCCTCCAGGCTTACTTTTGCCATTGGTATACTATATAATGAGGTCTAGCAGCCACATCGATGCCTGTTTCGAAAAATTCGGAACAAAATAACTATCCACTTGTAATTCAAAACGTAACTTAAAGCATCCTACAGACGTTTGAACTGAACAAGAAATTCCTCAACTCAGTAAACAAAACTCAAGGTGTTATTATTGAATTTTAATTGCACAATACCGGCTCCCTTTCAAATATTTAACTAAATAATACTGCGTGAAACAGTGGGCCAAGTTGCCTGCAAAGTTGCCGCGGCTAAATTAAGGAGGTGAGAAGTCCAAAAGTTTTTATTGTTATGACCCGAGGAATTTATCCCGGGGCCATCGTTGCGCAGATGGTTAAAATTTTACTTTTCATTACAAAGGTAGCCTGTTTTGTGTATTGTGCTTTTTATTTTTGGGGATTGTGTATATTTTAGAGTATGGTTCCCGCGGTTTTATTTATATTTTTTTTTGGTTGATAAAAATAACATATCTGACGGATTTTAACCTATCCACAGATGAAAAGAATATTGGCAACGACCGTTAAAGTTATTGAAACAGCGATCCAAACCATAACTAAAATTTGTTTTCTCGAGAAGGTAACTTGGATAACTAATTAAAGCAATTGAAATATTGCTCCCACAGTAAAAAGCGTACACATTTTCTCGTGATACAAAAACATTGAAAAGAAAACAGCACAAAAGTTTAAAAATCCACATACAATTGAATTACAAAAAAATAATTACGGCGGGAATATTTGAGCGACATGCATGCTAAGCGTTGCCGCGGAGCCGTGAAGCGGCTGAAGCGCTCTCGAGCGCGACTCGAGCGGAACGGGGTCACAGAGAGCAACTGAGCGAGCGAAGCGCTACTGGCTTGCGTCCCCTTTACAAAAATATATATCGTGTTCTTTTTTTGAGTAATGAGTTAGTTTGAGTGGCAATGGCGGTTTTAATTAGGATTTTTTTATTCGTTTTAATTTGATCTGTCTGGTTTTGTGGTGGGAAGTTGGAACGTTCTATTCCTGATTTTTTTGTAGTCGTTAGTTGATTAGGTAGTCTCAAAATATGCGTAAAATAGTTTTTACTGCCTGTGGCTGAGTCTTTAGGGCTTATTAATTAACTAATGAAAATTCAAGCTATCTGTTAAAACTTTTCCATTTTTTTTATTATCAAAATCGGCTTAGCTGATTTATATTCAAACTTTTATAGACAAGGGTATGATCAACCTTAGTTTTGTATTTATTGAAAACAAATATTAAAAGAATTATATCCATCACAATACATTCGAGCATTATTTGAAAAGCCTCAAACCACTCCAGAAAGAATCGAAAAATAAGCCCCACAATACACCAGCCCTACACAAAAACCCAGGAAATTAATATTTGAATAAATTAACAGATGAAAACATAATTTTAATTCGTCTGAAACGGCCGTACTCACGTGTCACGGTACAACTGCGTTTTACACGCTTGATTAAAATGACCAGGTACCAATGTACGTAGGTATTATATTACGTACGTACTGTTAAATTGAAAATTATTTACTTTTGATTGGATACCGTTTAATATGTTGATATTAATACCGAGTTTGTTTTAATTTAATTTTTGATGTGATTAATAAATCAAACTTGTGTACTATAATAGTGCAGTCGTTACTAGTTAGTGGACCTAGAAATTCCAAATAACCAAAGCAACAAAACGTTCAAAAAATAATTTCTCTACATATTGTAAAGGAACGAACTTTGTATCAAACTATAAAGTTTCTGAAACTCAAGTCAACCCACGTAAAAATAGTTAAAAACTACCCCAAAGTTAGGCTAGTATCAGTTTCCCGGTGAATATTAAAACGGCGATGAATAGATTGAACTTGTTACAGCTCAACTTTGATGGCGGGAGGCTGACGTGGTTAAAACTGCTGAAAATAACGCTAACTTGTTAACTTGTGAGAACCATCGAGAACAGCAAAACGGTAACTATGTTCTGGGAATGAATAAAGTTTTAGTATAAATAGCAATTTTAAATTTTTAACTGCACTTATTAAACAAGACACTGAGTTAAATAAACTAGGACTAAATACTTATAATATTATCAAAGACAGCAGACAATATTAAAGAAAGATCAGGTTTTAAAAGTGCAACGTCATAAAGTAAAACGCAATAAAATAAACAAAATAAAACCACCCACATACGAAAATACTCCACGATAAAAATCAAACACCACCCCAAAAATACAAGTGTGAACCGCCCGACAATTCACCGCCACTAAACACAATAAGTGCGTATAAATAAACCGTGGCGCACAAAATTTTTCACAAATAACACCAAATTTACGACCATGTTTATAGCTTTCTTCCCCTTAGATAAAGGACATTGAAATTCCGAATGAATACAGCCATCTCTTCCGTTCTTCGCGATACCTTACCGGTATTCTGGGAACGCGAATGTCACTATTGCGAACTGATACCGATCTTCCGAGTTGTTTTGTTTTAATTTATTTTAGTGGTTTGTGGCTTCAATGGTGGTTACCTAGGTCTTTTTGAGCAGTGGGATTTTTTGATAAATACTTAATTGTAATTTTGAATGTGAGCTTTGAAATTGTTTCTGTTGTGTTCTGAATCTAGATGGCATCGTATCGTATTTGAATACTTACAAATAATATCAGATGTAAATGTGAATAGAAGATATTAATATGATCTTCCACGTTTTAATATAAAAGAAGAAGAAAGAAAGAGAGTAAGAAAGCCGATAACTTAAGAAGAAACATCGCGTAAAAAATAGAATAGCTCTTTCGTCTACCAGTCTCTCGGAGTGAACCAGAACTTTTATTACAAACACATAAACATCTAGTGCACGTTTATTACGGAGCGTTTATGTGCCTAATAATATTCCATGTTTACTGATAGCGACTGTTATTTTATCTGTTTTTGAGTGCCCTCCTCCGGAAACTTTTTTTTTACCCGCGGTTTGATACGGCGGGAATTAAGGCGCCGTGTTTTGTTTTTTTTAGTGCCAAAACAGGAATTTATTGGGAACAAGTGACTTATACTGCAAAAAGTGTTTGCTTGCCTTGTGGTAGCAAGCTATATGGGTCATGTAAAGAGTCGCTTTCGAGGCAGCGCTCTTGAGGCAGTAAATAAAATTCAAAAGGAATACCTACTGAAATGCGTTCGCAATAAAAAGTACCTTGTCTAGGCTATTTTATGGATTGAAAGTGACCCACGTAATTCTATCCTTTCTGACATTATAAATATAAATATGCAAATGTTTGTTTGTGTGTGTTTGATGTGTTGGTTTATTTATTTAGGTATTTATTTTATTGAATGCGGTAAAATGGGTGAATCGACGTAGAATGTTCAATGAAGAAATATAATCTTTTAAATGGTTGGAGACTATTTTTCATTAGGCTATTCCAAATGTTATTAAAACCGCGGAACAACAGTTATTAAATGTCAAAAAATAACAGTTTTACTAATAGGTACTAATCAAAAATCTATTAAACAAGTCACACAAACGAGCATTTTGTAAAAACAATATTGACGCATGCAAATAAGTGCAGTCGGCATCGTCGACAAGCGGCAATAAAACCAATCGCCTTCGGAACGCGAGTCACGCGTCCAATATTCCGATTGGCTCCGAATCGCTATCAATTTTTCTTGAGAACAGACCAGATTTAATTATTCACTGCCTGTTTGCCTGATGGCGAGGACGTGCGGCACTTTAAATTTAGATGTAAATACTGAATAAGAAGTGTGCTGTCGTAAGAGTTAGTGGCTGTCAAAATGGTATCAATATTTTATGTGGTGTAGCTATCAAAAATATGATTGTAAATCTTATCTGAGAATTTGTGAATAAAAAATAAATAGGGATTTGAATGGGGTATTTTTTCCAATACAGACACATTTTTAATTTTAAAGACAACATGAATTAGCAACGACGTGATTTCACTTATACTTTACTTTCATTTACAACTATTTCGCAAGACCTTTGATCGTCAGAACATGTTAATATTGAATGTCAAGTTCGGATTACTGATTGACAGCAGATTGAAAGCATTTACGTGCTAATTGTGTTATCGAATGTCGATCATCGCAACTGCGTGTTCAATTGTCAATTGATTACTCTTTTATTTTATTTATTTACTAGCTTTTGCCCGCGGCTTCGCTCGCGTTAAGAAGTATTATTATTAATTAGGTATGGTTTTTGCGGCTTTACTTTTGTTTAGCGTGTGTAAAAAATTAGGGCCTACAAAACTTCTTTGTACACAATATTCTTTACTAATCTGTCATTAGGCGCTAAAACTATTAAATTATTGGGTGAACTTACTCGTGAGCAAGCAACATAAAACTGTCCATGAGAGAAGCAATGTTCTCTCAAGTCAATACCCGCAAATTTGAGAGTTTGCCCCTGAAACTTATTTATTGTCATGGCAAAGCAGACTTTTAGGGGAAACTGTAATCGTTTAAATTCGAACGGGATATCGTTAGGTATTAATGGGATTTGTGGTATAAATACAGTTTCCCCTGTTGCACACCCAGTTAATATAGTGGCTTCCACTATATTGCGATGTAACGCTTTCACTTACAGTCTAGTACCGTTACAAAGTTTTGGTGGTTTTAAATTTCGCAACAACATAATTGGAGTACCCACGCGCAGAATAAGCTTATGATAAGGCAAACCTAGCGGTTTCAATGAATTTAAAAATTCTACAGGGTAATTAGTAGCGTCATCCGTATTAACTACAGTATCAATCGAAGTATAGACCTTTTCTTCGCCCTCAAACGACATGAGCAGGATATCGTTGATAGCTGCTGCTTGATCGTTCTTTGGAGTAAGTATGGCACGCTCACATAACCATTCAATAGGCTTGTCATGTATATGAATAATGTCTGGATAAACTTTAGACAGCAATTCTTGAACCGTAGTAACAACTGTGCTGTGTAGTAAAATGCACAGCGCCATCTAATAGCGGTAGGCAGAACTTCTCAACATTTAGAACTAAACATTATTTTGTTCGTTCCATTACGTACTGATAGGTTCAAACTAATACATTTACATCCTTCATCATCCCTTATTTTATCACCCGTGGGGGTTGAATGGGGGTTGAATTAATCAAAATCGTATTTAAGCGAACGTCATCATAAAATTCTGATTCGTCATCAGGACTTCTTCATAAAATCTAAGAAGATGTATACAAACTTTCATCCCCTATTTTATCCCCTTAGGGATGGAATTTATCAAAACCCTTTCTTAAGGGTTGCCTACGCCATAGTAGCTTTATGCATGCAAAGTCTCAGTCCGATCGGTTTAAAATTGACAAAGTTTCATACAAACTTTCATCCCCTATTTTATCCCCTTGGGGGTAGAATTGATCAAAATCCTTTCTTAGCGGATGCCTACGTCATAACATCTACCTGCATGCCAAATTTCAGCCCGATCCGTCCAGTGGTTTCAGCTGTGCGTTGATAGATCACTATGCTGCCGTCCACTAACTAAAAAGCAGCTAAGTGCAAAAAGTAGTTTTCGAGATAACGCAAAAATAAGTGGGAATTGATGTCTCTTGAAAAGTATGCTACCTAGGAACAAGGTTGCAAGTTATATACGTAGGTATAGTCTTTTTGCACAATATGTGATATATTTCATTCATTTATATTAATCACATTTTATTTAAATTCATTTTCTAACTTTTAGCTAAGCAATTTTTTTCATTTTTACATAATATACTGCACTATAAGGCCGCTAACCATACCTTAACTGCTTTATAGTAAAGCAATTTCTTGTAGCTGCCACGTCTTGTACTTATAGTAAAAGTTATCAAAATATACTTAGTTATAAAGCAGTTAAAGGATTTTAACAGACTTATAGTCTAGTAACTAATACTGGGAAGACTAACTTTGCTTACTTAGAAAGCAGTTATGGGACTTTAACCACTTTTAAGCTCGGTATTGTAAAACATATTTTTATACTGCTTCTCCTATTGCTTAACTAGAAGGCAGTTAAAGATATCTCGCTCGCAATTAACTGCCTTTTAAATAAGCACTTGCGGGTAAAAAGTTCAGAAGTTAAAAACTATTCTATGAAAACCAGCACTTTATTTATTATTTAATAATAAAAAAGAATAGACAATCAGTATGTCTAATTATATTTTGTGTAGGAACTTAACAAATAGTTTAATTTTAATTAAACATCATCTCAAGCCTTTTCCCAACTATATTGGGGTCGGCTTCCAGTCTAACCGGATTCAGCTGAGTACCAGCGCTTTACAAGGAACGACTGCCTATCTGACCTCCTCAACCCAGTTACCCGGGCAACCCAATACCCCTTGGTTAGACTGGTGTCAGACTTTCTGGCTTCTGACTACCCGTAACAGCCGGGACCTACAGTTTAACGTGCCACCCGAAACACAGTCATTGGTGTCAAGATGTACTTAGAAAGTACACACAAACTTAGAAAAATTGCATTGGTACTTGCCTGATTTGGAATCGAACCCTCAACGCTCATACTTGAGAGGTTGGTTCTTTACCCACCAGGCTACCACGACTTCCACTAGGCCACCACGATTTCCACTACGCCACCACGACTTTAACTTTATTTCTTCTTCTTTTAATCAAACTTTTACACATCTTATTCAGTAATAAGATCACAACTACATCTTTAATAATAATCAGTATTCGCGAAACCATAGGAAAAAATATATTATAATTATAAATATTATAAAAATACCCAAAATATGTAAGTATCGTTTTTGAAAGCTTCATGGCACATGACACATATTGGTTTCAAATTCTTATGCATACGAAATAAATCACAATCAAAGATTAATAATTGCAAAGTTGAAATAATATAATAGTGTGTAACAACATACGGTCATAATCAATTAAATATTAGACTTTATATAAAAAAAATATAAATTCAGCAGTTATTTTATGCTTAAATACTAATTAAACTTTAACAAAATGAGTAAATCAGATTAGGTAAATAAGCAATTATACCTAAGTAAACAAAAATATTTAAGAAAACTCTTTTGCAAAAAAACCGGGCACCTATGCAAAATCTTTGTTTTAAGGACTTTGCTAGTATTCCAAAGGGTTTTAATGTTTAATTTCAAAAGGGTTAGCCAAGCATGCGTGAGAGTATATTCTAAATTTGAATTTTGTAGAATTGCTAAGAAACTGGTTGAACCTCGTATTGGACTAATTCCTGGTAGAAAGTTCGTCTTCGTTTTGAAAAGGTTTTGACGTGATTTTTAGAAAACTGATAATGCAGTTTTAAATAATCATCACCTACCGTACCTTTCTGTAAAATCAAACATTTTTGAAACAACTATGAGTATTTGATAAAATGTTCACCTGCTCTAAATGGTCTATACTGATGATTGATGGCAATGTTAAGAGTTTCGTATTTTCATGTAAAGCGTTCTATTGTTTAGATATTATACCCATGCGGTTTAAAATATCCCTTTCTCTTTAAAAACCCAATTTAGAGGAGTATGAGTACTTTGGGCTGCGACAAAACAAATTTAAGTTAGCAGTGCCGATCACAAATAGTCACAAAAAGTCACTATCGATGAGGTTGATTAGCATATAAAACAATAACCAGTTTTTATTTTGAGATGTACAATTATCAAGCCACGAATTGATTGATTAGATATCTCGAAATTTAAGTAAAAAGCTGTAATAAGCACTCATTTAATTTTGCGCCATTCTCGTAATTGTGGCGACAAAAATCAAGAGACGCGCCGCAAGGCCGTCCTCTACGAACATCCGAAGTGAAAAGGCAGGAATTATAGCCTGAGCTGGTCAAACGCAAACGCAAATCACGGGCGTTTAACTGCTTTTTAGTCTAGTATAGTCGTTTAGCTGCTCTCTAGCGATTGATATTTAGCTTACACCAATTTCAATACATAACTTAAAAGCCGCTATTGGTGTATAACTGCTTTCTAGTGTAGTTTTTCTTTATAGTTATTTGTATGACACAATACATTTAGCTAGTTAAAGACGCTTAGCTACTTTTTAGTCAAGCATGACTATATAACGTACTTTTAGTTAAGTAAATTTAGAAAAAAATTAAACATCAATTTGCCGTTAAAGTATGTTAACGTCTTTCTAGAGAAGTATTGTGGCTTAGCCGCTTTTTAACTAAGGGAGTAACGAAATTTATGTGGTTTAACTGCTCAGCAATGTTCTGTATCTCTAAAACTATAAATCATAGAAAAATGATTCTTACAGCAAAAGATAGAGCATCGAAAGTTGTATAAGACTACATTAAAAAGTGAAAAACGACCAACTGTGGCTTAACGGCCTTTTAGTTAGTGGACGGCAGTATGTCAGTCAGTCAGTCACCTTTGAGTTTTATATATAAAAATACAGAAGGGATCGCTGTGAGGAGAACTGGTTGCTGTATAAGCAGGCCAGAAATCGCTGCAATCAGATGGTAAGAGTATCTAAACGCCGATACATTTGTGAAAATGTTCTCAACTCGTCACCGGCTGACATATGGAAGTTTCTTAAAACTCTCGGTATCTCTAGATCTATTCCTAACAACAACTTATCTTCCAACTTTTCACTGAATGATCTAAATAAACATTTTTCGAAAGCATGTTTGCTCGCGGATGCGGTTAAAAATAAAACCGTGTCTGATATTACTTCCATGCCCGTATTCACTCAAAATTCTTTCTCTTTTTCCCCTGTATCTGGCGATGAGGTTCGTAAAATATTTGCTAACATCAAATCCAAAGCGGTTGGGTGTGACGGTGTCAGCAGAATCATGATATCCTTCCTCATTGATGTTATCCTGCCTATCCTTACTCATGTAGCGCAGATAGGTGTAGATAAATCAAACTCCACAGTCGAGGTAAAAATGAATATATTTTACTAAAATGCCTGCCTACTTAAATGCTATTACAATGATTCCGTAGTGTACGGCGCGAATTAATCACGATCCGCGCTGGCCAATGAGAGCGCTCGAACCGCACCTTATAAATATGGGTAGCTTGGCGCGCGAGATTTCAGTGGGGCGCCCGCTGTTGCGGCGCGCGCACGTTCTATGTATTGCAGCTACAGTACTCCCCCCCTAGCGAAGCGTACCGGCAACTTCACAGCTCGGCCCGATCTCGTGCGACATGTAGCAGTGGCGTCGTTGCTCGGAGAAGGACTCGGAGATCGGCTGATGGCGACGTCTGATGCCGGTGGAGCTGGAGCGGATGCATGCGGTTTATCTTCATCGATGTTGAGCGTGTACGCCGGTTTTAGTCGGTCGATCGAGATTCTTCATGCGACGTAATAACTGTGATGGCTTCAGGTCGCCGAGCTCCATTTCAGACAGAAGCCGCTGAACTTGCCTCTGCTCGGACTCATCATATACCTGCAGTAGCCGGCTCTTCAGCGTTTCATACCGGTTCTTCTCGGGTGGACGCAGGATGATGTCGCTGATCTCGTCAAGGTCTTGTCTCTCGAGTTGCCCGACGAGGACCTCGTACATGCCTTGATCGCCCTTCTTCTGCGGCGACATGATGGCTTCGAATTGAGCAAACCACAGACGAATCCGGTCGCGCCAAATTAGTGGGATGCGCTGAGCCGTTGATAGCCCGGAGACTGTGGCCGGAGCTTGAGCTTGGTCACCGCTGTTCGCCATGCTGAAGGATGTCTTCTTCGTTATGGAGTAGTCAGACAACACTGGTTAGGCAGGCGGAATCACGTCGGGGTCACCACTGTAGCGCAGATAGGTGTAGATAAATCAAACTCCACAGTCGAGGTAAAAATGAATATATTTTACTAAAATGCCTGCCTACTTAAATGCTATTACAATGATTCCGTAGTGTACGGCGCGAATTAATCACGATCCGCGCTGGCCAATGAGAGCGCTCGAACCGCACCTTATAAATATGGGTAGCTTGGCGCGCGAGATTTCAGTGGGGCGCCCGCTGTTGCGGCGCGCGCACGTTCTATGTATTGCAGCTACACTCATATTATAAATTTTTCCTTGGAGTCTGAAGTTTTCCCCACGTCTTGGTGTAAAGCATTTATTATCCCACTTCCTAAAATTAATAACCCCAGCTCACTTAATCACTTTAGGCCTATTTCCATACTTCCCTTTCTATCCAAAATCCTTGAAGCAGTTGTTCATAAACAATTATCATCACACATATTTAGTAACAACCTCCTTTCTAATTTCCAATCCGGTTTTCGGCCCGGTCACAGTACAGCCACTGCCTTGCTTAAGGTAACCGAAGACGTTAGGGAGGGCATGGAGAGTTCAAAGGTCACTTTATTAGTTCTTATTGATTTCTCCAACGCTTTCAATATGGTTGACCATGATATTCTCCTTGCTCTCCTGTCTCGTATTGGGGTCTCATCGCCAGCATTGGGTTGGTTCTCCTCATATCTTCGTGGTCGCCAGCAGGTGGTTCGCACTGACCAGGGTTCATCCGATTGGTGTGATCTGGTGGCTGGTGTTCCGCAAGGCGGTATTCTTTCTCCTCTTTTATTCTCTTTATTTATTGATGACATCACTAGCTCTTTAAAATGCTCTTACCATTTGTATGCCGATGACCTGCAATTATACGCACAAACTGAGGTCGGCAATCTTAATAATTGCATATCTTTAGTTAATGCTGACTTGCGAACTATTGAAGAGTGGTCTGACAAATTTGGATTAGTTGTTAACGCCGGCAAATGTCAGGCCATCCTTATAGGCAGCTCCGGTTACCTAAACCGTTTGGACACTAATTCTTTAACACCCATCGTCTTCAATAGTTCAACAATAGGCTTAACGCAACAGGTGAAGGATTTGGGGTTGCTGATTGACAGCAATTTCAGTTGGTCCAAGCAGGTTAACCAGGTAAGTCAAAGGGTTACTCTAACGCTGCGATCTCTCTACAGGTTCAAGCATTTCCTTCCTATCAGTACTAAAACTACTTTGGTACAGTCTCTTGTGCTTCCCATCATTGACTATGCTGATGTTTGTTACTCGGATCTATCTCAAGAACTTCTCAACAAAATGGATCGTCTTCTCAATAACTGCATACGCTTTATTTTCGGCCTTCGTAAATATGATCACGTTTCCTCTTTTCGTTCTCAGCTTAAATGGCTGCCTATTCGTTATAGAAGATCCCTTAGATCTCTCTGTATGCTCTTCTCTATTCTCAACGATCCCTGTGCTCCTGATTATCTTCAAAATTATTTTAAGTTATTGGGCAGTTCTCATAGCCGTAACCTGCGTTCCTCTGAGAATTTGTTGCTCGAAATTCCATGTCACCGCACCGGATTTATGGCTAATTCTTTTGCTGTATCAGCAATTAAACTCTGGAACGCTCTCCCCCTTGACATAAAAAAGGCACCCAGTAAGTATTCCTTTAAGCGTAAAGTTCGCCATCATTATTTAAACTCATTACCTAATTGAGTTGTCGTCAGTCTTATTGTTTTGATATTTTATTTTATGTTGTATGTATAATATATATATATATATATTATTATGTATTGTGTATTTATGTATTGTAATATGTTTTTATTCATATCTATTCATGACTTTCTCTTTTTTTTTTTTTTTTTTGTACTACCTATTTATTTTCTCCCTTTAACCCGATGGTTGACTGGTAGAGAATGCCTTGAGGCATTAAGTCCGCCAATGTACCTTTTTTGTACATAAAGTATAAATAAATAAATAAATAAATAAATATATTTAGATTTAACAATTTATGCACACACAGTAAACTCACAAGAAAGAAGAAAAAGTTACATAAAATAGTACAAAGGTACTGCTTATTTCTAAAGAAATCTCTTCCAGCAGACCGTGTAAAAGAACTAAAAAGGACAAATAAATATGTAAACAGCACTTGAACTTAAATGCATCATGAAGTATTATAGTATTGTAAAACTTCACAAAATATTTTTAACTATTAATAAAACTATTTTGACTTTGCAAAACCTAATCTCATTATTTATTACCGCAAAGTCCATAGAAACCGCACATAAATTAACAAATAGGTACTTTATTCACAAAATAAAATTATACAAAAAAAATACATTAGCTGACTTTATCTCACATTAGGCATTTACTGTTATTTATGCAAGCGTGCTTTCAAGATGGCGTCTATAAATTTCAACTAGTAGTAGAAAGTAACCGTAAGAATTAAGACGTATAGGTACAGTTGTCACGCGACGTGTGTCACGCACACGCCTGTAACACGGCGCGTGAAAATTTAATTCGAATGGCCGCAAACACGCGTCACGCCGGTCCGCGGGACGTGAGCCGTAGCTACGTGATTTGTTCCCTGACAGTACCGTTAGATATTTTCGAATATATGATATATGGCATACGCGTGATCTTTATAATTAAATGAAATAAAAATAAGTAAATAGTTGTCTTTACAAAAAAGTAGACAAAAGACACCGACACTATTGTGAAAAACCGAGTACTGAATTGACGAAGCCGATCCTTACTTGCTTTGGAAAAGGCTAGGTAGATGATGATGTGATGTGTGACGCGTAGCTATGCAATTCACCGAATGCCTTCAGCTGAATTTCACATTCAAAGTGATTGAGTTGTGTTCAAAACTAAGATAATCAGTCACTATAATATGCAGACGTAATTACAATAACAAATTCACTAATATTGTTATGTTAGATAAATCATACGTTAATTAATAGGTTTAACGTTAACTAGGTCACAAGAAACTAATATCACAAAATATTATGTTTTAACTTTGAACAGTATCCGAAGGCTCTGCTTACGCCTCCCACTTGCTCAATAATAAACAAACTATATGTACGTAGGTGAAAACGTATAATTATTAAAAATTACAAGATGTGACCGAATTAGTTTTTAATTTTTGGCTAGGTGAGTGTTGTTTAATTGATATGATCATCAAAAGGTTGAGTTTATCTGTTATCAAACTGTATATTTTACCTCTCACTGTAAAACGTACCACCATACATTTGAAATCAGAATTCTCAGACGATACTTACTATGTTTATCAAAATATGACATGAAAACAAACACCTATTCCGTTCATTTCAATAACCTCAACCTAGGTACTTATTCTCACTACAACAACGTCCTAAGTAGCACGCAAATGGCAGAAAGGTCTTTATGTCCTATCTAGGAAATACTTTAGATCTTTGTCTTGCAAGTTTTCTCGATAGGTCGAATTTAACGTGGCGTAACGTGCACCGTATGCAGGCGGTAAGTTGTGCGGTTTCTTTCTTAACCTCTAGTTATATTGCGCATGTCTAGGTCATCAGGTTGTATCTAGTTACTTAAACAGTTTAGTTCACGAGTTAACCTTACATTTAGGAGTTAGAGTGGTGTGAGCGTTACCGAATGAGTAGAAATCATACCTAATAAGTTACTAAAGTTGCGTGCGGTCTATAAACTAAACCTGTTTGTAAAAGAACTTATTCCATCAAAGAACTTACCTACCAACAGCCTATTGATGAATGGAAAGAATATAAGTAAGTCGATGCTCATTCCTGTCATTTATTTGTGGCAAAGGTAACAGAATTGATTTTACAAAAAAAAAATGCATATTATTTCTGTACATGTTACAATTACAATCGTAAACCAGAGATATTTTTATTTAAGCTCTGTGAAATTGTATTAAATTTTTAGGTAGCTATAGTTCCCATGTTCAAGTAATTTAAGTTCATAAGAAACTTTTCATAAATCGTAACCCGTAACGCCATCTACATTCAGTAACCAAAACATTGAATACAGCGAAGACACCTAACGCCATCTAGGGACTACTCAATAGTGTATCCTGTCTTCTATCTACGTAGTTTTATTGAAGCTTTGGACAGTTGGTTCAGTTTTCAGCAACGACAGCGCCATCTCGGTGAGTATAGAGATAAGTTTACTTTCCAAATGGTCGGCGTGTAACAGGTGACTGAGCACAGATGTTGCTAGTACTATTAAAGCGAGTTGCTCTTCCTCAAAAGCGTATGTTACTTCTATAGACTTTTCAGGCTGTCTTGTAAATATTGTTGTTTACCAAATGACATGGACAATATGTAAAAGGGGAAATATACATAAAAAATGCTTTTCAAAAGTTTCCTAACATATTACTCAATTAATATAGCGTGTAAGTAAACATTTCCATATTTGGCAGCATGTTTCAAAACAAAGCAGTTATATAAAGTTTCTAAGCTACTCACGCTAGGCTAGGTAAGTTTACCTATTTGTTTACTAAGCCTTACTTTACTTATCACATTCATCATCCTCCTCCGAGCCTTTTTCCCAATCATGTTGGGGTCGGCTTCCAGTCTAACCGGATTCAGCTGAGTACCAGTGCTTTACAAGAAGCGACTGCCTATCTGACCTCCTCAACCCAGTTACCCGGGCAACCCGATACCCCTTGGTTAGACTGGTGTCAGACTTACTGGCTTCTGACTACCCGTAACGACTGCCAAGGATGTTCAATGACAGCCGGGACCTACAGTTTAACGTGCCATCCGAAACACAGTCAATGGTGTCTAAGATATACTTAGAAAGTACATACAAACTTAGAAAAGTTGCATTGGTACTTGCCTGACCTGGGATCGAACCCGCGCCCTCATACTTGAGAGGCTGGTTTTTTACCCACTAGGCCACCACGACATATTATCACATTATATTACAGCTTCAATAAACACAAGTGTTAGATTGTTCACAAACATGTTAAACGTTATCAATCGTACCACAAAAACTTTTAAACGTCTGTTGAACACTTGTCTAATAAAATGTCAGATTATAACGTTGAAATAAGGTCCGTTTTGCAGCCACACTTTTTTTAGACAAGTGTTTAACAGATGTTTAAGTTTTCGTAGTAAGGCTGTATGAAGTTTAAATCAAATTGCCGCAATGTGACAATTAAATGGAAAACTATTGTCCATATAACTTTGCATGGATATAAATATGTACAACTAGCTTCTGCCAGCGGTTTCACCCGCATGACGTGGGAACCTCGGCACGGACCCGGATAAAAAGTAGCCTATAGCCTTCCTCGATAAATGGGCTATCTAACACTGAAAGAATTTTTCAAATCGGACCAGTAGTTCCTGAGATTAGCGCGTTCAAACAAACAAACAAACAAACAAACTCTTTAGCTTTATAATATTAGTATTAGTATAGATGAGTAAAATTCCTAACTCAAAACATTCTCGAGAATTCTCACGTGAAAGTAAAACGACCAAGCGGGAAAGTTGTTTAACTAAAGTACAAGTTCGCACTAATTTCGATGGCTAGCAAAGAGTTGACGTAGGTATTCATTTCGTAAGCAGTAAATAAGTTTTTAAAAAATACAAAGATAAAAAGAGCGTCTCTACTGTGTGTTTGCTTCTTATCTGTAAGGTACATTAAACAAACTATCTAATAAAGATGGGTTAAATAAACGGTTTTATTTTAGGTACGAATAATACTGAAAAAAAAATACAGGTATATTTTTACATAGGAAATAGGATGCTATAATATAAAAAAAGAATCCGTAAAAACTGGTCAGTTATAAAAATAAAATGTGAATTGAACCCCGTATGCGTGTTCCAGGAATGACACGGATAGCAATCTAGACAATTGCTCAGTCACAGCGACAACGTGCTGTCACGAAAATAAACCATTTATCGAAAGGCCAATTATACTTCAAAGAGTGAAATCGGAGAGTCACGAAACGAAAATGTAAGGAAAATCTCTTATCAACACCTTCAAACGGCGCAATATAACTTCATTATGCTCGTAAAACGAGTAAAGTACAATACTAATGATGAAGACGTTTGAGTTGGAAGAAAAAATCACAAAACTCTTCGTAAAATTTTTGGTAGACGGTGAGATACAGTCGTTATATATACTAAATGAAAACCTGCTCTTCTTACTGAAAGTCTCATAGATACCTATTAATCAAATAAAACATTTTTAGGTGTCAGGTAATACCTAGTATATGTCTTTTGGCATCAATCTATAGTAATATTATGAAGCTGAAGAACTCAAAAGCTACCAGAGCCAAATAGATTTGAACATTTTTTTCAGTTTTAGGTGGGCTACCGATCGAGATAACTTACTACCTTTATAAAAATATTTAAAAATCTAGCGTAGTCATCATTTAAGTAGTCATATTTTACAATATAGAGGTGCATTTGCCCTGCTTTTGCCTGCTAAGCAGCAGCCACACGGTTCGATCAATCAAGGTTAAACTGTGCTTGTCGCGGTCGGAGCTTGAATTAATGACCATCTGTGTCATACTAAAACTCCTTTGTGACTTGAAAAGCACTTTAAGCCATACCCATCTGGTACTTGTATATTCATAGCAGTTGTTATTTGGCAAGTTACAATAACTGCTTCATGTATATATTTGTAGCTTTCCGTAGCTATTAAATTAATGGCTAATTTATCTGATTGGGGAATTGTTAAAGCAAATAACAGACGTCCAACAAGAGGACAGTAATACGGAATTGACCCCCACGCAATACCATAATGATCATTATGATGGATTCCGATATCTTGATAAAGGAGAATTAAACCTTTGGGATAGTAACGACCTCGTCACATCTTTTGCGACTTCGACCTCGTTGCAGCAATGGTCACCATGCCGGACTGCCGAACTAATGGTCCCGGGTTCGAGCGGTCAACATTTGTGAGATCAGCATGCTTGTTGGCTGTACTCCAGGTCTTATAATATGTATTTATAAGTATATATGTAAATAATTATATGTAGTTTTGTTAACATCTATAACACAAGCTAATAAGTAGCTTACCATGGGGCTAACTGACCGTGTGTGAAGGTGTCACGATATTTAGTTATTTATTAATTTAGCCCAAACATTTTACTACAATCAACTAAACATTCAAGCTAACTTAATTATGTTAAGACCATTTCTGAAAGCCGGACTTACCTTCCTTGGCCCTTCATTTAGTCCCCCCGTGTCTTTATACAAGGGTCAGGTAATATCTGTCCGTGACAGCGGGGTCACTCGTCTGTATGAGAGTCCTTTGGCCAAATACTAAAACCCTAATTTGAAATTTGAATTTAATTAAAAAATGTTGTGAAAAGACCCTTGTGAGCATAACAGTGGTTAATTTCATAAGTATGTGAATGGACGACTTTACTATTCCTATATGTTCCTCTGAGTTTTATACGGAATATAAAACTCATATATTTACTTCAATTTACTATTAAATAAGATCAGATTTCTAAAGCGGAAATAAGGACTTCTAATTAATTGATCTTGAGAACTGAAATAAGTATCTACGAGAACTGCATTATGGCTTCTAGCTAGGAATGCTCTTATTGATCAAATATCCCTTTGTTTGGAATTGATTAAAGTTATGTTGATTAAAACTCGGCTACAAACAATATACAAATATAGGACTTAACTCTAACTACTAACTCACCAAAAATTGAACATAAATACCATATCTTCCAAGCCAAAAGCACAATTCAAGTTTGCTTTGACCGTTTACGATATTCCTACAGTTAAATCCAAACCATACACCAATATAACATCGGCAAAAGCATACCAGATCCAATTCATAACTTTAGACGAGACCCAGTCAAATAAATTGAGTGTCCAACCCTCTGGACGCAGGCTGCAATTTGTAACAGCGTCATTATCTAACCCTGTGAGACATCTACGCAAATAAAACGGGTCTTTTTGCTACCAACTATATTTTTAACGGCTAACCCACATTTCAACGTTATGTCTTAAGGTCCCTGAAGCTGAAGGAAAGGATAAATGTTTTCATGAATTATTGAAATGGAAAGGATAGTTTGTTTGGTAGATGGATAGACCGAAAATGCCTAATAGCACTTCCACACTAGCGAAATTTCTTCTCATTTTTTTTCCTTATGTGTTACGCAAAAAAAACTGCTGGTGTAGAAGCGCTGTATTTATTTACTTGCTTGATTTACACGACTTCATATAAAATACTAGCTTCTGCCAGCGGTTTCACCCGCATCCCGTGGGAACTACTTCCCGTACCGGGATAAAAAGTAGCCTATAGCCTTCCTCGATAAATGGGCTATCTAACACTGAAAGAAATTTTCAAATCGGACCAGTAGTTCCTGAGATTAGCGCGTTCAAACAAACAAACAAACAAACTCTTCAGCTTTATAATATTAGAGGTAGTATAGATGTAATATTTATACCTCCATACTTTTATATTTGTTATGAAACCCGTTCTAGTTTTCTTCAAGCCTTTTAGGTTTCAGAGGGAGCCAAAGAAACATACATACATAACAAAAAACATAAGGTTCCCTCTGGCGAAGACGGGAAACATTTGCGTTGAAGAACCAGAACCAATAAATAATTATTCTCTTTGTTTATAAGCTTATCCATTATCATCAATATCTTTCACACCAAAAATTATTTACGAAAAATTTCCTCATCGACGTTATCTCGAAGAGGGCTGTAGCCGAGAGGAATAAATTTGCATAGAAGGGAGTCATTAAGTTTAATCATTTTCAGCCGAGTCGGCTCACCAGACCATGCAAATAAGCCTTCAATGAGCCGTTGCTACGGACACTTCATTCATGATGTTTATCTACTCTCCAGCAGTAATTTTAAGTGAGTTTTCGAGTTTTTCGGCGGTCTTTTTGGGGGATTGATTGGAGACAATTAGCCTTAGGGTTTTTGCAACTTACTCATGAGTTATGATCATTATGATGCTGCAGGTTTGTGAAGATAACTGGAAGTGATGCATCGTTTATTTAATATATTTTACGCAAGTTTATGGATACGAACCCAGCGCCATAGATGCAATATTGTTATTGAACTCCATCTTTGAATATATATTTTTTTTTAATTACGACGCAAAGTCCACAACAATTTATTTTGTTTATCAGAAAAAAAAATCTGAAAAATGCTACGTCAACGTAGCATTTTTCAGATTTTTTTTTCTGTATACAATTTTTTTTTTAAATATCCCTCGTACCACAAAACCTTCTAAACGTCTCTTGAAAACTTGTCTCAAAAAAAGTCAGATTATGACAGTAAAATAAGGTTTGTTTTGCAGCCACACTTTTTTTAGACCAGTGTTCAACAGATGTTAAAGTTTTTGTAGTAAGTAAGGCTTCTTAGGTATACATATTTAAACAAAAAACACCATTTTCAGAAAAAAGTTTCTTGTTACTTCAAATTGGAAAACCAAAAACATAATAAAAGGAAGTCTTTCTCAAATTGATTCCTGAGCCACAATTACTTGCAAGCTTTGGCGTGGGATTAACCGCGACACAAAGAGAAATGTCCCGATTACGTACCTTCTCATTATTGTCGTAATATAACAACATGTTTGTATTGGGATTAGTATTGTTTGTCTATTTATTTATAAAGCATAGATGCATGCAAATAATATAACATAGCTTTTTTTTTGTTTATTCATTCTGAGGCATAAATTGGAAAGCTGTATTATTCGCCATGCTTATACATACACACGTATTGACTTTCATATAAATAAAAATAAATAAGTATAAATTATATAGTTCCTATCTCAAACTCAAACATACCTGTAAAAAGCACTTCCTAAATATCAAGTTAGCTAGCAACTAACTAACATCGAAGACAAATATACAATTACCTGTGTGTAACCATCTATGTATGTAAGTACCTCTTCTTTCTACAAAATGTTTTACTTTGCCAATAGCGTTCCTTGTATCTTAAGTCAAGCTTACGTCTACACCTCCTTCTATTTATAAACAAAACACGCAAGACAAGAATATAAAAATACTTAACCTTTTTTATGCATATAAGTAAGGGTCTTTATGGAATATATTACACAATATGTCAGTTTGTACGCTGTTTGTTTATGTTTTAAGGCAATGTGTATAATAAGTGTTTGTAGACATACAGATAAAACAGTTTCTTTCCTTGAAGGTGGAAAGATTGATCGTCATTTGTCATTCAGAAAAAATATGTAAGCACCTAGAATATAATTAGGAGGGTACTAGTTTCAGAGCATTCAAACTCAGTTCTACTCAATGACCGGAAAATTACGATGGATTATAACTTTGAACGAAGAGAATATAATGTGAGATTGTGAAATAGGTAAGATTTACTCTACTATAATACGTATATTATACTTAATCAGTACCTACTTAACATAAAGGCAGGATGAGGTTTTCATAATTTTTCAGAAGTAATATTACTATGTAACTAGATTCAGACTCTTTCAGCAAAACACAATCACTTAGGGGTTTTTAGTATAAGAATGAGTTTTGGTTAATCTCACGTTCATAAAAACGAATACTTAACTTTTTATTTAACAACTGAAATTACATAAATAATGAGATTGTTATATAACGTATTGCTTGAAGTTCTTATTGGTTTTTATACACGATTCTCTTTACTTTAATATCGCATATTAAAACTTTGCTAATAATTTACGTTACTACGGTATACGTTTTGGAGTCAAGTATTTGATACTTTATTGGTTAGTCGGATTTACTTTATTTTATCTATTTTTGTTTTTGTCTCTAAAACGCTTTTTTGTACGAATAGATAATGAAAAAAATGTAACTACAAAAAAAAAATACCGGCCGAATTGAGAACCTCCTCCTTTTTAGGAAGTCGGTTAGTGAAAACAAACGAAAATACAGATGTCAAATGAAAAAAAAAAACGGCAATCATTGGCCACGTTAATAAAAGGAACTGAGATTTGTGAAACAATGTTTCAAAACAGAAGAAACATAATTATTATTTGCTGTTACTGTTAATATATAGAGATTTTTGCTTCATAGCCTATATATGAGTAATTGTTTGCTTAATAATTCCTAACATTTATTTAAGTTGTATACTCTCTATTATTGTCGTGGTGGCCTAGTGGCCAAAGAACCAACCTCTCAAGTATGAGGGCGCGGGTTCGATTCCAGGTCAGGCAAGTACCAGTGCAACTTTTCTAAGTTTGTTTGTACTTTCTAAGTATATCTTAGACACCAATGACTGTGTTTCGGATGGCACGTTAAACTGTAGGTCCCTGTCATTAAACATCCTTGGCAGTCGTTACGGGTAGTCAGAAGCCAGTAAGTCTGACTCCAGTAATCTCCAAGGGGTATCGGGTTGCCCGGGTAACTGGGTTGAGGAGGTCAGATAGGCAGTCGCTTCTTGTAAAGCACTGGTACTCAGCTGAATCCGGTTAGATTGGAAGCCGACCCCAACCACAGTTTAAATATATGTAGAGCAGTTCGGAAACTACGAACAAACGTTCGAAACGGCTCACTCACACAAACATGGCACACCGACGAGGCTCCGGGGGGATCTCGCGGTGCTCGCAGTAACGCGTGTCAAGACGAGTGGTCGTGTTTAATTTTTTTTTTTTTCTGAAAATGCCGCGAGCGAACGATTTATTGTTATTGTTATACTGCTGCGGATTGTTCGAAATAATTATATTTTAACTGTGATGCGGCGGTTATGAGGATATTTAAAGCCGATAGTGTAATACCTCTAGTTGTAGAAAATGTAAATCAAAGATGGCGGCCGAAATACGTATAATTTTTTTCGTCATAGGACACCCATCACCCATTTTCAAGATTCGAGGGTGCTAAAAACGATAGTGCAGTCAAAACGTAAATCCTAGATGGCGGCTGTAACAGGTATCATTTTTTTCGTCATGGGTGTCATTTTCATGGTATTTGAGGGTGCTAAAAACGATACTGCAGTCAAAACGTTAATCCAAGATGGCGGCTGCAACAGGCATCATTTTTTTCGTCATGGGTGTCATATTCATGGTATTTGAGGGTGCTAAAAACGATACTGCAGGCAACACCTGAATCCAAGATGGCGGCTGCAACAGGTATCATTTTTTTCGTCATGGGTGTCATTTTCATGGTATTTGAGGGTGCTAAAAACGATACTGCAGTCAAAACGTGAATCCAAGATGGCGGCTGCAACATGTATCATTTTTTTCGTCATGGGTGTCATTTTCATGGTATTTGAGGGTGATAAAAACGATACTGCAGTCAAAACGTGAATCCAAGATGGCGGCTGCAACAGGCATCATTTTTTTCGTCATGGGTGTCATATTCATGGTATTTGAGGGTGCTAAAAACGATACTGCAGTCAAAACGTGAATCCAAGATGGCGGCTGCAACAGGTATCATTTTTTTCGTCATGGGTGTCATATTCATGGTATTTGAGGGTGCTAAAAACGATACTGCAGTCAAAACGTGAATCCAAGATGGCGGCTGCAACAGGTATCATTTTTTTCGTCATGGGTGTCATTTTCATGGTATTTGAGGGTGCTAAAAACGATACTGCAGTCAAAACGTGAATCCAAGATGGTGGCTGCAACAGGTATCATTTTTTTCGTCAGGGGTGTCATTTTCATGGTATTTGACGGTGCTTAAAACGATAGTGCAGTCAAAACGTAAAACCAAAATGGCGGCTGTAACAGGTATCATTTTTTCGTCATGGGTGTCATTTTCATGGTATTTGAGGGTTCTAAAAACGATAGTGCAATCAAAACATGAATCCAAGATGGCGGCTGCAACAGTTATAATTTTTTTCGTCATGGGTATTATTTTCCTGGTTTTTGAGGGTGCTTAAAACGATAGTGCAGTCAAAATTAAATAATAAATAAACAAAGAATTTCGAACATGCCGTAGCAGACGAAAATATTTTTCTGTTAATATGTTGTAGATATAAATGAACAATAGGTATTTTTTATGTAATGGGTTTTTAATTATTATACCTACTCCAGCTTTTTAGGTAGTTATCTAAAGACTTTTAATTAAAAAAACTCAGTTTATGAATAAAGAACAGCTAAAAATAAGTGTAAATACAATAACAACAATTACTCAATCAATTGGAAGATTATTTTAAGCAGTAGTTTATTTGTTTGATAATTATGTATTTGTGTAAAAAGTCCTTGAGCCTTGTCTGCGCGCCATCGCGCGCGAGGTGGTGCGGCGACAACCGTGCGCCCGCTCCAACTAACGCCCGAAACATTTTCGTCCAAACTCGGCTCGCTTACTCCCGCCAAAACTTGCAAAGGTTACGCCACCGTAATTATAAAAGTTACTGATCTAATATAAAGCTATAATTTAGTAATAACAAGTTGTTGTGTAAATATTATATATGTTTTTCGTGTTCAAACTATCGTTTTTTGCTGAGATCAACCAAAGCCATGAAATTACTTATTTAAATTGTATTGTAAGCTAGTTAGGTAGGTAATTAAATTCGATGATTGATCACTACAGAACAAAAAAGTAAAAAAAAAACATCACCAATATCATTAAAAGTGACAACCCTATTGCTTCAACGGAGCGTAGGTAGTTATGTCCGCAAACAGGCTTAGTTTCCATACTGTCCATATCTTTACCGTGCCCCAACATAGTTGGGAAAAAGGCTCGGAGGATGATGAAACTCTCTAATATGTTTTTACGTTTAATTTGGATTGTTGGCATACTAACTCCAAATATTTTAAATTAAGCTTCAATTAGCTGATATTTATTCAACAATTATCTAATTCTATTTCCATTACTACACATAACAATAATTTTGTAACAGATCTATACCATAAAAAATTCTAGCACTCCTTATTGTGTAGGCAGTATAAGGTGTATGAGCTATGTACATTTTCCCAGTCATAAGCTTGACAGAAGTGGTTTCATTACCTCAGGGATGTAGGTAGCAAAATGAACAAGATTTTATACTGCAAGACATTTCATATCCTGAAATAATAAAGTTGGAACCTTCTCAGACTTGCATGAATAATATTTCTAGACTTCATCCAAGCGAAAACTTTGTTATCGAAAAAATTGTTTAATTAAATAAATATTATCTCGTTCAATATGAAAACTTACGAAGATTTTTCTTACTTATTTAATGAAGGCCAAGAAACTTTGTGACGATCCGTGAAAGGATTGCAACTGAAATTCGGGTGCTTAGGCACGAGTGTTGCACTATAGTAAAAGGTTTAATAATTTTCATATTATGGTATTTTAATTAAGGAAATACATAGTCTCAAAGTGACTGATAAAAAGTACATACGGTTTCATTTGTAAAAAAACCGTTATTCAAAAATATGAGCAACAAGCTTACGTCTTTTATAGTGCTGCGACCGGGACGCTACAATATACCCGACCATAATAAAGTAGAAACAAAATGGGATCCTACAAATAGGCAAAGTGGGTCATTGTTTGTTCATATAAGAGTTATGTTCATAAAGAAACCCTTGATAAATTGTTACTTTTTTTGAAAAAAATCCTTATTCAAACCTTTATCAACGTTAGTGTTTATATTGATACTAGCTGCTAATTAGTTGAGCATATATGACCCACCATTAATTCTTCAATAAAGAACAGAATTTGTTTGCTTACTTTTAAAGTGTATTTTATTTATATCCAAACTTTACAATAGTTAACGTAGATGAAGCCACAAATTCACGAAACATATTATTGCATTTGAATACCTGCTTTAATATTGTCTTCAAATTAATAAACAGACCCTCATACAAAAATAATATTTGAATTAAAAAATGAAGGTTCATTTTAAATTTATAAAACGAAATAAGACAAGAAAAGAAAACGCGACAGTATGAGAAGCCACAAGGGTTTGACGTAGTTTAATTTATCGAAAGGATAAGAGCCCCAGCACACAGACTAAGTTGTCGGCGCATAGTAATCCTTGGTTGGCTGCCACATTTATTTTATTTTTTGAATCCAAAGTTTAGTCAGTCTGAAAATACCGGATCGTTGTAATGTGCAAATTACTATTCACTTCCATACTGATTTATGAACCCACTAGCTTTTGCCCGCGACTTCGTTCGCGTGGAATAGTGATTTTTGGTTTGACCAATAGATGGCGCTATATGTCCGAAATAAATTTTATATTTATTTTTATATTTTTTTGTAATAAAAACTATCCTATGTCCTTTCTCAAGTTCCAAACTATGTCTGTACCAAATTTCACACAAATCGGTTCAGTAGTATAGGCGTGAAGAAAAGACAGACAGACAGACAGAAAGACAGACAGACAGACAGAAAGACAGACAGACAGACAGACAGAGTTACTTTCACATTTATAATATTAGTTAGGATATTAGTTAGGATTAGGATTAAAACTATCGGCCAACTAAAAGTTTGTAGTGTGTGGGTGCTCAAAGTGCAATTACCCCGACCTTCAGGGATGTACCAACTACAACGTAACAGACAATATTGAAATGAAATTATATATAATAGTGTCTACTCCTACATACAGAATTGAATTAGTTTATTATTCAATTGTTGAATGTTCGTTTGGAGTGTCTTGTTAATTTCATATATTATTCATGTTTTATTAAATAAACTCATGTTTCATAGTTAGTGTAGGATTCGATTCAAATATTTTATTTAATTCATATTGAGGTAAAGTCGTAGTCCTAGTACGAGGTTTTGGAAAAGCAGAAAATTTACTTCTCTCGACGCGACGCAGGAATTTAACTTTTAGGGGTTGTTTACGGTTTTTGAACCAAGTTGAAAAATATTAAAAGCAATTTTTACACTGAAATAAAATCTTTGAATTTCAAAATTATTGGTATCGTTGCAGTTGGAATTTATACGGCTTTCTGTAATTAATATCTTGACTACTGGCTTTTTTTGCCACTGAATTAATCTTGAGGTTGGTGGTGCAATATTTTGGATTATATTAGGCCGTAACAAGGCATTTATAAATAAACACGTGACTAATTGTTCTTTCATAGCCTTTTACTTTAGATGATTTCAAAGAAAATGAAGTTGGCAAAAAATGTTCAGTTCAGTAATGGTCTCTGCACACAGCGGGCGCGGCGCGGCGGGACGGGATGGCGACGCGACGCAATGTACTAGATCGTCGCGTCGCGTCGCGCCGAGCGGGACGGCTCTGTGTGATGTCGTCCGTAATATCTAGTACATTACAACTGCTCAGCGTCGCGTCGCCGTCCCGTCCCGTCGCGCCGCGCCCGCTGTGTGCAGCGACCATAATACTTACAGCATAAAAATATCTAATATCTCTAAATAATCTACCGTTTATAAACTTGTATTCGGGAAATATACTGAAAGGATAAGGCATTCCAAAATGCACCTTAATCAATCAGCCTTCAGGCTATTATGAATTGAAGACATCATGCGTTGAACATCGCCTCATGCATTCGATTCAAACCTGTGTGTGTGTTCTTCTATGCAGATAGGTACGTTTCCTTGATATATTCGTGATGCGCTACTATAAGCCTAAAAACGATGGATATAAAATTGGTTATCGCTTGATAAACTTATACCACAGATAATTCTCAAAGACCAGTGTTTCCGATAGATTGACAGTCGCGTCACGTTCAGTGGCTTAGTGCGCGGTTTCGGGATAAAGTGTGATAGTGAAATATTGATTCAATTTGGTACACCTCTACCAAAAACTATATTAAAAAGCCTTTGTAAATATTGATGTTACTTCCTAAAAAGGATGAATAGAAAAAAAACTAATCATATGGTATTCAATACAGTTTATTTGGTAAACATGCCAAGGATCTTAAATATAACTACCAGTGCCTAGAACATCTACATACAATGATGTCCATTCAAACCTTGAATACATGTTAAGTTTATATGTCATGAAGGAACTATATTAGGTCTGATCCGAGAAATCCATTAACTCAATAACAATAAGAATCTTCACACAATGTTATCCTCTACTGAACTAATTATTTATTACAACACGCACAAGGATGTGGGAAGATGACATTTCTGGGACTTTGAACTATCACGTACATGTGAAATAAAGGTCAAATAGTACCTAACAATCTATACCTACTAATGTTATAAAGCTTTAGTTTGGTTTCAATAATCTGTTCAGCTTTATGTTTGGGTATCTCAGAAATTGTAGCAATTTAAAGAAAAACTTCATAGTTATATAGCCTATTTATCGAAGAAGGCTATATGCTACTTGTTATTCAGGAGCGAGAAGTAGTTCTTGTGTTGTGCACATAAAACTGGTAAAAGCTAGTAATAGAAAAATCTACTTACAGCAAATCAATGAACAAACTTATATTTCCCCACAACCCTTTTCCCAGATTTCTGCTTAGACAACATATCTTTCTGAGAAACTACGAATACTTTATTCTTGTCATCATCTTTTGGTACCACAGCTGTTCGGCAAGACGAAGCGATTATAGAACATAGAATTTCTATGAAAAACCAGATTATTTCAATGACACTTATGATGGAGCCGCCAAGACAGAGGCCAAAGATACCACCCAGGTTTGCTGGAATAGAATTATAAACATGTTATTAATAACTGAATCGTAATTTATAGAGCTATCTAACGAGGAAACATTTAGAATACTTTTAGCCCACATGCTCGACGTAGTTTCCACAGAAAACAATAATAATACTATCTATCATAAGGCCGTATATAGAAAGAAAGGTGGTAGCCGATGCCGACGTCAATCTTTTAGCGCTATCGGCGCTGGTCCATTCTGGATTAGGAGTTATATTTGCTTTAAGTAGATTCAATCTGGATGGACCAGTAAAATAAGCGCTCGCAGATTGGCGCCAGCTTTCTATATACATATATTATGTCTATATATTATATATTATGTCACTCGTTACGTCTTAAAAATGTTTCTTCATTGAGTTTAAAATGAAAAATAATATTTTGAGGTATCTTTAAGGTAATATTAAACCTGCGACAAACAACTAGTCATTTCGTTATTAATTTGAAACTTTTTGATGCTTGTTTACTATTTTATAACAATGTTTACGTTTAGTAATATTTTTTTTACGTTACTGCTACCATCCAAAATTATCATTACCAAATTTTTCCTATACTTACAACGGTTTATTACCACAAAACATTTGTACTTTTATACCAACATTTAATGAGCAAAAATCTCTTTCAAATTATTACAAAGAACTTTATCATTTTCATATTCAAAAATAATGGTTCGGACTATAAAGCCAGATACTGTTTGACTTTCATTTTACAAAACATATAAATTGTTGTAAATATCTTCTTTAGGTATAAACGCCTACAAACAGTTAATTTATTGTAACTTTGAAAAGGATCTTCTTTGTGTGTGTATTTCTTTATATTTTGAACTGCTGTTTCTATTGTATTTTATGAATATTGTATTAATGGGCTGTTACATTCAATATTTTATTTAAGTATCTACTCCAGATTTGTTACTGTATTTTATTCGTAGAATGTAATAAAATTATGTCATGAGTCAAGATCAAAACCAAAGCAATGAAAAATTCTTTCAGTATCCATTGACGAAGTAGTAACCACGGGATGCAAGTGAAACCGCTGGCCAAAGCACAACATAAACTCCCAATTAAAATAAATCTACCTCGGTTTTAAATAGGCATGACGGTGACGACAAAACCGGACAATAAGTACCTTTTAATCTTTTCAGATTTCAGGTTTAAAGTAATCTAGAAAACAATCTTTTAGAGAGTTCCTTTCAGAATTTTTATAGTAAGTAAGGATATTTTATCTTAACTTAAAACTTACCCAACATCTGGTCCCAAGTATAAAGGACTTCCCTTCTATATTTCATACAAGTATTTTGTCCAAAATGTACCAAAACTCTGCTGTTATTCTCATTTAGTTTTCTGAAAAAGAAACCATTGTAAAAAGTCTGAAACGTTCGCACGTTGAACAGCTGCGGGAAATATTGTGTTACCTTGTCAAAGCAGGTTTAACAGAATTCTGCCTGAGAATTGAGGTTCAAAGAAAAATGTGCGTCAAGAACACCAATGTGTTATTTTGTGAAGGTAGATCGAAGTAAAATTGTTGCTCCCTTGGGACTATAAGTAAACTGATAAGACAGCAATACGATCCTTAGAGACGGATAATTTACTGTTTTGCTATTTCGTTATATTGTCTAGGTAGTCAATAAATAAGTCGGTATTGTTAACGTCGGAGATTTCGTAGTCACAACATTTTGAAGTCTATGTTTAACACGTTTACTGTCGCTTTAGGTTATTGATATTTTAAAAGTACGGATGCTCTCTCTCTTCCTAAAATAAAATATTGTTTACTAACTTGAAATTTCTCTGGTTTCTAACAAACTCCACTTCGGTAGAATACTCGACGTAGTCACATCTCTGGTAGCATTCACTATCAGATATTATATCCTTTATGTCAACTTCAATCATTTCTAAAAGAAAACAAACCAGATTGAAAGCTTCAGGAGCAATCAGAACAAAACTTCAACTAATATTGGTTTTTAAGCCATGTAAAATTGTAAAGAACTGTTTGAGTCATGATCTCTTGTGAATGAAATACTTTACAAAAGGTAACTTCGTTATATAGACCACAGCCTGCATTTGTCAATGTTATAAGGATATCATTTGAGTGAGAGAGAGACGAAACCCGGACTTTAAGTCCGAAATCGTAAAGCCCCTTGAAGCATGGTGATTAATACTCAGTCCCCTTCTAATGGAAGAGGTACCAGCAATGAGATACCCGTTGATTTACTCAATTTATAATCTAAATTATCAATTCTGAATTGATTATCAAAATAACAATCAATGTATAGCAGTTACCATGACTTTTTATTTCATACTAGCTGTTGCCCGCAACTTCGTCTGCGTGGGCAATATAGAATAGTCAATTATTACGTATGGTGCGTAAGTAATTTTCACAGGAAATAGCTATAATCTATGTCTATATGCTTTGAGTCTGACAAAGCTGTCATTTGTACATTTTCTGCAACTGCTGCGACTAATCAGAAGCCAGAAAGTCTGTCAGTCTTACCATGGATATCGTCTTGACTGGATTGAAGATAGATAGATAGGTAGTTGCTCCAAGCAAAATATTGGTACTCAAACAGATTCGGTGACTGGAAGCCCAACACCAACATAGTTGGGGAATAGCTGGATGGATGATAAAATGAGTCATCATCATCAGCAGGCGCATAGGGTAGGATAGTTTCACTACTGGGGAGAAACACTTGTATGACTTGTATGAATTGGGGATTTTCTGTGCACTTACTCACTATGGTAAGGCTGACCCACATTAGGCGTGCGCGATCCTCGGGCGTGTGAGTAGCGCGGGCGTCGCGAGCGCTCTGCGTGAAAGTCGCGTTTTGCTGCCCTGCGGCATGTGTGAAGAGTGCAAGCGACGCGCTCGCGGCGCCTTAGCAGTTAAACGTCAAGGAGAGCGGCGCGTGCGCGCCGCGAGTGCGCTGCAAATGCCGTAGGGCAGCAAAACGCGACGCTCACGCAGCGTGCTCGCGACGCACGCGCTACTCACACGCCCGAGGATCGCGCACGCCTAATGTGGGGTTAGGTCTAAACCGGGAGGGACTCCACCGAAATGTTTGCATTAGTTCACGAATAGGCAAAATGTACGTATCTGTGAGAGTCCACTTCATGTGTTCGTACTTGAAACCTGCAGTTTTGCCAAGATTTTCAAAATGTACGCTCGCAATTTGTCATTTCTTGGTGGAGCCAGCAAATCAAAAGAAACAGAAGTGTTGTATACTGTGCGTCACTACCGCTCACCGGGAAAATTTCGCTCTTGTGGAGGACGTTTATATACCATATTTTGTGTCACACGTAAACAGGACGACAGTAAGTATCCACCGAAACACTTTCAAAGATCTGATGAACGAACAAATCAGACCTGAGTTGGTCACCTGGGGCCAATCAGAGCTCTATGAAGCGATCATACGCTTTGGCTCCTACTGTTATTGTGGTTTCTGAAAATGTATTCACCTCATTCAACGATGAATGTAATTCTGATGGTACTATTAAGAACACTTGCTTAGCGCAAAAGCTGACGTTGGCAGGCCGACTCTTTTGACTTCTCGAATAGGATACCATTGGTTTTTGTGCAATGCACACCTGCAATGCATGCTGGATTAGGATAGGATATAGGTGGATAGGATTTTCAGCAGAGAACAATTCTGTCTTTGTAATTGAATGACATCAAACGTAGTTTTATATAAAAGGTGTTTTTTTAGACTTGGCTCGGGTCTTACTGAGACTGTTCGTAATCGTGAACAGTGTATTTGCGATCAGAAGTTGAAAGTAAGCATGTCTCTGGTATGCGACGCGTAATTTGTACGTTTCCAGACGCATAAAGCATTTTACGTGTGTATGGTATTAAATCGAGAAAGCTCCCATTTCTTATCTGCACTTTGTATCTGGGCTTGTTTTTAAAGCTACAGAAGCCTACATTACCTACCTCACGCTTAGCAGCGCTTGCGAGAGATAGATCTTCCTTTCTTCTAGGATTAAGTTTACATATTTTGCATCAGAAAAAATAATTAAGGTCTACTTAATACTACTCACTCAAAGTAATTTGTTTTAAGGCCACCACATTAGTGGAAGATAAGCTAAACTATGTTTATGAAAAACTCCTGATATGAACTCCATCTGTAACTTTAAATGATAATTAATTGTTCCACTAAAGTCATCATTTTTGACATAATGTTCAAAAAATAATTTAGATGGCACCGTTTTAAATTTGGCTGAGAACTATTAATTTTCCTTTCATCAAGGTAATAATTATAGTTGGATTTTGATGTGGTACGGCAAACTGACAAACACTATTGAAATGTCTATCGAAAAATTACACTACGTGTTAAAATATGGTGAATTACGGAAAATACACAACTCCATCTGTTGAAATAATAATCCTCTGTAAAGAATGTATGGTAATTAATTGTCATTTACCACCTCGCTCTTTTGACAAATTTGATGTATTTTTACCACAGATGGAGCTACTTTAACCTTGGCTAAATAAAATTTTCATATTTTTTTTTCTTCCGAAGTTACTTATAAAGGTGTGATTTTCTGTGTAAAGATTAATAATAGGCCGAATAACTAATATAAGTACAACATTCAAATGTACAGTTTTGACAAACAGATTGCGTGTCGTAATATTTTACATCTTGAATTCACAAAATTAATCATATCTTTTGATAGAGTGAATCGATTTCGATGAAACAAAAACTAAGTAATACCCCAAGTTACGTAGAATTTTTGTATATAAGCATTGTCTGCATTGAATTCGTAGATTTTACGTGAATCCCGAACAAACAAACAGATAAACAGACAAACAGACAAACAGACAAACAGACAAAAATGATGGAAATGGGTTCTGTTAGTTATCCTTTAACATGCCGGCTATTTTTTTTTGTCAATTTCTTCAATGTACAAAAATTACTTTTCTACAGATTTATTATATGTATAGATTTAATTTTTGAGAAGAAAATAAATGATATAGTTCATTGATATCTGCAGATATTTTTTTCAAATAAACATACAATAAAGTTTCAAAGGCTTCAAAAGTACAATTTGTATTCTTAAAATGACAATAACCTTGTATTTGAAGTGAGAGTGAAATCCTTAGGGAATGACAGACACTAAGAGGAGTTTCTTTTGTGTTATTTTTTATTTTGTATCTTCTATTCGAAAATGAAGAATGATCTTGCTTAAAGGTGGTAAACTCATGCATTAAGGTGGGGATAGTGTTGCTTGAGGAAAATATGAGCTTTATCCTTAGAAAATACCTGTTACCTCTTAAGATAGAGGTATAAAAATATGTTTTTTTTTTGTTCTGCATATTTTTTTTATTATATCTTGATATTTTAGTGTACAAACCTATTGTTTGATATATGCAAATGTAATGTTCCCATGCGCATTTAGCAAATTCTTCAGAGTGCAATTCTTTAGCTGAAAGAAAAATAAACATCAATAATAACACCATATATTGTGATTCCCCTTGTGAAACTCTGTCGTCGTTTTAAATATTACTAGCGACCCGCTCCGGCTTCGCACGGGGTAACAGTATTTCCCCACTATTTCATGTATGTTATTATACATATAAACCTTCCTCTTTAATAATCTATCTATTGAAAAAAACCGCATCAAAATCCGTTGCGTAGTTTTGAAGATTTAAGCGTACAAAGGGACATATGGACAGAAAAAGCGACTTTGTTTTATACTATGTAGTGATGATGAAGAAAATATCAAATATTAGAACGAACATTTTACTTCTTGTCACATCATTTATAATGGAAAATGGACATGAACTTCTAGAAACTGATCAAATAAAAGTATAAAATACAATATTTATACGTTTAGAGTACATATACGTATACAATATACAATATACGTTTAGAGGACGTTTTTTTCTCAGATTGGCAACTTAAACTTTTTAAGGGCCTCAACTTTCTTAAATTATTTGTTATTCTTCTTCGTTTAGTTTGTAAAGAATATTTTATATTTCACATTTAAATAATATTTTTTTTTAATAAAGGTTCCTTTTATAATTTTCGTATGAAAATACAGTTTTGATATATTTGTACTAATCTATATTCATGAGATGTAAATATAAACTTTCTTCTGTTTTCTGACTCGGACTTTCATGTGATTTGGTGCGAAAATGATCCATTCTGAAATATGAACAATTTTGCTTTTTTCTTCGAAAAAAGACGGATATTATCACGCTCCATCAGTTCGCATTTTGACGATAATATTTTAATACTGTTGTGAAAGCTTTTGTATAAAAGTACGATTACAAATTATGTGGATTAAAGACATTTTCCCCCTTTCGTTTTCACAAAAATAAAACACTTATGCCCGTTTTCACCACAACCTCTTACCGTTTCCCTATCTAAATGCTACTTTTAGTAAGGATCCCTCCCAATTTGACACCTACCTAAATTCATTTTCACCACACTTGTACATGGATCCCTTAAGTAAGTGACAGATTACTAGTTCTACAAACGATAATGCAAAGTCGATATTTTATCGATAAAATGATTTTTCTGTACTTCTTAAGAAATAAACGTCTATCGAGTATATATTACTAAAGCCTGTGAGTTTTTTTTCTTGTGATGTTATTTTAATTTAACTTAAACTACATTACGCTATGTTTTATGCAATAAAACAGTAAAGAGGTTTTCTATAGGTGAATTTTTACCTATGTCATTCGCGCGTTTGTCAAATTGACTGATGTGTATGTGTACATAGAGTGAGGTTAATTTTGGGTTTATTATTGTTGAATAGATAAGTTTATTTTGGCAGAGAAGAGAAAACGAGGATAAACCTTTCTTGCAGAAGAAAAAGACAAGCTAGTGAAATTGCTGACGTCTTATAGAGACACAATATTAAACAAAAAACGGATGGGACCACGAACGAAGCCAAAAACAAAGCTTGGATCCAGTCACAAATAGTTTTAATGCGACAGGAACCCTTTACAGGTAAATGTGAATAATATCTGTGTATAATAATATAGTGTATTAAGATATTGCCGTACAACTGTGTTCCTTGTTTTACTGTCGGCTTCATTGTATTTTTGTTCTCCATGAGTTGATGGATTTAAGTATGGGGTTAAAATTATATATTTATTTAGTTTCAGGTGGTGCGAGAAATTGGAAAGACGTGTAAAAACATGCTGCGCCCAGCCCACCTCAAATTGAATTGGTGCAGGAGGATGATGATAATGTTTGGTACATCATATGAGGACTAATATTAAAATATTTGTTTACTATCTTTGTTTTAATTTACATAATTTATTATGTTCAATGTTAGCCTACTTCTTACCTCCAGAGGGTATCCCCTATCACCTAGGAGATAGGCTCCTCCATATTCACCATTTTCGAATCATTGGTATTTACTGCAGTTTTGGTATTTAAGGCCTATTCAAACCTGAGTGATATTCGCTGCCGCTGTGGGTAGAGGTAGATACCGCGCCGGTTTCGCTCAGGTATTTAGTATCAAGTATAGTTACCGGCACGGATATTGAGCTCTCGGCGGAAGAGTGGGGATCGCTTTGCGCACTGTACACAAGGCAATAAACCAATAAATGGCTTCTGCGCAGGTGAAGGTCAGGGCTCAATATCCGTGCCGATAACTATACCGCGGCTAGAGCGACCTGAGCGATATCCACTGCCGCTGTGGGTAGAAGTACATACCGCGCGGCAGCAGCGGCATGCATCCCGAACATCAACAGTAATATTAACGCATACCCACTGGGTTTTCTCTGTCGCAGGTGGTAGCGAATACCGCTTAGGTCTGAACAGTCATATTACCGCATACCCACAGGGTTTTCTCTGCCGTAGACGGTAGCGAATACCGCTTAGGTCTGAATAGGCCTATAGTTGTCCCGGCCACCGCGAAACTACATCAGTGATTACCAGATTTGCATCTGTTATGGTCTGTATATTTATGGACATGCAGGACTTCCTATTTTTGAATAATTCAGCGACATCACGACCTAGCAAGTGCATTCATAGCAAGTGATAACCTATAATCTTATAAAAAAGTCATGATCATCGTACTTTTTTCTCAGACATCTGCTCTTTCACGTAAGATAGGTACGTGGTCTTCTAATGATTATTATTTTACATATCCACAACCTCCACAGCTTCTAAACTTTCTAAAAGTTTACGTTTCATTTTTTTTTTGCTTTTTAAACATGGTATTTTTGGTGTTACATAACATATAAAGGTACATTTCACTATCCATCGCCAGAAACGTTTCAAAATATGTTTGTATTCTGTAATGATAATGATAGGAGTTGTTTAAGCAGGCATCAATCGGGCTCCCAAGTTTAAGTGAAATTTTTAGGTTAAAATTGACACCTAGGCTTTGGTGAAAATGAAATTCTTATTAAGTATTCCGTAAATGCTCCCTAAATTTAGGTATTCGTTGGTGAAAACGGGCATTAGTAACTACGTGTCCGATAGCAAAACATCTTTCAGTTTTAAATATCCTATTTATCAAGAAAATCTATAGGTCGCCTTTTATCCGAAATTTTATTCAAAATAGTTCCGGATAAACCACTGGTGAACATTAGTTAAATCACAAACTTACAAGTGTATCCAAAAGGCAGGCATCTACATCGGTCAACCACTCTCTTCAATATCAGTCGAGTCATACAGCCCTGGTGGAAGCCTCCCCCAGTTCCTTGATCCTGAAAGCAAATACCTTTCATTGTTTTACGTGAAGGCTTAAGGGATTTGCAACTTTTAAATTAGGAGAACGTAGTTGTACCAAGTAAGGTAAGACGGATTACAGATTGCCACGAGCCGGGATTTCGTGCGTCAAATAACGAGTCTTTTGGTATATTATTTTGAATCTATCACATATTATTTTAAAGCAAAAGACAAGGAATTATATTTCTGTCCGTTTTTATTTACAGTATTTCCTTATGTGATTCATTGAGAAATTGTTTGTAACCGTACTAAACAGCGGTGGAACGCTGGTGGAACAAAAAGGTTAAAAACTCTAAACCCTATAAAAAGCAAAAAATAACTTTTAACACTACGTAAGTATAAACTAAAGCATGTTAGACTAAACTAAATTTTGTCGTGTCGGGGGACCGCTCTAATTATCTAATTAAGATTCGTGTTTTTTTTTATACGAATGTTGTAATTAGGTAGGTACCTATCATTTGATTTATGTAAGTATTTTTGAAGGTAAAAAGCGGTCCCCCGACACGTCAAAATTTAGTTTAGTCTAACATGCTTTAGTTTATACTTACGTAGTGTTAAAAGTTATTTTTTGCTTTTTATAGGGTTTAGAGTTTTTAACCTTTTGTCATAATAATTGCGCACTTTTTTGGGTCGGGGGTTTTTTTAAATTTATAATTTAATTTTATTTCATGCTTTTTGAAGGAGCTCCTTAATTTTTCCTTCATTTAATTTATTTTAAGATGGGGTCGCTATATGCGATCTCGGCCTAAGGAAGCTGTTTAACAATCCTCATGACAAACTGGCTCTGGGAGAATTGCACGTATTGAGAAACAATAAAGATTAAAGATTTTCAGGAAAAAAATAAATCGGTTTATCCATTTCACTCCGGCATTCCAAGGTTTCATCCGCCACATCCCATTTCCAGCATCAGGTTCTCGTCAATTAGAAACGTGAAGAGAACTAGTCAAGACAAATTCAACGAGCCCAAACTCGATGGGTTTACTAAAAGGCAGTTCAGGGTTACGTCTCCTATCTTCGTGCCCTAATAGCAGACCAGCTCAGTGGTTCCAGAAGACATTAGTGTTTCAAATTTCAGATCCCACATATGCTTGCAAGTAAACTGAGCGTGTAACGTTCCTATCACACCTTACAAACGAGCTGATGACCTTGAAGACCTGAACCGATTTCCACCAAACATAGCTAAGAACACTCCCGAATGACATTCCTTTTAAACAAAAAAAACCGCATTACAATCGGATCATCCGTTTGGGAGCTACGATGCCACATACACACACACACACACACACACACACACACACACACACACACACACGTCAAACTTATAACACCCCGTCGTTTTTGCGTCGGGGGTTAAAAATACAGCCATGCGTACCAAATATGGCGCGTAATCACGTGTAATCCGCATAAAAAAACCCACGATGGTAAAAATCTTATTGAAAAATAATAAAATAACTCAAAACCCCCGACTTAACCCAATTATTATGTAACTTAATATTATAATAGACGTAATAATAATTTTACCATAATACATAACCGAGGAATAACCGTCGGGGGCTGCCATTAAACCAGTTAAAGGATTTCTAGTGTCGTGAATACAATTATTGATGAATTGTAGATGTTTCGATAACATAAAATACACTCATGAGTATGATTAATCATGAGTTGAAATTTCATATAGAAAAGGCAGCCCTTGACGGTTATTCCTCGGTTATGTATTATGGTAAAATTATTATTACGTCTATTATAATATTTAGAATTAGTTTAGAAGGTAGGTAAGAACATTACTTTGCTGTTTTGCACTAATATTGTGGCGCCCCCTAGTGAGTTACAGCGATGACACTTGACAACATGAACTTATCAAACACAAACCCGTTATTGAAAACCGCATCAAAAACAGATCATTCGTTTAGTTAGAAGATAGGTGGGAACATTACTTTGCACAAACGCATACACAAACACACAAACGCACATCTCTCACCCTAAACGCATATACCTGCTCCGTTCCGTCGTGGGTAAAAAAAGAAATGAACGAGTTGCTATGATAATACGCTAATACGATTTCCGAAAATTCTTTCTTCAATAAAAACCTACGTTATCCTTGATTGCTGTAGGCTATGTCTTGTATACACAGCGTGGGAGATGCCTCCAGCAGAATCTAGTTCTTCATAAAATTTCCTTTACATTATTCATATATTTTTGTGCTAACAATAAAATTGAAGTACAAGCAAGTATAATTTTTTGTTGAGTAATCGTGGAATATTTTTCTGGATTGTTAGACACGAGTATGTGATTTGAATCGGGTATCAGACGTCAATATTCTAGGGTTGTTCGCTTTTAATTACATCCTTGATGTCCATGCAATGCTATATCTATGTATGAGTATGTGGTGTTCCATGGCTCAAAAGACACGTTAATTTGTGGTTCCTGGCTGACATTTGTCAATTTTTCGCACCCGTACGTGTTATCAGAAGCCAGACCAAAGAATATTGGGTTGCCCGACTGACTTTGAGGAGGTCAGATATAGAGGCAGTCGCTCTTTGTAAAAATCGGCTGCATTCGGCTACAAAACCCAAAAAAAAAAATAAAAGCTAGGCAGATAATGATGTCTGTTAGCATAAATGTTTGGATTCTTTTCCATACCTAAATTGTATGTAGTTTTCTTTTGTATTCGTAATAATATGTTCTTGTTAAAAGAACTTTTTACAATAACTCCAATTATTCTCGAAAACGTAAACTAATAAAATGGTATTTACAATAAAATTATAGCTTAGTAGTTCACAAGTTTTGCTTGGCAGGCTAACTTTAACCCAAAACATACATTATTAAATACATTTAAACTTGAAATAAACTCACATTTGTATCACTTTATACGTCAGTTATTTTGCATGGAAACTAGTATGTATAATTTTCTAAGCAAAACCAAAACAGAATAATACCTAATGGTCATGTCAGTTGTATCACCCCTAAGGGTACAATCGACCGCCTCAAGATAAACTTGTTATGTAATAATTATAATTATTTATATCGCCTTTAAACAATAAATTATTTTTTTATTCAACTTATAATGTTTTTCACTTTATGGATTACTTAATATGAGAATTATTTATATCATCATCCTCCGAGCCTTTTTCCCAAGTATGTTGGGGTCCGCTTCCAGTCTAACCGGATTCAGCTGAGTAACAGTGCTTTACAAGGAGCGACTGCCTATCTAAACTCCTCAACCCAGTTACCCGGGCAACCCGATACCCCTTGGTTAGACTGGCGTCAGACTTACTGGCTTCTGACTACCTGTAACGACTGCCAAGGATGTTCAATGACAGCCGGGACCTACAGTTTAACGTGCAATCCGAAACACAGTCATTGGTGTCTAAGATATACTTAGAAAGTACATACAAACTTAGAAAAGTTGCATTGGTACTTATGCATGAGAACTATTTATAGGTAGTATTTTTTATTTCGATGACGTTGACAAAACTGTCATGGACAGCCGTTCGTACAATATACATATATGTAGTTGTGATTTTTAACCCCCGACGCAAAAACGACGGGGTGTTATAAGTTTGACGTGTGTGTGTGTGTGTGTGTGTGTGTGTGTGTGTGTGTGTGTGTGTGTGTATGTGGCATCGTAGCTCCCAAACGGATGATCCGATTGTAATGCGGTTTTTTTTGTTTAAAAGGAATGTCATTCGGGAGTGTTCTTAGCTATGTTTGGTGGAAATCGGTTCAGGTCTTCAAGGTCATCAGCTCGTTTGTAAGGTGTGATAGGAACGTTACACGCTCAGTTTACTTGCAAGCATATGTGGGATCTGAAATTTGAAACACTAATGTCTTCTGGAACCACTGAGCTGGTCTGCTATTAGGGCACGAAGATAGGAGACGTAACCCTGAACTGCCTTTTAGTAAACCCATCGAGTTTGGGCTCGTTGAATTTGTCTTGACTAGTTCTCTTCACGTTTCTAATTGACGAGAACCTGATGCTGGAAATGGGATGTGGCGGATGAAACCTTGGAATGCCGGAGTGAAATGGATAAACCGATTTATTTTTTTCCTGAAAATCTTTAATCTTTATTGTTTCTCAATACGTGCAATTCTCCCAGAGCCAGTTTGTCATGAGGATTGTTAAACAGCTTCCTTAGGCCGAGATCGCATATAGCGACCCCATCTTAAAATAAATTAAATGAAGGAAAAATTAAGGAGCTCCTTCAAAAAGCATGAAATAAAATTAAATTATAAATTTAAAAAAACCCCCGACCCAAAAAAGTGCGCAATTATTATGACAAAAGGTTAAAAACTCTAAACCCTATAAAAAGCAAAAAATAACTTTTAACACTACGTAAGTATAAACTAAAGCATGTTAGACTAAACTAAATTTTGACGTGTCGGGGGACCGCTTTTTACCTTCAAAAATACTTACATAAATCAAATGATAGGTACCTACCTAATTACAACATTCGTATAAAAAAAAACACGAATCTTAATTAGATAATTAGAGCGGTCCCCCGACACGACAAAATTTAGTTTAGTCTAACATGCTTTAGTTTATACTTACGTAGTGTTAAAAGTTATTTTTTGCTTTTTATAGGGTTTAGAGTTTTTAACCTTTTGTCATAATAATTGCGCACTTTTTTGGGTCGGGGGTTTTTTTAAATTTATTACGATGTTTAATCATTTCGTTCTATTGTACTTATAATATGATTAATTATTTTATTCGGTTTACTTTTTCCAGTAATTTTCCACGGAAAAATACTGAAATGGAATACGGCCACGTTCATTATTTATTATTTTCTGATTATAAGGCTAAGCCTTGCCTATAATAATGTAGATAAGTAGAAGCGCTATAGATTACCATTTTCCTAGAAAGCTAACCAATTTATTGTATTTCGATGTTACTTTATTGACTTAAGATTTTTGGAAATTAATTCATCAAAAAATTGTCCTGAGTGCCACCTACCAGAACAATAAACTTTCTATTGTATTCACTCCTCATTGAATGCAATTTATCAACAAGAATGTAAACCCAACCATGTAGCTGAGGCCTGGACTCTACTAGCGGAATTCGATTGTTTTTTAAACTTTCCACTTTATAATACAATTGAATCAAACTCTCGCCTCTTCCAACTCAAAAAGTATAAAATCTACTGAATGTTCTGTCTAAATTACTACACTTACACCTTAAAATTATTATAGGACCATCTCATATTTCAAGGGCTTAATGTTTTGAGCACTAATTTATGTTCATCTCAGTGACATTAATAAGCTTCTTATTGGCCACGATCACAAACAGAATTAAGATGTCCAATATTTTAATTAGTTACCGTATTTTAAGCAACCGGCTACTAAATTAACTACTAATTTAAATAAAACTACTTTTACGGATTTTATCGCGGTTATATTAATATTATTTAATCCCGACGTTTCCGTAAAAGTAGTTTTATTTAAATGTCTAATATTCGCGTAAGTGTCAGAAATCAATATGTTAACTACTAATATTTTGAAAATTGATTTTGAGAAGTTCTGAATGTACCAACGCTTGAACATGTCTCAAAGTTTAAAAGATAATTACAAAACTGCACGAAAAAATTAACTTACAATCGTTTTGAGTTGACAAAAAATGAACAATGTTTTAGTTTAAAAAATATTCAGTATCGTTTTTGTGTAACTTTGGCCCTAGGGTAGAGGCATCACTGTCCACTTTATCCGACAAATATTATAACAAAAACCAATGGCTGAGATAATACATTTTTTAACCGACTTCCCAAAAAGGAGGAGGTTCTCAATTCGTCGGGATCTTTTTTTTTTTTTTTTTTTATTTTTTATGTATGTTCACCGATTACTCGAAGACGCCTGGACCGATTTGCAAAATTTTTTTTTTGTTGGATAGGGTATACCTTCCAGGTGGTCCCATAATCACTAGGTCAGGATCTGATGGTGGAAACCCTGAGAAATCGAGGGCAACTTTCGAAAATTGTATTCGTGCATAGGTTAAAAACTTGACAATGAGGTGTATGTCTGATAACACTATGCAACAGTGAAGGTTTGGAGCTGACCTGATGATGGAGACGAGAGAAGGTCGAGGGAACTCGACAACTGAATATGTAAACTACATCGTGTTTGGGCTTATATTATTTGTATTGACGAGACCTTTGCAACTGTGAAGGTTTGGAGCTGACCTGATGATGGAGACTGGTGAAGGTCGAGGGAACTCGTCAACTAAATATGTAAACTACCTCGTGTTTGGGCTTATATTATTCGTATTGATGAGAACTTTCCACAAATGCGGACAGTGACAACTATGCTTGTCACTGAAAAGCCAAAAATAAAAAACTTTTTACAAAAAAATAAAACCGACTCCCAAAAACACTGAAAAGCAAAAAAAAAAACTATTCTTAGGTGCATCGGCCTAGAAGTCGGTGGCGTATAAACTCTGGAACATCCATTAGACACTGACTTCTAGGCCGATGCACCTAAGAATAGTTTTTTTTTTGCTTTTCAGTGTTTTTGGGAGTCGGTTTTATTTTTTTGTAAAAAGTTTTTTTACCACTCCAAGTGTCAGTTTGATGTCTTTGTTTCACTGAAAATGTACTCGCGTTTTTTAAAAATAAACACGAAGTAAGAGATCTATAAACAACGAAGCTTTACCAGAAAATATCTAACTATGAAACGAAGAGTACTTAATTATTATTTGCATTGTAAATATTTAATTAAGAGCTTTTGGGCAAAATTATTACCTAGCTTCTGTTATTAATTAAAGCGCATCTGATGTCAATGACAATGCAAATTTATCTGCCAAGTTCTAGTTTTTTTTTTGTAATATTGTCTTCAACTAAATAGTTTTATTATCAAAGAACTGAAATCGTGAGTGTAGAAGGCATTGTAAGGTTTGCCTTTTACCTTTTCAGCTCACTTAAATATTTTCCTTGGAGCTGGAAACAATGGAAACACTATTATGGTTTGAATCTGAAAAGTTTTTTCAACGTTTGGAATTGACGGCTACAACACTGATAAATAACCATAGATCAAAGAGACAAAACCTCGAATTAGTTCTACAGCAAATAACCCTTTTTACAAAAAAATCTAATTACACCCTTTATCCACTAAATCACAATTAAAGATAATGCTGATATGGGTGAGACAGCTAACTTCAGACGTAGACAAATTGAACTCGTAATGAATATCGCTTTAGACTACACTTTGTAATTAATTTCACTAATGTTTAACTTCGTTTTTGGCCAAAAATAATGTTCAAGTTTTCCATTTTTTGGATGAAAAACAAGCGAAAAAAGTACCTATGTAAGTACTCACATAATTTCAGTTGCTTTTGCAAAGTAACTCAAATAATATTTTGGCTTTTTGCGCCTCACGCTCATGTAGGCCAAAATCTACTTATTTTTACCACTTACAACTAAAACCTAAAGAAATATGATTTTATGGCTTAGAATTTTATAAACAGATTGGTGATAATAGGTATATAAAAGTGAATTGAGAATGAAAGTAGCGGATAGTCAGAAGGCAGTAAGTCTGACACCAGTCTAACCAAGGGGTATCGGGTTGCCCGGGTAACTGGGTTGAGGAGGTCAGATAGGCAGTCGCTTCTTGTAAAGCACTGGTACTCAGCTGAATCCGGTTAGACTGGAAGCCAACCCCGACATAGTTGGGAAAAGGCTCGGAGGATGATGGATGATGAGAATGAAATTACCGAAATTACCTCTACTATTACTATTAAGTAAGTAGGGATGTAATATTGTCAAAAGTTCAGGGTTCTAATATACATACCTAATTGGAAGTTTGAAAGTGCATAACTCGTATATTTATATCTTACGTTATTTTACAGAAAAAATAGCCCTTTTACAACACTTCAACATACATACTAACAAAAAAGCTAATAAAATGCTTAGTGACCTATATTTCCCCTACAGCGTTATCCTTTAGGGTCAAATAACGTTGATTGACAAAGGACATGATTGATGATATAATGGCTTCAATCAAATTCAATCGATATTGCTCATTGTTTTATTTTTGGCTCCAAAATTGGTTAAAAGCTAAGCCTTATAAATTCCGCGTTAAACAATATATTGAGGTCATCAAGAGATTGATTGACACTTTCCAAATGTCAATTGCTCTTGAGATAAAATGAGATGGTTAAAAATAAGATTTTAATTAAAAATCTTATATTTTTTCGAAAATTGTGTTTACTTAAATTTTTGATAAAAATATATGAAGCAAACACTTTTTGAAAAACTTTTATTAATGTGACTATGATTAATATAATAACTAAATGCTTTTTAAGTAGTTTATTTTCGAAAATATAGTTAAAAGTAAGTATCATACGACGACTTTATCATTGCTCTCAGGTGTATAAACTTTATTTAAAATAAATATTTGCATAATTTTTTTTTAATGTCTTTTATTTATTTAGAACATATAATTTACATTTTTAAATATTAAATATAAAAATAAAAAAACATTTAAAAATATAAAAAATAGGTTGCCACCGATATCGGGCACAGGGTCCATGGTACCGGTGGTTAGGGTCCCAGAGACAGAAACCTCCTCACAATACGTGCCGTATCAAGGAGTACTGCCTTCTGAATCAGTCCCTTGATCCAATCGCCCAACGAGAGCCTCCTGAGGTGTTCGTCGAGGCTCTTGGCTATTAAACCATTGGCCGTAACGACAATCGGTACAACAACAGCCGTGTCGACACTCCACATGGCGACAACCTCGTGCGCTAAGTCGAGATACTTTATTTGTTTCTCTTTCTTAGCTTTCACAAGGTTCTCGTCATGCGGAACGGCGACATCGACTATCATCGCGCGGCGCGCTAATCGATCTATCACCACAATATCAGGCTTATTGGCTACAATAGTCCTGTCAGTGATGATAGATCGATCCCAGTACAACGTGATATGGTCCTTTTCGAGAACTGGGTCGGGCGCATACTTGTAGTACGGTACCTCAAGGTCTACAAGGTTGTATTGCAGAGCAAGCTGCTGGTGGATGATCTTGGCCACTTGGTTATGTCTGTGCAAATATTCACCATTAGCCAAACGAGAACAACCAGATATAATATGTCTGATAGACTCACCCGGATGGTGACATGCCCGACATATGTCAACCGTCCCGTCTTTCACGATATATCTCCGGTAGTTGTTCGTAAGGATAACTTCGTCCATAATTGCACATACAAACCCTTCGGTTTCTCCAAACAAGTCACCGAAGCGTAGCCAAGATACGGACGCTTTGAAGTCTACATCGGGGCCATGAAGAGCCCCGAAGAAGCGTCCGTGTAGCTGTTTGCTCTGCCATACCTCCCTGCGATCGTGGGTAGTTAGTACGACAGGTTTGCGCCAGTTCTCATTTGCCAACGACAGCGGGGTGAGTCCTCTGTCCACTGCCACCATATCACGGTGCATACCCACGTCGCTTTTGAGAAAATATTCTCTGAGACTGCACACCTCGCGGTTGTGGAGCGTCTTTGCATTTAAAAAGCCTCGGCCTCCACATTTCCGTGGGATGTACAGTCTCATCACTGACGATCGTGGGTGATGCATTCGTTCTGCGGTCAGCAGTGTGCGGACTTTCCTATCCAGGGCGTCCAATTCAGTTTGAGTCCATTTGAGTATGCCGAAAGAGTACATCAGGACTGGCATGACCCAACCATTAAAGGCGCGAACCTTGTTGCCTCCCGATAAGGAACTTTTCAGGACCTTATTCAGGCGGCCAAAGAAACGCTCCCGTAATGACTGTTTCATGACAGCCACATTGATGCCTAACCCCTCCGCCATACCCAAGTATTTATATGTATCGTTTGCGGAGAGTGATCTCAGGTTTATAGAATCTGAGAGTTGTACTCCCTCAGATTCCACAATTCCCCCTCGCTTTACATGCATGACTGCACATTTGTCCACACCAAATTCCATCCTGATGCAACTACTGAAAGTTTCAGTGACCTTCAGTAGCTTCATCAGCTGCAATTCTGTGGTGGCAAACAGTTGCATAATTATTATTATTTTTTAATTAAAGTTAAATTTTTGCCTAAAATTACTATCTTTAAACTAATATTTGCACATTAGATATTGCTTGAAAACAATGATATTATTTTGATAATTTTATTTCGATACGTATTAACTCACTAATTGAATGTACCTTATCATACAAATTAAGGACGATATTTTTTTTTAAACCATTACTTTTAGACTAAAAAGTAAATGTATAGTTGTTCTATAGAATGAGCTTACCAACGTCCTCATCATCATTATCATCTGCTTAAGCCTTTTCCAAGCTATGTTAGAGTCGGCTTCCAATCTAACGGAATAGGTACATCTGAGTGTTTTACAAATAACGACTGCCTATCAGACCTCCTCAACCAAACATGAGCCAACCAAACTCCAAACACTACAACAAGACACATACTTACCGTATCCAGCGTACACTTTCTGCCAGACAGTGGCAATGCCTTGACATAGGTCGACGAGTCAATTGCCCAGACGTACACGTTGACGTCGAAAAACGACTCGGGCGTCAAACTGAAGTAGCTGTCTACCAGCGTCACTCTGTTCTCATAGTCGTATACGTATAGCTGGAATTAAATAATGTTTATTTTTTACTTGTGTTTGGAAATATCTTGATAGTAGGGGTTTTTAATTTTCGATGAAAAAGTGAGGTGATTATAGGAGTGATTATAGGTTTAGTTCAGTTGCTATCATGAGTGTCTGTCTGCGGCACGGTAAAATCTTTAACTGATGAACTGATTTGCGTGCGGCTTAGCTATGAAGTTTAGGACAACTGTTGTTCTAACATTGGTTCACGGTAATGTTTCATCAAAATCTACATAGGTTATTATTGGTATTCAGAATCCAGTTAAAATCAAAGACAATAAGTACGTATTCTTACAGTTTTACATCTCTGCACGTGTACATTTGTAGTTGTTTCTACTCGTTATTAATTGAGATAATTCGGTACAGTGGTTCAATACACAGTACAACGGAAAATTGTTGAAATACTAAACCATTTTGCAAAAAACAGAAACACTTTTTCCTCGTCATTCAATTAAACCTCATAAATCCCTGGAGCAATTTTCTATCCTCCATCATTATTAATAATATTTCGTGTTGTATCTACATGTTGTTGTTAATTATGAAAATACCAGATTTCATAAAAACATGATATATACTGAAGGATTAAATGTGGAATAGCAACATTGTTTAGGAAAAAATGCCTTTGTGGTTATGTTGGATATACTGTGGAGGTTTTTTTAGAATTCTGTTATTTATCCGCGCGGAACGCAATGCTTCTTTCTTCTTGTTTACATGATTTGAACAAACTGTTGTAAATTTTTTTGTTAAAATGTCCATAATAATGTGGGCAGAATATTTACTTAAAGTGATGATTCAGAATTGCGGATATTTTTAAACCGGAACTTTTAGTTGTTTTCCTCAAAATAAAATTAATGATTTCAGGTAATAATAAAATAACGTAATGAAAAATCATCGTTAAGGCACATCACTTTTAACTAAAAAACAACACTCCAAATGTCAATGTACTATCTCGAATAAAAAAACAGACTAACTAAATTAATATTTTTTATGATCCTTAGAAACAACGCTACGCCTGTTACCAGTATACTCACCTTTCCTTGTTATCGAAGTAGAGAAAAAAATGAAATTCATTGATTCAAATTAGGCTTTGAATCAGCAGTTTTTTACGAAGAAAGTTGTCAGAGAAAAATACCTCCAAGAGCTTCTTGTTCCGCATTATTATTGGAGTGCGAAATAGCATCTTAAGCAAGACGATGTTATTGAAAAAATGAACAGTATTGTTCTGTAAAATGACGATCTTTTATGATTCTTGAATTAAGCTTCTGATTTTCAAGTACGAGTGTGCGTGTTCGTTTTCGGGTTAGGCAAGTACTAATGCAACTTTACAAAGTTAAATTGTAGAGGTATATTCGACATCATCCATCATCATCCTCCGAGCCTTTTCCCAACTATGTTGGGGTCGGCTTCCAGTCTAACCGGATTCAGTTGAGTACCAGTGCTTTACAAGAAGCGACTGCCTATCTGACCACCTCAACCCAGTTACCCGGGCAACCCAATACCCCTTGGTTAGACTGGTGTCAGACTTACTGGCTTCTGACTACCCGTAACGACTAAAAAGGATGTTCAATGACAGAAGGAGGTATATTCGACACCAGTGATAAAAGGTGAGGAAAAATATCTGGAGAAGACCTGGACTTAAAAGTCTGAAATCGCCAACCCTTCTTGACCACGTGTGGTGATTAACGCTCAATACTTTTCTGCATGGGAAAGGCCGTCGCAACGCAGTGGATAATTAAAATGGGCTGATGGAGTACTTACCACGGAATAACCATTGTGACCCTGTCCTTTAACTATAATATCCAGTGCTTCAGTGGAATCCAGTCCAGATATAAAGTTGGTCTGATTGTCTGTGTGCTCTCTGGAATGTCATATTAATTAAAGTTACTATTATTCGTAGGTGGACTTTCGAGCACTTTAATTAGATGTGAATTATTTCATCCTATTTGAAAAAATATAAGCCTGATTTTTATGGCTAAAGGACGTGGTAACAGAGGCTAAAAATGATATTCTATTACCGAAACTTTTAATATTAGCCCGCAGCATCGTATGTGATGTGTTTAACTTGACACGGCGAAAATAATTACTTCGGCTTTACCAATTTTATTTGCAAACTGTGTCAAATATAGACAAGCTACTTTGCTTTGTAAACTTTGATAAGTTTGTTATTGAATTTATTTTGTCTATGGATTAGTATGAAAGTATTTTTAGACAGTAAACATAAAAGCACAATTTTAAAATACACGTTTCAGGACCAGTAAAAACACACAACAATAGTACAACACACGACAATAGTATTTATCTTGTCGAGGAGTAAGCATCATTACAAAAAATAAGGGTAGGCTGCATCCCTAACCGTGTGGTAACTTTATCGATAAGCAAACCATATCCTGCCATCGGATTGCCACCAATTCATCAAATCACCAATTTATCCCGCAAATTACTAAAATTGGCAACCCAACCTTAAGTATTTGAATGTCTACTCATTTCATAAGGCACTTACTTGAAATACGGTATATCAAACTGACAGCAGTGTCCAGCTAAAGTGAGGACGGAGCGGAACATCTCAGAGCAGTTGTGAGGCTTCGACCTCCAACTGCAGTCTATCGTTATGTCACTGCAGGGTCTTTTAAACTGAGGGATGGAAAAAAAATATATAAAGGTCAATATGGTGGACCGACGATTTGAAGAAGGTGGCGAGCAGTGGATGGATGCGGGCAGCCTAAGACTGGGATGGTAGGCGCTCATTGGAGGTAGACAACGTTCAGCAGTAGAAAGCAGCGGCAGACATTATAAAATCGTCGTCGTCGTGTTAGCCGAAAGACGTCCACTGCTGGACAAAAGTCACCCCAGTTCAAAGTTCCAAGGTTCGTCAGTTTGCTAGATCTTCAGTAACCGCCACCCAGTGCCTCCTGGCGACCTTGACCAGATCATCACGTAAAAGACATTATTAAGTTCGGAGCAGCCATTTCTCACGTTTTTTTTTTCATTATCCTAGGCTAGTTATTACCTACTAGTTACTATTACCATAAAATTCGAATCGTAACAAAATAACACAATAACTCAGAATTTTCATGAAAAGTAGATACCAAGTTTAGCTCCTATTTAGATATTCCTAGAAAAAACCTGTATTCCATAGTAGTGAGTACGTTAATACACACGTGTTCCACTATTACTGTGTAAACACACGTTTCAATTTCTATTTAAAAATAGTCGTAGAACAATATTGCTTTATCTGTATTCCGAACTAAAAACAAGCATGATTGTTTAAAATAGAACACAATAAACTGTTTCTTCTGTTTTCATTGAATTACTTATTGTTTCAAATGTTTTAAGAGGCGACAGATGATATTTAAAAGTTGTTTGTTCTGTTCTTACAAATAAGTTTTACTAAATATATTTAAGGACTTAACAGTTTTTCAATTGTCTAGTGGCCCTTCAGTTACAAAGGCTATTTAAATTAAAATTGTTTATTCCTAGACGTTTCTAGACCTAGACACAAATTAACGACTATTGCTTAGGCATCCTGACATTTTAGAGAAATTCAAACATCTAAACGAAAACTTCTTGAGCGTTATAAATGTCAGCCTACTTGACCACTTGACTTTTAAAACTTTCATAAAAACCTTTTTAACCTTTTTTTGTGTAATTAACCAAAGTGGCCGTACCATATCCAGTAGATTCTTTAAAGAATATCCAAGATCTTCAAGCAAGGCGTGCATCTTCCTTACATACGGTTGAGGGTTGTAGCCCTTCCGTGTGACGCCCGTGAAACTCTCGTAGAAATCTTTGATTTCAGTTTTGTTGAAGCCACGAAGCGTCCTGAAAAGTAAATATTCATTACTTGATGACACTGGTACTATGGAAATCCATAGAAATATTTTTTATTCTTTGTTAACTTGAACATGCTTATCCCAAGAGACACTGAATCGATTGAAAAAATATTTCAGTTTTAGAAAGCCCATTTTAAAGATGAATACAAAGATAGGTAAGCTACTTTTTATCTAAGCTAGTAAGATAATAGTAAGAAACACTCTGCAACTTTTGCTATTCCGTGTGTAGATGGAATGAAAATCCATTGCTTACCGACCAACGCCAAACATCGTATCAAAATTACATTTTCACATTCAAACTGCATTTTACGTACAAAGTTTGCCTCTTGAAGTCTCACAAATCAGTAGTCTTTAAAGCCAGTTAATCGATGTTTATGAACAAAGTTGTTTACTAACGGGATCATAGAACTCCGAGGTTCAATGAATTTAAGCTGGCGTAAAAATACTTCACGGAGATTGATAAAAATTGATCGAAAGTTAGTCTGTTCGTGTTGGGGGGTACTTAGTCATTCCATTAATGTTGACAGCAGAACAAGGTTCAGATGTAACAAAATTAACTGCACTCTTAGAGTACCCGGCACACGGCAGACTAAACAGTTGGCAAAACATGGCCCGTTGGTTGGAAAAAATAGTCTGAATGATCCAGAAGTGTGTACAGGTTTTATCTAGTTTAAACTATCGGTCGACTAAAAGTTTGCAGTCTAATTTTGACAGTAGAATATTGTAGTGAATAGTTCAAATATAACAAATGAACTGCATTCTTAGGGGAGCGATTGTTCGGGAAACTGTTTGTTTATCTAATAGAATTCCTAACGCTGGATTTATACGAAGCAATACTTGAAGTTGTCTAAGAACAACTAGTGCAAATAGGTCTCGAGAGATACTTGTGGCATTGTTGTTATCCTCTCAATAGTGTCCAAATGAGTGTAGCTTTAAATTTTAATTGTTACACTTTCTTAGTGAACAGTAGAAACAAGTGAAATCTATTTCAGTATGCTCTAGATACTAATTTAAGCTAGTTTTAAAAAGCGAAATGTTTTCCGCAGGACATGACCGTAACTGCAGTAAACAAGCAAATTGGCTATTACGTAGTAATAAATTGTAAATAAAAAATGTGAAGTTATACATACATATGTATGAGCACTGACAAAATTTATTTTTAATGGATTATAAATATTTGTGTGTTATGAATAGTTACGGATTTAAACAAAAACTTGTACTTGTTATGTTGGTCCTACAAATATCTCCGTAAGTAGAAACCGATATGTATCCGGCTCGCTTGCAAGCATAACGTCTTGTCTCCGTGCCTCACCATTGACAGTTCTCCAAGTGATCATACCAGGAATTCTAGATGCACCACCCATGTTCTTGCATTAGCCGAGACCACAGATATCGATAGCATAGATACAGATGTAGGTATATACAGGGTTACTGGTAAGTAGACCGCATCCTTTCAGGAGGTGACAGTATAGGTCAATACGGACAAATTTGACCCTGGGATACACTGGACAAAAGTTAACCCGTTTCGAGATAATCGAATTTCAAGATCAGTCGTCTAGGTACACGTATAAATTTTCATTATTAGTCAAAAGTCTCGTTTTTGTGGATTTTTGTGTGTTTTTGGATAGAAGATGAATCACTTCATAATAACAAACCATAAAACTGTACAAATCACAGAGGAAATTATAGCGAACAGCAATTACTTTTTTAGTAGCTATTTTTTCAAAAATATTACTCTTCATTTTTTTGTGCAGAATACTTAAAAAACATCCGCATTTATCTAGCTATCCAAAAAGGCACAAAACACACAAAAATCCGCAAAAACGAGACTTTCAATTAATAATAAAATTTATACGTGTACCTAGACGACTTGTTAAGAAAAGATCTTGAAATTCGATTATCTTGAAACGGGTTAACTTTTGCCCAGTGTATGCCCCGGTCAAATTTGTCCGTATTGACCTATACTATCACCTCATGAAAGGATGCGGTCTACTTACAAGTAACCCTGTATAGGGAGACTGGTACTTAGTGACCGATACTCGACCACATGATTCTACTCCTGATTACAAACAACTTTTCCAAAGAAACTTTTTTTTATTCTAGTTTTATTACATCAGCAGTTTCAAACTTTAATTTTGTGCTTCTTTGTTTTGCTATTGTGATCAATCTAATGAGTAATGTAAATAGGTACTAGAGCAGACATAAGTATTGCTATGTCCGATGTAGTGCTATGAAAATAAAATCCAATACTGTACTTACAGCAATTCAGTGATCTCCCCAGTCTTAGGCAAATACACTCTCTCAGTGTCACAGATAGATACCGCAGGAAAAGGTATATTTACCATTGAATAGTGGGTAGTTTCTACCTGTAATAAAGAATATTAAATGAAGGACGGGAATGGTATTAATGAGGTCTTTAAAAAAGTGAGGTATAAAAGTGAAAGATTCATCTCTTTTTTGCAGAAAAGGCTATTGAGGCTCACTCCTTGAGTTCTTTTCCATTGAAGCTAAGACAAAGGAAGGAAATAAATCTGAGCGTAACTTTTAAATCTATAAAGGAGTTGAGCTGGTAAAAAATGTTTGCATGTTTTTATCGCCAGTCTTTGTAAAATAAAATAAAAACATAGTAACAGTTATACACAGCGGCTACTTTCAACTATTTTAAATGAATAACGTTCTAAATGTCAGACACAAAGTTGTTGAATTTCCAAACCGCGATGACGTTTTAAATGTCTAATGTGACACCACTGTGATAGTGGATGTATATTAGTGGCTTTATTGTAGTGGGCACTCTATGTATGACATAATAAGCCTTGTTGCAGCGCCTTCAAAGTAGGTATGTAGCAGATTTTCCATTCAGTTTTTCAGAGTGGCAACGCTGTGTTTGCACGGACCGCAATGACTGGAAAACAACTGATGGATATTTTATGTAAAAGCGCTCTTATAGTCTTTTTTTTTTACATCTCAAGTCTGACAATGACTTGAGTTGACAAGTTTTGTAACATGGACGAAAATAGTGAGTTTCAACTGGTTACCGATCTGACTTTACCTTTTATATAACGATTTAACGAGTAAAACAAAATATTATTTCTCCTATATGATTCCCCTAAGGCTCTCTAGTCCAAATTAGCATAAACTATACCAAAATATGACGTCACCGTATCACGCACGACAGTAGGCGATTTTCAGCACAAAGATAAATGTTGTGCTAATACCCTGCGCAATGTTCGGAGGTGAAAGGTGAAACTATTCGTAGGTAACGTCCCACGTGAGAGATTACAATGTAGCTTGTCCAAAAAGCAAGACCTATCAAAATGCTAACAAGTACATTGTTATTCTTATATAGGGTTCGGTTATTGATGACGAGACGACAATATTATACTGCTACTACTTTGAGCAGTGTTTTTTTAGTTGAGCAGGATTAAAGTTTAAGTAACTATAACGCTTTGAATATAAGTGTTTTATTCGATATGGGTTGAGTGTTCATTAGTTTGTAATTATCAACATCAGCCCGTAAATATTCTCCATATTATTTCTGCAATTACAGTCAAGTAAAAGGCACAGTGAAGGTTCTTTATATATGGAAACAGGTCTGTGTGTGAACTAAAAAAAATAGACCATCTATGTTTCAGACATTTCAAAAATAGCTTTTAACGAAAAACAGTACAATTGGAGATAAGCTACTTTAGTGAAAATTACAATTGAAGTAGAAAATGCAAAACCTATGAATGAACTGTCTTTCAAACAGCCCACGCGTAAAACGTTTCATTGTGAACATTATGTAAGATGTTTCGTGCTTACATATTACGTATTCTTAGCAGACGCCGTATTACTCTTGTTACAAAGAACCCTTCTATGTAAAAGAGTGAGGTCATCTTTGAGACCACTTTGTGTATTGTGCGTGGAAAGTTTTGGCCTCTAACCGATGTTCGTGTGTTGGTTGACGTTCATTGCATTTGTGGTATGTTAGCACTATGGGTATTTGTTAAAGTTTCAGTTGAACTTTTTTGAGAGCGACAGTTAATTAAATATGAATTGTCTATGTCTGTCTATCAAGTAAATAGGCGTAACCAATTTAGTTTAAACTAAGTGTGAGGACACCTTGAATGTTAGTCGAGTTTTGTATTCGAGAACGCGGCGTCAGCGTGGTCTGCTACGCTGACGACACGCTGGTTCTGGCACAAGGGAGGTCGCACCAGGAGGCGGCCGACTTAATGACGCGCGGGGTTGCGATAGTCATCGAGAGGATCCAGCTGCTGGGACTGGAGGTGGCCTTGCACAAATCCGAGGCCATGTGCTTTCATGGGCTTCGGAACGCGCCACCTTCAGGCTCCCAAGTCACGGTGGGGGGGGTTAACATCGGCGTCGAGAGGGCGATGAAGTACCTGGGACTCGTCCTCGACGGCCGGTGGAACTTCGTCGAGCATTTCCGACGTTTGGGCCCCAAACTGGAGAAGGCAGGTGCTGCATTCAAGCGGCTCCTGCCCAACCTGGGCGGCCCAAACGCCCCCTGCCGCAGACTCTACGCGGGGGTCATGCGGTCCATGGCCCTTTACGGGGCCCCGGTATGGGCACGTTCGGTACGGCCGCGGGCTGTACGCTACCTGAACGTGCCCCAAAGGGTGATAGCCATCAGGCTAATCCGGGGGTACCGCACGATCTCCCGCGAAGCAGCTGGCCTACTTGCTGGACTGCCACCGTGGGATCTGGAGGCGAGGGTCTTCTTGCGCCTGTACGACTGGCGCGAGGAGGCTCAGCGCCGGGGGGAAACTCCGCTACCGCGGCAAGTTGTCGCGCAGCGGGCGGAGCTCCGGCGCGATCTCATGGTGGCCTGGAGGGAGCGACTATCGCAACCCAGTGCAGGGCACGCCACCATCGTGGCGGTAAGTCCCCTCTTTGAGGAGTGGCTCGGGAGGAGTCACGGCGCCCTCACGTACCGCATGACGCAGGTCCTCACCGGACACGGTTGTTTCGGGAGGTACCTGCACCGCATCGGTCGTGAGGAGGCGCCCGGGTGTCACCACTGTGCGGACAGCCCCGAGGACACGGTGGACCACACAGTCCAGGTGTGCCCCGCATGGGAAGGGCACCGCCGGGTCCTCGTCGAGGCTTTGGGTGGCGGCGACCTCTCGCGTCCGGCCCTGGTTCAGGCCATGGTCCGGGGCGAGAGGGAATGGGATGCCGTCGCCTCCTTCTGCGAAGCGGTCATGCTCGAGAAGGAGGAGGCGGAACGCCAGAGAGTTCGCACCTGTCATCCCGGCCGCCGCGCTGGACCAGGTAGACACCATGGGCGCCGGGTGTCGCGAGATGACTCCCGGCCACCGTAGGCGTGGGTCTGTGGGCGGTGAGTTCGGGTGGCTCATCGTCCCTCTGTCTTTCTAGACGACAGACCCGTGTCGACGGCGCGCGTTGTTCCACGCGCTCCTCAAAGAGATGTCAGCAACCCCAGCGGGGCCCAGCAGGGCCAAGGCCTGCCGGGGCTGCGGGTTGTTCGAAAGAGATACCGCGGCCCTGGTACATAAAAGGCCTACGACGGAACACGACGATTTTAGTCAGTAAGAGTCTGACACTCCCTCACCGCTGCTAACCCACAGCGGGAGGGGTCATTTGATGATTTTACGTCGCTAAAAAAAAAAAAAAAAAAAAGGTATTTCTTGCAGGTTGTGCTGAAAACAAGGAGTGGCTTGAAATGCAATAGTATTAAATGAGTAGAATGCACATTGCTCCCACAAAATATTACACACTTAAGTAAGAGTACACTCATACATGAAAAGTCAGTTGCAGTGGAACTCAAAGTGAACATAGTCTCATTAACATCACAGAGTGTTTCATATTGCATAATGTATGTATAACTACGTCTTCAACGTTATTTGCAATTCCTTACGTTTATCTTTGAGAAACTACTTGATTTATTAAGACGCAGTCTGACTTAACAAGTTGAATTTCATGAGCGTTTGCTTTTGGAAACTGGTTAACTTTGTAATTTTCTTTGTTGTATGAGTGAGTGTTACCCACAAACTAAGGGTGAGTTGCCCCATTTAACTGTAGGTAACTGTAACCGCACCTTTTAGGATATGAGTAGGTAAGATTATTTTTATGTCGTGTTTTAAGTAAAAAATATTCTTATTTAAATATTGCATGTAAATATTTCCCACAAAAATCATCACTGCTATGTTTTTGGACTTTATTTTTCACAGGAAAAAAATATGCCGTTTGTTGTTGCATAACACAGCTCGGATCTACATATTTTATTGGGTTCCTTCTATCTGGCAGAATTTTATTTGGCCGAATTTTATTTGGCATAACACACTTGGCATAATTTTATTTCAACGAATGTTTTTAAGGCATAAAAAATATTTAGCATAATCATTGTTTCACCGAATATTTATATGCCCGAATTTTCAGTTGCATACTTTTAAGATGGCAGAATTTTATTTCGCATAATTGCTTTTGGCATAGTTAGAGTTTCGCATTATTTCGTTTAGTTAGTATAATGTATATTTTGAGAAACTATTATTTGATATAATTTCGTTTGGCGTACTATGAAGATGGTAGAATTTTATTTAGATTCAATTTATTTAGCAAATTGCCATTTATAACCTTCAATTAAAAAACATTGTGTTAAAAATTGAAGCTAGTAACGAAAACGAATCGCTGCAAAACCGACTCCACGTAGTCTTGTTTGCCCTACCCCTAGAGTGCAATTCAAAACCGCGTAGGCGCGGAGGGGCGAGGCGGCCTGCGAGCTGAGGCGCAGGTAGTTTTAACGCTCGCCGACGCGGTTGAGGCTGGCCGGCTCTGCCGGCCAGTAAGCCGAAGCTGCGGTGGTGAGCGTGAAAATCATCTGCGACGATAAGCTCGCATGGGACCGCCGGAGCCACGCAGCGCCGGAGCCGTGACAGAAGCCATGCTTGCTGCATGTTGCAGGCCTGCTTACATGCTGTATGCCTGCTTGCATGCTTGCTTGCATGCCTGCTTGCATGCTTCCTTGCTTCAGGCTTGTTTGCATGCTTCTTACAGGAAAATAAAAATTCCAAAACTATGCCAAAAGATGATTCTGACTATAAACATTCTGAAATATGATAGTTCTGCCTTTTAATGACTACTTATATGAAATGTGTGCCAAAAGGAAATACTGACTGGCAACTTTCTGCGAAATGATGTTTCTACTATTTAAGTATTATGAATATGAAATTGATGCCTAAAGATGATTCTGCTTGCCAAAATTATGCGTTTTTAATGTATGCTAAATGAGTGTATGCCACACGATTTTCTGCGTAATGAAGATTATGCCAACTGTTGGTATGCAAAATAAGATTATGACATAAAAAGTTCTGCCATAAAAGGGGGGGTCCCCCTTTTATTTTATTATATAGTTCCCCTGCATGTTAAATATTTATTTACAAACATTTTGGTAGTTGAATTTTAAAATTAGTTTATAAAATCAGATAGCAAAAATAAATTGTAATAGCAGCTTTTGAGATTTTCAGTTAAATAAAATAGCAGCATGCGTAATTTCTAAATTACACATCATATGCAATCTATAACCACATTTTTGAATGTGTTAAAAAATACCTTTAAAACATTTTTAGTAACCTCCTGCCAAGTTTTATAGCATTTTCTTTATATCTACGTAGAGCAATTAATGTTTTTGGTAAACTGAAATTCGGTAATATACATACACATACACAGTCATGCTGACCCAAAAAATAACAATCCTTTTGATATATATTTCCAAAGACCTATTTTAATAAACTAAACTTAATACTAGACACTACTGTATCAAACTTCTATAAAATAAAATAATATAATGAATAAGAAATAAACGAATCTCCAAAAAGCGATATGATATTTCTATCACATAATCTTTTGCTAAGACTTACAAAGGCAACCAAAAGGGTCGAAAATTGCGCAACTAAGTGTATCTACACTAGAAGAAGGTTGAAACGGTAAAGGATTACATCTGTAGCTGATTTAAATAATTTGACAAGGATATTTTTAGAACTACTTAGGATTATGAAAGTAGATGTAAAACCTCTTTGAGTAGCAGGATTAGCTAAGACCTTGATAAAGGCGTATTAAATATAACTGAATAACTCCTTTTTTGTGACTAGGTCACCTAGATGTTGTGAAAGAACTTATTTTGAGGGCAGACTTTGAATGAAAGCTGTATTGTTTTCAACTCAAATCTGAAACAGGAGGCTTGACGAGAGTGATATTTTTGTTCTATGTAGGTATCTTTCAGTGGTATTGTAGATCCCAAATTGATAAGCTGGAATACAATGTGATATTTTTAGAGGTGGCAGAGAAGGCTCGGAAAATGATGATTATTACATAGTGGACCTTGTCTACAGGACTTATATATGAGCTACATATTTAAAATGTATAAAAAGTAGTTGTTCCACTTACCACAGTCAAAGTAGGATCAATTACGAACTTCTGCCAAATCATATGGCCGAGGAAGCAGCACAAAGCCATGCTGGATGCTATGATCACGCCCCATAGAAAGTGGACGGTCCAAGTTGAGGCTTTATAGAAGTAGTACACTCCATGGAGAGTGCAGTGCTCACAGAATAACTTGGCTTTCGAAGCTAGTGTGGATTTTAAGTCTTTGTTCATCGCCATTTTGCAATATTTTTTCTTCTTCTTTCAAGTTATATATATAATATTTTCGAATTTTAAGGGATTTTCAATCAAACTAGACTTTGTAGTGTTACACTTTATATTGCCCCACTGCAGGGCACAGAGATAGACAATTTATTTTTTGTTGAATGTTATTTTGGGTTTTGTGAATTTCACCTCAAAATTATTGTTTCACAGTGGAGTTTGATAGACTCCTATTTTCTTTAAAGAAAAAATATTTTATTTATTTGAATGAAGCACAACTTCAATAGAAGGGTTGAGAGCTTTGAATGTTTAGTAGAAAAGACCCTTCGTTAATAGTCAAAAATTTAAGCGTCCATATTTGAACCATTAATATTTAAGAAATTCGAATAAATGGATATTTTGTTGGAGAAGTACAATTAGTTTCAAATCAAGCTGTCACTTTAGATATTGAAAATACTGGAAAACATAAAGTAGAAAATGTTAATTGATTAAGAAGTTGTTGATGGCAAAAGTTTTATTCGTCTAGACTAGTTTAGACTGTCGGATTTGTGAGCTACTTAGAACTAGTTACTTTCTAGTTAGAACCGAATATAATTTCTGAATTCAATACAAAATAAAGAAAACTATTCCATAAAAAAAAAACATTAATTATAGTGCGCGCGGAAGTAGTCGGCCGCGTCTTAGGTGGCGACAGGGGTGAGGGGAGGGTTGCTTACTGTACGCAATGCTTATGAGATTAGACAGTGATGACCAATCTCGAGATATCGCGTTCAATAAATGAAAATAATAATAAAACAATTGAACTCTTAGAAGTTTTTACTGCATTTATCTAATTATAGTGTAATTAATAGTAAATAGACCAAAAATAAATAATTATATACACTTAATATGCAGTTATTTTGACATATTTTAATGACATGAAATTGTTTGTTCACAGGCTTTCCGTTTTGTTTAAAAAACGCACTTTGTATATTATTTCCATCGATTGTCTTTTTATCGGCGGACTCATCTCGCTATTGCAATCTTATGTGCGTTTTGTGTCAACTAGCCGGAACTATCAAAGCGTGTTGCCGTCACGAAGAACGGCGCGTAACTGAGTAATGACAGCAAGTGCCCTCGCCTCTCCGCCCCACCGGTCACATACCTAAGGCGCGGCCAACTAGTTCCGCGCGGACTATAGTAATTATCATGTTACAGTAACCTTTAATTTTAACTCTTTGTAATAAGTTTTCCGAAGAATTAATTAATTCATTTTAAAAAGGCTTCATAATTTATATTTAATCATCGCCAGCTTAAAAACAAAATAACACCCACTTTATAACATTTTTTTTTTACTTGACTGATAAAGCCATATTGTATACACACACAAACAAACAATTTTCTATTCTGCATTAATATAAATAATGGCTAATATTTAAAGCCGTAATTAAAATGTAATCAAGGCTTTTAGGAAGGGTCCTTGTTTATCCTCAATCATATTTATTAAGTACAGAGGATCAAGAGATTGCCTGGCGGCTACTTCGAGGTGAGATTTATTACCCGTAAATAAATAATATTTAAAGGGTTTCTAAAGTAGCTAGGTTTACGTAAACAGGACATTTTTTATTGGTTAATCTAGTCCATAAAGTAAGCTTAAAAGATTTTCAGGACCTTGTAAATAATCAATTTGCAATTAACTTCTAAAAACGTTATCTTGAAAAGCAAGAGATTATGTTTATTCATTACCGCGATTAAAACTACAGCCTACCACTATTCTCGACTATCTAACACTGAACGATTTTTCAGAAATGAAAAATTATTTTTGTCGGAATGTCACATTCAAGCTAACTAACAAACCGACCCAATAGATTATAATATTAAATATAAATTTTAATTCCAGTACTAATTAATTTCCTTTCACTTTTCCGTTAAAGTGAAATATGACAAAAAAGAAGCAGAAAATCAACAGTGCGTACTACGTGTCCCTAATAAGAAGGATCACAACGTTACATGGCACGAACCACTTCACCTCCAAGACTGGAAGGTCGCTAGTACTCTGGAGTGTGGCAGTGTTGAGCAACGTGCTTCTGACTATCGCCTTCATCATGATCATTAAGCAGAAGTTCAATGAAAACCAGATCGTGACTTCTGTAAGTATGTTTTGGTATTTTGTTAATAACCATCTACCTAGCCTTTTCCCGACTATGTTAGGGTCGGTTTTCAGTCTTATCGGATGCAGCTGAGTGCCAGTATTTTGCAAGGAGCGACTGCTCATCTGACCTCCTCAGCCCAGTTACCCGCGCAACCCAATACCCCTACTGGTTGTCAGATTCAGAAGGAGTAATATTCTATGACAGGACATGCAATTTTGTTATGTCATCAACAAAATTAACAGAATTCGTAGTAGATGAAATTGAATGACATCGGAAAATATTTATTTTTATTTGGAGTCACATAAAATATAATATTCACATATTTTTTTCGTTAAGCACAGGACTAACATACATTAGCAGTGAGTGTTAAAAACTAAACGTTTTTTTTGCTAGATACCACATTTTGACGTTTGAGTGGGTAGTAGATAAAATGGAAGTCTATTTTAGGGTTGCCACCAAAATATATTCAAGATTTATTTTGAGACAGTATTGAGACAACTAAATATAGATACGGAATCTATTTATCATATTCAATAGAAAGAAAGTTCTTTCACTTCTCATATCATCAATACGTTTTCCTGGTTTCAAATCAATCTTTGGTAAAAAGGTACACGAGTTTCCCTATTTTTAGAAAACAAACTTTTTGAATGGTTCGAAGGGAAATGTGAAAAGGTTAAAGGACGGTAATCGTGATCAGTAAAGCTGCGTCTACGCTAGGAGAGCCGAGCACGAGCGGAGCACGAGCCGAACACAATTCGTCTAGTGTGGACCAACTTACAAGCCTCTAACGAGCGCGCTGCGAGCATTTCGTTCGTGCTCGGCTGCGTTCCGCTTGTTGTGGGTTTTTTGACAAACACAAAGCGATTTGCTAACAGTGATCGTTGTAGGTTCGTTGAACGTCCACACTTGACGCCGCGAACGACGAGCCGAGAACGGCTCCGCTTGTGCTTCGCTCATGCTCGGTTCGTCTAGCGTAGACCCGCCTTAAGAAAATTCTTGAATATTATAGCTGCTGTACAAACAAAAATGTTTGGGACATCAAAAATGTTTGTAATGGAGATCATGAAAATCATTAAAACTCTGGAGTAAGACATACTTACTTTTTCTAGTAAAAAAAAAAACATTAAATAGTTAACACGAAGCCACTTCCGATTAAAGTGCAATTTCAAGGACACATTAAAATAGGTTTATTCACATTGATTACAAGAAAGTTTATAAAAATATATTATTAAAAATACGTTTTGAAAGCTGCCGACTGCAGCTGCGGCCGATTTAATGCATTCGCTGCAGTTGCAGCCGGCAGTTTCGGCAGCATTCAAAACGCACCTTTTTTTTTAACGACGTCAAAAATCCTCAAATGACCCCCCGCTGTGGGTTAGCAGCGGTGAGGGAGTGTCAGACTCTTACTGACTTAAACCGTCGTGTTCCGTCGTAGGCCTTTCATGTACCAGGGCGGCGGTAACTCGCGCGAACAATCCCGTAGCTCCGGATTCAAAACGCACTTTAAGTCTGTTCTGTTTGACGTTTTTCATGGTTGACTAGTCTTTGTCTGGAAATTTTAAAATCGTTTAGCTCCGGCGACGTCATTTAAAGTCTATACAATTGATTTATCTCTCCAGAGTTAGCATATTAAATTCTGGCTCCCCTGACATTTGAAAAGCTTCGTAGAGCTCTTTGTGTTGTATTTTATTCCAGATTTTTATTGCTGTCTATCTAGTTTGAATGTTGTTATACTCAATTTGTTTTCTTATTTTTTTTTTATTTGTGAATTGATTTTCTAATAAATGATGTTGTAGTAGTTTTTTCTTCTCATTCTAATTTTTTTTCTTCTTTCGAGTTTTGAATTATAAATCTCTAAGCTGGTACGATCAAATTAAAGAATAAATAATAATAAAAAAGCAATTGTAACTATTCGTATGCAACAGCTTGCATCCAGCACTTACTTACAATCTTTTCAATCATACCTTTTTCCCCAGATTAATCATCAGTTTTTCTATTTTCATGATAAAATATACACGCATGCTTAGTTTTTACCCAATTTTATCGAAATATTTATTATGTTATCTATGTATAAATCCCTACTTGATATAATAAGTAATCTCACAATTATTAGTAAGAGGGAATTCCAGCTAAATCTGAGAGAACTGACTGTTCTTACCACGGAGGAAAGAATGATAGTGGAGATGCCATAAGGAAGGTAGGCCAGGCACTCTTCTTGTACATCAAAGTGACTTACGTACGATATGGAAGAGTCAGTGGCGTGATCACTTACTAGAACTAACGAGTCGTTCAGGTTCCTAGTCAAATCAAAACAGACTGATTGGTGATTTTATTTTGTAAATAATGTTCGAGTTCCATAATAAGCTTGTAATATAGGAGCCAGTTACGTTCCTTGTCCCCCGAATACTTGGCCCGCTAATAACATCTCCGCTAGTGATTTTGTTCTCCATGATTATTACTTGTAACATAAATCCTCGACATCACTACAGAAAGCTCAGATTCTTAGTAAGTATGGTATTATAAGAAAGATTGTTGTTATTACTTTGAATTACGAACGAAATAATTTTATAATAATAATGGCGTCCACGGCCGATTTCGGCCACGGCGGCTGTTCTCATTTAAGGAGATCTGCCAGCTGCGCAGGACATATTATAGTGCACGAGCATTTGCGCAGACACAGGTGCACTCCCTATTCCTTCACTCTCATAACCCGATGGGACGGCAATCCGACACGACCGGAAAGAGATCAGGCGCAGGACCGACATTTACGTGCTCTCCGATGCACGGGTGAATCAATCACCAGCTTCCAGACTACGGGCTGCTTTGTGAAAGTTCAAGAAAACCCACAAAGCGATTTCGGCCCGACCCGGGAATCGAACCCGAGACCTCGAGAACAGCAGCCGCGCTTGCGACCACTAGACCAACGAGGCAGTCAACGAAATAATTTTATATTTACATACAAAAACACAAGTGAAATATTACTTTTAGTTCTACTACTTTAGCCGTTTTAAAATGTTTCCTTATAATCCAATATTTATTTCAGTATTTCCCGTTAAAATGGAGACTGTACCTACTTTTTATCAAATATTTTCCTGCATGCTCAATTTGATATCACAAAGGGGTGCCAAACACTTCAGATATAGAACACATCGCTTGAATTGAGTATTTTTCTTAAGATTGTTTGCAGTAGAATGAAAAAAAATATCACAGAGATATTAGGCTTTTGCTTTCCTTCCTACATTTTCTTATTAGGAAAATATTTACGCAACGTTCGCAAAACAGACAAATTAGGGCAAAATAAAAATATTTGTCCGTGCAGAAATTTTTCAGAAGAATGCAGCTATTTTAAAGGCAGGTTTTTTTTTGGTAAAATGGTACGGTATAACATACGTATGGGTGGAATATTATAATTCCACTATCCCTTCAAAAATACCGCTCGCTTTTAACCTCTATGAATGAACTGAAAACGAACCTAGAGTTATTTTCGTATTTTTCACAATAGTAATCGTATGAGGAAGAGGCGTCGATAACACCATTTATCAACACGTGTGATAAATTTCATTGACACCATGGCTCAATGGAAAAGTCCCAACCTTTTCACAATTCTTTTCAATAAAAATATTCCAAAGAAACCTGACAAATTATTCATATCGGCTCGTTAGCTTGTTCTGTCGTTTTTCAAAGCGAATTTTATCCAACAGATAAATGCTAACTGCAAGATAACCCAGGTCCCATTCCCAGCTGTTAGTATTTGCAATTTCAATATGGTGTCTCTGAGAGAGTCACGGAATATCGCAGGAGTTCTGTAAGTATTTGCGTCAAGAATATTAAGTTTGAAGTAGAAATCCGATATGAGTATCTTTTATTAGAACTTTATGTTGTGGAGGAATGAGGTATATAAGCCTTTTTTGTTTTATGATAGTTTGATGTTAATGTGTCTGCTACTGAAGGTATTGGATGGGTACATTGAGTCGAATGGGGAGACATAGGTGCAAGTGAATTAAGTACTGAACATTATGTATAAGTTTGGATTTGGTTAGCCAAGAACGCAGTAGTACACTTGGTAGTTAAGTATAAATAAGAAGTAATTCATTATTTAAGTTTAGTTTACGCATGACAAGTTATGCGCGGCGTAAAATGTGCAAATGGCGCAACATGTTTTGCACAAATACTGGCCATTTGTGCGAAACATTTTGATGGAATTTCACCCTTAATAATTTCTAAAGAAAATTGTTGTGAAAATGATATTTCTTCTCGTTATAATTTCGCTATAACCGCACAAAAGTCACTATGGTAACCGAGCATCGTTAATCATTTTCAATTGTAGTCAAATTTCGCAACTCATCAAAGCAATAGTTTTGGACCCCAAACTAAGGAAATGATGCGTGACAATATAATTAATTTAATTGGTGTTTGTTAGTGAATTGCTAACAAGGTATTGAAGTCTTTATATTTTGGTCTAATATCAAAAGTAAAATTACAATAATCTAAGAACAGAATGCAAAACGCGAATGCGAGTGTATTTAGTATAGTTTTTCGTAAATTATTAATTCTAGATCAAAAACATTCTTTCGCAGCGTCTTAACATTCTTTTCTTATCAAATTCTTTGAATGTTTACCGACGCGGAACATACCATTTCGTCATCAAAATAATTGTAAGTTTGTACAGTCTTTTAGTTATAGTACTCAGCTTTTTGAAGTCTTTATAAAATACGTTATTACTACAGAAAACAATCAAATTAATTATGAACTTTGCCATATACACCGACTACTATGATTTACGTGTGACACGAGTAAAGGGAAGTTCTCGTTCTCAATAAAGTCGTAGTTAACTTTTACAAGGGTGCATGTTAGACACCATACAATTCACTTAGCAACTGTTTCATACGTTGCTATATTCAAAGTTACTTTGTTAAAGTACTAACATTGATAGGAATTGTGTTTTAGCTGAAGGTTTAAGCAAATAATACAATGTTTAACATTCGACGTGCAGAGTAATAGAAATGTCTGATCACTGGCCACGCAGTTTCCGACCTTTCATAGATAGAGATAAGATTTAAAATAGTGAGTGAGAGTTTTAATTTCATGATTGCGTCAAACCCGAAAATTCTCATATTTCAGTAGCAGACAATAAACCATAATTTTATTTTAAATTCGCCCTTTTAATGCAAAAAAGAATCTTTAACACAGTTTACAGTGTAAAATAATGTATTCAAATGTTGATATTTTAGGAAACATTACAACAGAAGTGATGAAGAAATCGTAAAGTTCTTCAACGCTCTCCCGCTACTAAAAAACTTTGACCAAAACAGCAGAAAACTGGGAAACTTTACTGAGATCATGAATATTCTAAAACATCATTTTTTCACTGTGGATACCATTATGGAAGAGGTATAAGTACATCTCTCAAAATTTGAGTTAAATGTTTTTAGAACACCTCTATCTTTGAATTTGTTCAAAATTAGTAGTTATATATTCACTCAACAATAATTGGCTGCAAAAGTCTTGACTCCATGACATTTATTTAGCCCGGAGTTCATATTAAGAAAGAAAGAAAGAAAGCAAGAATCCCTCTCCTTCATTGAGTAAGCGTACCTATTGATCCTCATTAAATTTTATTCAGAGGCCTTTTTATTCTGCCCAATTCACAGATATAAATATGCTTTCGAAGAAATCTACACTTAAAGAGAATTTACTTCACTCAATGCGTCTTTTTGCAGGTGCATCAAAAGTGCGAGAATTTGATACTGCACTGCACTTTCAGTAGGAAGGGAAAGAGATGTGAGGATATGTTCTCGCTGATCAAGACATATGAAGGATATTGTTGCAGTTTCAATTATGCTGCTCTCAATGATGCTAGTGAAGTGTAAGTTCAGCTTTACTAATTTTAATAAAAAAATTATGTGAAAGTGATTTTGTTTATTGTGCTTTTACGCTAAATTGGCTGAACCGATTAAGATTGGCGTGGATATGGATGGAGATAGGTATTTTTTATCTAGATAGTTGTCCTCAGGGGACGCGAGAGAATCCACTGGTCGAAGCTAGTTATGAAATAAATCTTAGAACCATCCTCAAAGCTCAGTACCTAACAGAATATTTAAATGTATTGACCGTTGATTAGCAGATTCAGATTGTCTCATAATAATGTTTTAACTACACAGGCCACTTCTCCCCTCCACACCAGATGAAGATCTAGAGTATTATGATGACCAGAACCCTGATGGTGGAACATCAACCAACCCAACAATAATAGGCACTTCGGAGTCTGGCAGGTAAGGTTGAACAAGCTCTCTTGAACAGATCCTAATTTCTTTTGAAATTAACACTAGATGTAAAACGAGGGGCATGGTATTACATTCTCTCTTGACCTGACGCTTTAGGTCTCAGTACTTAACCCTTACTTCAATGTTAAATTAAATGGTGTGCCTGTAAAAAGTAAATTGTATAGCGCCAACGATAAATATTGAACAGCTAAAAAGTTTCGATGGAAACTTCTATACCTAATAATGAATTTGAATACATTATTGAAACCAGAAATCAACATTTATTTGATTAGCTGTTTAAAGTCATTACATTTTCCGTCATTATATTTACCTATTACAAAAGTTTTTTAATTCCTTAATATTGATGTTTATTATTTATCTGCAAATAATACATAGAGTTTCGATGGATGGAACATTTTGTGATCACATATTACAATTATTAATGAATGGAACTAAGTCATATTGTTAATAGCGTATCAACGGGCATTGATTCTATCTAAATGGGTCACTATAATCTCAAAATCAAAATCAAAAATCATTTACTCAAACTTGGCTGCAAGACAGCACTTTTTGAACGTCAGGAATTTACAATAGACAGCCCCCAAAACGCCCACCCTTCACCACTTCCTATGTTTTTTGCTGGGAAGAAGAAGTGGCGCAACAAACTCTCTGCACACAAAGTGAGGGCGTAGTAATTAAATGGGCATATGCTTGAATATATTGTTGTCATTGTAGATATAGCTTTGACTCTCATCAACGTGATACGTATGTATCTTATTCTAAAGACCAGTAAAACTCATTGCTATTTACTCCGTACTAATTCGAAAGTAGCTCTGTCGATCTGTCTGAAGCAAAAATTACTACTACTATATTAGACTAGCTTCTGGCAGCGGTTTCACCCGCATCTCGAGGGAACTACTTCCTGTACCGGGATAAAAAGTAGCCTATAGCCTTCCTCGATAAATGGGCTATCTAACACTGAAAGAAATTTTCAAATCGGACCAGTAGTTCCTGAGATTAGCGCGTTCAAACAAACAAACAAACAAACTCTTCAGCTTTATAATATTAGTATAGATTAAAATTTTGTCGATACAGACTCGGGACGCGGGACGAACCGCCTTTCTGGCGGTTCATCCCGCGTCCCGAGTCTGCTAGTTTGCCTAGCCTTTTTTCCAACAAAGTTGGGGGTCGGCTTTCACTTTAACCGGATGCAGCTGTATAATATATAAGTATGCATACGCAGGTATAATACATAAATTAAAATACAAAGCCTACCTGGCCATCAAACTTCGTTATTAACTTTTCTGTTGCAATGATTCACGAACGAAAACTTTTCGACATTCAAAATTCAAATGCCGAAACTGGGGTTCGAATTTGTTGTAAAGTTCGAATAAAACAAAACCTGTGAAATTTTACGAAATTGGTACTTGGAAAATCCTTTGTAGCAGTGTTATTGTGTACCTACGAGTATATAGTTTATTACAATTATATAAGAGCTTTTCTCATGTGGTTTTTAAAGAAGATATTGATACTCCAGACATCTCGTTATATTCTAATACACCTTATTTTTGTATATTAAATAGGTTCTCACAATTGTAATAGAAATGATCTTTTCTATTAGATTTTTTTCTATTGAAATTTCTTTCTTTATTCCTAACTAACTTGTCACTGTAAAAATATAAAGAAATATAGTTGGTTGGCCTTGGGATACAGTGCTTATAAAATAGAGGTTTTATACATATATTTGTTCTCATTCTAGAGGTACCGGTCTCAGCGTGGTGTTCAATGTGGAACCAAACGATTACCCAAGCTGGTCTCCTGTGCCTTATTACGGAGTAAAGGTATTTTAATTCAGTTTATTTTTAAAATGTGTGCTAAAAGCAACGGCAATTCCACCGTAAAATACGTTAAAACATGTTTCAGCTAGCTACATATTGTTTGGAACAAATACAAAAGAAGCGAACTAACCCAATTTCATAAGTGGATAAAACCCTGAAAAAATCCTTGCGTATAAAAATTACAATTCACGCAGAACAAACAGGGATTCATTTATCCCAAAGTAAGCCGTTGCTCACGTAATACATTGAACAAAGCCAACTTTACGAACCATTAGCTTATATTGTTCAAATTTTATACTGCCCAATTTCCTTGAGGCATTTATGGACGCCCCACGCATTAAGCCGCATCCAGACTTTGTGAGGCATGCTGCTCGAGCCGAGCACAATATAATATTTCATGGTGGTATAATTTTTCTGAGGCGTTCGTGGCTCCATGCCTCGTAATGTCTGGATCCACCTTTAGACTCAAGTGATGGGACGCAATGTTGGTTTTGCATCAGTAAATCTTGTAGTATTCTCCGTATAATGGATTTGGCCCCAAGTTGGATCATAAGATTTTATGTAGATACCTACCTACATAACATTATGTAGTTTTTGTGACCAGGAGTGGACATAATCCGCAGAATAAGAAAGTGTGTCCTCAATTATGACAAACGATGTCACTTGAATTTCAAATGAGGCATATGAAAAGGCATTAATGGACACTTTTTGCACCTACCCATGTAACCGTACAATCCATATAAGTACGTACACTTTTCAAGTAATGTCATAATATCTGTATGAGCAAGACGTAATTTGTTCTTTTATCATTAATTGAGAAATATTATTACAGGGTTGATGAGTTCCATGCCCATATATATTTTCTTTAAAAATGCTTGGAAACATGCTGGTCCTGCTCCATAGGACATACTGACAATATCTAATTAATTAACAAATTAAAACTACACCAGCAAATAAAATTGTATTCATCTTTTGATTATTTGTTTGTAACTTTGTACCAAAATATAAACCAATTTGTAAATGTGAACACCATGTAGCATTTTAATTGTCACTTTATCCTCATTTGTCTTTGCGATTCTACATGATCTTCGCATGCTTTTACTGTATGTATCAATACATACAAACTGTAATACTATATTATTTTTAAAAAGAGTAACCATGGAGTTTCTTGCCCGTTCTTCTCCATAGGAAGCTACTTTTGGAATGGGCAACTAGAATCAAACTTAGTTATAATTTTGACGTTCATAAGTGCTTGTAAAGGCCTAAATGAAATAAATGATTTGACTTTGACTTTGACTTTGACTTTAAGTGTTTTTCCCAAATTATTGTCACAATTCAAACCATAATGTAGGTATGTGTTCGTGCTCAACGTAGATAAAACATAGCTGTACTTTTCCATAAGATCTACTTTGCTATAGGTACCTATGTTTCACAAATAATAAATGAATTTTGCTTTGAAAAAACTTAGCTATAGATTGCTACTGAGAATTTCCTTCGAGTAGAACGTAGTCAGATTTCCCTTGACTACTAACGAAACCCATATATTTCACTAAAGGTACAAACACACGAATGAAAAAGTCTAAGAATACCAATATACCTTCAGTAGTTTCATAGAACTACTACTTGTAATAAGTGATGCCTAATGCCTTATGAAGGTAGAAGTCTTAGTACTAGTTGGCAATGACTTTAATAACGACTAGCTTCTGCCAGCGGTTTCACCCGCATCCCGTGGGAACTGGGAAACCTGAAAGAAATTTTCAAATCGGACCAGTAATTCCTGAGATTAGCGCGTTCGAACAAACAAACAAACAAACTCTTCAGCTTTATAATATTAGTATAGATACTTACTGAGAATCATATTTACGAAACTGTACTTCTGGCTATTAGAGTGATCAAGCAATAAAACTCTCCAACTTTATATTATTAGATTTGAAATTGCATTACTGCATTTATAAGTAACTAGCTTCTGCCCGCGGTTTCACCCGCATCTCGGATGGTGACAGAAACTATCCTACCTATAATCTTCTTCCGGGTCTAAGCTATCTCTCTCTAATTTTCAGCTTAAACGGTTCAGCCATTCTCGAGTTAAAAAATGTGTTACTAACATGACTTTCTGTATATTATATAGATATACATATACTAATAATAGGACTAATTACTTGTTGAGTAGGTTTCACACGCTGGAAAAACTACTTGAGACTCAGATTTGATTACATAATATGATAGCATTTATAGTATATATTAGCCTGCACTGAGATGTGCTTTACTCTATAATAGGCTATTTACTTAGCTAATTCTAATCTAATTAATAGGTAAATATTAACGCTTCACTTCATATCATTAATTATTAACAATTTAATTAATAGATAGACAACATCAATATTATCTATACTAATATGGACATGTAATAAAGAGGAAACATTTCTTTGTTTGTTTGTACCCTAAAGGCTCCAAAAATAGTGAAAAATTATTTCACTGTTGGAAAGCTACACTCTTCCTGAGTAACTTAGGCTATATTTTATCTCGATACGGGCAGTAGTTCCTACGGGACGCGAGTGAAACCGCGGGAAATCGACTAACATTTTATGTAATGTGTGCTGTGATTCCATAATATCATGTTATCTATACTAATATTATAAAGCTGAAGAGTTTGTTTGTTTGTTTGAACGCGCTAATCTCAGGAACTACTGGTCCGATTTGAAAAATTCTTTCAGTGTTAGATAGCCCATTTATCGAGGAAGGCTATAGGCTACTTTTTATCCCGGTACGGGAAGTAGTTCCCACGGGATGCGGGTGAAACCGCTGGCAGAAGCTAGTAGAATTATAAATATGTAATCAAATAACTTCAGCCCATATTTATACAAATATACAAACATAAGCAAATATCTTCATGTTTCCCTGAAAACAGATAGAATATCTTCTAGGAAGTAACAGCCTTTTACCTCAATGTAAATATGTATGATGGTTCAATAGTACACATGTATATAGGTAATTCAATCAGAAAGCTGTTTGTACAGTCAATTCTTGGAGTTACAGTCTCTAGTTTCTAAACAGACATAAAGTATCCGCACACTACTTTTAATCGGGCGACGGTTTATTTGGACTCATATATCATTACGAAGATTACAAAAATCACATCGCACATTACAAAAATCTAGTATTTTACTAAGCATCAAACTAATTGAAAACTTTGATTAAATTAACGATTTTCTTTCAAAAAAATTTTTTTTCCGACCATCCGATCAACTGTCGGCCGACTGTTTGGTCTGCAGTGTACGGGTATTCTAATGCTGAGTAATAGCCCGAAGCTTGAAGCGTAGTTCTTACATATATATTTTTTACTTTGTGTACATAAAAGAAGTCTTCTGAAAAATAAATGGTCATAAAAACAATTTGGCATAATTTATTTACTTTCAAGGCTTTTACAAACTACGTTTAAAAGGCTTTAAAAGCAATTCATTCCAAAAATCTGCGTGTTGGAAATTTGTGAAGGCCAGTGAGTGTTCTTCCTAAAATCAGGTCTCTGTCACTCGACGTACTTGCGCGCGATAAATGCCTACCGCTCGCTGGGTTACCGGTAACCCAACGCGGCTCAGGGCTTTCAATAGTATCACGCGCCGCGCGCGTTCCAATATTATTATTTTTATTTCGTGGCATGTTATGCTGTTGGTTTTTATTAGTTTTTTAAGCTACCTAATAAACTGATGGATTATTTTGAGTTGTGTTGGTTTATAAGCGACTATTGTAAGATTTAGAAACATTTTATATTTATGAACTTATCTAGTAATTCTATTTTTTTTTTAATAAATTAATACTTATCTACTTTATGATTTTAACAACAGAGATCATTAGGTACTTATTTTACTTTAGATACCTACTTAGTTATATGAATTGTATTGTGAGTTTTGTAGCTCAAAACACATCTCGAGTGTAAGTAGGTATAGTTCTGGTCCAACTTAATGACGACTCGGAACATTACGCGTGTCGCTACGCAGAAACCAATTTTAGGTATGTATCAACACTCGACGGAGTTGTACCATATGGGGTATGGCACTTGTGCTCGAAAAATAGTTGGAAACCGCCTTTGATTTTGACGAAAGCTTTACTTAAGTACTTACCTATGCTTACGTATTAGGCAATATTTAGTAATATGTACCCATACTCCATTTTAGTAGGCAATACAATAGTTAACTAAAGAAAAATATTCTTGATATTACTTTTTATTTAAAAACTCAGTTTTAAAAAAGGCTATCTTAAAATAAGCGTAACTTTGTTTTCCTACTTAAATATTAATAAATTGTAAGAAGCAACCCTAAGCACGGCCACGGCACGGTTGCGGTCACTGAACTGTGCGCTATCGCATTGGAATAACAATCAAGCGCTCGAGCTTTTAAGGTTCATTTTATAACGCAGCTAGGAATTTGTAGGTAGTTGGGGAACTTGTAGGTGCTTATAACAGTAGGTATGGACTTTTTTGTATGGAGTGATTTATCTGTTACGTAGTAACTATTATATAATCTGTGCTAAAATGTTTTTCAACTCAAATAAACAAGGAATAATAACGTAAATATTTTGTCTAGGCAAATAATAATAATTCATTTAAGCCGGCGTTATGTTACACTGGCAACTTCAACGTAAATAAGTTTTGTTATAATCCTAGGTAAGAAAGTTAATTAATATATCTCGGATAGAAACTCGTTTTTTATACAACTATCGTGAATTATCGTTAATTATTGTTTATCCACCATAATTACTAATATTACAAAGCTGAAGTATGAAGCAGAAAATGCACGAATCCGCGTAGTTGAGAGAGAATTTCCCGAAAGAATACATGATGATACTTATAAACCTTTACATTGAACAGTAAAATGGATACATAACTAATCTATACCTACATATATTAATAACATATCTACAGTTTAAATTAAATAATCAATAGCTCTCAAAATGTAGTGCCATATACTATTTCCTAAGAGATAATATAGCATGAAATAGTTAAGCACAAATGTGGTAAAGGGGTAACGAGGCGACCCCAATCCGGCCTAACTTCATTATGAACCCGAAATGAACTTGAGCGAGTGATTACACTAGTTTCTGCTACATTTCGGTAACACGATAAGGTCTTTGCACCATTTTAGGACCTCTAATAGTGTTTGAGGTCCGTTTTGGATTTGCAAGATTAACAGTGATTATGAACTGTGAAGGGCTTGGCCAATATTTCTATAATTGAATATAGAAAAAAATCAAAGCTTAATAAATGTGTATGTTAAACATGCAATAATCTTAAGGCCAAAGACTCAGAAACATCCCAAACACAGAAAAAGGGTTCAAAGGACTTCATTTCCTGCGAATTTTTTGCTTGAGTTAAAGCGACGTAATCTCTGCATTTTTCCTGTTATCTTCATGTTCTTTAGCCAAGTCCTGATATTTATCGAAACCGAGTTTGTTTTGTTTATTTTTTATTCCATTGCTCAGTTCAAAATCTGGCAAAACTCCATGTCATGTCAGCGTATTTTCAACAATAAATTATAACTGTGCTTTCACACCAGCGCATTTTCCGATCGGTTTTTTATACGATACACATAAACTTTTCATGCATGTTTACCTTCTATCATCGGTCGTCCTATCAACCTGAAGAAATTACACGGAAATGTTGTGGGTCTGAAAGCACTGCTAGTATTAATTAAACCATTTCAGGTATTACTGAGTGACCCAAACGACTACCCAGAAACCACAATAGACTACAGATACATAACCTTTGGAGAATCAGTGGACATCAAGGTGGAACCCATGGTCTTCCAAAGTGACTCTAATGTCCGAAGAGTGGAACCAGAGAACAGAGGCTGCTGGTTCCATGATGAAGTGGTTCTAAGCCATACCAATCGGTACAGTTACGAGACTTGTGTCACGGAATGTAGAATGAAAAACTATATGGATGCTTGTAAATGTGTGCCGTATAAATATCCCAGAGGTAACTACGCGTACGTAATTACTAATTAATTCCTAATTGGAATTTCATTAGTTTATAGGAAATTGATTTTCTCATATGAGGTAAATTGGTACTTATCTCATGTTATAGCTGTCGGATAATTCATTCTTATTTCTTCCTTTTGTCTTATATCAATTTCAACGTCCTGATTTTTGACAATGCTTCACTATGGGAAAGCGATTTTTTTCCTGTTGAAAAAACCAAAGCAATTGCGAAGAGTCGAAATACGAACACGAACACACGCACGTGATGTCAATTTCTATTTAATGAAATTATAATCTAAGTATTTCTTATTTTCTAGAGAAGTCGACCAGGATTTGTGATTTTGAAGACATGGCTTGCTTGAACAATGTAACAGGTAAATAAGACAAATACTTTGCTTGTATTTATATTTGTGGTCACGGTTCTAAGATGGGAGAGGGTGAGGATCAAGGGAATCTTTCAAACCTTCCAATTAGTCGCTGTTGTAGATATAGTACTAATGTTTGCTTGTGGTAAGCTGTTACACGCATAGGTAATGTTATTAGAAAAATGGCTGCCTCATCATTATGTTACAGCCAAAGTAATAAGTCCGCATATTATACATATTATCTAGCTATTATTTATAATATCTACTCAATTTGGATAAAGTGATAATTGACTTAAATTGACACAGAATTAATCACATTAACTAGCAATTTTATATAATATCTCCATAGACTTAGATAATGTAATAAAACAAGTAGGTAAAGATTATTATTTCATGTTAACTAACTAAAGTGCCTGGTAGCTGACCTTAATATAATTCGAAAAAGGCTAGTTAGCGCAGTGCACCCCATAATAGTAACGAAAAGTCCCCTCTTTGAAGTGTGGTTCGGGCCACTGTACCGACGGCCCGGAGTGTGCCCTGCCCGGGAAGGGCACCGCCGTGTCCTCGTCGAGGCAGTCGGCAGCGGCGACCTCTCGCACCCGGCCCTGGTTCAAGCCATGGTCCGGGGCGAGAGGTACTGGGATGCCATCGTCTCCTTTTGTGTGGTCGAGAGACGACTCCCAGCTACCGTAGACGTGAGCCTGTGCGATGAGTTCGGGTGCCTTATCGGCTTTCCGTCTCCTGGGAGACACGGACCCGTCTCGGCGGTGCGCGTTGTTCAACGCGTGGGTTTAAGCCACTAACAGTCTGACCTCACGCTGCACGCTCACGCTCTCTGAGTCCCTCACGCTGCTCTCCCACAGTGGTTTGATGATTTATCATAAAAAGAGTCGATAATAACTTGAGCCGTTTCTAAGAATTAGTAAGTAGTCAGACGATTATACCATATTTATTACTTAATCTAAAGTGATTAATCTTTCACACTGTCTAGTCAATTTGGGTATTATATACAATGACCAGTCATTATGTATAATATATATTTAATCACTTTGGCTGTAACAATTATATAAGTCAGCGTATTTCCTTGTAATTGAAATAAAGAGATCTTTGCGTATGCCATGTTACTTTGGCTATATCCTCTTTTTTTTATATGTGCAACAATTTTGTTTATTTATTTTTAACCGACTTCCCAAAAAGGAGGAGGTTCTCAATTCGTCAGGATCTTTTTTTTTTTTTTTTTTTTTATGTATGTTCACCGATTACTCGAAGACGCCTGGACCGATTTGCAAAATTCTTTTTTTGTTTGATAGGGTATACCTCACAGGTAGTCCCATAATCATCAGGTCAGGATCTGATGATGGAAACCCTGAGAAATCAAGAGCAACTTTCGAAAATTGTAGGCATGCATAGGTTAAAAACTTGACAATGAGGTGTACCTCTGATAGCACTATACAACAGTGAAGGTTTGTAGCTGACCTGATGATGGAGACGAGAGAAGGTCGAGGGAACTCGACAACTGAATATGTAAACTACCTCGTGTTTGGGCTTATATTCTTTGTATTGACGAGACCTTTGTAACAGTGAAGGTTTAGAGCTGATCTGATGATGGAGACGAGAGAAGGTCGAGGGAACTCGACAACTGAATATGTAAACTACCTCGTGTTTGGGCTTATATTCTTTGTATTTATAAGAACTTTCCACTTATGCGGATAGTGACAACTATACTTGTCACTGAAAAGCCAAAAATAAAAAACTTTTTACAAAAAAATAAAACCGACTCCCAAAAACACTGAAAAGCAAAAAAAAACTATTCTTAGGTGCATCGGCCTAGAAGTCGGTGGCGAAAGAAACATATCATCATCCACTAGACACCGAATTCTAGGCCGATGCACCTAAGAATAGTTTTTTTTTGCTTTTCAGTGTTTTTGGGAGTCGGTTTAATTTTTTTTTTTAAAGTTTTAATCCTAAAGGTGAGTATAGACTACAACATTTTCTCGAGCATTTCTGTGTAATGTAACGTTCTAGCGAATGGTACAATACAGGCAAAAGCTCAGTCTCCAAAGCATTTCCATGTAACGTAACGTTCGTGCGAATGCTCGGCGTTATGTTACGGGTAAATGCTCACAGTCTATGCGTCTTTCGTCCCGCTCCTTCCGCGTCACCCCGCAACCGCGCATCGTCCGCACTTGGCTCGACGAAATGTTACACCAATATGCTCGTTGGTTTGTAACAAACAGGCGATCGTGCTCGACGTTTTGTTCGTAAAAGGATGATACACTAGAACATCTTATAGAGCGGCTCTTTGTTCTGTTACAAGTAAATGTTGTAGTCTATACTCACCTTTATGATTCAGTTGTTTAAATTATTTTTATACTAGCTTCTGCCAGCGGTTTCACCCGCAACCCGTGGGAACTACTTCCCGTACTGGGATAAAAAGTAGCCTATAGCCTTCAAACAAACAAACAAACAAACAAACTCTTCAGCTTTATAATTTGTTTGAACGCGCTAATCTCAGGAACTACTGGTCCGATTTGAAAATTTCTTTCAGTGTTAGATAGCCCATTTATCGAGAAAGGCTATAGGCTACTTTTTATCCCGGTACGGGAAGTAGTTCCCACAGGATGCGGGTGAAACCGCTGGCAGAAGCTAGTATTAGTATATAGATGTCACATCATTATTTTCCCAATACGCTTTGATCCATTCAAATAAAGCTAAACAAGTAATTCATAGTAACTGACATGAAATGACTAATTCACAATAGTTTAGTACTACCAGTTCACTGGAATAGCAACGCAGAATGGTATACAATAATAATATTGATATAGGCTGTCTCAATTACAGAGGCGTGATTGTTATCGTTTATGATTTGCCTAGTTGATTGTCTATTGTGGCTGTAGTACGGGCTGTAAGTTATCTATCAAACTTCAGTTGTTCTTCAGTCGATCGATGTTACTTTCCCTAGTATCTTATTGTCCATTTGTTTAAAGATGGGAAATCATCAGATGACCTCTCAGGAGTATCAGACTTTTACTTACCCATATTTTTACATTTTGATAATCCTTCTTTTTTCTTCTGAACCCTTTGTGCACCAGCAGTGTGAAAGTTGCAAAATTATACAACCCAAAAAAAACAACGCATAAGTGAGAATGTACTTGCATGAAACAAAGTTTATAATCAGTGCTTTTACCTTTTCTGTGACAGTGAAAAACTTTGGCCTTTTGGCCATCGAAAATAAACAAACAATACTATCCGAGGTTGCTTAGTAACACAATTGTATTGTTGTGTGTATTCCATAACTTACAAACGTAGAGCACGTGGATATACAATTTTATTAATTTGCTAGCCTCAAGGTGTGTCTGTAACAATGTTCCAGAATAATCCACGTAGCTAGTCCTATATATTTTGTATGTATTGAAATAAACAAACAAACATCATAATTGGACTGTTAGTTAGTCAGTAGGTTTTATTAAACTTTAACTGAAAGCCAAATATTTTTTTAATGCTCATCATCCTCCTGCCTTTATCCCAATTTCATTTGGGGTCGGCGCAGCATGTTTTCTCTTTCCATACTCTTCTATCTTCCGTCATCATCATATTGCTTATATATTACCTCAGAATGTCATACTACAGATATAGACTTCTTTTCATAAATGTGTAGTTCTCTCGGGGCGCGGGTAAAACTGTGGGTGGAACCTAGTATCAAGATAAAGAGATCACTTACTGAAGTCTACGCTTCTGTAATACGTTGAAATATGAAGTACGAGCTGGTGCCCGCGACTTCGTCTGCGCAGGTTTAGTATTTCGAACAATATGTTTACAAATTGTAGCCTATGTGTTATTCTGATGTATAAGCTATATTATTGTAAAGTTTCATTAAAATCCATTCAGTAGTTTTTGCGTGAAAGAGTAACAAACATCCATACATCCATACATACAAACTTTCGCGTTTATAATATTAGTAGGATATTATTCACACATTATTTTACTTTCGTACTAATATTTCATTAGATTATCTCCGTAATCGTTTGTCTAGACAATATTTTGCCTGACATAATACTTTTATAGCTTCTTCGAAATATGTGTGTGAATATAAACTGTAACATAGCGTGTGTTACATTGCTTCTTCGAAATATACTGTAAAATTGCGTGTGTTATATTGCTTCTTCCAAATATACTGTCACATTGCGTGTGTTATATTGCTTCTTCCAAATATACTGTCACATTGCGTGTGTTATATTGCTTCTTCCAAATATACTGTCACATTGCGTGTGTTATATTGCTTCTTCAAAATATACTGTCACATTGCGTGTGTTATATTGCTTCTTCGAAATATACTGTAACATTGCGTGTGTTATATTGCTTCTTCGAAATATACTGTCACATTGCGTGTGTTATATTGCTTCTTCGAAATATACTGTAACATTGCGTGTGTTATATTGCTTCTTCGAAATATACTGTCACATTGCGTGTGTTATATTGCTTCTTCGAAATATACTGTAACATTGCGTGTGTTATACTGCTTCTTCGAAATATACTGTGACATAAGTGTGTTATATTGCTTTTTTGATTAAAGTTTGTAGGTACTTTTTGTTACTTCTTACTCAGTTTAAATATTTTACGAAAAAATTAAATGTAAATGAAAATAGTATTTTTGCAACGATTATCAAAAACTCCTATATTAACCAGATTATCTTCTGTTTCTGTGGAAATGGTTTAAAAATTTAAACCTAAAAAGTATTTGTACCATAAAATGTGATCAAGCTCTCAGTAGGTGTTAGTAAAGTGAAGTCTGCACTTTTGGCAAAGCTTCTATATTCTTGGCTTTATCCCAACAAAGGTATAGTGGACTTGAAAACTTTCTACTTTAGAAGAATAAAATCATTTATTACGACAAACGTGATAGGTGTGCGAATAAGAACAATTTTATGTGCAAAGTTTATTTTATTGTTAACTAGCTGAGTACCTTATTTTACTCGTAGTAAGTCTTTTAAAACGAAAGAATGCTACAAATGTCTTCAGGTCTTTTTTGACAACTTGTTACCTAAAGAAAGAAGATAACATTAACACATTTTCCAAAAAATAAGCGTCATTATTAAATCCTTAGAATTCATCAAACATTTTTTAAATATTCCTTTGAGCTCAAGAGTTTCAAAGGATTCGCTAAGAAATTGGCTATCGAGATAAAATAATCTTTGCTCAAATGACGAAACTGAATATCTTAGAATTAACCTACTTGGAAAAACGAAGCTTTCGTTTTCAGGTCTGAATTATAAATAAACAAATGTCTTACAGAACTAAGTGTGTGGATGGTCTGTTGGGCTATTTATTTAATACATAAAATATAGTTTTTGTCCTTGTATTCATTATCCTTACAGAAGAAATGGCTGGTTCTATTTAAGCATATTGAGAAAACGTAGTCAGGCATATTATTATGTTAAATGTAAACCTATTCTATTATTGTAGATGCTCGAGGTTTACAAGAAGTTACCATTATAAGCAACTTTTTACGAAAACTGTTATTGGAAAGCCAACTATAAACATCTAATTTTCATTCTAATTAACTCGAACGTCAACCCACACTTGAGACAAACTTAATTACTCCTATTAATAACATTGCATTAATTATAACAATGTATTTCAAGACTACTCAATTTATCAATTATAAATTAATTGATTTTAATATTAATTAAAATGACAAACTATTGATGCGATGGCTCAAAACTAATTTCTCTAAATTGTTTAATAAGTTATTCGACTAATTTAATGTCTAGTAGAACTGCATAGATTGAGACAAAAGAACGAAATCAAAACACGAATTTCAATACAAACGATCTTTAGTCTTTGACCACAAAAACACTTTGTTTCTCTTAAATCAAAGAAATCTCTATAATTTTATAAAGCGATATACGGGACCCAAAGAAAATGACAAATGTTTGTTTTTACAGTTCATAAATCCAGAAAAGAAATGGAGTGCTCTCCACTCTGTTACATGGAGTGTCGAGACAAGAAGTATAGAGTTACCAGCGACTTGTCGCCCTTCCTACCTGCCGACTACCCGCCTGAAGTCACGTGAGTAATCTTAAGGTTGGCGCACATATGGCGGAGAGCTGAGTAAAGTGTTCAAATCAACTGCTATCGTCTGAATATTACGTAGATTCTTGGGTACCCACGCTCATTCTCGTGGATATTTTTGGCATGTGGTCTGTAATTAGCCTTATGTGTACAAAATATCGCTGCGTTCTGTGGGCAGTGAGTTCGAGTGGCTCATAGTCCCATCGTATGTATAGACAACAGACCCGTGTCGGCGGCGCGAGTATCCTCGCCGGGGCTGTGAGATTTTTCGAAAGAGTTACCGCGGCCCTGGTATAAAAAAAGCCTGACACTCCCTCACCGCTGCTAACCCACAGCCACAAAGGTCATTTGAATATTTTTGCCATCAGTAAAAAAAGGAACTCCAGTTGGAATGCTAGGAACTCCGACTAGCGCGGGGTTGCGACAGTCATCGAGAGGATCCAGCTGCTGGGGCTGGAGGTGGCCCTGCACAAGTCCGAGTGATAGCCATCAGGCAAATCCGGGGGTACCTTGGGATCTAGAGGCGAGGGTCTTCTTGCGCCTGTACGAATGGCGCGAGGAGACACTCCGCAGGGGGAAACCCCGTTGCCGCGGCAAGTTGTCGCGCAGCGCACGGAGCTCCGGCGCGATCATATGGTGGCTTGGAGCGATTGTCGCAACTCAGTGCAGGGCACGCCCACATAGTGGTGGTAAGGCCATATATGCGCTGACCCTTAAGTAAGCAATTGCTTGTGTGTGTATAACTAGTTTAGATGTGTCTAATTTAGTGTAAGTAAATGTTCATATTCATTTAGCATGTTCGCCGTTTTAATAGATAAAAGGTTTGGCTCACTATCGAATTAAGTATGGTTGAGCATCTTCGTTGGCTACTTTATTTCTCAAGAACATGACTAACGCCCGTTAATATAATTGTACTGTTTTTGCACGTACATAAAAATGTGTAGTATAAATTATTTCAATGGACAAAATAAAAACTAGGAGGTCTATGAGTGATGTTGACCTTAAAAGTTTTTTTTTTTAATTTCAACTCATATAAATTTCCAGTTTTTTCAGCTTATTTTACTCTATTTAGACTAGCCATAACAAACAGTTTTATCTCCTTTTGGCAACCGAAAACAAAGTTTTTTGAATACATAACTAATTATGTAAATATTTTAGCTGGCCCAGCGTCAAGTGAAAAAAATATTCTTTTTGCACAGCGATTCATATTTTTCGGGACGAGAGATAGATTTTTACATACATTTACAAAATTACAAGTATGATCAAACTATCGGTCGATTAAAGGTTTGCGATGCGAGGGGGCTCTTCCAACAAATTATATATATTTAACGAGTTTGCTAGTCTTAATATCATGCCTAGGGTTGTAGGAGTTTAAACAGAATCAAACAACAATATTTCGCTTTGAAACTTCGAGAAGTTTCGACTTAAGACTAAACAATATTTAAATTGGTGCAAATATCATTGTTATTCAAAGAAAGAACGCACTGAAGCCTTATAAATTGGAGTTTTTAATATAAAAAAAAAACTTTTAATTGTGGGCGGAAGGTCGTATTTGATCAAGTTTGAATCACTTTTGCATAATAGAGCCTGCTTGAATTTCAAAAGTATAAAAATAAAACTTTATTGCTTAATTAAAATGAAAAGCCTACTTAAAAAAGGAAGGGAGATTAATTATTTTTGTTTGTTTGAAGTACCTATTTACTTACTACGTAGTATAAGGTCTGACTTGTTCATTGGTCTAATGATGGTTTTCATCAGCATTTGTACATCTACAATGGTTCTTCTGAGTACTCATTAAGCACGGATGATTCTATTGTTCTGTTACCGAGGAGTATGCTTCAGCTTCAAAACTCATTAAGTAACCAATGGGACCACGTTACTAGTATTGCCACGTTTCACTGTCTCTTCTATGTAAATCGAACATAGAAACGTGTCTTAGTAAACATATTAAGTGTCCTTCCAGGGGTGATTATTTTTACGCCATTCCGGAGGTTTAGGTACGTGTCTATGTCAGATTTCATGAAATTAAACTCCAATGGGTCGACTTATACGCTACGCGAGTTTCGACCAACCCAAAATATTCTGGATTTATATTAAATATTTTATGCATACCCTATTATACAATAAGGCCAGACGTGGATGACAAAATCGAGAAATGGTGACGATTTAACGATCTGGTCAAATTAACATGAACATTTCATGAAACGCGACCATTTCATGAAATGCTCGAGCTTTTCATGAAGTGGTCAAATCTACGATATGGCTACGACATATACATATATTTTACTGTTTTAGTAGTGTAGGAGTTCACTTTATTGTGAAGGAGTTATGTATTTATAGAGTAAAAGCATACTATCATAATTGTTTCTATAAAAGTTTACTAGCAATTGAGATGACCTATTTTGTTATGTTTATCGATTCATGCTTGTTTATTTTGTGAGTATTTATCGTCTAACAAACATCTCCGTTAAATACAATGTTTTTTTACATAGGTAATTATTTGTTAACAGGAAAATCTCAAGCTTTGTACAATTTGTAAAGGTCACCGGGAGAGACCAGGACACATGAATTTTCAAAATATGGGACCCTCTTATTCTTACTTTCATTTATTTCTTTTACATTAAAAAAAATGTCAGCTAAACCAGTTATTTAAAGTATTAACCCTTGAATTAACCTGAGTTAGTTAAAACCATTTACTTATTTATAAAATCAATTATAACATAAACTAACTAAGAATTCTTACAAATAATATCCCTTTAATACATTTGTGAGACTACCGACCGAAAACTCTTTTAATATTAGGTAATTCAATTTCCAACAGAAGCCTACAAAACTTTTAAATTTATGCTCCTACAGTAATTGCCGTTCGACTTCTGATGAGCTAAAATTTTGCGGGAAACGTTTCAGTTTTGAAATTCAATAAAACAGCCCCTTAACATCTTTGCCATTACTTAACGACTGTATTCATGTTACCGATCGCATGTGACTAACTTTAAAAAACATAACATAGACTGCCTTAAAAAGTATAAAATTGATAACATAATGTGTACTTTGTCAAATAAACAGAATGATGCAACATTTCAGTCTAAGCAAAACAACAGACAAGTAAGTGAAGTAATTTTGCAATAAGATAAAATTGTTTTAAACCAAGTGCTGGAAATGCTTAGGTTCATATTTGGACACATTTGGGACTTTATTGCGAGATCTGTCTACTATCAGTATATTTACTAAAGATACGTAAATTTTTCTTGACGTCTGTGTGTCGGGTGAAGAAAACACACAAGCGCACAACGCGCGAAAACTTCAAAACCTGTATGCTTAAGTTTTAGAACCGCACACAACTGGTTAATATATTATTTATCCAAAACCGCCCTTTGTGATTTCCCATAACACATCAAAATCTGTGAACTTTTGATCTTGCAAAATCCCATGAATTTCTAAAACCCGTGGGAGTTGTGTATCAAATATCTGTTTTTATAATACTTACTCTGTTACAAAGGAAAGTAAATATCAACGTAATCATAACGCGAACATATCCAATTTGGAGCATGGAAGGGCTCAATGTTATATTTCATGTAAAATCATGTCATGGTTCGGATTGTAATTTTCTAGAAGAATAAACTTCTAGAAACATCGGCTTGAAAAATCTGGTGAATCTTTTTGTATTAATACATTTTTCTAAAGGGCTAAGAGTGACTTTACATTAGAGTTTTATACAGACGTAAGAGTTGGTTTTTGGGTCCACGACCAGTGCAAGAGAATACGCCGTTTTATAAAGCATAAAATGACAGTGGCTATATAAGTGTCTAAGCCCATAGCTCGCTCTAGTACGCTCAATTTGTTGTTTTTGAGCGTGACCTCGTGCTAAATCCGTTAGTTTGACAGTGCTCCAAGGGCGCGAGAAATACACGAGTTTTTAAAACTATACTGGATATTAAACATCTTGGAAATCTGATCTGTCACCTAGCAACAAGATCCTAGGAACCAGACTTCCAGAAATAATGTTGATCTGACAACTAAAAACCAAATGAGAAAAAATATTGTCATTCAGCAAACGCTTTTGTTCAAGATCTCAAAGTTCTGTATGAAGCTAGTATTAAATATCTCATTCCAAAACCGTGGATAACAAAATTATTCCCCAAGCTATATCAAGGTAAGGTCGAGCTTTCCAAATATATATACAAATCCCTTTGACAAAAAATAAACTTCTTGTACACCTAATAACAAAAATCTATAACATCAAAAAAAACTTTCTTTATATCATATTTTTTTTAGAAAAACGTTGTTAGGATCACTTTTTTAAATCTTGTTCAAAAAAAGCAGTGTTATTTTTACTAGAAGTTTTAATTAAAACAGAAATTTGACTTTAGGAAAGACGTCAAAAAAGACCTTTGTTATAGAAATAAAGTAATCTCTATTTTCACGTAGGTATTATTTGCCATTAATCTGATAAGCCTCTTTGCGGATGAGTTGGATTTATCTTTAGTATCGAAGAAACTAAACTTATTTATAATAGGTATACAAAAACTAAACAAAGAATTTAACATAGACGACAGTTATTTTAGTTTAGTTTCTTTGAACCAGCTTAATATGACTCCTCAAGTGCTCCTATGTAATTAGCTTACATAGCTAATTTCTGATTTTACAAATGTCAAACCTCTTAAAACTTACGTAATTTTCACGAAATACCTTTTAAGTGTAAAGATACATATGTACACGTCAAAAACAGTAAGAAGTTCTGATACTTATGAGCATAACAAGCCTTTTTGTTAGAATGTTGAATGTTTAATGTAATATTTCAGAGCTTTTTTTTTTAACGACGTCAAAAATCATCAAATAACCCCTCCCGCTGTGGGTTAGCAGCGGTGAGGGAGTTTCAGACTCTTACTGACTGAAAACCGTCGTGTTCCGTCGTAGGCCATTTATGTACCAGGGCCGCGGTATCTCTTTCGAACAACCCGCAGCTCCGGCCCTGGCTCTGGCCCTACTGGGCCCCGCTGGGGTTGCTGACATCTCTTTGAGGAGCGCGTGGAACAACGCGCGCCGTCGACACGGGTCTGTTGTCAAGTTGACGGAGGGACGATGAGCCACCCGAACTCACCGTCTACAGACCCACACCTACGGTGGCCGGGAGTCATCTCGCGACACCCGGCGCCCGTGGTGTCTACCTGGTCCAGCACGGCGGCCGGGATGAGAGGTGCGCACTCTTTGGCGTTCCGCCTCCTCCTTCTCGAGCATGACTGCTTCGCAGAAGGAGGCGACGGCATCCCATTCCCTCTCGCCCCGGACGATGGCCTGAACCAGGGCCGGACGCGAAAGGTCGCCGCCGCCTATGGCCTCGACTTGGACCCGGCGGTGCCCTTCCCACGCAGGGCACTCCTGGACTATGTGGTCCACTATGTCCTATATTATATATTTCAATATTATATAATATTTCAGAGCTGGCGTGAATGTGAGCGAGTTGGCAGCATTGCAAGTCTACTTCAGCAAGTCAAATTGTAACTGCTATAAGTTAACGCTTCTGATTGATGTCAACTATTTTATTGGTAAGTTCTCTTCAGTATATAATTCTATTTTGATGTAAATGCCGCGAAAAAATATTTCCCTTGTAAACACTTTTAAAGTCGTGCCTCTAAAATAACTAAATTCCAAATATTATTATTAGTTTACATTCGAAAACTGTTTAAGGCGGTAAAATACTGTGACATGGTGACTATGGAAGACTAACAACAGTAAGGAATAACTTTCTCATGATTATTATTATCAGCAAACACGATACTAATTAGGTACTGTTCTGTATCTTGTTTCCTATATCTCCGATATCTTATTATCAAACATGACATAAACAATCCTTCCTAACAAACTAGTCCAAGAATTGTCGATAAGTAATAAAGTCAGGAAACCAGGGTTACCAGATTCCAGTCTCTGATGCGGCTGAATACCAGTATTTTGATGGAGCGACTGCATATCTAAACTCCTCAACCCAGTCACCAGTACAGTTAATTGTCAGACTTTCTAACTTCTGACGACTGTTAAATATAAAAATAACAGTCGGGATCCACCAAATTAACGAGCCTCCTGAAACATGGACGAAAGGAACTTGTCATGACAAGATGGTGACCCATCCACGAAGCGACCGCGCCAAGCGTTGCTTAACCATAAGGTCGGCTGATCCACGCGTCTAACTTAGCTAACTTAATTAATTTTGAGTGCGAAAGCTGAAATTTTAACAAGCGCCTAATATCGACGTCAATCATAATTTGTTTAGTCTTACAAAGAAGCTGGGTTAATTAGAGGACGAGAAAATTGTTTCGCGCTGTACAAGTAATTGGTGTTCGGTATCCTTTTCTTACGGCAGGATGGTATTTTTAGACAATTAATCATAATAGACAAATAGGGTTGCGATGTAATTTACTGTCAGGAATATTACGTTCAAGGAACTATTAGGTAGATTTATCACTACAGCCGATATCATGTAGCTTGGCAAATCATTTACTTAAATACAATTTCTTCGCGATACCTATCGAGGCAAATTTTCAGCTACTTAATTCAATAATTATTGTTACCAATGATCAGCGAAAAAGTTATTATTAATTTGTAAGTATAAGTACAAGAAACTTTTCTCTCGCAGGCAGTACTTCTTCTAAGTAAAATTTCAGATTACCTAACCAAGGCCAATTACTGTTATTTATCACGTTAACTGATTAGGTACTTACGCCCCAATAAACTTGGAATAGTTATTCTACGTAACCTTTAATGAATGTTGGTCTTTCAAAGTCAACGAGACTGATTGCCGATCAGGCTTTTTTGAGCTAAATTCTTTTCCTAAGGTAACATTTTGAGCATTTAACCAACCGGATCCGTCTTGATCACACACCTATAAAAGCAAAAGTTCTGGGTGAACATTAACGTCCGTTTTCTTGCATCAACTTTTACTATTAATTTTCACGTCCAAGTTTCAAAGCAAGCAGTTGTTTAAAAAAACTGTCGTTTGTGTTTTAGCCAGTAAATTTGGGCCTGAGTGTACAAATTGACGCTCACTCTGAATTTTCTATCATGGCGTTATGCACAGACACGACATAAATATACACTATACAGCATATACTTAACGCACACATCTACCTCTCCCTCTCGTACCTTGAGTAAAGGCAGGGTAATGTCGTCTTCGGTTGGTTAACTTTTCTAAGGGTAGGTAAGTCCCTAGTCATGACGTCACACGTTACGTGACTTGGCAGCAAGTAATGTTATCCGACCCAATTTCGCACCTATAAATTTTGGTAATAAATGATATCGGCACGTGGAAATATAATGTATTGTTAGGATATAGAAGACAAACTTTTTTCTTACGTTGAAAAGATCTAGCGAAAATGACGTACAAAAGAATTGAGCATTAAAAATTTAATTACTTATTATGTATCAAATTACGGAGGATAGTATGTTTTATCCTTGTCAAATTACAAGAAAATACAATGTAAACTTTTAAAGAAAACCGGTCACGAGGCGGTTCTGTTTATTTAGCAACAACACGTGTAAGTATCTCAAATGGACGGTTTTTTACTCGGAATAGTTATTATTGACTCCCACCACAAGTGACGCTGTGCTTTGAACCTTATCTTTCTTTATATGCTTAAACTTAAAAAAAATATACTTTAGGTTTATTACGTTTTATAATTTTTTGGACTATTAGCATAATAAATATATATACTAGTACTTACATACTAGTATATATATTTATTATGTACACATAGTACTTATTTTGTCACTCCTAAGATAACTCTAAAGACAACTGCCAATAATACTTTGTAGATGAAACACATGCAACTTGGTGCGTGGTATATTTACGTGTATTTTAAATGAAACTCAGGACCAATATATTGGATTTCGGAAATGAAGTTTGTCTACCTCTAGTAGATTACGTTTCATGTGAATTTAATTAATTGTCGTTTAAACAACAAAAATGACGTTGCATTGACCAGCGAGTCGTGATGGCCTAGTGGGCAAAGAACCAACCTCTCGAGTATGAAGGCGCGGGTTCGATTCCAGGTTAGGCAAGTACCAATGCAACTTTTCTAAGTTTGTATGTACTTTCTGAGTATATCTTAGACACCAATGACTGTGTTTCGGATGGCACGTTAAACTGTAGGTCCCGGCTGTCATTGAACATCCTTGGCAGTCGTTACGGGTAGTCAAAGGCCAGTAAGTCTGACACCAGTCTAACCTAGGGGTATCGGGTTGCCCGGGTAACTGGGTTGAGGGGGTCAGATAGGGCAGTCGCTCCTTGTAAAGCACTGGTACTCAGCTACATCCGGTTAGACTGGAAGCCGACCCCAACATACTTAATTGGGAAAAAGGCTCGGAGGAAGAAGCATTGACCAGCGAGCTTTAATTACTACAGTTTGTATTATTTTAATATTAAAATTGCAAAGGACGCGACACAGAGTAAAATATTTTTCTTAATTAAAATTCTCCAATCCTGGACGCTACGCAATGTCGAAATAATTTTCGTTGTAGTGTTGAAAAGGCTCATCGCAAACTTTACCTAAATAGACTCTGACGTAGAAAAGATTTCAAAAAAATAGCTTGAAGCACCTACGGTTGAAATAACATCCTGTCCCTATAAACCATCTGACCTTTGACCTTGAAGACCATACAAGGATAACTAAACCGTTCAAAGTTACCACTGACACTGGGCACTTGACTAAGTGTTAATATCTCTCGGGAGCGTAGGAGCCATTTTACAATATACGTACCTACTAGGTATACTTATAATAGTAATATCATAAACGAGAAACTTTGTAAGTATGGATGTTTGTTCTTCGTCCACGCTAAAACTACTGGACGGATTTTAATGAAACCTAGAAATAATATAGCTTATATTTATCTTTGTGTAGACAGTAGTTTTCACGGGATGCGGGCGAAACCGTAGATGGAAGGTAGTTTAGCAATATATGAACTACTTACAAGCAATCTGGCGAAGATCGTTCAATATAATGGTGTTTCTGAAGCTCGTATTGGACTTGACATCTTCTATTATAAGTTTATGACTTAGCTTCTGTGGTTTTGAAAATTATACGATATGCAATTTGTTTCGTGTAAAATGCAGAGCGTAGAAGGCACCTGAAACTATCACTGATAAGTGTAAAATATTTCTAGAATCACACAAAATTATCAGGATCAAAAAATGTATTCTCCAAACTTATGGTCAAATACCGAGATATCACTCAATATTAATGTCAGCTCAAACATCATTCCCTGTCTGTCTCCAGTCACATTTTCATGAATTGCTACAAGATACAGTTTTGATCAAATTTAAAATGAAGAAAAAGGAAACGTTTCAGTATTTGAACACTGATCACAATGCCACCATACACATAATTATGTATCTAAACTGGAAATTCCCCGAATTCCTGGATCTATCAATACCACATCTTATGAGCTCATAATAATAGGATGAAGATGATATTACTAACAACATAATCACGGCATGAATGGGGTGTAGTGTTCCTCCTACCAGTTTCTCAGTAATGGCGTCCACGGCCGATTTCGGCCACGGCGGCTGTTCTCATTTAAGGAGATCAGCCAGCTGCGCAGGACATATTATAGTGCACAAGCATTTGCGCAGACACAGGTGCACTCCCTATTCCTTCACTCTCATAACCCGATGGGACGGCAATCCGACACGACCGGAAAGAGATCAGGCGCAGGACCGACATTTACGTGCTCTCCGATGCACGGGTGAATCAATCACCAATTTCCAGACTACGGGCTGCTTTGTGAAAGTTTAAGAAAACCCACAAAGCGATTTCGGCCCGACCCGGGAATCGAACCCGAGACCTCGAGCACAGCAGCCGCGCATGCGACCACTAGACCAACGAGGCAGCCTTAGTAATTAGTAGGTAACCGATACATATCGGTTAGTATGTACTAGATATTGGCTCGCTTGCATGTGACCTCTTATCTCCGTGCCTCAACATGGACAGTTCTGCATCAACTGACAGCTGTGTATAGACTCAACGTCCACGGTCTAGCATTTAAAGCCTAAAGGTTGACTGGTAGAGAACGCCTAAGGCGTTAAGTCCGCCTTTGGACATTGTTTTTTTTGTAAAATGTGTGCAAAAAGTATAATAAATAAATAAATAAATAAAGAGATGACAAATACCGGAGATACACTACAAAGGGAATTCATTAAATGCCACTTTCCATAACCTATCGATCCGTTATTTTGTAACTAGAGATTGAAAAGATTGCGAACATAAATGTAGGTAGGTATACATTTTGACCGCTTTTAGTATTTTTATTATTTACGGATAAATAAAAAAAAGATATTAATTTTGCTGCATTTGGGTTTTTTCTATGCTTCGTTTTCTTTGACACAATTTATGTGTAGCGAATGTCGAAATTCGATCTGTAATTTCAAATCACCGAAAAATACATAAATTCACACAAAACCTGTCTGACTTTAACTGACTACACTAAAATACGACATACCTACAAACACACATAAAGTATATAAGGAAGTACATAAGTGTAGTACAAAAGGAAGTATATAAGCAAATACATTGAGGGGAGTTCATAAGGAAGTATATAAGAAAGTACGTAAGGGGAGTTCATAAAGAAGTACATCAGGGGGAGTGCATAATGAAGTAACATAAAGAAGTTTATAGATAAGAGAAGATAAGTGATTACATTATAGTAGTACATGAGGAAGTTCATAAGTGGATTACCTAAAGGGAGTACATAAGGAATACTTAAATGCAAACTCACGTACATGCTGGTACATGTACGTATATAAATTACTAACCTGATTTGGGTTCTGTGACATCATTAAACAAGGAATTAACTTCGAATTGAGGAAATTCAATTAATATTAATTGAAACATAATTATTCAATTGTTAAAGTAATTGCATACCTTCAAACATAATATGAATCAATTATTATAACATTTCTAGGAAACAAAAATGATTGTTCTCTAGAAATCAGAGCTAATGAAGGTTTTCCATAAACAATACATTCAAAGAGTATTGAAATCATGTAAATTATCAATATTTTCAGTAAACCATCTAGCAATAAATGATTCCAAGAAGACATTATTAGGTACTTCAGTATAATTGCCTATTGAAAGGAGGGAATTGATACAAAATTGTAAAGTTGGATTGGTTCTCGCCTGATCTGGAACAGAACCCACACTCATACTTGAGGGGTTGCTTTTTTACCTATTAGGCCGCTACGAGTTTCATCACATTGCATCTTCAAATCAAAATCAGTCTAAAAGTCTTGCCAAAAAAGCTCGTACCATTTATTTGTTTTAATCACACAATATAACACCACAGAAGGTAAATCTTAGAATTAAAATCTAGCATTAGTAACTATTAAGTAATCTGTGGTACTACTACGATACAAATCTTGTTAAGGACGCACTTGGAGTGGTTCCGTAGGCATCACCGTCCATTTAGAGCGGAGCCCTAATAGCTTGGCTAACCTTATTTAGTTAATGTCACTCTGACTTAAAAACAAAATCGCATCGTGATTAACGCCTCCTAATTACTAATACTACTAATAACAGTAACTGTAATCTGTGAAAAGCTGAGTAAAAAAGCAATGTCTGTATGATATAATTTGATTCTGTTTTAATTAAGGAAATAAATATCGTATTTCTTTTCAGCTACATACGGTGGAGTATTTTCCCTGAGTTTCGGCGGCTCCATAATCAGTTTGGTAGAAATTTCGTATTTGTTCATATCCTTTGTAATCACCGTTATTGTACGAATTATAACAATTGTTATTTCTAAAAGAGCATTAAACCCTATGTGAATGTTTTGTTCGCATTTTATTTCACCTTTTTTTCTTTTGAAAAGAGATTATCCTATACTTAATATGGAGCAAAATGTGTAGAGAAAGAAACATAGAATGCCCCAGTTTTACAAAGGTCTGTTTTAACAAAAAAAGCGATTCAAAGCATTCCTTTGCATTGCTGAAGCGCAATATTATCAAAAAATAATTCTGTTTAATTGAATTTGGCCAGGTCATCGACTTACGCATAAATTGTATTCAGGAATGCCTGATTATTTCAGATAATATATTTTCATATGATTGTTGTTTTAATTAAGTTTTTAAATAAATGTGTAAAATAATGAATAATTGTAGTCGTAAATCACAACGACAACTTATTGTTTATAGGTACTTACCGCCGTTTTCAATATTCTACCCTGCCTATCTGATTTGCTTACTGGAGATAGAAATTAGCCCTGTACAAGTAAAATCAAATCCAAACCTGCCTTTAGTAAACAAAACAACACATAAAAACAGGCAGAAAATTGAGAACATTCGTTGGACTAGCTTAGATCTTTATACACGGTTACTGGTGAAAAATATTACTCTTCATTTTTTTTGTGCAGAATACTTAAAAAAACATCTACATTTATCTAGCTATCCAAAAAGGCACAAAACACACAAAAATCCGCATAAACGAGACTTTTAACTAATAATAAAAATTTATACGTGTACCTAGACGACTAGGGCATGCAATTTCGGTAAAATAAAAATTACCGGTAAAAATTCGGTAATTAAAATATTTTTACCGGTAAACCGGTAAAACGGTAATTTTTATATTTTTTTTAAATGTGATATTATATCAATAAGATTGGCTAGTCTAAAAGCAAAAAATAATTAAAAATACAAGGTATAAGGTGGTAAACATGTTTTGTGACGTGGGCCGTAACAAAAAAACATGTCAGTACCATCCGTACACGATGACGCCGACAAAATGCAAGAGAAACGGCTGCGATGGTTCGGCCATGTAAAAAGGAGACCACCTGACTGAATACATCGCCAATGTTGTGTACTCAATCTCAACATACCCGGTCAAAGGCGCAGAGGCAGGCCGAAACGGTGGTGGTTGAGTGTCGTAATGAATGACTTGAAAATCTACGAACTCGAAGAGGAAGATGTCCTGGATAGATTGAAGTGGAAGAAGAAGATACGGAAAGCGGACTCCGTCACAAGACGGGATAAACGCAAAGAATTACCGTGAAGTAAAAGCCCTTTTTTATGGTAAATCGTAGGCATTTTATGGACCAGAGTCGCGGTAACTCTTTCGAACAATCCCGCAGCCCCGGAAAGCCTTGGCCCTGCGCGTGGAACAACTCGGGCCGCCGTCACGGGTCTGTTGTCTATGCAGACAGAGGAACGACGAGCCACCCGAACTCGCCGTCCACAGACCGACGCCTGCGGTGGCAGGGAGTCGTCTCTCGACACTCGGCGCCCGTGACGGCTTCCCATTCCCTCTCGCTCCGGACCATGGCTTGAACCAGGGCAAGACGCGAGAGGTCGCCGCTGCCTATTGGCTCGACGACGACACGGCGGTACCCTTCCCAGGCAGTGCACACCTAGACTGTGTGCTCCACCGTATCCTCAGTGCTATCCGCATGGTAGTGAAGTAAAAGCCCTTGCTCAATAAGGTCATAGAGTAGATAAAATTAATAAGCATAGGCTACATTTTTACCTAATAGGAGCTGACAGCTATGAGGAAATTCAGAATAACCGAATGAATAAAATTTGTTTAGATATTATAAATTAAGATGAGAATGAAGATTTGTATTCTAACCTATAGTTAAGGAGCCACATAAGTCTACTTTCCTAAAAAACAGCAACTTTACCACTCTTACAATATGTAATGTATGCAATATTACATTATGTTCAGGCTACATAATGAAGATTTGACGTTAAATGAACAATTGCTATATATTATCACAAAAACGTAAAAATCGGTAATTTACCGGTTACATATTATTTTTACCGGTAAATTAAAGATCGCGAAAATGGGCGGTTTTACCGGTAAAACCGAAACCGGTAAACCGGTATTGCATGCCCTATAGACGACTTGTTAAGAAAAGATCTTGAAATTCGATTATCTTGAAACGGGTTAACTTTTGCCCAGTGTATGCCATGGTCAAATTTGTCCGTATTGACCTATACTATCACCTCATGAAAGGATGCGGTCTACTTACAATTAACCCTGTATAACTACAAAAAGATATATTATGTCATCAAGTAAGAGTTAAAAATTAAACCTTCATTCATTGTAATCTTTCTCTGATTTTGACAAGCCACGCGATATGTAATCCCGCACTGATGAAGGATTACGAAGATATCTGCGGGACTTATCCAAGGAGATTTTAATCTGTTTCTAATTACTTCTGTCTTCTGATATTGAGTAATGTTTCTTGACTTTACTGGTAAACTGTGTTATTGTATTGGTAAAAATAGGGTAAGATTTTTTGTTACGATTATGGCCACGAAGGGTTTTTGAACGACTAGAAAAGGATGTTCTCAGTTTAACCTGTAAACATACGTTTGCATTTTTGTGCGCATTACCTCAAGTTTGGCTGTACCGATTTTGATGCGGTTTGTGGGATTGTATTTGTGAGACTTGAGGAGGTTTAAGGAATATTATCAGAGTCATTTTTTTTCGTTTTCACATACCTGTTCTGTATAATTTATACAGTAATCTGATAAAAGGATACAAGAAGAAAAGAAGAAATAATAAGTTGGTAATTTTATTCATCGTCATTTTTTATATTAGTATCACATTGAATATAAAAAACATCTAACATCAATTAGACTAACTTATCAAGTAAACATTTAGATACTTAGTAAAAATATTATTATATAAGTTATTTATTTTATTTACATTTGGTCCGATCTTCTGATATTTTTCCTACGAACCTTTAAGAGTTTGTTTATATGAAGCTCGTTATATAAGAACTTTCTAGAATATAATATACTTTATAGTGGTTTCTTGATGTACAGTGTGTTCACTTATTGAGTAGGAATACAAAATTAAAATTCGCAAAATATATAAATGCGCTAAAAATAACAACAATTATCTCAATTAAAACAAATGCCTGTTCATCTTGGGGATATTTTCCAAAACAGTAAATGCAAAAGGCAAATAAATTGAGGTAAAAAATTAAAAATTTTGAAAAAACCCCCGACGGTAAAAATCTTATTGAAAAATAATAAAATAACTCAAAACCCCCGACTTAACCCAATTATATAGGAATATCCGTCGGGAGCTGCCATTAAACCAGCTAAAGGATTCTAGTGTCGTGAATACAATTATTGAAGAATTGTAGATGTTTAACGATGACATAAAATACACTCAATTAATTGTTGAAATTTCATATAGAAAAGGCAGCCCCCGACGGTTATTCCTATATAATTGGGTTAAGTCGGGGGTTTTGAGTTATTTTATTATTTTTCAATAAGATTTTTACCGTCGGGGGTTTTTTCAAAATTTTTAATTTTGCTTAATTTTATTTCAGACTTTTTAGAGAACATATACGAATTATAGTCTATATAATATGTTATTGCAATATTATTTTGCACCGATATTGTAGCGACCTCTAGTGAGTTACAGGCGTAATTTTTATTATTTGGGAACATGCATTAAGCACGTACACATTGCTGATGAAAACAGAATTGTAATCGGACGTTTTGATTATATTGTAACATTGTTTGGCACTAATATTGTGGCGCCCCCTAGTGATTAATAGCCATGACACCTATCTAAGAACATGAACACGTTGAACGCAAATCTGTTATTGAAAACCACATCAAAATCGGATCATTAGTTTAGAAGGTAGGTGGGAACATTACTTTGCTGTTTTGCACTAATATTGTGGCGCCCCCTAGTGAGTTACAGCCATGACACCTATCTAAGAACATGAACACGTTGAACGCAAATCTGTTATTGAAAACCACATCAAAATCGGATCATTAGTTTAGAAGGTAGGTGGGAACATTACTTTGCTGTTTGCACTAATATTGTGGCGCCCCCTAGTGAGTTACAGCCATGACACCTATCTAAGAACATGAACACGTTGAACGCAAATCTGTTATTGAAAACCGCATCAAAATCAGATCATTAGTTTAGAAGGTAGGTGGGAACATTACTTTGCTGTTTTGCACTAATATTGTGGCGCCCCCTAGTGAGTTACAGCCATGACACCTATCTAAGAACATGAACACGTTGAACGCGAATCTGTTATTGAAAACCACATCAAAATCGGATCATTAGTTTAGAAGGTAGGTGGGAACATTACTTTGCTGTTTGCACTAATATTGTGGCGCCCCCTAGTGAGTTACAGCCATGACACCTATCTAAGAACATGAACACGTTGAACGCAAATCTGTTATTGAAAACCACATCAAAATCGGATCATTAGTTTATAAGGTAGGTGGGAACATTACTTTGCTGTTTGCACTAATATTGTGGCGCCCCCTAGTGAGTTACAGCCATGACACCTATCTAAGAACATGAACACGTTGAACGCAAATCTGTTATTGAAAACCGCATCAAAATCAGATCATTAGTTTAGAAGATAGGTGGGAACATTACTTTGCACAAACGCACACACAAACACACAAACACACAAACACACAAACACACAAACGCACATCTCTCACCCCAAACGCATATACCTGCTCCGTTCCGTCGTGGGTAAAAAATCTTTAAAAACAAGCTTTTATTTAAATGCGCTAAAAAGAAAAAAAATAAACTTTTACTGTAACTTTACTGTCAACTTATAACGACATTTCAAATTTAAAATATTTCACACAATTTATATGTTTTAAAAGCTTGTCGCGAGATTTAAGTACTCGTATTTACTTTCTTAGTAAAATCGCGACAAGCTTTTAAAACATATAAATTGTGTGAAATATGTTAAATTTGAAATGTCGTTATAAGTTGACAGTAAAGTTACAGTAAAAGTTTATTTTTTTCTTTTTAGCGCATTTAAATAAAAGCTTGTTTTTAAAGATTTTTTTACCTCAATTTATTTTATACTTTTTAGTTTTCACCTGGTAAGTTCCTAAGTCTAAATTCTGTAGCGGCGGTCATCTTAAATTTTGATTTGGTAAAGTGCACTTTATTCTACTTGTCAAGCCCTGTCATTGGATACCCATATGGATGGGATTGAAAAAAATAGGTTATTCACCATTTTGTAGCGGCGGCCATCTTGGATTTTTATTTCGTAAAGTGCAATGTGTTCTACTTGTCAATCCCTTTCATTTGATACCCATATTGTATAGGTACCTTAAAAATAACTAGTCCGCCATCTTGTATATTTAGCCATGTTGGATTTAGGATGACGTCACATAGCTTAACATGCGTTGTCATCCAAACTAAACATGTATGCAAAATTTCAGCTCAATCGGTTGAGGGCAAGTGCCTTAAAATTGAGTTGTAAAATTTCACTCGAACACACATAGTTACATACATACATTGCAAGTTAAATAAAAGCTTGTAAAAAATATATATTTTTAATCAAAACCTATAACACAGTTCACAAGACGATGTCACGGAACCTCAGAGATTGAAAATAAATTGTTTAGGTATCAAAAGACAATCTGAAATGGAACAATGGAAAAATCCATTGTCTTTTAAGTATTTAGGTATGTATTTTTATGAATGTAATGAACATTTTTTAACAAATTGTTTATTATTTTAAAAAATTGAAAACCTTACTGCACAGTTCAGTTTCAAATAAACTAAATAAAAGTTTCCTAAGCTAATTCTGTTCGTTGTCTCCTTGTTATTACCAAGAAATAAAGTATCTACTTTTATTTATTTATTTTACTATACCTCTAGACAAATACGAAAATTTTACAAAACAATATATATTCGAACGTTGCATAACGTTTTCACATGTTAAAATCTGTTTTTAATATGAGATTTATCATATTATTTCAAATAAAATTAAGCAAAATTAAAAATTTTGAAAAAACCCCCGACGGTAAAAATCTTATTGAAAAATAATAAAATAACTCAAAACCCCCGACTTAACCCAATTATATAGGAATATCCGTCGGGAGCTGCCATTAAACCAGCTAAAGGATTCTAGTGTCGTGAATACAATTATTGAAGAATTGTAGATGTTTAACGATGACATAAAATACACTCAATTAATTGTTGAAATTTCATATAGAAAAGGCAGCCCCCGACGGTTATTCCTATATAATTGGGTTAAGTCGGGGGTTTTGAGTTATTTTATTATTTTTCAATAAGATTTTTACCGTCGGGGGTTTTTTCAAAATTTTTAATTTTGCTTAATTTTATTTCAGACTTTTTAGAGAACATATACGAATTATAGTCTATATAATATGTTATTGCAATATTATTTTGCACCGATATTGTAGCGACCTCTAGTGAGTTACAGGCGTAATTTTTATTATTTGGGAACATGCATTAAGCACGTACACATTGCTGATGAAAACAGAATTGTAATCGGACGTTTTGATTATATTGTAACATTGTTTGGCACTAATATTGTGGCGCCCCCTAGTGATTAATAGCCATGACACCTATCTAAGAACATGAACACGTTGAACGCAAATCTGTTATTGAAAACCACATCAAAATCGGATCATTAGTTTAGAAGGTAGGTGGGAACATTACTTTGCTGTTTTGCACTAATATTGTGGCGCCCCCTAGTGAGTTACAGCCATGACACCTATCTAAGAACATGAACACGTTGAACGCAAATCTGTTATTGAAAACCACATCAAAATCGGATCATTAGTTTAGAAGGTAGGTGGGAACATTACTTTGCTGTTTGCACTAATATTGTGGCGCCCCCTAGTGAGTTACAGCCATGACACCTATCTAAGAACATGAACACGTTGAACGCAAATCTGTTATTGAAAACCACATCAAAATCGGATCATTAGTTTAGAAGGTAGGTGGGAACATTACTTTGCTGTTTGCACTAATATTGTGGCGCCCCCTAGTGAGTTACAGCCATGACACCTATCTAAGAACATGAACACGTTGAACGCAAATCTGTTATTGAAAACCGCATCAAAATCAGATCATTAGTTTAGAAGGTAGGTGGGAACATTACTTTGCTGTTTGCACTAATATTGTGGCGCCCCCTAGTGAGTTACAGCCATGACACCTATCTAAGAACATGAACACGTTGAACGCAAATCTGTTATTGAAAACCACATCAAAATCGGATCATTAGTTTAGAAGGTAGGTGGGAACATTACTTTGCTGTTTGCACTAATATTGTGGCGCCCCCTAGTGAGTTACAGCCATGACACCTATCTAAGAACATGAACACGTTGAACGCAAATCTGTTATTGAAAACCGCATCAAAATCAGATCATTAGTTTAGAAGATAGGTGGGAACATTACTTTGCACAAACGCACACACAAACACACAAACACACAAACGCACATCTCTCACCCCAAACGCATATACCTGCTCCGTTCCGTCGTGGGTAAAAAGCTGTATAAACTATTGAAATAATATATTCCTTTGGTACCTAATGTGAAGACATCATAACATTATCGGATTAAATATGTTCTGGCCTACGTATTTTTCGTCTTATATTTAAATTCGTATACGTGAAAAAGTATTTGATTTCTGTATACATATACATTAAGCCTTTGAGTGTTATTCATTTTAAAGAAAGATATCTGTGCAACTTTGCTTTAAATATTACTTTTATTAAAGATCAACATTAATGCTATGTCAAAATCCTAGCAGGTAATTTTATCACACCCTGTATTTTAATTACTTATACAGCAGACTTCATAGTTATTTACAGAAACCATAAGCAACCATTATATCGATATATCTCGGAAATATAAACAATCTTTGTGACTCGAAACAATTATAAATTATAACACGTTAATAGTTACAAAGTAGAATGTCTCACTGGAAAACATGAGATCGTGTTTTAAAAACAAAGATTATCAACCACGGAGTAAGGAAAGACGGTCGGAGATGACATCATGCAGGTAGGTCAGGCGCCTTCTTCCAGATCAAATTCGTACGGTGGGTATCGCCAAAAAGATCAGTTACGAGTGAACTAACGAGGCGTTCACATTCTTTGAGTCATCTGTCAACGAATTTTGGTGTCACCAGGAATGGTCGGGTCCAAAAAACGCGTATTAGGGCAAAAACAGTAACGTTCCGTGTCCTTCGCTCACCCGATAAGGCGATTTCTGTTATGCACCTGCGCTCGTTACTTTGTTCTCCGTGTTATCAACCTCACTTACAAGTCATAGAATTATCACTTTACAAATATCACTCACTTCAGTGTCAGTACTTAATATCAACGTTTGAAGTCGATAAGTCCATGTCGCTGCAGCATTTCGACGGAGAGCGCGTGTGCGGGCGCCGTGCGTCGCGAGGAACGCGTCACGTGGCTCAGCTGTGTCGTCTGCGCACGAGTCTCGATGCCGCGGGGGATGTGGGTATTGTATGCGTGTCCGTTGTAGCGGAGATTGTGCATCTGCGGGAGAGAAATGTTTCAATTATGTTATGGAAAGGCACATTGTAAAATTGACAATCCGATAGATTATAATCTAATAATCACACCTTGACGGTCATATTTATTGTAGATTGTAGTTTGCCTAAAACAAGGCTTTAAATTTTAATTGATAGCTATTTATACATACATACATATTATTATAATCAAACGGTATTCACAATTTTAAGTAGATTTTGCAACGACCGATAATAATCTGCTTACGTGAAAGCGAGTGAAGAAATAAGGTGAGAGATACTTCAAAAGATATTTCCTATAACATTGCACGTCACGTTGATTGAGTGTTGAGTAGTATGTTGCTTAACTAATATATTCTCTCGTACCTACCTAACAGGCTGTAGTCATCATCAACATTCCACTACTCTAGGCTTACGTATTCGAGGGCTGGCAGGGCATTTCTTTGCAACGTCTCTAAAAGTAAATTAGGGTCAGTGAGCCATTTGAGGGAGTTAATTGCTGGAATTAATTGAGGTTGGAAACCTTCATTTTTGTTAAGTGAATCGTTGACACCAAATTAAGGCTGAGCAAGCAATCTTATTTGCAATGTCGATGTTACAGGGTAGTAGGTAATTTTCCATTTAAGTTTGTGTAGGTACTAGACATTCCTATAATATGTCAGCGCTGACGATAAGCTTAGTGGTACTAGTGTTTAAATCAATGGATACTTTTCAAAGTGATTTGCCCATGCTAACCTTGTAAAATTAAACTTTAAACGAGATTTTGTTTGTATGGCTCTCGAAGAAAGTTTACCAGGCGTGGAATATGGGAAAACCTAGAGGGTTAATTTCAATGAGGTACATTGTACATAATTATATTATGCTTTATAAATTTTTCACGTATAAAATTCTTCCTATTTCATTATAATATTTCTCCACATATTTTTTTATTTGAGCTAGAAAGTTTCATCATCATCATCATCATCAGCCTATCGCAGTCCACTGCTGGACATAGGCCTCTCCAAGTGCACGCCACTGAGATCGATTTTCGGCTTTTCGCATCCAGCTCCTGCCAGCCGTCTTGCGCAAGTCATCACTCCACCGTGCCTGAGGACGTCCTACACTACGCTTGCCGAGGCGCGGTCTCCACTCTAGAACTCGTTTACCCCAACGGTTATCGGTTCTTCGGCTAATATGGCCAGCCCACTGCCACTTCAGCTTGCTGATTCGGTGGGCTATGTCGATGACCTTGGTTCTCTGACGGATTACCTCATTTTTGATGCGATCCCTCAGAGAAATGCCGAGCATAGCCCTTTCCATAGCCCGCTGAGCGACTTTAAACTTGTGAACCAGCCGTACCGACAGTGTCCACGTTTCGGCTCCGTAAGTCATGACAGGTAGGACGCACTGATTGAAGACTTTTGTCTTTAGGCACTGTGGGATCGACGATGTTAGGACTCGACGTAGCTTCCCAAATGCAGCCCAACCCAACTGAATTCTCCTATTCACCTCGTCCTCAAAGTTGTTTCTACCTAACTGCAATGTCTGCCCGAGGTATACATATTTCCGAACAACTTCGAGAACGGCGCCGTGTATCGCAATCGGTTCCGGTAGAACATGTTCATTGAACATGACCTTGGTTTTGTCCAAGTTCATCCGTAGGCCGATGCGTAGAGAAGATTCAGCCAGGTCGTTCAGCATCTGTTGTAGGTCCTGCAGCGTTTCCGCCATGATGACGATATCGTCAGCAAATCGCAAGTGAGAGATGTGTTCACCATTGATGTTGATGCCTCGCCCTTTCCAGTTCAGCGTCTTGAACATATCCTCCATTGCATTAGTGAACAGTTTCGGGAAAATAACATCCCCTTGTCTCACTCCTCGATGCAACGGTATGGGCCTTGTTTGCTGATTCTGTACTTGGACGGACATTGTAGCGGCTTCGTAGAGACATCTCATCACTTAGATATATCGCCAATCTACTTGACAACGCTGCAGGGACTCCAGAACAGACCAGACTTCAACCGAGTCAAAGGCCTTCTCATAGTCCACAAATGCTAGACACAGGGGCTGATTATACTCTTCGGTCTTCTGTATAATCTGCCGCACTGTGTGGATGTGGTCTATGGTGCCGTATCCGCTCCGAAACCCGGCCTGCTCCGGTGGTTGGAATTCGTCGAGTCTTCGCGCAAGTCGGTTCGTGATCACTCTTGAGAACAGCTTATAGACGTGGCTTAGGAGGGAAATGGGTCGATAGTTCTTCAGCTGGGTTTTGTCTCCCTTCTTGAAGAACAGGACGACAACACTCCTACTCCACGCCTCTGGAGTTCTCCCTTCAAACAGGACGGCATTAAAAAGCTTCTGGAGCTCCCCCAGTACGGGCTTTCCTCCTGCTTTTAAAAGCTCTGTTGTAATGCCATCCTCGCCAGGGGCTTTTCCATTTTTGAGCTGTCTCAGAGCGATCTCGATTTCGTCACTGCTGACTTCTGGCAGGTCTTCGGTGAAATGGCGTGTTAATGTGGCTCTAGAATCCTCATTTCCGGGATCAGGTCGAGATGCATGCGATGCGTATAGCCGGCCATAGAAATTTTCCACTTCCGAAAGGACTGCCGGCACCGAAGAAACGACTTCTCCACTTGTTGTGGTCAACTTCGTCAAGTGGCTTCTTCCAAGAGATTGTACGAACACCTTTGACCCCCGATTTAGCTCAATTGCTCTTTCAATGTCAAGAGTATTGGAGCACCGGAGGTCGCGTCGTACGTGCTTGTTGATCTCTTGGTTTAGAGCCCGCTTAGCTGACGAAGTGACAGGCGGGTTTTCACGTTGTTTCTTCATAAGCCCTAATGTCTCTTCCGAAAGCTTTGATTTCTTGCCCTTACGCTGCATGTTACAGAATCTTGAACCTTCCTCCCTGAGGATCCGAACCACATATTCGTGGTTCTGGTTAACGTCTGTTGTGGTTTCCACGGCGGCAAATCGGTTCTCCAAATTTGATTGGAACGTTTCAGATCCTGTCATGGTTTGGAGCAGTGTTGGTCGGAGCCTGACCTTCATCAGACGGAAACGTTCGGCCTTGAAGTTGATATTCAGAGAGCCTCGGACAAGTCGGTGATCGCTACCGGTATTAAACCTATTGATCACGGAGACGTCTCTGAATATGTGCTTCTTGTTCGTCATGATGAAGTCAATCTCATTTTTAGTCATAGTGTCGGGGCTTTGCCAATATCCGTCGGAAGCTGCCATTAAACCAGCTAAAGGATTCCGTGAATACAATTATTGAAGAATTGTAGATGTTTAACGATGACATGAAATACACTCAATTAATTGTTGAAATTTCATATAGAAAAGGCAGCCCCGACGGTTATTCCTATATAATTGGGTTAAGTCGGGGGTTTTGAGTTATTTTATTATTTTTCAATAAGATTTTTACCGTCGGGGGTTTTTTCAAAATTTTTAATTTTGCTTAATTTTATTTTAGACTTTTTAGAGAACATATACGAATTATAGTCTATATAATATGTTATTGCAATATTATTTTGCACCGATATTGTAGCGCCCTCTAGTGAGTTACAGGCGTAATTTTTATTATTTGGGAACATGCATTAAGCACGTACACATTGCTGATGAAAACAGAATTGTAATCGGACGTTTTGATTATATTGTAACATTGTTTGGCACTAATATTGTGGCGCCCCCTAGTGATTAATAGCTATGACACCTATCTAAGAACATGAACTCATCGAACACAAAACCGTTATTGAAAACCGCATCAAAATCGGATCATTAGTTTAGAAGGTAGGTGGGAACATTACTTTGCTCTTTTGCACTAATATTGTGGCGCCCCCTAGTGAGTTACAGCCATGACACCTATCTAAGAACATGAACTCATCGCACACACAAACACACAAACGCACATCTCTCACCCTAAACGCATATACCTGCTCCGTTCCGTCGTGGGTAAAAACAAAAATATTTATGTAACAAAATTAACATATTCGTTTCCACTATAATAAAGGATCAAATTAATAATTCTGGGTACATAAGTACCTCATAATCATCTCGACTACCTTTGTTTTGAATAATTTCTTAGTTCAAATTGAACTGTTTACTTTATTAATTTCCTTCGCAACGTCTTAGAAATGGAAACAAAAGCTCAGAACACTTTGTTCTTAATAAAATGGCCTCTGTTTTGTAGGGCAAGTAGATTTATAGCTGGGAATTCACTTGTTCATTGTAAGAAGCAATATCACTATAACATCAAAACACTTTTTTCTAGTAACTGCTGGCGACAGAGTTTAATTAATTTTGTTTTTTGAGGGTGAAAATCTAGATCGCCATTACTTTGATCACGTCTTATGTCGGTCCAGGTTTTCATGTCTGGATGTGTGATGTCCCTTTTTAATTAAAAGCGTTTTTATGATGTTGACACCGCCGTAAATCTAGACACACGGCAGTGTGTCCGCCAAGTTCGAGCAAAAAAAGCGACACACCGGCCGTGGGTTATATTACACGAACCATTTCGGGCCAAATTCGACCCCCCTGTAACTCAAAATCTATTTTATTTACGCATATCAAATTTCTAGTATCTGTTGAGACCCCCTCACTTATCTAAAATACAAAATTTCATTAAAATATCTATTGTAGGTCTTGAGATATTGACGTCAGAAAATCGCTATTTTTACTATACACTGATTCACTGATTCACTGACTCACTCATCAAAAACCTAGACCTTCCAATGGTCGTATTGACTTGAAATTTGGCATGGAGGTAGGTCTTTATGTCAAGGTAAAGGAAAAAATCTGAAAATGGCCAAGTGTGAGTCGGTTTCAAAATAATGAAGGTGTTTTATACCAGGTGTAAATTTATACCCCTAAGGAACTAAAGCGACCTAAATTTATCTATATTTATATAATATATCTTCGAATGGTACAAAGGTTTGTATTTAGTCAAAGTAAAGTAAAAATCTGAAAACGGCCAAGTGTGTCACTTTCGAAAATAACGAATGTGTAACTTTGATCCACGAACATAATATATGATAACATGTCATGTCAGTCAGTTAGTAAATCTAGTCCATTTAGTTAATCTAGTAAAAAAAAAAAGTCATGGTGGCCTACTGGGTAAAGGACCAACCTCTCAAGTACAAGGGCGCGGGTTCGATCCCAGGTCAGGCAAGTACTAATGCAACTTTTCTAAGTTTGTATGTACTTTCTAAGTATATCTTAGACACCATTGGCTGTGTTTCGGATGGCACGTTAAACTGTAGGTCCCGGCTGTCATTGAACATCCTTGGCAGTCGTTACGGGTAGTTAGAAGCCAGTAAGTCTGACACCAGTCTAACCAAGGGGTATCGGGTTGCCCGGGTAACTGGGTTGAGGAGGTCAGATAGGCAGTCGCTTTTTGTAAAGCACTGGTACTCAGCTGAATCCGGTTAGACTGGAAGCCGACCCCAACATTGTTGGGAAAAAGGCTCGGAGGTTGATTAGTTAATCTAGTTCATTTCTTTGTAAGAAACATAGTGCATATTAAAAAATCTAAAAGATAGTATAAATGAGACATTTCTTTAACTAACTTCATCATAAGAAAAAAATAAAATAAACAACCTTACAAAAATAAATGAAATCCCACCCAAAACAAAAATGTGAAAGACTGCCAAGTTCGATAATATGGGAATGCTTCGCCTATAAAAGAAGTGAGATCTGAATAAGTACCAAGTTCCATACACATACCTCAGTTAAAAATAGTTACTTTTTAATGATGTTACTTGGCAAGTTTTAATAGAAAATTAAATACTTGATTCATTGCGTTTAGTAGGTTTATAACAAGGTGTATGAAAACTTGCCAAGTGACATCATTAAAAAGTAACTATTTTTAACTGAGGTAAGTGTATGGAACTTGGTACTTATTCCGATCTCACTTCTGTTATAGGCGAAGCATTCCCATATTATCGAACTTGGCAGTCTTTCACATTTTTGTTTTGGGTGGGATAATAATTACCGTCTCTTTTTTATACGTATATAAAAGGTTCCATTTATATGGATATCGTCGTCTTTCTAATATTCGACTGTTTAAAATAAGTTAGATGAAAAATTAACCCACTTATACATATAACAGATGTTGCAAATAAAGAACTTTCTTTGTGAAGTTATCGAGCTCACTTAACACACTTTTATCTGCAACTATAATTTAAGTAGAAACTGATCCTTACTGGCAAATCTTTCAAAGTTTTCGAACTTTACTCAATAAAAACTCGAATTCATTGATAGTTAATATTAAATCCCTAATAATATTTTGTGAGTAATCCTTATAAAGATAGAAGTCACCTGCTCGTATTTACTTTTAGCTAAAATGTTCTTAAAACCTTGAAGATAATGACATAGAACCATGTAATTACTACAGAGATTGCAATTAAAAGGATTATGTGACAACGAACGTAATTATAGTACTTTTCTTTAAAAGGTCAGCGAAGCCAGTAATGAGCCTCACATTGATATAATGAGACTACTAATTAATTTTATAAGTATAGCACGTAAATATTAATAATTATAAAATCACCATCTGCCGAGCCTTTTCCCAATAATGTTGGGGTCGGTTTCCAGCCTAACCGGGAGCAGCTGAGTAGGACCAGTGGCTTACAAGGAGCGACTGCCTATCTGACCTCCTCAACCCAGTTACCCGGGCAACCCAATACCTCTAGGAAAGACTGGTTGTTAGACTGGCTTATTCTTTTTTTCTTAGCCCGTACTGTCCCACTGCTGGGCAAAGGCCTCCCCATTTTGCCTCCACACCTCTCGATCTTTTGAGACCTCCCACCAATCAGGGTTGTAGGCATCCAGGTCGCCCCGCCATCTCTTTCGGGGCCTACCCCGCTGGACTGGCTTATTATCTATACTAATATTATAAAGCTAAAGAGTTTGTTTGTTTGTTTGTATGAACGCGCTAATGTCAGGAACTACTGGTCCGATTTGAAAAATTCTTTCAGTGTTAGATAGCCCATTTATCGAGGAAGGCTATATCCGGGTCCGTGCCGAGGATCCCACGGGATGCGGGTGAAACCGCTGGCAGAAGCTAGTTAGTTATAAAACTGTTTGTAAATTTAAACGCATTTTAGATTCAGATTCCACCAAAACTACACTCCGGACTTTTAAAACAATCAAGATAATTCAGTTATTCAAACATCTCGTCTCCGCCCAATCAGTATAAAAGTATTCCTAAGCGTAGAAATTCTACTAGTTGCTCAAAAACTTCTCGTCTCCACTTTGGTAGATAAACTATTCTAGATTTGTTGAGTCATGTTGTGAGGAAGGTGATGAGTATGAATGTGGACGGATATAGTGAAAGAGGAAGACCAAAGAAACGATGGATGGATTGTGTGAAAGTAGATATGGTAAGAAAGAATGTTACTTGTGAGATGACGGCAGATAGAAGAGTATGGAAGGAGAAAACATGCTGCGCCGACCCCAAATAAAATTGGGATAAGGGCAGGAGGATGATGTTTGCGTAGAGTACGCGCACACTGCAAATTTTAGTCAGCCGATAGTTCGTTTGGACTCATAAATCAGTATAAAGATGAATGGTAGTACGCACGTTGCAGGTCAGGTATTTAGCTGGTATCAGACCGACTGAAAACTTCGGCTTGATTAAAATAAATTAAAAAGAAATGCCAACCATCGGGTCAACTATCGGCCGATTGTTTAGTCTAACAAAAAAAAAAGAATAAGTAAATCAAATAAATCATACGTACACAAAGTTCCCATGACCAACTCAAATGACTTGGCAAAGTTTCGGTACAATACCAAATAATAATATTCCAAAGTTTGGTCGAAAACAGGAAGTACCATTAATTTCCCTAATAATTAATAATGACTTAATCACTGCCAGGCAAATGACGCTAATTTAAAGTTTGTGATTACGAGGTTTTGCGATAACACAAATCACCCAAGATTTAGTACCAGTTGCCAGGGATTGTTTTATCATCTTTACTGGATCATTGGTTTCCAAGATATATTTAAAATAAACACATATAACTTAGAAAGGTTGCATTGGTACTTGCCTGGCCTGGATTTGAACCCGCACACTCGTACTTGAGAGGTTGGTGCTTAACCCTCTAGCGATAACAAAAATATTTATGTTTTATAAACATTCACAACGCTAGAATAACTTAGAGTTCTGTAAACTTCTGCACAGTAACTACAAAGATCGAGAGTCTATTATTCCAGAAATGGTTATTCTATTATGAGAATTTTACTAATTTTAAAATAATTCTTAGTCTTCAACACAATTTTTGAACACCCTTTTTGGTTTCATTACTATACGGAATTGTGGAGACCTTATTTCAGTTATTTTGAATGAATTTATATAGGACTATAGAACATAATACTAACCTGTAAGTAACATCTTTTGTGAGGCTCGTGGTACAACTCATAGTCACTAGAAGAACCTTCTGGCTTCTGTGCACAACGCCACTGTGAACAAACATCCTATATGAGTAGGTATAAAAATTAAATTAATCAAATTAGGCTGAAAATCAGAACTTTTTAAACGTCAAATTAAATACATCATCCAAAATTTCCGCTCCCAACATATACATATAATTCCTTCCCTGACTAATTCCTTAAATGCGAAAATAAATCAGTAAGTACGTCTGTCTATTGAACTTTCACGGCAAAACTACTAAACCCAACTGCCAATAGACAAAAAACTTATCATCAAAATACGCCAATATCATGAAATGATCGAGTATATTCCATATTATGAGAGTGAATTTACGATATGGTTACGATGTTTCGTACAAAGCTCAATTTTCCACTTGCTATTCCGTTGAAGTGTCGAAACTCTAAGCCTGAAGTACTTTAGGGTCTTATCTCAAGGAATATTGGCATCCTAAGTGTGTACGGTACATTTCAAAAGGGCCTGTAAACCTTGAAACTCTTCAGGGGTTGATTGTTCAAGGTTAAATTGTGTATGAACTAACCAAACATGAGTTAGCAAACATAAATAGCAATTAAGGTACTCATTTGCAAATAGAATTAGCAATCATGGCGGTTATTCTCAGGCAGTTTAATTCGAAAATAAAGAATTAATTATAAATGCAAAACTAGAGCTTTTATTTGTTTATTTGGTCTTTCACTCGGTAAAAGACCCTAGAGACAGAGTTAGCCAACATTTTATCCAAGTGCGTGTGTAGTTCCCTCGGGATGAGGTTGCGGGCGAAAACTGGTATAATAGAAAATGGAATCGAAGTAACAGCAATGTATTTTCTATGCTATCAAGGGAACTGTATTGCATATGCCGATAAATGCATATACACCTTACATACACTGCATTCGTATTCGTATTCGCCTTTAAATACTCAACAAAGTCAAAACACTATTCAGTTTTAATGCTAAACACATAAGGTTGAAAATCGATCAAGCGCGAGACTGTGTAAAGCATATAGGTATACCAGTGATTCGGAATACAATAAAATGGAAATCACGATAGACTATAAAAGTAAGTTGAGAATTTATTCAGTTGACCGAAGTTTTATTAAACGGCAGTGTACTGTCACAGAGTTTTCGTATATACACATAAGTATACGGATTGTCACAAAAACATAAAACATGCTTTACAAAAATATCTTCAAAACTAGTTTCTTAGCAAATGAACTGGTATAGGTACGTATACTAAGTATACTAATGGTATGGTATGTGTACCTACTGTTTGATTTTAATACTGTTTTAATTTAATTCTTCATGAATTTCTTGCCTGAATTAACAACAATAAAGGCAATTTAACAGAAAATAAACCAAAGGAAGACAGTTATTACTTTCGGGAAAAAATCGTGCATATGAGTAATTTTTAATACCATTTAATTAGTATTAACGTGGCAGTCGACAATATGCTATATTATTTCATGATTCGGAGTACAGATATTGCCAATCAGACTCGGTAATTTTATTTAATAACAATTTCTGCATAGTAACGAGAACTATATGAGTGATTTATTTACATAATTTGCAATTATGATAAAATATCATTCTATATTTGAGTAATTCGGCGAGCATTATTATTCATCTATGTATATTCATTTCACACATGAATAGTGTTAGTAAACAAACCAGAATTCTGTGATGGGAAATCGTCAGATGACTCTATGGGTGCAGCATGTAAAAATGTGAGACTTTGTATTGCCTAAAATACATCTTTCTTAGATGGAGCCTTCTACATATATAGTAGGACCGCGGTACGCTTTCGAACGATCCCGCTACCCGTTGACAAAGAAGACCAGACTAGTCACTTTTGTCTTCTGCAGGAATCGAACCTACTACACACAGGCGGATATAACATTCAATATTTCAGCCACCACTCACTGTATTATCTGAACTTGAAATATATACTTATATTCTTAACTATAACTAAAAACATTATTATTATACTACTTCTACTTGACCGACGCGGTCAGAATGCCTCTTGTGTGAATTTATCTAGAGGTATATAACGTTATATGACAAAAAGAATGCAAAACTGACCGCTTGAACGCTTGACCGCGTGACCGCTCCCTAAGAGATCCCTTACCTAATTTTTTGTAATAACTTGTTCAAAGTTGTAATTTCTCAACGTCTTAAGTTTTGGTTGGATCGAAGCAAAGTCCGTGACCGTGTGGACGTGTTTCAGGACTTACGAGTACATTTAACGAACACTTGCTTATACTTAATTAAACTAAATCTAAAGAAGCAAACTAAAGATGGAAACAGTAGCGTGCAGTATGTTGTTAAAAAACAGAACATATCTGCATCATCGGTATTTTTTTAAGCTATTGCATAGCTTCTATCGCAGGCCTTGAGCGCGGGGACCAAATCCAGAAATTCCGTAACGAAAAAACCTCACGCTCCCCACTCCGACGGGCACGGAGGTGTGGCTTGAAGGCCGTGCATCGTCTAACGTCGTGTCAGTTCGGCAGTCTTGGACACGGCGCTGTGTGTCGTGCGATTAGACGTATTGTACGCTATGCAATAGCTTTACCGCGGCAGTCCCCGAGTGCCACACGTATTTTTTTTTCATTTTTTTATCCGCCCTAAAATCAGCAAAATATGGATACTAACTATTTTTAGCGCCGTTACGTCAGTAAACCGGTTTCGCTTTGCCGTCGTGCCTACTATGACGACTGTGACCGTACAATCGGTTACAAAATAATCTTTTTTGTACTAAAACTCAACAAAATAAAAATATACGTATCTATAAAACTTATTTAACTGTAAGTTGACAAAGTTTGCGCACTGAATAAAATTCATTCCTGTATATATCGGGTGTGTCGTTCATAATCACATTAAATGAAATGCGTTAATAATATACTGGTTAATATATGTCGATTAACACAAACAAAAAAAAAATACGTAAAAATAAAAAAATGAATTTTTCACACAATGTAAATAGAATAAAAATGTGCGAAAATTAGAACACCATATAAAAGTTAGTCATTACAAACAACCGAAATCTCCCTTGAAAACTGACAGCTGAAAACTGATCAAAACATTCGATACTCCTAACTTTATCTAGCTGCTTTACACATGATGTTGTAAATTAAAAAAACGAAAAATGACTCCTGTAGTTAAACCATTGAATGGATTAGGTTTTTTTTTTTCAATTCGCCATAGAATATCATAAAGTATACGCGATAGGATTAAATGTGATTGTGAACGACACACCCTGTATAATACTAAAGTAAAAATATGTACTCAAGTAGGAATTAGGAGGATGGGAACATTTTGGCAGGAAACACAGATGAACTACATGCGTCTGCCATCAAAATATTTCGTATTCAAAAATTTTCTAATTTTCTGTGCGCTAGTGCAGAATAGATCAATATCCAGGTGAAATGGCAATTTATTGAAAGCTGTAACGCTGCGTATGCAGAAGGCATTACCCCTATAATTAATATATATTAATGTTGATGCATGTGATGCCTCTAGTAGACGTCGTTTTCGTAATTTGTTTTGATTGGTACGAATAAATATTTTGCTCAGCAGTTCGGGACAGTCAACAGAACCATTTGCGATATTTGTTAAAAAAAAAAACATATTATGTCATTAATATTACGCCTTAATTCAAGTGGTAGGAAGTGGCATCGCTTACAGCGGTGCTCATAGTCGTCTGAAAATTGCTTGGCTTTGTAATCTAAGTATATATATATATATATATATATATATATATATATATATATATATATATGCATATATATAGTATATAACATCGGCCCATGATAATATCAGTACTCAAGAACATAAGACAGGAAGCTGATTACAGTTTAGGCTATTCAGATGAAGACTGCAAACTTTTAGTCGGCCGATAAATCAAATTAAATCATCTTTATTGTGCACTGTACTTTATTGTGCTATAAATACAGGTCTTAAATAATAAAAATAAGTTCAGCTATGTCCCGCCGTTTGTTTAAAAAAAAAATACAACCATCAGTTCAACTGTCGGCCGATTGTTTAGTCTGTAGTGTGGGGGTACTCAAATACATTGACACGACTCGCTCCACTCATCGAAGCATGATGCATGCAATCCATCTTAGATTCATATTTTCTCAAGTCATTCTCATATTCATATTTTGATCAATTTTCTTAAAATTCCTTATTCAATGGAATTTGAGCTCAATCATTCCACATTATTGGCAACTGGAATTGGCAATAGGACTTTGTAGAATTTGGAATTTATTTGACAGAGATTTAGTATTCAAAGAAGTCACTGTGCATTGATTATAATTCGATGTATAACTTCAATCTGTATTATGTAATGATATACAATCTGTGTATTATATAAAGAAAGTAAATAATTTATACTTTATTAATATGTACAACTAGCTTTTGCCCGCGACTTCGTTCGCGTGGAATAGTGGCATTCGGCAGATTTTTGGTTTGAACAATAGATGGCGCTGTATGTCCGGAATAAATTGTATTTTTTATTTTTTGTAATAAAAACTATCCTATATCCTTCTCCTGGCTCTAAACTACCTCCCTGCCAGTTTTCAGCTAAATCGGTTCAGCCGTTCTTGAGTTATAAGTGGAGTAACTAACACGACTTTCTTTTATATATATAGATATGATGACTTTAATGTAATTTGCAGACCCGCATCAGAATAGGTTGTTCACCATTTTTAGGGTTCCGTACCCAAAGGGTAAAACGGGACCCTATTGTTTTCGCTCCTCTGTCCGTCCGTCCGTCTGTCACCAGGCTGTATCTCATGAACCGTTATAGTTAGAGAGTTGAAATTTTCACAGATGATGTATTTCTGTTGCCGCTAGAACAACAAATACTGAAAACTGTAAGAAACACCATCTATTACCCCTCAAAGACCGACGTGATATTGCCGATTGTCTGTTTTTGTTAAAGATATTGCATAATGATATTGACAGCCCGGAGTTGTTATCTAAATTAAAATTCAACGTGCCGAGTAGAGTATTACGTTTTAATCCTCCCATATATGTACCCCACTCATACACGAATTTTAGGCAAAACAGTTATGTTGTGCGTGCGGGCAGGCACTTCAATATGATTTGCAAGCAGCATGATTTTTTTATTGCCCTCCAGTGTACTATCGAAAAATATCGACGTATCTCTGGTTTTTCGTAAAGTCACAGCCGTTTCCTTCAAATATAAATCATCTTTCAAGATTATACTCATTCGCATCAGCGCGTTTCAAAATCGCGCTTCGAATTACGGAAATCGGTTTTATATTTGAGTACACTTGCGAGTTATAGCGAATTATCTCTTAAGATTAAAGAGGGATTTTGTCAAATTATCTGTCGAACTTTCTGTATTTCTTAAGATAAGATAAGATAAGATAAGATATGTTTATTTGCTTAAAACATGGTATAAAAAGGTGTTATCAAAAATATACATTATAGATCAATCATGTTTTGCTTAAAACTAAAGCGTGCAAAATTATTCACAAGCAATAAAGATAATATTAAAATACATGACATAAAAAAATAAAATCAAATAATAATCATTTTAAAAAGTCCTTAATATTATAATAATTATTATTATTGAGCCATTTATATAATTGCGATTTAAATAATTTATCATTTAACGTTTTGAACATATTTGGTAACTTATTATATAATCGTATACACATAGCCAAAGAATTTTTTTGAAATTTAGCCGATCGAGATAGCTCTTCCAGCACAAGCCTGTGTTGGTCACGTCGACTTCGAGAATTTTTAAATAGTTCTTCTGCTGTTTTAAATAATACTATGTGCTTTCGAACAAACATACATGCTTCAAATATATACAATGACTAGCTGTTGCCCGCAACTTCGTCTGCGTGGGCAATATAGAATAGTCAAAATACTACTTATCCCGTAGGTGCATTCTTTCACGTGACAGTATAATTAGGATTAGCACTTAGCAGTCGCATAGATTCAATGATCAAGGTTGTGTTGTGGATGTGACCATTTATCTAAACAAAAGAAGTAAAGTTTGTGACGTTGTGAATATCTCTGGATCTAGTCAGCCAATTTGGAAAATTATTACGTATAGTGCGTAAGTAATTTTCACAGGAAACAGCTATAATCTATGTCTATATGCTTTGAGTCTGACAAAGCTGTCATTTGTACATTTTCTGCAGCTGCTGTGACTAATCAGAAGCCAGAAAGTCTGTCAGTCTTACCATGGATAATGTCTTGTAATGTGACTGGATTGAAGAGAACAGATAGGTAGTCGCTCCAAGCAAAACATTGGTACTCGAACAGATTCGGCGACTGGAAGCCAACACCAACATAGTTGGGGAATAGCTGGATGGATGATGAAATGAGTCATCATCATCAGCAGGCGCATAGGGTAGGATAGTTTCACTTACTCACTAAGGTAAGGTAAGGCTGACCCCAAATTAGGCGTGCGCGATCCTCGGGCGTGTGAGTAGCGCGGGCGTCGCGAGCGCGCTGCGTGAACATCGCGTTTTGCTGCCCTGCGGCATGTGTGAAGAGTGCAAGCGACGCGCTCGCGGCGAGCACGCGGCGCTCGAGTTGCGTTCTTACCCCTTCGCCCGCTATCCCCACCGCCCGCTAAACGCCTTAGCAGTTAAACGTCAAGGAGAGCGGCGCGTGCGCGCCGCGAGCGCGCTACAAATGCCGCAGGGCAGCAAAACGCGACGCTCACTCAACGCGCTCGCGACGCACGCGCGGCGCCCGCGCTTCTCACACGCCCGAGGATCGCGCACGCCTAATGTGGTGGCCTAAGCCGGGACTCCACCGAAATGTTTGCATTAGTTCACGAATAGGCAAAATGTACGTATCTGAGAGAGTCCACTTCATGTGTTCGTACTTGAAACCTGCAGTTTTGCCAAGATTTTCAAAATGTACGCTCGCAATTTGTCATTTCTTGGTGGAGCCAGCAAATCAAAAGAAACATAAGTGTTGTAGGTATACTGTGCGTCACTACCGCACACTGCGAAAATTTCGCTCTTGCGGAGGACGTTTATATACCATATTTTGTGTCACACGTAAACAGGACGACAGTAAGTATCCACCGAAACACTTTCAAAGATCTGATGAACGAACAAATCAGACCTGACTTGGTCACCTGGGGCCAATCAGAGCTCTATGAAGCGATAATACGCTTTGGCTCCTACTGTTATTGTGGTTTCTGAAAATTTATTCACCTCATTCAACGATGAATGTAATTCTGATGGTACTATTAAGAACACTTGCTTAGCGCAGAAGCTGACGTTGGCAGGTCAACTCTTTTGACTTCTCGAATAGGATACCATTGGTTTTTGTGCAATGCACACCTGCAATGCATTGGATTAGGATAGGATATAGGTGGATAGGATTTGCAACAGAGAACAATTCTGTCTTTGTAATTGAATGATATCAAATGTCGTGGTGGCCTAGTGGGCAAAGAACCAACCTCTCGAGTATGAGGGCGCGGGTTCGATTCCAGGTCAGGCAAGTACCAATGCAACTTTTCTAAGTTTGTATGTACTTTCTAAGTATATCTTAGGCACCAATGACTGTGTTTCGGATAGCACGTTAAACTGTAGGTCCCGGCTGTCATTTAACATCCTTGGCAGTCGTCACGGGTAGTCAGAAGCCAGCTAGTCTGACACCAGTCTAACCAAGGGGTATCGGGTTGCCCGGGTAACTGGGTTGAGGAGGTCAGATAGGCAGTCGCTTCTTGTAAAGCACTGGTACTCAGCTGAATCCGGTTAGACTGGAAGCCGACCCCAACATAGTTTGGGAAAAAGGCTCGGAGGATGATGATGATATCAAACGTAGTTTTATATAAAAGGTTTTTTTTTAGACTTGGCTCGGGTCTAACTGAGACTGTTCGTAATCGTGAACAGTGTATTAATTGCGATCGGAAGTTGAAAGTAAGCATGTCTCTGGTATGCGACGCGTATTTTGTACGTTTTCAGACGCGATAAGGCAGCTCCCATTTCTTATCTGCACTTTGTATCTGGGCTGGTTTTTAAAGCTACAGAAGCCTACATTATCTCACGCTTAGCAGCGCTTGCGAGAGATAGATCCTGATTTCTTCTAGGATTAAGTTTACATATTTTGCATCAGAAAAAATAATACTACTCACTCAAAGTAATTTGTTTAAGGCCACCACATTAGTGGAAGATAAGCTAAACTATGTTTATGAAAAAATCCTGATATGAACTCCATCTGTAACTTTAAATTATAATTAATTGTTATACTAAAGTCATCATTTTTGACATAATGTTCAAAAAATAATTTAGATGGCACCGTTTTAAATTTGGCTGAGATCTATTAATTTTCCTTTCATCAAGGTAATAATTATAGTTGGATTTTGATGTGGCACGGCAAACTGACAAACACTATTGAAATGTCTATCGAAAAATTACACTACGTGTTAAAATATGGTGAATTACGGAAAATACACAACTCCATCTATTGAAATAATAGTATATAAAGAATGTAAATGGTAATTCATTGTTATTTACCACCTCGCTTCTTGATGTATTTTATTTACCACAGATGGAGCTACTTTAACCTGTACTGTTTTGTCAAACAGGTTGCGTGTCGTAATATTTTACATCTTGAATTCACTAAATTAATCATATCTTTTGATAGAGTGAACCGATTTCGATGAAACAAAGCCTAAGTAATACCCCAAGTTACGTAGAACTTTTGTATATAAGCATTGTCTGCATTAAATTCGTAGATTTTACATGAATCCCGAACAAACAATCACTTTCTACAGATTTATTATATGTATAGATGGTAACGGTAGCAAACCAAGTTCCTTAAAAATAGGTTGACATGATTCGTCCGATGGAATCTCGTATATGGCTCTTAGACATTTCTTTTGTGCAACAAATGCTCTTTTACAGTCAGTACTATTTCCCCATATAATAAGTCCATAACGTAGTGAGGACTCAACATATGCGCGATATGTCATCACAGCTGTTTTTATATTAGTCACTTTTTTTATTTGTCTCAAAGCGTACACAAACTTATTTATTTTATTGCACACAGTGTCTACCTGTGCTTTCCAGTCTAGATGTTCGTCAATTACTACTCCTAGAAATTTTGTTTTTGTCACTTGTGTTATTTTTGGTATGTCCATTTTAAAATTAAATTTGTCATTATAAGATTGATTAAATTGTATATATACCGATTTATTTAAATTAATTGATAGACTATTATTATTCAGCCAGTTAATTACATTATCTATTGTATTATTTATGTCCGCTTCATGATCTGTAATTGATTTATGTTTTTTATCGGTAGCAACAATTATAGAAATGTCATCGGCAAAAAGGAAACATTGATGCTTAGTTACATTGACTATGTCGTTTATATAGAGAAGAAATAAGATGGGGCCCAATATGCTACCCTGGGGGACGCCCCGTTCTATACTTCTATATTCAGACGAATATTCTGTCATGTCCCTACTTTCATTAAGTTTGGTAATAGTGACTTTTTGTCTTCTGCTAGTTAAGTACGACGATAACCATTGTAGTGGCAGTCCTCTAATACCAATAGCCTCAAGTTTTTTTAATATTATTTCGTGTGAGACAAGGTCAAAAGCCTTAGACAGATCAAAGAATAGCCCTGTCGTTAGCTGTTTGTTGTTAATATTAGTCAACACCGCTTTCAGAAGTGAAAATATGGCAAGGGATGTGGATTTGTGTTTCTGAAATCCAAATTGCTGTTCTTTTATAATATTATATTTTCCGCAGTAGTCTACTATTCTCTGATACATGCATTTTTCATAAATTTTTGACATAATGGGTATTAGTGTTATTGGGCGATAATTATTGGCGTCGCTTTTTTCACCTTTTTTAAAAATTGGTTTGACAACAGATATCTTCAAAGTATCAGGAAAGATTCCTTGTGAAAAGGAGAGGTTAATGAGATGGGTCAGCACTCCGCTTATTTCACTAACACATGTCTTAATTATTCGGGTATTAAGTTCATCATAACCTACAGAATTGGTATTTTTTAGTGACAAAATATGTTTGCGTACTTCGTTTTCGCTTACAGGTGTAAGGAACATAGAGTTAGCAGTTAAGGTATCACTGAGGTAACTATTATAAGTTTGAGTATTTTGTGCAGGAATACAATTTGTAAAATGATTGTTGAAGGCGGAAGCTATTTCTACTGGTTTGGTAAGTATAGTATTATCAATTTTAATACATTCAATGTTGTCTTTGGGGCCCGTACTATGTATTTCATTTTTTACTACTGTCCATGCAGCTTTACATTTATTGTCATTATTATCCATAAACTTTATGTTAGCATTTCGTTTAGCCTTGTATATACATTTCTGTAATAATTTTGAATATGTAGTATATCTATTCTTGTTCATCATATTTTTATTTTTGTAATATTGGTATCGTAGGAAACGCTTCGTTTTAGAACTTTGTTTGAGTCCCTTACTTATCCACGTTTGTTTTATTTTGTTGTTTAAAGGACAATGGGCACTTTGTATGGGATTTGGTACCCGCTCCAACAGTAACGTATGATATATCATTAGAAAGGTATTTACGTGAAGAATAATAAAAACTATGGGGCTTGCCTCAATTAGCTGTCCGATCCGAGTAACGATAAAAATTGAATCGTCATACAAGTATATCATCCATATAAGCAAATTCATTAAGAGGCATACTTATGTCGTCAGTGTAATAATTTTTAACTCAGTTAATAGACATTTTACATTGTTTGAGATACACTTTATTATAATCTAAAGGTTGTAATAGTCTATGGAGTCATACTACGCAAACACAATCGTCATCTGATTTGACAAAAGTCCAAAACATTTCTTCATTTTCTTTCTTCATTCATCTTTTTTTAAGAAGAAATTCAATCATTATCTCAGCACCTCTTGAGGAGCAATATTGAGTCGTACACGTAGTAAAGTCAGGAGACGATGTTAACATAGTCTCCTGACTTTTCAACCCTAATGATAAGACTGATGCTGGCTGCTAATATAGTGGATGTTAATAATACAACATACGACAAGAAAAAGAAACATTATTAACAAAACATACCTAAAGAAAAATATGTCGCCCTAAAACTGATTAAGACTAGTTTACCACGGATTTTCCATCAGAAGATCATTTTATAGTTAAATATTATTGTTATCAAAAATTACGATACGATATCGACCTCGGCGAAACATTACACTGTTGTGATGATTTTCCATTGTGTTCAAAATATTTGTGACAATCTTCACTTCGAGTCCTTTATTTTGACAATTTATTTGAACGTGCGGCAAAAACATCGTTTTTATGACTTGAAGGAGTGCATACACGTTCCTGATCCATATCCGAAGCATAATAGAGACAAAAATATATAAATAAATGAAAGTCCGTCTAAGACGCTCACCCACGCTTGCCCAGCGCGGTGTCTATAGGCAAATCCCCCCCTGCTTGGCGTAGGTAGCAGACCATCAGTGGACATATTTCGGCTGTTACGACGACGATGGTGACGACGACGTCTGTCTTTGTAAAAGAACATGGTATCCATTATGAAAAATTATCGCCTTCTTTGTATCTAAGCCTCCAGGCTTGCAATAGTATTTAACTGGGCTACAGACTCCCAGTACTACTTTACCAATGTCACATATCCGAGCAGAATTTTGAGATTTTGAGGTGTTCCAGCTAATACATTCCGTACCGGGACTATATTCATTCTCAGCCTAAAATAAAAAGTCTAAAAAATACACTGAATAAAAACCGGAACAGTGATTGTCTTGATCAGGACATGCTTTTTCAGAATCAACAGTAAGTTCGTAATGAATTATAGAAAGTGCATTCCTCTTTTTTCCTTCAAATATCTAAACTGAGATCTTGCCTTCTATAGGAAGCTTTGATGTGGTTCAAACCAGACTACATAATATGTAGTCTGAAAAAAGATATATTATATCTTTTTTATCATAAAATTATGGCCAGTGTATAACTAAATCTTTTCCGAAAACACAACTAATCATTTTACATAGGTACTATCTTTAAACATACTGGCTTCCATGTACCTACACATTATATGAAATTAAAAAAAAACCTGTTATTAAAACACGATAATCATTAAACAATAATTGATTGTAAATACTGAAAGACTTTCATCAAATACATAAGCTAGTTCTGCGTGAACTGCAATGGTTAGCACAGTCTTTTTTTAAAGCAGTCGGTAGGCAAACATTCTAAGAAGGCCAAATCCCTTTTTTTTTGTTACTTTACCAGTTTTTATTCAATACAGTGAGATTTAAGAACTACATCTACGTTGATGATTTATGAACATTACACATTCTATTAGTCGATGTCACACGAAATGGACAAGGATTTGGGACTAGTCGTCATAGTAAACATTTTTTGCCTTGCAAAGACCTACGCAATGGTACTAGAATCAACACTGTTGGACAGGGTACCAAAACGCCCATCGTCCTTTGTCTTAACCCTAAGTTTTGGAAAACTGAGTTTGTAAAATAAACATATTAATTCATGAAATTCGCTAAATGCTGTGTTTGCATCACTTTCCGTGTAAATGTCTGTCCAAGACAGATTTTGTAAGCATTCCCTAAATTTACGTACATTATCTAGACTATAGTCTCTTTTGTAAGTGTGGTATATTGCAGATTTTGCTGTTTGAAGTCTTAAAGGAAAGCTTAGCATTTGTGCCGTATCATGGTCAGAGAGATGTAGGGGTAACACGGTTGCGATTGCATTAGTTATATTGCTCAATATATGGTCTATACAAGAAAGTTTCCGCGTAGCTACCTCTATATGAATTTTTATATTATGACTATTTGCCAAGTCTTGAAATTGTTGAGTGATTTTACTTCTTTTTAAGGTATTAATATTGAAGTCACCTGTCAAGACTATACGTGTGCTTGATTTATATTTTTTGTGTAAATCATGTAAGACTCTATCCAACGTAATTAAAAATTGATTAGGGTCGGATTGAGGTGTTCTGTATAAACAAATAATAACTAGTTTTTTGTTTTCTATTTCTATACCACATGCCTCGAACGTATTTACCGAAGCATATGTTTTTATAAATTGTAATTCCTTGTAATGTAAACCCTTTTTAACTAGAATGCAAGTGCCACCTCTATTTTTTTCTCTGCAAAAATTTGAAGCCATTTCAAAATTTAATAACTTGACATAATTCTCCTGACCTTTTTTAACGAATGTTTCGGAGAGGCAGATCACATGAGGTTCGTTGTATGAGTCACGCATTTCCTGTAATGTTAACTCTAAGAGATCCTGTTTAGATAAAACACTTGCTATATTTTGGTGGAATATTCTAAAGTTATGTGGTATAGGTGTTATAATTTTAGGTACGAAAAAATGCGTCAGTTTTTTTAAGTGTGGGGAAATAATATGGTATCGTACCTTTTCTGTGGTCTGATGAAACAGGATCGGGGGTAACATGTTTTGCAGTCACGTCATTTTTTTTATTTTTGAAATAAAATGGAATCGTTCCTTTTTTGGGTATTGTCTCCCTTTCGGCTAAAGATTTGCTTAATTTTGATGAACTTGATTTGCTACTCGTGAGATATTTCCTAAGTTCGGCCGGATTTAAATACTTTTGGCTATAGTATTCACAATCTATTACGTAATTTATTGCTTTACACATGTCAGATACGTTATGATAAACAGAGTTAATAAAATTACAATTTTTATAATGTTTACAAATATTTTTGATACGATGGTTTAGTTTTTCGACGTCTAGATGACTACTTTTTACGACGTTCAATATTATTATACTATTCTTAGGAAATGTCTTTAATACATTTTTTAGTTGAAATAATACATGTTCTATATTATAGTCATTTTCACCCAAAGATATTAAAATTTTGTCACCTAGTTCCAAGTTTAGGTTTGTACAACTTTTCGTTATTGTGTCACTCAGCGCATGTGGCATCGTATGGGCGAGGACTTTATATTTTTCATACTGTGTAGTCTCTCTTGAATGTATAAGAGCAGCAGCTAACCCGACGCATTGTTGTGCACCAAAGATCCTTATAGTTTTACCGTAGCTTTTTTTTATTTTCATTTTTAAGCCAGGGGAAATTGTGTTCTTATTATTGGTTAAAAATCTCTGTTCTGGTTTTGATGTAGTATTGAGAGATTTGTTTAAAACCTGTATTTGTGTGTTTAGAGTTTTTATCTCATTTTCTGCTATTTGTAGTTCCTTTTGTAAAGCCAAGATATTTTGTTCCAGATGTAAATACATAAAGTTATTATTGCGTTCGACGGTTGTAGTGATTTTCGGCGACGAGGGAGTCGAAGACACGGTTTGACTCAAACGAGAGTGTCTTTTCGTGTTGTCAGTGCTTCTAGGGCTGTTTACTTTACTCGTAGTCGTGGAAGAATGGCATAATGACTTTAAAACATTAATTTCTTGAGTCAGCTTGTTCACTTGTTTTTTTAGTTCATTGTTTTCTAATATCGTGTTTTCCAACTCATTTTCCGTGCTATCTAATTATTAATTTAATTTTTTTGTTCTTTTTTTGTCGTTTAAGCTTCTTCAATAAATTGCTATTTTTCGAAGCATCATCTGCCTACCCCTATGCCAACTACATTTTAGTACCTACTGAATACAAAAGTATTATTTTCGAATAAACATCAGTCACATTACGCCATTAACGTGTTAATTATAAAAATCATTCACGTATCTCTTAATCGCTCATCAAATATTAACACATCAACTTTAATTACGTTGAAATTAATTAAAATCACGGAGATTAAAATGCTTTTATTTCAGTTAATTGCAATAATTTCGTTTTAAATAAATTAGCTACGTGATAACGAGGTGATAAATTAAATATACAAATGCAAGCCTGTCACTATGCAAATCCTAATCCTAACTAATATTATAAATGTGAAAGTAACTCTGTCTGTCTGTCTTTCTGTCTGTCTGTCTGTCTTTCTGTCTGTCTGTCTGTCTTTCTGTCTGTCTGTCTGTCTTTTCTTCACGCCTAAACTACTGAACCGATTTGTGTGAAATTTGGTACAGACATAGTTTGGGACTTGAGAAAGGACATAGGATAGTTTTTATTACAAAGAAATAAAAAATAAAATTTATTCCGGACATACCTATAGCGCCATCTATTGGTCAAACCAAAAATCTGCTGGAAGTCACTATTCCACGCGAACGAAGTCGCGGGCAAAAGCTAGTTACACATAAATAAGTACATACTACATAACTACTTATATAATTCGCTTCGTATTTATTTCGTAAACAATATGCGAAATGAAACAATTAAAAGTATCAAATTCTCAAAGTGCTCACGTCACCATAAAGTACTGAAACCTCATACAGATGAAAGTTCATCATCATCATCATCATCATCAGCCTATCGCAGTCCACTGCTGGACATAGGCCTCTCCAAGTGCACACCACTGAGATCGATTTTCGGCTTCTCGCATCCAGTTCCTGCCAGCCGTCTTGCGCAAGTCATCGCTCCACCGTGCCTGAGGACGTCCTACACTACGTTTGCCGAGGCGTGGTCTCCACTCTAGGACTCGTTTACCCCAACGGATATCGGTTCTTCGGCTAATATGGCCAGCCCACTGCCACTTCAGCTTGCTGATTCGGTGGGCTATGTCGATGACCTTGGTTCTCTGACAGATTACCTCATTTCTGATGCGATCCCTCAGAGAAACGCCGAGCATAGCTTTTTCCATAGCCCGCTGAGCGACTTTAAACTTGTGGACCAGCCGAACCGTCAGTGTCCACGTTTCAGCTCCGTAAGTCATGACAGGTAGGACGCACTGATTGAAGACTTTTGTCTTTAGGCACTTTAGGGATCAACTATGTTAGGACTCGACGTAGCTTCCCAAATGCAGCCCAACCCAACTGAATTCTCCTATTCACCTCGTCCTCAAAGTTGTTTCTACCTAACTGCAATGTCTGCCCGAGGTATACATATTTTTGAACAACTTCGAGAACGGCGCCTTGTATCGCAATCGGTTCCGGTAGAACATGTTCATTGAACATGACCTTGGTTTTGTCCAAGTTCATCCGTAGGCCGATGCGTAGAGAAGATTCAGCCAGGCCGTTCAGCATCTGTTGTAGGTCCTGCAGCGTTTCCGTCATGATGACGATATCGTCAGCAAATCGCAAGTGAGAGATGTGTTCGCCATTGATGTTGATGCCGCGTCCTTTCCAGTTCAGCGTCTTGAACATATCCTCCATTGCATGAGTGAACAGTTTCGGGGAAATAACATCCCCTTGTCTCACTCCTCGATGCAACGGTATGAGCCTGATGAAAGTTCACAATAAATTATGGTGGATATAATTGTACACTTAGCTATAATAATGTCTATATTTTATTAACTAAAGGTATGACTGTACAACAATATATAAACGTGTACTTTAATTACAATAAATCAGTATTTACTCAACACCCGTGTCGTCTATCATTTCTACGCCATCCCTACAATATTAGGCTTTTATCCACTTAATGATAAAAGGCGTAATGGCGTGAAAAGGCGCGCACTTCCATTTGTCAAGCCAAACACGCACAAAACTCATATATTGTCGACGAAAAGCCACATGATTGATATTTAAATAATCGTTTTCCATTTGCTTTTAACGAAATCAATCAAATAGCTGAAAGTACAAAGTTTTACTTTATTGGTTTCCATATGAAAGAAATAGATGAAATTCAATCATAAGTATCGTTCATGTTTAAAAGAAGACGTAGGTATATTTTATTCGATTGAAAACTTATTTTTACAAATATACCTGTTTCAAGTCCCTAAGAGCCTCTCCTGACTACAAGTTTTATATGCAAAATAGAAAAAGATTTACCCAGAAACCGATTAATTTCCTTACTCTAAAAGAAAAAAACTTATCCTAATGGCATTGACCCTGTACACTTAATATACGTGAACGTTCAATCTTTGCTTTCCACTTATCTGAGGGCACGGCAGTGCCCCAGCCAAGACTCGAGCAAAGCGGGCACGGCCGTACCATCTTTTCTCGAAGCGTTTCGCGGCTATTTCAGCCCCCTGTATCTTCCATGTGAACAAAGCTAGGAGTTTAGGTTTTCGATGACCAAGAGTAAGTATTAGAACAAGCTCAGTCTCAAAATTACAAGACATTTGAATAAATAGTTTACGAGTTATGAGCGATCAAAGTTACACCATTTTGTCACTGACTCACTGACCGATCATCAAAAGTCTAAGGTACTTCTAGCAAACTTAGAACCTTCAAATTTGGCACCAAGATAGGTTATTAGCTACATATAAAGGGAAAATTATAAAAACCTTAAAACTTAATAAAAAATAGGAAACAAATTTATATTTGCGGTTTTTCAAGAACATTTTGTATTAATTTTGACTGCATTGATAACTTTGTTATTTATTTATGTACACTATATTATGTTACTATTTGTTTTATTGTTACGTAGTGTGGTATATTGTTATTATGTATTAAATATACATACATATGAATAAAAAAGCTAGGTTAAAATGAAATGAATAATGATGAAATCTTTCATATTAATGCAGTGCGATAAATACTGCATGTTCGCTCGATAGATGGCGTTGTCCTGGTCTAAATCGCGCTATGGTTTCGTTACATAGCTTAGTATAAGTAGTACTTTTAAAAAATCCTATAATTTCATGTGATAGCGCCATCTACCTCTTGAAATAAATCTCTTTTATTCTAAAAGATATTCGATTCAAAAATTCGACAAATTCAAAATTTTTTAGTTTATTAAAAAAAAAGTTGTTTACGTGCTACTTTAGGTGTACATATTTAGTTTGTTATATATTTAGTTAGTTGCATGACTTGCATGTAAGATAATTTAATTTGTTATATACTTAGAGAAGAAAGAGACCTACAAAAAATAAATGAGATCCCACCAAAAACATTAAATGTAAAAAAAGCCAATCCTCTACGCAATTCCTCCACCGTAAAAAGTTTTGAGATCGCATAGAAGCCAAGTCCTGTTCAACTTTATTTGTAATAATAAATCAATATTTTGTGACTATATCAATAGTTTTATTCACATTACAATAACTTCATGTTTGACTTTCACCTCTCCAAGATATGCTGTATTATATTTGTAGTTTATTGTGCTCATGGCCAAGTCAATATTATTGTAATGTGAATAAAACTATTGATATAGTCACAAAATATTGATTTATTATTACAAATAAAGTTGAACAGGACTTGGCTTCTATGCGATCTCAAAACTTTTTACGGTGGAGGAATTGCGTAGAGGATTGGCTTTTTTTACATTTAATGTTTTTGGTGGGATCAACTTATCTATATTTCCAAGTGCCTATTTTCTTACACATCAAGGATTTAAGGTCAACGACATTCCCCATACACATATTCCGTCACATGCTCCTTTTAAGATTTGTTGTGTTTTTTTTTTTATATTTCTTATTTAGTTACCTATAAGTTCCAAATAAAATAAATATTGCACGAATTTTATGAGCATTTTTTGTAATCGAAAACTATTTCCAAATACGTTGTATCTATACTAATATTATAAAGCTGAAGAGTTTGTTTGTTTATTTGTTTGTTTGTTTAACGCGCTAATCTCAGGAACTACTGGTCCGATTTGAAAATTTCTTTCAGTGTTAGATAGCCCATTTATCGAGGAAGGCTATAGGCTACATTTTATCCCGGTACGGGAAGTAGTTCCCACGGAATGCGGGTGAAACCGCTGGCAGAAGCTAGTCGAAGATAAGTGACGCAAAGTCTGATACATATCACGTTGAGATCTGAATAAGTACCAAGTTCCATACACATACCTCAGTTAAAAATAGTTACTTTTTAATGATGTTACTTGGCAAGTTTTAATAGAAAATTAAATACTTGATTCATTGCGTTTAGTAGGTTTATAACAAGGTGTATGAAAACTTGCCAAGTGACATCATTAAAAAGTAACTATTTTTAACTGAGGTATGTGTATGGAACTTGGTACTTATTCAGATCTCACTTCTTTTATAGGCGAAGCATTCCCATATTATCGAACTTGGCAGTCTTTCACATTTTTGTTTTGGGTGGGTAACTTTTACTAGTCAATAGTTTAGATATTAGGATCTCACTTCGGCTTTTCCCGTAAGATAGAAATACTAGGCTAAAAATAAAACCTAAGAAAACAGGGTCCCCCTTTTATGGCAGAACTTTTTATGTCATAATCTTATTTTGCATACCAACAGTTGGCATAATCTTCATTTCGCAGAAAATCGTGTGGCATACACTCATTTAGCATACATTAAAAACGCATAATTTTGGCAAGCAGAATTATCTTTAGGCATAAATTTCATATTCATAATACTTATATAGTAGAAACATCATTTCGCAGAAAGTTGCCAGTCAGTATTTCCTTTTGGCACACATTTCATAAAAGTAGTCATTAAAAGGCAGAACTATCATATTTCAAAATGTTTATAGTCAGAATCATCTTTTGGCATAGTTTTGGAATTTTTATTTTCCTGTAAGAAGCATGCAAACAAGCCTGAAGCATGGAAGCATGCAAGTAGGCATGCAAGCAAGCATGCAAGCAGGCATACAGCATGTAAGCAGGCATGCAACATGCAGCAAGCATGGCTTCTGTCACGGCTCCGGTGCTGCGTGGCTCCGGCGGTCCCATGCGAGCTTATCGTCGCAGATGGTTTTCACGCTCACCACCGCAGCTTCGGCTTACTGACCGGCAGAGCCGGCCAGCCTCAACCGCGTCGGCGAGCGTTAAAACTACCTGCGCCTCAGCTCGCAGGCCGCCTCGCCCCTCCGCGCCTACGCGGTTTTGAATTGCACTCTAGGGGTAGGGCAAACAAGACGGTCGTTTTTGCAGCGATTCGTTTTCGTTACTAGCTTCAATTTTTAATACAATGTTTTTTAATTGAAGGTTATAAATGGCAATTTGCTAAATAAATTGAATCTAAATAAAATTCTACCATCTTCATAGTACTCCAAACGAGATTATACCAAATAATGCGAAACTCTAACTATGCCAAAAGCAATTATGCGAAATAAAATTCTGCCATCTTAAAAGTATGCAACTGTAAATTCGGGCATATAAATATTCGGTGAAACAATAATTATGCTAAATATTTTTTATGCCTTAAAAACATTCGTTGAAATAAAATTATGCCAAGTGTGTTATGCCAAATAAAATTCGGCCAAATAAAATTCTGCCAGATAGAAGGAACCCAAGAAAACATTATTTATAAACCTTAATATTTTACTAGACGCAAACTACTTCTAACTGATTATTAGGAAGCCTATTTTCCGCCATTTCCCTATTTTGTTTTGAAAATTGTTTTAATATTTAAAATTGATGGTGTCTGCTAAAGCTAGGTACATGTAATATTAACAAAATTCTAAGCAACTTATGAAAAGATATATCTATATATTACCTGTCTAGCTTTTTCCCAACTATGTAGAGGTCGGCTTCAAGTCTTACCAAACGCAGCCGAGTGTTTCACAAGGAGCGACTGCTTATCTGACCTCCTCAACCCAGTTACCCAGGCAACCCAATACCCCTTGTTATGACAAACTGTCAGACTTTTTAGCTTCTCGCACGGCTTTGACTTAGCCACGCGCTCTTCAAGAAACTTGTTTTAACAAAAGATACATAAATAAATATAAGTATTATAGAAAGTAAAACCATTGCATTTACAAGTGCTGGATGCACTTAGCTAAAATTTGAGAAGTGGATATCCTAAAGAGGAAACTTTTGCAACAGTTTGAACGCAGCCATTCTGGTTCACATGAAATCAGTTTTTAAGTTTAATTAAACCTTGCTGCTGACAGGTCTTTTGAATTTCACGATTGAAGAAAAGGTGAAAAGTACTGTGAAAAATTATTTCACTTTGCAAAAACGTTGGTTTATTTGTTACACCCTACCCTATTTCTAAAAGGGGTTAAAAGATTTAAAATTGGTGGAAATCCAAGTGGTAGCACAATATTCAAATGGAATAATCCGCTATAAACAACAGTGGAATGTTTTCATGGAACTCCTGTCAGGTGAATTGAATTAGGTTTTGCATGGTGAAATTCCTAAAACTATTGATCGAAAAATGAACAGTGTATGAAATAAAAATATATAATTTATTTGGTTTCACTGAGGTTGTGTCATTTTGTGATGTCGAAATTTCATTATTGTGATAAAACATATTTTATACATTATCTTTACGTATATTTTTCGTCTAAAATTATTTTTCTACATTATATTTGCATTTGCTTTCGACTAAGGTATTGTTCCTGTTTTTCGGAAAGCTCATTCATCAAAATTGCAAACACTTATTAAATACAATAATCATTCTTGTTTTGACACATTTTAAATCCGCATTGTTTGTATTCATGTCCATTTTATTATCCTTCTCCATAAACAACATCATCTTATTTTTCATGCCTTTGCCTTCATTTTTCATGGACGCAAATGTTTGAATAATCGTTGTAACCACCAATTAAAGTTTTAAATATGTGTAGGTGTTTACTAAACGATCCGATTGTTATTAGCATAATCATAATAAAGTTATGCTCATGATTATTCATTATTATTCATCAATGCTCAAACTGCGACCAAATAAAGCCGCTACGAAAACGATATCCTTAACTCACATAATAATAATCCATTGTTTATCACAGCACTATTGTACGTAGCTATTCACTTTCGTCGGATCACAGTCTCATAGGTTTTCACTTTGAAATTAAATTTGCTGGTATAGGCTACTCTGGCGCTTCCATTATGAAATTCAATTTAAGGTCAACACGATGCTCCAACGTTGCTAACTATAGCCGGCACTGATAGATGACCTGTCCAACCAGTTTATACTGAAAGAGCGGTTTAACAAAACACTAGCGAAAAAAATTATTTGAAAAACGCTGAAGCCAATTTAATGCTTAGGTACTAATGTTTGGATCATTGTCACAAATGTTTTTTAGGAAAAAAAAATGTGAATTATTTGTAAGTACACGCGTATAAGGGGTCCTTTCCTTGTGCATAAACATAGACTGGAACTATCATTTCTTTTAATATTCACGGATACTGAATGCACTACTGCACTTTGAATGCACTATACAAAAGATAATCCCTTTAGATTCGAAAAAATAACAAAGGTTAGGTAACCAAAAACATTTTTTTTCCTCGAAACTGCTGCAGCTTCCCAAAAATACACGATACATCTGTGCATCTGTGGATATACATCTGTGGAATTTTATTTCTCTGTGTTTATTTTATTGTGCCTATTTTAAGAGACCTCAAAGGTTGCAAACTCAAAACGTTTCACGATAACTTGTGAAAATAACGTTTTTCAAGGGTTTTTTTTCCTGGTATGCGGGTGAAATTTTATTTATGGAATCTCGTATACCTTCCTAAAAATACTTTCACGAGTCGTACAGAGTTTTAATTATATTCTTATTGTAGGTATGTCCATGGTATACGTGGAACCCTCTGAATTCCTATCACCACATTCTATCAATGGAACATATAAGTCCACTAGTCTTCGTTGGGGAGTTTGTTCGCCACTACGTGAAGGGTGGGCGTTTCGGGGGTTGTCTTTCATATATTCCTGACGTTCAAAAAGTTCTGTTTTGCCAAGTTTGAATTAACGATTTTTTATTTTAATTGAGTCAGTTCAGTTGTTGTAGGCAGCTTCATGTCCGTGTACATGGGGTGTGTGCGTTTCGTCGAGACAGATAAACAAATTAGGCGTGGGTGTGTCCGGTCATTTGTGTCAGTTCGGGTTGGCTTTAACATGACTCGCTCGTTAACCTGTATGATGACAAACGTTTGCCTTAATAAGTTATGTGAACTAAAAATCTTTTGAAAATGCTTATGATTTTCTTGGTACAATTTTATTCGATCGAAGTTTTGTAAGTTTTCTACCACTCCTGAATTTGGTTGGATTCTTACTGCAGTACGAAAATTAATTGACATTTAAATCTTCGGACTTCTTATGCTCACTTGCAAATCGCTTAGAATAAGGCCACTTTTGAAACATACAATTTTCATTAAATTGTAGTCATAATCAGTACAGTAAACATCGCATGACCAGGTATTAACTTAGTCTTCCTGCACGTATATTAGTTACGATGTAACAATCTGATAATACATATGCTAGAACTCAAGCAATATTACAAACACGCCCTTCAAACGCACAATCTGAACTCTACAACCAATCAACTATAAACCCAACCAAGGAAAAAAGCAAATTAATTAAAAACCAATTACCGTGAAGTTGGTCTGTTGACAGACGCCGCGGCCGCAGAGCAGCTTGCGAGCTGATCGCTGGAAGTTCCTCGTCATCAAGCAGTATACTATGGGGTTTATTGCTGAGTTCGCATGACCTGTTGAGAAAAAGGGTAAAATAAGTAAGATAAACTTTGGTAGTCATTACGCGTTGCAAGAAGCCAGAAAGTGTGACAAACAGTCTTTCTAAGGGGCATCATATTGATCGGGTAGCTGGGTTGAGGAGGTTAGCAATCTCTCGTTAAGACTGGAAGCCGACCCTAATATAGTTTTGGAACTGCCTATGCTCATGATGAAGCAAGGAAATCTTTCTATTGTCCAGGGCAAAACAGAGCCTTTTGTAAAACAGAGGCGAAAAGGGCGTTCGTCAACAAAATTCTTATACTTAGGCTAAAATCTTGTTTTTGTTTTTGAACCAATTACCTCTGGGTAAGAAATCTAGTTCACTCCCTTCCATTATAATTTAGTTCATGAATCTCATCCTGTATGTTTGCTACGCGTGTCATAAATCACACTAATATTATAAACGTGAAAGTATGTTACTTTGTCACATATAGACCACTGTGCATAATTCAATGAAACTTTACACTAATAAAACAAGTAATAACTTATAACAACAAAACTATTACAAACAACATAGCTATTTTTCTCGATACGGAATGGTGATTGTTCCGATACCAGGCCATATATTTTCTTTCATAACCCCAGAAAACAATCACATAAAATAAACGATATGAAAAATTTATATTCAATAAAATTCAGTGTCACGATTCTTGACCAATTTTCACAATATTATGCGGGTCAGACGTGAGAGGAATCATATCAATCAGATTGAGTAGCCACAAAGTATTTAATATTCATATTAAACCGACATCTCCCAATTCACTCATCTATACTAATATTATAAAGAGGAAAACTTTGTTTGTTTGTTTGGTTGTAATGGATTAACTCAAAAACTACTGGACCGATTTTAAATATTCTTTCACCATTAGAAAGCTATATTATCTGCGAGTAACATAGGCTATATTTTATCCCGGTGCGGTAGCTCCCACGGGACGCGGGTGAAACCGCGGGAAAACGGCTAGTAACCTACATAATTGTGTTAATTTTGAAATACGTAAAATTTTAATGACCAACTTTAGTAATCAAGTTATCACATTTTCTGAGAAGCTGTCTAGATAGAGATAAATATTAAGTTCTAAAATGTGTTTTAATATTGTCTTAGATATTTCGACATAATTTGACATTTAGAAAAATCTGAAGAACGTGCCGGTAATTTTTACTAACCTTGTTGATATTTTCGCTAATCTTGTTACCTAAATAAAAAAAAGCTTCTAAAATGTTCGTTTGGCTATCCGAATTTTCAATATCTATATTTTACGTAAGTTTATTAAAAAATCGTTATGAGGCAAATCTTAGTGAAAAGCATGTAAGCGTAAAGGGTATATTTCCTATCTGGACTAGTTTAAATACCTACTATGGTAAAGAGATATTCAATCATTCCATATTGAATCCGAATACAAATCTTGTTCTAGTTCACATTGCTAGAATTCCCATATTTTCTTTAAAGCAAAGCTTCAGTCCGTGTGTTCACGATTCTATTTTCTGCTAAAACATATCTACTGAAATATATCTAATGCACTTTTGTTATTCTCTGTGTAAATGCAGGTGCACGACAAAGCCTAAAAGCAAGTTTTACATATGAAAGAGCCTGAAAAAGGAAAAAGGCTATAACTTTACTGGGCAATGCAAAAACTTTTTTTTGTTTTTGCTATGCAAAAAATAAGTTATAGAAGGCAGACGACTTTAGAGTTTAGCGAAGATATAAAAAAATATGTTGAGGAATAATGAGATCACGGCTCTTATTTGACGTTTAAGGCAAAATGTAAAAAAAAAAAATCCCGCTCAGAACGTGACATTCACATTACAAGTAAAGCAAGTACCTCCGGAGTACAAAAGATAATAAAAAACATATTCAAACGAGTACGAATTCATACATTTTCACACGTAAAAAACGTCGGTTCTCAAACACAAAATATTAATTAAAAGTGTTAACTGGTAACTGCGTACATTTCCCGGGATTTCATTACGTCATTAATGTAAACGCTAATGGTTTCAGCCTATATATTTTGTTCGGCAAACAAAATGAAAATTAATACGTCTTTTAAAAGTTTTCTAGTAATTTTCATAATAAAGCTTCAAAAGTTAAATGAATTCCCGTGAAATTTTGCTAATTTGTAATTATCTTCCTTTTCCTAACTTCAATAGGATCGGCTTTTAGTCCAACGCGACTGCCTATCTTACGTCATCACATAACCTTTTCCCAATTATGTTGGGGTCGGCTTTGGTTCCTGTACCCGAATTAAAATCCGTCTAATCTCCCTGTTCATGGCAAAAGTATCTACATCGATGCCCTAAAAACGTAGCAAAGAAACCAACGGACTTTAGCATTCTTAATATCAGTAAGAATTTCCACTTACCAATGAACAGTGCATACGGCAGAAACATGCTGAGATCCTTAGCATTGACTAGATTGACATCCAGTAGGAGCTGCATGATGTTGTACGGCATCCAGCACATTGCGAACAACACAGCAAGCAGTAGCAGGATCCACGCCACGCGCTTCCTCTCCTTCATCAGTCTTAGACCCTGGAAATGCTTAATTATGTTACTAGCTACCTGAAGTTCAATGACCTAAATTCGAGAATGTTTGCGTAAGTTCTAGAAAATTCGAGACGGCCACTTGAGTTTTTTATTCTAGGTTATCATCTTTATAGTCTAGTTTATAGTTTTTATACTCTAGGTCGTGGTGGCCTAGTGGGTAAAGAACCAATCTCTCGAGTATGAGGGTGTGGGTTCGATTCCCGTTCAGACTAGTACCAATGCAACTTCTCTAAGTTTGTATGTACTTTCTAAGTATATCTTGGACACCAACGGCTGATTGAAAGGTGAAGGAAAACATTTTGAGGAAACCTGGACTATATAGTCTAAAATCACCAACTCGCATTGAGCAAGCGTGGTGATTAATGCTCAATCCTTCTCCGTGTGAGAGGAGGCCTGAGCCCAGCAGTGGGACGATAAAAGGGCTGTAACAGTAAAGTCTAGGTCAGACATCGATAACACTCAAATAACTACCAATTGATTCGAGTGTTTTCTTCAACACGTTGAACGCCAAGTGTCCGACACACAATAGTTTTTCTATTATGTCTGGAACAGATGGCGTTCAAAGCCTTAGCTACGTTTGCCTACGTAACAATGATTTGATTCTTCTATCGATTTTTGAGGTTAGGCCAAATTATTTTATTAGGTGTTATGTTTTTGAGAGAAACCTGCTGCACTTTCATTTGATTCATTGCTACTACTGAGCAATTTAAGAAAATTTTGCGTATGTAAGTACGTTAATGGTTTAAAATTAAAATAATATCGGATAATTTTATGGCTATATTGTAATAGACGGCTTATCTATCTATACTACTCATTGACTACACATGAACTTCAACATACACTTTGGGAAATAAATTACTTTTCAATTTAGCTCTAAAGTAATAAATATAAAATGTGTAATCTGTCTGTAATTATACGCCACAACTGCGGGAAATTGCAATGCGGCTTAGTGTCAGAAATATCTACTGTGAATGCATTCTCTGTGCGGTCTCTCACAAAGAACTCTGCAAGGTATTATTTCTTTTGCATTTCATGAGACGGGGAATATTGTGAGGTTTCTACCTCTATATTCTGATGTGATAATATGTATTGTCATAAGTAAAAATATTGCGTTATTTCAACAATGCAGCTGTTATAAATATTATCTAAAAAATATGTTTGAATTTTTGACAGCTTAGGTATGTATAGAAAATAATGTCAAACCGATATATTTATTTCTTATCTGATGATTGGAAAATCGGCCCTTTGTCTTTACTTGAAGCCATAAATACATTTTATAGACATTTGCTATTATTGTCCATATTCTAAAATAGATCTTTGAAAATGAACTTAAAATTAATAATGAACTAAGTTGTGGGTCTATACTTACTAACTTTAATTTGATTGATGTTTTACTGTGGGAAATAATTATTATAAACTGAAACTTATTTTATTTTACCAAATGTATTTTTTTGAGAAAGGTTTCTGATTCATCTCATGTCTTACCGATTTCATTTCATAGCTTTTTCTTTCTTTTTCTCTCTCTATTTTAATAATAATGTTTTAACTAAGCAAATAAGTTTTCGGTTAGCCTACATTGTTGTCACATTTTTCTCTAAATATTATAGTTTTACTTATTGAATATTCAAAGTTACTTTATTTCGTAATAAATATGTCATGTACTATGTATGTGTAATCAACCCAAAAATATTCAGATTTTATTATAAACGAGAACAATACTAAATATAAAATATATCTCCGACCTTTTTAGATTTTGGCATTAGTAAGATATACTTATTTATATAATGAGGTTTATTTTAACGACTAACGAGTACCGGGAGAAAAAACCTCACGTTTTTAACGTAAAAATAAAAAAGAAGTGATACATTTTTGCGGATCAAAATTCTCGTTTTTTTTCACAATCACGTCTAACATTCAAGTTAAAATGTAGGTTATACTTAGTCTCCATATTAATTATCATGCAAAAATAGAACCCATTTATCTACCTCTATACTAATATTATAAAGCTAAAGAGTTTGTTTGTTTGTTTGAACGCGCTAATCTCAGGAACTACTGGTCCGATTTGAAAAATTCTTTCAGTGCTAGATAGCCCATTTATCGAGGACTACTTTTTATCCCGGTACGGGAAGTAGTTCCCACGGGATGCGGGTGAAACCGCTGGCAGAAGCTAGTAATAGATATTTTTGATAGCAGTCAATGCAAAGACTATAAAACCACTTGACTGCGCATACAGTGCCCCGACGCTCGCCAAACGTTAGCGATTTTGCTCATAATATAAGGCTACGATCCTAGTAAAAGCTTTAGTTGTGACCAAGTCTATGACCTGTGTACGCGCTAAATTACTTACTGGGGATTTTATTAAGTAAAGAGTTTAAAGATGCCTACATGCGCGGTGAAATGGTGCGGGAAACAATCCAGGACATCTAGTTACAAAAAAGATGGCATTACTTTTCATCGATAAGTATCAATACCAAAATTTGGCTTTGATTTAATTATATTACGAAATACCACAGGGGTCTATTTAAATTGGTGATTGGTGAACCGCGCTCACGCTCGTTGATGTCCTTTGGGAAAGTCCCTTTCTTTCATTAAGATATTCTAATACGTCCATCTCTTTCTTGCCCTTTGTATTCCTATCGAAGAAATTTGGGCTGTTACCTTTAAGGATGAAGTGGATATCGATATAATAGTACATTTGCATTAATTAAAAAATATGTTTTATTTTGGCCAATGAGTTAATTAACTGTCCATAGCGACGTTACAGACGGCTGTGCCTGGTGCCTCCACAAATTAATAATACCGATTATTTTATAAGATCGGTTTTAAAATCCCTGGTTGGATATGATCTATTTCCGGATATTAATTTTCATCAATATAAAACATAATCCACGAATCATTTGATTGAATTGATTATCGATTATCGTTTTTTAACAAAAACAATCAGGACCCTAAAATATTAATTCGAAAAACTTATACTAAACTGCCACATTTTAAGAGTCAATAATTTTCTTGTACGGAGTCCTTTTTAGTAATACACAGATTTTTATTAAACATTCTTATACGATTTTTACTGAGTATTTATTACTACGATGAAATACATTTTATTGATATTTTTTAATTGAAAGAGAGCCATCCCTTGCTGGGCGTACTCGTGCAACTCGACCTTGAACTGACCAATAGTAGCCGCGAATTATGCCGCGTCCCCCGGCCCGCAGTGGTGAGTCGTGTTCTTAGAAGAAATTGGCGAGTGCGCTCTCTAGTGGTTATTTACTTTATGAGTCAATGGTTAGACTAGTAAAAATTTCACTTGTATAAATCAGGGTTCATGAGAAGATGAGAAGCAGCTCGGTGACAGACGGACGGGCAGACGAACATCGAGCATCAACGAAGCATCCGAATCTTAGCTTTTCCCTTCGAAAAAATATCTGACCGAGTTTTTGTAGTTAGTTGTATGCGTATTTATATAGAAGTAAATATTGTTTGATACCTATCTAAAAAACATTGTGTGGGTGCTAAATCCACAATGTATCATAACAACGAACTAAACTAAAACATACACCTGAGTTATTTCGTATTTATTTCTAACTCTATTAATAGTCAGCTAAACATTATTTTATTTTTTATTGTGCCCAGTCTACTCAGGTTCAGACAATAACCATTATTTAATTTCAAACACACGTGTTAGTTTTTTATTATATCATATAAAAAAATCCTCGTATATTTTTCTCCTTTAAAAAGGGACGAATATAAACTATGTTTATAACAAAGTTTTAACTACCTACTACAGTCCACCTACAGTCCACTCGCTTTAGACTCAGAAAATTATAAAATGACTAGCCGTTCCCCGCGGTTTCACCCGCGTCCCGGTGTATTTTTTGCCGCCCTGGTACATGGTGAGCAGTAGCGTCTACACTCGGTATTGGTATACTCATATAAGTTATGCTACCCTGGTACATGGTGAGCAGTTGCATCGAAATTTCGTTATTGGTATACTTATACTCCGGTAAATTCTGCTGTCCTAGTACTTTACTTTTGTGGTTCTGCGGCATTCCGTAAGTTGGTTTTTGTCTAATCACTCCCGTCCCGGGAATCAGGGGTGGACTACCCCTGACATTTAGGGGGATGAAAAATAGATGTTGGCCGATTCTCAGACCTATTCAATACGCTCACAAAATTTCATGAGAATCGGTCAAGCCGTTTCGGAGGAGTATGGGAACGAAAACTGTGACACGAGAATTTTATATATTAGATAGGTGCTGTAGTAGAGTCCAAGTGAACCTGCAAAGTTAGTGTGTGTTTTTAATTAGAAAAAAAGAATATATAATAACGGGTTTCGAATCCACATTGTACTTTAAAAATAACACAACCAAATGATAAAGAATTTGAAATTCAAACGCTTTGGCAAAAATTGTATATTTCCCAAAGGATCTACCTTTATAAACAAACCACAGCTGCAGAGAATTAATGCAAGTAATGTTTACAATATTTCAGAACTTTCCATTGGGAATAATTTGCATACCTACTGCAAAGTCCATGAATTTAATTCTAACTTTGACTAACTTCTATTCACGGCTTCTATTAATTTGAGTAGCCTCTCGTTAGTTATATGTGTGTACATATTTTATTTTATAGAATTATCTTTGTCAGTCTGTTGCGCATACAACATTCTTTTATGTATACTTCTAATACAATACGTTAAACTGTAGGTCCCGGCTGTCATTGAACATCCTTGGCAGTCGTTACGGGTAGTCAGAAGCCAGTAAGTCTGACACCAGTCTAACCAAGGGGTATCGGGTTACCCGGGTAACTGGGTTGAGGAGTAGGGTGTGTCACTATTGTATGGAGAAAAAAAAAGTGTGTTATTTCTTTGCGTAATACCTCTCAAAAGTTGAAGGGCAACAAAAGTAACTAGAAAATGTCAAAAAATTTCAGACTTTAATATACTTTTGGCTCGCTCAAGCGACATCAATGACTGAAAAAAAAAATATTTTACTGTAAAGTTCTAAGTCGGTTCTTATGTAATTTTTTTCACATACCTTTGTACCAAATCACGTGTATCTTTAAATACATATGTGAATAAGGAGATAAAATGATAACAAGTAAAAATAATTAAGTTTATATTATAAAAATACGTTACTTAAAATCTGTTTTTGAGTTGAATTTTGGCATTATTTGCCTAGAATTTTGCTTGCAAGCAAAAATACAAAAATAATATTTTTAAAAATTTAGATGAAGGAAATATCGACAAATTTGACTTTCCATAGCTTCCCCGCCACACTCAGTCTGTCGAAAGATGTGTTAAGTCGACAACGGAACAGGAGTTGACAGGGAAACTATGGAAACTCGAATTTCTCAATATTTCTTTAATCTAAGTACAATTTTTTTAGATCATCTGTCTCCCAATTACGCAATAGCGGAGGTTCTGTTAAAACCAGAGACTTGTCTTGCCAATCAATCATGTCGTAATAATTTTGGCATTCAAAGTAAATTTTTGGAATAACAGAAGATCTCATCATCGTCGCTTGTCGCAAAGGGCGAGCTTTTATAATTCTTCTGCAACCAAGTTCTCTTATATGCTTGTTGTTATCGGTTACCATCGATAGCAATAAGTTTTCTTGGTGATTGAAATATGCGTTCCGCTCTATTACTGGATCCAATAAAGCCTTTATGTCTTCAGATAGATATCTTGAGCTTTTAATAAGAAACCACAAATTTCTAGCTCCGTCTTGACATGAGCTGTTTATTTTAATGTGAAACCAAGTTGGACTGCATGTTTTGCAGATATAATTGCCATTAAAATCAGTTCATTTGTCGTCAGCTCTGTAGAAACATACAGTCGTAATATCCTATTAGCATCCGTGAGTCATCTAGCATGTGACATTTTACCAGGATACCGTTTTGCTAAATCGTAGCTAACCGATCCGGTTGACACTGCCACACACAATATTGTTGATCTGAGCTAAATTTTATCATTGATAGGTCTAGTAAACAAACGGCGATTAATTCAAATTTAGTGATTTCTCTATTTTCACAAGTTTTTAGCAATTTACCAATAGGTCCTGAAAATGCTCTCGCGTATAAGTAGGTATTAAAAATAACGGACTGTCAAAATTAGTATTTTTTTCACTCGGTCGTATGATTAACGATGCATTTATCATAAAATAACTGTTTAAGTGCATAGAAGTAAGAAATATAACCTGCCAATGCCGAAACAGATTTCACTATTTTTATAAAACTTCAAGGTCGTTGAGCGAGCTATAAGTAGGTATGTATAAAAAAAATATAAATGCCACTTTTAATGACACTCAAGATAGCAACTTTTGAGAGGTATTAAATGTAAAAATTCGGAAGTTGAAAAAAATGACACACCCTATTGAGGAGGTCAGATAGGCAGTCGCTCCTTGTAAAGCACTGGTACTCAGCTACATCCGGTTAGACTGGAAGCCAACCTTAACATAGTTGGGAAAAGGCTCGGAGGATGATGATGAGGATGATTCGATGACTTCTAATACAAGAAAGAGGAAACATTTTGTTTGTTTGTACCCTAATCGCTCGAAGCTACGGAACCAATTTGAACATTCTTCCACTGTGAGAAAGCCACACTCTTCCCAAGTTACATTTACAAGTTAATAGGCAATAGTTCCCACGAGACGCGGGCAAAACCGCGGAACAAAGTCTAGTACTCACATAATATTTTGGCATTCATATTTTTAGCGGACTTAGCACAAAAAGTGATCGATAGAAATAGACGGATATCTATGGAGGAGGCCTTTGCCTAGCAGTGGGATAGTATAGGCTAAATAAAAAAAATATAGGATCATGATACAAATACATAAATTCAAAAGGGTATAACACTTTTTAAATTATAAATAATTGAACTCTTTCAGTAGCTAAGGAGGTACCAGCCCTCGCGGTGCGTTACAATTTTTATCAGAAAATTATTCAGCCCAACAAGAAGCAAAAGAATTTTCTAAAGTTAAATCTGTAAACATAATAAGTATAAAAATAACAATTGAACCTTTATATGTATTTACATTACCACGGTTTAATTCTACGTAAGCCTTGCTTAATCAAGCTAAAAGCAACTCATTTGCATGTAGATATTTTTCTATATAATACTCTTGTTTACCTTTGAAACTTTCAGAAGTACGAAGCAACTAGACAAAAGATTTTGCAGAAAATCTGTCAGGAAAATCAGGAAGACTGTCTTTCGTTTTGACATACAAAATATTATTAACACTGTTCTCAGAATTACTAGCAGAGCTTCTCTGCAAAATTGGCAGAAGCTAGATCAAAATCTTGGAAAGCCGGTTAATAAACTGGGACCTTAGTTTTGGCTTTCTATTTTTTTTTTTTTATTTCTCTCGTCGTCAAGATAAAGTAATTTACATGTTTGCTGTTAAACGCTGATATTGGACTATAATAATATTAGCATTCCTTCTTGAAACTTCAAACGATTTTTTCGTTAATACTACGTTAAAGCGACACCTGTCGGCACGTTTGTAAACCTTCTTTATTACCCAAACATTTCATGTAAAAGTATATGTGGATGTTAGAAATCGTTTACGCTAACAGCCAGATATTTTAGAAGAAACACGAAAAATGGTTTCAATTTTACAAAGTATTACGTGTCACAAAAATGTGCTACTTCGGGTTACATAAAGTTTAAAGGGTTCCGTACCTAGACCGTATATCAGGGCCCTACTAGTTACCGTACTATAACAGTCGTGGTGGCCTAGTGGGTAAAGAACCAACCTCTCGAGTATGAGGGTGTGGGTTCGATTCCAGGTCAGGCAAGTACCAATGCAACTTTTCTAAGTTTGTATGTACAGTCAACTTCAGGTCAGTGGTAACAGTTTTATAGGAAAATCGTACTTATTACTATTGAGTTAAGGTGCATGAGAGTTACCACTAATGTGCAGCTTACTGTACTTTCTAAGTATATCATAGACACCAATGGCTGATATAAAGGTGAAGGAAAACATCTTGAGGAAACCTGGTATATATAGTCTGAAATCACCAACCCGCATTGAGCAAGCGTGGTGATTAATGCTCAATCCTTCTCTGTGTGAGAGGAGGCCAGTGCCCAGCAGTGGGACGATAAAAAGGCTGTAACAGTAACTATTTACCGGGCTGTATCACATAAACCACGATAGCTGGACAGTAAACTTTTCACAGATGATTATGTATTTCTATGTATGTATTTCTACCGTAATAACAAATACTAAAAACTGGATCGAGACAAATATTTAAGGGGGCTCACATACAACAAACGTACATTTAGTAATAAAATACATCTACCTATACTTATAATAAATCTGTAGAGAGGTCAATTCTGTACATTAAATATATTTCCAAAATATCTATCAGGGGGTGAATAGTGATCGATACTGATGCCAAAAATGCAATCAGTAAAAATTTTGTCTGTCTGTCTGTATGTTCGTTATGGAAACAAAAACTACTCGACGGATTTTAATGAAACTTAGCACAAATATTATTAACTTAGCACAAATATTATACTTTTCATCACGCTACGATCAATAGGAGCAGAGCAGTGATAGGAAATGTTGAGAGAACGGGAGAAGTTACTCCATTTTTTAAGCTTTCGTCACGTGTGCAGCCTTAGTGGTTAAAGCTAAGTAGTAATAGGCTAGGTACGCATAGATTTAGATAAAATTGGATAGGCTGGTGATTTTATTATTTCCTCTCTTTGCACAAAGTCCGAATCTAACGCGGACGAAGTCGCTGGCAGAAGCTAGTCTTTAATAAATAAATACATTTTGCACGTTTTATAGATACAAAGGTAGAACGGAGCCTTTCATGCGCGAGTCCGACTCGTAGTTTGCCGGTTTTTTTGGTTCCTTTCTGTGATGTAAAATCTTATTACGTAAGTTTTAGGTATTTTCTGGAGCAACCGGAGTTTGTAATTATGAGCGTGTCACGTAGCGAGCTCACAGAATAAACAAGAATATTTGCTTGAAAAATATTTCATAAATTCAAAATTGTTAATAAAATACAGCTGAAAATGTTTAAAGACATTTCATTAAAAAAAAACTTCTCAAGTTCCTATAGCGGTCTGTAATCAGCTTATTAGCGTTGTTTTATTATTTTTAAATTATGGCACATAATGATAGGAAAAATCTTACTTAAAAATCGGAAGTCTTTGTGCCAAGCAAAATTGAACACTAATGCAGGTGAATAATGTTCAAAGTTGCTAGACACTCACAAGAAAAAAATAAAGCATATAATTCTGATATCGCTGTGTGATTAATCATTGAAAATGTTAGCAGAAAAGTCTCCATATACAATCATCCTCTGCCTTAATTTTTTTTAATCACTGATTAAAAAAAATAAGGCAGAGGTAGGACAACAAAACAAAATGATCACAGTTAATTAAACATTAAACAATTAACAGTTGAAAGGCTAAAATCATATAAAACTCCATTCATATAAACTAGCAATGCCTTATGGCATCTTCCAATTTCAGCAGTGGCCAAAAGGACTGTACCTATTGTCGTGCAGTCACGTAATAACAGTATAATAAGGTACAAACCTGCTGCATACTAACGTTTCCCTCGTCGATGTCGAACGGAGGCCGCACCGAGCAGAGCGTGCGCCCCATGCATGCGTACGACATTATTGTTATTGAACCTAGAAATAAATGTTTCATTTAGTGAAAATATTTTCTAAATAGGAACGGATATTAAACAAATATTAAGACATTTTTGCCCAATATTATTGAACGGGGCCTATGCCAAGAAAATCTTGTAACAGAATAATTAACAAAATTACTATATCGGTTGTACCTACCTACCTACAATTAAATAAGTTTGAAACTACGATTTATACCAAATCATAAGTAGGTATCTCTTAAACAGACGTTCTACTAACTGCCAATTTCCAGCGGTACCTATGTTGTTAATTTTCCATAAAATATTTACCAACTGCCTTATAACATGAGAGGAATAATCATTTAAATCCAACGTCAATGTACAAGGGGAATACCTTTTAACTCTGCACACATCCTACGTTCATTTTAATTAATGGCGTCCATGGCCGATTTCGGCCACGGCGGCTGTTCTCATTTAAGGAGATCAGCCAGCTGCGCAGGACATATTATAGTGTATGAGCATTTGCGCAGACACAGGTGCACTCCCTGTTCCTTCACTCTCATAACCCGATGGGATGGCAATCCGATACGTCGGGTAAGAGATCAGGCGCAGGACCGACATTTACGTGCTCTCCGATGCACGGATGAATTAATCACCAACTTCCAAACTACGGGCTGCTTTGTGAAAGTTTAAGAAAACCCACAAAGCGATTTCGGCCCGACCAGAGAATCGAACTCGAGACCTCGAGTACAGCAGCCGCGCTTGCGACCACTAGACCAACGAGGCAGTTAACGTTACGCTACGCTACGTTCATAAATTAATGTTTGAACTCAAAAAGATCAATATCTCATCAAAACCATCGACAATGAGTGATAACTGATAATTTTATTAAGAGACATTAATATTAATGTTCCAAGTATCGAAAGATTTACGGGATCTGAAAAGTATTAACGTGGTTTGAGTGTTAATTTCGATTTGAATGCTGCATTGTAATCTATTTGATCCAATATATTTTGAAGCTGAAGAATTACTTAGAAGAAGTACTTATCTAATCAGTGGGATTTATAATCGGATTTGAAAAAATCTTGGGTTTTGATAGGTTTTTTATCAAGGTATATTCATGTTAATACACGCTGAAGATATTGTTTGTTTAGTTGGCTGCATGTCTTCATCTTTGAAAAAACAGGTCCGATAAGATAATTATTTGTATGTTAAATAGCTCATTTAGCAATTAATATATGATTGCATGCAGAATTATCCACGGGACCCAAGAAAAGCCGTGTGCGGAAGCTGATTTAATAACATAACGCTGTGACAAAAACCAAGGACGACCGTATGATTGGAAAACTGCAGGTTTCAGTCTAGTAATTGCTCCCCTGGGGCATATATACAGGCGATAAATCTGTCTCTCAGTTTTGTACGTCATCTTTTGCACAGAGGTTGTTAATTGCTATTGTACGGGAAAACCCAGCGGAAATACTAGTATGAAAGCGTTCTAAAAATATTCTTTGTGGAAGGCTTACATGAAATGAAGTACAAAAATATTTATGTTGGTATTTTTGGATAATCCAAACTAAAATTGGTATTGACAGAAAGATATTAATACCCTAAAGATATAGTGTAATTTTTTTTTTTTTGTTGTACTAGGATAGTTTTTTTTTTTTTTGTCGTAAATATCTGTGTATATAACTATGTAAATACCCTTTGAAACAAATGGAATGTGAAAAGACTAACCAAAAAGTGAAATCAAAGTTAAACTATTTTTTATACAGCTGTATTCCTATATAGCAGTCAAAATATCCAACAAAGTCTGCATTGCGATTGCAACGAGCAACTATCTATGTATCTCAGTTTGAAAGCTTGCCACATAGCAATTTGCAGAACTCCCGAACATTGTTCAACAAACGTGAGTAACCATTAAATCTGGAAGCTGTTGAGATGCATTGTCAATAGCAGAACGTTTGGTTATGGTCAGTGCAGAAATTGTACGTGAAACTAGCTCCAGCCCGCGGTTTCACCCGCATCCCGAGGGAACTGCTTTCTGCTCTAGGATAAAAAGAAACCTGTAACTTTTACGTATGTTTCCCTTTTTCAGGCGTTGTAAATGTGAGAGCTTATAATTTTTATTTATCTCATCATCATCATCATCATCATCCTCCTGCCCTTATCCCAATTTTATTTGTGGTCGGCGCAGCATGTTTTCTTCTTCCATACTCTTCTATCTGCCGTCATTTCAGTAACATTCTTTCTTACCATATCTACTTTCACACAATCCATCCATCGTTTCTTTGGTCTTCCTCTTCCACTATATCCGTCCACGTTCATACTCATCACCTTCCTCACAACATGACTCTCATTCCTCCGCATCACGTGCCCATACCACGACAGCCGGTTTCCACGCAGTTTTTCTGATACCGGCGCTACTTTCAAACTTCCTCTTATATACTCATTCCTCACTCTATCTATTCGCGTAACTCCACACATACCTCTTAACATTCTCATCTCTGCCGCATGCAATTGTCTTTCATTCGTCGCTTTTGTGGGCCAGCACTCTGATCCATACAAGACAGCAGGCCTGACCATACTCTTGTAAATTTTCCCCTTAAGTTTAAGGGGAATACGAGAAATAATATTTTTTATTTATCTATACTAATATTATAAAGCTGAAGAGTTTGTTTGTTTGTTTGTTTGAACGCGCTAATCTCAGGAACTACTGGTCCGATTTGAAAATTTCTTTCAGTGTTAGATAGCCCATTTATCGAGGAAGGCTATAGGCTTACATTTTACTTTTTATCCCGGACCGGGAAGTAGTTCCCACGGGATGCGGGTGAAACCGCTGGGAGAAGCTAGTTCATTATATTCTGTACAAGCCTATTTTTAACCCCCGACGCAAAAACGACGGGGTGTTATAAGTTTGACGTGTGTGTGTGTGTGTGTGTGTGTGTGTGTGTGTGTGTGGGTGGGTGTATGTGGCATCGTAGCTCCCAAACGGATGATCCGATTGTAATGCGGTTTTTTTTGTTTAAAAGGAATGTCATTCGGGAGTGTTCTTAGCTATGTTTGGTGGAAATCGGTTCAGGTCTTCAAGGTCATCAGCTCGTTTGTAAGGTGTGATAGGAATGTTACACGCTCAGTTTACTTGCAAGCATATGTGGGATCTGAAATTTGAAACACTAATGTCTTCTGGAACCACTGAGCTGGTCTGCTGTTAGGGCACGAAGATAGGAGACGTAAAAAAGAAAAAAATAACTTTTAACACTACGTAAGTACCAACTAAAGCATGTCAGACTAAACTAAATTTTGACGTGTCGGGGGACCGCTTTTTACCTTCAAAAATACTTACATAAATCAAATGATAGGTACCTACCTAATTACAACATTCGTATATAAAAAAAACACGAATCTTAATTAGATAATTAGAGCGGTCCCCCGACACGACAAAATTTAGTTTAGTCTGACATGCTTTAGTTGGTACTTACGTAGTGTTAAAAGTTATTTTTTTCTTTTTATAGGGTTTAGCGTTTTTAACCTTTTGTCATAATAATTGCGTACTTTTTTTGGGTCGGGGGTTTTTTTAAATTTATAATTTAATGCTGTTTTATGAGCTATATATTTCTGAAAAGTTAATCCAAACCTCCACATGTTTTATAATATTTCAGACCAAAAACATACATATGAAATGTGCCAAGTCTCTCTATGTATTAGTAGGTATTTTATTCTCTGAGATGTTAGGAGGTGTAAAATGGGATAAAAGCCAGCATATAGTGCGAACCAATATACATTTTCTCTATTACCATTATCACTAGCAATATTGTTCTCATTCATACACAAAAGAATAAGATTTGGAATTAAATCGCATCGTTCGAATAAATGATAGATTTGATACTGCAGAAGAAATCCTTTGTTGTTTAAAATGAATGTTTATTGGGAACCGATGCCTCTGTTTCGCATAGAAAGTGCTTATTTTTTAGTATTAGGATTTACGATGTGAACGATGTGTTACGTGATTCAGTTTTGATTGATTTGTACATATGGTAATCGTATTTTTCACTTATTTTATTAAGAAAATATTTTTCGGTGATATGTAGTTTTTTTGTTGATTGCAGATTTAGTGAATCAGTCAATGCAATATATACCTATCATAATCTTATGGGAGATATAGTATTTCAGCTCTACGATTTTATGATTTTTAAAACTTTTTACTATAAGGGAATTTCTAAGATTGGGTTTCTGTTGGGACTTTTGCTTTAGCAAATACTGTTACTGTTACAGCCTTTTTATCGTCCCACTGCTGGGCACAGACTTCCTCTCACACGGAGAAGGATGGAGCATTAATCACCACGCTTGCTCAATGCGGGTTGGTGATTTCAGACTATATAGTCCAGGTTTCCTCGAGATGTTTTCCTTCACCTTTTTATCAGCCATTGGTGGCTAAGATTTACTTAGAAAGTACATACAAACTTAGAAAAGTTGCATTGGTTGCCTGACCTGGAATCGAACCCTCGCCCCCCTTTAGCAAATGTCAGTACTAAAAATAAATAGCAAAAATAATTAGTAAATTTTTTTTACCTAACTGTTGACTGAAATATTTGGCTACAAAATAAAAAAAAAAAAAAACACTTCCATGAAACAATTTACCATCTCATAAACAAACCGTGATCAAATAAATCTACAAACTGAAAAAGCTGCCTTTTTCCTAACACACCATTACATTACTATTCAAATGTTATAGGGTTCATGTAAACATGACATAAAAACCAATAAAAAAAGGGAAAGTTCTGCCATATGATATTGAAAATAGCTACAATTCCGAATGTTTCGGTCACAAGGTATTGCGTGAGAAAGGGTGTTTCTTGAGAAAGTCAGAAGTGTTTTCTTACAAGCGAACTTTTAGCATTCTGCGCGACTTCTGGCTTCTTAAGTAAGGGTCGTTTATTTACCATCATCTCCCGAGCCTTTTCCCAACTATGTTGGGCTCGGCTTCCAGTCTCACCGAATGCAGCGCGACTGGCGACTGCCTGTCTCCTACCTCCTCAACCCAGGCAACCCAAAAAACCGAAGGGTCGTTTGTTTATAATTTTTATATACCTCTAGATCTGTATTATATATTTTTTAATGAAACATTTTTAATAAATTATTTGATGACATAATAAGTGAGATGTTTCTTATATCAGATAGGATATAGGCAAACAACACTTCGTGAATCTGTAATCTCTGACTTTGTGAACTTTTAGTCTCTGTTGGTGAAAAATACATACAAATTGTTTAGTCATTTTTGAGTTTATAGCGTACAAATTAAATACAGATAGACAAAAACATTCATAATAATTATACAGTGTTGTGATTTTTTCTCCCACTCACTATTATACATATAACCCAGTTAAGTTTAATTTTCATGGAGCTTACATTTCGTTATCAACAAAACCCAAGTCTGTTTTTATTAGGATCATAGTTAATCGTTTGGTATTGTTGAAATAAGGAATGGATAAAGTCAAAAACGGTTTGAAGGAGATTAATGGAACTTAGTCTCCGTAATTTATCATTCACGTTATCATTATAATTTTCTTCTGCTTCCCAGAGTATGAATCATAACAAGCTCAATGAAATTTCTTAAATATAAAGATGAATACTTCGACTTTATTTTTACTAGCTTCTGCCAGCGGTTTCACCCGCATCCCGTGGGAACTACTTCCCGTACCGGGATAAAAAGTAGCCTATAGCCTTCCTCGATAAATGGGCTATCTAACACTGACAGAATTTTTCAAATCGGACCAGTAGTTCCTGAGATTAGCGCGTTCAAACAAACAAACAAACTCTTCAGCTTTATAATATTAGTATAGATTCATCATCAATACTAATACTATAAAGCTGATGAGTAGGAAACGATGAAAAAGTCTTGCACTGCTAAATAGCCCATTTTTTAGGGTTCCGTAGCCAAAATGGCAAAAACGGAACCCTTATAGTTTCGTCATGTCCGTCTGTCCGTCTGTCCGTCTGTCACAGCCGATTTACTCGGAAACTATAAGTACTACAGTGATGAAATTTGATGGGAATATGTGTTGTATGAACCGCTACAAAAATATGACACTAAATAGTAAAAAAAAGAATTGGGGGTGGGGCCCCCCATACATGTAACTGAGGGATGAAATTTTTTTTTTCGATGTACATACCCGTGTGGGGTATCAATGGAAAGGTCTTTTAAAATGATATAAAGTTTTCTAAAAAACATTTTTCTTAAAGTGAACGGTTTTTGAGATATCAGCTCTCAAAGTCGTAAAAAGTATGTCCCCCCCCCTCTATTTTTATAACTACGGGGTATAAAATTCTAAAAAAAATAGAGGTGATGCATGCTAATTAACTCTTTCAACGATTTTTGGTTTGATCAAAGTATCTCTTATAGTTTTTGAGATAGGTTGATTTAACTGTAATTTACGGAACCCTTCGTGCACGAGTCCGACTCGCACTTGGCCGGTTTTTATCAATAATAGCTATAGACTACTTTTGAACCGGGTGCGCGTTAAGATAATATATAGCGCTAACTATAGATCGTGGTGGCCTAGTGGGTAAAGAACCAACCTCTCGAGTAGGAGAGTGTGGTTTCGATTCCAGCTCAGGCAAGTACCAATGCAACTTTTCTAAGTTTGTATGTACTTTCTAAGTATATCTTGGACACCAATGGCTGATTTTAAAAGGTGAAGGAAAACATCTTGAGGAAACCTGGACTATATAGTCTGAAACCACCAACCCGCATTGAGCAAGCGTGGTGATTAATGCTCAATCCTTCTCCGTGTGAGAGGAGGCCTGAGCCCAGCAGTGGAACCATAAAAAAAAAGGCTGTAACAGTAACTATATATCGCTGTATGTGTGGCTTCCCTAAGAAATAATGAACAGCACAATTTTATAGCTAAACCAGTTTCCGATCTATGCATTACTAGTGATTTCTTTTGTACTGTTTTTCCTTGTTAATTAGTATTGTATAGAACAGCTTACCTTGCATTGAATAACTTCGTTAGCTTTTTATTTTAAAACTAGCTTCTGCCAGCGGTTTCACCCGCATCCCGTGGGAACCTCGGCACCGACCCGGATAAAAAGCAGCCTATAGCCTTCCTCGATAAATGGGCTATCTAACACTGAAAGAATTTTTCAAATCGGACCAGTAGTTCCTGAGATTAGCGCGTTCAAACAAACAAACTCTTCAGCTTTATAATATTAGTATAGATGTACATCGACATGACGTATGATTAATGCCTAATCATTCTCCGTGTGAGAGGAGGCCTGTGTCCAGCAGTGGGACGATAAAAAGGCTGTAACAGTACATCGAGTTTTTGCCGGTTCTTCTGTATGAGACCTACTTTTTGGAACTGTTGACGATTGACGATTTATTAGAGCCTTGACTTATAAATTGACTAATAGTAAATTAATAAATTGACTTATAGTTGAGTGAATTGACTAATAGTGAACAGTTTTGGTGTTTTGTTATTGGACAATTTATTTATTAACCTTGTATTAATCTATTTATCTTAACTACATTATTAGGAAGTAAGCAAAAATGTCGTAGTAGTATTTCTAAAATAATCTTCCGGTTCCTAAGCAAAAAGGTATTACATAATTCAATGATGTTCCCATACCTTAATTTATTGAATTAATTATTTCCCAAAATGGGCACCTGTTAATGAAGGCATTCGGATTTCTGTTGACGACACTTTAATAAATAATAAATTAAGCAACAAGAAAAAAAATGTATTAAAAGCGTCGAATAAATAAATATTGGTTTAATGGAAAACTAATTGAGCTTTGAGGAAAAAGAAGAAACATTTTAAGAAAAATGTTTATAATTTGGGACACTTTTTGGGTGTTGGGTAAAGTGCCGCCCGTGTTATACTTATACCTACGCAGATATAGCTTCCTTGAAAGGTACTATTAATTGAAGAGGAAAACTTTTAAAAGGTTATTTAAATATGAATAAATGTTCAAGTTTCATAGTCTCTTCAAATATTATTGTTGAGCTTATTTATTTAGTAAACGTAACTTATTGCCACTAAAACTATTCGGCTACTATAACGTTAAATCGGGTAAATCCGCGATATGAGCCAATTTTTTTGTTTTTCACGTCAAAATTTTCTATTAAACTAATGTAGGTATATTATAATAGTACCTACTCCGATAACTGTAAAATGTTCCCAATCAATACTGAACCTTATACTTAGGACATAAAGTTGGAATCTATTTAAAGTTTGACGGATTAAATAGCTTGATGTGCTGGCGTCTGTACATGGTGTCTATGTATTAATGTAGGTACTGTTATGTACTCACCAGGTATAGCATAAACTAGCGTGAAGCTGAGCATCCCGAACTGCTTCTTGCGATCAAGTCCGGGCCACTCCTCCGTGCAGAAGTGCACGTCTCTCGTTTCTATCTAAAATAAATTGTACGAGTTAGTTATTTCATATAGCAAAATATCATTTACATACATTCATTTGGACAAGAGCTCTAAAAATCAAGAATACTTAAAGCCAACTTTAAAAATAAATCTTAAATTTTCTTTCTAAATGACAAAATTGATAATGAAAGAGAAATCTATAGACAATACATGTTGTCTATAGCTGAAAGTGTAAATCTTTACAGGAAAAAGTTGTTTTGTTCTACTTTCTTATTTTTTGTGCTCAAAAATAATGATAAATTCGTGAAAGTTTTTATGGATACTACCTACTTATATTTTTAGTAAGTACCAAGATAATCTCCATAATCCAATAGAATCTCCTACATATTGAAAATCTCATATTACTGTCTAAGTATTAGAATAAATATTTTCTATGCTCAATTTCGTTTCATTGCATAGTAATACATATTTCAAATAACTCTCACTCTAGAACTTTACTTGTAACATGAATTATTTTGTTATATTACGAAATACGAATATTAACATATCTTTAGGTATGTTTACCAGCCTAGAAACATCTATCTTACATATTAAATTATAACTTGATATCTTAAATTAGAACCAATATAATCATATTACATCAAAAAGAAAAAAAAATCTTTCTAGAGTTATATTTTATGTGACAAAATTACAAATTTTCAAAATGAATCAAAATGTTTTATTTGTTTTCTAATTTACCGATTTTTAGGGTTCCATAGGGTAAAACCGGACCCTTTTCGCTCCTCTGTCCGTCCGTCCGTCTGTCATCAGGCTGTGTCTCATGACTGTCTTTTTTTGGAATGTTCATTAGACAGATAAGTCGTGGTGGCCTAGTGGGTAAAGAAAAACCTCTCGAGTATGAGGGCGCGGGTTCGATTCCAGGTCAGGCAAGTACCAATGCAACTTTTCTAGTTATGTACTTTCTAAGTATACCTTAGACACCAATGACTGTGTTTCGGATGGCACGTTAAACTGTAGGTCCCGGCTGTCATTGAACATCCTTGGCAGTCGTTACGGGTAGTCAGAAGCCAGTAAGTCTAACGCCAGTCTAACCAAGGGGTATTGGGTTGCCCGGGTAACTGGGTTGAGTGTGTCAGATAGGGCAGTCGCTCCTTGTAAAGCACTGGTACTCAGCTACATCCGGTTAGACTGGAAGCCGACTCCGACATAGTTGGGAAAATAGGCTCGGAGGATGATGGTCATTAGACAGATATATTTCAATGCGAAACTAAGTTATCCATTAACATCAAGCAAAATGAAGTTATCTCAATATTATATTGCTATGTTAAGTTAGTTATTCACATTACAAAGTTATGTTCGGGTAGTTGATTTACAGAAGTTGATAGTATAAAGGGATGCTTTAATAAGTTTTGTTTGAAGATCCAAATTTAGCGCTTTAATTACTCGGTTTCAAGTACATATTTATGTTTAAGTAATTAAATATATATTGTTTGTAATAGAGAATGTGTTTTTAGTAAATCTTTTTGCTTGTAATTGGCAAGTATGTCTAGAAACAATTTTTTACTAAACCAGCAGTCGCCTATCTTACAAAGACTTTTTCACAACACTTTTTAAATAATGCTGATGTATTTTTCAAGGCTTTCAATGTAGCTGGCATGGGCTCCCACGTTGTAAAACTAATGTAAACAGTGTTGAACACCCTAGAATCAGTAGGAGAATTAGGGACCCAAGGCTCAAGAAAATAAGGATAGGTATTTATGCATTTACCACCAAACAATACATACCGATATATTCCTCAAGGCCTTTGAAATAATAGGCACGGGTTCCCGCCTGACCGTGGCCACCATCAGCAAAGGAATGAAGATGAGTAGTGCTGCACACCACAACAATAGAAGAAGGAGTAAGGCCTGCTTTCTCCCCGGTGGCCTCAGCCGAGGTTCGGGGGAGATGGACAGCCATCTGTCCACTGACATCGCTGTGATTGTGAACACGCTGGCTGCTACTGCTACTCCTGAAACAAAAAGAAGGATTTTAAAAAACATACCTAATAGTTTAAAAAACTAAAAAACACGCTTGTAATTTTGATTCCAAACAGTCAGGCCCCCCTATTGGATTTGTAATGACGTTTCTTAGCTTGTCATGTATTGTCATCAGAACTCGGAGCGTGTGCAAAATTTCATCCTTATCGAAGACCGGGAAGTGGTCAAATTAAGATTTCAATTTTTTTTCCATCCATATATAAGTGAAGCTAATATAAGCGTGGTAAAAATGGGCAGTGTTTTTGGAACTAGAGATATGTTTGAACCAGCGATTTCATGAGCGTCCTATGGAAACAAAATATGGTGTAGGTATGTCAGCTTAGGATGAGCTTCCCACAGTGAAAAAACCGACTCCGAAAAACACTGAAAAGCAAAAAAAAACTATTCTTAGGTGCATCGGCCTAGAATTCGGTGTCTAGTGGATGATGATATGTTTATTTCGCCACCGACTTCTAGGCCGATGCACCTAAGAATAGTTTTTTTTTGCTTTTCAGTGTTTTTGGGAGTCGGTTTTATTTTTGTGTAAAAAGTTTTTTATTTTTGGCTTTTCAGTGACAAGTATAGTTGTCACTATCCGCATTAGTGGAAAGTTCTTATCAAAACGAATAATATAAGCTTAAACACAAGGTAGTTTACATATTTAGTTGACGAGTTCCCTCGACCTTCTCTGGTCTCCATCATCAGGTCAGCTCCAAACCTTCACTGTTACAAAGGTCTCGTCAATACAAAGAATATAAGCCCAATCACGAGGTAGTTTACATATTCAGTTGTCGAGTTCCCTCGACCTTCTCTCGCCTCCATCATCAGGTCAGCTCCAAACCTTCACTGTTGCAAAGTGCTATCAGAGGTACACCTCATTGTCAAGTTTTTAACTTGTGCATGCCTACAATTTTCGAAAGTTGCTCTCGATTTCTCAGGGTTCCCATCATCAGATCCTGACCTGATGATCATGGGACCACCTGTGAGATATACCCTATCAAACAAAAAAAGAATTTTGCAAATCGGTCCAGGCGTCTTCGAGTAATCGGTGAACATACATAAAAAAAAAAAAAAAAAAGATCCCGACGAATTGAGAACCTCCTCCTTTTTGGGAAGTCGGTTTAAGAATTTTAAAATCAGTTCTGCAGTTTTTATCCCTTCGGGGGTTCAAACAATATGTTCCTTTCTATAAAAAAAATAAACATAACAAAAGCGCGAATCTCCTATTTGTTTCAAACGGTTTCAAACTGTGTTTTGATTTTTATTTGATTCGGGCAAACGAAAAATACTGTTTGCGCAACACCAACGTTCACCACTTCCTATGTGGTTTTTGTTGGCAAAGGGATGTGATTAAACAAACTCCCCAACAACACAGTTATTACAGAAATGAAAATTATTAATGTCTCAGTTTATATTCCCTTTGAGAATTTTATTATTATAGGGTCTGATAAAGACGAAAATCCAGCACAAAATAAATAGAAAGAAGAATCTGATATCACTTTTCGAAGCAAATCGTTTTCATTAGAGCATTATCACCTAGTCTATGAATTACTACCAGTTCAGAACGACTCATAAAACCCAACTGACGTCAAACGGGCCCTTAAACAAAGCGTATAATATATGAAGCAACAAGTGACGTTGATTACCGCACTAAACCTTGAAATGTACCTACGAGCATACAATAAACTTCCCACAATTCGTGATCAATGCACGCACACACACTCACCTTCCACATGCACGTGAAGACTTGTAAGAAATTGTAGCGAGTCGTCGTAAATTGTCTTGAATTCTTTACGGGCACAGAGTTTCGTATGTGTGAGTGCTCTGAAGCGCCTGGCTGCTAAAGTAGCTTTGTTCGTACATAGCAACAAGTGAAATTAATTGCCACCGTTAAACCAGAAAGCCATTAGATCAGCTGTTGTTATTACAAGTCGTAAACTATTCCGTGCCGACACACGTTTTATGAGAAGAGATGTTGATGAACACGAAGATAGGTTTATTGCTCTTTCCATTATTTTGCCAAGACTAAAAGTAAAAGTATTTTGGACCGTTTTCTCACTGAATTATTCCTTTACACACACTTAGTTAGAACGTCTCATTTAGTTCTCGGCAACCAGTAACCTATTAGGCTTCTACGTCTTGTCATACAACTTGCCTGCTCAAGCCTTATATTCATTGGAACAAAATGACCAGTAGATAAGAGCCGTGGCCGAATTAAGAAAGAAAATATGATTATATTATTAATCACAATTTGTGACAGCGATGACTTAAAATTCCTTAAAAATGCCATAAATTAAAAACTCATTTAGGGTGGAATTACATAATTCTCTTTTGGTTATGTCAAATTGATAACTTCCTTCTTTTTAGAGCCCATTAATCTACCCTTAAACCACCCCTGAATTCTTTGGAAACTATGTCTTTTTCTTTTCATGGGCAAATTTTCCTTTTTAAGAGAAACTTGTCAAAAGAATGTACTTATAAAACTTCTGAAACCTTTCTTTGGTTAATTTGTCACGATTTCTCTATTTGAACACAATGTTTTTCTCTTTTGTCACAAAAGCCGATTTTCATTAGATAGAACAGCTTTTGTCCGTAAAAATATATTGGTCACATTATTTAAGTGTTTTCTTCATTTGTCTGTCCCAATAAGTGTTCTTTTTCTGAAAATTTATTTTTTTTCTTAGCTGTATTATTTATCCTCGGGAGACAAATTCAAATTCTCATTTAACAAAAAATAAAAAAGTATTTATTGCTTTATAAAACCAAACGTTAAATAGTTTGAAAACATTTTCATGAATAGTAACAGCCTACAGGACTTACCTACATAATTGGATTTTAGCTTATCAGGAATTAATTAAAACTTCCCATATTAGTAAAGTTATATTAATTGAACATCAGTCTACGTATCCTAGTTCAACATTATTAACGTATAATAGACCTGTCAGAATGTGCTAACAACTTATATAGATGACATGAAAGTTTTCCGTAGTGTTAGCTTAGGCTATGATACTGAACTAATAATCTGAGTTAGTGTTAATTCTATGATACTTACACAAATAATTGTACGAATTTGATCGTTACTTTTACTTTAGACATTACATTGACTTTTGCTTTTGATGAAGAAACTGGCTGTTAGAAGACAAAAATTCCGACAAGTCTCCTAAGGGGTATCGGTTTACCCAGGTAATTGGGTTGATTATGTCAAATTAGCAGGCAGCTCATGTAAATCTCAGCTGCATCCAAAATAGAATGTAAGCCACCACGACACAGATGGGAAAAGGCCAGGCTGTTGAATTTTCCAGTATATTTATATTTAGGTCAGTTATTTGTCAGGTTAATAATGATTATCTTTGTAAGCTATTAAACACGGCTCCTGGGAAAGGCCCCGATTAATTTACCTGTCCTGTATCCTCGTTACTGTGACCGACTATATATTCCGTTTGTTAACCCCAGGGGGTTGATAGACTAGATAATATTAGACCCTTAACCCTTCCGATAATTGATAGGTGTCGGAATTAAGTTTGGCTTAACATCGTTAAATGATGCGGTGAGAATAGGGTTAATTGGATCGGTTTCAAATTGGTGTGTTCAATGTTATTCTAATATTTTTGCGATATGAATTTTGAAATTATATTCTTTTTTGTATTTGGATCAATATACGATTCACGGACTTAATACAATGTCAGTCAGATGAAAAGTAATCCAGGGTACAAACTTTATGAAGGCCAAATTTTACCGTCATTGGTTCAGACCTTTTAACGTAATACAGTGAACAGTTTCTTTCGCATTTAAAATATTTGCAAGAATTGATGAACTCTTCCAAACTGACTAAGCTTATCCAAAAGTAAGTCGAATATAATAAGTCTTTATAATACATATAAATAGCAGCACTTTTGCCATCTGAATTGCTAATCATCTCTGACGATGGAAAGCCCGCATAACACCCACGCACACGATAAAACGCCACTCACTAAATCGACTGTTTAAATGTTTCAAGTTGGCAGTTTATAAATAATTTGACCCCCATCAAGTCTTAAATTTATCATGGAGGTACTCGTCATGACAAATTGATCACTAGCTAACTAGCTAAGCCTTGCTCACACTTATGAGTGATCTACCTGTGGGCTTCGGTATCGGTCGAAAAATTCATATCAGGTTGCCCCAGTAACTTGAGCAAGACCCCAGTGAATTGAGGAAATGAGGAGTTAAGCAGTCGTTTTAAGTAAAACACTGCTACTCAGCTATATCCTGTTAGACTGGAAGTCGACCTCATCATAGCTGAGAAAGGGCTATTCAGATTATGTTTTCGACATTTTCACATTCAAGTCAAAATCGTTTTTAGAAATTGAACAAGAACAAGGCTGATTTAATTAGACACCATCTCCAAAAACCCTTCACTCTTCATTAATTACTAGTATGTACCTCATTATATGCCACTTGATGTACCAACCTTGTATATAGTTAACAATCTTGCAGACCGTCTCCCCGTAGAACCATACAAGGGTGATGGCCTTGCTGAGCTGGATGGGCATGCAGATGCTCGTCACCAGCAGGTCGGCTGCCGACAGGTTCACCAGGAAGATATTTGTTACGCTGCAAAAAAATAGTCAACTTGAGTATCGAGGTAATTTAGTAGTGTAGTGTATTAAAATTAGTAACAGCCTTTAATCGTCCCACTGCTTGGCACAGGCCTCCTCTCACACAAAGAAGGATTGCGCTTTAATCGCCACGCTTGCTCAATGCGGGTTGGTGATTTTGGAGTATATCCCAGCCATTGGTGTCTAAGATATAGTTAGACAGTACAAACCTACTTTAGAAAAGTTGCATTGGTACTTGCAGGACATGGAATCGAACCCACAAACGCATATATGACAGGCTGGTGCTTTACCCACTATGTGAGTATCTGAGGGCACGGCAGTGCCCCAGCCAAGACTCGAGCAAAGCGGGCACGGCCGTACCATCTTTTCTCGAAGCGTTTCGCGGCTATTTCAGCCCCCTGTATCATCCATGTGAACAAAGCTAGGAGTTTAGGTTTTCGATGACCAAGAGTAAGTATTGAAACAAGCTCAGTCTCAAAATTACAAGACATTTGAATAAATAGTTTACGAGTTATGAGCGATCAAAGTTGCACCATTTTGTCACTGACTCACTCACTGACCGATCATCAAAAGTCTAAGGTACTTCTAGCAAACTTAGAACCTTCAAATTTGGTACCAAGATAGGTTATTAGCTACATATAAAGGGAAAATTATAAAAACCTTAAAACTTAATAAAAAAATAGGAAACAAATTTATATTTGCGGTTTTTCAAGAACATTGTGTATAAATTTTGACTGCATTGATAACTTTGTTATTTATTTACGTACAAAATGTTACTACCTATTTGTTTTATTGTTACATAATGTGGTATATTGTTGTTATGTATTAAATATACATACATATGAATAAAAAAGCTAGGTGAAAATGAAATGAATAATGATAAAATCTTTCATATTAATGCAGTGCGATAAATACTGCATGCTCGCTCGATAGATGGCGTTGTCCTGGTCTAAATCGCGCTATGGTTTCGTTACATAGCTTAGTATAAGTAGTACTTAAAAAAAAAAACATATAATTTCATGTCATAGCGCCATCTACCTCTGAAATAAATCTCTTTTATTCTAAAAGATATTCGATTCAAAAATTCGACAATTTCGAAATTTTTTAGTTTATTAAAAAAAAATGTTGTGTACGTGCTACTTTAGGTGTACATATTTAGTTTGTTATATGTTTAGTTAGTTGCATGTAAGTTAATTTAATTTGTTATATACTTAGAGAAGAAAGAGACCTACAAAAAATAAATTAGATCCCACCAAAAACATTAATTGTAAAAAAAAAGCCAATCCTCTACGCAATTCCTCCACCGTAAAAAGTTTTGAGATCGCATAGAAGCCAAGTCCTGTTCAACTTTATTTGTAATAATAAATCAATATTTTGTGACTATATCAATAGTTTTGTTCACATTACAATAATATTGTCTTGGCCATGAGCACAAGTTAAAAGTCGCTCCTTGAAATAATGTATAAATACCATTGAATTGATAAATTCTATATGGCCATGATTTTACGATTGGACTTATTATGGACTGATTGGAATTTAAGATCACCATGGACTAAACATGCGCCATAGTACATGTGCAGTTCATTGATGTTGGATGATACTGACTGTCGGTCATTTAGTAACAATTGAATAAACTAAAAGTATTTAATTCTGTGATATTAAACTTCATGTTTGACTTTCACCTCTCCAAGATATGCTGTATTATATTTGTAGTTTATTGTGCTCATGGCCAAGTCAATATTATTGTAATGTGAACAAAACTATTGATATAGTCACCAAATATTGATTTATTATTACAAATAAAGTTGAACAGGACTTGGCTTCTATGCGATCTCAAAACTTTTTACGGTGGAGGAATTGCGTAGAGGATTGGCTTTTTTTTTACAATTAATGTTTTTGGTGGGATATATTTTATTAATAATGCTTACTCTAAATTTCTTGGCACCAACCAATGCTTTCTCTCTACCACCCAAAGGTAGACTAGTAGAGAACGCCTAAGACGTTAAGTCCGCTATTGTACTTTGTAATGCAAGAAGTAATTAATAAACAAATAATTTGCTTTCAGAAACTAATCTTCTCTCTGTTAGGTTATATCTAATTTTCGATATCCATGGAATGCTTGCATCTTTTTGATATTCCAGAAGTTACAAGATTTTAAAATGTTGACAATAGAATTTTATCTCCACCTACACTAAGTTTCTTTACGCGTATCTAGAGGAAATACTGCAATAACTTTGGTATACTAACTGTCAACTAATATTATAACTAGATAGTTCAACATTTGAATTTCAAACACGTTGTTATTTCTGTGAAATGTAATTTCATACCTGTGTTTATGTTATGGATGTTAATTAACCCTAGTTGTATATGCATGATCTCTATAGTAAGCCATTATTTTTGGCTGAAACCGAATGAGGAATATGCTTGACCTTTAAACAAAACTTATGTTAATTTATATATATCTACGATGTTATTTAAAACTATGATGACAGTAAAAAGAGCAAGAGTGGATCGTTGTCATCGTTGTGTCAACCAAAAGACGTCCACTGCTGAACAAAAATCTTCAGCAACCCACCTGCACTGCTGCGAGAGTGGATAACCAAACAAAATTGAATGCAGATAAACTACATACTTTGAACTCACAAATTGTTGTAATTGCGCTACATGAACCCACTCCAAACCAAATAGTATAATTACTAATTTCAGTGACTATGAAAATGTATATCAGTTTTAATAATGTAGTAGATTAAAAGAGCAGTTATTCGACTGAAGATTGCTATGAATCGTTAATTAAAGTCAAATTTTGAACCCGAGAGAATTACTACGTGGGATGAATATAATCAAGTCGTTGAACGCTGGTTATCTCTTTGACCATTTTGGCCTTATAATTTTTATCTTTTTGCGATAAATCGAACGCTTAATATTTGAACTGACTCCATTTTTCCTATCATTACCCACTTAAAAATCATCATCATCATCTCAGCCATAGAACGTCCACTGCTGAACATAGGCCTCCCCCTTAGATCTCCACAGATACCTGTTGGAGGCGACCTGCATCCAGCGTCAAGTGCTGGAGTGGAGACCACGGACTAGCAAGCGCAGCGTAGGACGTCTACCAACAAGGTGGACAGACGACCTTGTTAAGGTCGCCGGAAGACTTAAAAATACTACTAGTTAAATAGGCAGATTCGATGCTTAATTACAATCATAGTATTGGTCAAAATCCTGTCATCCAGAGCGGCATAAAGGAACTATCCGGTAGCGGGCGGCAGCTGCGTCCATCCATACGTCATTTGTTAAACCACACAATGCTGTATGTGTGTATTCACGTGCCGCATCTTGGAATACCACCTTAAGCAATTATCCACCGAGTTCTTCACAAGTTTCCTTATATTGTTAGTAAGTAAGCGTAAAAGTACGTAATAGAGCAATATTGTTACCAAGTTCCATTACTCTAAGCTATTTTCAGACACACGTGAATCTTATAGCAAGTACAACAAATCTAATAAAGGGAAAACAAGGAAATGTTAACAGTTCTGCTAACTATCTTGTAATGAGTACGATAATTGAATGTCATGATACTTCCTCTTGTATGTAGTCAAGAACTTCCTAATGAACAGAATTATTTAAGTTGATCTTATATGTTTATAGAAGAGACAAATATAGAGGTATAATAAATGCTGTTCGCCCAATTTTGATCGAACATACCAAACCTAAGGGGAGTTATGACAAACAGATAAGCAGTATCAATTAATTATTAACTAAAGTATGCCTGAATGAATCATTAATTAAATTTAAATAACCAACATGACATACCTTCCAACCTCAAAATTCCAAAACCTATAACATTTTAAATATCATGTATTTGTGAGTTTTATACGCCCATATACAGTTATCTCCATCACAATTTAAAGAATTTTAATTCCATTGAACTTTAAATAATCTCTGCATCGAAATAACCCATTTTACTCAGAAATGTTTTCTTGAAATTTTAAATTCCGATGTATCGTTTTCAACATTACATATTGATTTGTGAGATTGCTTTTTTCAGCTGTTGTTTTTACAATGGTTTTGAAGACAAGGATAAACAACTCACATAGTTGTGCATTAGCATAGAAAATTTTCACAATACGGCTATTGTGTTCAGATACTAATATACAACATGTAACTTAATTAACGCACATCCTGAAATTAGTTTGTTCAGAATCGTTTACTGAATCGATTTATATCATTTTTAATATAGGTAATTTTTTATCCCAAAATAATTAAAACTACGGAAATTATTGTCATATTAACCCTGTACAGTCAAAACAAATTCAAATAGACCGTAACTCAAAGTAATAAGACTTCGTGTATTGTCGGCTTTTTCCGTAGTTTCGTTATGTTGTGTCGAGTCGAGTGCGTTGCGTGCGTAGTAGGTAGTATGACCAAAAAGTTCTCCAAGAATTGGTATAACTAATTTAGTAAATAACAATACATATACATGTTAAATTAAAAATTCAGTGTATGTATTATGATTATAACATAATATTCTAATTGGGGTGTTTGAGGGTGTGCGTTAATTACGTTACATGTTGTATATTTCAGTCCATTTTTTTATTTCGAAATTATTTCAGTAATGGAATCATTTTTGGAAATAAATCAGAGTTTCCACAAGTACTTACTTACGTTTCTGTACACATGTACTTATTTAAAGCTGCAAATATTATCTTCAAATTCTTACATATTTATGTAGCTTGATTATCCCTTGATTTACTTAACCTACTTCCTTTTTTTAACACAACCGTAAATAAAGTGTATAAATATGTTTAATCTGCCTTTGAACGCCACTTTAGGGGTAACCACAATTTCAGTGAAAAGTGAATTTTGTCGGCTTCGGTCAAAGGGCGACGGCGTCCGTCAAAGCATTAGTAAACGTGTGGTTTTACGCGATAACTAAATAATGACTACCTATGCGTTGTTAGCGAAATATGATTCATTTATCGGAATTATATTTATATTTATACAATATTATACAATATTATATAAATTTATTGAAATTACTTTAATTAAGCTCTTCTCGTATTTGATATTTAGGTTGGCGTTAATTTAGCTTTATTTAATCAGCGTTTTACACGAAAACAACTAAACTAACACACTGTTTTGTTTATATTATTAGTTGGGATACCAAAAAAGTACACGATTTACACCGTATAAGCGGAGGGGAGAGTGCGGATTCCTTGGTGGTTCAAAGGGCCTGGAGGTGGATGTGAAAAGGATTTGAGCTGATTCCAGAGCAGTTAGAATCATAGGAGATCCGCATCACTGCCACTACTATTTGTGAATCACCTCAGTATAGTGTGTATGAGATACAACTGTTTTAGTTACCATTTATCTCCTTGCAATCAATCAATCTTTGGAACCACTGAACTGGTTCCAATTTGGATAAAAGATTTACAAAGTTTTTTAGGTTGAAAATTAAAGGATTTATATAAAGGTATAACGCTGAAGACATAACAGACTTGATCATATTATTGATTTACACAATCTGTGAAACACGTTTGCATTACTTATTTTCTCTATCGATATGTAAGAGAAGATTGAAATGAACAGAATATAAAAGGCGTTATGTTACCTCATGCAGTCTTTTCATATATAACACAATATTTTGTAGAAATATGCAAAATGCAATAGCAGTTTTGCATTTTCGATGCATACGTTTTTGGTCCAGTGATCCATACTTAGATAGAGATACATGAATAGCTATCCATTTTGAGGTTTGATTACATTAGGTTATAGCATAACCAAATCGTTTTTAGACCAGTACTTTTTGCTTGAAATCGAGTTAAATTCTAAAACGTGTCGAGTTGGTGAAAAGATAAAAGTTTATAATTTAAGTTTCACTAACTGGACACGTATCAAATCTTAACGTTCGACACGTTAAGATTTTGACGACATGATAAATGTTAAAATTTTGAGTTTCACCAAGTGGACACATTCGTGGTGAGTTAAGTGTGTCGAGATGACGAATGACCCATTAAAGTGTTAAATGACGCGTCAAGTAGCAAAGGCGTAAGAATTAACTGAATTCCGAGTCAAATCATTCATCGTAATTTATGATTGAATCATGACCCATCTTCTGATTGGATGAAAATTCACGCATCACGTGGCGACCGCAAGATTACATTCAATTTGTCTGAGTAAGGACTATTGTAATCGTCTTCGCGAAAATCACGGAGTTTTTGAATGCTAAGAACATTTTGTCTTTTATTACAATGTATACCTATTATGTGCCTATTATCTTATACATTTTTTACTTAGCTTTTGAGCTGATTTACCTAAAGGGTTTGATTTTTCTTGTTATTTCTTTATTAATAGTTACTTATTTCCAGACTTTAAGGACTTCTCATTAACTATTTTACTTCAAAGCGTTCAATAAAGGCGCCGAAAATAAAATTATCTTAAAGCCAAAATCTCAATTTTGAAGCATAACCTTTTCTAATCCATTTAACCGATCCATTGAAGGAGTATTCCAGTTTGATCCTTGTACAGCATCAGATGTTATCCGTTTATTTTGCCAACAAATCTGCATATAAATGGGATACGAATGGTAGACTGACAGCGGACTCGGTAATCGGTTCGAATAACGGCCAGTAAAGCCTCTCGATTGCAAGGTTAACGAGTTGCTCTCGGTTAGCGAGAATCGATATAAATGCTCGATTGGGGTACGATGGTGACGAGAACGGTTTTGGCAATTGGATGATTCAAATGAGTTTTGGGGTGATTTTGGAGGGATTTTTTGCAAACGATACGAAAGCTTCTAATTAGCAATATCTTCTACCTGGATAAGAATTTTATGTCATAAGTAAAATTCATTGTTGAAATCAAAGAATTTCGTAGCATTTTAAGAAAGAAATGTAAAATGGGTGGCGAGCAAACAAATGAGAAACGTTGAGTTTACTGTTGTACCTATTCACAAATTGATAAAAATACTTTAGAGCCTTTATCACAAGGGCGAATTTTCCGAGCGTATTTTCCGCCTGGAAGGGATATTGATGTTTTTCCGCTTGGAAAATCCACCGGTGTGAAAAGGCTGTGAAGAATTTTTCCCATGTTGTAAATAGGCACATAATATGAGAAAAATACTTCATAGTAAACTTGACAACGTTTGGTCATCATTATTTTACTGGACAAATTAGTGAAAGCATTGTAATTCATCCCAAATATTTCCACATGTTATTGTGAACACACACATGTTCAACTCAGCCGACTGTAACCAACCTATTGTTGGTAAAGTTTAGACTTGAACAAATACAATACTATTTTGTTAACATAATGAATTGTAGGTAAACTATTAACCTGAATGCTAAACATGTTCGTCAAAGGGTCTGTAAGTAAGTAGACATTAGTTTTATTCTAACGTTTATTTTTTTTGTTACCTAATACAATAATATTGTATTGGGTATTACTCTTTCTAGCCCTTCAAGAATAAATTCATTGAAACATATATAATATAATATAATAAGATAATAAAATAAAAACAATTTGGTTACATTGCTCGACTAATATTGTTAGAATCTGCCAACCCTCTTCTAACTATACTTCCAGTCCAACAGGATGCAGCTAAGTACCAGTAGTTTTACAAGGAGCTACTGCCTATCTGACCTCATCAACCCAGTTACCTGGACAACCTCATAGGCCCTTCTTAAGACTGGTGGCTAGAATTTCTGGCTTCTCGATCCCCGTAACGAGTGACAGCCTGGGAAATGAGTGTATTTGTTTGTAAAAAATCAATACCAATAATTATGGATATTGAACCTTATAATGAAGATACTTGTACTTTACACTTTTCAAGATATTTTCATTCCTAGTATAAACTTGGTGGTCTAATTAATCTGCTCCGATTGTTCGTTCGCTTGAGCGCGCCGCACTCGCGTTGTGAATGGCGATCGTAGCATTGTTCATGATCTGTTTATAGCGAGCTTTAAATTGTTTGTGCTTGTTTACATTCCAGCATTTTATGTATGTTTTTGGCCTCTATATGTTTTTTGAAGATTTTTTTGTTGTTTTGCGAAAAATATGTTTTTGTAATTTTTTTCGTCAATAAGTCTTTGAAATTGTAAATATTGTTTTTTGGCCTTTTACTCTCTCGAGATCTATTGTTTTGGTTTGGTATAGTTTATCCGAAGTTCTATAATTCTAACTAGTCTCTTTGCTCTAATAAGCACGTCGCCTAATCAAAAGCTATGGTCCTCATTGCATGCCCGACTTCAGCCTAGATTATAAATTTGTAGAATATGAACTTTTAACACAAATTATGAACTTTTAACTAACTAAATGTGTCCTCTACTCATGTTAACAAACGACAAAAGTACCGCAAAAGCCCTACTAAAAGTTTGCAGTCTGCAGTGGTTTAACTACAATAATCACATCTCTACAAAGGTACGGTAATCCACATTAATTAGATTTCTAGTAATGAAGTGAACATGTTTCGATCAAACGCTAATTAGATTAGCATAGCTGATAACAGGTTTACTAGAAAATATCTAACTGAATTACAGGTATGCGGACAATACGTTAGTTATTTTTTTCTTTTTCTTCTCCTGAATTCAGTATTAGTTATATAACGGGAAAGAGTAAGCAAAATTCTTCTTATGTCAACAAAATTTTAAATGCAAAATTATACTATACTCTATCCACGGAAGCAAGAGCTAAAAGGTAAACAAAGAATGACACTTTTTCAAGATGGCGGTATAACCCGACCGATGGCAAAATCACAGATACTGCGAACATTTTGCACAAAAATATAACGTTTTGTCATAGGTCGGTTTATACCGCCATCTTGAAAAAGTGTCATTCTTTGTTTACCTTTTAGCTCTTGCTTCCGTGGATAGAGTATAGAAGTATAATTTTAAAAACTTATACTAGAAGTATAATTTTAGAGCTACAATTTACTTGAAGATTTGTTTTTAGTCTAAGCTAAAATCATAAATTTAAATCTTAAATATACATTTCGATATTTACATTATTCATTTAGTTTCTGTTATTATTTCATTAAAGTATTTCACAACTGTTAAGCTACAATTCAATATTCAAAATACAGGCAAACGCAACGTACCTACTATTAAAAAAAAAAACACAAATAACATCCATAAACTATAATTCTTAAAAGAGTAAAACATAGACAAGGCATTATCGTAAAAAATCGAAACCCAATGAATATAACGACTCATAAAACTGTATACATTTCAATACAAACACACACCTGTCTATTTTTATGTCGTACTAGATATTTCCCGTGGTATCATCCGCATCCTGAGAGACTTTCTTAAAATAAATCCTTATGTTACCTGGGGGTTTTCAGCATTATAATACAACTTGCGACGCACCCCGGCTTTGCACAGCTACAAATTAAATAAACAATAGAACCTTCATCATACATGTCCCTAACTATCGGCGAAATATGGAAGGCATGAAAAACCGTTTAGAAGTTTTTGATTTAATCGCGTTAGACATGATGACTTCGTTTCACTAGCGTGGGAAAAATCCGCGCACTTGGACAAAAAAATCCTTTCTTGACAAATAAGCTACCGAATATCGAATGTTTAGAGTATTTCATAGTAATCTAGTAGTTCCCGAGACTATCGCGTTCAAGTCAACAAACAAACGAACTTCCGCTTTATCATGATAAGTTATAGATGATATATAGATACAGTATAGATATATAATGTTTTGTATCGTTGCCAAAACGTTTGACTGAAGACACGCCAGGGGAAGTCGTTTCGAAGAATTACGACCGTTTTGACTTGTACAAGATGGATAGTTTTGATTCTGATCCGCATACACGTGACAGGTGTTTATTGATGTGTGTGTTTATACAGTTATGTATGTGTGTGTGCCACTGTCCTCGCCTTTTTGTTGTGTTTTTGTGATTTCAATGTTTTCAGTTGTTATTGATGTTGTTATGAACTTCGATGAAAGTGAGCGATTGGTTAACGGGTGATTTTATTTACAACTTTTGCAGTGTTATTTTGACACACGATTTTGGAGGATAAAAATCTGTGCCGTTATAAGGTTGTTAAAAACATCACCAGGGAATAATCGAACATTCGCATTTATAATGTTAATTAGAATATTAGAAGAAGAAATATTTTCCTTCGTCACATTGCATTACTTAACATTTTAATATTACTTTGAAGGGGCACGTGGTACGTGTCTCGGAAGGTTTTAGCATGATAATTGGAAACGTCGGGAAAATGTCGCATAAGAATTGCAGTTTTGCATAAGCTAATCGTGCGGTCGACATGATTTTATTTCTTAGTGTTATAAAAGGCCGTAAAAATACGAATGTGTATAAGTGTTGTATTTAGATTTGTCATTTATTTATTTTCAAACATATAATTTACATTTTTAAATATAAAAATAAAAAACATTTAAAAATATAAAAAACACGTTGCCACCGATATCGGGCAAAGGGTCCAAGGTACCGGTGGTTAGGGTCCCAGAGACAGAAACCTCCTCACAATACGTGCCGTATCAAGGAGTACTGCCTTCTGAATCAGTCCCTTGATCCAGCCGCCCAACGAGAGCCTCCTGAGGTGTTCGTCGAGGGTCTTGGCTATTAAACCATTGGCCGTAACGACAATCGGCACAACAACAGCCGTGTCGACACTCCACATGGCGACAACCTCGTGCGCTAAGTCGAGATACTTTATTTGTTTCTCTTTCTCAGCTTTCACAAGGTTCTCGTCATGCGGAACGGCGACATCGACTATAATCGCGCGGCGCGCTAATCGATCTATCACCGCAATATCAGGCTTATTGGCTACAATAGTCCTGTCAGTGATGATAGATCGATCCCAGTACAACGTGATATGGTCCTTTTCGAGAACTGGGTCGGGCGCATACTTGTAGTACGGTACCTCAAGGTCTACAAGGTTGTATTGCAGAGCAAGCTGCTGGTGGATAATCTTGGCTACTTGGTTATGTCTGTGCAAATATTCACCATTAGCCAAACGAGAACAACCAGATATAATATGTCTGATAGACTCACCCGGATGGTGACATGCCCGACATATGTCAACCGTCCCGTCTTTCACGATATATCTCCGGTAGTTATTCGTAAGGATAACTTCGTCCATAATTGCACATACAAACCCTTCGGTTTCTCCAAACAAGTCACCGAAGCGTAGCCAAGATGACGCATTGAAGTCTACATCGGGGCCATGAAGAGCCCCGAAGAAGCGTCCGTGTAGCTGTTTGCTCTGCCATACCTCCTTGCGATCATGGGTAGTTAGTACCACAGGTCTGCGCCAGTTCTCATTTGCCAACGATAGCGGGGTGAGTCCTTTGTCCACTGCTACCATATCACGATGCATACCCACGTCGCTTTTGAGAAGATATTCTCTGAGACTGCACACCTCACGGTTGTGGAGCGTCTTTGCATTTAAAAAGCCTCGGCCTCCACATTTCCGTGGGATGTACAGTCTCATCACCGACGATCGTGGGTGATGCATTCGTTCTGCGGTCAGCAGTGTGCGGACTCTCCTATCCAAGGCATCCAATTCAGTTTGAGTCCATTTGAGTATGCCAAAGGAGTACATCAGGACTGGCATGACCCAACCATTATAGGCGCGAACCTTGTTGCCGCCTGATAAGGCACTTTTTAGGACCTTATACAGGCGGCCATAGAAACGCTCCCGTAATGACTGTTTCATGACAGCCACATTGATGCCTAACCCCTCCGCCATACCCAAGTATTTATATGTATCGTTTGCGGAGAGTGATCTCAGGTTTATGGAATCTGAGAGTTGTACTCCCTCAGATTCCACAATTCCCCCTCGCTTTACATGCATGACTGCACATTTGTCCACACCGAACTCCATCCTGAAGCAACTACTGAAATTTTCAGTGATCTTCAGTAGCTTCATCAGCTGCAGTTCTGTAGTGGCAAACAGTTTCAGATCATCCATATAAAGCAAATGGGATATAACCTGACCCCCTCTCCGCAAAGGATAGCCCAGCCCCGAAGAGTTGTATTTATTTTATACAACTCCAGTACCCTCCTAAGCCATGTATGGGGGACCGAGTCGTAGGCCTTCTTATAGTCTATCCAACATGTCAACAAATTCCTTCGGGATCGTCGAACCTGTTGGCTGATGACCATATCAGTGAGGAGCAGCTCCTTAGTAGCACGGGACCCCTTCTTACATCCATTTTGAGAAACTGACATAATTGAATATTGTTCAATATGATGGTTTATTTTTAATCTCAAAATTGATGTAAAAAGTTTATAGACCGTCGGTAAACAAGTGATCGGTCTATAATTTTTGGGTTCCGCGGTACTGCCTGATTTATGGAGCAGATGGGTAACTCCTGTTGTTAGAAACTGTGGGAGCGACCCGGCTTCTAAGGATGACTGAAACTGTGATGCTAAACAGGGGTGTGAACTTTGCAGCCACTTTAACCAGAAATTGTGCAGTCCATCCGGTCCTGGTGATTTCCAGTTTTGCATCGGACGAACTGCTCAGGCTACGTTGGAGGAGGTAATATTGACCTCCTCCATTTCTGGTATTTGTTCACACTCCCGTTCAACATCACGTGTCCAGTCACCCTCCTCGTGAAATACGGGCGTCGACCAGAGGTTGCGCCAAAACATGTTTGTGGCACCATCATCCGGCCGGTCCATCCCGTCCTTCACGTATTGCTCAGGTCGCTCCCAAGTTCTATATACCGTTCAGTCTCGTTCGGTCAACGACCCGTGACACACGCGCGCTAATTATCGGTACTGTTCCCTTACCCGCTTGTTTAACGAGTGATTGTAGACAAGTTTTTCGCGCAGCAAATATGTGAAAACCAATAATCGAAAATGTCGTGTGAGTGCAATATCACAATCAACGAACTATTATGCTTTATCCAAAACAAGTGCCATGTAATGGATGAATTAAGCCTAGTGCAGATTTGCATCTCGTGGTATAACGTCGAAGAAATAGAAAGTGCAAAAGCGGTATTGTGTGAAATATCCGGTAAAAGAAAAATCGCAAGGAAAGGTGATAAGAGGTCATCTGGTAATGTATCGGATATTCTGAAAATCATCAAGGAAACCGAAAACCTGCCGAAGTTTGTGGCGAGGGATTTAAACCGTCTACCGCCAGTTACGTTTGATCATCTCGACATAAGTAGTTTGCTCAAGTCGCTTGCAACCATGAGGAACGAAATGCAGCTGCTTAAGGAAGAAACAAAGCTCGTCGCCACCAAACTGGAAAAAGAAATTTCCGCTTTGAAGAATGAAAATAGCGATTTATCAACGAGTGTCGCCGGTCAACAGAGTTATGTCGGGCTACCCGCAGTACCGTGCGTAGGAATACAAAATGCTGATACTATAACGGAAAGTGAGCGAGCACCTGAGCCGCTAAAGCATTCGACAGTTTTAAACTTTCGGCAAGCAGTGCTTAAACAAGTGCAAAACACGCCAACCCATGTCAGTGAGAGTTTCGTCAACGATGGCTTTACAACTGTGTCGAGGGGTAAAAAACGTCAACGCATTGAAAACTATACCGAACCGAGAGAAAAGCATAATAATCAGCCTAAAAACAAACGTGGTACCAATACTACCTCGTGTGTTCATAAGTTTTGAGACAAAATAAAAGTTGCATATCTTTTTAAATAATTAACTTATATTTATAAAAACAATAGTAAACATGAAGTAAATAGTAAGTAAAAATTAAATATAATTATTATTCAAAATGACCACCCCTGTTTTTAATACATGCCCTTAGACGATTTGGCCAGTCATCAATGGCGGCACGAATCTTTTCCAGAGGAATTCGCTTCGCTTCTCGGACAAGAGCTCGCTTAAGTGACTCCAAGTTTGGGTGGGACTTTCGGCAGGCTCTGAGCTCTAATTCGGTCCATAGAGAATAATCCAGCGGGTTGAGGTCGGGGCTGGAGGAGGGCCATTCATTCGCCGCAATGAAGGCCGGCACATTTTCCTTCAGCCAAGCTTGAGTGGTTTTAGCCTTATGGGATGGCGCCGAGTCTTGCTGGAAAACCCAATGGAATAGGGTATTAGACAGGGGTTTCACAACAGTCTCTAGAATGTCACTTTGATAATTTTTGGCTTTCACCTTGACGCCTTGTTGGCAGAAATGAAGCTGAGTCACACCTTCGTACGAAACTCCCCACCATACCATGACACTAGCCGGATGATGAGTACGCGAGACATTCCGTGCTGAAGCTGGGACATCCTTGCTACTTTTGGCATACACTTTATTGTTTTGTCGGTTGAACTTTTCTTCGACAGTAAAGATTTTCTCGTCGGTGAAGAGTATCTTCATCGCATCGTGTCTCCTAAGCAGTATTGGACAACGTTCGCGTCGCAATTGACGAAGGCGATCGTTTAAAAAGTGTACTTTCCTACGGCTATACGCCTTAACCTTGAGATCATATTTCAGTATTATGTTGACTGAAACGCGCGAAATATTGGTCTGCAGAGCGAGTTTCTTCTGAGTGCGACATGGATTTCGGCGAAGTCGCTCTCGGATGATTTTAATGTTCGCAGGCGTCCTCACAGAGCGTGGACGACCACTTCTTTGCCGATCTTGTAAAGAACTTGTCTCCTTGTATCGTTTAATAGTGTAATACACGAAGTTACGGCTCACACCAAAACTTTTCAGTTCTCGGAAAATGTCCATAGGTTTTCTTCCCACCTTAAATAGTGAAATGACGGTCGCACGTAATTCTTTTGTTCCCTCCATTACGAGAAAATTTAAATAAAATAATCCGAAATCATAGATATTAAAAGTTAACATTCCAAATTCAAAATTAGAAAAAAGAAATATACAGCAGCCAGTAATTTTTATTTTATTTTTATAAGTAAAAAGTTTGTCTCAAAACTTATGAACACACGAGGTACAACGTCGTTAAGAGTGGCAGAAAGGAAGATACCTATATATGTATCTAGGTTTGCTAACGACTGCACAGAAACAGATATACAAAACTATTTCATCGAAAATGGGCTCACTATATACGGTATTGAAACACTACAGCAAAAGAACAACACCGATTTTAAGTCTTTTAAAGTGACTGTAGCCAAAAAGGATCTCGGTAATGTACTGAAGGAAGAATTCTGGCCAGAATCAATTGTATTTAGAATATATAAGCAAGGTAAATCCGAACAAGTAACAGGCACAGTTAACGCGTAGTTCATCACCTATTATCTATTATCTTATCTCATTTATCACTAACATCTATTTACCTGCCTACAGTCAAAAACAGTTGCACATCTTATAAAGTATCAGCAAGATATATCATGAGTCATTCAATTAGAATGGTCAGTTTTAACTGCAAGTCTATAAAAAGGTCCATATCCTATGTTACACAACTATGCAATGACTACGATATTATCGCCTTACAAGAATTATGGCTGCTGCCTGATGACCTGGGGTTCCTGGGTAAAATACATCAAGATTTTGAATATCAAGCTGGGTCACCGATAGATACAGCAGCTGGTACATTAAAAGGCAGACCCTATGGAGGGGTAGCATTGCTCTGGAAGAAGTCGCTGTTCACCAATGTCGAGTCAATGGTGTCACACTCGAGACGTATCGTCGCGATCAAAGTGAACCTTCTGGACCGATGTTTACTTGTTATGTCTGTGTATATGCCTACAGAGTGTGCGGACAACTTACCTGAGTTTACTGAGTGCCTCGGTGTGTTAAACTCGATTATAGAAGACAGTGGGACTGAATACGCAGTGATGCTAGGTGATTTTAATGCCGACATAGGCAGCATCTTCGGTAAGGAACTGTCTTATTATTGTGATGATCAGGACTGGATATGTGCGGATCTTAAAATTCTCGGTGAGTCTTCCGATACTTTTACATTCCTAAGTGAAGCTCATGGTACATGTAGCTGGCTTGACCACTGTGTGGTGACGGCGGCAGCGTATAGTATTGTGAATGGCGTGCACGTTATCACCGATGTTTCATGGTCGGACCATTACCCATTAGTGATAGATTGTGACATTTCTGTAATAGTACCGAAAACTATTTTGTATGACAATAGCTATATAAATAATAAAATTGTATGGGGTCATAGAAATAAACAACAAATCGCATCATACACAGCCTCATGTAATGAATTCTTATCAGAAATAAAATCTGACCAATACAAAATAAACTGTAAAAACTTAATGTGTAAAACCCAAGAGCATTTTAATTTAATTGATCAACTATACTCAGAAATTACGGTCTGCCTGTGTAAAGCAGCCAGCGCGTCATACCTGGGCAGATATAATTCAAATCAAAAGAGACGGATAATAGGTTGGAACTATCATGTCAAGGATTTACATATGCAGGCACGCACTGCATTTCAATTGTGGTTGCTACACGGTAGGCCAAAGAAAGGCGCAGTATACGATAACATGTATGAAACTAGAAAAAAGTTTAAAAATAAAATTAAATGGTGTCAAAATAATGAAACACAGATTCAGATGGACATAATTGCAAATTACAGATCTAAAAATGATTTTGGAAACTTTTGGAAGTCCACTAATAAATTGTCTTTTAAACAAACGATACCCGTCACTGTAAACAACTGTCAGGACCCTTGTGAAATTGCTGAGATGTTCGCACAACAATTTCAGGTAGTCGGTAATGTAGGTGGCAGCCCGCAGCCGCCGTGTGACTCATCGCGCGCGGATCGTCGTGCCAGTGAGTCCTTATCTAACGCAAGTGTTTTTATTACTCCTGATATTGTACAGAAGTGTGTCAAAGATATGAAAAGAGGTAAATCACCTGGGCACGATGGTCTTAGCGTGGAACATGTATTATATGGAGGTGACCTACTGTATGAAATATTATCTAGTTTTTATAACATGTGCTTATCACACTGCTATCTGCCGAAAGCATTTATGAGAACTGTGGTTGTTCCTTTGTTTAAAAACGGGTCTGGCAATGCATCCGATTTGAAAAATTATCGACCTATATCTCTTGCTACAATCTTCTCCAAGATTTTCGAACGGCTATTACAACCTAATTTACTTAGAAATATACATTTGAATGATGCACAATTCGGGTTCCGCGCCGGTGTATCAACGGATATGGCTATATATGCTTTAAAAAATACAGTTAAATACTATAACGCGAGAAAAACAACCGTGTATGCTTGCTTTCTTGATCTCAGCAGGGCATTTGACACAATTAGTTATGATATGTTGTGGGCAAAGATGGAGGAGGCAGGCATACCAGGTGATATATTGGGTACGTTGAAATACTGGTACAGATCTCAGACTAATGTGGTAAAATGGGGTAATGCTGGCTTATCTAAGGAGTATACGCTTAAATGTGGCGTGAGACAGGGAGGCCTAACATCCCCGTTGTTGTTTAACCTTTATATAAATGGACTGATTGAGGAGCTCAGCAGATCGGGCGTCGGCTGTCACATGTGCAACGAACCAGTAAATAACTTAAGCTACGCTGATGACATGGTCCTGCTGAGCCCCTCAGTCGAAGGCCTACGTAAACTATTATCCATATGCGAAAAATATTCTGTAAGACACGGGCTAACTTACAATGTGAAAAAATCAGAAGTCATGATTTTTAGACACGACAGATCATCTTGTTATAATCCAGTAATAACCCTTGGCGGCTCTCCGTTAAAAGTGGTATCGAATTTCAAATACCTAGGACATATACTAAAAGACAACCTAAAAGATGATGACGACATGGAAAGGCAAAAAAGGTCCATTGCTGCAAAGGCCAACATGCTGGCGCGCAGATTCTCTCGGTGTAGTAAATCGGTAAGGATCACCCTGTTCGTTGCGTACTGTCAGGCGTTCTACACCTGCTCCCTATGGAAAAATTACACTCAGCGGACATACCACGCGCTACGCGTGCAGTACAATAATGCGTTCAGAGCTATGCTTAACCTGCCGTGGAGGTGTAGTGCGTCTGGCATGTTCGCCGAGAACAGGGTAGATGACTTTTATGCAGTGATGAGGAAACGGGCTGCCTCCTTCATGAACCGTATACGGGCTTCTAAAAATATTATTATCCGGGGTGTGTATGATTGCTGCAAATTTAATATTTGTGATATCTGATATTTTTGTTGTTGTGATATATGTATATGTATAACTATTGAATTGAACTTAATGTAATGTAGTTTAATTTTGTAATTAATTTAATTTTTAACTTTGTAATTAATTAATTTAATTTTGTAATTGTAATTGTGTAAATTTATTGTATAATGTTGTTTCCTTTAATCTTTTTCTATTATGGGTTTTTTACCTGAAATAAATGAATTTTATTTTATTTATATTTATTATTATACCCATCTTTGATCACTCTGGAACATACGATTCTGGGTGTAACGTTCTACCCGTCGTTTATACCTTCGAATACGGCTAGCCCATGCACAGACTTTTTGCTTCAGGAAGTCGATGCGCTCCGCGATACGTGGAATATATTCATGAGGACTGAGTCCAGTCCCCATGAATGCACGCCTCACAAAGCGCATCACCCGTGGTCGGGTATTACCCTCCCTGAAACAATATAGTTTGCCGATGAGTACTCTGGCCCCCTCGATACGACGCTCAATCCTGCACTGCCAAGCTGGTACCGCTGATTTTGGTCGTGTAGCTCTGTTACTGTCAGGGAATTTGACATTAGCTACACGACATGCAGCAACAGCCGCGCAATACATAATTGAGTGTGTATCAAGGAGGTCTTCGCTGTTTTCAAAATATTTTTCCAACAGCGAATCCAGAGCACACACCAACGCCCTATTCTGTCTGTGCATAGGCAAGCGAGGTAGTCGCGGTCGGTTTTCGACGGGTGAGTACCTAAACTCCTGAATCGCATCCTCCAGAGCACTCCTCACACGTTCGTTGCACTGAGTACTTACCGTTACAACCCTATTGTCCTCATCCCGTTCAACGAGATTGGACCGCGGCGTGACTCCGCCTGAAGGTGGCGGTGGCACCGCGGCCTGTGACGAGGTGGTGACCATAGGGCTGCTCAGCATCTCTAAGTATTGTATATTATTAGTAATATTGTTTGTTGCTTAAAGTTGTAATAGCCCAAGATCCCAGGGCCGCCAGACCTTACTTATTTACTGATAGACAAAACATATATGATAGGATAGTATTACTGTATATAGTGAACGTACATGTGCTAGCTTAGACCGAGGGCCAATTTTCAGGTACCAGGTGCTACAGGTACCTACGTAAAAATGGTACTCACTTTACTTATAGTCTGAAGTCTGATTTTTGCGTATGTTCTAGGCAATATTGTATACAATTTTAAATGAATACTACCAGACAAGTCCTGTGGGCGGTATTTTTTGCCAGACACGTTAAATATCGTCAGTATTAGCGCCTTGCGAAATATTTGGCCTGGGATCTTTCTCTATAATCTAGGGAACCTTTGAAAATTTATGATTTAAACATTATTTCAGAGTGAGATAACCCATCTAAAAGGCTGTATTTTTATCGAAGTGCAAGGAGTAAGAAATTCCCACGGGACACGGGTGAAGGTACTGATGAAAGCTAGTTTAAATATTGAATACCTATATATATATATCAACTATGGTTATAACAGGTTTAAGTTGTACTATAAATCAGCACCTTCGAAACTATTTCTCCGCCTGAATAAAAGCATGAAATTCAATGAACTACTCAATGCCATAGCTCCGTTCATAGGTTTATTCAACTGATATTTTATTTATAGCCATAAACTCAGACAAGCGTATAATTTAATCCAACTATGAATATAGACGTTTCAGTAGTTCGCAGTTACTAGGTGGGTTTTAGTTATTAAGTAGGTAGATTCTGGAGTAGATTTATTTTGATGTGCAAGAGATCATAAGATTCAAAGGAATAGTTCGCGTGAAATCTAAGCCTTCACAAAAAGTCATATATGGGTACTTATATTTTATTTCTTGTAGATGTTACCAAAATTTGATATTTGGCAAAAATGAAACGACAAATAGTTAAAATTACGCATCAACCAAATGAGCAAGTGACCATGTAGGTATGTCTTGTCAAGTTCCTCCCGTTCCCGACTGGCATTTCAAGATCTTTAGTAGTCGTTATGGTTAGTCAGAAAAGGTCTCATCAAAGGCTTGCTCGGGTAACTGGTTCGAGGAAATCAGGTAGGCAGTCGCTCCATGTAAAACACTGGTACTTAGCTGCAATCCGTTGGAAGCCGAACCCAACATAATTGGGAAAAGCCTACACTAAATTGATTTTACCTTTTTCGTTTTCGTTTAAATATTGCCAATTTTACGATTCATTGTTTCTAAGAGCACCTTTATAAGTGTTAATTAATTGAATGGATTATTTTAACGTTTGCTAATATTGTAGTGAAAGGGTTTTATAGGTATTTAGGTAGGTTTCTCAAAGTGATTGTAGGTAAAAGCTATTATTTTTAACCATGTTTTCAGCCCTATTTGTAAACGAATAAACTTTCCAATTTCTAATATAATTTTCTACTTCCCAACCTTCTCCTCCATATTCTACGTCGTCATACAAAACACAGAGCTCCACCAAAACTACGCATCTCTAGCGCCACCTATCGACCCTAAGCAAAAAACTTCAGTTCGAATCTAAGCAATGGCCGACCGGCATCAATAACTGCGCGCGCGTTGAAAAAACTAAGTAAAACCGTGAATTACGACTAAAAGTGATATAGTGTGGTGATTTCCATGTTCCTGGAAGTACCTAGTAAATAATCCTTTTTATCTTACAACCTGTATTTAGCAAGACATTTTATGAACGCGTCCCCGGCTGGACGCTAAACTCAATTAGAAAGTGATAGGTATAGTATTGAGATATTCATTTATTTTTCCATTGAATTCAATAAATATATTTATTTCAGACTTGTTTTTGGTCTGTATAGTGTTAGTAATACATGAAAGATGTTCGTAATTTTAATTCTACCTACAATAAAATGAGGGGAAAAATAAAACAACGCCTACCCTACATGCAGATCTACCCTACTATGGCCATGATTTGCAATAACCCGCAAGTTATGAAATAACAATATATGGATCCGATTTCAGGTATTACCTATTGCATTGAACGTTTTTAATTCTCAATAGAAGTTCAGAATTGGAACCCTCTAGATTTTTTTTTTCTGAAACATTTTTCGCTTCGCACTGGTATTTTGTACTGGTGTTTTGTTGATCCTTTTGTTAGGCAGAAGCAGTTCTGTAACTGAAATAATGATCAAACAAAACAAACACGACTTCAACACATTTTTCCAAAAAATACCCAGCTGACGTGCTTGTTATGTATCCACAGAATTGTAACTAAAAATACTTTTTTGCTTGAAATAGGCTGTCTACTTTCATTTGCATGGAAATGTGCCCTAAAATAGACGAAAGCAGACGAAATCTGAGTAAAGTCAAAGTGCCCATTAAAGCTAAAGGCGAGTAAACCGGGTCAGCAATCGTTAGCACTCATTAACACTTTCAAAATAAACGCTTAATGGCTGTTCCACAGCTTTTTTTGAGTCCAATTTTCTGCTGGCTGTTCAGTTTTCATATTTGACCTTCTAGATAAATAAAAAAGCGAAAAATTTTGGCTTTTATCCGCCTAGCCTTTTTCACAACTATGTTGAGTCGGCTTCCAGTCTAAACGCATGTTGCTAAGTACCAGTGTTTTACAAGGAGCGACTGTTCTCGATCCAATTACCCGGTCACCCAAAACCCTTAAGCAAGACTGGTTGTCAGACTCGCTGGTTTCTGATAACTAGCAAAGACTGTCAAAGATGTTCATTTGACAACCTGAAACTTTCAATGCCGTTTATGAATACGTACTAATAAAATTACTTTGTCTTTTGCAACTATTTTAGCATCTATCATCTTATTTATGAACATTTAGCTGAAGAAATAGTTTACGTTTTCAGCAAATAAATAAGTTCAATGTAAATTATGTTACGCAATAATTCCTCATGATCGCGAAGCTTCTACAAGAATTACACGAATTTAACTTAACCGAACCGAAAATATACTCAAGTAAGAGTAATTTCACTACCTACGTTCATTTTATTAGACGTTAATTTTAGCAAAATATTTTACTTTGAAGCCTTATTAAATGCCTTGGAAAGGGTTCCAAAATAAATCTTAGACTATTAATTAATTAATTATTACCTGTTCTTTATAGAATTTAAAAGCTAATTTTGTTCATATCTAATGTTAGTACATGTAGGTACCTAGGTACCTACCTTGAGAAACTGGTAAAGCAAAATATTATTTTTTAATTTTATATGATATAGAAGTACCTTCCTTTACCCTGAGAAATTACTCTCAAAAATACGTTTCTCCGACAAAAGTGAGGTTTCAGTCTCTTCCACACTGTACATTAAAAATGTATTTTAGCATGAAATGGCCTGTAACCATCAGACTATGACATCTCACTAAAATAATTACAACGATTTCACAAATACATATATAAAATAAAAATAGCTAAAATAAATTGTAATAACAAAGTAACAAAATAAACAATAAGGAATTTCAATAACAAATTCATGCAAATAACTGCAAACTGGCTTCTAGAATTCTGTACAAACGCCAAAACAATTTAATTTCAAAAAAACCCCCGACCCAAAAAAAGTACGCAATTATTATGACAAAAGGTTAAAAACGCTAAACCCTATAAAAAGAAAAAAATAACTTTTAACACTACGTAAGTACAAACTAAAGCATGTCAGACTAAACTAAATGTTGTCGTGTCGGGGGACCGCTCTAATTATCTAATTAAGATTCGTGTTTTTTTTATATACGAATGTTGTAATTAGGTAGGTACCTATCATTTGATTTATGTAAGTATTTTTGAAGGTAAAAAACGGTCCCCCGACACGTCAAAATTTAGTTTAGTCTGACATGCTTTAGTTTGTACTTACGTAGTGTTAAAAGTTATTTTTTTTTTATAGGGTTTAGCGTTTTTAACCTTTTGTCATAATAATTGCGTACTTTTTTTGGGTCGGGGGTTTTTTTAAATTTATAATTTAATTTTATTTCATGCTTTTTGAAGGAGCTCCTTAATTTTTCCTTCATTTAATTTATTTTATCTTAAGATGGGGTCGCTATAGGCGATCTCGGCCAAAGGAAGCTGTTTAACAATCCTCATGACAAACTGGCTCTGGGAGAATTGCACAGATTGAGAAACAATAAAGATTAACCTTTGGTCATTTTAGATTTTCAGCAAAAATATAAATCGGTTTCTCCGTTTCATTCCGGCATTCCAGGTTTTCATCCGCCATATCCCATTTCCAGCATCAGGTTCTCGTCATGACATGAAGAGAACTCGTCAAGACAAATTCAACGAGCCCAAACTCGATCGGTTTACTAAAAGGCAGTTCAGGGTTACGTCTCCTATCTTCGTGCCCTAACAGCAGACCAGCTCAGTGGTTCCAGAAGACATTAGTGTTTCAAATTTCAGATCCCACATATGCTTGCAAGTAAACTGAGCGTGTAACATTCCTATCACACCTTACAAACGAGCTGATGACCCTGAAGACCTGAACCGATTTCCACCAAACATAGCTAAGAACACTCCCGAATGACATTCCTTTTAAACAAAAAAAACCGCATTACAATCGGATCATCCGTTTGGGAGCTACGATGCCACATACACACACACACACACACACACACACACGTCAAACTTATAACACCCCGTCGTTTTTGCGTCGGGGGTTAAAAAGGTTTAACAACAAGCCAGTTAAGATTTTAATGAACTCTCGTTTAAAACATACTGAGGAATTATACGAGTACGAAGTAATTTATAAGCTTTCTAAAGAGTTCATGCAGGTAATTTTTCCTAGTGTTCTATATATATTATATTCTATGTTTATATAGAGGTATAGCCTGAGGAAAGCTGTACAGTGTTCGGCTAATACATACCTAAAATATAAATAATTCTAAGAAAGACAATAATTTATTGAAATGAAATTAAGAAATACTAAAGAAAGATTACAAGTCACTAACTAGCACCAGTGGTCTCATTATCTCGTAGGAATAATTTCACGCACGTGGGTAAAAAGTAGCCGATAGCCTTTTTAGGGTTCCGTACCTCAAAAGGAAAAAACGGAACCCTTATAGGATCACTTTGTTGTCCGTCTGTCTGTCTGTCTGTCTGTCTGTCAAGACCCTTTATCTCAAGAACGCGTGGACGTATCAAGCTGAAATTCACATGAAATACTCAAATCTATTGCCTCTTTAAGCTGTGAAAATATCAAACTTGTAAGCCAAGCCAATCAAAAGATACAGCCGATTATGTCGATATTTTCAACAAATTTTCGACACTCGCAAAGGAATCAAAACCTACAGGATACTTCCCGTAAACTCAGAATCTTGAAATTTGGCATGAAGCATTGTCATATAATGCAAATATAGGAAAAATTGCGAAAATCACATTTTTTTAGTTATATAATATAATAAACATATTTTAATAAAATGAAACTTACTACCTTATTTCTCACGAACGAATAAAGATATCAAATTGAAATTTATACCAAATACCTAAGTCTATTGTCCCTTTAAGCAGTGAAAAAATCAAACTTCTAAGTTAACGCAATCAAAAGATACAGCAGTTTATACCGACACCTTAACGAATTTCCGTCACACGCTAGGGAATCAAAACCTACAAGGTACTTCTCGTGAACTCAGAATCTTGAAATTCGGCACGAAGCAACGTTATATAGTACAGATAAAGGGAAAATTGCGAAAATGACAAATTTGAAGTTCCATAAAATATTTAAATATTATTTTTGCTTACATGACATAAAATATTTTTTTAATAATTATAAACTTACTACCTACGCTTTTTCACATAAACGCGTAGAGATGTTAAACTTGAAATTCATATCAAACACTTCTTAAATCGAATTGCCTCTAAACTATGAAAAATTCTAAATCATTCAAAGGTCATTGGGCACCTTAGTATGGAAACCATACCCACGGCGGACACGAACGAAATATAGCACAGTATAATGATATAAGGCTCCGATTTACTATGGCGTTAGTCGCATCAATGTGAATCATGGGAATCTAGATAAAATCAGGTTTAAACATCAAACATTTTCCTCATTTCAATGGGGAATTTAAACGACCAAGTTTGACGGATTTGAGAAATCATTTCTCTGTTGTGAAAGAGTATACTCGCCGTTTATTTCCATTGTCATTAGGTCAGGATCTGATGATGGAAATCCTGAGAAATCGAGGGCAACTATCAGAAATTGTAGGCATGCATAGGGTTAAAACTTGATTCTCAGATGTATGTCTGATGATACTATCAAACAGTGAAGATTTAGAGCTTACCTGATAATGGAGACGTGAGAAAGTCGAGAGAACTCCTCAGCGGTATGTTTTAGTTACGTCGTGTTTGGGCTTATATTATTCGTATTGACGAGAACTTTTCACAAAAGTTAAAAATAAACACTTTTTACAAAAAAAAAAAACTTCTAAAAACAACAAGAAAACTGTTTATATGCATCGGTCTAGATCTCGGTGGTTAAATAAATATAAATGCATCCTCTAGACACCGACTTCTAGAACGATGCACCTAACATCTTCTTCCTTTCTTTCTTGTTTTTGTTTTCTTGTTGCTTTTTTATACGTTTGAAGTTGGATTTGTTTGTAAAATGCTTTTTAAATTCATTTTGATAAAGACCATTATGACCATTACGACCCACCAGTACAAGTTACGACTGGGAATGTGGGTATTGAGATATATAAACTAAATGAGAACTATTTACAAAATAAAATAAAGCCGACTTTATAAAACAAAGAAAGGGACAGAATTAAACTTTTGTCAAAGCTCTAGAAACATAAAGCCAGCAGCCCCGAATCCTACTCTCTAGCAGTCGTTGTTACAATTCGACAGTTACAAGTCGTCAGGCGGTTTCAAAAAAAATCCTGCAATGGCTGCTTTAACCCAAGTTAGTAGTGAATTCTCATCACCTAAAATAAAATACGCTTGTGTTGGACACAAGGTTACTGCTATAAATTGTAAAGGAGTTCCCATAACTATATCTGATCTTTGCTATCGATCCCGCAATGGCAGTCAAACCTATCTATGTGGAAAGTCTTCGCCAATACGAATTAAATAAGCCCAAACACGTGGTAGTTGCAACATACCGTTCAGGAGTTCCCTCGACTCTATGTGGTCTTCATAATCAAATCAGCTCCAAACCTTCACTGTTTACCAGTACCCTCAAAAATACACTCACATGTCTGGTTTTGACTTGATGCGTGCCTACAATATTCAAGAGTTGCCCTCGATTTATCAGGGTTTCGAGATCCTCATCAGATCCTGGTCATCCGAATTGGCATCTTCCTTCTTTATGAAAAGTCTTTAACAATAAAAACTAGCATTGCAACCTGTACAATCCTCTGAAACTGCTTGTCTTTTATATTTTTTAAACGATCCTGGACATTCGTCTCCATGGAATTTTAATAAAATATTTATATTCAAAGGAACGTCATATTATTCTCCACAATTTTAAACTACTTTGATTCATGTTCGCCACTTTTTGCAAAGTGGGTCAGATATGCCTAATGACCTTTAAGGCATAATTAGTTATTTTTAATCAGATTTCTGAATGATGACTATAAAATGTTGTAAATAAATAACTTTAATAAAAGAACTTTTACAAGGTACTGGCCTACTATTTTAGTTATATTATAAAATAAAAAATATTAACTATTTTGACTCTCACGAAATTACCATAACTATGTTTGTTCTAAACTGAACAGTTTGCGCGAGAGTCACTTTTTATCTATACAGGATTTGTACGGAACCCTCGGTGCGCGAGCCCGACTCGCACTTGGCCGGTTTTTTTTGATAACTTAGACTATCTTACACTGAAATAATGGATCAGTAGTTTTAGAGACTAGCGCGTGGAACCACAGGAAACTTGCTTCATCTTATGTCAACATTAGTACCAGCGGTGGATGCTGGTTTGCAAGTCGACGTCGCGTATCTTGACTTCAGGAAGGCGTTCGACACAGTCAATAATGATGTCTTGCTCTCGAAGTTAGCTGGCAAGGGTTGCACGCCACATACGTTGAGGTTCTTTGCCAGTTACTTGCGGGACAGGCGTCAGTTTGTCGACTGTGGAGGATGCCTTTCTGAGCCATATTTTACGAGATCAGGCGTTAGTCAGGGCAGTAACTTGGGTCCCTTTCTTTTCATATTAATGATTGACGATTTACCAGCAGTAGTCCAAGAATCATCTTGTTTGCTTTTTGCCGATGATCTAAAATTATTCCGTGTGATGAAAGACACTACTGACCATAACGTGCTCCAGGAAGATTTAGACAGAGTTGTTAAATGGAGCCATGATAACAGACTTTATTTCAATGTCTCCAAATGTTCAGTAATGTCTTTCACTCGTGCGCGTAGTCCACACCACCACTGTTATAAGTTAGAGGGTGAAACTTTGGAGAGAGTGATGGAAGTTAGAGACCTTGGTGTCTATTTTGCGGCCGATTTAAAATTCAGAAGTCATATTATTAAAGTTAGTAAGAAAGCATTTAGTTTGGGATTTATCTTGAGACAAGCTAATGACTTTAATAATATGGGGGCTCTCAAGGCTTTGTATGACGCCTTGGTTAGATCTCACCTCGAGTACTGTGCAGTGATATGGGGACCAAGTGAAGCCAAATACAAATTCATGGTTGAGAGGATACAAAATAAATTCACCCGATTTTTGTATTTAAAAATATACAAGGTATACCCTGGCTATCCTCTATTATACCCAACATTATTTGTGTTGGGTATGGTGGGATACTTCAAACTGGAGACTAGGCGGGAAGTGGCACTGGCTGTTTATTTATTTAAAATATTGCGAGGTAAATTATTTAACTCCACAATTCTTATGGAGCTACGCATGTGCGTGCCGGATGGGTATGTGAGTAGGCGGCGGCGCCCGCAGCTGCTGGCGGTGCCGAGCGCGCGCACCAACCTGCTGCAGCGAGCGCCACTGACGCGCGCCTTGCGCACGCTCAACACAGTGGCGAGTAGGGTCGATTTGTTTACTTGTTCGCTGAATGAGTTCACAAGAGCCACCTATATTATAAGTAGTATGTAATTTCAAACTTTGGTAGTGTTATTTTATTTTGTGATATTGTGTTTAGTTTTGTAATATAATGTAACTAGTTTGTCGTATTAGGTTAAGTACCTGTAAAGATAAAATTAGCTGTTTTGATAAATAAATAAATAAATAAATAAATAAATAAATAAATAAATAAATAAATAAATAAATAAATAAATAAATAAATAAATAAATAAATAAATAAATAAATAAATAAATAACAATAACCTATTCATATAATATACTAGCGACCCGCTCCAGCTTCGCACGAGTTAATAGTATTTCGGCACTATTTAATGTATGTTATTATACATATAAACCTTTCTCTTTAATAAATCTTTATTTTTCAAGCAACAAGACTCAAAAAGTGTTAGTAACAATGTTCCTTATCCTATGTTAGTATTCCTATTCTACGTACTAACCTAAATACATATGATATGTGAATCACCACTGCACATCTATCACCGAAGTGGACAGCCTGCAGCAGCGATTCACATATATACAATCGAGCCTGCTCGCCACCCATCTTAGAATAAGGTTGGGGCTGCCCCGCACCCTGTGCACCAGAGAGGCGCATCTTTTTCTCATCATTGCATAAAAACAGTCGATCCGAGCTTCAGCAAACATCCCTGATGCACTACAGAAGCGGGGCAGCCCCATCAATATCCTGAACGCATTATTAAATTGAACGCGAAGGACGCTGTACGATTTCTGCGCATAATTCGCCCACAGACTTCATGTGTAGAAAGAAGTGCAATATGCACGAAACAAGGTCACCTTAACATCTCGTGAACAGCGTGCAAATCTGCGAGCAATCATATTCGCCCTAACCGACAACGCCCTTCGCTCTCGCTCAATATCGTCATCGTCCTTCATGCCTGCAGTCAAGACATGACCGAGGTATTTGAATTTATAAGCCCTCTTGAGCGGTATACCATTCAAATAAACCGACGGAATATGTTCAGGACCACGTCCACCGCCGGCACCAAAGACCATGACCTCACTTTTGGAAGCATTATAAACTAAACCATGTAGCTCGACATAGCTTTCACAAATAGCTACCAACCTTCTCAGACCACAAACTGAGGCGCTCAGCAGAGCCATATCGTCTGCATAACTAATATTATTTAGGCATACCCCATCAATGTAACAGCCAGCTCGCTCTCTGCTGAGCGTCTGAATCAGCTCATCGACGTATAGATTAAATAGCGTAGGTGAGGTCAGACCTCCCTGCCTCACACCGCACTCCAATCCATACGGCTCCGATAAAGTTCCCGCCCATCGAACCTGATTGATCTGGCCTCCATACCAGCACTTCAAAGTGCTTACTATTTCACGTGGTACTCCAGCTTTTTCGAGCTTACTCCAAAGGATAGTGTAGGAGACCAAATCAAATGCCTTGGATAAATCGAGGAAGCACGCATATACGGGTGTTTTTCGGTCAGTATAATACTTGATTGCCCACTTCAGAGACAAGATGGCACTCTCAGTGGACAGCCCAGCTCGAAATCCGAACTGATTGTCATGCAGTACAACGTGATTGCTTAGTTGTCTATTAAGTAGGCTATCAAGCACTTTCGATATTACAGTAGCCAGAGAAATGGGCCTATAGTTATTTACATCTGCTATATCACCTGTTTTGTTTTTAACTATAGGCACTACAATTGTTCTAGTCATCTGGCTCGGCAAATACTCATGACTGACACAACAGCTAAAGAACATTGCCAACACTCTTGGTAAGTGAGGACCCGCATACTTGAGATGCTTAATACTCAGACCATCATGACCTGGAGATTTACCTCTAGACATCCCGGCGATGACATCCTTGATGTCCTTGGCGATAAATATAATTTGAAGGTCATTATGGTCTTGAGCATCAGGCACAGACGAGCTGGGGCCCAGTGGTGACTTTACTTGAAACTTATCCTTAAAGAGGTTAGCAATGCCTGCAGGTTCACTTACGCCACCAACCGAGACAGGGAGTCCAGGCCTACCATTCATCCCGTTCGTGTGCCGCCAAAAAGAACGATAATTCTTGTTTGAGTGATGCGAAGCCAAAATATCCATCTTAATCTGCTCTTGGTGAGTTTGACACCACCTCAAGCGAGACTTAAATATCTTTCTGGCCTCGCACATCCCAAAAAATACCGGACCTGAGTATGGTTTGCCAACTTCCTGCCACATGCTATACTTTAACCTGGCATCCTTGTAAGCATCACCAACATGTCTATTCCAACCTACTACCACTTTCTTTCGCCCGTATCTGGTGCTCCCCCGACTCACCACAGCTGATTCCGATAAAACGCTTATAATATCATTATACATTATGTCTATACATTTGCGATGACAATGTTGTTTACAAATTTTATCGCAACAGTTTCTGAAGTCTTCAGGGAAATCAATAAATCTAAGTCTGTCATGACATGCCATGGTATAACATTGTATCTGTTCAGAACTTCTTTCCCCCCAAACAACTTTATTCTCTGTGTATTTGACATTACACTGCTTATGGCTAATCTTATCAAATAAACATTCAATAACAAGTGGGTAATGATCCGACCACAATACGTCATAAATGACCCGCGCATTCACGACAGAGTCACGAGCTGCTTTTGTGACCACACAGTGATCTAACCACCTGCGTGTACCATGTGCATCACTAACAAAAGTATAGGTGTTCGAGTTTAGCCCTAACAAATCAGTGTCAACGCAATTCCACTCAAACTCTCGACAAAAATCTAACAATTCTGCATAAAAGCGACCTGTCGGATGTGCATTAAAGTCTCCTAGTATATAACAACTTTCTATGTTAGAACTGTCTATAATAGCACTCACCGAACTCAGGCAATCCGTGTATTCCACTAAGTTACATACCTCGTCCGTGGGCATATACGAGTTAAATACTAGCACTGACGTCTCTTTAAGCACTATTTCGATAGCACACACGCGCGGATTATTACACGGAATCACTGACACTGCGTTAAACGCACTTTTTCTCCAAAGTATGGCCACGCCGCCGAAAGGCCGGCCGCGTAGAATCCCCGCTGTTGTATCCACCGCTGATGTTCCCGTACAGGCAAAATCATCACTGATACTATGTAGGTACCCAAGTTCCTCTGGTAGTAGCCAGGTTTCTTGAAGCGCTATTATGTCGTAATTAAAACATAGTTCCCTTATATAATCAATAGATCGCTTTAAACTTTTACAATTAAAGCTCACTAATTTACATATCTGCTTATCCATTTCTAATTGTCATATGGTCGACGCCAGTTCTTAGGTTACCGGCCGAATCAAGCATCTTATAGTGCACGAAAGGTCTAAAGATTATAGCTTTCGGCCACAAATTACCATCCAAAAACATTTCATTCTTAGATTGAGGCACAAAGAACTTATACGATTTGTGGTTTAAGGTGTGTTTTTTCGACTGTATTCTTTCCAGCTTTACTGAAACGTTTGTTTTTGCCCATATGTAATCAATTATATCCTTCTCGCTAGTATCAACGCTTATGTTGGATATAAAAATCGGTACTTTTCTCTCTGCTGCTTTGAAACTGCCTACAGACTCGATAGCTAATCCAAATTTGCCTCTTAAATGTTGTTTATTATTTGGTTTTCGATAGGTAACCTTTGTCCATTTTTCAACATTCGACCGCTCATTCAATAAGTCGGAATTGATGGGCTCGGTTTGTTTACATTCTTGCGGCGCAGTGGCATCGATCACCTGTTCACTCGCCGCTGCCACTCGCTCGTGTACGATCGACTTCTCGCTCGCTATCTCTCTTTCACTCGCACTCGCTTGCGATATTTGCGATGCGCCATCTTCCTCTAATGTAGGTTGGAGAAAATGTGATGCACCCTCCACATTCTTATTATGACCATGACTACACTTTTTTGGTAAATTTTGAAGTGGTGACGCAATACTTTTACTGCCATCCTCCAGCTGATTAGGCACCTCAAAAAGTGAGACATTCACGCTTTCAAATGCACCTCTTGTCGTGTTAACACTACAATGCACGTTCTCTGATTCACTCATTAAGATAACGTTATTATTCGCATTTTGAATCTTCTTCTTTAAATTTTCCAGCTGTTCGCATGAAGCATACGAGTCTTTGATTTTTTTAACATCATCTTGAAGTATAATCAGCCTTTTTAGTATGTCTGAGACATCGACATGATCAAATGTGATAGGTGGAAGTTTTGACAAATTTCTAGCCACAAACACCGGCAAAAGATCCGGAAATGATTTGAACACATTAATAATATCACTCAAACCTCGATTCACCTTTCCTTGTCCTTTACGTACTGGTTTTCTTTTGTCAGCCGGTAAAGATTCAAATAGCAATGACTTTGATCTTTCAATTTCATCTCCACTAAACGTCGCAGCACACAGCCTGACTAGGCTTTCTTCATCACATAGCGAAATCTTGTTTTGCATGTAAGCCAGCAATTCATCTATCACTATGTTGCAATTCCTACACTTAAGCGTAACGGACATTTTCGACATTTTTTACAAAATCGTAAGCGATGTGACACACACATTACGCGTCGTGTTGCGATGCGTGCACGCACGAGACTGTAATCACTCTATCTATTAAAAAAAACCGCATGAATATCGGTTGCGTAGTTTTGAAGATTTAAGCGTACAAAGGGACATAGGGACAGAAGAACCGACTTTGTTTTTAACCCCCGACGCAAAAACGACGGGGTGTTATAAGTTTGACGTGTCTGTGTGTGTGTGTGTGTGTGTGTGTGTGTGTGTGTGTATGTGTATGTGGCATCGTAGCTCCCAAACGGATGATCCGATTGTAATGCGGTTTTTTTTGTTTAAAAGGTATGTCAGTCGGGAGTGTTCTTAGCTATGTTTGGTGGAAATCGGCTCAGGTCTTCAAGGTCATCAGCTCGTTTGCTAGATGTGATAGGAATGTTACACGCTCAGTTTACTTGCAAGTATATGTGGGATCTGAAATTTGAAACACTAATGTCTTTTGGAACCACTGAGCTGGTCTGCTGTTAGGACACGAAGGTAGGAGACGTAACCCTGAACTGCCTTTTAGTAAACCCATCGAGTTTGGGCTCGTTGAATTTGTCTTGACGAGTTCTCTTCATGTTTCTGATTGACGAGAACCTGATGCTGGAAATGGGATGTGGCGGATGAAACCCTGGAATGCCGGAATGAAATGGATAAACCGATTTATATTTTTGCTGAAAATCTAGAATGTCCAAAGGTTAATCTTTATTGTTTCTCAATCTGTGCAATTCTCCCAGAGCCAGTTTGTCATGAGGATTGTTAAACAGCTTCCTTTGGCCGAGATCGCATATAGCGACCCCATTTTAAGATAAAATAAATTAAATGAAAGAAGGAAAAATTAAGGAGCTCCTTTAAAAAGCATGAAATAAAATAAAATTATAAATTAAAAAAAACCCCCGACCCAAAAAATGTACGCAATAATTATGACAAAAGGTTAAAAACGCTAAACCCTATAAAAAGCAAAAAATAACTTTTAACACTACGTAAACTAAATTTTGACGTGTCGGGGGACCGCTTTTTACCTTCATAAATACTTACATAAATCAAATGATACCTGCCTAATTTCAACATTCGTTTAAAAAAAAAACACGTATCTAAAGTAATGAATTTGAGCGGTCCCCCGACACGACAAAATTTAGTTTACGTAGTGTTAAAAGTTATTTTTTAAGAAAGTCGTGGTGGCCTAGTGGGTAAAGGACCAACCTCTCAAGTATGAGGGCGCGGGTTCGATCCCAGGTCAGGCAAGTACCAATGCAACTTTTCTAAGTTTGTATGTACTTTCTAAGTATAGGTTAGACACTATTGACTGTGTTTCGGATGGCACGTTAAACTGTAGGTCCCGGCAGTCATTGAACATCCTTGACAGTCGTTACGGGTAGTCAGAAGCCAGTAAGTCTGACACCAGTCTAACCAAGGGGTATCGGGTTGCCCGGGGAACTGGGTTGAGGAGGTCAGATAGGCAGTCGCTTCTTGTAAAGCACTGGTACTCAGCTGAATCCGGTTAGACTGGAAGCCGACCCCAACAGGATTGGGAAAAAGGCTCGGAGGATGATGAGTGTTAAAAGTTATTTTTTGCTTTTTATAGGGTTTAGCGTTTTTAACCTTTTGTCATAATTATTGCGTACATTTTTTGGGTCGGGGGTTTTTTTAAATTTATAATTTTATACTATGTAGTGAAGTAGATATGTCTTGCCTCTTCCCAACTACGTTGCGGAACTGTTCATATCTAAGGGGATATATCTTATCGGATAAACCGACATTCAAACTTGGTAAGACTTTCCTGACTTCTGAGTACCCTACTATCTAAGCTCTTCACTTTGACGTGCTTTCTGAGGCATGGAGGATCTAAAGAGATATGCATGTACCTACGTACAGTCGATGTGTTTTGTAACACCTGTTATTTCCTTGTAACAACACATCCCTCGCTTATGAAATAAATCTTAGTCATGTTAATTGTTCGTTATTGTTTAAACGATATTTAGTACTTACAATTATACATGACTAAAAAAATAATGTCGTATCATTTAATTCCACCCACGGCATGTGAGAACTACTCGGTGCACCTGGATTAAAACTAATCTAAAGCTTCCCTCCATAAATGGACTCTTTAAAAAAAAATAGTTCCAGTGTTTCAAAACTACGCAACCGATATTCATGCGGTTTTTTTCAATAGATAGAGTGATTAAAGAGGAAGCTTTATATGTATAATAACATATATTAAATAGTGCCAAAATACTGTTAACTGGTGTGAAGCCGGAGCGGGTCGCTAGTTATAATATAAGTTAAAGACGTAAAAAACTATAAGGTATATAACGCATCGTTTAAAAAAATATTACTCATATAAACTTTAACTTCTTCCTAATGAAAAATACTGAAATAGAAAATGATATTTTTTAATTAACAAAACATTAGCAGGAACAATAACGTTTGTTAGGAAAGAACTAAAACTTGGTAATTAAGAATCGAGTAAAAAAACTTTGTATAAAAAGTTTCCTTACATTTCGGTTGAATGAACTAAGTATTGGATCTAGTTCTTTAGAAACTGAGAGTAAAACTTGTGATGAAATCACTCTTTTCTCTTGTTAATTCTCGGTTGACAATATGGCGGCATCTTGACTTGGCGACTTTGATTCAAAAGCTTTTTTACTCTGGAAACTTACAGATTGCCCTGGTTTTGTTAGAAGTCAGTGAATAAGACTGGTGTATGAACTTGTACTTTTAAAAGACTAGGAGAAGTTCTTTATTATATACTTTAATGGAACGAGGTATTCTGCGTCATAAGGAGGATTATTGTATGTAGTTGGTAACTTTTTTTGTCTTGGGCCATTGCTGAGCAGTGGGAATACTACCACGAACACGTATCTATACTAATATTATAAAGCTGAAGAGTTTGTTTGTTTGTTTGTTTGAACGCGCTAATCTCAGGAACTACTGGTCCGATTTGAAAATTTATTTCAGTGTTAGATAGCCCATTTATCGAGGAAGGCTATAGGCTACTTTTTATCCCGGCACGAGAAGTAGTTCCCACGGGATGCGGGTGAAACTGCTGGCAGAAGCTAGTTGTATATAATAACTAGGTACCTATACCTAAGATAAATTCTTCTTCTTTCTCCTGCCCTGTTCCCAATTTTACTTGGGGTCGGCGCAATATGTCATTCTCTTCCATTTTCCCGTGTCACTCGTCATACTGACATTCACTCCCTTCCTATTCATGTCATATTTCAGGCAATTCATCCATCTTTTTATAGGTCTTCCTCTTCCTCTCCATCCATCTACATTCATACTTAGCACACACTTAGATTACACACAGCACAGCACATAGATTGTACATACTTATAAGCGCATTTGCAGCACTGTGAAGCAAATATTTCTACTGGTCTGTTTGCTACAGCAAATAGTAGATAATTGCAAGTGAACCTTTCTAAAAGATCCGAATAATCGCAACCTTTTTGCGCGCATATAAGTATGAACTGGTGCCAATAAACTATTTTAGTGAAATCCCTCCACATAACACATGATAATTGATAATGAATTCGTAGAATCCGTTCTTACATTCGCGTACATTTCTAACAGTACTGCGGTAGATTTCCAAAACGTTCCAATTTACGTTAGCCGTAATCCAATTTAACTCCAATGCTTGGTTATCGGCCGTATTTACCGATTGTTCGAAATTCACTAAATTGGGACTTAATTGAATTATGAATCTAGTTAGCTAATTTTCGTGGAATTTATTTGTTTACAAAGCGTTGAAGTGTTAAATATTGGAAGCTTAGTAGATTAATTTTCTTTGGTTATGCTAATTCAATACTTCCCTAATCGTGCTTTTAAAAGTCACTTAATTAATGTCTTACGCTTTCACAGCTATTTTAACAACAACGGCTGGTCAGGTTTTGACGAAATAATAAAATAGAAAAATTAGGTCTGTGTCCAATTTACATTTTTTGTACGTTTCCTAATACTTATCACGGCCATTCATAATTTTAAGGGTGTTGTTACCAAAAAGTTAAAAATAAGTTTTACACTAGTTTCAGACTGAAATTGATTTTTAACACAATAGCGAACGTTTGTTTAACTTTTTTTAACAACGCTCTGACAATGGTGGTTTATTTGATTTTAGGAAAAAGTACTAACTCTTTGTAAATATGAACTGAACTAAAAGACTGGTCACTAGAAAGCAATAAAATATGTATGCTAACATAGAAATAAGCCGAGTTCTGTTGAAGTGGAACTATTGGTGGGCTTCGAATAAACAACTGCAATACCGGTTAGTATTGATTTTCTTCTAAACATGACAATGCTTTTATGTTAGGTACAATTGAAAAAAAATAAAAAAAATATTGCATCTATGACATATTGTGAACAAACGTGAATAAGTAATACCCCCCAGGGGATATTCAATCCGACTGCATAAAATATAATAATAGAAAGCCGATCATCGGCCACGATGGCTGTTCATGGAGATAAGACATATTCTAGTGCACAAGCATTTGCGCAGACAGGTGCGCTCCCTATTCCTTCACCATCATAGCCCGATGGCACAGCAATTCGATACATGGATACCCCTGTTAAGACAGGTTGTCACATTTTGCGACTTCTGACTGCCCCTATGACTGGCAAAGATGTTCAAACTTCTTCTTCTTCCTCCGAGCCTTTTTCCCAACCATGTTGGGGTCGGCTTCCAGTCTAACCTGATTCAGCTGAGTACCAGTGCTTTACAAGAAGCGACTGCCTATCTGACCTCCTCAACCCAGTTACCCGGGCAACCCGATACCCCTTGGTTAGACTGGCGTCAGACTTACTGGCTGATGATGTTCAAACTAGGCCCCACTAATTTAGGGCACGCCACCATCGTGGCGGTAAGTCCCCTCTTTGAGGAGTGGCTCGGGAGGAGTCACGGCGCCCTCACGTACCGCATGACGCAGGTCCTCACCGGACACGGTTGTTTCGGGAGGTACCTGCACCGCATCGGTCGTGAGGAGGCGCCCGGGTGTCACCATTGTGCGGACAGCCCCGAGGACACGGTGGACCACACAGTCCAGGTGTGCCCCGCATGGGAGGGGCACCGCCGGGTCCTCGTCGAGGCTTTGGGCGGCGGCGACCTCTCGCGTCCGGCCTTGGTTCAGGCCATGGTCCGGGGCGAGAGGGAATGGGATGCCGTCGCCTCCTTCTGCGAAGCGGTCATGCTCGAGAAGGAGGAGGCGGAACGCCAGAGAGTTCGCACCTCTCATCCCGGCCGCCGCGCTGGACCAGGTAGACACCATGGGCGCCGGGTGTCGCGAGATGACTCCCGGCCACCGTAGGCGTGGGTCTGTGGGCGGTGAGTTCGGGTGGCTCATCGTCCCTCTGTCTTTCTAGACGACAGACCCGTGTCGACGGCGCGCGTTGTTCCACGCGCTCCTCAAAGAGATGTCAGCAACCCCAGCGGGGCCCAGCAGGGCCAAGGCCTGCCGGGGCTGCGGGTTGTTCGAAAGAGATACCGCGGCCCTGGTACATAAAAGGCCTATGACGGAACACGACGATTTTAGTCAGTAAGAGTCTGACACTCCCTCACCGCTGCTAACCCACAGCGGGAGGGGTCATTTGATGATTTTACGTCGCTAAAAAAAAAAAAAAAAAAAAAGGCCCCACTAATTTAACACGCCTTCCGAAAAATGAAAATATGAACCAACTATCAATATCCAAGTAAAGACGTAGAAGGTTACTTGTATCACTGCGAAAGAACACAGAATAATACATAATACGGTAATGCGATATTATTTTTCCTTACAAGATATTTTCATAATATTGACCATTGATTTTGGTATCTTTTTGTGACGTATAATAGTAACTATAATAACCAGTACATACAATAGTCATGTTTTTTCGTGATACTGTCACAGTACAATATTTCTTCCTCCCTAATTAGGTTACTATGAGAATTATTCCGATATATTTCCAATAATATTTCTGTCTCGGTAATATTCTCGAGCATTACCTATGTGATTAAAGAATTACATGTCCATGTATGGGTTGTTATTACTTTTTATATGCTTTGAGGAAAGAAATAGTAGGTACTATCTTTTGTAGAACATTATTTCCTCTAATCAGGGTTCGTTTACATGTGCGATGTGGGTCGCTTGTTGAGAAATAAACACTTGTTACAATCTTTTTCATCTTACATCTTCACCTATCAAATCTTGACAACTCTCCCCTGACATTTCTCAGATTAGAAAACAATACTAAAAAGTTACCAATTCACAAATGAGTTCCTATTCCACATATATAGGTATAACATCGTTTTCAAACTGGCGGCGATCCACAGCAAATAATTGACATCCGCTGGTTAAAAATGACGTTAAAAACCATGTGACATCGCGAATTGAGCGGTGTCGGAAAAAACTGACGAACTGATTTAGATTTAACAAATCTATACTTTGTCTGTAGCCTAAAGGCTTCGGAACTACTGGTACGACCTGAAAAATTATTTCACTGATAAAAAGCTACACTATTCCTTAATAACATAAGCTATGTTATATCCCGACACGGGCAGTAGATCCCACAAGATGCAACTGAAACTGCGGGAAAACGGTTATTGGATATAACATAAACAAATATATTTGGCAACTTTTCACAAACTATGCAAATAATAAAGATGATACAGTCAAGCTAGAACTAACATTAATATAAGAACAACAACTAAAGAATTGTTGCAAGTTTTATATCCCTCAGCTATTCTCGCAATAAAGAGCCCCTGTTAGCTTACCGACTTTGACTTCGAAACTTCGAGTTTATTCAACGACTAGCTTCTGCCAGCGGTTTCACCCGCATCCCGTGGGAACTACTTCCCGTACCGGGATAAAAAGTAGCCTATAGCCTTCCTCGATAAATGGGCTATCTAACACTGAAAGAAATTTTCAAATCGGACCAGTAGTTCCTGAGATTAGCGCGTTCAAACAAACAAACAAACTCTTCAGCTTTATAATATTAGTATAGATATAAAATGCGGTAGCTTCCGCGGGCTACAAACTACTAACACATTTTGTTTTTTTTTATGACTTTATTTTGTTGTGATTTTAGTGTGATTGAAAAAGTCGTGGTGGCCTAGTGGGCAAAGAACCAACCTCTCGAGTATGAGGGCGCGGGTTCGATTCCAGGTCAGGCAAGTACCAATATACTTTTCTAAGTTTGTATGTACTTTCTAAGTATATCTTAGACACCGATGACTGTGTTTCGGATGGCACGTTAAACTGTAGGTCCCGACTGTCATTGAACATCCTTGGCAGTCGTTACGGGTAGTCAGAAGCCAGTAAGTCTGACACCAGTCTAACCACGGGGTATTGGGTTGCCCAGGTAACTGGGTTGAGGGGGTCAGATGGGGCAGTCGCTCCTTGTAAAGCACTGGTACTCAGCTGAATCCGGTTAGACTGGAAGCCGACCCCAACATAGTTTGGGAAAAAGGCTCGGAGGATGATTTTGTTGTGATCTACATATTTTCATTTTTTTGTCTTGAAAATGAAATTATTTTAACTTTACCTTACTCAACTTACTATTGCATTATACATAATGATAATGGATGAGTTAATTTCAATTTTCTATTTACCTTTCGGTTATTTCTTCTTAATAAAGATCGCTGCTCATCTGCTGAAAACTCCCATTAAAATTCTATTCCTTTTGGTAGACGAATGAATACTGATTCAAAAAAATCTGACCATACTTCAAAAACTCTAATTTGTATTTTTTTGTAGCTACTTTAAAACCTCTTCTTATAATTAAACATTGTTCTTAATTTAAATATTTAAGAAAAAATATTAATTACGGTATTACTTATAATAATTAAATCAAATGACTACTTAAAGCGCTTGAGGCAAGTGCGTGCTTGAGAACAAATTAATATTTTACGTCAGTTAACGCAGCCTCAGATTATTTACAAAAAAAATATACATTTTGACAAAAGTTTTGTTTTGAAAGATTTTTTTTATAAAAGTCAAAGTTTCTGATTATACCTGTTAGTGTATAGCGCGTGGAAAAAGTACTTAGGTATGCTTAGGTGACTGCCTACTAATATTTTCAACATGCGTAACCGGAGAAGAAATAATGAATCAATAGAGGAAGAAAACGCCAAGTTCACTTATAAAAATCTATTTATCAGGATTAGGTACTGATAAATAAGTGTAGATTGAGTAATTGACTAAAAAAAGTTTAGACTACCCGCGCCACGGTGTATATGACCAGTGTAGGCAAATAGCTGCCGGTGGCGGTCACAAATTTTTATCGCTGAAAAGAAAGTGATTGTGTCTTGCAAATAGTGTGTTTAGTAGTGATACGAAGTATGTATGTTATGTGTCAACATATGCGCCATCGGTTTGTAGTGTAGTTTTGGTATATTATTGAATGTATTTGTGAATTCGACGTGATGTGATAAAGTGTGAAGGGTACCATAATAATCACATAATTCATAAGTGTACGAAAATGCTCAAAATGAAAACATATTTCGTCACTGCAAAGTCAGGTGAGTTTTATTTAATTACTTAGTGGTTTAAGTAGATAGATAAATATTAATGAGGATTTCGGGAAGGTATAATTTATATTGTGTTATTATCGGTTTAGGGCTGATTTTTCAATCATCAGTTAACCTCTATCTGAGGAATAAATATGGCGGTTTGACATATCGACGGGTAAAAGGCAAAAGGGGTCAAGCACCACAGATCAAATTGTTCAGGAGAGTAAAAAGAAAGTTTAAAAAAATAATATCTCTTTATTGCTTTATTGAATCACATTACAATCTTCAGAAAAGTTTACTTAAATACAATGTTCTTTAATAATTTTACATCAAAATAAGCCTGAGATCAATAGTTTCAAAGATAGATGTCGCTTGACCCCAGGTTTTTACCAGGTTTATCGCATTTGCGAGGGGGTCAAACACCAATATTGAATGTTGGAATATTTAGATTTTGGCCTAAGCTCCATGTATATAAAGTAGTAAAGTATTTTATTTTATTTGGCACAACAGATCATAGAACTAAGTCAGATTTTGGCTTAAGTTAAAATATCTTAATTAACAGTATTATTTTATATTTGGCACAGCAGGTAGGTAATAGAACTATGGATTATGTATTAAACTAAAACAATACAAGGAACAAAACTGAGATCCAAAAAACAGCAGTTACCTAACTGATAGTACATACAACAGCATGTTATCACATTATTTGAGTAAAAACCACAATAACTTGGTAAAAATTATGATTGTTTACATTTTTAATGATTTCCTAAACGCGTGAACCGATTTACATGATTCAAAAACGGATAAAATGGTTATACAAAAATTAATAATACCAATAATTACACCAATATCGTTAAGATATCTCAATAAACACATTTTCAAGTTGCTCTCGTAATAAAATTATCCAACATGTACCTATGAAACGCGTACCTACTACCTATTACCAGTTCTTAAAAAAATAACGTTTTTTGTATGGGAGCCCCCCAAAATATTTATTTGATTCTAGTTTTCAGTATTTGTTGTTATAGCGGCAACAGAAATACACCATCTGTGAAAATTTCAACTCTCTAACTATCACGGCTCATGAGATACAGCCTGATGACAGACGGACGGACGGACGGACAGAGGAGCAAAAACATTAGGGTCCCGTTTTACCCTTTGGATACGGAACCCTAAAAACTATCCTAAGAAACGTTAAATTTATTTTTATAAAATAAATAAAATGAGGTTGAATTTACCGATGATAGTAGGGGAATCACGGCATCTTAAATTTCTTCGACCCCTCTATTGCTATCATTATAATCAAATACCTAACCTTCTTGGTACTAGCAAGTCTTTTTCGGCCTAAAACACTTCGCAATTTCACGTTTTCGGGAGTTGCAGACATGTTTTATATAAAATTTTAATCTGTGTTAACAACTGCGATCGCGTTTCAAACACGCGTGAACTTGCTTTCACGTACCTACACGAGACATACACCCATTTGCAAGGGCGCTGTCGCGCGTGCGGAGTGGATCAAATGCAACGTAATGAAAATAAAATTATTTAAGAAAGGGGCCAAGCGCCAATTTATGTTTCGTTGACAATTTTTACTATTGGTGTAAGCGACGTTATAGTTATTAAACAAATAAAAGAAAAATGGATATAAACGACATATTTACTTCTAATATTGTTTTTAAAATTATGCCAAATGACAAGGCGATACAAAAACGTAAAGTTGGTGTCGCTTGAGCACTTTTGGTAAGTATCGATTTGGCACTTCAGTACAAATAATTCTTTGGTGCAAGCGACTTTTTTTCATGCTAGGAAAACGATACTACGACCATTCGAAAGAGAAAAAATAGTGGAGTTGGGGTCAATAAAAAAGTTAAAATCGCAAAATGTGGCGCTTGACCCCTTTTGCCTTTTTACCGTCGATATTTTCCATACAAAATCTGTCAAAACGTTAAAAATATTCCTCAGATAAAAGTTATCTGGCGATTGAAAAATCAGCCCTTAATGGTGTAATCTTCGTTTTTCTGAAGGCCTATCCAACGTTTTTATCTTTAACTTGAAAAGTGTCGATATTTGGAGCAATTGCGTGTACGCTGGTCCATCGATTTAAATGTACTTCAGTTTAAAACATATTTAGTGTCTGAGAAAGGATATGAGTAGGGCCGTGGGGAACTGCTAATACCGTAAAATTGAATGGCTGCTTTTAATTTATTTAGAAATATTAAGAAATCTTTAATTAAAGTAAAGTTAGAAAATAATTTTAAAAGTAGGTAATACTGGAAAATGCAATCAAAATCTATCAGTTTCTCAGAATTGGAAAAACGGAACGTTGGGTCCTATTTGCTAATTGCCATCCATTTTTCACAAATTTTTCAGTTTTCTTTTCTCAGAAACTACCGGGTTGAAGTAACTGCGAATATGCGGGGCGATAACTTGCAAAACTGTTAAAGTTAGAAGCTAGATAGACAGACTTTTTTAATTTGCCTTTACTGTTTCGCTGCTGGGTAAATGCCTTCCATCCTTCTCCTTCGGTGACTTACTGTAACAAGTCTAGGAGGGACCAATCCAAGTCATCTTCTCGGTCACCTTCCATTATCGGGGATCCATTTTGTGGTGATATTGGCCCACTTGTTCGAGTGCATTCGACAGACACATTCCCACTTCAACTTTGCAGACTTATAATTGGAAACATCGACTATACCCGTCTTGAGAAGATAATGGTGTTGTGTATCCGGTCACAAAGCCGTATGTTTATGAATTAATTTTTAATTAATTAATTTCAGAAAAAAAAATTCAGCGGTACATAATCAATTTATCGAAGCAGGCTAAGGGTTACGTTTTATCCGAGTGTACGAAGTAGTTACCACGGGACGTAGGTGAAACAGATAAGTTTCATAAAATTACCCTTTGAAGTACCTACTTTTTGCAATAACGAGTTCACTTTCAGTCGTATTTTTTGTGTTTTAATTTGTCCCCTTTTCTTTACTTTGACAGGCAGAACAAGAGTAGGATACAATTTAATTTGCGTTCTCCGTAGGGCATACAACTGTCTGTGTGTAGCAAGAGGAAGTTTTACTGCTGTCTCAGAAACAAATGGAAACTTAATTCGTTGTTGCCTTTAAAATTAACTGGTTTTTGGTAGAATGTGTTTTTATTTTTTTTTTAATTTATTTTCTAGGGGACTGGACATTAGAGGTGGTTTACTCAATAAGACTTCATGTGGAACTCGTTATTGCGAACTCGTTGATCTCTTTGTCGAACCTTTTTTTTAACCTTTTTCAAATTAGACGTTTTGTGTAGATACCAGAAGCACCGTTTGATTTGTAGGCCGTATGACAAATGTGTTGCTGTAACCGCAGTAGCGCTGTAGTTGGATTATGAAATAATTTTGATCCATTTTTATCACATCAAAAAGAGAGATAGACTATTACTGACATTCCGAATTAAAAATTTAGAGAAACAACCTCATAAAAAGAATGACATATAAATCACAAAACAAAAACATAGGTAACCGTACTTTTATTTCAAGCTCCTAGATTTCCCCCGAGGTTTAAACTTTTTTGCTAATTTAAGACCTGAAAAATGTAAAAGAGTTTCTTTTGTGGAGTTTTAAACTAATTGCCTTATATTTTTCTGTAATTTCGACAAAGGCTTGGTACCACCAGATGCTGGGTCCCTTTTTCAAATACTTAAATTAAAAATCATTAAAAGCAAGTGTGAATTAAAAATAAAACTAATAGAATTTGAAAACATGTTCTACACGAATACTTAAAAAAAAAATTCCTGTTGTGTAATATGCCCTCAATTTCCATTCAAATTCGAAACCGCCTATTTATTTGTAGCAAAGAGAACTTGCGTCCCATTCACGGAGTAGTGTTATCAGAAACCGGCAGAACTATTAAAAAACTAAAAGAGGTTTTTGAATGCAGTCTCGTTTAAAAATATTTGCTCGTTCGCGGCTTGAAAATCGAATGGAATGAAACGTCAAAAGCCGTCGTATTTTTTTATTTCTTTCTTTTTTGTTCAGGAATTAAATGGCCTGCAAGTTTTTGGGTTTATTTTTTATTGTTGTTTTATAGCCTGCTAACTAACTTGTCTAGTGGAGAGAAATCGCAAGGGCAGCCACCAGAGACAATCCATGATCACGACCACTCTGCCAAGAGTGTCCGATTAAGAAGAAGAAGAACTAACTTGTCTTGCGCCATGTGTTCATTTTACTATCCATTTATTTTAAGCATCAATCATAGAGTAATCTACGTATCAAAAATCTTATCAATAAAATCTAGTTACAAAATCCAGTCACTGCACCCACTATCTCTCGAATAATTTTTGATTGATTAGCCATAATAGCTAACATTCAATTTCAAAAAAAAGAAAGAGTTAAAACTCAATGGCACCGCAAAAAGGCAGATTAGCAAGCCTAAAAATATGCCTACATAAAAATAATGTATTTCGCTAAAAGGTTTTTTGGCGCATTCGTTAACATAGATTTTTATTTTATCGCAAAATCTAGAATAATTTATCGCGATAATGTATGTTCAAGTGATTGAATTTCTGCCAAACCATTATCGGCAGCTTTCAAATGTGAATAGTTCGTTTGATGAACATTCGAAACTTCATTAAAACTGTAATCGATCACTTTGTGATCAACTCGTTATAAGTACCTACTGTATAGTACATACAGATTTGCAACTAATGTATTTTGAACAGCGAACATAATATTTAATCATATAGGCTGCAATTAGATAGGTGTAACAAAATAATACATTATTAAATGATCAGAAGAAAAAATACTGGTTATATACCAGTAAACTGTATTTTAAAGACAACATAAATCTATTAAGAACAACTACGTTTTTACGGGAAACGGTAAACCACTAATAGCAATGAAAGACAGTTTCCGATCACACATTAAAAAAAACTGTAAAACCAACATTCTAATAAACAGACAAATGTATGCCACATATCCGTAGCCTTCAGTTTCAGACCGAAGCGATCGAGTTCCCACAAATGTGTGCTGTCACGAGTTACGTAATGTAGTCTGAGTAACGTTACGTTTGGTAACATAATGTTCGGTAACGTAAGTTGTTACGTAACGGTAGTGGTCGTGAGTAGTGATTGTGTTATTGTTTATTTAGAAAAAATAATTGTTTTAATATGATTTTTAATTGTTTCATTATCATTATGAATAATGCCTAATATTAATGAAGGCGCCAATTTAAGTGGTTAACCTTGAAGCTATACGATGTTTGATGCCCTTAGTGAAATGAAAACCTAGAAAATATATTTAAAAAATGTGTTAATTTTTCAATTTATAGTCAGTAAGTTAAGGCTATGAATATGATGTTAAGAGTAAAAATGTATACAAAAATAATAATTGGAATCTTTGTAGCTACTGATCGTTTATTTATTGAACGCTGTGATAACCAACGATAGCCGTGTCTTGCCAAGAAACATTTTTGAAGATCGTATGAGCATTGAACTGTAATAAATCTTGTAAACAAACAAAGAATAAGGTCATCCCATTAATATTTTTGTTAATTTTGTTCATGATGCATCATGTGTTTGAAATCTTTCATCAGCATTGTTTTTTGAAATCGTTATCTGACATTGATCTTTGATGTGCGTAGTTAAACTACGTGAATTTGTCTCGAATGGTGTTATCTATAGGATTTGTTCATCTTCTATTTGCTTTGGCAATGATTCTCTGGGTCCCTCCCAGTGGGTAAGGGTGGTTTAATGAAATAGGGAAGCCGCAGCAAAAAAAATTGGGGGGGAGTACTCAGGGACGGGGGAGAGGTAATGGAGGTAATTTCTCAGTCCACCTTTTAGCACTGACTGAGAGACTGATAGTTTGAACATGTTTTCTCGAGGAATTCGGCAGATTATTAATATCTATAAAACTTAATTCCATAAACTACTCGAATCTGAGAAAAGTTGGCACTAGGAACAATACATTTTATTTAATTTACAACGGCCTGTAAGCCATTGATATTTATCGTATAGGAATACATTTCATGTTTCATAAATCCGTCACGACGTTAGTAATTTTAATATTGATGTAATATTGGTAGGTAATTCACCCGTGCGGCGTGCCCGAGTTTTATAACACGTTTTTATTCTTAAAACTTAACTTAGGGTGATTACAGAATTAACCTTATATTTGAGTTATTAATTACCCATTGCGCTTGATACCTCAAAACCACATGATGTCAAGTAACCGACGCCCGAAGTTTGTTGTTCTAACAGTAATTAACCTCATTATACTTGATTGAATTTAATTAAAACTAACCAACCTTTCACTTATAATTACGCCAGATTTACATTTGAGGTCGAATAAAACTTGCAACGTCATATTTTACAATATTATGACGCAATGCAAAAAAAGTGTTGTTGGTTTTGTTGTTCAAAATAATATAAAAATAATCTATACTAATATTATAAAGCTAAAGAGTTTGTTTGTTTGTTTGCTTGAACGCGCTAATCTCAGGAACTACTAGTCCGATTTGAAAAATTCTTTCAGTATTAGATAGCTCATTTATTGAGGAAGGATATGCTTTTTATTCGGGTTCGTGCAGAGGTTCCCACGGGATGCGTGAAACCGCTGGCAGAAGCTAGTGTTTCATATAAAGTTTTTTGAAGCATAGTGATGAACGTGAAATTGATACTTTGAAATAAAAAATAAGGAAAAAACAACATTTTCATTTGAATTACATATTGGGTAAAAATATCTACAAGTTCTGGCGCCCAACGTGGGACAGCGTTAACCTACCTTTTACGAATAATTTCCTGTAGTTTTTTTTTAAGATAATCAATCGATAGCTCTGCATTTGACAGGTTTCATATAATGAGTAAGTATTTATTTTTTATAATACAATAAAAAGATAGATTTATCAAATTCATAAAAAAACGAAATTTCATTGACATAAAAATCTTGTAGAAAATGTTTTATTTTACTTCAAGCAGTTTATTAAAAATCTTTGCGCATAACACATTAGTGAAGAGGTGCAGCTTAAACTTGAACTTGTCTCTGCCCGTGCAGCTATTTATTTAGCCAAGACCAAGACCTTGTTTGTCATCTTTTTATAATGTGTGTACATATTCAGTTATCGTTCAACTCCCGGTGTACCACCAGAACTACTCCATAAAGGTAATTTATACCTTAGTAATATTTATTTTTATTATCGAATAACAATATCCTGAATTAATTTAGGCTAGGTGATCGATCATTCCCATGCAGTGTTTAAGGAACTCCTGACTTTGACAGGTTTGATGTTGGCGCTGAATTAACCATATTATTTATATTATGATACCGAAGGTTGTTTACGAGAATGCTTTGGGAAAGAGAGCCGAAGAAACGGTGGATGGATTGTGTGGAAGTCGATAAGATTGAATAGAATGATGCTCCTGAGATGACGTCAAATAGAAAATTCAAAATTATTTATTTTCATTGAGATTGATTCTAAATACAGGTCGTTACCTAGGTATATGTAAAAAGTCGTGGTGGCCTAGTGGGTAAAGGACCAACCTCTCAAGTATGAGGGCGCGGGTTCGATCCCAGGTCAGGCAAGTACCAATGCAACTTTTCTAAGTTTGTATGTACTTTCTAAGTACCTATATCTTAGACACCATTGACTGTGTTTCGGATGGCACGTTAAACTGTAGGTCCCGGCTGTCATTGAACATCCTTGACAGTCGTTACGGGTAGTCAGAAGCCAGTAAGTCTGATACCAGTCTAACCAAGGGGTATCGGGTTGCCCGGGGAACTGGGTTGAGGAGGTCAGATAGGCAGTCGCTTCTTGTAAAGCACTGGTACTCAGCTGAATCCGGTTAGACTGGAAGCCGACCCCAACAGGATTGGGAAAAAGGCTCGGAGGATGATGACGACCTAGGTATATGACCAAGGTAACGACCTGTATTTAGATCTCTCTCAATTTCAGATCAGTTGCAGATGATGTGTGATACTATTATATATTTTGTGTGACTTTTAGTCATACTAGTCTTCCAGTACTTACGAAGAAATATTTGGTGGCTATGTGGATTATATCTAGCATAGGATTAAAACTAGGTCAATTGAACATAGATATAGACAGAATAATGGACGAATATAGGCACAATGGCATACCATCGTCAACAATACAAGGAACTGTGTGTCCCTTGAATGCTATTGTTTGTATTATCAATGAGATTATCACAGAACTGTTCCATGCTTGCACTAATGGCAAATATTGTCTTGTTCTATATTTGTCTTTCAGTAATATTAATTTGTACGGGACTGTACAAGAGATGCGTAATATGGTATTGTACTAAACGCGTGCTGTTTCTCGAGGTTTTACTAGTGTCTCAGGGAAACTTATTATTGTACCCGGATAAACTGTCTTTAACCCTTATCGCCTGGAGATGTGTATCTACCTTATAGTAATATAAACAATCAAAGCTATTTAGGTACAGAAAAGCCCTCTTCATAATATTTGTCAATATAATATTTTAATAAGAAATAAGTTAACATTTCATTATTTACATTACTTCATGACTTATTTCCTTGCTTAAAAATATACCTGTAGGCTAAAATTGATTCTATTTTTGTGTAACTCCTAAATAAATAAACATGTTGTTGGCCCTATTTTTTGGTTAACAGTATATCTTAAGGTAAAACAAGACATTCAAAGAACGATATAATTTCCCGTGTTAAATCCAAGCACTTAAAACGGGTTCCAAAGACTTTGATAAAAGACGCGATCCATTATTCCGTCATAATGGATTGTGTCAAAGAGTTCTATTGAAATAGAGTCGTAGTCGCGGCGTGGGCAGTCACAAATTAATATTATTTGTTATTATTGTAGCAAACGCTAATGGTATAATCTATAAATAATTTGAAACAAAATTGGGTAAATACGGATTTAGTTAAAAATACTTATTCACTGCGTTTGCAGTGAATAAGTATTTTTAACGATTTTTAAGATTTAAATAATTTTTAAAAGTAATAAAAACTAAAATATATTGTTTATACCTAGCAGTTACTTTTAAAGGTTAATTGACTGCTATACAGAATTTAGTTTATATTTTATCCTTATTATTCCAACGAAGTAAAAAAATACCGAATTTCATATCAACCTAGGTATCCCAAAAGTTCAATCTTTGTATGCCGGTCATAATCTCTTTTGCAAATTCGCAAATCATCATTATATCTTGTTGACTATCCTTAGATTAGAATTCCTAAACAAACAACAGAGTAACCACGAGAAATTACTCACTTTACCAACGCTGATATTACGCGAACAAACATATGGCTAGAACAAATATCTTCCAATAATAATATAAGTCTTGATCAGATTTATATAATACGTTCGTAAAACTCGTTTTCTTTGAAGGACAATTTGGCTATAAACCTAGACGTATAATATGTAGGTCGAGACAACCTAATTCTAGAAAAGTTGCCAAAATAAGAAAGGTAAAACCTATTTTGAGTTCAGTTAGTTTACGAAGCTAATTGCAAATGTCTGCAAGGAGATGTATGTTGACAAAATACGAATGATGAATACCTTTCAGTATGTTATGTATTACTTGTAATATTATTTTTCATAAATCAAGAGCATCAAGTCCTAGAAAAACCAGTCATAGAAAAAATAATAATCCTAATTTCAGATATTATTATTATAGAATGTTAACAAAAAAGACTGTCATTTGAAAGATTAAACAGAAGTCAGTAATTCTGACCACCACTCTTACTTAGGAGTATTGGATTGCCCAGGTAACTGGGTTGAAGAGGTCAGATAGGCAATCACTCCTTTTAAAGCACTGATACTCAGCTGGAAGCCGACATCAACATATTTAGGAAAAGCCTAGGCAAATGATGATTTTAACAAAAAGAAAAGTCACGAACAGGAACTACCTACATACATAGTATCTAATGGCTCATTAGTCTCTGTGACCTCTTTCATCATTAAAACGTCTGAAATTTTTAACTCAAAACTTCAAAAAAACGTGTGAAAAAACTACGCTTTCTTACTAATCGCTGTGCTCAAATACTAGTTGACATTTAGAAATGTTCTTACGATACAAATTCAGGCTAAAAGTATATCCGCTCACTGCAGACTTTTTAGTCGGCCGACTGTTTTATTGGGCTTATTATATATGTATAGGTAAGGAGAAGTATCGTATCGTATACCGTATACAGTATCAGAACGACTAAAAGCTTTGAGTGAAGCTACTAAAAAATTTTTTTTTTCCTACGATTGGGTCAACAGTCGCCCGACTGTTTAGTCTTCGGTTTAGGCGGAGTAACTAAGTAGGTGTCAAAATATATTTTTGTTAAAGCAAATTCTGGTTTGTCATGTGGGGGTGGTGAAAAATAGGCCTTTTAGTATGTTGTAGGAAATTAATCTTTGTACGTACTGACTTCGGAAAGAGTTTCTACAAAATAAGGTCATATGAGATCATATCATGCTGAGCTGATCGTTTCATTCAATATTGATAATGGAAGTTTCAGCACCGTCTCCACGCAAACCAAAATAATATGGTTGACGGAATAAATAATTAAAAATAAAAATATTTTGCGACTAGAATAAATTATATTTGCATTATTATTTGTCTTTACTTATGTTTTAAACCTGAAAAGTTGTTAGTTCTCAGGAAAAAATTTCAGTCCAATAAAAATAATCTTTCATTCTTCCATTTCTACTTACTTACTTTTTATTCATTTATTTTATCCAGGTTCATTAAATGCGCAGTGTTTTATATTGACCACTACGCTAAATATTTTGTGTGATTAAATAACGTAAATTTAACACTTATTAGCCTTTTGAAATAAGCCCTTTGTTGTGGTTTTGCATACCTAAGGCGTGAATTGGAAATGGATATTAACAGTAATTAATCCAATCCTATAACATCAGATAACATGGGGCTTTGGGGCACAGTTTGATAAATCCACATCATTTTATCCATTCTAGGAACTTTAACGAGACCGTTAACATTTCCATACGCAATAAATAACCAAATCCACAATTGTTTAGTCTGTTCAAGGAAATCTTTTACAAATATAGTGTACCTACTAAGTTCTAATCCCACTCGCACATGAAACTTTCCGTATCATGATTATTACAACAGCATAAAAATCACGTTAGTTATTGTGTATTGAATCAACAGTAATACACCATCTGTGAAAATTTTAACAGTCCAACTATTAGTTCATGAGTTGTATTTCTTCATCTTAGTGGCAGAAGGACAGACAGACAGACTTAAAAATGGGTCTTGGTTTTCATTTTGACTACGGGACCCAGAACATAATCCATGCGAGTGAAAACAATCCGAATAGAGAAAGGATTTTTACATCAACCATATCCAACAGATTATGTTAATATTTGCACAATCCTTGGGGAACAAAAGACACATGTTTTGGATAAGTTTAAAGCCTCCCATTTATCCCGGTCTGAACCCGAATGATTAGGGTGGACACAAATAGATTCGTTTGTCGTCCAGTCTCGGGAAACAGCAAAAAAGGAATCGGACAAGATTAGAAGGGAAAGGTTTTTTGATGTCTTTCGTATTATTAGTATCCATGAGAGAAGATTAATATTGTCTACATCTGATGGACTCATTATAAACGTAAGACTTTTTAAAATATTGTACCTACACCCGTAAATAGCAGTTAGAAACGGTATAATACAATTGAGTACAAAGGTATTTCTTATTTCTAAAGGTATAAGAATTTGGGAAAAATCACGTACATTGTAACTTCTTTACCAGCCTGTTGTATGTAAGGAGGATTAATATCTAATGATATATAATTATACACATACAACATATACCAGTACTTAGGCAGCCTATTTCTTCCCCATACTTAATAAATGAGAGCAAGCATATTATTGGTTTCTCACGGAGCTTCTTTATGTTACCTTCAACGTTAATTGGACCGATACTTTTCACTCTTTGAGTTATTATCAATAACATATAGGTACCTATACAAACTCACGAAAAACATAATTGGTAGGTAACTCTAGATAATAAGCCAGAACACTTTCACGTGTATTGCCTGTTGGTAATAAACGAAAAACAGATTTTAAACATTCCCAAGGAAAATAAGGAATCATCAAAGTCAATAAAAAATTCTGTTTGAGTCATTTCATCCAATTGATGCCAAGTCTCTTTACGAGCCAGTCATAAAATATTACGATCCAAAATATAATTAGGTACCTACTTTATTTTATGTAAAATATGTAATCCATTTGTGTATTAAAACTCAAAATGAACATATTCAAGTCACAAAAATGTGACGTGCAATCTATACTAATCTATACTAATATTATATCTATACTAATATTATAAAGCTAAAGAGTTTGTTTGTTTGTTTGTTTATTTGAACGCGCTAATCTCAGGAACTACTGGTCCGATTTGAAAATTTATTTCAGTGTTAGATAGCCCATTTATCGAGGAAGGCTATAGGCTACTTTTTATCCCGGTACGGGAAGTAGTTCCCACGGGATGCGGGTGAAACCGCTGGCAGAAGCTAATTTTAAATAAAGTTTTTTGAAAATTTCGTCTGAGGGATTAAAAGTAACTAAGACCACCTAAGACGTTCCATTACCCCTCAGGTAACTAAGTTTGAACTAAAAATCTTCGAGACCAAAATAACTTCAAAATAAGGCTACAAAACACTCTTTCGAAACTTCTTTTAACTACAGGTCACGAACCGTACATAAGAGGAATACGGCCAAAGACGAGTTAGTTTGAACTAGTTATTGTGTAAAATAACTCTTATCTTTTTGGAAAACTTTAATGCCTTATTTAACATTCAGAACAAATCCTTTTGACTGTAAACTTCGTGTAGGTTTCATCACTGTTATTTTCTAGCTTATACGTGACAGAAATCTTGAATATGTAGGTAAAGGAGCCCTTGTTTTGTTGAGTAAAGTAATTATAGCGTACGCATCTTGTGTTGAATTTCATGAAGAAAGCTCATAATAATTTATGGCAAATTGTGACTAAAGAGTTATGCATGATGATATCTAGACTAAAATAATTGTCGAAATATATACGCAATTTGAAATATATATGTCACCGTAAGATTACAAACATCGTTAGATTACAATCTATCTCGAGAGATTGTAAACTGTGGAATTATTGTGAACCGTAACATCTGATTGCAATTTAACGTATTATTTTTCGCTATATTATAATCTATCAATGTAAAGCGGTCAAATTGTCAACTGGCGTAGAACGGAATGCATCTTGCGCGCTGATTGGTAGAACGTAATGTGCCCCCGCCGCTCCGGCATTCGCCATTTTGTTTGTTTATTTCGTTTGTTGTCGATTGTGTAAACAACTGTGTTTTCGTGATTATAAATTGATTTCCTGTTGAAAATAACTTATATCTTTAGAATTAGTTATATTCATTCTTAACTCTACGGGAACTCCATGGGAACAGAACGGCTGGTCGTGATTGGTCGATCTTACAAAAAGACTGACCAATCAGGGAGAGCTTTCGGACAGTTGACAATTTGACAATTTCTCATCGATAGATTATAATATAGCGAAAAATAATGCATTAAATTGCAATCAGATGTTACGGTTCACAATAATTCGACAGTTTACAATCTCTCGAGATAGATTGTAATCTAACGATGTTTGTAATCTTACGGTGACATATACATTGTGTATTTGTTGAACATTAAGAAAAGTAATAGAAAATTGAAAACCGCAAGATATTTCACATTATAAGTATAGACAGACAGACATAATTTGAAACTCTTTTTACTTCGTACGTGTGCACATTGTACTCTGCGAGAAAATGGATAAACTTATTTAATTTCGAAGGACTTAAATACAGAACCATCTCTATAGGTACTGGTTAGATAACTTTCTTTTATGTATTTTCTTATTACACATCTTATTTTCATTTATTTATTTTTAAACATATATTTTACTTTTTTAAATATTAAATATAAAAATAAAAAACATTTAAAAATATAAAAAATAGGTTGCCACCGATATCGGGCACAGGGTCCAAGGTACCGGTGGTTAGGGTCCCAGAGACAGAAACCTCCTCACAATACGCGCCGTATCAAGGAGTACTGCCTTCTGAATCAGTCCCTTACACATATTATTACACATATTATTTTGAAACCTCATCATCCTCCGAGCCTTTTCCCAACCATGTTGGGGTCGGCTTCCAGTCTAACCGGATTCAGCTGAGTACCAGTGCTTTACAAGAAGCGACTGCCTATCTAACCTCCTCAACCCAGTTACCCGGGCAACCCGATACCCCTTGGTTAGACTGACTGGTTATTTTGAAACCTAATACCAGAATAATCGTATGAATGGAGATAGGTTGCCAAATATGTTACTAAAAGTAAGATTTTACTAAACCGCGTGAAATTGATTACAGATATAGTTGTAAACAGGTCAAACATCAATAAAATTATGACATTGATTTTCTATTCTCCCCCCATAACTGCGATTTTGCAACAAAACTTCTGATCCCTATATCTATACCAAAACTTAATCTCACGGAGGAAATTGCCTTCAGGAACTGTGCCACCATAACATTTCCCATGATTACAAGTTTCCACGCAATTCCCGAGGTAAATAGACCCTTTCCCGGTTAAATTGTCCCACGGAGTTACAGTTTGTTCGTTCTCGCAATTACTGGCAGTTTCGATAATTGCTACTGTTTGCTAAGTTTCTGATTGCTGGTCATCAAGAGATTTGGTTTTTGGAGCAAGGATATTGTATTACAGTACTGTTACTTGATGAATGAAATGAAGTTTGATTTATCTTTTGATATGTCAAAGTGTAGTAAGTATGGGTTTCTTTACGTAATATTAGTCTTAGATACTATAACTACTATAAATGCGGAACTCTGTCTGAATGTTGCACTTTCACGCCCAAACTATGAAACGTATTTAAATGAAATTAAGTACACAGAGTGTCTAGAACCTGAAAAGAAGGTAAGCTTCTTCGTTTCCGTGACCACGTCTCAAAATATTCGAAAATATTTAAAAACGTTTGTAAACAGGCTAAATCTATTCATATTAGAAATAAAATAAAAAATTCTAAGGATAAAATAAAAACAACTTGGACAGTAATTAATAACGAAACAGGTAGGCGAAAAGTTCGCAAAACTGATTTTAGCCTAGAAACTCATAAAGGCCTCATCAACGGTAACCTTGAAGTAGCTCAAGAGTTTGAAGCATTCTTCACCAAAATACCTTTCGAAACTACAAAATCATTAAATTCTTCAACCGCCGTATCTATCGATTTACTCAAAACAAATGTAAAGCCATGCTGTTCAGTATTTAAATTTCAACATACCAGCCCCGAGGCTGTTGTTAAGGCCTTTAAAGATCTTAAAATAAAATCAACAGAAGATCTTTGGGGTATGTCTGTCAAGGTGTGTAGGTCAATTATTGAAACTATTGCACCCTATTTAGCTTACATCTTTAATGTTAGCGTAGACCAAGGCGTGTTTCCTGATCTAATGAAACACAGTAAAGTAGTTCCTTTATTTAAATCGGGAAATAGCAAAGAATCAAACAACTATAGACCCGTTTCTGTTTTACCGGTTCTCAGCAAGGTATTCGAAAAGTTGATGCTTGCACAAATGTTGCGCCATTTCAATAAAAACTTCATTTTTCATAACGAACAATACGGTTTCACCAAAGGTCGCTGTACAACCGATGCTGGTGTAACTTTGATCAAGCACATCTTTAAGGCTTGGGAGGAAGCTGAAGACTCGATTGGAATTTTCTGCGATCTCTCAAAAGCGTTTGACTGCGTAAATCACGAAACGCTTTTGCAGAAGCTAGAGCATTACGGAATCAAAGATACATCCCTCCAGTTATTAAAATCGTATCTAAACGATCGGCAACTTAAAGTTCAAGTAAACGGCGTAAATTCACTAGGCTCAATGATGGCAATGGGCGTACCACAAGGTTCCATATTAGGTCCGTTCCTCTTTTTAGTTTATATTAATGATTTGCCCTATCTATTTGATAACCAACCTAGGATGGTGTTGTTTGCCGATGATACCTCTCTTATTTTTAATATTGATCGACGTAGACGTAACCTAGACGACGTAAACAATTCCATTATCCAGGTTCAAAATTGGTTCAACGCAAATAACTTGGCTCTTAATGAAAAAAAAACAAAATGCATTCGATTTTCATTGCCAAATGTAAAAAGTAGTGAATGTGACATAATACTCAATAGTCAAAAACTAGAATTTATAAATCAGACAGTTTTCCTGGGAATCACTCTTGACAAAAAACTACAATGGGGACCTCACATAACATCTCTTGCGGGTCGTCTTAGCTCGGCCGCCTATGCTATTAGAAAGATGAGGCAGCTAGCGGACGTAGAAACAGCTAGACTGGTATATTTTAGTTACTTCCACAGCATCATGTCGTACGGCATTCTGCTGTGGGGACGAGCTGCTGACATTGAATGCATATTTATCTTACAAAAGCGAGCGGTCAGAGCTATGTACAACTTACGTGGTCGTGAATCTCTTAGGGAACTGTTTAAAAAAATTAATATCATGACCGTACCTTGCCAATTTATTTATGAAAATATCATGTATGTTAGGAAAAACTTACATTTGTTTGATAAAATATGTGATAGACATAATTATAACACTAGAAATAAAAATAAGTTAGCTATCCCGCAGTTTAGATTATCTAAAGTACATACATCTTTCATGGGATATTGTGTCAAATGTTATAATAAAATACCAGACAACATTCTGGAATTGAATGACTTGCGGTTTAAATCTCATATAAAAGCCACACTTTGTAAGCAAGCATATTATAAATTAGAAGATTACATTCAAGATAAAAATGCTTGGAAACATGCTGGTCCTGCTCCATAGGACATACTGACAATATCTAATTAATTAACAAATTAAAACTACACCAGCAAATAAAATTGTATTCATCTTTTGATTATTTGTTTGTAACTTTGTACCAAAATATAAACCAATTTGTAAATGTGAACACCATGTAGCATTTTCATTGTCATTTTATCCTCATTTGTCTTTGCGATTCTACATGATCTTCGCATGCTGTTACTGTATGTATCAATACATACAAACTGTAATACCATATTATTTTTAAAAAGAGTAACCATGGAGTTTCTTGCCCGTTCTTCTCCATAGGAAGCTACTTTTGGAATGGGCAACTAGAATCAAACTTAGTTATAATTTTGACGTTCATAAGTGCTTGTAAAGGCCTAAATGAAATAAATGATTTGACTTTGACTTTGACTTTGACTTATCCGGGTGCAGGTAGTTCCTTCTCGACGTGACAAAAATTTTATAAACCCAAATTGATCTTATCTACATCTCTTGACCTTACTGGTATGTATATTCAATATTGACTACATTCATAAAAAGTCAATTAATATCCAGCTGCCGATGACATAATCCATATGAAACCAAGCCTTATTAACGAGAACCCATTAGCTCTCTTGTAAATAAAGTTTTATTAGTGTATCAAATTACGATCTAATTTCCACATATTAGGTAAATAAGAGAACTCAACTGACTGAATACAAATGGAACTTAATTAAACTGAAATTGCATTTTCAGTATGTATTTCAGTTCAAAGCGATCTGAAACCCTAGAATTGAAAACTTCAAGCTTTGAAAACTAAGCATTTTCGCGTTGGCTGCGGATGTGCAGACGCAAAATCTAATTAAAGTTTGAATCTAGGGCTTATTGAATGTTGTCAGCATTCAATAGTTCCTTTATATCGGAATACCAAACGATACGGTATATGTCAGAAAACAATTTAAGATTATTTTCCATACACCCATAATAGGCGTGATGACAGGCTTCAAAAATAGTCATTCTAATTGGTCCACATTTTATAGTGGCAAAAATATTGGGCACGTATTTTTTATTTTAACAAAACATTTAACATTTAAGAAGCTGTAACGCAATCAATCCTTTTTTCATTCGACATGCCTATTATATTTCAAAATCGTTTATGAAAAAATGTTTGGAGGAAAAAATATAAATACGTAAATTTCTTATTTAAGAAGGCCCAAGAGGATCTTCTTGAAGATAAATATATTTCAAATACTTTGAAGTCCTCGTAAATTGAGATGTCAAAATATCCATTAAACGCCTTATAATTTAAGTGTAATGTAGTACCTACATTTTTCTATCAATTTGATGTTTATTTTGGAAGTATCATTTAAAATGACGTGTGGTTAGAAAATGTGCTAACTTCAATAGGTATACTTTTCACAGTTTCATGAGTAATAGGTCAAAAATATACTATTTTTCAATACACGTGATTAATTTTTTTATTAAAGGTTTCAACTATCATAATACGGAAATATTATAATATTATTGCACAACATCTATTTTTCCAGGAAAGTCTTAACAGGAAGGGAATCCTACATATATTTTAGAAATGTCCAAAGTTTCTTCCTTCCTCTTATTTTACAAATAACCATTTGATGAAGGACAATAATATTATAAAGTTTTAAGAAAATATAGTTACTTGCCTTTTTGTATAATTACACTTCACAGCAACCACTATGAGAAGAATATTCGCCACCATAGACAGTAATATAATCGGCACATATAGAGTAATAAGCACATTTTCAGGCTGAAAAAATATGTCTAACTCGGAACCGAACTGAAAACTCCCGTTCAAAGCACCACTAATATTTATACCGTGCAACGCTGAAAAGTCGTGTAAACTCAAATTCGAAAACATATTGAAAAACAATCTATTTATTTGAAAACACTTCACAAATTGTTATCACACTTTTTGTTATCATTCTCACTTTTATTTCTTTAACACAACTTTTTTAACCAAAACAACACTTTCAAAGTATTTTATTCTCACATTAGTATAACTTATAAAACTATTTGAAAGTAATTTCTGACTGGCGTAAGTTGTAAAATTCGCGTAATTTTCAGGAGGTTTCAGTATCCACGTCTGGCATATGAAAGATTCAAAAGCTCACTGAATGGCCGTGCGAACGAAACGGCGTGCGAGAGAGACGACCCATTGATAATAGTAGTTGAGATCTGTTGGAGATAAAGTCTCAGTGGATACTTCTTATTGTATAGAAACTTGGTGATTATCGTCCGGTTGTTGATCTTCATAGAAAGATGATTGGATTTATTTCCTTTATGATTTGTTGGTTATTGCTAGTGGAGTGTATTAGCTCGTGTGTTCGATTCTAGATTTTTTCTAGAAGGTAATATAACTAGAATAGTTTAGATATTTCCTTTAGGACTGTCGCCGCTTGTACCTTGAATGGGATTAAAAAATGAGATACGTTTTTTATACGACATACATACGTAAAGTAAATAAATAAACTTTTGTTAGGCAAATAAATATAATCATGTTTATAACTGATGAATAAGAAGTGTACACTGAAGGCATGAAAGTAATTAAAAACCCTAATTAAATATCTAAATCTGCTCTCAGATTTGGAGCTTAATAAGTCTTTCTTAATTAGAAATCTAGTTTACTCGATCGATTTTCAACTTCAATACAAGATTGATAGCGAGACGACATGTTATCCTAAGCCTGATCTATAACTATTTTAAACGCGTCATTGTGACATTGATTATATATTATATTATCTGTGTTTTACTGTTATTTTGCGTTTGAAAAATTCTGCCTTACTGTCCGAGTAGAATTTGGTTGCGATAAGGATAAATCCTAAATTATCAATTACATAATAGTAATTAATCTAGCAAGTATAATTAAAGATTTAGAAATAGGTACTGTAAATGATGATTTGCAAATGTTTATCATTTGCAAATCATCGTAAAATCTATGAGTATGAAAATTAATTGCATTTGAACTAGCGGTTGGTGAATCATTGCGGTTTTCTTTCAGTCTTCATTCCAAATCATAAATACACGTAAATACTACATTAATAACGCTATGATTTATTTCAGCAACATGATATCATAGAACTAAACGTAAATAAATATTGAGGTATTTTACATCTGGCATTCGTTTCTTTAGACCGATCAAAAATAATGAACATTAAAAACATGGAGGGATATTACCTAAAAACTAAATGAGAAAACAAATGTGAAGTTTATAACCCTTTCAAGCAAAAATGTCATAACATAAGTTATGAAACTCAAAAACGAACTTATGAATACTAATATCCTACCCATAGAATTCTTTTATTCATATGCGGAAAGAGATCCTTCGATACGCACGGGTAGCCTTGAAGAAAAGATACGATTCAGGGACTATCAAGAATAATGGATATCTTCAGAAAGTGATAGGCTGACACTTTTTATGTCTGTGCATAGAAAATGGTTCTAGTGTCAAACAATTTTTGATAAGTGGGCATTTCATCTTTATGCATCGAGAAATATTAAAACTTAGGTACCTGTACCTACTTATATGTCTACAACTGTGTAGCAAATATTTTTATACTCTTTTACTACCTGATGGTATTTCAGTTGCTTAACAGAAAAAGTTAATTTATTTCCAAACTAACAAAATTAAACAAAGTCCCGAACACAAAACTCATCGACTCATCTGTTCACCGACGAACAAAAATAAATCTGTCGCGGTTCACAAAGGTCAGCGTTTACGTGGTAAAGTTTGACTATGGTAAAAATACTCCACATTTTTCACTACGGGGAAACAAAGACAAATTACTAGCAATGTTCTTAATGGAAAAGAAATAAGGCTATTTTGGTTACACCTCCGTGGGAAGCGTGACAGAGCATAACGCTTGAGGGTGTGACGCAAATGCTGTACGGTTGCTATCAAAGCTAATTGACTGGTGGGATTGCTCGCAGGTGTAATTCATTGTGAAAATACCGTAGCCGGATTTCTGAAGCTTATTTTGGGTCACAATACCTGTGATTCGGGCCCAAGTCTGCTAGCATAATAATGTTTTCAATGAAATATCAATTGGGTTTCAATAGCAATTTTAACTATATCTGGTATTCTACTACTAATTTAAGCCATTGCTTATTGGGTCATCCTATGACATTCCATTGAATTTCCATTTAGTATATTAGCTAGTCTGATCTTCAATCGAGTAACCTATCCGACCTATCAATCCTAATGAATCATTCTATTCATTTCAAATCTGCTCTATTTGAGTGTTCGATCAACACATCAGTTCGATCTATACAGTAAATTATATATTGCTTGTATGTATAAGTCCAATCTGGATGCGAGCAGCCGAAAATCGATCTCAGTGGCGTGCACTTGGAGAGGCCTATGTCCAGCAGTGGACTGCGATAGGCTGATGATGATGATGATAAGTCCAATCGTGTCGAAAATAAACTGAATCGTAATGATTATTTGCGCAATTTGCACCAAACGTGCCTCCTAGTAATTAATTTTACTCAGTTAAATTATATCTTCCTACAAACGAGAGGGTTTGTGGGTTTCACCGTTTATTACTGTATTATTTCCTCACTAATTAATAACTTAGTCGGCGTAGGCTGTCTCATTGTTTACTTGACCTTTTGTTCTAAAAACAGTGTGCAATGAAATCCTACCGCGGTAAAATATTACTGTTTGTGGTCGTTATTGCTTTTAACTGTCGAAAACTTTCAACTATTTTCTCGATTTCGAATGACAAAAATTAGTAAAATTAACTAAACTTTAAATATATACTTATTTGATAGTAATCGGTTGTGTGTCAGAGCGCAGATATACGCGAGACACAATTGATTTTCTATTGTTTAATAATTAACGACATAAAAGAGGTTAAAAAAACATTACAACACAAACATTTTTATAAGTAAAGTAATAAATTGACTTGATCTAATAACGCATGGCTGCTCAATTTAATTTAGCGCCATAAAACTTAAACTACCTACCTACTTGCAAATTCTTGTCTTCGGCAATTCTTGCGTCGGTAATTTATCTCACCGCTACTTAGAGCCTAGACTTATATTAGTAATTGCGTTACTTAGAAGTCATTACACGAAGTGAGTGCTCATTGTAAGTTTATTAAGGAACGACATCAAAATGTGTACGAACTTTCATAGTTCAAAACAGTTGAACGGGTTATGATTTTTCACAAACCACACTAGCGACGTGAAAAAATAAAATTCTACTTTATTAATTTGAACCACACCGCATATGGTGTACAGGCAATAAAGCAAAATCTATCTGTCACCCGGCATAGTTTCAAATACACACAATTTTTAAAAATGATATCCATTCTTAAAATTTGTAAAATAGGAGAGATTATTTTCAGGTGCGTGAAGTAATTCATTCCAACCTACATGAAACTGAAATAGTTAGAAACAGCCTGTGCATATTACGAAAATACTATTGTGAAGGCAAAAATAATTACTTTAAAATCAGTAAGAAGAATAAATAAATAGTGCCAGTATTTTTAGAGCTTAGTGATTCAGAAAAGAGTATTATTAGACCGACTAATTACATATCCACGTGAGCACACAAATATATTTAACGTCTAAATAAATGAGCGTAGAATTTTATGCTATGAATGTTTCTATGCGAACGGAAGCCATTGTTTTTGGCAATGTTTCAAAATATACACAAAAAACGAGGGAAAATTTCACTTATGTGGTAGATATTATGCGAAGTCTAAATCGTAGCAAGAAATAATTGTACTAGTATTTACCTAGTACTTGAATGAAGCCCTTGAATACGTAGTTAAATTGGCATTATACTTTTGAAGTGGGCAGTCCTTAAAGGTGCATTGTAGCGAGCTGATGAGTCCTGAAATTTACAACCCCTGTAAACATACCTACCGCATTGCGCTGAGAACTAAAACTAAAGTCGGGGCCTTTTTCTTCCACCTGACCCTTTCAGCAAGTGTCATATTCTAACAGAATACAAAAATACCTTTATTTACAGATTTCATTGCCCTACAGACATAATACACCCTAAAGACATACAAATCCTACCCATGTCCGTCTTTGACCCTGTGTTTGTAGGGTCGTGTTCAGCCTTCAAACTAATTCAGGAGCTACAAAAGCTGTGTATGTGTATTACTTAACTTCACGCATTACAGTAGATCTTCTGAACGAAACTGTGGGCTGGTGATATTGAGATAATATTTCAAATGGAAGTGTTATCGCGCACCTCCGCGTGATAAATGATGTGTAATTCGATGTATTATAGCGGTGACGTCATACATATAGTAGGTAAGTAGAGGTATATTGGATTTTTTGTGATCATGAGTTTTGTATGAGCTTTATGAAAGTGTTTTCAAAAAATGTAATCGTAAGTTTACTTGATATTTTGTGTGTTTTGGTAATATATGACATTACATACCCTGCTTAGAGATGGGTCCCACGTTGTGCTCACATGCCCAGGGCAATGAGTATGGGCAAATCCCTCCAGCTTAGCGGTGGCCATTGTCCGGCAGTGAACGTTTTAGGCTGTGACGATGACGAAGCTAATGTGCAGCTGTTTTGTTTTGATATAGATCCTACTTACGATTATAAAAAATATAGATCTCAAAGATCTTTCCGAATTATTGTTCACCCTTCCTTTATATCAGAGCTATTTCCTAACCGATAATTTTGGCTCTGTAACACCGATTACAGAAACCATTTTGGTTAACCCATCCTGTACCTTTTTAAATTCCAATATAACTTAAGTATTGTTTATCTTAGTAGAGCACTGGGAAGTGGCGTGACCTTTGGACTTTGACTCAATATTTCTTGGAAATATAGTGGCTATTTCTAGGTAAGGGTTTGTGGCTATTAACTATTGGCCTGTGTTTAATATATTCTTTGAAGGGTTGGGAAAGGATAAGTTACTTAGTAATATTTTAAGAATGAGAGGCCTTTCTTACCTAATTTATTTCAAGGTGTAATACCTTTGTTTTTTTTGACACACAAACACAAACGCAAAAAAAAAAAAACAATTAAAATATCACTTACCAAGGCGATAAATCGATGTAGCTAGATTTTCATTTACCTATAAAAGATACTAGGAATGGCTAGGTCATTCAGGTACATTTTATATAACAAGAATTTGGTAATTTTCATTGGCTCTTAATAAAAATTCAAAGAATCCACAATCTGTTATTATTTAACAAAAGACGTCGCTTGTAGCTTCAACTGGAAAATGTACTATTATGTAGTTAAGTTCTTAGTACTTACATTGATATTCACGTCCATCGCTCGCTCTCATTGAATTAAAACCCTCTGTGGTCTGCAGCTACTACGTTAATGTATTCTTTGTGAGAATTCCATTTTTATTTTAGCGTGTGCGAAGTAGTAAAAATAACGTTGAGTTTTTAAATATCATGTAAAAAAATCTTGCATTTTTAAACACACATTGCATAGCTAAAGTAGTGGAATTCTCTATTAGAGTTCTTGTTTTTTGATAGTTTTTTTTTACTTGCGGATCTTCATTTCAAGAGTGAGTGGATTACTAAAATTTTTCGCAAGTGCATTCCACTTTTGACGACATAATACATAGCTTAGGGGAGATAGAGTACTCAAAACATATACCTATCATAAATGTGTAGGTATTCACAACAAAGGCGATATGAAAGGCAATAACAGGCTTGTACCGACAGACTTAATTCTAGAATCGTCGCTTAAAATCTCTGCATACAGGCTTTCGTAAATTAATCAAACTTGCCTCTCCAGGTCTTTGTGCACTACATGTAAATACAATGTCTGTTCCGGACTTCGAGCTTTCATCAATGATAATGTACGCCGTATAAAAGGGATGATGAACCTTTAGCTTTGGAAAATACATAAGTACATACTTCTTGCCAGCTTCCCAATGTTGTTTGGAGTCTGGTCAATATGTTTTGCACTTCCATTCCTTCCTGCCATCCATCTTACTGGCATACACTCCCTTTTTAATCATTTGTCTTTAGAAAATGAACCACCATCACAAATACGTAAATCGGTAACTTGAAGTCATGTACTACATCGCAAAGATTTAACCCTTGTACTTCTCTAATTATAAAAAAATAGAAAATCAATTGTGTCTCGCGTACATCTGCGCTCCGACACTCCGAACTCGTAAGTTCAAACTGCATTGTTTATATTTTACTTCTTAACCAAAAAAAGCTGCGGATTTCTTTCACTGTTCTTCTTCATTTTTTTCTCAATATTTTTATTATTATTTTATTCATATTTCATCAACCACCCTCTAAAATTCGTTCATCCATATGTAAAGTTACAAAGGTATAAAAGGTCAAAGACCTAGCTATAACCGAATATAAGAATATAGTCTTGAGCATGATACGCCTGATTACCACAATACGTGACTAGTCGTGCCTAAAGGTAACCATTCTTCGTGAAGAAATAACGTGGACACTTTACCCAGAATTCCGTAGACGTTAGGAATCCATGTTAAATCAACTGCGAAAACCCTTTTATGGAAATGGAAACCTTCCAGTGTCTCATATTATATCCATTTCGTTTTTCATCAGCTTTTTTATTTCGAGATAGATAGAGATTATGGTACATTTCTTGATAGCAAATCACCAGATTTCACATATGATCCAGGAATAGATGTAGCAAAAGTTTTGGAAACTTGTAGTGAAATTGAAAACCTGCAATTCAGAAATAAAAAATAACAAATTAATGAACAAAAATAAATTAAATAATAATCGACCTAGAAATTAAAAGCTATGTATTTTCCTTACCTATTTTTTAGAAATCCTAAAATAAAGGAACTAAATTAAAACGTTTTGACAACTGACTTTCATAAAACACAACATTCAAAGCAATTCGTTGACAGATCCTTAAAAATCGCTAACAGAAACCAAAGTCCAATTTATTGAAATTAAATCAAACATTTTGCCTTTACTCAAATCTTGAACCATGTTTCGAATATTAATGTCTTGTATCTTGCTCCTTGTTTCATGGTTAGACAAGGACGGATAAAGGTTGATTTAGACCATAATGGGACCGAATCGTGTTCTGTTCAATGCAGGAACTACAGATTCAAACGTAGGATAATATTATCATGAAGTTGTTTACTAAATTTTTAATTAACCTATCTTCCTGTTTACTTCGTAAGCTTCAGAGTAATAAAATCGGCTGATTAGATGTGGATTTAGTACCTATACACCGTGACTTTTTAGTCGTCTTACAAAGGTGGTCCACTCAATGTATCCGACCTAAAATACCACTAGACATGATTATTAATTTTATAGCACTAATTAAGATAATAGGTGCAAAGGAAAATAAATAATACTTTAGAAATAAGAAACATCCTGTTAATAATGTTTACTTATCAAATGGTAGAAAGTAGATACCTTCAAAGCGCTCGAGTCGAGTAATCGTTCCATCTCCATTTTTACGAGACAAAATTATCTACGTCATGCGTCATAATAATGAATTTATTTTTATTTTTTAATTATTCAAATCTCATAAATAACATTTTTTTTTCTATGAACGTTTACTAGTCATTGGATACATGAAGTTGGCTGCCGTTGTAAGACGACTAAAAAGTCACGGTGTATAATGTGGTAAGGATTGATAAATACTCCCAAGGACCTGGATAGGTGATGCTGCAGCGAGCTAATAAATAAGCTCGAGCTATTATGGTGATAAGATGCAGATAAGGCCCCGAATATGCTTAAAAGTTTATTTCGACTTGAAGAGTTCGCTCAGGACACTACCATGTTCAGTAAAAAGCTAGTAAAAAACTACATAGATTTTTGAATGTGGTTATTGTCCGTAACTCGTATCGAATACGTCTCGAACCCGCTACGGATTCTTTATATCAGACTTGCCGGAATGTAGGAACTAGAATTTGCATTCAAAATTCCAAGCTCCAGGATGCTCGTTCGACTCGACATGGTTTTAATTAGTTATATCTTAATTTTCCTAGAAGTTTGGTTTAACTACCAATGTTGGTATAATTTGGTCTAGTTTTGTACGTTTGAGCGTGTACCTTCGTGTACCTATGTGAAAAGTTGTTAGCATGATTATAACATTGCATTGTTATACCTACACAGTTTTTTACCTAACTATCAAGAATAATGTTTTTATGAAGAGTGTTCTTACTTGTACCATACCATATTTAAATTATTTTATCACATTAATTATTAGGTATAACGTTCTTAGAAACAATCTAAAGCTTAAACTCTTTAATTAAGTAGGCCCACATAAAATAATTTCTCACAGATCCCAAAATAAATAAGTCCAATAATAGTTCCAAAATAAATTGTCCCTTAAGTTTACCAAAATGTTACAAATTACCTCCAATAGGTATTATCGGTAAACGGCAATTTCTGGTCTGAAGCTATCAAATGAGCCGGAAAGATAACTAGTTGAACCCTTATAATCTATCTGTCGATTTTCATATTTTGTAGGATGCAGTTTTTTAGGCTTAAAGATTTCTTGGATAGGGAAACTAAAGGAATTTATTTTAAATATTCTTATGGGTTACTTAGGTTAAAACAAATAACAAAGTTTTATACGAGACTAGTAATTTCGATATTCGATAGCCTCGCTTTATTACTCTTTCTCATTTGAGGACAATTTTGTTGTTTCGAATTGTTCTATTATTATTCTTTGTGTATTGAACCAGAACTTTGTTGCACCAGACGTTTTTAAATTCTCATTTATTTAGTATGCAGGTTGCACAGTTTACTTCTGAATATTCACTTAGCTAATCATGTTAGTTCTAGGAATAAGGGTGCATTTACCTCAGACTGAAAAACGATGTTTTAAAATTTCTAACTTATTACTTAGATCCTTTGTAATAATTAATATTATATCCAAAGTATTCATTTTTGAATTTCCTGATCGGAGCTAGGTATCAAAAAATAAAACTGCCTGCATGATTTTTAGAATTACAATATTCCTTTTAATGTCAAGGGACTTAGGTAATTGTTTTAAATTATACACTGTCCGTGAGGTACACAAAACGGATAAAAGATTGTCGAGATATAAATAAAAAACCAAAAGAGCTTAAAACGTCAGTTTATATACATTATGCTTTATACAAACTTATTGGAACATATATTATATTTTAGGTTATCGTACAAAATTAAATATTGCTAATATTTCTTAATGCGGAGACATAAATAAACATAACTCAGTATTTTTAATTATTACGTATTAATAACAATGACTAGCATAATAAAATAATTATAACATAATTTCTACAATATACATCAAATTATAAAACTCATACAAGTGAAATATTATACCTATATTGTTCTAATCAACCAACTTTGGAGTTCCTGATTGGCTTATTAGCTAATTTATTTTGTTCAATCGTTTGTTTTTAAATCAAATTGAAACATCGTGACTTGCAAATTATACACAACACCTAAAAATTGTTGGCATAAATTAATCTCGAACACTTTTGTAGAAAACATATCTAATTTAGAAAACTGATATCAGATGGCACTGTTTTCAATTAAATGATATTATAACCAAGAACAAGAACATCTTGAGACAAAATTAATATTTTACATATCATAAATCAATAATAATATGTCGTAGAACTATTTAGTTACAGTTAGGAGGTATTTCAAAAGGTTTTCTCTCTTTTGAGATCGTGTTACGTTTGACGTAAAATACTTAAAGTTACATTAAGCCTAGATCTTAATTAAGTTGTAAGTATATGTAAGGAAGCTTATTTTCTTATCCTTGCAATACACAAAACTTTATTTTATAGAAAACATAACTATATCCCCAGCAAAAGCATTTAAATTAATCTTAGCGCCACCTAGCGGAGGTTTCACAGCAACTGCTTATGAGATAATGCAGGCGTGACGCGTTTAGTTTTGAAGTCTGAACAAAGATGGCGCTGCTTTTACATGTTTTATAAAATTGTTTCTTTAGCATCAGAGCAAAAATAATAAAGACTACTACCTAAAAAAAATAGTAAAATTTTAATTCTATAACAGCTTTAATTTTATTTAATCTCACATTACGCATCACGGTGTATATTCTATAGTCCTATGTTCGAAGGCTGAATTTACAGAAATTGTGGCGTTTTATGGTAGCGGTCCTTCCACCCATTGTCTCTGAAGGAGGAGGTTCTGTTAGCCCTCCCGTACTGAATACTAGGAGGCGCTGTTCTCGCCAGCTGGTTGTTGCTGCTTCTAAAGGTGACAGTAGTGCAAGTTCTCATGCTAGACGTGTTGGACTTTTGACGTAAGCCTTGCATCTGAAAGGAGATGAAATGTATTTCAAAAAATTGACAAAAGTAACTGTTAGTTTCAAAAAATTGCTATTATATTTGCACACATAGTTCTGCACTGAAAACAGTACTCAAGCATACATATGTAATATTTTTGACGTATAGATATTTATCCAATTTTAAGCTTTGATTAAGTCTTTTTTTGCTACCAACCAACTTTGCTATTTCAAATTAAAAAAGTTAAAAGTATGAAAAATGTGATAACATAATTTTAGTAAAATAAGACAGAAGTCCGAAGTCCACTGAAATAATAGGTAATTAACGCTCACTTCAGAACTATGATACATTTTAAACAAAATATACTACAAAGATTTTAACTGCATATCACTTTTATCATTCTCTAGATTGACCACATCTAATGAAGTAGATCAACTTTACTAAAACCAATAACGTACTAATCTCTACTATAAAACTTCGTTAAAACATCTAGAAAGCACACTCAGATATCAAAAGCATTCCATATGAACTAAAATGAGAAACAAAAGTGAGGATATAATATTTAAGTTGTTAGGCATGATATTATAAAGAAAACTACGGGTCCCATAGTGGTCATGTCATAAGAATGTCTTTCGATTGTCATACCTTTCCTAAAAGACTACTTTAACTCATTGACACTTTCAAAAGAAGCAAGCAATAGTACATAATTGAACTGTAAACTAGATCGGTATGACAATTGAAATGGTAAGGAATTTAGTTACAAAATTTTGGGCAGGCCAGCGTTATTTACATCGCTCAAAATAAGCTCAAAAAATAAATAATTTCCAAAGAGATACATACGGACATATTTTTCATTTTGAGCTGCGTAAATAACAAAAGCATATTATAATGAAGTCATAACACTTCAGGAGTTAATTATGTCTTTGGGGATTTTCACTAATTTCCAGATTAGAATGACCTTGAAACATTTACATGCAATTTTTGGACTTAATTTTCACTTAAAATTTCCACAATATTTTTTGTTGGATTATTCAAAAGACGTTTACATGCCACAATATTGAAGAGATCCCAAAACGGTGTATTATTATTTTTGTGTTATTGAACAGAAGTGACTTTATCGATGGTTTTCTGTAAACTTACATGGAAATGAGTACTAGAGTGTATGTTACCAGGATCATGGCAGATGAGCTTGCGGAGCGACCGCCTGAAGTTACGCGTCATCAGGCAGTACACTATGGGGTTGATTGCTGAGTTCGTGTGCCCTGAAATAATTTAAATAAGACTGTTTTAGGTTCATACAAGAAAAACTACATACAAAGAGACGATTAGGTATAAAAAACGTCAATGCTGGTGATGATGAGAAAATAAATATAAATGTGTAAATCTACCTACATTCTATGGTAAAACCATAGAATAGGTAGATAGATACCGAATAAAAAGTATAATCAACAATAACTGCGAAAGTAATGATTGTAAAATTCAACATTCCAGTTTAATGAATGATATTAAAATAAATGTAACTCAATATAGTTTGGCGTTCAATCAAAGACGAAGAGAGATAGATACATAAAAGCACAGACACAGGTTCTAAAATTTAATTAAAACCTCCACCGTTCAATAGTTGCATATTCAAAAGAAAATTGCAAAAAGGAACGTAGTCAACGTCAGGTGAATTCATTCAGTAAGAGAATTCCTATCGATCTGTCGTTCAGTTACCACCAGGGGCCCGATTCTCCTAATTTTACTTAAGCGACATACGATTCACATTCGACTGCGATCCAATCCCGACTCGATTACGATTGAAGCGTATGTGGCATTCCGCTATTTTTTCTTTGAAATAAACGTTTTTATCCTTTTCTGTCATTCAATAATGAATCATTTTGTCTGCAAATGATTAACGATTGCAATACGATTGTTGAGCAAACTACCGTATAGACCAAAATCACCAAAATAGCAGACCAATCGCAAACCAATCGAATGTCGTTGGAATACGATTGGTCTTATATTAGTAGCAGAATGCCCGATATGGTTAAAATAATGCTATTGCGATCATATTGCGATTCGATTTCTATTCAATTTTGACATTATTAACTTAGGAGAATCGGGCCCCAGATAGATAGTTATGTGTTAATTCATGCATTCACCTAATCCGGTTTATAGACAATGTAGTTTGTATAAGATGTGGTAATTAATTCGGTAATTAGCAATAATAGCTATAAGGCCAGTTGATGCATGGTTGACAAATAAGACGTAGTTTACATCGATGACTACCCAACTGTTTATGAAATTATCTGCAGAAAAGTTTTGACTCAAAACGCCAAACGAAACAGAAATGTTTTATGTGAAATATATATTTTTTAATATATTTTACCTAGTTTAGTATAAAATGTTTAAACAAATAACAATTAGCTAAGATCAAATCTGTGCAATGAGATATGGGATCGCAATCGAATTTCGTCTAACAATAACCGTAAAGTTAAATTGAACGTTCAAAGCTTAATATCGCTTTAAACGATTTTCGGTGTTTAGATTGGAAACTGACATAAGCTTAATGAGATTTATCAGATGAGATAATGCTAATGAATTAAATTAGTAATTTACTGTGAAATCTATTCATTCAGATATGAGGTGCCTAATTTGATTTGTTCTGATAGCTAGTTAATAGCGAACTCGACGGTCCAGTGACCGCAAGTGTGATTGCTGTTTGATTTGTTCATGTGGGATTTTGTACTGGCAGCTCATTGTCTAACATTCTAATTAGTGCTTTGCTCTTTCAACTGTATCAAAACTTAAACCATAATGTGCTAAATATGCACTACAAACACGCATCTGTGTAATATATCATATATCTTCTTTATCTCAGTTATCCACTGCCTTACAAAGGCCTGCTCCATTGATTTATCTACCAAGGAACAATTGAAAGCGACCTGCATCCAGCGCCTAACCGCAACTCAATTGTTATTGAATCCAGACAAACAATGCTACTTTGACATCGGTCTCTAGTGCTGTCTTTGAGACAGTTGAACTTGAACACAGATTATATGTAGGTATAATTTTGTTGGACATTGTATAAGTCATAAAAAATTAAAATGTACCGTCTAGAACAATAAATTATAATAATAAATACTAATTACGGAGTAAGGAAAGATGAGCAGAGGTGCCATATGCAGACAGGTCATGCATCTTCTTTTAGGTTAAATAGTTATGATGGGCATGACCGAAACGAACAGTTACGAGTGAACTGACGAGGCGTGAACTTAAAAGTTTGAGACATATTGTTATGTCAACGATTTTTGGTATTACAAAAAATGTGTATGAGAGCGAAGAAAGTAACGTTCCACGTCCCCCACAAATCCGTCATTTAGTCGCGCTACTTGATTTTACGATATAACACCTCTGCTAGTCATTTTCTTCTCCATGATACTCACCCAAAAGCAATGTGTATGGTAACATCGCAGACACTGACTCGACGTTGACAGCATTTACATCAATCAGTAGCTGCAGTATGTTGTACGGCAGCCAGCACAGCGCGAACAGAACTGCTAGGAGAAGCAGGATCCACGCCACTCGCTTTCTTTCTCGAACAATCCTGAGGCGCTGGATATTTAACAACGAGACTTTAGTATAGCACGTAAAGAAGTTTACTTTGACTTTGTACATTGGCAAGCAATTTTGGATCAATTACAAAAATATGATTAACATCATGTTGATTTGACTTTGATGATAGCTACCTACTCGTATCTCAATTTTATAATATGTAATATCTACGGCAAACTATTTTATAGAGCACTCAAATTAGGTATGATATTTATTTAATCCGTTTATTGCTTTACGAATATTTACATTCAACATATTTGACTGATAGATATTTGTACAATTTTAATACGCGCACTTGCGAACAATTCCACGAAATGACTTTGAATCGATGTATCAAAATGTTATAATATATTAACTTTAGTGTAATTTGCGGTTTTCGTGATGTTCTCAAAGCAATATAATCAATCAAAGTCGAATATACTGCAAATATAATCTCCGCTTAGCAATTAATTTTCCGTTCATCTTATTAATATCCATTCTACGATATGAGTTAGTACTAAGATCGAACATAAACTCGTTTTAAATAGGTATTTTGTTTGTATAGACTTGGAATTGGATGCTCGATGTAGAGTTACTTTCATTAATATCTGTACCAGACCTACTCCTTCAGAGAAATATTGGCATCTTATAAACAGATGTGATTTAATCGGCTACAGAATAAGGTGATTCACACACGACTACGTGTACCGTAGAGTTAAGTGATAGAGGAAAAGAGTTGCCGTGAAGTCGTATATGAATTGCTTTACAATTTTAGAAAAACATAAAAGTCAGTTTATGTCCCCAGTTTAAAAAGATAGTTTGAATTATGACGCTTGCGTCAGCAAAAGCACAACTTAAACGTCAGCCGCACTAAAAACTTGATTGATTGACTATCAGTTTTGATGATTGATTGAAAACATGAAATCCGCTCAAACGGAATAAATCATCTTATCTTGGGAAGTTTTCGTATAAACACGGTAGATTCTAAACCCAAAGCAAACTGTAACAGCCGTAAAATGGCAAGAAAACTTTATGTACGTTTAAATCAATATCAACAAGACATAAGGCCTTTACGATTACGATCGACGGCACGTACACAAATTCAAAAATTTGATTTACGCGAATAACTCAGACTATTCGCTGAGGAAATCCGAAACAGAGAATTTTATGGGTGATAAAAGTCGCCGTCAAGTTTTTTAGGGTTACGTACGGATAATGAAAAAGCTAGTGAAAGTGAATTCTTTCGGCTTTCATAGAATACTAAAACGAACCGACTTTATTTGTTGTAATACAGACGTATTATCTTAAGAGTTAGGTGAGCCTTATGTTTTGTGTGTCAATCATTGATCAATAATCATGCACTCGCTCAGCCACCACTGAGTTGTCACACACAAAGACGTGAAATAAATCTTCTGTATCAGAACATAGCGGGAAAACAAGATGAAATGTTATTAAAAAAGGGAAAAACACAACATTGATCGCAAACCTGACAAAAGGTTATTACAGTAATAGATTTCTTGGCCTTTTTCCTATCAGCATGTCAGAAAAAGTGGAATATCATTATTATATGACACGAGTTACATTGTATTTCAGAAAATATAATGTTGTAGTGAACCTCATTATTCTTGTTCACAAAAGGATAAATGAGAAATAAAATGTTTATAACAAACTTGATAGCTATTATTCAAATATTGTTATATGAGTATGATCAAAAGCTGAGAGGCATTTTGTTTATTTGTGAAATACACGAATTTTTTGAGCACAACTAACTAGATGATTTTTTATTTCTGAAACAGTTTTACTAACATTATTCCCACAAGAAGATTAATCTCTAAATTACCAACGTCTGATTGTTGTTTACACCGAAATAAAGAACTAACCTCATTTAGCACAATTACGAACTAATTACAATTAATTAGTTCACCGAAGTAACGATTTAACCTAAAGAACTAAGAAACTAAGAAAGACTACGGAACCAGAAACAAAAGTAGAGTTTCGGTCTTGACAACCATTTTACCTGTTGCCTTGTCCAGGGTCAACATTTAATGGCCGACAATAATGCCGACATAAACCTGTTGAATAAAGGATATTTCTTTAATTTACCGACGTTATGGCCCATCTCGACTTTATTTCGGGAATATCTAGCATGTATTTTCTTTTCTTTGAGAAAGTCTTGGCTTGATTTATTTCAATGCTTTGATGGTGGGTACGAATTTTTGAAGGCACGTGTAATAAAATGAAGTGTGAGATATATTCAGTAAGTGTTTAGACATAAATCTTTACCAAGTATTTATATGTTTGCTTACTGACATTAGTTACCTCTGTTTAGTTTTTTATTCATTCTTTTTTATTTAATTTTATTTCTAGATCAAGGAACCCAAAAAAGACATGTTTTTTTTTTCAGATTAAACCTATGTACAGAATGTGTACATGAAACTATTTTAGAATAATAGTTTCATGTAAATTAAAAAAAAAAACTTAAATATGTTGTCAACAAAATTAACAATGTAATGGAAAAAAGCTAGAGGGCGCTGATAAAACAAGCACGTACTTAACGATCAGTCCGCGAAATATAAAATTTAAAAATATAAATAACGCGAATTACTAGCCAAACTATTGAAAAAGTCTAAGTTCTAAGAGTGATACACAAGTGTTATAAAGTGGAATTAAAGAACTGTGATCGCTTCTCCTGAGATTTAAAACTGAACTTACAGTGAAGTGTTTTTAAAGAACAATACATATCCAATCAAAATACTAACAAATAAACATCCTTTCAAGAAATATACATGAAGATACCAGTTTTCGACCAAAAGAAACAAACAGTGAGTAAAAATAAAAGCCAATACTTCTCACTGTGATAAAAACCTATCAAAATAACCTTAAAAAAAAATAACGATTCAAACCTTACCCTCCACCAAAACCTAATGAATGCATAATAATAATTGAATACAGCGACATCTGTGTAAGAGAAATTGCAACCGGTAAGCTATTGGCTAGACGACAGCAATCTACAAAAATCTTTGAGTTTACACAATTTCACCGATAGATGTCGCAACAAGTGACCATGAACAAAATGCTGCAATGCGAAGGATGCAAAAACAATATTAATGAGGATGAATCCATAAAATGCAAATATTGCTCTAAATACTACGATGTGCTGTGTGCCAATCTCTCTCAAAGCTTCTTTGACACCATGACAACCGACCAGAAAAACATTTGGAAATGCCAATCTTGCTTATGTAGAATGCCGAAAAAAGATAATTCCAACGATTCCATTAAATTATCTATTCAGAATAGCATTCCCGAAGACTCAGCCATGAATGTTACAATAAGACGTAAGCCAAACCAACTTTCACAACCAAAAATCCTTGGCGGTGATGAAAGCGATCAATCATTTGATGACATCCTGGATGACACAAGACACCACACTACAAACAGCCCAGTACAAGCTAAAAGGAAGGATGGCATCACTCTGGAACAGATCAGCCTCCTATTAGACACTAAACTAGAAAAAATGAAAACTTCCCTTATCGAAGATGTAAAAAATACAATACAAGATGAGCTTAGCACCGCTATAATTAAACTCCAAAACCAGGTAGACCATACCACAATGAGCCTTACAAATGAACAGAAAACAATAAAGGAAAAAATTAACGCAATTGACCAGAACATTGAAAACATTGAGAAACAGCTACACCAATTAAAAAATACTAAGAAAATAGTACTCTACGGACTTAGCGAAAACCACCGAGAAACCGAATTTGAATTAATAGATCGTGTCTCTAGAGTGTTCAACGAAATAATGAATATTAATATTAACCCATATATAGAAGAAGTAAAACGTATTGGAAAAAGAGGAGATAGGAGACCGCTAGCAATTGAATTGATGAATAAAAGGATGTCAAAATATATCGTAGAAAATGCAAGAGATTTTCACAACACTGGATTAGGCGTAGGACCATTTATGGATACTCAAACCTTACTACAGCGAAACGAACTTAGAGAAAAACTACGCATAGCCAGACAAAACGGAAAACACGCCGTTATTAAAAACAACAAACTGTTCATAGATGGAAAAGAATACAAGACTTACCCGACAACACCAACAAACACAACGCAAGACAACAAACATCCACCTACCGACACAGAGCATGTAATGACAATGACAGCGAGCTCAACTGACCGCGGCGACATGAGCAGCACCACGCAGGATGTCGCGTCACCATCACCAGCGCCGGCGCCGTCAACGTCTGCGCGCGGGAACACACCAAGGAACCAGACATTTCGATTCTAATGTCAACATAACATTCCAAAACATTCAAAGTATAGGTAATAAGCTAGATTTAGTAGAACAATGTTTACTAGAGTATAATATTGATATTTTGTTATTATCAGAAATATGGAAAAATAAGGACTTCTGTGATTCAATTCAAATACCGGGCTATAAATTAGCATCTACCTACTGCCGGCATACGCATGGCGGAGGAGGAGTATGCGCCGTTGTTAAAGATACAATAGATTATATTGAAAGGCAAGACATCAACGACTACTCTAAAGAATTTATCATAGAACTAAGCGCCATAGAAATACCAAAGTTAAATTGCATTATAATTGGATTATATAGAGCTGATCGTAATGTTGAAATATTCTATTCACAAATAGATAAATTATTATATAAACTAAACACAAAAAAAATATGTAAATACCTTATAATAGGAGGCGATTTCAACATAAATGTCTTAAACACTAGTAAAGAAAAGAATGAGTTAATAAACTTAATGAACTCACACAACCTGAAACAACTAATAAGAGAACCTACAAGAGTAACAAAAACGTCGTCTACTTGTATAGACTTGCTCTTTACTAACTACACACCCCTCATTAGCAAATCCTATGTACAAGACTACGGACTATCAGACCACAAAGCTATAAATATAAAAATAAATTCAACTAACATACACAACGATGATAAAATATGGTTCACCCAAAAAAGAATATTCACGAAAAATAAAATGGATATTTTTAATGCATCATTAGGAAATATAAAGTGGCACGAACTTCTTGATCAAAACATTAATATAAATGACAACTATAATACATTCATAAATATTATTACACAATTACTAAATGAACACATTCCAATTCAAAGAATAAAACTTAAAATAAAACCAAAAAAACGTTGGCTCACACCAGCTCTCAAAAAATCATGCATCCACAAAAGAATGCTAAAAATATTACTAAACGAAACAAAAAACGATATAATACAAAAGTATTATAAAAAATATAGCCAAACACTTAAGAGAAGCATAAAAATATCAAAAAAACTCGATTATATAAAGCAAATGGAAAAATCCGATAACAAAACAAAAACAATGTGGAACATAATTAAACAAAAAACAAAAAAGCCTTTAAAAAAAATTATTGGTAAGAACATATCCCTTACACATAATAACCAGACCATAAACTGCCCAAAAGTAGTCTCAAACCTATTTAACGAATATTTTACGACAGTCGGAATAAACCCTAACGATATAAACCGCAACAACAAAAAAGGTAGACCAGTAGTCGACCCGCCAGAGTGTTCGATGTACTTACGCCCAGTACACCGGCAGGAAATTATGCACATAATTCGATTGATAAAAAATAAGCACAGCTGCGGAATAGATGACATTCCCCCAATCCTACTAAAACAATGCGCAAAACACCTGTCTATACCATTGACTTATTTAGTGAACCAAAGTTTTCAAGACGGTCAATTCCCCGATGCTCTAAAAATATCCCTAGTAAAACCCATTCATAAGAAAGGCGACACAGATACCCCCAGTAATTACAGACCCATAGCCCTATTACCCACATTTTCCAAAGTATTCGAAAAAGCAATGTGCAATCGCTTATACAATTTCTTAGAAAAATTCAAAATCCTTGACGACTCCCAAAACGGATTCAGACGATCGAGATCCACCACACTGGCTGTTTACAAATATGTGCAGACCGCCCTACAGCATATAAATGACAAGAAGCACGTAGTTGGTGTCTTACTTGACATGACGAAGGCTTATGACAAAGTACTTTACAACATACTTCTTGATAAACTGCACGGCTCAGGCATCCGAGGTCCGGCCTTCTCCTGGTTTAAATCCTACCTACAAAATAGGTCGCAAATTGTACAAATAGAAAATCACAACAGAAATACAAACGAAATCAAAGTAATCCGATCACAAGAAATAAAAACAACATGTTCAATACCACAGGGTAGTGTTCTGGGATGTGTATTATTTTTAATATACATCAACGATTTACCAAAAATTCTTAACAAAGACCTAACTCTTCCGGTATTATTTGCAGATGATATATCTATTCTGATAAAGTACGACAGAACGCAGATACCCACACCCACTTTACAAGATACTTTAGAATTAATAACAAGTTGGCTTGATGATCATAACTTAGAAATAAATTACAACAAAACAAAAACCATACAGTTTAGATCATACAAAACTCCACCTTTAACAATAGACACTACTTTTAGAAACACAACTTTGCAAAACGTAGATACATTTAACTTACTCGGAATAAACATAGATACCCATATAAACTGGAAAGCCCACATAGAACTTATAAAATCAAAACTATCAAAATTTACATACGCCCTTTTCCAAATTAAATGTAGCACAAACATTGAGACGGCACTTTCAGCTTACTTCGCATATGCACACTCCTGGTTAAGATACGGCATCATGCTATGGGGAGATAGTGTTAACGTACACGACCTATTTGTCTTACAAAAAAAATGCATACGAATTATAGCCCAAATAGACAACCAAGATAGCTGTAGACCTTTTTTTATCAAATATAACCTCTTGACCTTACCATCCATATACATTTACGACATATGCCTGTTTGTATTTAAAAATAAAAATGACTTCATTAAAGTTAAAGACACCCACAATATAAACACCCGCCATAAAAATAGACTGTACTTACCTCCATCTAGAATTAAAATGCTCAACAAAAGTCCCTACTACATGGCAGTCAAAATATTTAACAGATTACCTAAAGAACTACAAAATGAAAATAAAGAAATAATATTTCAAAAAAAATTAAAAAAATTCCTAATAAAAAGGTGTTTTTACTCAATAAAAGAATACTTCGAAAAAGAAAAATAACAAAACTAAAATCACTACTTCATAAAATAACATCAGCAACTACCAACATGAATATGTAATATAAAAAAATAAAGATACAATCACCTAATACTACCTACGACATTACATCTAATACGTACTTGTTTTTGATAAAAAGTTTTAGTTTAGTTAGAATATAAGTAATAGAGAGTAATTTAGCAATAAGCCCTCACTTTTTGCAACGCCTGCAAAAGGCCGTTAAGCTGAACCTAAACCTATATATAAGAACTGTACAACCTTAACATGCAAATAAATATTTTGAGTTTGAGTTTGAGTTAAACAAAATTGTTATTCTTTCTGTCGTTAAACAATAATTTTGTCATAAAAATAATAATGTTGGGCCTTTTTCTTTGATCTGTTTTTACTATTATTTTATAGTTTACATTGTTTTTCCGTTTTATAATTTTAATCATACTTAATAACAATTTGTTTTGGGTAATCGCCTCAGTGATCAAATGTTATACCGTGATGAAGAAAATATAAAACAACATGTTACCTACTTAGAAGGAACAGAAAACATAATTCGAACAAGAATATTCATATATGTATTTTGACTATTCTTGCTATATTTAACTAACTTCCGCCCGCGGCTTCGCCCGCGTAGAGTTCGGTTATATCGCGTTTCCAAGAGAATTCTTTAAAAAGTCCGGGATAAAAACTATCCCAGTTCTTTCTCAAGGTCACCTCTATCTCTGTACCAAATTTTATTCAAATCAGTTCAGTGGTTTAGACGTGAAAGCGTAACAGATAGACAGACAGACAGACGGAGTTACTTTCGCATTTATAATATTAGTAGGGATCGCGAGTTTAAAAGGAATCTATTCTGTGATAAATTACTAGGAATGATAAACCTGAATTGGAATTTATAAGAATTTTTTCCTCTGTCCAAGTATTTTGCACGGCAAAAATATCAAAATATTTTTTTTTACGAGAAAACGATTCAATTATCTTCATGTCTCAAACAAACAACTTTTATTTTGGTTTTGCCCACGTATTTATTATTTTATCATCAAAAAATTCCCAATATCACTGAGTAATAGAATAAAATCGACAAACATTGCGAGTACAGAGACAATATTCCGATGATTCAAGTAATGGAAAAAAGATATTGTTTTATGGACACAAGCCCAACGTTTGAACAAATATTTATTTTGCTACAAATGTTGGTCGTTTATATTAAAATGCTTCATTCTTGGGGATACCAGAGAAATATTGAATTAATGAGGTGTATTAATATCTTTGTTTTGAAAGAAGCTAATTATGCTTGCGGTCCTAAGGACCAAAATAATTTGCTCCTATTATACTCGGGGAGTTGATAAGTAATTGTATAGCTAATAATGCTTTTGTTGTCTAATGAATCTAATTCCCATGGAAGCTTAATCATTAGTTGGTAAATAATTACCAAAATTATAGTGTTGACGGAAATATGCCACTCAATTTTAGTAATTAAAATCAATGATTCAGTAATATATAACAATTTGTACCTACTATAAAAATGGTATGTCACTCAACAATCCTCTTGACACATAATTAAAACACTTTAAACGTACATTAATTTGTGTCTGACGTTTAAGTGACTTAAATGTTATTTATTGAAATATTAACTAACTCTCATTTATATTCAGTGTGAAAATTAAAGAAATGAGTATAAATAATGAAAATTTATTTAATTTTTATTTAAATAAGTATAGATACTTATTTTTTTCGATGGAAAAAATATAAAAATTCGCTAAAAAATAAAATTTTTATGATATAGAATAGAAGATAATATCGTATTTTCGCTTCTTTCACCTCTGTGTACACAAATCACTGAAACTTTTAAACTAAGGAACCTACTACATTAAAATATTCTCCAAAATGATTGAAAACAATTGCCGTCATCAAAACAGGTTTTGATTAGGCGATACGGGTATGGAAACCAGTTCCTAGACATGGATGAAACTTTGAAAAACTGTTAGTAGTATACATATAACTGAGATATAATATTACCTGTTGACTGTTCGCACTGCCTTCCGTCTGGTCAAACGGCGGTAGCACGGAGCACAGCCTCCGCCCCATGAGGGAATATGACACCACCACTATGCACCCTGAAAATAAGATGAGCAGCTGTTAGAAATGATCCCTAGAACCTACATAAAATGTTAGTACCTGGATACTAAATAATACATAGCAGTAATTTGCTAAGATAAGAGAGATTTCAAGAAATCAATTCACATCAGGAATCAGTCAGGGGAATCAGTAATTTACCTAGAATACAAGTTGGCCGTTCTAGATTTCTCAGGAATACTATTACTATGTACCTAAGGGGATCTTCACACTGCCCCGCATCACGCTGCATCTTGCGTGTCGACGCACCTACGCGCGTTCCTGCGGGAGTGCAGATCTGCATCATCGTGCGGGTTTTTCGCGCACTCACGCGCGTAGTTGCGTTTTGTTAATTCACGCACGGCGGCTCTCATCGAGTTCCATTTTCAAACATACACGTCACGCCCATTCAAAATCACGCGCGTCACTGCGGGATTCAGTGTGCCATACCTTGCGTCTCGCCCCGCACCTACGCGCGGGGGTGCGTTTTTCTCCGCATGTATGTGCGTGATCCGCATGAACGCGCGTGGATGCATTTTCAGTGTGTTGGACTATGCGTGTTTTCCATACAAACGGAGATATTTCCATACAACGGAAAAAAACGCATCCACGCACTACGCTGCATCATGCGGGGCAGTGTGATAATCGCCTACGTAAAGATTGTGTACTGAAATTACTAGTGACGGCTATTCAGGTAGTTCTAGAAAGTGAAATATGTAGAATAATGGAGCAATAATGTTTATGATAAAGTGCGATAGTGATAATAGTTTACAAACTTTCTATCTTTTCTAGACGACGGTTGATGTTCTCAACGTTCCCGTAACACGAATATCCGCTTTCCTATACTTTGATAATACATATTATATTATCAATTATGTATCACATCATCCTAACTAATATTATAAATGTGAAAGTAACTCTGTCTGTCTGTCTTTCTGTCTGTCTGTCTGTCTGTCTGTCTTTTCTTCACGCCTATACTACTGAACCGATTTGTGTGAAATTTGGTACAGACATAGTTTGGAACTTGAGAAAGGACATAGGATAGTTTTTATTACAAAAAAATATAAAAATAAAAATAAAATTTATTTCGGACATATAGCGCCATCTATTGGTCAAACCAAAAATCACTATTCCACGCGAACGAAGTCGCGGGCAAAAGCTAGTATCATATAAAAGATTCCTCAAGAACTTATCCACATCAATTTGTACAAAGTAACGAGAAAATGGTCTTTCTTGATATAAAACGAGTGTAATGTACTCGCAATCCTGCTTCCAATATTATTAACTCTCTTAGGATATTGAATTGTACTATTAAGTTCATGTTTAGATAAGTTTAATCAATGTGATATTGATTTTGCCTGTTTTATAGCCTAGAAGAATATTGACCTGTTAATCTGGTCTGTTTTTTGTTTATTTATTTGAACGTGTTACGAATATGTTACCATTACACCATTACAAATCAATCGAATCCATTATATGGTCTTTTCGGCACTTCCTTTCTAACATTGAAAATAAATAATCGTATTCCTTCACACTCCTTGAGCAAAAGACAGCTAATTACGAAAGCATTCTCTGACAAGAAACACCATCTTCATAATAATCTTAGAAGCTTAAGTAAACAGGACCAATTGACCCCTGTCGCGAAAAGAATGTGGGTTTTAGGACCATAAGCCGTATATAAAAGGACCAGTAATTGAATTTTCCTTAATAACAAGCTTAAGGGGTATCCATTGCTACCTTAATAAGTAAGTAAGTATTGTTAATAATGGTAGGTGTCTAAGTTAGTAAGTACTTTCTAAGTATAATCTTAGACACCAATGACAGTGTTTCGGATGGCACGTTAAACAGTAGGTCCCGGCTGTCATTGAACATCCTTGGCAGTCGTTACGGGTAGTCAGAAGCCAGTAAGTCTGACACCAGTCTAACCAAGGGGTATTGGGTTGCCCAGGTAACTGGGTTGAGGGGGTCAGATGGGGCAGTCGCTCCTTGTAAAGCACTGGTACTCAGCTACATCTGGTTAGACTGGAAGCCGACCCCAACATAGTTGGGAAAAAGGCTCGGAGGATGATGTTAATAATGGTACCGTAGGTATCAAAAATCTTATATTTTTGTTTTTTTCATGCCATTATTCATGCATTAAAATGTAAGGTCCACTACTTTATTACATTAGGTAAGTATATAAGTTTTCACTACGTCCCGCGAAAACGACTTCCCGTGCCCAGATAAAATATAGCCTATGTCACCTGAAGATAGTGTAGCTTCTTAGTGAAAGAATTTTTCATATTTATTCAGAAGTTTCGGAAGGTACAATGCAAAATTCTTCCTTATAATATTACTTGAATTAGACTGACTATTTCGTTACTGACAGAAATGAGTATTAACAATACGAGTTTCTTAATGATTTCATTATCATTCCTTAAAGATAAATGAGGTTGTTAAACAATTTGTTAGTTTTCTCGTGATAATTATATGTATAGACATTTTCAAAACAAAAAAAAAGAAAACCACAGATTTTCACAATTTGCCGCACATAAAACTACTCAGCACTCACAGGAAGGTAGTAGGAAGTCGTGGTGGCCTAGTGGGCAAAGAACCAACCTCTCAAGTATGAGGGTGCGGGTTCGATTCCAGGTCAGGCAAGTACCAATGCAACTTTTCTAAGTTTGTATGTACTTTCTAAGTATATCTTAGACACCAATGACTGTGTTTCGGATGGCACGTAAAACTGTAGGTCCCGGCTGTCATTGAACATCCTTGGCAGTCGTTACGGGTAGTCAGAAGCCAGTAAGTCTGACACCAGTCTAACCAAGGGGTATCGGGTTGCCCGGGTAACTGGGTTGAGGAGGTCAGATAGGCAGTCGCTTCTTGTAAAGCACTGGTACTCAGCTGAATCCGGTTAGGCTGGAAGCCGACCCCAACATAGTTGGGAAAAGGCTCGGAGGATATATACTCACAGGAAGGTAGTAAGTATTTTGGTTCACAACACACGCACACATAAACATTTACGTAACACTATTTTGACACACACTAATATGTGTTCTACGACAACACACAAGCGTTTATATGAGCAGTTAATTGGGTAAGGGGAAGGATATTGCGATACGTTCGATTAGTTTCCTGCTAATAAAAGGTAAGTACTTATATTGGTACTTGTGTTGTATATAAGGCCATTTATTCGTTATGTACCAAATCACGTACCAAATTAATTAAGCAATTCGCAGATTTACTTCCATCATTTTCGTCATTTGTTTTTAGGCCCCGAATGCAAAAATAGGGGTGTCGCAAGTTTGACCACTATGTGTGTCTGTCTGTTTGTGGTAAAATACACTCAGCGGCACGGAATTTGGCCCAAACAAATACAAGTAGGTATCAGCCCAGATAGCTGTTGTAAATTCTAATTTCATATGACATATTGTCAGTCCTTTCGTAATTGTTAATTAAAATACAGAAAAATGTGTGTCTGTTTAACTTTTGTAACACTAGAAACAAATTCCGTTGTTGGAACACAAAGCAGAAAGTTAAGTTTAAATTCAGACAAAAATTGCCGAAGTACTAAGCACGTTCCAAAAAAAAATTATGATTATGATCGTTTTTTATTTCTCTTTTTTTCACAATTTGATCTGAAAATTACCCTTACTGCAGCTCAAGTTGCTCAAGTAGTGTTGCTAAGACGTCAAGGGCGGAAGCAGCGGAAGATGGTTGAAACTTTAAGTGCACCGCGTACAAGTTAACGATATGCATAGAAAATGTATGACCAGACTGGCCTTTACACAAGAAGACCAGAAAGTGGGGGTGTAAGGTGTTCGTCGGCACACGACGACCGATTTATCGTACGTGCAATAATGAAAAATCGGTTTCTCACTGCGTTAGAGATACGCCAGCCTTTTCAAACAGCAAGAGAAGTCAACGTCCGTAAGTGCACAATAAGAAGAAGGATGGAGGAACGGGATCTGTGTGCTCGAAGACCAACTCGAGGCCCGGAACTTCTCCCACACTATCGCATAGCCAGACTTAGGTTTGCAAGAGAACATGCAAATTAGACGCATGACCAATGGAGTAAAATTTTATGGACCGATGAATGCAGAGTCGTCTTAAGAGCTCCAGACGGCTGTGAATGTGAATGGAGAAAGCGCGGAGAATGGTTTCTTCCCACCACTACTAAGCAAACAGTCGGTTTTCATGGTGGGTCCATCTTGGTTTGGCGAGGCATAAGTTCAGAAGCCCGTACTGAATTATTGGTTGTCGAAAGTCGTCTGACAACAGTGCGGTATATTGAGGAGATCCTTCAAAATCATGTTTTACCCTGTCAGGGATTCACAGGAAGTGAAGAATTTCGTATAATGCAGGACAATGCTCGACCTCACGCAGCTCTTTGCGTAACCGATTACTTGTTCGAGGTCGGCATTCAAAAATTGGACTGGCCTGCAAGAAACCCAGTCATGAATCCTGTAGAGTATGTCTGGGACATGCTTAAAAGACAGGTGCAAGCAAGTCGTAACCCACCACGGACTCTTAGTGGAACTGAAAATCGCGCTGGTAGCTGCCTGAGAGGAGATCTCTTAGGTGGAGAAAAACATCATCCAGAGCATGCCAGATCGTATGCCGGCAGTCATCAGATCAAGAGGAAGAAACACCCATTATTAAAATTCGATAACTTTTTGTTTTGTTAAAAATGTTGAATTTAAAAAGTTTATGGTGATTATTGCGGTAAAGGACTCTGTTTTCTAACTCAATGAAACTTAATGAAAATCCTCACAATTCTGTTGTTTGTTAGTCATTTTCTTTTGGAAAATGAGTAAATTAAACAATTTTAAAATAACAATTCAGATTTTTCATTTAAATAATGGTTATAAGGCTCAAATGTGCTTGGGCCAGATTCCGTGCCGCTGAGTGTAGTTCCTTAATGGCTGACCCAATTTGAATGGCGTTTTCTAGATTTATTTGAATTTATTTTCATAATTTATTTGTTAGTCAAATCAAATCGAGTTTCACTATCACGAATAACGAATATTGACATTGTATAAATATGACTTAATTGTATTCGTAAACCCATTTCTATTATAAGGTAATCTTGAACAATTTAGATTAGTATAACATTCCACTATCAAGTACATATTAATTTGATACCGTAGTTATTAGATCTAGTTACTTAATACGTGTAACAGATATCAGGTAGGTACCTTACGAGTAGTGCTTTCATAGGCTAGACTAAGATCACTTACAAGATAGGTATTATAAGTGTAGCGAGTCCTTATAAATGTAACACTTGTTATACAGGGTGTGTCGTTCACAATCACATTAAATCCTATCGCATATACTTTATGATATTCTATGGCGAATTGTAAAAAAATAACCTAATCCATTCAGTGGTTTAACCACAGGAGTCATTTTTCGTTTTTATAATTAACAACATCACGTGTAAAGCAGAGATAAAGTTAGGAGTATCGAATGTTTTGTTCAGTTGACAGCTGTCAGTTTTCAAGGGATAATTTCAGTTGTTTGTAATGACTGACTTTTATGTGGTGTTCTAATTTTCGCACGTTTTTATTTGATTTACTTTGTTTGAAAAATCCATGTTTTTATTTTTACGTATTTTTCTTTTTTCTTTGTGTTAATCGACATATATTAACCAGTATAATAACGCATTTAATTTAATGTGATTGTGAACGACATACCCGATATACTATGACTGTTATTACTCTATCTTCTTAAGGTGAATTGTGAATTTAATTTTATTTAAAATTATGTTGTTTCTTACATTTAAACGATCGCAGAATTCACCTTTTGTCAGGCGAACATGAGTCAAAGATAACCAAAGCCTTTTGAGGTAAGTTTAACTAAATAAAAAGCGTTAGTTAAATATGACCGGTGATTATACTTGCATTGACTATAGAAATAACAGAATAATAGTCCCTTATTTTAAATGGAAACTTTTTCATAGTTCTGTATTATTATTAAAAGTTCTTTTAGTTAAATAAAAAACTTTTTACAAAAAAATAAAACCAACTGATAGTGACAAGCATGTTGTCACTATCCGAATTTCTCATCAATACGAATAATATAAGCCCAAACACGATGTAGTTTACATATTCAGTTGTCGAGTTCTCTCGACCTTCTCTCGTCTCCATCACCAGGTCAGCTCCAAACCTTCACTGTTGCATAGTTTTATCAGACATACACCTCATTGTCAAGTTTTTAACCTATGCACGCCTACAATTTTCGAAAGTTGCCCTCGATTTCAGGGTTTCCACCATCAGATCCTGACCTGGTGATTATGGGACCACCTGGAAGGTTTACCCTACCCAACAAAAAAAAATTGCAAATCGGTCCAGGCGTATTCGAGTAATCGGTGAACATAAATAATAAAAAAAAAGATCCCGACGAATTGAGAACCTCCTCCTTTTTGGGAAGTCGGTTAATTACCTTCTAACAGTATATGTTTGAATATCACAGAAGCTTCAATCGATAAACTTCGTAATACAAGCATTTTTTCTATATCAAATTCTTATCATAGTTGCGTAGTAACAAAACAATTTAATAACATGTAGGCACTAGAAATATTGACATCAAATTATCGTCAATCAACCGAATGTTGTAGGCATATTACAGAAAAACGATTTCTTACATATTTCTATACGATTTAAGTATAATACAAACATGACACATAGAATGGGGAAGTCAGGAAGTTTCACGGAATCTGGTAAAATGTTGGCAGAAAATGTTATTGTGAATGACATGTCATGTGTGATGATATAGAAATGTAATTTGCATAGCTTTGTAAATTTGAGTGCGATATTTTGGCCGCAAAATCCATTAATTGAAAATGCGTTGAATTGTGTGATGTACGTTAAAAGCAATAATAACGCTTTATAGTAACCGACATAAAATGAATATTTCAATTTAGAAATTCAGTCATTAAACCATTGCATCATAATTGTGGTAGGTGTAAGTGATAATAATCTATATATATAATAAAAATGAAACCCGCTTTCGTAGTTTTTGTCACCATCCGGCTACGGGACGCGGGTGAAACCGCGGGTTTCGCTCGCGGTTTCACCCGCGGGCGAAACCCGCGGTTTCGCGGTTGCGCTAGTCTATATATATAAAAAACTTTTTTACAAAAAAATTAAACCGACTTCCAAAAACACTAAAAAGCAAAAAAAAACTAATTTTAGGTGCATCGGCCTAGAAGTCGGTGTCTAATGGATGTTACTAAGTTAATTTTGCCACCGACTTGTAGGCCGATGCACCTAAAATTAGTTTTTTTTTGCTTTTTAGTGTTTTTGGAAGTCGGTTTAATTTTTTTGTAAAAAAGTTTTTTATTTACTGCTTTTCAGTGATACAAATAGTTGTCACTATCCATATAAGTGGAAAGTTCTCATCAATACAAAGAATACAAGCCCAAATACGAGGTATTTTACATATTCAGTTGTCGAGTCCCCTCGACCTTCTCTGGTCTCCATTATCAGGTCAGCTCCAAACCTTCACTGTTGCAAAGGTCTCGTCAATACAAATAATATAAGCCCAAACACGAGGTAGTTTACATATTCAGTTGTCCAGTTCCCTCGACCCTCTCTGGTCTCCATCATCAGGTCAGCTCCAAACCTTCACTGTTGCAAAGGTCTCGTCAATACAAATAATATAAGCCCAAACACGAGGTTGTTTACATATTTGTTAAGTACCAATACTCCACAGAATCCGCAAATTAAGGGAAACTTATGCAATACCTAATCAACATTGCATCAGCCAGGCAAAAACGCTGATGCTGCTCAACGTGACACACGGCGGCCACCGGACGGCGGCATCAATTTCCACATATTTCCTCACTTTTGTTTCCAACTTCGAACAATTGTCATCTACCATATATTTTAATGTAATATTGTAATAAGTTTAATAAATAGTTGCAATTAATTTCGGTTTTTTTTGCAACTTGCCCGCCGGTCTGACTTAATTGGCGCAGTCGGTAGGATACCCGAAATATATTCGGTACGTGTCGCGTCAAGATTTCCCCTAAAATCGGACCGAAGTCCCGCGCGGCTGACCGATTTCGAGTATCCGAATCTACACGTCGAGACCAGCAGCAGCAGGGGTATCCGAGCATCGATACAAGCAGAAAGGCCGAAATGAAACTGTGAGTACACTAAAATCTTTTAGTGGATTGCTCATCCTTTATCTTTTAAGCTATCCTGTCTTTAAACTTTTCCAAGATTTTCCATCCGAGAGAATCGCGGAGTGTTAGGTTAGAGAGTAGGCAGAGTAGTAGAAATAGTGCTTTAGACTTAAATAGAGAGTTAAATTCGAGTTGTGATTTAAGTGAAGATAAAATGGCCGATTTGGACCATATATTTAAGGCTCTTAGACTAGTACCCGAATTTGACGGGAATGTTAATGTTCTAACGAGATTTATTCGGTTGTGTGACGAGTTAATAGACGAGTTTGTAACGAAACTTGAAACCCCGAATAAACTTCATGAGATTGCTCTAATTAACGGAATACTAAATAAGGTAACAGGCCCCGCCGCACGTTTGATTAACTCTAATGGTGTTCCATCAGATTGGTCAGGCATACGTAAAGCTCTTGTCAATAATTTTTCGGACCAAAGGGATGAAACCGCGTTGTATAACGATCTAGCATTATTATCTCAAGGGTCTGACAGCCCTCAGGAATTTTACGAGCGTTGTCAGAACATATTTAGCACACTAATGACATATGTTACCCTGCATGAAAACTTAGTTACAACTGTCAATGCAAAGCGGGACCTTTACAAAAAGTTAACCCTTCAATCTTTTGTACGCGGCCTTAGAGAACCGTTAGGGTCACGTATCCGTTGTATGAGACCTGAAAGTATTGAGAAGGCGTTGGAATATGTTCATGAGGAACAAAACGTAGTTTATCTACAACAACGTAACAGCCAAATTCCTGATAGGAAATTGACTCAACAAGCCACGTCACATAAACTACCTCATAACCAAAATTTCAATCTTCCGCCACCCAAACCGTTTACATTTAATATGCCGGGACCTTCAAGGCATTCTTTCGGACAGCCGATGATGCCACAAGGACCTCCGCAATGGCGACCTAATTTTAACCATCAGATCCAGCCTGGTCTATCACGCACTCAGCAGATGTTCCGTGCTGCACCTAATAACTATAATCAGAACAATGCATTTAGATTTCCGCCCCGTAACACGGCACCACAAGGCAACCCTCAACAGCAACGACCTATGAGTGGTGTTAGCCACTATGTGTCAAAACCGTTGCCACCCACTAACGCTATGAAAGGGCATGACTGGTCTAGGTCGGGCAACCCGCCGCCTAGCAACTATTTTAAATCAAGGGAGATGAATTTTAATGATTGTTCCGATTATTACGATTATGATGATTATTACGGTAGCTATTCTTATTACGAACCTAGTGATTATTATACTGAGAACTATTATTCTGATTATGATCAAGTGTGCTATCAACAACCGGAAATAGCGTATGATGTCACTACCGAGGACTCTAATGAACCCGCGGGCCCTTCAGGTACAAATAGCGAGGATTTTCAGATGGTTCAAAAATCAGACAAACCAAAATAGAGGTCAACCTTCAAACCCAACGCACACTACCATATCTGCAAATCAAGGACCCCCCTCTAAAGCTTTTGATTGATACAGGCGCTAACGAATCTTTTATTTGTCCTAGTGCATTAGAAACTTATTTCTCTAATGTTGAATTGAAATATGATCCGGTTGAAGTTTGTAATGTGCACGCGGCGACGCGTAGTGACTACTCGATAACTATACCGTGTTTCCCAGAAATAAATGATAAGGACGATGTCACACTATTCGTCTATAAGTTTCACGATTATTTCGATGGGTTGATCGGATCGAATTTATTAGATAAGTGGGAAGCTACTATTGATTTTAAGACTAAATCCTTAATTACTAAAAATGCATCCAACCCCATACAGGTTTATGACTCGCGAAATGCAAATTTATATGAAGGAATAATACCTGCCAATTCTTCCAAATTAGTTAGGTTACCGGTTAATTCTCAAGACGGGGAAGTTATTATTCCAGAGCAGGTTATTTCAAACTGTCATATTAGCGAATGTTTAACTACTGTAAAGAACCATAGGGGCATAGTGGAGGTAAGTAACCCCACTCGAAACGACGTTATATTTTCTATGGACCGCCCGGTGTGTGCACAGCTTTATAATCACGAGTGCAAGCGCACCGAACAAGTGCCCCAGCGCGTAAAGGAAGTACTATCGCGTTTGCGCACTAGTCATTTAAATGAAGAGGAGCGCATTAATTTGGAATTACTATGCTCGCGTTATGCGGACGTATTTTATTTAGAGGGCGAGAACTTAACATTCACTAACCAAATCAAACACTCTATTAAAACAACCGATGAGATACCTATTCACACTAAAAGCTATCGTTATCCTTTTGTGCATAGGCAAGAAGTCCAAGAACAGATTAGTAAGATGTTAGCTCAGGGAATAATCCGACCATCCGATTCTGCGTGGAGCTCACCTATATGGGTCGTTCCCAAAAAGGCTGATGCTTCGGGCAAGACTAAATGGCGAGTAGTGATAGATTTCCGGAAATTAAATGAAAAAACTTTGGATGATAAATACCCTATCCCGAACATTGCAGATATTTTGGACAAATTAGGTAATTGCCAATACTTTACCACGTTAGATTTGGCCAGCGGCTTTTACCAGGTGGAAATGGACCCCAAGGACATTCCCAAAACTGCATTCACTGTTGAGCATGGCCACTTTGAATTCTTAAGAATGCCAATGGGTTTAAAGAACAGTCCATCCACTTTCCAAAGGGTCATGGACAATGTGTTAAAAGACCTTCAAAATAACATATGCCTGGTCTATTTAGATGACGTCATCGTTTTCTCCACGTCATTACAAGAACATATGGTAAACCTGGAAAAAGTATTTAACAGATTGCGTGAGTCCAACTTTAAAATCCAGATGGACAAGTCCGAGTTCCTCAAACTCGAGACGGCTTATTTAGGTCATGTGATCAGTAAAGACGGAATAAAGCCTAACCCGGATAAAATATCGGCAATCAAAAATTATCCGCTTCCAAAAACCCCCACTGAGATTAAAAGATTCCTAGGACTTCTTGGCTACTATAGGAAATTTATACCGGATTTTGCGAAAGTCACAAAACCGTTGACTCAGTGTTTAAAGAAAGGTTCGAAAATTACACTAGATCAAAATTATATTCAATGTTTCGAAAAATGTAAGACTTTATTGGTTAATGATCCTATTCTAAAATACCCGGATTTTACTCAAGAATTTATCCTTACCACGGACGCATCTAATTTGGCCATTGGAGCCGTTTTATCGCAAGGTACCATAGGTTCGGATAAGCCGATTGCCTATGCCTCTCGGACCTTGAATACCAGTGAAATTAATTACAGCACGATCGAGAAAGAGTTACTGGCGATCGTCTGGGCTACAAAATATTTTAGGCCGTATTTGTTCGGTAGAAAATTCAAAATTGTAACGGACCATAGACCCTTGCAGTGGGTTATGAATATCAAAGAACCCAACTCGCGCCTCACACGTTGGCGACTTAAACTAAGTGAGTTCGATTTTTCGGTAGTATACAAACAGGGTAGATATAACACAAATGCGGACGCGTTATCACGGATTGAATTACATAATGAAGAGACTAGCTCGCTTATCGCTAACCCTACCGAAAAGCCTCTTTCGTTAGATAACTCACGGACAGCTACTGTACACACTGATGCAGAGAACCCGATACTAGAAATACCTATATCGGATTTTCCCCTCAATAAATATCATAAGCAAATTGTTTTTACAGTTGTCGATGATGTAAAGAGCCGCCCTTCCGTTTCGAAGCCGTTTGAATCGCATGTTAGGACACATATTCAGATTTCTAAAAATAACCTTGAAGAGGATATAGTAAATGCCGTTAAGGAATATGTTAACCCCAAGGTGAAGACCGGTATACTCATTAAACCCGCATTAGCTATGTACGAAATTATTCCCGTTATTCAAAATCAATTCAAAAGTTCATCCATGGATTTAGTATTAACAAAGGTCGAATTAGATAACGTAAAAGATTACCTTAAACAGCAGGAGATAATTCGCAATTACCACGAAGGTAAGACAAACCATCGAGGGATTAACGAGTGTTACATGTCTTTATCTAGCAAGTATTATTGGCCTAAAATGAAAGAGCACATAATGAAATACATAAATGAGTGTAATATTTGTGGTCAAGCTAAGTACGATAGAAATCCAGTAAAACAGAAGTTTCATATCGTACCTCCTCCAACTAGACCCTTTGAGATAGTCCATCTTGATCTTTTAAGTGTCGAAACGCATAAGTATCTTACAATCATTGATGCTTTTTCAAAATATGCTCAGGCTTATCACTTGAAGGACGCAACAGCAATTAGTGTCATCCAAGCTCTTTTAGTATTCAGTACCCATCACGGAATTCCCTTAACTATTGTAACAGATAGAGGCCCGGAATTCACCAATCAATTATTTCTAGAGTTTGTACGAATACACAAAATCCAACATCATAAAATTTTGGCATATACACCCAATGAAAATGGCATGGTAGAAAGATTACATTCCACATTATTAGAACACCTGCGCGTGTTGAAATTAGAGCACCGTGGGGAGTCCGTAATTAACTTGATGCCATATGCGATCTTAGGTTACAATAGCTCTATTCATAGTTTTACGAAGTGCAAACCTTTAGATATAATCACCGGCCATTTAGATCCACGTGATCCGTTAGATATTAATGTTTCGGATAATATTCTACAGTTATATTCACAAGAACACCGTAATAAAATGCAAAAAGTCTACGAAATTATCAATGAGTCATCGCTTCACGACCGTACACGTATTACCGAGAACATTAATAAAGATAGGGAGCCCGAGCAAGAGTATAGCCCAAATCAGCAAATTTTTGTACGGAACCCTATGGCTAACCGGCAAAAATTAGCCCCTAGATTTACGCGCGATACTGTTTTAGCTGACTTACCGATCCACATTTATACCAAAAAGAAACGTGGACCTGTTGCTAAGTCCCGCCTGAAAAGGGTCCCTAATAGTTCCCGATTGTTACAGGATAATTCCACTGATCCTGAGCCTGGCCCAAGCGGAAGAGATAATATTAAATAGTTTGGATAATGGACCTGGCATATTACCTTTCATGTTAGGAAAGGCCAAGATTATTTCCCACTATCATTCGTTCATACAACCAGTTAATTTAGATGTAATGCGTAAGAATATAAATGTAGTTAAGAAACAATTAGATTATATTTCACCCGAATTCCATAATAAGACGCTATCATTATATGAACCACACTTAGAACATCTTAATAGTAAAATTTCATTATTATCCGACCAACTAGAATTATTTCAGTCTAATCGCGTTAAAAGAGGCCTTATAGACGGATTAGGTTCTGTTATTAAGAGCATCTCCGGAAACTTAGATTACAGTGACGCCATTCGTTATGATAACGCTATTAAAACCTTACAGGAAGATGACAATAAAATCGTTACAGAACTGAATAATCGCGTGAGTTTAAACAAACACTGGATGTCTGAAAATTCGGATATTCTGCACAAATTAATAGAAAACCAAAATAAAATTAAGGACACTGTAGATAGCATCTCAACCAGTAATTTACGTAGCGAACAAGATGTAGTTAAATATGCCCATCTGGCTCAGTTCTTATTAATGCTAGGCGATAATATTGAATCATTATCCGACGAACTACTTAGATTAGAAAACTTACTAGCTTTTATACGTGCGAAGAGCACACATTTCCTTATGTTTAAGTTAGATATGTTTAATAGAATGATAGAACAGTTGATTGCTCTCTATGGCAGAGAACAAGTACTGGATATTAGTTTTAGAGAATATTTTGATATTATTAAGTTAGGTTATTACTATAGCAGCCAGAACTTAATACTGGTTTTTAAACTCCCGGTTGTCTTTCCCTCTACCTACGATCTTTATAAACTATCCATAATACCTAACAAAGATAATAAAGTATTAATCCCGTCGTATCCCCTCCTGGCAATTCATGATAAAGATTTTATGTACATAGAGGCAGAATGCCCGAAGTCCAGCCAATACTATCTCTGCGAGGATAACATAAACCACCGCTACAGGAACCAAGGCAACTGCATCCACCATCTGATAACTACGCAGCAAGTTGACGAATCCTGCCAATTCACCACTGCTCAACTTAAGACGGAAGCTGTGGAATCACTCGACGATCGTCACTACGTAGTCAGCTTTCCTACACCTACAAAGATTCGTTTATCTTGCTCTGAAACTCAATATAACATCGTACAAGGAAGCTATCTAATCACCATTCCAAAGGGCTGCGTTGCACAAACCCCAGCGTTCACTTTGGCAAATAAGAACGACCGCATCAAAGGACAAGTATTCAAAATTATGAACATTCCATTTCAAGACGAAACCATCTACAACCTGGAAGCCAGAAAATTAACTCTCAACTCCGCAGATCTCCGCAGCCTCCATGTCGCTACCCAAGAAATATCTATGGAAACACCGTTGAAAATAAATCAAACCGATATTCATAGCGTGTATTACACTATCACGCCGTTATACCTTGTACTATTCGGTGCAAGTGCACTGGGCATCGGCTACGCGATACGAAGATACCTAAACCAGCGTTCGCTAAAAGCGATTATTGAACATCAAACTAGTGAGACTGAATGCGGCGAAGTCTATGCTGAAATTAACAATCATACAGCCGCACCTCAGCCGAGATTATCAGCGCTATTATCGAACCTGTCAAACAATAGTCGCTGATCTTCGGGAGGGAGATGTTAAGTACCAATACTCCACAGAATCCGCAAATTAAGGGAAACTTATGCAATACCTAATCAACATTGCATCAGCCAGGCAAAAACGCTGATGCTGCTCAACGTGACACACGGCGGCCACCGGACGGCGGCATCAATTTCCACATATTTCCTCACTTTTGTTTCCAACTTCGAACAATTGTCATCTACCATATATTTTAATGTAATATTGTAATAAGTTTAATAAATAGTTGCAATTAATTTCGGTTTTTTTTGCAACTTGCCCGCCGGTCTGACTTAATTTATTCAGTTGTCGAGTTCCCTCGACCCTCTCTGGTCTCCATCATCAGGTCAGCTCCAAACCTTCACTGTTGAATAGTACTTTCAGGCATACACCTGAGTGTCAAGTTTTTACACTATGTATGCCTACAACTTTCGAAGGTTGCCCTCGATTTCTCAGGGTTTCCATCATCAGATCCTGACCTGATGACTATGGGACCATCTGGCAGCTATTTCGCGTCGAACAAAAAAAGAATCACGCAAATCGGTCTATAAACCTCGGAGTAATCGATGTACATACATAGAAAAAAAAAAAAAAAAAAAAAAAAAAAAAACATACCGGCCGAATTGAGAACCTCCTCCTTTTTGGGAAGTCGGTTAAAAATGAAACCCGCTTTCCATTGTCACGACATAACATGAAAACGGCTTGACCGATTTGGCTGAAAATTAGAGGGGAGGTAACTTAGACCCGGGAGAAGGTTTTAGGATAGTTTTTGTCACCATCCGGCTACGGGACGCGGGTGAAACCGCGGGCGAAAGCTAGTTATAAATAAATTGACTACAATATCGTAGTTTAAGATTGTTAGACAGAAAAAACATAATCAGGAAAAGATTAAAAAGCAAAACATTTTCAAACTAATATTATGTTATTTTTACATTTACTTTACCGTGTACGCTTAAGCTAACGGTGCAGAAAAATACTCCACATTTCTCATGTGGGTTTAACAGGTCAAGGGAAGTTAGCGAAGTAGTCCGCAGAACATTTAGATAAATGAAAAATAATAATGCAGCATTTAAACAACTTATTTGTGAACTTTGTTCATATAACTGAAATATCTTTAAATTATAAATATTTATTGTCCAAATATACACACGAACTATGTCTAGAAAGTAAAATACTATTTATTAATTTTGAACCTCCTCAGATTCTGATTCTATCCGATGTACACCCTCGATTGATATTGTTTAATGGCGTGTAACGCAACTTCCAAAGATTAAAAGATATCAACCAAATAGGGTTCGTTTAGATGGCTTCCATATTTTAAAAGACCAAGATCTCATACTTGTCTTTTTATTGTGTACTAGCTTCTGCCAGCGGTTTCACCCGCATCCCGTGGGAACTACTTCCCGTACCGAGATAAAATATATGGCCTATAGCCTTCCTCGATAAATGGGCTATTTAACACTGAAATAAATTTTCAAATCGGACCAGTAGTTCCTGAGATTAGCGCGTTCAAACAAACAAACAAACAAATAAACTCTTCAGCTTTATAATATTAGTATAGATTGTAGGGTTTCTTATCTTTCTCTTGCATACTATAGGGGCAAACTTGTTGAACCGTTAATCGCACCTGGGATACCACAATCTTAGTTAATCAACCCATGGGCAACTCCTCAATTACCCCTATTAACCGAACCATGCCATACATGTCTGATATACCCAGATATTCCCAACTTATTCCAATTCACTTAGCACAGAAATTGGTAACAACATAAGTTGGGGACACAAACGTATGTCATGATATATTAATGTACCTTTATGTTATGTTTAACCGTCGTTTTTAATATTCTATATATGTGTTTTCATGCTTATTAGAAATAAGAATTTGATACTACTTGTATGGGGCTTATATCAAAATTCTGGCGTAAACAAATCAACAGTAGAGAATATTGGTACGTATTTGAAAATGATTTCCAAACGGTTTACTAAGTAATTTTTTGTATAACATTTTAGATATAAAATACATAAGATAAGGTATCTATTTACTGTTGTTACTGTTACAGCCTTTTTATCGTCCCACTGCTGGGCACTGGCCTCCTCTCACACGGAGAAGGATTGAGCATTAATCACCACGCTTGCTCAATGCGGGTTGGTGATTTCAGACTTTTTAGTTCAGGTTTCCTCAAGATGTTTTCCTTCACCTTTTATCAGCCATTGGTGTCCAAGATATACTTAGAAAGTACATACAAACTTAGAAAAGTTGCATTGGTACTTGCCTGACCTGGAATCGAACCCGCGCCCTCATACTCCAAAGTATGGTTCTTTACCCACTAGGCCACCACGACTACCTAGGTATCTATTTAAAGACAAAATAGAAATAAGAACACTCTTAAGTTGACACAAAATTTGAGAAGCACTCTACCGAATAATTTTGTATAGGGTTAACAAATGTTATCTGATGAACTTTGCCTACGCAGGTATATTAATTTATCAGCTATGTAATTTTTTTTTTAAATTATTCGATACCAACATAGAACATTGCAAATATCAATTTAGATTTGTGTAATTTTCTGTCATAATATATGATGTACTTAGAACTATTCAATCAGTCGTAGTGCAAAATTGAAATAAGCTTGTATATTTAAAATATAAAATACAATTGTGGAAATATCTCACTGTCAAGCTAAAACCGTTGCTATTTCGAACCAATTAAGACATACTTTTGAATGCACAAGAGGTTCCTTTTCTGATGTTGTTTTTTTAAATATTGGTTTTATTTCAACATTTATTGGATGTTTCCCCGCCCTGCTGGAAGTCAGCTGTTTGTGAAAACGAATAAAGTACGTATAAAGAATACGAATTTATTAATGATACACAAGACTACAAGAGTGTAAGTAAACCTTTATGATATTAAATAAACAAACAATAGCTGATAAATGAATAAATATGATTTAAGTTACAGGCTTTAAAAATTAAACTGTCTCATTTCACCTTTGTTAATTTCTTGTGTAACGTTTTGCATTGTCATGTTAATTATGACTGTGATAATTGAATTATTATAATCTTTTGTATGCATGTATTGTATATAATTCTTTGTATTCATAAGCTAATTATTGAAACGTTTGACTTTGACGCAAAGTCAAAAATTACCCGTAGCAATTAAAAGGGTCTTTGAGTTTGGAAAAATATTGGAAGAGTGTTACCGAACCAAACAAATTAGTTGAGGTCTACCTCTATACTAAAACCAGTTACATTTGCCACTATGAAAATAAAACTACTACGCGCTACGAAGTACTACGGGCTACGAAATACTACGGGCTACGAAATCACGTAGCAAACTAAGTGTTTTGGACAAATAGGGTTCAGTGGAACAATTGTTACGCATAGTCAGCAACAAAATATACTGAAAACATTAGTTTTTTATACGCAACCAAATATGTTATGTACTAAAGTATAAAGGGTAATATGGTTATTTTCAAAACGTGATCGAAATATTTAGTTCGAACGCCATTTTGGTGAAATTTATAGGGATAAGTATTACAATAATATATGATGACATTCATCTGTTATGCGGAATATAGGTACTTCATTTATAGGTATATATTTTGTATTCAGGAAACCTTGTGCCCACAATATTTCATCAAAGTCAAAGTCAAAGTCAAAAACGTTTATTTAAACTATATAGGCTAGTTTTTAGCACTTTTTCACGTCAAATTTACCAAAGACTAGCACCCCCAAAACGCCCCCTTTTCACCACTTCCTCAAATGTGCCAGCTGAGATCAAAATTTTTGAAAATCCTGGCTTTTGACGACAAACTTTGTTGTAAATGCATTAAGTAGGGTCACAACTCGAGGTTGCAGAGTTGATCCAAGAAATATTGTTTCAAAAGACTTTCTTGTTCTCAGACAATGTCTAACTTTGTACAGAGATACACTTGAAGAAATATCTGATCAAATAATTAAAAAATACATATTATGTTTATCAGCTAGCGTCGTATTGTCCTACAGTTTTTATGACATATAAAGATATTGTAAACCGCATAAGATACAAGATGAGTGCTGTCTAAGTTCTTATTTCTTGGAATTTGGTCAAAAATAAAGAAAATTCAGACTGACCATTTTTCATTTTTCTTTGAGTCATTCGAAAGGCCACTTGTTTAGATACGAGTTTAATTCTGAAGGTTACTTCGAACCTTAAATAAGTACCATTCAATGTGGTTACTCAAATTATTTTCAAAATAAAGAATTTATTTTGGAAAACCACTTGTACCCAAAAGTTAACAGATTCCTTGATAATGTTTGCTTTTGCTGACCCTGCTAATCACGTTTTATTTTAATTTGGTTTTTCGAAGAAAACTTGTCCTGCCAAAAAGTTACAAAATAAATTCAATTTAGCAATCATTCTGTAGATAAAAGTCGACTTTGAGTACCTAGGAAAGTTAATGACATAACGTCCCTAGTTAGAACGTAATGAGCACCAAGAAGGAGTAATTACATCAAATTTATATCATATTCAATTATATACTGTGTTTATACAAAGGACTAGCCGTTTTCCCGCGGTTTCACCCGCGTCCCGTGGGAGCTACTGCCCGCACCGGGATAAAATATAGCCTATGTTACTCGCAGATAATATAGCTTTCTAATGGTGAAAGAATATTTAAAATCGGTCCAGTAGTTTTTGAGTTTATCCATTACAACCAAACAAACAAAGTTTTCCTCTTTATAATATTAGTATAGATTATAATGGCGTCCACGGCCGATTTCGGCCACGGCGGCTGTTCTCATGTAAGGAGATCAGATAGCTGCGCAGGACATATTATAGTGCACGAGCATTTGCGCAGACACAGGTGCACTCCCTATTCCTTCACTCTCATAACCCGATGGGACGGCAATCCGACACGACCGGAAAGAGATCAGGCGCAGGACCGACATTTACGTGCTCTCCGATGCACGGGTGAATCAATCACAAACTTCCAGACTACGGGCTGCTTTGTGAAATAAGAAAATCCAGAAAGCGATTTCGGCCCGACCCGGGAATCGAACCCGAGACCTCGAGCACAGCAGCCGCGCTTGCGACCACTAGACCAACGAGGCAGTCCAATAAGTGGGCTAATAACATTAATATAAAGGATTATATTAATGTCTCATTCCCACTTATTACCCACTTATTCTCTCATTCCCTTATAACTCAATATTATGTCAATCGTTCAAAGTAGATTGACAAACTCACTAAGAACCTAGGTTTCCTGGCGATGATTTCTTCACAGCTATCGCAGACTTATAAGTTGTGAAGAGATTATTAATCACTAAATGTAAAAACCGGCCAAGTACGAGTCGGAATCGCGCACGAAGAGTTTCGTACCATTATTTATAAAATGAGCAAAAAAATTACGTTTTTTGTATGGGAGCCCCCCAAAATATTAATTTTATTCTAGTTTTCAGTGTTTATTGTTATAGCGGCAACAGAAATACATAATTTGTGAAAATTTCAATTCTCTAACTATCACGGTTCATGAGACAGCCTGGTGACAGACGTACGGACGGACGAACGGACAGAGGAGCGAAAACAATAGGGTCCTGTTTTACCCTTTGGGTACGGAACCCTAAAAATGAGCTTACTTAATAAATTGTGACAAACCACAGAAATACCAAGATTCGTCACTCCTGATGGAATTACTTCCGCCTTCATTAGCAACGTTCCAACATTCGGCTCCGCTGGTTCGTGAAATAATAACCTATGACAAATGACTCAAGCCTGTCCCTTAGGTACTTTTTATGGGGAATGGGGGTACGTATTTTTAGAAGCGTTTTGAGTACGATTGAATTTGAAGTACTTTTAGCAGGTAGGTGTTCTTTTAGACATCTTCAAATATTTATTTCTGATGTATTCTTAAAACGTTGTTATAGGTACACTCAGGTTGTTCGGTAAAAATGTTAAATCGATTAACTGAAATAATTGTAGGTCTTTCAAAAGTTTTAGTACTGAAATTATACGGCATCGATTTAATCAAAACTTATTCGAATATAATTTTCAATTTTAAGACAATGATAATTTAAACTAAAATATTATGATCAAGACTTGCATGCCAACGAGGTATTAAAAGATTTCTAAAAAATAAGCTTTCAATTTAAAGTTGTAGAACTTTTATTTTTCTATTAAGAAGTAAGAAGTCTTCTAAACTAAAAGACTTATTTTTCCAAAACTTTGTTGAGGGTTGGAACGTATCACTTCATTCTAATAAAGATAAAAATAGAAAAATGATATCACTATTGAAGTTATTGAAAAACTTCTCATGCTCCCCAGAATATATTAAATGTTTGGGTACTTTCATAAAAGTGGCAATATTAAATGAGTGATTTTTGGAAATCTACACTAATATTATAAAGTTGATTGTTTGCGGTTATCTCAAGAACCACTGGTCCGATTTGAAAAAATCTTTCATTGTCAGACAGCGAATTTTTCAAGGAAGGCTATGTTTATTTTTTTCAATAAATGGGAAGTAGTTCCCATGAGACGCGAATAAAACCGCTAGCAGAAGTGTTATATAAATATAAAGGATTAATTTCCATTCAAGAAAGATACCCCAAATTCCACCAAAACATTTGTTCTGACCACGAAACATAAATCACTTCACAAAACATCTGCGGTCAACAAACTCTGGCTATCTTTAGATCATCAGGACCTCTTGTACCCAAGGGTCTGAATGTTTTGTTTTCCTTACACTTCAGTTTTCAGACAAAGCCTTGGATATACGTCCTTTGTTCTAGCACTGAAATCTCCCATCGTTCGGGACAAATTGATGGGATTTGTGAACATACACAGAAGATATAGAATTGTGTAGGTATTCATAGGTAATAGAAAAGCCCTGGATGAAACAATGTCACTGAATTAGCAAATATCTCATGTAGAAAATAATTCAGTTTGTCTTAATATCTCCAAACTGTCCAGTTAGTTCAAGGTTAACGATTTAAAGCCGCTTACCCGAATTACCTCTATATCAAATTCTGGGTGGAGGTAGACACATTTGGACAAGTATTTTTAAGTATGAATAAAAAGGTAAATAGTTTGTTATATTAGTTAGCCTGTTTAATGACATTCGGTACTAGGAGTTATTGAAATATTTGAATCCGATCAGCTTATTTTATAAAACCAACATCAAATACACTAAAAATAACTCCTCAATTGCAATACCATTGCAAAATAATCCACACACAAAATACGTTTGTAAACCGCGTTGATGAATCGGATAAACCTCGGAAATAACATTTTCGAAATACTAGTAAAAACGGATTATATAGAGTTTTATTTAGTGTTAAACTACATAGGATATAAGTTGTACGGTTGAGAAGACAAGTGTATTTCTTAGAATACATTGAAACTCGCAGTTTCACACAGATAAACAATAAGCGTCATCCACCAGGCTTGCCCAAGTCAGATTGGCGATATCCCACTTTTAAACTGCTGATTTCCTCAAAATGTTTTCCTTCACTTTTAAGTCGGTCAATATGTGACCAAAATACACTTAAAAAGATAGAAAGATAGAATATAATTCATAATTTTTAAGTTATGAACCTACCTACATATTTATGTGAACATCGATTTTGATACATAAAAGTGTGTTAACTACCAAATAATTGAAAAGAAATCGACTTCAAAATCAACCCATTCAACGGACAGAGGAACCGTGGAGTCGCATACATATTTAAACTCTTACCGGGCACAGCGTACACGAGCACGAAACTGAATGCGCCGAACAATTCTTTCCGAATCGAGTCCGGCCATTTCTCTGTGCAGAACTCGATGCTCCGCTCTATCCATACCTGGGAATGAAATGAGGATTTTAGAAATGATAATTAGTGGCAAAAGATAGGAATAGCTTCTAGATTACGTAGAATTCATTCACATTTATTGAGGTGTAGGTCAGGCTATCGAGAGATCGTGAGTTCAATCCATCTTTGCAACGATATGAACCTCAGGTCAAAATCATTTATGTAACTCATTTGAAATGTTAATAAGTCGCCATAATTATCGTAATTCATAATCCTTAAACATACATAAGACAAAGACAGAGGTTATTACAATTATACCACCAGTTCTTGCAGAAAACTGTTCTTATTTATAACCACAATCACTTTAACAGCCGTAAAAACAAGTCCTATATTTCTTCTTACTTATGACCTACAACTTACAAAAGAAGATACAAAACCTAAATCTGCGGCATTTCTCTCATTGCGCACTACATCAATCAGGGTAACAATAAAAATATTTTTCTAAAGAAAAAACACAATCTTTATTGAAATATTATCTCTGTTCCCCCGGCTTCCCGGAGTGGGTTGTGCGAAATAGTGTATTTCATTTTATTCTTATACTAGCTGTTGCCCGCAACTTCGTCTGCGTGGGCAATATAGAATAGTCAAAATACTACTTATCCCGTAGGTGCATTCTTTCACGTGACAGTATAATTAGGATTAGCACTTAGCAGTCGCATAGATTCAATGATCAAGGTTGTGTTGTGGATGTGACCATTTATCTAAACAAAAGAAGTAAAGTTTGTGACGTTGTGAATATCTCTGGATCTAGTCAGCCAATTTGGAAAATTATTACGTATAGTGCGTAAGTAATTTTCACAGGAAACAGCTATAATCTATGTCTATATGCTTTGAGTCTGACAAAGCTGTCATTTGTACATTTTCTGCAGCTGCTGTGACTAATCAGAAGCCAGAAAGTCTGTCAGTCTTACCATGGATAATGTCTTGTAATGTGACTGGATTGAAGAGAACAGATAGGTAGTCGCTCCAAGCAAAACATTGGTACTCGAACAGATTCGGCGACTGGAAGCCAACACCAACATAGTTGGGGAATAGCTGGATGGATGATGAAATGAGTCATCATCATCAGCAGGCGCATAGGGTAGGATAGTTTCACTTACTCACTATGGTAAGGCTGACCCCAAATTAGGCGTGCGCGATCCTCGGGCGTGTGAGTAGCGCGGGCGTCGCGAGCGCGCTGCGTGAACATCGCGTTTTGCTGCCCTGCGGCATGTGTGAAGAGTGCAAGCGACGCGCTCGCGGCGAGCACGCGGCGCTCGAGTTGCGTTCTTACCCCTTCGCCCGCTATCCCCACCGCCCGCTAAACGCCTTAGCAGTTAAACGTCAAGGAGAGCGGCGCGTGCGCGCCGCGAGCGCGCTACAAATGCCGCAGGGCAGCAAAACGCGACGCTCACTCAACGCGCTCGCGACGCACGCGCGGCGCCCGCGCTACTCACACGCCCGAGGATCGCGCACGCCTAATGTGGTGGCCTAAGCCGGGACTCCACCGAAATGTTTGCATTAGTTCACGAATAGGCAAAATGTACGTATCTGAGAGAGTCCACTTCATGTGTTCGTACTTGAAACCTGCAGTTTTGCCAAGATTTTCAAAATGTACGCTCGCAATTTGTCATTTCTTGGTGGAGCCAGCAAATCAAAAGAAACATAAGTGTTGTAGGTATACTGTGCGTCACTACCGCACACTGCGAAAATTTCGCTCTTGCGGAGGACGTTTATATACCATATTTTGTGTCACACGTAAACAGGACGACAGTAAGTATCCACCGAAACACTTTCAAAGATCTGATGAACGAACAAATCAGACCTGACTTGGTCACCTGGGGCCAATCAGAGCTCTATGAAGCGATAATACGCTTTGGCTCCTACTGTTATTGTGGTTTCTGAAAATTTATTCACCTCATTCAACGATGAATGTAATTCTGATGGTACTATTAAGAACACTTGCTTAGCGCAGAAGCTGACGTTGGCAGGTCAACTCTTTTGACTTCTCGAATAGGATACCATTGGTTTTTGTGCAATGCACACCTGCAATGCATTCTGGATTAGGATAGGATATAAGTAGGTGGATAGGATTTGCAACAGAGAACAATTCTGTCTTTGTAATTGAATGATATCAAAAGTCGTGGTGGCCTAGTGGGCAAAGAACCAACCTCTCGAGTATGAGGGCGCGGGTTCGATTCCAGGTCAGGCAAGTACCAATGCAACTTTTCTAAGTTTGTATGTACTTTCTAAGTATATCTTAGGCACCAATGACTGTGTTTCGGATAGCACGTTAAACTGTAGGTCCCGGCTGTCATTTAACATCCTTGGCAGTCGTCACGGGTAGTCAGAAGCCAGCTAGTCTGACACCAGTCTAACCAAGGGGTATTGGGTTGCCCGGGTAACTGGGTTGAGGAGGTCAGATAGGCAGTCGCTTCTTGTAAAGCACTGGTACTCAGCTGAATCCGGTTAGACTGGAAGCCGACCCCAACATAGTTTGGGAAAAAGGCTCGGAGGATGATGATGATATCAAACGTAGTTTTATATAGGTAAAAGGTTTTTTTTTAGACTTGGCTCGGGTCTAACTGAGACTGTTCGTAATCGTGAACAGTGTATTCATTGCGATCGGAAGTTGAAAGTAAGCATGTCTCTGGTATGCGACGCGTATTTTGTACGTTTTCAGACGCGATAAGGCAGCTCCCATTTCTTATCTGCACTTTGTATCTGGGCTGGTTTTTAAAGCTACAGAAGCCTACATTATCTCACGCTTAGCAGCGCTTGCGAGAGATAGATCCTGATTTCTTCTAGGATTAAGTTTTCATATTTTGCATCAGAAAAAATAATACTACTCACTCAAAGTAATTTGTTTAAGGCCACCACATTAGTGGAAGATAAGCTAAACTATGTTTATGAAAAAATCCTGATATGAACTCCATCTGTAACTTTAAATTATAATTAATTGTTATACTAAAGTCATCATTTTTTACATAATGTTCAAAAAATAATTTAGATGGCACCGTTTTAAATTTGGCTGAGATCTATTAATTTTCCTTTCATCAAGGTAATAATTATAGTTGGATTTTGATGTGGCACGGCAAACTGACAAACACTATTGAAATGTCTATCGAAAAATTACACTACGTGTTAAAATATGGTGAATTACGGAAAATACACAACTCCATCTATTGAAATAATAGTATATAAAGAATGTAAATGGTAATTCATTGTTATTTACCACCTCGCTTCTTGATGTATTTTATTTACCACAGATGGAGCTACTTTAACCTGTACTGTTTTGTCAAACAGGTTGCGTGTCGTAATATTTTACATCTTGAATTCACTAAATTAATCATATCTTTTGATAGAGTGAACCGATTTCGATGAAACAAAGCCTAAGTAATACCCCAAGTTACGTAGAACTTTTGTATATAAGCATTGTCTGCATTAAATTCGTAGATTTTATGTGAATCCCGAACAAACAATCACTTTCTACAGATTTATTATATGTATAGATCATTTTTGTTAGTCCTTGAAATAGATTTATTGTATCGGTCTCGGCTTTATTAGAAAATGTGATTCGGCTGAGTAATAGAGTTGAAGGATTTTGCTTTTATAATGTTTGGTTTTGTCTGCTATTAGTCGATTTTGTATTAACTTATTAATTGTAATAATTACGATGACTAAACGTGATCATTATATTTGGGGTCGGCGCAGCATGTTTTCTGCTTCCATACTCTTCTATCTGCCGTCATCTCACAAGTAATATTCAAATGACATGGAGTATGTATATAAGTTGATGAAAACATTTCTTTACTTCAACATTCTTGGCAGTCGGGTAGGAATTCAAAGAAATCAAATGAGCTTATTTTCTAAGAAAATGATAGTGGTAAACATTCGAAGTACACAGTAAACTAAGTTTAAAAAGAAACCTTCTTTGTGACTACTCAATGTATTAATCAGGCAAACTGCTGTTTCTTGGAACACCAGTTCCTTTAGTTTTTTTCAAATTAATTCCAAGATACGAAGGTTGAAAGGTCAGAATTAAATACTAATTTTATTTCTTACTAGCTTCCGCTCGCGGTTTCGCCCGCGTGGTGTGCCGATAAAAAGTAGCCTGTGTGTTAATTCAGGGTATCACCTATCTATATACCAAATTTCAACCAAATAGATCCAGCCGTTTTTACGTGAAAGAATAACAAACATACATCCATACATTCTCACAAACTTTCACATTTATAATATTAGTATGATTCCAAGTAAAATACTTTAGTTCATTATATTTTTCGAAATCATATTCTTTTGTTTTAAGTCTCACCGTTTAAAGTCTGTACGTATTCGGTTGGTACGATAAATATTGATGGTTTCAGAGATGGACACTAATTCTTCACCTTTATCTGAATATTCATAAACTTACAAAATTGTATTTCTATGGTACTTATACTATAAAGAGGAAAAAAATATATTGTTTGTTTGTCATAGACAAACTCAAAAACTACAATACCAATTTTAAAAATTCTTTTACTGTTTGAAAGCTACGTTCTTACCGAGTAACATACGCTATAGTTTATTCCGGTAAGCGCAGTAGTTCTCGTGGGACGCGGGTGGAATCGCAGGAATACGGCTAGTTTTAAATTAAATATGTATACTTTGTCGCCATTTTTGAACCTGATAATTTATTGTACATTTAACCGTGGCGTAACTTTATCCGTTTATTGATTGTGACCTGAAAACCTTTAGCTTTCGATAATTAACGGCCAGTTTCTTCATCAAAAGTTAAAGTTAAAGTAATGTCTAAAGTAAAAGTAACGGTCAAATTCATTTTTTCAAGGCTAAACTGACAGCAAAATTCATAGAAAAATTTAATTTAACCGTTACTTTTACTTTAGACATTACTTTAGCCATAACTTTTACTTTAACTTTTGATGAAGAAACTGGCCGTAAGTGTTTAATAAGTCAGCTATCAGCTATAAAATACTTTGAGTATTAAATTATGTGACATCAAAGTGACCTCAATTTATCTGTTTATTTAAGTAACTACAATTTATGTATAAAATACTGGCTTAGCTTTTGATCTAAATATTTTGAGTAGAGATACGGGTTAGATAATTATATTACGGTGTGTGTGTAACGAATAAAACCTCGGATTTAATTTATAACAAAGTTTTAAATAAATTCATGTAAATATGCAATCTCTGATCTTCAACCTAAACTTTACGTAGGTACATACTTTTATAAACCTGTAATTTTACAGGGTTAAGAATTCATCAGAATATTATGTTTGTTACCAGTTCCAATTATTATTTTTTTCTTTTGTCCTATAGAATGTAGGTATATCCAATGTTTTTTTCTAATCTAATAGTTTTTGCCTATGCAGTATTTACTCATGTGATATTTAATTTTAGACGCCAGTAGATATAGGCTTGGCACTGTGTATGAAATACAGCTTTCTTTATAAGTTTATATACCACAAAATCATGAGAAACAAACCAAAAACCCCACCTGGATAATTGCAGCATTTTACCTAAAAACTTAAAGCCTAATTAATGCGACCATACAACGCAAGCACCCTCATAGTTTTGACCTCATAGCCACAGACTCTTAAGTTAAGGTCGTTAACAGTGTACTAATCACTTGGAATACTGCCCATACACTAAGCGACTACACGATTTAGCCGTAACCGACACTACGGTATTGAGGCTCGTATCGATTGAGAACACCCCTTATATGAGATCTTGTATAAACATCAGCCTGTGTAAACGTTAGAAAGATCTACGTTTGTAAATATACAAAGATGTAGAATGAGATAGGAGGATGCATAAAATTGGGTTACAGGGACGTTTGATTCATATGAAAATAAATAATAAGTAGGTAGAATTAATTAAGTTAGGTACCAGATAGTTGGATGACTTACAGCTTATATAAATAATAGAGAAATCATTGTCCAAACCGTTACCTAACTATTTACGAAATGTGATTATCATCCAAAGTCCACTTTATTTTCTAATCAATGTAATTAATTTAACCAAAATAAAACTTATAATTCTACATGCATGCTTTAAATTTCTTTACACGACATTCTTTGATTTATAAAATGAAACCATTAAAAAAAAGTCAAATACATATAAAAAATCTTACCAAAGTATTGTTTTGTGTAATGTTTAGGCACAATAATGTATGCAATGCAAACCGTTCAAATAAACATAACAGAAATTAATCGTAATTAATCAAATATGTTCATTGTTTGTTGGAATTAAACAATAATGCCTTCACGGGCGATAATTAATGACTCGATTAATTAATGGTGTGATATAAAACCGCTTAATCCATACACACAACTATTTTATTTGGGCAAATGCATTGTCATTTAAATATTTCTTCAGTAAGTCATTCAGATTAAAATACTAAGGTATTTGGTTCCGTTGGTATTTCTTACTGTTAACCACCTTCCAAAATAGATGGATGCTAGAACAAAATATGTGTTTTTTTCGCTCGTTTTATAGATAAAGATACAGAATATCAATTTACAATTATTTATTAAGCTAAAAAATATTTCCCAACAAACATAAAATATAACAACGTTCACTAACCCTTCATTAAGCACGTTACATCGTGATTTCACGCGTTACGCGTAACTCATATCTCTCCATTGACTTTTATACCGAGCGTGGGAGGGTTACACTGCACGCTGAAATGCCCTTTCAGAAACACTACACACAACTAGTTTACGAGGTTAGGGCTGTAAAAACGTCACATTATTAATGAAACATTGACCCTTTGTCATGCTTAGTTTTTTAATGGTGGTTTGTTTTGTTGGCTTTTCAAAGCACGTTTGACGTCTGAGTCATTGGGAATGTGTTCCGATTTCCGCTATGTAGGGTACCTAACTAAATATAATTGTTACGCGTTTCATCAAATGTGTTTGTCATATTAATTAAATACGAATTCAGAATCCATGGTAAAGAAGTAAGTAAAAAATTTAGATATGATTTTTCTGGACGTTTTTAAGACTTTCGTGGTTTTCCATACACAGGTTATTCATTTCATGCATGTGTTCTTTTAAGAGTATAATCACGACACAAACTGGCATTTATTTAATCTAGCCATCATATAAAATTAATTCCATAGTTTAAAAATCTAATTAGATCTTGTCAGCGGCACTGATATTTGCAGCATGAATTAAAAATGGATTCTTTTCAACTTTTAATTACATTTTCAAAAATAGATTCCTAACGATAAGAAAACAATTTAAAATTCTGATTTCGACGTTTTTTTCACAAACTATTTACAGTCAAATGAGAAGAAAGGTATTCACATTAATTTGTCATCGGTGCATAGAATGAAATCGCGTGATACTACAAAAGTGCTTCGGATAATTTTTATATAAATGAAGTCCAGGATTTCTGTGCATTGGCCGAAAATTAATATTCAAGTGTTCGATTTGCGAGTGAAGTTGTGGGTTGGTTCATGGCCATGTTGTTCATTATTTTTGCTCTTCAAATACGCTGATTGGTTCCTACTTGAAACTTGGGATAAGTCGGAACAAGGAACGGTATTTTTTAATTGAACGAAAAATAATATAGACTTGTTCAGTGCGCGTAAACTTGATACAAATACAAAAAAAAGAGGTCTATAAATTTTCACGCTCCATTGTGCACTTATAATGTCTGATAATAATATTAGGGAAAATATTTAGTTCGTAGAATAATTTACCGCAGAACTCAATTCCAAAAATATTTGAATTATAGAATAGCAGGAAAAGCCTCTGGTAATATGTAATTTCCACATATTACCAAAATACATTGCAACATTTTCCGCACAATTATCCTCAACACAAGACCAAGTACTGAGTGAATTCATTTCTACTTACGAAACATAAGCTTTATATAACCCGTAACAGTTGTTTAGGGACCTCACACACTGTTGGTTCGCATCACGGAGGAAGGGAAGATCGCAGAGATGCCATGCAGAAGGTAGGTCAGGCGCCCTCTTGTAGGTCAAAGTAACATACGGTAGGAGTTTACTAGGTTCCTTGTCAAATAAAACCAATTTGGAAATATATTTGAAAATAAGGGCGGGTTCCATGGAAGACATGTAAAAGCGGAGCTAGTAACGTAGTAGCGTAGGAACGAGCCAGCACCCACATTTCGGAGGTCCTCTTTTTTATGAGATTTTGCATTCTCCATCTCCAGTAGTCATTTTGTTCTCCATGGTTCACATATTTATAATCACATCATGGGCATTCTTCCTGAATTATATTCACAACAGCAAGCTAATCCCGTATGCAATAAGGTTATATATTATTCCTTACTCAAGATCCCAAAATGCAAATAAAATTCGCAAAGAAAAACTTTTTCTTGCGCTCATTTCCTTGAGGAAGTTGTTTTAATCTCAGACAGGTTTAACCGCACTTGAGTTTGTCTTACACAGGGCTTAGTGTGGTTATGATCGGGTATCTAACTTTTCAAAATAGGAAGTTGGTCTAGAACAGTGGTTCTTAACCGGTGGTCCGCGGACCACTGGTGGTCCCTGGAGGCATTCCAAGTGGTCCGCGAAGCTTTGCTTCGCGACGTTGCTATCCATCTTACTTGTCCAACAGAAAAAATTAAGGTTTGAAATGTAGCCCTTTTACGTAATTTTGGTTCCGAGTCTTAAAAAATAATTAAAATTTCCCGCTCGCTTCGCTCGCGTATTCAGAAACTATATGCCCTCGTTTTTATATTTGTCAACAAACAAGAAGTAAAAGTACGTTTGGGCTACATTATACGTAATTTTGGTTCCGAGTCTTAAAAAATAATTAAAATTTCCCGCTCACTTCGCTCGCGTATGCAGAAACTATATGCCCTCGTTTTTGCATTTGTCAACAAACAAAAAGTTAAGTACATTTGAGTCCGAAATAAAATTTCGCGCTCGCTTCGCTCGCGCATTTGTAACTACATAGGCATGTGTATGTCTTTCTTTACATTTACTTACCTACAAAAGAATAGAGTACTTGCGTTTTGTAAACGCTGAACATTGCGTTTGTAAGTGAAAGATTTAGTCGGAGCTAAAACTGTTTTTTTTACCTAGTGGACCCCCCCCCCTTTGTCAAAGCTATAAATTCGTCCGTGGGTTTTCAACGCTTCTGATTGTTAAAAACAAGCATAGAAATCTGTTGTATGCCACTGACGTCATGCGTTTAGCTTTGAGTAGTACTGAACCAAGAATTCAGAAGTTAGTAAAGAGAATACAGTCACAAAAATCTCATTAAATTAAAATCTCAATTTAGGCAAACTAATGGGGTGGTCCCCGGCAAGACAAATTTTGGTAAAGTGGTCCCTCATGACAGAAAGGTTAAGAACCACTGGTCTAGAATGATCAAAGGGGAAAATGTCAGGACAATAATAAACTCACGCCTTTTTCCTAAGAGACTTGTATTGTGTAGGAACGTGTAAATTCAAGCTGCACAGCTTTATGTGGCTATGAATTTTGAAATTCAAAAATAATGGTTAGAAAAACGGATGTTTATGCTGAAGGTGAACTTGTGACTTAATGGCTCATTCAGCTGAAACGTCCAAAAAACATTTTAGAAATCGCTTTCTCATTAAAATTCACGATTTTTGGTACAAATATTAACTCTTAAAATAGACACTCGCATTGAGAAGTATCTTACCTGTTTCTTATAGTTCAGTTTTGAATGATAACCTTTTTGCCTTTGAGAACAACAATAAAGAATCCTTATACATTATTTTATACGATCCTTATACATAACTCTCGGTCCCTTCTTTTCCTTAACTTTGTCTTTTCAGGAAGCAATGCTAGATTTTCTTGTACATAATATCTTTACTTATTTACTACGTATGTATGTACTTTTGCCATTAACTCTACATTTTAATGTTTTATTTCTGCGGTAAAATTACCTTGATTTGGGATTAGTTAGCAGTCAGCATTTATCTCCGGATTATATAACATTTAGCTAACTAAAAGATATAGCATTAAATTCGCTAGTTCACATTTTATCCGGCACCCGGACGACTTGCCTCACTTCAGCCGATTCAGCAATCAATTGTGAAAGTTCGACCAAATTTTGTACTGAAAATATTTAGTGCTACAATATTTTCTGTTGGGAACAAGTTATGTAAAGAATAAATGTTATAGCAGCATATTTTTGGCCTAAATTATGTGTTCACGAGTTTTTTAGTAACCTCATATTTTTATTCGCTTTTTTGGCATAATAATATATTCAGAGAACAAGTAACTTTACTTTAAGACGAATAATTATAGTATTTTACTGTATTTCAGTAGTTACAATCATTTAGAGGTTTAGAAGGTCAGATAGGCTGACGCTTAGATTAACCAGATACTCAGTATCCCGTATTGAAGATAACTGTAACGTAGTTGTGAAAAAAGCTAGTCAGAGTACTGTATTTATTATACTCAATCCTTAATGAATTACTCATTTTCACCTCTTCAGTACCTACTAAATAAATTAGGCTGTTGTTTCACGAATTTTTAATAAGGCTGACATTTTCAATACGTAATTATATTTGGCTTTGTTTTGGCAAGTTTATCTTTAAGGCATATAAAATTAAGTAGTATTCCTAAGCTTAAGTGCTAAGTACCCTAACTAAGAAGGCCACAACAGGCTTATCTTTATCTATTTTGGTTTAGAATATGGATTTGAAATCTCTTACGTGTATAGTATCTAATGGTTAAGAGACAATAGTAATTGTATTAGATAGTCAAATACAGTTCATTTGTATTTCAATTACGTGAATTTGTATTTAATTGTCTTTGTACTCCGTTGCATTACTCTAAAGTTACCTAATTAAAGCAAAGTATGTTTGATATCCTTACGTATCAGATTCGATCAGATCGAATAAGAGCTGAAGATGCTGTGTAGACATGGTGGTTGTTTTTGTATGTCTTATTTGTTTTGAGCAATCTTAGAAAAGGAACCTGCACCAATAATAAGGGAAAATTATATACTTACTTGTATTTATAGAAAACTTTGCAGTATTATTAAGTTACTTTCTTGCAGAATAATATTCTATCCGGGAAAAAACTCAACATAATACAACAGATTCTATATTATTTCTGCAGATAAGACGCGAAAGTTTTGCGAGCAGACAATTCAATAGCCAGATGTTACAAAGAGGGTGCGAAAACACTCCGAACCATCTGTAAGTGTATGTATGTATATATACATATGTATTATATATTGTGGGTCCACGTGTAGAATGTGACGACAGAAATTGAATGGTGTGGTATTCCGGAGGTGTGTTATTCTATAAGAATATATTCTTATATCTCGCGACAAAAGTGTATCTTTGGTAAATATATTTCCATAATGGAAAAGTCGTGGTGGCCTAGTGGACAAAGAACCAACCTCTCGAGTGTGAGGGCGCGGGTTCGATTCCAGGTCAGGCAAGTACCAATGCAACTTTTCTAAGTTTGTATGTACTTTCTAAGTATATCTTAGACATCAATGACTGTGTTTCGGATGGCACGTTAAACTGTAGGTCCCGGCTGCCATTGAACATCCTTGGCAGTCGTTACGGGTAATCAGAAGCCAGTAAGTCTGACACCAGTCTAACCAAGGGGTATCGGGTTGCCCGGGTAACTGGGTTGAGGAGGTCAGATCATCATCAGCCTATCGCAGTCCACTGCTGGACATAGGCCTCTCCACTTGGAGGTATTTAGCCTACTGCTATCACGCTGGCCAGACGGGTTGATAGAGGGTTTTTTTCGAGTTTTCCTTCTCTCGCACTGGTGTTCGGTGCATTTTTTTCCATTAGTCGACTTCTACGACACCCACTGGAAGAAGGGGTAGCGACACATGTATTCTTAAGCCGTCGCTACACGGCTGAGGAGGTCAGATAGGCAGTCGCTTCTTGTAAAGCACTGGTACTCAGCTGAATCCGGTTAGACTGGAAGCCGACCCCAACATAGTTGGGAAAAGGCTCGGAGGATGATGAATGGAAAAGTCGATAATGACGCTAGAAGGTGTAATGTGTGTGAGGAAAAAAATGGTGATCCATTCATCCACACACGAATACGAGCACAATAACTCAAAATATCATAATACCGCGGTTTAATAAAACTGTTTTATTTTACTTTCAGTCAACATAAAATTTAGCTTTAAAACATAGATGTTACAGTCATGTAATACTAATCTTCTAGTTTACCCAAGTTATCAAAAAGGTTGGAACACAAAACATGATCTTATTATCTGCGTAATCTCACCGAGTGAACCCGGGCTTATGAATAAATCTCTTAACAAAAACTGGGAAGACAATTGTGATTGTATTACAATTTGTTTTATAAGTAACATGTATACAACAAACTTCGAATTGTAAGTGGCTTTAAAAAGTTAAGTATGCGAATCCATTTAGAAGTTCTAAAAGACAACTAGAGACAAGCTAAAAATAGAGGTCTGGCACATGTGAAGTTGATTTAAAATAAAATTAAATAAAAATATAATTATTCGACAGGAAATGTTTTTAAATATTGAAAATGAGAAACTACCTACCCTTCTTGCTTTGTAAATACCCATTACCGCTGAAATTATGAAAAATTTCGGGCTGTAATTTAATCGTTTTCAGGTGCGCGAATTACTTCTCTCACGATTCAGGCATAATTAAGAAAACCAGAATTCGAAGCATTATTTATAAAGCGGTATAAGGTAGCTTAGATTTAAGTTAAGAAACCCAAATTAGGCTACCTAATTTAGTTAAATAATTAGACACATTCATCAGGTTCCCTAAATTTAGGTTCGAGTCTGAATAAATCCTAATTGGCTGCTGATTCCACGTTACTTAAATACAGGGGTTCTGCAACACGTGGAATGATACTTACGTTTGAATATATCATTACTTGCTGTAGAATCCGATACCCCGATCAACATGAGGGGAATGAATTGACGTTACCGTGTCTTTCGAAATTTTATTCTGTAAATAATCTATACTAATACTAGCTTTCCGCCCGCGGTTTCACCCGCGTCCCGAGATAACTGCTTCCCGTAGCCGGATGGTGACAGAAACTATGCAAAATTCTATGTCCTTCTCCTGGCTCTAAACTACCTCCCTGCCAATTTTCAGCTATATCTGTTCAGCCGTTCTTGAGTTATAAGTGGAGTAACTAACACGACTTTCTTTTATATACAACATGTAACTTAATTAACGCACATCCTGAAATTAGTTTGTTCAGAATCGTTTACTGAATCGATTTATATTATTTTTAATATAGGTAACTTTTTATCCCAAAAATAATTAAAACTACGGAAATTATTGTCATATTAACCCTGTACAGTCAAAACAAATTCAAATAGACCGTAACTCAAAGTAAAAAGACTTCGTGTATTGTCGGCTTTTTCCGTAGTTTCGTTATGTTGTGTCGAGTCGAGCGGCGCGCGGCGCGATATTTGCGTGCGTAGTAGTATGACCAAAAAGTTCTCCAAGAATTGGTATAACTAATTTAGTAAATAACAACGCGTATACATGCTAAATTAAAAATTCAGTGTATGTAGTATAATTATAACATAATATTCTAATTGGGGTGTTTGAGGGTGTGCGTTAATTACGTTACATGTTGTATATAGATTATGCAGCTGGAGAGTTTGTTTGCTTGAACGCGCCAATATTAGGAAGTAAACGTCCGATTTGAAAAATTATTTCAGTATAAGATTTCAATTTCTCGATTTATCCGGGTTCGTCTAGAGGTTCTCACGGGATGCGGGTGAAACCGCTGGCAGAAGCTAGTTTAAGATTTAAAAGTAAGCTATTCCCACGATGCTGTCCGCATTATCTTTCTCGTCTAAATCAGTCAGTTTATTGATTTTGGTGATTTCTTGGGAACAAAGAAACATTTGATACCTACCTTTTTGTCTTAATTATTAAAGTAACAATAGATGAAAACTTGGAAACAAATAGACAGCTATATTTTAAATCTACACAAATTTATTGAAATTCCAAGATCGGTGATTATATGAAACGAGTGGGCGTTTACACAGAATCTTGCTATTCTTGCAATTTGTTTTATCGTTTGTTGAGCTTCCCAGATGTCAAAGTTTTCGTGGTTTGCAAATATTTATTAGCTGATTACTAAATGAAACCAAATCTCTAAAGACGTCGAGAGCGTAGGTTTAACCGCAGACAGAAACTAGTTTTCAATAACTGTGATTGCTCTTAAAACAAATCACAGTAAGACAACTTCTTAATTTGAAAATGTTGTTGTTTCGTGAAAACCGATTACATACATATTTTAAAAACAGCGTTTACTCGTACTCAAATTACATACAGTGCTGTCTTAGTAAATTAAAAACGTCCCAACCAGTAGATTAGACAGCTGAAATAAGGCGCAAAGAAACAGTCACTCGGCGTAAGAAAAGCCTTTCAGCGAAATGAAATTACAAAATCTTTGAGAACAAACTACTTTCATTTCGTATCTGTAATCAGACCTACGTCATTCCTAAGCCCACCACACGTTTTTGGAGATAGTAGAAATGGAAAAATAGGTATGTACACAGGTTTACAGAATACATTTAAATGTGACTAAGAATTTATGAAAACTTTTAGACGTGCGTTATTAAAATAGCGTCTTGCAAAAAATTCTACCCTTATTTTTATTCTGACAAAGTAAAAATGTAAGATGAACTCATGATGAAAATTCTAATAGTGCATTTTCTGCTTTAACTTCTTTAAAAGAGTATTAATAGAATCGAACATCTTCCTGAATCTCTGAAAATAAGGTAGGACTATTATTAGTTCTAAGAAAGACTAGTGTGACACCTTTTTTATTAGGTAGGTGCGTACTATTTTATACGGTAGCATGGGACAGACCCCTCTTAAGATTTATTTTACTCCTGTAATCTTAGCTTCCCAAGAGAGTACGAACTGGCTTATGTCAAATTCAAGGTAGACATAAAATTTAGTTAACTCACGAGAGTTAGTTAATATTCGACTATTAAAATGATAAATAAGATAATAGATTTGGCTATTTACTTAAGTAAAGTAAGGGATTTTGGAAAGTATTATGTAGCTTTTATTTTAGCGCAAAATAATACTTTCATTATGACAAAAAATGTGTTTACTTTTTGTAAAAGTAATCACTAACTAGTCACTAACTAAATAGTGTTTTAAATTCAAGTAAGTAAAATTCCATTGTTAAAGCAGTGTATGATGAATTTAAATAGTTTTACAATCTACATTTAAAAACTTGAAGCAAAACTTTGAGGCAGAAATTTCGAATTCATGAAAATGTTTTATAAAGAATCGACGTTTTTTTATTTTTATTTTATTCAATATATTATTCTACCACAGTTGAATATCATCGACTAGTCCGTTACGTTACGTTTATAATTAAATTAAGAAACGTTACGTTTATAATTTAAATATTAATTTGCTGAACCGCAGGCAAAGTTGGTAACTTTCAGAAGCCTCAAAAATTTCAAACATTGCAAAGTTTTTAACAACTTTATAATAAATCATGAAACAATACAGAGGAAAAGCACCTACTTTATTTTCAAATTGATTTATGGGTCAAAAATGTCACTGAGTACTTAGCAAAAGAATGGGAAAAGTTTTATAATTTATGTGTTTTAATAAAAATTTAAAAAAATAATCGTATAATTGCGCATCTAAAAATATGACTCATATTATATAGGTACATAAATAGGATTTTTTTTTGTAAATTTATTGAATTGAAATAAATTACAGTTTTTTTTAAGTTCAAGCTAGATACTGTTAATAGTTCTAAATACATAAAAAAATTACAGTACTCAAAATGTTTTTTGATACATAGTTTTTATTTTTGTAAATATTTAGATTAGGTAGGATATGTAGGTTTTTACTAAAATACTTTTTAATTTTAATTAAAAAAAAAAATGTAATAATTAAATAAAAAGCTACATTAAAATAAATACTCAAAAATTAAGCTAAGTACAATATTTTATCGTGTTTGAAATCAGGTTTACAATTAATTCTATCCTTGTTTCTATTTCCGCAGTATTTCCCTCTTTTAGTGAAGCAAGCTTTAATTTCATGTTCATGGTTATGTAATTATAGACGTGTTTATAGACGCTATAAGCCACCATTTCCAAAATATATTAAAAGTTGCACAAATAACATAGACAGAGTTTTTATTTGAGATCCACCCTGAATTCGCAACTTAAATATTCCGTTTTTGATTTACCCCCAAGTTACGCGGAAAATTTGGGATTTTTCCTTATCATAAAAAGATCTACTTATTTTCCGTTTCACGCTCTTTTGATGAGAGAAATCCTATGAGTTGCAAGATATCTTACAATGTGTGTACACGTATTATGTTTCTATGTTAGCATCCGCGCCTGGTTCCACCCGCATCCCTTGAGAATTATTTAACGAATAGGGATAAAAAAATGCTAGTAACATTTGTATAGTTTTTCCTAAAAAAGAGTAGGTTCTCAAGTTGTCGGGTCATTTTTTTGATAAATATAAAAGCAAATAAAAAAAATATGAATTAGTTTTTACATAAGTAGGACCATTTACTTCCGAGGTTAGCACGTTCATACTAACAAACAAATTGACATCATTTAGCTTTACGATATTTTATTAGCATAAATGTTCACGACTTGCTATTTCACGTGAAGTCATGCGCGTTATGACAAAAATTGTTGGCACCCGGAAAAGCAATATAACATTTTTAATCCTGACATTTACGTGAGTACATTATATTTCGTATTTCATTTTCTTTTACATTTAGGAAAAGGAAATAAATTTACTTTATAAATAATATGTGCATATAAATCATATGAGTAGTTGTTTTATTATGACTCAGTCAAGAAATCGGTTTTGCGTTTGCATATTAGCAAACAAAGTTTCTTTCAGGTTTAAATTTCACTAAGATTTTGTTTACATACTTAGCTTACGCTTGCGATTCTTAGATTATTATAAAGTTGTAAGTTAAGAGTATCTTCTATTTGGGAAACATTCATCAATTTTGTATTAATAATTGTCAGTTTCATATTGATGCAGGGTTGCGTTGCTTTCGACAGGACTTCGGACTTCGCTGAATTTGGCCTCATTTCACATTTGACTTAATCAAGGACCAAAAGTTAAAAGGTATTTTTGACTTTTTAAATACCTACTTGATTTTTATTTTATGGCATACCTTTAGAAAAACTTGATCACTGATTCTGAAAGGTTGAAAGGGATTCTGGCTTAGTACCTATTATGTATCTATATAGTTCTCTTGTTCTCCATTCATAAGACGACATCCTTGACACAATACAAACAAGTGGTTTTCATCCGCTGTGATATTAGTTTCGTGAACCTTGTAAAGTTATGAATCCTTTAATATTTCAACGACAAAGATGTCAAATGATGTGGGTGAAGCAGTCACAGACATGTCTTTGAGGTTTAATTAAGATAGAACTAATAATGCTTGTATTTGTTTTTGTACATTTTATAAGGACGTAAAGTTGTGTATTTTGTCATTTAAGACTTTACGGTACATTTACGTGAAACGATAGCCGTACCATTTTCAATTATCAAATCGCCGAGTTGACCACAATGGGCGACAATTATACGTCTGGATGGTTTAGTTATTATTGTAGAGGTAGTTAAATTATGCAACTGGTTCTTAGTGTTGATTGGTTTAATCTACCTTTTTTTTTTTTTTGTTGTCGCTGGGCTAAAAATGCTATTACGCATCCCCTTCCCGTCGGGGGACGGGAGAGGGGTGACCTGACATTAAAACAATAGCTACGTTCAATATCACGGAAAGCTATTAAGTTTAACACCATATTCCTGAACTAATCGGTAGTAACATAACTACTTATTCCATTCTTTTTTATATACTGCACAAAAAGCTTATCTTAGAAAACATTTTCTTGTACAAAACAGTGGTAACTTTTAATATCGCGAGACATTTTTACGTTTATCTTTCCTTCTAAGCAACCATAACATTTAAAGACCTCACCTTGATTTGAATTCCAAAAGATTTTCTTCTAAAAAAACTCATCTAAACAAATTGTCACAGATCTAAGATCCAATTAATTTTGTTGAGATTAAAACTTAGACTATATAACCAACTGGATAGGTTATTGTTGTGCCATCTCCTCATAGTATATACATAGTACATGTGTGACATGTTTGTCTATAGTGGCCTAGTGGGTAAAGAACCAACCTCTCAAGTTTGGCTATGTGGGTTCGATTCCAGGCCAGGCGAGTATAAATACAGCTTTTCTAGTTTGTATGTAGGTACGTACTTTTTAAGTATATTTTGTACGACGTGTGTATCGTTTTTAAGCTTGTGTTTGACATATAAGTTTAGTGATCTATCACACTTTTTGCGTTGCCTCGCCCCCTGCAGCTAATTTGGCAAACTGTTTTGCATAGAGATTCGTACTCATGGCGGTTCTATTTAGTTAGATGATCTGAGGATTAAAGCAAAGGTTACAGTAACTTGGATATTTCGCAGTGATCCAAAAACACTTGAGGATGTTAAAATGATTTGTGATCTGACCCTTTTCGAAGAAGTATATGGCCCAATTCTCCTACTTAAGTAGGAGAATTGGGCCATATACTTGAAGGGGAAATTCGGGTTTTGTGATATAAAACGAATTCGTAGAATGTTGGTTCCGTGCCGAAGTACTTAGGCATAATATCAGAATATAATGTAAGTTATGGTATTTTGTTATTGGTTATCGTTAAACTTTGGTCGTAGAGGTAGTTTTATGGTTATGTTGAACAATGATGAAAATATCAAAATATACGATGTAACTTTTAATGGCAGAGACTATATTTTTAAGATTTTTAACCAGTAATTTAAGCGTCTACGATCCGCCGACGTATAATTTTAGCTCCAAATCACATTTTCTCACTTTAATATTATTATAATTTTATCTATTCCAATAAAATTAAGATTTAATAAAAGCGGCGCTTGCATTTAAAAGTTCAAGGAACACTAATGCGAAAAAATGATTTCAAAAGAATTTTTAATCTCGATGCTAATCCTGATAGAAAAACGTCTTGGTATAGTTGAATGAACAGGCTTAGCCGCTGTAGTCTGCGCGCACACTGTAGACTAAACAGTCGGCCGACTGTCGGCCCGTTTTGGCAGAAAAAAAAGTTTTTCGTATATCGGATACCGGACAAAGACCTGATCATTGTTACGTATGTCACTCATTCATTCTTCACTCTGATATATGAACCCAAATCAACTATCGGCCGACAAAAACTTTGTGGTGTGCGCGTGCTCTTAGTATTCAAGATGAACAGGCAAACTACCCTCTCAGTGGGCACTTAGGGTTATAGAGCAATATTGCTTCAAGCTATTATTGTGGGTGTCGATATTGGTGCAACTTGTTGATATTCTTCGGTCCTGCATCTGAGTGTAGGTAGTACTTATGGCATTTGATCGCTGATAGCACTCTCTTGTCATCTCCATTTATCCTTCTATCCAAAAATGAAAATTTTGAGCTAAGTTTAAGACTAAGAAGAATCTATATGGTATTCATGGTATACATCATTTTAGCTCAGTACAAATATGAAGAAAAGTTTGACCATTAATGGTTTTTTAAACCTCCGATAATTTCTAAAGTCCCTACATTCTATCTCTACACTATTAATAGTACGTCTATGTAAAATATTGCACATCCACTTAGACTGCAAGCTGGCCCTAACATTAAATGAAATGATGATCGTAATGTAGTGCAACATTGGATAATAATAATCAATAACGCCTGGAAGAAATATAAAAATAAACGAGTCACAAAAAAAAAAAACACTTACGGATCCATTTCTCGTCCTCGACAACGAAGGAACGTACTCCCTCTCGACAGTAGCTACTGCTAACAACGGCGCGAAGATGGCCAGAGCCACCAGCCACAGCCCCGCCAGAAGGCTGCAGGCCCCTCGGCGGGACGGCATCCAGGGCTGCCGGAGCGACTGCGTGATGGCCAGGTATCGGTCCACTGACATCGCTGTGATCGTGAACACGCTGGAAGCTACTGCCACTCCTGGTAACAAGGATACTTAATTATAATTTATAAAAATAAATGTCGGAACACCTTTCACACAATCAGTTAATAGCACTACGGTAACCTATTTATTAGCTTGTGTTGTGGGTGCTAAAACAACTGATGAACTAGAGGTATATCCTACTTATATTATAAACGTGAAAGTTTGTGAGAATGTATGGATGTATGTTTGTTATTCAATCAAGCAAAAACGGCTGGACCGATTTGGTTGAAATTTGGTATGTAGATAGGTGATACCTTGGATTAACACATAGGCTACTTTTTATCAACACACCATGCGGGCGAAGCCGCTGGCGGAAGCTAGTGTACCTATAAATTTAAATATTTTTATTTATAGGTACAAATTATAAACCCAGACTACACCCATTAAGCATGCTCACAACAGGGTCGTATTTAACTATGGTAAAATAATATGGAAGACACCTCGTTCAATATTTATAAGCGTGGTATAATCCAATAAAAGTCAACTGCGTCATTCGAAGCCAGCTTCGCAACACTAGGTCATAAGTTCAGTTCATTCTCAAGCTTTCGCTGGAGATAAACGTAACAGTTCCGTATGTACTCAATCACAAGAACGCTTGAGATTTTCTTTAGTATTATAGCGCTATAAAGCAAAGTATATTTTTTATTATTAAAAACATTAACTTTTTGTTAGGGTACGTTTACGTGAACAATTCTACATAGTCCTATCTATACTTATAATAAAGAGGATTTTTTGTTTGTTTGTCTCCTAAAGGCTCCGAAAGCACTGAGCTGATACACTTTTTCTAAGTATCTAAGGCTATATTTATATTATATCCCGGTACAGCAGTAGTTCCCACGGGAAGCGAGTGATAACCACGGAAAAACGGCTAGTACACCATTGAAAAGAATATAGAATATAGCCTAGTGGGTAAAGAACCAACCTCTCGAGTATGAGGGTGTGGGTTCGATTCCAGGTCAGGCAAGTACCAATGCAACTTTTCTAAGTTTGTATGTACTTTCTAGGTAAATCTTAGACACCAATGGCTGATAAAAAGGTGAAGAAAAACATCTTGAGGAAACCTGGACTATAAAGTCTGAAATCACCAACCCGCATTGAGCAAGCGTGGTGATTAACGCTTAATCCTTCTCCGTGTGAGAGGAGGTCTGTGCCCAGCAGTGGGACGATAAAAAGGCTGAAAAGAATGAGCGTTCATTTACTTGTCATACTTCACACCTGAACCACTTTTAAATGGCATTAGTACCTTAGGGACTATAATAGTAAGCCAGCCTATACTATAATTTGGTTGCGGGAAGTTGTTCTCCCAGGTAAAACCACAGGAAGAAATAGTACTTAGATTAATTTTATATAGCAACTAAATGATCCAATCTCTTGGCAGTACACAGTAACAAAATGGCCTTTATTATTATGCTGGGCCGAATTTCGTGGTTTGGCACAGTTTCTGGCCGGCCCAAGCTAATACCGGCGCTATGGTCTTTGCCAATATCTGAAAGTAAATCTAATTTAATCCTACTGTATTTACTGAATGTTTAACTACAGGACTTCGATAGTTTAAAGGTTAAAAGAACGGTTGAAGTTGTATACTGAGATGAAACGGCAATTTTTCAATGAATGCCACGTATTTTTTACTACCTAGTGTGTGTAAACCTGTAAAACACATTATGGAATGCAAATAAGTGAATATGAATATGAGGAATGCCAACACGATAAATATTTTGGGTCTGTTTACGTGTGTGGGTCGAAAATCTGTTATGATTTTATTAAACCTTCTGGATTTTTTTTTATTACCAGTATTTATTTGGTTATTATTTCAGGGAATAATGACGGCGTTTTTAAAATAAACGAAAATTATAATAAGCTTTTATGTCAGCTCGATATTTTATTTTAAAATGCTTACAAAAGCTAACTATCAGCCTTAAAAATGTAAGATCAGAAGGATTGAAAGACTAAAAATATTCAGAAATAAAGCCAATGCTGGATCAAAATATTCAAATATATTCTTTCCATCTGTGGCGTAACTACAAAATATAGCAAATATATAAGACTTTTTGACTCGACACGTCTAATAAAGTTACGTAATACGACTTCAGTTTCTCATGTCTGAGTCATCATAAGAATTTATATGAATGCTGGTAACATAAGAGAGAAAGGTATGTGTATCTTTACCTACTTTTGTGAGGTTTCCAATCTTCCACGTCTTAGAGATAAGAAAAGGTTCTGCTTGAGTTATGTTTATTTTTATAATAAGCTCTTCGGATAAACCTACAGTCGTCTTAATTATATTTTGACAAAACTTAACAAATTAACAGCCGCATTACTTCCCTTATTATTTAAAGTAACTTCAAAACTTAACTAAGATTAGAAAACGATTCAATAATTTAACTCAAAACATCTGCTAAAATTAGATCGTAATTATTTAGGTACACTAACCCTTTGAGAAACCAAGGGCGATGCTATCTTCGGAAATAATATCCGCCAAATGTACCGAATAACAGGCAATATCCGAAAGTTACCCAGCTTACGAACAAAGTGGAATGTACAAATTTAATCAAGCTTCAGGCTTATCGGCCGCAGCCTTCAGTCTTGTATTTTCTTGATATTATACAACTTAGTGCTTAATATTGTTAGTGTATAAGAGGTTGCAGAAGGACCACTTACATTTTCAGTAGGCTTCTTTAGTTTTCCAAAAGCATACCATAAAATGACTGAGGTATAATTTGTAAGCATTTTCATTTACTGAACATCTGCTTTTACAAAACTGTATTTCACGAGAAATTTTAACACTATCAAAACCTGTATTCATATCAAGAAATATGTTGACGGTTTAATCACACATCGTCTCTCATTCAATGCTTGAATAAACTTGGTGGTTCATATTACGAGCTATGTATAACTTAAGACTCACTGCTATAATCCAGTCCACTCGTATACAAAAGGTTTTAATATCCTCAAGTTATTATCTATAGTTTACACATCTCTATCTCTCATATATTAGTAAGTATGAGCTTATGTACCTTCTACGTTCATTTCCTTTGAACACAAACGTAGGATTGAACCGTTAATCTTAATTAAAGACGTTTTTGTCAGCTCGCTGTTGTAAAGATGAGAGGAATAATAATTGACAACTTGATTGAATCCGGAGTCGAGCGTTTTATTCGACAACTAAGAATTCTGAATTTGTGCTATTCATATTTTGCTTTAAGCCTAGAATTTAGAAAATATTTATATTTTTATGAACTTCAAAGGAGTTTGAAGAAAACTAAAGGGATGTTTATCAATCACCTGAAAATAGTCCTCCTAAGACGCAAATGAAACCTCAAGAAAGGATAATTTTGAAACAAAATATGCCAAGGACTTTCTTACTAACTCCACACGTGCAACATTCCCAATCGAATCAAATTACAAACTTACAAGTTTAAAGTTTCCAATCAGAAATTCCTGAAACCCGAAGTATGTCCCAACACATTTAATTTGGTAGCAATAAAACTCTTTTACCGCTGATCTCGCAGACTGGTCACGTTTGGGATCTACATAAATCTTCGTTTATAGGGTCTAACAGACCAAGTGTTTCTCTTTTCAACACTATTACCTCTGAAAGGGTAAGTAAGTGTTGTACTAAGGGAAAATTCATGAACCGGAACATATTGATAAAGCCATCACTTCCAGAGTTACCTTTGAGAAATTTACCATACATATTTAATGCCTTTTTTGCCAGACATTTTATCGTGTGGAAAGAGAATGAATAATAATTTTCAATAAAAGCCTTTTATGTTCGTGTGTAACTTAAGTATTACATGTGAAATTAACTCAGTTATGTAAGCAATTCAGTACTTGACTGATTGATTGTTGGGAGTTTGATTTACCAGTCAAAGTAAATTCTTTAAGTTTAAGTTCTTCTTTAGCGGCTGGTTGACGCTTCTCGTGACCGAAAGGCTGGCTATTACCTCGGACAAAGGATCAGCATGGCCATCCAACGAGGTAATGCTGCCAGCCTCTTGGGTACGCTCCCAGTTGACAGCGATGGGGATGAATTTTTTGACGCTTTTTAGATATAGTGTTTTTTTTTTATTGTTTTACTAGGATAGTTTTTTTTTTGTGTTGTAAATATCCATGAATAAAATTGTAGCGCGAAGAGTGGTGATAATTTAATAATAAGTTTAAGAACTCCTGTATAGTTATAGGAATATATTTTTCAGGGCATCAACCTATATCCAGTCTAGTGTTTCACAACTTCAGGATAGTACTACGGCGTTGTCTAAGCTAAGCCATTCAACATCTTAACATCTTACTGTCAACCTAAACCAGGATTTACTAGCTCCGAAATGAAACAATAAACATTTAGTTTGGCTATCAAATAAATCTAAGCACTCAGGTGTACACTTCAGTCGCATTTCAGAATACTACAGAGAGTTGTATGTTCCCGTAAATAATTACAGCGAACGAAATAATTGAGTTACATCAGGTCATCTTAAACCGACGTCTTTTTCAAGGTCAGCGCTATGGATCACAACATGGAAACCAAATGTGAAAGTATTTTGATGTCACAATATTTTTTTAAAGCTAAACTATTATTAACTGTTGGTTATAAAAGTAATGCTTCGCTACAGATGTGCACTGTTTCGTTACTTGTAGTTTTTTTTGCAAATTTTATTTACTTAATGCATGAAACAAGAGATTTTTATGCATCGCAGCTTCGAACAACATTTTGACTTTAGAATTTTGTTATTTTTATTGCATTTAACAGCCAATAAAAATACATTTACCAAAAAAGTGAAGTAAAACAGTGTTCAGCACTTTACTTCACAAATAGCTTTGCAAACAACGTTAGGGCAATTATAATAATTGGTCTGATAGTGGTCGCGCTCCAACTTGACAGCTAACAGTCTTTGTTCTGCCGTGGAAATTGCTTGTTACTTACCTCGTCTTTACTTTCAACAGTGTACTGATATTTTATTTTAGAGACTAAGAATTTTTAACCCTTTTGGGGTAAAATATGATTTAGCGATTGCTTTTAAATGATGAAAATGATGTGATAGATGATTTTTAAAATTCGATATTAATTCTTTACATATTTGGTTTCAGTTTTCGTACAATAATGCTTTTATGAATATTACTGAATTCCAAATTTTATAAAATCCGTTCATTTTTATTTTATTTTTTGCACACGATATATGTATTACTCATTGGTTTAAGAGCTGTTATTCTGTTTTAGTTTTCAACAAATATTCCTGTGATTCCATGTAGTAATTTTCACCACTTCACAGTGCGACTCTTTCAAGAAAGCAAACTTGTCACTTAGACTCAACTTTATTTTTATTCGCCATTTCCACACTTTGCTGCTTACTTCTCTGAGCTTATACTCTTTTAGATAAAACTTTCAGCAAATAAGCTCTAACGTGTACTATTGTTCTGTTATATATTTGTATTTTTATTGCTACAAAAATACGTTCCATTTGTATAATATTTTATTCAGTAGTACTCAATGTTGGTCGGAACTGCTTAAGATATTAATGAGGGTCATTAAGGAAGGCGAAACGTGAAGAAATCTGAGTGCCCTTATGGGACGTTGTTATGTTAATTGATTTTCTTGTAACGTACTTGCAACGGAGAGGTTGGAGTATTCGGTTTCGTTGAATTGTTATACATTATTAATTTATGTTGGTATAATTTTACAAACTTGTAGATAAGGAACACAATTTCTTTAGCAAGTAGGATGTCCAAGATAAAGTGTCCAAACATTACACAACAAAAAAATATTTCATGACTCAGCTTTAGTCCCGCTCTATAAACTACGAAGTTATGATACGATATATCCTCTCACACAAGGGACTAAAGTGATAAAGAATAAGTGATTAGTTTTGATCTTACTTACAAGAAATGCCAGATTTTTATTATGAACCTTATTAAAATTAAATTATGTATTTAAATCAAAATGTAAACATACCTTGCAAAAAATTGACAGTCTTGCACATGACCTCGCCGAAGTACCACAGCAGCGTGACGGACTTGGCGATCTGCACTGGCATACAGAACAGAGTCACTAGCAGGTCTGCTACTGACAGGTTCACCAGGAATATGTTTGTGACGCTGAAACAATAGAATACAATATTTAAGAAATAAAACAAATATAAGCAGCTGAATTTTTGGGAAGTAAGTTAAAATTGGGGCATCGCGAGAATTGCTCATATATCGGTTTTAAATACAACGTCGCAGTTTTGAGCAACCACTGCAGTATTATAATTTTATGTCTACGATAAATACACGAGTTTTAAATAAGTCTTGATAAAAAAAAATATTTGCGGCCTTAGCCGACAATATAGTAAGCAAAAGATTTTCGTTCTTTTTGCTAAATGTATCATTAGCAGAATTTTAATTTCCTTAAAGATTTCAGATATTGTCATTCTAGATGTTGCATCTCGCAAATATAAACTCACTAGCTTTTGCCCGCGACTTCGTTCGCGTGGAATAGGGACTTCGGCAGATTTTTGGTTTGACCAATAGATGGCGCTATATGTCCGGAATATTTTTTTGTTTTTATATTTTTTGAAATAAAAACTATCCTATGTCCTTTCTCAAGTTCCAAACTATGTCTGTACCAAATTTCACATAAATCGGTTCAATAGTTTAGGCGTGAAGAATAGACAGACAGACAGACAGACAGACAGAAAGACAGACAGACAGAGTTACTTTCACATTTATAATATTAGTTAGGATTTCGGAAAAAATGATCTTTTTGCAGAAAGTTTCAAATGGTATATTTAAAAGAAAAAATATATAAGCACACATATAACGCGTTACACAGACCGTATATCGTCATCTTAGACTCACTATATGATAGATACAATACAAGAGAAAATACCTAAATTGATTGGTATTAAAAAACTTCCAACGTATAGCATTTCATGCTTGTCCAGCAGTCTTGGCAGTATTCCAAGATAGCTGGCAGCTAATCTCTTAGCCGACACGAGCCTTCACGAAACTCTATCAAAATGCTGTTTACCTAGTCTAGGCCTTTAGGGAATTCTATAAGAGAATACTTAAGATATTTGCCAAATATTGTTTGCTTTATGTATTGAACGTTCAAATATTGGCTCAGAGAAAACGTAGGTGTAGATAAAATAATATTTTATTTATTTTACTCAAATTAAATTTTTTATTGTTTTGAGAAAAAATACATTTGAAATGTATAAAAAAATACCGCCTTGCCTTATGAGGCAATTTCATTGTTGAAAAGTATACAAATGAAAGAAAGATAATTTCAGTAACTCAAGGATATCTCTATAATTCCCATTCGAATCTTTGCTTTGATATTTTTCTTTCGCCAATGAGGAAGCAGAAATGCAAATTGGATAAGTTCACGTGATTTATAGCTACCATTAATAACAAGGCAATAAAAAGGGAAGATTTTGGGTTTTTAATAATGGATTACCGTTAGCCTTTAATCCACACGAAAAACTTGAAGGACTAATTATTGAGTATACAGAGGTGTACTCATTCTATTTAAACCGACTTCAAAAAAAGAAGTTGGTTCTCAATTCATCGGAGTTTTTTAATTTTTCAAAAGCCGTGTAAAACATCGGTTAATATTTTTTATAAGTACACCATTTGTTTCTGAATTGTCGATTATAGTTTAATTGATTCTTGAAGAGAGCAATTTCTATAGCTAATCTACTGACAATATTATCTCAAATGAATCATTAAACCATCCCAGAGATAAGTGAGTTAGTTTAAGCTACTAAATTCTGTAGTGATGTTAGCTCTAAATTGAATCCTTGAAACATCTGTCAGTGTATAACAAATTGTGACTCTACGCCTAGCAATATTGCTTAAATAATCGTTGTAGGCGTAGGAGTATTAATCCTAATAAAGAGTATTGCCCTTCAGGTCGTCATTTCTTGGAAAATTGCTACAATTGTCATTATGACTATGTCCTGATAATTTACCCATTTTAACTGAATAAGTCACCATCATCCTCCCAGCCTTTTTCCCAACTATGTTGGGGTCGGCTTCCAGTCTAACCGGATTCAGCTGAGTACCAGTGCTTTACAAGGAGCGACTGCCTATCTGCCCTCCTCAACTCAGTCACCCGGGCAACCCGATACCCCTTGGTTAGACTGGTGTCAGACTTACTGGCTTCTGACTACCCGTAACGACTGCCAAGGATGTTCAATGACAGCCGGGACCTACAGTTTAACGTGCCATCCGAAACACAGTCATTGGTGTCTAAGATATACTTAGAAAGTATATTTATTATTACTTATTTTAATTGAATTAGTGTCACTGTTTTATTCATTTTTGGTAAGTAATGGCATTTAATTGTCGTTGATCTATGATTTTCAAATTATGTAATTTTACAGTCTATTTCAGTCTTGGTCACTCCACGCAATATACACATTAAGAGATCCGAAAAAAGATACATAATCTAGAAATGCTGTTGTTTCAACAATTTGAAAGTAGTCAATCCGTATTTTATCTTTGCGATCTGTTACAATAGAATAAAATTATTTTACCATCGACAGATTTTCATAGACGTACTGAAATACAAAGCTAAACCTATAATATAGTAGGTATACCACTGATGATTTTAGGAAAGTTTTACAATGGATTTCCATTGTAAAACTTTTCTATCAGTATAATTTCAGACAAAGAAAATACGAAATTCTTTGTTAACTAAGACTATATCAAATCAAGCAAAACTTCCAATTTCCTCAGATTCGATCAGAAATCAACTAAATTACAACCCAAACCAAAATGTACTACATGATACAGGATTTAAACTTCAATTTTCAGCGGAACGCAAAAGCATTCAAATAAAACAACTGAGCCTTAGTTTTACGAAGGCTTTTATTGTGATGCGGTAAAGTATACAAATCGGTAGTTATTCAAAGTATCAGAAGTTATTTTTTTCTTACGCAATGCGTTTGACAAAAAACAGGTACTGCGTGGTACTGGCACAACAATTTTTAAAGTGTATGAGCTGACCTTTGCATTTTAAAATTAAAAAGATAAAATATTGATTGCAATTTTTTACATCTTGACATTTGAAACTTTTCAACGTGACTATGGTATTAATTAAAATGAAACTAAAAAGCTTTATAACTATAATTGAATGTTTCTGCAACTATTTATAGTTACTTTAACGGGATATAAGAAAAATATAGAAATCCAATTCTTAGGGTTCTATAAAACACAGTAAAACTTAGCTTCAGTAGGTAAACGAAAATGTCAGTTGCAAGCAAGTCCAGTTATTTCAATACATAAGGTTCAGAAATAGACGGAACAGGAAAAGAAAAATGTTCTTAGCAACATAGAAAAAATACCGACTGCCAATTACCGAGACTAGAATAGGTACTTTTCCTAGAAAAGATTAAGAATATTTTAATCCAATTATTCTGTTGCTTGGCAATTAAGAAAAAATATTTTCTATTTTTATGTAAATAAGCCCAACTAGTAAATAAGAAGAATTATACACGACGTATTAATAAATGCTAACTACCTCTGTGTTACTAAAATTATATTTTTTTATGTAAATAAGCATCTTAAGACGAGGTGTATCTCAAACCTACTCTTAAACTAATATGTATTAATCAGTAACCTTCACATAAACGTATAACTTTATTCAGTATCAGACGTTATACTTTCTCCGCCTGCAAAAGTTCCTAGCTACTTCTAGAATAATAAAATTTCTCACTTTCACCGTCTTACCACAAATGCACGACGCATTGACGCACAATTAACGTCGCAAATATTTTTTGTAACATGTAAAAACATAAACAAATGGTCTTGCTTTGTATTAAATCAAGTGACAAGAAGGATTGTTATCTTAAGGAGTTTGAAATTCTTGGCTTTAAGCCACATGCACTTGGAACTGGTGAAGCCTTGGGTTTGGAGGATCACACACTGAAACGCACCTTGCTAAGTATTTTGGTCTTAAGTTTGTATAACGTAGTATTTACCACTTCTTCTCCTCAGCAAAAACACATAGGAAGTGGTGAAGGGCGGGCGTTTTGGGGGCTGTCTTTTGTTTTGACTTTCAAAAAGTACTGATTTTCAGCCTACTTTGAATAAATTACTTTTGATTTTGATTTTACTCTGTTTCTTAGATAACCTACTGCTATCCTAACGAGCGTTAGAGCTAGAATTTTCTCAAAATCTTACAACGCTACTGCTATGAAGGAAGGCATTGGCTACATGGTATAAACTTTCTTAGATAAAGGGGTCATGGATTGATTATCTTCAGATTCATTGAAAGGTGTCGCGGTGTGGTTGGTGAGAGGTAATATCAGATTTACTATTCCATTCACGTTTCTCCTGGTGCCCTTTGTTGCAGTAACTCTTTCAGTATGCCACAGCCAGATGCAATAATCTATGCAATGCATTTCTCACCCGCGTGAGACAGGTTCGTCGAGCATACTTATTCACACTATGGTCTATGGAGTTTCTTGCCGGCTCTTCGCCATGAGGCCAACTTTTTGGAACCGTGCTACTAGTGTGACGTTTCATAGGAGCCCGCAAAGGCCTATCTGAAAAAAAAAACATTTGACTTTGACACCGTGACTCCTGGCAATGTGAGGTCCGCTTATACGAACTAAACTGTTAGGCAACGTAACAAATTACGGCCGGACTTCCATTGGGAAATTGTTTTACGACACATTAGTAGTAGATAGCGGTTATTATATGTAGTTACCGCTTTTATTGCTGACTCTACGTCTATTCGAAGATTATTTGATGAATAAGTTACTGTTGACCTCGTTTTTATTACTGTCATAAAAGGAATAAGTATTTTTTCAGAAAGTATTTTCTGAATACAATTTTCAACTTGCCGCAAAGTTCATGTAACAATTTCGTGTGTCATATAACATATCTAGACACACGGCAGTGTGTCCGCCAAGTTCGAGCAAAAAAGCGACACACCGGCCGTGGGTTATATTACACGAACCATTTCGGGCCAAATTCGACCCCCCTATAACTCAAAATCTATTTTATTTACGCATATCAAATTTCTAGTATCTGTTGAGACCCCCTCACTTATCTAAAATACAAAATTTCATTAATATACCTATTGTAGGTCTTGAGATATTGACATCAGAAAATCGCTATTTTTACTATACACTCTCTGACTGACTGACTGACTGACTGACTCACTCATCAAAAACCTAGACCACTTCCAATGGTCGTATTGACTTGAAATTTGGCATGGAGGTAGGTCTTTATGTCAAGGTAAAGGAAAAAATCTGAAAATGGCCAAGTGTGAGTCGGTTTCAAAATAATGAAGGTGTAAAATACTCAGTGTAAATTTATACCCCTAAGGAACTAAAACGAACTAAATTTATCTATATTTATATAATATATCTTCGAATGGTCGTACCGATCTGAAATTCGTTACAAAGGTTTGTATTTAGTCAAAGTAAAAATCTGAAAACGGCCAAGTGTGAGTCACTTTAGAAAATAACGAATGTGTAACTTTGATCCACGAACATAATATATGATAACATGTCATGTCAGTCAATTGGTAAATCTAATCCATTTAGTTAATCTAGTTCATTTCTTTGTAAGAAGCATAGTGCATATTCAAAAATCTGAAAGATAGTATAAATGAGACATTTCCTTAACTAACTTAATCATAAGAAAAAAATAAAATAAACAACCTTACAAAAATAAATGAAATCCCACCCAAAACAAAAATGTGAAAGGGTGCCAAGTTCGATAATATGGAAATCCTTCGCCTATAAAAGAAGTGAGATCTGAATAAGTACCAAGTTCCATACACATACCTCAGTTAAAAATAGTTACTTTTTAATAATGTTACTTGGCAAGTTTTAATAGAAAATTAAATACTTGATTCATTGCGTTTAGTAGGTTTATAACAAGGTGTGTGAAAACTTGCCAAGTAACATCATTAAAAAGTAACTATTTTTAACTGAGGTATGTGTATGGAACTTGGTACTTATTCAGATCTCACTTCTTTTATAGGCGAAGGATTTCCATATTATCGAACTTGGCACCCTTTCACATTTTTGTTTTGGGTGGGTTTTATAATTACTTCACTTAAGTAGAAACATGCCTCATGATAATTACTGTTTAAATTTTAAGCAATTAAAAGTTTCACTCCGTTATCAACAAAATTAATTAGACCTGGTGCAAATTAATAGAATCAAGCATGTTGGTTTCCTTTCGTAAGCCTTTTTAATTGTTAGAAATTATTGTATGCCTTCTTTTTTTCTCAGGTTCCAGTGCATTCCCTTTTTTTACTCCATTACAAATTCTTTAACTATTTTGGTAGCATATAGGGATCTAATGTGTAGGTAAATAAAACTCTGAAACCAAGATTTTTTCAAATGTCAAATCTAAAGGTCGGCGTCCACTTATCCGTAGCAATGGCAACGCAGGCGCGATTTGAATTTAGTACATCCTACACACATGATTGCAATCGCTGATTTCATTTCAATTACATCTGTTGCGTGGCAGCGTAGCAGTCAATATGTACCTTAAGAGTACGCGTACACAGCACACTTTTAGTCGGCCGATAGTTGGTTTGGGCTCATAGAACAGTATGAAGATGAATGGAAGTACAGACGTAACAACGATCAGGTATTTTTCCGGTATCAAACTGACTAAAAAGTTTGATTAAATTCACGATTTTCAAAAAAATAATGTTTTCCTTCCATCGGGCCAACAGTCAGCCGACTGTTTAGTCTACAGTGTGCACATAGGCTAAATCAATCATTCTGAATAGTGACGTAACTCGATATACGCCAAATGTTCGAACTCAGGTTGCAGACGTATCTATTTGTCTATTTATACATACGTTGGAAGACAAAACGCCCATTAGTTTTGTGTTACACTCATCACATAAACGACTCTTAATAACACGAGTTTCTGGTTGAATCGTTTTAGTTTAAAATGTATTATAGCCTGTATTTTCTATGTTTTTAGGCCAGTAAACATTAACTTAAAAAAATAAATAGACGATAGGAATTTCTTTTTACTTGAACTTAAATATTGATTAACTTATTTATAGTAACGAGGACTGTTCAATTATAACCTACCACTTAAATTGAACATCTACGAAAACGTCCTAACAAAACTGAAACGCTTTGCAAATACGTTGACAATCTAATACATGACAGAAGTAATTTAATTTCACATAACCTTACCTACGTCATACAGCTGTCACCCATACTTTGGCGAATATCTACGGAATTGAATGCGACAAGTCGAGTCGTGGCCTTATTTCTTAGAAATATGAACCGTTTTGTGTTCGCTTGAGGCCTGACAGTCTTCAAATCGTTTACTCGTGTACAAATCTCCGGGAACAGTATCCGAAAATTGTATTTTTGATAATGGCTGAAACAATATATGCCCACGCGGAACACCTACTTCTTAATATCTCGTCCGCAATATCTAACCTGTCACTTCATTTACCGTTATTGTATGACACGATTATTTAATGAGAAAGCAAGATTTTCTGAATTCATTTTTTGGTGAATGTGTAAACTAAAACATCACCGGACTTTGAACGTGCCGGTATAGATTAAGATCTGGTATAGACACATTTAAACAGACCAAATATTTATGCGCTTTTTAATTGTGACCTGTATCTTTAATCTTTAGATAAATACCCGAATATACAGATGCAGTAACATAACATAATTATTTTCAGTCATATTGTATTTTTTACATGTTTAATTCATTGCATACAACAAGCATTTGAACGCTTTCTACCTTTGTGTGCACCAACCTAGACCTTCTAAAGCAACAATAATTTGTATCACTTAAAACTATTTACTAAGCATAAACGCGCTATAATACTAAGCTTTGAAAAACTCCAAGTCATTGATATGAACACAAAAGAAATCATAGAAACTGCTCACTCACTTAAAACTAATGAGAAGTTATTTTTACTATGTTCTCATAAACCATTTTTCTGTGTGATTTTGTGCCTCATTTTTTGATAATAATTATTGATAATGTAATTGAAGTAATGGATTTGGCAATCGACTTTTAGGTGTGCTGGATATATATGGAATATTTGTCTTTCGTAGACTTTTTTTTAAAGGTTAAATCATCAAATTATGGCCCTTCTGACTCTTTGGGCGGAGCGGAAAGTGCATGGCTCTTATATAAGTAATACACTAATTTTACATGCTGGGAGAGCAAATTAGTAAACTAGTAGGTACTTAAATCTTACTTTGTTTCGAACTAGAATTATATTTTAGCAGGACAATTAAATGTATGCAACACTTCTTTTATTTACGAATTAAATACACGTCATTTAACACGTTTACAATGTGTAAACCACGTGTAAACATTTACATATTCTCAAATGAAAATATGAAAAAGGAAAATCTAAATAAACCGGCACAATTTAGCGATAATGTCTGGGCCAATTTCAAAAATTGCCAGAACCCAAATACGTAGATATAAATATTTAAAGTAAAATAAATCGCTTAGACCATTTGTACGTAAAGCTTTAGATCGTAATTATTTCTCCATTTGTTGGTTAAAATATTTAGAATTGAGGAGAATTTTTGATATAGGTTAAAATGTTTAGGACGCGAAAGCTACCCAATTAGGGTCAGTGTTTAAGCGTGCTCTTTGTGAAATAATCCTGATTAGTTTAAATGGTAATTAAAACGTGTTATTAACTTCTAATATTTATATGTACCTATACCTATATCTACTGGCAGTCCCTTGTTATCGAAATTTCCGCAATCGAATAAAAAGAAGCTTATAATGTTATTTCTCAGGCTCTATACTGTGTATTATTTAATTCAATAATTTTGAAAGGTGAAGGCAGTTCAGACGGATAGATTAGACGATTAGACGAATACATTCATGATGTTAAAAAGTATATTACAAAAATGAGAAGTATGAATCAAATTGGCGCGAACTGTACATACACAACCTTGGCTAAGTAAACCTATTGATTAATAGAATACAAAAGGTAAGTTCTAGGTGTACAAATAACAAAGTTCCTAAACACTTAACCTAAACTTAGAAGACCAACAATATGCTTAACAAAGTAGTGGTAAGCGCTTAATTAATTTAGTTCGTAGGCCTTCAAGATGTCACTCACATACCGAACGATTTTGTTAATCGATGAGACTGAGCAAGTGATTTAACACCTTAACTTAATAGACATAAGGTTGATAATTGAGTGCGTCGAGTTTTGATTGTGTAAGAGAGTCTTATAAGTCAATGTAGTGATTCAACTTTAATTAACAAAACATAACTTAAAATGTTGGTTGGTAAAGTTGTGCGCTTACAAAATGTTTGCATAAGGAAATTCTACTGTAGCGTAGTAAGAAACTCAGACCTGTAGTAAGTGAAATGCTAAGATGTATTTAGGTACTCTCAAAATTAATATACCAACTTAGGTAACGCTCGGACCATGGGGCCCGAGTTCGCGGTTACTTTACAAGGACATCGCGAAAAGGCTTGTCGAGGGCTGGCTTATTCTTTGGACAAAGAATTAGCATTGCCATTCAACGTGGCAATGCAGCCAGTCTTCTTGGCACGTTTCCGGAGGACAGTGATGCGGAGGAATACTTCGACGCCTGATCGATGTTCTTTTATATATGTTTTATGTTTATATATATTTTGTATATAGTATTTTATTTTTAGATTTGTATAAAGATAAGTAGTTTGTATATATATTGTGTACATTACATAGAACCAACTTAGGTATATTGCTTATTTAGTCCCTAGGTGGTTAGGTACATTTAATCGCATCTTCATATTTTGACTTGTTGTAATAGAGTTACCTAAAATAACATACTGCCTCATCATTTTGAAATTGTAATAGATCTCACCCATTGTTTTTGTTTCCTAAAGTAGTTATTTAACTCTTTAAGGCAAGATACAGAGATAATTATTAAACATGACAGCCAAAATAACTTCAACATTCTACCCTCAAAAGCTTTAACATCTTAACCTTACCAACTAGGGCGGACAATAGAACTTCACGACAGTTGTGCCTTCCCGCAGTCACAAGTTCATTCACTTTGCACTCGCAGTCAGGACAACGACTGTCATTATCAGGACTTTGTGCAATTTGCACTGCGGTGCAATCTTAGGATATTAAAGTGTGAGATAAAATTATTCTGAAGATTTTTTGTTAAGAGTTGAACGTTGGTCAGTTTTGGGCAATGGTGACAGTTGGCTAGAGGTATGTATACCTTTTTTTTATACGTCTATGATTGAAATACCCAAACAATAGTGTAAAACATACCTAAGTGGATAAAGCATAAGAGTATTGCAGTGCGTAATAGACATAAAACTAATATTATTAAATAGTTGTCATAGTTTTCTTTATTCTAATACCATTCGTAACTTTTTTATATTAAAAAAAATAGATAGCAAAAAAAGAAAAAAATACACCAGTGACAGCATTATATAGAAATTTGACAGTATTAAAACACAAGGGAATATGTAAAGTTATTTTTATGTACGAACACACAAAATACACACTTGAAGTTTTTTTCCTCGAGATGAACGCAAGATTCTAGATCCATATCAATACTAAGTGTATTGACGCGTCTCAAAGATAAAAATAGTACCAATACATTACTAGTATTTTGAAACTAAAGGGCACTTTAGTGACAAGCCATTCCAGTCTGAATTTTATCTTAAGAATATTTCAACGATCAAAATACAAAATTCAAATCATGCAGTAAAATATACAACTTTAGAAAAATATATTTATCTGACGAAAGTTATTTCAAAAATAATTTACTGACGCATCAATTTCCTCAGTAACATTAATAGTTAGTATGTTTTTCATTTATTATAAAACATAGGTATTTCATAACAATTATTACGATCATTCTTCTCACTTATTCAATTATGATATTATGTTGTACTGTGTATGTAAAATAGGGTTCAGTTTTACCCTTTGGGTACGGAACCCTAAAAGCCTACTTGAACCCACTAGGGTTCACTGTACTCTAAAGTACCCGATGTAATACATGTACATAAACCAGATCAAAACATTCTTCAATAAGAGGTCAAATGACTAAAAAATGTTAGTGATACTTCAATTTGATTTTCGGCCGTGTCCTATTACTTGTACAGGTAAATCATTTCTAGTATCCTTTTCGAAGCCTTCTCCTCGTAATTGGATATTTTGTAATGTCAAACGGATAATTAAAATGAAGTTAATAATGTTTTACTTAATTATTTTTCTGTCATTTGCAGTGGAAAGGCAAAGTTAATTAAATAAGCTTAAATACAACCATTTTTTGCAGATTGTTTCGAAATATGTATGATTTTAAATGGCACATTTAACTCACATTTTTAGTGGTCAAAATGAATTAGTGGTATTAAAATTTCTTGGTAAAACTGATAGTAGGTATAATAAACAAAAAATACCGTTGGTTGTTGTGGTCGCAAACGCAACTGTCGTGCACTGGGTCCGGGTTCAATTCCTGGGTCGGGCCAAAATTTTTTTATGGGTTTTGAAATATTCGACAAAGGATGGGCCGCATTTATTAAATGTTGTGCATCAAAATATGCAGGGCTTGTCTGGCAAAGAATTAGAATTAAGTTTATTTTTGGAGAACCATAATGTTCATGTTCTATGTTTAACTGAACATTGGTTAAAAGAACATCAAGTTTCATTTATTAATAATAGTAATTTCACTGTGCAAAGTGCGTTTGTAAGAAAGAATGCTATTCGAGGCGGATCTTTGGTTTTGGTTTCAAATATGTTAAAATGTAAACAACGCCCTGATTTAGATAGTCTTTCTATCGAGCGCACCATTGAGCTGTCTTGCGTGGAACTTGAGCGTTATATTATTGTTTGCGTTTACCGGCCCCCCTTAGGTGACTTTAACAATTTCGAATCAATCATTGAAGATTTACTTAATAAATTAAAATCAAGCACCAAAGGTAAAATTGTATGTGGAGATTTTAATGTAAACATTTTGGAGGATTCTCCTTTATCTATAAGACTATTAAACTTATTTAAGTCTTTTAACTTAGTAAATATATTCTTTGAACCAACCAGAATTACGGCCACTACTTCTACCTGTCTGGATAACATATTTAGTGACACTGAGGCCTCCAACAACTTAGTCATCAACCATCTTACGTCTGACCACTGTGGACAAAAAGTTAGTTTTCCCATGTTAGTTCACACTGAGCCACTTAAAATAGAATGCAGACCCTATTCAGTTAGTCGTTGTGTTAGATTTAAAAGTAATGTTACAAAAAATCTTGAACCTTCTATTCTTGCTAATGACGATCCTAACACCATTTATACATCCCTCTTTGGTGTCATACAGAATGAGTTCAATTCTTCATTTAAGACCAAAACCTTAAATATTAAAGGTACCTCGGCCAAGTTCAATCAATGGGCCACTCCAGGTATTTATATAAGTAGAGCGAGACTGTATGAGTTATACGGTATGAAAACTTGTCAATTTGACGATAACTTTGTAAACTATGTTAGACAATATTCCAAAATATTTAAAAAGGTCTGCAATTTTGCAAAATCAAAATTTTTAAGTGATTCTATTAAAAACTCCTCAAATAAAATTAAAACAACCTGGAGAATTATTAATAATGAAACGGGCAAATCAGTGAACCATGAAAATAAGTTAGAAATTCTACTGAACGATAAACTTATTAGTAATGCGGCTGATGTAGCCAAAGCTTTTAATGAGTTCTTTGCGAATATACCTGTAACCACGACTCGCTCCTTAAATTCATCTTCAACTGACGCTGAACAGCTTATGCGTGCTAGTGTGCCTCAATGTAATTCTTTGTTTAGTTTTGAGCACGTTACTCCAATGGATGTAATTAATGTTTTTAAAACTCTTAAATTAAAAAATACGGGTGATTTTTGGGACATTTCCATCAAACTATTAGGTAATATAATTGACATCATTGCTCCTTACCTTGCTATCATATTCAATAAGTGCATTGACACTGGTGTTTTTCCTGACCTCATGAAACACAGTAAAGTCATACCTCTATTTAAATCAGGCAATAAGTCAGACATTAGTAATTTTAGACCTATTTCTATCTTGCCTGCCTTCAGTAAAATTTTTGAAAAGTTAATACTCAAGCAGTTACTAAGATATTTCAATTTAAATAGCCTCCTTCATACAGAACAATATGGCTTTACCAAAGGTCGTTCTACCACAGATGCTGGTGTTGCACTTTTAAAACATATTTATAACGCATGGGAAAATTCTCAAAATGCTATTGGAGTCTTTTGCGACCTTTCCAAAGCTTTTGATTGCGTCCATCATGATACACTTTTACGCAAATTACGCTTTTACGGAGTCCAAAACGGAGCTCTCAGCGTAATAGAATCGTATTTACAACATAGATTGCAATGTGTAGATGTAAATGGTTCTAAATCATCAGGCCTTCCAGTTCAGCTAGGCGTGCCACAAGGCTCTATATTAGGTCCATTCTTATTCTTAGTATACATCAATGATCTGCCTTACCACCTCAATAATATCTGCGACGTTGTATTATTTGCAGATGATACGTCTCTCATTTTCAAAGTTGACAGAAATAGAGATCAATTTGAAGAGGTAAACAGTGCACTCTCATTAGTTACGCACTGGTTTACCACAAACAATTTAGTACTTAATGCTAAAAAAACAAAATGTATTAAGTTCACTTTGCCTAATGTAAAAAACCTAGGTCCTAATGTTATCCTAAACAACGAGGTTCTTCAAACCGTTGCATCTACCGTGTTTCTGGGTATAACAGTAGATACAAAACTTCAATGGGGTTCACATATTTCCAGCCTCGCGGGAAGGCTTAGTTCTGCCGCCTACGCCGTCAGAAAAGTCAGACAGTTCACAGACGTCGACACAGCTCGATTGGTGTATTTCAGTTATTTTCACAGCGTTATGTCCTACGGTATTCTGTTGTGGGGCAAAGCCGCTGATATAGAGAATATATTTATTCTACAAAAACGTGCTATACGTGCGATATACCAATTAGGTCCCAGAACTTCCCCTAGAGAGCTGTTTAAAGAAATTGGTATTCTTACTGTGGCATCACAATTCATCTTTGCCAATATACTGTATATTAGACAGAACTTACATTTATATACCAAAAAAAGTGAAGTCCATACCATTAATACAAGAAATAAGCATAAACTGTGTGTACCCTTTCACCGGCTTCATAAAGTACATGGTTCATTTTTGGGTCTAGGTATTCGTTTCTATAATAAACTTCCTCTGTCTATATTAGAACAGCCGTTTAATAAATTCAAAGAACAAATTAAGGCTATTCTTATTCAAAAGGCATATTATACAATTAATGATTATTTGAATGATAAAAATAGTTGGTCGCCATGTTGAACGCAAGACAGCTATATTATATTATAATTGTTTTTTTTTTTTTTTTTTTTGTAAATGACATCTAAATTTTACAATCAATTATTATTATTCATTTTTTTTTTTTTTACAATTTAATTTTTTTTATTATTGACATTACTTGGTTTTACATTATTGACAGGATACATTTACTGTATTTATTATATTTTAATCATCTATTTATATTTTTTTACTTTGGATTACAGTAAATAAGGACCACTACTTAGCGATAATTGATCCTGATATTGAGTTGTGTAGCAGTGAGTACGTCATGCTCCCTTAGACGGCACTGCTTGCGGTAGCGTCGGCGGTCGGGTTGCCTCCCTCCCTCAAAAATGTGCGAGGGGGGCGATGGCTGATCCTCGCGTTATGCTCGTGAACGGGTGCTGCTTGTGGTGCCAGGTCGTCTTACTGACTATATAAGTAGTATTATATAATTTTAAACTTTTTTCATATACTTCTTTTTTTTTTCTGGCAGAGCGGTCCAATTTACTAGATTCATTACTTACCCATGTTGTACATTACATAGGGTTGCAATAGAATATCACATGAAGGTGGGCACTCCCTCGTAAACTATTATAAATAATTGGAGGCTATACAGTTATTATTTTTTTCCACATCATATTTATTCAATGCTTGAGTTAGACAAGTTACGTAGGGTGAGTGCTAGCTAGCATGTGGTGGATTTTTATAAATCATTTTTAAATGTAATTTTATTTTATGACAATATTGCGTATTGCATACTGCAATATACTCATTGTACCTACTTTGTTGAAAGGTTCTTTTAACCTACAGACAGACATGTGTTGCTGGGGAGTTTGTTGCGCCACTTCTTCTTCCCAGCAAAAACACATAGGAAGTGGTGAAGGGTGGGCGTTTTGGGGGCTGTCTTATGTAATTTTTTTTTGACGTTCGAAAAGTGCTGTTTTGCAGCCAAGTTTGAATAAATGAGTTTTGATTTTGATTTTGATTTTGATTTTGATTCACAAAGCAGCCTGAAGTCTGGAGTTGGTGAAATTCCACCCCCTTGCCCAAAAGGTCACATAAATCCGACGTCACCGAATCCTTATTCAGTTTTTATTTATAATTCTTCTTCATAGTAAACCTTTTTTGAATAAACAAAGTCAAGACTGGAAACCTCATTAACTAACCAAAGACAAATGATATAATGATCAATTTCCATTCGATTGAATCTTGTTTTTTGTTCGATTGAAATCGGTTGGAAATGACAAATTGATATGATTTCCGATTGATCGATTTCGTGATTTACAATGTTTTTTGTGACATTTTGGGATGTTTGTTTTCATGAAAGGTCTTATTTGAAAACATCTTTTTATTTATTAAAATGGTCTTTTTTCTAGGTTAGGTTTAATTAAGAACAATCAAATACAAAGGAAAGATTTTTTACTAGAATAATATTCCAGCTTCAAAAAGAGTTAAGTTTAAAGGTCCATTAATACAGAAAAAAAAATCTACATAACTTAAATAGAAAATTATTACCTAATTAGAAATTGCATGATGATAAAATATTCTGCACACCGTTACTCATAAATCTTTAATACTCATTTTATTGTAATTTTATGTACTTTTATTGTAATAATCTGAAATATATGATATTAAGACGACATTATCGCTTAAAATCTGCCTGAAAATATTTTACAAAATCATTATCATTAATTACATTTTCAGTTACTTGAAGTCATAAAAGAATTTACTAAAAACATTCATTCGGAGCTTATTTTAAGTAGTTAAGTATCAAAGATACGTTGTGTTATTTTTGGAACTAACTAAAGTAGCGCTGAAGAAGTATCTTAGGGCTTTTGTCATAATCATAATCAACAAGTCAGATATTGTAGACAATATAATAATTATTAAGGCATAAAATTAGACTAATAAACAATATAATGTAGACTGGTAATAGATTAAGTCTGCAGTTATACATTGTGCAAAAAGTATTAAGTAAATAACAGTAATTTGAATACCTAATTTAAAAAAAAGTTTTTAACAATTATTTTATAATTTTATACCACCAAAGATCTACGTATATTACAACACTTTGCTAACGTAACTCTAAATAAAACCATCACTGTCATAAATAAAACACGCCTCGTTCATTATTAACGCGGACCCTTAACTTTCTGAAGCATTTTTTAATTACTGAAACATGGAAGTGAAATCACGTTATTTAGAAATTTTGTGTTCATTATACAGAGGCCAAAAAGCTACGTTGGTATTAAATAAGCGAGAATTCCCTTTATTTAACCTTTAATAAGACCAAGTATCAACTTAGTTTATTTTTCTGGAATGCGATAGACTTTAAATTATATCAAAAACTTTTACCTAAACTATACTAACAAACTTGCTTGGAATATGCGTACACAACAGTTCAAGCAATAAGGTAAGCTATATGACTACGGATCATCATAATCATCATCATCATCAGAGCATCTAGGTCAGATGATTGTGGCAGTGCTTGTCTATGCGGTTATTAGTGCCGCAAGCACTTTCTCTTGAATTTTGGTTGAATAAGCCAATAGCTGCGCGGCACTTCTTGCCGCATTTGTCGCAGGTGAAGCGCGGGTCGTCCACGAGTGAAGCGTTATTGATACGAAGCCTTTTCTGCTTAATGCTGTCGACTACAGATATACTTATGATAATACTGATTTCCACCCCCGCACTCTGAGGGATCTACTTCTCGCAAATTTATGAAAAGTAGCCTATACCTACGCCATTTTAATATGAGCTTTATTACTGCCAAGTTTCATCAATAACCATCCAGTAGCAGTTTTAACGTGAAAAGAGGTACAAACATCCATACATAAATACTTTCGGGTTTATAATGCAAACAGATATCGGTCTAAAGTCTTCAATAACAAAAATCTCCATAACAACAAAGCATGGTTTTAACACAAAGGAACAAAATCGAACGAATGCCGACAAAGGTGTTATTGGTTCAAAAGTCAAACGTTACATAAAAGGGTGCTAGAAAAATAAAAGTAAACAATAACAAATCAGTGGCTTCTATCGTGTTTTTGTGACTTTTCAGTTATCAACAAAATTAATACTACGTACCTAAAGACATACCTAAAAACGCTTTCACACTGGCGAAATGTCCGCTAGTAACACCGAAAATATACGAACCGAGGGATGTCGTTCGGAAAAGCCGAGTAGAAAATCCGCTGATATGAAAAAGCTGTCAAGTCAATTTTCCGACAAATTGAGAATGACACAGTCAACAACATTTTCGTTGTAAGTATCTATTGACGTGAGAGTTAAACACTTCTTGAGGGGTTAAGCTAATGTGTAAGCCAGTGTCAATGCCATAAGAATGATCGATGGGACGATGGCACATACCCCATGTTTACATAGGAGTTCGGTTATTGTTCGACATTAATGTTGTCTCTTGTCTTCCGTTCGGTCAAACACCCATTTCGAACTTGACTTTTTAATCTGTATAAACAACGACATTATTTCTTAGATCTCTCCAAAAATACGTAGGAATATAAGCATTCGCTGGTTTGCTTTTAACATCATTACACCTGAAAAATGTCCACTGCTGGACAAAGGCTCTCTCCTGACCTGATTTTCCCATATTCACCGCGCTGGTCATGCAAGTTGTGAGATTCAGGCTAACTTGAGGCTAGCAAAATTAAGATTAAATAAAGCTTCACCTGTTCCAATTTGTTTCAACATAATGGCAAGTGAGAAAAACTGGTACACCGTAGATTGATGTCTGCCCCTAATTCTTTAGAATTAAGAGCGATCATTAATTAAGGGAAAAGCTTTAGTGAACCATTATGGTGGCAGGTTGAGAACGATCATTGAACCTTTGTTGCTGTCATGGTGTTGATGTTAAGAATGCTTCCTATTTTTTTTAATACCTAGAGAATTAAAAGTAACATTAGTTATGGTACCTATGCATAAGTAGTATTATTTCGAGCTACTCGCTGTTTTCGACCACCTCCCGTGGGAACTCCATCACGCGTCCAGATAAAAAGTAGGTAGCTTATAGCCTACCTCGATAAATGGACTATTCAATCTTATTTTTTCAAATCGGTCCCTACTGGACCTATTCTTGAGATTAGCGCGTGTGAGCAAACAAACTCTATGGCTTTTGGTTCAGATAGATGAGTTCTGATAAGCGTGTAATATTGTATAGGTCATATATTATCCAATAAATACCCAGCTATATGTAAATCTGTGATTAATGATACTGGCATGCTCATCAGAAGGTCATCTTTTTCCAGACTAAATAATAATTCAAAGATTTTCCGATATCAAGCCTGTTTTGGTTTCTGACACTTACGCGAATATAAGACATTTAAATAAAACTACTTTTACGGATTTTATCGCGATGATATTAATAGTATTAAATCAAGCATATTTTTTGTATTCTACTTTCATGCAGGTTTACAGACGGTTACCAAACTAGGAGTATATAAATTGGCTTCAAAATAGAACGAAATACCCCAAAATCTACAGCCTTTTCACTTTGTCTGTAGCCGTCAAAATGCACTGCGGTTTTGTGGAATATTAAACTGGTAAAATCCTGTCAGATTTTCTCTTGATCCTGTGATCTATGGAATCCATGGTATGTATTGAGATTTTGTGGTGGCAACCATCATCATCCTCCGAGCCTTTTTCCCAACTATGTTGGGGTCGGCTTCCAGTCTAACCGGATGTAGCTGAGTACCAGTGCTTTACAAGGAGCGACTGCCCTATCTGACCCCCTCAACCCAGTTACCCGGGCAACCCAATACTCCTTGGTTAGACTGGTGTCAGACTTACTGGCTTCTGACTACCCGTAACGACTGCCAAGGATGTTCAATGACAGCCGGGACCTACAGTTTAACGTGCCATCCGAAACACAGTCATTGGTGTCTAAGATATACTTGTGGTGGCAACCATTAGTGAAATAAAATAAAAGTGCATTTTAAAAGCATTGGTGTCGTTTCAAAATTCACACCTATATGTATTTCAAATTATTGACTGGGTTAGAAATACGCGATAGCTTCCTTAATTTTAAAGTACAGTTTGAAGAATAAAATAAAACTTCTAAGAAAAATATTGTACCGATATTCTTAATAAATCTAAATAAAATAAACTTGAAAGCTCCGTAGCGAGTAATCTCAGTTTGCCTTTCGCTCCGAGCTCACACTGCTCAACTTCTGTTAACTTTGAATAAATTTTAAACTTTGTTGCTCTGCACAGAAAGTGAAATGAACTTCAAATATATTTTACGCGCTATGGTTTATCAACAATATAGAATTTAAATATAAGATCAGCAAACGATTTTTTTTGCAACAAAGTGTGTGCTAAGTACGAATGTAGATGGATGGAGAGGAAGAGGAAGACCTAAGAAAAGATGGATGGATTGCCTGAAAGATGATATGAATAGGAAGGGAGTGAGTGTCAGTATGACGAGTGACAGGGGAAAATGGAAGAAAATTACATATTGCGCCGACCCCAAGTAAAATTTGGGAACAGGGCAGGAGAAAGAAGAAAAGAAACGATTTTTTTTCTGGCTGCGTTAGATTAGATGTGAATCTGTAATAAACAGTAAATCTTCATGTATGTACTACACTACGAATAAACTCAAAAATCAATAAATCAATTTCAAAAATTCTCCCATCATAATAATCCTACATTATTCCTGATACATAACCTAGTAGAGGTTATTGTACAACTAGCTATTATGAAATATTTTTATTCTAATTGGTACCGACTATAAAGTCTATGTTTTAAGGTTCAATCGGCACACTTTTATTCATCTCCATACTGAATTCAAAGTCCAATGAAACTATCGCCCGACTAAAAGTTGGCAGTGTGCGTCAGTTCGTAATATTACATACCAAGTCACTTTTTCAGAAGTATATTCTTGTTAGAAGTAGGTTTACCAAGTTAAAAATAAATTCTTTTGGCAGAATTTTTGCAACAATGGTTATACTAAGTTTGTGTAAACTTGACATAAGTTTCATGAAACTACATTATTAGAGAATGTAAAGTTTTCACTCCGTAGAAAATATTTTTAATAACACCTTCAGTGTGAGCAAGTTATTCTCGTAATTATTTTTAGCTAACAACTAAAATGTTCATATCACAACTATTTCAATTAAGTGAAAGTTTTAAGAATCTTTGTTGTAGTTTTCTCACTTAGGAAACCTTTTATACCTATATATATGAAATCAAATAAGTTGGGGTGGCAATCTGCAAAAGGCTGTAAGCAGCAGAAGTTGGTTGTGTGAAGCAATATCACAACCTTTGTTGTAATTCTTTGTTATTGTCCTCACAATAACAAATAAGCTGTGAACTTAAATTGCAGTTTAAGGAGATGACCAAACAATTATTTTAAAGTTTGGATTACAAAGGGAAATGCCCATTCTTGGCCAAGTACTTGCCCATCTATGTGATAAATACAATAAAAATACTAAATAATTAATTTAAATATTGCGAGTATTTATCTGATAAAAAACCCCGGAAAAAAAAAGATGAAATTATTCAGAACTCAGTTGTTAAAATACTTCCGCTTCCGCTGTAACGATCATGACAGTCTTGTCAAAATAGAGAATTAGGGATTGAAACCCATATTGAAAAAGTCGATTTATTAAAAACCGGTTCTTGAAAATCGATTTTCTTTAAATATTTTCTAATAAACTAAAAAAAATATTTGTAAATATATATTCATTGTATTGTTATCATTAAACAAAATGTTTGGTGATTGATGTACCTTTAAACACGATTTTATGCGACTCCTTTCAAGGATTCCGTGTTTTCGGTTTATGACAAATATAGATTTTTCGATAAATTGATCCTACGTCCCATCCCTAATGCTCTTGTTTGTTGACGTTTATCGTTGACGTTTCGTATTTCACAATTTGGTTTGTGCTGTGCTCTTACGACTTGTATCTTTTCTTACTGCGTTTCTGATATTTCGACGAATGTTTACGATTATGGACCCCGTACCCGCCCCCGATGACGACCTTGGCTTTACATTGGATTCAGTACTGGATATTGTTTAAGTATTGGATTGAATAAAAACTTAAAAAATATATGTTACAGTTCTCATTTTCTGTTTACAGTTTGTGATGTTCCACCAAGTTCTATGTAAACATTTTTAGTTATTTCGTTATCTACGATGTCAACTCTAATGCCTACAACTTGTTTCTTTCTTGGGCATTACTTGGCCAAACCTTCTTTATCAAATGGGCATTTCCCTTTGTGATTTTTCACATTACTAACTTTTGGCCTAACAAAAGTAAATCTAAATTCGAGATTTGGCCGTGCGGCACTGTGACGCACACAAATGCTTCTTCTGGTCTACTTGCTCTAGCAAACAGTAACAAATTACGTGCGAAGATTTTTAATATATGTTAAAGCCACAACACTTTCGAAGGAAATAAAATACAACATTGAGAAAGTATTTGTTGAACGGAAAGGGGAAAAAATACCTCTAAATACTACAGACTCTGCATAGCAACACAATTCGTAAGTGAGAGTTACTCTAGGTATTCACAAATACCGCAGCTTTAAAATCCTCTTCAATATCCGAAATCACAATTAGTTATAGGTACAAACTATCTGTAACTCCACCACAATCCGTACGTTTTAATTGGCTCCATTTTACTTCGAACTAGAAGCGGTCGACCATTGATACATCCAATTAGGAGACACTTCTAGGAACATATACCTCTGTAACGTTACCTTTTTCCTATTCATACCTATAACAAAAGTGAGAGTTTCTAGGAATCTGTGCATGGATGTTTGTCACTCCTTTGAGCAAAATTCTTCTGTATGGATTTTGATGAAAATTGGTAGTAGTAGTTATGTCATTTTCGGCTCAAGCCGAAAATCGATCTCAGTGGCGTGCACTTGGAGAGGCCTATGTCCAGCAGTGGACTGCGATAGGCTGATGATGATGATGAGTTATGTCAAAAAAATATTAAAGCTACTTTTATTATTGTGCTAGAAGTAGTTCCCTCAGGCTGCGGTCGAAACCGCGGCTGAATGCTCATAGGCTAATAGATAGGCTTATCGAACTGAAAGAGGATTTCCTATAAATCCGATCGCCAATTTATTTAAGTGCCAAACTCAAACAGGTAATTTATGAATTGTAGAAAACTCGGAAATACACAATCAAAGTGACATCACAAGGTCAACAATTAAGTTTGACCTTGACCTTAAAATCATTTTTGCCATTCCAACCAAAGTTTGGGAATCTATATTTTATAAATTGATATAAACCAATTTTGCAGATTTTTGTATGTTCGAACTCTGCTTGGTTACGGATAAAGCCAATATAAAAGCCATTACATATATTTTGTTTACATTTTAAATAACTAACTTTCCATTGTATTTGCCAAGTTTGGCGAATATATATCGAATCATTTTATCAAAGGGTTTGTTTGTACGGGGATTTGTTCGAGCTATAAAATTGATTACTTGAACACAAATCAAAGTTGAAAGCAATAAAAGAACATGTATTGACCAATATTCGATATACAAGCTGCTGAATTGCATCCGTGCCATATTCAAGGACGTAATTATGCTAATGATTCCCGACCCAAATCATCAAAAAAATTGGTACGTTTTTTTTTCGGAATTCCGTCAATGTCATCTGACCGTATTTAAACTTGGCGCGTATGTTACTGGCCTTAAAACTGTGCTGCGCCCTCACACAAACGCAACTAAAAAGCATAAGCAACGATCATTCATAAATTTCATTCATAAAATTGGGTTACTTCTATTAATTGAAAAAAATAAATAAAATAAACTTATATATATATAGGTATACAACTTAAAACTAATACAGTGCATCAAAAAATTGCTCCTCATCGCTGTCACTGGGTAAAGTACCCAAAAGACTGGCAGCATTGCCGCGTTGGATGGCAATGCTCAACCTCTGTGCGAAATAAAAGCCAGCCTTTGGGTCCCGGGAAGTGTCAACCAGGCGCTGGGAAATATCCCTGGCAAGAAGGTGGGCGCTCGGACCCCACGGCCCTAGAGTTTCAACCCCAAACGGCTCAAACATGTAATTGCTTATAAGGTTACTATATTTGCGCCGCTTGAGGTTCTCTGCTTGTGCAGCGGCGGAGCCAGCACAACATGCAGTTCCGGGAAGGTGAGATGGCGCAAGAGTGTCGACGCATGTCGCGTCCCACACTAAAGTCCTACCCACCTTCCACGGAAATAGCGACATGCCGTCTGGTCTCTTGCCATCGTCGCGTGCCAAACCATTTGGTTCGAGTACGGCTGGCACGCCGACGGCAACAAGAGCGCGGCGGATCACGTCGTTTATGTTGGCATGTCGTGGTATGCGGCCGGCACTCCGGCTGCACGACAGGCCGTGGTGACCGAGGCTGTTGACTTCTGAAATACTACGACATAAAATGACTAAAAAAGCAGTGCATATTAGCTATTTCCCGTCTACTGTAATTCCAATCGATTATTTACGTATTTTATGTCCTCCTGATGAAATATGGCACGAATGCAAGTCAACACCTTGTATTCACGCAAATTAAATCACTTTTAGAGAAAAAAAAAAAAGGTTTGTTGAAAAGTTATCTAAATAAGTATTTATATTTGTTACGTATTTTTATTTAATCAATAAGTTTTGTTAAACGTTACCAGTTAGACTGAAATGAATACCTATAATATTTTATGTAAGTATTATAATTTTAATTAATAAATGAGACTTTATTAATTTAATCTTCTGCTATTTAGTACTATAAAAGCATAACAAAGATATATTTTTTTACTTTTGAACTAAAAATAACATCACAATGTTGGTTTTAGTGCTGTCAACCTGACTGTGATGATCACGTTTTATAGATTTTGAAGTACTACTATCGTCACAGCTGGATAAATACAGATATCTCAAAAATATAACCTGCCTTATAACTTTGAAGTTGATGAGATGGTTTTCGTTAAAACTTAACATTATATAAAGATGGCCTTTTAATAAAAATGAATGTGCTTCACGAACCATTACAATATTTCAAGATACTGCAAAAGAAAGCTTGAGCTCCGATTATTATAAAAATTCTAATCAATGTATAAGAATAGGTAAAGGTTATCAGTGCTCAAAATTAAAGGTATATATTACAGACATGCTTTTTGCCGAAGATTGGCTTTTGAGTGTACGTTTAGTAAACATTTTTTACTATAGTTGAAAAAGGTAGATATAATTTATACACAATTTGTAGTTATAATAAGAAAAAATAGTAATCCTTATTTACTCATTGACGGTAAAATTTTTGAAGTATACTAATGCTAGACCCACAGAATTGATACTTATCTGAATCCCTTTTCCTGATAGTCTACAAAACTGATACATCAACTTCAAACTCCTATGAGTAGGTAAACTCCTACGTAACTAAACAAACAAAAATATCGACTATCTCCGATTTGCACTCAGTCCGTGAATAGGTTCTTTGTAACACAAACGTATACTGAAGCCCTGGATTGCACGGACCACAGAGGACGGAAAGATAGCGGAGGTGCCATAAGGACGGTAGGTCAAGCGCCTTCTTGTCGGTCCAGTAAGTGTGATCAGTTACTAGAACTAACGTAGCGCTCGGGTTCCTTTGAAATCAAAACCAATCTGTAAAAGATTGGTAATGATTGATTGGTAACCTTATTTCGAATATAATGGACGGGTTCCTTAGAAAGTGCATGCTAATTTCTAGAACATTTTGCGTTATGACATCTCCGCTAGTAATTTTGTTTTCCCTGGTACGGACAGACGCAGTAGAGGAACATAACTATGGATTTTGCTCGTCTAAGTATATACGGACGAACAAACATTGGTCCCGAGGCGGTGATATTGTTCCAAAGGCAAGAGTATTCAGTATATTCGAATACGTTCGGATTTTTATTTTAACTTTACTATACTAAAATAATATTCTTTTGAATGGATTTTATAAAGTCCAAATATCTGTCGTCCGAAGTATATATCGAAAATTACAGAATGTATAGTACCTATCGAGTGAATCAGACCAATACAAATATTATAATGGATAAAGTATTGAATCCTTAATACATCTTCATGAGTAATAATTTTAAAATCCCAATCATTCAGAGAGCTTTCCACTTATTCGATATTCATTAATTATACTGCTGTATTTTAACTGCATTTACCAATAACCTTTGTCATTGTTATGTCAATGAATTCAAATATTATTAATATATCAATTTACATGGAACTTGCTGACTAATAAATCGAATTACAAAATTCCAATTTGATTTTACACATTTTAATTTTCTGTGAAATTCTTAACAAAACAAAACTTTACAATAGGTTTAAACTTAGCCCAAGTAAATGGAATTAAAACACTGAGAAAATGTCCAAACAAATACTGGTTATCTTTAATTAAGTTTACAAAACAGTCTGAAAGCGATAACGAAGTTAATTGCTTAACTACAGGTAACGGTTTGTCGGAATTCTTCACAAAGGCCGCAAATTGTGAGCGCCTGTAGTTTCGCTCGTCAGACAAACGACGCAGATTTTGAATGGGAATTGTGTTTTGAATAAAAAAGAAGGTATTTTTGCGTTTACATTCCAATTCCCAAAAAAACTTTCCGTCCTAATTTTACTAATTTAGCTCTGTTTGTTGTTACCTGTAATAAACATTCAGATTATTGTAATAATGACAAATTAATGCTAATAAGTAATAATTTCAAATGTTTCAACATATCTCTCGTTTATTTTTCTAAAGTAAAATCTATAAAATCTACTACACTGAAGCAAGGTGTCCCGTCGACTACTTCAAATAGCTCAAATAATTTTTGCAAAATACCTTAAGTCCAAGATAAGTACTTCAATATTTTAGACACACAGAATTTACCACGTAGCCGAAATACAGGCTCGGAGAAATGGAACCCTTAATAATGACGACGCTACTTATTACTGACATTAAGAAGTAAGTCACAATAAAGAAGCCACATTTTACCCTAATAGAGCCATAAACTTGGGTTAACATAAGTGTTTGGGCCGGACTGAAAGACTAGTACCTAGTTCTAGTTAGGTTCTAAGAAATGAAATAGGGTTAGGTCTAAAAGCCTACTTCTGTTTGATGTTACTTCTTAAATTTGATACAGTTAATTTACGATCATGTAGTTTGCATAAAATAATAATATATAAAAAAAAAATATTTTTTGCAAAAGATACGATAAACATGCTAACAAAATAATTAGATTATCATGCCATAGGAGGAATTTGTAACAAAACTTCTCCGCAGTTCATTTGCCAAAACTTTAAATGCCTCATTGAAGTATTTCAAGTGTAATTAGGATTACTCAACAAGTTTCAGAATATTACAGGATTCATCACGTGGCGCGGCCACCCGCTCACGACCCTACACAAAGTTAGTGGACACGTGAGATAAGCTCTCGACAAAAGTGACAAATTCTTTATACTAAAGAGTTTTTAATTAAATGATTAACAAAAGTTAGCAGTAACAATAATGGCAAGTTGTTTGAATTGGATTATCAACGAAGAAAATATAAATGATTTAGATAGGTAAGGGTTGAGAATAGAGGAAGACTAAATAAGGCAACGTAAATAGAATAACATGGCATAGACACGAATAGATTTGGATGATGATATGTAATAACAAGAAGGATCTAAATAAGACTGACATAAATATACGGTGGAAAATAAATATCCAATACTAGCTTCTGCCAGCGGTTTCACCCGCATCCCGTGGGGACTACTGCCCGTACCGGGATAAAAAGTAGCCTATAGCCTTCCTCGATAAATGGGCTATCTAACACTGAAAGAAATTTTCAAATCAGACCAGTAGTTCCTGAGATTAGCGCGTTCAAACAAACAAACAAACAAACAAACTCTTTAGCTTTATAATATTATTATATCCAATATTTAGCCTGAAGCAGAAATGAGATGGAATCAAAAATAAATCATGCATGAATAAGAACTTTTACAACAACAATATCGTTATAGCAAAAATAATCTATGAAAAGTAAACAGACAAAGAGAAAGTTAGTGATCGTTAAGAAACTTGTCTATCTAACAACTGAGCCGTGAATTGTGTGCGGAGACAGTTTTCAAAGACATAAAACTACACTTTGAAATAACTTGAAATATGTAATGTTTTGTTGAAATGCGATTGATCTTGGAAGCTATTCATGTATGACAAAAGTCACAATATTTCTTTGATCTTTTAAAAAAATCTTTAATTTACCTTAAGAAACCTTCGAACATTTACTGAAAGAACTGTTGAAATAATCTCATAGTTGTAAAAAGTTGTAATTTGCTATCAGTTATTAAATACAAAAGCGCATCTCTGTATAGAAATTTTCTTATGAACACGTTTCTTTATTTAAAAAAGTTTTTATACTGACTCATTCAAAACTGCAATTGTTTAAGATAAACTAACTTTTGTTGCATCAAGAAAATATCATTTTCTAGCACATTCTGGTGAAATAGTGACAACCAGTTTGCTTTAAACTTGCTGAAATTTCGAGGTCCTTACGGCACCTATTTCACTGTAAACTTGGTTTTAAAGTGACGTTATCAGAAGTCACAAAACGTTGTGGTCTGCGCCTGAGTCCAATGGGACACCTATTGGTACTAAGTTCTCAAAATACTTCGGAGTTTTTTGTGACTGGGACGCCCCAAGACATCCAAATGTTTAACCACTACTACCATCAGATATTTGACTATCGATCCGCACACTCTAGCTGCACTAATTAGCAGAAACTCGCTAATGAGTTTATAAACATGCTGTAATACGATACCTAAGTACTATAAAACAATTTCTGCGTTCCCTTTTATGACTGAAAGGTGTAATAAATGCTTTGTCATTCTCCGTTTTATTTGAAGCCTTCCTCGCACAAAAGGTAAATTATATTCCCCTAATCAGCTTTTAGCGCACCCTTTTCACGTGACCGCGGAATTGTTACTAACTCACAAACTCATTAGGAGGTAAAATTATCCACGTTCACACGTTCAAGCAATTTCTCGCCCGTCTAAACTAATATCCGAAAATTTACTGAGGTTCGTTTCTTTTTCTTATTTTCGTCTAAAAGAATCGTTTTCTTCTCGTGGTTATTTTGAGGCTGAGAGATTTTGTTAAATGTCTCACGAGCAGAAAAATCTTCCTAGTTCTTTGGATTCTTTAATACAATGTTATTAGTTTGTATTGTAGGCCTTTTTAAAGTTGGTTCCAACCCATGTGATGAGGGTTGACGTGAAATATAGTTGTGTAGGTCGGTGGTAAAAAGTTCCATAATCATGTCTATTTTGTGAGATGCCGTCCAAAATGGCAGCTTTACTTGATCAAACGGGCCGTGACAGGTTATTATCAAAACGTAATATGAATATTAAAGTAGATTCTAATATTCAGAGCGCTTTTATTTTCAGTAGATGAGACATCGGTAAATTCTTTTGATACTCTTTCCTGTCATTGACCGGGTTCTCGTATTTACAACTTAGCTTATTTTATTTACCACCGCTTCTCAAATCGTAATTTTTCAACTATTTAAGCCTTCAGAACTGCGAAACAGAAGCTATATTTCGTGTTCTAAGCTGAATAATATGGAGAACACTTACATACTGAAAAGATAGATTTTATGAATGATAAATCTAATCATGCTTAGGACTGTGTTTGACATGGTAATAAGCACTTATTTTAGGATCGATCATTTAACAAGATATCACTTTACCTTATTTTTTACTACCGGGAATTATTTCTTGGAAAGTATCTGCGGTTGGTTTATAATTTACGCAAAAAAATTATTCAAGGTCAAGGTCAACTAATGTGAAATTTCTTAGAAACTCGTCAAATAAACTCGGATATCCAATGCTTTTCCAATAAATCTTAGGATATAATACATCCATCATTCAGATTTGCGTGTCGTCTCCAGAGGCCAAAAGTTTACTTAACGTTCAATTCGAATATAATGAAAATATGTGATGTAGATGAATGATTTTCTTGTGTTGAATATTGGCTAATACAGTAACTGCGTAAACTTGGATATGTAATATAGGCGACTTCAGACTAGAATATAGGAACCTATTTCTGTTTTTTTTTTTCTAGCTTTTCACGTCTTACTGTCACATACGAACAACTATTTAAAATTCTTTTTTCTCTCTTTATGTTTATAAGTATGACTGTAACTTATTTTATTTTCTTTATTTCTTTCTAAGTAGGTACACTTGTCTGAATATATTTTTAAAAGCATTTTAGAAGAATAGGCTTTGGATATTCAACTTGGAAACTAATGAATTCGTAAATCAGATCTTTCACACTTTAAACCATCTCATCAAACCTGTAAAACTGTCAGCATATGTAAAACACAGAATTCGCTGGTGAAAATCCAATTTGAAGCGGTTTGAACCAGTTCACACCGGTACGGAGCAGTTAGAAGCGGTGGCGGTCGGAATTATTTGCATTTATATTAAAGGAAATAAACAATACTGAGCCTGTCAGTTATGCGATTGCATGTTATATAGCGGTTTGGGTATTTTCTAGGTTAAATAGAGCCTGTTGTAAAGTTGTCATAGTATGTTTTAATTGGACAAAATTTTACAATGCATTATGGACACGTCATTTCCAGATACGCCTGTTTTAGTCAAGTTAGCAATAAATGCTTTATTTATGGACTTACACAAAGCTATAAAACATGATTGCTACTATAAAATAGACATTGACACTATTATTATAAAAGTATCATTTTAAAAACCTGAGCCTGCCACCACCGCGTTTGAGAGTTTATTTTCAGCTAAAAGCTATTTTTATATTTTAACCAAATCAACATTTAAACTGATTAATTACGGCCCGAGCGAAGCGATGTAAAAAGGTCATACTTAACCCGAGAAAAATTACGCAATTAATCATTGAAATTCATAAACAAGAAAAGGCTGCAAAAACGTCGCAGTTCATAAATCGTCACGTTATATTATATTAAGGCCTGCAGGTATTCATGGACATTAGTTAATATGAAGTCACTGAATAATAAGTATAAAAACATTAAAAATATAATATGAAACTTCTTTAGTACGCAAAGTTGCCTGTCCCTCCTATCATTTTCAAAAAGATCCGTTTTCTGGTCTGGTCTGGTAATGGTCCACCAGATATGTTAAGCCACATCTGGTCTTAAAATAGCTTCTTAAGCGGGAATTGGTCACAGGGATTTTAGAATTCTTTGAATTTACAGAGCTACAGTTGCTGCACAATGAGAAAAGCATAAGGATAACGAGTAACATATAGCCACATTTATGTCCAATTTAAATCTAAAAAGCCATCATATACGTAAGGGTAGATGACTTAGATCCAAATATTACGTTTTTGGCAATAATCATGGTGTATCTCATGCCAACGACGGGTGGTTGCAACGATGTGCTCATCACTTGTTCTCTTCCACAGTTTGTCTAGTAAAATGGCAAGCTATTAAGCCACGTCTATCAATGCTGGCGCTCGTGAAAGGGCACTCTTAAAATGTCACATTATGAAATCCAATACATTTTCGTCTACCATCGAGCCCAACGAGTAAATGTCAAGCAAAAAGATAATATTAATGAAGATTTTTCATTGAGTAGAAAATAGTCTGCCGGTCCCTACAGTAGCTTATTAGCTAGGTTTCTGAGAAACTTCCAAAATACCCCGTCATTAGATATATACCGTATACATTTCCTGTAACTATCTCAGATCTCCGAACGGACCAGGAATTTGCTCTCACAATTAATTTGACTCATTACTGGCAATGATGATGGAGCTTCAATCTGTTCAGCCCGAATCCATTAGTGGGAAATGTTCATACAAATCTTCCGCGTTTTTCTAGGCTTTTCTCGGAAATAATGGGTATTTTCAAACCTATGGACACTATACTACGAAGATAATTGAGATACATTGAAGAGCAAAATAATTGAGTTATTCACTTATCACCTATTCTGCAAGCTTAGCCAGCATGTTACACATCCCCTCAGTTTTAAAATCAAGAAGGTTGAAAGATCGGACTACTGTTTTCATTTGAGGATCGACTCATGAGACAGCCTAATTACCTGCTGTCGTTTCTCTAGTTGCAGTCGCAACTAAAAGACATACGTCACCTAGATAAGTGTAACTTTAAGATAAACATGTTATAATTCGTTGCAAAAAAAGTATTGAGAAATCGTTTATTTATTTTGTCACATCAAAATATTATAATTGCAAAACATAAATCTATTGGGTCGTTCGTCGTTTCGCCCCACAAGCGATTGGCACCGCGGTGCCAATCGACGAAGTACAGTTTTTGAATGAAAACTACCAGATTTCATGAAATTAAGTCCTAATGGGTGCTTATGCTAACTTCGAAAATATTCTGAATAACTAGCTTAAGAGGGATTTACTTCAAATATTTTATGCTCTCCTAGTACATCGTAAGATGAAACTGGGTGCCATAAAAGTTCAAAAGTTCAGATACAAAAATGCATTTTTTTCGGTTTTGAAGTATGGATAAAACTTCAGTAGGTAATGATACTACACAGAAAATGTTATAATAAAAACTGCTTATCTCCTCTGACTACAATCATAATTTCAAAAGAAGAACTGTTTCATATTGTGGGGCGAATCGACCCATTCCAAATGTGTAGTTCGTCGATTGGCACCGCGGGGCGAATCGACCCATTCAAAAATTGTACTTCGTCGATTGGCACCGCGGTGCCAATCGCTTGTGGGGCGAAACGACGAACGACCCAATCTATTCATAGCTTTTATGTTATGAAACCCTCAGAGCTGACCAGATAATATTGTTCTTCAGTGATCCTAGTATTATGAGAACATTTCTTTCCCTTTCAGCCGCTTTTTCCTTCCAAGTAAATTGCCGCTATTATTTCTAATTACTCCAGTCTTTAGTCAGATATTATGACTTCTTAGACGTTTTATTAAAAGCTTGTCTAGAAACCAGACTAAACTTAGCTTCAGAATTTTAAAATATTCTTTATAAAAATAGGTTAGAGGCTCTTTTGGTAAATAATAATAATAATTAATTTTATTCAACCCACTTACCTAAAAGCACTTGGCTTCGGCCCGTGCAATCTCAAGCCACACATAGATGTGAGATATTTTAATAATAACGAGAAATAATAATAATAATCTTTATTTATCAGACAATACTCAGTCCATTGTGTTAGTAAAAAACACAACTTAAATTTATTGTTAGTAGTTAAACATAATTACACAAATTTACCCTCACGCTATCCTCACTACCAACTTCACAAAATGCCTAAAGATAGGAGAGTACAGATTCTCCGCCACTGTTTTTAAGATTCTGTTGTTACTAGCCCGAATCCTAGTTATTATTGATGCCGTTTTTTTTCTTATTAAGGCGTAAAAGTCATCGGTTCGATTTTCCGCAAACATTTCCGACGCACTACAGAAGCGGGGTAATCCCAACATCATCCTAAAAATATTATTATATTGGACACGCAGGGCGTCCAGCGATCTTTTGGTACAGCTGATCCATAGACCCCCCGTGTACAGACCCTGACAGTACGCTTTAAACAGCGTAATTTTAACCTGATCGGTACAACGGTGAAATCTACGTGCCAACATATTACCTCGGACCGCCAGCGCCCTACGCTCCCTTTCAACGTCTGCATTGTCTTTAAGGTCGTCTGTAAGTATATGCCCGAGATATACTAACTTATTTACGGACCTCTGTATAATTAAAATTAGTGGTGGTTTTATGGTTCTTTTTTTCGCGGTTTATCTGTACAGTAATCCTTACAATTTTAGATAGTAGTTAGTTTCTTCTTCTAAGCAAAGACGTTTAGGAAATGGTGATGGGTAGGCGTTCTTTCATTACGATTATCGATAAGTACTGATTTGAAACTTCTTTGAGTTTGAGCTTGAAGACAAAATTTATCAGAGATCGGTCATATCAAGCGTATTCATTATTAGGCATCAATTCCTATAGGTACCCGAAACTGACCTTTGGAGAATTTTAAATTATTTATTTTCACAAAGCCGTCCATTTTGCGCTGCTCAAAGCTGAAGATAAATAGCTTTTAAAGGGTCTTCGCAATTACGTTTTTATTGTTCGTCCTATATTTACTTTTTATCCTTCGAAAGATAACTTAATCCACTGTTCTATCGAAATGGATTTTCTGTTTATTGTGCGAAAATTGAATTTGATTCGTACCTTTTTTATTATCGCTTTTAGATTCGCATTTCATGGTACATTGGAAGGAGAAATTTGTTGATTTCCGAAGTAAGACTTTGATAAAAAAAAGCTGATGTTATTTTTTTCACCTTTATTTGTTGAGGCTGGAGCACTGCTGCGTTACACATCACATCAAAATGACAATCTGATGACTTAAAATCTGCACTGAAATAAAGATATTTATTATATCAGATAACCTCCAAAACCAGGACAGGACCACCCTTTGGGAACATAATAAGAGATGAGTAGTGCATGGGGATGATAAGGATAAGGACAGCATGATGATAATAAGCTGATGGGATGATGGGACAGGTTGATATGATAAAAAGCTCAGTTATTTAAACCGCAAGAAATACCGTGTTGTAAATTCTAGTTTAAAATACTTCCCCCAATCCTCTTTGCGGTATTTTAACTTTTAAATATTTTGCGGCAACTCAACAGTCTGTATTTCCCTGATAACGCTTAAAAATCACCAAACTTCTGTATTGTATACCTCAAAGTCTGTGAAACCTTTTTAGAGATATTTGACTAAGGCCTCTTTGGAAGCGATAAATATCACAGCCATCTCGCATTACGAGAGAAAATATTTAAAAACAACAAAAAAACTTTAATGATAAAAAACAAGATTGTTTTGTATAGTGAAGCAAGTAAGATTACTCATCGCTGGGTTCGATTTCTAGTTTGGAAAATATTAGATTCTGTTTTAACAGATTAAGATCATCCAGCTATAAATGGAAATAATTCTTTGAAATCTTCATATGTTACTTTAAATTTAATTCACAGTGATATAAGTGTTACAATAATAGTAAAACATATATAAGTATTTAATTTTTTAATCGTAATTTCACATTTATTTGTAAAGTGTTTTAATAATCAAATCGTCTTCTTATAACGGTTCAGTGGAGTAATCGTAATTAAATTGGGTTTAAAATGTTAATAATATAAGTTATTTATAGTATTCAGATTATGTTACTTTCGCTGAAATGAAGGCACGAATTGAAAATTTTCATGAATAAATTATTGCCTAATTTCGATGCCTAACAAATAGTACTTATATGTTTTTTGCGATGATTCTATTGCAAACATTTGAATGTAAAATATGCCTATCAATACATAAAGGTCACAATAACTTCCGACATTAAAACAAATACTACACAACGCGAAACCATGAGTCAATAGTGTCATTTAAAAACAAAAGAATAAATACATCCCAAAAATTTCAACACCCTTTTGACCTTGCTGAAATGATAAATCACCCTTATTATTTATAGAACAGAAAAAAAATGTTATGACGTGAATTTCTGGGAAAGTTCACCCTTCTAAACTTGACTTGCCTCATAAATAAACAAATTACGCATAGGGTTGCATTTTAATTAATTTATTCTTTATTTACATCAAGCTGCTGCCATTTTTTATATTCTTCCTAGAAAATAACGTTTTCAGTTTTACGACGTTATAACAATATTTTTATGACACAATTGGTCATAAAAATGTGACAAGAATTAACTGATTACCCTAGAATAATTTAAAAAAATCTTTAAAGTAAAAATCTGGTTGTGATAGCTTAGTCTTGTTAAAATGCAAATCAGACCCAATTACCACAAATAAATATATCGGAGAATTATACACAATCAGATATATATTAGATAAGACTTATGAAATTTTCTGCGTTGCAACACGTTTTATTACAATACTGTTAATTAAATTCTTAAAGTGAGCAAATGTAGAATTTTGCCGTCCAGTAATACTAGACGAACACATTAAAATATCACCAACATCTAAATCATTCACACAACATACACGAAACCGCAATTAATCTCACTAAAATTATTTACGAGACAGTTACACGTCTGAAATGCATTATAACGCATTCATACGTGCAGTATGCAAGGTGCCTAGAGCCAGTATCAACATAGTTGTGCTAGTTACGCCAATCAAATGCGTAATAAGTGTTATTAGGGTGCTTCTACACGGTGCATGTAGATGGAGCAAATGAAAAGTGACAAGAGCACTCGGGTGGGTATTTTGCTTTTGGTACATGATCGAGTCGCTAAAGCCGCACGTTTTCAAGGGTGCGTCTACACGGTACATGTAGCTGGAGCAAGTTAACATGCGAAAGTGACAAATGACAAGAGCACGCAGGTGGATCCGCACGCTTTTAAAATGCATGTGTCCCAACATGCGCAAGCTACTTGCACCGTGTAGACGCACCCTAAGTGTTGTTAGCAAATGATAAACATTGTGTTTGCTATCACGATAATGGTGCAATTAATGGGTTTGTAAGTTATAGTTGTATGGGAAAACTGCTGGTGTTGAGCTTTACATATATTGTTTAATTTTAACTGGTGTGGAATGATCTTAGATGGGTAATAAAGGAAAGTATAAATGTTTGCCTTGTAACGGATTTTATCATAAAGTAATATTTACTACATTTCGTAGTTTGAAATGTATTTCAGAAAATCAGATAAAAAAAAATATTTTATTTAGGCACATAAACTGAATTTATTTGTATAACAACATTTTAAGGCCATTACATATTACGTTGACAAAATGTCAGCTGATATTTTTTGTTAATTTTCTTAAATAAATATTTTTCAATCAATTTCTTTATCTTGTCCTTCTTATTATTATTTCCCCGACATAGGAAAGCCTCACTCGGCTAAATAATTGTGCCGCGTACTAATTCGCCCTTATCATTGACTTTTCTCACAACTGACCTTTGTTCTACACAACAAAAACAACTTATTGTTCGACCAACAACAGACTCCAATGTTTTTGACAGGCCCAGCGTTTAATTAAAATTTTACAATAAAAAAAGAAGTAGAAAAAGTTCTTAATCTATATTACTATACTACATATATTACACTGACACTATAAAGATGTAGATGTACTATTTCGTTGGTTTGTATGCATATCTTATCAATTGTTTTTTTTTTTCAATTTGTGGTAACTGGATATTACGGCATAGTTACTCATTAATACATACTTGTTGAATATACATTTCTTCATAAATAATTTTAGGTAAACACATTACTGTTTCGTATGTTTTGTTTGAATGATTTAGATGTTGGTGATATTTTGCAGGTTGACTCCTGGTCTACTTAGCAGGTATTTCTTTAGATTAGTGTTTTGTTTGTCTGTTCGCTTTCAAGACAAAATTGTTTAACCAATAGAGATGATTTACACTATATAGACTTAAGGACAAAAATAACAAGGCATACCACGAGAGTACGACTGCAACCACAGAAAAAGCTAGTCCAAAATTAATTATGTTCGAGTTCACGCGTCACTCATCAAAGAGCTTTGGTCCTAATACTGAACGTATAAACTTTATAAAGGGTCTCCATAAAATAGGATTATATTGGATCTGGTCAAGCATGTTCCGATGTGAATTTTGAACCGGACTGTCGAGGTTACGACCTCTGGGTATATAAAATTACTTTCGTATCGTCGTGGTCATCTTTGAGTATGTAGAAGGTAGATTTTGCTGTACTGATTTTATAAGTATTTTGGGCGATGTAGATTATTTTCAGTGACTTGTTTTGTGCTATTTTACTGAAACTGAGTTTAATTTCTTTCCAGGTTTTATGTTTCCTGCACCGTGCTGTAGGTGTAAGTACCTATTTCATATTTCTAGGCAAAAACTTCATAACCTCTTATCTCAACAAAATGACATTATTTCAATGAACATTACCAATATTTTTTAACCGACTTCCCAAAAAGGAGGAGGTTCTCAATTCGGCCGGTATGTTTTTTTTTTTTTTGTTTTTTTTTTTTTCTATGTATGTACATCGATTACGCCGAGGTTTATAGACCGATTTACGTGATTCTTTTTTTGTTCGACGCGGAATAGCTGCCAAATGGTCCCATAGTCATCAGGTCAGGGATCTGATGGTGGAAACTCTGAGAAATCGAGGGCAACTTTCGAAAGTTGTAAGCATACATAGGGTTAAACCTTGACACTCATATGTATGTCTGATAGCACTATTCAACAGTAAAAGTTTGGAGCTGACCTGATGATGGAGACCAAAGAAGGTCGAGGGAACTCGACAACTGAGTCTGTAAACTACCTCGTGTTTGGGCTTATATTATTCGTATTGACGAGACCTTTGCAACAGTGAAGGTTTGGAGCTGACCTGATGATGGAGACCAGAGAAGGTCTAGGGAGCTCGACAACTGAAAATGAAAACTACCTCGTGTTTGGGCTTATATTCTTCGTATCAATGAGAACTTTCTAGTTATGTGGATAGTGACCTATTCTTTTCACTGAAAAGCTGAAAATAAAAAACTTTTTTACAAAAAAATATAACCGACTTCCCAAAACACTAAAAAGCAAAAAAAAAAAACTAATTTTAGGTGCATCGGCCTAGAAGTCGGTGGCAAAATTAACTCAGGGACATCCATTAGACACCGACTTCTAGGCCGATGCACCTAAAATTAGTTTTTTTTTTGCTTTTTAGTGTTTTTTAATAAATATAACAAACTAGATCTATCCAATAAAATGTTAAAATTCAACCAATCCATCTCATTTCAACATTATTTTCTGATTAACAATATATGCTCTTGCCAAAATACTGTTTAGTTTTCTGCCTTATAAAACTCGTTTCGGGATAATCGTATATTAACCCAATTCCCTCATAATTCTGCAGTAAACGCTATTAACTTGCACTTGATAGGAATATTATTTTCTGATCAGTGAGACTTGATCAGTTGATCAAAATCAGGGCGTTTTTAATATCACAAGCAATAAAATATGCTAATGGTCGCTGCACACAGCGGGCGCGGCGCGACGGGACGGGACGGCGACGCGACGCTGAGCAGTTGTAATGTACTAGATATTACGGAGGCCGCCACACAGAGCCGTCCCGCTCGACGCGACGCGACGCGACGATCTAGTACATTATGTCGCGTCGCCGTCCCGTCCCGCCGCGCCCCGCCCGCTGTGTGCAGCGACCATTATGAATCCAATAATGGGTTTATAGTTAATTCAGTCTTATGTATAAAGCTTTTAGATTTTAAATTGTTTTGTGACTTCTTATTTTATTATACGAGTATGCTTATTTACTAGGCATAGTTTTATTAACCTCCCTTGGAATTAAAGCTCTGTGTTTGGGTACTTATAGGCAAATATTATATTCAATAGGTATCCCGCTTTTCAATTAGATGATTGGATTACATTGTTCTTAAATTATTCAGAATTATGATGTCTTCCTTGTTCCCGCATAATCCCATTGACATTCAAATAATCTATTTCCGAAAACATGGTTTGTTTAATAAAATAATATAGGTATTTTGCCATCTGTACCATAAAACGAGTGTAGGATTCAAAACACGTAATGGATTGTAATTTAGCGTATTTCAAGTACAGGCATAATATCTGTTAACGTGGTAACAAAATAAGCAGTTTACTAAAAGGGTTGGTTCTCGAAGCGGTAAATTTTTGTTTAGGGAAATCAGTTGGCGGAATAACATAAAATTAAACGCTTACTTTGGGAGTATTCGCACCAACCCGCACTCAATAAATTGGGACCTTCTGTTTTACATAAATTGGCACTTTACAGTTTTGAACACCATTATTTTCCATAGGATATTGAGGGGAAATGCTGTCATAAATAATATGAAATAACTGTTGGATTCACGATAACAGGATATGTAAATTCAGTCGTGAGGATGGTAATGAAAACTGCTGGTAATGAAATCACGGTTACTGGGGAATGAGGAAGTAATCAATTATACAATATATGGCATTATTGCATACATATGTTATGGGATTTGCTTAAGGGACCTGTGAGTATATAAATATACCTAAACTGATATGTAGACAAGTATGTGTACCAGCTATAGGACCCTGGATTCGTGCTGCCATAGGAAAACTCTCAATACTAGTAAATCAAAGCCAGAACTGAATCCAACATACATCATACTCAGCAACAGATTTACCAACTGCTCTACTAAAACAATTTTTCAGAATCCCTAATAACATTAATCTAAGTTTCCACTTCGATCTCTTCTTCATCCTCCATATTTTACCTCCATGGCTTTATCAGATATTCAAACTATTCATTATACAAGCACAAATACTATTGAACACTAAGCTTAAGCTTAAGCCTTAACGGTAGGATCCCTTTAACTTGGATATATTAAGCTAATTATATAATATTTGAGGTTTGCCTTTGATCCCTAAGAGATTTAGATATCTCTGATTGGTTACTTACTAAGCCACTGAAACTCAGTCTGTGGTAATCATGTCAAAGCATTCACAATAGCGGATTTAGCCTTGATTCCAAGCACCATCGCACGAATCATTTGTTAACAGTGCTTTGTTGCTAATTTTGTAAAAAAGCCTGTACGATGAACCGGTATCATATCGGACGTAAAAATCGAGCGATAATGGTCTCTGCACACAGCGGGCGCGGCGCGGCGAGACGGGACGGTGACGCGACACGATGTACTAGATCGTCGCGTCGCGTCGCGCCGAGCGGGACGGCTCTGTGTGATGTCGTCCGTAATATCTAGTACATTACAACTGTGTGCAGACACCATTAATACGCAAGTATAAAAGCAGTCCAATGTAAGGATTACGTCACAACAATTGGTAACAGTCTGTCTGGTAATAAAAATAAAATACGATCATTAATCAAACTGGTAAGCGTAGTGATTAAATCTTTTTCACGTTTAGGTCTTGTCTTTATAAATCGTTTTTTTATGTGTTGTACATAATGGCTAGTAAAAAAACAATAACTCTTAATGACACGAAATAAATAAATAAATCTTTCGAAAACTAACCTTGGAAACTAATAAATAATTCAATGTCAATGTAGTAAAATAATTTACATTATTCTGAATTAATACTGTCGTAACTAAGAATTCTTTAGAATTTGGCTTTACTTATAAGTAAATATATTCCATCTAGCTTATCTTCTAAAAAAAACTTATTCTTCGTCATAATTCATAGATTATTTATTATTTACTAAAAATCGATTTTATCAAAAGCAACTGAAACTTCGTCATTGACTATTGACATAAAAGAGACTCATCTATAACATCAATATCTATCTTAAAAATTTCTAGACCAAAACTTGTATCGTAAAAAAGATCGCGACTTTTGATTGAGTCACGCAAAAACTTTTTAATGATGAAGAAGACAAATTATTTCGACACGACCAAGGTGGTGGAAAAAATTATAAAAAATAATATTATGAGCACTCGGCTTAGCATTAAATTCTTTAAAAAAGTTCTAGTTTCTCAGATTGAAGAAATCTGTACCTCAATACATACAAATAATATTACATAGAGGAAAAAATACTAATATATATTTTGTACCGCAAAAGCTCTGACAGTACTGAAACTGGTGACACAAGTTTTATTTAGCTACGGAAAGTAGTATCCACAGAACGTGGGTAAAACCGCTAGAAAAGCTATTTTTTTATGTTTGCCCGTTAAAATACTACATATACATAATACCTATGAACTTTTGCATTTTTAACGAAAATCTGTGAGTGAAATTCAATTAAGTTTTGGGATTCATACCCGTACTAGTAGCGTAACTAAGTACCAAGTAATTGATCGATTGGATAGTTTTTCAACTGAAACGTACATAATCTATTATGTGCTAAAATTGTAAAGTATACCTGTTTAATTAAAAAATCGGTTACGTTTCATTACAGAAGTAAGTACCCAAGCATTTTATTTATACGGTCCCTGATCTTTCAGAGGGTTATAACCCTCGAGGCGTTCCGGGAGATCTTATAATCTTTTAATTAGGGAATCCTCATTAACCCGAAGTTTATTGATTCTAGATCAATTAACAACATTAATCTCTGTCCTTGGGACAAGAAATATTGGAAAGATTAATATTATAAATGAGAAATCGATTTTTTATGCTTTCATGAAAGTACGCCTTCAAAAATCTGCTTCTTGGTACCCACACATACATATACGACCCACTTAGATCCAGATTTTAGGTAAGCACAATTGCTTATGCCAAAATACTACCATCCGTATTCCATACCAATTGTTTCTTGTCTAAAGGAACCGCATTAATCTTCCACACGAAGTGACGACTTCTCTATAGGAAACAGTTACCTGGTCCGTGTAAAATACTACTCGAAGTAGTTGGAGCGCTATACGAGTGGGATGTTCAGTTTACACTCGCTGGCTTCAGCACAAAGAACTTGATACTGAAGCGAAGATAGGGGCCTGATCAATAGGAAAGCTTTATCAGTGTGATACGTGGAGGGAAAAGTTTAAATTAAGGAAGAATGCAGTAAAAAAAAATAGTTTGCCGAATTTTATAACTCTTTCCCCCGAGTTAGGCGTCCAGAGGCGAGTACTTTCTGTTTACGGATAAGTGATATACCTATGTGGCTTCCTATTTTTTAAATAATATTCATAAACGAAACTGTGGACTCAAGTATATTCTCTACGTCACAAACCCTAAAAGCTTTGTCTCTTTACAATATTATCACAGAAGCGTTGAAAACATGTTAAACATCCTATTTAAAATTTTAACATCCTATTTAAAATTTTAACATCCTATTTTATACCCATTTTCTTTGCAAAATAAACGATTTGAGAGTAAATTGAACAGCAGGACGGTAGACAATTGACCTCTCTTCTTTTCTATTATAGCTCTGTACATAAATGTAAACACGTGTAATGTTACAGACTGAAAAGGAATGTTTCAAAGCGATTGCAAATAAAGTATTGAACACTGTTGTTTTAGTTGAAAACAAGCGTAGGCGCGTGGTTACAGATGCATTGTATCGGGCACGTGTTTCTTTGTAATGCCTGACATCAAACCACACCTTCGGTCTAGCGGTCGCAAAACATAGCTGCTATGCAAGAGGTCTCGTGTTCAAATCCCACTTCGTGCCGCTTTGTGGGTTTTAAGAGAGTTCTACAATGTAAGTATGTAAATGTCGGTCCTAAAGGATTATGTATAACTAGGGAATAGAGAATTAATGTGTGTATGTCCAAATCCTTGTGCTCTATAAAATGCTGGTTGATTCCTTTAAGAAGAAATATGTAAGTTTCTTAGAAATAAAGAAAAAAAAATTGTATGTGTATTCATAATTTTCTTTGACGTTTTGTTTACCTCAATCGGGGACATTAAACAAAAACTGAAAATATAAACGGCGTGAATCTAATTAATAACTCCCAATTACAAATAATTTAATCCGCAAACATTTTAAATACGTTCATGAATGCTTTGAACCTTTCCCAGTTTTAATTTAAGTGGGCAAAGTCGTCCAAGGTCGCACCAAACGTTTGCTTTGCTAACCGTATTTAATGTTTAAACCCAAATATAGCCAGACTGAGTTTTGGAGCAATTTTTAGTACTTCTGTTTGGAAACTGACGTGGTAACTCGGGCTCAAAAACAACTGGAAAGTGGTCTAATTCTGGGTTGTACTGGTTCCGTATCGTGGAAATAAATCATTTTGACAGATTAATTTTAACATTAGTTGTTTTTAAAATCAGTCACAAACCATGATTACAATTTGCTAAAAGAAATAGTTACATATTGTATGGTGCCGCGTAAGTTTCACATATTACAAAACATATTCATCTTTTGCATTTTCCATGTGGTTCTATTTACCTAGCAGCTGCTGTCCACGGAACTCCAAAATATCTTCATGTAGGCACAATTTTATGATGTCTGAATTTTTAGTTAGTACCTACCTACTGTATTTCAGAAGATGAAAAAACTTTTTTCTGTTGCCGAGAGATTTTTTTTAATCTTTTTTAATCTGCGGTCAGTTTGGTCTTCTAACCAAATGTTAATAGTTTTAATTAGTACTGACGTGCTATCCACAGAGTTCTGTGATTTTTTTTTTATCTTTTTGGCTTGAAGTTTTTACTGCTCACTGTGCTTGAGGTTTTTAATGTGTATTTGTTTTTGAAACAAAATGAACGCTATGAGCTAGAGCTTATCTTGCTTAGAGGCTAGATCTTGTGTCTTAATTTGCTTATGTGATACCTTCATCTACGAAGCTTTAATTAAAAAAAATAACGAGTCAGTTCTTTAGCATGTAATAAGGTTTAATATACCTTAATTACAGTAACTAAGTATTACTTATTTAAGTGAAACATAACTAACCTATTTTAAACCACACAATTTTCTGTCAAACAAAACGCGATTAACTCCTGCATGGAAACAAAACACAATCATTCTTATTTGCCAAAGGCGAAAATAGACTGAAATGATTCACTTCTGGTCCAACTCAAGATAACACGTAACGACTTAACTCTCAGTACATAATGAAATAATAGTTACCTACATACCGGTTGTTTTTATGTACTGTACTAAATGTTGATGTAAAAACTGCTTCATGGACTGGTTTACGAGATCGTAAACGTATAATTAAAGACACGATGAGTTCATTACGTCATTATTTGTTTAATACATGTTATTTGTGTAGTCTCCTGATAATGTAAATCTTGTTGAGTGACGAAAGCACGATGGATGTAGTGGAAAAGTGATCAGATATTTTGTCTTGCATTGCGGGTTCAAAAATTGCTTAGGACAAATTAATAATTTCTAATTATAATAAATTCTATGTTCAATACATAGAATTGTTAAGAATGTCAAATATTGAGTCTATTTAAAAATAATAAGGAGTTATAGAAATCGAAATGAACTCATTAAAGCCTTGCCCAAACACCTACTAAGTGATGTTGGTATACATTTCACCAGCGTCCCTCCACATCTTTCAATTATTAATAATAGGAAATGCAAATTCAAAACAACATATTTTCAAGCATACGCGCATATAATTAAACTCGACTTCAATTAAACTTTCCCAATTAACTACGAAGAAAAGTTTGACCTGGAAACCTGAATGAGTCGGCGATACAGATGTTTAAAGCCAGTGATTGATTCTAGCTATTGTGGAACTTTATTTCTTGTATTCAGATTCTGTCTGACAAGTTGCGTAGTCATTCTGTTGAGATTTTTTTCTAGAAGCCAAAGTAATAGAATTTTGGTACAATGTGTTTTGTGTTACAGTCAGAGTTAAATAGGTATATAAAATTTGAACTATAAATTGATAACTATACATGTAATAAAAAAAAAAACTTTCACTTACATAAATAAAAAGATTAAACATTTACAATAAAAAAAATGGATAAAAAGTCCCAAACAATCAAGATAATTGTTGAAAAATTTGCAAATATACCTGCAAAGCAATCGCTTTGATGACAAACAGAAAACAGTGAAATAAAATAACAAAGTTAATAAAACTAGTAAAATAACCAAAAATAAAGTTGAAATAGTGAAGCGTTTGGTTCGCTGAAGTCTACAGTGCACTTGACGTTGCAGGCTTGTTTTTAGCAAAACTATCTATAATGGAATTTGGAATGGCATTTTTTGGAAGATACTAAATAAACTTTGAGGATAATTAAAACTCGTAAGTTTATTTACAACCAAGTATTCCTTCGTAGTACACTAGATTTCAAACTTAAAAATATTCCTAATAAGAATCAAGCCATTAAATAACCTTGAAAGGATTGTGAATAAATCGAGTTAAAAAACGACATCTTTTAAAGTCCAAAAACAGTGTGATTGGTCAGTTTGGGCTCTCTTAGATATATACCTCTCACTTATATCGTATAATGGAGTATAATAGGCCTCATTTTGTTCCTTCACTCGAATCCATTCCACTAAGAGGCCTGTAAAGTATCCCTTAGTACGAAACTTGATGGTAATTTCATCGAAATTTATGGAATAGTCTACTCTGGCTTGATATTAGTGAAAATATACGTTTATGGAAAGTGAGAACTGAATAATTACTACGTATCTTTACCAAGGCGAAGAATTTATCAGAAATCATGAACTGCGTTACTTAGTTATTATGTTGTGTTTATAAAGACCTTCAAAATACGCAACTAAAAAACCTAATCCTGTCCTCGTAGGTAATAAAAGTTAAAAAAAAGTAGAAAACAGTATCAACGAGGCACTGCCTGTATTCACAAGTTTTATTTTTTCATGAAAACCTAAGTAATCCGATCGAGGAACTCCACACTTTCCTTCATAACTCCAATTCTTAAAATAGTGAAGAGGCTTATGTGGGAAAAATTCCGTTCTATTTTGAGATATTCCTACTTTTTGTAATGGAGGATAAAGTAGGTAAAATTCCAGTTTTTCGTCCACAATTGTTAGAACTTAATATCTTTGAAGTGACCAGTATTTCTCAAGGTTGAGTCTAGTTTATTAATGGAGACGCAAAAATAATAGATTCCTCTATTCAATGTCGACAGAATGGAAAAATACACTTACTAAACTAACTGACGTCTATTTGCAAAAGTTTAAATCGATATTGTTTGGAATCGCACAGATATTAATGGAAGCGTCAATGAAATGTTTCGGAAAGTAAACTTAGCGCTCTTGCAAACTACAGTCTAAATAGTTGGCCGACAGTTGACCGTTATTTGACAAATTAATAATTTTTGTTTCCAATCAAAGTTTTTGGTCTATCTGATACCGGTTGAATATCTGATCTTTGTAATGTGCGTACCACTATTCATCTTCATACTGGTTTATGAGCCCGAACAAACTATCGGCCAACTAAAAGTTCGTGGTGTGTGAGAGCTCTTATACCTACTCATGTTTATATGAATGAAATCGGATGTTATTGAACGATCGCGTGGAACTTTCAATGTGCAGAATTTTGTAGCATTCCTTTCATGATGAAATTTTAAGCGTTCTTTGCTCACCACAACAAATTATGGAATGTTTTTATTTTGGAACTCATCTGACTTACGTAAGTTGGAAATATTATAAAGCTAAAGAGTTTGTTTGTTTGAACGCGCTAATCTCAGGAACTACTGGTCCGATTTGAAAATTTCTTTCAGTGTTAGATAGCCCATTTATAGAGGAAGGCTATAGGTTACTTTTTATCCCGGTACGGGAAGTAGTTCCCACGGGATGTGGGTGAAACCGCTGGCAGAAGCTAGTATTGAATATTAATTAATTAATTATGGAATACTGATATTTTAACAATAACGCAACATGGAACTACTTTCTGCTACTTCTATATTCTTGACTATTTAACAATAATACACAAGTTACTGAATATATTGTTTATTTTTTTATCACTCTGTGTATTATTATATCGAATGCGGTGGCTAGGACAAAGTAACATATTATTACCGACGTATAGCAAACTACGATACAATATCTAATTCGCAAAACTAACATATTTATGCGCTAAGGTGCATACATTTTTACTTTCACCGTATCCAATAGAAAGTTTTGAATCTCCAAAGCCACTTCGTTCACTACATAAACTATGTATCCCCGGGAGCAAAGTTGAAAACTCTTACCTGCCATTTCATCGCAACTTTTACATTTTGTGACCTTTTAATACTGAAAATCTAGGACACTTACCATAAGTTTATAGGATATATTCCTACTTTATTTTTCAGAAAGATTTGTCTTGAGAGTTACATTAGTTTTTGTGAATAGATAAGCCATTTCATCAGGCCTTTGACGAATTTTAAAAAATGCAATAAGTAACGAAACTAGAAATATTGTTAGGAACACACACATAAAACTTAATGTTCTTTCCCATAATAACAGTATGATATAATGATGTGTGTGATATATAATGATGTATAAAGCAGAACCAAATTCAGAACCTCCTCCTTTTTGGGAAGTCTGTTGAAAACGCAATTATATTAGGGGTTAAAGTATGAAATTGCCGTTTTATTCTAGTAGGTTTTTGAATTGCCATAGAGTCTTCATGGTTTGAGGTTTTCGAATGAAACTTTTTTCACGTGGTTTCTGTGATGTTCTTCTTTTAAAAAATGTGAAACATTTGATTATCGATGTTCAATTGTTTTTGTTATTCAACTTAAACAAGAAAGATGGACACTGCGAAAATTTGAGTAATTTTTGAATATGAGTTCCGACGCGGAAGTAAACGGCAGAAACAGCCCGCAATATCAATGCTGCATTTGAAGAGGTGTCTGCTAATGAACGCACCGTGCGATTTTGGATTAAACGCTTTCGTGGTGGAAACTTCGACTTGAAGAACGAGCCATGAAAAAGACCGCCTGACAGGTGATTAACGAGAAATTAAGAGAGACGGCGAACGCCGATCCTAGTCAAACTACCCAGATACCCAGCCGAAGACGAATAATGTTGAAAAAATTAGCAGTAAAACAGCCACGACTCATGAATCGACCTTCACCGTTATTGCTCCATGACAACGCGAGGCCTCATACAGCAAAAGAAACCGTTTTAACTCTTCAGGAACTGCAGTTGGAAACTATTCGTCTTCCTCCATATTCGCCAGACCTTGCTCTAACGGACGACCATTTTTTTTTGTGATTTGGACAATTATCTGCGTCACAAGAAGTTTCTTCCCAGGAGGCAGATCAAAATTCTTTCACACAGTTTGTGCAGTCTAGATCCTCAGAGTTCTATCGTAACGGCATAAATGACCTTCTTATTAGATGGCCGCAATGTATAGATAATAATGGCAACTATTTTGATTATATAAGTTTGTTAAAAATTAAAAAAAATTACAATTTAGATTTTCAGTACAAATCGGCAATTTCATACTTTAACCCCTATTATTTTAAAATGTAAAAATAATGATCTACCTAACATGAAAAATACAATATAAAAACATACATAACACATTTATTCTTTATTCCACTGAAATTCATCTCCACGTTACTGTAATAAGTTTATTTTAAGACATAGTGAATAGTTGCTAGCTCAGTTTCTCAGAACTAAATCTGCTGAACTAAGAAGTCACGCGTTTCTCTAAAGACTAATAAACCGTCACCTGCTGAACTAACAGTATTTTTTAAGACTAGTAGTGATCTGCGGTTTTACTTCCTTAAATAGTTGCTCAAAGTCAACTTTCACCACTTTCTTGTTACTCATAACATATGAAAATGCATTCGGGCGAATCTTCCCCCAAAATTTGACCAAAGGGTACTTCTCGCCCTCGGGCCAGATTTGGAGTTGGCTAGATGTCCCCCAAACCTAAATAAACTATGTAGTCTTATTGCCTTCTTAAAAAATTAGTCTAATATATTTTTACAAATATTTAGACTAATTAATTTTACTAATATACATTTCAAACATATTTTCTGAATCCAACCGGCCAGTTCTAAAAATCTGTGATTTAAACCAAGAAACCAAACTTACTTTCCAGCTTTATATTGTAGTAGCTTTAAAATAACACATTACTGGCTAAATCACGCTATTTCACAAGATTTCATAGAATGTTCACTGATCATCCGGTGCCTAATGGAACTACAGCACGCACCCTCATAAAAAACATCCTCTGTATAAAACTATCTCTTTACTGTCAACTCACCTATAGAAGTTCAAAAGTTGCACATACAGCTCATCAACCTACCAATCTGTAAAAATTTTTCATCAGATTTTCAACCTTAACAAAATAGTGGAAAGTTAATATTCGATTGCGGTTGAACTGCTAACATCTCTACCATGAAATCGTTACAAACAAACAAAAGTCCTGTCTAACATACTGATAGATAATCGATTGTACAATAGCGCCCCCTAGAGACCAATAACTGACGGGACCGTTGCCCCGTAATGGGTCAGACGTGGACAGTTCGATTCGGGAAATTCCTCTCCATTATTTGTCATAATTTGGGCGGTATTTATATGTTCGAAATACCTTCGTTGTTACAATTGCGGTTGTGGCTTCGATTTCCTGTAGATGCCAGGTATTTATGGGGCATAAATCGGTATTATATATTATATCCGAGTGATTGGATTGTCTTTAATAATTAATTTTGCATCCAATCATGTATTTTGCGTTGTCATCAAACTAAAGAATTTGTTTGTTTGGTTAAACACACCAACGTCAAGAACTACTAAAACATCTAAGTAGTCAGTATTAGATAGCCTATTTATCGAGGAAGGTTTTATTCTATTTTTTATCTGAGTGTGCGAAGTATTTCCTGCGGGACGCATTTGGAACTGCGGGCATTAAGGTTACATGTAAACTTGTGCTACACAAGGTTCTGTAATGTCAGAAGCTTAGGTTTTGAATTCTGTTGACTAAAACTAACAAAATTCTAATTTAAACGTATTTTAACATTTTACACACACATTGCCTTAGGGCTAAGTCTTATAACGTCACCTGACACGCTATACGGGTACAAAAAAAACTTAGTACAAATGTTTGTTTAAGCATTGTAACGTCTAAACGGTTACAAAGTCTCGTCTGATGGACGTTGGATTTGTTTTTTGGTCTGATAGCCATTGAAAAATCATAACTCGTGTATAATTATAGTATCTGAGAATCTGTAGGTACAAAATAGGTTCTTAGATAAAATAATCAATGTCCTAAGTCAATGTCAAAATGTAGTAAAGATATCATTTTCACAAAACGATGTAAATATATTCAAAATATTTAAATTATTTCGATCCATATAATAACTAGGCACCTAATGAATTATGTTAATTATTTTTAATATTTAATGATGTATTCTGAAACATCAAAGGACGATACAGTCGACAGAGATGTATTCAAATTAAATGTTAAGAATAAAATTGTCATTTGCAGTACATATAAAAATATTCATTTTTGCTCAGACAAAAGTGACGTCAAACAGCTATGAAAAGAGCGCGTATAATATACACGACACTTTTTTTAACTGAAATAAAACCAATTGCGGGGGAAATGGAATACTTGATTGCAAGGATCTTTTTTATATAAGAAAGAAAGAAGAAAGAAAGAAAAACCATTTATTTACACACACAAATGACGCAGAAAACAAACACACAAATACAAACAAATAAATCTAGGGACAAAACAAACAGTAAACAAAAAAAATAAAATCGCTGCAGCTGCGTCACTTATGCGTGAAAAGGGGCAGCGCTCAGCATAAATGCTGTGTCTCGCACACGCAGGCACGAGACAACAGCGCTGGTTTTCAGCGCTGACCCACCACATGTCATACTTTAATTGTTTAGTTGTAACGTCAACAATTTGTAAATGTTTGCACGCCGAATGGCACTTAACAACAGAAGTTTTTGATGTAATACCGACAGTTTCTAGAGGGAACTCCTTCTCAAACTTGGATAAAACATATCTAACATTGTACTGTAATATATTATTATAATCTATGTAGGTATATTACTGCCACCAAAATCCATTTAGTACTTTTGCATGTAAGAGGAACAAATATCCAAACATGCAAACTGTCGCGTTTATAATAGGTATCAATAGGATTATAACACAGATTAAATACCCATGTCCGTCCGTCCATATGTCCACGGAATTTGCCAACAGTGACATGTTAATGGCCTCCAACGATTGGTTAAAAGCATTCAGGACCGACTCGTTTAAGTGAGGAAATGAGCCAATATATAACATTTTAATTAAATGCCCATTTAATTGGATTCGGAAGTGTATTAGGGTTTGACGGCCCTTTTATAATTGGTGCTTTATTTTGTTACCGGTCATTGGCTCCGAAACTCCGAAGTCGGCGTAGGTACGTTTCATTGATGTCAATTTTTATTTTGAAGTATCATTCAGCATTATTATTTCTTTAATATCTATCCCAACTACGTTGGAACAGGCTTAAAGTATATGAGATGCAGCTGAATATCGGTGTAGTATACTGTCTATGAGATGACTGCCTACTTAACTAAATTACCTAGGCAACCCGATACCCATCTATACTATTTATTATTATAAAGCTGAAGAGTTTGTTTGTTTGTTTGTTTGAACGCGCTAATCTCAGGAACTACTGGTCCGATTTGAAAATTTCTTTCAGTGTTAGATAGCCCATTTATCGAGGAAGGCTATAGGCTACTTTTTATTCCGGTACGGGAAGTAGTTCTCACGGGATGCGGGTGAAACCGCTGGCAGAAGCTAGTTCTCAATGCCAGAAATGGGTATCTACCATTATCAATCTAAGGTGGAATACAATATCCCATCAATTAAATAGTTATTCCACTTTCCACCAAGGTCCAAAGATTAATAAACAAAATTCGTCATTTATTGCTTTGTTTTTTACCTGAAAATAAAACTTCAATTCAATTAACGTTTGGTATAAAACTGTAATAAAAGAAGCTCATTTGCAAATGAAGATCCATCATGACAGCACACCTACACTATAAAACTTTGATAGTGCTCCAAATAAGATACAAATTACAAAATAAAAGTCGTAAACTTTTCAGGGAAGGTTTCCATTCTTTTAGGACGTATATTAAAGAAAAATATTTTTCTTATTTTTCTTTTTTGTCACACATTTTTTTTTTTGTCATAATAAAGACACAAATGTTTTGACACGAAATCATTTTCCAGCGCTCCTTTGGCTACTACTCTGGACATGCCAAGTTTACTATATTTTAATTAGTTCGATAGGTCTCTTCAGACTAAACCTTTTAATTTTATAAAATGTGAAAATAACCCTATTTACCTTCCACGGAAAAAACTACCACGTAATCTTTTTATTCTGTTGCAGAAAGTATTATTCCTGAAACGTGGGGGGAAATCCTTACTAATATTATAAATGCGAAAGTAACTCTGTCTGTCTGTCTGTCTGTATGTCTGTCTGTCTGTCTGTCTGTCTGTCTGTCTGTCTTTTCTTCACGCCTAAACTACTGAAATTTGTGTGAAATTTGGTACAGACATAGTTTGAAACTTGAGAAAGGACATAGGATAGTTTTTATTACAAAAAAAAAATTAAAATAAAATTATTCCGGACATATAGCGCCATCTATTGGTCAAATCAAAAATCTGCTGGTAGTCACTATTCCACGCGAACGAAGTTGCGGGCAAAAGCTAGTAGTATATAATTTTGTATGTAAAATGTGTAAATAGTAATAGCTGGTACACATTACATAATCATGTTACGCTTGAATACTTTTACAGCGAACAGAAACAACCAGTATTCACCATTATAATTTACATCTGCATCGGAGAAAAACATAGTCATTAGATCTTCAAACTGAAGCTTACGCATTTTCCTATAACAACTATCCAGTTAGAGAGTGCATTGAAAGAGTATGCAGTAGTGACGATAATTGCATACAAGTGTGACGCATGATACTGCCTCGCTATTCATAGACGACCTTCGTACCGACTGAAAAAAGAAATGTGACTAAGCGTTACACGTTTCAGTTTCGTTATCAGTACCGATGAGGCTTAAGGCACTATGAACGGAATTTCTGCAAATTTTTCTCAATATCCATTTGAATTTGGCAATTTTCAAAAATGGGGTATGAATATCAGGCTATATAAAAATATTCACAGGGTAAAATAGAGATATTAATTTGCATAAATATTGAGAACTGGTGATAGGAAATGTCAGTCTTATTTCTACGCCCTTATAGAAATTTCAATGTTCTAAAATACATGTGAAAACGATCGTAATGTATTTTATGCATTGATCCCTAATTTACACAAATCAAATTCAGATCTCAATACGATGAAAAGGGACAAAGCTTCACAAAATGCTATTTCGTTCAGAACGAATATATTTTCTCTCGTCTTTGTATACCTAATAAATAATAGACTGAAGCAGTTTGTAAATCAAACAGGATTTCAGTTCAAAAACCTTGTCAAACGTGTTCAAATATTGGGTACGGTCCCGTACAATGTAAACTTTTGTGCAACAATACAATATTATGAAGATGTATTTTTCTTGAAAAGATAAACAGAACAACGAACGTAAAAGAACTCACATCATCAGATATTCAATGCACCCTGATATGCTAAAGAAAAATAATACAAAAAATCATTATCCACACTTAAAACAGTAAGTAGCAATTACATTGTAGCTGCTAAACCAACACATCAGACGCCTCTTCTAATTTGTGTCTACCGTTAATACTTTAATTGTAAAAGTTACTATTATTATTTCTAACTTTTCCTTTCAACAATAATACCATATTACAATTACAACAGACATAATAAAACCTTTGTATAATTCTCGCAAAACTCAATGGTGAACTGCAATTTAATTTCGCATAATTTTACGTATTATGCATGCAAAATGTTTCCCGGTTCGAGTTACAAGTAACTCTAAACACAAATTCAATAAATATATCTCTGAATTCTGGAACAACACTGTTTGACGTCTGTTTGATATAATATATACTTTTGGTTCACATTCAGAGGATATATGATAATGTTTATCATTGAACGTCCCATTGGACTTTACGGTCGACCCTTTCATAAACGATAAGGGTATAAATATTCGAACAGATAACAAACTGTATGTTGAATTATTTAGTAATCAAATGTAAATACCCCAGGAAGTTCTTATTTACCGAACACATTTATTGAAGTTTCACATATGCGCGATGCCTCTCTTACCTTAAGCGAGATGATAGAAAGAAAAACTACAATCTACAGGCAACTAGAATCAAACTTAGTTATAATTTTGACGTTCATAAGTGCTTGTAAAGGCCTAAATGAAATAAATGATTTGACTTTGACTTTGACTTTGAAAAAAACTATAGTAGATGAAAAAAAAATATAGTACTTATTTCATAATATTGTTTTTTTCCGAAAGTCAATAGGTATAATTTTTCTCGGTAAACCGTTGATTGATTTACACGTATTTCGTGTATAAATAAATGGACTTGAAATTAATTTATTTATCGACATTTCTCTGAACTTCTGTTTACGTATAAAATTTTGATTTCCAAATACCTTCCTATAAATATTCTGTTTTGTAGAGTTTCAATTAAAGTAGTTGCCTACGCAACCGTATTTTCGGATTAAATTATTACTTCAAAAATCAAATCAAAGTTTATTTTTAAACCCATAGAAATTCGTAATCAATGGATCCTAAATAGAATAACAATTTAAAATACTTATTTATTTGTAAAATTTAACTTTAAAGCGCTGAACAGATTCACGCACTACTGTTTTGGGAACATTTCAGTGACGTACAAAACAAGTCACTAAGGACTATACAGGTGCAGCTTTCTATGGACCTGAATAATCTTTAGAAATATGAGCACAAGCTGTTTAGATTGTAAAGCCGAATTTAATGCGGGTCAGTTGTCACTACTTGATGCTTTGGAGAGCACTAGATGCGACGAGGCCATTCAAAGGCACTCCGGGACATATAAAAACCCCCAAAACAATTCCCAATTCAAAAGAAACCTTATGAGCTTAATTATAAAGTTGACATTCCAATGCATTGCCTTATTTTCTCAGTAAATGTTTACGGTGTATCTTGGAAGGTGAAATATACGGTTATTTGATTATTGCTTTATGCCTGGGACATTGATAAATGAAAAATCCATGCTTGTTGGCTTTTGGGCCAGAATTTAGGAAGTATTTTTTTCTGCTGACCAGACTTTCTTGCGCTTGAGGTAGTTTTATTTATTAGCAGGTTTGTGTACTATATGATTTTAAAACACCACCATTCTTGTCAAATAATTGTAGGGCAATAAATGTCCAACTGTGTATAAATATTAAGTAGGCCACCGGTGTTCTTTCAGACATGGCTAAAAAGCATATCGCTTTAACCATTCGAACTTCTGGATCATAAGCTTAGGTACATGACAGTTCTAGGTCAGCTAACAAAATCATATTTATATAGAATTTCCTCCAGCTACAAAATTGGACAGTCAATACATGTTTGTACATACAAAGGAAACTCAATAAGCTATAACTCCCTGATATCGCAAATTCACTGCAGCACCGGATTAAATTCCTGAGTTGCATATTATTCAGATTTATAGGGGATCTAAACAGTAGACCGTGGCAATTTATTAACAAATTGCAATGGTGTGCAATGACCTGGAATTATGACGTCATCAGTGTATGGGAACCATTGAGAACGAAATGGTAACGCAAAATCTCCTAACTTCGTACTTTCAAAGCGCGGCAATGCGGGTGTTCGGGGAACGAGGAAAGTTAGGTACTAGCTCGACCCTCATACGTCTTCTTTGGAACCCAGCCGTTTTTTTTCAAACCAAATCACCAATAAACCAAGACCAATCTTTGACAGATGTCACAAGGAGCCCGAACGCCTCGTTAGTTTAATAATAACTGATTGTTTTGGTCACGCCTACCGTACATTACTTTACCTAGATAGGTCAAGTAAGTGAGGCAGGTGTCTTATGGCATCTCCGCTCATTTTCCTTCCTCCGTGATAGGCACGTAGATAATACTGGCACGTAGGAGTGTAATTGATAGCTGGAGTAGGTTTTTTATATTATTTGTTCCTTGTTTTATTTGTGATTAGTGTAGCACGAAGCAGTCGTTACTTGGTAGCTTGGTAGTAATCATATTAAGATTTTTTAACTAAAGATTTTAGATAGTAGCTTTTGCTGTAGTGTTTGACTTTAGAATAGTTTTAAAGATCGGCCAATTTTCAAGTTGAATTGTAGTAGAAATTCACGTATAATTCTTTGTGACATGATAACATAAAACGCCTTAACTTAATAATATCAAGTTTTCTAGGATCAGAAACGGTAATCTTATAAATTAAATTATGCCTTGATATTTAAGTTTATCTGAGCCTGTATCTAAGACTTAACAAATAAAACAGAATACTTAATGCCTACTTAAAAGCTACTAGAAATAAAGTAAGAAATACTTAAAAAGAACTTTCAGATCTCGAATGTTTTCCAGGAAACAACTTGGTACGGAACTGAGTTACTTGTGTAAATAAAAGCCTTACTTAAGGAGATCTAAACTACTTAGCTAAATATTTAATATTCAACTTATTTATTCTTAAAGGTCTTAGTCTTTATCAACTTTACCTAGCCAGCGAATGCTAAGGGCAATACCTATCAAAATTGTATAGGTCCAGTAAAATATTACTGAATTTTTCATTGAGAAATAGACTGCAAAACCTTAAGACGTCAACGTAATTTTAATATAATGTTTAAAAAAATAATGTAACTAATGTCCATGATCCAAAGTACCTAATGGTATTCTACAGCTGCTACATTTAATATTGGACGTATTTTACTTCAAAAAACTACTGATTTTGAGAAAATTTACACTTTGTACTTCTGAGTACCACTTTATCCAATTTCGGGAAGTCATATCTTCAGGAAGCAAGTGAAATTGCTTGAAAAACATATTATATTATTTTCACTATAAAACTAATAGGTTTATGTCACAAACATATTATATTATTTTTCACTATAAAGCTATATATTATAGTTTATGCCACTTATTGTCCAAGTTCAAAATGTTGCGTAAGAAACTATTCTCAAGATAGATCCAAAGATATCGTATTTCGATCAGCGTTGCAACCTGATGCAGCTGTAGGCGATAATCTAGGTGTATTGTAACGTCACTATATCTGTAGCTGTCAGCAGCCATATTGGATACTCACGTGTTGTGTAGGCGAACAAAACGGGATAGAAAAAAGTCAATGCTCTGAATTCGCTGTTAGTTGCATATAAAAAAAAACATAATGGGTAAAAGTGTGAATTTAGCAAAAATGGCCTGTTTGGTTAGTGCTATATGCAAAATGCGGTCTATGCATAATTCTAGGTACCTAGTTAGGGTAATCTGGTACCTAATTGAATATTGATTTTAATTAAAACAGTAATGTTTATCGACCAACTTCTTAATTCAAATTCTGTAGGTATAAGATAAGTATGATTTTATGGAATAGGTATACATTTTTCCTAAAATGTGAATGCTTCCTCCATTCAAAATGATCATAAATACAACTAAACCAGCAATTTCCAACATAAAATCGGATCAGAAAATCTTCGAACAAGAACCATAGATGTAATTCCGCATTGAGGGGTCAAGTTGTGAGAATGTTGATTTAATTCTACGAAGAGAGATAGTAGGATGGCTGAAATAAAAATAAATGGGGAACAACAGTATTTAAATTCATAAAATGTTCTTATTTACAAAATACAGCAACAACACCTGGTATCAAACGTGTCGACGCCGACAGTCGGACAGTGAAGTAATATACATAGATACAGAACCTCAAACACCAGCGAACCTCTATTTTTACCATGTACATTTTTCGAACCAAAATTAAAAAATCTAAATCAAACCCCCCAATGATTTACGACTCCCAAAATTCAACCCGTTCACTGCTCATATCAACGTCACTAACATTTGTCGCTCCAACTCGTACTCGTAAAAGTGTATTGATATTTTACGATCGAACCTGAACTACGTCATACGGCGATTGGAGGGTTGTTCACTTGTTTACTTTGTAGACTATTTGTAGTAAACTTAACGTAGGAATAGGGTTAGTTTGTGGGTTTTCATTTTATTGTTGAAGTTTACGTAGGAAATTATGTACAATTATTTTATTAGAGTAAACTGTTGCGACGATACGGAACTCGTTAATCATAGTAAACCATTGCACGGATGCAAATCAACAGCTTGTATTTATTATTAACCGCATTAGTTTTGTCGAATTATGACAAGCCAGAAAAGTAATTACAAGGTATTAAAAAATCGAAAAAGCTTAGATCGTTTTTAGTCGCATGTGCAAAAACTATCTTAATCTATGAAACCTAAAACCTGTAATTATCTACATGAATAACTATCTTAAAATCTTTTCTTTGAAGTGCTGATTGTATCTCTTCATTACAAGTTGACGTGACAACTTAATCAGTACAGAACATTTACACAACGACTGAGGTTAGGTCACCCCTCTGATTGATGGAGTCAGTATTGAATTATGACCTCAGCACGATGAGCCTCAGAGGTCAGTATTTTCGACTTCTGCGTTTGGACGTTGACCACAGTCCACCAGGACTGCGTAAATGGCTAAGGCGAGGTTCTACCAATGTGTGGCACTGTGCGACACACAAATGTTTCTTCTCGTCTACCCACACTTGCAAGTAGTAACAAATTGCATGTGAACTTTTTTAAGTCGTCCGCGAAAATGCACTCCTTGTACGCGAACACCATACTGACTCTGACAGTGGACTCGCGTCACATTTTTTTGTTCGCGAACAATCAATTTTGGTAGCCTCTCGTCATAGGGACTGATATAAGTAATCATTCGATAAATTAACTCAAGACAGTAGGTTTGGCAGCCAATTCGTAGCTATAGCCTATAGCAATTATGATCAGAATCGGTAATAAATTAGTGTAAGTTAAGACACATGCACCTACCTATTATCAAGTAGTTATAAAAATAACAAAGTAAAAATTAACATTTTTAAAGTGCCTACCTATCTCTGCTGATTATTAAAAAATAGATAAAAATCATAGCCAAAAACGAAAATTAAGAATATCAATTTGGACTTGTATAGAATATAAATAATTTATTATAAAATATTGAAAATAACTTCAGTAAATTCATAAAAATTTATGACTTATCGATATTCAAAAACTTTTCAAATAAATTTTTAAAATTCATTGAACACATTTATTCATCGATAGTATTGATATTGAAATTTTATTGGATTTTACCTACAATGACAAATAGTTCTGAATGTAGACTGAAAATCACTGGTTTGGATTTATTTCTAATTCAAATAAGCACGGATTGTTGCGATGAGAAAGGAAATACTTATTCATTAGCCAGATTCACGACAAAGCTTTGAATCGAATCATATTTGTGAAGGAATTTTTGCTTAATGCTTTTCTTACCTAAATTTCAGTAACTTTCTCATCTATCCTTACATGTATTAAATGTAAGAAATTTTCGGTGTAGAATTTATACTTCATTATTTCAGTTGTTGCAATTGGGATCGGTTTTTGGATGCCCAAGTTAAACAAATCCATTAGGTATTTTTTGGAGTCAGAATTCGTGTTAGTGACGTGTGGCGTATAGAACTAAAGTACCTAATACGTTTTGGGATAAATATAACTGAGCAGAGAGAATGGCCTATTTTAATTGTTTGTATAGTAGACCGCACATCGGTGGTAACTGTCATGTACCTTAACTCAATAGTAATAAGTACGATTTTCCTATAAAACTGTTACCACTGACCTGAAGTTGACTGGACTTATTATGAAATAGCATGACAACTGCTGTCATCGGTTGTCATTGAGTTTAATTAAAACGATAGTCAAGGCCCCTTACTCTACACTATAAGGGATTTTTTATTTCGATTTTCGTGCTTTTTATTTATTTTTCCTTGTTTTTTTTAGGACATCAAACATTTTTTACATGTTAGGTATTCTTCATTTTAAAAACTGATGGAGATTTAGAAAAAAATAAAATCTCTAACTATAATATCTAACTTTTAATAATTAAAAAGCCATCGCTAAGTGTGCTCTAATTAATAAGATTTTTTTACTTATCTAAGAAGTTAACGATTCTTAACTATTACTCATTCAAGCCACATTAATCAAATATCAAAATTGGAATGAACAAAGCATTAAGCTCCTATTTAATTGTATTATGCATGATTTACAAAGTAAAAAACCATTATTATTGTTCTCAAGGGAATCAAACACTTAAACGCTATTGTTTTCATTAGCCATCTGTTTTTATAATAGCAAAAGCTCAATCATTTTGATAAGACATTTAAAAAAAAACCATCTAATTGGAATAATAATTGCTATTTCTTATTTTGTGAAAGTATGTATCAAATAGAAATAAATACCTTCTCCTAGTGGATCTTCACTACTACGTTTGCTATCAGCTCACAAATATATAACAGACTTGTTCCAAACGTAAAAAGCTCAAGAATTATTATCATAACCACATTTATTAAACGACGTCTAATATTTGTCACCCTATCGTTTAACCGAAGACAAGCTCCTTCCAACATTTTCCCCAAATAATCCTGAGAAATGGTTACCCTATTTCTTCGGAACATTTGTACGAAAGTAGTCGATTAAGGTCGAGAACAATGTTATTCGGTTCAAAAGAGAATTTGTAAATTGCTAAATTAATAATGAAAATTGATGTAACTTTAGTTTGAAACCCTGAAGAATTTGTGCGTTGTTTCGCAATTATTACCCGACTGCCAAGACGGGTTATTTTGGATATCGATTCTTTATTATTCGCGGTGACGCCATCTTTAAATGATTACAATCGACAGCATTTTGTATACTTCATTTTGAATATCTAACCAATATTTCACAAGATCAAATATTCTTCATAAGTGCTCTATTGGTGACGTATGGCTAAATCAAACTGATTACCTCTAAAACAAAAATTAAATGGATTACTTAAGTGTGAAAATAAATCGTGAAGCTCTTGTTTATGTCCAACACGAAACAACTTTGGAAACTTTCGTCTGAAGATCTAAAACAGATAATTCTGTGAATACTTTGTATCGAAGGAGGCGTATTTGCAAACCTAGTCTAACATTTAATTTCTCCTAAGCGAATGCTCCAAGGACTATCATCTCCATTTCAATTATAATTCAAATTACCATACAATAAATAATGCATTGACGTTCGTAGTTATGGCTCGTTAATTTAATAAAACATTACCAACAGGTAATTTCGGCGTCGTATTTAGAAATACGATATTCGGCACTCCGCCTAACATTTCAATATAATTCCAGTTTAGTAATTATTCCTGAAAAGGTCATTCTGACGTGGCCTTTAGTTGAATGTTGATTTGTATTAATTATAAAGTCATAGTTTCAAAAATCAAACAAAAAATCATTTATTCAAACTTGGCTGCAAAACAGCACTTTTCACGTTAAAAAAATATACAAAATACAGCCCCCAAAACGCCCGCCTTTCACCACTTCCTACGAGTTTTTGCTGGGAAGAAGAAGTGGCGCAACAAACTCCCCAGCAACACAATATGTCGAGTTTAAGATACTATCTTAATTAAATGAGATTATTTGTTACGCTTCCACGCTGAAACTATTGAATTGATTTAGTATGTTGATAGGTAAGATTTTGGAATGGTTATAGGCTATAGATTTCAATCAGGTTTTCTAGGAAGTAGTATTCTTGGCTTGGAGCCGCAACCACGTGCAGCGATTAAGATTATTTATGCCCGCTACAAAATCACTTTGTTCCTCCTACAAAGGACCATACCAATGTTTTAAGTTATTGGCATTGAATTTTTCCGTAAACGGGTGGGCAGTCTAACTTTTCTAAGTTTGTATATACTTCTAAGTACCTATATCTTAGACACCATTGACTGTGTTTCGGATGGCACGTTAAACTGTAGGTCCCGGCTGTCATTGAACATCCTTGGCAGTCGTTACGGGTAGTCAGAAGCCCGTAAGTCTGACACCAGTCTAACCAAGGGGTATCGGGTTGCCCGGGTAACTGGGTTGAGAAGGTCAGATAGGCAGTCGCTTCTTGTAAAGCACTGGTACTCAGCTGAATCCGGTTAGACTGGAAGCCGACCCCAACATGGTTGGGAAAAAGGCTCGGAGGAGGATGATGGGTGGGCAGTCTCGAAATAAAAGAAGTGTTGAAGGAAAAGTAATTTAATTCCACTAACTTATCTTTCTTCAATTTGGTTTAAAAAATAAAAGAAGCATTTAATCGTCTGCGTAAAAGCTATTATCAATTATTTTAATCTGAAATTACATTTAAACTAACATACAGGGTTTTATTTTTAAAGCAATTCATTTATGTTTTTAATTTGATAGAAAAACAAAACAAAATAAAAAGCGAACTTAATGCTCTTTTTAATTAAAAGAAGTATTCCATTTCTTTTGACTGAACTTTTATTTTTTAAGTAAATCTTTTTGTCTTTAATCACAAAAGATTATTTTAAAGCCAAGTACGTTTTCATATATTAATCTGAGAGCTGCCTTTCTTTGCTCTAGAATAAATTAATTAGGTTATAATTAATTAGTAAGCTGAGATATTAACTTTTTGATATGGATGATGAATTATCATAAATATTAATGCGTGTACGTCTTGCAAATTCATTTTTGCGCTAGTTTTTTTTTCAAAATTGACCAAAAATACATATAGTTTTTTTTTCATGGACTCGTGTTTTGCGGGCTATAAATTTGTCTGACTTCAAAGATGCTAATTTTAACCCGACTAGAATAACGAGACTGCGAATTGTTAATAATATTTGGAAATCGTATTTAACCTCCCATTTAACCGAGATTGTTGTCAGTGACATTTTAATCCACATAATAGTAGTTTCAATAATTAGTTTTGCTAATTCGTGTAAGACCAGTTTCTAATTGGCGGTAGGCCTATCTATTGATTGCTTAGGGGATTCTATACGAAAGATTAAATCTTGATAGAATTGGAAACTTTCAAACCTGTTTAGTATTATGTACGTAAGATAACTATCATAATCACAATCATGTCAGATTAATTAAACTAAAACTTATTTATGGTTTGCGTTTTTACATTAGGTTATCGTACACGGCTTTCATTTGTCCCTTTTTATTACATACTAGCCGTTTTCCCGCGGTTTACCCGCGTCCCGTGGTAACTACTGCCCGTACCGGGATAAAATATAGCCTATGTTACTCGTGGATAATGTAGCTTTCGAATGGTGAATGAATTTTTAAAAACGGTCCAGTAGTTTTTGAGCCTATTCATTACAACCAAACAAACAAACAAACAAAGTTTTTGATAGCTAATAGAACTTATTTTCACATCGATCCAAGTAACAACCAATTTAATATAGCGTAATTTAGTCGTTATTAACCTAAGTACTAACTTCACCACCACTACATTTCATTTATTTCGTACAGATACATACAGATTATATGTAGAGTTAAACAAAGATGGCCGCTGTGACGTCACAACAATCTGACAAGTAAATTAAAGTAAAGGAAATCTCCATAGGCGTCAAACCGCACATTTGCATAATAATTGCATGTCCCATACAGGCGCGTTTTAACATCATATCATAGACAAAAGGTCAAGGGCTTATGGTCATGACACTCTGTTCTGTATGTTTAACATACTTTTTAGGGTTCCGTACCCAAAGGGTAAAACGGGACCCTATTGTTTTCGCTCCTCTGTCCGTCTGTCACCAGGCTGTATCTCATGAACCGTGATAGTTAGAGAGCTGAAATTTTCACAGATGATGTATTTCTGTTGCCGCTATAACAACAAACACCTACTAAAAACTAGAATAAAATAAATATTTTGGGGGGCTCCCATACAGCAAACGTGATTTTTTTTGCTCATTTTCGCTCTGCTACGGAACCCTTCGTGCGCGAGTCCGACTCGCACTTGGCCGGTTTTTTTATGAATGAACAAGCTTGTTTAAAGGTTTCAACTCTCATGGGAAATACTTCACACACTTGGATAAAAAGTAGCTTATAGGTACCATCATCCTCCGAGCCTTTCCCAACTATGTTGGGGTCGGCTTCCAGTCTAACCGGATTCAGCTGAGTACCAGTGCTTTACAAGAAGCGACTGCCTATCTGACCTCCTCAACCCAGTTACCCGGGCAACCCGATACCCCTTGGTTAGACTGGTGTCAGACTTACTGGCCTTTGACTACCCGTAACGACTGCCAAGGATGTTCAATGACAGCCATCCAATGACAATGGCAGGCACAATCCTTGATAAATCCAATCTATCGAATATCCATTGAAATAATTTTTCAAATCAGACCAGTAATGCCCTGAGAATACCACCATAAAGCTAACAAACATACAAAGTGTGTAGCTTTTGATATTCGTATACTTAAACACGTAGGTACAGCGAATTGCAACAGAGTTCAAAGTTATTTTATGACTTCACGACATTATAATGAAATATTATTTTGTGGCTGACTGGCAGGGTTTTGTTCGCACATAAAATTACCTTGGCCTATTGGAAATTAATTTTCCATAAAACACTACCTTGATATTATACCCACTGAAAACCCATCTATTAAGTGCCAATTCCATCGTTCCCTATTAAAAGCCTTCGAAACATCAAAATTACATACCATCCTATATTCCTTTACAGCTATCTATTACAATTTAGATATTGAAAAGTCATCAAAGCTATATCGCTAATGGAAGTGTCAAATTAATTTATTGAAAACTGTCATTCCGTATCAATGTCATTTATTACGTACTGCTGGCGTTATTAATTATGTATTAATCTTAAACTGACGTTAATGATGTCGCATTAATTTACTATTATTGATTTGCAAGGATAGGTTTGCACAGAAGTTTAACCCGTTTAAATACCACAAGATTTTTTTATCGGCGATCAGAGGACTCTAAGACTTTCGCGGCATTCAGTAGCATTCCTTCACGAAAAATTGCAACTGAATTTGTTCAGCAATATAACCCTGAAAGCACAATACAGATATTGAAAGCGTTATTAATTTTGTAGACAGACAATTTCTGTCTTTTCCCTAAAAATTGACACTACTTTTTATTATTACTTGTGCTTACAGTCCAATGATGAAAAACTGAGTATCAAGTTGACATTCTACCCGTTTATCTTTGCACAACCAACAACGTCATAGGCCGTCGTAGTTATCAATGATCGTAACGTTGTATTACGATGGCTTCATTGAGCGTGGCGGGAAGTGGCCGTCAATAGTTTACGATGCCTCATCTAGTTTTATACTGATGAGCTTTATCTTTGTTGATAGTGTGCGTTGTGGTTAAGGAAATGTATGACAGTTTATAGTGAATAAAACACTCTCATAAGTATATGTGATACTATAGACTTTTTTGTGGGAAATCAGCAGATAACCGTTACCTACGTGTGCAGCGTGAGGAAGTGTCATACTCTTACTGACTCAAACCTACCATGTTCCTTCTTGAGCTCCACTGTTCTGTTGGGTTGCGGCGAACCAGGCTAAAACGTATTCTTGCTAAAAGGACTATATATATAAGAATGCAATCAACCGACAGTTTTCTAGATAAGTGTTATCAAATGTTATGTATCAAGTGTTATTCAACCAAAGGAATAAACATATCGGCTGTGTAACATTAGCAGGTTGAGATTGAATTAATTTAATCAAAGAAAACTTAATTTCACTCGCGATAACCACGAAGGTAAAGGAACTTAAGGAACTTAACATTTTCCAGTTAATATTTGTTAAATAAAATACTCATAAATGTACTACGATTTCCTTTCCATTTTTTTTGTTTAATAAATATTTATCGATGCATTTCAGCGTGAAAATAACGTTGAGCGGAGCATGAATTTTAAATGGGATAGTCAGATGTCAAATCGTTTTATATTGAAGACTTTCAAGGTTCAGATAATATTTTATTAAACTAAATAAAATCCCTTATTTAGTGTCTGGCTATCTTGCTGTTTGGTATTACTAGAATAAATTAAATGCGTCAGTGATTATAACTATAATCCTTAGTCTCAAAATGAGCAAAAGACGGAAGTCAAAATCGTTTATAGAAAGTTGACTAATTAGATTAGCACTTTTCACGTCAATATTTTCAGAGTATGCAAGCACAAAAAACACGCACCTTTCCACACTTCCAAGTGAGATTATTTGAGAAACAATCTATACGTATATATTGTTTTGTAATCCTCATCATGAGGCTAGATTTTCCCAACTGTGTTGAGGGGGCTTCCACTCTGACCACAACTAACATTTTGCCCTGCTACGCTCAAAGGTTAAAGTTATGCAAGACGAACAAACAAAGCTTCTAAGACGTTCAATAAACACCAACATACTCTTATGTACTACATCTCGGACCCGATACCTAGGTACATACATAGGTATACATATACAAGGTGTTAGTACTGTTTGTTCTAATCATGGAGAACAAAATGACTAGCGAAGGTGCCATAACGGAAAATCTCCTAAGTAGCACGACAAAATGCGGGTGTGCTGGGGACGGGGAACGTTACTATCTTCGCCCTTAAACGCTCTCTTTGTACTCGATCATTTGTTGTAATACCACAAATCGTTGACAGATGTCTGATAGAACAAAAAGCCTCGTTAGTCCACTCGTAACTGATCGTTTTTTATTAACCGACTTCCCAAAAAGGAGGAGGTTCTCAATTCGGCCGGTATGTTTTTTTTTTTTTCTATGTATGTACATCGATTACGCCGAGGTTTATTGACCGATTTACGTAATTCTTTTTTTGTTCGACGCGGAATAGCTGCCAGTTGGTCCCATAGTCATCAGGTCAGGGATCTGATGATGGAAACCCTGAGAAATCGAGGGCAACTTTCGAAAGTTGTAAGCATACATAGGGTTAAACCTTGACACTCATATGTATGTCTGATAGCACTATTCAACAGTGAAGGTTTGGAGCTGACCTGATGATGGAGACCAAAGAAGGTCGAGGGAACTCGACAACTGAGTCTGTAAACTACCTCGTGTTTGGGCTTATATTATCCGTATTGACGAGACCTTTGCAACAGTGAAGGTTTGGAGCTGACCTGATGATGGAGACCAGAGAAGGTCGAGGGAGCTCGACAACTGAAAATGAAAACTACCTCGTGTTTGGGCTTATATTCTTCGTATCAATGAGAACTTTCCAGTTATGTGGATAGTGACCTTATTCGTTTCACTGAAAAGCTGAAAATAAAAAACTTTTTTACAAAAAAAAAATAACCGACTTCCCAAAACACTAAAAAGCAAAAAAAAAACTAATTTTAGGTGCATCGGCCTAGAAGTCGGTGGCAAAATTAACTCAGGGACATCCATTAGACACCGACTTCTAGGCCGATGTACCTAAAATTAGTTTTTTTTTTGCTTTTTAGTGTTTTGGGAAGTCGGTTATTTTTTTTTTGTAAAAAAGTTTTTGTCATGCCCACCGTACGCATCTGACCTAGAAGAAGACGCCTGACCTACCTGCCTTATCCTCCGCTCATCTTTCCTTACTCCGTGGTTGTTAGTCAAGAGAGAGCCGATACACTTGCGCCTTTAAAACTTCCTTCAAATTACGTAGGAGGTCGTGTATCGGCCTTTGACTAAGTAACTTGTGTGTCTTAAGTCCGACATGTTACGTTTCAATTGTCATACGATACGTATATTAATACGCCTTTCGATGGTATAGATTTCCTGTTAAGTTTTAGCCTTAACAAATGATAACTACTGATAAACGCTATGGCGCCCGAACTCACATAATACTTTCTGGAAGAGGAAGGAAATGAAGGTATACTGCACATAATCCAGGCGTGAAATATAGTATAATCAACATGCATAAAATAGAGTTGACAGTGACAGATTAAACAAAAGAAAATAGTTAGTGTTATTAACTGTAACAAAATCTCATATCTTTGCGAGAGAAGTGATCTATATTCTATACTAATATTATAAAGAGGATGTCGAGTTTGCTCTGGCAGGTGGAAAACCCACTAATTCTCAGAACTGTTATTAAATTAACAAATCCACATATTTTGAGTGTAGCTCCAACAATTGGGCTTACTATCTGTTTGGTCAAGCTAAACAAAGCGAAGTCCAAACACTGAACAACACAGCTTTCACACAATTACACACAATTCTGTACGAAAATATCACTGAACAAAGGAAACGTGTGAGCTTGTAAACTATCTTAGTTTTGTCATAAGAGTTAGAGTACCCGCATACTGAAGACTTTTTAGTCGGCCGACAATTTGTTTCAGCATGTAAATGAACGGAAGTACACACGTAACAACAAGCAGATATTTTGTCCGGTATCAGATCGAATAAAACCTTGATCATCATCATCATCATCTCAGCCATAGGACGTACACTGCTGAACATAGGCCTCCCCCTTAGATCTCCACAGATACCTGTTGGAGGCGACCTGCATCCTGCAACCTTGATCGATTTCACTATATTCTCCATCCACTGGGCTATAATAATGATGGTAGGATTTTTTAACATTAACAGCTAAATACTTAATCTTTACAATGTGCGTAATTCCATTCATCTTCACATTGGCTTAGGAGCCCAAACAAACTGTCGGCCGACTAAAAGTTTGCAGTGTGGTTACTCTTAGAGAAAGTCCTTTTGAATTCACGGGTCACAGATCGAGATAACGATGACTTGATTGTACGAGTATGTTCAGAATTGGATAATCTGAGGGTGCGTTAAAACTAAAATAATCTATACATATAATAAATCTGTAGAAAAGTAATTTTTGTACATTGAAGAAATTGACAAAAAAAATAGCCAGCATGTTAAAGGATAACTAACAGAACCCATTTCCATCATTTTTGTCTGTTTGTCTGTTTAATATAACTGTACTGTAATAATTATACTGTCACGTGAAAGAATGCACCTACGGGATAAGTAGTATTTTGACTATTCTATTATTGCCCACGCAGACGAAGTTGCGGGCAACAGCTAGTAATAAATAATAAGAACATTGGTTTTATAGCATTCCAGCATTGTTTTCCTTTACGACAATCAAAATATTTATTTGTCTTTTCTTTGCTGTCTCTGCAATAAGTTTATAGGTGAAACATAGAATGAGATTTCGCTGGTTTAAAAGCACCTTTAGATGCGTTATAAAGTGTCTGTATAAAAACGGGTTTGATTATTACAGTGAAAGTTTGTGAATTAATTAAGTATCGGAATATTTGTATTTATCGGAAGATGTATTTATCAGCATTAAGTTATTTCACAAATTATTTAATTACCAATAAACATAAATAACGACTTTACCGTACAAATAAACCTTATTTGAAAATAAAGTTTATTTGAGTTTAAAGTTTTTAAATAGAAGAACTGAAGAAAATTCGCTCTTTGCTTCTTCGAAACTTACTCTTGAAGAGCTTTTAGTTTTCCGAGAGACAAATGTAAGTACTACCGAGTAGTACCGGTACTTAACGTCTCTCTACGTGTTACATTCCGATTGGCTGTGACGTAGAGACGTGAAATAAAAACAAATAACAGTCTTAAAACAATCGCGTTAAGGTTGATTTTTGATAAATTGTTTTAGACTAATACGGAAATTTTTGTTGTTTGGCGAAAAAGCTATATCGTTCACAGCTTTGAAAAATGAAATGCTGTTATGCATCTTCAGATAATAAATATTAAAAAGTAAATTAAAAAATACGATTTACTTTATTTTGTTAAGCAACGTTTAGGAAGTTCTGAAATAAAATTCAGTTAAATATAACAAATGATTTCTCAAAATATAGCAAGTTAAAAATATACTTATTGCATTGTAGTCGAAATTCAAAGTATGGATATAAGAGTGAATGTTTTTGATTTCTGTTTTACTTTTTATCCAATTAACTCATCATACCAGACCATTTACAAAGAACGTTCAAATTTTTCGTATCGTTAATCTTAACGCAGCTTTAAAATGATTGCAGAAGTATGTATTATGTGACCAATCAGAACTATAGCTACCTAAAATTACATTCGGTTATGTCTGAACTCTTTGCATCGAGATCCAATGGAGTGAATAGATTCTATGACTTTCAAAAATACGCATGGAACAATCTGTATAACCGTCATTTTGGACCTAATGTGAATACTCGAAAACTTAAGCTATCACAAGAATAAGAAGAACTAGTTATAGCACGACAATAAAATTCAATTATCTCATAACTTATTGTTTTATTAATGAACTTTAACACGCGCAAATCTGATTCTACCTTAACTTGAAATAATAAACTTCAGCAGATTTCCTTTTAAGTAAAGTATAAACTTAATAGAATCATTTATTAATTAATAATGCTAACTTTACCGACTCTCGGGAGTAATCAGTTTTGTTTTCAACACTTAAGTTTTTAATGGCTTGTGATAGAAATTGATAACTGAGTCATTTTGTTTAAAGAATACCTGCTTCTCGAAAAATCTAATCCCCGCATGCGGAAAAAAAAGGCTAGGTATATGTTATTCTGATATATACTCGTAAGCTATATCAGTTATATATTCACTAATCTCAGTTATATAGCCCGTTTATTAAGGAAGACTGTTCGGAACACTCTGGACGGATTAAAGGTATACGTTCTGAATGCAAACTGCCGGCCGCACATTCCGCGAATGCATTAAATCGGCCGCAGCCCCGCTGCACTATTGGTTTGTATGTATTTACATGAAACCTTTTTGGATCGAAGCGACAGCAGCACATGCGGTCACTGTTAGATATCAATGGTTTTCATGCAGTCGCAGCATGTGCGGTCGGCAGTTGCAATTAACAGCCACCATTCAAAACGTAACTTTATTCACCTACCGCATACCGCCTACACGGAAACTCAATATAATTCCTACAAGGAACATGCCTATAGAGTATCGTTTACCATATTTGATTGGCAATTGTTTCCGCTGCGCGCAAGCTATTGATACGAGCGTCTGAACCCGCCCTAGCGTCGCTGAGGCTATATTGAAATGCCTCTATCATTTCATTGATATCCTTTGTATTGGGATTTAGTTATTCAGTGGGTGAATGGATATATTTAAGTAATGTAAACGAATTATATATAGGTGAGATGATTATGCAAATTTTTTATCATCGTCATCAGCCTTTTTGGCGTCCCACTGGATACATGCCTCGTCGCACACAGTGGATTGAGCGTTAACCACCACGCTTGCTCAATACGGGTTAGTGATTTCAGACATTACAATCCAGGTTTCCTCCAAATGTTTTCCTTTCGTCAGTCATTGATATCCAAGATATACTTAGAAAGTACATACAAACTCAGAAAAGATGCATTGGTACTTGCCTGATTTGGAATCGAACCCACAATCACACATTAAGAGGTTGGTTCATTACCCACTAGGCGACTACATCTATACGTAGACTTATATTTATAACTACGAAAAATCTTAAGTCTTATTATACACTGCCATAATTTAAAAGACCGGTCAACAAACAACATAAAAACTCAAAAAAAAATAATTTACTTAGTAGGAACAAAACAAATTTAATAATGGTGAAGAGTAACGCAGTTCTTTGGTTAAAGGCAATTGAATACATAAAGCAGAGTGAATTTAAAAGGCGAAAAACCTTCCGTTGTAACGCAAATTGGGAGAGGCAGCAGTAAATTACTATGAACAAAGTTGATTTCATTTTCGAACAAAAAGAAACCTGTCTTTTATATAAAAAGGGGTTGTTTAATTTTATGCAATACTTGATTCTATCAGTGGTTTCACCCGCTTCCTGAGAACTGCTTCTCGAATCAGGATAAAAAGAAGCTTAGAGCTCTGCCTCACTAAGAATCCATGGCGACATCGCCAGCGACGCAGGTCTGGCTACTTCTGGCATCCGAAGGTCGCCAAGTCAAGTGGCCATGGCGTCTCGACAGTCAGTTCTTTTAAATCAAATAAGTACTATATTTCGAGCGAGCGTCCAAAATGTCGGCTGACTGGCGACCACGCTGGCGACTGAGTGAGGGAGGTGAACGTTACCGTGTACATTTGAGTGGCAACCGTGGCAACGTCGCCAAACTGCCAGAGTAGCCAGAAGCCACGTAGGGGACTGTAGCTCGTGGCCACGCTTCGAATTTGGCGACGTTGCCAAACCGTCGCCAAGTGAGTTAGGTTCCATACATTTCAATACTAACTAGGTACTTGAATACGGAGCCGGCGACGTCGCCATGGCGTCTTAGTGAGGCAGAAGCGTTATTCGGAAGTAGCTGTATTAGTGCCAAGCTTAATCAAAATCCTTTCAATAGTTTTTGCGTAAAATCTGTATGTGGTGGCCTTATCGTAGACTTGACCACTTCATGAAAAGACACGACCATTTCATGAAATGGTCGCGTTTCATGAAATGTCTCACTGTCTATTGGCCACATCATGATGTGGCTTGTTCAAATCAATGATAAGAAATCGTTTCTCGATATGTGCAACTGAAAGCTCGGCTTCTTCATGAAATGGTCAAAATTGATTGATCACATCGTAAAATAGTTATTTAAATTGCCCCTAGGGGCGCTGCCAGCGCTTTGTTTATGTTTGAAGATGGCGGCCGTTGAATGCAATGAAAATTCTCGCAGCGAAAAAGTTTGAATAACATCATCATTTACTTGGTATATTTAAAAATCCATACTAGCAAACATCATCGTGTTTTTATGTAACTGATATAATTCTACATTGGAGAATTATAATCACGTTTTGTTATTAAATTAGGTTGTAAAACAAAACAAGAACAGTAGGGTGACCACGCGAAAGAAGTCCATGGACTATTACTGACTGTCAAAATATGACGTTATGGAAACTGCAGACGAGGAATATCTTATATTTAAGAAATCACCAACCCGCATTGAGCAAGCGTGGTGATTAATGCTCAATCCTTCTCCGTGTGAGAGGAGGCCTGTGCCCAGCAGTGGGACGATAAAAAAGGCTGTAACTGTAACTGTAAGAAAAAAATTGTCGACGATCCTACTATCCATATACTTCCAATGGAGAAGTACCTATTTTGAAATATTAAAGGAAGTTCATAACACTGTTGGACATTGTGGACGACTAAAAATGATTCAAAACATTAAAAATAGGCTGCGCAGGACATATTATAGTGCACAAGCATTTTTACAGACATAGGTGCACTCTCTATTCCTTCACTCTCATAACCCGATGGGACGGCAATCCGACACGACCGGAAAGAAATCGGGCGCAGGACCGACACCGAATAGAAATCGAATCGCAATATGATCGCAATGGCAGTTTTAACCATATCGGGCATTCTGCTACTAATATAAGACCAATCTTATTCCAACGACATTCGATTGGTTTGCGATTGGTCTGCTATTTTGGTGATTTTGGTCTTACGGTAGTTTGCTCTACAATCATATTGCAATCGTAAATCATTTGCAGACAAAATGATTCATTATTGAATGACAGAAAAGGATAAAAACGATTATTTCAAAGAAAAAATAGCGGAATGCCACATACGCTTCAATCGTAATCGAGTCGGGATTGGATCGCAGTCGAATGTGAATCGTATGTTGCTTAGGTAAAAATAGGAGAATCGGGCCCCCTGCTCTCGATGCACAATCACCAACTTCCAGGCTGTGGGCTGTTTCGTGAAAGTCTCTAAAACCCACAAAGCGATTTCCGCCCGACCCGGGAATCGAACCTGAGACCTCGTGCTCAGCAGCTGCGCTTGCGACAGCTAGACCAACTAGGCAGTCATGAACCTACAGGTTACGTCATTTAAGATTACGTGTGTTCTAAGTATTTTTAGATTCCTAAAATGTTACTAAAGTTCCGGACTTAAAGGACAATGAACAAGTTCTTACTCTTAATATTTGCAATTGAAGTTGTGAAAAAGACCTAAGTTTTTTTGCCTCCTGATAATTTTGAGCCGTGAAAAATTTCACAACTACTAGATTTCATGAAATTAAACTTCAATGCGTCGACTTACAGACCTACGCTACGCGAGTTTCCCCCAACTCAAAATATTCTGGATTTATATCAAATACTTAATGGATACCCTATTATACCATACGGCCAGACGTTGATGACAAAATCGAGAAATGGTGACGATTTAACGATCTGGTCAAATTAACATGAACATTTCATGAAACGCGACCATTTCATGAAATGCTCGAGCTTTTCATGAAGTGGTCAAATCTACGATATGGCTACGACATGTATACCTACTTATACACCCCTGCAATATCTTTCAAAATATTAGTAATATTTTGTACCAAAATATTTATTTTTATTGAATCTAAGGTATTATGAAGTTATGTAAGGCCGAGAGCATATTCACTTTAAGAAGAAGTTGAGAATCGGTTTGATTTCAGCAAAATAAACCCTTTTTATATACACCCAAAGACTACTCATATTCACAGCAAACGAAAGGCCTCGCTCGTGTTACCAGCCTTATATTAATTACAATTTAAACAAGTTACAGTCTCATTAACGTTACGCGAGAAGGCGTCTTTAGTGCAATGCTTGCACTCTATTTTCGAGCCTGGCAACATTGTAATTGATTTAGCTTTGTTGGAATTTCTGAGATTGTAAACGGAACAAGACTTTACTGCCAGTCTTATTGTATGTAGCAGGTGAATGATAAATATTTTCTCAGCTATTTTCTGCAGTGTGAAAATAGCAGGAAAAAAATATTAAGGCGCATTTTATAACCTCCGAATTCGGTTAAAAATATTTTTGTCTAACAAACAGAAAAAAAATAGGAAGTTCACACCCGAATGCCGTTTGCCAACAATATTGTAAAACAACACAACAACATTTAGTAACAACGTAGCCAAAGTTTGTACTCGTTTTCTGGGGCCGGAGAATCGGGCCCCAGAAAACAGAAAAATTTTACTTAAGCGACATACGATTGACGTTCGACTCGATTCGACTGAGATCCAATCCCGACTCGATTACGATTGAAGCGTATGTGGCATTCCGCTATTTTTTCTTTGAAATAAACGTTTTTATCCTTTTCTATCATTCAATAATGAATCATTTTGTCTGCAAATGATTTACGATTGCATTATGATTATACAGCAAACTACCGTATAGACCAAAATCACCAAAATAGCAGACCAATCATACACCAATCAAATGTCAATCGAATACGATTGGTCTTTTATTAGTAGCAGAATGCCCGATATGGTTAAAACTGCTATTGCGATCATATTGCGATTCGATTTCTATTCGATTTTGACATTATTAACTTAGGAGAATCGGGCCCCTGATCCTCATTTCTGTTGGATCCAATATTGGCACCAACAGTAACAGTAGGAGCCTACATTTGGGAAAAGGCGCTCTGTAAAAAGGTTTCACAGGACCTCAATTAAAAGCTATTTTTAACGGACTCGAAAAAGGATTTTTCTTCCTTTGACCTTGAATCTCTTACAATGTTTCAAGATTTTCAGCAACGGGGAGAGCAAAATCCTGATGTAAATGAATCATGTCTATCTTTTTTTGCTAAAATGAATAAAACTCTATTTTTATAGCAATAGATTTCAAAGTCACTTATCGAATTATAACGGATTCTAGCACTACAACGCTTCTTTTCACGATTTTATCCAAATCGATCTTAAGTTTAATCTTCCGATACAGCATTTTTTTAATACCGTACACGGCTATTTTAAACGTTTCCTATGCCATACAAAATTGAAAAGCCTCTTGTTCAAGTATTTCCTGCATATTGTGTAGGAAACGGGGTCAGAAACCAATCTCGTCATGTAAAATTTTAAGAGGCATTCTTTGGCTTTAATTTCCGCATGCGGTCGCGGATCTAAACTTCGAAATTGATCTTCAGACCTAAGTAAATAAAGAACCAAGACTTTATTGTTTTGATTGAGTAAATGAAGGTCTAACATTAATGTTTTACCAACATATTTACCTACTTATAACCTAATTTATACATTTTCTGCCTAAATAAAATCAGCAAAGTCACGAATTTTTTTTGCGGGAAAATCCTTGAACAAAACAAATAAGCAAAACTATGTTATCAATCATAATTATCAGGATTTCATTGAAATAGTTTGGTGTGACGTCACAGCAATCTCTCGTTATATCTGATGGTAAATCACGTGGAACACTTTATTGCTTCCATGAGGATTACCCGATATGACAGTTATCTGCTATAGATTATTATGGCGTTTATAACTTGCTGGGAGGTCGCTTCAATTAGGTTTTAGATGTGACTTTATGTAACGAATTGTCTTAAGAAAATGTATTGTTTATGCTAAAATGCACTCCTGGATCTAAAGAGGGTTAACTCAAACGTCTAGTTTTTTTAGTTATGCATAGCATCAAATTCATTTAATGAATACGCATCGATTAACAGAACAGGTTTAAAAATATATTCTTGCTGCGTATTTTTTTTTTTCTTTACAGAACATATCTAAGTATAACGCACCGGGATGAAGGAATCAGTTTTTCGTCTTGTCTGAAAAAATAGAGTTTTTGAGTTTACTCTCTTTAGATTTAGGTGTGCGCTGTATATTACTTTTGTACAGTTTTTCCTACAAGACAACAGGCTTATTAACGCATTTTTAACACCAAACACAAAAGTGCCACTTTAATACGAAGTACTATAAAAGTTTCCTTCTCTTACATAAGAGAACAGAGTACAGCCACTCAAACACACCACTTGAACTTGTCACCGAAGCGCACTTCCCACACCCGGCTACACCAGTATGTGTTCCTCTTAAGGGCTATTACGCACTGTCGACTAGTCGGCGGCGACACAGTCCCTCGGCGACCGAAACATAGGCAACAACCGGCGACCAAGTGCGTAACACCTTATTTAAACGAATGAAAGTCACAGTCGCTAGCGAATCGGTCACCAGCGACTAGTCGACACTGCGTACAGGCCCTAAGAGAACGTATAAGTGTCAGCGTTCCGTACTTCCTTCTCAGGAATGTGGAATCCATCCCCGCTTTAGTGAATTCTTCACGACAATGTATGTCCGATACAACGCTTCGAAGCTGTAATGCTCGGCCAATATTTATGGCACAATATTTGGGGCAACTTGTATGCCCCAAATATTTTACAACGACGAAAGTCATAATGATATTAATTTACTATTAAAACTAATTCGTTCAATGTTTTGCTAGAACATATTGAAACCAAGGTGGAAATTAATGTTTTACTGTTCGTAAATAAAGTTCAAAGTTATCTGTCATCAAGAATTACAAATCAATCTTTGATGAATTAAAACCTCCTTGTTGTGTCGACCTGCCAGTATTAAAGAAAATAAAACAATTGACAATCAGTAAATGGTTGGCTTTGAAACGGATAAAATTTTAACAAATCGATAGAAAGATAATGCTCAGGCACTAGTGTATTATCTATGTTACTAGGTTGTGAAGCTACAAATACCTACGTTCTATTTTCAAAGCATTGCACAACGTTGATCTTGTGGAACAATATGTTACTATGTACCAATGTGAGCTTTGGAATATAAGCTAAGCTACGTAGACTATCCTTTGTGTGAACTATGTTATACGGACATTCGGACATATACTACATAACGCTACGCTAAAAGGCTGCGCTTCCGGGTAAGTATTATACGGACTATCTATACCACTGTAGATGAGTTGTCTTACATAAAATAAACTATAAGACTTGACATATGCCATTAAACTGACTGCGGATTTCAATACCCCATCTTTTACATAAGCGTACTTACTAGAGAAAACGTGAAAGTTCTGTCTCTTTAACCATTAACGTGTCATCATCGCCACTTAAAGCGCAGTTCCCTTACAAAATGCCAGTTTTAATATATTCTACACTATACCTCTATTACCGACCTTCCCTTCACTAATCCGAAGGTCTCCCGGGAGACCAGACTGCCCTAAACATAAAGTAGGTCGCTCCCAAAAGAGTCGTGATACGTTCGACCCTAATCTTTCTGTGATTGCTGATACCTTTCGGTGATAAAAGGTTTAATATCAACTGATTAATGGACGAGAAACCTGTTTTACCAAGAGTCCTGTAGTAGGTTCTTATGGTAGAAATACTGGATTTTCGTTTGATTAATTGTGATAGTAATTTCAACGTGAATCGTTTTGAGGGTGTTGTCCTGTTGTAAATTTGACGTGAAAATAGTTAAAAACCAGCCTACTTTCAATAAACGTTTTTGACTTTGACTTTGAACAATGAAAATTACATACATTTACAGATATTTACTTGATTCTTTCTTTTCATGAAATTATGTTTATCCAAATGTTCAACTTTGCTGAAAAAGAATTAGGAAGTTGCAAACCGAATTAGCACTTTTTTCTCCATAAACACCATATGATGTATGTTGTAAGCATTACAGCATGCCAATTCTAATATCAATTTGTTAGTGAATAAAAATAAATAATTATCCGACAGTCGGTAAAATAGGCTATATTTTCAGCAATGGAAATAATTCCCAGTATTTAGAGAACAGAATGAACGAAAACACCAATCATGACTATTCAGTTACCAAATGAAATGTTAACTACGCGAACAATTGTTTAGACAACTGCTATTGACAACAATTAACAATATTGATACGACATCTGTCAACAATGCTAGTTAATTGTGTTAACTGGATGGTTAGCGGTGAAGTTCAAACAGTCTGGTTAAATACGCAGTTGGATTAGTTTAATTGAACTCTTACATGAACGCTAATCGAGTAAGTTCGATTTCTTGAGGTATTATTGGATTAGAGGTAATTAGAAGTTTCTAGACTTACGGTTATTTGCTGGATTTGATTTAAGTTAAATTCTTTCTTATATGTCGGAGTGATTGATTTTGTAGCACAGGATTTTGAAAACGGTAAATGAAAGAGATATCCCACCCAAAACAAAAATGTGAAAGGCTGCCAAGTTCGATAATATGGAAATCCTTCGCCTATAAAAGAAGTGAGATCTGAATAAGTACCAAGTTCCATACACATACCTCAGTTAAAAATAGTTACTTTTTAATGATGTTAATGAGAACCAACTATGGCAAAAAAAACCTGACTTTTGAAGGAGCACAACTTTACAACAAGATACCGCCTTGTATAAGAAAGCTAAACTCTTTTAGTGCATTCAAAACCCAACTTAGCAAACACATAATTGCAAATCAATCACTTATGGGGAAATGATTGCATTAGATGGGTGAATTTGTTCGTTTATATAGTCTGTACCTGATTGATGATGATGAACTGTATATAAAATTTATTTTCTTAGTATTGTTCTTAAGTAAGTGACATTGTATGTTTTTATTGAGAATAAAGTTTCTTAAACCCGACTTGGCAAGTTTTCACACACCTTGTTATTATAAACCTACTAAACGCAATGAATCAAGTATTTAATTTTCTATTAAAACTTGCCAAGTAACATTATTAAAAAGTAACTATTTTTAACTGAGGTATGTGTATGGAACTTGGTACTTATTCAGATCTCACTTCTTTTATAGGCGAAGGATTTCCATATTATCGAACTTGGCAGCCTTTCACATTTTTGTTTTGGGTGGGATTTCATTTATTTTTGTAAGGTTGTTCATTTTATTTTTTTCTTAAGATTAAGTTAGTTAAGGAAATGTCTCATTTATACTATCTTTCAGATTTTTGAATATGCACTATGCTTCTTACAAAGAAATGAACTAGATTAACTAAATGGACTAGATTTACCAACTGACTGACATGATATGTTATCATATATTATGTTCGTGGATCAAAGTTACACATTCGTTATTTTCGAATATGACTCACACTTGGCCGTTTTCAGATTTTTACTTTGACTAAATACAAACCTTTGTAACGAATTTCAGATCGGTACGACCATTCGAAGATATATTATATAAATATAGATAAATTTTAGTTCCTTAGGGGTATAATTTTACACTGAGTATTTTACACCTTCATTATTTTGAAACCGACTCACACTTGGCCATTTTCAGATTTTTCCCTTTACCTTGACATAAAGACCTACCTCCGTGCCAAATTTCAAGTCAATACGACCATTGGAAGTGGTCTAGGTTTTTGATGAGTGAGTCAGTCAGTCAGTCAGTGAGTGTATAGTAAAAATAGCGATTTTCTGATGTCAATATCTCAAGACCTACAATAGGTATATTAATGAAATTTTGTATTTTAGATAAGTGAGGGGGTCTCAACAGATACTAGAAATTTGATATGCGTAAATAAAATAGATTTTGAGTTATAGGGGGGTCGAATTTGGCCCGAAATGGTTCGTGTAATATAACCCACGGCCGGTGTGTCGCTTTTTTTGCTCGAACTTGGCGGACACACTGCCGTGTGTCTAGATACAACATTTCGTAATTTGTCTCAAGTTAGAGCGACAGTTTTCGTATCTATTTGAATGACTTGTTTATAGGTTATTAGTCAATTGTTGGCCACCCTTGCTTTTTCCAGCCATTACAGTGAAAATCAGTATACCTAATAGTGATGGTAAGTATTGTATGAATTTTAAAATAAATAATCATAATATAATTTTGAACAGCGACATTTTATGGTTCAACAGACTCTCAATTATGTATTTTTCTAACAATTTAATTCGATTATTTTATGAGTTTTCCCAAATCGAATAGAAACGATATCTAATCACATTCATAATAATAATACGCTGTGGAAATGTACAAATAAATTAAATACACGAACATACAAAGCGTAATCTCTTAGCTATATCAATATTATGAGTATCGGGAATTGAATCTGTTCCCTTACGTCATGTGGGTCGTTACGTCCTCTATGAAGTGTAAATGGATTTTATTTATGTTTTGTTCCGTACTTAAATTAAATATTTTTTATGGATACTTTCACGGATTAGCACCAATAACGTAAAAATAAATGTTGTACACACAATTCCGTAAACGATACCTAATATGACAAGATTTTTGAAAGTTACGAAACGAGTTTGTTATTTCATTATAGTATATAACAACGTAGTACAACTTTCGACATAAATTATATTGAATTTCACGGAGTTTTGTCCCTACATTTTAAAACCAAAACAGTTGTTCTAGCCTAGCAAATTCGAACAAAAACAAGGATTGACCACGCGAACCTAAACCAGTTGTTAGAAATACTGAATAGTAATTAGAAACAACAATAACAAATACCTATTCAGATTAGTTTAAAAGTTTACTTTATTAACCAAATATTGGTTGCAAAATATTATTCTAGATCAGAAAGGACATTTTTTACCTGGCTTAACTGCGACACACATTAGGGATTATACTTAACAGCAAATCACGGCATACCGGACAACACTACATTTTTCATTTCAGTTAGAAAAATATTTTGTACGAATTTTATGGAACGCCTCTCTACCAAAAGATCCGGGATTTTTTATTACCGTAGTCTTGTAGATACACCAACACAAAATGTTGTATATGATTATAAATACACATCTTAACATAGATGTTTTATGTCCACATTCCATTTAAGTTATCTCAAAAGAGCTTAGCGTTTGGGCTTGGGCCCCACGTTCCCCTTTCAAAATTAAATATCCTGGACTCTATTTAATATGCATCTATATGCTCTAGGTCTCTCTATCTAGGTCTGGTGGAGAAATACACTCCCTAAGATAAAAAATAACAAAAAAACTTACCTCCTCATATACTGGAACTTGATGACAATAAATATCAGCAGCGTATTAGCCGATAAGGAAGCAGTTAACACCACTACATACAACACTATGATCACTACATCTGGGCTATAGAACACGTCCAAATCCAGTTGGGGCACGCCCCACACTTCACTGTCATTCCACCCCACCTCGAATGATGAGTTCAGATCCTTTATAGACATCGTGTTTGGTGCAGTCAAGTTGTGTTGGATTTTGTCGCCATTTTTTTGGGGCTGAAAGAAAAATAAAATATTTTTTGATTGGTATCGTCGTTATCATAAAATAAAAAAAGTTTTCATAAAATAAACACGCATTTTATATATATGTAGATATGAAAAGTACAACAGCTATCGGTATTTAGATATCAACAGAAAATATGAAAATATTTGTGTTTGATTGAACATAACAAAATAATCGTTTTCCATTTTTAAAGAACGTGTTAATGGTCGCATCGGAATTAAACGCTGGTTTGTTTGGATTTTTTATATTATGACATAGATTTGTGTTTTTTTGGTATTTGGTTATTCATATACCTATTATCTAAAGATTAGGAGGATTACGTTATAGTAGTCGTTGGTTATTCGGTTATTAACTTACAGTGGTTTCTAGATTTGTAAAAATACTGTTTTTAATTTCCACGCCTAATAAAGTTCCTGCCTTCCACTTTATTATCAAAAACCATTTCTAACTATCCAAATAGCCTGTAAGCGAACTTTTAACATAAATTCTGTAATATCGAACAAAATCGATTCAAAACTATCTAATGCATCGGCAAATGATATGAAAGTAAACATTTGGCTCTGGAATGGTGTGAACGCGCCAAAAGTTCTCACTCACTACGATGAACATTGTCATATCTACAGTCTACACAGAACATTATTACACTACTATGCATGCTGTAGACTGGTTGCACTGAACGAATTTCAGTGTTCCCGAATTATTTTTGCAAATGTTTCGGAAAAGTTAGCGCATAAATACAACTGTTAACAATCAAAAATATTTACAATATTACGCAACCATATATGAAACAGACTAATTGAGCCCAGATCTTCAGGATCTTTATCTTACACAACTGGATTATCGAAAATACCCTTAAAAAAGTTGGGAAAATATCGTTAATCGTTAATTCCGCGTGATAAACAAGATTTAGTGTGGACATGGTTTTAACAATTTTTATTTCATCAAACATAAAGTCACTAATCAGGAATTCACCCATAAATTCATAAAGAACAAGCAGACTAACCCACTTTCTTCAAATTCATAATATTTTTGTGTCTAGAGTATATTATAACATAAAACTTGTCATCACTCAAATAAATCAGAAACAAGAATTCTACGCGATTCCCACTATTTACATTATTACTATGCAACATAAATATTATAACACAATATTCTAACATATAGAAAATACAAAAATATTAGGATAACTTTCGTGAATACTGGAGAACTCGTAATCCCTCTTCACGCAATAATTCTTCAACAAGTTATTTTTAACGCGAAAATAAATAGTCTGTTTTGAAATACTTGAAGAAGTTTCCAATAGTTGACTACATACACAGACTTGTATGATACTAGAATCAAGCTTAATATAATAAAGGAGAGACATTTTTTATTTATACTTTAAAGGCTTCGAAACTACTGAACCGATTTGAAAAATTATTTCACCGTTAGAAAGCTACACTCTTCCCGAGTAAGATAGGCTATATTCCCATGTATACCTAGCAGTTCCCACGGGACACGGGTGAATCTGCGGAAAAACGGCTAGTTAATAAATATTTATGAAACTAAAATAATAATAAGTAGGTAAGTAAGTATTGCTGTTTATTTCTTTGTTAAAATAAAAGATGTAGCGTAAGTGTGAGTAATGTTCTGAATTGGGTAGAACTAACAGATATATATTTTTAACACGCAAGTCTACTTCTTTGATATATGTGTGTTGAGACAAGTATGTAGGTGGTAAATAAGTAGGTACAAACATTGTTTTCCAAGGGCAGGTCAATAATCTCTTTTGTGTGGTAAAAATACCTGCTACGGCAACGAAACTGATTTCCCTAAAATGCTTAGGACATATTCACACTTGTTTTACACAGTTCCCTTATAGAATTATTAGGTACTATTGTTAAAAAATAGAATAATCATAAAGAATGAACCCTTGGCATTTATTTTGAAGAGTGTAATAGGAATCAAGTTCCACGGTTTATATTTTTTTTATTGCTAGGTGGAGAAAATTGGAATATTATGGTTACGTGGTTGTAACTTTCACGGTAGATGAGCTAATGTTGCCAAAATGTAGGTGTATGTAGCTGGTTCGATTTTTAAATGGTGAGTTTTTTCAAAGAATTTTTCATCGGCTTTTCAACATTTAGGAGCTTTTAGTCAAATTGCTTTGAGGATCTTTACAAAAGAACAGTTGAGAATTTCAAAAGACTACGATTGATAAGCGAAATGATCCGCCTGGGACAAAGTCTGTGCATTTTCAGTGGACTCCATTTAGGTATGACAATTTTTTTTTGTTAAAAAAATAAATTTCAAAGCTTTTTTTTATAGTAGCTACTTGTAATAGTTTTTGGTACAGATTTAAAAAGCCGTAGGTATTTAGCAATAGACCATTGTAGTAATTTCAGTTATTGTAGTCATAAACAGTATACATATAATAAAAAAAAACAATATCCCTTCAGAGCAATCTATCGGCCAACAGTTCTAACAAGTTCTACATAATACAAGACTGTTCGTACATCTGCAAGCTGCAATCCATCAGTTTCCATAAAGTTACGACAATACTAAAACTACAATCAAACTGGAATTGCTTCTAGAATAAATGGAAGCTATCTATTAAACGTCCAATTTTGAATCTCGAACGTTTCCGAGCTTTATTACTGAGTCTGTTTTTTATTCTTTTGTTCATGTAATAAGGTTTTAATAGACTAGATATTTTGAAATGTAATTGTTAGTCCCATTTTGTGATGGAGGCATAAAACTAAAAAATATTATGTAATGTTATTGTCTCTAGGAACACCATCTAGAGCCATAAGCTCTGTTTCACAAAAACTAGACCATGAGTGTACAAATAGATATGTTTTTACAGTAAATAATGTTTTTATTTTTTCCGAGACTTATAGTCGTGAATAAAAACTTTGTGAGGAGACCTGGTTTTAAAGTCTTAAATTGACATTCCACTTTCCAAGCGTGATGAAAAACGTTCAGTATAAAAGAGGTCTGTGCCCTACAATAGGACAAAGTCTGAAGTTATGATGTAAGTACAGTTGGTCAGCGTTGCATAAGTTATAAGTAATCCTTTTATAGACGTGATTTATTTGGGTATTAAACCTCCATACAGTTAAGAGAATTAATAGTTTTTCTAAGCTACTTTGAAACAATGTAGGTACCTTCATTATTTCTGTGCAGTATGCTATAGTAATTACTAGACCATTAACAAAATCCTGTGAGAGCAAACTCTTCGATGCAAATTGTACTACAAATGCTTGCACTATTAAAGGAAGGACGTTCCATTTATATTTAATTCTATTCAGAGTTTCATATCAACTGTATATTTATATTATACTAGCTTCTGCCAGCGGTTTCACCCGCATCCCGTGGGAACTACTTCCCGTACCGGGATAAAAAGTAGCCTATAGCCTTCCTCGATAAATGGGCTATCTAACACTGAAAGAAATTTTCAAATCGGACCAGTAGTTTCCGAGATTAGCGCGTTCAAACAAACAAACAAACTCTTCAGCTTTATAATATTAGTATAGATTATATTCTGTTGTGAGATTTGTGTGTAAGTGAAGATTTGATAAAACAAGACTGTGGTCTGTATGAATGGAAGACGACGTGGTGTGTCATTTTAATGTCGAATTCTTAAATGCAAGTAAACACATCATTATTTTCAAATAATTGAAGTGGCCAGGTAGATCGCGTTTGATCGTTCATTTTGCAATATCTATACTAATATTATAAAGCTGAAGAGTTTGTTTGTTTGTTTGAACGGTTTGGTACATACTTTGGAACTTGAGAAAGGACAACGGATAGTTTTTATTACAAAAAAATATAAAAATTAAAAATAAAACTTATTCCGGACATATAGTGCCATCTATTGGTCAAACCAAAAATCTGCCGGAAGTCACAATTCCACGCGAACGAAATCGCTGGCAAAAGCTAGTTTTTTTTTTAATAAGATTGAAGCACTTGTAAAACCACTGCAATCGTTTATCTTACCGCTATCGTAAATATTAATATTCCGATTTAACACAGAAGTATGATTAATATCGGTCAATTGATAGCAAGCGAAAACGAACCAGTATGTCAAGGTTATGAAATCAAAGCAAAATCATAAATTGATAATGACCCTCGGGACTAGTCAAACGATTAGAGAGGTAGAAATTATTTCTCTAATAGTTTAGATTCAACCATTTCACCTTAATAACATAATTTCTTACTTTATAACCTTATTTAATGCCCGACCTGTCAGTATGTATATTTATTGCTTTTACGTAATAACCACTGAAGCAATTATAATAACAGGTATACAAAATAATACAAGATACCCGAACCCGAGACAAAAATCTTAAATTGGAACAGGAAACTGTATAATAAATATATCCCTTACTAATGTGAAACATATTTAACTCTGAAAGAAACAAAAAAAAACTTGTTTTAACAGAGCTTATTTGCAATGTATTTCCCATTTCCAGAATGCTGCTTTTTTACCATAAATCGGCAGTTATTGACATTTGAACATTCAAATACTTTTCTACGACAAAAATAACTCAAACTAGAACAAGGTCTTGCCAATGCAAACAAGAAAACAAATTGTCTCACACAATATTAATATTGTTTAGGGCAGTGAACTTTATGGTCTAAGAAAATAATAAAGTGAAAGTTTGTACTCTCATTTATTTGTTTGTTTTGAGTACAAGGGCCTGATTATTTTTATTTTTTGTACCTTCGCAAGCACAAACTATCACACTAATTACATTAAGTCCATGTTAAAACTTTTAAAAAATACTTAGAGTACCCACACATTGCAGACTTTTAGTCGGTCAATAGTTTGTTTGGCCATTTAGCCTGTATCAGGCCGACTTAAAACGTTCATTGGCATCAATAATTTATTTTAAAAAAAAGTATTGCAAACTATCGTGTCAACTATCGGCCGACTGTTTATTTAGACTGTAGTGTGTCTCTTACATGCCTTACATTCTCTTAGAGCCCTGCCTCACTAGGACGCCAATGGCGACGTCGCCGGCTACCTATCCAAGCAGTTAGTATTGAAATGTATGGAACCTAACTCACTTGGCGACGGTTTGGCAACGTCGCCAAATTGGAAGCGTGGCCACCATCTACATTTCGCTACGTGGCTTCTAGCTACTCTGGCAGCTTGGCGACGTTGGCGCGGTTGCCACTTTAATGTACGCGGTAAAGTGCACCTCCCTCACTCAGTCGCCAGTGTGGTCGCCAGTCAGCGTGCAATTTCTTCAGCGACGACGTAAACAATTGACTGCCGAGACTCCATGACCACTTGAATTGGCGACCTTTGGATGCCAAAAGTAGCCAGGCCTGCGCCGCTGGCGACGTCGCCATGGCGTCTTAGTGAGGCAGGGCTCTTAATTTCCCATTCGTCTCACTCGTGTAAATAACGGATCCATCCAATAGATATATTTGTATAATTAAATACTTGTTTAAATATAAAACAGACACAGATCACTGAGTTAAACGGTACAGTCAGGTAACGATGTAAGATTGGCGTCAACACCTGTACCTAGCTGCTTCTGCCAGAGAAATAACATTATTCTATGTAATAGGTATACATATATTAACTAAGTAATATCGGAATGTAATTATGGATGATGCAAGATAAATTATTTCTATAAATTAATTGTTAAATGTTTTTCAGTTAAATTGAAAGTGTAAATTTTATAAGTAGTTATTATGATATTTTTTTTTATTTCATGTAAAGGTATACACAATTATTTACTTATAATCTTGTTAATAATATAATTATCTACTTTTGAACCAGGTAGTTTGCTATAGGGTATTTCAATATAGGTGAATATGCAAAAAATTGAAATTTTCAAACATAATTTTAGTTTTAAAAGCATAATTATCATTATAACTGGCATAGGTACTGTAGAGATGTAGTACTGAAGTAAATTAGAAGTAGGTTTTATTTATTATATTTGATAACTGGCCGGACAATGATATAAATAGAATAGAATAAGTTTTTATATTGAAGTGTGTCACTTCACCCCTCGAGCCCAAACAATAAACGCAAAGCTGAAGTTATTTTGCAATCTTTTAATTAAATATCCTGAGATCCCCGGTTCCTAGCGCGCCACGCGCTACAATTTGGTGGAGGCGCCGACGCCAAAGCCCCTAGTATTTTTCAGGTCAAGCGAAAAAGTCGCTTGGTGACATTACGAAGACGGGAAGAAGAAAAGCCTGGATGAAGTATTCCTGGGCACTGGAATAAGTTCTAATGAGATATTGGAACACGCATGAAAGCAGCTAAGTGAAATTTTAATTAATTTAGTGGATGAAAGATGTCCCAGGACATAGAGTTTTTCTCTGGCGTCAATGACGTTTCTTTTGAAGATTTCCTTTTCCAATTTCGCATCATTGCTGCAATTAATAAATGGAAGGAAAAGGATCTAGCACTGTTACTAGGTGCATATTTACAAGGCCCTGCTCTGACGTTTTTCAAATATATTTACGTGGAGGGCATTGAGTATAAGACGCTATGTGATAAACTTAGGGCAGAGTTCCCAGATAATATAAATTATGTAGAAAAATTTTACAACGCTCGACAGGAGCAAGAAGAAGACTTGCTATCATTCTATTATCGTCTGTGTGGTTTACAGACCAAAGCAGACATTGCAGACGATAACATTTTTATTAAAATGTACTTAAAAGGGCTTATTGTCGAACACAAAGCCATATTAGGCTCACAGCTCTTTGCATCAAAATATGAGCTGCGTGAGACACTTTTTCAAATGAGAGATTTATTTGGAAAAGTACAGAGAAATGTTATCAATTTGCCAGTGATTCCACTAATGATTGATGATAGGAAATACTCCATGAAATATGAAAGAAGTACTCCGTGTACACCTAGTAATACACAATTAATTTCTAGCATGACGAAAGAAGTGCAGCCGAGCAAAGATATGGAGATGCAGAAAAATGAGAAGGAGCTGCACGTGGAGCAGCATGCGGAGCAGCCTGTGGAACTGCTTGCGATTGGATCGGAAGTAGAATATAAGTCTGGTGAGACCGGTCCAAATATTAATGTGTTGATTGCTCAACAGGAGTTCAGGGCGTTAGTTGATACAAGAGCATCGGTGTCCTGCATGTCCGAGAGATTGGCATTGCGACTGAAAATAAAGTATGAAAACTCGAGTTATACGGCTTCGTCAGTCTCTGGTGCACGATTAAATGTACTGGGCGAAACCTGTATTCACCTTTTGATAAATTCGTGTTTTTTCAGTCACAGATTTCTAATTATCAAAAATATTAAGCAAAATTTAATTCTTGGTAGAGATTTTCTTTGTAAAAATAATTGTTTGATAGATTTTTCCAAAAATCATTTAATTTTGAAAACGAGGTTTATTGCAAAATTTATTAAAACTGACATTTTAGGAAAAGATAGATTAGTGTCAAATATGCTGACAGATAAGGGTCACCATAGTGATAAAAATAATGACAACACGACATGTGACATTGACGACAAATTAAATAAAATTAATTATATTTATTCTCAAAATAAACTGAAAGTCAATAATAATCGGAGTAAAGTTTCGCGAAAACGAAACAAACATTTTGTGTCGAAGTTTAGAAAGACTTCCTCGTCATCAAAGGTGATGATAAATGATAAGAAGTGTGTAGGTTCTGGTTATTGTTATGGGAAAAATGTTAAGAAAAATAATGAATACCATTATTTTTATCCTTCAAAGGGGGGGATAGACACGCAGTATAAAGAACGTATTCCTCTGCGTAATATTAATAATAATTTAGTATTTTTAAATAAAAAGAATGTAAATAAATATAAATATAGGAAAAATTGTGATTGATTTATATGTTTCTAATACGTGTTTTGTAATTTCATGTTATCCTGTACGAGCATTGCCGGTGAAGGGATAAGGAGGTGAGCTACTTCATCTTCGTGAGAAGATGATGTCCACGGCAGAATTGCTTCATCTTCAATACGAAGGAAGATGAAGATAACCAATGTGGTCAAGCTTGTGTTATTTTTATAAGTTTTTTAACATTGCTCTGTAAATCTGATCCCAAAATTATTATTTGATTTGGTTTAGAAAAATATTTGGATGGTGAATTGAGGATGAGATCAACTTCGCAATAAGGGGCATAGCCTCGCGAGGAGTGTTTGCTTGACACAATGGTTTCTGCCAAAGATTTATGATCCCTATATTTCATTTATTTATTATTTAATATTCCAAAATTTTTAAAAATAATTATTGGATAAGATTAAATTTATTAAATTCCCCTAGGTGAGAAACTTTGATAACGGTGACTTATCCCTTCATCTGACACGTTAGCGTCCGGCGAAGTTGTAAGTTGTCAATACAGAGTTTTTCTTCGATTGAAAAGTAATCCCTTCAGGACGGGTGTTCACTTTGAATATCCTTTGCTCTTAGCAACACGCCGCGCAACTTTTTCGCACGGTTTTTGTTGCGTGCGAGTTAATGCTAACGTGCGTTATTGTGGTGCAACATGGCACAATTAAATCATTGACTACGCATGCTATCGTTAACTATCCCATTGTAAGGGACGTGTTTTTGTTAATTCCGTGCGTAGGTAAACTTCTGATAGGTTTAGGCAGGTAACATTTATATAATTGTCCGCCTAAAGCTGCGCTTTTAAGATAAAGTTTCAACTTTATCCTAAGGGCGTAGCTGATGTAGAGATGTAGTACTGAAGTAAATTAGAAGTAGGTTTTATTTATTATATTTGATAACTGGCCGGACAATGATATAAATAGAATAGAATAAGTTTTTATATTGAAGTGTGTCACTTCACCCCTCGAGCCCAAACAATAAACGCAAAGCTGAAGTTATTTTGCAATCTTTTAATTAAATATCCTGAGATCCCCGGTTCCTAGCGCGCCACGCGCTACAGTACATTATATTAATGTAGTTTAATGCTCAAAGAATATTCTGCTTTACGGATTTGTGGTTATTAAATTTTTGCGCGTAGGTACATCAACGCCATCCAATTAAACTGGATTAAAATTACATGAGCAGTTGAAACACGCTTATAATTCATGTGAAAGGATTTTAATATAACATGTTAGTAATAATGGATTTATTTTTTTACCAGAATAGTAAATTTATCATTAATCAAAAGTAGATACTTACTTGTACCTGGCGTACTATTAAAAATACATATTTCATTTGTTTCAATGTCACGATTATTTTTTTCTGACGTTTATACCCGTTAATACTCGTATAGTAGAGCCTGTATAGAGTGAAAAGTATCGATCTGAGTTTTGGCCTAAGTAACTAATATGATTGTCTATCAACTACAACACATAAGAAATATAACTGACAATGACACAAAATATAATATACAAAACTATTATTTCCAAGACAGGAGAATAACACATCATAAATATTATAATATTATGGATGTGTGTTTATATAACCCGGAACTATTAGCAGGTAATTTGGGCGCAGTGATGATAACTGTGCACACCTGCTCATGATTAATTTGCTCAAACTTACTTGTAGCTAGAATGATGACAACCTTATTTCCTCTGAAATATCAAGGTTCTAAGTTACTCTTAATTTTTTACTCGATACTATGTAGGTACATGTAAATGTCTCTGTTTGTTTTGTGTAAGATAAATCATGCACCAATTTTTAAATATACTTAAACTAACTATTAAGAAAACAGTAAAATTAAATACGCGGCACACCCGTTACCCTATTTTTTTTATTTTGTATTTGTAGTATCATACAAAATCACCCTTCACAATTATAGCAAGTGCTCCTTTTCCCATACCAGAAGCTCTCGTTACCCCACCAACACGCCAGAGGGCGCTACAGACATAGATTCGCAGACACACCGACAGATGTCACTGTGCAGTGACGTCATATTTCTGAATCGCGGTGTTAAGATTCTCCGCAGTCGAACGACCCTCGCGCCGTACTGTAGAGAACTCATACTTACCTGGCATAGGGGATACCGTGATCAAGAAGGCGGTTCCCCCAGGGCGAGGTCTATCCATTGCACTGCGGATAGGTTGACCCCTGCGATTATCCCTAATGTGGATAACTCGGATGCGTAATTTTTGGTAGTGGGGACTGCGTACGCGCCGTCCCCTCAGAATTCCTATGTTATCCCAGTGCATCATACTATTCCAACTTAAGTACGTGCCAACAGTCCTAGTGAAGTAGTATAACTAACTTTGTCAGGACGGTTGGCTTAAAAAATGATTCAGCTAAATATATTTTTCTACTACGTATGTAATGATTCATAGTTGGAGCGCCATGTGACTTCCTGAATTAAGTCAATCAATTCTTTAAACCAAAACAAAACTAATACGACAAGCATTTAAAAAACATTAGCAAGTAAACCCTTCCGAATTCCGTATCTGAAACCGCCATACATTTGTAACCCTTTTTTCATGAATCACCGTGGACCGGACGCAAGGAATGCGCAAATAGGGCGACAATACGACCCGATGAGCCGAATTCTGTGAGAACACGACAATCGTGACGGGAATCGTCGTATTACATTCTGATAAAATATCGTATATTCCGGTTCATAGATTTTATTGATTCCTGTACAACTTTTTCATTTTATGAATAGTAGGTTCCGCCCGCGATTTCACCTGCGTCCGGGACACTGCTTCTTACTCATGGATGAAAGTAGCACGTACTTATAATATTCTGTTATGCTATGTTACTGAATAGATTGATTAAAATCAAAAGTTTTGCGTAAAACAGTAACAAATATACATCCTTACAAACTGTCGCGTTAAGCATATTATTAGCAAGATGTAATCAGTACCTATTGGAAAAAACTCCACTTCTTCGAGATTTGACGATTGTCATTTAACTTACTTTACTAACGTAACTAACACTTGGGCTCACCTATTATATGTATCCATATTCAATAATGTAAAAAAAAACGAGTTCTACTAAAAATATAGCTACGTTAGTAAGAATAGCAGCCATTTATGCTAGAGTTTCAATAAAATTGTAGGTATGTAACATGTACCTAATGTCGACCAATAAACTAGAACTTTGACAAAATTTCGGTAGAATAACTTTACGCCATTATCTCTCAACACAAGTGGTCAGAACTGAACTGTTGAGAGAACTAATTTAAACAAAAACAAATAAGAATTTGAAATGTTATGTGCAAGTCGATATATGTAATTACAAAGAATGTTCCTTATAAGATGACGGTGGGGAGAAGAGTATGGAAGGAGAAAACATGCTGCGCCGACCCCAAATAACATTGGGATAAGGGCAGGAGGATGATGATGATCACATGTTATGTACGATATTGTACGACAATGCCTAAGTAAAGGATTTGTTTATACTCTCGCAGTCTTCAAAGATGAAAGAACTAACGTATTCGTTGCTACCTGGTGGCCATTAATTTTGTAATCCTACTACCACAAACTACTACTAATCCAGACTCTGGAGTGTTTCAGAGAAAGAATTACAATCAAACATCCAAAAACGTACCTAGTTAAATATGTAATCGTATTGACAATATTCCTTTTTTTTATAAGAAGCTATACATATAAAAAAATTATCTATTTGTGTAATGATCGAGAAATTAATCACAAATACCAAGTTTTTTTCTCTAAAAGCAATTTCGTTATTGCGTATTTCATGATAAGATAGGTATTTGATTATGTATGTATTGTATTCATTAATTATATTGTGTTATGTCATATTTACAAGAAACAATATTTATAACACACTAATCTAAATTCCTTATATTCAATATCTTAGGTCGGCCTTACAGTCATTTTGCTCACTTAAGAGCTCATGTAAAGTCAGGGTAATGAAATGACGACCATTTAGGAAACATGAATTTCTCTTTCTGTCTGTTTGTTTCATAAATTATTGTGACAAGTAGTACTCGTAGCGTGTCACCTGCACTAAAGCGACTAATTGATGTACTTATTCAGATAAAAAGTCCTACAACCAGCGTTAAAAGTAGCTAAATTGGTTTAAGAGCTTTTTAACTATGCAAGCATATTTTTGCAATTTTAATGTTATATTTAGTATTTTTTTATAAGGGTTACTTCACAACTGATAGAACATATCGCTCACCTAGCAGTATAATGGCACATTTCCATAAAAAGCGAAATTGGGTTTTTACAGCCTAAGTGTTTAAAAGTGTATAATCTATAAAGTGGTAAAACGGCACGGCGTTAGTTGTTAAAACCATAAAATCTAAGATAAAATATAAATGAAGTCATAACCTCGTTTCAAACGTATGCAAAATCTTTGACCCTCATTTCTGTAAAATAAGAAAAAAGTAGATGTGTCATTATACTGCTAGGTGAGCGATATATTTACCTAAAATTATTAGATCTAACATTACGCCAGGTACGAAGTACACATAATAATATTATAATTAGCCAATAGTGACATGAATGAGCAGGTAAGTATTACATTTATTTTGTTTGTATTTTGTATATCTGTATATTCAAGTTAAATCGTGACAAGGAGTGTTCATGAAGGGACGTTTCATTGGAAGCTGCATGAAATGAACAAACATAACATGTTTGTATGTACATATTATGTAGGTACTATACAAGTTTTACTGTAGGTACAATATACTACAGGGTGAATGTTTCTGAAGCGTGGGAGTTTTTAATAATGCCAATTAGATTACCAATTTCTTAAGCTTCATTACTTCGAATGTCTTGCGAATGTGTGTATAAATGTTTGTTAGACTTTCACTGAATAATCACTGGATGGATTCAATTAAACTTGCCAGTAATACGGCTTATGTATCAGAATAACATATCATCATCCTCCGAGCCTTTTCCCAACCATGTTGGGGTCGGCTTCCAGTCTAACCGGATTCAGCTGAGTACCAGTGCTTTACAAGAAGCGACTGCCTATCTGACCTCCTCAACCCAGTTACCCGGGCAACCCGATACCCCTTGGTTAGACTGGTGTCAGACTTGCTGGCTTTTGACTACCCGTAACGACTGTCAAGGATGTTCAATGACAGCCGGGACCTACAGTTTAACGTGCCATCCGAAACACAATCAATGGTGTCTAAGATATACTTAGAAAGTACATACAAACTTAGAAAAGTTGCATTGGTACTTGCCTGACCTGGGATCGAACCCGCGCCCCCATACTTGAGAGGCTGGTCCTTTTACTTACCCACTAGGCCACCACGACTTTTTTATCAGAATAACATATACACTACTCTTTATCCATGTGCGGGATCTGGGAAGTAGTTCGCTCAGGAAGCAGGTGAAACCGCGGTTGAAAGCTAGTTATCTTATCTTACAATAGTACATCTGGATGATTTTTTCTGAAGCGTGGGAGTTTTTGAGAGATTGTCCTTATTGTATACGCGAACACAACGCTAATTAGATTATCAATTTCTTAAGATTCGTGACTTTGAATAAAACAAAAAAATGTGGGAGGTTTCTTAAAATAAATGATTGTATGTTAAGAACAATTCACAGAAGATTAATCATCCCCTTAGGCTTATAGCAGGCAGGAGCATGATCCTTTTAAGAATAATTTAATGGAATAAATAACACATTTTTTGAGGTACTAATACAAAGACAACATGAGCCTCAGTTAACTACCCAGTTGCAGCTTCTGTCATCCCGACTGCTTCTAGTTACCTGTGTTTGGCCAGCCTTAGAATTAAAAATCAAACAAACGAAATATCATCACTAAACGCGAAAGGAGATCAAATCAGTAAAATTAATAATTGCATTATCAAAATAATTATTTATTTTATGATCAATCAAATTCTATATTTTAATACTAGCTTCTGCCAGCGGTTTCACCCGCATCCCGTGGGAACCTCTGCACGAACCCGGATAAAAAGTAGCCTATAGCCTTCCTCGATAAATGGGCTATCTAACACCGAAAGAATTGTTCAAATCGGACCAGTAGTTCCTGAGATTAGCGCGTTCAAACAAACAAACAAACTCTTCAGCTTTATAATAGTAGTATAGATTGGCATTCCAATGTTATTAATTTAATTAAGAGCTAATAAAAGCTTTTAAATACGTACATATTTACCTCTATACTATTATGTGAGCTCTGTATGGCTTATTTAAAATTGTTTACTTCATTTGAATTCAAAATATTTGGGTTTTATAGGGATTTATAATTTAATTCTCTTTTGTGTAATAACTCGTTTTCCATTTTTTATGTATGTCAGTGGTGGACTAATCTACTGCCTCCTGATAATTATATAGTTAGGACTAGCAGATTTCCCATTGTTTCACCCGCAGATAGTGGTAACTACTGCCCGTAATGGGATAAATTACAGGCATGTTACTCGGGAAGAGTGAAACTTTTGAATAAGTAGTGAAAATCAAATCGGTTCAGTAGTTTCGGAGCTTTTAGGGTACAAACAAACAAAAAAGTATTTCCTCTTTATTATAATAGTATAGTTGAAAGCCAGATGGAAACACACTACTTTTATGATTATCTTAATAAAAATAACTTAAAGTACCCTGACACAAACTTTACAGTAACATGTAAAAATTCCACGAAGCAAAGCATACGTAGTCCAAATAAAACCGACGACACTTTCAAGTACATACTTGATGCAGTACAAAACTTTATTTTCATACCTGCTGTCACTCCGTCCATATAATAAACTATTTAAAACAGTGGTTAAAAAGAGAGAAGCTATGTAACAGAGTTAGTGCAAAATCACTGAGGCGAATAACACTATAAAAGTAAGGTTATCTACGTGAATTTTGCAACCTGTCTAAAGAATTCTCCAAACTGCAAATGCGTAAGCAGACATAAATCTTAAATGCATAAAATCCTCCACAAATATTTGTTCTTTCCGATGATTTATTACAATCATTGTAAAACAATTTCTTTAATCTCAAACCTGCATGGAAACTAACACTTGAAAATTAGATTTTAATAGGTTTTATACGTCAAACAATGGGAATATATCTCGGTACTGTTTGATTGTTTAACGGCAACATATGGAAAAGTAATTAAAATCTAGCTATTAAATTGATTTAGAAGAAAGTTGTTTTTTTACGATACTTGCATAATCGCTTTATAAAGAACAAGGTTAGAATTGGTTTTTTTAAATCATGTTGATAGAAAAGGTTGGCGGAATTGAAATATTTTGTGTCTATTTTCTTTTACATCGAAATATTTTTCTATGTAACGCAGACTAACGTAACGTGTGGGTTGATGAATTAACCTTTTGACTCATTTTTTTAATCTACACTTTATTCTTGATTCTTTAATTATTATTATTTGTACTTATTTTTTTTTTGTTTTCTTGAAGTTCTTCGCTCTTGCATGGAATTCGCATTAATTTAGGGACATCGAAAATTGTTGTGCTTTATTTGGTTTTGAAGTTACAGCAAGTTACTACAAATTTTAAACCTTTTTTGGTTTGATTTTTGTAGTAAAGTTTAATTCCGAAGAGACCATTATTCCATATTATAATATTAAAAGATATATGTATAGAAGATATACTTATGTAAAAATATAAATACCTTTTTCACGTAAAAAATATGTCACTTTTTAAACAATTAAAAACACTTAAGTTTAATCAAAACACTTATTACCACTTTCAAAAAAAATAATACTTAAACAAAAAAAGTTTCAAATTTTTTCAGAAACTTCTAAATCCAGGAAAACTAATTTGTACATACACAGAATTATTCACTGAACACAGAAATCAACTTTTTTTTATACAACAAACTTTTTTTCGTGAAACTTTGATGACGTCACAGCAACGCGTCGGTTCGGACGCCAGGCTAGCGCGCGACTGACTGAAAGCTGTAACTGAAATGTTTACATGACTTTACGATCATATTTATGTATTAAAAATGTATTCTTGTATTCATTGTGAATGTTTATGCAAATGTTTGTTCGATAGATGATGTTTACTTCCGTTTGTTCGCGAATTTTAAATTGGAAGATTTCTCTTTTTTTAGTGCTAAGAGCTTTGTAACTTTTAGTCGGCCGTTAGTTTGCCTGGGCTCATAAACCAGTATATAAATGAATGTAGTACACACATAATGACGATTAGGTATTTGGCCAGTATCAGTCTGATTGAAAACTTTGGTTGAATTCACGTTTTCTTTAAAACATATTTTGTTCCAACCATCGGGCCAACTGACGAACTGTTTTGGTCTGCAGTACGGCGGTACTCTAAATGGTATTACAGATTTTTTGGTAATGTTTTTTATCAAATGGGGAATACCAAGTAATTCGTTATTTAATATGGAAGCTGTATTTTTTTATGAACAATTTCTAGAAATGAATACGGTGTACGGGTATCGGTTAATGGGTTAATCTGCGTTTACCGTGAATAGTTTGTGACCTCTGTATACTTCAAATTGAATTTCCGCAGTGAACTAAGTACCTTTCTGTTGAATAGTTGATTTCGACTGTATTTGTAATGTTTGGCGGTCATACAATGAATCAAAAATTACGATCTGTATCTTCGTTTTTCAGTTAAGTAATTTTTTTTTTACAATTTTAAAAAGTCTTTGCATAGTTCGAGTCATCATAACAATTACTAACGAACTGAAACTATAAACTACTACTGTACACAAAAGCTGTGATTGCTGATTAACTGTGATTTGTAAAGAATTCGCCAACTTTTTTTATCTTTTTGAGAAGTTAAATAAAGTGTCTATGCCGATGCTAGATTACTTTTAACGTTTTAATGTTGCTATTGTATTACTTTAGCCAATTTAACTAGACCTTTCAAAATGGATTGGAATTCAGAATAAAAAAAACAAAGGTGGCTTAAAATATATGTTTTACAGGCTACGGTCACATCGGTCAGTTTCCCCACTTTTCGAGATAGCTACTTCCCCCACACGGACACAAAGATGTCGTTTTGCTAATGATTACATGTATAAGCTATATTACCGAAAGTTTCTTCAAAATCGATTACCACATTGGTAGATACATTCTTCCAAACTTACGCATCATAATATTAACTAGGATCATCTTCATCTTCCGAGCCTTTTTTTCCCAACTATGTATGTTGGGGTCGGCTTCCAGTCTAACCGGATGTAGCTGAGTACCAGTGTTTTACAAGGAGCGACTGCCCTATCTGACGTCCTCAACCCAGTTACCCGGGAAACCCAATACCCCTTGGTTAGACTGGTGTCAGACTTACTGGCTTCTGACTTCCCGTAACGACTGTCAAGGACAGTGGCGGATTTACAAATTTGCCGCTAGTAGGCCATTCAATTTTTGCCGCCCCTACTGACTTTTGAAATTCAATACGTTAGTTACGTTACGTTATAACATAAATACGTACGTACGTACGTTAAAAAAAAAAAAAATTTCCTTAGTTTTCATATCATAAAATGCCAAAGTGAACAAAAAACCATAACGGACGTGCGCGAAAAATGTTTTTTTCGGAATTGAATGCCTCAACAATTAAACAAAAATAAATTGTGATATCTGATCTACATGCAGTGGCGTAGCGTGGCTATCTGCCCGGGGCAGGAGTCGATTTGTCACCCCCGACTTTAATATGTAAAAGGTTGTTAGAATCTGGTTTTTGGGTTAACAATTAATTGTTATTGTCAATATCACTACAACCGATGAACTGAACAAATTTTAGTGCGCTTGGTGCGATGCAAAAGAGAGAAATTAACGTAAAAAGGCGCGAGCGAAGCGAGCGCGAATTTTTTTTTAGTTTAAGGGCTGAAAAGTAAGTGGAGGTAACTGAAATGGCGAGAGGGGAGCCAAAGGCGTCTCTAGCTAATGTCCGTAAATGTGCTATGCTCCCTTGTGCAATTAATACCCAAGTGGCTCCTATGTATTGGGAGATTGTGAGTAGTACCAAAATAGATCAAAGTACTTAGCGCAGTTCATGGGATAAATTATGTTTTTTCAGTAAGTTAACGAATTTACAAAATGTTTAAATTCAATAAAAGTCGTTGATAGCGTCAACCTTTTTGCTGGGCTTAACTTTTAAGAAGCCAATTCACAAGAAACGTGAAGCATTGAAAGAAGCGCGAGCAAAGCGAGCGCGAAAATTTTTTTGCTTAAGGACGCAAAATAAATTAAAACCTTCGTAAATTAGCACAAGTAAACTCAAAAAATAAGGTAGGCACAGAAATAAAGTGCAAATGTATATGCCAAGCGCGATTTTTTCCTTCGAGTATAGTCACAAAGTAAAAGAAAAAGTGAACAAAAAACCACGACGGAGGTTTAAACAAAAATAACTAGAGGAATCTAGGCGGCATGGAGTCGCGAGTGCAGCGAGCGCAGTGAGCGCGAGTTTTTCTTAGTTCGTGGATGCAAAGGGTGAAACTGTCAAAATTGACAGGCCACGAGGGCGATTTTTTATGGCTTACCTACCTATTATGTTTAGTCAAAATATTTTTATTTGGTAATTATGGTGAAATTTCGCAGCCCTCTAAAACGTGCCGCCCGGGGCATTTGCCCCCCTGCCCCCCGCCACCCCACGACACGCCACTACTGACATGGAGCCGCGAGCGCAGCGAGCGCGATTTTTTTTGGGGATGCAAAGGGTGAACAAGTCAAAATTGACAGGACACGACCAAAGCGAGGGCGGCTTTTTTAAAGAAATTTTATTGCTAATGTACTTATCAATTTATAGTAAAAATATTTTTATTTCATAATTCAGTAATTATGGCTTAATTTTGCCTCCCCCTAAATCGTGCCGCCCGGGGCATTTGCCCCCCCCCCCCCACGCTACGCTACTGAGCTAAGATAAACAGAAAGACCAAGGATTGGTAATAAAACAATATACACGAAGTTGTGGAGAGATGGTGCTCGTGCTAGGCTCCGAAGGTTGCCTTTGAAGGAGGTGTTACGAGTTTTTTATTTTATTTTTATTGAAACGCTATTGGAATACTTTAAATTTCATGATCACATAAGTACCTAAGTATATATTACAGTGCGTTTATTAATCGTTTATTTATATATGGATTGTGTACACGTATAATTATAAAAAAAAATCTGTAAAAAAATGGCTAAATTTGCCGCCCCTCTAAATCTGCCGCTCTAGGCACTGGCCTACTTGGCCTATTGGTAAATCCGCCACTGGTCAAGGATGTTCAATGACAGCCGGGACCTACAGTTTAACGTGCCATCCGAAACACAGTTATTGACGTCCAAGATATAGACACTTAGAAAAGATAATATTAACTAGGATAATGTGCCGAAATCACACTGGCTGTTGTTTCACTTTGAAAATATTTTTAAGCCAAAAATACATTAACATACATTGACTGAAAATGCTGCATTCAGAATATATATTCATAAATGACATTCTATTTCAAAACCCCTTATTTATTTCCACGACCTATAAGTAACGCAAATATCACAGACTGGACTTGAATAGCAAGTTTCATCTGCAGCTCAAAATAGGTAGCCATTTTGCAAATGAGTCAGGCCACAGAAGGTTATAATCAATCGTTCAGAGAAAACCAAACAGAGAAATATTTCGACACTAGGCCTGCGACCACAATAGAATTTTCAATTCCACGATATTGAATGGAAATGTGAGATACGTGGGTTGGCAATTGTACAGGAATCATTTAGAAGGTTCACTTATAGAAAAGCTGGAAAAACCAGCTGTCATGGTATGGGCATGTGATGCGGAGAAATCAAAGTCAACTTGTGAAGAAGGTTTTGAACATGAACGTGGATATAGTGGTAGAGGATGAACAAAGAAACAGTGGATGGATTGTGTGAATGTCGATATGGTTAGAAGGAATGTTACTTGCAAGATGACGGCAGATAGAAGAGTATGGAAGGAGAAAATATGCTGCGCCAATCACAAATAAAGTTTGGATAAGGGCAGGAGGATGATATGTTTAATTTTTGAAGGTTATTTTTTTTTCGAATATTGTATATCAAAGAGAATGGTCAATGGTCATGTTGTAACTGTAGATCATAGAATGGATCTTCTATCGATAATTTTTCTGTAAATGCGTAACCCATATCATTGATATTAGATCCTTTGTGTAACATCAATAGAGAGTGAAATTCTCAGCTTTTAGATATCCGCCATTGTTATTTTAATACTAGCTGTTGCCCGCAACTTCGTCTGCGTGGGCAATATAGAATAGTCAAAACACTACTTATCCCGTAGGTGCATTCTTTCACGTGACAGTATAATTAGGATTAGCACTTAGCAGTCGCATAGATTCATTGATCTAGGTTGTGTGGTGGATGTGACCATTTATCTAAACAAAAGAAGTAAAGTTTGTGACGTTGTGAATATATCTGGATCTAGTCAGCCAATTTGGATAATTATTACGTATGGTGCGTAAGTAATTTTCACAGGAAACAGCTATAATCTATGTCTATATGCTTTGAGTCTGACAAACCTGTCGTTTGTACATTTTCTGCAGTTGCTGCGACTAATCAGAAGACAGAAAGTCTGTCAGTCTTACCATGGATATCGTCTTGTGTAGTTGACTGGATTGAAGATAGGTAGATAGGTAGTCGCTCCAAGCAAAATATTGGTACTCAAACAGATTCAGTGACTGGAAACCCAACACCAACATAGTTGGGGAATAGCTGGATGGATGATAAAATGAGTCATCATCATCAGCAGGCGCATAGGGTAGGATAGTTTCACTATTAGAGAAACACTTGTATGACTTGTATGAATTGGGGATTTTCTGTGCACTTACTCACTATGGTAAGGCTGACCCCACATTAGGCGTGCGCGACCCTCGGGCGTGTGAGTAGCGCGGGCGTCGCGAGCGCGCTGCGTGAAAGTCGCGTTTTGCTGCCCTGCGGCATGTGTGAAGAGTGCGCTCGCAGCGAGCACGCGGCGCTCGAGTTGCGTTCTTTCCCCTTCGCCCGCTATCCCCGCTGCCCGCTAAACGCCTTAGCAGTTAAACGTCAAGTCACATTTTTTCTGATGCAAAATATGTAAACTTAATCCTAGAAGAAAGGAAGATCTATCTCTCGCAAGCGCTGCTAAGCGTGAGGTAGGTAATGTAGGCTTCTGTAGCTTTAAAAACAAGCCCAGATACAAAGTGCAGATAAGAAATGGGAGCTTTCTCGATTTAATACCATACACACGTAAAATGCTTTATGCGTCTGGAAACGTACAAATTACGCATCGCATACCAGAGACATGCTTACTTTCAACTTCTGATCGCAAATACACTGTTCACGATTACGAACAGTCTCAGTAAGACCCGAGCCAAGTCTAAAAAAACACCTTTTATATAAAACTACGTTTGATGCCATTTAATCACAAAGACAGAATTGTTCTCTGTTGCAAATCCTATGCACCTATATCCTATCCTAATCCACCTGCAATGCATGCTGCATTGTACAAAAACCAATGTTATCCTATTCGAGAAGTCAAAAGAGTCGGCCTGCCAACGACAGCTTTTGCGCTAACCAAGTGTAAGTACCTTCAGAATTACATTCATCGTTGAATGAGGTGAATAAATTTTCAGAAACCACAATAACAGTAGGAGCCAAAGCGTATTATCGCTTCATAGAGCTCTGATTGGCCCCAGGTGACCAAGTCAGGTCTGATTTGTTCGTTCATCAGATCTTTGAAAGTGTTTTGGTGGATACTTACTGTCGTCCTGTTTACGTGTGACACAAAATATGGTATATAAACGTCCTCCGCAAGAGCGAAATTTTCCCGGTGTGCGGTAGTGACGCACAGTATACAACACTTATGTTTCTTTTGATTTGCTGGCTCCACCAAGAAATGACAAATTGCGAGCGTACATTTTGAAAATATTGGCAAAACTGCAGGTTTCAAGTACGAACACATGAAGTGGACTCTCACAGATACGTACATTTTGCCTATTCGTGAACTAATGCAAATATTTCGGTGGAGTCCCTCCCGGTTTAGACCTAACCCCACATTAGGCGTGCGCGATCCTCGGGCGTGTGAGTAGCGCGTGCGTCGCGAGCACGCTGCGTGAGCGTCGCGTTTTGCTGCCCTGCGGCATTTGCAGCGCGCTCGACTTGACGTTTAACTGCTAAGGCGTTTAGCGGGCAGCGGGGATAGCGGGCGAAGGGGAAAGAACGCAACTCGAGCGCCGCGTGCTCGCTGCGAGCGCACTCTTCACACATGCCGCAGGGCAGCAAAACGCGACTTTCACGCAGCGCGCTCGCGACGCCCGCGCTACTCACACGCCCGAGGGTCGCGCACGCCTAATGTGGGGTCAGCCTTACCATAGTGAGTAAGTGCACAGAAAATCCCCAATTCATACAAGTCATACAAGTGTTTCTCTAATAGTGAAACTATCCTACCCTATGCGCCTGCTGATGATGATGACTCATTTTATCATCCATCCAGCTATTCCCCAACTATGTTGGTGTTGGGCTTCCAGTCACTGAATCTGTTTGAGTACCAATATTTTGCTTGGAGCGACTACCTATCTACCTATCTTCAATCCAGTCAACTACACAAGACGATATCCATGGTAAGACTGACAGACTTTCTGTCTTCTGATTAGTCGCAGCAACTGCAGAAAATGTACAAACGACAGGTTTGTCAGACTCAAAGCATATAGACATAGATTATAGCTGTTTCCTGTGAAAATTACTTACGCACCATACGTAATAATTATCCAAATTGGCTGACTAGATCCAGATATATTCACAACGTCACAAACTTTACTTCTTTTGTTTAGATAAATGGTCACATCCACAACACAACCTAGATCAATGAATCTATGCGACTGCTAAGTGCTAATCCTAATTATACTGTCACGTGAAAGAATGCACCTACGGGATAAGTAGTGTTTTGACTATTCTATATTGCCCACGCAGACGAAGTTGCGGGCAACAGCTAGTATTAAAATAACAATGGCGGATATCTAAAAGCTGAGAATTTCACTCTCTATTGATGTTACACAAAGGATCTAATATCAATGATATGGGTTACGCATTTACAGAAAAATTATCGATAGAAGATCCATTCTATGATCTACAGTTACAACATGACCATTGACCATTCTCTTTGATATACAATATTCGAAAAAAAAATAACCTTCAAAAATTAAACATATCATCCTCCTGCCCTTATCCAAACTTTATTTGTGATTGGCGCAGCATATTTTCTCCTTCCATACTCTTCTATCTGCCGTCATCTTGCAAGTAACATTCCTTCTAACCATATCGACATTCACACAATCCATCCACTGTTTCTTTGTTCATCCTCTACCACTATATCCACGTTCATGTTCAAAACCTTCTTCACAAGTTGACTTTGATTTCTCCGCATCACATGCCCATACCATGACAGCTGGTTTTTCCAGCTTTTCTATAAGTGAACCTTCTAAATGATTCCTGTACAATTGCCAACCCACGTATCTCACATTTCCATTCAATATCGTGGAATTGAAAATTCTATTGTGGTCGCAGGCCTAGTGTCGAAATATTTCTCTGTTTGGTTTTCTCTGAACGATTGATTATAACCTTCTGTGGCCTGACTCATTTGCAAAATGGCTACCTATTTTGAGCTGCAGATGAAACTTGCTATTCAAGTCCAGTCTGTGATATTTGCGTTACTTATAGGTCGTGGAAATAAATAAGGGGTTTTGAAATAGAATGTCATTTATGAATATATATTCTGAATGCAGCATTTTCAGTCAATGTATGTTAATGTATTTTTGGCTTAAAAATATTTTCAAAGTGAAACAACAGCCAGTGTGATTTCGGCACATTATCCTAGTTAATATTATCTTTTCTAAGTGTCTATATCTTGGACGTCAATAACTGTGTTTCGGATGGCACGTTAAACTGTAGGTCCCGGCTGTCATTGAACATCCTTGACAGTCGTTACGGGAAGTCAGAAGCCAGTAAGTCTGACACCAGTCTAACCAAGGGGTATTGGGTTTCGCGGGTAACTGGGTTGAGGACGTCAGATAGGGCAGTCGCTCCTTGTAAAACACTGGTACTCAGCTACATCCGGTTAGACTGGAAGCCGACCCCAACATACATAGTTGGGAAAAAAAGGCTCGGAAGATGAAGATGATCCTAGTTAATATTATGATGCGTAAGTTTGGAAGAATGTATCTACCAATGTGGTAATCGATTTTGAAGAAACTTTCGGTAATATAGCTTATACATGTAATCATTAGCAAAACGACATCTTTGTGTCCGTGTGGGGGAAGTAGCTATCTCGAAAAGTGGGGAAACTGACCGATGTGACCGTAGCCTGTAAAACATATATTTTAAGCCACCTTTGTTTTTTTATTCTGAATTCCAATCCATTTTGAAAGGTCTCTTCAGGGTCTAATTAAATTGGCTAAAGTAATACAATAGCAACATTAAAACGTTAAAAGTAATCTAGCATCGGCATAGACACTTTATTTAACTTCTCAAAAAGATAAAAAAAGTTGGCGAATTCTTTACAAATCACAGTTAATCAGCAATCACAGCTTTTGTGTACAGTAGTAGTTTATAGTTTCAGTTCGTTAGTAATTGTTATAATGACTCGAACTATGCAAAGACTTTTTAAAATTGTAAAAAAAAAATTACTTAACTGAAAAACGAAGATACAGATCGTAATTTTTGATTCGTTGTATGACCGCCAAACATTACAAATACAGTCGAAATCAACTATTCAACAGAAAGGTACTTAGTTCACTGCGGAAATTCAATTTGAAGTATACAGAGGTCACAAACTATTCACGGTAAACGCAGATTAACCCATTAACCGATACCCGTACACCGTATTCATTTCTAGAAATTGTTCATAAAAAAATACAGCTTCCATATTAAATAACGAATTACTTGGTATTCCTATAAGTTTACATATTTTGCATCAGAAAAAATAATTAAGGTCTACTTAATACTACTCACTCAAAGTAATTTGTTTTAAGGCCACCACATTAGTGGAAGATAAACTAAACTATGTTTATGAAAAAATCCTGATATGAACTCCATCTGTAACTTTAAATGATAAATTAATTGTTCCACTAAAGTCATCATTTTTGACATAATGTTCAAAAAATAATTTAGATGGCACCGTTTTAAATTTGGCTGAGAACTATTAATTTTCCTTTCATCAAGGTAATAATTATAGTTGGATTTTGATGTGGTACGGCAAACTGACAAACACTATTGAAATGTCTATCGAAAAATTACACTACGTGTTAAAATATGGTGAATTACGCAAAATACACAACTCCATCTGTTGAAATAATAATCCTCTATAAAGAATGTATGGTAATTAATTGTCATTTACCACCTCGCTCTTTTGACAAATTTGATGTATTTTTACCACAGATGGAGCTACTTTAACCTTGGCTAAACAAAATTTTCATATTTTTTTTTCTTCCGAAGTTACTTATAAAGGTGTGATTTTCTGTGTAAAGATTAATAATAGGCCGAACAACTAATATAAGTATAACATTCAAATGTACAGTTTTGACAAACAGATTGCGTGTCGTAATATTTTACATCTTGAATTCACAAAATTAATCATATCTTTTGATAGAGTGAATCGATTTCGATGAAACAAAAACTAAGTAATACCCCAAGTTACGTAGAATTTTTGTATATAAGCATTGTCTGCATTGAATTCGTAGATTTTACGTGAATCGCGAACAAACAAACAGATAAACAGACAAACAGACAAACAGACAAACAGACAAACAGACAAAAATGACAAAAATGATGGAAATGGGTTCTGTTAGTTATTCTTTAACATGCCGGTTATTTTTTTTGTCAATTTCTTCAATGTACAAAAATTATTTTTCTACAGATTTATTATATGTATAGATGTATAGATATAGATTTCTGAAAGAATAAGATTAATGTTACATTTTAGTTCAGATTGTCTGTTCAATCATCTTTATTCCGGCGCTAAACAAGGTCAAAAAATCGTCAGAGATATTCAAATTCAAGTTTGTGATTGTTCAACTTGTTTTTTTTTTCAGATCTTTGATAATTTTGAGGTTTCAGTTTTTTCTATAGAAATTAAAGATAATATTAACATTATTCGAAGTTCGGATTTTTCTAGTATACCTAAAAACTACAAAAATGGGCAGTTAAAAGAAGAAATTGTCATCACCATTTCCTACAGTAAACCGTTTATCGAATCACATCATTCATGTTCAATTCGAATTCCACTATTCTCAAAGTAGAACACCAATCACTCGATGAAGTCTTCTTGAAAGCAGAAGATAGCTGCGACAATCTAAATGCAATGACGTTGGCAATCTAAATGCACGTTGGACTTGAAACGAGGCTAAATCGAATGCTAAGCGAAGAATAAGTATAACTAGAAGAATAAGTTCAGAAATAGGGGCAATAGGGAAGTTTTGTTGGCTCGTGTCTACGTACTGAATATTTCTATTTCTTTTCTCTAAATTAATTTGTGTGTGGTATCAAATCTGATCACAGATTGTATACCTATATAACCATCGATACATCGTCGTATCGTATGTCTTGGGTAAGTTAGCCAGGTATATCCATATGGCATTGTTAACAATTTAACATGTCATTTATGTAGGCTGATATTTTCCATAGCTTTAAGAATTCAAGTAAACGGGCTCTTGAATTCGAAATGATGTAATAAGTATTGTAGGTTAAAAAGCACTGGTACTCAGCTGCATCCGGTTAGACTGGAAGCCAACCTCAACATATTTGGGAAAAAAGGCTCGGAGGATGATGTAGTAAGTATTGTAAATATCTAATGTGGACAAAGACTATACCTAGAACGTTTACACACTCGCCGATTTTTTTCTTCTTCTAGTTGTCGCCTATTCTCATTAATTTTACTTTAATTATAAAATGTATAAGTGATCTAGGTCTGTTTAAAACATTCCTTTTATTCCAATGTTAATTTGTGGACAAAAGTGTGGGTAAAATGTTTGTTAATTTGGTTTAAGGATTTTGATTGCACTCTGTAATATGTAACTTTGTATTATTTATTAGATGTTCATTGGCTGCAGAATCCATTAAATTAATACAATTAAAATTTAAACTATTACTATATTTACAAACTTAAACCTACAACTTACCTACAAACTAAAATTAAAAAAAAGGAATAAAAAAAAACAAAAAAAAAACATCTGTTTTTGTCCCTAATAAATAAAATAAAAATAAAATAGATATGGCAATTCTATTTAAAAGCGCATCCCGTCACGCTCCTAGACGGTCACTATTAAATTATGAAGAGCATGCTTAACATTCTCATCGCGTTATAAACTTAAGTACTTTTTTCTAAAACCTCTTTTTCGCACTACACATAGGTTGGTTCAAATCCCTTGGGACCTTATCAGCGCAACCGATATGGAATTTCTAAGTCTTTGCGATTTCAAGGTCAAAGGTCATCAGGGATATTTAAAAATTTCTAGAAAAAAACATACCTACTATATTTCTAGAGTTATGTGCTGTATTTTATCTACTGGAGTTGCTTATGTTTTATATTTAACTACTTTGATATGAGGAAAACAAAATGTAATAAGTACTTACACCTCATCCTCCGAGCCTTTTTCCCAATCTTGTTGGGGTCGGCTTCCAGTCTAACCGGATTCAGCTGAGTACCAGTGCTTTACAAGAAGCGACTGCCTATCTGACCTCCTCAACCCAGTTCCCCGGGCAACCCGATACCCCTTGGTTAGACTGGTGTCAGACTTACTGGCTTCTGACTACCCGTAACGACTGTCAAGGATGTTCAATGACAGCCGGGACCTACAGTTTAACGTGCCATCCGAAACACAGTCAATGGTGTCTAAGATATACTTAGAAAGTACATACAAACTTAGAAAAGTTGCATTGGTACTTGCCTGACCTGGGATCGAACCCGCGCCCTCATACTTGAGAGGTTGGTCCTTTACCCACTAGGCCACCACGACTTCTTACTTACACCTAAGCATTACATATTCGTCTGCACAATACTAAGCAACAATATCCAAAAATTCGGGATTTCTAACACTATTAAAACACTTACACTTTTACTTTGCGAGTGAATGAATTATTCGAATAAAATTTTATCGCAGAGCAAATGCACAGATCGGTATGTTGTTTGTCTGTTGAAGTCATGTGGGAATAAGAGCTCAGATCGCATTTGTATGTAAAACGTTTTATAATAATCTCTGTAAAGCTTAGCTTGTATTGTGAAAAAAACATTGAGACTGTGTAGGTTTTTTTATATTGCTAGCTGACCCTTAGGGAACTATTGCCGAGACCAATATAAAAGTAGCCTATAATGTCCTTTCTCGGGCTCACGATTAATTTGTATGTACAATTTAATTTTGCGTTTACGTTTCGAATTCGATAAAATTAAGCTGTATATGTAAAATTACTCACCGCAAAGTGAGGTATGATGAATGTCATGCATGGTATGATGAATAGATCATCAATTTTAAAAATTAAACTGATTGACAAATATGTGTATACCGGCCCTTACAAAAGGAATGCATTTCATTTTCTTATATTAAAGTATTATTTTGTATTGTAGCAGTAATGTGCAATATCTTCTGAAAATAGACACTTCATTTTAAATGAATTCATTTATATTCTATCTGCACTATCATCAAATGATTCTGGTTTAAGTATATACTTTTAAACATCTCCAATAGACATGGGCAAAATGTGTCATTGAAAAGAAAAGATAGATATGCATCTTTCAATCACTGGGATATGAATCACTCTTTCATATCTTTATATCAGTAGCTCAGTATAACTCAGTAGCTCATTTAAACTCGCAACTCGTGTGCGGCTCACTCATTCAAATAGATCATTCAGATATAGTGATAGGTTGGTTGTTTGCATCTTTCTGATATATTGAGCGGTTGCGATTGAACAACTTTTTTCTAATTAAAAAAAAATACTATTCTTATGACTGTTGGTACAACCTACTTCTTTTATGTTCATTATTTCAATGAATAGTCAATCGCAATCTAGTATTGAGTATAAGCATTGTTTAAATAGTTAGTACCCGACGCGATGACCGACGAGTGAGTGAGGTGTAAAGAAAGATATACTGAACTACTGACACATTCGGATATGTAAAGATATGAAGAGTGATTGATTCAAATGGAATGATTCATATCATTTGTATATATCACTCCTGAGTTACCCATCTCTAATCTCCAATTTATAAATCGGAGTTGGACAACTGAAAAACAACAATCATAGGTAAATAAAATCTTGTTAAATATTTATATTTTCTGTACAAATAATGCCACACCCTTTGTATGTACATACTTTCAGACTTCATTTTATACTTTCCCATAAAATTTTTGACAACCTTATATTAACCTTATTAAATAATATGAAACTATGAAACCTGAGATATGTTTCTAAAAGGTATAGTTTATACCATGGGCGGCATGGGCATTACTAGAGCTCGTCATTATAAAACCTTCCGGCATCTGACGTTGTCTAAAACTGCCTTTCATAAGCTACTTGGATCATCTACATAGTTTGTAGCTACCTAGTATAACGTTAAGGGAAAGGGAATAATTTTGTTCATTTTATGTTCAATCAACCCGCCTAGTGGGTAAAGAACCAACCTTTCGAGTATGAGGGTGTGGGTTCGATTCCAGGGTCAGGCAAGTACCAATGCAACTTTTCTAAGTTTGTATGTACTTTCTAAGTATACTTAGACACCAATGGCTGATAAAAAGGTGAAGGAAAACATCTTGAGGAAACCTGGACTATAAAGTCTGAAATCACCAACCCGCATTAAGCAAGCGTGGTGATTAATGCTCAATCCTTCTCCGTGTGAGAGGAGGCCTGTGCCCAGCAGTGGGACGAAAAAGAGGCTGTAACATTCATATGTTCAAACATCATTATTTAATGTGTTTATTTCGTATAAAGTTTATAAAGGTGTGTTCTATTGTTTGGATTTTATAGACCTTTGTCTCGGGGGATTTACTTCGCACGCATGGTTAGAATATATTAATGTGGTTCCTTACTGTATTTTAATCCTACTAGTGTTATAAAAGCGAAAGTTTGTAGACGTAGATATTTGTAATTTATTCACACAAAATTACCCATGTAAACATTCTAGTTTAAAAGATTAGTATGTCTAACTATGAAGTGATTAACACTCATTCTTTTTCGATATGAGCTGTGAAGAATAAAAAGAATGACGATAAGTGACATGATAAAGAGTTGGCGTAATAGGAAGTATTATACCAACTTTTTATAATCTCACTTTACATGTGAGTTTTACAGAGATATAACCTAATATATTTAATCCTCAATATTTAACTTAAGCGTATCTAACGTTTAGTTTACCAAGTAATTAAGTATTTACTACTTACGTCAGAACAAAATAGCGAACGTAAATAAAGGTAATTAAAAGATGTGCCATTACGAATTAATTTGTATTACATTAATTTATTATGAGTCTATCAAAGCTATGATAATATAGTGCTAATGAGGTCTTGTATATAAAGGACTGACGAGCACAAAAGTGTTTGAGAGTTTTGTAGTATTGATGACTGATGATGCACGGTTTAATCTGCGACAAAACCGGCTGTCAATTCAGTTAGAAGTAGGTACCTACGTTATTTGACAGCCGAAAACAATAAGTAATTTCTATGTTCTGTGTAAAAAATATTTTCGTGAAAGTATGCAAGTTTAGGTACATTGAAAACACTAAATAACTGCTATGTATTTAAAATTAACTTATTATCGGATTAACAAATTCCCATTCTACCTTTACTTCGTTCAAAATCTAATCGCGAAATGTCATTATACTCAAATTGAATAAAAACGATCTACAAGTCGATCATCAGCTCACCTTTAATTAAAAGTAATCTAATTAAACGCGTTCCGTTTTTGCTTATTTCCAACAAAAGAAAGAAAATGAAACTTGTTCAAAGCTGAAAATATTTTCGTTGTAAACATGATCAAAATTATGCTTTTTTGTTCGAATTTTTAAAAATACAATGTAGAGGATATTTATGTAATTAATTATCTGGCCTTATCCCAATTTTACTTTTGATTGGCGCAGCATGTTTTCTTCTTCCATGCTATTTTATCTCACGTCATTTTACCCGTAATATCGTAATTTATTTGAGTGTCCCCGGACTTTACATCCAAAACATCTTCCTCACAAAATGATCCCCAGTCTTCAGAAAAACATGTCTAATTTCTCGAATCAAAGTTTTACTAAAATAAAAGCAAAATTAGGTACTTTTGCTTAAACTTGTGTACCCGACTGTACCCCATTACCAGACCTGCAAACATATCACGGCGGGTTTATGGTGATGAAGCCCACGATTGTTTCAATAGCAATACCTTTTATTGACAACTGTACTAAAATATTTACGAGCTACGTGCCCATAGAAATATATTGTGTAATCACTCTGATTGATATGAAAGGTCAAACTATCTAAATAGTATTACAGATTATAGTGATTTCTGTTATACTTTATTGTAGGAACAGAATGGATCGAGATTTCAGAATGTTGCTGTGTGAGCATGCTAAGTAACTACTAATAACTTATCTGCTAAGTCAAAAAGTCTACAAAATAGAATAAAGTTGTTGCCAAACCTAATGGCGGCTCACAACTAACTTCAGTGCGCAGGATACCAACGCACGTGCGGCCATACCTAACCCTAGCACATGTCTCCGACTCGCTGGTATATAAAAAAGGTGTAAATGTAGCCACACGCACTATGTTCCGAATAGAGGGAGGCTCAACCTGGCTTGAGCATACTTTACGTATCTGCAGATAAAAGTTAGGTATATCAATTATTAACCGTATTCTACATAATATTGATCAAACAACAATGCACTCCCCTCAACTTTTTCAATCAAAACATTTAAACAATAATTGTGAGCGAAACGCGGAGGAAACAATTCCTGAATGCAACACTGCAATCACAAATGGATGTTCTCCCCGGAGGGTTCAGTGCAATACAAGTAGAAGATTGATTGGTTAAGCGCAATGCAGCTTGGATGCGTTTGGCATACTGTGGAGGGACTCCCACCACCTACCCATGGCCCTACCAACGCTCAGCGTTATACGGGCCGAAACGCGAGACGGCTGCGGACTTCCAGCTCCCTTGGCAATCTATTTTGGTTTCGTCCGCAGGCGCTTCTTGATCTCTACAAGTTAGCCATGGTGTCCCTGAAGTTGCCTTCTCCCCATTCTGGGGCGGCATACTAGCGTATACCCCTCTCACGGGTAGAAACAGAATATAACAGCTTCGCTTCCCGACGCAGATCCGCGTTTATGTTGCTTCTATAGATGTTCTTGCCTTGTGCCAGCCATGCGCGAAGTTTTTAAGCTGCCGGAAGTTGACCTCCGAGGAGACGAGATCGCAGTAATATGCTGGTCCCTCCTCCGTGCGAGTGATCCCATCCATCATCTTTCGTCGCTGATCGTCATACAAAGGGCACCGCCACAAGACGTGGTCCAGACACTCATCCTCCTCACCGCAGTAGCACACACTAACCTCACACAGCTTCATGTCACATAACCTTTTGCGGAAACATCCATGCCCAGTCAGGATCTGGGAGACTTGATAGTCCGGTTCGACCCAGGTTGCCCCGAGCCTAGCCGCCACGTCCGGAAAAAATCGATATAGTTCCCTACCCTTTTCCTCCTTTTCCCATCCCTGCTGCCACTTGGCCACAGCCTCGCTCTCGATAACCCTTTTCCCAGCCCTGAAAGCATCCCGAGGCAGTCCGCGAATGTCATCGATCTTGCCAGCACGTTCCACCTCGAGGTCCGCTGGTAGTACCCCGGCCAAGACCGGAAGTGCCGCTGTGCTAACGGATCGGTAGGCCTTCGTCAATAGTATAAGTGCAGGCCTTTGTGTCCTCTGTAGAACTGCCCTGACGGTGTGAAAGTTCACGCGCCGCCACCAGCATGTGCAGCACTGTGGAGGGACTGTGGAGGGATTACAGATATCGTCATCTTTTAGAACATTTTTATCGTGTGAGAAATCATTAGCTGACTCTTGGAGCAGATACGGCAGCCTAAGGAACTTAAGACGTAAGTTTGTACCCACCTACACAAAATGTATAGGTATACCAGTATGTCTTTAAGATAAAATATAAAACACCTAGGTATCTATATTGCGATGACAGCCAAATGAATGTCCTTTCGGTTTTACAATTGCGGAAAATGTTCATACAAACCAGTAGCATCGTCCGGCTTTCATCCCAAATCATTACCACCGTCTTAATCAGCCCAGTATTTATACAGGACTAGCTTCTGCCAGCGGTTTCACCCGCATCCCGTGGGAACTACTTCCCGTACCGGGAAAAAAAGTAGCCTATAGCCTTCCTCGATAAATGGACTATCTAACACTGAAAGAAATTTTCAAATCGGACCAGTAGTTCCTGAGATTAGCGCGTTCAAACAAACAAACAAAGAAACAAACAAACTCTTCAGCTTTATAATATTACCTCTAGTATAGATTAGTATAGATTAATCTATCAATAACCTTTTAACCACGTACTAATTACAGGTCAAGTTTCAGGCCACACGCACAGTGGGATTAGTGAATTCCTCTACATTGTATTGGCATGATAAATGTACTCCTCAGAACCTAACATAAATCTACGTATAAATCATTACGTGGATAATAATCCATGAAAAGTTAAAAACCTTTTCAAAATTCCAAGCTGCACACTCCATTAAAATTTACTTTAATCATAATGCAGTAAAACTTTATGAAATATGTTCAAAGTATGACTTACGTATTTTCGTATTATACCACAAAATTAAATCCTAATTTAATAGACATGAAACGTGTGGCAAGCTATCAATGTGTAAATTAACTAAATTGTTTTGAAACAGACAATAAGTGTTTCAAAGGAAATTTCGCAAAAAAAAAAGAAATTAAATTATCTCTTTGCCTCAACCGCAATAATTGGGAAAAAAGAGATTTCAATTTTCAAATCTGAATGAATTTAAATTGTTGCGGCAATATGACAGGCTTAAAGTCGTCAGCAACTTTAAGGTTAAAATTATAAAGCGTTCCAGGTGTTTTATTCTTCTTACAAACAGTGACGACCTTCATCATATTATCATTGTCTGACCTATAATAAGGAATTGCTTTAAAAATAAAATGTCAATGATCAAATCAGCCGTATACCTTTTCATTAAATTCCTCAAAAACAATGAACCAATACCAATACACGTTCGAATTGTTCCAACCCTTTAAATTTAATAAAAAACTTCTAAACAACGGCGAATTCTCGCATTCCAAGTTTCGGAGTAAACAAACAAATTAGCTTCGCCCATGCCTAATGGTCCAAATTAAATTTTAATAAATATAGCGAAACAAACACTGGTTACTGCGGATTTATGGCATACTAGGTAACTCTTAATGCATGTTTACACAATAAATTCATAGGTTTTTACTGTAACGCTTACAGTTTTAGTTTAATGGGTGTAACTACTTTGTGTAGTAAAATACTTCTTTTGCAAGCGTGAGTAACGTGGACGAAAAATATCTGAGTTTAGGTTTGCATTTAATGATGAAAGGAAATGTAACGTAAATAATAAATGTTTAAAACTGATAGCACTAGAGTACAGGCGGCTTTCAAAGGTAAACCTGAAAATTCAGTAATGCAATCACTGCTTATGCTATAATGATAATATTCTAAAAGGAATACCCACACATGTTTATATAATGAGCTTTTCTTATATTTTAAAATTAAAAACTTAAGGACGAATTGACGTTGCAATTGCAACTAAATATTACAGAAAATCTTTACTATTTAACAGAGCAGCAGTGGAAATTAACGAAGCAAACTACGGCGCATTTCACTGCATTTTCCACTATTCACTTTATGGATGTATTTAATTTCCAACACAATAGAATGGTGTCACTTTTAATGAGCAAAAACTGAAGTAAATGCTTTTACAGTAACTTTTTGCGAAACAGTGTGAAATGATGCAGCGAAATTGTTTACCTTTTTTTTTAATTAATGGTTGTGCTCAAACGTTGTTAATTGATTTTTAGTTGGTTGTATATTTTTACTTAAAATCTATATGGAACGTTCGTAAAGGTAGTTTTTAGTCATTTTCGCAATAAACATGCAATATCATGCACAACGTTAACTATTTGTACACACGTACCTATTTCTGATGTTTATACATATTTGTTTGTTGTTTTTACATCCTTTGAGTCTACGACTTTCTGTTATACCAGATTCTGCTGATTCCGAATTTACCAATGAAATGCACCTGCTGATATATAAAAAATAAACTCATATTTTACCCGAGATCATTATCTAAATTCGATACATTAAGTTCCAAATCGAGAACTATTCTTAATCTGCATTCAACAAACATTAAACAAATCTCAAAAATATATCAAACAATAGTGTTTTATATTTGGGTTGTTTAAATAAATATAGCTGTTATTGCTAGTATATTTCAGTTATTTGTGTTGGGGCTGCCAGCTCAATTTAGTCGGAATACGATTGATTTACCTTTACAGGTAAGGGGATTTTATCGTCAAATCGGCCGTGTAGTAATCGGCAGTAATCCTAAACAAGGATGGGTTAAGATTATTCGATTTGATACAAAGTATAACCAAATGTACATGAACTAAGAATTCACTTGAAACACATTTTAGACTTATTGACCATGTGCTCAATTTTAGTCAATGTTTTACTACGCTTTCACACTAGCGGGTTTTTGATAATGATGTTTGTGAGTTTGAGTTGTATGATGGCCGTGAAACTGTATTATGAATTCAGATTTTTCTTATTTTTTTCCTCGTGATTCAAATATAATAATAGCATTAAGATTAAGCATGTGCTTTTAAAAAATACTTAGACAAGGTCATCCACATAAAATTGTGGATGACCAATTGTGTGATTCCCAAATAATATGTACTTGAAGGTTAACAAATAATTGTGTGAACGTTTCACTTCAATAGATCCAATCAGAGCTAAGACAAGTTCCGAAGGCTGTGGCAATTAGTTCCTACTGTAGTCACCGGAGCGCAGTTATTTAACTATATTTACTCGTCTGGATGAAGCTCTCAAGGAGTTACTTGATAGCTTTCACGTGGTGTTCTGTAGTCAGTCAATTTAACTTTTTGTGAAGTTGGTTATGATACTTACAATTACTGGGTTGAAAAAGCTTACTGTCCCAACGTATGTCCATCTTCATCTCAATACTTTTTGGGATCGGCGCAGTATGTATTCTTCCATACTCTTCTATCTGCCGTCAACTTATAAGTAACATTATTGCTAGCCTTACGGACTTTCACACGATCCATCTTTCGTTTCCTCGATCGTCACCCTCCCCCATAGCACTCTATAATATGTATCTAGAACCAATCCTAAAACCTTCCTTATAACATGATTTTCATTTATGGGAATCAATCGTAATTTGCAAATTTCGATTGAATAACGAGTTTCTTTCTACGTCAGTGGTTCTTAACCGGTGGTCCGCGGACCACTGGTGGTCCCTGGAGGCATTCTAAGTGGTCCGCGAGCGAAGCATTGCTTCGCGACGTTGCTATACGTTGTCTAACTTTATTTTTAACAACTTATCTATGCGAACAGGGGTTTTCGAATGGACGTATATAAGATATCCATCTTACTTGCTTGTCTAACAGACAAAAAAAAATGTTTGGGCTACATTTAAAGTAATTTTGGCTTTGAGTCTTAAAAAATAATTGAAATTTCGCGCTCGCTTCGCTCGCGTATTCATAAACTATGTGTCCTTATATTTGCATTTGTCAACAAACAAAAAGTTAAGTACGTTTGGGCCACATTTTACGTAATTTTTGGTTTGAGTCCGAAAAAAATTTCGCGCTCGCTTCGCTCGCGCTTTTGGAAACTAGTATAGCCAATTGTGTATCACAAAAATCTCATTACATTAAAATCTGTAAATTTTTGTTTTTAGCTAAATAATAAAGAAATGAGCGCTAATTATAAAGTGTGCTTGTATTCTTTATCAAAGAACCCTCAATTTAGGTAAACCAATGTGGTGGTCCCCGGCAAGACAAACTTTTGGTAGTGGTCCCTCATGCCAAAAAGGTTAAGAACCACTGTTCTACGTAGATGAGTCTAAAGTTTAGCGTCAGAACCCGAAATATTATGCGATAAATAATTCTGGATACTTACAGAAATGACGTTTTACATAAATTGAACAAAATATTGTGTTTAAATTCGCTTGTTGACTTTATTGATTGAAAATATTTCATCAAATATACCACCGTAGGCTTTCGTTAAGTTTTCTAAAGGATTATGTCTCAGTGTTTGTTGGTAGGCTCAGCAGTACCGTGAAGCGGTAAACTTGGAATATTACCTTCTTTGCAAACTGTATTAAAGAAAGCCTAACTATTAAGTATTTGAGTAAGTTCAGAAGCAGTATCGTCACAGTTTTCTTCATAAAATAATATACATGTTATTAATTATATGGTGTATCAGTTTAATTCATCGATATTAGTAATTTAGAAAGCTGAAAAGTTTATTTGTTTGTACGTCCTAATCTAAATAATTACTACTATGATTTGAAAAAATCGTTCACCATTTGACAACCTTTCAGGAAGGCTATTAGGTACTTACCAACACCAATTTTGTGATTACATATGTACAAAATGTAGATACACGTGTAAGAACATTTCCTGGCATGTAATAGTTCGTTAACTAGGTCACAAGAATAGATGATCAATTCAATGACACGTGCTTTTCAGATGGACTAGATCAGTCTAAACTTTGATAGGCAAATTCCCTTCCAAGTCTTGTAAATTTTAAACCTTATTCCTATTGCTGTAAGGTGGAATTTAGGTTACCTCAGTTGTGAATACAATTTTGACGTTAAAAAGTACTCAGTTTGGGTTTTGCGAATTCGTGTTGTTATTGAACTATGAAAAGTTTCTCGTCTACTTTAGTTTGGAAATGTTGGGAATAGTTGGAGAGTTTGGTTTTGCTAAAGCTGGAAATATGGATGTAAATAAGTAAGGGTATGGTTTTTGCTGTCTGCACGTTATCACAGCCACGCTTAACACGGGCTGAACCAATAGAAGAGTGAGATGGAGACTCTGTTCTATACGAGTGATGAGAGTTCCACCGGGAAAAGGGTAAAACTGCGGGCAGAAGCTAGTTCGAGATAAATGGTATAAAAAATATGTACAATTTACTATGATCCTTTATCTTTAAGTACCTTACGCGTATTGCATTTATTTACCCTTATTTATAAATATCCGTAATCCTTGCCTAGGACAATAATTTATAAGAAAATACTTTTTTTCTATAAAGCTGAAATATAAAATTCAGCATACAATGTAATGTTTACGACTCAACAAAAATGGAATCGTCAAAATGTTCGAATACTTTATAGCCGGCCTATTTTGGGTAATCTTTTATACCCTTTTCGTAGACCTTTGTCGTAAAACCGCTTTCTTTGAGTTTTATTCAAGTACTTTACCTTTCTTTACAACTTACCCATTCTTAGGCTTTCTATAGTACTTCACAAAATGTTATTAATATTTTCCTTTTGAGTATTTGGTTTCTGAATCAAGCAGATACCATAAAAAACTACATCAAAGAACATTGTTGTACAATACACAACAATAATCAAAAGCGGTTCCTCAAAGTGGAAACTATTTGTGAATATAGCATGACGTGGGTAAAGGGTTCGACCAGTAAGAATGGCTTACAAGACTTCTAAGGACATGGAATTTCTTGCTTTACCCAGCCATGGACTTATTGTCCACCTAGCTTTTTTCTCAACCATGTAGGGGTCGGTTTACAAACAATAGCTCTTGCAGCTTTTAAAACAAAAATGTTTAATCAATAATAATATTCTAGACTACGCAGAAATATGATGACTAAGTTCTTTAGTCATGCGCCACAAAATCTATACTAATATTATAAAGCTGAAGAGTTTGTTTGTTTGAACGCGCTAATCTCAGGAACTACTGGTCTGATTTGAAAATTTCTTTCAGTGTTAGATAGCCCATTTATCGAGGAAGGCTATAGGCCGTTTTTATCCCGGTACGGGAAGTAGTTCCCACGGGATGCGGGTGAAATCGCTGGCAGAAGCTAGTGCATAATAATATGAGTAACCTTCAACCTTTACCATATTGTTAGAACCTTGAAGACTAGATGAACTCTAAAGGCTCTTGAATGCATTCCACATCAGCGTATCTCAAGCAGAACAGAATAATTAATGAAGCGTCTTCACGAACACTTATGAGTATATTAGTATAGATTCAAGGACATTAGTCTAGGCCAGCTTTTCTCAAACTTTTATTTCACTCGACTTGGACCACATAAAATATCAGTCATGTTATCTTCAAAACTCATCAAGGTTTTCAATCAAACTAGTCACCGTATTTTATTTCATCATCATCATATCAGCCAGTTGCCGTCCACTGTAGAATGTAGGCCTCATCCAATTAGCATCGACCATCCCGGTCTTGGGCAGCCCCCGTGGGCAGCCCGCATCCATCCAATGCCCGCCACCTTCTTCAAATCGTCACCTGGCAGCTGTCACAGACGTGTCTGCGCCATTGACAGTCCCTTATTATTTAGTTGTCCTTTGGTTGTTTATTATATAACTCAAAAGCTTACTATTACAGATGCAGTATAAGTATTTCGAAGGCGTGATGAGCCATTAGTTGAGTACCCCTGGATTAGTCTTTTTAGCACTTGAATGGAATATATTGAAGAATGGACGACAGATGATTGGTATTTAAGGAGACTGATAGGGTGCTTTACACTAGGATTACATATACATAGGTACTTATTGCAGAAAATTTGGTAATCCATAGGCACATCAAAATCAAAGTGGCGACATTGACCGAGAAAATACAGAACTCGTTATTTTTCATTGTATAGACATATAATGGAGTACCTACAATGAAAGTTTATGACAAATAAAAGATGCTAATAATTTTATCGTAATATATTTTATGGTACAGATCAGATTAGATTAACATGATAACAGGAATTTTATATTCGACTCAAAATAGAACCGGAACAGAACAATCCATGTGCACGCACTGACAAAATACCATAGCGTAAATTACCATTAATAACCCAATTTAGCGTTCAATAGAAACTATCATCAAATCCACGAATTTCAATAGAGCTGATATAAATAGCCTTTAAACTGAAATAAGCGCAGTCTGAAATGAAACGAGAATAGGTATAGCATTCAAGCAATTTGTACTTCCAACAGAACTGAAGCATGAAACTGCAAATGAATGGGCGATGTAAAGAACTGTACATTTATGTACAAAACGAGAACCGTCCTTATGTACCGCAAAGTCAGCCTAATTAGTGTTTTGCATACAAGTTTAATAATTCAGCCGTTCTACCACCGGAGCTCAAAGTTTGCAAACAATTTTTATTTTCAAACGAGGGAATATGGGAAGGTGTGATTTGATTAATGTTTAAAAATAGTAGGTAAATTAGGTAAACTTGAATTCTGTAATTAATGATACAATTTTTAGATACGTACACGCCTTATTTGCTAAAGGTGACAGCAGAGGCGTAAATACTACGCCCACTAATATAGTTCTATGTTCCGCAAAAAGACGGAACGATTTAAACTAGGAAATCGTCCGTACTACTAAGTAGATTTGGTATATCGTAGGTTCGATTACCGTAAAAGACAGCTGCATTTTTGTTATTAAGTTAAATATTATGTGGGAGTGAAATTACACCTGTAAATGCACAAATGGTACAGAAGTTTCTGGTGTTTCAATTAAATATTTAAAAGGTTATTTTGGTCTCTAAAGAGAAAAACTTGACCCTGGCAACTGACCTGACTTTGAATTGGGAACATAATCAACACCGTAAGTTCAGCTTTTGCGCTTGTCATTAGATGTAGGTCATAAGTAGTAAATTGTACTAAATATGTCAAGGTTTCCTCAACGTTTTACCGTTATCACTCATTGATTGATATCCACTTATAAAAACCACAAAGAACTTTTAAAAGTTGTAGAAACAGGTATTGACAGCTAGTTAGGTATTGAAAAAAATACATCTAACTAGATAGTTATTATAAAGCAGATATTTCCCCAATATTTCTAGAATGTTCGATGGCATACATCCTCGGATTAGGCTCCGAGCTACGCCACTCGGAACAGCTTACACTGAACGATTTATCCACGAGATCCTTGTCGCTCCTGCAAACTGGATTACCAGACCGCTGTATATCAGTCTTCTTAAACTTAGACACGTCAAACATAAACTTTATGTAGCTTTGTTAAAGTTGAATTTCGCTTGAGAGACTAGAAGTTCTTTATATTAATAATTTCTTAAAATCAAAGATTCCGTCGAATTGAGAGCCTCCTCCTTTTTTAAAGTCAGTCAAAAATGATGCCCTAGTGGATTTTTTTTAACTATTCTGAAAGATGGTTATAGATAAAACTGGGTCAAACATTTATGCTTTCACGTCAAAAAGTCTTAACATGAAATACGTCAGCCGTCAGAATAATTTGTAGCGTAGCTTTCACTCATTGGAAATACTTTTTTATTCCTTTGCCACAAATACTCGTTACGTACACAAACATTTGAGCTTCGTTGGCTATATTGAATACCTGTGCTGAAGCTCCAAAAAATGCTTTACTTTCAAAAATATAAAATATATTTCTATACTAATAGGAAAAATGTGTAGTTTTGTTTGTAACGGATAAACTTAAAAACTACTGGACCGATTTTAAAGATTCTTTCATTTTTGGGAAATTGCTCTCTTCCTGAGTAATATAGGCTATACATATTTTATCCCCGTATGAGTAGTAGTTTCTACGGGACGCGGGTGAAACCGCAAGAAAACGGCTAGTTATCAATAACTTGCAAGGTCTACCGCAAACTTTCAATTTGTATTCACGGCTTTTTGATTTACCACGTTATTATTGCTAACAAATATATTACAAAATTCAATTTCAGCTACCTTATAAGTACATATTTGATATTTCAATACATTTTCAAGTTCATGAAAAGATTTTATTAGGACTTCAAACAGTAATACATATCGGTAAAAAAGTATTCGGTTCACTTCCAATATCGTGACTTTTTGAAAGTAAAATGTTTCTATTTTTATTTAATGTGTAATAGTTATATTTTCGTAACTCTTTATACGTAAAGCGTAACCAATAAAGCTGGCAACCTTATAGATACGCACATACATAACTGTACTTAAAATATTAATCATCTACGTAGCCGTTTTTCAACTATCTTCTTGTCGACTTCCATTCATTTTCTATTATCTACCTTAAGGTGGGTACAGACTATGTAACATAACATATTATACGACATTGCTATATAACATGTTTCAGATAATGTGGACACTGAACGTTATAAAACATGTTATAATAACATGTTATAAAAGCATGTTATAATAACATGTTTTATAACTATTTATTGTCGACATTGTGGATAGCACTGAAGAACGATAAACGACAATGGTTATATAACATTGTTATCTTGCAATGTTATTCTAATGTGTACAATATTGTTTTATGTTGCAATGTTGAATAACAAGGTTACATAATGTGGACGTGTTATAAAACACAGGTTATATAACATGTTACATAGTCTGTACTCACCTTTATACATTTTCTAACTCTTATTTATTAAAAATCTCACTAGTAATACAGGGCTATATTTTTTTCAGTATTTCAAAGTTGGTACATTGCCGGGCGCACTTAAATATGCCGTGTACACAAATCACGTCTGTGATTGAATGGCATATCCTCAATAATTCATGCTTGAGCAAACTTTTGAGCGGAATCAGAAACTCAAATAATAAAAAAATGCCAACGTGAAACGAGTGTTGGGCTTCGCTTGGTACAGGTACAGAATCCCATAGCATGGAATAAAATATTGTTTGTTTTAATAGCATACACTATCTTACTGCATCTAATTGCAATAAGTGTGCTTGCCTTATCAAGCCTCATAGACTTATATCATAGAAAGAGTTGACCCAGGAGACCAGATAGCCACCTCGCCACCTCACCAGACACCACAGCCAGAAAACCAATGCAAGAACCAAAAGAAAGCAAAGCTTCATTATCACAAGGAACCCTAAAAACGATGCATTTCCAATTCGCAATACACAAATCTGTAATAAACAACGTAAATCAGCATCAAGCTAGAATAGTTGGCGAGACGCCATCATTTCATTCACACTCCTCGGTGGAAACCAAAACTATAACGAGACCATAGATAAATACACATTCAGCTGTTTAAGAGCCATTCGAACATGTTATATTAGACCTTTTGTGTGTTGTTTTAATGAGAAATTATGGTCTGTTTGAGGGTTTTTGAAAAGATAGTCATACAATGGAAATAAAAATTAGACTGTCATTGCATTGCTTCCAAATATGTATTTAGGTATTCTCTGCAAATAACACCACACGACCCCACAATATCCTCATCTGCCCATAGGCAGAGAAAGCACATAGGTTACTGTTTATTTGTCTAGGTGCAAGAAGTATGTACTTCTCTCGTGGCTTGGGTTAAACTATGCTGAATAGCTAATCAGTTATACCTATTAGCAGTTAGCCCTATGCTAGTAGAAGGGAATGTCCCTGTTTTCTCGAATGCCTTGTTACATTAGCTTATCGACACACCGCTCGTCAAGAATATAAAAGTTCAGAGAAATAGCGAAGTGTCGTGTTTCTAGCGATACTCAAGCTCTGAAGATATCTTGGAATATAAGAGACGTGGTAGTTCCGATGCAAGGACTTAACGTGATACTAAGCTTTCGCGATATCTTAGAAGTTATGTTGCATTTGCTATAAATACGAGGATGATAGTATTATAATATGTATGTGTTAAAGAGATACAGAGATTCAGTTTAGTGGGTTTAATGGTTACTATTCTTTGAAGTACTAGTTTAGAACTTGCCAAGATTTGTTATGACTCGTTAAAACTGATAACTCAAAAGATTGATAACCTTGATCAATGTTCGATAGTCATACCCTCGTGAGTCTTACGTACCTGTTAAAAATAAGGTAAATACTGTACCTACTTATATGTAAAAGAATTTAACGTATACAAAACCCTTTAAAATCAATGTCTGAATTTGTACAGCAAACCCAAAAAACGTGATTGCAAACGAAATAAACGAATCGAATAAAGTTAACCCTATGACACGATTAGTTGAATCGATCATTGCACTCGATTCGGAGGTCGCCCCAGACACTTAATAAAATGTCGCGCAATGTTCAGAAGGCACGTTTAAATGACATGTACCTACAAGCAATTTATTCCAATAATATTGCCTGTAAACCGTCTCAAGTACTATAACTTTGCAAATCTTCACTTGATACCAAACTGTTATTGCATCATTGGAATAAACCATCAAGTTAGTCAAAAACATACCTTATACGTATTGACATAAGATGGAAAATCAAAAGCATCTTGAAACATCAAATGTATGTGCTATTTTATATGCAATGATTCAAGGATATCTGTAACGTTATTTATTGTAACATCTCGAGTTATAATTACCGTAACACATGTTTATGTGATCTACGTTCATTTGAATTCGAATCTTGTTTCAGGAGCACTAGATTCCATTTTTGAGCATCCGTTGAATAAAAGCATATCAAACGCTCGTCTTTCTTGAAATTGAATGTTATTTCTATAAAAATAGAGCTCATATTTCTATATACTAACGCTAGAATTGACTTTGTTCTTTTGCTGTATGATTTTTTCGGAAGATAGAAAGACGAATTGTTAAAGGACAACTTATCAGGATGTGGATGAATTTTCGACTGTTCTTCTAATTAGTGAAGAACAGCAATCAGTTGTTGTATTCTGTCCCAGTCTTCATCAAGACGGAATGTGGCATGTTACTTTCCTCGTGAAACCATTCAAGATGACAATCTATTACGCTTTTTTTACTTATTTCGTAATAATATACTTGGAAATAAGTGTATACTGTATATGTATTTGTGAAAAAATGCATATTGAAATAAATGCATTGCTAGCTGTGAGAATATATGTATAGCTGTGAGATGTGAGAAAATATTTACTAAATTAAATACACGAATTCAACTGAACCTGCATATTGAAATATCTACAGTAGTATGACCAGCATTCTACATTTACTTTAAACTACTTGAAATTACTTACATTTTCAATTTCACGAAACTTGCCAACCAGCCACTACACAATAAGTTTTTCTGTTCAATTTCAGTTCAGTTATTTTTTGCTTCAAAACAATGAACTTTAGTTTTACTGCGATAAGATTTAAAATGAAATAAGTTTTTATGGGCGCAAACCGTTATATGTATGCATTTTCTTCAGCGAGACAAACAGTTGATTGGTACGTGTTTAATAAAAGAAATCAGATAAAAAATAGGTACCTACAAATAAATAATATTGTTTCGACTGTTTTTGCAAACACTATCATTGATTGTACTAAGGTTAGTAAATAAGTTTAGTAATTGTGTACCAAACAACTAATGACCTAAAATTTTCACTATTTACATTATTTTTTGCAACTTAAACATAAATTGCAGCGATTTTTTCAAGCAAAATAGTCCCTCAAAATGTCAGCATTTCACAGAATTCCCTTTAAATATTGTCGCCTTAATGAGTAGGTACGCCGTGTCGCACAGCTCAAGGTATGCAAATTGCGTAGCAGCTACGAATGGCTACGAGCTACGACGTCGCTACGACGTGCTACGTTGACGTTGCGACAAACAACTTGTTTACTATTAAATAAAATATGTTTTAGTTTAGTAAAATGTTTTAGTTTTAGTAAAGTGAAATATGTGTATCTTAGTAGCAGACATGCCAGTATATGATATAAGATAGTTCAACTCAGATTTGCGCGCGGCCCTATGTGTGCGTCGGCTTGTAAATACACAACTTTCATTCGTGTGACAGTGACGTCGACCGAGCATGACGTGTTCTTATCACTTTTTCTTATGGGTACAGTCGTTTACGAAAATACTAGTTATTCACGGAGAAATTATTAAGGAGTCAGATAAAGCGTTTCAAAAAATAAAACAACATTCAAAGCTTTTTATTATTAAATATAGTTTTTCATTATTTACTTTCAAATTGACATTGACAGTATCTAAGAATTAAATATCCTTAAGTACATATTTTCTTGCTCGGGGTACGCGGACAATAAATAAAAGTGTGGACTAAGAATGTAAAAAGAGGTATAATCTAGTATAATAATGTAAACAAAATGTGTGGGGAATTTTAAAAAGTTATATTGCTTCGCATAATGTCGACCAAAATAACAAAATAATGAAACTCATAAATGAACGTTTAAGTCAAAATGATGAAGGGATGTGGCGTAATACTTGTCGACATGTACAAAAGAAAAAAGAAGAATACTATAGACATTTTGACATGGAGTCAGAATTTATAATTCACCTTGGAGAGTAGCGAATCCGAAATTCATCATTTGATTTTTCAAATCATTATAAATAAATAAACATTAAATTACGTAATAACTGTTTTTTTTTTTCTTTAAACCCCCGTTTACAACCCCTAAATAACTGTATTGTACCCGACTGTACCTCTTGTCACGCACACAAAGTTACTGTATATGTACAAGGGTTACCCACACATAAGGCCGCGCACACGACTGAGTTGAACTTACATATAGTAGTTTATTTTGCTAAAGCAACATATTGTTTTAACCGACTAAATTAAAGTCAAAAAAAGTTGTTATGATTTTGATATTAACTATTTGGCGGAACCTGGTTCTTAACTGTCAACTGGACGCATCAGCCGCGTTATTCTTACAGAATTTAATGTAGGTATGACAAAACAATTTTCTTCCTTACTTTCCTTTGTAATGAATCCCATAAAACCTATAGATTTAACCCCACTGCTAACTAACATGACATCATGAGTTTAAGCGAGAAGTTTATCCAAAGTAAACGCAAAGACAGTTAATTGCTATACTCTGTTTCACCGGAACGGTTAAATTATGACATCATCATTTGCATACATTTACATTTAACTGTGAGATAGTTTGTCGCTGGCACTCTTGGGCGTAACAATGGGTTAATAAACTTTTACCGCAATTTCTTTATAAAGCCGACATTTTATAACTGTCTGTTAGAATTTTCAAGTTAAGGTTTAGGTCGCTTAATCTTATCATAAATACCACAACATCATTTAAATATTTATGACAGCAGTTTTCTTAGTTCTGGGAAAGTGCTGAATGCTATAAGACTAAAGAAACTCGTGTTTCTGTCATAATGGCACAAAAAACATATTATTTAAGATAACTTATTCACATAGCACATTTTGCCTGCAATTGCTACATAGGTTTTTTCAACAGTTAAACCTTAGTACATACAATCTTTATTAATACCCCAGTTCATGTCAATGTAACAGTCTGTTTCAGAACTATAAGGTGGTGTATCTTGGTGAAAACTTGGTGGAAGTTTGAAAAATAAACAGTCTGGTGCAGTCGAGCAGGCTGGCGCGTTCTATTGCTGAGTTTCAGCCACAATGCCGAATGTGAACTCAGCGTGCAGTTGGCTTTATCTATAGTCTGGATTTTGAAATAATTTTCACTACAATTTTTTTTCCAATTTGTGCAAGATACATAACTAGGTAAATCAGTTTGTTGAAATTCATAGATATTCGATGAATCTATATTCAGAAACCTTTAGGTTGTTATCGTTAGTTAATTTCAAAATATGGTTTTCCCTATTTAAAAGCCATCAATTAAACCATACAAAAAATACTCACTAATTGAATATCCGAGGCCAAATAAACACACTGTAACTCAGTAATAAATTAAATGTTAACAATATTCCAATACAAAACATATCCAATACAATTTATAGTAACCTAATAAAGGCACAAAACATACGATAGACTATTAAATAAATAGCAAAAAAAACATGTCAATTTTTGCCAAATAATTTTGATTTTACCGTCACTATGAGTAAGGTACAATTTAGCTCAGTAAGCAGGCACTCATTACAAGCAAGTTGGAATGTAAACTGAAGCCGACCTCATTTCGAGCACAATGTATGTTTCCAAATAAACACACGTGTATTGCCTTCTTATTGTGAGGTGGAAACATACGGATTAACATTCCTATTCTTACAAGAACGAATGAGGAAAAAAAATCTATAATTTATACATGATGCCTGTTATTCTGAGCTAACCTATACGGCAGATTTCTTAAAACCTTTGTTTACGGTCAATTGTCCAAGTTAACAGTTGTTTTAAGAAAAACGAAAGGTCATGTTGTCGCTGAAAATGGGCCTAAATAATAAGTTTTTAAAATATCGAGCCTGAAAATCCAAAAATTTAAAAACAAAAACAAGACTGACAACAATGTTTTACATCTCCAAAATAATTTATCAAAACTGGTTACACTTCCTAAACGCGAAATCGTACAAAAATACGCACACATGGAAAGATTTTCTGGAACCTTCTTTTTCTATAGAGTTAACCTACGCAACACACCATACGTTCAAAACATAATTCGGAATGAGTGAGCAGATTCCTATATACGAGTATTCAGGATAAGTTTCATGACTGGCATTAACTTCATAACGTTTCAGCAAAGACCAAGCCAGTTGATAAAGCTATGTGGGTGAAAGATAAAACTCGAGTTTGAAAACTTATGGCTCTGGATATTTATTCGCATAACTTTGGGCTGGTAACAAAAATTAACATCTAAGAATACCTACCTTATCATCTACTATATAAAAATAAGTCGGGTTTTCCTTCCTGACGGTATAACTCCAGAACGCACGAACCGATTTCCACGGTTTTGCATTCGTTGGAAAGGTCTCGGGCTCCGTGTGGTTTATAGCAAAGAAAATTTCAAATATAAAACAAAAAAATCTTTATCTTTTATCTCATCATCTGGTGGCGAAACGGAGTTCGCCAGGTTTGCTAGTTTTCGTATACGTTCTTGCTATACTTGCAAAATTTGAAAAAAAAAATTGTGTCCCGACCCTGACCTAAGGAAGCAAACAAGTATTTAATCAAAATATCTGTTGAAATATATTGAATTCGAGTAGGCGTGGAATTTTATTATAAAATCGCTTTATCATATTATAGAAACGTGATTGTGTATCGAAAATGTCTGTGCCTAAAGGTATTAGGCATATATTATAACATTCATAACACAACAAAAATATCTCATTTTTTATCTATAGTAACATTTTTGATACAAGCCCGTCTCTTTTATTACCCAATTCGACGTATAAATTGCTATTATTTAATTTAATATATTTTTATTGGTAGGATTGAAACCTTTTCCATTAACCCGTTTTAGCCAGAAAATTGATATTTCAAGAAGTAGTAATTCAGTACTTTAGCTTTTAGGAAATGTTATATGTAATACCAATTGATATTTTCGTTATAGATTTTTGCGTAGGTATTTATTATCTTGTATAGTTTATTATCTATGTATATAAACTGTAACTCTGTCCGTCTGTCGTGCTTGAAAAGGTTAAGTATTTTTATATGCTAGGCTAAGGAAAGTACCAGTAAACGGGAGGATCCGCGGGGAACAGCTAGAAAAATATGTAAAAAACGTCTTAGTTACTTCGATAATTTGCCAAAGCATATTCTTACAAACAACCACGAGGACACTTCATAGGAATAGGATGTTTGTTGAGGAAAAAGTACCATAAAAATATAAATTACACAGAACTTCAATCATAAAACTTCTAAAAAGATCTCGTAAAAAATCAAAATTCTAAGAATACTGTGTAGAACAACCTTCATATTAAAAGTACTGTTTATGTACTTGTTTTTATCGCTAAGTAGATTAGCCCAAGGCTTGAAAGCAACCGAGCGAATACTCATTCAATCCCACACCACAAATACAACAAACAATAAAAATATTATGTTTGTCTGTTACTACAAAAAAAATGAGAAAGGACAATAAAATGCTACGAAAGAATGCTCGTTTTTAGCTTCGTTTTAAAACGCACCCTAAAACATAATGTGGCATACTATAACCCGCCGATACTTTAAGTGAAATTCCAAAGCTATGCGGCACTATGCAACCCTGAAGCACACAAAATTAAATGTTTCAGTGGACTCACGCCGACACCTACACATTTTTTTTTAACAATTTTGGTAGAATTCATCAACACCAACAAAATTAAAAAGTAATGTTAACTTTATCAAATACTTACCCCCCAGTCCTCGCAACTTGGTACATACAAGTTATTATCTATATAACTTCATTAAAATTAATTGGCTCATTTTTAGTCTTAACAAACGACACATTTTATTGACATTCCTAACATTAATTTTGAAATATGTTGGCGTACATACATACATTAAATACGAATAGATATTTCGCGCATGTAATATATCTTACACAACTGTATTTCATTCCTTTCCAAGCATACATTTGGGATGCAATAACAGTCTGTATTAAGGAACATATTGGGAAAGTATTTCGAGATACGAAATATTTATGCTTGATATGCGAACCTTTCTTGAGGAAATACGGCGGTTTTTATATATCCGGTATTTGTTTTCAAGAGTTTTGCAAAGAGGGGAATTTATGGAGATGAAACTTTGTTTAACCCCTGATCATGTGAACTTATTCAGATTGAGGCTAGATTCCACGCCGCTCTTGTGGAACATCGGCTACGACTGGGTGCTGCGCGCCGACCTCCCTAGCGGCGTCAGCGTGGTCTGCTACGCTGACGACACGCTGGTTCTGGCACAAGGGAGGTCGCACCAGGAGGCGGCCGACTTAATGACGCGCGGGGTTGCGATAGTCATCGAGAGGATCCAGCTGCTGGGACTGGAGGTGGCCTTGCACAAATCCGAGGCCATGTGCTTTCATGGGCTTCGGAACGCGCCACCTTCAGGCTCCCAAGTCACGGTGGGGGGGGCTACCATCGGCGTCGAGAGGGCGATGAAGTACCTGGGACTCGTCCTCGACGGCCGGTGGAGCTTCGTCGAGCACTTCCGACGTTTGGGCCCCAAACTGGAGAAGGCAGGTGCTGCATTCAAGCGGCTCCTGCCCAACCTGGGAGGCCCAAACGCCCCCTGCCGTAAACTCTACGCGGGGGTCATGCGGTCCATGGCCCTTTACGGGGCCCCGGTATGGGCACGTTCGGCACGGCCGCGGGCTGTGCACTACCTGAACGTGCCCCAAAGGGTGATAGCCATTAGGCTAATCCGGGGGTACCGCACGATCTCCCGCGAAGCAGCTGGCCTACTCGCTGGACTGCCACCGTGGGATCTGGAGGCGAGGGTCTTCTTGCGCCTGTACGACTGGCGCGAGGAGGCTCAGCGCCGGGGAGAAACCCCGTTGCCGCGGCAAGTTGTCGCGCAGCGGGCGGAGCTCCGGCGCGATCTCATGGTGGCCTGGAGGGAGCGACTATCGCAACCCAGTGCAGGGCACGCCACCATCGTGGCGGTAAGTCCCCTCTTTGAGGAGTGGCTCGGGAGCAGCCACGGCGCCCTCACGTACCGCATGACGCAGGTCCTCACCGGACACGGTTGTTTCGGGAGGTACCTGCACCGCATCGGTCGTGAGGAGGCGCCCGGGTGTCACCATTGTGCGGACAGCCCCGAGGACACGGTGGACCACACAGTCCAGGTGTGCCCCGCATGGGAAGGGCACCGCCGGGTCCTCGTCGAGGCTTTGGCGGCGGCGACCTCTCGCGTCCGGCCCTGGTTCAGGCCATGGTCCGGGGCGAGAGGGAATGGGATGCCGTCGCCTCCTTCTGCGAAGCGGTCATGCTCGAGAAGGAGGAGGCGGAACGCCAGAGAGTTCGCACCTCTCATCCCGGCCGCCGCGCTGGACCAGGTAGACACCATGGGCGCCGGGTGTCGCGAGATGACTCCCGGCCACCGTAGGCGTGGGTGTGTGGGCGGTGAGTTCGGGTGGGTCATCGTCCCTCTGTCTTCCTAGACGACAGACCCGTGTCGACGGCGCGCGTTGTTCCACGCGCTCCTCAAAGAGATGTCAGCAACCCCAGCGGGGCCCAGCAGGGCCAAGGCCTGCCGGGGCTGCGGGTTGTTCGAAAGAGATACCGCGGCCCTGGTACATAAAAGGCCTATGACGGAACACGACGATTTTAGTCAGTAAGAGTCTGACACTCCCTCACCGCTGCTAACCCACAGCGGGAGGGGTCATTTGATGATTTTACGTCGATAAAAAAAAAAAAAAAAAAAAAAGGCTAGATTCCACCTTTTGATCGATTCCTCGCACGGTTGACATAAATTGATTGATCTCTTTACCAAAACTTACTATGACGAAGATAAGTGACTGATTACTTATCAGATAAATGGCTTAAACGAGTTTCTGGGAACAGCACATCAACCTATCCATACCTATTACTGGGTTAATTAAGTCACTGAAATAGAAATACGAAGAGCGTTTGAACGAAATCTCGAGTTCATTGCACCTGCCAACAGGCGTTCATCAAACCAAATGAAAAATATATCACCACACAAAACCTCAGCCTAACCACGCTAACTTAGCCTTAATATAGACTCAAATACTTAATCAAATAGCGAAGATATTTTCCTGTTTCCTAGGCCAAAAGGAAGCAAAATTACTAAGGTATACAAAGCAAGTTGATTAAACCATTCAGCACTAATTACACTCAAATATTTGTCCAAAATGATTCTCAATCAGTTTGTTAACGTCGGAAGTTCTAAGTTCAGTGAAAATTAAGTTACATTTATCTTATTTTATGGTATTTTAACCCTTCAAGGGGCTTAGTTCATCTCGCACAATTTAATTACGAGTGTTCTTGAAGTTGTATTAGGTTAAGCTACTTAAATATCTTCGCAAGATTTTTCTGCGAAAATCTAAAATTAAAACGTCTGATATGGTATGTTAAAGAAGCACTTAGATAAAAGAAAATCTATAAATAATTACAATCACAAAATTAATTCAGTATCATTAAATTACAAAATCCCACCCAAAACAAAAATGTGAAAGACTGCCAAGTTCGATAATATGGGAATGCTTCGCCTATAAAAGAAGTGAGATCTGAATAAGTACCAAGTTCCATACACATACTTCAGTTAAAAATAGTTACTTTTTAATGATGTCACTTGGCAAGTTTTCATACACCTTGTTATAAACCTAATAAACGCAATGAATCAAGTATTTAATTTTCTATTAAAACTTGCCAAGTAACATCATTAAAAAGTAACTATTTTTAACTGAAGTATGTGTATGGAACTTGGTACTTATTCAGATCTCACTTCTTTTATAGGCGAAGCATTCCCATATTATCGAACTTGGCAGTCTTTCACATTTTTGTTTTGGGTGGGATTTCATTTATTTTTGTAAGGTTGTTTATTTTTTTTTCTTATGATGAAGTTAGTTAAAGAAATGTCTCATTTATACTATCTTTTAGATTTTTTAATATGCACTATGTTTCTTACAAAGAAATGAACTAGATTAACTAATCATCCTCCGAGCCTTTTTCCCAACAATGTTGGGGTCGGCTTCCAGTCTAACCGGATTCAGCTGAGTACCAGTGCTTTACAAGAAGCGACTGCCTATCTGACCTCCTCAACCCAGTTACCCGGGCAACCCGATACCCCTTGGTTAGACTGGTGTCAGACTTACTGGCTTCTAACTACCCGTAACGACTGCCAAGGATGTTCAATGACAGCCGGGACCTACAGTTTAACGTGCCATCCGAAATACAGTCAATGGTGTCTAAGATATACTTAGAAAGTACATACAAACTTAGAAAAGTTGCATTAGTACTTGCCTGACCTGGGATCGAACCCGCGCCCTTGTACTTGAGAGGTTGGTCCTTTACCCAGTAGGCCACCATGACTTTTTTTTTTTTTACTAGATTAACTAAATGGACTAGATTTACCAACTGACTGACATGACATGTTATCATATATTATGTTCGTGGATCAAAGTTACACATTCGTTATTTTCGAAAGTGACACACTTGGCCGTTTTCAGATTTTTACTTTACCTTGACTAAATACAAACCTTTGTACCTTTCGAAGATATATTATATAAATTTAGGTCGCTTTAGTTCCTTAGGGGTATAAATTTACACCTGGTATAAAACACCTTCATTATTTTGAAACCGACTCACACTTGGCCATTTTCAGATTTTTTCCTTTACTTTGACATAAAGACCTACCTCCATGCCAAATTTCAAGTCAATACGACCATTGGAAGTGGTCTAGGTTTTTGATGAGTGAGTCAGTGAATAAGTGAATAAGTGAATCAGTGAATCAGTGTATAGTAAAAATAGCGATTTTCTGACGTCAATATCTCAAGACCTACAATAGGTATTTTAATGAAATTTTGTATTTTAGATAAGTGAGGGGGTCTCAACAGATACTAGAAATTTGATATGCGTAAATAAAATAGATTTTGAGTTACAGGGGGGTCGAATTTGGCCCGAAATGGTTCGTGTAATATAACCCACGGCCGGTGTGTCGCTTTTTTTGCTCGAACTTGGCGGACACACTGCCGTGTGTCTAGATCTATTTGATCTAACAAAAAATAATTAGATCTAAGTACAGATTAAATAAAAAGTTACAACAAGCCCCTATGTAAGTTAGATCGCATTTTTCTTAGTAAACTCATTTTGGCTATAGTCGACTTTTGTATTTACTTTTTTACTAAAATCGAGGCACCTATCTGCCAAAAAACTTTCTATATTCATTTTTAGGTGTATTTTGGTAAACGAAGTAGAGAATAATTTTGTTATTAGTTTATCTGAACACCAGCTGTAGTAATTCTATTGGATCAATTAGGTTTTATTAGATAATGCTGGCAGAAAATAGCTCGGATAGGTATTCCGAAAACATTGAACGTTGGCGTAGACTAATCAGATAATTACATGTACCTACGTAAATATCAGTAATATACATTTAGGATGATAACTTTATATTTGGAGTATACAACAATTACGGAAACGGAAAAGATCTTCATCTACATGAAAATTAATTGATTTATAAATAAACTTGTTAAACATTATTTCTGACGAGGCAAACCATGAACTTACACAATAAAATTATTATCAATGAAAATGAAACACAAAGTTACCCAAAAATAAAATATTTATTCATCATTCAATCACATGGTCCTGTATAATGAATAACAATTGATATAAAGAGCTCAGATATACATCGATATACAAAACGCACACACACGCATTCATAGCACTCATTATTTTATCAATAAATTAACACAATTATTATTTGTTCAGCATTTGAATAAAGTCGTATTTGTAAAGCTTTCCTGTCGTCTATGGGATGTTCACATTGTGTATGTATGAAATCCAGATACAATATGGGGGTAAACATAATGTTACGTATGAACTAAGAATATCCTACAATCAAGTTTATAATTGCATCATTTGAAGTAGTAGGACAAAAGGTAAAATAACATGATTGTAATTAGCTATTCAAAGCAAAACATTTTGTTCTAACTAGTAAGATCTAAGAAAATTTTCATTCAAAGTTTTCATTGCAGATAATTTTATATTCTACCTTTTGGACAAAACTTGCCTAAATGTGACCGCAGTAGAACATTTCTATTGAATTAACTATTAGGTTTCTACAATATTAAAATTAACCTACTTTGGTCCTATTCGCGACTTCTACTATTCATTAGCTCTCAAAGAAATTAGGCCGTGGTGGAACTTTTACGAAAATGTCTAGTAATAATATTAAGTCTGATAATCCTTACAGTTTCATATATTATTTTAGAGAAAACTCACAATATAGATATTAAATATTAAACACGAAAACTCTTTTATATAATTTAGTTGGCCGGTTCAATGACTATTGAAATTTTACCATTGGTATTTCATATTATACGCCTCGACAGTTATATTCAATTTAAATCTATTCAAGTATTCAATTGGCTGCAATCATCGTCCTTGATACAAATACCATTAAAACGTTTCCAAAATGAAACGTTTACTGTTAATTTTGAAATAATTATAGTGTTAAAGTATTAAATGAATACAAAAAGGAAAATTAACCAAAAGTATCACTCTAAAATAGTATTAAGAAATTAATTCGCAATATTATTATGCTCTTCAAACTGGTATTTCAATTCTCAGTATAAAAGCACTAGAAGTTACATGACAACTTTAATTAAAGTCTCCTATGAAATTTGATATCATTATAAAACTGCCACTAACATAATTATTATTCATAATTCCAGAGTATAATGTCGAAACATAGTTGTAAGAGTAATTAAAATCTCAAGAGACTTTTCAGAATAAAAATGTAATACAAGCAAATTTAATAAAAATGTTGGTTTATCTTAATGAAGTCGCCGTCTGAGTAAACTACCCAATTAGTTACAAAGCGAGTCTCTTCGAGCCAAGTTGTTTTAATTAGATTAATACCCACCGCAGCGGGATTCACGAAACACTAGTCTCCGCTCTGAGAGTGGACAATTTTAAATTCTAAAGCCGTATATCATTTCTTCCCCAACAAATCGTCCAATAAATCCTGGTTCGTCATATTTGCGTCACCGAGTAAATTTGTCTTAGATTCCCTTGAGCCCCTCCTACCAGAAATTGACCGCTTTCTACCGACAGGAATAACATCAGTAAACACTTGGTCAGTCAACATTTTAAAGTTATTATTCAGTTCATTTAAAGCAGACTCCGGTATTTCTCCATTCGCATTCACAAATTCATTTATTTTATCAACGGCTTCCAACTGTTGAACTAGTTTGTCGCTCTCGAACCTCGATTGGTTGAAACATTTCATGTGTTTGTCAATTACTTTGCTGCTTTTCTCTATATCTTGGATGATGTCTTTGCAGTATTTCTCTATTGGTTTGCCAGCAATTTTACGTTCTAGGGCACTAGCTTCACGTTTGAATTTCATTTCTACTTCTCCTTCGTGTATGGCCACTGTAGTGGTAGAATCTTCAATGGCAGATTTTTCGAAAAAAGACACATTAGAATTTCTTCTTCCTCTAGATTTTGGACGTTCTAGTTCTTCATTTTCCTCTTGTTCCTCAATGGACTCTTCTGTTGACTTTCTCCTTAGTGCACTTGGTTTCCTAGAAGGAGTCTCATCGCTTTTAATTTTATTCATTAGTTCTGTTTTCATTGCTTCCATTTTCATATGTAATTCATCTGGAGAAGTTCTCAAGTCATCGTCGTCAAATATTGCGAGATCTGCCATTCCGTCTTGTACAGTTTTAGCTAACTCCATAACTTCATCAGAGCCTTTGGAATTTTTTCTTGCTCCAGGAGTGGGGGTGGATCGAGATATAGTGGAGTTGGATCTACTCCTAGCGTACCGGGAGCGAGGTTCAGTGGATGATGAAGTCTCTTCATCGTGAGATAACGCACTGCTCAGGCTACGAGAGTTCTCACACAGTTTTGCCATTATATTTTGCTCGATCTGAAAACTCCAATAGTAAAATATTGACTCTGAACAGCATATTTATTTGTGTTTGCTCTAGGAAGACTATAAATAAACCCTTTTTCAAATATACTTTGTTTTGGTTATCTTATTATAAACAACTTGGGCAAGAAACTCATATATCAAATTGGCTCACAAAACAATTCAGGAAAAGTACAGAGGGTACAATATGTTTACATATAACAATAGTGCCCTCGGAACAAAGGGTTCTCCTGAGAAATAAATGTATGCAAACATTTTGGCACGCGTTCGTAAATTGGAGCAGACAGAATTTGTCACAGTAATCTGAATACAAACAAAAATCTGGCCTGAAATAGCACGTTTTGTTTTAGCCTTTTGTAATTTTGACATTTACGCTATTGCCACTACGAGAAATGTTATCTAGATTGATCTCTCGTTTTGCGTAATACATGTCTATACCAGCCAAATAATATGCAAAATTTTTATCCATCAGTGAGACTTATGTAACTCTTGTAACAATTCAAGCAATTTTTACGACAGGGTTTTATTCATACGAATTCTCATTTTATGTGAATCACACGGCTATATTTTCCTTTTATTTCACGATACTTATATACGGAGATATCACGGCAGGCTTAACGATTACGTCAAGAACCTACATCCACTTCAAGAATATGCCTTTATGTGGAGTTTATCAAACTAGCGGTTTATTTAAATCAGGAAAATGATCTAACTTACCATAATTCTGTCATCTCTCGCTCGTGTAGTACTCGTGTCAGTTTCAGATTTGGCCTTGTTTGTTGATTGTTTAGATATGCTCGTCCCAGATGAAGTTTTGACTGGAGATTTAAGGGTTCTACTTGCTGCTGTGCTGAGCATCTTCTCTTTCATCTAGAACAAATGTGAACATTTTGTAAGGTTTGGTCAATTTACTATTTGACCACTTGTAAGTGTAATCGTGAGGTCTCAATTGAGAAAATCGATTCTTATTACGAAGGCTATAAAGTCATTTCATTTCAAGAAAACCTCCAAAAAATTACGCTTGCCAGATTCCAAGAACTGTGACTGATTTAATACGAAAAAGACTGACAAAATGTGGGCCGTATTATACACCTCCAACTAACCTTTCACTGAAACGACTATTGTTGTTATAATAAAAAAGTTCTCGGTAGATATAACAGAATGATGTGGCATTGTCGAGACATTAAAGACGTTTCCAAGACCAGCTAATCCGAATACACCGAAACCATGAATTGAAATTTGCACAAAAGAAGAATAGCCTTTAGAATCATTTTGAGTAATGAAAAACAGATATAAACCAAACGGAAAATGGAACGTTGATTAGGAAAACATTAATAAGTGATTCTGAAAAGAATAAAAACAGGAATGATTGAAGAATTCAGGAAACTGATAAGGGAAAAATTGGTATCGGATGAAATTGGATCGAAATGTTACAGTAGGTACCTACATTTTATACTTTGAAACCCGGAAATAAGTGAACAAGAGACAATTTTTCAATCATTTTTTAACAATATTATTCAAACTGTTATAGTTATATTTTTTGGGAGACTATCCCCAAAAAATCTCCCCTTAGTAAATAGGTTGGAATATACTGTAAAACAAACTTGAACTCAATGAACAAATTCGTTTTATCATTTTGTTTTATGCCCCAATAAGTTTGCTTTACACTGGCTGTTATGCTTACTGGAGAAAGACATTTAAATGTTTGATGTACGTACTTCACAGTGAACAGGCCTCCGATATTTTCAAAGGCTCGAACAATTACGCCACATCGTTGTATACAAATTGAATGGGAATTTATTTTATGGTTTACAAACAAAATTCATTTAAAGTTGTGAATAAAATTAAAATGTTTTCAGAGGTAAATTCACTTCACATACTATAATAAAAAATACTATTTTAAATTTTGATCGAAAATTATATGCAATTTAATAGGTGCTGTAGGTCGGTTGGTTTCACCCTCTCCCCAGGATTCGACTCCTATCTATACAAAATTATAGTTTCACCGGAACAGCATTAACCGAAAGCCTAACAAACAATCACACCAGCATTCCTTAATTATTATATTATTAGCATACCAGCATTTATTAATTATTCCTTGACGTTTAGAAACATTATATGACTAACCTCAATAATAGTAGTAAGTTTATCAGCATTATTAATAGCCAGGTCCAGATCATGTCTCGTGTCCTTATGCTTATTGATTTCCGTCTGTAGCTGATGTCTGAAGTTCTTCGCTTCGAGGGCTATGCGACGTTGAAGCATAGTAATAGTCTCATTTTGTTGCTGAACTTTCGAACTTAGGTCTGTTACTTGGGCTTGGAGTTTTTCACGTTCTAGGAGATTTCTGGAATAATTACAAGAAATATAAAAAACTTTTTGATGCAAAAAGTTCTATATTTGGTGATACTTACATCGAGAGAACTTTCAGATTGAAACAAAGTTTTTCTTTTAGATAATATATCCACTACAATTTGAGCGGACATTTGATGAAATCTGCCGCGGTCTCTTATATGTGCAATGCCGCATGACCAAGCTCAAGATAGCAGTCTTGTCCAGACCCTTTACACCCTTATCCTTCAAAAACCTCTGACCTGCTTACCTGTCTTTACTCAGCTCCAACAAATGCTGGTGTTCATCCTTCAACTGCTGCAGCTGCATGTCTCTCTCCTTCAACTTGGCTGTGACTTCCTTAAACTGCTGCTTCAACTGTTTATACCTTGACTGTTGTATCCTCATCTCTTCATTATGCGAGTTCAGTACTGTTGGCAGTTCCGCGTTCGAATTCTCGTACCTAGTTTGTGACGAAACATCTTTATTGACTAACTAGCTTCCGCCAGCGGCTTTGCCCGCATGGTGTGTTGATTAAAAGTAGCCTATGTGTTAATCCAGGGTATCACCTATCTACATACCAAATTTCAACCAAATAGGTCCAGCCGTTTTTGCGTGATTGAATAACAAACATACATCCATACATTCTCACAAACTTTCACATTTATAATATAAGTAGGAAGTAGGATTCATATAAAGGAAATAACAGGATTTTCCACCTGGCAAAACTAGGTACCTACCTTTGTAATGCTATTTCTTGTTTCTTCTGAATGGCACGTAACACTCGGTTCTCGTTGCTTAATTCCTGCAAATATGGTAAGAAGAAACTGTTGATATAAATTCAAACTGGTTTCTGTCACTATTCTATCATGCTTCACCTTTAAGGTCTGAATAGTTTTGACGCAAAGATCATACCTGCAAATGATAATGAGCATCAGACAACTGATTCTGCAGCTGTTTCACCCGATGCGTCTTGGCAGACAGGACACGCTGCGTCACGTATCTGTCCCCTGCCTTACTGAGGGAAGTATTCGACGCGTCCATCGTGAGAGGGTTGATGCGTTTGCGCTTGTTCAGTAGGTTCAGCCGAGAGTTACTGCTGTATACACTCTCTAGGGATTCCTTTCTGAAATTTTAGAAACAATTTTTTTAAAGACACAGAAGAAATACCCGAAGTTTCTACCGACGTCCGATTTGCAGCACAAAGATTTAGAAAAGCTCTATTTTTGGTTGCTTCTAAACAGGTGCCAAGCGGCCACTGGTTTCAAAATTCATGAAGGAAACAATTCTATAAAAAGACAAAGGATGACCTTTATTTTCTTGAAGTTGAGTAACTGTTTCTATTTCATGTTTTCCAATGCTCGTTTGAACTACGACTGAAGACTTTCAAAGGAAAAAATCCTCGTTATTACTTCTTATGATAAGCAACAAATGATGGATATGGAATCTTTTCGTGTATCAAAGACGTCATTGAGCCGAATAGCATTGAAGAAATCTATAACTGTTTCAATTCAAGGATGCCCCTTTGTGAAGTAAGTACTACAAAGGCTGGGTTATTATCCTATGACGTGCAAAACTTTTGCGTAGACTGTCTACGTAAGTATTTAGTTCAAGAATTTTAGACCCGTATTTTAGAACTTCATGATATAATAATAACTTCCAGACTACGGGCTGCTTTGTGAAAGTTCAAGAAAACCCACAAAGCGATTTCGGCCCGACCCGGGAATCGAACCCGAGACCTCGAGAACAGCAGCTGCGCTTGCGACCACTAGACCAACGAGGCAGTCACTTCATGATATAGGTAGTACTTATATCTATTTAAAACTTCATTCAACTAATCCAATTATTTTGCTTAAATCTTGTTGTAGAAAGTCTGTGCTTGATAAGGTGTAGGTACCTACCTAAGTATTTTTTTACCATCCTTCCTTGGAATTCGTGTTACCTAAACAGAACATCTTTTTGGTAGGTAAATACTATGTAGGTGCTTACCTACTTTAGTTTCCTACATGTTGACCCAAACCTGTGATAATTTTCTATTGTATCAAAGCCTATTCGTCATATTTCTCAATTTTATAACTTATCAAAACCTATTTCGTCAACACCCTGTCTAGCCGACCACTATCTACTTCACTATTATCATAGTCACACTACGATAACTCATCTAGTAGGTAGCTTATATTACGATTTCGTAAATAGATTATGATATTTAATAACTTAATCAATGTTTTCTAGGGGTAGGTAAGTACTGATTGAAAATATAACATTTGACTATGTCAAAAAAGATAAAAACAAGTTGAACAATCACAGTTGGCCTCTTAGCAGTCTCTAATTCATATGCTTCATAAACGCTGATGAAGTCTACCTATACCACTTCATCTCGTCGTAACGTATTCAAAGCCTATGAATGCGTTCCAGCAGGCTTGTAGTAGGTCCTTAGTCAATGCATTCGCAAGCAATAGCGTTCAAATATGCACAGGCATTGAGAATTCAGTCAATCAACTAATATTATAAAGCTGAAGAGTTTGTTTGTTTGTTTGAACGCGCTAAGCTCAGGAACTACTAGTCCGATTTGAAAATTTCTTTCAGTGTTAGATAGCCCATTTATCGAGGAAGTAGTTCCCACGGGATGCGGGTGAAACCGCTGGCAGAAACTAGTTTCTCATAAATGGCTAATTACTGCAAATTAAACCTAAAGTTAGCTAGCATTTTTAACGTTGTTTCTGTATACAGAAACTACACAACCCTACTGAATATTTTGTCAAAACAACTTACCTTTGGTCTTTACGTTTATCTTCCGGGATCAAACTCAACACTGACATCCTTTTTCTTCACATACAAAACACCATTTTTTACAAAATAAGCGCTCGAAAAGCGAGCAAAAGATATTTTTTACTGAAAATAACCCAAACGACAGTTGTGTTGTTACGTCCGTTGCTATAGTTACCGATAACATGTCAATCGATTGATTCGAATTTCGTATTGATACTGGCAGGTTGCGACATGAGGTTCTTATTATCTATGATGCATGTGTCGATGACACGTATGTGTGTCAAAATTAAATGAGGTGCAAGCATGGTGCAAGTAAGTAAATGGCGTGATATTTTTTCTGCAAGTTGCAGATAGCAATTTGTTTTTCCTTAACTGTCGAATAAGATATAACCGAAAACAATCATGTCAACTGTGTTCACACTGATAAACTTCAATAGATTTACGGCCAGTTTCTTCATCAAAAGTTAAAGTTAAAGTAATGTCTAAAGTTAAAGTAACGGTCAAATTCGTTTTTTCAAGGCTAAAGTGACAGCAAAATTCATAGAAAATTTGAATTTAACCGTTACTTTTACTTTAGACATTACTTTGACTTTTACTTTGGCTTTAACTTTTGATGAAGAAACTAGCTGTAAATCAATCAAACAAAAAATCTATCGATAACCAGGTATATGTTTATTAAAAATAAAACAAGTTATTTGTAACCAAAATAATATACTTATTTAACAAGTTACTGTACATCGTATCAACTGTATTATTTACATAAACATTTCACAATATTCTCAACATTTATTCATTTTTCATCTTAAACCAGTTGCCTGCAGATTTTAATGTCACAAAAATGATCTGAAACGTAAAGGGAAGCCTAATTGGCTATTTTCTATCGATGTCGATTGTTCGAGCAGTACGTCACTTTTATCGATATAATCTTCGAGTATTGATCTAAAGGACCGTAAGTAAATTGACGAATTTTCTTTGTCAGAATCGTCAAATTACTTTGGTTTATTTTACCATCGAATTTAACAATGTAGTAAAATAACAATACAAATCTGTTTCTATTTTGGTTACTTTAGAAACAACATTTGAATACAAAATAAATATAATTATAAAAAACACTCACTTTACATGTCAAATTACTGAATTATATATTTTTTACAATTTTAGAGTACTTTTAATTGTTTCGACATTTTAATCCTGTTTTATGTATTTTTTGTTCATTTGACATTTGGATAGTACATTTGACATGTAAAAACAAAATAGTGCCACAGCGTCCTTTATGCAGTTGACAGATATCAGTTGTTAAGCAATGATATTATTGGTTGTTTCAGCAACTGTCAACTGCACCAAAAAACAGTCAGACTCTATTTAAATCAATAAGAATAGTGACATTAAAGTTCAAAGCAATTTTATACATTTTACAGACATTTCAGGCACTTTTCTCATACTTACAATGAAAGCGCCTCAAAGTGAAATTAATTTATCCGTCATTTTGAAACGTCATCAACAATGACAGATATCAAATAATTTCTCACTGACGATATATTGAAATAGAGGTAGTGATAATACAAGCTTTAACACAAGGTAGCTAAATGTACAATAATACCATAGACTACAGGAGACTGTTTTAAGCGTCAAGATTACATACATAAAAATATTGTCTCAAATTGTCTTGAAGACATCACTAAAAATAAATTTGGTATTGATTAATCAGTATTTACTTCAATACGTATTTCTTCGATAAACACAAATCAATTTTTTGGAGTTGTATTCCAAAAGAATAATAGTCATAATGGACTGAGCTCTACGGTAAAATTTAAAAAAAATTAAAAAACAATAGGGTCCCGTTTTATCCTTAGGGTACGGAACTGTAAAAAAAACGTTTGATGACTAATTTTGCTCTTCAAGAATTCAGAATTTTATCTATGCCTCGAAAACCATACACTTGGATCAAGCTCGCTTTCTGTTCAATTTCCCAAATTACTCAGTCCACACACAACTTTAACAAAAAAAAACAAGTATCTATACTCATAAATTATACTACCTACCAACATTGTGGCATAGGTACTCCATTCCAAAAATGTTTATCTATTGGACTAGTTGTGTTCACTTGGGTACTGCGGAGACTCCCCGTGGTGGTGGGAGGGGTTCGTTGTCCTGCTTCTGCTTGGCCCACAGCCTGCTGTACAGCGACTGCGGGTTGGAGAGGAGCTGGGCGTGCGTGCCGCGCTCGGTGATGGCTCCGCGTTCTAGCACGAGGATCTCGTCCGCGTCGGCCACGGTGGATAGACGGTGGGCAATGCAGATTGAGGTGCGGCCTACTGTGGCCGCTTTTAAGGCTTGGAGGATCGCCTGGAGATGGAATTATGGTTAATTTTAACAAATAAATACGTTTAATTGATAAGAACCTTCAGTGGTTGATTACTGTATTTGAAATTTCTTAAAGTAACAAAAAAAAAGGTATTTTTGTTCAGAGTAACATCCACAACTATGTATTTTTTTTTAAATTCAATTCAATTCAACCACAAGCTTTATAATACTAAGATTGATAGTGAGATTTATAATACTAAGTTGCACTATTTAGCTATAATGATGATAGCCAAACCACAACCAGCCGTGAAATTATCGCTTACTGGTCAAATTGACAACTAAAAATGATTCAGTTATCGTTATGATTAAATGGTACTAGCACCGTAAAACTTTAAATGACAATTTTTTTGAATATGTTTGTTTTAGATTCTGTCAAAATCCAATTGATTAATTTTCACCTAAAACCATTATTAAGTATTTTAGATCCATCGATATACATACATGTTCAGTGAGCGAGTCGAGGCTGGAGGTGGCCTCGTCGAACACGATGATGGGCGAGTCCTTCAGTATCGCCCGCGCTATCGCCACGCGCTGCTTCTCGCCGCCCGACAGCTTCAGTCCACGCTCGCCTACTTGTGTCTCGTAGCCCTACGAGGATAATGTATTGTTAATATGGTATATTTTTATATAATTTAAGTATACACTAAACAACAATTAGAAATGATATAACACAATTGAGTACAAAAGTACTGGTTACTTATACTGGACGATCTCAATTTGGATGCGACACGGCGTTCATCAAACAGAAAGAAAAAAAGAGAGACATAGAGAATAAACCTTTTTTTGTACCTAATTTTTCAACCAAGAAAAGTAACAAATTAAAGAACGTACATAGGTATAAAAAACAGGAAAGTCAGGCGCCTTCTTAGAGTTCGTAAACGAACAAGGCGTCCGGATTTCGGTAACGCTTTTAGTATTACAACAAAAGGGCAGGTTCCAAAGAAAGGCGGAGCTAGCAACGTTCCTCTTTCCCCGAACACCCGCATTTTGGCGCTCTCCGGTAGTGATTTTGATTTCCTATAGTTTATGCTATCCAATATTACCAGAAGTACGGTACAGTACATACCTTAGGCCAGGTCTGCACAGCGTCGTGCAGCTCGGCCATCTTGCTGGCGTGGTACACCTTGTCCTGCGGCTGGCTCAGGTCGCCGTAGTGCAGGTTGTGGAAGATCGTGTCGTGGAACAGGACGCAATCCTGCAACATTTAACGCATAGTTTAGTGACGAAATTAAATGTAGAAATGAAGGCTAGCCTTTTTAAAATCATGTTGAAGTCAGCTCCCAGGATTTGAGATGCAGGGGTTGCCTATCTAGCCACCTCTAACCAGTAGCTCAAGCAACCCGATTCCTTTTGGTAAGATTGACTGTCGAATTTCTGACTTCAAACTACCCATACTACTACCAAACATGTTCTAATAAAATTGTTCTGCAGAGTCTAGGATTCATAAGGGTAAATGTTTAAATTACCACTAAAATAGGTACATTCTTGTATTGAAAATCTTCGTCTGTTTTTCAAGTTATTTAAACATAATTCTCTTGTATTTATTTGTAATATATAATTACCACGATTGAAAAAAAATGTGACATAATGAACATCAAAAATCTTAAACAATAGACGTTTAAATCAAACTACTTTTACGGCATTTATCGCAGTTATATTAATATCATTTGCCCGTGACCATGGATGCTGCAAGTAAAGAATCCGATACGTCGGGATTAAATAATATTAATATAACCGCGATAAAATTCTATAAAGTAGTTTTATTTAAACAAAAATCATATATAACATCAACTAACTTGTGGTACAACAGCGATGGCTTTCCTGAGCGAGGAGAGGTCGACGTCGCGGATGTTCTGTCCGGCTATCTTGATAGTGCCCGACTGCGGCTCGAAGAAACGGAACAGCAGGCGGACCATTGTGGATTTACTGTTAAGGATTATAAGTTGCATTAGGTTTGATGTTTTTTATATTAGTTGACAAGATTTACTATACCAATATTTATAATAAAAAGTTTTTGTTTGTTCGTTTGTGCCTAAAGGTTAGAAAACTACTGCATCGATTTGAAGAATTGTTCCGTTATTGGAAAGTTACACTATTTTCTAGTGTGACTGCTTCCACAGAAGGAGGTGATGACATCTCACTCACTCTCGCTCCGGACCATGGCTTCAACTAGAGCCTATAATGTCTACTTTTACCTATTTTTTACAAATAATAAATAGTTTGACTTAGTTTACAAAGAAGTCCGCGGTGATATATAACTATCCGTTATCACACAACATCCATTAACTACTTTCAAAAACCTCCATGGACGAAGTCGCCGCGCCCGCTAGTATATTTATTATTTATAGATAATTTTATCTGGTTCCAGTGTTGAACATATTTACCTAAATTTGCTAATCAATCATAATTATCTCACCCGCTCCCAGATCCGCCGACAATCCCTATCTTCTTCCCGGCAGGTATGCTGAAGGTTAAACTGTTGAAGATGGGCTTGCCGTTGATGTACTTGAAGCTGACGTCTTTGAACTCTATAGTGGCAGTCTTAGGGTCGCATTTCAAAGGTGGCGCTTTGTCTTTTTCCTAGGATTAAGAGAAACTGATGTTAGAAAGATATATTACAAGCTTTTATTTAACTTGCAATGTATGTATGTATGTATGTAACTATGTGTGTTCGGGTGGAATTTTACAACTCAATTTTAAGGCACTTGCCCTCAACCGATTGAGCTGAAATTTTGCATACATGTTTAGTTTGGATGACAATGCATGTTAAGCTATGTGACGTCATCCTAAATCCAACATGGCTAAATATACAAGATGGCGGACTAGTTATTTTTAAGGTACCTATACAATATGGGTATCAAATGAAAGGGATTGACAAGTAGAACACAGCGATTTTACTAAGAAAGTAAATACGAGTAGGTACTTAAATCTCGCGACAAGCTTTTAAAACATATAAATTGTGTCAAATATGTTAAATTTGAAATGTCGTTATAAGTTGACAGTAAAGTTACAGTAAAAGTTTATTTTTTTTTTCTTTTTAGCGCATTTAAATAAAAGCTTGTTTTTAAAGATTTTTTTACCTCAGTTTTTTTAAATATAATTTTAAATACGTCTTGGCAGAGCTGTGACGTGAACAAGCTCAATACTTTTTATGTAAATAATACTTTATCGCTATACGAACACAAGTCTATTAGTTTCGATAGAACACCGAGTTCGCTTAAGTAATCACTTAAACATAGTTTTTTTTTTTCATTTAATACTAATGGTTAGCATCTAAATATGATAAAGCCGCATTATTCATGGTAAACTTTTGTTTATAAACAAAGTAGCATCAGTAAATTGGTGAGTTGATTCACTGAGTGTTGCAAAGTTGATGATAAAAGGTAAAGTACTTGTGTCCAGCAACGTTCATTTTGCTCAACAAGAATAAAAAGCCTCACACAGATGAAATTACACTAAAGCCAGAAGGATAAATATAAGATATTCCTTATGAAATAAGCTGTGCCTTTGTACTGTTTGATATATTTTTCTTCTTGTCTGTGTTCTTGTGTGTAACTATGTACTTTAACTATTAAATAAATATTAAATAGTAGGTTACCTTGATTCAATTAAACTTTTCTAAGTTTGCATGTACTTTCTAAGTCTATCTTGGACACTAATGGCTGATAAAAAGGTGAAGGAAAATATCTTGAGGAAACCTGGACTATTAAGTCTGAAATCACCAACCCGCATTGAGCAAGCGTGGTGATTAATGCTCAATCCTTCTTCGTGTGAGAGGAGGCCGCAGCCCAGTAGTGGGACGATAAAAAAACTGTAACAGTAACGGTACCTTGATCCTGGACTGCACAGTCATGAGCGTGAACATGGTCTGCATGTCGATGAGCCTACCTTGATCCTGGACTGCACAGTCATGAGCGTGAACATGGTCTGCATGTCGATGAGCCTACCTTGATCCTGGACTGCAGTCATGAGCGTGAACATGGTCTGCATGTCGATGAGCCTACCTTGATCCTGGACTGCACAGTCATGAGCGTGAACATGGTCTGCATGTCGATGAGCCTACCTTGATCCTGGACTGCAGTCATGAGCGTGAACATGGTCTGCATGTCGATGAGCCTACCTTGATCCTGGACTGCACAGTCATGAGCGTGAACATGGTCTGCATGTCGATGAGCCTACCTTGATCCTGGACTGCAGTCATGAGCGTGAACATGGTCTGCATGTCGATGAGCCTACCTTGATCCTGGACTGCACAGTCATGAGCGTGAACATGGTCTGCATGTCGATGAGCCTACCTTGATCCTGGACTGCAGTCATGAGCGTGAACATGGTCTGCATGTCGATGAGCCTACCTTGATCCTGGACTGCACAGTCATGAGCGTGAACATGGTCTGCATGTCGATGAGCCTACCTTGATCCTGGACTGCACAGTCATGAGCGTGAACATGGTCTGCATGTCGATGAGCCTACCTTGATCCTGGACTGCACAGTCATGAGCGTGAACATGGTCTGCATGTCGATGAGGGCCTGCCGCACCTCGCGGTACACGGAGCCGAGGAAGCCCAGCGGGATGGACAGCTGGAACAGCAGACCGTTCACCATCACCAGGTCACCCACCGTCATCGTGCCTGCCAGGGAACGTTACAATAAGTATTAAATCACACTAGTATCATAAAGGTAACAGTCTTATTGAAGGACGAATGTTTTTTATTCTTTCACGCAAAAGTTGCTGGATGGATTTTGATGGAACTTGGCACTAATAATTCTATATCTTGGTAACTTGTAAACTACTTTTTATCTATGTGCATAAAAATGGTTCTTTTACGAAACATATCCAACTGTTGACGAAAGCTACTTTCACGCGTTTCTTGTTAATAAATAGAATGATTTGTAACAAAAGTAAATACGAAAATAACTGTGTCAATCTACCCATAGGTCACACTACGGTACATAATCCTTACTTAGATGGAAATCTGTCTGTTGCCCCTCCAAGAAAGATACTAAGAACAAACAAAAATTGCTTTTTATACGAGTACGGGAAGTAATTACCTTGTGCAATCTCATTGGCAGCCATGATCATGATCATGCTGAGGCCGGCGCTGAAGATGGCATGCTGGCCGAAGTTGAGGGCGGCGAGGGAGGAGGCGGTCTTCAGGGAAGCTTCCTCGTACTTCTTCAGGCTCACGTCGTACTTCTCCAGTTCGTACTTCTCGTTATTGAAGTACTGAAACGGAAAATTTGAATAAGTTTGTGGAACCATGCCATAAGTCTTAACCGTCAAATTTTTTATTTCTTTTTTCGTGAAATAAAATATTGTTTTTATTTTTTTCTAGTAATTCTCAACAAGCTATTTAATTTGATACCTATATTGTAAGCATAATTATATTAACAAAAGTTGGTCCGTCATCTTGGGTAAGCAGTTTCTTAATCCAACACCAAAATCATCAACCGATTTAAAAAGATCTTTCACTATTAGAAATCAGCACTATCCTCAGACTATATTTGGTTCAGTCACGCAAAGAAGTTCTAGATTGAGGGTGAAACCGTCAAGACCTATTCTTCTATCTATTGATGTTATATTTTTTTTGAACATTTGCGAATATGTACTGTCGACATTGGAGAATGTCAATGCGAATATTATTGCCTTCAGTAATGGCTACCACGTAATGTATACCTTAACAGTCTCGTAGTTGATGAGCGAGTCGATGGCCTTGTTCCCCGCGTCGTTCTCGGCCTTGTTCATGTAGACGCGGAACTTGGTCCGCCACTGCGTGATGGCCAGCGTGAACGCCGCGTACACTCCCACGCAGCCCCATGCCAGGCCTGCCGGCCGAAACACACACTACATTATATCTATGTCAATGCATACACTACTAGCAGAAAATCGTCATCGTCAACATCATCAAAATCGTCATCATCATCAAAATCGTCATCATTATCAAAATTGTCATCATCATCATCATCAAAATCGTCATCGTCATCATCACCGTCATCGTCATCATCATTATGAGAGGAGAATTGTGCCCAGCAGTGGGACGATAAAAAGGCTGTATCTGTAACTAATACTCTTTAACCTCCTTGAACTGATTGAAAAATAAGCATTCACTGTTGAAAAACTACTCTATTCCCGTGAGACATAAGGAGCAGTTCTTCCGAGAAGCGAGTGAACACGCGAAAAGCAGTTTATAAAATAAAAAAATATATTACCAGTAAAAGCTATTCCTCCTTTGAGGCCAAGTATGGTGGAGACTAGCGCCAGCTCGAATATCGTGGGCACGATGTTGAACACCATCGCCGATAGCACGAAGTTTATGGCGCGGGAGCCGCGGTCTATCGTCTGTGGGTATTACAACAAAAAGGAAATTATATAACATACCTAACTTTCTACCGCAATCGGTAAAAAATCACTACATAGTATAAAACAAAGTCGGTTCTTCTGTCCCTATGTCCCTTTGTACGCTTAAATCTTCAAAACTACGCAACCGATATTCATGCGGTTTTTTTAATAGATAGAGTGATTTAAGAGGAAAGTTAATATGTATAATAACATACATTAAATAGTGCCAAAATACTGTTAACTCGTGCGAACGGAGCGGGTCGGTAGTAAAAAATAAACTTTATCATACGACAGTAGAAAATTGTACAGTTTTAGTGTCAATATAGCGGTATGTCTGTTATAATTGTCTGTCAACTAAATCCGGTGTATAAAAACGCGACTGCCTCGTTAGTCCAGTGGTCGCAAGCGCGGCTGCTGTACTCGAGGTCTCGGGTTCGATTCCCGGGTCGGGCCGAAATCGCTTTGTGAGTTTTCTTAAACTTTCACAGTCATGCACTTTCACATCAGCAGCCCGTAGTCTGGAAGTTGGTGATTGATTCACCCGTACATCGGAGAGCACGTAAATGTCGGTCCTGTGCCTGATCTCTTTCCGGTCGTGTCGGATTGCCGTCCCATCGGGTTATGAGAGTGAAGGAATAGAGAGTGCACCTGTGTCTGCGCAAATGCTCGTGCACTATATGTCCTGCGCAGTTGGCTGATCTCCTTGAATGAGAACAGCCGCCGTGGCCGAAGTCGGCCGTGGACGCCATTATTATTAATTATAAAAACACGATTGAAGCCAGTACAAGACCGAAAAAATCTTTCAGGCCTCTTTATATTTAAATGTGGGAAGTATTTTCCACGAGACTCGGGTAAAACCACTGGCGGAAGCTAAGATAACCTTAATAGTTACCAGCCAGCAATGGATTGATTTACCAAGTGACACATTGTAGTGCCTAATAATATAATTAGTTACAGTATTAGAAGGAGGAACTAAAACAAACATACCTTAGACAGTGCTCCAGTCTGTCTCCCAAGATGGAAGCTCAGGTCGAGATTATGCAGATGTATGAAAACATTGCAGGCTAGCTTCCTGATGGAATGCTGAGCCACCTTCGCGAACACCGCGTTACGGAGCTCGTTGAAACCGGCCGCTGTCGCTCGGGCTATGCCGTCTGGAAGGAACAAGATAAAAATTACTTTTCTGAAGTTTGTCTCAGACACTCCTGAGCTGATTGGAAAAATTGTTGGGAAACTAGAAAATTCCCAGGTAGTGTGTGGGGGTGTCGTAGTAGTAATCCCCTGATATACTTCCTTATGTACTCCTCTTATGTACTTCCTTATATTTCGACTACATTTCGTCCGGGTACGGGAAGAAGTTCCCCGGAACGCACGGTAAAACCGCTAGAAACAGCTAATATTAAGTAGGTAGCTTTTCCTTAGCTTTGTTAAGACTTTCCATTCCCAACTGATCAGCCACAAAAGAGAAGGGCATCGGGTCGTGCCGGATAATATAGATACCAAATATACAAATTAGTGCAATCTTTCACTAGGTTATCATATCATGTTAGAATATTTTATTTCCATAACTGGCTTCCGCCCGCGTGGAGTTGGGTTATATCGCGTTTCCAAGAGAACTCTTCAAGTCCGGGATAAAAACTATCCTATGTTCTTTCTCAAGGTCAACTCTATCTGTACCAAATTTTATTAAAATCAGTTCAGTGGTTTAGACGTGAAAGCGTAACAGACAGACATACAGACAGAGTTACTATCACATTTATAATATTAGTAGGGATATACTCACATCCAAGCAACAACGAGAATGCCGTAGTGCCAGCGGCTTGAGGCACCGTCGCCATTCCCAACAACGCATCGCCGGCAGGACTTACAGCCACCGAGTTCACTTCATCCACTGCATACTTGAATAGGAACGGAACTGTCACGTTCATCAATTTCGCGCCAAACAGGAGTGACAGGGATAGCATCACGCGGTTTCTGATTACCTCATTGTCCTGGAATTTGGGGAGAATGGTGTTTAAATAACTTTTATATGTTTGTAAAATTAAAATATTCAGATATAGAGAGAGAATTGGGTGCATAATGAAACAAACCTTTTTTTGCAAATTACTGAATCATACAGAATGGAGCGCTAGACTGATAGAACAACACCCTTTTTGAACTCTCTGCATAGATTACAAGATTAATGGACTAAACTAAAATATTATTCGTTTTTATTTGATAAAATAATGGACATACAAAATATTAGGAGACCATGAACTTGGGAACTTAATAAGTAGAATATAGTGTCTGCAGATAAAATGCATCATCATAACAATGATAAAAATATTTGATAACATTATCTATGTAAAAATCCTTAGTCATGGTACAATACCATGAATTACTTACTGGAGAAATTCCAATAGCATATAAATTGCTGGTCATGTCTGATCATATTTTCTTTAATTTATTCAGAAATATTCAAGGCTAAGAAGACATTAAACAGCTGCTCCATATATCCACCTCATAATAAAAACATATAAAATCTTACCTGAGGCCACACATATTCCAGCATACCGCGGATCATATCCACTCCAGAGACCGGCTTTGCATCCCCCAGGTTTATATCTTCACGAGACAAAACAGAGGCACCTGGGTGAAAGCAGTCTCTTTTTTGGATACCTAGGGCGGGGAGAATATAATCAGGATGTTTTCTAGGATATACGTGGGGTTACGTAACAGGATAGGTTACAAGCGGGCAGGATACATGCGGGTGAAAGGACATGAAAGGTAAACAAAGAGCTGCGTTCCAACCAAGTATTAGTAACAAAAAGTTCACAAAAATAACAGTAGCAGGTAAAACATTGCTAAGCTAATTCAATGTTTGTGCATGATCTACACACTACATAGTATGAAACGTAGCATATAAGTATTGATGCACTGTTTAATTTTACAGCATGAAAGAAATTGCTGAAAGCATACCATTTTGTGAAATCTTAATAAAAGAAACGGACATGGAGAGAAATAATATACAGAGATAACAGAATACTTAAGTAAGGAAGTTTCTAGGTCTGTATAATTAAGCTAAAAGTATACAATAAAGTGATAATGTAGTGTAGGTACTTGAGATAAGAACTCTTAATTACAGTTCAAATTTTGATGTAACAAAGGCCACGTTTTTTGGGAATTTTACAATAATTATCATGATTACAAAAATGAGTTCAGGCCTCTAGCATGACAATGAGTAAAATTCTTGTCAAACGGAAAAATATACACTTTATTTACTGTAGAAACATATTGTTCAGATTATTTTTTATTTGTTAGCTAAATTGAGTAACTTATTATCTTCTTGAATGAATTAATTTATTGTCCATCGCATCCAAATGATTGTAATTCTTATAATTTTAATGACAGCAGTTTCTTTAAGCTTTATGGCCATTGGATAGATTCTTAAGTTTAATTTAATTGAAAAAAATTCATTGTGTAGTAAACAGTCTAAGATATTATTATACAATTCCATTTATCTTCACTATCAAACACAATTACAAGTTAATGTTTACTACGTGAGTTCATTTTAATGCTTATCATTCAAGTATGCTTAACGTTTGTTACTTGTGATTAAATTAGCACTCCATACAAGGTCATTACCAAAATATTATGTAACTTTTGCTCTTCCTGAAACTTGCACTTATCAAAATACATTTTATTCAGCATTTAATATATTAAAATTAAGTCCGAGTATTCTGGAAATTGCTTTATTTTGCTTACCAACAGGTATTTTCCCCTTTTTTGGTTTGTTTGCCAAAACAGCTGCCAACACATTTTTCGCCGTGTCCGACCCACCAGCAGGGTTCGGACCTGTCGTAGAATAATGCTACAATAGAAGGAGAATGTATTTGACACGGTTTCTTTATAAAAATACTTATAAAACAACGAAAAATGTAACCGTATAAGATTGGTTTGTTTCACTCGTGATATGTACCCTGTAGTGGCTCGCGGCGGCACATTGTTGACAGAATAAGTTGAACTGCGGATTGTTTAAGATAACTGATGGTGTACTGTTTAAAGTTTTCGCGAATTTAACATGATGTCGAATTAATTTGCTCAAATGCTTGTTTGACAGCAGTGCGGCCGCCATGGTGGCAAAGTGACAACTCTAGAAGAATTGACATTTTGACAATGACAAACCGATTGACACATGACAGCAGTAGGCGGGAAAATAAATAAATGTTGCTATTTGTAATATAAGCTTGAAAAATACGTTCTATCTATAAATAAATTATATCTTATTAAATACATAAATTCTATTGAATAAATTAACTAACTTACCCAATTATTACAACCTAACCAAAAAGTTTAATAAATACACCCATCTAAGGCTACTTTGTGAGAGATTTAAATAAAAGTGGCTATGGTAAAAAGTAAACATTCTTTATTGAATATCCACTAAACGTTCTAACGTGAATCTTCAGCACTTCGCCCGCTATCATAATATTTACTTACAATATTATTATGGAATCGATATCGGAAACGCGTAAGCGTGAGTCCTACCAGGTACAATAAATGGTTCAGTATATAAAAACACAAATACAAAAGGACTACTAACAGCCTTGTAGACCTGGATAAAAAAGGGCATGCCACTGGCATAGGTGAAATTGTAGCTAAATCCAGTTAATAGTTTTAGAGTTTATCTTATAAGTCGAATATACCTACCTACATCATATTAGATAGTATAGGTGCCTAGGTATTTAGGTACCTATAAATTCCACCCTGGTAAAGAACTGTTTTTTTTTTAATAAACAGTTTCTTGATTGAAGGGGTTTCCTTTGCTTATATTTCATTTAGGTATAATAAAATTTCGTTAACTTTTTTCCTAAATTGAAAGTAGTTAAGTTAGTAAGTACGCTTCATAATAGTAAGTATGAAGTTTACTTATTGAACAAATCATCATCATCCTCCGAGCCTTTTTCCCAACTATGTTGGGGTCGGCTTCCAGTCTAACCGGATGTAGCTGAGTACCAGTGCTTTACAAGAAGCGACTGCCCTGCCTGACCTACTCAACCCAGTTACCCGGGCAACCCAATACCCCTTGGTTAGACTGGTGTCAGACTTACTGGCTTCTGACTACCCGTAACGACTGCCAAGGATGTTCAATGACAGCCGGGACCTACAGTTTAACGTGCCATCCGAAACACAGTCATTAGTGTCTAAGATAGACTTAGGTGATCTTCACACTGCCCCGCATCACGCTGCATCTTGCGTGTCGACGCACCTACGCGCGTTCCTGCGGGAGTGCAGATCTGCATCATCGTGCGGGTTTTTCGCGCACTCACGCGCGTAGTTGCGTTTTGTTAATTCACGCACGGCGGCTCTCATCGAGTTCCATTTTCAAACATACACGTCACGCCCATTCAAAATCACGCGCGTCACTGCGGGATTCAGTGTGCCATACCTTGCGTCTCGCCCCGCACCTACGCGCGGGGGTGCGTGTTTCTCCGCATGTATGTGCGTGATCCGCATGAACGCGCGTGGATGCATTTTCAGTGTGTTGGACTATGCGTGTTTTCCATACAAACGGAGATATTTCCATACAACGGAAAAAAACGCATCCACGCACTACGCTGCATCATGCGGGGCAGTGTGATAATCGCCTTAGAAAGTACATACAAACTTTAGAAAAGTTGCATTGGTACTTGCCTGACCTGGAATCGAACCCGCGCCCCCATACTCGAGAGGCTGGTTCTTTGCCCACTAGGCCACCACGACTTTTTTTTTTACTTATTGAACAAACTGAACCCCAAATCACTAATGGCGGGTTACGTTGTCGACTCGATAAAATATCTATATGCAATAGTCTTCCGCATCCGCGTAATACCCTTTGATCGTTAGCGTTATATTTAGACGGTGTCCTAGATTTTTGAGACATGTTATATCAGTCTATGGCCAGGTTAGTATGCTGATCTAAGGCGTCTAAATTCTGAAGTGATATTTTCAGGACTAAAGTTTCCTGGAAGCGTGGTTGAATGGATGGGGCGTCTGTCTTATGCCTAGATCTTTCATAGATCATTCATACACAGTTTCGCAACTCTTCTGAATGTAGCCTAACGACCGAATACTGAAACGCCACTCAATTTAAAGAATACTCAAACATCATTCTATGTCTCTTACATTACATTACGCACAGAAATATATTTAAGTAAGGCCTAAACTTAAGTAAAGTTGGAGTACCCAAGTAGGTAAGTACAGGGCCGGCCCGCCCATATAGGCAAACTAGGCAACTGCCTAGGGCGCTCGTATTTGGGGGGCGGCATAGCAATGCGAGCGGCATCACCAGTCACCACTGAGCACGCGGATCGATCAAAAATGGTTGAATCAATCGTACGTACGCGCGACAGACGTGCGGAGCGACGCGCATCGCAACTCGCGGAGCGCGCCGCCGCCGTCCCGTTCCCCGCCGCCCCCCACGCATGCCATCGCCGCCGCGCCGCCCGCGCACTCTTAACTATCTCATGTGTTCTCCGTCAACTCTATGCGCTGAGGCGATCTTCACACTGCCCCGCATCACGCTGCATGTTGCGTGTCGACGTACCTACGCGCGTTCCTGCGGGAATGCACATCTGCATTATCGTGCGGGTTTTTTGCGCACTCACGCGCGTACGTGCGATTTGTAGATTCACGCACGGCGGCCCTCATCGAGATCCATTTTCAAATACATACGTCACGCCCATTCAAAATCACACGCGGCACCGCGGGATTCGGTGTGCCATACCTTGCGTCTCGCCCCGCACCTACGCGCGGGGGTGCATGTTTCTCCGTGTGTATGCGCGTGATCCGCATTAACGCGCGTGGATGCATTTTCAGTGTGTTGGACTGTGCGTGTTTTCCATACAATCGGAGATACTTACAAACAACGGAAGAACACGCATCCACGCGCTACGCTGCATCATGCGGGGCAGTGTGAGAATCACCTAAGTGAATTCCTCGGACTCTCATTGTCAGGGCTGCCATCCGTCCGGGTTTCCCCGGATTTGTCCTCGTTTGGAGGCCGTCCGGGGGCCGTCCGGGCGGGGTTTCAAGAAGTGTCCGGAGAAAACCCGGACATTTTTCACAGGGCCGTCTTAACCTATGGTGCAGGGTATGCGAATAACCCGGGCGCCGCGGGCTCAGAGGCACCGCAGAGCGCCCACGCCACCGCCATGCAGGCCTAGGGCCAGCAGATTTCAAAGAACGATCACTCGATTTGAGAGGATAAGAAGTCAAACAGGTTTTTCAATAAGAATCATTAAATCCAACCAAGCCAATTCCTAGCCTGCCTCGTCTTCATCAACTACGAGTTGAAAACATAATAAACATGAGATTACTTGCCTTGTATGGAAGTTGAACCTTTTAAAAATTACAAATAGACAAGCATTTGCTGCCGACGTCGAAGTGTCCCAAAACTCAAAAATTTTCGCGCTCGCTTCGCTCGCGGCTTCTTCACTTTACGGATTTTTTTATTATACAAGTTTAGGTGCTTTAGTGACCCAAAAATCAAAAATGGTCGCGCTCGCTACGCTCGCGGCAACTTCGCTTTTCAGTTTTTTGTATTTTTCAACATTTTTTTATCTAACCTATCAAAACGGTAGCGCGTTTTAAAGTCCTATTACAAACAAGAAGATAACTCCTAGTTTCCATATGAGCTTTCTTATTTATGACATTTGAAATACATTAAGTCACAATCTTTCAATACTTCTACTACATGAGCTAGAGACGGCCCTGACTTTTCATGTAAGGAAGCACCTCATTGAATTTAAGTCCATGGAATATTAAAAATTAGATCTTGTTTTGTTTAAAAAAAAATGGACTCGTTCGGGGAAAAAATGCTATTTACTCCAAATGTCCAGGTTTTTTTTAATGTTTGTTCGGGTTTGGCGAAATTCGAAATGGCAGCCCTCAGTGTGAACAATAATAATTGCAATAACCTACTGTACCTAGTATTTTTTTTGTTGTGTTTTTTATGGGCGTCGTTCCAATGTTTTGCCTAGGGCGCCAAGTTTCGTTGAGCCGGCGCTGGGTAAGTAGAGTGGGTGGGTTCTGGTGGATGAAATCTTGAGTCCTGAGCAAATAAGTGCAGTTCCGCCAAAAAAATATCACAAATTACATAGTTAAATACGTCACTTAGGTATTTCAATCTGAGGGCACGGCAGTGCCCCAGCCAAGATTAAATATTCAGGAACCATTTTGAAAGGCTGGATCCATCCCTGAGTCATCCCTTATTCCTAGGTACACTGTGTCAATGCAGTTGGTTGATGTGTCCTCATTGATTGATACGGAGACATTTAATGGTGACGCATGCAGCTGCTAGACGTTGCTGGCAATTCCAGTCGGCAGCTCACTTCCAACTTGCACTTTTATTCAGACTGAAGATGTGGAAAGAAACAGGATAGATTTAATCTGAGAGCCCGACGCAGGATTCAACTAAGGTAAGGGCAGGAAAAGATAGAATCACAAGAAATAGCCAGTTCCCCATACCATAGGCTGCTGTCTGTTTAGATGATTAGACCAGACCTTGTACTTGGAATATTTTTTCCGCTTGTAAGTATGGTTATTCTCTTGCCCACGAGCCCTAGCAATAAAACACTTGAAAAAGGCCAATAAAATTTCCATATTTTGACAACAAAGCGGCGTACAGGTGGAGATGTTCTATTTCTGCAGCGCTACCTCGGGATAGCAAATCGGGTCAGCGTTAACGATGTACCTACTGCTACGTAGTGGTTCCTTAACGCTATTTTGGTGTTTTATGACTTGTTAGCTTTTTTGTTATAGCATTATGAGAGTTATGAGAGTAATCGAGGGAGGGCTGAGTGTCAGACGTTGTCGATTTTTTTATTTGGAGCTGCAGCTTTGAACCGATGACCCCCTTGAGTACCTACTAAGAACAAAGATTTTTTATTAGGTAGGTATAGATAGGAATCCTAGATAGGGACCTACTAACTACTTTTAAAGGTATCTTGTAACAATATCAACATTAATCGATAAGCTGTGTTTAAGACACGATAGATATATGCTAGTAATCATAGTTTCCGGAACTGAAAGCTATTCTTATGCCACTGCTTTATCTACAAGTTTGAATTTACTAAGAACCTCAATCAGCGCCGAAATAATTTTGACTCCTTTAATGACCCATTAATTCAAATGAAACTTGGTTGTTGAACTTATTCCTAAATAAAGCCAAAAAGTGCTCAAGAAACTTGCCCTTAAAATATTTGTGAGTAAGGTTTGTGGCCCAGATATCGGGCGGTACAATTTCGCTGCGCCCTCTCTTTTAATCAAAATAATTAACTACACATATGATTTATTGCCTTAGTGCGGGGAGGGGGCATGTCTACCCGCCACTTTTTACCTTGCCGATAATGTACAGGTGAGCAAAAAAGTGTTCGCGATATTTTTGCAGCGCACAATCCAAATTATCTGGACAAATAAGTGTTTACTCCATCTTCACAAGTTAAATCACCTTATATACAAGGTTTTTTTTTGTTCAGTGGATAAACTATGACATACTTATAGAAATCAAATGCAGTTTTCACTATCCTTGAAGCGAGGGTATGTTTTTAAAGGGTTTGCAATTAAATTGTGCATTTTCAGTTATTGAGAATAAAACAAAAGCGGTTTGTAGGTACCGTGGAGTCTTTTGAGGAAAGACAAAATAATCTCTTTAATATATAACGAAATTGGTGAGAGAGAATCTTTCACAAGTCATGACACAAGTCTTCCAGAGTCCACAGCATCAATGTTCGCAGGTTCTGCCAACTCAGACCGCAACTCTTACATGCAATCCACCTGATATTTCGAAGCACTTTTCTGCCCACAAGTACATGTGTTTGGGAGAGTAAAAAAACCCCTCGAATGCCACCAACATCGCGGTACTGTTACGGTGATAAGTCTGTGTAATTTTTTTATCTGCTTCGATATAATTTAGCTTTGCCGTTATTCTTGAAGGGAACTGTCTCGGCCATTGATTTCCTTTCATTTGGAGACAGAGGCGTGAGACTTATTTCGGTATTTTTTATGTTTTATTATCCTTAAATGCTTATGGAATACCTACCTATGTACTGAATTCGTGTGTCGTTATTAAATTGATAGAATATTGAAAATGAATTAAAATACTTGAAGATTTTACCGCTTTTTTTTTCTAAAAATATTTTTTATACAATAGATACCTCTCTATTGTATAAAAAATATTTTTGTCTATTAAGTATGTAATGAAAATGGGTCATTAGCTGTTTTAAGCTAGGTCTCAACTGCGCTATTTACTGTTATTGTATAAGTTACAGTCAAAATTTCGAATCAGTCAAATATTTTTGCCCGTCTAACTAACTATAGGTACTACCAAATTTAAGTAGTAGGGGCCACCAATCCTTTTTTTATTTTACAAAGCGAAGAGTCACAAAGAGGTGTCAAAATTATTAATTCAAGCCAAGTCCAGTGCTGATGCTATCAAGTTGTTTTACAACTACTACTTGTCAGGTGTGGTGAGAACAACACTCAATATACAATTTTTAGTGCTGTGCTGTAAAAATCATGAACATTATCTGGGTAGGTGTGTACTTAGGTACTAAAATAGAAAAACCGCAGATAGAAAAATCTAATGAACCCTAAAATATAACTTTCTTTAATAGCTTTGCAAAATGACGCCTATACGCCATAGATCTTACGCCATAGATAATTATTGTACATAGATCTTTTAAAATCAAAGCTAACAACATCAAAATTATAACACCCAATCTTCGAAGTCGGTTAATAAATAAATAAACATACAAGTGATTACCGACGACCGCCGGGGAGTTGCAAAAAGTCGAAAAAAATACAAAAAAAGTCCGCGAAAGCCGTACAACTCAATTTTGGAGGCACAACGCGATGGAAATAAAGTTGAAAAAAAGTCGTAAGGGTCTTTATTAGTGTGCCGCGAAACGAGACCGCCTGGTTTATAGGTGCAGGCACTTACACAGGTACTTACTAAATGAATCTTTAATACATATAGGTACTTACCCAATAGAGACCAAAGTCTTGCAGAACCACTGCTCATAAGAAGAAACTTTGAATGCACTTCCGAAAATACTGACTCTAGAGATAGAGTCCACTACGACAAAGCTTTTTATTCAACTAGAAGTGTGCAAAACAAATCTAGGTCTTAACAAGTGATTTACTTTGGGCATGAAGACCAAACTTTGACCAAAAACAAGGTGTCCTTCTAGCACACAAACAAAGGCCCCTGCGCCAAAGCCCTGCGTTCATATTACAGTGGTCGCGAGCCGCGTGCGCAGCGGTGGTCCTCCCCCCGCGCGTCGCACCTAACGAGACCCACTGCGCAACTCCGATTAATTTGCTGGACTTGTCTCGCCCCATTAAGGGGTATACTGGTATGTGTTAGGTACTTAGTCATATGGGCAACACGTTAATTCGTAGCCCTAAGATATTTTTTTTCTGTAAATGTATCACTATACCTATGACTTCTAATGATAATAAATTATGAATTATATTATAATTACATATTACGGAAAAATGTGTTAAAGACTTATGATAGTACATGCCAAGACGTCTTTGTTCGTTAAGTTATAGTATTGTCTATGACACACATAAGGCGCGATATGTGGTACCTACAATTAACAGAGTCTAAAGCCACTCTTAAGCCCACAATTTAGGAACATCTTAAACAAATACTTACAGTACTACTTATTTACTTTCAACTGTATTCGAAAATTTAATACCAAAATCTACACAACGGACCATCAGTCCTACCTTAACAAAAACAAAACAAAAAACTACCGGTCGACTTTCGCTACGATTCCCACATTACGCTGCAGTCAATTCGTGACTTCCGACAAACGGAGTAACACCCAAAAAAATGATCATCAATGACAGGCCGATACAAACGTGTTCTCCCAGGGTTTAATGCAAAAGGTATTATTCGACATGGGGTAGTTCCCGGTAGTGGGTCCAATTTTATTTTTTAATCCCTCAAAAGTGGGCAGAGACACGTTTTGGGTTGCGACTGGCACTCACGTAACTCCCTTTATAGCACCTTAATTTATTTTTAAACGAGCATTGGAATTTGAAATTGAGTGACTTTGGCATTGATCTTAGGGGAAATATTATCTCCAACGGTGGCCACTGCACGAATATGATAGCATATTAAAATAATCCATCATAAGGACCTACTTATAACATACCTTATATCAAAAACACGTGTTTTCAAAATAATTTGTCATATTTTAATTGCCACTCCGCAATCATCGTTGCATTTCAGTTAAATACTTGCGTATTATGTTTCCTCTAAACAAAAGACACGTATCTAAAGACAAAAGCTAGGCAAATCATAAACAGGTGTCTCAAAGTCAGAAATACACCTTTATACGCACCAAATTTTCAGTGTACAAACGCAACTCATAACACATTCAAACAGAGAATGCCATAGTAATCGGTACATAAAAATAATTGTAAAGCGCATTACCAATATCCGTGGAACATCTAGGTGCGTATCAGAGATAATAAAACGACACACAATACATACGAACCGCGTCCCAGTAGAGGCTGTGCTGAGTCCCAACTCCATTCGATGCAAATTCTCACATCGGCCGTTTTATCATGTGGTCCAAGTTAGAAGAGTAGCGACATTTGTATGATTTATACGTTTTAGTGACATTATTTTAACTGTGATAATGAGCTCTGTAAACGTTTCTAAAACCATCCGTCTGAGGTGGAAATCTTTCGATGCATTTGTTACCGGCAAATCTAAAATAAATCGTCATCTACTTGGTCCGTATGTAATGTAGTTGAATATTGTGTGTAGATGCGGTTGAATAGTACCTAAATTGTATTTTTTTGCAGGTATGGTCAGAGATAATCTATCGTGGAAAACAGATTGAATTAGACAGCTACTGCAAATCTTAAAGCTTGTGCTCATACAAGCAGCGTAGGTTTCTATGAGCCCAAATTGGCCTACCAACGAACTTATCTAGTGCTACAAAAAATAGATCCCCTTGAAAAGATGATCTTTAACTGAAAATGCACGAGATTCTAAACATAAACGTAACAATCATCAGGTTTCAACAACGGAAGATAAAGCTAACAACTTGCACCAAGCCCTCAGGTATGCAAAGAATGCAATATTCGCTTCTACGGTGTAAGGGCCGACTTTAAATAGCGTCGCGGACGAGTGAAGGATTATGGTATGGTACAGTTCCACGTACGTTGTGTGTGAACAGATTTAAAACGCAGTAATTATGTCGATATTACCAATGACGTATAGTATACATGCTTGGCTTGTTCGATCATTGGATAGGTGTTAGTAATGCTTGACGATTGTTGGAGCATGTTTGAATTGCTGGTCGTTGTGTCATGGGTCAATATAGAACTAGAAGATGCTGTTAAACAAACGAGTAAAGCGGTACTTTGAAAGATCTTTAAAAAATACTATAAAATTATTCCAAGCAAAGTAATTCGATTTAAAAAAATATTATGTTTATTTCAAACATTTTTAAAGCTGTAATGCAAATTTTATTTTGTTTATAATTTTATGAGTCAACTTTATTTGGGAACCAAACAACAACATCAGTCATGGTCTGAAACTATATAATAGAATAATTTAGCTCGATTTAATGACTTGATAGAGAACATTAACAGCACAACAACAGATACTAAACTATACAATTTATTGCATTAATGGTTATTAATTACGATGTCACTATTGACAATTACAATCACTTAACTTCTAGTTATTAACTACCGTTTGAGGCTCACAACCAAAACGAGAAAAGTCGGAGAAAAATAGCCTTTATGCGACAAATATAGATTATTAATTTCATTGTCAATTCCATAAAGAGATAATAACACAATTACCTCACATAATTACTTTTTAATTAGAGCATAAAACAAGTGTAGTTATTCAACCCAAAGTAAGCAGAAAGTACTATTCAAACAAACATGTACGTAATGACTCTATTCCATAAATTATGTTATAATCTGTTAATGATCTTCCCATAGTACGCGACAGTCTGGTTATAAGCAAAAACAGCTCAAAGACATAAATAAAGTATGCAAAGTGGCGGGAAGCATCGACCGATGGATTAATCTTACGGAATCTGCGAGTTCCCACGGTCGCCGCGGAGGCTTGGACGGCGCTGATGACTTTCGATTCGATTGCGAATGTGTTACGCGAAGAATGCATTTTAAAGGTCCTTGCTGCATTTTCGTGTCTATAAATGCTTTCCAACTATTGTTTAAATAACCTCGTATTAATTCTGTGTTAAGGAAAATTGCTGTATTTTAAACCTCTCTTCTTCCTGCTCTGTTCCCAATTTATTTGGGGTCGGCGCAAATATTTTCCAGATTGTTAATTCTGAAGTGATAAAGTAAATACGTATAGAAAAATTCAATTTAGTCCGTCAATAGTTTAATAAAACCATATTCGCCTACGCATAAACATTAAACTTCATTCGCTATCGATCGCGAAAACTGCACCCGGTAGCCCGCCAATAAGCATACGCACACAAGTGTAAATTGCTTGGTCGACCGACACCGGACAATGGCGTTGGGTGGTCGGGCGCTGGCCATTTCCAGCTTTGCCCAATTTGAGCGTTTCACCGCCACATACGCGTGTGTATTATGTGGGAAAGTTAGGTTTTATATAAATTCGTTTTAAAGGGAAATAAGGTTGATACTTGTATGGGAGCTGGGAATAGTAATGAAGGCCTGAAAAATGTTGACGCGGTGTCGTGGGAATTGGGAATTTGAACTGGGAACTGTGTCTTCGAGAAGGTGACATGGCCGCATCTTTTCATATTGCTTGCCGCAGTTTTCAATTTGATGATCAAAAGGGTTTTCTTAGCCCAATATTTAAAGCATAACGATGTGATTTTTGAGTTGTACGTAATTTTTTTATCGGGATTGATAATTAGGAGTAAGTTTTACTGTAGATTGATAGCTCCTAAAAACAAACAACAAACTCTACCTAGTAATTACGACTTTATCGAGGAAACCTATTAGTCATCATTCGGCTAAGTTACAAAGTTAGTCATAAAACCGGCATTGAGTTGTCAAAACTGATTTGATGAAACATTTTAACGATACTGTCGTTAAACTTGCCACACAGGCATATCGTAAAGCAGCTTGTAAAATGTGCACCAATATTATGACCAGTGCAGTATTAAGTTGCTGTTTAGATTCACTATAATGTTGGTTATTACGATGTAGATCATGTTCACTGGAAGTGTCTGGAGTCTAGACATAGAAATTAGTGGCATGCTGTGATTGTTAACTAAGTAGGGCAAGTAGTAAAATTCTGTCTACGATTGAAAGCCCTGCTAGATAGGGATTTCAAAAAGAAGAGATAGGTAGGGTTTGAAAAATAATCCTAAGTGTAATTTTCTAAACACTTGGGTTGCTTGGCTGGTAATCTATTTACGTTTATCTTTTTGATTTCAATCGAATAATGTTTATTATTTTTATCAGTGAAATTAAATTGACAGGTACCACACTATCAATACGTATTAGAGCTGCAAAGAATTTCTTATTCCTTGTATATATATATATAAGTAGGTATATATTTTGAAATAATACCACTGATGTTATCGATCTTCAATTACCAAAATCTAGTAAAAATATAATATTTTTTAATATGTTATAGGTTAAGTCACATTGAAAAAACCACACTTACCAACAATACAGGCGTTGGGACGTACCATCACCCGCCACACAGTCTCCCCATGCCACATCCAGTCTCCAACCTCCTTGTACCACAGATAGTAGAGGCGGTCGCGTCGCCGTGGCGCCTGGTTGCTAGGCAACCGCCGGCGCCGCGGAGGCTGGCACGCTGTCTGTACCTACCGCTACCCTCGGTTGGACTAGGATGAGTCAGTGGTTTGTATTGGATATTGTAGAAAAATTACTTTTTAATTAGTAACTTAATTTTCAGGTTTTTTGGTGTATAGTGTAATAAAGAAAGAGGTTTTTCCAAGAAGTACGTAGGTGGAAAGTGTATACTGAAATTCAAAATATTAACTATTGAATTAAGTACCTCTTGACTTTGGCAGTAAATGCAAATTAATAAATCAATAGTCGACAGGTAGGTTTTAGGAACATCTACTGTGATGTAAGAAGGTAAGTTCTTGGACTAAGAATCTAAGCTAATGAATAGGTAGGTATATGATATATTTCGAAATGATGTACTTACTGCCAACCGATATTAAATTTATTGAACACGAATTACGTGAACTACTTACCTACATAATTATTTTGTAAACGATACGGTAATTTATGAATAGGGCGAATGTAACAGTTGTCAGCCTATCTGCCTATGGTCTATATATCTAATAACTTAAGCAGTGACCATCTGTTTTAAGTATTTTTTGCTAAAGATAGTTTTCTTATCCCCTTAATACTCGCATTATAATGTATGTAGGTATGTTAAGTATATGTCACAAGAAACTCCAGTAATTTTCTACAATAAAATTGTATTCGGTAATTATTCCGAAGACCGAAAACTCGTGCTATTCCCTCACAGCACGTTATTTGGCAACAATCAAACGCTAGTTATCGTAAACTCGTAACAAAACGATAATAACGCCAAGTAATTTATTAAATGTGAAGCTAGTTAAACTCAGCTCATTACTGTTGTTCCATTTACTATGACGCCAGCTATGATCTCATTGGATCACGAACCTTATTGTGCTATAGAATATAAGATTTGCAGTAGAAGTCAACAAAGTAGAGCCCAAGAGCCAATAAGGATCAATATCTTGGAGAAGCTGGTCAGAAATTAAAATAATAAGTATAGGCCGGAAGATTAGACGAGTCTTGTAGTTATGATTAGGACTACAAATAAAAATTGATGAATCGACAAGAACAGTCGAAACTAAAGAACTCCGTTGAAACACGTCTTAAATCTGGACACAATCGGAACGATTACCTGGAAATAGAGACCCTACATGTCCTGCCTACTTATCTACAACTTCCTCGACTACCAAGGATTTTGTTATCAACAGACGTTTCAATTGAGTAAGTAATTTAAGAAACTCACAAGAAAGAGTAGAAGACCTGAGTGGTTATCTACAAGCCATGTTAATCGGGGATCGGGAAGACTGTGTCCTCACCAAGTAATTCCTCCACACCTGAAGGCTCCAGCCAAAACCCACCATAGAAACAGCTATCAGCACAAGAAGCTTCAATCAAGTTCCACTTTCACATGCGATCAAGATGGCCGTCACGGCTGGTGCGTTCTTCGCGTCCGATGTTATCGCCGGTAATTAGTTCGTCTGGGGGCGTGCGTCGGACCGTGGCGGGGTCGCGACGCCTGTGACCGGAGGTGAAGAGGCTATGCTATGACTTTGGATGTTTTAGGCTACTGTGGCTGGTTATTTTGTGAAGCAGTTCTGTTTGTTTGGTCGGTGAAAGAGTGACCTCCTACTTCCATTCTTGCGAAAGTCTTCCTGCCCTTTAAATGTCTTCCAGGAAATACTGCCGAAGCTTCTTTGTTGCAGAATTGATGCTTTAGGTAAAGATAAGGTCAGTTTGTCTTCAGGTCAAGCAATTAAGTTAGGAAAATTCATCAAGGTTCATCACCATGGGAAACTGCTAGCAAATGATTTCCAAGGCCATTTACGGTATTACCAGCGAATTTCTCGAGTTCAGTAGACGTCCGCATACGTATATGTTTTAAGTGAAAGCTCCCTACCCCAATTGTTCCATTGTGCGAGCTATCTTTATTGCAAATCTACCCTCAGTCTGTTCAGCAGACCGGGGCGCGTATCAGGAGATACCGCCGATCTTTATAATCGTTCTATAATTGCTGTGTTAGTTTATTAAGACATAATAAAGTGGAAGGATTTCATGTTTTCAGAGTGGATGTTTTCAGGATAATGAGTTATGAGTCAAACTATAGGAAAGTAGGTAGCGGCGAAAGTTACTTTAATCATTGCAGGGTTATTGCTTCATGTTAGTTCTTTATTCTTCAAGTGAAAATTGAAGACACTAAGATCGGAACATCTGCTTCTATATAGTCTCTCTATGAATGATTTAGGAGCTATAGATCTTGAATTAAATACTATACCTATATTAATTAGTTACCTACATTATTTCGAAAGAGCTAAGTATATGGCGGTATGCATTATATGCTCAAGTAAAGATAGAGAATTAAAACGAGGAAAAATTAAGTTGTTTGGAACGTCACACCTCGGCTTAAACATAAATTATACATTTAAGATTATATACAATTATTTATCAACCACATAACAATCAAAGGTATCCAACAAAAAGGTTTATTTAAATAATATACAATTATTTGGTTTTTGTGTCCAATACAAATGAGTCACAACCCTGCATCGATCCGACTCCCACGCATTCCCGTCGCATTTTGCCAAATTTTATTTTTATCCATTTTATATGCATTTTGTTCTTTGATCAACCCTTTGTTGTTAAGGTGAAGCATTTGTTGCTTACACAAATTATAATTATGTAAACTTTGTCGTAAAAGATAGAGATATATAAGGAGAATTCTTTTATGTAAGTACTTGTGAAGTACCTAAAAAAATGTATTGAAAAAACAAGACATTTTAAAGATATCACTTCGCATATTTTGATTCACATTTGACATTTCGATTACATTACCTACAAAACATACAAATAATATAGTAAAAAATATATAATTGTTATGTTATAAATAAAAGCAAAGCGCTTCGCCTTAACAGCTACCGCTGCATGCAAAAAGATAAAAAAAGAAAAAGATTTATTGCTCAATAACAAGACCTACTTCTAGACCCCGTTTCTGAATACTATGTCTGGAATGTGCCCATATATTTTACCCATTCGATAGCTGGTATAAAAATATACGATTCACGTAAAATTCGCACCATTATAATTCAATTAAAAAACTTCTGAGTCTTGAAAACCCAACGATGCCTTGTCAAGTGATCTATATTCTTTATTTCCTTGGCACCTGTGTGCGCCTGTGAAGGTACCTATAGCGGTAGCGACAGCGGCCCTATTGCCTCGGTGCCCTTGCTGCCATTGCTTCTCACAAGGGGGCAACTCGGCCCTGGCAGTCAGAGGCTGTTAGGCGCACTTAGCTCTCATTATGTGTTTATGATAGTTGACAAATTAACCTTATCGAATATTACCTAGGTATCTACGTACATAACGTCATACATATCCCAGTCGACACTTAGACAAGAAACCGGCCATTTAGACTGTAGACAATTGATTTAGAACAGAGCAGTAGCAGAGCTTAGATAAATCCATTCTGTGCGCATTCCGTTCCTGTGCTACACATCTGATCGGGTATTCTATGAATGCAGATCGTGTCAACACTAAGATATTATAAGATGATTGAAATATCACTCAGTGGTAATGGGTTTTATTGAGTACAATACGTTTTGGTTTAATAGTTAGATTGGAACTATGAACAGAATCATGCATCCCAAAGCTAGCGTTGATTTTTACGACAACATTGTCGGCATATTAAAGTCCGTTTATACTGCTTTCTACGATATTACCTATCCCTGTGACTTCTATATTGAGCTGGCCTCCTCCAATAGCAGCCGGCTCGCATCTAAGCCCTACCAAGCTACAAAACGACATACTTCCTACTACTTTTGACATATTATATCACTAGACTATAACAATACATGAAGGTACCTAAATTGACCCAAAATCTAAATAACAAAAGTATATAGTCCATCACCTCTAAACTAAAAACCAAGCAAAGAAACCCACACAGTGGGCAGACTAAGCATTTAAATTCTTAATTTGTTAAAAGCAAAAAACCTATTGCCACCTAAGACGCGAACTTCTATATTTTTTGGCATTCCTCATTAGCTCGTTTACAAAGAAGTATTTTAATTAGTGCCTAGTGTCAGGATGATATGGGTTTAACTAACAAACTTTAGTTTTTATCGTAACCTATTGTTTTTTTGTGGTGATGATTCATTTTGTATTGTTGATGATTCGCATGCTTTTTCAATGTTTTAAGTGGCCTCTTTGCTATTAAATAAAGCCATAAGATCTGGCTAGGAAGGCTTATACATTGTTATTAGAAATAAAAACCAAACAACATTTTCAAGAATCCGAATGAAAATTCAACAACATTGACCAGTGGTGACGAAAGAGTCTGAAAGTATGGCCAGTATCCAGAGTGACATCGGTATACATTAATTAAATTTGAGCCCACACCATTGATTTAAAAGAGAAACCGCTTATTTTAAACACTTAATAACATCATATCAGATTATTTGGGCTGAAACTCAACATCGCACATTAAATCGATACGAAATTCGAATATCGATAAGTTTACACGATATCGATTTTAACAATTTTAAATGTCGATTCGAATCGAAGCGCGATTTTAATCTAAAGTAATGATGACCTCCCAAAATTTAAGGCTGGTGCACAGAAAAAGTTTTACAATTGTCAGTTTTTAAGAAAATTATAAACACTGACAATGTTGTTGGATTGGACATGGATTATTGTTTACTAGCTTTTGCCCGCGACTTCGTTCGCGTGGAATAGTGATTTTTGGTTTGACCAATAGATGGCGCTATATGTCCGAAATAAATTTTATTTTTATTTTTTTATTTTTTTGTAATAAAAACTATCCTATGTCCTTTCTCAAGTTCCAAACTATGTCTGTACCAAATTTCACACAAATCGGTTCAGTAGTATAGGCGTGAAGAAAAGACAGACAGACAGACAGAAAGACAGACAGACAGACAGACAGAGTTACTTTCACATTTATAATATTAGTTAGGATTAATATTCAGTTACTAAATATTTTTTTGTTGCATCCTGTGGTTGTATGTTCATATGTTCCATTGTCCGTTCTACACTTATTTATTCCTTTTCTGTATTCTCTACTAGAATAAAAAATATCGCTTTGCTAACTCAACATCGCGACATATCTAAGCGTGTACTGTGCTCATTCCCAAGAGTTATAGCCAGCGGCAGCAGTAGTACCACTGGCTGAATTTATGAAAATGGCGTCTGTTAATATAAGAACGAGAACATTCCAACACTCATTATTCAATGTACCTACAGGTGTATTTCATACAGCGTTTTCATACGTTTCTAACAAGTTTGAAACAACCTTTTTTTCAAAGAAGATATAAAATTCACACAAGTATATAGATACGTAAGTAGTATCCATGGTAGGTATGTAAGATAGTTGAAAACTAGTGGTTAGAAAGCCATTCAAATATTTGGTAAAAATACTACTACTATCTTAAAAATAAATGGTAAAACAAAAATTAAAGATAATCAAACATTAAATTCGAATTACAGACTAAAATATCTACCATGGGTACTATCTTAAACTGCCCATTATATAAAGTTATTACCATTATTTAGTTGACCTATTTTTTACATAAGTACTCTAACTAATGTCAAAAACAAACGTACACGACCTTTAGAAATCAGTAGCATGTGTTGAAAACTGTTGAACTTTACATGTTGTAACCTTTGCGATAGATTTACAAGTGACACCACGAAAACAGGGTTTTTTACTATTGAAGTACATTCCGCGACTAAACGCATCATTGAACAGGTGAATTGGGACCGTTTGTAATAGAGGAATACATGGAGAGGAGTACAATACTAAAAAATGTTTACATAAGTCATTTAATGCTTTGTAAATTACAAAAGGACCTTTACTGGAAGACGTCTTAACCGATTGTGATAAATTTTTTACGGAGACCGGTTGATATGACTAAAGTTCCCTTGGATAACGGGTGAAACCTCGGAAATATAGCATAAAAATATTGATTAGCATTTTTGCACAGTCGAATAACTGCCATGGAATTTAGATTATAGAGTTTTTATTTAGCATAAAAGCTTACAAATGCCAAAGCATATTTCGCCTTTAGCGGTGGTACGAACATATTAACTGAGACCTTTATTTTATGTACAGGTGTGCGGCGATTGTTTCAGAACAGTGGTGACCGTGGAGATGGTTAGCAATCATAAATTGGGTAAAAGATAATGGTGTTTTTTTTGCCATATTGTTTTAAATCCGTTTACAAGATTATTCTGCTTTCTAGCTGAAAGACTTTTCTCGGTTGCTTCTTAGAAGAGAAAAATGTTGTGATAATAGGTACTTACTGTTAAAATATACCTATTAATTTTATTGTTTACATTCTTATGCGAAAATCTCGCTAGTTGTCTCTTATTAAATTGTGTGCGTTTTTTCATAATAAGCTCAGACCCTTAAGAATTTGACTGCTTACGAAGATCAAAATCAACCTACACAGCGCCGACCAACAATCGTCACAAAACAAAATCTTTACACCTAACACCTCTCCACGGCTTTCCCCCACTGGTATCTAATTAAGTCGAGCGAGTGCGACACGCGACCGCCGCAGATGCGTCGGCGCACCGCCGCACGCCCTTACGGTGTTTATTTTTTAATTAAACGCCAGTCTGAAACGACAGACAATTTTTTAAGACGTCGGAATGGGGTTGTAAGTGGTATTAAGTTTATTAAGCTCGATGTTTAATGCTTTCAGTAGATTTTCTAAGATGTATGTGCCTTTTGGCTGGTGCATTGAAAAGTTGTTTGGGAATCTGGACATTATTTAATATATTGGACAATACATAGATTTTGCCCTCTATTTTATATGATTGTATGATAAATTGTTAATAAACTTACCAGCTGGCACCATAGAGGCATCTCTAGCTAAACGTTTATCGACATAGTGCGATCGTAGCTGAAGCACGAAATTTTCTCAATCTATACTTATATTATAAAGCTGAAGAGTTTGTTTGTTTGTTTGAACGCGCTAATCTCAGGAACTACTGGTCCGATTTGAAAATTCAGTGTTAGATAGCCCATTTATCGAGGAAGGCTATAGGCTACTTTTTATCCCGGTACGGGAAGTAGTTCCCACGGGATGCGGGTGAAACCGCTGGCAGAAGCTAGTGATTCTTAAAAGCCTAATCGCTACTCAGCGTCGCAAATCACTCTTTCGAGGTGTGCGACCAATTTGGATTTACCTATTGAAGTTTTGAATCACCTGCGCTGTGGTTTTTCAGGCTGGCTAGACTTTGCACAGGTGCAATAAATTCTGTCTGGCCCAAAAAGTTATTGTATTGAATCGTAAAAAATATTAGGTACCTACCGGTTTAGTCAAACACAGCAGTATAACTTTTCTTAGTTCCAGTCAGTTCTAGTTAGTTTGTAAGAATCTTAAGGCTCGTAATTATCAAAAAAGGGAATAATAGACACTACAAATTACTACGGAGTCATAGTTATCAGCTCAACTAGTAGCTACTGTAATACCCTGATATGGCTAACAAATGTAGTGAAAATAGACGTCACGACGTCACGTGGTTAAGGTGAGAGCACTACCCTTACTATTTGTGCTACTATCGCTTGCATATTGTGTAGGCATTGCAAAACCAAACCTGGTAAGTATATGATTCCTTTTCGTGTTCAAAAATACTTTATAGAGCCATCGTTATATTAACTTCAGGTGTGCCGCCTCGGACTGGTCACAAGCTTATGATGAAAATACAATTCTGCCTTAGTGTGGAAACAATACTTTTAAGGTTTCATTTGCGATTTAACAAGCGCATGTTCTCACTTTTACAGGAACATTTCGATTATCGTAGTGCATAGTACCTACTCCATTTAGCTTTAAAACTGATTCCCAAAGTGTTTCCTCAAATTGATCCCACTTTATGTAGGTTCGAACATTTCGAATCCACACGACTTATGTTCGACTTAACCCGAACACGTGGTAATCCTAACAGCCGTTACATGCGAGTTATATTTACTCCGGGGCGCGAGAGAAATAAACCACTCGCGACCTACCGAATGGATGCTTCGGAGCTCGTGTGCCGCTTACGGCTACCGGCGATACTATGATTTTGTTTCTATGCTGGATTATCTAGGACTATCATCATTTTGTACAGTTATCCTAGAAGCTATTTTGCACCTTGTGTTACTTGTAATAGAATAAATTCTTCAATGATAAACTTTTGCAAGAGATTAGGTTCGACCACGTGGCTTATGTTTGATCTCAGGGTGTTTTGATTTGGGATAATTGCGTGAAAATTATCCATTGGTTTTCATATAAGTATGTCTTTCTATTTGTTGAAGCATAGTAGGAATATTAAGAAATCATCATAACCTGCACAAGCGGCAAATAATCTTCATATCTACATGTGTGAATAAATTGTAATAGTTCATTTATATGCATACTTCTTTCTTCAATTGCAGCATACATAAATCAAACTCTTTTTATTGTCCTGTTGGTATTCCAGCTAGCCATCTCAAGCTACATTGTAACCCTCTGGAATTTAATTCAAGCCCAAATTACGCGTACCACAAAAAACAGAAAAGCAACAGTTTCGAAGGCCTTAAATCAAGTGTGGAGCTGCGGTCATCAGCAATTTGGTTATCAGTAGTGGGCCGATAAATAAATATTTATGTGGCAACATTATGCGGGCGAAATTATGACAATTTAAACAATTATACGGTTAACGAGAAACCAACGTCACTGAGGGTGGCCTGCCGAGATGTGTGGGATCGAAGGTGGCTCTACTTGTCGTTTTTATTCTGAAACTGTCAATTTTCCACGTCAGTTAAGTAACAAATTAAGATTATCTACGAGTAAGCTAGGGTCCTATATCATTGTCATTTTCATCTAGTCTCTAACAGGTACAATAATTTTTTTAATAATTAGGAATTTTAGGATCCAATTTGGCACATGTGAATATCTAAAAATGCTAAATAATATCATATGCACATTTGCACAACAATGCAAATGTGTTATTTCTTAATTAAGTTAAATTACACAGTTATTGTTTTGTTATTTTAATTACAAATGCCTTTGGTCTAGGTCAAGTACTTTAAATATTTGGAGTTATAACTGTAACTAATGTTCAGATTTATGGAAACTGAAATAAAAACAGTTAATTCATAAATATTAATAGTCTTTCATGCCGCAAAATCATATATTTTGGTGGCGAAAAATTTACCCTACTTATGAAGTGGTGATATATTTTATTTAAGTTTAGCAGAGCAACATGCAGCTCGTGTTCGGTGACCAAATGTTAGCGTTTCGCGCGGGCACCAACATTATAATTTATTTTGTCATTTTTGCATTAAGATGACTTACTACCGCGGCCGGACCGTAATGAAGACATCATGAAATTCGACCATCTGGGCCATTTTACGCAAACTTGCAACTTTTTGTGAGTTCCTTTAGTAAGATGGGGAATTTATGTGAGCTTGAAGTTTATTTTCCTTTTTTCCTTATTAATAAATGAAAGGTCTTTAAACTTAATACTTGTGGTTATGGTATGGGAACAATTCTTCTGTACAGTATGCGAATTTTCACTCAACTTAACTATATATTTTCGTAGCTTTTAAGTACGTTATTGTAAGGGATGGAAAGCGCGGTTGCCAGAAGATATTAGCTGAACATTTAGCCCAGCTGTAACTACCAGGTGTGTTATAAATAAAAGTGTTACCGCCCGATAAGATAAAATACAAACTGCAATACACCAATAACGTTTACTACAACACAAAACAAAACGGTTCATCCAAAATCCAAACAATTGTTTTTCACATTCCCACAACCGTAATTACAAACACGTGGTGTCAAACAATACTTTTTTATAACATCTTTACAGCTTTATTTCATTGTTTTTATAAAACATTTCTTTTGTAACAAATTGGAAGGTTCATCTGAAAGGCGAACGCACCTGTTGGTAATTAGCACGGCTTAAGGTAATGATTTGAAAGTGCAACATATGTTTCGGATTAGACTGTTTTTTGTTAATCTTTTGAAAAAGAGATGGGTGCTACGGTGCTTACCTATGTACCTGTTTCTTACTTTCACCTATCCTTTATGGACTGATGTAGATCCTCAGAAAAACATGCCAATTGCAAAAAGCAGTAGGTACTCCAGGGACGTAGGTAAAACCGCGTGGTACAGCCAGTACATAATAAAGCAATATAAATAAAACTAAGCATCACTAAGCTAGAAAAAGACTACGCACCTACAAAAAATAATTAATTTAAAAAAATGCTTCTAGAAATTAAATATTTTTTCTCGTCTCTTATCGTTTTGGAAGCTATTAGCCAAATATTATCTAGTAGTAATGCCACAAACGAAGGCCGCCTTCACACCGTAACGCACGTGCTCGCTTCAATGGCACAAAAGGTTAGTTCCGGACACCACGGCCGAACGTTTTTGTGTTCGGTGTAAAAAAACTCCAGAGTCCAATGAGGGGGACGGGTTCTGTATATTGAAACAAAATTAAGCTGGAGCTAGAGATAATTTTAAGGTAACCAAATTAATTATTATTAGATATCAACATTATTACAATAGAATAAATTGATTATTTTTACGCTACATATACATATGTATGGAAATAAATAATATATGGAAAAACAGCTTTAGTAAATAATAGTTAAAAGCTCCAAACTTCATAGACTGTCATATTCAACATAGACAACATATTTTTATATATTTTTTATCGGAGTTACTGTAATTTATAAAAACCTGACCGCACTATAAATAATAAATAAATAAATAAAATGTTTTTTATTCATCTCCACAAATTACATATTATGCATGAGGACAGTCTTAAGTTAAATATACAAGTTGACAGTTGTGACATCTATGCAATTTGTGGGAGATCTGGAGTCTAAACTAAGCCAAGGCCTGTACTATAGAACTCCAGGCCCCCCATGACATAATAGTTTATGCTAATTATAAGTCAACGGGTATGTGTGTGTGTTTGTGAGGGTGTGTGTGTGTATGTGTGTGTGTGGGTGTGAGGGTGTGTGTGTGTACGTGTGCTTGTCAATCTGTCAATATACGTGCTATGCATGCTATATTTACATAAGTATATGTTATAGAAAGACATGTACAATATAGTTACATATTAATTAAAAAATAAATAAAATCTATTACTTACTTAAATATATAATCGTACAGCAGACTGGACGTCTCTCTTAAGGATCTCCAAAAGGATCGGTCATTCATAACCATTATGAATGAGACGATCTACCTGAGAGTACGATTGCCGAAACATAGTGCTCACAATATTTACCTTTTTTGTACCTTCGCCTTGCCGGATGTGAGGCAATTGGGACACCGTTAGGTCTCAATCATTCATTCATTCATTCAGTTCTGTGGGAAACGGCCACCGGGATTCCAGGTATTGAGGATATCATTCGTAGTGAGATGAAATATGAATGTGAGTCAGGATATTTGTTCGGTAGTGTAAATTATGATATTTGGGTTAGTACACTCACTAGAGAGAGTGTTACTTGGGAGATGATGTCAGAGGGAAGGTATGGAGGAAGAAGCGGTGCTACACTGGCCTGCGCCGACTGCAAATACTTGATTGGGATAATGATGAGGTATAATGAGAAGTGATGGTCTTAAAGGGATGCATTTTTTGCAGTTGCATTGGGCAGGGAGCTTTGTGCGCCTGCGTTTCAAAGGAATAAATGTTAAGTGAATTTGGATTTAGATCATTTTACCGTCATAATGGTCTCTACTTCATCAGAACCCAAATTTTATAATAGGTGGTCCTAGAGTTCTGTAGTAAATAGTACTACAGAACTCTACCTACAGCTTCAACGTCTTAGTGATCTTTAATTTAACTTTGGAAAACTATTGTGAGTAAAACATAGGTCACGGTTATATAAAATAGCCATTCCGGATGGCAGTTATGTAATAAATGGATATCCAATTCTCATACCCACCCCAAGCAGTTCATTCTGATTCAGTTAACATCATTGTAACAATATTTGTCATAATCATAATTGAAAAAAAGAATGAAAATAATTTTCTTTCAAATCAAAAAAAGTTTAACAGTCTTTAAGGAGCTGAAAGGATTATTAAAATAATAATAATTTAGTATGAGTACCACAAGGTCGCGGGTCTACGCTTGAGGTCAAAGCTACGGTACGTCTACGCGCTACAACTTCTCCGTAGACGTTGCTACGAAGCGAAAGTCCTTAGTTGAAAATCTCTGCTACAGTAGGTAACTCGCGTTACTAGACAACACGTACTACACGCTTCCTGCAGTTTTCCCACCACAAGAAATGGCTCTAGCGCCAATGACCTTCTAATTCTATGAAGGGGTGTAAAAAAAATAAAGAGACAAAAAAATCTAAAAAACATGCAAAAAAAGTTTTCAAGAACTTTGAAAAGTTTCAAACAAAGTAAAAACTTTCACTGAACTTGAATCAATTGCACCCCAATCAAACAATCGACATGGTACCCACTAATTACATATAACAAGCGCAAATTAATCATCAGACGAGATAAATTAGCGACGCGTGCTCGCTCCGTACCGCGACTATTTCGGTGTGGGCGGGGAATGATTCAGTCGGGGCCAGTCGCGCGCCGACCGCTCTCGGGGGAACATAGGCGCTCCGCGGACGTGCAGGGAGTCACGAGCGCTTTGCGATGGCGCGATGAAGACAGACAGGCGCGCGGCGTTGTGGGCCCTGCTGTGCCTGTGCTGTGCCGCCCTCGCCGCGCCGCGCCGCCTCTACTGCGACCGCGCCGACGTCGCCTGGCGGGCCTACCGCGCGCCGGCCGCCTTCGAGGCGCGCGTCCAGTCGCTGGCCCGCGACGCCGCCACCGTGCAGGTCAAGCGCGTCTTCCGCCACCAGGGCCACTGGCCGCACGAGGACGCCGTGCTGCGCCTCAAGCTGCCGCCCGACCACCTCGACTGCTCCGGCCGCTTCGAGGTGCCGCTCAAGAACCGCCGGAACTATATCGTGTTCGCCGAGCGGCGCGGCCACTCCGCCGTCGCGCTCGGACCGCCCATCAAGAGGACTAGCAAGTTGGTTAAGAGGATTCGTGCTGTCTACAAGCCGGGTTACAGTGAGTGAACAGTGTTTTATTACGACGTGGTGTGATGCGAGCCGCGCGGTCGCATGGAACTTGAAGACACGTACGTAAGGTATCAAAAATATCAATTTCTAAGTCAAGTTCTGATCGAACGTTCTGTCAAATTCCATGTGATCATGCATGCAATAAGTCGTATCGATTCGCATCAAATATATCATTAGCCGCGCATAGACCTTTATGCGAATAATACTGGCAGCAAATATGCGATGACAGCAGGTGTATCGTAGGAACAAGTAGCCATTATGAGTCCATTTTAGGCTGAGCAGTGAATAGTGGTCGGCAAACGTGGTCGGCTGCAAAACATACTAAGCGCATGCCACTTACTCGTACAAAGCCGGACCTCATTTATGCACCCTTCATAAACGGTCAGGTGGATAGGAAACAGATAACACAAGCTAAAATTAAACGTTAATTACAACACTTTTAATGAAACAACAAGAAATATTATGAAACTAAAGCTCTTCCAGTTCCATAAAATTGTTTTTCTTGACAAATCCTTGACACATTTTGTTTATGAAATGAGACATGAAAAAGATGAGTTTCAAAAAAATTACGAAATGGGTTTGCAATTAATTTTTAAAAGTAGAACACTAAAACAAAGAAACAACGTAGGTAGAAAGGCCGATAAAAATAATAGCAAAATCATTTGCACGAACGGAAAGTATTATCGCAAACTACAAGAAAATACTCAGTCGGCCGAATTATTCGTCTCTAAGGACCAACTCTTTTTGCAAGCCGTGACTACGACTGACAATCAGTATTTTACTATCACTTTTCACAAGTTTGATACCTGTAAGTTTTTCCAGATGTGACTGCACAACCATCGATTCCGATAAGTTAGTGTATTACAACAAATATATTACTGTTAGGTACGATAAATATGTCTTCTGACAATAATGGTTGAGGCAAAGTTCCACCTGAAACAAATTTCAAAAACGTTCAAATCTGTTACGACTACCTTGCTGAAACCACGTGGATATTCGCACAAGATATTATTTGCCCTTTGCAAAAACAATCCATTATTCTATTGTTCCCAGGCAATTATTACATATTTTACAGAATTGCAATTATTAAAAAAAATATTGAACTTTTTTATAAGTTGCAGATATGATGAACTTGACGAAAAAAAACTCATGAGTAAGGGAAATAGGAATGCACATTTAGGTAATTATTCAGTAGTTTTATTTAAAAATAACTTCAAATTGCGGAAAAAGTGTAAGAAGGAAAAAGTTTTTTGAATAAAAATAAACTATGTAGTTACATAGGTATGGACCGTATGGATGATACACCAACAAGTCACTGATAACAATTCAATGGCATACTATTTTTGAACCAATAATTCCAATAAAGTTATGAAAATCCCATAATATAATACAACTTCATAATATCGTCTAAATAGAATTAAAAAAACATTTGCCATATATTCGCAACTGCACCTTTTGCATTTTGATAATGCAACTGCCCACGCAAAATTAAGAGTAGCGTGAAGATATAAATCCAATAATGATAAACTGATGATCCGTTGCGCGTGCGACTCAATGGGTGACGTCATTGCACGCTCTAGTTCGGACTTGTCGGTGCCAGTTGCGATCTCTTACGTGAACTTTTGGCTACTTTATTGTCAAAACTTGATTTGCATCTGTCGCACCTGATAATAAAAAAAATGGAAACGGAATTGTTGCATCGATCCTTTCTAGGAAAGCTAACGAGAATTCCTACTGCCCATAATATTGTAAGTATCTTTACCTCTACAACCTCTTGGAGAAATCTGTTACCACTGGCTATGACAGATAAAGAAGATCGCGTGCTAAATAAAATTATTCTGTCATCTCTCAAAACTAGTAACCTGAGCTATCAAAAACAGCGTTGTTCACTGGCACCTGATTTTTATGAATCACTGTGATTCTGCGGAAGTCAATTGTTATTGTTTTCGAAATTTCAATGATCCTTCAACCACGCTAGATCCGTCAGATGCGCTAAAATTCTTCTAAACCATGTATCATCTCACGCGATTAATCATAATTCAATATAATTTTACCCACGCCTTCATAATAAACTTTAACGTAATAGCTTGAGAATTTGCACCTGACATGTCATAAATGAAATACTGCTATTTTGATTTTTATCTTTAGGTGTTCGTACTCATGACATAATTACAATAACATTTTCTTCATAAACTACGCTACCTACATCACCTCGAGGGCATAACATTTTTTTCCCATCATCTTTGTGTTCTGAATCATGAGCTTTCAGATTTTCAAAACTGCAGCTTTTTGTTCCTCTTATCAAGAAAGTCATACCTACTTTGGTAAACGAAGATTTTTGCTCCTCATGCCCGGACATCCAAAAGCTCCATCAATATCACTCCATAGATTTCTAAACCAGCTTAATTTCATTAAGTTCGACTAAATATCAGTCAAATTTTATATGGAAGTACGCAATTTAGATGATCATTAAAATCTTCACCTCTACTCTCAAACGTAAAACGTGGCTTCTGTTTACTTCATCGGCACGATGTTTAGCCAAAATGTTTACCTTACGAGATCCTTCGTTTTTTCCTTTGTTAATGTCCGGGACTCGGGTGCGATTGTAAATCTTCTCGGCAAGTGTTGTGTGTCTACTCGTCAATATGGTATCTGGTTTGCGGGAATCGTTTAGTTAATAGAACGAAGAATCTATAAGGACAGAACAGAGCTGATTTAATTCCAACTGAGTGCTTTTGACTAAAATTCAAATATTACCTACCGCTCTTAAATGACGCAGGTCGAGCTAATTTAGAGTTAAAAACTTTACTTAATTATTACATTTTAATTTATCATAGCCGCCAAATTTATTTATCATTAAAAATAAATTAATTATATAAAGATATTCCAAACTTCAACAAGTCATAAATATCACATTCATCTTCTGGTCCTACTATCCAAGTATCATTATAGCTGTGCAAAATATCTTTTACTTCTGTTTCAAAAGGTCCTTTTTGCACAGTACTTTTGAAAATCAATGCAAAATAATAAAATCTGGTGTTTGTAATCTCATCAAAATTATGAAACAATCAAACATTATCCAAATTTCCACGACAATCAAACGCAAAACTAGTATCTGTAAGTCGTACGGCTGTTAACGCGCCGTTCCGCCCTGCCACACCTCTATTACCGCGTCTCACTCCGCTGGCTTTACTGTCCTATTATATATTAACATACGTAAAATTATTATATTTTATGACGCCCGCTATCTTTATAAGACTACTCGTTAGTACCATTATGGGGTTATTGTGCATTTGTTCATGTAGATAGTATGTTTCTTCGTGTACTTACCATTTAATAATCTGTACAACCCTGGCATTAAGCTTCTATGTAGATAACATTATATGTTCCATACCTACTTCATAATTATTCATACATATCATTCTTTATCTTGTCATACATTACATTTTAATTTTCACGGTATGGTCCAAGACCATTTTCCAGATTCTTGAAAATGAAATTGTGATGATTGTATTTAGACCAGGTTGATTAACTCTCTTAAATTCTTTCTTTCTTCTCTTTATCCGAGTCACATTGTCGAATCATCAGGGACATACAGGCATTAAGAGTTAATTAATGACATCGATGGTTTGCCAAAATCAATTCAGGCAAATTACTTGTAGGGCGCAGCGCAATAATCTAAATTTGGATACCCTGTTCAGTGCATTTACGCATAGTAACATCTCAATTTCTATAAAAACCTACCGGGGCTTTCTGTTTAAATCTATAATTATTAGCGTACGCCTAAGGCTCGTATCGTTTTACTTTTCTGAAGTTTCAACAGGTGTAAAAATGATACATTTTGGGTGACTTCGCAACAGCTTATAATTTTGGGTCTTTGTTTATAATCTACATTTTATTATACCCTATAAAGGAATTTAAGTTTTGAATTCCAACGTGTGTTTAGTCTAGACATTCATATCTGTACGTTCAGAAATTAAAAGACATGTGCCTAATCAAAATTATCGTAAAATCTGTGTACTTCATATTTTAGGCCTTTAATTTGTAGTCATAAACAAGCCTTTGGCAAATACTATAAAATCCTAGGTTAACAGCGCAAAATGCTTCACAGTATCGTTGAGCAGTTAATTACAGCTGTTTAAGTAAAAAAATATGTTTTCGGAGCAACTCATTTTAGTTTGCCGTCTTTTTACTGCTTCTTGATGAAGTTATTGCGTTGGGGTGTAGTTTTATGATTTTAATTTACATTACTAAACGCTACATACAATTCAAGGAGGTAAGATTTATTTCCTTTTGAGTGCTTGGTTCTTAACCACTGCGTTCAGTCTTATCGTTTCATCAATGACTATATCAATAATGATGAAACAACAAGTAGTATTGATGCCATTTCAAAGGGGTGATGCACCTGTTAACCCCTCCAACTGAGCTAAATATGTTACCTATAGCAAAGAGTAGGCACACCACAAACATGTTACAATCTAGGATAGATTTATGGACTTCTGACTGCATGAAAAATAAAATGAAATTGGCCATGAAAGTAAGCATGCAAAACTTTGGGTTTAACATCCAGAAAATTACAAGTACAACGTAAATATTTTCTTTGCAGTGCCTAAACTGATGTCTATTTCATAGATGTGAAAATTAGCAGTGTTTGCTAAACTACGCTTGTTTCATTACCTTTTGGAAACTATGTAGTTTAATTTGGTTTTCATTATTCAGGTTCAAACCAAATTTCAGTAGCTGAATTACTTTTTTTTCTGTGCACATCTTTTGCACAGATTGGAAAAAAAAAGAAAATTAACTCATAGTTACAAAAAATAATCTGCAATCATATATGATATCAACAATGGTTAGCTATAATGCGTCGCGATCCATGGGGCCCGCGACACGATGGTCGGAGTTCGACAATAGTGTCGATCGATCTATGGGCACGGTGGCCTCGCAATTAACGCGTATATCCGCACCCGCCCTCCTGGGTATGGTTGCCATGAATTTAAAGTTTTTTTTGAGATATCTTCAATTTAACTAGTTATTTTAACTATCGTCGTACGTACATAAAGAACTACATAGAAGACCTTATCTATCAGAACATGGTTCGATGGTTTAGTTTGGATTTTGGGGTTTCTTTTAGGACCTTCGTTCTTTTGCGACTATTCCAAGTAGGTCCTTCATAAAATCAACTTTTTATTTTCTGCATTTTTGTCTTGAAAATTCAAGATAAATAAATTAAACCTTAATTCTACCTCCAGGACCTATCCCATAAAACTACCAAAAGCGTGCGACCCTACTGTCCGGTTACATTAATTGTGTGTCATTGGTAGCTAAACCTACGTAATGAACAGCCGTAATGAAAATGTATCAGACACGATAAGGTCGAGGAGTCCTCTTCTAAATATAATGTAATCGTAATGACGTGACATCGTAAAGCGCTTTCTGAAAGGTCAATTGGATAAATATGCACTAGTTATTGAACTTTTTTTTATTATGGTTAGGGCATTAGATATCCTACACTAGTGGATTTAGATAGCCTATTTAAAAATACAGAAAAGATAGAGAAAGCTCCACTTAAAGTTAATAAAATAATAAGATAAGTCTATCGTTATTTGGCCTGCAAGGACCACCAAAGTTTCATTCATCTGCATTTATTTAAACACCCGTAGCTTTTAGTAGACAACATACTTAAATTCTGAGGTTAAAGAAAAGAGTGACTAAATTCCCTAAGGAAGAGAAACTTCCAAAAATGACTTGTAAATACACATATCCTGTGTATTCTCAATGGTTCTAACTAGCCGAACTAGTGTTGAAAGGATATTAAAGAGTTTAAGGCGCCTTTTCAAATGCGTGTTGGTAATAACTAGTCGGTTTTAGCGTCCATAGCGAATACTGGGGTTGACGGACCTAGGATTTAGTATAGTCCTAATCAATTTGTTTCAGTCGACTGTTACGACTTTTTCGAGCAGGTAATGTATGTATTAAGTGCGTGTCTTCACTTTTATGTGTGTTAGAAGGATGTTTTACTTTAAGTGATGGTTTTGAAGGCATTTTACCTAGTAGACGCCGCCGCTGAAATTGGTGTTCAGCGGCGTCTTCTTAGCCGTTTTTGATTGAAAGCCCTATTAATCGATTCTAAATCTAATACATAAAATCTTCATGATCGGGACTCGTTGTTTAAAATATCCGTAATATGACTTTTTTAGTGTGGAGGTCCTAGCTATCTTTCGTAGATTGATGATGTTCTCCTTAACAGTTATCTCACCAATCGAGATTCTAACTAAACTTTTGAACTATGGTTGTTGGTAGCAAAGGTTTGGGGTGCATCTGATTCAAATACATTTTATCAAAGTTATGTATTTGCTTCAACGTCTACAAAACATGCCTTTACATCCATAGTTCTAATTTCATCATCACCACGACTACTCCGAAAAATGGTCCTTACAACCGCATACAAGTCGTTATTTTTATAATGCAATCACGTTTTATATCCCGCACGAGATGAAAGAACTGAACATTTCATTCGTTTTACTATCAAACCGTAGCGACCAGACCAATATATATCCAAATTGTGGAATTTTTATATGTCACATAACGTCGTCTAGGCATTTCGTCGGTCCAATTAGACGGCGCGACGTCTGCGGTTCCAACGCTTACGTTCGTTTTTTTATGTATTTTCTGTATTTTTACGTCATAGCTTTTGGAGGCAATGCTCTAATGTAACTGTGTAGATGTTGGTTTGTTGTTCTTGCGTGAGATCTAAGTAAATCTGATGAAATTATCGTTGTCATCGGTAGCTCATAAAATAATAGGTGCGAATGTTGTAGACTCTCATATTTCTATAGGTAAATTATGTATCGCTTGTTGGCATACATTAAAACATATTGTATCTAACTAACAAGTATTTTTTCTTAATTAAAACTATGAAGGTAATTTTGGAACCATTTTTGACAATATTTTCAGAACTTGCATAAAATTCCCTATTTTCAAGACAAATGCACCAAAACTCTTTAGTAGGTCACTGGTTTCCGTCCAAACGCTCCGAATATTTCGTAAAACCGACGGCACATTCGACAATTGTCCTGGGAGACGTTTTTTCGTCCAATTTACCCATTAACTCCAATTGACAGGTTCAACAGTGCTATTTATTAACTATGTCTCTATTCTGTCTACAAAAACCATGTATGATAACGATCTCACTTTGTTCTTGCGTAATTTAAGGAATGAGTGAAATCTTCTTTTCTTTCTTTAATTTATCTTACTTGTGTTCCTATGAGAAACTGATTATTAAGAAATCTTCTATCTGGTTTTTAATCATAGCTCGATGTTAATTTGTGCTTTTATTAATGTAAAAGTATCTATGCATGTTTCTTGATTATTGGTAATATATTCAGAAACCACTTCATTTTCTTTTATTAATGGCAAATGTTAGGAATGCGGCTCGAAGGACCAAACCATCATTTTCCTCATGCATTCCTTTATCTAACAGCTGCTACTGGATTTTCCTTTAAAACCTATCTAAAAAGTCTTCATTTAAATCAAAACAGTCGTCGCAGCGATCATTTGATAACGCTTGCTGGCCGCATAATAATCGTTATCATCGAATATGGCAACATTGCCAGGCCAGCTTTTTGCTGAACGCGTCTGCCACACATACTGGCGCGGTCGAGGCCCGTTACTGTTCGCCATTTTATTACTATAGGCTTTTTACTCCGGATTCACTTGGGTGAAGGTAGGTCAATACGAAAAAGTCATTTAAAAAATTGTATAACAGCTGACGGTCTCCTTATATAGGAAAAACAAAATCAATGAATTATTTATTCCTAAAAGATGTTGATTTTAAGCAAGCTACAGGTATTTAAGTTCTTCTCCGTTCAAAAAAATATGGGTCGTCATTTACCTCGATACAAATACATACTGTTAGATGACAAGAGGCTTTACTAGCAAATGTCATTCTTCAATCGTAGCAAGTGAGTGGTTCCAAGTTTCCTGGTCAGTTTCATGCACCATAGCCATGACGGATGCGGTCGACAGCCTAGCACACTCATTGTCCTGCGAAGCACTAAACACCATCTATAGCAAATAATATCGATAAACTCACTTTGAAAAAAAAAAAAACACCAAAGGTACCTTTCAAGGTACAGCGAAATAATATAAAAAAATATGGCGCTTTTGGAAGCAAGTCACAATATTTTTGATACGCAGTCTTAAGTCTAAAAGTACCGAAGAATTTACTTTCAAACTCGTGGAAGCAAATATCGAATCAGAAATATAATTGCAAATTCATTTCAATGATGGACGTTTTGCATTAAATATTGTAAAAGTTTAATGAGTGTGGATTTTTTTATCTGACATTCTTTGGCGATGTCTCACAGAATCGAGGAATGTGGAAAATTCGTATTTTAAAAGCTTTCCTATCAACTTTTTTGTGTGGAATATTAATCATCGAAAATAGCTCGCAGTCTCGAATTAACTAATGGCTAATCTCGTTATGTTATTGTGATCTGAGTAAAATTTTCTATTGATCTATTTTCGTAATTTCACATTTTTGTGTAAGTACTTAATTTAAAATATTCAAACCTGATTACCTGAAATACAATTAATATTAATGTATTGCAAAGACTTGACCCTATTATCGCAAAGAGTATTACTAATATCAAAATCACAATAAACGTCTATCAGATGTAAGAGCCGAAGTTTTCTAGACGAGAAGCTCTTTACTACAATAATCTAAAATAGATCTTCCTTAAATAAATAAGACGCGATTAACGAGGTCAATAGGATTGTACGAAGCTACTGAAGTGTGAATCGGATTCACCTTTAATTTACCAAAACAGATAAAAGTACGCCGATGCTCTTTTCTTTTAGAGGTTTGTATCAATCAACATTAACGGTTAGGACAGAGACCAGACTTCGGGAGAGTTTGCAATACACGTAGTTCTGTCAAATTAGGTCAAAGGAATCTCGCAAAATGCATTGATGAGCTAGACTATTGGAATGACGCAAGATTTGCATAGTAATTTGAGCGTTTGATTCACACTACCTGATCACTGATTTCCGTCATCATGACAAAGTACATTTCTTTCAAAAATGTATCTAATAACAATCTATCACCTTTTAATTCATTGAAACAGCTTTAATCCGTCGCGTCGAAACTTTTTTCTTTCATCATCATCATCAGCCTATCGCAGTCCACTGCTGGACATAGGCCTCTCCAAGTGCACGCCACTGAGATCGATTTTCGGCTTCTCGCATCCAGCTCCTGCCAGCCGTCTTGCGCAAGTCATCACTCCACCGTGCCTGAGGACGTCCTACACTACGTTTGCCGAGGCGTGGTCTCCACTCTAGAACTCGTTTACCCCAACGGTTATCGGTTCTTCGGCTAATATGGCCAGCCCACTGCCACTTCAGCTTGCTGATTCGGTGGGCTATGTCGATGACCTTGGTTCTCTGACGGATTACCTCATTTCTGATGCGATCCCTCAGAGAAATGCCGAGCATAGCCCTTTCCATAGCCCGCTGAGCGACTTTAAACTTGTGAACCAGCCGTACCGACAGTGTCCACGTTTCGGCTCCGTAAGTCATGACAGGTAGGACGCACTGATTGAAGACTTTTGTCTTTAGGCACTGTGGGATCGACGATGTTAGGACTCGACGTAGCTTCCCAAATGCAGCCCAACCCAACTGAATTCTCCTATTCACCTCGTCCTCAAAGTTGTTTCTACCTAACTGCAATGTCTGCCCGAGGTATACATATTTCCGAACAACTTCGAGAACGGCGCCGTGTATCGCAATCGGTTCCGGTAGAACATGTTCATTAAACATGACCTTGGTTTTGTCCAAGTTCATCCGTAGGCCGATGCGTAGAGAAGATTCAGCCAGGTCGTTCAGCATCTGTTGTAGGTCCTGCAGCGTTTCCGCCATGATGACGATATCGTCAGCAAATCGCAAGTGAGAGATGTGTTCGCCATTGATGTTGATGCCGCGTCCTTTCCAGTTCAGCGTCTTGAACATATCCTCCATTGCATTAGTGAATAGTTTCGGGGAAATAACATCCCCTTGTCTCACTCCTCGATGCAACGGTATGGGCCTTGTTTGCTGATTCTGTACTTGGACGGACATTGTAGCAGCTTCGTAGAGACATCTCATCACTTGGATGTATCGCCAATCTACTTGACAACGCTGCAGGGACTCCAGAACAGACCAGATTTCAACCGAGTCAAAGGCCTTCTCATAGTCCACAAATGCTAGACACAGGGGCTGATTATACTCTTCGGTCTTCTGTATAATCTGCCGCACTGTGTGGATGTGGTCTATGGTGCCGTATCCGCTCCGAAACCCAGCCTGCTCCGGTGGTTGGAATTCGTCGAGTCTTCGCGCAAGTCGGTTCGTGATCACTCTTGAGAACAGCTTATAGACGTGGCTTAGGAGGGAAATGGGTCGATAGTTCTTCAGCTGGGTTTTGTCTCCCTTTTTGAAGAACAGGACGACAACACTCCTACTCCACGCCTCTGGAGTTCTCCCTTCAAACAGGACGGCATTAAAAAGCTTCTGGAGCTCCCCCAGTAAGGGGTTTCCTCCTGCTTTTAATAGCTCTGTTGTAATGCCATCCTCGCCAGGGGCTTTTCCATTTTTGAGCTGTCTCAGAGCGATCTCGATTTCGCCACTGCTGACTTCTGGCAGGTCTTCGGTGAAATGGCGTGTTAATGTGGCTCTAGAATCCTCATTTCCGGGATCAGGTCGAGATGCATGCGATGCGTATAACCGGCCATAGAAATTTTCCACTTCCGAAAGGACTGCCGGCACCGAAGAAACGACTTCTCCACTTGTTGTGGTCAGCTTCGTCAAGTGGCTTCTTCCAAGAGATTGTACGAACACCTTTGACCCCCGATTCAGCTTTATTGTTGTCGAAAAGGAAGCGAGTCGTTGAGTGATATGCGACATGTGACGGTACATTGAAACCTAAAGGACATAAATACTAGAAAACTTCACAGTAAAAAATAAACTTTATGATTGAGAAGACAAGGTCGGTATTACAACAGACAGGAAAGCCAGAACACGGTCTCTGAACTCCTAAAATAATATTCACTTCGGACCACTCACATGTTACGCAACTCACGTTATAATTAAAGCTAGGACGAAGTTTTAAGGCAAAGTTAACGCGAATCGACCGTTTGATCATCAAACTAAGGTGGAATATAAATAATCATGCATCGGGGTTTTGTTTTATGCACCCACTTATAGAAATAATGATGAATTCTGCGTAGTTCTGAGACATTGATTTTCATTTTTTTTGAAAAGCTCTTTGAAAGTTTCACTATTGAACTCTTGTCAATCATATTTGGGTTACACTTATAACTAAGCAAACACAGGTAGAAGATAAAAGTCCATATAAGATCTGCATGCCTTCTTCAGTTTGGTTGTTGTTGCACTACTTTGAGATTTGAGTTTACTAAATCACAGACACCAATCTGCCTGATCCACTATTAACTACCTGGATACCTTTAGTAACAACTATCCAACTACATTCTACCCACCTAATTTCTTCATCAGCTTCACACTATGTTTTCAGCCTCAAAACATCAACTCCAATCAAAAATGACCAATACATAAAACAAATTGTGTCTATATACGGCCTAAGACGTGTATTCCCTTTACTTACTTCTAAGGTGAAGACATTAATTTTCGAATCGTTAGAAAAACCCTGATCCCTTTATGGAGTGGCGCCTGATCTTACGATCAGTTGGACGTGAGTTGCTTGTTTATACATTATTATTATTGAATATGGATATTTGCGGAAACTAATTGCGTTTACAATGCTGAATTGGGAATGAAAGAATTTATTTGCTTGTGGTGTTTTTTTTTGTCTCGGGTTGATGGATTTATTTACAATGGCATTGTTGGAGTTTAACTCGACAGCCCTTCCAATAATTAAAGGATTTAAGCTCTGTACCTATCTATAATTATTATAATTGATTAGCTCCTACATAAATTAATCAGTCAATCTGGACAAAAAGTTTGTCAATATATCAGTGTGAAAAGTACATGTCTACAATCCTATGCAAAACACAGCGCGTACGACGTTTTCCTTCCCCGTCTCAAAAGTTGTGAGACAGCCACGGCCTCGGAAGTCTAGGGCTATTACCGCAAATACTATAGGAAGATATAAGGATATTACTTCTATAATATATTCTATCCAGTTTAATTCAAAGGGGTACGGTAATACAGGGGACATTAGTGGCCACCCGCGTACTATAATGAGCGCCCGCGCACCTGTATGCATGCGTAATCGACTTCGGTAAACATCGGGTGCCCTCGTGTTTAGTTATTATGTCATTTATTATGGCGATGTATCGGCGCGCGGTTTTTTGGAAGGTGGGTAAATGGGAGATGGGTTAAGTTTTGAGTAGTTCAGATTTGAAGCTTTGTGCTTTACATTGAACATAAATATTATATCTTGGGTTAATCATGAATAAGATTTGACAGGGTTTAAAAGGAACAAGTTGTCTCTTTCATTATTCGCATCATTCAGTTCCTTCTTACTCAGTAACGAAGGACCAAAACCCAAATTCTTACTTCGGTCCTTAGAATTCATCTCACATGTTTAAAATACGTTTACACTAAGTATAATTCTTTCGTAAATCAACGAGCATCAGCCGATAAGGATCGCCCAATAAACCATAGGAAATGAACCGTCCAACAAATCAGGTGCACTTTTCCCTGCATAATGAACTCGAACGATCTTATGCTCGACATATTACGTAAGTGCTGACCGGGTTGCGGCTCGTTTCGGTAAAATTTACCACGCGCAAATGTCGAGGGCGAGTTCGTGTGGTGCAAGGACGGAGCGGATAGCGGTTTTAGGGAAAAATGGGGCATCTTCTTTAGGTTTTGTTGGTAGAAGAAAAGTTAAGGGGTTTTGTGATTAGGTGAGCGCTGGTGGTAGGTGTGCTTAGGCATTTTCTTCGCTTGATAAAAATAATCAAATAATAAACTTACGTTTTTATCTATACAACGCTTTTGCAGAATTCATATTGTTTTTAGTAAGTATAGGTAAATATTGCTTTTAGACATTATTGCATTTTATTAGATTATTCGATTTTAGTGTAGGCTTATTCCGGAGATATTGAAACGGTTTGTAGTTGTGAACAAAGCTCATTTAAGAATAACTTATGTTTATTACAGTCTTACAGTATTTATTTTATGTAATAATATAATGTTTAAAAGAATGTTTAAAAAAATATCCTACTTCCTTTTACAAATATTCCTTAGTCCATCAGTAAACTTCGTGACCATTACTTGACCAGTTCCCACGATAACCGCGGTCAGTAAATAACTTAAATTTAAATTAAAGTGGGCGATTCATATGACATTTAGAATTAATTGCAGGGCGCGCCGAACGGGTGAAAATGTCGACCGAAATAATAAAATGTCGACGAAAGTGCAATCTCTTTGTAATTAGGGGTTACCAACGGCGAAAATAGACATGACACCTGTTGAGATACGTATCTCCTTATCATTAATTAAAGGTACTCAGTCAATATTTATTTGTGGAAAAATAAAACTTATTTTTATTGAAGAAACTTAGTAAAATCGACTAGTCATATAAATATTTTATTAAGAAATTCGTCATCTTTATAGTAATCTGCTGTAGATCGTTAATCTATGTGCAACACAACTTCTTTCTCTATGCCCTTACTTGTTAGACAAGATTTTTAATCCACCCAGATTAGGCTGGATACCACACTACTCCACACTCCTTCGGTATTTGTATTAACGAACGAATAAAATTCGCTCACGCCATCCATCTTAATCGTAATCGCAACTGACCGGTTTCTGATTACACACTTAAATATGATACATATTTAATTACTCCATTAAAATGTGCTGTTATCAATCCATCTCATGCAACTAGGCTATTTGATATCAGGCGGACCTTTAAACACATAACTCGAATAGTTTGCGGTATAAATAGTGGTTAGTAATAGACGTTTAAATTGAACTCCAATTAAATATTATGTCACCTAAATGGCGAATTCTACAATCTCTACGACGTCGACTCGATATGACGAACACTAAGTGTAATGGTTTGTTACACGAATGCCGTCTAGTTATATCTGTTTGCGAAGACTATTCTATGCTATCACAGCTTATAGACAAAGGTACTGGATATTGTTTCTTTTGTTTCGGTTTCAGTGAGTGATTTTTATCATTACCATCATGACCCTACGCGTGAATAGGTTTCTGTTAGTTCATATTAATTGATTCCTATACTTCGTGAGTCGCCGTGGTCTCCAGTCGATATTATGTGTAACTCTATCAAACAATTTATAAGCCATTGAAATGTATTTTTCGATATTTATGTCATAATAGCCAAATATAGAAATGTTAACTTATGTCACTCTTTCAACTAAACTCTTTAAATCAATAGGGCTAAGTTAATTCGAATAGTATTGGTTGGAAGTAGTGTACACGGTAGCTAGTAGGTTTAGTAGTACCTAGTAGTAAGGTAAGTGCTCATTGCTAACGCGCGTCACATAGTCTGACCACCGCCTAATATGTATGGCCGACCTCGGTCGTACTTAATGCGGGCCTAAGTTATAAGCTGATGTTTATTTTCTTTTATTTTTAACATGAATGCATACTTATTTATAAAATGATTTAACACAAACTCGCTTAAGTCCATTGCATCGCTTAGGTATAATAAAAATATGAAGAAACAATAAGTGTGGTAGTATAAATATATTTACTTAGTCACTCATTAGTACAGTATTCAATTTAGAAATTTAAGATTACTCAAAGATAATATGCAGTTACATCTGTTACATTTTTTTGGTTTTATAAGAGTGAATGATCCGGTTAGGAACACTAGAGGTAGATATTAAAAATGCAGGACACATACACAAACATCCGGATTCAAACAAATATACATATGTAAGCCATTAACTTTACATAATAGTATGTATCAGTGAAAACGTTCTGCTTTTATGCTAATACTAAGTAGTAGTCATGAGTCCGACTGCGTTAAGAGGGGAGTTTTTTACGAAGTTCAATATTAGATTTATTTTCTGCGTTCCTTCCCTTTTTGTCTGGAAAACTCTTTAGACTTTGTAGAATATTTTAATTATTATCTATGTATATATTTTTATAGAGCTTTCGTTTAATTCATTTAATTTTTAGATTAAAGTTGTGAAGTTCCAAAACTGGCTGTCATTTATAACTTGGACCACCGCCACCCGTCCTAATCAATCTAACGTTTATAGAGTTACAAGCTGACATTAACACATTAATCTTTTATATAAATAAGTACCGTTTATTTGTCATTGCTGACTGATCTTACCGGCAAACTGACGGTTTATTTAGTTTGCGCTGATTGACAGCTTATCGAGCTATTGGGATAGGTTCGTAATCAAATGTGTGGGTAGCTATAACATAAATGTATCGGAGAAAAGTAAATCATGTTACAAACGTTCACATCTATGTCTTAACTGACTCATTGTTGTTGAGCTATCCTCATTTCTATTTTGGGTTTATTTTAGTCTTATATCCTAGTCATTTTGTTCTCCATGCTTATATAGTAATGGTACAATTTCATGAAAATATCAACAGGCTAATCGTTACAGTTCTGAAGAACAAGACTATTGGATTTTATAAACCTGACTTCAATCCTTCATCTCAACTCATCCGTATTCCAGTTCAATCCAATTTGCACCAGTTCTAACTAACATGTGGTTACTCGGTTACTCCTAAAGTTATAGATACACAAGTCTCAGTTCCCTCCAATATACGTGTCAGCAAGCAGTTAGTATTGTTTTGTTTTCAATATTTATGTCGGTTCCGTACTCCGGACGGATCAGTGAAGTTTCAACGCAATGCATAACACTACAATAATATTAGATAGGATTTATTGGCGTAGTACATCCTTCGTAACCCATTTTCGCAGAGACATACAATAAGCAGACAGGGCATAGCTAGCATTCCTCGTTTCGGAAACCAAAACAGAGATATTGTTTATTAATATCTACTGTTTGGGTTTTGGTATGCGAATTGTGTGAGAATTAACACTTCGCTTGATCTGTCTGATATGGTTCATTTGATGGTGTGCCTACTCACATTATTTAGCTTTTGAATTAAAGGGCTTATTATTTATTAACAGCACTGAGCTTTCTATTTTCACTATCATCGTTTCTATTTATTTTACAATGTCACACCTCTTCTGAAAACAGCAATAGACAAGATACAGACAGATTTATCTTTATATTATATTTATGGAGATGTGAAGTGCCAGGAGATTTTGCTTAGTCTTCTATAACTTAGCCAGTAAGTCTGACACCAGTCTAACCAAGGGGTATTGGGTTGCTCGGGTAACTGGGTTGAGGAGGTCAGATAGGCAGTCGCTTCTTGTAAAGTATTGGTACTCAGCTGAATCCGGTTAGACTGGAAGCCGACCCCAACATAGTTGGGAAAAAAGGCTCGGAGGATGATTGCAATAATGCTTAAAATACCTATATATTAATTTCTACTAAACCAATATCATTTCAGCCTGTTGACTGTTTTCAATTGTCAAAACAAACTAAAAGCCGCTCTGGGACAGTTTCCAAGGGCCGGTGCAGATGAGAAATCTATAAATTATTACAAAACACTTCTCGGTACTGTGGGTGGCGCTAATATTTTGGCATCTATTCCCTGTATATCACACTACATGAGTCATTTACTCGTATATTTATGTAGGAATATATAATTCTAAGAAACTCGGGTTTAGAATGTGTATAAGAAAGTGGGGAAGTAGGTCTTCTTGGCTCGTAAGGGGTAGCAGAGTATAAGCTTACTGGATCCCATCAATCACACTTGTAGGAATTAGATATAGAATGATTCAGTTGGTCATAATCCTTTCTGCATTGCCTACACTCTCGATAAACAGCATTTCACGATATCTATCAGAATACTTAAAGATGAGTAAAATGACACCGAAAACATTGTTTTACGTAAAATAATTTATTTCTATCCTCATATCTCTTAAAGCCTAAAAGAACAAAACTACCTAAATATTCCAGAAATTTCTATAATCATTTCCTCTTGACTTTCTGACATCTAGACTTCACAAAACACTAGACTAAACAGTCGGCCCTGTTCTGTCTGGGCTCGTGTAAACATTTAAAGGGAATTCTGTATACTTAGCAACATTTTATGAACCATACTTAATGATGCTCATAATTTAGCGTTCTATGTACGCCGTAATCGCTTTCGGGGATAGTAATAATTTACGAACAATAGCTAAATAATACCTAGTCCATTACACAATGCTGGGTTGAGATATATTTTAATCTTCCGACTTCAGTAGGAAATTAAGACATTGCCTAATCCAACTAACCTGATTAGCATCTCCCAAACGAACCACATGTGGTATCCAAAATCATTCGACACACACGGATATCTCATAAATTTTCAATGCAGAGTGACTGACCAAAACAAAGCGGTGTTCACGTGTTTACTTTCTGAACTAAACTTATAATAATTGATACCGTCCGTGATGTTCTGGGAAGCTCGGCTCATGGGCGCCAACATTCTGACTAGTCAAATAAACAATCAATGAACTGAAGTTTCGGCGCAGATTAAAGGTGGGCTCGATAGTTTTACTCAAAGTGTTTTAGAAGAAAGAAATTGTTCGCCATTATTTTTGGAGCTACTTCATTTTGAAGATAATAGTGTAGGTACCTATTCTGAACGATTTATAACTCCCGTTATTCAGATTTATTGATTCAGACACTAGCAGTTCTTAACGGAAAGTATACAGTATGTAAGTATCTCTGAAATCTATCAAAGTGATACAAACATGCTATTCATTTTTTTGGTTTTTCCGTTGTAGGCTTAGGGAATCCATCACCGTCTATGATACCTATTTACATTACAGTACGTACCTCTACCGTTTATATGCGCGCCTTTTGACACATTCATTGCAAGTTTTTCAATGAAGTGTGAGCTTTTTTCATCAGATAAAAGCATATAGTGAAATGAAACGTGTTTTTGAGAGTGGTGGAAAAACATGCGGTGCAGCGATCTGTGGGTAAAGAAATATCTTGTAAACTCTTTGCAAAGATGCTCCTCGTATCCTGAGTGACGTCACATGACAGAAGTATATTCCAATGATTCGTTACCTTCATCATCATCATCATCTCAGCCATAGGACGTCCACTGCTGAACATAGGCCTCGTTCTTAGATCTCCACAGATACCTGTTGGAGGCGACCTGCATCCAGCGTCTTCCGGCGATCTTTACCTTGATCGTGGCTGAATAGAAACATATCGGCCGGGTAATTTAGTATTCGCGGAATCCACCACGCCACAATACGTTGACCCGACTGTTTACATTAGATCAGACCCATTTTTATAGAACTTCGTAGATACTGGAGTTTTACTTGTCTAGACTTTATATTTAGGTGAACTGATTTTGCTTAATAATGTCATGGGGTTTGGTGGGGATAGGCTGGTTACTATGTGTTAACACCTAGTTGGTAACTACTAGTTAGGTACTTATTATGTTGGCAGTGGTTTTAGGTTAACAAAACTTTATGTCGAGTTTTAGTAGGTTACCAGTGGTTGCCAGGGGTAGGTTAGGGACGCTAAAATAAATAAATACCACATCACTGGTACAATGTGTAGACTAGTAATGAAACATGCAAGCGAAATCACAATACATTATTTACAGCGAGATAAAAACTTCGTTGGAGCGACTTTAAAAGCTGAGCTTTTGTCTAAAGAGACACATACATACATTCATCCACAAGATTCATTCAAACTTTGCTGAAAATGCCAAACATTTCTCTTTCAAAACTTTGATGTTTAGAATCAATACATGCCACTGACTAGTTTTGAAAATATTTGCAAAGTAAACAATGAGATTTTATGATTGACAGAAGTCCAATCGCTGCTGAAGCAAATTTTCTAAATGCTCCTGGATACAGCTGAGGAAATGGATAGGAATTTTCAACTTTGTGATCTGAAGATGTAAACATTATCTTTTTAACCGACTTCCCAAAAAGGAGGAGGTTCTCAATTCGTCGGGATCTTTTTTTTTTTTTTTTTTTTATGTATGTTCACCGATTACTCAGAGACGCCTTGCAAAATTATTTTTTTGTTTGATAGGGTTTACCTCCCAGGTGGTCCCATAGTCACCAGGTCAGGATCTGATGATGGAAACCCTGAGAAATCGAGGGCAACTTTCGAAAATTGTAGGTTTTTACCCTACGTATGGTAGGGTAAAAACTTGACACTAAGGCGTATGTCTGATAACACTATGCAATGGTGAAGGTTTGGAGCTGACCTGATGATGAAGACCAGAGAAGGTCGAGGGAACTTGAACAATGAATGTGTATACTACCTCGTGTTTGGGCTTATTTTGTTCGTATTGACGAGACCTTTGCAACAGAAAAGGTTTCAAGCTGACCTGATGATGGAGACTAGCCAAGGTCGAGGGAACTCGACAATTGAATATGTAAACTACTTCGTGTTTGGGCTTATATTGTTCGTATTGATGAGAACTTTCCACTAATGCGGATATTGACAACTATGCTTGTCACTGAAAAGCTAAAAATAAAAAACTTTTTACAAAAAAATAAAACCGACTCCCAAAAACACTGAAAAGCAAAAAAAAACTATTCTTAGGTGCATCGGCCTAGAAGTCGGTGGCGAAATAAACTTAGTTACATCCATTAGACACTGACTTCTAGGCCGATGCACCTAAGAATAGTTTTTTTTTGCTTTTCAGTGTTTTTGGGAGTCGGTTTTATTTTTTTGTAAAAAGTTTTTTCATATCAATTTCGCTTTTTCACCAAACTTTTATAGTATTAGCAAATGCATGATACCTAGTAGTAAAGTCCATTGATCAGGAAACCGCAATTTGCGGTTTGTTTATTGTTGTTTGTAGCTAAAAATAAAATAAGAAAACAACTGTTTTTACCCCATTGATATTTTAAACAAAGAATTGGTAACGAAACGGAAACTTTGTCATAGTTTAGTAGCTCTACTAATCATACATACCTATCTATATTTTTGACTCATGTTCATAAAACGATTTCAATGATTTCAATTCATATTTCTACTTGAGTCCAAACAACGCATCGTGGGAACCAAACCAAACCTAGAAGAAAAATGTGATAGAACAAATTGCAACAATCTCAAGCCAGCCGCATATTTATGTCCATTTATCTCTATATAGACAACGTAGGTACTATTACGTACACAATAATACCTTCTTATAACAAACGTTTATAAGGTCATTATTTTTCATAGAAGCGTGAAACAAAGGAAATAAATCATTCGGCTGATTGTCTATTTATGTGTATTATAAAGACGTTTGCAAGACATTTACATGGCTGACGTAATATTTGAAGAGGTGACAGACTTGCAGACAGGTGTCAGGTGGAAACTAATCGATCTTCGTTTGCTTGAATGAAGTAGGTGTAGGGAAGACAATAGCAGTAATTTCAGATATGGTAATTATTATATTTGAAATTTTCACGATGAAAATACAAGGAAAAGAGATACAGTATAACAGCAAGAAAGCGGTTAGGCGTGTTAGGATTCATGCGCTCCTCAAGGGGCAATCTATTCTTAGGGCCCGAAGCCAACTTAGGCTGTGGGATTGTTCGAAAGAAATACGGCGACCCTGGTTCGCAAGAGACTCCAGAAAGAATGAAGCTAGGATCTTTATTTCCCAGAAAAAAAAACATGTTAAAATAGAGTAACAGAGGAATTTCAAAACACCACCACAATAGTTAATGATTCAATAATAAAAAATGATCCCGATAACACAGATAAAGCTAACAAATAGGGACAATACAACAATTTATAATTTTTACTTGATAACGATCATATTCAAATCAAAGAGATAAATGATCTAAAATCACGTTAACAAGATAATACGGGGTAATTTTGATGTGTGATGTATTACACAGCTCGTGAAGTAGGCGAAGGTTACGCACACAAAAGGTTAAAGGCTCAATATCCAAGATCACTCACTTATGAGTAATATTCAAGCTTGAGGGATCATGACCACTTAAAGAAATTGTTTTGTGTAAAAGAAATTGCTTAAAAGGTATACCCAATTGAGAGTGTAGGTAGATTTGATAGCATAAGATACAAAGAAGAACGAGCAAACATAACCTGATTCAGAACAAACCGTTACCAAACTCCTCTATATATATAAAAAAAAACTTTATAACAATACACAGTCCTTTTATACTCAAAAGAAGGAAAATGCATTAGGCTCTTGTAGTAAATTCTTGGAAAAGCGGAAAATTCCTTGAACGAAATCGTGGATCATTTAGACTGCAAAAAAACATAATTGTTCATGTTGCCAGCTGAAAGTGACTCCAGACAATTTTTTATTTAGTACTGGAAACACGCCAGAACCGTTTACCATTAAAAATGAAGATGTAATGCATTATAACTTGGAGATGCATATGAAATGTCCACTTGTGCAATAAATCGTAACGTTTGTAAATTTTTATTCTGCTATAACAATATTTGTTGGACTTTTTAGCAACATAGTAACCCTTGCTAGCTAGTTTCACTCAATATATAGTTTCTTCAAGAAGAAATTTTCTGATCCTACAAAAAGTACGGAAATCTATCATGGATTGCTTCTGGTTCGAGATTTTCCTTATAATGTAGCACATGTTATTTGCACTGTTATTGTTTACAAAAGCTCAACATTAATATTCCCAAAAAATCTAGATACATTGAAGAATAGGCTTTTCTTCTATCTACGTCATAGATATCGATTAGTACAAAAGATTTACTTTGAAAGTCTGTTTAGTTTTCTAAACTTAGAAATTTTTATTTCCGCACGGGCTGAGAAAAAGGTTCCTTATGACATGATTTCGATATGCAGAGACTTGCAATTAAGTAGAATTCTAAATGTGATATTGTATTGAGTGAATTGGTCTCAGTGTTAATTCGCTTTGAGCGCATCCTTCGCTAACAGATCTAGAAGTAGCAGCCGCCATAAAGAACACTGATCAATGACATTAGTCACGGCGCTGCCAAAGCAAATGAAAAACTAAAACATTGGCAAGTGCAAATTCAACAATAGATGAGTTACTCAGCCTCGCGAATGACTTGTTAGACTTATTATTAGATCCAGTCAGTAGTAGCTTTAGATGCGTTCGTGTATTTTTAGCTAAGAATGCTGGTTTAGACGTTCGCTATAGCGCTTAACACGACGGAGTCGGTAGTGGCCCATGTGGTAATACAGATGAAGTTGGAAACAATAGCCATTGATTCGTAAAGCATAACAAAGCATGATGCTAGTTTTTGAAGTTCCTACTTCAGTCTAAGTATGATTTGAAACTGATTGACTTACCTCACGCAAGAAGCTTTATAAATATAGAAGAATCATTGCCATACTAAATAAATAGGCTCTTCAGATTCAGACAAACTATGACTTCAAATATAATACGTTGAATAAGATGTGCTAGTGTGTCATGACTCAGTTACATCAATATTAACCTCGTTATCATTTTATAAAGAAAGAGGTGAAATGGGAAACTAACCCAGACCAGCGTTAAAATTAATTACATGTGGTGCCAACAGAAAAATGTGAATCTAAACATATACCGGAGATGCTTCGAATTTACTAGTTCCGAACACCCAATCAAAGGCCTAATATTGTTTTTCATGCAGAAACATGCGTGCCTGCGTTTTATTTAGTCTGACACCTACTCAGGTTCTCACAATATCTCTTGTATAAGAATTTCCTGGAAATTTTTCTACGTATGCCTGATGCTTATTTTATAGGAGTGCATCGACTTCTCGTTATCTAATAAGTTTTAAGACTGCACGATTTAATAACACTTTTCCTCTCACGAAATAAGCAAGTTCTAAGACAATGCTTTGGCTTACTCGGTGTGATTTCCAATCACTGAGTTCAATTTCCAAGAATCTTCTTTTTTAAGCCCAGCTTTATATAAACTACAATTTAATCGGCATCAATTTAAACTCCTTACATCTGAATGACACCTTTGATAATGTAATTCGGATGTATATAATTGAACCACCTGTCGATACGCACGTGATCTTTCAGTGCTAATGTTACGTCAAGAGTATCGATCACACTGCTCAGCAGATGTTCAACTGTTTGTACAGATGTCTTCCACGTGAAGCTGCACCTATCGACATAATCTCCAAGTTCTTAATGACATTGGAGTAGAAGATTAATCTCTCTTGCATTCAGTTCAGCTACAATAACGTCTAAACAATTTTCTTTTGCAAGTGTTCTGAAATAAACTCCATTCTACTTTTCTTTAGATCTTATGTTACACACAGATGAGAAACTTGCTCTTCCATAAAATCAATCACCTGTTCCCATCAGCCTCATCTCATTAACGTCACAGTTCATCTAGTCAAAGCAGCCAAACGTCAATTTGTAGCCAGGTATATTGTATGTGCTACTCTATTTGCTATTAATCAACCTAGAGAGTAAACAAGAGAACGCTTTGTTACATAAATTGTGTGAGCACTTACTGTTTCACTTTGAGAAGAAAAAAGTTGAAAAAAGCGGACGAGACTGATATCATGAAAATCAAAGTGCTATACAAGGTTGAGTTGGACAGTGAAGTCCATATTTAGGTATCTCTTTTCTGATTTTGCTTGCAGTGACATAAAATTTTAATGTAAACAAAGATTCAACTACTTTAACAAAATATTCTGCCATGTCAAGGAAAGATGAAGTAGGTACGTTAACAAGTCTCAAACTTCAGATAGTACGTATGGTAAGGCTAGAACATTTTGGAAGCGAATGCTAACGCCCGCCCACTTGCCTGAGTTATATGCTGCTGACGGATCAAAGAGCCGAAGCGAAGTGCGTAAGGCGCGTAACTGAACATTCCTAACCTCATGAAAACCACGTGTTTTTATATAGATGAAGTAGAAAAGTTTGGAGGTAGATATGATTGGGTAATTTATCATATTGTAGTTAATGTGTCGTAACAGAAATACGATCACCGTTCAAGGCAATATTTTAACTATCATATGTATTTCATGTACATATCTTTAGAGTTTTTACTATCAGGAGTAAGTATTGTATAACTTTTATTAAATCTAATAGCAGTTTTTATGAGGGTAGGCACTTATTAGTTACTTTATTGTAACCTTGCTCCTTAATATTTGATTAGGAGTGCTAAAAAGTTTCTATCAAATTGGTTTATAATTTGCTAACAAGATTAAAACAGATTGAATAAACTTACCTAATTATCCTTTATCACACAAAAATAACCGAGTAACAAAAAATCATTACGTAAGCTCTATGGTTAGCTATTTTAGTTTAGTATTTCTCAGGAGTTTTTCCATTACCGTATCTATGTTGATTGTTTTATTAAAACAAAAACTAGTAACTATGCACTTAACAACGATTTATAATTAGACTTTGTTAACTTGACAGACATTTCAAAACATTTTAATACTTCGTCCAAAATAAATTGAAGATGTATTTGAAAACGTAATATGTAACTAGAATGTGTTTCAAGAGGCTAAACTAATATTACCTTCATAATTTTTTATTTTTTGCTATATTATACCTACCAGAAATGTCCAAAAATTACATATCGACTATTGCATTGTAGCTATCCATATGGCTGTAGGTAGGAATACTTTTATTTTAGTATATGAATACATATTTCTATAGCTTAACGCCTACCATCCACTATCGCATTCGCCCCTAACTTGCACGGGCAAACAGCAAAAAAGTGTTGCCACGCTCCGCTGCATCGACTATCGATTTCGTTCACACCGATGACGCTAATTATGTTCCTAGACAAAAAAACCTGATAGATTGTATAGAAACAATAGACCATTTGTATCTCGTATTTGTTTTAGAAAAAGAATAATCGCTGCTAATAATTTAGGTTTATTTATATCAGTCTAAGAGTTTCTAGAAAAACTTTTAGATGCATCAAGGAGATTTATGTTTGTTTCGTGCAGTGTCGGCAGCTCTGCATCCTTAAACATGCAAATTGCAAGATATTAATTTTAGTTCTGTTTCAGACTTTATTTCTAGATGAAATCTTTTTGGTATTTATGTAAATTGGTGATCCTCTAAACGATCCACAAGCACATACAAAATTCAAGTATCTATTAAGTTAGAGACACTTTCAAAATCGAATTATAGCACAAGACTATTGGCACAAGGCGAAAAGGGAGTATTGCACAACAGTAGCACTGAGTCTGTCTGGAATACGAGAAGTTCGTAAACTTTACAGGAAGTAATTTGCCAATTTGCGTGAAGCAAATCTATCGGTGCGACGATCCTAACATCCGGAGCTGCCGCCCAATCCGTCACCTAGCCATTAGGTGCGTCTGCGCTCCCACGTACTAAACCTCGTCAAATGTAACAACAGTCAGTCTGGTGATATAACATTGTTGTGACGTGTTTTTTCGACGGAAGCGACCGTGACTAGCCGAGTGGCGAGCTAGTCGGTCGGCACTAATGACTGCTCCCGCGCCGCCCAGTGGTGGCGCTACGTTAATGATTATGATTTTAATTGAGTAACCAGTAGTCGTGAATTATTTAACTTGAATGCAGTGATTTTTGTTTTAATGGCTTTAGTATTGTAGCTCATCAAGTGAGCGGTACTGCTTTTTTTTCGTTATTACTTTAGGTAGTCATGAATTTAGCGTATGCATCTTCCGAACAGTAGCATTCTTTCTTGCTAGGAAATGGAATAATTCAACGGTACTAGAAAACTTTTAAAATTAAAATTAAATTAAAATTAAAATTCCAATCTTAAGAGCTTGTTTACACTTTTTTGACGATTTTTTGCTGCTAGCAACACAAACAGTGTCAGTCTGTTTGATAACTAATATTAATGGCTGGCAAAATTCTGTTTATACTTAAAAACTACTAATGGTTCATGCTAATTAATTCTCTTTTTTACAATAACGAAGTTTTTGAATGTCTGTAAGTATGTAGGTATATACATTGTGGAATTTCTGAAAAATGTTAATTGCTTTGATTTGTTGATTAATCAGTAAGTTTCCTGTCAGCTATGAATGTGGCGCATATTCGAAAGGGGTAAACGCTCGACATTGATAAACAGAGAAATTATACTAGCTGAAAACTATCAAATCTTAGTCATAGTTTCTTTTCCACCACAGAGATATATAGCAAATCTTTGGTTACATAGTTTATGACGCTTCCTTCAGAAATAGTTCAAAATGTTCCCGAAAATCGTCTCCAACTTTGTCTCTTAGCTGAAGTAAAGGAAAAAGTAATAAGTGGTAAAAAATTGTACTAAGGCCTTGATCGATTTTAACAGAACTACTTATAATTTTTTACAATACATATAATTCATCCAACACGAACAAAATAAACCAAATAAGTAGATATACCTACATTATCCATATCCATTCACTTTCATCTACAATACTCAACAAATTATCACTTCAAACCAACCACATCACTACTTAAATCTCGATAGGCGTTTTCAACGCAGCACTCGAAGTCGGCGCACTACATATTAATATTATTATTATCGACAATCGTTTGTCGATAGCGCGCCTCACTAAACCGCTACAGATGAGTAGTCGACGCGTAACGTACTTGAGAAATGAATCATGAAGCTCAGAAGTGGATGAGCTTTGTATATAGGGATATCCCTAGAATAGAATTGTATTAACTGGCTGTTAGCTTATTTAAATATTGGAATTTAAAAGTTTATAGATTTATGAGGTCATAGAACTGAGAACTAAAGGTCAACTTTTCATTCGGAAAATTGTGAAAGCTATGTTTAAGAAGATAATTTTGCAGTACCTCACTCATACGAGTGGTTGCACTGTGTACCAAAAACTTGTGAATATTTGCTGGTTAATGTGTTGCAGTAGAGGTTGTTTTGTAAAAATATTAAAAACAGCGTAGCATGTTTAAAAAAAAACTACCAAACGAAAAATCCCCGAACGAAACTGAGTACATGAGAATAGACATGTACTAAAAGATATAACGACCTTATCAAACATTATATTCAAAGTATTGTTCCCTGCATTGTATTGTAGTTTTTTGGCTGTAAATAAATAAAAAAAAAAACAGTCGTATAAATGGTAGTTAGGCCCTCATACTACGTAGTTGCACTTAATAACTAAATCCTAATCTCAGATTTATCAAACCGCGAAAAGTCATTCACTCACACCCGTCATTCGAGTAGCTATAGGCGGGCCACAGACTAGCCATCAGTAGATACGTTAATCGCTTACTACCTATAAACACTTTATCAAATATAATATGATTGATCACGACATAAAATTATTACGAGCTATCAAACATCCCAAGTACTAGTTAAACGTATCTGAATCTAAATATTGTAAGGGTGATCATAAATAATGTAATAACCTCTTTTATGCCAGTGATCAAATGTTTAGGACTTGATTATGATGTATTGGATTGTATAAGGAAATCCTTTAAAACCCATAAAGTGAGATGGAAAGTTTGATAGGCAGGTCCTTATGCTATACCTACTTGAAATATGATGCCTATATCTGTGAAACTTAGAAGTATTGAGGCTTTATAGAAATGAAAATGGCAAGTGGGATTTGAGGAAATGTTATATTAATCTTATTTATTTATTCACAATCAAACAGTTGTCTGTCAGTGCTATAAGCTACAATTTTCTGCAGTTAAGGAGGCAAAACAAGATTATAAAATAAACTACCACCACACTTTATTAACATCACACCCCAAAACACCCTTAAACCAGTCTACAAAGAAACCATCAATGAATTAATGTTCCTCAAACAAACGACACATCAAAGGACATTGCCATTACGTATAGTCGTTACCAAAGAGTAAAGATTTACACAATTGGTAACAACAAACAAAAATACTTCCCCGATCGAAGTAAACACGTTTATCATCAGTGAGGCCGGTTTATGTTAGGCATTAAAGTCGCGGGTTCGCTGAACTTTGTGGGAAAATTAACTAGACATCAGATAGTTTACTTTGATATTATTTCTCATATTTTTTGACTGAAATTGCATTTTTTTTTGGTTTTTCGTCTGAAAAACAATCTACAGATTTTGCGAGTCATCGTTTCGAATTAATATTTTTTTTTATATTTAGGTATAGTCGTTGAAAATATAGCCTTTTCACAGATGGACGTACATCGTTTGTCTGAGGTATATGTAAAAAAATTAGTTAGCTATCAATCGGCAGACTTTTAAAAAAATATTTCATAAGCATATCTACTCTATCCCTTTCTCTACCTGCTACACCAAACATGACATTTCTTTTTCGAATAGGTACCTACTACAATACAAAAGTTCTCACACTACAAATCTATACTAATATTATAAAGCTGAAGAGTTTGTTTGTTTGAACGCGCTAATCTCAGGAACTACTGGTCCGATTTGAAAAATTCTTTCAGTCTTAGATAGCTCATTTATCGAGGAAGGCTATAGGCTACTTTTTATCCGGGTTCGTGCAGAGGTTTCTACGGAATGCGGGTGAAACCGCTGGCAGAAGCTAATAATTTAATACAAGCCAAACAATTGTTTTCTTTACTCTCAAATTCCCAGACAGTTGTGAGTGATTTCATTTCGGATGTTACGCGAATGCTCGTAAAACCTTCAGTTTTTCGGTTACACTATAACTATTAAATAAATATGTCTGTTTCGGCTATCACTTCAGAGTTATAACTGTAAACGTCAGTTATTATAAACATATTTATGGATGCTAAACTAATATTATAAGGAATACATGTATGTTTGCCGCTATTTATATTAGCGGCTACGGTATTGGTGAATAATGTCAATATTTGTCGGTTTACTATTGAAAGATACATATTTTATTAATGAAATATTATGTTTATTTATTGCCAACTCTATTTATTATTGGTATGTTAGTTTCTATGAACAGAGAGACTGAAATACATCAATCGCATTGTATCTATGCAAAATACAGTAGCCTTAAATTCTAGCGTGTCAGTACTTCAAACCTCTAACCGAATTACAAAATAGTAGGACGGCACGGATAGTTAGATTGGAAAGCCTATAAGTCACCATCAAATACTTTTGTCACCATAAAATTAATGGAGACAATCGTATTCGCTTATGAGATGAAATTAATGTTGCTATTATTTTAACTAAGGTGCCGACATAGTGGTAATCGTAAAGGAAAATCAGATACAAATAACATCTATCTATACCTACTTTATCTCATTAACTATCGTTCAAAGAGCCTTGGCTAACACCTTCTGTATTACGGTAGGTGTGAAACGTTGCATTGTAATAAGTGCATACATTAGCAGAATTTCCGGAACACGATAAAGACTGTAAACAAAAACGAAGAATGCATATCGAGTGTCCATTGATGGGACCACAGTGCAGATAAATGCAGTAAGACCATTGGAATAAGACTATTAAACATTTACTTTATTAAAATAGATTGCTAATGTAAATAGCTCAAAAAAGCTATTAAATATAATTTCGATTAATATTACAACCTAGAGGACTAGGATAGATCATACATTGTCATCGTAAAACAAACTATAAATAAATAGGTAGTGTATACTACTATACTATATTTATTTAAATAAATATATGTAGTAAACATACCTATATTTATTTACTAAATAAATGGCTACTTTTTAAAAGATCTGATTTCCAACCGTAAAAGTTTGATTCATGGTGCTCTACAAATAATCTAATTTTGGCAAGCCCAGTCTCATTACCCTACTGTAAACGCTACACTGTGACGAGGTATCATATTAACAAGATAAATTGTTTGAATGACACCGTGATTTCCTGTCTGACGGTAGTCTAGACATTAAACAAACAGACAGACATACATGACATAATACACGCGTATTGTGTGGCGGTAATTATCCGTGAAATTAAATAACATCATTAAGTGGACGAAACTGTTATCAGGCTAATACATCCCTTTTAAATGCTTCAAGGTTATTTCAGCAGTTTAGCATACTATATTGCTTTTAACACAAGCTTCCGTCAGAGGATTCATGGCATACCGTGAGAACTAAACCCAAGCAAATAAAAATAATCTTAATAACCTTCATCGATAAATGGACTTTTTAACTCAAATATTTTAAAGTCATATGTATAAGAAATATTAAAGTTTTTTGAAAATTCGATGGGTATGTATTTGAATTGTAAAAGAAATAGTTCTTCAAAGAGAAGAGTCGAAACAAACAAGTTTGTTGGCAAAACGATATAATACAACCTTGACCTATCTAACGACTAATTACTATTGGCAATGTTACTCAAATACACAATTTAACGTTCAATGGAATACGTGGAAGCGATTTGTTGTGCTCTGTATCGTGTTACGCGTTACTTGTATCCCAGTCTCACTCTAACACCGAATAAATGAAAAAGACAGATAGGTTATTGAAGAGTTCGCTTGAAACGTTACAGGTGATGAGAATGTTCGTGCATTTGCGTGGGCTTGAAAAGTCTAAATCGTTAATGGATGTATGAAAGGACTTTTTAAAATAGAACAATGCTAGACAGTGGGTTAATGGTTAAGATGATATGGAAGAAAGTAGAAGGTTTGATACAACCTGTTTACTCATATATAGGTACTAGCTTCTGCCAGCGGTTTCACCCGCATCCCGTGGGAACCTCGGCACGGACCCGGATAAAAAGTATATAGCCTTCCTCGATAAATGGGCTATCTAACACTGAAAGAATTTTTCAAATCGGACCAGTAGTTCCTGAGATTAGCGCGTTCAAACAAACAAACAAACAAACAAACTCTTCAGCTTTATAATATTAGTATAGATTAAAGGTGAAAAGACACATACACGTACAAAAGATGTTATGTGCAGTCTAGATATTTTTTGCTCACTAAAATGTTATAGACATAAAACGTTACTTTTTGTAAATTCTTAGGAAATTAACATATTTATTACGTATTTAGCAAAAGACACAATTCCCAAAACAATTTAAAAACAAAATAGAGAACACCGATCACACGAGAATCAAAGTTCAATAGAACCATCTCAGGTCATGTGAGATCTTGCAATTAAACAAAAATCTTTCTAGAATAATTATTTAGAAAGATAAAAGAACTATAAAAAAATTAATAATTTTGTATGTATGTATATGTGCGGGTCGTGGGAATATGTAGCTGTTGATACAATGGCGGCAAAAACTGCTTTGCACTGGTTAGCGCTCATTAGCTCCATACGATGAGGTCGATTTACACGGTGATGTTGGATTTGAATGCGTTTTAATACTACGAAAATGTTTCTAGAACTGTTTGAGGGGTTTTGGAGAAATACTCAGCATGTTAAGTTGCCTTGAAAGTAAAAGCTTGCACCTTCCTGAAAAAAGATTTTGGTGCCATAATTTAAGTTATAGTGACAGTACTGAAACAGGCGATTTAACCAGATTAAATTATAAATGGCTACATTCCGTGGTGGTACAAGTCGTGGTGGCCTAGTGGGTAAAGAACCAACCTCTCGAGTATGAAGGTGTAGGTTCGATTCCAGTTCAGGCAAGTACCAATGCAACTTTTCTAAGTTTGTATGTACTTTCTTAGTATATCTTGGACACCAAAGGCTGATAAAAAAAAAGGTGAAGGAAAACATCTTGAGGAAACCTGGACTATATAGTCTGAAATCACCAACCCGCATTGAGCAAGCGTGGTGATTAATGCTCAATCCTTCTCCGTGTGAGAGGAGGCCTGTGCCCAGCAGTGGGACGATAAAAAGGCTGTAACAGTAACAACAGTAACAGTAACATTCCGTGGGAGATGCTGAATGAGAAAAGTTAGGCAAACTCCAGGTCCAGTGGCTCATTATAATTATTCATTTACTGATAACAACGGTGAATAGAAGAGGACAAATTATATAAAGCCGCCGAAAAATATTAATTCTGCAAAACTAGGGTAGATTTCGCATCAATTTTCTTCTTGAAACCTATTTTAAAAGGAAAATTTTATATAAGAAACCTACATTATTTGGGAGTTTGTTATATCCTGTCTACATAATTTATGGTCAAAATCTGAAACTTCGTTAATCAGACACATTTAAAAATTATAACAGATCCTAAAAGGTGGTTGATTCGATACAACCCACTATGATTAACGTAGCAATGAATTGTTTACGGCAGATATGCGCTGGCGCTGGGGGGCGTGGCCACACCTGCGCCACCTGGCGAGCTATCCTAATTGTGTAGTATAGCGTACTAGTTGCGATGGCACGCTTGCGTCTTAATACGGCTGTTTTTGAAAGAAAAGAAAAATAAATGCTTTAAATAGGTAAAAGTGTGTAAAAGAAGTAAAATGGCAACTGGGAAATAGATGTTTAAGTATATGCTAAATATTCTTGTTGTTCTTGTGTAGATGGGATAAAATTAATGTTCATGAATTGGCTTACAAACCGATAAAGGCTTTTTGTATTTGTTTTTTTTTTTCATAAATAGAAATTAATCCTAGAGACAAAGACGAATTAAATAAAAAAAAACTAAGTAGGAAAGTGCTGAAAATAAGACTACATTTAGACATTTAACTAAAATTATAACCCTTACCTAAAACAATAAAGCCTAAACAAACACCAACAAGGGCCCACAGCCAACGGTTGTAACTACATAATAATGACGTCACATCGTTGACGCGATCTCGTTACAATTCGCGAGTCGCAGGCGCAGCTGCCTGCACATCTGCCGTGTCACGCGACCACTTGCACTGGACGTACTAGGGAAGTTAATGTTGATTGGGTTTAGTACTTTTATCTAGTTTAAGTTCTGGATAACAATTGATTATATAAGTACGGTTTTACGTGCAATCGGTAAAGCTAATGATAGAAAAGTCGCCACTATTTCAATCTTCCTACTCTAGCCCAATTTTTAGCGGCAGCCCCGGTGCTTTGTGCCTTCTTTTTGAATACTGAATGATGAATGAGGCAAAAATACTTTCCTTATACATTAAGTACCATGACTTATTTAATACTGAAGGATATTAGTTATGTGAGTAGAAAACCTTTAGGCGTCAAGGGTTTCAGATGAAGAAATCGAATTTAGGTAATGTTTTGCAAATACATAATTAGATTCAATTTAGAGAAATGCCTATATGTATTTTTAATAAATGATGGTTACAAAATCATATTCTTGTCTACGCGTAGCAAACCACGTGTGTAATTAAACTTATTCCGTTTCTTTTTATACACCTAGTAGCTAATTTAGTTTGCGTTAGTAAGAATATACATCAAACATTCATAAAATAAACAACTCTACATCATTTTATTAAAAGAATGTTTGACGTAGGCAACATACAGAAAAACATTACACAGTTACATTTTCACGTGAGAAAAATGTTCGCGACTGTATCTATGTCTAAGATGCTGCAAACATCTACCTACTTTTCTTAGATAAGTATGCTCTTCTACGTTCAAAAAGTTCATATTAGGGCGTAAGATAGCGTACGAAAAAGTCTGTTTTTTTGTTTGAAGAAAGGAAATAAAGGAAGGGCTAAATAATTTATATGACATGTCGTACGAAACGAAAGTCTGGCATGATAGTTTAACTAATATTATTTTGTATCGGGTTTAAATTCCCGATTGAGGAGATTATATTATAAAACTCACTTTAACATAAGCCGACCTTATTAGGTGCGTCTAATTCCCGGAACAGACTGAAGCTTTTATAGATTTAAACTATTGTTTCTGAACTCAATCGTAAGTTTTCGCTAGGTGCCTTATACCAAACTTTCAGTGCTCTACGGGATCACTGAACGCCTTCAAGCCTATCAAGCTAAAGTCTATCTTTAAGGGACATGAAACTGAAACAGCAGACCACATATTAGCACGGCACTAGCAAGCACTTCACTGTGAGGTATTAGCAGTTAAATCTCGGCATAGTATAGCGTTAAGTCGTGTCAATAAACTTGGCTGGGCGGGCGTGGACCGAAATAGCGCGGGCGAGACGGCGCGTCGGACTAATACCGTCCGCAAGGAAAACTGAGGAAACTTTAGAAAATGTTGTTATTTTTCCTTATATGGTTTTTGTTGCAATTTCGTGTATCGAGAAGTTTTGAAAATTGCATTTACTGAAAAGGAAAATACGAAATGGGGGGTCATCATAAAGTGTATCGAGAGACCTACCTTATTGGTTGCTTCTTTAATTCATGCTTTCCATTTAAACCACCACTTTAAAACTTTTGGTACAGACTTCAGGATAAGAAAAACTAACAAATTAACTTAGAAGAATGCGACAATTTTTTGTGGAATTGAAAGGACAAAAATAATTTTAGTTAATTTTTCAATTTCTTCTGCTAGCCGTACAAAGTTCTTTCTTTTCCCCATAGTGCACATTCAAATTGAGACATTACGTGCTTCCAACAAACGTTCGGCTAGCGGGTGTCCCCTTTCACAAGTACCACAAGTACCAGTAGTTGTTTTCACAAGTACCCTCCATTACGTATCACTGAAATCATAACATTTGTACTTGAGTGTGATTGCGTGTACACCACTTAGACGCGTCATTTAGCTGGTAAGTTCTTTGAACTAGCACTTCGGAAGTATGGATTTAGAGAGAAGGAGGAATAGAGTGTCATTTTTGTTTCGAAAAAAGATGTAGACCAACAGGAAAAAAATAAAACTGTAAATATGCATCGCCCTGCTTTAGACATTTCTAAGATCTACAGTTTCCCTATTATTAACAGCAAGAATTCATTTCATGTCGGCAATAATCTTAAAAATGTTCATTTATTCCAAGATAACATCAATATACAATAATAAAGTGTGAAAACAACAAACAAACATAAATATCTTCTTTTGATTGCTCGAATGGGTTGTTAGTGAGCTTACATCATCAATTTACAAATGTGAGAAGGAATATTTCATCTGAATATGACATCATTTAGGTTTCTTAATTATGTATTTACGAATATTTGGCAACTTAATAACTCAGTGATACGTCATTGAGTTTCCAGAAAATCCGAAATCTCTGAATAAATTGAAAAATCCGGGTCACATTGTACCTACAGCGGGGAAATAATTTTTCATCCCACCATCTCGGAAAGAGTAGTTTTACCCTTTGATATCTGAGCGCAAAAGCCGTTTTTATTCTCTAGAGCGGCAAAGTGATTTGATTTTAGAACATCGTGTGTAATACTTCATTTGTGACAATCTTGATAAGACTTTTCAAACAAATACATATTTAACAAATAAAATACTGCTTAAAATAATTATTCAATTAATTAAGTAATTTTTATTATTGTTTTTACATAGATTTTTAACCTCGTTTCATTTTTAAACTGAGTTTTCAAATAAATGAACTTTAATAGGTACTTCTTTTTAATTTGATAGGTATTCATATGTGCGCGCCATTTTGTTTTTTGGCATTTAGTAATTTCCTCGATGAAGTGGGATGAAATTATTATTTTTTATTGTTTTGAGGTCGATTTTAAACCTCATTACATTTTTAAACTGAGTTTTTGCATAAATAAATTTTAATAGGTACATCTTTTTAATTTGCCATTTGTGACGTGCGTGCCATTTTCCTTTTTTGAGTTTAAAATTTCCTCGATGAGGTGGGATGAAAAGTTACGTGTTGCACTCGAGTGCAAAGATTTTTCACCTTGTGCTCTTTTGATTCCCTCGCTATCGCTCAGGATTCTAATTATTGAAACACTCGCTACGCTCGTGTTTCAATTTTAGAATCCTTCGCTTGCTCGGTCATCAAAATTGAGCCCGCGGTTAAAAAGCAACTTTGCACTCTTGAATAACAAATAACTATTATCCACGTTCGAACTGTCGCACTCGACGATTGCATGGACTGACATAAGCACTTTACCACCTGTCAACACATTTTTTTGGATATTAATGTTTCTGTATGAAGATGATAAGTTATTGATGTCGTTTTCCGGAACAAAATAATACATTACGCTGAAACAAATTGCGAGAATATCTATACGACTAAATATCTAGAATCTATGATGTTGAATAATAAAATAGTGCTATAGCTGAAAATAAGATCATTATCTACATCAAAATATGAATTGATACAAAATTGAGAGAAAATATTTCCAGAATATTATTTGTTCCTATAATATTTTTTCTATTACACATTAATTTAGAAGCACGGAATGACACTATAAATTATAACGCTGGCATTCTCACTTTGAAACGGTATTTTGCAACCAAAATACTTGACGCGACGAAAAAAGTCACTTGGTCTAAATATAATACGTCTGGACGAGAGAGCGGGCGTTTAACGGAATATGAACTGCAGCTGAATAGTTTATGAATGAAAAATCGTTCTTATGTAAGACTTTTCTCAGAGTGTACCAGTGTACCAATGTGGAAGTTATGACGATGAGTGATGTTTTATGAAAGTTTTATTTTAATTAATTGTAGAATTTAGTATTTTAATAAACGTGCATATCAGTGAATTAATACTTACGTGCAGGTGTGCATTAGGAGATACCTGCTACTTTCAAAGACCTATTTGGAGCTGAAGTACTTAAGTCATGTCACAACGTCTGATGAAAACCTTAAGCAGATTTACAATAATAACCATAGTTCAATATTTACTTTAAGTGTCCCACCTGATGATCCTTTCCGTAGTAAAGATTAAAATTCTGACTCAGTGTTCCGCAGAACAGGATGGTCACCGGTCATTACTCAGAGACAAAATACATACTGGTTAGTTTCTGTCTATTTTAAGGTTTAATTTGATTTATTGTCTTCTACTTTACCTTAGTCATTTGCAATCTCGAATAATATTTGACTTTCGTTTCTAGTACCTACCACTAGATATAGCTGCTGTATAGTTGAGTCACCTACGTTTTCATGTCTTCTACAAATTCTTTATTACTCATTCATGAAATGCTCTATTCATTTCATCTGTTCTTTTGAATGCTAGCTTATTGTCAATGATATTGATAGCTGGCGGTTTCTATTCTATATATATATATTTTTTTATCTGTAATATCACTGAATTGTGACATCCTACACCACGTTTGATAGGAAAACTGTATGTATCATCAAACTTGTCTTCTGTTAGGTGCCTACTTGAATTATCTTTCTCCATCTGATATTATATTGCAAATCAATTTCAATTATTATATTGCAAATCAATTCTTAGCTTGTCCTCATGGATACTTAGCTTTTTATTTTGTTTTATTTTGAAACTCGTGTACAACTATTTTTTACTACTACAATTTTTGCGTAAGCTCGCTGTGCGTGAGTCACAAGTAAACATGACACATTTTCTTGTTGCTCGTGCATTTCATATCGAAAATGCTTAAAGTCATAAATGTTTTAGTAAATCTTAATAATGACCACCTGTTTTGCTGATGGACAGATAAAATATCTAACAGAAGCTAAGTCATAACCAAGGAACAATTATTCTTCAGTTACACTGATCGTTTAAAAGACCTCGGTCAAAGGAATAAATATTACATCAGTTTCTTGTCTTTGTTTACGAAAATATGTTCCAATAATCTTGTTAAAACTATATTTTCGATCAGCAGCCTCATCTCCATTACTATCTAAGCAACAATTATGAACATTCGTAGTAATTACTTCTGATATCTTGTCCATTCCTTCAGGCATGAAGGAGTTTGTTGCATTATCACCTGTTAGTCCAAACATGTTATGGTAAATGACAAGTATAACGGTACTATATTCACCATAGGCAAGAGCAGGTGCAATTGTATCTTATTCATTAGCAGTACCGATAAATTTCTTGATAGTGCCCTCAGTAATTTAATCGTGTTTTATTTTATTGTTAGTTTTTATAGTACAGATGTCTGCGAGTATTGTGCAATGTTCTTTGTTGTTGTTGCTTTGTACTTTTTAGTGTGCACTTGTTACAAGTTCTGCGGTTTTTATTTATTAGTGTTGTCTCTATTTGCATATTGATTAGCAATTATTAAGTTCATTATATTGGAAACGGTCTAATGGCACAATAACTTTAAGTATGAACTGAAATAAAATATGAGAATTTGGCTGACAACGAAATAGGTACCTTAAAGCTGAAATTCAGCCCCTTTATTTTGGGTTGTAAAGTTTACATATCATATCTTCATTAGTCTCGGATTTAAAAAATCTCAATTTTAGTCTTACAAATAATCGAGTAACAGCAACTATCTATTACTTCGGTCACAATATTTATCAATTTCGCAAACAGTAATTCACTTTCAGAAAACTTTTTACGAATCTCTATCGTGATTTATGAGAGCAATACTGCACTTCCATATTTTTATACACATCTAGCATTAGAAGGCTTAGTAATGGTCCATTTGTATCAGTTTCGATGCCAACACTTTTATGCTCGCACTAACTTATATTGAATCGGTTTTGACGGTCGCTAAGTGATCAAGAGGGATTTAAAAGTAAGATAGTTCTTCGTAAAGAAAATCCTTTTTATTATAGTGTTCTATATTTTTATGTAATAAACACGCACCTAAAATATGAGGCGAAGGCAAAGTACCTAACATTTTAACACAAAATGAATTTGTTATTTTCAAAGCATGTAAGTGTCCGTATTTTTACATAATCTCTACCCACTGACCTTGCACTAAGAGCTATAGAGCTGTCACCAACCCATTAATTCGGCTCATTTATTTAATACTTACCTACTTGCGTATAAAAATCTATTACTATTTAGTGGCGACACCGCTACCCCAAAACGATTTACAAAATCGTAAATTAGAGTTTCGAGTCAATTCGAAAACATAACAGACCGTATATTATATAGGTAAGAGAAGCAGTGTGAGTAATATATTTACGAGGGCTATAAAGACTGGGCAACACCGCGTGTATGAATCAATTCTCGTAATATAATAATAGAAATAAGAAATAGAAAATATTGTTACCTACGAAAATCATTGGCAGCGTCTATAGAAAATTGTTATGAAAATACACGAGCTTTGCTTTGAATCGTAAGAAAATCGGGTGATTAGATTTTAGGGGAAACGTTTATTTAAATAAATAGACATTAGTGCGTAGTTTAGGTTTGAAATTGACCTACTATTGTTTTCTAATGTATGAAATTTATTTTTTTGATATGCCTAATTCGCCTCATCTTAAAACAGAACGTGCCAAACCTAAGAATCGTAAATTTCCGAATTGCAATGTTTTATTTACAACACGCTGGTTCTGGCGCCGACTTTTTGACAGTCGGCCTCTTTGCCGATTTCAAACTGTCAGAATCTAATTACCAAACTTACGATATCATTTTACTTCCACAGTAACCTTATTCTTACGAAAATAAAGCTCATTTTTATTTAATTTCGTTGATAGATTTTGTGAAGAATATTATGGTTTTTGCTGCCCATTCTTTATAGTAGCTTCGGTCCTTTTTTTACCAAAATGGGGTGTTGGGGTCAGTGAAAAGACGGCGCCACGGCTCTTTAAGATTGATGACCTGTTTCGGTTCGACTCCTGGGTATATATTGAAAACTAATTATAATTTCGATTGTTATGTCTCAACTTTATTGCTGAGAACGCTACGTCGTTTGGTAGGATGGTAAAAGGATATTTTCGTTGCGGTTAGCATTTGACTGCTAATCCTTTAAGCCTGTCTAAAATTAAAACGAATTCAGATAAATTTAATTAAGTATGTATTACGGACGATATCAGTGGGTATAGAGATCTTCATGAAGGTAAAGGAACATGATTAGGTATCTCGCTAATTTTCCCGAAACTTTCAGCAAGAAACAAAGCTATATATTAACAAACAAATGTCGCAACTTTTGAAACTGGCAAAAACAGAAAACAAATAACAGTGTTCGCCATTTAAGAACAACCGCGCGTACGCAACTACGACGCAACCCGTTCCCTCTGCGGCGCCTTAGCGGCTCAACAAAGACTCCTCGGTATTTATGTAAATGGCTGAATTCCGAAAATGCCAGCAACCATCGGCCAAAAACAATGTGACTTGGCAAAAAACCGTGGGAGGGGAAAGTTTGCTTTTTCGGGTTGTGACGCTTTCGCACTTGGACTGTGTTGTCACCTTATGTACTTACTTGATTAAGTGAAGGCACTTCTTTGCCTTTGAGTGCAATTATGTACTAAGCCCCTTGCAGAAAGCAGAAGCTTCAGTACCAAAAATTATATAGCACAGAAATACAATTATAACATTTGCGTTACACCAAAACAACGTAAACCCCGAAAGCATGTTTTTTGGGCAAATTCTATATTCTCTAATCTGAATTTCGAAGCACATTTTTGTATTAAGCTCATAACTTGATATCTTTATCACCTTATAAAAAATTTGAACAGCACCTTATAATAAAACGCTAGCCCTTATGCACTAAAAAGTCACTGTCATGTTTTAGTTTGGCGAGTTTGTGCTCAGGCGCCTCCGGCAAGGACTAACGGAATGCTTTTTGCCCAACTAACAGTATCTCAATTTTATCCATTGCTTTTTATCCGTTTTATTTTGTCTGAAGTCCGATCCCTGGCTTTGATTTAGGGATTCCGCGATAAAGATAAACGATTTTATTGTGTTCGCTTTTTATTATTTTTTCGACGCATTTAGTGTCAATAATTGGATGTGAAGTCGGTGTCTCTATAAAGATAAAGATTTGATTTATGTTTTGTCAACTATTTGTTAATGTGAGTGGTACCTAATATATTTTTGCGTCGCTTATGTTTTTATCAATTACGAGAAGTAAGCCAATAATGGAAAGTGAACTGGCCATTATTGACATAAAGGAAAAGTAGTGCAATATTGCAAAACTAATTAACTTAAATCCAATTAATTGAAACTGGACAAGACATACAAAACAGACATAATGAACCTAGACTTACTGGACCGTAAAAACTGCCTGCATTTTTTGTGACATCAGGAACTTAGGATCAGGCATGCAACAATGGTAAGTATAGTGTCAAGGTTCCCACCCACTGGTATCGTCATCTCGTCACCATGCAGTATTGAGGCCACGCCACACTATTTTGAATGAGATATTTAAATAAAACGTGTCATGTTTTCACCACTTTCCGCTGTTTCACAATAGCGAGCTTTATTATGTTTATTGAAGGTTTTCATAAGAATCGTTGAATTCACTTTCAGTGGTGCTTTCTGGTTGAATGTTTATAGTTAAAACATTACTTTATTGTGTTTTTTTATTATTTGAATTTTGATGAGACCTAGGAACTTGCCAATTTTTTGCCATAACGTCAAAGCTTTGAATTGTCTGCGATTGACGAAAATAGTCAATTTTATTTGATTTCGTCTGCTTCCCAAATGACATCCGACAGTATTCACTGCCAAGTCTTTTTCTGGTTTGAGAAAAACCAATTACTGCACTGAAATACTAAAATACCTACATTTAGTGACTAATGAGACAGACACCTTCGATTGACTGACGATGAGATGAGGTGACGAAAACCATTTCTTTGATGACTAAATAAAAATAAGGAATACATAGAGTTGTAATAAAAAGAAAATCCCATACCAGAATCAAAAGTTCACCGACTCAACAAGAGCTTATTTAACACAAAAACTAAAAGCAAGTAAAAGTGAAAACCATTTAGCTTTAAATACATTTCTTACTAAAACTTCAAAACCGTCCATTTACCGTTCGCCAAGAAAAAAGTAAAATGCCATTATCCTTTAGTTTAGCAATTATTTGCTAATTCACCATACTGATGGAAAGTTCAAAAAATCGGCCTCACAGGCTGTTTCGTCGTGCCGGCATCTCCCACGGCCGAATCGATAGCAATCGCCTTAATTACCGACCGATTAAGGCCGATTATGGCTTCCCCAGTAAAAAGTTCACGAAACTGTTTAATTAGACCTCTCCAATGTCCTCAAATGCATTCGAATAAAAACCTTTGTTAGGATTAAGAATTGCGACTGCTTTTCTTGAAAGTTAAAGAGGACGGTTTGCATGTTGTAGTATGTATGTTTTTATTGCCTTGATGCATTGTTGATTGCCTTTTTAGTTTAAATTAGCATAGCAGCTCAATAGCCATTAGTATTCAGTCGATGTCCATATCTCCCTTAGAAAACTTGATGATAGTTATATGACAATAACATTTACTGCACTTGTTAATCCAACCTATGTACCTTCAAGGAGAAAGAAGCGTAACTGTCTTCAGCAATAATCACCTGACTAAGACTTGCATATGACTGACAAGGTATACCTGTACCGTACTGTTTTGTAAGCCATCCACGTTACTATTGATCATTAAGTGGCGCCGAAGTACCTATCTAGGGTTGATACTCTTTAACTCCTACTATGGTACTTATAGTATCATCAAATTAAGTGACCAAGATTTCGAAGATGAACATTCCGATTTAAATAAATATATGTATATTTTTCTGATTAATTTATAGGCATTAAATTGTTTAATAAATTGGTCTAACTTTCCATTAGGTATGTCATGCAAGCTTGAAGCTAGCTCCACATAGCCTCGTCATTTGCATCACTATGCCAACACACCTCTAATTACAGTAATAGCTGCCATGTTCACCTTTTAACCTACTTGTTGCCGTCTCTGGATTCCAATGCATTGTCACCAGCTCTCATTTGTATTCTGTCCGTCCTTTCATCACAGACCGCTGTGGTCTCAAGTGTTTCTATCTGCTCTCCTTTTTCTTTATTAAGTTCTTCTATATCACCATCCCCTTCTTTATAATATGCCCAATCCATGTGGAAAACAAATACATTCGTTTCAGTATTGTGATCAAATTCTGTTTAAACATCACCATGTCTGAAATAATTGTGGGATGTTTGTATTGGGAATGTTTCGGTTTTTTGATTAACACCGACTACTTATTATGTTTGCCGGTATGCATATTTGGGTTTCTTTACAAGCATATTGTTTATTTGTTCAATTGGTTGCTCTGAATTCCTTGAATGCGATGACATCTGTATTAATAAGTACGTCATTAAATACATGTGCATATTTAGTGTACCTACCTAGTATTGATAACCAAAAAGGAGTTTTTCCGAATTTAAAAAACAATTTAAATCATCTTGTAAAAAATGGCGATCGGTAATCTGACAATAACAAAGCAGTGAGTAATCAAATCTCGAATCTGACGGTGGTCGCACAAATAACCACTGTCGTTACACCAGTGAGAATCGCTTTACACAGTTTATGTATCGCTGTATGTCTGCGGCGCATCTAATTCGCGTAAATTAGGACACGTTGTAAAACTAAAACATGTTATTTATAACCCAGGCGAAGCTTCCAAAATTTCAATAGCTGTTTACAGGCAGTATTTGTTTAATTCAATCGATTGATTCAAAAGGATTTAGGTTCTCATTATGCTGCACTTCCATCCCTATTGTTTTGTCGTACATCCACATTTACGTCATACTTAATGTATTTTAGACAGTAAAAATTTTAGGTCGTCCTTGTATTTTCTCAAGAATTAAATCACCCTAAATGCCGTAGACCTTAAATATTTACAGTGGTGCCTATGGTCTTAACACGAAGGCTTAGGTAAAGTTCAGCCTAAATTCATTAATATTCCTATTACTGTATCAGACGAATCAGCAATTCATGTCGTCCTCAAATGATTGCAGACTACTACATCGAAATCAATCGGTCATTAGCCGGGGAAAGGCAGGTGTCTCATGCTATCACCATGATTGGCCCCATCCTGTCCTCTGCATAGCAACCTACCGTGACCTCTAAGCAGAGTCATCGAACCTTAAAATATTTCCTAAAACGGTTAACGTCCCGATGGGTAGCCAATTACTAGGGTGCGAATGGACTCTGCATTAGAGATACCATAATTTGGGGTGAATATGGATTCTTAGGATTCGGGAGTCAAAGAAATATATTTTTGCTTTGGAGAATTCTTGAGCGCAAGAGCTCGTTGAGCTGAAGATATAGAAAGGCAAGGACTCTTGTCTTGTATTTAATGAACGTAGTTGGCCTAAAAGTTGATAATTGTGCAATAGAGACGATAACATTTTTTTTTTGTTAAATGTTTTAAATTCTACACTTCTGCGATCTACTTGAGAAACATTCCAAGAGTGGTTTTTAGTGGTTAATGAAACGAAAGTATCAAGTAGACACTAGATTTTTTGTACCTGAATTATGTATTTCAAAATTCCTGCTTATTCCTAAACGTGTGGAGACCCTAAATACTGCAGCTGAATATCACGCAATCTCAATCTATTCACAATAAAATTGCAGGAATCCTCAAAAATTATTCGAAAATTCGCTACCACGCGTGCCCTATAAATATTTAAATTGTAAACCGCCTTAAGCTGGTATTGTTCTTGAATTTAAACCATTCTGATAGCCTGATGATTTCGTACGAAATTTTATACGGTTATAATGATGATAATTTGTTTAATGTCGTCTTTCGTTTTACTTTCAAGTAAATGTTTTGAGTAAGAATTAATTTTGATTAAAAAAAACTAAAAATCTCGGTATTAGTCTGGAATCTTTTGATTAAGGTATTGTTCGTGAGACAATTTTGTGATTTGTGTTAAAGTATTTGAACCTTAATCATAGCTTGAGTTGGACTAGACTTATAAAAATAGATAGGGATTCTATGTAAATATCTATGCCTTTATATTTAGATTTTGGTTAATTTTGACTCCCTAAGCTAGCTCTATAAATTCTTAGAGATATTTTTCTTCTTTTTATTTCCGTACCTATTTGACAAAACTGAGCACTTTATTTATGTATATCAGTCTCTAAATATCTAAACATAAGAGAAATGCAACAAAAATAAGGAAAAACGCAAGTTAAAATGAAATGTACAAAAAACAACAATAAATGGATACTTTTACTGTCCTCGGCCGGGATGGGATACGGACTCGCTTATCGTAACTCCGGACCATGTGGGGATGAACAAAAGATTGTATTTATTTGCCGACTGTAGGCTGCGCGCTCGATTCTAGTGCGACGTTTGGATTTAACCGTTGATACTGAAATCTGAACATTAATATTATTATTTTGAAAAACGCCTTTGAATGATGTACATACATATTTAAATTGACACCCATGTTTTTTTTATGTAGCACCACAAAGAATTGTTTAATGAAATACTTACGATCGTAACATTTGATTACGGCAATGATCTACATTCAACGGTATCTAAATGGAATAATTTATGAGTACCTGTCCTCTATTTATGATATGTATAAAAATCTGCCTACATAGGAAGGTCTGTCTTACGAGTAATAAAGCAACCAACTTTAGCCTGGCTAAAGAAAGCGTTGAGTGCCCAATATTTTTCTACAGAGTACAAATTATATCACCATCTAAAATGTTTTAAAGGGCGCACTCTAAAGCAACGCGCGTCGCGTCGTCTGCGCAAGCAGTCGTCATTTAAAAACAATTCTGCGGGGTTGCCTCTCCGGTGTAACTGTATATGGAGTTGCTACGCCAAACTGGGCGCTAACGAAAAAACCAGGCGCTCAAGTCAAAAGGAAACCCGATTGTGGTAAAAAACGAAGTCATCGCCGCCGCCGTAGCGTAGTAGAATGCCTCCCCTCTCCGCGCGTCGCGCATGCGTACTACGTGCTTTTTTCACCCGCGCCGACGCAGCGTAAACAAACCGATCGCAACTGCGTTTGTCGTGCGGTTTGAGGTTTTTATTTAAATGTTTAGGATTAGTAATAAGATGATTTTCTTTCTGAATACCTTATGTACCTCTTAATTATGTGTTTTGAATGCATGTTTTATTCCATGAATAACACAGTTAGGTATATCTACTTTTTCCATACAGTTAAACTGTTGACCTATTCCAGCCATTGGTGAAGTAAGAGCTCCAGAACAACCTCGTATATTTAATGCTGATTCGACTGCGTCGTTAGATTACATGCTCATCTCTGCCCTTTCACTAATATATGCCGACGACCATCACAGCCACAGGCCACTGGCAAAATTAATAGGGTTGCGAATTTGCCAACTTTTAAACACTTTTTTTATAACTTGTTGACATTTTTTTATCGTGGGTGTGAAAGCGTATTGACCTTTTTATACTTTTTATTTTGAAAAACAAAACTAAATCCTTATAATTACGGAGATAAATAAGTGGCTAATTTGGGTTCCTGAGTTGGTACCCATTGTTTTGTCTGGTTTTATTTTTCTCCATACAAGTAAACAATTTGGAAGAGCAAAAGAAGATAATATTTTCTTTAAGTATTCAGAAGGATCCAAGAAAATATTGGCATATCCATGACCAAATGCAGAAAACATTACCTCTTCATTCACCTAAAAATAAAAAGCTATGCGACTTTTAGATTTTATTTATAGATACACATAGGTAACACAACTTAGCATCTACTTAAAAGTCCAGGAAAACCCAGGTAGAATTACAAGAGCAGGCGACAAAAAATCTGGCTCATTCACTACGAGAAAAATTACAGCGTGCATCTTCGCGTTTCAAGGAAAACCTGTGACTCAGAACAACGTATTTTATTGTTGAGATCGTTACGTTAAAATTTATGCATACGACTTACGCAGCTCGTGTCATTTGGGACCTGCCTATAGTGCGTGAACTATTTTAAAATGTAAAAAATTGGAACGCCACTCGGTCAGCAATCGGTCACTGTAATTACGTGCTCGGAAGAGAATTCGTTGATTTGTTGAGAAATCTTCGAATGTAGCTCTTGGAAGCATAATTTCTTTAATATAAATAAAGATGTTATAATGAAATCAATGAATGTTGCCCAATCTATCCGCAATAGATAATGTCGCATTAACGAATATTTATCTGTTATTTTCATAAAGACAAAAATAGGATGCTAGATGTTTTGAAAGTCAGTAGGCACGTAGGCATATAAATCTACCAAGACACTTTAAATTGAGATGGATTTAAAATATTAATGAAAGCCATATATCATGTGAAAACTGTAATAAAAATAGTAGTCTTAATAACCACCTGAATTTTAATGCCCATCCTTCATTTAAAGCTAAATATAAGCATAATGAAAACCAAGCCGCTCCATGATTGAATGATGTTTTTTATTATGGAATTATTACTGAGGCACTTAAATTTTTACGACGAGTCTCCTGATCGACCACCGGCGCATTTAATACGAACGTAACTCGGATCTATCGAAAGGTAACCTTCAATCAAATAAATAGGTGCAAGGCAAATCCTTCAATTGCAATATGGAAATTACATTATGCATCCACTTTTGATTACGTATTTTAGCATTGGCTTTATTTAGCAAGCAACGCATAATTTTCGTTTAATTATTATTGTTGATTAATTAAATAACCGTAGACAAAGAACATAGGTAGTCTTTGGCTATGGTCCTCACCTATTAGATGTTTTAGTAAAACGATATAGATTGATATTTCAACCTTTAAAGTAGGTAAGTATAACAAACTGTGAATTAGCAATAAAGTGAGCCCTCACACCCGATCATCCCGATGAAGATATAAACACATGTTTTTATGGGGATTGTAACGCAATTTCTCGAAGGAACACACACGATGCCACCACGGTAGTTCGAGATTGCTTTGGATCTATTGGAATACTACCATAGATTAAGTTACTATTTTATCTGTGGTTGTCGCCGTCACTATGACAGGAAGTGTCTGTCTGTCCTCCTCCCTTCTTCCGGTGGTGAGCATTAATAATGGCGTGCGTAGGATCTTTCTATTGTGCAGTAAAATAAGTATAAACGCTAATAAACATTCTGTCTGAATTGATTGGGGCTTTCATTTAACCATTATTTCTAATAGGTTATGGGCCCAGGCCCATAAATTCAGTCAGATGACATAGAATAGCGTAGGAAAGTACCTAATCAACTAGTAAGGTTACGGTCATACACGTGTAAAAGGGTAAAAGGGGTAGGTTTATTTTTCAGCCCGAAAAGAAAAGAAGAAAGCCAAAATAATGACAGCGTCTTGTTCCCATATACCGAAACTGGAAGACAATTTTGAGAATTGGCTCTTTAGAATCGAGATTCTCCTAGATGAAAAGGGATTGAGAAAAGTAATAGAAAGCGGGAACGAGAAGAAAGCAAAAGAGGAAGAGTTCATCAAACAAGACTCGAAAGCACGCAATATAATAATACAAGGAATACCAGATAAGTATCTAGACTATGTTAAAAATGCATCAACCGCATATGACATGATTACCAAGCTCAAGAGTACGTTTCAAAGAAAATCTACACTCAGCAGCTTATGTCTCAAAAGACAACTGATAAACTTGAAGTGCAGTAAGAATCAAAGTGTTCAGGATCATATAAATAAATTCGAAAAATTAGTTCAAGATATCGCCAATCATGGAATTGTCATAGATGAGAAAGAGAAAGTATGTCAATTTTTATTAAGTATCGAACAAGCTTATCAACCCTTAGTCACAGCTCTTGAAATGTCAAACAGTGAATTAACTTTAGATTTTATAAAAAGCAAATTACTGGATGCGGAAATGAAAGAGAAATCTAATCAAGGCGTTATGAGAAAAACCAATGAGTATGTCTTTGAAAGCACTTCTCAAATAAAATGCTATAGTTGTGGAGAACCCAACCATTTTGCTCGAAATTGCCCAAAAAGAAATTTTCATCAGAGAGGCAGAGGAAGCTCCAGATCACGAGGCAGAGGCATAAGGCAGACTAGAAAACAAACTGCAAATATTGGAGAAGAGCATACCACTAACAAGGAAATATCATTTGTAGCAGCGCAGGCCAACTCGGCAGAAAACACACAAAATCACACAAAAGAAGAAATAGAATTTGTGATAGACTCCGGTGCATCACACCATATGATATCGCACAACTTTCAGAAATATATGACAGATATACAGAAGATTCCTCGAATAAATATTAAAGTAGCAGATGGAAATACAATAGGAACAACTCTGAAAGGAAAATTAAAAGGAATTTCAAAAGAAGGACTAGAAATATCAATTCCAGATTGCCTTATTTTGGAGAAATTGTCTCACAACCTATTGTCAGTGAGAAAACTTAATGAAAAAGGTTTACAAGTCACGTTTAGAAAAGAAACAGCATTAATAAGCAAAGGTAACATACATGTGCAAGGGCAAAGCAATGGAAAATTATATACAATGAAATTAGATTTGAATGTAAGAAAGACAGTGACAGACAGTGAGACCAAGACACATGCATTAATATCAGAAGGCGAAAATCTTTGGCACAGAAGATTAGGACATTTAAACTATGGAGGGTTGAGAGTCCTTGGTCTACCATTATCTAAAGTACGATGCAGCATTTGCATGGAGGCCAAAGCTACAAGATGTCCATTCAATGATAATCCTTTGCCAAGAACTAGAAAAATTGGTCAGCTAATATACTGTGATATAGGAGGACCTGTCACTCCCATCACTCATAAAGAAGAAAGATATTACTTAACAATCATAGATGACTACTCCCATTTTCTTGAAGTTCATTTACTACATTCCAAAGACGAAGCAAAATACTACATTATGAATTATATAAAAGTTATGAAGAACAATGGAAATAATGTACAGAGAATACGGACTGACAGAGGAACAGAATTTTTAAATGACGAACTCAAGTCATTTTACGAGGAATATGGCATTAAACAAGAAACATCATGTGCATATACCCCACAACAGGTTTCAGTATGTGAACGCATGAATAGGACACTAGCAGATAAGGTGAGAGCAATGCTTTTGGAAACAAACTTACCTAAATACCTATGGGGTGAAGCTATAAGATGTGCAGCTTATGCTATAAATAGGTCACCTACAAAAGCTCTCAAAGGAGACACACCTGCTAAATTGTGGTATGGCAAAAACAATTTGGATAAACTAAGAGTGTTTGGTGCAAAAGCATGGTGTACCATATTACCAAGACCTAACAAGTTGGAACCCAGAGCAAAATCAGTGAGAATGATAGGATACTGTGGTTCAGGATATAGACTATGGGACCCAAAAACAAATGATATAATTGAATCACGAGATGTACGTTTTGATGAATCAAACTACAAATATGAAGAAAATGAAACAAATACTTACCACTATATAAATGATGAAGAGTCAACAGATATAGAAAATACTCAAGAGACAGAAACTGATCAGAATACAGAGGAAATCAGGGAAAGTACTGAACAAATTATGGAAAACACTCAAGAGACAGAAACTGATCAGAATACAGAGGAAATCAGACAAACAAGAAGACATGTAAAATTACCGGCAAAGTATGATGACTATGATATGTCAAACATAGCATATGCACTAATGTCTGAAGACCCAGTAAGCTATAATGAAGCCATTAAACAAGAAGAATGGAAAGAAGCAATAGAAAAAGAGTTAGAAGCACATAAAAAATTAAAGACATGGGAAGAAAGTGATCTACCAGAAGGACACAAGGCTATCGACACAAAATGGGTATTTCGGACTAAAGCAGACAACACCAAGAAAGCCAGATTAGTCGCAAAAGGTTTTCAGGAGGAAACTACTCAAAATGTATATGCACCAGTGGCAAGAATGACTACAGTAAGGTTATTTTTAAATAAAGCAGTTCAGGAGGAATTACCTATCAAACAGCTTGATATACCTACAGCATTTTTAAACGGAGAATTAAACTCAAACATATATATAAAGTACCCTGAAGGACTACAGAATAAGACAGAAGGAAAAGTTTTAAAGTTAAAGAAAGCTTTATATGGACTGAAAGAAGCTCCACGCTGTTGGAATGAAAAGTTAAGCAAATTCTTAACACAAAATGGACTAAAACAATCTCAAAGTGATTTCTGCTTATATACAGGACAAGATGTTTATATACTTATATTTGTGGACGATATATTAATAATTGGAAATGGACAAAATATTATACAGAAGCTAAAAGAACAATTCCAAGCTAAGCATATGGGAAATATAAATAAATTCTTGGGAATGGAAATAACTAAAACCAAAGATGGAATAAAAATAAAACAAACACAAATTATAGAGAAGATTTTATTGAAGTTTCATATGCAAGACTGTAAAGGATGTAATACACCTATGGAAGTTAACTTAAAAATAAATCAAAATGAAGAAGTATTGAATAACATTCCATATAGAGAACTCATCGGGTCACTCATGTATTTGGCTACAATCAGTCGTCCTGACATAGCCTATGCAACAGGATTCCTTAGTAGATATATGAATCATCCAACTTCAACACTGTGGACAGCCACGAAGAGAATCTTGAGATACCTGAAACAAACAAAGCACAAAGGATTAGTATACAGAAGAGAAACTAATAATACATTACTAGCCTTTTCAGATTCTGATTGGGGAAGTGAACAAATGGATCGTAAGAGCGTCAGTGGAGTTGCAATATTTCATCGAGGCAGCCTGGTCAGCTGGACTTCCAAGAAGCAGACTTCAGTCGCATTGTCGACAGCAGAATCAGAGTATGTTGCAGCAGCTCTATCTGTAAGTGAAATTGTCTACATTAGAGAAGTGTTAAAAGACCTACATTGTGATAAAGACTTGACCTGTTCTTTGTTTATTGACAATCAAAGTACAATTAAAATGATAGAAAGCTATGAAAACAGTAAAAGATCCAAACATATTGATATAAAAGTTCATTTTGTAAAAGATATAGTAAACAAAGGTTTAATAACATTGAAATATGTATGTACTAATGAAAATAAAGCTGATATACTTACCAAATCATTGTCTCAAGTTAAACATAACTATTTTTGTGAAACACTTGGTTTGTACGAAACGTAGATCATAAGACGTTCAAACATTGTTTGTATTTGTTATTAATTTGGCATATTTTGTGTTACTTGGATATTTGTAACATGTTTTAGTAAATATTTTCTTTAAATATGGATGTAAGATAAGAGAGGTTATATTTTTCTGTCAATGTCAAGTTAACCATTTTAGATGTCAAACGTCATAATGACAGATTGTAATGTTGCCATTTCTATTAAAAATAAGGATGTGTTCAATATCAAGTTAATTTTTATTGTTATGTATAAGATTGTAAAAATTTGGACTTGATCTTGAGCGGGGGTATTGGAATACTACCATAGATTAAGTTACTATTTTATCTGTGGTTGTCGCCGTCACTATGACAGGAAGTGTCTGTCTGTCCTCCTCCCTTCTTCCGGTGGTGAGCATTAATAATGGCGTGCGTAGGATCTTTCTATTGTGCAGTAAAATAAGTATAAACGCTAATAAACATTCTGTCTGAATTGATTGGGGCTTTCATTTAACCATTATTTCTAATAGGATCAGTAAAATATAAATTGCTGTCGATATTATTTTATGTGGAAGAAAAAATTAACTGCAAGTAGCATTATAAAGTTGGTACGTTTGTGTTTTGAGACATGTTTTTTGTGTTTTGGGTTTATTTAGTTTAATAAGTTTAGGTACGCACCTAAGTTTAGAATGTAGGTAGGTTGGAAATAAAAGCTAAGTTGTACCTAAGTGTTTGATCTGGGTAAAGTAGGCACAATGTTTAAAATATATAATCTTAGGTACTTACCTACTACATAATTATGGTAGGTAATGCTTACGGTAATAACACTCGAGGTTAGTACCCAATGTTTAATAATTTGATCTATTTGATCTGTGGTAATCTAGCTATACCATTCAATGATATTTACCCAAACACCTATATACAGTTGTTCTTGTAATTCAGTTTTATTAGATAAGTCGTAAAAATGCACATTTATAGTAAATAACCGCTTACTATCAACAAAGAAATACCTAAACACTCAAACTAAGCTGCATCTATTGTGGCTGCAGTTAAAAATAAAAAGCCGTTTATTTTGAAACTGTCGGCCCGTCTGCGCTGTCTTTAATTACCACTGGATATTTATATCGGGCAAGCACACTAACGCTCCTTATTTTCATTGCTGGGTAAACAATTTGTTTTATAGTTTCTTTTGATTCGGATAACATATCAATCTGTAATTAATTTTTGGTTTTATACTTTGTGGTACCTGATTTTAATGCTTGGTTGATGCTGGCTGTGTGAACCGCTAGCGCCATCTGTTTTTCAGCAATAGAAAATGCTAAAGCCTGATTTGAGTGGTCAGGCATCGATTACGATTCCTTTAAATCAGCTATTTCGTTTCATACCTCTTTATTTTCAATCGTGAGTTTTTGGGAAATTTTGAGCGTAGGTATAGTGAGGCTTAATTTATCGATATTACAGACAGATTCTTGTAAATTGTGAAAAGCTGCAAGAAAAGCTTATTGAGCAGAGCATTTTTTATTTCCAAGACTCTTTGTAAGTAATGCTGATTTAATGTAGTGGAACGATCCTACGACCACTGAAAAGTCCGCAATTCGACGAAGTCATGAAAAGCTCAGTGGTCTTGAGGCTTAATCAGCCATCCATCTTCTTATATTGCCAAATGCCTTTCAACTTAGCAATACCAATTAACAGTACCAAAGTCGTAACAGGTAATGAATCTCCGACCTTCGGCTCTTCGCATTATTGGACAATTGTTTGTCATGCGGTCGTCTCCAACTGTTCTGAGTCACTTGGCCGACAGCCAGTTCACCTCACCTGTGATGTTCCAATTCAGTTTCCGTTCAGGATGTGGTCCCTAGCTACTAGACTATTTATATTAGGTGACGATGTATTTGATTAGCCACGGTCTACGCTCGTAGACTCATTTTTTTGTAGGTGTTTTGTTGAGAATGATGTAATCAGCTCCTATGGGTTATGGGATTTTTTTTAACTCGTCATAAAAGTCCTTCTACAAAAAAATGATCTATTTGTCGAATCTCCACAATTAGGTACTTTTCTCACAGATCACGCTACCAATAACTACTTGAACAAATAAGAAAGAGGGGTATTGCTTACGTAATGCCTCTCCAAGAAACGTCCTATTTACTTTGGCAGAGTAAAAATGCCTTCATCTGGCGTAATTGCCACTTTCGTTGATAGAAATGGTGTGAAATCTCCATTCATAAGCCGAAAACTACTGGTTAAAGACCTGTGACGTTGGGACGCAGGGCGTGGGAGGTAGGATTGTCATGAATGTCAATGATCCTCCATTCATATGACTTTATGGCATTCCATTCACTCGTGACGGACATTAGTGAAATACTACGTAGGTAAAGCCAATTCATGGTTGGCGAAATCCGGACTGAATATTCACTTAGTCTGTTAACCACACACACCTCTTTTTTGAAGTGGATATATCAGAATTTTCCTTGGGTCCAGCAAAACTAGGTCTATGCCAGGCACTTGATGCTCAATATACTATGAATCAAGATTGCCATCAATCGTCTTCTACGAAACGTGGTCTTTACAAAACTGATGTAAGAATATTTGAAAATGTGTAACAAGTAAATAAGAAACATTAGGTATACAGTAAAATAGAATGATTGCATCAGATTTAGGCAACAATAATTTGTTAAGGATTTTCAGAAAAACAAAATCTTTGTAGTTTACTATGAAATCAATTTGCAAACATAGGGTTCTGATGGTAACCAAAGAGCTCTATAAAACTACTGTCATAATATGAATGAAATAGTAAGTGGGTGTGAGATTGAATGGATGACGTTACCGTGATGAGCTCATAGGGTAGGAATTACTATGGGGTATTAAGTGCCCCATCCATTTGGTATGTAGGTGGCACTATGGCGACAGATATGCCCTGATTATGTGGCTACTTAGCTCTGAAGTATCTAGAACAATATTTCTTTAGTCTCTTGAATTTTTCTGATCCTATTTATCAATATTGAGACGATTTTTTTTTACACAAAGTCATTGAAGACCTATCTATATCTTTTTTATTATAAGCCGCTGCCTAGACTGAATTTAATTGAAGTTTTGTGCGAACACACGCATGCAGCTGTTACCGAACTATACGTAACGCGGCGCAGTGCCAAATGTGAACGTTTGGTCAAAATGTTACAATATGATGTCTTATAAAGATCTCATCGGGCGCCTGGAAGTCGATCTCACATAAAAATATATGTCCAACATAAAAATGTGCCTGAGCTTTCGCAATCCTATCTATTCCCACCAGACATTAAGGATGACACATCCTAAAGAAATAGTTAATGATTTACTACTAAAGCTTTAGTTTTTTCGCTTTACTCACTGAAACGCAGCCAATTTTTTTCCATCGTCCGTGGATGGGATGCTGTCCAAACGAGTGAGTCCCGTTTAGATAATACGAGTTTATTTCGGTTCTTACATATGTTACTCGTCACACAAAATAATAAGGCCATTGGCCTAATGACAGCAGCTTATTTTTAGTTTGGGACTTTTGAAGGCGACTTGCTTAAGTATCAAGATAGAGATTTTCCAATTTCCTTTTGATGCTGTTGCGATTTGCAGACGCCAATCGTCACATCGCGATTGAATATAGGGTACCGGACTACTGGGAACTGGATTAATGACGCGACGGACGTATAAAAATTGGATTCGCCATTTCAATTTCGATTCAGTTAGTCACACGTTTTCAGGAATAACACTAAAAGCGACCTAAAATATAAATATTTACCTAGTTATACGTTCTCAGAGTTCTAGATATTGAATCTGCCTGTCTTCAGTTACATGGCACTACTTGTCAGAATATTAACGAGTTAACATATTTAAAAGCTTCCCAACTGATATTCTATCCTTGTACCCAGGTAGCCCAGCTCGCGTGGAACCAATGCAGTCGGTGAGGACAACACGCGGCAACCGGGTGCGACTAGAGTGCAAGGCAAGCGCACGGCCACCCCCTCGCATCTCATGGTATAAGGACGGGAAACCCGTCGCCGATATCGCGTTAAGAAGATTCCGGGTGCAGAATTTCAGGTGAGATATCAGCTCTCTTGAAAATTAATTTATCAAAGAACTATCCAAGACATCTTTATTCCTGGTATTCAAAGTCTTGTGGGTATTTTGAAGTGCGACATTGAGATTAATACGCTAAGATTCTCCTTATTACATTCCTAATGATCGCCATTAATAATAAATAAACACAAATTAAATCACCAAGTATCTATCTTCTAAACAGCTACCGTAATGACCCAGTTGACTTCAAGCAATGTTGATCTTGATCCAAAATGAGAGCATGTTTGTGTACTAGAGAGGTACTACTCCAGTTAAATAGTAACAATGTTGTCTGCAAACAAATGAGGCATGCACTCATATGGTCCTAACATTAAGTGCAACGATTACTGCACTAATCGCAACTGCAGACAGCTGTCATTGACCGACCTGAAAGTGCGTCTCCAAATACTATTGCTGCCGAGTCAAGCAAAACTAAACCTTAACTTTAAGTTATAGAAGTTTTTGTAATACATTCAACGGTCAAAATGGAAGTATAGAGTAATTATTATGATTGAGCGTCGCGAACAATTTCATGGATCGTTAGACATTCTGATGATGGTTTAGATATTTTGCACAAGAGAACTGTTTACGGAATTAATGTGTTGTCTTAGATTATTTTTATGGTTTTGTATTAGGGACATGGAATACATTTTTATTGTAGTGCTACATGTCATTAACTGGCCCGTATTGTTTCCGATAGTTTTTACTACATGTGAGACCCGCTATCTTAACACGACGTATTCTTTGTGTGATCTTTGACTAAAGTCATTAATCATCACCCTCTGTGGCAAATTTCAGGAGGCGCTCGGTATTAGTGATAAGGCACGCGCGCAGTGAAGACTCCGCAGCGTACGAATGCAGGGCGCAGGGCGCGGTGGGGCCACCGGCCATCGCTAGCGCTAACGTCAGCGTTCTACCTCCAGTCACAGCCGCGCCTGATGACTCGAGTGAGTATCTGCCTTTATATCTAATCTACTCTGATATTGTTTGCCCTTACATTGGAAAGAGTTTTGGCAAAAGGCATCGGCTTAAATCCAATTTGGAGTTAGGTGGACGGTTGGATAAGGTTCCACAAAGGTCCTATTCTAGGACCAACTATATTGATTACAGCTTTATAACATATTCAGCAACTATAAGGTAAATATGAGCTAATTTGTATCCATCTAAGCTGTTCAAATAATGACTATTCGCATTGAACTTGATCTGATCTGAATAGCCATATTGCCCAGATTCAACAGTGCCGATACGTAAACAAAGGAACACAACAAACCATGTCACATTGTTTACCGATGCTCGTACCGTTGTACTGGGAACACTTGGGAAACTTACTGCTTCTTCCGCGAATGTCGTTCAAACAATGTCTGTATATATACAGGCCAATAGGGTGATCGGTTACATTGTATAATGAGTTTGTTGTATCATTCGTTTTTGTATCGGTGTTCTTAGTCCCCAGGCCGGCGAACAAATTTTTTTTTGATACATATACATTTAAGACTTTGTGAGTGCCTTCCTTACGATGAGTCCGACAAACTTTTCGAATGCGCAAATTTTGGTGCCGCTGCGTTTTTTAATGCTTGACTCCTGAAATTGTCGATATGACGTCACTATGGCTCTTCGTACATACACGTTTCATCTTTTGAGATTCGTTTAATAAAGTTAACTAGAGAATGGTGGTCAACTTGTCCGATAAAGATCGTGCTGCGTTTGGAGTGTCCACCATCCTGAAAATGTCGGTATGACGTCACTACGACTCTTCGTACATACCTGTTTCATTTTTTGAGATTTGTTTAATAAAGTTAACTAGAAAATTGTGGTAAGCTTGTCCGACAAAGATCATGCTGCATATGGAGTGTCCACCGTCCGGAAAATATAGATATATTTTAAGATTTGGTATAAAGTACTGACAATTGGTGTGAAGTATGTTAATAGTAAATGTTGCATTTAGAAAGTCGTTTCGAATGATATATGTATCATTACTACAGGAGGGATTTATTAACTTGAAAACACCTATCGATAAAATAATCTTATATAAGCTCTAGCTTCTGAAATACTAACAATTCGCCGAAGTTTTTTTAATATGAAATGTTGCATTTAAAAACGTCTTTTGAATGATGTATAACTCATTAATAGAGATGGGATTTATTTAATTGAAAACATCTATCAATAATTATAATTTTAAATAAGCTCTAGCTTCTAAACTACTAACAATTTGTCGGAAGTATGTTAACACGAAATGTTTCATTTGGAAAGGTTTTTCAAATAATATATAATTTGTTACTAAAGAAGTAATGGATTAGCTTGACAGAACCTACCGATAATATATTCTTAGAAAAGCTCTAGCTTTTAAAGTACTAACAATTTGTCGGAGTTATGCTAATACAACCTTGCGCTTAAAAAGATCTTTTGATTGAAATATGGCTCATAACTTTAAGTGAGATGTTATTCCTTAACACAATGTAAAGTATCAATAATATGCCTTAGGTCAGTTATGTCTTCCAAAATACTAAGAATCGGTAAGTGGTATGTTAAGACGGAATATAGCGCTTAAAAAGATCTTTCGATTGACATATGGTTCATACCTAGAGGTGGGACATTATTCCCTAACATAGTAAAACCTATCGATAATACGCCTTATTTGGGCTATATCTTCTAAAATACTAAGAATTGATAAGTGGTATGTTGAGACAAAATGTTGCACTTAAAAAGACCTTTTGATTGATATATAGTCCATTAATAGATGTGGGATATTATTCCTTAACATAATATAAACTATCAACAATACGTCTTAGTCAGGCTACTTTTTCTAAAATAGTAATTAAAATTGGTAAGTAGTATGCCAATTTAATATACTTAAATAATGCACGTGAATATTTAAGTCAGAAATTGACAAAAAGAATAAACTTCTTCCAATTGTAATATTTTTTTCTCATTTTCTTGTCGAACTGACTATTTGACTCACTACATTTGTCGGACAAGTGGATATTTGCAATAAGAATAGTATTATCTATCATTGTTGTATTTGTCCGACATGTATGTATGGGGAGACACAGTGACGTCATATCGACATGTTTCGGATGGTGGACACTCCAAACGCAGCATGATCTTTATCGGACAAGTTGACCACAATATTCTAGTTAACTTTATTAAACAAACCTCAAAAAATGAAACGTGTATGTACGAAGAGTCGTAGTGACGTCATACCGACATTTTCAGGATGGTGGACACTTCAAACGCAGCACGATCTTTATCGGACAAGTTGACCACCATTCTCTAGTTAACTTTATTAAACGAATCTCAAAAAATGAAACGTGTATGTACGAAGAGCCATAGTGACGTCATATCGACAATTTCAGGAATCAAGCATTAAAAAACGCAGCGGCACCAAAATTTGCGCATTCGAAAAGTTTGTCGGACTCATCGTAAGGAAGGCACTCACAAAGTCTTAAATGTATATGTATCAAAAAAAAATTTGTTCGCCGGCCTGGGGACTATCTGTTATGGGCCAGGCGAATGATTTTGTTGGATCTATCAATAGTTGGTGGTATCGGTGTTTGTAACCCTTGACCATTTATTTTCTTACACTTTACATAGGCAACTGTTGCGTTATGTAAATGTGAATAAATTACGATTTTTAACTTTATTACACGTTATTTACAGCGACGTTGGGCTCGCCATGTCCGATGCCCGATCCGTCGTCGTACTGCCTCAATGGAGGCACATGTTTGTTCTTCGAAATCGTTCAAGAACAAGCTTGCAAGTGAGTATCAAACCTTTGAACCTCTTCTATTTTTAAGTTGTAGCGGAAAGTTGATCAGTTATGAGTAATTGAGTAACTTTATTCCACGGCCACAGAAGAGAATAGGCTCTCACCAGTTCAATTCAGTTTTAAAGGCTCCAAGTTTGTAAGATTGATTTTATTCTTTTCAGATGTCCGGAAGGCTTCAACGGGCAGCGTTGCGAGAATAAGGATATATCGAACAGAAGTAGTATGTCCCATTCCTACACATGTAAACTGGGCCTCTCGATCACATACTACTGTTAGCCAGCGAAGCGCAGGCGCATAACCCACCTCGTTCCAATTTTAAATTTTTAGCTCACGACTTTCCGACGCACTCGGCTGGACTGTAAAAACTTTTACGTTTTACGAGACAGATATTTGCATCTATTTGTAGATTTACATTAGTTTTTTTCAAAATTATCAATGTTTAATACATTTGTATACGTTTTATAATTTATGCTAACGGTATCACGTGGTAGGTACTTTAATTTGGAATGCAATATTTATTAAGATTTTTATAATGCAAACTTTTTAGTTTTCATGGCCCAAGCCCAGTGTTTCCATTGCGTGCGCTTGTAGGAAAAAATACGAGAATTTAATACGAGCTGTCACAATTGTTGCGACAGTTTATGATGCTGGATGCTTAGTTTTTTTAGAAGCCAAACGTGCTAATGGCATTTGTAAATAATAATAAAACACGTTTTTCATGAACTTCGAGTCTGCGAAATTGATTCGACGATTTAACTTATTAATTTTTACTCGATATTATCTATCGCTTTTATGTAGGTATTTTCATTTGAGATCGGTTACTTTTGAACTTCATTGAGCTTTAAATTACTATTAAATTATTTTACTAATAGCCCAGTGAGATTATAAACTTTTAAGTATTTCCATTTTACAGTTCCAACAATTATATCGACTATAATTATAATTGAACTGATTTCTCTAAACATTTCACGGGTTTTATCGATTTTTTTGGTGATAACCGAACAAAGTCTATTGTAAGACTTAACTTTATGTATTATTGCAAATAGTGCTATTTCTTTATCTTTTACTATGAGCGATAACATTTGAAATCTATATTTTCTTCTATTATTGAAGATGTAAATATTTTAAACATTATTTGTAATATTTGCAATTTATTATTTTTATTATTAACTGTAAGGTTTGATAACTAGTAGTATGTAATATTATGATAAAGAGACTTGCAACTTATGTACATATCTATTAGGGTAAGGGTTTTTTTTACAAAAGTATCATTTCTGAAAACAGTATTGCTTACCTACTTGCTATGTATTTGACTTTCCATTACATAATCTTCATTTAGAAATAATGCCATTCCTAAATAACACGAAAGATAATTTAACTACTTAAAAATAATACTTCAAACATTTTTGCAGTACCATACAAATACATGAAAATGCATCTTTAAAGATACTACTATTCTTTGTAGTGGTGGATAATATATCACATAGCAAAATATAGCACCGTGCTATTTATACATAGCATTATAGCAAATGCTATCGTGGCTCACAGTTGTTGCTACTTGCTAAGTTGCTAACTTGCTAATAAAATATCACACGCGTTCTGTCTCTGTCCGTGCGCGTCGTAACTCGCATCATGCACGAATCGCACGCAATCGCAATCGCAGACTAGCAGATAGCAAGACACGGCGCGGCGGCCAGTCGTCGCATGCTTTGCGTTTTCTATCGGTCGGTCGCGCTAAATAGTTGATTTTTGTACATACAATCAATGAAATTTTAAATACGCCTGTAATTGCTTTTCATAACATACCTACCTAGTTTATTTCATAAAACACTTACGCCCGAAATTTATATTTACAAATTATTGATTTATAGCGTAAAATCAATTAAAGACAGTCCTAAGCCTGAAAACTACTGAAAAGTATGAAGGAAAGTTCATTGGTTTTTTACTGTTCCATTTTATAGTAAGAATTCATAAACGCGATGTAATATTCTTAATTTCTTGTATAGCAACTTAGCAAGCAACTACAGCAAACACTACGCTTGCTTTATTCGCACCTACTTAGTGAACCTACGCATAAAATAGCATGCTATAAATATAGCAAGTAAAATAGCATGATAAAAATTTATAGCATTTCGCATATAGCAAGTTATTGCCACATAGCAACTTTGAACACCACTAATTCTTTGTAAAGCATAGCAAGTACAGTAAAAAAGAAATTAAAAGGCAATTCCCATATTTTCACCGGTCCGTTACATCACCTAGTCAGATACCAGTTTTAACTATAGCTAGGTAGTAATAAATAAATTAATTTTTATTTAATTTTATGAGTGTGTCTAATTGGACGTATGGTTGTGGATATAGCGATAACATTGTTTTTATTTCTCTGATTTTTCTAACTCGCTATATGGGACCGAAACTTGCACAATAGTTTTACATAATTCTTGTTGTTTCGTTTTTTCTTTTTCAGTTTGTATAAAGTTCTCTACAAATTAAAGTTCACTATTTATATTATGTAATTAAACTAGAAAAGTGACTATTTATTTTTAATAAAATTTTGAGGATTTTAGGGCATTTATACGTCTCAAATGAAATGGCGTCGTTCGGGAAAATTCGGAACTCCTCAGTAAATATTTACGGCACCAGATAATAAAAGTCAAGTACTTAAAAGCTTTTCAATTGAATAAATACCATTTGGCTGAGCACTTGTATCGTGGATGTCAGTATTTTGTTTGAATGACGTCGTTACATTTTGAACTTGAGTTTTGTATTCTCACAACAAATATTAAGACGCGAACACCATGTTAAGTCAATGTAATGGATATACCAAAACGACAATAAAAGAATGAGTGTTGGAATTAACAGAAAGGCGACAATGTTCTGTTTTTATTTTTATTTGCATTTTCCTTTAATCCTATAAAACCGCGACGGAATGAACATGGAAATTAGAAAAATCTGAAATGGTATGTATATTCGAAATTTATTTTATGTCGTGCACTCGTTTAACACTCCGCACTCATTTTCGATGAATGAAAAAATGTAACCCTTTCTAATTTCAGTACCTATTTCTTTGCTTTTTGTTACATTTTTTCATTTCACTATCCTCAATACCTACTAATGCTTTTTATGTTCGTGGGTACCTACTAATAAACAGGGTAAAGCATGCAGAATGCATGTCTCTTCTATAAACTTACTATTTGTTGTGAGATAACAATAACTTGTAGGTATAATATTGCATGCTAAAAACTTTAATGTAGGAATAAATATCTACAGCATTTTTTTCTGTACACAGGTAAAGGCGAACCACTGTGGTGATGAACGCAACAAATCGAAACGTTACGACTGAAGCGAAATGATATTTTGGCATTTTTATATAAAAAAATATTAATGATAAAAGCATTCCTGCATTATACATCATCGGATGTAGGTATTATGCGATTTTATAATATTATTTTGCCTACGACTATTAAGAGGGCTATCACAAATTTTCGCGAATTTAAACGTTTTATACGAGTTTTGATGCTTTGGATATAGTCACAATAAAAAAACAAAAATAAGATTCAGAAAGTTTGATCATTTATCTTGAAAGTGTATTAAATAAATATTTTAATTTGTCCACGTACATCAGTAAAATCTTTGTCTCTGCAAAGGATGTTTCATAAAATGTTGCTTTTGGGTATCTTTTGATGCTTCGGTACTCCGAGGATATAGCAATTTAACCATTTATAAAAATGTTCAAGATACAACTACATCTTGTACTTGGAAGTGCTTAAATCAATTTATTACAATTCATACAGTATTACACCAAAAATAATTCTATAAAACTGAGAGTTACTGACAATTTTCCGTACGAAACTATATTTTTTATCTATGAAAGTATAATCCAAATTCAAATAAAAAACATTTAATAATTAAGGTGGTATTGTTATAAAGCTTGAAAAAAAAAATTGGTCTATTTAAAAGTAAAACAATATTTTAAAATAATTTTTGTTTGCAATGCAAAAATCAATATAAATCTTGTGACGCGCGGTGTTCAACTTTAGTCAGCGCCAGGCGCTTACCGAGGAGGGACGTATCGCTCGCTGTTGCGCCGCGTAAACTCGCCGGAGTTCGAAAAATATAGCGCAACCTACGCATCTAACACGTTTTGATACTAGTGAGTTTTATTTTATTTATTAGTTATAATGATCTGATTGAAATGTAATATACATAAGTATTAGGCCATGATATTCTTATTCGAAAATGTTATAGATTGGGTTCTCTTTTTTTGATGTTGGTTATAAAGAAATATGTACGTAAATGTCATCGTCGTTAGTTTCGCTGTTGCATAATAATGTAATTGGACTTCTTTGATTCTTGCAGGATAATGAAAGCATATTTAATTCAGACTATCAGACTCAATTGAATACCAGTACAAATAATATGGTAAGTATTTTTTGTCACCCGCAAAAGGTATACGTGACATATTTGTTTTAATAAACTATCTACATTCCTAGTTTTCATTGTTGCAGGAAAATGAAGATACAATACATGGAAGACGAATTATAGATTTTAGTTTTTTTATAAATCAATTACTTATAATTGATAAACATGGTGAAAAGTTTGGTTTTGATTAAATAATTTAAAAATTGTAAACGATTGGAGAGGCCTATGTCCAGCAGTGGACTGCGATAGGCTGATGATGATGATGATGATGATGATGATGAAACGATTACTTGTTTATTGTAACTCAATCGAGCTATTCTAGGTTATAAAATTCATCGGTACAAATAATATTTCATAAACTATAAAACCAATAAACTATTTCGAAAATAAAAGTGGCAAAGTCTCAAGTTTGTTTGTGCCGCGTAGCGGTCCGCAGGTGTGCGTTGCGTATTTCACTAGACGCACACGCGCGCAAGTGCTGCCGGCTATCGTCTAATTTACCTAAACCTGAGCGATTCGATTTTGTAATAGCGCTCTTAAGATGGATAGTAACTAGACACGATTTCCCACTGCCTATAATATCCAGTTTAATTACGTGACTACATAGGTACATAAATATACCGAAACGATGCAAGTCGATACCTACAAATTGTATTCGTAATTAAAGAAAAAAAAGTAATTTTAGTTAACGTCAACTATCACATAACGTATTTAATCTTTTATGTATTTGTCTATGTTGATACTGATTTTTCCGATCAGGAACTCTTACCTTGATAAAAAATGTACCTACTGAATCGGCTTGCAGAGAAAAACCTATAGATACATCCAGTTAATACATAACTGCTTTAGATAAGCTTAATTTTGTACGATATTTAGCTTTAAGTATAATGTGGTGCTTAAGAAAATGTGAGTTTACAAAATTAATTCCATTCTATATTCCTAATATTCGAACTATACTTACAGTAAGGTAGATAGTTAAGAGAATATCTTCGTTTCAATTTCTAAGCACCTGTTGTTTCCACACAAAAATACGCACAATAGGTATAATGGCCGGTTTACATTATTCCAGTCCAGTGATCTAGCGAGCTTCCAGTCCAGTGCTGGGCTGGATCTGTAACGTCTCTATCTCATTCCAGTTATTTAGAAGCCGTTGAAATGTGAACACTACAATGATGGAATGAATAGAGTGGCCGTCTACATTATTCCAGTTGCACTGGATTGATCTTACTGGATTCAAAAGTAGACCGCGAATCCAGTTACTGGACTGGATCGCTAGACTGGAATAATGTAAACCGGCCATAACATTAGGAATTATTTTCTTAAGTTTTTTCTATACACTCCTCAATTATGTATAAGGTAATAAAGTTAGCGCCATCTATTGGGCTATTGAAGGTAATCAACGCAACAGGTGATAGGAAACACAAAACAGAAGACTGACAGAATAGTTAGACACTGTGTGAAATTCTATAAATACCAGTCCAGAAGCTGATATTTTTTTCTAGTTTGTCCCTATGCTCAAACCACTGTGTCACTTACTGACTTCGTTTTTCGTGTACACCTGCCTACTGATTTTTGGACTAAGAATCTCAACGTAATATTTTTAGTTTTTATCTTTTTTTTTAATATTTTACCTACTTAATACCTACAATAAAAACTTTTTGACTATATTTCCGCCGTTTGAGTTGTGAAAGGATATCGAATAAGCCAATATTATTAATTAAAAATGTTAAGTTATATTAACAGTCATGTACAGTATTATTTGCTGAATAGGTGTTATTTATTGTAGCTTGTAACTGCTATTTTAAGTGCTTTGTTATATAATAAAAGAAATGTGAATATTGTGTGATTTTGTTTTATTGTCTGATTATAAAAAATCATCATTTATAATTCTTTCTTTTTAAACATTGGGTTTATCAACAAAAAGGCTATGTAGGTACTTGGTTAGAAAACTTGGTAGTTGATACCATTTTCATTGTTTAGCTATTTTGAAAATGTTGGATTGGTCTTTCAGTGAGTATTGTAAAATTAAAGAACCAAAGTAAATCGAGACTTATATTAGAAAAAATCTGCTACTTAGTACAAGATACTAAACACAATAGGGCAATATAATACAGAAGCTTAACTGACTTATCACTATTTAAAACTACTTTTGAAATAATTAGAGTACTGCATTGATACCACTACTACTTAGATTTTATGACAAATGCAATTGAAATAAGAACTTCTGATTTTGGTTAAAATAAGTTTTAAAACAACATGCACAATTTACAGAATAAAATCAACTAACAATATGTATCAAAATTAATATTTCATTGAGAAGAAAGAAAACTTACTGACATCTATTTTAAGGCGAGGAAGTGGTCAACAATAATTCCATAACCGGCACGCGCATCTAAGGCGCCAAAAGGGGTCGGAGCGTCTGAGCGGGGCGAGGATAACAATACGCGCGCTAGCTTATAACTAAAAGTCGTAAGCGACAAAATGGTTTTGTAATTTTAATATTTAGAAATGATAATTTAATAAAAATTCCTACTACCATTTTAAAGAGTATGTATATACTCAACTACTAAAAAAGTTAAGAGGCTTAAATCGGTCCCGTTTGCCCATAATATGTGAATCTCTTTTTAAAAAGAGGTATGTTTGATATATTTTTCTCTGTTATAAAAGTTACCTAATCATGTTTCTACAACTAACAAAATAAGGCTTATATCATGAACTTTCAGGTAACCAAGTTGTATTTTGATCCGTTTTGTATTTACTGAGAAAAATTGACATCCTTGGCGCCAAAAATTCCAATTCGTCCTCTTAATGAAGCCTTTGTTAATATTTTTAACTACATTTTTCCATTTTAAGCACCTAAATGCTTTAGTGCACAATATGAGACACAATAAACACATATTTGGCAAGTTATTGTAATATTCAGGACTGGAGAATTTTTTTGAGTCCATAAATATTTACTTATTTATTATCTTCATAGAAGACATAATAATTATATTAATGCCAAATGTAATAGTGGCCTGGAACAGTCTGTAGAAACTATTTCCAGGTAGGCAAAAAGGTATGTGTAGGACACGGCCCACCACTCAGTAGGTATCTGTGCTCGGAAATTAGTTGCAAGTGAACATTACAATGAGAGAGAACTATATGATTACAACATGTACTGTATGATTATTAACAGTTTATGTAAATATACATAAGTAGAAGACTATTCTGTTTTTGTTATTCACTACATGCATATTGTACTAACAAACAGTATGAGTGAGCTGCTCTTAAGGCTGAATACACAACATCACAATTGCATCTTTAACATTTTTATTGCTAAAAAACAACAAAAGTAAATGCATTTTTATTATTATGCTTTAATGTTGTATTCTTCAGGTGGAATGTTAAAAATCATACAAACTAGAAAACAAAGTATTAATCAAAAACTTTGGTAAATTAATTCCAAAAATTAAATTTAATACTGCGAGTACTGTGGACAATTTTATTCAAGCAATAAATGCTATAAAAAACTTTTACACAAAATCCTAAAACAAATTAAACTTACCTACTACTAATATTACTCTAATCTACTAACTTATAACTAACTACAGTTTCCATTTTGTGAAGGCTAGTGGAGAATGTTTTTAATTGAACGTTTTGTGCGTTGGCTATAGATATGGGCTCTGCTTCAGCCCATTTCTCAGGCACGTCGCAATCAGTTTTAGCGTGAACTAAAACGTCAAATGAACACCTACAATCTAAGAACGGTAAGTATGATATTGTCGCAGCTACTTGCAACATGACATCTCTAATTTCCTGTTGAATTTTTTTCAAGTCTTTGCTACCTACAGTTTCGTTTTTTTCTTTTGATAATGCTGCGTCACCATCTTCATACTGCACATTGAAATCCCAGCATTCTAAGATTTCCTTGTTTGCTACGTTGAGAATTACGAGGGAGAGCTTGCTTACTTTCTTGTTAATTATCCATTCTGAAAATAAATAAATAGGTATTAGATTAGTTGTAGACAAGTAGTAAGTAAAAATTAATAGACCTGCCATAGGATAGGCAAACTTCTGTTTTGTATGTTTGTAAATAGGCAAATTAAAAAAAAAACTTAGATTAGCCTTATTTTATGTTAGTTATAGCTTCTTTTCTTTTTACGCACTCTATCTGCATCTCTTTCTATTCTAACTCTCTCATAACGGGCCAGCTGGAAGAGATTTCTAATGAAATAAGCTGTGCCTTTGTACTATCTGTTCTATTTTTCTTCTTCTCTCTATTCTGTGTGTGTACATAAATTGTTAAATAAATAAATAAATAAATTAGGGTTCACAAAGTTCTACAGAATGTTCACAAACACAAATTATAATAAACAACAAAATAAATCCAGTATTTATTTTGTAAGTTACTCTATTAAACTTAGCAAACAAGTTCAAACTTGCTTGATAGTGTGATGCAGAGCAATGTTTTGAAAAAGAGTGCTTACCTTCACTTTGAGTCAAGAGATTGGTTAAAAAGCTCTTAATTTGAGCGTCTTCCGATAGCAAAAGTGTAATTCCATATTGTTGTTCGGTTTTGAACGTCTCCGGAGGATATAAACCTCTTTGGAACAAAACTGAATTTATGGCGAATTCTGTAAAAAGGTTGAACGAACAGGCTGTAAATAGTTCAACAAAAATTAAGAAGTAAAAATGAAAACTGCATTTGTTTTCGAACTTACTCAGATATTCACAAATTATTTGAGCAGATCCTCGGAGTGTGATACAATTTTTGGTTTGTTGTTGAGACATCGTGTTTTGGTCTTTTACTAAATACTAAACTGTCGTGTTTAATAACACTTAAGGTACTTAACTCAATTACGTAGAATTCACTTCAAAGTGCACCAAATGTTTTATATTCGATTGTACAAAATACGTGCAGAATCACAAAAAGCACTATACAAAAACCGTTTGACGGTTTAATTTCGAATCACCGACGACCGACACTGGCGAGCGGCTTGAAAATGTGGCGTTTTTGAACGACCGTGTGCTAAATGTTTTAGAGGTCAGTTTTTAGTATTATTTATTGGTATTTTATTAAATGTAATTAACATTAAGGTTACAGGAACCTTTTTAAAACCTCTACATTTGTCAGGTTATTTGATTAGCTTTTTATTTCGTTATTGGATTTCTAAACGTCTCCGAGACTGTTATTGATCTTACGTTTCGTTATTTAATATTTTGCAGTAGCGAATTTGTATGGGGTTTCTTTTGAAATAGAAATTATATGCAAAAATAAAAATTTTGTCCTATCTACAGTAAAAGCAGATTAAATTTTGCAAAATAATGTTTATGAATATAGTTCGGTTTTTTATTTCATACAAAGACTGTAGAGAAAGTCGATGTAGGTAGAAACAGAACGTCCCTTTAATTCAATAAATAACAAAACGTCACGTGGATGTCGATTGTCGAGGCCAGGGGCTGGTCACTGCCGTACTTGACTAGATTTCGGTAAAAAATTTAGAAAAGCGCCATCTGCAATCCTCTTCCTAAAGTATTTAATATCTTCAAGTGATAATAGATGGCTCTTTAATCAAAAATTAACTTCCATAAAATATCACTAAAATTATTGAAATCTAAAAATTATTTTATATATTAGTATTACGTAGGAAATCTATCAATTATTTTTATTAAATCTGTACACTATTTTATATACATAAATTATTTTTCTATAATTATTTTTTTGGTTGGCAATAAACCGTGCCAACTGCCAATGCTGAAGTTAGAATTTGAATTTTAATGGCGAGTACAGTACATACAATTTGTGTGTTAAGTTTTCGTCCATTTAAGTGTTTTCTGCTGTTGACTTGCGTTGATTTGAGTTTTACTCATCCGCTGTGTTTTCGGTGAATTAGTGAGTGAGTTGAGCTGTGCTCCTCTGTTTCATTGTTTCACATAACTTGCGAAAAGACGCCATTAGTGTTTAGTATTATTTGCGATAAAGACGCCTTTTTTGTGATATTTGTGAAATAGACACTGTTATTGTGTTATTAGCGATTAGAGACGCTTGTTTGAGTGCATATAATCATGCCGAGGCGGTGCGAATTGGGATGTTCACACAACCCGGGTAAGTGCTTTCTTTATCAAGTTCATAGTACCTAGGGCCCGATTCTGTTAATAGTATCATTAAGTTATTAATATCAAAATTGAATAGAAATTAAATCGCAATATCAGTTTTAACCATTTCGGGCATTCTGCTACTAATATTTATAAGACCAATCGTATTCCAACGACATTCGATTGGTTGCTATTGGTCTGCCGTTTTGGTTTATAGGTACATATTACCATATTATTCTTAGTCTATATTGCCATATTGCCTCAAAGTCGTGGTGGCCTAGTGGGTAAAGAGCCAACCTCACAAGTATGAGGGCGTGGGTTCGATTCCAGGTCAGGCAAGTACCCATGCAACTTTTCTAAGTTTGTATGTACTTTCTAAGTATATCTTAGAAACCAATGACTGTGTTTCGGATGGCACGTTAAACTGTAGGTCCCGGCTATCATTTAACATCCTTGGCAGTCGTTACGGGTAGTCAGAAGCCAGTAAGTCTGACACCAGTCTAACCAAGGGGTATCGGGTTGCCCGGGTAGCTGGGTTGAGGAGGTCAGATAGGCAGTCGCTCCTTGTACAGCACTGGTACTCAGCTGAATCCGGGAATTATTCCCAATAGTCCCCTCTAGCGCTGTCCTCCGGGGTGACAGCCGGGAATTGTCTTCCCAGTTATCACCGGGGTGACAATTTGTGCCGACTGTTCCCTTTGAAAACTGACTAGAGGGGACAAATGGGAAGTCTATTTCTCAGTTGTCACCGGGGGGGTGACATTTGCTACGGTTCCTTCTTCCTTCCTAAGAAAAAAAAATGTAATTACCATAGATTTCAGGTTTTTTATTTATTATGTTACATAGAATCACATAAAAAAATATATATATTATTATTTTAACTAACACAATGTCAACAGGCTTACAAAAATCGATTTTTTTATAGTAGTTAATACTACTATAAAAAACAAAAACAACATTATGTTTCCTATAATAGGCACAATCACAGATAACTTTAATTAATACTAATCACAGATAATCACTAATGGTTAAGTTAAAAGTGCTTATTAGTCGCATGCTTATTTGTAACACAGTTTGTAATCTTGTTAAATTAAATAAAATTAAGAAAACGATTGGTGTTAATAGAAATTAATAATATGTGATGTACCTATTAAAGGAAACACAATGTTGTTTGTTATAAGAAATAAAAACCTGAAATCTATGATAATTACATTTTTTTTTCTTTGGAAGATTCTATGTAGCATAATAAATAAAAAACCTGAAATCTATGGTAATTACATTTTTTTTTCTTTGGAAGGAAGAAGGAACCGTAGCAAATGTCACCCCCCCGGTGACAACTGAGAAATAGACTTCCCATTTGTCCCCTCTAGTCAGTTTTCAAAGGGAACAGTCGGCACAAATTGTCACCCCGGTGATAACTGGGAAGACAATTCCCGGCTATCACCCCGGAGGACAGCGCTAGAGGGGACTATTACTACATAGTATAAAACAAAGTCGCTTTTTCTGTCATGTGTCATGTTGTATGTCCCTATGAACGCTCAAATCTTTAAAACTACGCAACGGATTTTGATGCGGTTTTTTTTAATAGATAGAGTAACTCATGAGAAGGTTTTTATGTATAATAACATCTATTAAATAATGGAGAAATACTGTTACCCGTGCGAAGCCGGGGCGGGTCGCTAGTTGGGAATAATTCGAATCCGGTTAGACTGGAAGCCGACCCCAACATAGTTGGGAAAAGGCTCGGAGGATGATGATATTGCCATATTGCAATCGTAAATCGTTTGCAGACAATATGATTCATTATTGAATCACAGAAAAGGATAAACACGTTTATTTAAAAGAAAAAATAGTGGAATGCCACATACGCTTCAATCGTAATTGAGTCGTGATTGGATCTCAGTCGGATGTGAATCGCATGTCGCTAAAGTAAAATTAGCAGGGGCAGGATTCTGCGCAATTTTTTCTTTGAAATAAACGTTTTTATCCTTTTCTGTCATTCAATAATGAATCATTTTGTCTGCAAATGATTTACGATTGCAATATGGCAATATAGACTAAGAATATTATGGTAATATAGACCAAAATGGCAGACCAATCGCAAACCAATCGAATGTCGTTGGAATACGATTGGTCTTATATTAGTAACAGAATGCCCGATATGGTTAAAAAAGCTGTTGCGATGCAATTTCTATTCAATTTTGACATTATTAACTTAACAGAATCGGGCCCCAGAATCGTGCTCCTGAAAGCTCCTAGTCATCCGGATAAACTTGTCATCACGGGAGATACCAACTCAGTCAATTATAAGGTTGGGCGTTTAGAGAAACACAGTTCCTTACGAGTAACCATTTATTACTGAATCCCATATGAAATGATACATGATTTAATAAGATAGACATACATAGATAGACACGCGCACACATACATAGGTAATAGGTATTCATTCATACATACACTATACAATATCAGCATACAAACTTCATATTTTTGTAATTTATTTTTCAGGTGTGACACAACATCAATTTCCACACCCAGAAAAGAATCCTGAGTTATTCAAAGCCTGGGTTAATATAGTTGGTGGAAAACTGGAGACTGCAGATGATATCAAATTTTACAGAAAGCGAGTCATCTGTGACATACATTTTGCAGACAAGTTTAAGAATCGCAACAACCGTTTAAATAACATAGCTGTTCCTACTCTCCATCTTCAGGGTAAGATTTAGATCTTTATTCTTGAACTAGATCGCAATGCCACCTACTGAGTTAAAATTGCCATTAAGAAAACAAAATTCTTAATTATTCACAATTAAACTGAACTGAAATCTTTTAGGCCACCTGTTTGCAGTATATTAATATTTAATTGGATATAAAATGCAGTTCATTCACCCCTTAACCAACTCGGTGAAGGTTGTTGTTTAGTGGGATCTTAGACTTGTTTTTACTATTTCCAGGTGCTCCATCACAAGATGCTCATATGCCTCCTGCAACTCCACATATACCAACTGAACTTCCTATGCCTGAACATAATATATGGAATCTGCCTTCTACATCAAAGCAAATAGTCACTGGTACGTAAATGCTTGGCTACCTACATTCTCAAATTATGTTTAACTAGCTGCCATAATTAAATACTGCATTTTTTTTATAATAATAATCCCCCCCCCCATGGGGCCACCTTGACGTGATGGGGGAAGGCATGAACGCTTAAAGAAGTCAGTAAGAACTAGACGACCCTGTGCCAATTGGTAAACATGAGGTACCATCAGAAAATATAGTCATAACACCTCGGCTAACCCTTTCCAACTAACGGTCCCAACTTCCCAACTAACCTTCCCTTTCCCTTTACCTTCTCTTCAGTGTCTGATAAAATATATATCTTATTACTTTAAAATATGTACTCTGCAGTCACCTTCTCTCTTTCACCTCTTAACTTTTCTTTTTCTTAAGTTTTAAAACATTGCTCCTAATATAATTTAATGCGACTACGAAATAGAGTAATAATACCCCAGGCGGGTACCGGAGCTAATCGCGATGGAGAATCCCGCCCCCTTTGTATTCTGGGTGGGGGCGACGCTTTTTAAATTTCATTTTTTTCATAGATACCTTTAAGGCCACCTGTTTGCAGTATAGTAATATTTAATTGGATATAAAATACTGTTCATTCACCCCTTAACCAACTCGGTGAAGGTTGTTGTTTAGTGGGATCTTAGACTTGTTTTTACTATTTCCAGGTGCTCCATCACAAGATGCTCATATGCCTCCTGCAACTCCACATATACCAACTGAACTTCCTATGCCTGAACATAATATATGGGATCTGCCTTCTACATCAAAGCAAATAATCACTGGTATGTAAACGCTTGGCTACCTACATTCTCAAATTATGTTTAACTAGCTACCATAATTAATTACTGCATTAAGTAATATGTAACTGTTGTGTAGTCATTACAAACACACTTCAACTTGATTTATTGTAATGACAATTTAGGTTAATAATCCTCATGTAACTCACACTAGTAATTTTGATGTTTACAATGACAATGGTGAATTATTATTATTTTATTTTCAGCTGCACCTCCCAATGCGTGTGTTATAGCAGCAGAACATAATTATTGCAGTAAACATGGTATACAACAAAGACGGAAACTTAAAGGAGACAAAAGTAAGTGCCAATGTAGTTTATACCATAAGATATCCAAAAAAAATGTTTATACATAGGCTACTTTTTATCTGGGTGTGGAAAGTAGTAAAGTAAAAGTTTTTTTTTTTTTGCAGAAAAACTGAAATCAACTTCATCGCTGGAGAATGAATTAAAGATTTCAAGATTCCAAATGAAGAATTTAAAAACCGAAATTATTCGGTTACGTAAACGGAGTAGTAGTTTGAAAGAAAGATTAGCCAGCGTTGATAAAATTAGCAATACAAATTGTTTAAAAAAAATAACGAGAAATATGACAACTGCAGCAAAAATATTCACAAACATGCAGTACACCCAAACTCACAAGAGAGCTCGTGGGCGGAGGTTTACTTTAAAGGAAAAAGTTTTGTCTCTCTCCATGTACAAAAAGAGTCCCAAGAGTTATACTCTTTTATATAAATACTTTACATTGCCCTCTATAAAATCATTAAAAAGGCTTCTTGCGAAAATTGAAATAGAGTCGGGGCTAAATAAGTTTTTATTCATAAAAATGAGAAAGACTGTGAAGGAATTAAGTCCAGAAGATCGCCTCTGCTGTCTTATTTTTGACGAGATGTCAATATCGCCGCAGATCCATTACGACGGATCTAAGGATAAATTAAAGGGATTCGCTTGGCGTAGTAAAAAAATTGCTGACCATGTTTTAGTTTACATGGTCAAAGGATTAAAGAAAAAATTTAAACAGCCTGTTGCATACTTTTTTACAAATTCTGTTAACAAAGCAGAATTAAAAGCCTTGACTATAAAAGTCATTAAATATGTTCAGGGTACAGGGCTTAATATTTTGTGCACAGTGTGCGACCAAAGCACAGTAAATGTCAGTGTAGTGAATGAAATTATTGAAGATAGTAGAATAAAATTCATAAAAGAAAATAAGGAATGGAGACATGATGTAATGGAAGTAGGGAAATCTAAAATTATCCCATTATTTGATGTCCCTCATTTATTGAAAGGGGTAAGAAACAATTTACTTACGAAGGACTTAAAATATTTCGACTTCGAAGAAAAGGTTGAAAAGACGATAAAATGGGAATATTACCAGAAAATTTATGAAGCGGACAAATTACATGGTGAATTAAAAATATGTCAGAAACTAACTGATGAACATATTTATGTGGAGAAAATAAAAAAAATGAAGGTCAAACACGCAACCCAAATTTTTAGCCGCAGTGTTGCTACAGCTGCAGAACATTTATCTGCTAGGGGCGATTTATCTAATGAGTGCCGCCAAGTAATTACATTTACCAAAATGATGGACAATTTATTTGATTCCTTAAATTCAAGCTCATTTAATATGATACATGGAAAAATGTATAAATGTGGTGTTAGAAACAATTCTCCTCATCATGAATTATGGGAAAATGCCAAAAAGGTATTAAAATCAATAAAATTTATTAAAGTTAAAAAAGAAAAGGAAAATAAAATAAGATTAATTGAAACGAGTTCGGTACCTTCAATAAAAAATTTTATACGTACTATTGAGGGCATGCAACAGTTGTGGAAAATATTATCCCAAAAATATTTATTTGATACAATGATGACCAGAAACTTTAACCAGGACCCACTGGAAAATTTTTTTGGGAACATTAGAAGTTTTGGGGTGAGGAATACGGCACCCAACACAATTAGCTTTGAAGGTGCCTATAAATCACTTCTTTTAAATAATTATAACTCACCCCATTCACTTAACGCTAACTGTGAAAATGATGACAATGATTGTCTTCAGACATTGAGTTTCTTTTTGGAAGACAAACTTTTAGAAAACACTTCTAATGTTCCCAGTAATGAGGTTCTACCATTTCAGCAAGAAGAAAATGACGAAATTGAGGTGCCTTTTATAAATTTAAATTCTGAGCCTGCTGATGCTGGTCAGGCCAATTATGTATGTGGGTGGGTGCTGGCTAAATGTTTTAAAAAAGTTGCTAAATCATGCAGGCACTGCAAAACTGAACTAACTGGCGACAGTCAATTAAAATCAAATAGTTATATAAGGGCAAAAGAATATACAAAAGGAAAACATTGTCTGTTGTATCCCAATATAGTGGCGGAAAAAGTTTTTAAAGACATACAAAATATTGTAGTAGAAATTTTGAAAAAGAATGTGCCAAAAACTAAATTAAAAGAAAAGATAAAAATGTTTTTAGACATATTTGTGGATTATCCTTTCACCTGCGATATCCACAAGATAGAATTAAGAAATGTTTTTGAAAACATTACAATAAATATTTTGGTATATAGTTGGTGCCGCTCAATTAATCGAATTTTATCAGGTAAAATCCAATATCGTGATGAGGATGATGAAACTAAACTTTCAGCACAAATTTATTACAATAAACATAAACATAAGTAAATATGATTTTTATTTAATTCCAGGTCGCCTACTAAGTACTTTCTAAATGTTCCTACATAACGTTGTTCTGTTGAGTTGTAGTAATCTGTGTTGTATTTCCATATTTCAATAAATAACTATTTTCTACATTCTGTGGCTATATTTTGTAAGTACGTACGTATGAACAAATTCCCCTAGAATATCTATAGACGGTTATTCGTCATCTCGACACACTAAACTCACCACGAATGTGTCGAGTTGGTGAAACTCAAAATTTGTACATTTATCATGTCGTCAACTCGCCACGTCAAGATTTTAATTCGTGTCCAGTTAGTGAAACTTAGATTTTATCACTTTTATGTTTTCGCCAAGTTTGGGAATCAACTTTTCGCGTTTCAAACGTTTGCAAAATGGACGTTCAGTGGCCGATGATGTTTGTGACACAATGTATCCAGTTGGCGAAAACATAAAAGTGATAAAATCTAAGTTTCACTAACTGGACACGAATGAAAATCTTGAGTGGCGAGTTGACGACATGATAAATGTACAAATTTCGAGTTTCACCAACTCGACACTTTAATGGTGAGTTTAGTCTGTCGAGATGACGAATAACCTGTAGACAATACTGATGTATACATGTGTGTGAAATGGGATGTACGCACACATAAACAATTTGTTTCGGCAGACGATACCAGATGGCGCTTCAAAAATCGTTTGAAGGTTGCAGAAAAAAATCGAAGTGGGTTCTCTATTCCCAATCTATTTACTATACTCTATGGTCGAGGCCTCGAGGGACAACAAACAAATTCAGTATTTGTTTCGATTAATTTATACGTGGAAAATGAATTGAGTAACATTAGGTTGGTTACCAGTAAATAGTGTGGCAGCCGTGTAAAATGTGTGCTATACTTTGAAGTCAGCAATGGGCCGTACTCGGCGCAGAAGAAACAAAAAGAAGGCGCGCGATTTTTGCGCTTGTGATGATCAAGAAGAGATTATTTTACTGAACTCTTGGCTTTCTAAACATGGCATGCGTTACAATGACAAGCTGCACCTGGCCGTATTTCAAGAAACAGGCCGCGGTGTCCTCACAAAAAAGAAAATACGAAGTGGAGAGGAACTTATGAATTTACCTATGAACTTGACTATCAACGTGACTACAATTTTGTTGGACAATCTATTTTGTAACATATTTTTCGAGAATTCCAAAAGATGTTTAGTAGAATATAAGCAATCTATTTCTTTCCAGTCTCTTATGGCATTTTACCTCGCGTTTTTACGATTCCAAAGTGACAATACCAAGTGGCATATTTACCTCGAAAGTTTGCCAAAAGATTACTCTGTTCCATACTTTCTGCCAAATGACGTGAAGCGAAATATTGATAGTGACATTCTGTCTGTGATCTCCAAGCAAAAAGATATCATTGATTCCTCCTATAGTATTTTTGAAAATGTTTTATTGGGTAATGTGAGTGTACATAATACAATAAGAGAATTTAAGAAGAACTTTTCGTTGGCTGATTATGAATGGGCCTACTTCACAGTAAACACAAGGTGTGTGTTTATGGATCTGACTAAAGTAATTGATTTGAAAAATATTGAGAACTCTATTATAACCCTTATAAACGATAACACCAAAATATCATTATGTCCATACCTAGACATGATCAACCACAGTCCAAATGCAAGAAATGAGACCAAGTTATTGGTGAGCAAGAATATAGAGAATGTTAACATAAATAGTTTAAGCGAAGACTTATTTTCAGATGTACAATTTTCAATATACACCAAAAATGATTTTGATCCTTATACACAAGTATTCATATGTTACGGGGACAGCCATAATTTGAAACTGATTACAGAGTATGGGTTTTTCTTACCAGCAAATGATTTGGATTATGTGTCTTTTACCTTTGAAGAAGTGACTTTGTTCCTAAAAACAAAGTCTATCAAGTTATCTCAAGATCAGCTGTCCTTTATAATCAATCACGGGTTGAGTAAAGATCTATACATTGATAGCAAAGGGCTTAGTTATAATTTTTATGGTTTACTACTAGTTGTGAAGTACTACTACGATCAGAGTACAGATGTGAGTAGATTGATATACTCTGCTGCCATTTGCTCCAATGATAACAACCTGAATGATATTGTTGCGCCAATGGTCAGAGATAAACTGCTGAGTATAAAAGAGTCTTTAAATAAACTAAGCAATGTCAATAAGTGTGTTATTTTAAATAACTGTGTAGAACTCATGTGTCAGTATGTTAGAATATTGGAAAAGTTTATTAAATGTTAGATACATAATAATTGCTTTCATTTGTTATATCTCTTTGAGCTTTTCACTACATCCAGTAAAATTTTTTACTCTTGTTTTGGCAAGTTCCATGAAATTATTTTAATTTTTAGTTCTTCATTACTTTTACAGAATTAATTGCTCACAGCGACATCTATGGGTTTATGTAGAATTTATTTCACTTCGGCCGCCTTAGAAGTTCCAATGTTAAATTATTTAAAGCTAGGCAAGTCACAGATGGCGCCAGTATGAAAAGTTTTATTTCACTGAACAGATGGCGCTAGTAGGAATTGAAACCGACATCAAAATAATTTTACAATAACTTTAAACTATTACATTAACTTTAGGTATAATTATATTTTGTACCTTGTATTTGTTATATATGTAGAGTTGTTGTATGCCAGTTTATAACAGAAATTTTAATATAATGACCTGTTTTTTAAGTAGGTACCTACCTATTTGAGGGGCATTCAAACAATCATTCAGATCGTCCACATTGTCTATCTACCTATCCACTCCATTCATAAACAACATCATGCTCATCAGCTTCTTCGGAAATACAGGTGTCATTAAGAATACCGAAACCAGCCTGTCTACCTTCCTATTGTCCTAATGCAAAGCACAGGCCTCTTTTCATGTAGAGAAGGAATATGGGCGGTAATGACCCAAGTCCAAGATAGAACTTAGATAGACAGAAAGAAAAACAAGATAGCCTTAAAAAGAAAAAACCCTAGATGCCATAATATGATACCCAGATGGTACGTAGGTGTTTACTTAGTTGATATGTAGATCAGTCTGAAAATGAATCTGCGAAGTTTTAGGTGGGTAGTTGGAGACACAATTTCTTTAAGCACTAGACCGCCGTGTTTACCACATTCCGTCTCTATGAAGCCTTTCCTTATTTCCTTAGGATCATTTACCTACGTATTGTGACATAGGTAGGTAGGGAGGTAGGTAGGTAAACATTCACCATCAACGAAGCTGAAATATTTTATCATCCCATTTTAAATCAAGGCGAACTTGTTTACCTATTCCCGCCGAACAACACAAAAGATCATAATCGTTTACAGGCGAACAAAAACAAGCGTCACAAATAATGTGAATAACAACAGTTTCTGCGCCAATAAGTTGTCAAACAAAACACATAGGTTTGTTCCGAATATTCACAGTTTGGAAATTTGATTCTGCCATGTTTAGACCGCAGGGGAACGAGACGGCAACGGGACGAATTTAAATAATATTTTTCTATCGTCAATTAACACTTAAAAGCCAAATTAATTTCCTATAGTTACCTAGTTGGGCAAATTATTTCTGTTATTTTTTTTCTTGCTCTGAAAGCTCTTTAGGAGAGTAGGTTTTATTATAATCTTTTAGTCTATTTCCAGTTTAACTTGATGCAGCCAGGTTTGCCATTACTGTTACTGTTACAGCCTTTGTATCGTCCCACTGCTGGGCACAGGCCTCCTCTCACGTGGCGAAGGATTGAGCATTAATCACCACGCTTGCTCAATGCGGGTTGGTGATTTCAGACTATATAGTCCAGGTTTCCTCAAGATGTTTTCCTTCACCTTTTAATCAGCCATTGGTGTCCAAGATATACTTAGAAAGTACATACAAACTTAGAAAAGTTGCATTGGTACTTGCCTGACCTGGATTCGAACCCACGCCCTCATACTTGAGAGGTTGGCTCTTTACCCACTAGGCCACCACGACGCCATTTTATTAAAAGCACCGGTTTGCCATCGCTTTTAATAAAATGATAGATTTACGCATGTAGATAGGTAGCTATCTACTATTAGTATCTCTATTACTCTATTAGAAATATGCTAGTAGGTACTTACTTAGATACCAACACCAAAATAGGTAAGTACCTACCTACGCTAGGTCGCTAAAACCTATGCATAATATACTTACTTAAATAATAGAATTTGAATTTTAAGGGAAACCCAAAAGAAATGCATGCAAACATGCGAAATTAAAATGCGTATGAATCTAGGTGTGAAAAGTCGTGTAGTGTAAATTTAGAAAATTTTGGACTTGCAGTTGATTTCAAAGCTGTGAATAGTGTAGCGAATCGTGTCGATGATTCCATTAATGAAGTTAAGCAACTTCTTGTAATAAGTAGGTAGTTTCGGACTAGGTACCTATGAGGTTGTGGGCATTACTTACTTACCTATTGACGCGCATTTTAAGTATCCAGATGATGCCTCTAAGTTTTTTGTTATTTTTACTTATTAGCATCTATCTATCTATGGTGGGATAGATAGTCTTTCAAATAGGATTTGGTATTTTTAACCGACTGCCAAGAAGGGTTATATTTTTGAAATAGACTGTATTTTTTGATCCTACTGATCCGTTTTTTAGCGCGAAGAAATCTTCCTACTTAGATGAGAAGATTCAAGAAAGATTTCATGTGGGACTTTCCTACCTAATTACAATAAGATTTTCATATTTTTTGACAAATAGGTAGAAGCTACAGGAAGCTTCTGGAGGATTTTCTTCTTGTGTGTTCGTCTCACTGTAATCATACGTCCACCACAGTAAAATTAAAAGTTCTGTTCCATCGACAAGTTCCAACAATCTCCCTAGCCATAGTTGGCGAGGAGCGGTTTATGACGATCCCAATCAAGAGGCGACGCCGCGACTAACTGCCGCTCTCTGGGGAACCTTATGACGCCTGGTTGCACCGAATATCGTTAGCTCTCAATCGCAGATTCCTTCATTTAGATTTGCATTTGTTTTTTTCGGACATTTCCATCAGTACGCTGGCTGAGAACCCATAGATTGTTAGATACACATAATTCAATAGGAACGTACTATGTAGCAAGTTATGGGTGTGGTCCTAAAAAGAAAAAAATATAGACGGATAAGATTAAATAAATGAAGATGTCTGGAGTCAAATAATGGGCGTTACATAGATAACGAGGCTCTCAAAGTTATTGCTGGGAAATCATCCGTTTAAATAATTCTCCTTAACGAAAGATTAACAAAACCTTCACTGTACAAACGCCTCGCCAAATTCCGTCAACCAATATTGGTTAATAAAACCATGATCATCAAAACTTGGCGCCGATTCCAACACCATAATGTTAACTGTTCTCACAAACACACACCATGGATTTTCAAACACAGAGTTCGTTTCTATTCAAATCTTTGTACTAAAGTTGTGACACAGCACAGCAATGTGTTGTTATCTGGAAAACATTGCAGGGGATAAATAATAAGGAACGGAATATCTGTATAGTAGTTGTAAAGTTAATTTTTGTTATCTGTTTATTGTGGAGACTTATTGTATCGTTTTGTTTAACTAGTTTTTGTTGGGGGACGAAAATATAATATTTTATTGTTTGGTGCCGAAAAACAGACTAGCTTGTTTTACAGGCTGTAAACATTTTATATTTATTTGAGCCAAATAATAGGTGTCTGTTAATTTCGATATGACTTTGCAAATGTATTTCTTTTTAACATAGCTGTAGGTAGGTACCTATGTATGTTGAAGACAAAAAGTGATAATGAATCTGAAATCAAAATACAAAAACCTTCCCAAGAAAGGCTTTCAAAAACAGACTTGGTATATATTGACTAAGAGTAACATTAATAAAGAAAAAATGCTTATTTGCGGTGGTATTCTGCAATAACTCATCGTTTGTTTTCGTCGCATACTCAATAAGGCATAACGTAAGCTTTGCTTGCAGAATGGCCCGACATAATTTATAATCATCGTATGTAATACATTATTGCCTCTATTCATACTACAAATGAGATGGCTCGGCTATAAAAACACATCTTTCTAACCTTGAAAGAACGTTACAGCTTTTTCATGAGCTTATTGAAAATAGAGAGGTAGGTTATTTTCTTTTTATTTTATTTATTTTGTGGTAAAGCAACTTGTTTTGTGTAGGTACAGTTCTTTTGTCTTTGAAAAGTAGAAAGGATCAATTAAACAAAAAGTCTTACTTTTGGTGATTATTTTGGATCTTCGATACTTCGATCAGTCATTAGCCTCTCAGCGCTTAATATCATTGACGTCTAATTAAGTTGGGTACTTAAGCCCGATTTTATTTTTCGAAGAAATAATTTTTCATATTCCTAATTCTTGTGCAACAAAAGCTGCTTACCGATAAAAAGAATCTACCCCTTATCAAAACACTATCAATCATAATCGGACTTTTCTTATTACTCTGTCGAGTTTTTCCTCCATTAAAGAAAAACTCTGAGTCCATAGATTTTATCTGTCAATGGCGAAAACACTGTATCTACTGATTGACCATATAAAAAACCGGATGATTTATCATTTTTATTGCGACAAAAACATGTTTATGAGCATCTTCAAGGGGCGGAGGGCGAAATTGGCGCTTATTCTGTGCTTCGCTGGATTGATTTTGTTGTATTTTTTTTATTACAAGCTTTTATTTAACTTGCAATGTATGTATGTATGTATGTAACCATGTGTGTTCGGGTGGAATTTTACAACTCAATTTTAAGGCACTTGCCCTCAACCGATTGAGCTGAAATTTTGCATACATGTTTAGTTTGGATGACAATGCATGTTAATCTATGTGACGTCATCCTAAATCCAACATGGCTAAATATACAAGATGGCGGACTAGTTATTTTTAAGGTACCTATACAATATGGGTATCAAATGAAAGGGATTGACAAGTAGAACACATTGCACTTTACGAAATAAAAATCCAAGATGGCCGCCGCTACAAAATGGATCTATCGCGATTTTACTAAGAAAGTAAATACGAGTACTTAAATCTCGCGACAAGCTTTTAAAACGTATAAATTGTGTCAAATATGTTAAATTTGAAATGTCGTTATAAGTTGACAGTAAAGTTACAGTAAAAGTTTATTTTTTTCTTTTTAGCACATTTAAATAAAAGCTTGTTTTTAGAATTTTTTTTACCTCAATTTATTTTTGACGTTTCTAAAAAAAATGACGATGTATGTAGACGTTTACACAAGATTTTCTATAAATATCTGTCATCAGTGTACCTTTCTACCATAACAATGATCTAAATATTCTACACTAAGTAATAAAAATAGTTCACGTTTTGTTCTCTAAAATACAGTTAACTAAAAAAAACTATTTAAATAAAAAAAGAAACTTCTAAATACACTGAAAAGAGACTGAAAGACTATTTAATTTCACACATCCTAAAAAACGAACACATTTTTCTTTTATACTGTTTCAGAATCGGCCCCCATACAACGAAACAAAATAATCATTGGCTAGTTATAATGTCCCCGCGGGACTGTTCTCTAACTATAAACGCGATATTGCCTCGGATGGGGTGACTAACTTTGATCGCTTTTTGTTTATTATTTTTTCGTCACCATTTATGTTTTGTTGGCTTGTTTAGTTTTAGATTGATTTTGTAGATGAAGGTACGTTTTAAGCGTACATTTAAGTTTGATTAAAACAAAAATACAATTCTCGGAATCCGTAAAAATTAAACATTTATTACACCATCATCAGTCATTTAATTAAGATTGTTATAACATTATATCTAGATATAAAACAAAAACTTGCTTTCCTTCATGTGCGGAAACCAAGTTTAATTTAATTATTCCAAGAAAAAATATAATTGATACATTATTAATTAGAAACTTAAGGCTCCGCACTTCGAAAACATCAGTTTTTTCGACGGGTAGTATGAGGCCTGGATACATTCTATAGATCAGAAAATTTAACAGTGAGTAGTCGAGGATATTGGCCAGAGAATATGAAAAAAAACTGTTAAAAAAATAGTCTCACACATAGAAAAAAAAAGGCTTGAAATTGCCTCTCGAAAATTTTTTTCGTCAGCTAATTCTCAAAATATTCAATGATAACCTACACATATTTCATCACTAAACGATAGAAAATTTCCTAAGCTAAATAAAAATACCACATATTATAAGGCTTTATGAAGCACATAAGGAAAAATATTTAAAAAACGTATAAAATTCAATGACAATTTTCATTTCATGAACTCTACCTTCTGCCAGACGGCGTTCCGCCGTTGAAACGAGTGGTCATGTCGCTTTGTCATCCGATGACAGTTCATCCTTCGTATTCCCAAAAATAATATAAAAAAATATATTTGTAATAACATCCTATAAGTTCTTTTTTTATGACTGAAAGTGCATTTATTTTAATGTATTACATATAATTAGCTCCATGGAAGATGATCATGAGTATTGTGGATGCTTTACTCTTGCAACAAAATGTTTTCAAGCGTATGATGTGAGATCACAGTTTTAGACGCCTTCCACCGGTCTTAAAAAATAGGAATATTAAGATAATGACCGTTAACCTCAGGTAAATATGTGGTTCCATTCACAAAATTTATTTATTTTCCAAATATTTATTTGTATTAGATTGTTCGGTTGTTTATTGCAAAACGTAGTTGTCATGGTAGCCGAATTTAAACTGTCATTGCTTGACTGCGCAAGGAGGTTTGTGTTTTTAGTAATTTATTTTGGAATCTGACTAATAAGGAAATTAAAAATAATTTATTTACGATAGCGAAAAAGAATAATTTACGTGAGAACGTCGAAAATAATTAATTATTCAGTAATTAATAAAAATATGAAGTGAACATAGAAGTTTTATTTAGGACTAGCTTCTGCCAGCGGTTTCACTCGCATCCCGTGGGAACTACTTCCCGTACCGGGATAAAAAGTAGCCTATAGCCTTCCTCGATAAATGGGCTATCTAACACTGAAAGAAATTTTCAAATCGGACCAATAGTTCCTGAGATTAGCGCGTTCAATCAAACAAACAAACAAACAAACTCTTCAGCTTTATAATCTAATATATAAAATTCTCGTGTCACAGTTTTCGTTCCCATACTCCTCCGAAACGGCTTGACCGATTCTCATGAAATTTTGTGAGCGTATTGAATAGGTCTGAGAATCGGCCAACATCTATTTTTCATCCCCCTAAATGTTAGGGGTAGTCCACCCCTGATTTTTTTTTTTATTTTTTAGACAAAATTTTTAGTTTCTATTTTTTTATGATACAACATACAAAAATACATACAATCCTTAATTTTTACCCTTCAACTATCAACCCTCATTTTTTAATAGCCATTTTAGTAATTTAATCATTTTTTATCTCCGGTCGAAAACTGATCAATCGTCATTTAATCAGTTATCCTCGCCAGATGTCTTCAGGTGTCACTTCTGACCCAGTAAACAGCACGGAGTAGGGATGAGAACGAAGCCGGTCTCCTTTCTTTCTCACTCCCTACACAGTTGTTGGCCAAATATTGGTTGTATGAAAAAATTATAAGAGACAATGTTTTTGCCGTTCTTGAGTTATAAGTGGAGTAACTAAAGTCGTGTTAGTTACTCCACTTATAACTCAAGAACGGCTGAACCGATTTAGCTGAAAATTGGCAGGGAGGTAGTTTAGAGCCAGGAGAAGGATATAGGATAGTTTTTATTACAAAAAATAAAAATAAAAAATACAATTTATTCCGGACCTACAGCGCCATCTTTTATTCAAACCAAAAATCTGCCGGATGCCACTATTCCACGCGAACGAAGTCGCGGGCAAAAGCTAGTATTAGTATAGATATCATATCGACCATTTCGGATGATAGAAAAAACGATTTATAAAATTTATATTATGATACAAAACCACTTTCTTTGAATTTCTACCGAGGTGATCATTCTTCAGTACAATAATAATTATGTACTTATAGGAAATAAACCTGATCAAAAAAGCCAAATAGAGCTTCATTGGAAGCGGTGAAACAAAGAACTGACAAAATGTATAGCAAAATCAAAATCAGTGAAGATATGTTTTGGCTATAGGTATCTGTACCGCACAAACACTACGTTCAATCATTTTTTGTACATTAAGCACCAAAGCTGGGGTTGTACTGCAAGGGCAGTTTTGATGTTTTTCGTGTGACTATTTGTACAATGTGAGATTCATATATATATGTCGGAGCAAACATCAGGATGGCACTATCGTCCGACATCAGTTAGGGTAATCAACCAAAGAGATAACTCAAACAAACTATAAAGTCAAACAAACTCAAAACTCAAACGTTTATTCAAATTAGTCAGAACAAAAGACATCCCCCAAAACGCCCGCCCTTCGCCACTTCCTATGTGTTTTGGCTTGGGGAGAAGAAGTGGCGGAACAAACTCCCCAGCAACACATGTCTGTCTGTTAGGTTAGAAGAACCTTTACACTTTAATTTCAAAAGACTTTACAATATGGATCTACAACGGTACCACAACACTAGGCAATAACACTAGGTACACTAGACGTGACGTAGGGCAGTAACGCGACAACACGAAGACTCGACGAAGCCTCGACCAAGACTCGATGAAGACTGAGCTCCGCGGACGCCACGCTGACCACCACGACTCTGCCAAGCGCGCCAAAATGTTGTTTCACCGGAAACGCCACCAGAGGGCGCGCTTGCGTGACGTTTAGTGTCCGTACTATTGACCGTCTCCGACATATATATAATCGTTTTTTATTTATTGTAAGTTAAATCTAGCCCTCTCCTGTTTCTAATCTAGCATCTCCTGTTTGCCAGACATTTTGAGAGTTAACTTGTTCTTATTTTATACGTTATTAATTTATTTTATAATTATTCCACTTTTTAATTTACCAACCAAAAGAAGAGATAGTTTCTAAACTATTGTTTTTCTTTTTTTGTTACTCGATTTCGCGTAGACGCCTGGGCCGATTTGAATATTTTTCAGTTAGTATCAGACTCTTACTGACTAAAACCCACCATGTTTGTTCTTGAACCCTTTTTGTACCAGGACAGCGGTGACTCTTTGTGTGTGCATATAGGTAACATACAGTCGTGGTGGCCTAGTGGGTAAAGGACCAACCTCTCAAGTATGAAGGCGCGGGTTCGATCCCAGGTCAGGCAAGTACCAATGCAACTTTTCTAAGTTTGTATGTACGTTCTAAGTATATCTTAGACACCATTGACTGTGTTTCGGATGGCACGTTAAACTGTAGGTCCCGGCTGTCATTGAACATCCTTGACAGTCGTTACGGGTAGTCAGAAGCCAGTAAGTCTGACACCAGTCTAACCAAGGGGTATCGGGTTGCCCGGGGAACTGGGTTGAGGAGGTCAGATAGGCAGTCGCTTCTTGTAAAGCACTGGTACTCAGCTGAATCCGGTTAGACTGGAAGCCGACCCCAACAGGATTGGGAAAAAGGCTCGGAGGATGAGATAGGTAACATACAATAAAATAAAAATACAAATTTAACTAACAATAAAATCTTCTGAGTCCACTTGGCAACAAAATGCTTCGATACTAACTGCGGGTTGATTGTGGTACAATCCAAATATATACCTCTATATTATTATGCGTAAATAGTTGGGAAGCTACCTACAAAAGTTAGAAACGTGTCAAGCACATATGCAAGCATTCTAGTGAGACCCTTACGTTACTGGATCTCGCGTACTGGCCGTTCAGTTGGCCAAAGTAAGAATTGAAGTTGACAGACATGTAGGAAAGTCAATCCTCCTCAATTACAAAAGAGGGTTTTATTTAAAAATCCTATAGATTTTACTGTATTTGTATTTTACAAACGAACTAATGTTGTGTTCCTACATCACTTAATGTTGCTGTGTTGCCATTCAGAAAGTAACGGGTCTGTGAATATATGATTATTTTAAAGATGTCTTAAAATTACAATGAATGATAAAATTTCGCGACCTTTTTTTATACGATTGCTTGAACGCTGTTTTACAACCATACTTCTGTAATGGAGCTTACGATGTCCCTATTTCTCAATATTGTGAATGTTTTGTGCAGTACACAACTACTTTCACTACTTTCTGTCAGTTATACAAGGCGTGGAAATGGTCTCTACGCCTTGTATGCCTATGCAAACAATATTTGACAGGAAAAATCATTACAACGGGAAGTCCTTAGGAGATTGGGCGTTCCTGGGCTATCGGCGGCCAGCCATGAAATTGGTATCAAACGATAGCTCTAGTAGTAATTAGAAATAACTTTTACTATGGGCGTTATCCCGCGGGACATTTAGGAAAAAAGATATTCGGTTATTTTTGCATCAGAAATGTATGAGCTGAAACATCCATTTTTTCGCAGTTTTTGATATTTACCTAATTCTGAGCTTTTAAAAGCTTTTAATCCCCTGTTTTATTATTTCTAATTAATCCTGATCATCTGATATAGGTTTTTGACAAAGTATTTTTTTTCTTGTATGAAAAGTAGCTCGTCGCTAAGTAGCGATTTCTTCAGTGTTACAGAAAGCACTTCAAGCTATGCTTATATGGTCCCAGCTATGTTTATTCATCTCGGACTATTGTTATGAGTAATCAGAAGCCGTTTAAGGCGTTACTTTTAACTGGGTTGTGTGACAATAGGTGTCAAAAAAGTTCAAAGTTCTTCGGTTTTAAAGTACATCACGGGGATAGAACTTCATAACAGTAATTATAGGACCACACTACATCCATTAGTACCAAAATCATCGCTGGCCGCTGACAGCCCGGGCTTCATAGAGATTTGCCCATTATCCTTTAAGTAGTTTTTATTAAAAATCCAAATTTACCTGTAATCTATCAAAACTCTTATCTCATACCATGTCTTAAATCCGTATATCTATTTTGACCTTCGTAGGAATATTAATCAAAATTATAAATGAGACGTCTGTTTGGGAACATAAATAATGTGAATCATTTGATTGCGATTTCTAAAAAATCTAAAGAAAATCATTGCAAGATTATTATTTGTTAAAAAAAGTTTAGTTACCTACTGACTACCTTATTCCAACCAGTGAACACAGGCAAGGATATGAGTTATGTCAAAAATCAGTTGTCGACTGTTTTCGTATCGGCGAAAACGTGAGCGGCGCCCCGCAGTGGGCTCGTACCTCACCCCCTCAGGTTGTAGATTTTGACAAGACAAGGAGCCTTAAATCATTATAACGCGATATTAGAATTCGAAAGAGTAGATTACATTTTATGGCGCCTCGTAATCAACGTAAAATGGTTTCAATTAACCAACAAGCTAGATAACTAAGAAATTGTGTATGGCTATGAAACAAGCGATCGCGGTAGTCGAACCTACCTAATCTACTAAGTCATTGTTGATCATGACTTTTGTTCATGTCAAAACTCTGGATTGATTTTGGCGTATGAAGTATCTGTTTGAGTGTAGGTACTTAATTTTTGTTTTTTACAGAAACAGCAATAGGGTAAGAAATGTTTCATAGTAATTTACTTTTTAGGATTTTGTTTTGTTTGTTGATAAGATTCTTTATCACGTGCTGTGCTTCTGTCAATCACACTTCCTTTCTGACTTTTTTAGCTTTTTTTAGACTCATAAAAATCGCTGCTTTCAAAGCTTCTACAGCCAGTACAAGGAGCTGTAACCACCAAAATCTCTGTTCCGCGCAATTAATTTATATAAAACGATAAGGTTTAAAGGCAAGGAATATGCAAGACGCGAGCGCGATCCGCGTTACGTGATCTAGATAACAGTGGAAACCGCTTCTGTGTTACAGGGCTGGCTTTTGTGAAAACGAACACTGTTGGAAGACTAGTTAGGGTAAGTCAGGATAGTTATTTTCCTAAGCAGATTTAATAAAAGTAGGGACCACATTTACTTTCTCTGATGTCCATACGGGATAACATCGTTGCACGATGGTTTACTTTGGTTTACCACGATACCTACTTTAGAAGACCATGAATCGGTACAGCAGTTTTGATCTATACTTTTAATCTATACTACCTCATACTTGTAAACTCAGTAATTTTTCCCTGATACGATAAAATAGGCCAAATATTTCTTATGCCTTCATGGTCCTTAGAGCCAAAGAAAATTTTCAATTTTTATTCGCGGAAAAATCAATTTTCTCAGCAGCCAACCCTAGGGAACAGCGCGTTCTCCGCGAATCTTGCTAATAAAATATTAAATGCTCACTTAACCATCTATATTGCCGCGAGTAATGACTGGCAACACCTTCTGAATACGAGAGAGGATTGAGCTACTTGCTCCCCGATGTAAATGTCACGCTCACTGATAACTCTACGATTTTTAGAGGGATATTTTCATAGTGAGAAACGTAGACTTAAAATTCAGAGCATTAATTGGGTTTAGGTACTTTTAATATGGTTTGTGTTTGGTTTGTCCTACTTTTGTTCTATCCAAAAACATTTCACCAGCCCCCAAAAATCAGACCCAAATGTCGCATTACGCAGATATCTGTCAAATTTACATAAGTAACATCTAAATTCGGCAAAAATCTGATACACGCCAAATACCTATTGTTTATCACGAAAAAGTACGGCAGAAAACAAACGTCCAATAACATTATTACAGTCAATAAATCTGGCTGATAGTACAAACGGAATCAGATTCGCGGTGTCGGGCCGTATCTGTTGAACTTTTGCGATAAATACCGAGCGAATCTGCATAACTCTCGTATGAGTGGCGGCGGTGGGGCGCGGACTACTGCCACACATGGATTTGCTTAGAGTAGATATGGCACACAAAAGTGGATTGTAATAAAGAAATGTTCTTGAAGAAGATATCAGGATAGAAACGGTACGTCACAGCTTCGTGAAATTTTTCGCTGTCAAAGACACTACCTACTACGTGGTTTAAATGTGAACAATTGAGACAGAAGACATTACATTTTAATGATCCTAAGTGATTGCAAAAATATTTTCTGGGCCCATGGCCTTACCTTATGCTTATGTGCGTAGAAATTAAGTATGTGATCTTTTGGTTGACGACAAATATTCAGATTATTTTGTTTGATTTCAGTTAATCTCAGTGAGTCGGGACACTATGTTCTAATGCCATACTGAATAGAAGTAAAGAATAACTCATTAGGGCTTGGCTACAAGTACACAATATACCACATCTGCTCCTACGACATTAGCACATCCAGCCACATTCACTCGGGTGAACATAAGACATTGTGTGCGGTACCACACTTCCTGCGTTATACTCGCTAGAACAACTGTTTGTTTGTACGTACGAAGCTCATATAACATATATTATTATGCATATTCCTTGCTGCCTTAATTTATAGGTATCTGGGGTGAATACAACTGGAATTGTGTAGGTGGTAGCTGTGTAGGTAACCACGCTGTTTTTCGCCGAATATACTGGTTATAGTTTCATAATAAAGTAACATATACTCTAACTGTACGGTATCTAATTACATAATTGTCAGGGTTAGGAGTAATGTTAACAATAAAAAATAAACCTTGGAAGTTGTCTTAAAACCCTTGCTTCAAATTCATACTGGACCCCAAAATCTGAACAATCCTATTTGTGTAGCCAAAACTATTCAATATCATAAGGAAGGTAAGATTGTGCATAAATTGGATCCGCAGTGACCCTTGCCCGCTGCCCCAGTCCTTTGGGAAAATCTTTTGTTATATTTTCTGTCTCATTTTCATTGTGTTTTGTTTAAAGTGTGAAGAATAATAAAATATGCTTTGTGTTTCTACTTAATTTTCTTCTTTAATATTGTGATGTTCATAGTTGCATCTCATTTATGATTGAACTTACAGATTCTAAGGAGGTCTACAAAGAAATTCTTACAACAAGAAGCCCAAAATATTTGCTCTGGTAAGAAGAAGTCAGTTTTGTAGAATATGGATAAAATAACAAATGGGTACATGGGTAATTACATTAGGTACTTTTTAACATTATTCACATGCCTTCCATGCCTTTCAGATACCTACACGTTCAGCTTGTTGACATATTTGTTATAGAAATACTCTACAGACATAGAAATACTTTTAAATTACTATTTCCATCGGCAAATGTTAAAGTACATTATCTTCTTTTCCACAACAGAAGTCCAAGTATATCAAGTTATAGAGTAGCTGGGCCATCAGTGGACCGCTCACTCAATATGGCGGCTCCTTCGCTGCCAATATGTAAGTTACATATTTTACGCCGGACCTCTTCCTATTTTTTATCTTGCACACCGGGTTTACAAAGAACTGGGGTTACTGGATGAGGAACAATATTCTTTCCTGAAACTTTGTTTAGATACATCGATGTATTTCGCCCAAATTCTAAACCTGCATTCCAAAATTTTTTTGGCTCTGTTGACTGACCGTAGCTGATAGATTATTTTGAGGAAGCATGGATTTCTCGCGCATCATATAGCCTTCTAGCCATCCTTTAGAGTCCAAGATGTAATCCTGACATGATTGTGGTTATTGATTTGAAAAGAAAAATGAGAGTATCTGCATATTAGGCCATTTTCGGATGATCAATCAAAACAACACTACATTTTCTGACACTTTTATAAGCAATTCCTACATTTCTACATCCATGTAATGTTTCCTAGTTACCACAGAGCCTTGGGCGGCGAGGTAATAGGAAGGCGGAGTCGGGGTGTAAAACTATACTACGGACATCTCATTCCTTGCGACTTGAATATGATAATAACATATTTCAGAGCCCTGCTGGAAGAACAACCTGTGCCAAGGAAAACAGGAAAACAGGTAGTTTCTAGTTAATATGGTCATTTGTATAGGTCTTTCGTGAAAATGTTAGGCTACTACAAAAGTACACACATACAAAACTGGCATTCTAAATCTATTTTTCAGGACCTTTCGTGCATGGTTCCAGGGACATACTTTATCGTTATGTTTCATAAATTATATTCTTACTATTTTAATTTGATCAATTGTTTTTTTTTTTCAGTTTTGGTATTATGCTGATCTTAGCCATCTGTGAGACAGCTAGACAATCATTCATAGCAAGCTTAGTTTGTGAACATAACGTCCATAAATGGTTTACAAATTCATTATCAAGATCTTTTAGAAGCAAGAAGTACAATTCTTAACTTACAATAACAATCCTTGCTTCTTGTTTGTTTCTGAAAAAGTTTCCACATAAAAATTAAAACCAACAGTTATTATAAGGCAATAAACATGTCGTGGCCGTTGAAACGAAGTCGGTATTAAATCACATAAACAAGTCGGTATCTACGAGTCGTAACATTTACATACGGGGCGCGGGCCCCGGGCCCCTGGCTGCCGGAGCCCGGGCCCCTGCCGGAAGCGGGGGCGGAGCGGATGTGGAATCGGCACGTGCTTTATGGATGTGTGGCACAGGTACACTTGTTTATTGCGAATTTTGTGCTTTATATACTTTTGCGTATGTATTACCTACATTGTAGAAGTATTGGGAGTGAGTTTTATTAGCGTTTTCTCGAGCAGGTCGAATGAAACAGTTATTTAATGTAAGAGAACACTTAAATCCCTTGACGACTGGTTTGATACAAATTTTATTTCTTTTTTTTGTCAAAATTATCTAGTCACTAACAAAGTATACCTTAGAATATGCCTCGTTGGTCTAGTGGTCGCAAGCGCGGCTGCTGTGCTCGAGGTCTCGATTCCCGGGTCGGGCCGAAATCGCTTTGTGGGTTTTCTTAAACTTTCACAAAGCAGCCCGTAGTCTGGAAGTTGGTGATTGATTCACCCGTGCATCGGAGAGCACGTAAATGTCGGTCCTGCGCCTGATCTCTTTCCGGTCGTGTCGGATTGCCGTCCCATCGGGTTATGAGAGTGAAGGAATAGGGAGTGCACCTGTGTCTGCACTATAATATGTCCTGCGCAGCTGGCTGATCTCCTTAAATGAGAACAGTCTCCGTAGCCGAAATCGGCCGTAGACGCCATTATTACCATTTATACCTTAGAATAAACCGGTCCATTTAAGATCGTAAACCAATGCGTGTGCGTAGGTATATGAAGGAAAATTTCTTAAGCGCGATGATAATAAATGCCTTGATTTAAAAGTATCTATGTATTTCTGTTTATAAAACACCTTTTACTCATCTTCCCAAATCTAAAGTAGGAAGTTCCTCCCTTATTGTTTGGATAAGTAAGTCGTTTATTTCCATCGCGCCATTCAATTACTTAGCTATAAGGAATGCGTTATGCCTCGGACACGGGCGTTTTATGCGCGTTATGTACATACTCGAGCATACGGACAGGCTTTCACGTCGGATTGTTCTCGCATATTGTTGCCAAAACTACAACGATGTAGGAAATAAAAAATAAAAACGAACGAATAGATCGTAGGTACTGTGCCTTAACATTTAAGTACCTACTTGTATTTTTGCACTTAGTGCCTACAACAGGTCAGAAGGATCAAGAACCCTTCAGGCTTCAGGCATTTGATTTATTTAGGATCTCCAACAAAAGATGTACTTTTTATACGCCTTTACAGGCTCTTATAAAACGATGCAAAAATATCTCAAGGTAATAAAATGGACAGAATGTTTGAAAGCGAATGTTCGTTATTTTTGATATCACTTATCACCAGGTCATCCATATACACACTTCAACAAAATCACCGTGATAGTGACAGAATATAAAGAAAACAAAAACATTTTTTGGAGGTCTATCCTCGAAGTTGTCAGATCCACTGCTGACTACATCGTCGACATGGCGTATTGTCGCCTACCATACTTTATAGCGAAAACTCTTAAAGTTATTGCTCATGTTTCAACAGCGCTACCGACAAACTGTTCGCCATTATAGCTGGGCGACAAAACTGTATTATTGTGTTATTTTGTTTATTTGTGATTCAGATGTTGGTTAACTATGTTGGCAGATACCAATGTGTTTTCGAAAGGGTTATTTTTACCTATATGCCTCTATATAAGTATAGCTCTTTCATATTTTTTTACAGTTCGGCCCATTGATAGCTGCAATTTCGATATAGAACGTATAAACATTGAATACAATCAATACCTATAAAACAAGTTCGGTTAATGCCATAAACAATTGATTAAAAATCTAAATTGAAAAAACTAACGAGAAAGCTTTATTTTGCACCTATACAATTCGACCACGGAAAACCCCCCGGTTCGCAGCAATTTTTCAAACAGCTAAACAAATAATCCGTTTATTCGTATATTATATACGGTGTTAATATTTTAAAGTGTCGTGTCGTATATTCTCTGCTCGACATGGGCCGTATATTTCATCTACCCGTCGCCGCCCGTCCGTCGGCTGATTCTGCTACTTATAATCACGCTGTAGTTAGAATGGATTTGTTGGGACTTTTAAAGTAAAAGAATAAAGTAGCTAAGAAAAAAAGACTCTAAAATAGTTAAGTTTTATGATTAAGCTCTTATATCCTAAGAATTTTGAGCCAGTCACAACCATTCACCTGCCACCATTTATATTTCTTCCTTTTAGATTGCAATTCTACTTCTTTTATGAAAAGGTATCTTTGCTCATTTTCTACATGCCCACTGATCTTTCGCACTACTTTCGTCTTCGATATAATTATATATCCTTAAAAATAGAAACCGCCAATAAAATTGATGGAAAGCAAGAGCTACCTAACGGTAACACTGTTGTTCTGCATACGGCACCCTTATTTTCTTTGTTGCATAGAAAAACTACAACGATATCGTCTTGTCATTGCACTGCTATTCCATAATAGTCCTGCCCGTTCGTCCGGCAGTTACCATCATTTTGATTGAAATTTACTGCATGGCAGTGGGGCAGAGGGCGCCGTAATAACGTTACTGCAATAAGCTACTTCGTGATTAAATGGAGCTATTGTAGTCAACGTATTGTTTAGTATACTAGTGATTTACTTGCTGACAGAAGAACAGGGGTACTTGCTTCTTGGTAGAGGTGAGAGACAGTTCTTGTCTATTCGTCTACCATAGACGCAGTTATACCTGACAAGGGAAAATCCAACTAACCTTCTAATATAGAAAGATAATAACATTTTTAGAGCCCGTTTCACAAATCCTGGTATCATGAATTTAACATAACTTTTTCAAATTCAATCAATACTTAGGATGGGCAATATTTGTATTATGCAATGGAGAAAATTTATAAAGTAGGTATGAAATAGCAAAATTTTGTTCAGTTTCTGCCTCATTTTCACTTAAAGTAAAAGGTTATATCAGCAATTCAATATGGAAAAAGAAAATACCAAAAATGCTCCTGAGGAATCTGTCGTCCAACCAAATATAACTTTTGGCAAGCGTTCCTCTGTACGTATGCGTCAGGACATGTGAGGAAATATTAAAAATGGCTGGCGACCCGACAAATATAATTAAATTGGACAACGGAACGCAGTGGACCTGTCAGACGGTTTGACGGCCACCGAAGAATGTAGTGTGGATGTGGCATTTGAAATAGCATTTGGAGTATCTATTAATTGATTTTCCATTTCTGCAGTGCTTTGTGCAAACATTACTAATTTTAGTTTCTAATGCTTAGTTTTCACTATGTTCTTCTCTTTTTATCTTGCATGTTGAGCTTAATTTTTTATCCCGTCAAGACTCGCTAAAGCTTCATCAAAAGGTGTCCTAGTAAGACATTGCTATAGTTGCTTCTCAATTTCACCATTCACGTTTTGCTGGATTTGATGGAGACAACAATTTTAAGTAAATCTCTTCATTCACTACTTCATGTCGACCATTTACTAGATTGGGCTGTGACGTCAGAGACATCGCATATGCGGCCGACAAAGTTGTCATCACAATATGAACACAGTGGTACGTCAGGACCTACATGATACATCATGCGGTGATCTGACAGCTTTTGGAACAAAATATTGGTCGTGTCACGCAATTTTTTCTGAGATTTCTTATGGGTTTTGTAGATTTTGGAGATCAAGAACCGAGAACTAAGGACTCAGCTTATGTTTTTAACATTGTATAATGCTGAAAAAAATAAAAACGCAGTGTTGAAAAGGTCATGAAAATAATTTATGTTGTACAAAGTACGGGATACAACCGGAATTCGGATTATGGAATTTTTAACATAAGTACCATTAATTCGAGAAACCTGCGTTCTAGTTAGAATACATAATGTGCACTTGAAACATGTCAGACTCTTATGGTCTTATGGGATGTCATCGCATCTGATTTAAGTAACTAATGCAAAAGGTCATAATAAGCAACGCAACACACTCTTTTTATAATTAATTTTCTAGCCACCACATGTAAAAGTTGACCATGACACCGGACAGTGGTACATACAGCAATGCTTACGGGCAATCTGCGCCAAGTGGCGGTAATGAATTGGCTGCGCTATGATTGATGCGCTACTATCGTCATTCGCTAATGGGGGAACACACTGGGGTATAAAACGCGGCGGTTTTTGTAAGGACTAATGTCAGATGGCAATTTTGAGGTATGGGAATTTATTGCATACATAAACAGTAAGTTAATGAACACAAAATTTGGTTCGATTCGAATATCAATCACCAGATGATTAAAGTACCGAATCTTTAATTTTTTTTGTACTAGCTACTACTAACTATTTAGAATCGGGATTGCAACCGGTTTGTCCCAGTACACGAGATTTAAATTGAACTGCATATGTACATACCTTTAATCCTGCGCTGATTCGCATTTTAGCAATCTGTACATCCATCCTCCGAGCCTTTTTCCCAAACTATGTTGGGGTCGGCTTCCAGTCTAACCGGATGTAGCTGAGTACCAGTGCTTTACAAGGAGCGACTGCCCTATCTGACCCCCTCAACCCAGTTACCCGGGCCACCCAATACCCCTTGGTTAGACTGGTGTCAGACTTACTGGCTTCTGACTACCCGTAACGACTGCCAAGGATGTTCAATGACAGCCGGGACCTACAGTTTAACGTGCCATCCGAAACACAGTCATTAGTGTCTAAGATATAATGAGAAAGAACATACAAACGTAGAAAAGTTGCATTGGTACTTGCCTGACCTCGAATCGAACCCGCGCCCTCATACTCGAGAGGTTGGTTCTTTGCCCACTAGGCCACCACGTCTTCGCTAAACATTTCATTTCGAAACATTTTTTAATAAAATTCTTATCTTTAAAAGCACTAATACGAACCCTACCTCAAATATGTATCCTAGCCGTCGCATTTATCCAACATAGTGCGTACAACAAGAAGGGTGTTCTCCGCATTTGATTACGCAACAAAATATGATTCACAGTCACCCCTGAGCCGGAGAAGACGTTTAGTCCACTGACACTACGGTACAGGCTCTGATTGTTTATGATTGATGGTTTTGTGGAAAATCATGTATTGTAGTGGAGGTATTAAATCCTGAAATATGTAAGATAAAATAATCATCGGAGTGGTAACATGTATTTAAGTTCTTTTTTTTTAACAAATGCAATGATTTCTCGCAGTTTGACAAAAGGAAAAATTGCGCTAGATATATTGATTCAATGGGCCAAGTAATGTTAGGTAAGTCAAAAGCATTTCTAAAATCATTATAAAATTATGATGTGAATTAAAACTACATCATTTGTGCTATATGATATCAATCTTTTTTATTTCGTATAAAAATACCTAAAACAAACCTCACTAATCCCGCTAATCGTGCGAAAACAAATCCAGAACAGTGTAACCCATTTGAGCTTATTTTCATGCAAATGTAACCACAATAAAATCAAGCTAAAGCCATGTAAAACTGTTTAATTGGCAAACCCTTCCGTTAATGGTCTGAAACGGAAAGTTAGGGCGGCGCCCAAGCGGCGGGCGGGTTGATGGCAAAGGCGGTTCAGTGTATGCAGGCTGTGTGGGATGTGGCAGGCTTTTCAGGCACCATTCAGTTATTGACATCATATGTAAATGGATATAAGAACAGATAGATTGATGACTTGTAAAATGATACTGATAAAAAATAATGCTTTTAAATTGTAATATTAGAAATAAATAGTTTATTTGTGTAAAGACTTGTTTTTTTATCCTCCTTGCCCTAAATCTCTAACAGTGTTGCACTACTTCTATTTCACCACCACTCCAAGGTGTTAAGTCCACCGTGCATTGCATTGCATAACATATAAAAATAAATAAATAAATATTAGTGATAAGCGTATCAACAACCTACCAACATTTTTGAGGAATAATTTAGCATTACCATTCAAGTTCTTTTCTCTTGTCTTTAATTTATTACCCACTTAATTGACACAAACGCTTTTTACAAACTTTTACTCATTACACACAAAACTGACTAAATATGTCACAACCAAAACCAACCATTGCTATGCAAGTTTCGGCTACACATTTTTGTAGGCGGCTACGAGGCGCGTAGCCGGGGACTACGAGGCTCGTAGCCCGAGGCTCTACGAGATTGGAATATGCAAATACCAGATCCGTTTTAACTTAGACAACTGTTGTTATGTTATTTAACCTGTTATACAGTGTAATGGAAGTGCTCTACTGGGAGACCAGGTTTTTGTATATTTTATGACAGCAAATAATAGTTTTTGTATCGAAGGACTTGTATCTATGTTAGATATCTAAGATAATATGACAGGTAAACTTAACTTTTGGTCATCATCTGACAGCGGTTCTATTAGTGTGTTAAATCGCTTCTATGTTGTAAGTTAATATTTTTCAGATTTACAATAATATCTAAATATTTCTTTCTTAATTTGGGCTTTGTAACAGTCTCCTTAACTATTCAGTATATAATCATATTATAACCCATGACTTATTAAATTATCATTTTACCGCGGTTGTTGCAAGAATTTCCAGTATTAGTAACGGTAGGTGTTAAAAATAAGTGCGGATATCAATCGGTATATAAATCAGTTAGAGAAGATTGTGTTGGAAGATGACAGTGTAACGCGGTTTCAGCGGGTACGCTACCGTTTAGCGCCCGCAAACACTGTTCATAGGGCTGTCAGTTATTGGTACTGCAGTCTTAACCTCTTAATATTATTTCATAAAAATTAAATAAAAAATAACACCTACCCATGTACATAAACATAGTAATTAGTACACATCTATCATTCATATGCATTATTGATTTTTTCCTCAAATAAGACTAATTACATTGACTGTCCACACATCTTTGCAAATTCGTTTTTTTTATAGTCAGTTACCGCACTGACAGTGGCTTTCATTTATTTAAGAATATATTATATGTATAGATAACCAAATATTAAAGTATCAATTTGTACAAGAACGAAGTCGAATTTTAACTACAACAAAATCACTTCAAAAACGACAAACTCTTTCGTGACAGCCCTACCGCTCCCTAGTTATAGCCTAAAGGGTTTCTCTCCCCGTCAAATAGTCGTTTAAAAACAACGCTATTAAACAAACCGCACGATGATGCGTTTTGCGAAACTCATAAATATTAAACAGACCACGTTCACTGGTGCTGTCGGTGTACACGCTTCATTTCACTGGTTTTTATACTGCCAATTGACCTTGGACTCATAGGCCATTCTTTATAAAGCTTTAGAATTGGACATTTTTGTGCTTTAACACGAGAAACTCGGAAACTACTTAACCGATTTAAAGAATTCGTTCAATGTTAGATAGCTCATTTATCGAGGAGAAGTTCTCGCAGGACGCTGTGAAATTGAAACCGCTGGTAGAAGCTAGTATTACATAGCTCTCAAAGTTCAATATGCAATATAGGTAATGTCAAGTTACAGTAAAACCTATTTAAATTACACCACAATTTCTACCATAACCCATTAACATCACATATCATTTCTTCACACCTGACTTCGTCCTAATCAAACGTACATTAGAATAAAAGAAATCGTTCCGTGCCATTTGTGACAGTCATTACGATATCTGGTTTAACACGTCGACACACTCGTTCAGGAGGCTGTTGTGTGACGATTACCAGGTGAACTGGTTAAGGGAAAGGTGGTAGGATTAGAATAGGGATTAGGATGATTATGTTACTCAAAACCATGACCTGGGGACTCAATAGGCCCTACTAGGGAATAAACTAGTCAAGGGCTAGTCCTTCCTATGCTGTGTTCAATCACGAGGTTCTTTCTGTCAGGAATAAATAAAGTCTTCTCACAATTAATTCCGTCATTGATTTTCAGTTAAGTTTCCACGCTTGATAAAAATTCTGCAATCTAACTGCGAATCTACGTTAAGCGAAAAAAAAGAATCTAAAGAAGATCTACGTTAAGTGAAGCATTTAAATGACATGCAGTAGTTAAATGTTATGGATTTCTGCAAAGTAACGCCTGATTTCATAATTTATCATAAAGTCGTGTCCACTTCTTCAATTAAACAAAAATAATCCCAATATTTAAATCATACCCCTTAACAACAGTTTTTAGGATTCAAATTTTGAAACGTTTCCCTCGCCAAAGTTCGGTGGCATTCGGCGGCGGTCGTAACTCGCGTGCCCACTGATTCGTTGCGCGTTCGATAAGATAATGGCTGCAGAGCCGCCTACCGCGATAGTTCGTTCCGATTTAAGTACATAATGTTCTGCCGTTTCCTTCGTAGCTTTGTTGATCCTTATTTCGATTGAGGAAGTTTATTTTATTTTGTGGTTGCCAGTTTGACTGCCACTTCCGAGGACATAAAGTTCCTAGTTAAGTAGTTTTTGAATTAGCTGCCGACAATTGTCGGTTATATCAACAGTATTGTTATTTTGTATCCGATTTTCTTCACTAGATATTCACTCCATAATTTCCAAGACGATTGAGTTAGGCCCAAACAAAAATAATGGACTATAATATAGGTAGAGGCGACCATCTAAACCACATAGACAAATTAATAACGCCACTAAAATACTATCTGTACCCACCTGATCAAAAATAATTACATCACCAAAACTACTGCAAACGTAACCGAAAATTTAAGGGGAAGTAATAGCCAAAAACATTTAAAGTGCGTTCACACTCCACTGGCATAAGTCATTAACTCTCTCAGCAGTTATTAGCGTGGTTCTCTCTCAAAGTTACACTTTTGTTCACCAATGATGTTTTTATCTAGTTACAATTTTGTTCGTGATTTGTGGGGTATGAGAGCATTCGGGAACTTTCTGCTCGCTGTTGATTAACTTTGGGATTTACAACGATTTTTAATTATCATTGGCCTGTTCATTTTTGGGGAATGGTGGAGGAAAGATGTTTGTTATTGCTAGTGGTTGAGAAAGGTTACATGTGAAGATCTTTTTATGTTTGAAAGATGTGATTAGATTTATTGGACGGTAGAAGGCATCATTGTGAATAATCCTTCTGTAGTGTTCACTGACTGCATCACTTGATTAGTTAATATGGCAGGGGTTTACTTTTATTATTGAGTTTCATGAACATGGTCTATTTTAATTCTCTCGGTTTCCCGATTGTACCTACGCAAATTCACCGGATGAATTATATCGCAACATAACAATAAAAACCACAAAAGACTTGCAATTGATATCCAAACATAATTCTAATGGAATGTTCGGAAAACAAAAGGAGCCATTCACAATTAGTGGCTACATCGTCCGCCGGTCCGGAACGCGTAATGATCGGAACGGTTCTGCGGCCCATTCTAATTCCAATCACCGGACACGCGCCGGAACGGACTGCGATAATCACCACACCGGGGATTAGGTAGCTTCACTTTTGAGTTGCGGTTTTAAAGGACTTGTCTGATTTAAACACATAATATCATTTCCATCATGTTGGGAATATACACAGATGACTATTCAACATTTAACTACTTACCTACTTCGATTTTTTGAGTAATATTTGTTTATCTGTTTAGCCAAATCCCAACCGTTTAAAGGAATATTAAAAGAACCTTTACCTTTTTTGGTACCTATCTGTGTTTCTGTCTACGTAACTAAACTAACTCGGCCCACTAAGTATAAACCTAAAAATATTTAAGATTACGTTAATGCGAGGCTTGTTTTCAAGCGAAAGATTAGGTACGCATTGGCAGCTGAATCTTTTATACACACAGTTTGTGACTTAATAGTCCTATATGCATACCTATTCAAATTAATACTTAATGTCTAAAACAATCAATGTATTTCAGAAATCAAACACCAAGCTATAGTTAGTATTACAGTTGTTACAGGTAATATCCGCAGGTTGATCCGAACGAGCGACGCATCGTTCGCTTTGTACAACACAACCATTGTTTTACTGAAATATTGCGCTGCAGGGGTACTCAACACGGATTTGGAAACGTTCATACTATTAACATGGGTCTAAACAAAATCTAAATTGAGTTACTCTATGTAAAATAATAGGAATTACTGTGGGCTAGAATCGAAACTGAAATCAATATGGAATAGGCTAGAGAAAAGATGCAAAAAAAACACTTGATATTATTTACATTTAGAAAACTCATAAAATGTATAAAATACTCTTATTTTAAAGCATTCAGTGGTCCAACGTGAGAAGGCAAGTCAATCTGAAGTAATTTAAAAGCATGGTATATTTTTGCGTTAAATACGGTAGAAAACGATCCGAAACCTATGTTATTGTGTCTTCGTTATGTTTGTATGCCTTAATTTTTTTTATTAATTAACAACACGAAACCTATATCAGCACACAATTAAAATCACCAGTTAAACCATCCCACTAGACCCCTGTTTGTCATTAATTCACCGAATCGAGTATTGTTTCCTGCGAACCATCGTCAACGATACCTCTCTCAATTTCTGCTTTAAAACCCTCTCCGTCCCTCTCACACACCACGAATTAGAAAAAGACAGCACTCGTCAATTGGTAACCTCATCGTAGCGATTCGGCAGTTTCCGCCGTTCGCTCGGCCCGTCCGGTGACAACTGAAAAAAGCTTTCAGTTATGTATCGCACCTTTTTGTATAAGATTAATGGTTGGTTTTTGTTTATTTTACGGGGTTTATTGGTTTTGGTATTTTTGGCCAGTTATTAAAATGTAAAAATCGTAAAGATATATCATAGAATATTTTATGTGCGTAGTACCTACCTAATAAAAATTTGTAGATGAGAAAAAAGCGAACTTATTTTTTAGCATATAGATGAAACAAATAATAGTTACTTTAAATATTTGAATGCATATTACGACTATTTTTGTATTTGTCTATTTTCAGTTATTAGATAAAAACTACTTATCTTCTAAACGCATTTTCAATAAACCAAAAGATTTTTGCCAACCAAAGCAATGGTTAAACAAAACACATAAAATCCAAGTGAACAAAGACGTAGGTACTCGACGGCATATCGGCATTTTATTTCATGCTAGCAATATTTGCATGGCGGTTGTCAATATTTTACGTTGCTATCGTGACGGCCCGCTGGTTTTATGGCCACACAACACTTGAATGTATTTGTTTTTACACTAGCTTTTGTATATTGACTTTATGTATGGGACTTTAGAGTACCTATGTAAAAAAAGATAAAGCTTTTTTATGTGTTGATTGATTAAACATACGACATTTTCACAAAGTTGAAATACAAAATGGTTCTATTTTTTACAAGTGATACCTATATAGGGTCAAATAGTTTAGCAAAAAGAGTCTTTTATTTTGCTACCTTGGTTACCAGCCATAAATAAAATGCTAGCTTTGCCGACATAGACCATTTATATGTAGATCTCTTTGAAGTGTTAGTTTCTATATAGATAAGGCTATCAAAAGCTGATAAATAATGACAAAAAGCAACGCACAAACAACATAATTCTCCAGACACTCTGTCCTAACAAAACTGCTTCCTACTAAGAAGAATATCTTAAAAAACTAGGCAATTATTTCGCGAAGGCTATATATTAGCAGTGCGGAGTTCTCCATCAAACACACAATCAAGTTGAGCACATTCTCAGTAATCTATATATCACTGATCAGACGACATCGCGAACGTTTGACAACTAGTAATCATATTTTTGTTTAAGGCCCAGTGTGAGAGTGAAAGTGACTTTTTATGAAAAATTTGTCTCCATGGAATAATAAATGTGGTTTCCTTCAATGGTGGTTAATTTCATAAAATGTACCATATATGTTTTTTTTTAATTTTATCATAAATTGCATGCTTCTATTTACCAAAAAATAATGGCGTCCACGGCCGATTTCGGCCACGGCGGCTGTTCTCATTTTAAGGAGATCAGCCAGCTGCGCAGGACATATTATGTGCACGAGCATTTGCGCAGACACAGGTGCACTCCTTATTCCTTCACTCTCATGACCCGATGGATGGACGGTATACCGACACGACCGGAGAGAGATCAAGCGCAGGACCAACATTTACGTACTCTCCGATGCACGGGTGAATCAATCACCAACTTCCAGACTACGGGCTGCTTTGTGAAGGTTTAAGAAAACCTACAAAGCGATTTCGGCCAGACCCGGGAACTACTTACTTGGTAAATAGACAGACTGGACCAACAGTCTGTCTATTTACCAAGTATTTATTATTTATCAATACGTCGCTTAGTGCGTATTATCATGAAGGAATAACAAATTATTACTCTTAATAATACTGATGCAAGTAAATAAGTTGTGTCTATTTCGAATTATTCAATCTTCAAATACTTTGGAAAGAAGTCCAACATCGCCTTAAGATCTCATATAAGTCCACCGCGTCACTCCATACATCAAGCTAATGTGATAACCGATTTACGATCCCGAATCGAACCTTAATGGATCACACTAAATTCAATTTTATAGGAGCCGCCGAATTTGTAGCTCATTCACACTCCACACTATTTGGAAGATTGTTTGATTTTAACTTGCAATTTATTTTCGAAGTAGTTTGCTTTCAGGTTGAAATTGGTTTTAACATTTGGCGAAAACTTTCATGAGATTGTGTTACAACTCATAATAAGATCACGATAAGAGGCAATGATAGGCTTGACAATGGAATGCACAGATCACGTTTTCAACCTCATCATCATCATCATCTCAGCCATAGGACGCTGCTGAACATAGGCCTCCCCCTTAGATCTCCACAGATACCTGTTATAGATACCTGTGATAGTTTTCAACCTATTATATCTTTATTAATAAAACATTCTTAGTGTACACGTTGTTTGAGTGTAGAAATAGTGAATATTTTGAGTGTAAATCTGAAGAAAGCATGCACCATTGTATATCCTGAAATATTATTTGCATACTATTCAGAAATCCAGACTTTGTTTCCTTAAGATTTTTTGCGATCTGACTGATTATGTTTCGACTCCGAATTTTGCTTGAACTGACAACATAACGTCTCAACATTAAACAAACTATATTTACCTAAGTACCTACCAAGTGTACAGCAAGACAAAATATAATGTATTCAGTGAATATTGTCGCGGGAGCCCGCTTATTACTTTCGACTTACTTTCAGTTCTGTTCCATACAAGACCTTTGTGATTTGTACCAATTAAATTATAATGTGTTGACTACTTTTTTGATTATTAAGAACCTCCTCCCTTTTGGGAAGTCGGTTAAAAAGTCAAATAATACTCCGCTTTGACACACACCTGTAAGAACAGTATGTTTTACAACGGCAACTATGTATTTCGTCGCATTAGAATTTTAATTTTTTCGTTATTTCAATAATGTCTTCATTACTGTGAATTAGTTGCTGCACATTCTTAACAGATTGCTTCATCAGTTTGATACTGTTTCTAACTAAAATTCTAAGATCTGGCCGTCGCGTCGCGTCATATCACATGTGTGTGTATAAGTGTAATGAATTCATTCTTACTTTTCAGCTACTGGGTTGGTGTTAAGTTTGAGTATCATTTGAATAAGCTTCAGTCCAATTTCAATAAGTAATTTATTAATCAATTTTCAATGAGGAAAAGCAAGGTACACAATATTTACACCAAAGTACCAAACGAAACGAAGCAACCAGTAACAGCTCTGCGCGACGGCATATATCCATATTAATTTAAACCATATTTCACTGTATTTAATTCATATGCTAAATAGATGCGGTGTTTTGTCAACCGTTCGCTATTTCGCTACCAACTTTATTGTTTTGCTGTTACGGGAACGATTATTTATAAATTGCCTGTAAATGTATGAAAATTATTCAGTAATTATGTTACAATTGCAGGTGGTTATTATGTACTTTTATATCCGCAGTACTGAAAGTAGTTCTCGGGTACTTTGAACTCTTTGTAACATGGATTTGAAGGAATTAATCAATCTATAAACTTGATCAACAATACTAACATTGTAGGTATGTAGAATATTTTTAGAATCAGATTTATTGCTGAAAATATTTGTGTACAAGGTATAGACCTTTTATGACCTAGTGCTGAACTAGAAAAACGTATCAAAACACTAAATTTCATAGAGAAAAATATTAAATTTCAACAGCATAATATAACACAACTATCCAAAGATATTCCTGCCTCCATATTCCAAGACATACCTAGTCCCAACAAAATGTAAATAAGGCGTTATAAATCAGCTTTATTTTGAACAGTATCCGCTTCGAGCAACCATCTGCTAATTCAGTGAAAACAGTCTCTGCTTTATATTCTAATTTATTTTCTACTATGTTATATTAAATAATGGGATTTAATTTTGAACTAGCTAGGGTATTTGTTTTGGCTGAAGGAGAGACGGTTGCTTTCAGTGTTTAATAATATTGTTGGGTGGTAATAGAAATAGTTTTCTTAAATAATTGTTAAAAGTAGCTGTTCAAAATAGTTAGCATTCGAACCTCATACCAACATCGATCACCTTTTGGAAAACGTAAAATTTAACACTGAAACTAAAAGTGCTGTAGAAAAAAAATAATATTAGGTACCACTACGCGAAGATATTCACAACTCATTGTAAGCATAGTTACATAATGACAGAGAGACTTGATTATACTTCCAATTTAAAATACACCTAACTACACGAGAGCAAGAAAATTCCAGAAACACAAACTACTTAAACAGTTTTCAAAGGGTTGTGTACAATGAAGTACAACGGAAGGTCCCAAAAATATTCACATGTATTGTTAGTTTGTTCGTCGCAGCGGATAAGGAAGTGCGTTAGTTCCTCTTATTTACGATAAGGCTTTGTCTTGTGGGAGAAAGGTACGGCGATAGTTAAGGTGGGCTTCGGATGTTTTGGGTCGAAAAATTAAGTTACGGTGATCTTGGTGATAATCCGTGCCAGGAAGTGGAATATCATAAATATTAAACATGTTAGTGATAGTAAAAAGGAGCTCATTGTTTGGCAACTCGGCACCATCATCTGCCAAGCCTTTTTCTATCTATGTTGTGGTCGACTTTCAGTCTAGCTGAATACCACGGCACGGCAGATACAGATGCAGCTTAAGACTACAAGCGGACACCAACATAGTTTGGGAATAGTAGGCAGATGATGATTTCGTTGAAGTTTGCTTTTGCAAAAAGTTCTATCGCAATCCCACATTTTTGTTCCTTAGTTTTTCTTCGCTTCCATAGCTGTGCTTTCAAACTTAAGTTATAATTCCACTTACTAAACCAACTCTTTATCACAGCCACCATCTTACATTACAATATGACCCCCAACAATTATACGAGAGCCATATCTTGGGTTCGGCGAGCGTGTCCAATGTTTTCCGTATGTTCTTGCGTTGTTGCCCACCCTATGTCTGCGTAGGAAGCGCTCATTGCATTGTTCCTCTTAGTTATGATCGCCTGGTACTGTGCTGTGAATAATCTGATAGTATTTTAAATTGCTAATGTTGGGAGATATGGAAATTGAAAATAATAGAAGGGAAAAGTTTTAGTTTTGAGCAAATTAAATTTTTCATTATATTATTATATTTTCAGGGGATACATTTTCTATAATCAAACAATTGAATTGTCACCTCTTAACGAATTAGAAATCCAACTCTATTCATCATCCAATCTAACACTGCATGCTTTTTTTCTTTTATGCATAGATGTTAGCCACTCTCGCAGGTAAAGATTTAAATCTAACAGGATTGAAAGACCAATATGTTACTTACGTCAAACCTGGCTGAAAATGTAAATGTAATTTAAGTTACACGACACCCAATGCTGTGTAAACCAAAATGGGAAACACAACGATGTCCTTCATAAAGCAACTCGGTTTCCTCACACAATAAACAAAACAAAAATCCTTCAATGACACAATCATCCCAACAATCACTAAACGCCAACACTTAATTCAATAATACAGATCCCTATCAAGCACGCCCGGTTATCTCTTAACCCCACGCACCAATTTACATACAAATACATACAAATCGGGTACGGAACCATAATCGGTTCCGGGTCACGTGGCCTCCGTGGTGAATCGGTTAAAGAGACCATTCGTTCACGGTTAATAAAGTCACAATCTTCTCACAATACAAAACAGGCTGCCTGCCGCCTTTCCCTTGCTTCGAAAAAATACTCCCGAGGGTTGAACAGATTTGAAATTAGAATTTGATTATCGAAGTGTGCCGACTATTTATCATTTGTAATGACGCGTTCGCAGCGTGAGGACGTGCTCGCTAATATTGTAATCTTGTAAATGCGTTCAGCAAAATACATATTTATTATTTTTCGTATTCTGTGTAGCTATTTGAGTGGAAAATATTGCTTTTGCATTGATTATGCATGACCGTCTAATGTTTTGAACGGTTCTTATAGTTGTCTAGTCATTTATATCCATCTGTTGGTAGTTTTGGGTTTTATTTGTCTGGATATGACCGGCGGTCGAGAGGTTGGCAGGTCAAACGCATTGATCTATTGGTCCAAACTAGTAACACAAACAACTTCAACAACTGAACTTTCCATGAATAATGTAGTTTCATTTGAGGTTTGTTTTAGCTGCTTTGATTTTAAGGATTTCTAAATCGTTATTTGGGAATATACCAACCCTGTTCTTATTTTTTACCACTGTCCAGATGATTCCATTTAATGCCTTACATTTACAGAATGACCACCTTCTAACTCCAAACTATCCTTATCCAACAAACTCCAGAACTTCGACTCATAAGGAGCAAGTCAGTGCTCAGAGAGCACCGCGTATTCAAATGTAGCTCATACTCATAGCTGTTACGCGACCCATCCGTCTTACTGCTGGCGTCTGCTAACACTGACTACACATGGTGTTTGTTCTGCTTATATTAATAATAAAGCAAAAAATTGAGAAGCGTTTAGAATGTACGGCACAAAATCAAAACTTTGGTATTACGATGGAAATTAATAGAACATTTACTAACTCAATTATGACATCAATGCAGCGCATGTTTTCTTCTTTCATAAGCTTTTATCTGCCGTCATTTCACGAGTAACATTATTTCTAGATGTATCTACTTTTACAAAGTCTAATCATCGTTTCTTTGGTCGTCTAAATTGCTTGCTTAAGGTCTCTTCAACTATTTTCTACGATATTCAAGGGCATTTAACAAATTCAAAAATGTGCAGTCCAAATTCCTAACTAGACTAACCGTCAGAGCTAAAAAAACAACACTCTGTACAATGGTGTAAAGGGGCGCCGGTCCCAGCTTCACTATGAATATTTTCTATTGAATTACTCACGCTTCGGCAGGCCACCAAAAATATTGTACTCTTCGCACTTACGCGGACACCAAGAAGTTTTCACATTTACGACACACAGATGTACTTTTGTATGTTTGTTTCAAGTTTTCCATTTTTGAGTTCCACGTTATGCGGACGTTGGTCGAGATAACGCGTTGGGTTACATGTTTTTGTTTCTGTGTGCTGAAGTTTTATGTCAGCACTATGTAGAAATTTTGGTTAGCGTAAGGTTTACCTTTATACTCTCGTAATAGCAGTAAAACATTCAAATCAAATGATGATAAAAAAAGAAGAAAATAAAAGTGTAAAAATTATCAAAACTCGGTGATCAGAGCATGATCGAAAGGGATATAAAATCAGTAAAATTGCAAACTTAAAAACTCTTTCTCATATCAAAATCACTATCCATTTATGTTCTCCATACCCTTCTGTATCTTAAATCTGGTCCTTCCCATAGCGATTCACCACGGTCGTTCGTCCAACGAGCCGGACTAACCTACATTGCTGCTAACGTCCACGAACATGGGAATCGGTCTGTTCGCAAGGATTTCGTCATGGGGCTTTAGTTCCGCAACATATACAAGGGAACTTCTATGGAGTTGGCTGGATTGATATGATGATGAATCTGATTATCGATTATGTTTGTGATATGTTTAATCCGAGATATGGGAAACGCTGAAGTTGATATGAAACTTAATCATCTGTTGTCGGAGAGGTCTTCTATGATATGGATTTGTGTTAACGTAATTAATATAAATGTGTCACGTAAATATCTTATTTTAAACTCAGTTTTTTATCTTAGTTTTCCACATTGTGATGGATTCATATATTTAATTGTAAAACAAAGTATTCGATACATTTTATTGCAACAACCTATACTGCTTCCATGGCTTGACCCGCCAAGATTTTCCTAACCACTAATAAAAAGCCAGATTTATGTAGCCAGAAGCTAGGACTTTTGTGAGAATCATTTGAGAACTGGTATCATAAAATATAGCTCACTACAATATTTTTTATTACGTATTATCGATTTTTGATAAAAAAAAATCTTCTCTTTTTGCTACGTAACCCTGAGTAACTCTTCATGTGATTAATGATAACCTTCAAGTGAAACTAGAAGTGCACCCCAAAAAAAGAAATAAAATGACAAAGATAACCAAAATAGAACATTATTTTAAATCAAATCAGCCAAAACAGGGGTACAATGACGTCTATATCTGTCTCCCCACGCATAATTCGCTATGCTTCGCCCTGTTAGCGGGTCTAATGTATAGAGGGAAGCTGGCTATCTGATATGTTTCAAATCGTATGGGGCGAGGAGGAACTTAATTGTTATAATTTTAAGAGCCATAAAAGATATTAGATTTTGTATTAAAATTAGTTCTTGAAATAAATTAGAAAAGTTTGTTTCAAAGCCATTTGCCGAAAGGCAGAAATAAAATTTAATCATCATTATACAAAAACGTCCCCCTGCAAGGCAATATGTCCTCTTCATCTTGAAAGGTTTAAAAAAATAGGAGAAATTAAAATAATTATAGAATTTTAAATCTCTGTAATTGATGACTTGCTACTAAAATTAATATTTACAAAATAAACTCTTAATAACTAATATTGCACATAGATTAATAATTAGGTGATAACAACAATTAACATTTCGAAACAACGGAACAGAATCAAACTTGACACATTCCCCTATCATTATAATAATTATCGTAGTTATAGTAAATATTACATTTTGACCAAATAAAAGTACCGAAACACACGACATAATTTACAATATGTCCGTAGTATTTTTTTTCAGAACTGTACACTAAGATTACAACAAATGAATTTGATTAGCCTAACTTCTCGTTGCGTAGTTTCAAAAGACATTTACATTTAAAAGTTTACAACTCATGTGTTTCAGCACTTATTCTAAAAGAGTATTTTATTTATGAATGAGAGAACTACCGTTGTGTGAATAAAATTGTTTGCTTTTCTTATGTCCAGCTGGGACCTCATCTAAATCACCTTCTTTATCCTGATGAGCTGTCATGTGTCTAGTCAGGTGATGTCTTTCACGAAAACTTTCATTGCAAACGGGGCATTTTAATTTCTCTTCCCGTTTTCTTCTGTGAGGGTCGATTGCTGACTCGCTTTTGTGATGTGTACGCATGTGATACACCAGATCTGAAGTCATTCGGAAGCTGATGCTGCATTTTGCACACACATTTTGCGACGGCAGAGAAAATGCGGCCAAAGTTGGAGGCAATAACGTACTGAGAATCGCCGCAGCTGGATTGGCTATCAAAGGGTTTTCCCTCGGCGGTACCGGAAACTTCATAAAATCTGGATTAGGTGACTGGAAATTTTGAACACCGAACGGGTAAGATGACCCAGCTTGAAGGTACGGTATCTCTGGTCTAAATGGCAAAAAGTTAATTTTATTAGGTGACATCTGAGGTGTTTTTGCATCGTGTTTATCTTGAAACTCCAAATTTTTATTGAACCCTGAAGATCGGTGGTTCGTCGCTGGGCTATCTGGATAATTTGGCGATGACGACGGTGGCACGTTCTGGCCTTTAAAGAAGTGGCTACCATTTATCAGATGAGCTGGCGTCAGAAGATTGTTGAAACCTGGTGATTTGTTGAAAGAACTTGCAGGTGGACTGGCAGCGGACAGCGGTGGACTAACAGAGTTCTGGTAAAGCAAGTTGTCAGGGCTAACCGAAGGATTGGGTGATCTCATTGAAAAATTGGAAACTTTAGTAAACGCGCTCTTCGGTGACATATCTGTTTTCTCCGAATACCTCTCGTACCGCGCTCGTGACTGCATGCTAATTAAAGTTGGGTCATCAAAAATCTTGTTCTTATATTCTGGGAGAAACTTTGGCTGACGTGCTGCACTTTCATTTGAGTTTGGGCGGCTCCGTGACCTCTCAGAATTATCAGAATCACTACAATACATAGACTTGCTTGGGTACTCGTCGGTTCCGACGTCAATGTTAATATCAGATCCGAAGCTCGGCGATATGTTATTGTTCGCGGAGATCCGATCATCATCTTGGTCTTTTAAATCCATCGTGTTATCACTAGAGTAATCACTGTGCTTGTACATTTCTGGCATCCTCTTAGGCACCTGTTCCCACTCTTCATGTTGAAAAAGTTGTTTGGAGACTCTCAGCTGCCTCTCTGGTGGTTTTGGGCGAACTTTCTCATCGGGCATCATCAAGAATGCGACATCGAATGATCTCTTCGAAGCTTTTCCAGGGTTAATAACAGTTGACTGCATCTCCGGTTTTATTTGTGAAGTTCTGGCACTTTCAATGTTCAAATTAGTTTCCTTAGAATCAGGAGACGTCTCTTTATAATTTTGATAGCTATTTTGAACGTCCATTGTCATCGTTTACTCATTTAATAAACAGCACATGAACTCGAAACTTTTCGCACTTATATCGCGGCGTGATTGAGAAGACGCGTGCGTACTACCCGGCGGCCACAATACGAATGTGAGTAACATAAGGGTGAAAAATATATAAGTGGGGTTTTGAACTACCCTTAACAGAGCGTTTGAAGTTGTGAAGGCGTGGCGAGACGAACCAATAAGCGTCGACCGGGAGGCGTGAAAGGAATTGGTCGGCCAATGAGAGCGCTTCGCGACGATAGAGAGCAGGAGAGCTCAATCACCAGGTCAAGATAATAATAACTGCTGTGAATTGAGAGCGCATTGAGTTGTGGTAGGGTCAGCTTGACAATAGCGCCGCGATATTGAAAACTGTGGTTTATTTCGCTATTCACTAGGTACGGTCGGCAAAATTATGGCCTTTATCGTCTTACGATAGGTTTTGAAATACCGGTTCCTTGTTTCGTAGAGGTGACAAATGATTGATGTCAACTTCACAACAGTGCCCAGTAATCATTGCACAAAAAAATGCACTATCATTTTATAAGCCTTAAAAGTAGTATTTTAAGACTAATAAAACATTGTGTGCCAGTAATAATAGGCTAACAAACAAAAACTTAGATAAACTAAGTTCATCTATAAAAAAGTTTTTTCCAAACATTATCTTCTATTTATCTCACCCAAACATGGTACTGGAGAAACTGAAACGATTATGATTGCAATAAATATGTTTTATATGTCGCATAAAAAATGATACTTCATATAGTCGGCCTAACCCCCGACTGTATAGATGAGATTGCGAATAATGCTATTAACACAGACGCTTCTCCTCAAATTGATATCATACTCGAAGATGCTGCAGACAAAATTGAGCTTAAACATGAAAGTAATAACATCGTGAATTCTATAGCTGCGATCGAAGCTAATATCGAATAAAATGCCAGAGTAAAATCGGTCGTAAAAGTAAGAATACAGAGAATAAATTCAATTGATGGGCAATATATGGGAGAGTTAAAAGAAGACCCAAATGAGTTCTGTTCGGTAGTGGGTAACGATAATAAGATGGGCGCAGACGTTAAAGGAAAACCATTTGTCAGATTTTAGCCATTTTTTGCCCATTCGTTGGCTCTCAATGAAAATCTGTTCCATTTATTTTGCTCGGCGCGTTAATGAGAAAATTTTAAGAAATGTTATAAGACTTTTTGTTGATAGGGGTAGAATGTAATCGAGTATTGAACCAACATAAAAGTATGTGTGGAAAATAATTTAGTAGGTATTTTTCCTTTGAGAAAGCTGTTCATGGTACATTTTCATGTCATTGCAATATCTCGAAATAATTGAATTGTTTTTTTTTCTTAAATTAATGTAGGATTGAACATCGTGTATAAATACAACATATTCGAGTCCGTAAGCATCTTTATGTTTAAAACCTATGATTTATTGTTTCCACCTCATCAAAAATATGATTATAATAAAGGCACCCATTGTACGCAGATTGTATAAAAACCGGCCAAGTGCGAGTCAGACTCGCGCACGGAGGGTTCCGTAGCGATTTATAAAACGGACAAAAAAATCACGTTTGTTGTATAATTTGAGCCCCCCAAAATATTTATTCAATTCTAGTTTTCAGTGTTTGTTGTTATAGCGGCAACAATAATACATCATCTGTATATCAAATTTCAGCTCTCTAACTATCACGGTTCATGAGATACAGCCTGGTGACAGATGGACGGACGGACGAACGGACGGAGGAGCGAAAAAAATAGGGTCCCGTTTTACCCTTTGGGTACGGAACCCTAAAAATGAAAAGAAGCAAGTAAAAAATGTGTTAGCAATGGGAGGAGAGAGAATCAGCCAGAGCAGAGTTGCGAGTCATTTGTCTTCGCTGCCACAATAACAGTGATTCGTAAGCTAAAAACATCCCTTTTGGAAAATAATATGTTTTCCTCGTAATGTGGTTTTGATAGTAGAAAGGTTTATACTGCTGTGAATTATTTTTGACATTATTAAGCATTGTGTTCCTAAACAAAATTGATGGTGTAACTTAAAATGTAATCATCATAGGTAGGGTTGTAGACGTAACACCTCATTATTTAATCCTAATGTGAGTGATACCCATCACCTATTTTTTACACATTTTACTTGTTTGTTTAAAGAAATAATTAATGAGTATATTATTTCTTTACGTCTTTAAGTATAATTCTCAACAGTAAACTTTTTCTAAATTCAAGAAAATCTTCAGGAGAAAAAAAAACTACTGTTTGAATCTCAGTTAAAAAAAATCAAATGAATTATTCAAGACTCCAACAAGCGGACGTTTTCAACCAATCTTTGGAAGGACATTTGTCGGTGTTTACTCGTAATAAGATGTCAATGACGAGTCAGCCTGTTACGGAGATTGATGGAACTGCCTCGGGAAGAATGCTGGTACCGCTAGCAACATGTAGGAGTGCCGTGTCGTTAGTTCGTCCCAGTATTGAGCAAATATTGAAATCTTTGAGGAAATCAAGACCAATTTCTTTATACATAGTAAAAACACTTCACAAGCTGCTTCTCCCTATAAGTAGTTTTTATGTTGCAGCGTAGCCGCTAGTCCTTTGCCATCCAAACTCAGCAAATTAAAAAAAAAATCATTGTGTTTGTCCATCTATTAAGATCTCAAACTACCATGAAACGATCCTTTCAGTCAACAAAACAAATTGTTTATCAATAGATTTACTTCCAAATTCCTTGATAAGTAATTGTAGGCACACGCCACGGATATTGTCGCACGTGTCAGGAGGGAAGAACCAGGATCTGTTTGCACCAACATAATCCTATTTTACGATAAATAACAGATTAGGAGATTATTTATTCGAAATATTGAATAACGGGATACTGGGGTACAAAAAGTGAAAGTAAAAAAAGAAGAAAGTACGAGTATTTGTGGCTACGATAAAATGTAAAAAAAAATGTGGTCAAATAACGTATTGATAACTTCATGAAGTCATAAGAGACTAAAATGCTGCATAAGATAATTTTGTGTCGTACGTACTGCTATGAACCCTTTCATTTGGTTTGGTGCTGAACATTAACCATAAAATATTGATATTGTTTAAATTCAGACAAGTGACGGCTAGTAACCAAAGAAGCGATCGTGAAAACATTTTTAGCCTAACCCGTTCTTGTGTAACTCACAAAATTAATCCAAGCAGTGACGGATGATGTCGGCTCAAAGTTCACATGTGCAAGTTTGATTGCGATCGGTCCTCGTGTCCCGACAGATTAGCTGCTACTGCTAATGTTGTTCCTATTGAATGGTCTTCTGTGAAGCGTCCCTTAGGACCTGACTCGATTGTGCTCAGACAATGATGAAGTGGGTGTGAATGTCGAGGTATTGCCTTTGTTTCAATTTGTTTTGTTTGATTGTCTTGGTTTTGGTTTGTTTTCTGGAGATTAGAAAAGATTTAATGTAGATACATAAGTTTAAGTAATTTTTGTTCATTTAACATGAAGCTAAAGTGGTAGAGATATTTGCAGGGACCATCTTTGATGAAAGATATATCATGGAAATACCCTTTTTACCTAAATAGGTACTCAGATTCCAACTAAAAAGTGCTAAAAATTCAGCATTATAATAAACAAATGGTCGCATGAAAATTCATTAAGACTATAAAATAGCATGATTTTTTTAAGCAAAATAATAACAATACATTGCGTGTCATCCACAAACCAAACAAGGACCTCGCAAATAAAAACAGCACCTGTACCGCTTATTAAAATATGCTCAGTTTAATCCCCATAATACAGAACGCTTCTAATACCAACCTACCATATGGTGTTCTGATCACCAACAATATAACCCAGCTACGTAATCATCTCCTTTGTACTCTCAATGGCCTTTGGATCATTCACCCTAATAATTGTGAAAATTTCTTCTATTGTTGCTTTCAAAGCATTATCAACTTTATTCTCATCAAGATTAGTCTCAAGTTTGGTTCAGTTTTGTGCATTGACAAGCTCGTTTATAGTAGTTCTGGCGCGTTTAAAACTTGCGCTCAATACTTTTGTATTTGCTGTCGAATTTGCTTTAATTATTTTGAGTCTAACAGCCCTTACTTTTAGGTTTATATTGAAATAACCTATTTCATCAATGTTAATCAAATTACTGTTTAAATAAAATATATTTTAAACCTTATGCTTCAAGTATAAGGTCTACTATTGCGTTTTATAGTTTTTCAACCGAAATGTATGAGAGTGCAACGCATTAAAACTGGGATTTAGTGAACACTTGTTTATGAATTTTTCGACCATATGGTCTAAAAGCCGACTTGGACAATACGCCCCCATGGTGGTACCCCATTACCATATGGGACACGTTAAATACGTATTTCAAGAGTTTCGTATTGCATTGACCTTAGAAGTTGGGCGATCAAAAAAAATATGAGCGGATGATGGATGGTAGTGGTAAATTGACATTAGAACTTTCTTTGGGATTGCAAAACATCAAAACATTGTCAAGAATAACCCATTGCATTTTTATAAACTTTATGTTTTTGAATTTGGTCTTGTTTACCTTACATTTTTTTAAGATTTTCATTCAAATAGTATTCGGTAAATTCTATAAACTAAAGCCCTAAAATCATCTGATTGTCGATAATTCCATTAATTGTAACAACATTCTATAATTAACAATGGACGCACTTGTCAAGTAACGGTACGGTGCGCGTGCGCAAATAAACAACATTCTGGACAATGTGATGCAATAATGCATATTGTATGCGCTGACAATGTCGGTGTTGTGTTGTTATTGTGAATAGTCTTGATACTATCTTTTTTTTTTGTAAAATATGAAAATGCATATGCCAATGCACTTCATATGCCATGTGAAGTTTAGAAATCAGAGGTATTTTCTAAGGTAAGATTAAATAGCTTTATTTTTATAGCTCTGTCGTAAATCAAGCTACAAAATAAAGCTTGTCAATATTATTTACTTGTGTTTGGTCGGAAATGATAGATGATTGTTAAATGCAAGCCTAGAATCAGTTTAATTTATATCCTTGAAATTCATAAGTGTTTGAAATGGCCTAAATAAAATAAACGATTTGACTTTGATTTTGCACTGACCTTTACTGAAATGCTTTGCTGACCTTTACTGCGAATACTAATTTATTTTTGTATGATTGTAATTTTTTTCAAGTATCAAAATTGTTGCCCCCACATTTAGTTCATTGCGATCACACAACATATGCGCTGGTGTACTGCCATTTGATCACAATAAGTATAATGGTCACAGAGCATCCCCTAGGGCGGTTATCTTTGCAATCGGAGCTTCGGTTTGAAGTAGGCCACATCAATGCTTTTAGGTTTTGCGATAATTGTTTTGAATTTTGTGGTCGAATAATCGTATATCAAAAAATAAATAAGATCTGCTGATTCATCAAGGAAATTCTACATCTATATAATGTTGATTCAAAAATGAAATTTGGGAAGAATCTTCCAGTGCTGCGTTACAAGATATTTCGATTCAACCAAGCCCTTCAAAAGTGTTCCACATTAAGTCATCACATATTTGTACGACGTAGTGAACTCAAATAGCAGTGTGGTTGTCTAAAATCGTTTCTAATATTGAGTTTTACATTTCGTGATAAACCGAAACATTGATATCGATCGAAACCCACAAAAACATTGTACAACAATTTGCAACCGCATCAATATTTTTTAAGGCCCTCTGGTGAAGGGCTGGTACTCAATACGAAGAGCATTTACACGCCATATGTACCTTTGGGCTTAAGGGCTCAAGGGACAACGCCCTACGCTAATGAAAATGGAGTAGCGCTTTTAATATTATCAAATGATTGTAGTGAATGCTATTGCAATTGTAGTTTTGAAGTAAGTACATTTCCAGCTGTAAGTTTCCAGCTGCAAGCTGTAAGTATCCTCAAAAAAAAATATGCAGAGAAGATTCTCGGTAGCGAATGCTCGCTTTCAAAAGATTGGTTTAGTGGAACCTATCCTGTTTAGTTTTATTGGTTGCTGGTGTACAAATGAAATGTGAGATGATGATAAAAAGGTAAACTCTGTGAAAATAAAAACTACTCAAATAATACCCACTATGGTAAATAATACCCAAGTATTAAGCTTCTATAAAATCGATATCAAAAAACTATAAATACTCCAAAACACTACTCATTCGTTCATCGTCGTTTAGTAAAAGCTGCACCCTACATCGCAAGCGCATCGTCGCCATATGTCGCGAAAAATTCAGCTGTAATTGCATTAAGTCACCCTAAGTCGAGTGGTCGGCTTTTAATTATGACGACCCACTTAGGCATATGTGGTGTTTAGGGATAGTTGTCGTGCTGGGCTTAGGGGATCACCAGAATTCTTAGTAGGTGCATTGTATCTACTACTACTACCAGAAATTGTGAGCGTTTCCCTGCACTTCTTCCATTTTATTATTCGGCATCGGATTAGCGCATCTTCGTCTTCCATAACTTTCTATCTGATGTCATCTCACACTTCTTCTTCTATGCTATAACTTTCACACTTTAAGGTCATAGCAGTCAAATTATGTGTACCTACTCGTTAAGTGAAACAATACTATCACCTACATAAAAAATTCATTCAAAAGATACGAAACCACAACAAAATCTTATCAAAGCACTCCAAACAAAAGGACACCTAAATAAAAAAAATACAAACAAAAAATCCAAAAATGTTACCTTTAAAAAGCAAAGCAAACAAACTTACAGAGTCTAGATGCAAATTGGGGACAATATGAGCGTGAAATATGGGTTCAAGAAATCCTGAAGCTGAAAAAAAGGGAAACAAATGAAGAGAAAAAGTTCCCTGGCTAAAAAATACAATGGTTTTGAACACAGGGCAGGAAACACTGCGTGAATAAGTGCCGCCCATTGTACGGGAAAGTAGGGAGCTTTCTTTGTTGATCATTTGTAATTAGAAAGTTTACCTGTTAACAGTGTTTATTGAGTTAAAGTGAGAGGTTAAAGGGAGGTGGTTTTGATAATGATTCTTTGAGTATTAATTAAAACTGATTTCTTATACAGGCAATATCTTATAATGGGATTTTATTTTCGCAAAAACCTAACTAAACTGCGATTTGAATTGATTTCTGGCGAAAATAAGATTAACTCTTACTCTCCACGATTATTTTTTGCTTAATTTTGTGCAGAATTGCATCCCAAAGATAATGCTTGCAGTTACAATAACTTTGCTTTAATTTCCAATCAATACTTACAAAAAAATAAGAGACCCTTATAACGCCAGATAGCTAAAGCAGCTTAATACTGCCAAAACATATAATATTTTTCACAAATAACGCGAAAAATCCATACGAAACGATAAAAATGTGGCCGGTAACCCTCAAATGAATGGTAGCTCATTACGTATTCTGAATTCTGTGCCCGCCCGTCTGCCTTCTATGATTTATGAACTATTTTTTGTTGATTTTCTCCCCCCTCCAGCCAAAAGTCAGAACTCTGCCAAGTAATGTGAGAGCATATTGATAGAACTGAGTTAATTAATTCTGCAGTTTTTGGCGCCAAGTTTTTTGGTCATTGCCAAGTCGGTGTTGAATGGTTACGAAGCTGTTCTATTTATTTTTTTGTTAGTGTATGAGTTAATAATGTTACATGATTGATGTGAATTCTTTGATTTCGCTGTAAAAAGATTGTAATTTATAGGAAATCAAAATATATAAAAAAATTAAAATATTTGTTAGAATGTTGATTTTTCCTGTTAATTTTTCGATGCCAGCTTGAGAATTCAATTTTTTTGAGGTATGTAGGATTTAACTCTTTTTCTTTCAAAGAGTACTAAATCGTTGATGTATATCGGTACTCGTGGAGGTACGCTGTGAAGGACTTATTATGTGTATGTATTTTACTATGTCATGTGCCAGGACATTATTCAGTACAAAACATCAGCACGATTAGACATGTATCAAATAGATTTAAACCTCCACGCTGATTTGGCTGACATTTCACTCGACCCATCCATATCGTTTAGACACAGTTCCGTATTTATCAAGCACGGTGTCATCCGTGTTAAACATTAACACAAAAGGCTCTCAATGTTAAATGTCTCAATTTAATGTAACAACCGCGACGCCCCAGCGGTCGTTATGACCCACAGTCGGTTTTGTAGGGTTAATTCGATGGAAAGATTCTCGCTAACCGCGCAGTTGTAAACGGGTTGTCTTTGTTTAATAATATTAATGGTGGTTGAAAATGTTGGGACATATCGTCTGTGATAGATAATATGTGCACAATAGACCTGTATTGTTAGCCAAAGCCAGATTTTATTTAAATTCGCGCAGATTTGGTTTTCAAAAGGGTCTTCTGAAGATAGACATAACCATAGGTTTGTGAAAAACCAAGTAAGTACTATTTTTTGCTCTTTTGGTTCTTTGCCTCCAAAACTGACATCCTTAAAAAATCCATTGTACTTGATACACATTTCTAATTACCTTGCTTTATATGAACGATTACTATTCCAATTCCAGCTCAATTTAAATATTCAATTTCATCAATTTAAGAATTTTTTTTTGTGTAAAATACTGATTCCTATTTCCAGTTACATATCTTGCACATAATTCACTTCCAAATCATCAGTGACATAACCCTACAGTGTGCAAACGCTCAACCCTTCACACGCTAACCAGTCGCATCCGGCAGTAACTCAGCAACGTAGCAATCCTGCTGTCCTCTACTAATTAAAGGAAATGGCCCAGAAACAAGATTGCGATATTGTTCTCTCTAAAACTACACCTCTCTCGTTCTTGCTGGTTAAATTCCCCATACAACGATCTCTTTCTCTCTAAACGGTGCGTAGAATGTCACTCATTATGCTAAGTATCTTTCCCTCTTTGTTCGCCGAGATCCCTGATAAAGCTTCTAGTTATTTTTTCTTTCCTTTTTTAACTTGACAGTTGGTATATGGAAGCAGATTAAGATAATTCGGTCGAGGTGTTTTTATAATGCTTAATTTTATTGTTTCACTGATTCGCTGGTGGCGAGTTTTTTTATTTTCTTTGAGCAAAGAAGTTGGTTTCTAGAAATAGGGATTTTCTTTACAGAGAACCTTTGAATTGGTTTTTAAAAAACATCATTAGCATAATTCATTAGTATCCGTATCTAAAGTAACTAATGTACCAAAAGTAATTTTAATTAATGACCGATTTGTGATAGCAGTTTCGTTCAACTTTTACAATTACAAATCAGAGTTCTCTTCTCAATTAGTACAGCTAAAATCGAACACGAACAAAAACAGAGCAACAGATTCCGAATCACAGCCGCATATTGAAAAACGAGCGATTTTTTAATAAATCGTCTAGAACATTCTCCATTACGAGCAGAAATACCTTATTTCATTACGCCCACCGTTCCATTAGTAAGATACGCCAAATTCTATTAAACTCTTTTTTTGTAAAAACAGCGCTTGAAGCGGATTCGTCGCTTGGAAATGTTCAAAACTCCACAACCTTTGGACGCATCCCGCTACATTTACTGTCGCTACAAAACCGTTCAACCCAACCTGTTTAGGTTCCATTGCTTGTTGAGTAGGATCTGAATTCCAAATTTCACTATCAGAAGCTTCAATAGAAACCTAAATAGATGAGACTGCCGGCCATTTTATAATTACTAGCTCAGTTGATCTGTTGTCGCTTACACCGCTTGATTTTTGAAACACAAAGGGTTTACACCCTACGTTTCTAAATTTAAATTTATGTTTTGTTAGATTTGATCGCATTTAGCGGCATGCGCTGTTTCAAATGAAACGATAGGCATTTTTTTAAATATGATTTATTCAAGCAAAGGGTTTTAGCGTGATTTGTTTTGGAACAAATGCAATTGATTCAAGTTTTTTAACTAATGATCCTCTGTTGTTAGATGTGGTTAGGTTTAAGTATTGTATTTAAAATTCATTGTTTTAAAAGCCTCATTAATCACTGTTTTTCTTTTTCACTCAAAACTTTCAGAAGCCGCTCAAAATACTTAATATACCTAATTTTCTCGAGTCTGGTTGACAGATTTTCATTAGGTCAGTAAGTGAAGTGAAAAAATAAATTAAAAACCGGCCAAGTGCGAGTCGGGCTCGCGCACCGAGGGTTCCGTACAAATCCTGTATAGATAAAAAGTGACTCTCGCGCAAACCGTTCAATTTAGAACAATCATAGTTATGTTAATTTCGTGAGAGTCAAAATAGTTAATATTTTTTATTTGTAAAAGTTTTTTTATTAAAGTTATTTATTTACAACATTTTATAGTCATCATTCAGAAATCTGATTGAAAATAACGAATTATGTCTTAAAGGTCATTGGGCATATCTGACCCGCTTTGCAAAAAGTGGCGGACACGAATGAAAGTAGTTTTAAATTATGGGGAATAGTATGACGTTTCATCTATACTAATATTATAAAGCTAAAGAGTTTGTTTGTTTGAACGCGCTAATCTCAGGAACTACTGGTCCGATTTGAAAAATTCTTTCAGTGTTAGATAGCCCATTTATCGAGGAAGGCTATAGGCTACTTTTTATCCCGGTACGGGAAGTAGTTCCCACGGGATGCGGGTGAAACCGCTGGCAGAAGCTAGTTCAATATAAAAATTTTATTAAAATTCCATGGAGAAGAATGTACAGGATCGTTTGAAGAACATAAAAAAACAAGCAGTTTTTTGTATTGTACAGGTCACAATGACAGTTTTTATTGTTAAAATATTTTTCAAAAAGAAGGAAGATCTAAATTCGGATTACCAGGACCTCATGAGGATCTGGAAACCTCGAGAAATCGATTGCAACTCTCGAATATTGTAGGCACGCATCAAGTCAAAACCAGACAAAAATACACCCTTTTGAGGGAATTGCGAAACAGTGAAGTTTTGGAGCTGATTTGATTATAGAGACCAAAGAGAATCGAGGGAACTCCTGAACAGTATGCTGCAACTACCACGTGTTTAGGCTTATTTTATTCGTATTGACGAGGGCTTTCCACGTGGATAGGTTTGATTGGCATTGCGGGATCTATTATAAAGATAAGATATAGCTCAGGGAACTCCTCTACTATTTATATCAATTACCTTGTGTTAGAGCTTATTTTATAGGAGGTGATGCGAATTCCCTTCTAACTTGGGATATAGCAGCCATTGCGGGAATGAGATCTTTTCTTATTGAGTTGTTTAATCATCTCACAAGCCCTAATTTCAAGTTTTTTTTCACTCGCCAAATCCACCTGACGGCCACTTACATTGACTTGTAACAACGACTGCTACAAAGAAGGATTCGAGGACGCTGGCTTTACGTTCTTAGAGCCTTGCCAAAAGTTGTATTTTGTCCCTCTCACTGTTTCATGAAGTCGGTTTATTTTTCTTTTGTAAATAGTATTTTTTTATTTCAGTGTTTGGGTCCATCCACACCCAGCATACATAAAAATAACAGTTATACCCGCAGTAGCAGTCGTATTGAGGTTTAGAGAGAATTGAGGTTTGGGAAGTTGTTTTTTTTTTTGTTGTAAAAAGTCTTAATTTTTAACTTTACAGTGAAAATTAAACACTGTTTGACAGTGTAATCAGACATATATCTGAGAATCAAGTTTTAACCCTATGCGTGCCTACAATTTCAGAAAGTTGCCCTCGATTTCTCAAGGTTTCCATCATCAGATCCTGACCTGATTACAATGGGCATAAACGGCGAGTATACCCTTTACTATAAAGAAATAGTTACTCGAATCCATCCCATTTGGTCGTTTAAATTCACCATTGAAGTAGGGAAAATTTTTGATGTTTAAACCTGATTTTCTCTAGATTCCCATGGCTCACATTGCGACTAACGCCATAGTAAATCAGAGCCTTATATCATTATACTATGCTATATTTCGTTCGTGTCCGCCGTGGGTATGGTTTCCATGCTAAGGTGCCCAATGACCTTTGAATGATTTAAAATTTTTCACAGTTTAGAGGCAATTAGATTTAAGAAGTGTTTGATATGAATTTCAACTTTAATATCTATAGGCGTTCATGTGAAAAAGGGTAGGTAGTAAGTTTATAATTATTAAAAAAATATTTTATGTCATGTAAGCCAAAATAATATTTTAATATTTTATGTAACTTCAAATTTATCATTTTCGCAATTTTTCCTTTATCTGTACTATATAACGTTGCTTCGTGCCGAATTTCAAGATTCTGAGTTCACGGGAAGTACCTTGTAGGTTTTGATTCCCTAGCGTGTGACGGCAATTCGTCTAGGTGTCGGTATAAACTGCTGTATCTTTTGATCGCGTTAACTTAGAAGTTTGATTTTTTCACTGCTTAAAGGAACAATAGACCTAGGTATTTGGTATAAATTTCAATTTGATACCTTTATTCGTTCGTGAGAAATAAGGTAGTAAGTTTCATTTTATTAAAATATTTTTATTATTTTATATAACAAAAAAAATGTGATTTTCGCAATTTTTCCTATATTTGCATTATATGACAATGCTTCATGCCAAATTTCAAGATTCTGAGTTTACGGGAAGTATCCCGTGGGTTTTGATTCCTTTGCGAGTGTCGAAAATTTGTTGAAAATATCGACATAATCGGCTGTATCTTTTGATTGGCTTGGCTTAGAGGTTTGATATTTTCACAGCTTAAAGGGACAATAGACCTGAGTATTTCATGTGAATTTCAGCTTGATATGTCCACGCGTTCTTGAGATAAAGGGTCTTGACAGACAGACAGACAGACAGACGGACAACAAAGTGATCCTATAAGGGTTCCGTTTTTTCCTTTTGAGGTACGGAACCCTAAAAAGCAAGCTATGATTGACAAAAAGACGTAAAATAGGTAAATTCTGAATAATTTCTAATTTCCTTTTTTGTGAATGTTTAATACATGTAACAGATAATCGATATAAAATATTCTTATCGCAAAGGAAACTAAGACACTCAATCCAATCAAATCAAGGAAGCCATACCGAGGAACTCCTCAATATTTTTCCTCACTTCCGAACAGTTGTTCCACACATTCGTATAATATCACCATTAAACCACGCTCCATTGGACAACGAACTCGATACTTACAAATTCAATGACGATTTTAATTCGATTTCATATCGATATGAAAACATTTGCTCGATCCGATTGTAATGGATGGCGGTTTCAATCGGTTGTGATTTTTGGTGGCGGTATGGTGTAATGTGTTTTTGAAAATTGAATTTTTATTTTAATGGTTCAGTTAGCAATGACTTTATGGTATTTAATAAGAATAAAGTATAGTAGGAGAAGGTGTTACTGTTTTTTTTGCCATTGCAGAATTAATGATCTATTCCTTGAAAATGCAATTCTCCAAAAGATGGAGGTTTTACAATCAAAGGTTTTAACTGACTTCAAAGGGCTTGCATACCTACAAATCGAAAATATTTCGTCTTATTTTATGATCACATATACTTATCGCATCTTCAAAACTACTATTAACTGAACTATACCTTTCTTGAAATGAAATATTTGTCTAATCCTAAACAGAAACAGATTATCAGTGTGTTTAATTAAGACTAGGATTATACAGGGTGTGTTCGACCGTCAGGTGTGGGTCGACATGTGGCTCCCACCGGCTGAGTTTACATAAACCGGTGTATCTCTTTGTCTTGTGATATACAGGGTGGTGGTTTATGAACTGATTGTCAGAATAGATGGTTTTACAGTTGAGTTAAATGTACGCATTTTTCGCACTTCAATCATCATATGAATTGAATATAGGTACTTGTGTTGTTTATTGTTTTAGTAAGTACTAGCGACCCGCCCCAGCTTCGCATGGGATTACCAGTATTTCCCCACTATTTAATGGATGTTATTATACATATAAACCTTCCTCTTTAAACACTCTATCTGATAAAAAAAAACCGCATGAAAATCGGTTGCGTAGTTTTAAAGAGTTAAGCGTACAAAGGGACATAGGGACAGAAAAAGCGACTTTGTTTTATACTATGTAGTGATATCACTTACATAAACTGCAACTGAACACTGTTTCACCAAAATTCCTACAAGGGTTTGGCTGTCTTCTAATCTATGCAATGGTAAATACATTCTCTCTAATACTGAAATTATTTTAAGAGTGACATTCTCTGCCACGATGTCCCCAAGAATATATTTTTTCTTTCACTAGATGTCGTTACAAATCGATATCAATTAATCAAATTAGGCTAATAAACCAGCACGTTTTGAAAATCAATAAATAAATACAAAGGACAGGCACTGTTTCCTACCATTGTTGGAAAAAATACAATAATTATAAACCAAGTATTTACCAACTTTAACTTGCTTTAACAGCACACTGTACCGTGGCATGCATATGCGAAGGAGCCTCTCGGTCTGAGCTTCAGTCTACACGATATTGTAATTCAATCTAAGATTAACGTGTTGAATATTGAACTATTTCGAACTGAATTAGAAGGATTTCTCCGTCATAAGATTTGTACATGTACTGAAGGCGTTTGTTGACCATTCTGCAAAGGTAGCAGAAAAAGGAAGCTCTTATTGGTGTGTTAATGTATAAAAAAAACTTTCACCTTGAACGATTTCAAAGTGGCTCACAGAATATTGTGTAGATCCTGAGAAAGAACGCTTCTTTTTGCAGGGCGTGGGATGTATTCCGTCGGGACGCTTTTGCTAGTTCCGCTTAAATGGCATGTCAGAAAATAAGCGTATGGATGAAAATTGAAATTAAAGTATGTATCTAAAATCTCAAAAAGAAAGCCATTTTCCTAATGGTCAAATAATTAAATAATAAGTCCGCAGAAGAATATCCGCACATGTCCGGTTGGCAGTAAATTATCCGCGCGGTACTAATCCGAAGTTCTGCGGCGGCGCGCCACTATCTGTTCGCCGCACGCCGACACCTTCCGCGCTTCGACCAGAATACGCACACATATGTACTGGAAGCAAAAATAACACTAATATAATCTGAAAATTTGTTTTTTTATGCCTTAGAAAATGAGCTAGTAAAGGGAGCTAACATCCACTTAAATTTTTCGCTATTGGGTAATGTGGCGTCTTAGGGAGACTCCAAGACCAAAAAAGATTGACAAGTTTTATCTCTTAGCCGCCACTTGCTATATCTTCTATTATATAAAAGTGTTTTTTATATTTTTTTTTTTGGGAATATAGAGGTAATTTGAAACGATATTGAATTGTATAATTGTAATTTAATTATAATTAGAGGTAAATTGTAATAGACAGCTGTGTTGCTGGGAAGTTTGTTCTTCACCACTTCTTCTTCCCAGCCATAACACTAGGAAGTGGTGAAAGGGGGGCGGGGGGTGCTGTCCTTTTGTAAATTTGACGTGAAAAAGTGCTAAAAACTAACCTAGTTTCAATAAACGTTTTTGACTTTGACTTTACTCTTCTTCCATTGGGCAGCGGCTAGCTACAAAGATGTTGACCGATTTGTGAGCAACAAAATATGATGATAACGAAACAGTGCTTTAGATACTTGTAAACTTTAATAGCAAGCAATATAAGCTTTTTTATTTACCCTAAATATCACACACTAAGCATAAATTCTCTCAACAAATACAGCAAGGATATTCTGCGGACGGTACGGTCCGTCGGCACGACTATTAATCATGGTTTATCGAGTGCTAATCCAGGTTTAAACAGATAACTATTCAGTCGGGGCATTGTCACGCGAACGCACGGTTAGGGATGGCCAAAAGTTATGACGGGACAATGGTAATTACACTAACAGGCGTTTAGAATGTATTCGATAGATTGTAGGGTCTTGGTCCTTTTGTCCGAAAGAAGTTATGGAAGCTCAAATGGATATGTATGAGTGTATTTCAATCCTGGTGAGATCTATGAGTTAAATGTTTAAAAGTAGTCCATGTTATCATTTTAGTAACTAACTTGGAATTACTTTTTTTGAAGATCTCAGACATAGTTTTCCTAATTATATATGTTATAGATTATGAAGAATTCATGATTTTAAACACAATGAAACCAGCAGCTTAATGATTCATCTACTTGCAACCCACCAGCCCTATTACGTCTTCATTGCCTTAACAAAGCGATTGTTTAGCGCCCTTCGTATTTGCCCGTTAACTACGGTGTATTTGGTACTATTCGATTTTAAGTATGTATTATGGGCAGTTATTTTTGTTTTCAATTTTATTTAATTTACTTAGTATCCAAAATGAACGATAACTTTATTTTTTAAAACTTAATGATAAAGATATGATCATTAACATTTAAATCTTAAAATATAATAAAAATACAAAAAAATTAAGAGAAATGTTTAAAAAGGTGCCAATTAGGTACTTTCTAGATTTTTCAAAGCCACTTCTTATGTCAAGTGCTTGATAATATAATTAATTGATATTATTATGTAGTATCAAATCCGTCGCCTTCAGCCAGAGTGATACAATTAGGGTGCCCAAATGGTCCGTCCCTCGAGCTACTGTTGTTTATTCAGCTAATAATGTATGACATCATATTGTGTTGGACAACCCTGATGTGTCAGGTGCATGCTGACACTCTGAATAATATAGCGCTACAATGTTTGACCTCAACTTTAGTGCTGGTAATAGATATGGTATAACTTTTTGAGAATTGAATATTGTACTATACCTAAGATGCGTAACTGATTCACTACATAACGATCAGAACGATTTATTATAGTTCTTTGGAGATTAAACATTCTGGAATTCTATTAATTCTAGCGACTTAAAACGGAAAATAAGTGAAACTTAAAACATGAAGTAAAAACTCTGAAACCACGATTTTAATTCAACGAAGACATTTAACTTCCTCTAACACAATTTATTTTAAATATACTTCAAAGCTCTCAATAAACATACCGACCACATTTCAGCTAAGCCTCTTACCGTCCGCCATCTTATTCCAGTGACGACGACAAAATGGCGACGGTCTTGGCACGCCGTTCAATTTGAATATAGAACAGCGTATGTCGCGCGCGCTCTCCGACACTAACTCATCGGATTGAGCGTGATGGCGTGGCAATCGTAAAAATATATTCGTTCTTTTTTGAATATGGAAGGAATGGAATGGGTCTTGTGAAACTTTTTGAACTTGTTTGTTATTTTTTTATGAATCTTGCCTTTTTTGAGGTGCACAGTTTGTATGTAAAACTAACTGGTCAAGACTGTACAGAATACCTACACATTAGTGATGTCGGAGTTTCCATAGATATGGTTTTATCACACTTAGCGGATGGGTCATGTCATCAAAGGTCATATTTTCAGCAGATCATCGAAACATATTTGTTTATGGGCCCAATTTGGTAATTTTCGCGACAGTTTTAGATTTAGGTAAAGGTATTTACTTTTATATTTATGTTGTTCCATAACAACTTCTTTCCAAAACAGTTACAGTTTATTTTTATAAAATTCACGAGTCAGCTCCACGCCCCTGTGCCAGGGTTCGTAAGGCAAGCTCTAAGAATATGTCGGTCAAACCACGGGCGGAGGAGATAGGAGCAAATCCGACACCCTCAAATGTTCGCCGCCGTAAAATATATAGACGCCTTATTAATAACTGAGGAGGAGCTGTTTTTGTGCTGTATTTATGTACTGTTGGGATTGTAGTTATATGTTTTTACTTTGTGGTACCTTCTGTATGTGGCTTAACAGTAAACTAGCAAATTCAAACTCAAATTCAAAATCATTTCTTCAAACTTGTCTGCAAAACAGCACATTTTTCAACATCTAGTTTTATAAACTAACAAACATATTGTTGTGTAAGGAGTATTCCATTAATATTTCTTGGATGTGGTTTTTATAAGCCTCTTCGACCACTACTTAAAGTTACTTTATCCAGTAAATTAACTGTATAATTTTTAATTACTTATCTAGCGGCCTGTACCTACCGTACCGCAGCTAGTCCACAACACATTTTTCTCGAAGCTTCTGTCTTGCCTATTGTAGACTGACCATAATCATTTATTGCTCTAGAAGCCTCCATGTTATCATAGCGGCCAGTTTGTGTCATGATATAGACAAAACCCGCAGCAGCAGGAGCGGTTAGGTATTAACTAAATATATTTTATGACACGCTCATTTATTACATGAAAAGGTTATTTGTTATCTTTGCATTGCCCTGAGTGAGATTTGGCTTTTAAAGTTTCAGTTATTAAAAACAACTGAATATAACCAGCTGTAATATTTCTAGCCATATAAATGTCAGTTCCACAAAAATAATTGAAAAGCCGCAAATAACTTTGTAAATAATTCCCACAAATAAAACTCTTAAACAATAGCTCCTTTGTTCTATATTAATACCGAAATCGTGTCGTCTTGCAACGAGAACCTCTCGACCAATATTTTAAGAGTTCTTCAAAAACCATTTTTCCAATAACCACTTACACACCCCACACCAACTTATAATTGCAGACCTCTGATTGGAAAATAACGCTTAAGGTTATAGAAATAGAGTTGATAATAGTTCTGGTGGGTTGTAAAATAAAGTTGTAAAGTTTTCAACCCGTGCAATGCGATAGGTGCTTGACTCGAATTGATCAAAATAAATGAATAAAAATGTTCTATAATTGTAAGAGATAACGGCTCAGTGGTTTCAGGAGAGTTCGTATTGTTTTTTTATTAATTTTCCCGACATTTGTCCCGCTGAAGTGCAGTGGTCATTGTCGGGTTTTTTCCTGTGAGAATATTGGTTTCGAGTGGATTTTGGGAGAGCAGAAGTTTTAGGCAGATTGTGTGAAATAAAAAATCAAGTTCTTATGTCAATGAGTTCGTACCGAAGTATGTATGTTTATTTCTACATTTTGTATGTTGAACATTTTACAAATTAAATTGTTTAAAGGAACTATTTTTAGTGACTATTTTAATTGGGATTGGTGTTGAATCCGTGGTATTAAAATGCCTAAAATTCAACAAACTTCAGAATCCCCTTCAAGACAAAACCTTAATATTTTCGATTTATTCTGCACTAAAGTAGATATACTTTAACAAAACATGTTTCAATTCACCCCACAGAATCCCGCCTAAGTAGGGCACGATAGTAGTCCAATCAAAAAATCAATCATCGCCCACATTCGCCGGTAAAAAGGTTCCGTACCCAATATTTTGTGTTATCGCGCGACAGTTGAGCCCTGCCGAACACTAAAAACTCAATACAGTATTGCTTTCACAGCGATGTAGCTATGTTGGACTTGATGGGGACATGACATTCTTTTTTAAGTTAAAATATATTGCTATCGTTTTATTCTCACAGCACTTTTGGCTATTGTTAAACCTAATACTCTCTTGAAAATAACATCGCAAAACTAAGTTCTTTCTTAAAGTAGTTTTAGTTATCATAAATCTTAGATAAATATGTAACGTAAGAAATAGCATTTATATTTGAGGCAATGTTATTTTTTGTGATATTTGTAACTATATAAAGCAACCTGTGTTTACACCGTTTCTTTGCAAAGAGGTAATTAATTATAAGTATGTACAATTTTCATACTTGTGTAGGTGTAGCAATTTATACTGTAGCCTTATAGCAAAAAAAAAGGTTCATAGCTAGGTCCCCACAATCCCATCCCTGCTAGGTCAGCGCGACAAGGCGAGTCGTGGACACGTAACGAGTTTAACAGAATATGATTTTCCCACTCCGAGCGAATGAGAGACGTTTTAGCGTCACTTTTTATCTGATCCCCCGGGACTGAGCTGCAGACTGCTGCGAAATATGCAGCCTTTATTACGAGGAAGAGAATTATGGCATTTTTTGTAAGTAAGAATAAGATGTAAAAGTTTCATATGTGTAGAATTGTTTATGCATAGTTGCTACTGAAATGAACTTAAACGATGATTTTTTGAGCATTTGCTTAAATATACATAGATTTGCAACATAACGAAATAACTTTTACCCAAAACGCACCTGACTATAAGAATCCACTGAATAAATCCCGCAACATACTTAAAGCGATAATCGTTCCACAAACGGCGCGATATCATAACACGGAGATTTTCTCCTAAGCCGCGTTAATTTCGCAGCGCCCCGCGTCCAGCGAACGTCAAATACAATTTTACGGTGCGGTGGACACTGAGCCGATTGTGAGAGACAAGAGACAAGCCTGCTGACGGACACGGAATAAAGCTTGATGGATGTGGTGGTTAATTTACTTATATTATTTAAGTTTTTTGGTATAATTACTTTATAATTTCTACTGGTGCTTGGATTAAAAGTTATAACGCCAAAAGTGCAGGTTTAGTACCAGGCAAGTATAAAAATACCGTTTTAAATAGTCTCGCCAAAAATAAACAGGTTTTAAATAGATACTAGGTTCTCATCAATCATGCCTATAATGTTCGTCTGAAAAGTGTTTATGGCCGCACTGCCAATATAACTTGGGAAACTCTTTACTTTTAATCCAAGACAACTACAATTCATATCTCATGATACAAAAGGTTCTTAAAGAAAAAGACACCATATCAAAATCTTCGTCTATCTTGTCACATAATGCTTGTGGTCACGTATTGGTTAAAGGGTAGGGCGGGCTTGTTCGCGGATTATACCCGAAGCTCACAGCTCAAACGCGATGCTATATCAACTAGCTGCCACAGGATTACTGCCCTTACGGAGCTTAGTTTTCAAATCTATTTTGCATACATGGGTCACTGAGATTTTTGGAGTAAATCTGTATGTTTTTTTGAGGTTAAGAATCAATGTGATTTTATTTAAGGCTCTCGAAATTTAGAGGAGTACATAGAAATATATTTAACTATACCTTATTCGATGTGTCTAGATTAGGGAGTAGTGTATAGTGGTATATCTTTTTATTAAGACAGTAAAATTGTTCTTAAATGATCATCGACCCTTCGAACATCACGGTCGATGCAAAACATTGGTAAGCAATCCCAAAAAACACATCCAATTATAAATCAACACTTGTTCCAATAAATTCGTACACCTGCGGCAACAAAAAAGGTTATTCCAATTAAATATCATTTTATCAAAATGAACATCACTCGCCAAAAAATGAACGTTCATTCAGAATCATTGCAGCGTAAAAACACATCAGCTTACTGAACGCACGAATATAATAAAATTATTTTATTTTATTTATTACTGCCACAAAAACCGATAAAAGATAATCAGATAAAGGTTTTAATTCGACGAGAAAAAAATAAATTAATAAAATTCGCGTATAGTCTGTGGGAATGTAAACAGTTGTGTGCGACGAAAGATGAAATAAGTTGGGATGACACAAGTGGCCCGGATTAAGAAAGGATTATGAACGTGATTTTTTAATGAAACAAGTGAACTTTTCATATTGCTATAAGGGATCTGTTTTTATAATAGGAGCATAGAAAATTATTAAAACCATACTTTTGATTTCGTAACCCACTAAAGCCCAAATGACAATAGGTATTCTTATGACAAAGCATTATCGGAACTATTAACGTTGTCGTGGCATCAGAAGAAATCATGACATTAAAGACGATTCTTCCAAAATAACAATAATCTGCTATCATTATCCCACTTATCAACCATTCTAACCCACACATTTGTCCTAATCACTTAAACCTTCTCTAGGCTAGCAGACCATCCAAGTGGCTCCCCAATCAGCTGTAAGCCGAAAAAGTGCGGCTCGTAAGCGCTTTATCACTTGGCAACTAACCCGCTTGATCGAGTTAAGCCCCAAGATTCGAACAATTGGAGACGTGTCGGTGTCGTCCCGCATTCGTTTGCTGGACGTGACGTGGATGCTAAAGAGGTTCCAAGCAGAACGAACTGGATAAAGTTGACAGTTGCAGAGCTCTTAAAGTGTACGATACGTGGACGATACGATGATGAGGTGCATTCACGCAATGTCTCGGAAAAACAACGACAAATTATGGTTACCTACCGATTTAAACGAACAGTTAATGGGAAGCACTGAAAAACATTACAATGTAAAATTCTTCTATATATAAACCTTTCTTATTCTAATAATTTCTAAATCCTTTGCTATATCCATCGAACTTGTAAACCTAGAATACTTAACTAGGGAGATTCGTTAAAATATTTTTTAAAAGTAAAGTCTAGTTGTTGTAGAGCAATTCCGTAATTCTTTATCGTACAGTATAAAAGTCCGAGGCACTCGAGCAGCTCAGAACAAACTCGGCTGGAGTATCTCTAACAACCGGCCGCGGCCCCGCAAATACGGATTTACTTAAGTTTGTTCATTTTATCCACTTTGCTCGCTTAACTATGTATTATGATAATCGGTTACAGTGGAGAGTTCTAATATTATATTTTATATTTAACACATTCTCCTTGAAAAATATGATGATATATTATGTGGATGATATCGCGTAAATTGCACTGAAAAATTATTGTAGCTGGTATTAGTTGGATTTGCTGAATGAGGTGGGAAAAATCTTTGAGCGAATCATCGCCGACCGCCTTATTCAGCACATGACCGGAGAGGGGCCGGATCTGGCCAACAACCAGTATGGTTTCCGTAAGGGGCGTTCAACAGTTGACGCGATCATGCACGTGAGGGTCCTGGCGGAGGAAGCAGTCGCCCGGGGCGAGGTGGTCTTGGCGGTGTCGCTCGACATCGCCAACGCGTTCAACACCCTGCCCTGGAATACCATAAAGGAGGCACTCCGCTATCATGGAGTGCCAGGGTACCTCCGTCGCATCATCGGGGCCTATTTGTCCGAAAGAGCTGTCGTATACCCGGGTCGAGAAGGATGGGGTCGTCGTGAGATGACGTGCGGTGTTCCTCAGGGGTCGGTTCTCGGCCCTCTCCTGTGGAACATTGGATACGATTGGGTCCTGCGCGGTGCGCTTCTCCACGGCGTCAGCGTGATATGCTACGCTGACGACACGCTAGTAACAGCACGTGGGAAGACGTACCGACAGGCGGCCATTCGGGCCACAGCCAGTGTCGCGCAGGTCGTGGGTAGGATCCGGCGTCTTGGCCTCGAGGTGGCCTTGCACAAGTCTGAGGCCCTCTGCTTCCATGGACCGAGGAAGAAGCCACCTCCGGGGTCTAGCATCATAGTAGGAGGGGTCACCATCGCTGTCGAATCGACGATGAAATACCTCGGTCTCGTTCTCGACAGTCGGTGGGACTTCGGGCCGCATTTCCAACGTCTCGCTCCCCGATTGTTGGCCGCAGCTTCTGCGCTCTCACGCCTGCTGCCCAACCTCAGGGGACCCAATACCTCCTGCCGGAGGCTCTATATGGGGGTCGTGCGGGCGATGGCGCTCTACGCCGCGCCAGTGTGGGCGAACACCCTGACGGCCCGCAATCTTGCAGTGCTGCGAAGACCTCAGCGAGCGATGGCCATCAGGGTCATAAGGGGATACCGTACGATATCCTTTGAAGCGGCGTGCCTCCTAGCCGGATCCCCACCATGGGACCTAGACGGGAAAATCCTCGCGTCACTCTATACATGGCGCGAGGAAGCAGTGCAGCGGGGTGAGTGCCTCGTGCCTCGACAAGTTGAGGCGCGCAGGGTAGAGCTCCGCCAGGTGTTAATGGTGGAATGGGAGCAGTGACTTGCGCGACCCACGGCAGGGCACGCCGTTGTCGCGGCGGTCAGGCCCGTTATGAAGGAGTGGCTGGAGAGAAGCCACGGCGCCATCAGCTTCCGCCTGACATAGGTTCTTACCGGACATGGGTGTTTCGGAAAGTTCCTGTGTCGCATAGGCCGGGAGCCCACGCCCGAATGCCACCACTGTGGGATCTGCAGCGAGGACTCGGCGCTGCACACGTTGGTGGAGTGCCCAGCATGGGCAACGCAGCGCCGTGACCTCGCGGCAGCAGTAGATGCTGCGGGAAGTCTTTCGCTGCCGGCTGTCGTGTCCTGCATGGTCGGCAGCGAAGAAGGGTGGAACGCCGTCGCCTCCTTTTGTGAGGATGTGATGGTTTTAAAGGAGGCGGCGGAAAGGGAGAGAGAAACTGCTTCCTCTCTCCCCGCCCGCAGCAGACGTGGTGGGCGTCGCAGGGTGGCTGATCTCCGGCCACCATAGGGCGCGGCCTGCGGGCGACAGACTAGGGGCGTCTGTCGTCCGATCAGAAACAGGCCTCGAGACGGTGGCGTTGTGTTGCGCGCGCCTCTCTTAGTGGAGTTTGCTGTGGCCGCTGGGTGACGGCCACAGAGGTTGACGGGGCCCGCCTTTGAACATCTGGCGGGCCAATACCTGTCGGGGGTGCGGAAGAATGCTTTGGCGATACCCGTGCCCTCGACAATAGGTAATAGAAGGCAACACTGGGTGGGTTTTTAGCCGGTAAGAGTCCGGCACACCCCCTCCACCGACCCCAGGTGGAGGGAAGTCCATGAGGATTTTCCCCCTACCAAAAAAAATAAAAAAAAATGGTATTAGTTGGATGCTGGCCACTTCTAATCTGCCTTTTTGGAAATCAGTGGCGAAGGCCTAATGTCAACTATGGACCTCCTGAAATGTTAAATGATGATAATTATAACAATGTTCGGTTAAACGTTGAGTAATTTAAAATCGCATGACATAGAAATTGCTGTTTGAGGTCAAACAAAAATTGAGAGCAAATTCACACTACGATTTTTCGATGCTAATGTGAAATATTCCAACGGAGTCAAAGCTTTCCATAAAATAGGTAAACCTTTGATATTTTTATTGATTGCTCCACCTTTAAAGGCTCATTATACTACGAAATTCAACGGAAAGGCGAGCCAACCCGTCAAATTTGAATTTCCGTACCGCAAATTAAGAGAGGGTAAGAAGACGCTCTTCTGAGGGGAGCAAGAGAAATAGAAAATGTTATTCGGAATAAAAATGTGACTGACGAATTCAGCTACTTACATATTTTTGCGCCATCAAAAGGAGTCGATGGTTCACGAATAATTTTGAATTGAGAATACGCTTTGGCGCCAAACGCCTTTTGTGCAATCAATATTCAATGTTGGCAACACTGCTCTTCCAAGTTTGAATTTAAAATCAATCATTTGGAATTTCAGACGAAAACGGTTGGTGTAAAAAAAAAGATACCTAAATGTATTTACACATTTTCAAGGTGGAAGGTCAAATAATATAATCAAAGGTCATTGAGGTAGGGTAGGTACCTAAAGCTAAATAGGCATGGCCAAATTTTTTATTATATAAAGCATGTCTGGCCTCTTCAACCCAGCTGCCCGAGTAACGCGATACCTAAACGAAGGCTATCACACAAATTCTGGCATGGCATCTCACTATCCGTCATTATGTACTGTTAAATCTATACCTGCAATTAGTAGCAGCCTTAAAAGTACTTAGTAGGTAAAGCGCATGAGTAAGTGTCCTCGATGAAAGTACCTCAAAACGATAAAGTAACGCTTTTGATCTGATAATGCCATCTAACAGGCCTACCTTATAATAGCGACTGCCCCCAAGACCTTCTGAGATCTTGATGTTAACTTACGAAAATCATCCCTATAGCCATCTCTGTGATGCTCACTGTAATATTGAATGGAGCACCTCCATTGTGGAGTGGTAAATGAGCCAAACCGTTTACCCGATTGAGCCACCCCTATTTTCTAACCTTCATGACACAAAACATAGATGGCGCTATCCGAAATGATTCGTAAAGTGACATCTGTAGAGACTTTTCGAACTTATCTGAAGAACGTTTCGAAAAGCGCCATCTATTGGTATTACTTTGAACTATTTGGTATCTTGTGCATGGAGCTTTCGGGACAAAGCTTTTTATTTGTTGAAGAGTAAATGTAGATGGCACTGAGTGTCTTAATATTAGGTTAAGTACACATAATATAAGCCTTCTTTGTGAAAAATGAACGTGTAATTTCAAGTTTGTGTCAAACTATAAACTTAGATGAGAACGGTGTATTGTTTCAGTTAACTCTGGTTTATGTTTTAGTAAATAAGGAAAAGTTTGAAATAACTATATTTTCAGGATTTTAATTGTGAAGTGAAATTATTATTTAGTACTTTCACCTTGTTATTTTTAATTTTTTTTATCTCAAATAGGTATTCACATGATTCTAGTGTGGTACTCCAGAAATAGGTACAACATATTTTACATAAATCGATGAAAATTTTATTCAACTGCAAAGAGGTTCCTCTCTTTTTTTTGGGAAGCGTGATCACGTGTTTGCCCAAATAACTTACGACACCAACCCAATTTTACTTCAATTAACAATCTTCACACGCTAATTTTTCTGGCACCATATTTAAATGTTTTGTTTGCTCTTCAATTGTTTCAATTTCTATTCTCATTAGACAAAAACCTAAAGGAGGAAACGTAATTAATATTAATTGGTGCGCATCCTATGGGCCATACAATGTATCACCATAACGTATGGGGTAGATTCAGTAACCCGCGGGCCGCCGTGTCGCGCGCACGTTCGTTCATTCATTCGTTCATTCAACGAAAAACATCGCGGTAAACAGTGAATGAAGTTTTTGTGAATTTTTAATCAGTGATGATTTTGAAAAGGACTTTGAGGATTTTCTTCGTCGTTGTCATGTTTTCCAAAAATGTTCTGAATGGAGGTGAGAGCTTTTTTAATAATCTGATTATAAAGAATAATGTGGGAATGATACACCGGTCAATTCACATAGGGGTGTTATAATATCAACCCTTTGACCGCTTGAGTCATATTATTGTGGGGGCAAAAAATAGCAGCTGTTTAAAGAATAATAAATGAATGTTTTATTACTTTTTCATAGCGATTTTATGAATATTTTTGTCGGGTTACTTCCGTATTCTAGTTTTTTGTTTTGTTTTAATGCATGATATAAGGTTGAAGACCTCAGATGGCCTAAAGCCTTTTAAAAAGCAAAGCTTTTTGCGCCCAATCACAACCTATACTTAAACCAGATAGTACCTTTTTCTTGATGAGATTCAAGATGCTATATCCCGATATCCTCTTAATATAATGATACAAAAACCAATTAATATTTCAAGAGCTAAACTAAGCCACATACTTAACCAATCGCCCATGAATGGTGATCTAAATGTGTCTAACACAGGCTATTGAGAACGGTAGCCACAAGATAACACCACTAATTGAATCGATTACCACTTGAACTTATCCAATTATAAACGCAAAGGATGTACGCATCGATTATTCGTAATGATGGAGCAACGATCCTTTAAGAACGCGGTCTTAATTTAAATTTGAATTGTAGCTAGTTAGGTCTTATTTCTCGAAAGTTTGCAGATGTTGAGTGACCCATATGATAACAAAAACGTTGTAGTTTTTGGTGTGATGAATCAGATTCTGGATGTGAACTTGCATAACAATATCTAAAGATGGCCTTACATCACATGACTGTGAACGGATATGAAAAAAGCACTAGTATTTAACTGTTATTATTTAAATGTGTTCTAATTGAAGCACCCTTTGCAATTAGATACCTACGTTTTTCAAAATAGCACGATCTCGAACCTATTCGTATATGCAATACCAATATGTGTAACAGCCCAACGGCCAATTACCTCTCATAAAGGCAAGCCCTAATTCCCTTACAGTGGGAACATTATAGGCTGATTATGACGAATACAATCCTTGTCATAACTACAATGTAAGATCCGGAGATAAAGGCGGGATCCCTCAAATGGCAGGATTGGTAACCTGAGTAGCTTATTGTGAGCATGCAGCTGCCCATTCACCTGCATCAAATTTCAAGTACAAGGAGATACAGTCTTTTAAGGAATTGATGGAATCTTAGTATGCAATACTGTATTTGTATTCTATGATCTGTTTATTGTTGAGGAGTGACTTGGTACCCAAGTGGCGTTTATTTAAAAGTTAAACTACTTTTGCTTTTAAAGAAGCTTTTAATTATTTTTTTTCTTCACAACGTTACTTGTAGACTTATGGTGACTTATGACATTGTACCTATATTTTATAATTACTGCATTAATTGAAACTGTGTCTACTATTGTCAATCATAAATCTAGAAAGGAAATTAGCAATGGTACTTTCCTTAAATATAACAATGGACTTGCATAAAAAACATTCACATTTGATGCACATGAAGTTATTAATCCTTTGTCCATAAACGTCACAGATATTGCTACAATTGCTACATCTTCATCCTCTATTAGCTCCGCCAATCATATCAGTCAATGTTCCACGCATGCCAGTAATCCTAGAACTGATAGTGACAGGATGTCAAACCATCGGTTACGCGTAACCCGCTCCTCTCAGCACGGACTCGCGCGGAATAATAATCAGTATTACATTCCATATTTTCATTCATATCGGTTGTTGCTGTGAATTTAATCCATGGATAGGTGGATGATATGTTGAATTGGAGAGATTTGAGAAAAAAGGACAATATTATTTACGTAGAGGAATAGCAAGGACTTCAGATTTTGAGGGTATCGCAAAATGAACCAACTACAAATCGTTAATAGACTGTATCTATCTTCATATTAAGGGTTTACATTAGGATTGATAATAGGTACTCAAAGAAACTCAACAAAGAACTCTTCCTTAAAAAAAAATTTTGGTCTTGTATGACAGAAAACAGCGATTTAGATACAGATGATGATACTATAAGTAACACTTCCAAATACTAATCAAATAACACCAAACTAATTTAGCAAAGATAATAAATTGTGACGTAATATCCTGTCTTAATAATCCAACACGGTCTAAAAGGAAGTTACGTAACAAGACTTACATGGAGTTAACATCCTAAATTTATTAAAGTCAATTACGGGACGAGTTTCATCCTCTGATTAACCGCAGTAAGACGTGGTTGTGGCTTAGTTAACTGTTCATGTTGGGTTTGCTTGTTATTGTCAATTTGAAGTTTTAAGGATTGACTCATCATCATTTGGCCTTTTGTCAATTGTGTATCGGCTTGCAGGCTGACTAGATCCAATTGATTATGGGTCTACCGTTTATTATGCCCCATAACTGCATACATACGTACCTTCAATTAGGTAGTTAAGTAGACTTTTGAGGAAGTCATCAAATGATTACTCCCGCTGTAGCGGTGCAGCGTGAGAGGGTATCGGACTCTTGCCACCAAATACCTAAGGCACCGGCAGATTACGTCAATTTTGCCGCTTCTTAAATCATAAACTTCTACTAGGATGCTCCTGAAGTACTTGCCATAACTTATTTAATAGGTTTGTTTATCGAAACTCCTCTTATACAGGTTGACATTAACCTATAAGAGTTACTACTGCACTAACTTTTATGGACCCATTTCACCAATAAAATCATAATCCTCACCAAGCTAAACTAAGTTCAAGTGTACTGAAAGAATGAATATAAGATTTTAATTATTAAACTCAGTTTTCTCTCCTCTTGTGAACTGGTTTAAACGGACGATATTAACGAAGTTAGAAATCTAGAGGAAGAGAAAGAATAGTTTTGAGCCCAGTGCTTGGATTAGCCCGCTCAAAAAGTAAAAATATAAGCTTAGAAGACCAGAGAATTAGTTAGAATATAAGCTAGTTAACAGATTACATTAATCCCTGTTTTGTAAAGTTGAGTCAGCCTTAACTTGTCAACTTTTTTATTGAATAATAATCATAAAGTTTCATTGTACAAGTACTGCAATTACGTATGCTAAAAATAAAAAACAAGTGTTGAAGCCATCGGAACGACTGTGACTAGTTGCGATTTCAATTATAGGGCTGTAACACGCAACCGCGGTTATTTTCATTACCTACCTCATCTTAGCATCGTAAGTGGATTGTAATTTTTATGCTAATCGAGATATTTTTAAGTTGACAGCACGTTTAACAGAAGTAGAAAATTGCTTGCACGCCTTGTTTATTATCTGTTTACCAGGTACCGCCTGCAGCGAATTCTGTAGAAAATACAGCAATATGAACAATTTGTGTTTCTTCTAGAGAAGTATTTTAAGTACTTCTATGGTCTCATCTTATCTAACATTACCGTCGTGTTAACTGACTTGTTTCTAAGCAAAAGCGTAAATTATTCATACTCAACTTATTCTTGAAAAGCTACAGTTTCGGTCTACAGCTGAAGCGAAGTTAAGTAGAAAAGTTAGGTAATACTTTTCAATACTTCTAAATCTATGTATAATAATTTTGCACTGTTCGTTTGTTGCTTTCAATTCAGTTGAACACTACAGTAGCCGCAATGTGCGCCCACCCTAACAGTTTGCGGGAAGCCTGTGTACGGTTATAACGCGTCGTTGACTTCTGTGTGTAACCGACCGTTTGCGATTGACAGCCGGTTAAGGATTCGGTTGAAATTCGATAGACGTTTGTATTTATTGATACGGTTTGGATGGTGTATCTGTGAGGTTTTGGATTACTCACGAGTTCACGACTATTGTTGAGTCATTCGCATGCCTGTTTTAAAAAGATGAAAAAATTTAATCTATGTATATTAAAACTTTGGTGAAAATAAGTACGCTTATACATATTATGCCATAACATTTAACTATTTATTTCGAACACAAGTATTGCCACAGTTACACAAGAAGGGCTTGCGTGTCGATGAATTCGAATATTTTTACCGCTCGTAATTGCTGAATTCATACCAGATCAAAACATTAAAACATTTTAACTACAGCATCAAGCTTCATGAATCATCTATGGGCATCCTTGATTACGCCATTATCTAGTCTATTTTCATAGCCCCGATATGCACGCTTCAATATTTATGATCTTAGTTTAAAACATGCAGTGGCACCGCCTGGGCTTACTCGCTGTAATCTTGAGTATTTATCAACGAAAAGACAGCTACTGATGTAGGTTGAACGCGCTCTTTGAAATACCGACAAAGGGCAAATAAAATGTGTAATGTTTTAATAGAATCTTTATCTACTTCATTATATCCATGAGTGGAATTGTAGTTCTTAGTGAGATATGCCTTTGATGATACAATCTTTACCTTCTCATCAACCATTTTTATGTTTGAGCACCTTGGGCGTCCATAATTTCCCCAATCCTAATTCATCTGATAATATCACAGGTCTGAAATATAAGCGATTATTTGAGTGTGTTTAAACTTGTCATTAAAACTATGTATATTTTCAATTTGTTGCAGAACCAGAACACACCACAAAAGAAACAAGACCCGAATACATACACCCAGACGGTCTCCTAAACTTCGACCCATACCTATCAGACTTCAAAACAGAAACTGAAGAAGACGACGACTATATACCTTTACCAGAAAACGATGAAACCATAGACGGTTTACCAATATTTCTACTAGAACCTAAGAACTCATATGTGTTAAGGAACAGACCAGCAAATTTACTCTGTAAAGCTGCAAATGCTCTCAAAGTGTACTTTAAGTGTAATGACGAGAGGTCTAATAAAACTGTTCAGTTGGAATATGTAGATCCTCATAATGGAGTGAGGGTGGTTGAAGCTGAACTGAACGTGTCGAGGAGTGAGCTAGATAGAGCTAATAAGAAATATAGCTGTGAATGTTACGCGTGGAACAGTAAAGGCAAGATAAGAAGCCAGGGAGTTTTAATTGAATTTGCTTGTAAGTACAATGTTTTTTTTTTGTATTTCTACAAGGTTTGGTTTTCATTGTCTTTCGATCAATTTTTTTATGTTATCGTGACTAATCTGCCTTCATTATTTAAGTTTTTAATGGATATACAAACTTGCAGTGCAAACCTATTTAGACTTTTATAAATGAAACTTTTATCTTCTTACAATCATCATGTGATTTAGATTTAATCGATGATGTCTAGTCAAGTTTTATCGGTACTTATGAATCGTATTACAAACTATGTAGGTACGTGGATAGTAGTTATCAGTATATTAAGAGATGCCAATTACAAAAAAAGCCTTGAAATAATCAATACATACTATCTGCTGGCTCTGTTTCAGACCAGCTCATATGCCTTATTCACAACGTCGTTTGGGATCCCACACAAAGAAGCGTTTCCATACAGAACTAGGTCTGCGTGCCAAATTAGCTTTAAACTTCCTAACTAGACTTTAGGTCGTTGTTTTCGAATTTAAAACTCCAGTTACTTTGAACTCTGTAACACTAACTACAAAAGTTCTGGATGATAAAAAATGTACGTTCCGTAGAAGTGCATTATTAGACAAATGAAATGTAATAACAAATCTCGTGCCTATAGTTAAGACAGTAAGTAATTAAAAATCTTAATCTTATGAGATATACAACAGTGATAAGGACTAATGAAGTTCTTAATATTTATTGCCGACCAGCCCACTATTAGTAGAATGTACCTCTAGGTAATACTTCAAAACATGTCGATGGTTATCTAAAAAGAGTTATAGCCTACATATTATTGATGTCACGGATTGCTTCTCCTATGATGTTTAAAAAGCAAAAAAGTAAGGGCTTCAAGTCGCTCTTTGAGAATCTTGAGATGTAGGACCACACAAAAATCATCGATCGATCGATCGATCATCGATTTTTTTTATCCATATGTTTTGCCGTTTACCGAAACGTACCTTTATTAATAAAAGCATCCTCAAGAGCAGGTAAAATAAATGATTTAGGATCATCGTTTCTGGGATTAAGAGCCGAAGCTCGTTCAGTTTTGTTTTCATTAATTATTATATTTTATTTCTTTTAGTTGATAGTTTCCGCTGCATAACGATGTTCCCATTGACAGCTATTAACATTCAAATGTTTCTATTATTTAGTAAGCGCTACGCTTCGAGCAGTTTTCTGATCAACATTTTTATCAATTATGCTAACGAGACGGTTTATCAATTTTATGGAATTTTCTGGTATTGAAAGTTATGACATAATCAAAATACCGCTGGCAAGATGTGCAGGCCAACTGCCATACTTTCTTGGATTCCTTCTTGATTAACTTTCTCGGATTTCAATTAATTAATAATATATGTGCCAAATCGTATCACATTTAATAGGGTTAGCTGACGAATAATTTGCAGAATGAGGAACTACTGTCTTGATTAATCATCAAAATTGCCTATTTATTGGCACTTTTGTGCTAGAAATTCCTATTAAAATACAAAAGCAGGGTTTCTGCAATTTCAATAATACTAGGATTCATAATTTAAGTCCAGTATTTCTTTGTGATGTATAAGTACTTTGGGGATCAATTTCTTAGTACCCGTTACATCATTTGCACACATTACAAACAACACATTAATGTTTCCTTCATCAAATTCATAGAACAAGTTACGAGTACAAAGCACTGCTAATTTAATTTAATTCCCTTCTTATCCTTTTATGCAGTGAACTGAATTCTAAGCGGTCACACTACTTGTGTCAAAGAAGACTAGTCTAACAGTATCGTGTTGGGTTTACAGGACAGGTTGTGTCGCTTACTGGTACTTAAACTTGTTTTTGTCTGGGAAGAGTACTTATGTCTTGTATTTTAGCACTACGTCTGGTATAGAATTCTTTGTGTTTATTGGCTGTTTATGAGAGTTAAAGATTTGTAAGATTAACTTCGAATCTTTTTTTGTTGCATGTCGATGATTGCATTTGTTAGTTTACTAAGATTAATTCTTTGTCATAAAATATCTTGTTGAGTTTTGTAAGGAATCTTAATCAAAAAAGTTCTGCAGCTAGGCGGGCCTACGAGGACATATTGTCAATCTTGAAGAATTGAATTTGGGATTCAATTGTTTCTGTCTAGCAAGACGACATAACGGAGCTCATTCAATATAACTTCATAATTAAATCTCTTGCTAACTTCAAAAATAAAACAAAACAGACAAACGTAACACAAAACTCTGAAACGTAACGCATAAATTGTGACAATAAGAGGAAAGACGAAAATAAAGTGGAGTGCAGACAATTAAGGGGCACGCCTATTGTCTAGAAATAAACACCCCACGCCGCGAGTCGAGCTATGTTACCGAAAGAAATAATCAACGAAGTGACACTTCAGAAAGCAGGAATATTTTAACGACTTTATTACTTTTCAATGGAATCGGAGACGTGTAGGTTTGGAAGCGTGGACAGGATGTGGGAGGCGAAAATGGTAGGCAGAAATAGAATGCTTAGAAACCCGAAATAGGAGGAAGTGAAAATTACTTCTGGAATTAGATATTCTGTTATGAAGTCATTTTGCGTAATCTATAACGTTTTGAATACAACGCATGTTTTGTATTAAAAATTGATATTCCAATTTTGTATATAATTTAGCTCCAGACACTTAATTTAGTGTATCGATCAAATAACTCAACTTTTAACGACACAGCTCAACTTGGCCCCAAATTTTTTTTACACTTATTTTTATTTTTTTTCATCCCTCGTTTTTTAAGAGGGTGGATAACGGAACCATTATATGGAGGAAACATTATTTCCGCTCGTTAACTCGAGCACTTTGCACTTTGATGAATGCTCACTAGCTTTCTATTTGTGATGGAGGGTGCATCTACATTTGTTCTAGTGAAAGTCGAGACCGAAAGTAGTTCGTCAGTTCTCTATTTGTTAATGATTTCACTTGACGAGTCCATGAAACGCAGATTTTGTAGTTTTCATGCTTGTTGGATGTTTAGCGGTCTTTAGTTTATGTGGTGAGTTCGGATGCCAGAATAAATTTCAGTTGTGAATCTTTAAACTTAGTGTTCGGGGAATCAAAGCTAGTCGTATTACTGCAATTAAAAAATGAGTCTTGTTGTTGATTATTAAAGCAGTATCATTCCTGAACTTAAGAATAAAATAACTTATTAAATCAGTATTTATGAATTTTAAGCAACATGTTCTGTGCCTAAGCACAGAACTGAAGCAAAATAAAATTCGAAGCGTCACCTACATTCAGATTTCAAAAATGAACTTTCACCCCACAGACATAAAGAAGCAATTCCTACAGCAGCCCCTATCTGCGACGATAGAAGCTGGCCGAGGAGTGACCTTCAGGTGCGTGCCACCTCAAGCAGCGCCGCCACCTTCCATCAAATGGACGAGGAATGGAGTTACGATAGAACCTACGGTGGAAACTCTTGTACTGCCTAAAGTTGGTTTACAGGTAAGCATATTAAATAATATAATTTCTTTTCGAATGACGGTTTGGTTCGTAACTCTACAATATTTTATGTATTGGATATAACCCAATTTGCAAACTCAATAAATAGTGCAACTTTAGGTATATCATGCAGCGTCGTTAAAGTCGACTACAACTTGTCTTTATAAATGAATACAGAAAAAAATAATAAGCCAAAAGGCTACCGTAAAAATGACGCCCCTTTTTTCTTTAATCTATCAGACTTTACCAAAGTAAATAAAATTGACTATATACAGATTAAAACTTGCTATGTGCAACGATGTAACTCCACATCGGAACTAGGCATGTAAAAATCAGTCCCTTGAAAATGCAGTGTACTGATTAATTACATCATACAGGACATAGCAAACTACACTTGCGTGGCAGAAAACATAGCCGGTCGACGGGAGTCCGATGTCGCTGTTTTGTCTGTCTACGGTATGTTGACATAACTTTTATATTATTAGTTATTATTAACGCCAGCCATTGTGGTGACCTAACTTGTGTTGCATTTTGTTATGAAACTCTTTGACCGGGTTGAATAAGTACATTGGAAAGGTTGTCAAGTACCTTGAGTAGGTCAAATTCCTTATTTTCTAGCTATCAATTTGAAAAGTGATACATGGAAATGAAACAAGGGGCTCAATCAATTAGAATTTAAACGGGCTGTACTTAAGGATATTTTCCAAATAATGACGGAAGAAAAATACAAATATATTTTTCTGTATAGTAAACGGCGGCTGGTCAGAATGGTCACCCTGGGGCCCATGCCGCTGTGGGTCCGTCACGAGCGGCCGCCGACGCACGCGCAGCTGCACCGAGCCTCCCCCGGCCAATGGCGGCGCGCCCTGTAGGGGCCACAGCTCGCAGAGCGATGAGGATTGTGTCTCTTGTCAGAATAGTAAGTTTTTTTCAAAATATACGAATACCTTCTACAATGCGTATCGTAATATTACTTAAAATTTGTTCCGAAGATAATTCGATATTCGAAGGTTTTCGAGAAAAATTACCATCGAATTTGCAAGGCACGAAATGGCTTGTATATGGCCAAGGTTATGCAGTTCATGAAAATTTCTTTCTAATGACAGGATCTAGTATCAGAAATGTGCGGGTAAGATATAAACTCTGTCTATAGATGGTGCCTGGTCATCATGGAGCTCATGGTCTACTTGCAGTGGAGACTGCGTTAGAATAAGAAGAAGGGAATGCTCCGGCAACAACTGTCAGGGGTCCACACTACAACATGCAGCCTGTGTTGATGGACTCTGCACCAGTGGGTTAAGTAAGGAGCTTACATGTACTAAAAAAATGTTAGAATTATCACGCGAGACTTTCATTAAATGTTATCTGCTCTCGTAAGAAACTTCGCTATAGAAAAAATTAAACGGTTCAGTTTGTTATTTTTAACGGGATTGTACCTACTCCATTTTTTGACAGGGATTTTAACTCAGTATTGTTAAGTTATTTTACAATTTTATGTGACCATTTCCATCCACATCATCCTGACTCTCTTCTTCACTTGTTTAGGATTATACACTAACAATACGACTCTGTATGTCGGAATTGGCATCACAGTCGCCATGCTGATCGCTGGCGTCGCCATCTTGTACGTGTGGTGCAAGTATAGGAACAGGCCTGGCTACTCAGCTGGGAGAATAGGTATGCTATGATCACAATTCATGTAACTCTTACCTCCCCACTCAGAGACATTTAATGATTACTTAAGTCACTCCTTAGTGACGGAATGTCATACAAATCCTTCACTAAGGAATGGCTTAAGTAACCATTAAATGTCTCTGAGTGGGGAGGTAAGTTCTCTAACTCTTGTTTATTTTACGTATCAGTTTCTTTGAGATTGTTAAAAAAAGTTGATTCAATTGTTATTGTTTTGATCAGTGAATCCAGTCCAGATCAGTGATTGTTTTAAAGATATAGTTATATCAAGTAGGTACATTGGCTCCTACTTCTATATCAGGTTATCAGTTTGTGTAAAGTTTCTAAAGCAAGAAGACTCATGTACAAGCTGTTCACACAACACTAGGTATACCAAAGACCCATTCAGGCAGGGACAAGAGCAACGCGGCGCCCGACCTCACGCGAACCTGCAACGAGTATTGGATGCAGGGGCCTGACAACCACTACGATATGCCTCATGTTAGAGACAGGTTAGTAGAAAGCATACTTGTATGGAAAAACACTCCATTTCAGTAGTTTATTTTGTGGGGAGAAATGTGAAAAACTTCGCTATGTCATGAAACGGAGAGAATCGTTTTCAATTTTCATCTTCCCCACCTTATAATATCTCGCAATATGCCTAATGGTTGATATAATGAGTCATAGTGTTCCTGCAAAATATGTGTTTCCAAAATAGCTGGTTAATAACGAAAATAAAATAGTTTTTGAACCCTAGTGGGTTGCAAAAATCATCATTCCAATATTTATACAAAAGGTGCAGTTTACATAAAATAAGTTTTCTTATCCACATTTCTAACCGGGTTATAAAAAGCAATATCTCCACATAAACGTCCGAAACTCAAATAATATTGCGCAATATATTTTTATGGTTCGGGATTTTTCTAATACTTCCCTTTGAATAATACTGAAAGGGCTTAATGCCTGCTCACCGTAAAAGAAAAAGGTCGTAACATAAAAAGTGATGTTATGAGATATTGTTGTTTGTGCGGTAATAAGTTTTCGCATCCATTTGGTTTATGCGCCATTATTCTTGCACCCCTAGCTATTCATCCCCATTTGGGCACCGGAGTAGACATCAGTCGTCGGCCGGAAGCAACCATTACGAGATGAAGCCTTACAGCCCTTCCGGGGACTCCGCGTCCAGTTGTTATACCAATTGTAAGTATGTGTTACAAGAAATCGAAAACAACCCCTCAAATCCTTTCATGAAATGTCGTTTAAAGTAAGATTTCATATTTCCGAATGTTAAACAATAAAAACAATAACTATATCGGATGCACCAAAAATTCTACAAAGCACTAAAAATGTTTTGCCTGTGTATCCCAGAAATTGTGTAACTTGATATTTCTTTGGCACATCTGCTTTGTGATGTCAACCAATTCATTGAAACCCTTTTTTAAAATCGTTAGACCTTAAAAATCAAACATGAGTCGTCCCAAAATTGTGAGAACCTCAAAAAATATGTATGTTTCGTGTCAAATTACAACCTAATGTAACTACAAATCGGTTCACAGGTTGATTTTTAGACAAATATTTTTTTTAGATAAAACATAAAGATAGTTCATAATTTCTTTAGATCTACATGTTTTGCTTCAGCTGTGTCACCTTAAATCATTTTGTTTTAACCGACCTAAAAAAGAAGGTTCTCAGTTTTTAAAAGTCAATGTAGCTTTGAAGATTACACGAAAAATAAAACTCCAGAAAATATAACTCCTCATTCCTTTACAGCCAGAACAATGACATCCAGATCAAGCGAATGCTCTTCCCAACTCGCAGAGCTCGTAACAGCGTCCCCTACTTCCATGTCTAAAGTAGACGTAGCGGTTACCTTACCCACAGGTCACCTGGACACCAGCTATAGAGATAAAATATGCCTCACTATTGTTAAGTAAAGTTTAAACCAGAATTATTATAGGATCAATCAGATTTGTTCGGACCAGTATAGAAGATTCAACAGTGGATATGAGGTCTATCGATATTTCCTCTAGTCATTCTGCTTTTATGAATTAAATATTTTCAATTATAGATTCAGCTACATTGTCTTCAATATTGTTACCTACACTCTGAACATAATATACCTTTGCTTTATTGTTTTCTACAACATTTGCTGCATTGTAAAAGGCACCTCTTAGAAAACACACATTGGGAATCTCAAGTCGATGATATTTTGAAATAAAACATTTATTGGCACGCAAGGTGCGTTTGAATTGTATGTAATGACGCTCCTTTTTGTTATCATTGAATTTTCTAGAAGTTTATATGGCGTCGTGTTTTTTCATAGAAGTTTTTGCAAGTACCTCTCGTACATTTGATGCGCAATCTGCAACAGCCTCAACTTGGGTATTATCGCTACAAGAATATTTAGGAAAAGCACTGCCTGCTGGTTTATACATATATAGAACACGGACAGTCCAATTACCTACTTAACGTGAACTACAAATATTAATATGTGCCTGTTGTATATCTATACTAATATTATAAAGCGGAAGAGTTTGTTTGTTTGTTTGTTTGTTTGAACGCGATAATCTCCGAAACTACTGGTTCGAATTGAATAATTCTTTTTGTGTTGGATAGTCCAGTTATCGAGGAAGGCTATAGGCTATATAATATCACGCTACGACCAATAGGAGCAAAGATATAGTGGTAAATGTGTAAAAAACGGGAGAAATTATTTCATCTTTGAAGCCTTCCGTTGCGTGCGCCGTGAAAACGGTTCAAGATACACAAAAAATATGTATTAAAGAATAATAGCTCTTTTAATGATCTAAAAAACAGTCCGCGACAGTGTATGTCTATCTTTTAAGATTAACTCACAAAAACCGTTTTTATGGTACCTAATTTGGTCGAAATAATTTGTTTAAGTTGTATCAACATAATAATATTAATCTTTATTCAAATAAATATGTTGTTGGTTAAGAGTACTTAATCTATATATATAAAAGAAAGTCGTGTTAGTTACTCCACTTATAACTCAAGAACAGCTGAACCGATTTAGCTGAAAATTGGCAGGGAGGTAGTTTAGAGCCAGGAGAAGGACATAGGATAGTTTTTATTACATCTATGTATATAAAAGAAAGTCGTGTTAGTTACTCCACTTATAACTCAAGAACAGCTGAACCGATTTAGCTGAAAATTGGCAGGGAGGTAGTTTAGAGCCAGGAGAAGGACATAGGATTTTTTTACAAAAAATAAAAATAAAAAATACAATTTATTCCGGACATACAGCGCCATCTATTGTTCAAACCAAAAATCTGCCGGATGCCACTATCCCACGCGAACGAAGTCGCGGGCAAAAGCTAGTGCATTTATATAAACGTTAAACCTATTAGTTTGAGGCCTATCAACCTCTACTCAGTTTCAATTAACACGCAAAAAGTATTTTGTATTTTTATTTCTTCCTTTTGATGTGGATATTATTTTCGATATTAGTTTTGAATTTTGTTTTTTTTTGAATAAGCTTATGAATTGGTACGGGTAATGTAAAGTAGATGCTTTGAGTTTGAGTGAGAAAATGGTAAGTAATGGAAAGTTGAATAGGGCCTAACTGTGGCATACATTGATGGTAACACAAGTGAAAAAGAAATCCATTTCCATACAAAAATTTCAATGAATGTTAAAAGTTTTAGATGCTATATGCTTATACAATGCTATTCTTTCAAAGACTGAACGAATCAATGAAACAACTGCCAATTTGATACGCATATATGATATTGTTTTTAGTATATTTAACGTTATAAATTAAGCTTTGTAAATTACCACTTGTTTGTAATTGATGAAAATATAACACAATTTTGAAACATTAGTCGGAATATCGAACGTTACAAAACCAAACTTATTTCTTCGAAAATGCTTTGTAGGTAATCTCTTCTTGTAAGGCTATACAAGTATACTTATAGATTGTCGAGAAAATACTGGAATCTTAGGTATTAAGCCGAACAAATTCAGCAGCTTAATTTCAGTGGCACAGAATTCTAACATTAATTTAGTCTACAACTATACAGCTTTGAGGAATGTTAATAAACAAATTGTTTACGTGGATTGTGTAATATTTTCATCAAATACATTAAAGTCTTAGATAAGTCTGTAGGTACTAACCGATAGTAAATTATGTATTTAAATCTGTGATATTAATTAAATTAATTTTTAACATTTATTTTGTTGTGTCATTTCATTCGAGTGAGTCAATTTGTCTAAATCCCTTGGCATCCTGGATTTGTTATGTATATTTAACATATAGCAAATAAGTCTGACACCAGTCTAACCAAGGGTACCTATTGGGTTGAGGAGGTCAGATAGGCAGTCGCTCCTTGTAAAGCACTGGTACTCAGCTGAATCCGGTTAGACTGGAAGCCGACCCCAACATAGTTGGGAAAAGGCTCGGAAGATGATGATGATTTAACATATAGCTTTATTTTCGCAGACTTAATGTATCGTTTATTACCATTGAACAATTTGAAAGAGTGAGGAGTACCTAATTAGAATGTTTTCATGAATAAGGAATTACCTTAGATGTGGCATTGTCAATTAATATCGCTATTTACGATTTCTGCCACTTTATCTTTATTTAATCAAGTACTTATCTCATTTTGGCATCGAGTATCCACTTTCCTGTATATTCTCAAGGATATCTCATTACAAATGATAAACGCCAGATACCCTATCTTGAGTAACTTTACTCTCGACTTATTGTTTTGATCTTTACCCTTACACAAGCTTTCTACGCCAGCCATAACTATCTTGAAGGAACTTGGTGCAAAATTAATACTGCTAACTTTTTTTTTATACAATCATAAAAATATTTAATTAGCAAGATACTCCCTTAGCTGAATTCCTGCAAAATATATATACCTACAGAAAAAAAATAATACTTTGAAAACCAAAAAACACGCTAATCATAGGTATACATATTGTCATCAGAACTCAGAGCGTGTGCAAAATTTCATCTTAATCGAAGACCGGGTAGTTGGTCAAATTAAGATTCCAAGATTTTCTTACATATATAGTTAGTTACAAGTGAAGCTAATAAATATAAGCGTGTTATTTTTAAAAAGAAAATCCACTAGGCCTTTAAACTCACGAGTATTGAGTTGAGCATTCAAATCAGGTTTACCGACGATAAAAGAGCATTTCCCTATGATTTTTTCCTCTAAATTCTACATTAATTAAAATGCATAGTGTATAGTGTCGTCATGTAACATTGACTACAGATTTCCACATAGATCGTCAGTTCTATTGAAGCATGAAGCTACGGAGTGCACAGTAGCTAACCCTAATGGCTTGTTATTAACTGCCCATATCTAATTACTGCAGTGGAACTCAACGGGATAGTCTGATCAATGTAGGTATAGGGCTGTGGCGATGTAAAGATTATTGTCAGAAAGTTAACTTGATATATTATTGTAATGAGAAGTAGGTACGTTAGTGTGGTTTTATTGAATGTGTTACTTAATTTAAAATATTCCTCTTGAATTTCAAGTACTGGGATCGCCTCTTAAGCTAGGCAAAATTATATGAATAACAATTAAAATAACGACCCTCTCTATGTTTCATAATTTTGAAAAGTTGTTATGTAAAAAGGTGGTTATCAGAGGCTGGAATATGTTAGATATGTACCTGTTTATATTTATTTGCATAGAATATAGGAAGTTACATAATTATCCCTTCCGTATCAACAATATTCAAGTATCTTGACTATTTGTGGAGTGGGTTTTCTTACAGAATACTTATGTTGCCTACATTTATATTGTACTCGGACAAGTACGTACATAAAATCAATAAAACGCTTTACAACTGTGTTGGATCACCCAATAAAAATTAAGCACTTAAAACAATTTTTAAAACCCTTTTAAATGATAGATAAGAGCTATTAATAAAATAGAGAAACCTTTTATACCATACGATTCTCCCATGCACTTAAAGTTCTATTTTTATATAGAACAACTTGATTTAACACATGACTTTAAGGACATTTTATGAGTAAATAGATACAGCTATAGGTAGTATACATACGTGGTAAAAATATTTTAAAAAATACCACATCGCTTATGTCACTTTTTAAATACCGCCCAAATCGTGTCGGTCCCGTCACGTGTGTATAAAATAGTAGCCCTCTCAAGTAACAAATCAGATCTATTTTTGTATGTTCCCATTAGTCAAATTATATGACTAAAACAAGTTCAAAGTTCCTTTAACTGCGCGCATTTGTCACTTAAAACGCACTAATTGGGACACTTTAAGTACTTCAGTGTTATAAACGGAGTATTAGATTTTTCATTTTTGAACACCCTGTATTTATGTCGTGTCTGAGTTATTTTAATTGTTTGAGTTTTCAAAGAATTTTGACGGGATCTGTTTTAGGATTAGGATTACTTTTTTGTTTGTGATTTTTGTTGAAAAAATCTGAAAAACCAGGTTTTAGCTACATTATTTCAGAAAATTGGACTCATTGAATGTTTAAAAATTAAAATAAGAGAGATAATTGCTCGACGTATATTATATTGTTACTTTTGAAACACATTTGGAGTTCGAATTTCGTATTTAACTTACAAATACGTAAATGATTTCTTAGTTATGATGAACTTTCATTGGGTACCTATTAGATTTTCATTACCGATCAAAAGTTGGGTACAAAACACACACAAATAGAACGAACGACATCCGAATCTATCCGAAAACTAATTCTAAATCAAAGCAAATGTATGCCCATAGTATCAGGGACACATAACACACAAGAGGTTATGACTAACCCTACTTGTTACTATGATTCCAACGAATGAGTAACGCAAACAAAAATATCATTCAGATTCGTATGACTAAGAATTTTCCGCGAAATAGTTCGCGGTTCAAGAGATTCAATTTAGCTCTTTGTCATAACTAGGGTAAAGTACTTATAGTTGAAGTTTAGTTATCCAGATTTCGGTAAAAAAAGGGGTAGTTATAATTTTTCTATACTAGTTCCATACATTTTATGTCCGTTCATCTTTTGGATCGAAGACAGTAATTGCTGACGTTTCTTTTCCTTTGTGTCTCCGACTACAAGATTACAGTATGATTATATTCAAACTACCAGCTATCCTTCGTACGTAAATAATAATAAAAATATTTTGAAATCTGTTCAGTCACATCCACCTAATCTTTACATAAAGGGAGATGAGAGATGCTACTACTTTGTTATATAACTGAAATCTCACTTTTTCAGTCGATACCATAGAGGCAACCACAATTATAAGGCAACTATCTCTTATTTAATTGTAAGTATCATTTTGATAATTTTGTACTGAACAGTTCTACACAAATTTTCATTAGCGCCAGTACATTCATAATAGTAGGTAATTACAGCGGACGTATCTAACGGAAACCACTAATCAATCAATCATACAATTATGTGGCATAGCGTGATTGCTAGCTGTGATGTACTCATCGATTTGTCAAATCTATGCCAGTGTTTGGGATTTCAGTTTTAGTTTATCATAATAAATATGAAAAGCTATGGAAGTAAGTATTGAAGCTGAAGATAATAAAGTTACACAGGAATGGAAAAAAAAAACGTATGTGGTCTTGATTTCAAACAAAGTTTAATCACATAAGAAACGGTAATGTCCTTCAAATGAAACACGGTATGGTGGTTAGATTAATATGAGTAAAAGACAGAATTATAAAAGAACTGTTAATATTTAGTACGTACTTACAAAGGTAAAGTACACTTGTCCAGTCTGGCATACAAACTTAGGACCATTGCTTTGTAACCTTCAACCATCAGATCGACGGCCAAAGCTAAGCCCCAAATAGAACAAGTCTTTGCTAAGCTATTAACGACTTTTTAAGGGGTATAAATTGAATGGATTCTGCCGCATTTATACCTATACTAGCCGTTCCCCGCGGTTTGACCCGCGTCCCGGTGTATTTTTTGCCGCCCTGGTACATGGTGAGCAGTAGCGTCTACACTCGGTATTGGTATACTCATATAAGTTATGCTACCCTGGTACATGGTGAGCAGTTGCATCGAAATTTCGTTATTGGTATACTTATACTCCGGTAAATTCTGCTGTCCTAGTACTTTACTTTTGTGGTTCTGCGGCATTCCGTAAGTTGGTTTTTGTCTAATCACTCCCGTCCCGGGAATCAGGGGTGGACTACCCCTAACATTTAGGGGGATGAAAAATAGATGTTGGCCGATTCTCAGACCTATTCAATACGCTCACAAAATTTCATGAGAATCGGTCAAGCCGTTTCGGAGGAGTATGGGAACGAAAACTGTGACACGAGAATTTTATATATTAGATAGGTATCGATGCATAAAACTGCAAATTGCGCAGCCGTACACCCGAGACAGACAGTGTTTGCTCAAACTACCCGCATATTCATTAAGTTAATTGTTCTGTCAGTTCGGGGAAACTATTACCTTAATAACACTTTCCACGCATCGCTGCTAATAGGCAAATTCCAAGCTGTTTGACTTTCCATCAGGATTCTGAAATTGTGGAATGGTATAAAGAATTACTTAATTGCTCTTTCGTCTATATGGCTTTCTTCCCTAACTTAATCGCCCACCTCCATTATACAATATCCACTACTAGTAAAATAGAGGCTTTTTTCAAAAGGAGAGGTTCGAGCCTTTTACATATGTATGTCAGGGTAAGTTACAATTAAGTACAAAATTTATATCCAAAACAAAATTGACCCTTCCATTACAATTTTCTTAACCAACCTTTTAACCCTGACTTGTAATATTACGATTCACAGAGGTTATCCAAAGTACATTTTATTAATAGTCTTCGTGCCCGTGTAAATATGGTACCTAATTAGTACCGTACAGTTATTGCTATCTGCAACACAAGAATCTTTACGCGGGCTATCCAGAAATGATGCTCCGTTCACAAGTATGTACCGACGCATTTCTCCTTGCAAGCTTCCTGATAAATGCCTTCCTATCTCAAACAATTTTGAACTCTATTTTGTGAACATTAGAGATGATTATGGCATAGTTATTTTCGAAGGCATATTATCTGTTATTTGGTAGTATAAGCTGCAGAATGTTCCGGAGATGTTCGATTGCAGCGGACTCGACGTGCCGACTGCGAGTTTAGGACTGAACGCCGGTAAAATGCTGCTATTTGTAGTTGAATATTTCTAGAGAAACAATTCGTAGTTATTTCACTAATGAAAGAAGCTTCTATTAATTGGCACTAGCAATACTGGAGAGAATTCTAGTACTATCGCATTTGGATTAATTTAATATAACCTTCACGGAAACCTTGAAAACTATCGGTAAATAAATAAAAGAACGACGTAATTTTCTTCCTAATGTATATTCTCCAATAACCTACCTTTTCTTTACCGTACATTTGCCTTTCTTTCAGAAGGCAGCTTTGAATACAATGTCTACACTCAAGGTAAATTTGACCAATGAACGTAGATTACAATTTTCCTCTAAGTATGTACTGTTAATACATGGAAATCTGTCTGTCTACTCATCGACCATGCGTCATTTTACGAGAACGCGTGACGGTCGTGGCATTATGGACATGCACGGCGCTCGTCGCGACTGTCCACGACACGGGAATTCACGAGACTCGCAACACTAAGTGGTAATTATAAGTAATTAGATGATCATTATGTTAGTTTAGATATTTAGTTTCTTGTCGATAGAAGATTGAGGACTGTGAAAGTTTTTTCTACCTGTAATAACTGTTTGGGGTAGTTTTTCTTAGCATATGTTTTAAGCGAGCAAACGATTTTTTGGAATTTTACATGGTTGTAAAAGGATTCAGGTTTTATTTTTTAACAAAAATAATATGATTGGGTATGATATAATTTATGTACTTACGATATACCTACATAAGACGTGATCATATAAACTCACTTTTCAAGATATCACTTATTCGGCTTGATGCGTCATTTTAGCCGCCCATATACATGTCGTACCGCCCGACATTCACGTCGGATGTGTCTGCGACAAGCGCGCGACATGCGGTATGTATCACTTGTCGTACCGCACTCCTAAGATACATCCAGCATCTATTGTTATACTTTTATTGTTTACCATCTTGTTTATATTGAACTTTTCGTTAAAATTAGGATTGAGTTAATGCCAGATCGAGGTAATGGTAATGTGTTGCTCCATTGAATATATGTCGAGTGAGTAGGTTAAGAAGGTCGGATAGGCAGTCGCTGAATGAAAACACTAGCACTTAGTTCTATCGGTGAGACTGGAAGCTGACCCCGAAAGAGAAGGCTAGGCAGATGGTGATGTATTTACTGTTATGAGGTATTGTGAATACCCTTCGTTACTTCATATGCCATAGGTATAGCTAAATGTAAATAAATTTTCTTAGTTGTGTAATCTAAATACTTTTCTGATAGTGAGTTAAGAGCGATGTTGCTAACAGAAACTAAACAGAGGAAAATATAATAGTCATTTAGATTATAATAATTTTCCTCTGCAAAATTAGTCCCGAGTTTCTCGTTAATAACAACAATTATGAGCAGAAGAAAAATGATACCGTAGTTATTTATTTTCGTAAGAAAATGGACTATCATAGTAATATGCCTATCAGTTGTCATTTAGTAGGTAATAAGAGAAAATAACTGTTTTGTTATTCGATCTATTTTCTTATTCTTGGAAGAAAGAAAGTAATCACTGCGTGGGATGGTAATAGCCTGGAGTTATAGGATGAGTCATGGAAAGCTATGGATATTCTAGATCTTTGTGGTTTTACGTCACAATTAAGCTTTTCGTGAGTCATAATATTTGATATCTTGTAAATACGTGGATGATTTCATGTTGTTTCCATTTTGATCCTGCATAAAAGCCTCAAGATATGAAACTAGACGTAAAGCAATCTGATCAGGGACATTATACTTTACCAACCACAACATTGAAGCCTGAAAACCGTAGCCAACGTATTATGATATCCCATCGAAACGAGGATTAAAATTCAGACAGGCATAACATAATGAAGATACATACATTACTAATTATTTCTAAACCCTCGTAATACCCATTCTCTCAAACGAGCTAAGCAGCTAATACAGTATTATGTTCTCCAAGTCAAATGCAGAGTACTCAATTACAGCCCCCGAAACAGCAAACATTGGCAAATGACGTCATCGCAGTGGACACATTGTTTGTTGGTCTCTTGTGATGGCTTGTGAATGTACATGTTACAAGCACTGGGGATCATGGGGTAAATCATCTGGGTATAAGGAAATTAGCAATTATAGGGACAGTAGATGGCGCATATTATGGACAAGTTTCTTGAATCTTAAAAAAATATCGTTTGAGAACGGCATTTGAAAATATAACGATAGGTTTAGATAAGTTCTGACACAAGAGAGAAAGAAGCGAGATCCTGTGTCCTAACAGAAAAATAATCAGAAAACAGAAAGGTAGTAACTAGCTTAATCACAGGCAAATAAAACATTGGAGTTTTCTCTTTACGATAAGAATGCATCTCTAAGAAGGTATATATATCATTTACCAAATAAACGAATAAAAAAGAACCAAAGTGTCCAGAAAACAGTAACAGCTCTCATTAGAAACATATCGGTTTGTTCCTAATAAACCCAAATATCCCAAAGGCTTCAACAATGTACGATCACCGCATTTGATGCCGATGCGCGCAATGATGCCTAATTAACTGCCGGTCATTAACCGCTATTGATATGACGTATTACCGTATGGGAGCGACGCCGAATTCAAATGATGAAGTGTTATTTTGCACGGTCGATTGGCGTTGAATGCATTGGCCGTAACTAGTGTTTATTTTCGTTTGTATGGTTCAGTTGGTTTTGATGAGGCAGGTTTAGATATGAGATAAGTATTGTTATGCTAAATGGATAGTACAAACTGGAATAAATCAGGAACAAAACTAAAGATTTAATTTGTCGGCAGAGTTAAACCACGCACAAAAACAGGATGGTCAAAATTTCTCATCCATAAACTGAAATTTATCAAAAGAGACCCCTGAAATGAAGCCCAAAAAGTACGAGGTAAAACGATTACTGAACATAATTTCAAATGTACAGAATCAATCTCACAATCATAATACAATTGATACACCTCCAAACATTAGTCTTACACAAGACACGGGCTTAACAATTCTAATATTGAATCAGTAATCGTCTCGATTGAATCGAATACCGTGGTCGACTCCGATTCCCCGATGCATTGCGGAGGAATATCCAATCGATTATCGAATTGTTTCGATTCGAACTGTATCGAGATGTTCCGAATATTAGATGGGTTTTAGATAGCGTGGTTAGATTGGGATAGTTAAGTTTGGATGATGAAAATTCGATGTTTGTGTGGATTCTCTGATTGTGATTTGGTTAAATAAATTTTCGTTATCTAGAATATTATTATCATTGTATTTGGGTAATATTGTAACTAACAAGATCCTAGAACAACTATTACACATATATCTAACTTACAGTATTTGCACATCACGAAACACAAACATGTCGGTTTCTAGACACATTAATATTGTTTCATGATAGCTGTACCAGAACATAGATGGCAAAGAGCTTATATAGATATTTTAATCTGATGTAGGTATATTTTTCACAACATGACTACACAAATATTTTTGGTCAGTTTCTAGGACATTAACACTTTTTTGACCCCGTAATGGGACCTAAGACCTCAGGTTTAGTAGTACATAATAGTCCAGACATGATTCACGCTATAAATTACCTCATGTATAACATGTCCCTATTCCATATTAAAATCTAAGCCATATCAACAGATAACAGCCACAAACGAAGACATTTGCCAAACGACTTCATAAAGCGAACATAAAACGTTTAATTTACGAGAACATTTAGTAAGTTAGGACGAAGCTCGTCCTACTGACGTTTATGTACCCATAAACCTTTTATGGTGGTCAGTAGACTGTTGTGTGTGTGTGCGTTTATTTTCTGCATAACTTTTAATTAATATAACGTAAAGTGCGAGTCTCTAGTTGCTAATGGTTGAGGAGTCAATAGCGAAGTTATTGGTGTAGTAATCAATGACACAAAAGCGATTATGCTTTTGTTTTATGTGTCTACAGGAGCACTTATCGTAACTGATGCAAGTTGTTGTTGGGCTATAAAAAGAGATTAATTGAAAAATATGAGTCCATGTCACCACATCTATTATTATTTTTTGCACAAGGAGAATTATTTCAAAATGCCACCAACCCAAAAACACAATTCATCCCCCAAGCAACACGTTACCCTTCTTACATCGACTTTTAATTACCCCAATTTCCCTCAAAGGCAATCAAAATTTACACACCCATAATAATAACATCTTCATTACAGGTTTACCCCACAAATTCAATTCCTTTAATCAATCCCTAGACGAAAAGGGGGACGATATTCATCCCCTCAAAAACTTCAGAACTGCAATTATGGTGCAGCCATTTGGTATTGAAAGCACTAATTTTGTGATTTTCAAAATTGCTAGGGTAAGGATTCGTGTTCTGATTGCGGCTTGTTTCTTGGGTTTTTCTGATGTTAATACCAATTTTTGATGGTGGACTTCGTGGCATGAAAAGAGAGTGGTGAATATTTTGTGTGATTGTGTAATGTGAAAGGAATTTAATGAATGTATTTTTTTAAGAGGAAAATGACGAGGGTGGTGACAATAATCCTTGGATTTGTGACCGATACAATTTCTTGATAAGAAGTAGTGGATAGATGGCACGTATGTAAGATCAATAACGGCACCATCAATTATGTGGCAAACAAAATCGTTTAGCCCAAAATGAAGCAAGCGCAACTTTGAACTAATTACTCGTGGAGGAGTTACGTATACCACTACGGAAATATGGCGAAGATGCTACTAACATGCTCGTGAAGTTTGTTGTACAGTTTGAAACTGGGCTGTTAGTACATTGCTTATGAGAGGAGACACAACTTGAATCGTCAAGGAAATTTTACTGAGATTGTTTGAGAAATGCAATTGGACATCCTTCCTTGTTAGTTTTATTTGTAAAATATTTATTTAATTTTTAAAATGTTTTCTGATTTGTAGAACAATTGCTATATAAGGTAGAAGTTGAACTCAAAGTACTACCGATTGTGCAAAATGAATGAAAAAAATTACAGCACGCTCCAAATCGATTAAAAAAGCACCCATCTCGGAATCCAATCAACGCGAACGAATAAATAGAAAAAAAACTTAAACAACAAAAAAAAAAAACGAATCAGAATGTTTAGTAACAGGAAATCTCGGTGCTCAAGTTAAATCACATTAAGTCGACAAGGCTTTTTAACCTTCCCTCGTCGCTGGGGTAAGTAACACCGCGACAGCCGGAGCCGTGGTCGCCAATAAAACACTAATTTTTCCCTGTAAAGATTGTGTGTAGAGGTAGCGATGATGAAGATATGTTTTCAGTTAGGTAATTAACCAGGTAAGTCTCCGGAAAATAACGTCTAGTCTTTTTTTGAGTCATATCAAGATGTTGTACATTGTTTATATAAATCATTCCTACCTAGTGGATTTTAAGATACTACAAGTTAAAATTTTTAATTTTAACCACAATATCGATGCAGCAGTGCAAAGTTAACTGATACAGCTAAATCTATTAAAGAACATGTACTCCACAAAATGATGGTTGGTACTCTATTGGTGGGTTACATTGAAATAATAAACTGTCCGATCTAAATTAATCACATTTGGTGCATTTTATTTCCCAGCTTTCCCAAAAATAATTTACTTAACGTAATTGCGATTCTTAGCTATAATTTATGTCAGAGCTCTCATTGCAGTGTAAAAAGCCCGATTCGTAGTAGATTGGACGAAACAGGAAATTAACTTTCGCCCTCTCGCGTGACAAGTTTATTAAGAACAATTTCTCTGTTTATTCTTTTTTGTTTATTTTTTGTTTCATTAAACACGGAGATGCCGGTTTGGGCGGTACTTGCATTTTTTAATTAACTAATTTTCCCTTAAATGTTTACGGGTACTTTTGATCCAGGTGGGACTTAACGGGTTAGGTTGTAAAGTTACCGTGATATCTTTATTTTGTTAATTATAAACAAAAAAATAAATAGGTTTGCAGAGCTCAACATCTGTTCTGAACTGGGTCAAGGCAGATTTAATTTTTAAAGGTACTTTAAAATTTCAAATTTAACTAAAAATATACTATTTTTGCAGCTTAATAACATTCATTCATAACTATCTATTCTAGTAGAACCATGTACACTTTTCAAACGATACATACGTATGTCGTCATACACCTGTAAAAGAACAAGCAACTCTTTCACTGAACTTTAAAATAAATACTAAATCACTCAGGTGAAACCTAATAGTGTCTATTAAAAATTCACAACATCAGATCTGCAGTTTCCCCGAGGTTTTAGAAGTAGACGTTAAACTGATTTACGATGCGGAAGGCAAGGCTGATTCTCACAATTCTACTGTGTGGTATCATAGATTATGCGAGGTTATAGAATCGACGGTAATGTGGAAATGGAGATGGATTGTTTAAACGTGTCTGTTAGTTGAAGATGTAGTCTGTCGTTAGCATATTAATAACTGCTCAGTTTTTACGTAGCTGTGTTTGGGTCAGCTCTCACTCTGACTGCATGTAGTGGACTATCAGTGCTAAATATCTGATTACAGCGTTCACAGTTCAGTTCTCTTTTAAAATTATTTAACCTGGGATCTATCTTCGAGCTTATTAATTACTTTTTCCTTGGAGTTGTCAATCTCTCATTATTACTTATTTATTGTAAGCTTTTTTACGAGACAACATATTATTTTACCTAAAAAAGTTTTTTTATTGACAGCCCTGTATAAGTTGGTTGAAATGGACATTTTCGATTAGTATTTTACCTACAACCTCATCTTCATAATAATAACTTTATATGTAGGATTGCAAGTTTTACCAGGAATAGAAAGCTTAGAGCCGGTGATATTCAGAAGCGAGTTCAAATTGTTCATACGGAGAAACATACAACATTGTAAAGGAACATTTGCTTTATGACTTCAACTGGGTTCTGTACCTGTAGGTATAGCTTTGTAACATCAGAATTATTGCATAATCAAGGAATTTTTTTTTTTCCAAAAAGGAGTAGGTCAATTCTTCGGGGGTTTTTTATCCATATATGTTTACCGAGTACTCGAGAGCGCCTGGACTGATTTTCAAAATTCTTTTCTTAAGCAAAATTTTCGTAAAGGCGCTTCTTGGGGAAGGTTTAGGGCCTATGCACACCACGTTTTTTAAACGCGCCGTCGACGCGCGTTTGTAGCGATACAGACGCGATACGCACGCGAGACAGACGCAACCTGTAGTCCTTTGCACACCTGTATACATACAGACGCAGTGAAGTTAAGCTAAGACTTAAGTTTCGCAGTGAACGGCTAATAGCGGTTCATTTCTGCACAAGAGTTTTCTCTCATATATTTTACCTAAGTATTCTTCGACTATGTTATAAATAAACAAGAAAATTGTAAAAGATAGACTACATTAAAATTAAAAATTGACTCACCCGGAGCGTCTTTCCATAGTTCAGCAGTTTTTTCAGTCACACAACACACAAATCTGCATTTATGACACTTACGCGAATATTAGACATTTAATCACAACTACTTTTACACATTTTATCGCGTTTATAATAATGTTATTTAATTTCGACATTTTGGATGCTATACAGCCTCCATGGTCACGGTCAGAGTAAGGTGTTTTTCGGATTGATATTAAAGTTTCAAACAACTACCCTACATTTTGTTGATTAATTTATCACACATTTGAAATTACAAAAAACCTTTGCCATTAATAATTGAAGTCAACAATTATCAAAATAATAATAAAAATGAGTGGTTATACTATCAAAAGATACATATTTTCCTCGCTACGTACAAATTGACAAGAAAAATCTTCTGGCCCAGTAACCAGTTTACAGAATTCCCGCGTCCCCCACTGAGCGAGACAAAGTGGCGCCATCTGTCCTTATTACGAAAACTCACTGATATTAATTCTGGTATTACAACGACTTTGTTTTATTGTGAACACGAGTCAAAAAGTAACGGCGATTTGTTACGGTTTTAAAATGAGAGGATTTTTCTTTTAAATAAAATTAAGGCCTTTTTTGTGAAATGAAACCCATTTGTGAAAGATTTTTGGTAGTCAGAAGCCAGTACCTAAGTCTGTCAACCAGTCTTACCAAGGGTAACTGGGTTGAGGAGCTCAGATAGGCAGTCGCTGCTCGTAATACACTGGTACTCAGCTGGATCTGGTTAGACTGGAAGTTGACCGAAAGATTAGCTACTTAAATCTGCTTAAAGGATATCATCACTATATCGAGAAAGCCTCAAATACAGATAAACAAATGGCTTCTTTTTGTACCACAAGCAATGATTAGAGGTGGATTTTTTAAGCCCAGCGCTGTAAAGAACTAAACCAGCTCTACCAAAACTAGACATCAAGTCAAGTAATCACCATAACGAATTCAATGATCTCTCAAGTTCGGCACTTACTGAGGAGATGAAGTTTGAAGCGTATTCCACATTAGCATGCTGTTGCGCTCGCTTACACTTCGAGTTTGTAGCCGATCGATGAGACGTTGTTATACGGTAACTGTTACAAACTGTGTCTTGGATCTTGGTTAGTTAGTTTATTAGGTACCTATCAACTAGTTTTTGACAGCGGTGTCATCCGCGTCCCATAAGAACTACTCATTATGTATAGGTAAAAATATAACTTGAGCCTTCTTCCATAAATAGGCTATCTAACATTGAAATATTTTCAGACATCCTTCTTGAGCTTAGAAACATACATACGTTCACAAATAAACAAAATCTTTAGCCTTATATTATAAGTATTGTTAAGGAACATAATACTGAGGAAACTTAGCTCTCCTCATTGACCGAATTGGCAAAAGGGGCTATTTAAGTATATTTTATTAAATACTTCTCTTTAAGAACAAGCACGAGTTCAATTTTCGTCATTTACAAAGGTTTGTAAAGATTTGTAAAGGTTTTAATATAAATCGTATACTAGCCTAGCCTATATTTCAAAATATTCCCCCTTCTGTATCTACAGGTATTGTACAATTTTGGGCACTTTGCAATATTTACCACATACAAACCTACACTACTCGCAGTAGGCAGAAAAACCCCTTACAGCGCAGTCATTAATATTTCACGAATAAAATAAAATATTTGAATAGTATAATAAACTTGTAGCAGCGTGGCGTACCCCGTCAGCTATGCGTCGACAGTATCACGGTATTTACTTATCCTTCAGACTGCAACCGACTGCTAAACTGAGAACTTCGGACAACTAATTAATGTAAAATTATTTGGTCCTTTTACAAAAAAAAAGGACCAAGTTTATCCTATATCTAAAAGGTACGTAGTTCCAATATTCATTAGTTCATTAGTAGTAGGCTGTAATCTTCATCTAATTTTTTCAACAAATGTGTTTCAAGAGTGTCATTAGTTCGTTATTTATGTCGTCCTGCCATCTCTCCTAGGAGACCTTAGGAGTGATGGAACGTCTGCGTTGTCATTCTTGCAGTATCAATCAGGCAATCAATCAATCAATCAGTTCTCAAATTCGAAATCTACATTCATCCATCTTCAAAAGTGTTGACGAATTTCAGGAGCAGTAAAATATTTAAACGATTGCTATCATTTAATTTTTGACTTCAGACTTTTGAGCATCAGGTGGTAGCTTCAGTAATCAAACCCCTAACTTACCAAAGCTGGGGTAAATTGGTAAATTACCCGCAGTGGGCCCCGCTGTTTACCTAGCGATCCCCTTGCCCTTTTTGAAGCTACCTTGCATTTTAGTTCAAACATATTGATTGACGGTATTAAACTTTGATGGGAGCATTGTTATGAATCGATTTTTTGAGTGTCAGGGAGGGTTTGAAGTGCCCTTTTGTTCTCCTAGCTAGTTTCACTGTCAATTCATCGAAAGTTTTACCGAAGTTTGTTTATCGTTATTTGATTTTGTTTGTTTCGGATTTCTCGTCTATTTTTGCTTTATTGGAAAATCTATTAGTATCTGAGGACTTGTAAATACTTTAAATGTTCTCTCGAAATTGGTATAACAATGAATTTTTTTTGATACATTAAGAATGTGAGAATAAAAATCAAGTTAGAAATGAAATATTTATTGGCTCATAGATAAAGATAACGATGAGTTCAGTGCCAAGGAATCGAGGAATAGATAAAAGAACTAAAACACATAAAACAGATTTTTGATAAAACTAAGTAACAGTGGTGAGCAGATACAATATCAAATGCATCGCTCAATCAGGATTTTACAAATATAGGCAGAACAACAAATAACAAAGCATAAAGTACAAAAACAGTGACGGCCTCCAAACGGGGTTCGGTTCAAAATACCATTTTTCTTTACGTGCAAGTACTGTCTTGCCACATGGTGTAATTGAGAGCAGGGATTTCGTCGCAGCTCACAATCACGTTACTGAAAATAAAATAACATATTTTATCAATAAATTGTTTCACAGATCATCGATTTTTTAGATTTCTACAATAAGTACCTGCGTGTCTACACTACCTGCCGGAGCTAAAGCTGCGTCTACGCTAGAAGAGCCGAGCACGAGTGGAGCACGAGCCGAACACAATTCGTCTAGTGTGGACCAACTTACAAGCCTCTAACGAGCGCGCTGCGAGCATTTCGTTCGTGCTCGGCTGCGTTCCGCCTGTTGTCGGTTTTGCCCTTTATAAAAAGGGCTTGGTTGGTTGCAACAGCAGCGGCTACTGCAATATCATTAATATCGCTCATATTCGCCAAGAGCCGCGAACTCACTGCGGAAAACTACGTTCGAGAACAGTGATCGTTGTAGGTTCGTTGAACGTCCACAGTTGACGCCGCGAAAGACGGCTCCGCTTGTGCTTTGCTCGTGCTCGGTTCGTCTAGCGCAGACCCGCCTTTACATTCAAGACAATGAAATGAATTGCTTTTATTTCTATTGATACTTATCTAGCTAGATTCTATAAAATAGAAAGCAATAAATAAGAAACAATACGTACTCTGTTCCAGGTAATTCGAAAGCTCTTGGTTGCACCTCGGTAATTCCAGCACCGATGTCACACAGCATGCGAGCAGCAGTCGCTTTCCTTATTTCTGCTAGTTGAGCTGATAACAAAACACAAAGAAATTGTGAGTGATTTGCTGATTTGAAGAGATCTACACGCTCATAGAAAGCTAAGCATCAAGTAAAGAACATTGTGTTTGAGCTAAGAATTAGCAGATTTTAATCAAGATTATTGAAACACTGCCATGTGCATAGTTAAACTTCTAATGCAAATAATAAACAGGTAGAAGAAGATATTTAGATATACTCATATGTTAAGATATACTCCTAGGTTAAGATCATACCTGTAGTGAAAGCATTAGGCCTGGTACTCCTTTCATACCAATGCCTATCGGACACTAGTGACCTCTTCAGCTGTTCTGCTACAATGCAGTAGAATGTGGGAGGAACGTAGGAATCAGCTTTCTTTCTTTCTACCCAGATACCAGCTAGAAGATCTATGTCTGCTACATTCACGTACAAAGATTTGAGCTGTGTTATCCTCTGTAATTTTAAAATATTCAATTAAACGTTGGCTGTGAGCACAGATTTTATATTTTTGACAGATACTTTGTCATTATTGTAAGTAGCTGCATAAATTACCTCTTCATCAATGATGTCTGTTAAATTATCAAAACTGGTGATATTGTCCCCGAAGCAATAATTTCTGTAGCTGATGTAACCTTGGAAGCCAAAGTACCGATTTTTGGCTAAATCGTTTGTCATGATGTCATTTGATTTTTGCAAGCCTCCGAGACCTCTTTGTACGATCTGGAATAAAAAATATAATTATCCTGTTAAAAATATAAGGGAAGAAATAAGTAGTAAGTTAAATAATGATAAGTATATGGCTCGGTATAGAATAATAGTGATAGAAAGGCTAGGATACTGGCAGGGCCATATAGATGAGAAAAAGAGTTTTTGAAGTGAAAGAACTTTCTTACATCAGGGTCTGCAATGTAATCCTTTGAGTTGCCAGTCGGCTGTCTGATGAAGCCTTGGGTAACGTAATCCATTGTACTATTTTCCTTCAAGAAGTCTGTATTAGATGTGAGGTCCACAATTGGGAAGGTTGATTTATATGTTCCGTTCGTGTAGTACATTCTGAAAGATACGATATGTGCAACATAGTTATTTGTGTCTTTTAAGATGAGCATGTTAATTTATATTACCATCTGTCTGTTTTACATAACAACCTGTCCATACATTACACTATTTATTTAAGTCTGTTATTAAAAATTAAAAATATTGTTTCAGATTTAAAAAATAACATTTAACGAGATATGGTTAACCGACCTCAATTCTCCATCCTGCAGCGAATGCATCCATCTCAAAACGACAGGATACTCCAATGCAATTTGTGGAAGTACACTACTGTTATATACGTCTCTGAATCCAGTGCCATTCAATATGATACCATCATTGATCAAATTATCTTTACCTGTGGAAAAATCATTAAAATTAATGTTAAATACCTAGGTAAAGGTAATTACATACTAGCATTGGGTTTAAGAATGTTTATCGAGAGAAGGATATTAAAATATTCAATAAATAATGTGTGTAGGTTTCTAGGATTAAACTAAGAGAATTTATACCAGGTGTTGTTGATAAAGGTTGACTTAAAACAAGACGTTGAAGAATAACTTACCCATCAAAGTAGCCATGAGTTCGTAATAGAACATTTGAGTTCCATAAGCAATGTTGATTTCTCTGGCGGTCTCGAACAACTGGTCGTCAGTCCAGCATGGATTGACGGTAGCAAGCTCAGAGGCAATGAAGTTGTGATTGTTCCAGAAGAGGATGATGCCCACGAAATTTATTCCAAGGAGGAGTTTGAGGGTTGCTGAAAAACAAAAACTGAATAAGTGAATGAAAATTACACTGTTCGAAATTCAATTTCAATTTCTGCTTTAATGCTGCCTGGGTACCTTGGGTACCTTGATGCACTGTATTAGTTTTAAGTTGTATATACAACATGTAACATAATTAACGCACACTCTCAAACACGCTAATTAGAATATTATGTTATAATCATAATACACACACTGAATTTTTAATTTAACATGTATATGCATTGTTATTTACTAAATTAGTTATACCAATTCTTGGAGAACTTTTTGATCATACTACTACGCACGCAAATATCGCGGCGCGCGCCGCTCGACTCGACACAACATAACTAAACTACGGAAAAAGCCGACAATACACGAAGTCTTATTACTTTGAGTTACGGTCTATTTGAATTTGTTTTGACTGTACAGGGTTAATATGACAATAATTTCCGTAGTTTAAATTATTTTTGGGATAAAAAATTACCTATATTAAAAATGATATAAATCGATTCAGTAAACGATTCTGAACAAACTAGTTTCAGGATGTGCGTTAATTAAGTTACATGTTGTATATATATGTATATAAGTTTATTTTATTTATTTTTTTTCAATTAATGTAAATATTTAGTTGAATTATAAACAAAAAGTATGAAAATTAAAAAAAAAAAAACAATTTATAAACATCTAATGCTGGAATCAATCTTAATAGAAATATTATTTTCTTAGATATTGCTGGCGCATTTTTACAAGACTAAACTGAGATTACAAAACAGCCATTCTTCAGGATTCTTTAATAGATTTACACAAAGATTTTTATTCCACTTTTTGCTAATATTCATTATGAATATGATATGAATGGTACTTACATGTATCGGGGAAAGTTCTGTTATTGGCAGTCACGGTGACTAGTTGTCCACTGGAGTTGGTTCGTCTGGCTGGCTCTTCCGTGTTACCGTATATAGGTGACAAGTCCAAAATAGGCGTGGCGTCGACAATCTGAGAATTGAAAAATAAATTGAATTTGATTATGACGGGGAAAATCTGACCTAATCTGCCCAAAATTAGAGAAGCAATGATTTATGTTTCTTATCTCAATAGAGCATTTCATGATCGCATATCAGAAATTACTTTGAAATCTTTTTCATTTTGGAACTCTGATAAACTGCTCGTTAAGTAAGTAAACTTTAAGTTAGAACCTATACAAATACAAGTAATATTTACCCTCAAAGGCGTAGTAGTATTCGCTAAACATCCAGAAGTTTGGAAAGTCAAAGGCCTTGTCATGTTCAAGCAATGGATCCCAGAGAAACGGTGGACAAAGTCGTCAGCTGGAACCTTGTTGGGAGTGCAAGCGTAGTCGGTTTTGCCTACTTCTTTGCAACAGTATGGCCTCCATGTCACATAGTTTGCTAAAAGGAAGATGAAAAAACTGTTTTAGAGTTAGCTCGTGGTCTTGATTTTGAACTTGTATCATCATTTATTATCAGTTATTGTTATATATAGCACAGATTTTATATTTTTGACAGATCCTTTGTCATTATTATACGTAGCTGTATAAATTACCTCTTCATCAATGATGTCTGTTAAATTATCAAAACTGGTGATATTGTCCCCGAAGCAATATAAGTTATTGTCATACTGGGGCCAAATTTGCTGAAGGCCTTTAACGAGTTGGTCGGATAATTTCATATAGGTTGCCGGTAAGCGCTAGATACTGGTCACTTCCTACCGGTCTTGAAAATCAATAGAGGAATGGATCTATGTTCAGCAGCTGTAGACGCCATGAGGCTTCAATGTTAATACTTACTAGTATCCCGAGTGTTAGTAATATCAGTAGCGAAGAACACGGCCAAGTGATTGATGATGCTAGAGAGGTTTTCGTCATCGACACGACCTTCAGAATAAATGGTAGTACGCACTTTCCTACTGAGGCTTAGTTTACCACCTCCTACAGCGTGACGGGGCTCGAATTCTGTGGAGTTAATAGGAGTTAAGTTTTTCTTGGTAGAAATGAACATTAATGTTCCATTTTAAGAAGAAAACGATGTGATTTGGCGTGAGTTCTACATAAACATTTTAAGTGGGCACTGTTTCCTCTTCGTAAAAAGATTGTATTGATGTTTGTGATTTTATCAGATTTTGTAAAATCAAGATTAAAGTCACAACAATTTTAACCATTCTATTGCACTTATAAAATTATATAATTTTAAAGGATTTGAGTCTTTAATTTATGAATATTGTAATTTTACCTGATTTAGAAGGTTTGTAATAGGACGCTGGTAATATGCGGTAGTAGGGTGTGCGAGTACCACCGTATGAAGGGTGGTTCAAGTTGTTGCATGTCCCATCAATGCGTCTTCCTTCAGTGAAGTTGCAGGCTTCGACTAGAATAGTGCAGTTTCTAAAAACATATACAACATGTAACGTAATTAACGCACACCATCAAACACCCCAATTAGAATATTATTTTATAATCATAATACATACACTGAATTTTTTATTTAACATGTATATGCATTGTTATTTACTAAATTAGTTATACCAATTCTTGGAGAACTTTTTGGTCATACTACTACGCACGCAAATATCGCGCCGCGCGCCGCTCGACTCGACACAACATAACGAAACTACGGAAAAAGCCGACAATACACGAAGTCTTATTACTTTGAGTTACGATCTATTTGAATTTGTTTTGACTGTACAGGGTTAATATGACAATAATTTCCGTAGTTTTAATTATTTTTGGGATAAAAAATTACCTATATTAAAAATGATATAAATCGATTCAGTAAACGATTCTGAACAAACTACTTTCAGGATGTGCGTTAATTAAGTTACATGTTGTATATTCATAATAAACAGGGTAAGTTGTTGAATAAAGCGGTACATCTTCTAAAAGGCAATGGACGAGTAATCCGACAAGACTGAAACTTAGCCTATAAATTCGAAAGAATCTAAAAAAAAACACCTAGAGTTCTTAACCATTTTCGAAAACATTCAATGTATCGATAGCAAAATAAAAAACTTACGCAAGTGTACTGTTAGCAGTATACTCAGCCACTTGAGTGGAATTCAGTACTAGTCCATAAAATGAGCTGTAATAAGAGGAATCTCCTAAAACGCCCAGAGCGATAGAAATAATTAAAAAAGATATAAATGTGTTATCCATCTTGCTGAGTGACGAAGAGTGGGGCCGTTTCCAAAATTTTCACCCTTTTAATATCTACCGTGTCTGCTGATTGAGGCAAGTCACATGTCAGTTGACATGTGTTATTGTTCATACAGAATCTGTGAGTTGTATTTTACTTAAAGGTTCCGTATTTTTTTTATTTTTATTCTCTTTTTCGTGCTCTTCTTCTTGTTTCTGCCTGCTGTCCACATTGGTGGTCTCATCAAACGATGTTTTCTGCTTCCATTCACTCCCTTTTCTGTCATTATTCATTCGAGCTGTAATTTTCAATATATTAACTTAATTACTGTATTCAAGTACTTTACATGTCGCTTCTTGATCTATTTTGTTCATGACATCTATATCAAAGTTGCATCAAGACGGGTACCGAAGTTGCATCTTTATCTAGTGGATTATTTTTACATTTATTTTACGTTCAATGAAGACTAATATTTGTAATTGGACCCTAAATACTACATTATTTACTTAAGTACAAAATGACAGACATTTTACCTACACTGTGTGCTTAAATTTTACTTTTAAATGTTATATTAACACCACACAGGTGTGTCAATAGACTTATCATTTCATAAATTTTTGAAAAATGTTATAAATGTTTCCTGCTTATTCATTTTAAATATAAATGTGTATATAGTTTCAAGTTTGGCGCATAATTACTAAGTTTTTAGTCCTTATATGCATTGCTGGACATTTTTGCTACTTGCTAACTTGATGATAAAAGGGCTTTTAAATACTGAAATGTTGCATTATCATCACTATCATATTTTTACTAATATGCAATTATAGCAAATACTCTATGCATCCAGCTATTCCAGTGGTTCTTAACCTTTTTGGCATGAGGGACCACTTTGCCAAAAGTTTGTCTTGCCGGGGACCACCCCAATGGTTTACCTAAATTGAGGGTTCTTTGATAAAGAATACGAGCACACTTTATAATTAAAATTTACAGATTTTGATGAGATTTTTGTGACTGCATTATCTTTACTAACTTCTGAATTCTTGGTTCAGTACTACTCAAAACTAAACGCATGTCGGCAGTGGCATCCAACAGATTTCTATGCTTATTTTTAACAATCAGAAGCGTCGAAAACCCACGTACGTATTTATAACTTTAACTAAATGTTTCATTTACAAACTAAACATTGCGTTTACAAAACGCAAGTACCTACTGTCATACTCATGTATTTAGTTTCCAAATGCGCGAGCGAAGCGAGCGCGAAATTTTTTTCGAAATCAACCAAACAATTCGTAAAATGTGACCCAAACGTACTTAACTTTTTGTTTGTTGACAAATGCAAAAATAAAGGCACACAGTTTTTGAATACGCGAGCGAAGCGAGCGCGAAATTTTAATAATTTTTTAAGACTCAAAGCCAAAATTACGTAAAATGTAGCCCAAATTTATTTATTTTTCTGTTGGACAAGTAAGATGGATATCTTTTATACGTCCATGCGAAAACCCCTGTTCGCATAGACAAGTCGTTAAAAATAAAATTAGATTAGCAACGTCGCGGAGCAATGCTTCGCGGACCACTTGGAATGCCTCCAGGGACCACCAGTGGTCCGCGGACCACCGGTTAAGAACCACTGAGCTATTCAATGAGGACCAAACACAACATATCGAAGGCATATTATTAATTCAGAAGCTATGAGGTTAACTAGGCACAGCGACCACATTATTTTCCTGAAATCAGCTGGACCTTCACGTGTAAGTAGTTAGATTTCGTTATGACGATTCTCTATGCCAAAAATGCATAGAATTTCAATTCTTTTTTAAGTTAATAATTTGCATTGCATACACGTGTAAAAAATACAGTAGGTGTTTATTTTGTCTGAACCTTGAGTAACAGACGGCAAACGTAAATATTATTTGTAATAATTATAAAAATAATCGAAAAGAATGATGGAATAATAATAATAATAATAATCCCTGTTGCCCTCTTGTTGCTTTTCAGTGACTGATTTCCGGGGGCCCAGTAAGTGAGTTGGCGAGTCTCCACCTGCCATTTTAACATGTATTTAATACATTGTCATCGGCAGGTGCCATAGTTCCCGTAGTTTCCCCATTCCTAGTCCATTAGCATCCCATCACAATAGCCCAAGTAGTTTTCATCCATAGTTAGCAATAGTTTAGCACAGAACCGGGGATTGTCCTTGGGTACATTTCTATAGTGTATACAGGGATAATCGTCACAATAGCCTGAACTCATTAAACATTAGTCCGTCTACTTATCTTTTACTACAAAAAGCGGTAATTCTTAACACATGTAGATTAACCCGAAAATTCTTAAACACATAATTTAGTAAAATTCAAGATTCTTATACGCACTTGGCTTTGGCCCGTGCATACTTCGACCCACACATAGATGTGAGAAATTATAAAAATAACGAGAAATAATAATAATAAAGCCCCGCAGGGCATCTGAGGCGGATGAAGCCCCGCAGGGCATCTGAGGCGGATGAAGCCCCGCAGGGCATCTGAGGCGGATGAAGCCCCGCAGGGCATCTGAGGCGGATGACGGGGAGTAGCGACCCCGCGGGGCTATATATCCGAGTGCTCCAGGGAGAGTATACTGTCCCCCATCTCCGGCTTGCCGGAGTGAAGCATGACGGGGGATAGGTCTCCCGCCTCTTGGCTTGCCTTCATCGGCCGGTCAGAGTGGAGTCGCTAGAGCAGGGTTAGCAGCCCACTCGGAGGGTAGGTGCCTCGTGGTAAGTGGCGAGTGGGCCGGTGATGCTGGACCCACAGGGAGCGCGTGATCTGCGTTTAAAGTCCGCCGAGGTATCCTCACCCTTCAGCCCCTCATGTACCTGTTGCCCCCTTGTTGCGATTTAGCGACTGATTCCCGGGGGCCCAGTAAGTGAGGTGGCGAGTCTCCACCTGCCATTTTAACATGTATTTAATACATTGTCATCGGCAGGTGCCATAGTTCCCGTAGTTTCCCCATTCCTAGTCCATTAGCATCCCATCACAATAGCCCAAGTAGTTTTCATCCACAGTTAGCAATAGTTTAGCACAGAACCGGGGATTGTCCTTGGGTACATTTCTATAGTGTATACAGGGATAATCGTCGGTTTTGTGTCGCCATTTCATTAAAGTTGTCTCAAAAGGGCTTCAGCGTGTTGGCTTCGGCCCCACGTTCGCCTTCCAAAAATCCGGGACTCTGTAGTCCCGTGGTCAGTTAGAGACATACAAGATAATAATAATAAAAAATCTTTATTTTTCTCTTCAATTACAGTGTTAAAAGTACATTACAATACAAGTTGCATTTCTAAGAGAATGGTGTCTGCTTAAGGTTACCCCTGTGTTACAGATCACCATTAATCCTATTGAATTTTACACAGTACATTTTGTAAGGAGAGAGGCAAAGAGAAATCTAAAATATATCTATGCTTATTATCGTAATGCTTATACCATAGATAAATTAAAATAACAGAAAATAGGAACTCGTTAACAAACATAAGTCACTGCACTTATTATTGCAAATAAACATTTAAATATATAACACATATCATATAATTATAGTTTTTTCCACTTATGAATACGCGTTATCAAATAATAAATAATAATAACACAAAATTAACTTAATATTAAGAGCTTAACACAAAATTTACTTAATACGCGTTATCAAATAATAATAACACAAAATTAACTTAATATTAAGAGCCACTTTTCCGTGGGTACAATTACATTCACTCACAATTATGCACATAGTACATACGATGGTGAACTTCTAATTTATAGTAACTTAAAAGCGTAGTCATTTTGAGATCAAATGTCAATCAATTACTAATCAAGACTTAAAGAAACGGGCCTAAAAGACTAGATTAGTTTAGGATATAAAATTTGTGGTAGGGCAGATGAATTAGTCCTAGAATGTTTTTTAGTTAGCAAAGTACTTTTATTTTTTATAAATTTATTTTAGTAGGTAGTTAGTAGTGGTGTATTTAATAATTCTAATTTTTGTTTAATATTTTAGTTTCATTTTTTTTTTTTTTTTTTTTTATCTAAGTATTTAATTACCTATCTAGTTCTAGAGAGTTAGTTGGACTGGTTATCCATGGAAGTTATTATTATTATTTTTTTTATTGTCTATTACTAAGGTATCTAATACGGTAGGTAGGTAGGTGTTACGTAGTTTCTTTTTATTAAATTTGCCAATAATATTACTCTTTGTTTTATGTAATAAATAGCATAGGTATGAATAGTGTTTGACGGTTTGATGTGTAGTTCTACAATGAAGGTTTTTTTTTATTTTTTATTATTATTTTTTTTTTATTGTAAATAATTACTGATTTAGCTTAGGTTATAGGTTTTAATAATTTTTCTGTTGAGTCATAATTTAAGTTTTGAAGCCATGTAGTCAGTTTTTTCTTACATTGTAATTTAGTATTGGTAACGATATGTAATTTTTGGTTTATTTTATTGTAAAGGAATGTCCCAAGAAAACCAAAAAAAATATGTGAGAAACTGGTGTTGTACCTGTTTATTGTGCATACAGTGGGGATCCTTTTATTCTGGGAATTACTAATTGAATTGTGTGTCAAAGAATGTTTTTTGAGAACTGTCATTAGAATGAAGAGCTGTCTAACAGTCAAAACTTTGCAATGTTGATACAATTCAAAGGTAGGGTGTAGTCTGGGTAGAAAACAACTGACTTTTAATACAGCTCTTTGTGCACGTTCCAAGTTTATGAGTATAGACTTACTTGTACCACCCCAAGAAGTAATGCAATAGATAAGTAGCGATTGACAAAGTGCATAATATACTGACTTGATAACTGCTGTATCTGAGATATGGCGTAAGGTTTTGAAAATGAAAATTAGCTTGCGGATTCTTTTAACAAGTGCATCGATATGTTGTTGAAAATTCAGGTGGTCATCAATGAGAACTCCAAGGTATCTAATACAAGTGGTTTTAGTTAATTTAGGACATGTACATGAGCTGTATAAGTCACAGTAATGTGCGTAAAGGTTTAGATTTGGTTGTTCATTACTTCTTAATGTATAAGTCATATATTTTGTTTTGTCTACATTTAAGGTTAAGAGATTATCATAAAGCCATCTGTAAACTAAATTGAATCCGGTCTGTGCGTGAGAATAAACCTCATTCCATGAATCACCGTCGAATAATAAAGCCGTATCATCTGCAAAAGTAATAATTTTACCATTTTGCAGGTTGATTTTGCATAAGTCATTGATATAGACAAGAAATAATGTGGGTCCTAGAATACTTCCTTGAGGTACTCCATACTCATTTGGTAGTTCATTACTAAGCCAGTGATCTATTTTTACGCTTTGAGTCCTGTCAGATAGGTAATCTGAAAACAATTGTAGTGGTAGACTTCTAACTCCTAATTTTTCTAATTTATTTAACAAGACTGACTAATAAGTAAACTATTTATAGATCAAACAAATGCTATAGCTGATATAGACAATGTAACTTGTTAAATGTGTCCATATTTAAAATATTCTCATTAAAATTCTTATTTCGCACCAAATCTACATTGATTCAATCGTTTTCAAGTCAGCTCTTAGCAACACACGCGAGTTTAGAGTTATTCATTTGTTATTTACTTAGATGTTCACATTCACGTCCTATCGTCTATTGTTTTAAAAACTTCAGCCAGTGTCACTTAGTAGCAACACGAAAACATAATCAACGGCTTAGAACCGGCTTATATTCTATAATCTGGGAAACCGGAGACTATTGTTTACGGCAGGACGAAGAAAAATAAACAAAACGTTATTCAATCTACCCTCGTACTGTAAGCAATCACTTGATGGTAGGGAAGACGACGGATTTTGTAGGCTATAAGAACAGCGTTTTATGGACTGCAAAAGTTGTAATGGTCTAGTTTTAATTAAAATGCAATTTAAGTTGTCCATTTCATCAATTTTTTTTATTATTTCGTCCTCAAACTAATAAAGAATTTAATTCGCAAAGTACAAATGAATTTTTGTTCTCCAACACGCATGTCTTGCACTGTGGGTATATGCAAATCAACGCTTAGGGGCCGGCTTCAGGTGTAATGATGAAATGAATATATGCTTTATTATAACTATTCCCATAAGAAGTCAATCGTGAAGGTCAATAAACCTAAAATGATCAATTTTGGGTCTAAAAGAAAATGGGACAACTTTAGGGTGTATAGTAAAATCGTGCTTTTCAAGGCCCCAGTCGTCCCCAAGACTGCCACATGACGTGACAGGCGGCCGCGACTGACATATCCGAAATCGCTGCGACATTCTTCCTAAACGTCTTCCCAAACAATGCAACGAGGGTCCACTGACATGCCACATCTTATTTACCACTTCATTACACCTTAACGTAGATGCAATAAAGGCTGGTTTAGTGTGCCGTAATTACGGAAATAAGTTGGCATTACCACCAATTACGTTTACAGATTTAATAAATTTTATTGTAATAGCGATAAGCGCGGTTTTTGCTTGTTGGGAAATTGTTTTAAAATTGTATAGGTACTAGGGGCGTGAGGTAGTGTATTTGAGAAAGTTTTGGATCTGCAATAAGGTGATGGATTTGATTTTAAATGTTTGTTGTTGGACGGGGACTTGTTAGGGGAGATAAATTTTCACCATTTATCCACCTAAAATGCGAAGGTATTTTTACGAACTTTTCTGTAACAGATACAACACAAAATAAGTCTGAAAATGGAGCATTGGAGTCATTCCGGCAGTAAAAATGAAAATAGAAGCGGGATATTCTACATTTTCCTGAATACTCATTTCCATTGTCATATTCAAACTTTCTTTTATTGAGTGAACCAAAAAATTTGACGATATATACTTAGAATGTATTAGTTAGAATCATATAAATTCCACACACGCTAACCAATGCATTACAAAAACGATGTCTTACATTTCCTTACTCTATTCCGGAAAACAAGTACCAAAAACTGCCGTACATTTAGTAGCAAATGGCAAGAGTGCGCGATTGCTTGCATATTGAATGCAGCGAAATGCATACAAATACCGTGTTTACTGTCTACCCCCCCCTCCCCTCCTGATTGATGGTACCGCCAAGTTTTTGTGCATGATACGCTATGAATTTGGGATTTCTATCTCTATTTTGGAGGATAGGGACTTTCTTGCGCGATTTAGGAGACATTTCGAAAAGTCATTTATGTATACAGGTACGTTTGTTTGAACGTACTATGGCTGAGATGATGATGATGACCTATTTGTCATGTCGCAAGCTAGATACTTAAGTTATTGTCATTTTTAGGGTTCCGTAGCCAAAATGGCAAAAACGGAACCCTTATAGTTTCGTCATGTCCGTCTGTCCGTCTGTCCGTCTGTCCGTCTGTCACAGCCGATTTACTCGGAAACTATAAGTACTACAGTGATGAAATTTGATGGGAATATGTGTTGTATGAACCGCTACAAAAATATGACACTAAATAGTAAAAAAAAGAATTGGGGGTGGGGCCCCCCATACATGTAACTGAGGGATGAAATTTTTTTTTTCGATGTACATACCCGTGTGGGGTATCAATGGAAAGGTCTTTTAAAATGATATAAAGTTTTCTAAAAAACATTTTTCTTAAAGTGAACGGTTTTTGAGATATCAGCTCTCAAAGTCGTAAAAAGTATGTCCCCCCCCTCTATTTTTATAACTACGGGGTATAAAATTCTAAAAAAAATAGAGGTGATGCATGCTAATTAACTCTTTCAACGATTTTTGGTTTGATCAAAGTATCTCTTATAGTTTTTGAGATAGGTTGATTTAACTGTAATTTTGGTTAAGTTATTACGGAACCCTTTGTGCGCGAGCCCGACTCGCACTTGGCCGGTTTTTTTACATAATAACCAACGTCCACGATATGCATGCATCAAATCAGCTCAATAGTGTTTTAAAAACCTAGATGAAGACGTAAATTGGAAAGTACATTTAAGACCAAGATATTTCATAACTGCAATACTGCCTTCTAATGGTTGAGATGACAATCTATATACCTGCTATACCAATTTGATTAGATTTGCTTCTGTGAGTTGGAGCAGATAATTCGCATGTAATGATATTGACATGCGTAGGCTAACACGATCATTACGGTCATTTATGGGGAACGTCGAAGATTTGTTTGATACTGGTTGAAATTAATATTCGGACAAAGTTTTCATGACGAAACTTATGTTAAAGATCTTCCAAATTTTGATAATAATTAGATATCAGCAAGTAACATATGGCTGCCCGTCCACGTCCGATAAATCGGTAAAAATAAGACACACTTATAGCAATCCTACAAAGAATTGGTTAGAAAGTAATACTTAGAATGTCCTACACAAAAACGGCCCGATTATCGGTCCTACATAAAGTCTAACTTGGGAGGACAGCCCTTAAAAGTCAATCACGTAATATCACGCCTAACCTAAAACTACAAAACATTAACATCAACCAAATGAACAATTCATAAAAGCACAAACTACATAATTGGCAGCAGCAGGAACCGATCAGGCCTCAAACACTGACTCAGTCAGTCAGTCAATTTGAAGACCGCAAATTGCTGCCTCCTGCTAATTAACGTTTGCAGAGCAGATCGCAAGTGGCCATGAAGGGCGCGATTTGGATTGCTAATATTTGAATGATAAATGGATCGAATTTGGTGCTTGAGGATTCGGATGGTTTTGAAGGTGGTAATTTTGTGTTTGATTTTGGTATTTTGGGGAGATTGATGTTTTTTGGGCTATTTTTGTATGTAACAGGAAAAGTTGAGATTTTATAATAGGTGATTTATGTACCAGATTCATTAGAGTCACTTTTTCAACGGCGTGCTTTTCTTCACAGAACCGATTAGGTAGGTGCATTCAAATCATCAAGTTGACGTAAGGCAATCTAAGTCTGTCCGTTCATGTTTTTTTTCTTATTGTTTTTAGTCTGGTATCTAGTTTTTTTTCAAAAAGCGATAAGCAAAGAGTTGATAGGCATCAAGCTTTTAAGCCACCGTCTTAAGTTTTAAATTCAGCCACTAAGTCTGTATAGAGCTCATTATCCCTAAACCTGGCTTGACGTGACTCCGATTTTTTGACGAGGAATTTCAACATCAAATCAATAAATTAACACCTCAACCCGCCAAAGTCAAGGCCTCGTCCACCGCAGTGCAACAATAATTGATAGTTTCCAGTCACCGGGACATTCTCACATCGCCGTTATTTACTATAGACACGTTGTCACTAATAACAGTGGGTGCCCTATGTTTATTTACATAAAATTGACACCGCACTAGTGTGAAAACTACTGCTATTGACGATTCTGTACAGCCATGTTATTATGTGATTGATTGACTGGTAAATAGAAACCGTTGGTTGTTGGAAACGATAATTTCAAATAAGTTTAGCGAGTGTTAGATAAACTTTCTTTGTAATTGACTGTTGATTGGAATTAAATAGATTTTCTTGAAAGAACCGTGAATGATTGTTGTAAGCACATACATTCTGAGAACAGCTTTTGAGATTTTCAATATTGTTCGTCTTACCGTTAGAGTATTTGTAACTAAAACTACATGGGTGGTAGAAAGACAAAACAACTCATAAAATATGTAGAAGATGGAAATGATTATACGTAAGTACAGCTTAAGAACCACCAATTAAATACGAGGATATCAATCGTACAGTATAAAGGACAAAGAAGGATAACAGTTATATTTAATCAATAATCAAACAAATGAATAATGCAGGCAATAAAAGAGACAATACACCGAAGCAAACAAACACTAAAAATAATGAAGCAAAATTATCGAGAACTACTTTAAAAGTCAATGTAACTCCGGAACTTTTAATCGATATAGTGAATATCGATTAGGCACTAACGATACTAAGTGTAATCGATACTCAGCGAGCGACAACAAATAGCGATTTAAATCGTTCATCGGATTGTATAGAACAAGAGGTCGTGTTGCATCAATTAAAGGATTAACGCTGGCTGTTAATTCGCTACTGCTATTATGGTCGGAATGTTCGTCTGTGTTGTTTGTTTTCATTATAAGCTTTTTTCTTTGTTGCTTTATTATAATGCGCTACCTTTACCTCAGTCTTTCTTTATATAGGTAGTGTATGGCTTTAGATCGTCATATTTCTAAAGATCTTAACGCCCTAAACACTCAGACATAATTACAACTAAATACTATGTCCATCTCAATCAAAACCTCTTTAACTGTTTTTACTTCAACCATACAAAAATCATAACAACCTATTTTGTTCACAACCTTAGCTTTTTCTGACACATATTTTATGAATTCCCATCGTTATTTCTCTTCAAAAAATCCTACGAATCTGAACTATAAGGGCATATACATATTTCTATCTTCCGCAATCCCATCAGTCGTTTCAAGCCAACATTACGATGCGACAAAACGGAGCGTCGCATCAATTAAAGGATTAACGAGATTGTGTGTTAAATGTGTGCAGTTGTTCCGACGCTTGATTGACCGTTTGTCTGTCTGTATGTTCGTTTGTTTCTTTCAATTGATTTTATTTACTTGAACTCATTGTTTTATTGATCTTTACTGTTCTTGTTTTCAGATTCTGCGCTTGCTTTTGTTTTTTTTTTTTTATTAATTAAACCTTACCGCAGACTTGGGCGTCCGCGCTTTTAATTACATTTTTTAACTTAATTATAATTTGAGTCGTCTTGGCCTCACAAACTTATGTCTACTGTCTTAAGACTATGTGAGTCCACCGCGTATTTATGTACTTAGTTTAAATATATATATACAGATATACATTTTTTTTTTAATAATATTACTCTATACTTAACACTACACATGGACTTAGGCAACTTAGTTTGACACGATTATGGGACAGGAACGGATTGGGGATTGGTCTCATTTCCCGCTAGCGACTAGGGACTTTGTGAGTGCTATTAGGGCTAACATGACAGTGGAGCGACGACCGTTTTTGTTGGCGCATCCATCGCTCGCTTAATGAAGCGGCCGGTGGCATCGTCGGCGTCATCTGTGTTGTAGACGCAGCTAGCCGTATGTCTCGACACTGCCACTACCGCGTGGGAGACGCTGTCATGGATTACGTCACCGTGTTTAGGCATAATATATTATTCTAGTGCTTCGGCAACATTTTTATTGTGCGGGCTTCCTAAGCAAAGCTAATAGTCTTGAAATTGTAACATTTACTTTTACCTTTTCTTTATCGATATCCTTACATCAAATTACATAACTTCATTACTACTCAAATGCATCGAGTCTTCCAAGCTTTTTATATCACAGAGCCCTTAAGTCTACACAAACTTAAACTTTTTAAATATGCACACTCAAGCAACACACATATCTATTTGTATCAAGCATTAAGTTTATTTTTATTTGTGAAGTGTGCAATCATACGAAGATGCCCCGTTGTGACGGTCGACTTGAAGTATTTATTGCGCTCTATAAGATAACGGAAACTGCGGAGAAAATATCAGGCGCAGATATTTTAGTGTTGAGGAGTTAGTACATTTGCTGGATTAGGTATAGGAAAGATGTTCATTTTATAATGGAAACGTTAATAAAAAAAAATATGTTAACGGTATTATCCATAGAATGAAGGCCGAAATTCATATTCCTTTGGGAAACCCTAGAAAATAATCTTATAAGGTACTAGCCGTTTTCCCGCGGTTTCACCCGCGTCCCGTGGGAGCTACTGCTCGCACCGGATAAAATATACCCTATGTTACTCACAGATAATATAGCTTTCTAATGGTGAATGAATATTTAAAATCGGTCTAGTAGTTTTTGAGTTTATCCATTACAACCAACCAAACAAACAAACAAACAAAGTTTTCCTCTTTATAATATTGGTATAGATTAATTTATGATGACTTCTTCCAGAAAGCTGGATGGTATGTGTGTTTTAAGCATTGATTAGAGAAATGTACAAAATTCCACTGGGATTCTTTATCAGAACCAACTGAAAACATTTCCACTTAATAAAAACCCAACAAACATTCTTTTCCCACACTAAACTTCCTCCACTTCTGACATAAACATGACATCTTATAGTATACAGAAGTGGCATAAAATGGGACATTCAATAAACTACAAACTGAATGTGCAACATCCCTAACGTTGGCTAAAAGACGAGCACAATTCAATGTGTTGTCTCGACGCGCGATTTATTCTCATAACAAGCGAGCTTGAATAAAAATAGTCAACTTTAACACCTAGTGCTATGTGGGGTTAGGTGGGGCACACACTGTCAAGCTATGGCGCTGAATTTATTATTTATTAATGTTTTTATTTCAGTTTGCATACTTGAAGCCATAATAATTCCTAGTTAATGTTATTTTTTCTTTTTCAGAAATATTTTTGAGAAGAGAGATCGCGGATTTGTCCGTTTCTTATAAAAGAAAAAACTTTATGTTAAGCTTGACATAGTTCATAAACTCTCCATTATTTACGTGTAAAAGTGTATCCATGTGCACAAAAGTATAAATAAGGCGGTCCAAAAACGTATTGGGCAATGGGCCGGTATTGCTTCTGAATCTTAATTTACGCGCTTGTATTCGGTAAAGCTACAAGACTCGAACGAGGTGAAACATTAAATGACAATAATTACAAAAGCTTTGCACTGCATGCTAGTGTGAGATCCGCTTTAGAGTGGTGTTTTGTGAGTTTGTGAGAGTTATTATGCGTTATACGTGAATGCACACAGTTCAAGAATTTGGGATAATTTTTTTGCCTAAAATTTTGGTACATATTTGAATATTTATGTACCTACTCACCCGTTTTGTCCTTTTTGACAATGTGAGGGTAGTTAAAAAGTAACTCAGATCGAAAAGAAAGAAATTGACAGAGAATTGTATGTCAAATACGATATCTAAAAATACGAGGTATCTAACAGTAATAACGTCATCGATTCCAACTAAATAAAAATTCAATTGCAGAAAAATATTCTTCCCATAATAAAAATATCCTAGGCGAATTCTGTTCAAAGGACACCCGCCTTTACCCTCCAAGGCAGAAAGGTGAAAATTGTTTAAAAATAATTGGAAAAAATTCTTGGACAATACCCGTAACCATGGAAACGGCACGAACGGTTCGCCAAATTGATCTTTCATTTGAAGAAACTATAGCAGCAATGATGTAGGGGTGAAAATCGTTTAGCAGGGGTGTAAAAAGTAAGATGGTTATCAAGTAACAATGTCGAGTGAAGTGGACAATGGAGTAAAACTGTTTGCCTCACTCTTAAGGGCTATTAGAAATGTCTACGAGTTCCGTAAGGGTCTGTACGATTTTGTTCCCGAAGCTATTGTCGGGAGGAGTCCGTGATGTTTGTGCAATGTTTTACGACTGTTTGGACTGAAAGTTGAGGCTTATCGCGTTTGGATCGTCATTCGAACACGCTAGTGTCCAGTAATGGGAGAAAATATATTGGTGAGATAAAGGGTGGACTATAAAACTGAGGACACTTACAAGGACTGTCTGAAGTACTGGATTTAAAATGATGTCAACGAAACCTTCAAGTGTGTAATTTATTTTCCATTCCTAGAAAATCTTCTAATGATGAGTATGAGAGGAAGTTCGTGCCCAAGGTGGGACAGTAAAAAACCTCATGATTCAAGCACCATGTTATTGAATGGAAAATTCTTACTAATCCTCTAGAAAGAATCAAACAGGAGTTTCTTTACGAAGAAACAGATATATTCCCCTAACGACTTGCATTACAATGTAACGGATGATTGTTTACCGTCCGTCTCAGATCACCATAGAAACACGACTCCCCTAATCGAGTCAAACAGCTAAAAGTAAATTGGTAGCAATCAATCAATACTTGAGGAGACCAAGGAAAATCTGCAATTTGTCGAACAGAGACAATTTGAGAAAAAGATCCATTATTGCACTTTGATATATTAATGCCATGAATGCAATGTGTTTGTTTGTTTACAAAGCTGTAAAGCAAACCGAGTGAATTATTTACAACGTGAAAAAGATAAGTGAACTGAACAGGCCACTTCTCCTATAAAAATCTAAGATGGATCTAAAATGAAGATGTTTTTGACAAATATGTGGTAAGCACTTTTCTACCGATGAACGTTTTTTTCAGAATATGAAATATTCCAGAACCAACAATCTAAAAATACACTAAGAATATTTAAAAACAAATAAAAAAAACAGTGAACAACAAGTCTGCAATGGTCACCCCAGCAACTCAACCAAAGTATTTCAAATTTTTCAAACTCGCTTTTAATTAGCAAAAAGAAATCGGAGGAAAAAGTTTTTGATAAAACTCCCTCCGACGAGAAACTGAATAATACGATTTTAATGGAACTTAATTAAAAAAAAACCGGCCAAGGGCGAGTCGGACTCAAACATGAAAGGTTCCGTAAGTAAAACCATTATAGATTAGAAAAACTTAAATACATGTTTGCAGTAATGGGTATAAAATATTTATTTCATTGTACTTTTCAGTATTTTTTTGCGATAGTGGCAACAAAACACATAATCTGTAAAAAATCCACTGTCAAATTAACACCGCTCATTAGATACAGCCTGGTAAAATAGACAAACGGACAGCCGAGTCTCAGTAATAGAATCCTGTTTTACCCTTCGGTCATGGAACCCTAAAAATACAAAAATGTTCCCGAGAAGAATAAAAGAATAATTGGAGCAGATTGTCGCGGACTTGTTATAATTTTATGACTATGAAAGTTTCGATGTTTGAAGAAAAAATCTTTGTTAACTTGCTGAAATTGGGTCTCGTGTTTATTTTATTATGACGAAGCATAATTAATCACGCTTAGTATAAAAAATGCAGATATTATTGAATGAAAAGTTTACTATAGGTACTGGTGGTTGACTTTACCTATAAAAGAGTCTAACCTTTCATAATTTCCATCGTCATTCTAAACGTCTATTAACATAGTATTTTAGTTCGAAATCGTGGTGGCATAGTGTGCCTGTTCGATTCCAAGTTAGGCCAGTATCAATGCAGGAATGAAATATCTATGTACTTTTTGTTTACATAGTGGAAACCAATGACTGGACAAGAAAAACATCTTGATGGAACATGGATTTTAAAATGAATCTGAAGTCACCAATCCGCCCTGAGCAAGCGTGGCGAAAGCTCATATTCCTTCTTTGTATGAGAAGAGACCTATTTCAATAGAATTTCAGAACAAATCTCTATTTAATTTTCCACAAACTAAAACTTTTTAACTTACTTTGAAGTATATTCTCCAAAAACGCTTGACCCTAAAGTACACAAATTCTTGTTGTTACTCATTAAGACATCCGTATTCTTACGTGTGTTAAATTAAACTTAAATGTCGCATGCTGTTGGTTTAAACCGGTACAGTGAAGCACATTAGTCAAAGCAAGCGTTGCATGTTGGTACAGTCGAGAGCAAAATACTTTGATGTTTGTCATTGCGGGAGAATTTTACAGTAAGACCATCGGGATGGGAAGATGATTCATTTGGAAGGTGTTGAAGTTGGAATATTTTGTGTTGTATGGGATATAAATGTTTTGAAATAAAATGACCATCATCATCGTCCTAGCTTTTTCCGATGTAAGTAGCTGAACGCTTAATTATTTTTGCCACCCAATCCCAGATAAACCAAGGCTTAATATTTATTTTTCTAGAATGTTTTTGTTTCAAAAATGAAAATAACCTAAAATGCCTAAAATATTATTTTTGTCTCTTCGTTTGCCACTAAAATATTCAATTTCTTATAAGTTTTTTTTCCCCATTTAGGTAGTGGAAATTCCAGCCTGTTCGAAAATAAATAAAAACCTTATTGTTTTCGTGTATACCAGTACCCCAAACCCATTTGTCAGTCGACTGTTATAATTGGCACCAGACATGCACTCCTGCGCATTCAAATATACCGAGTTTACACGAAGTTACACGAGTATTTCCGAATTTCAAAGTGACAGAACGAAGCGGAACTTACATTGATTTGTGGTGGGTGAAAATAAAAAGGGTTTCTTTTGTTTTTAAGGATGAATAATTTGAAAATGATATGGCTTTTAACACGGTAAATATTCAAACTGTTCTTTTAATTAATGCAATAGGTACTTGTATCTGAAAGTTATTACTCTGCAAAAAGTTCTCATCGAAAAAAAATGAAAAAAGCATACTCTTTCAAAAAAGTATTTACAGAATTAAAGCCTAACTTGTCAACCATAAATAACCAAAAAAAAAATTGAACTCAAAGAAATGGCATCATTATACGAAAAAATATGGTTGCATCGCAATATTTCCCGTGACTCATATTCTAGGACCTTTAATTTACCGTCTCAAAGGAACGTCAATTTATCATTTGTGTACTAACAAGCTACTAAACATCCTGTATTACAAAACATATGATAATTTAACGTCTGAAGGGAGCCGACAATCGCCGAACTCGCCCGAAAAGGTTCAAGTTGACCCCACTATACCCACTAGGTGCGCTAACAATTGATGTGAACTAGAAATCAATTACTACACACGTTAGAACAAAAAGAGTCCGGTAGCAGAAACGTGATACCTCTGAAATTTGATAATTTGGTTTAGAACAAACGGACAAACACGCCCGCATATTAGTACCAAACTTTTAATTAACAACCTTATCTTGATCATTATAAGGTCTAATATCATTCGTTGTGTATGTTATGGACATAGAGCTGTAAAGGCCCCTGTTAGCCTTTCCCACGTTGCTTCATTACATCAAACATTCTGCCACGCGTATTATGGTAATAGAAAAACAAAAAAAACTTGGCTACTTTGCATAATCCGTGAATGACAGCGTGACATTAAGTTGTCTGTTTATTTCGCCAAGATTGTGACCTTTGTGACACACTGAAGTGCACCCTATGTCATAGACATAAGGTCTTCTTTATAAGGGGGTAATTGTTTGTGAGATGGTAACGGTCAGTGATGTGACAGTGGTGTGAAGTGAACGATTTTGTTTGTTTTCTTTTTTATTAATGTTTTGAGTCGCCTCATGTTTTTGTACACGGTCAAGTACTTTTTTTTAGAATAATGTTGATGCATTGGATTCCACACACGCTCCTAGGTATTTTCATGCATACACGTCTCACCATAAATTAACGACTGAATATTAACCGAATGCAATATTTAACTACATTTCTATAATACGAGTATCATCTAACCCTTTCATGTCGAGAATAGGGTCAATAAAAAAATATTACTCATTGCTTAAGGAACATTTAAATCCTTCACAATTATTATATCAGCCAATTTAACGCAGATATGCGATTTTTATAATTATTCCTAAAACAATAGGCGCAGATATCGTCCAGATTTATAATAAAAATAGGCACAATTAAATTTTATGTTTTAATTAGTTTTCTTTTTTAATATGACGTCTCCCTTGTTTTTTATGATATACTAGCTTCTGCCAGCGGTTTCACCCGCATCCTGTGGGAACTACTTCCCGTACCGGGATAAAAAGTAGCCTATAGCCTTTCTCGATAAATCTATCTAACACTGAAAGAAATTTTCAAACCGGACCAGTAGTTCCTGAGATTAGCGCGTTCAAACAAACAAACAAACAAACTCTACAGCTTTATAATATTAGTATAGATAGACTACATGGTACATCATATATGTCATATTACCTGTATTGAAATAGACGATGTCTTTCAACAGAGACTTAAAAATAAAAATAGAAATAATAAGGGTATATTTGGAGTAGAATTCCATTCGTCATACAAGATCTTGTTTGTTCCGTGACTTCAAACGTATTGAATTTAATAATACATCATGTTATAACGGTGGATGCTTCAGTGTACAAATATACAGGAGGTTGTTTTCTTTTTGTATGTATGAAAATTGCTGTAAGAGCAATTATTATTATTTGTTCGTTTCGTATGAAGTCACTTTTAGCAATTGAATTAATCCATTTGTAATTCTGTACAGGTTAGGTAATTAAATATTTCGAATCACTCTACTATGCCAAATGATACCAATACTTTGTTCACCCTGATAAAAAGTCTATAGCCTTCTTTGGTATATAGGCTATTTCAAACTGCAAGAATTTTTCAAATCGGACTTGTAGTTTCTGAGATTAGCCCGTTCAAACATACAAACAAATTCTTCAACTATATTTGCATATTTTCTGTCTATTCATTGCATGAGTTTATATATAACTCAATAAAAAAGTTAAAAGCATTTTTCTTCCTAACTCGATAATAAAATTAACTGAAAGCCAAACATGCGTATAAATAATTTCACGTGCATTTACGAACATCATCTATTATTTAGTTGTTCTAAGAAAGTTTACTCAATGCGTCCCTTACAGGGGATCTTGGCAATTTCCTTAAGAAAACAAGGGGCTGCAACGGATGACGTTAATTTTTAATGTAATCGATAGCTTTTCATGAGTTTTTATTGCATTTTCATCAAAAGAAATAAATGACAGTGCTTCAAAAGGAAAGTTAAACGGACGTGTATAAAGGTATTTTTAAATTAAAGCTAAACCTTTTTCGTAATAACGTCAATACTTTTTAGCTTAACCATGAAACTTTGTTTCGTGAATTTCACAAAGATATATCAATTCTCAACCACTACGTTGAATTCTACTGACCCATAGTTGATTAAAGTGTTAGTTATACAAAATATGTAATGTTTTAATATTTATATTGGCTACAAGACAAGATACATACATACCCACACATGCCCGTGACGGTACTCGCAATGTTTTTGGAAAAACCCAGTGTATACGCTACCCTGACTCACAAAATAGTGCTCAACCGTCTTGGGTTCAATTTGCATGAGAAATAGCTTAAATTGGTGAACGCTAGTGCAGTGTTGATTAATGATTGCGGTTTTAAATTGGTAATGTTTCAGATTTCAGGAGCTTTAGATTTTCTTTGTGATAGGCATGGCCGCTATTTCACCTTATTTGAAGAGAAAATGGGATGGAACATGGAACAGACTTGCCTAGAACTTCATTAACGTACTTTTAACCATATTTTTTTGATTTCGTAAAGGATTCAACAGTAGGTATATATTTTTCAGCAGTGATCTTTGTTAAAACGTACTAGAAATTATTCGTGTTTCAAAAGGATAGTTTGACTTGCTGTATTTGTATTGTAATGTCTCACACTCATTTATTTCTCTACGGGACTCGTCAATTGTCATACTTCCCACTACACCAGAAAAAGTTTAGACTGATATCAATATAAATAGGTAAGTATATATGGTAATAACTAACTACATACGTTCACAGAAATTGTAGGCAAGTCGTAACTCATTTACAATTAATCATGGAGGCTTTAGCTAATGTATTCCGAGGTTAAAACTATTTGCATACAGTTACATATCTCTGCGTTAACAAGCCTTACATAGTTGAGTTATGTGTAGCCAGCAATTTGGCTTTACCAAATGATAATGTCTGCCGAAATTTCGGGCTATTTTAGGAATGTTTATGTCTGAAAATCAAGTTGAAGCTGTGATTTTCATGGGTGTGTGAAGACTGTTTGAAAATCATTGTGAGATTAGGTACTTGGATTTTTTACTGCAGGTATGACTGAGGCCTCTTTCTCACCTGATCAAGAAACTATTTCACTCTTCTTATTTGATATTATCTTTTGAATGACTCGGTACAGTTGAGAAAAATTATCTATAACTATTTTGCCATTTTCGTAAAATGCTACATAAAAAAATCCCGGCTGACCTCATAGTTAGACTGGAATGTGTTGATTGTATTCCTTCGATGACGGTAGATTCTTCAAAACTGCAATAAGTAGGTAATTTATCTATCTATCAAAACTATTACTTATTTGGAACTATGCACATGAAATACTTTACTTATGCGGAATACCTACTATTACCTATCATAGAAAGTTAGTGCTTACCAAATGGCAAAAATTTATATAACTTCATTCGTAACTGATATCTTTATAGGTACTTACAAGAAATGGAAACCTGTCATACTCTTTTTTATCACACATCATAACACCTTTAGGCCGTCAATCAGCTTATCATATTAATTAATTTTGACAACCATTACACTTTCAAACGTAATATGATATGTTATAGTATATATCAGATTTAATTTTGCTGTGCTTACTTTCGTTAATGAGCTAATGAATTTAAAAGTGTATTTTTGGTATTTTACGAGGGAGAATGGAAATAATTTTATGATTATAACATAATATTTTATTGATAAGCAAATTAATTTACATTACATAATTCATAAAAAATATACACAGTTTACAAGACGAATATGGTATCCAAACGTTATACGCAAGTGTATTATTGTTATTAAAAATAGATTCGTAAGTATAAACTGTTAACCATTTAGTAAATGAAAATATCGGGGGAGCAATTAAAGGCAATTTATTAGAGATTTACAATTATTACGACTTAACCCCCGGGTGCTGTACGATTTATGACGATCAACAAGTGTTCGATCGTATGAGGTATTCGTTCGCGTGATTAATAAAGGTATGAGAGGGTTAAAGGTAAGCCTTACATACATCAAAATAATAGCCAGACGAAAGAATATATATTTTTGAATATTTTTTTTAATATAAGGAAAACTGCTAGTAATTGACATACCTGTCTTACACCAAATGAAAACTATGTACAATCACAACAGCTTAGCGAATTAATCATAATATATTGGTCCTGAAATACATCCCTGTGGCATTCTATATATAAATATCTAGTATAAATGTAATAGTAGTAAAGAGTATAAACTACATAGTATAAATACCTAGAACCTAATCACTTTTTACATACGTACGAATGATAATTTGTATGACAACAATACTCTTAACTAAAATTGTTAGTATTATTTCACATCAGATGCCATCAGGCATTAGCAAAACTCTGACACTTGGTACATAAGTCTAGTAAGACAATGCAAACGCGACAGCCCAATTAAAAAAAGGATTCAAAACTCACAATTAAAAATACTACAAACTAAAGCAATAAACCAGCTTCCCCTTAACATCAAAATGTGATATTCGACGATGATATTTATATCTTATTTTATGACTTACATAAACATGGGATGGGCGGTGACGACTGTGTTCTGTTCACAACGAGGAACGCTATCTTGAGTACAAGATGCTTATCCATAAATGTATGGAAGAGGGAATTAATATTGTAATTACATTTTTATTTGGCTGTGTAATAGTTGTTTCTTGATGAGGTACCTATGACTTTTTTTTATGGGGGTTGGCTGTGTTTTTTTTTTTAATTCTTTTGTGTTTAAGTAATTGCAGAATTTATTTGCATTAATAAATCAGCAGTGTGATTATATAAGACTTCACTCTAAACTTCGCATCTGAATCCGCCGTGAGTTACTACACTAGCGCTACTCTTGCGAGCGTGTTTGCGAGTTGAACTAAATAAAACTCGAGATTTTGACAGATAAAGTATGAGATGACTTTTAGAACGTTTTGAACCGAATGCGAAGTGAGAGTGAATAGCGAAGTGAAATGCGAGTTGTTGTCTGAATTTTATAGAATCGACGTACAGTTAAGATTGAACTGTCCTGAATTCAATTTACTCAGATACAATATAATATTTTGATCCACTCGAAAAACTATTGAAGCTCTTGTATTGCTAAAGCAAATCAGACAAAAAGCATTATGGATTCTGTTCCATTAATTTATGTTTATGAAGGAAATTCCAGAAACCACTCGGTAGCTGCAACTAAACGGATATCACAGCAATTTAATTTTAACATCTAATTATTCTTTTGTCATATTCCCAGCATGAAAATGTAAGACAAATGTTAAAATTAATATTTCAACTTGTTATGAGAATCGCAATACATTAATCTCTCGTGGATGTCATACACCAAAAGGAATGAATGATTGCTATATTACTTGGAAAACTGAGCCAATGACCGGCCAGGTAATTGGGCTTCGTTAACAAGACATTTCAAACCATACGCCGTTACAATATGGTCCAAATTGTAATTGAACGCGCTGTAATTGAAAAGGAATTTCACTTTGCAGTAGTTGATGCCCCGCGGCGAGACCTGCAGTTTTTCGAGTTTAATTTATTTGATTAAAATGTCTTTGATCACAGGTAAATTTATCAGGGTGCCGAAATACAATACAGTTGCAAACCTTGTAAGGAATTTAATGTGGTTTTATGCAATTAATTTTGATTTAAAAGTTTTGAAATTCAAAACTCGTGACAAGAAAAATATGGGAAGCTGTAACAGTGAATCAGATAATAAACTGAGAACACTATTTTTAAATAACGATGTGAAACGAGATGCACAGTTTATCTAAAGATAAAGATCTCATCAAAGTCAGGTTCCGAGGAGTATTCAAGAAATAAATACTTACCTATCTTTCAAAATGAAGGAAACAGTAATAAATCATAATGCTTGTGTACCGTTACAGACACTAGCGCTTTATTGAACACACTAGAAAACTCAACAATGACAATAATTAAGCTTTCACACGAAGTTTTCTCTTTGAATGACAATAATACTTTACCGAACGAGATAGTTATATTATTATAATAAAATAATGAAGATCAGATATTATTATGACAGCTATTCTACGAAGCATTTTGTGTCGGAGATGTTGTAATACACTTGGGATTGGTACCTAATATCATACTTATTGTATAATGAATTAGGAATGAACTTTATGAATAATCTAGCAGTGTTAATAGAGTATTTTATAGAACCTATTTACAATTATGTCTATTAATTATTCTATTGAAAATACCAATTACTGCCAAAATATCTTTATAGTAGTCTAATAAAATTAAGTAGTTGAAGATAAATGTAGTATTCTGCAGTTAGAAAGTATTTCTGGCCATTCAACTCATAGGCATGAATTTTTACCATATTTTTGACGTACGCGTGCCCCAAAAAATGCAGATGAAACCCACCTTAAAAATGCTACTGAAAATAGGTGATATTAAAACTACATAAAATATCGCAAATATTTCAAAATACGTACACCCAATTGAACTAACATTCATATGTTTTAATTAGGTAGATACAATCGCTCAAAGCGTCTATTTTCATCTCCCATTTAAATGAGTTATAACTGTTTCTTAGAAGCACTTAATACAGTTATGATGTGTAATAAATTGTCAAATCTACTTGTGTTTCAGTTATTTTCAGATGTTGGATTTATATGGGAATATGTATAGTTTATTTAGAATAGGGAATGACTTTTATTACGTGTGTAAAATGAAGTTATTTAGGGTTTAGAGCGTACTTTGTACCTATTTTTGTGTTGAATTCAATTTTTGTTGCACAGTTGAAATATAGAGGTAAGTTAGAATATTTTATAGAAAAGTGAAGTCGAACTTAGAAATTAATGTAGTGTTTTTTAATGTCCTGGCATGTGGACCGCTTTAAAATGATCTTAAGAGTAGTTTTATAATGTTTAATTGTGTAGCATTAAATTAAAATACAAAAACAGTTGTTTAGGACATTATCCTGACATAATCTACTAAAAATTCATGCAAATTAATACAGATTTTTTGAAATGAGTTCACCGATTCCTTTGCAAAAATAAATTAGAAATAATTCTGCTGACAAATAAACTGAAACACTCCCGAAGTTTTATACGTTCAACCTAAAAATATAACCCTTTATCTTTCTAAGCTGTTAATATTATGCAGGTCTCTTATTATTTCTTTTTCATATAAAACAAACTGAATTGTTCTCCATCAGTGACAGGCGTGCCGTTGCCATGGCAACCTCCCCCCGACCTACCCTACACTAGAAAACCTAATAAAAATACATGGGGGTTGCCAACTTCCATATGCTGGTTATATGAACCTTATTCCTCAGATTTTAAGGTTAAAATTTGAAGGGATTGGTGTTGGTAAATTTGTTAATGCTAAACGCATAAACAGTTGGTCCCTCGCTTATTTAGTAATACAATACTTTTTGTATTTCAAAAGGGAAATGTGTGATGACAGTTTTATTTTGTTTGATGTATTTTACTTTAGTTGGGGAAAACTCAGTTTGAGGGCTTTCGTAGTGGGTGCTTGAGATTACGTAAGTGAAGGGTTAAACTTCTGGAAAAATATTCTCTTTAAAAAGTATTTTCTTTTTCGTTTTATGATTTAATTGTTTTCTCTTCTGTTTCATGTAACATAATAATTGTACTTCTCTTGTCTGATAACCATGCAGAGACACATAGTTATCATTTCAATGCGAATACAGACTTTAATTTCCTCTAAGAACAACCAGGAACTTGAACGGCTTTTGTGAATATTAATTCATTTTGTGAATAGTTAATTGATTTAATACAGAATGAGTCATTAAACCAATACTGATAAGTATAAGTTTATATAGTACTATGGTAAGATACTCAAAATAATATTAATCAAAATCTTAAAAAAGTACATTATACTTGTCTGCTGCAGAAACCTTTATAGATTGGAAATCTTCCAATGACCCCGTCGAGTTTGGGACCAAATGGGATGGTAGCTATTAGGATGGAATGGAGTAGTTCCTACTTCTGGTGACCTTCACGTTCCAGAGCCACCGTGACTCCTTCGAACAATCCTGCAGACTAAACCACACCCGTACAGCTACAGAGAACACCTACCTACCATTTGGCACCCAGAAGCACCTACCCAACAAACTATAAACTGACATTAAATGCTAATTACCTAAAGCCTTACTTAGAAACTATGTCACGACACATTTCCAAATGACCTGACACACATGTACAGGACGTGTTAAAAGTATACAGGATGTGCAACAATTGAGAGTGCAACGATCTATGTAAATGTCTCTGATAGGAAATTCGCCAGACTAAAGAATGCGCAGATGTAGTGTAAATCAGATAAAGCTATGCCAGTGTCAAACGGGCTCGGGTGGGTGGGTAGACCGGCCGGAGAAACGCTGCGTTTGGAACGGTGTGTGAACTAAATGAGACACACTTGAATGGAAATGAAGTTATATCAAATATAAGGTACAGATTTTTAAACCTTTTAGAATGTAACACGTAAATGTAGTAAATATTAATTTACAGTTTGAACGTAAAAGGTAATACTGACCATTTACCAGACATAATTTTATTTGTGAGTTTAGAATTTATATCATAAACAAATTGTATTTTTTTTTAGTGGTTTAGCATTAAAAGTATATTTTTTACAAGCTTGTACTGACATAGGGCATATTACCAACATATCTTTACATATGACACATCGCCGGCCTAGTAATGACGTCTACGGCCGATTGTCGGCCACGGCGGCTGTTTTCATTTAAGGAGATCAGCCAGCTGCGCAGGACATATTATAGTGCACGAGCATTTGCGCAGACACAGGTGCATCACCGGCCTAAGTAGGTATCGTATACGATAAAATATTTTTTTTCGCACAAGAAAGCTCGCCCGTCTACTCCAAAAATCTTGCACGAGGCTCGCATGTAAAACGGTCAGCGATTGAGTCAGCGATCGCCAGCGGAATTGTGAACGGTTCTGACAATCGCGACTTTATTGACTTTTATATCGGCACATAAACTGCTGGACATCCGTCCCTGGATGTCCTGTGTTTATCACTAGTTGTATTTTGAGCCTGAATTGCAACGAGCTGTCTAGAATTTCTAATTGGGACGTGGCTTTTACTGGTAAAGTCCCATTCTAGACATTATGTTTTTCATGTTTCTCCAAAGTCCTACGATACGTATTACGGTTTTTCACCGACTTCATTAACGTTAACGTTTTAAGATTCGACTCGATTAAGACTTCTTTGAAGGTTAGTACGTTATAAATTAGACATTATTTTTCATTTATTATTCCATTCCAAACTCGAAACGCATTGCAAATTACTTTTTAGCTTATTAGCTATTCTTATGACATCTGCAAAAATACTCTATACCTACAATTTTTGGTTTAAAAATCTTTACTAAAGGTTTCACTATAGTGCCGTATTAGCTAGCTAACCTTGAAAAAATTTCTATATACCCAATTCCCTTTCTCCTATAACAAACACTCACACAATAGCCCAGCTTAGCTAATTATCATCCCAAAACAATTGAACGTTCACAATAGATAAATTAGTAACAGCCTCGCAGAGCTGACCCGTTGACAACTAATTTGTGGTGTCCAATTAGTGAATGTTTGACCACAAACCATCCCATACAGATGGCAGACCTCTGTAGACTGTAGATCATAGTTCAATGAACTGCTAAGCATTGATGGTGTTATTGCATTGGATATTCAATCATTCTGCAAGGTTAAGCAATTATTGTTGTCGTTGGTGTAAGCGTAAGCTAATATTAATATCAAAGCTGCGGTGAGGAGTTATTGAGGCGAGGTTAATATTATCCAAAGATAGTGTTCGAAATACAGTCATTTTTAAAACGCTTTGGCTTAGGTTGAGTCTTCTAAAATCCAAGGACGTGCCAACTGCGATAATTTTTATCAAATGGGAAATGAGTGACAGATAATCAATAATAATTATTATTTTAAACCTTACACACAACTAGTCATTTCGTTTTATGAATTAGATTTCGATTAATTATACTACCTAATTCCTATTTTCAACCGACTTTTATGAACTACTAGCTTCTGCCAGCAGCTTCGCCCGCGTGGTGTGTTGATAAAAAGTAGCCTAAGTGTTAATCCAGGGTATCACCTATCTACATACCAAATTTCAATCAAATCGGTTCAGCCGTTTTTGCGTGATTGAATAACAAACATACATCCATACATTCTCACAAACTTTCACATTTATAATATAAGTAGGAAAATTATTAATAGTTTAATCGTGGTGGCCTAGTGGGTAAAGGACCAACCTCTCAAGTATGAGGGCGCGGGTTCGATCCCAGGTCAGGCAAGTACCAATGCAACTTTTCTAAGTTTGTATGTACTTTCTAAGTATATCTTAGACACCATTGACTGTGTTTCGGATGGCACGTTAAACTGTAGGTCCCGGCTGTCATTGAACATCCTTGGCAGTCGTTACGGGTAGTCAGAAGCCAGTAAGTCTGACCCCAGTCTAACCAAGGGGTATCGGTTTGTCCGGGTAACTGGGTTGAGGAGGTCAGATAGGCAGTCGCTTCTTGTAAAGCACTGGTACTCAGCTGAATCCGGTTAGACTGGAAGCCGACCCAAACATAGTTGGGAAAAAGGCTCGGAAAATGATGAATTAATCGTTTAAGATCAAAAAAATATTTATTACCTTAGTTAACATTGCCATCACAGCTTATGGGAGCAACAACATACAACAGATAAAGTGAAACGATGTAAAAATTGTATCGTGCGTCTGACAGCACCCCGACGTTGCGTTGCAAACTGACAGTATACGGGGTGGTTTCATATTAAAACAACGTATTTTTTTTGTATGAATGGTTCTTCTTCTTTTGTTTTTGCAATGGAAGAAATTCCATGGCTTAATGTTATGTTATCCGGTGAAGTCAAGGTAAATGAAAGGCGTATTTTCATATACTTAAGTTTGGGTATGCGAGTAGATAGTGTGTGGTTACGACTTGATTTGTTAGTATTTATTTTTATTCTAAGTAAGGATGTAAATGTTTAAAATTGTATTTAAAAATTCCTTCATAAATACTTCATGCAAATTCCATAACAATGTAGTAATTATGGAAAAAATGTGTTTCTGTACGATAAGAATACTAAAATGTAGATTAGATGCAAACTATTTATATTTTTTATTTTTTTATAACTTATTATTTAACTAATACAAACATGAACATATTTTAATTTAATTAAAATTGCACATTTTTTCCGCACAACCTGTAACAATATTGTCCAGTTGTAGTCCAGCTGTACTTGACCCATGCTGTATCTACGATTGAAGCAGAATTGCTCCGGCTATCAACAACGGGGAGGCCATGTTATAATGGTCACGTCTCGGGTACATTAAGCGGGAAAATTATCATTTTTCTGTGTATGACGTGATGAGTCTTGAAGTGAATTGTTCATTAGCTTCGACTTACGTATTAAAACTTAAAGGTGTTTCACGGGACTTTTTAAAGTTTATTTCATTTTATATAGCTTTAGAATATTATTCAAATATATAAGCTACTTGTAATATATTATGGAGAATTGGAGAAACATAGGTGACAATGTAATTTATTTTTCATGAATGGCTTGTTTTGTTTCAATTTTACCTCTTAGGTACGTTTTGGACGCCCAGATATTTGCGAGTAGAAATACTACAAACATTTGTGAGTAAACAGTCGATTAAACAAAAATTACGGAAATGTCCCGAAAAATTATCCGCTATCCTACTTATATTATAAATGTGAAAGTTTGTGAGAATGTATGGATGTATGTTTGTTATTCAATCACGCAAAAACGGCTGGACCGATTTGATTGAAATTTGGTATGTAGATAGGTAATAACCTGGATTAACACATAGGCTACTTTTTATCAACACAACACGCGGGCGAAGCCGCTGGCGGAAGCCAGTATAATATAAAATTAAAAATATATCAATAACACCAAAAAATATTCCGCCAATCAGCGTAAATTTTTTTGACATTCACCAGGCATTTGGCACACGTTTTCCTCAGTGGTCGCGTGTCGATCATTAGAAGCAGATGTTGGTCGCTCGTGTGTGAATAATGATTACCAGGGCGACTAATTGACGGCTCCCCGGGACGAAGGGAACATAGGTTTTGCCCTCGGATGTAGGTACATTTGGTAGGTATTGGAGTTTTTGATTGATGGGGATGTAGTGGTGATTTTAATGTTTTTTGTTGCATTTGTGAGGAAACTGTGGGTTAAAACGGGGCTCAACAGGGTGAGCAAAATGTAACGGGTAATTTTGGACGAAAATAGACGTGACAGTAAATAAATTCTGTTAATTACTGAGGAACCAGTGGATTCATTCGTTTTTGCCTATTATTTTCTCGTATAGGTAATACTGATAAGTCAGCACTGCTTGCATATCATCAGATCTATTTAAAAACGTAATATATTCTTCACCACTTTCCAAAACATATCAATTATGTGCAACAGCATTAATTTTATAGCAATTTAATTCGGACGCAATCGTTCCAAAGTTTTCGCCAATTAGTCCAACTTCATTCGATTGATTAGAACATTTTACGAACTTTCAAGGCACAAGATCTAAGCGATTATTCAAATCAAAATAACTTACTTGTCCTTACCATATATGTTAGTTTAAATAATGATTACCCGATACCAAGATTTAGTGTATTTTTTCAAAGAAAATTATTAGCTTTTTTTAAAGAATTCAAAACTTACGAAGCCTTTTTATGCACTTACATTTACACGAAATGCAAATTTGAAACAAAAAAAAATGTACTACTTAGGTCTTAAATCTGCATGCTGGCTGCATTAAGTCATAGGAGTTTAGCTTCACCTGTAGTCATCGTTGAAAACCCAGTTACTTATAAAAGATTGATGTGTTTATTGTTAATACTACCTTAGCGTAACATGAAATGTATTTCTAATTTTAAATTATACTATAGCTGCTTTATACATTACAACAAAATCTTTTAAAAGTATAATTTTTTCTATACTCACTTCTCTGTGTTTCTTATCACTATTTCTCAATATTCTTAGCGCTAAATGAATTTATTTTCAGCTCAAATCGCTACCGCTTATGACTCACACCACGACACACCGGTCAAACCCAGTGTGTGAACATAACGAGGTGCACGTGTTGAACGTCATCGGTGTGTTATCCCTACTAATATTATAAATGCGAAAGTAACTCTGTCTGTTACGCTTTCACGTCTAAACCACTGAACCGATTTTAATAAAATTTGGTACAGAGATAGAGTTGACCTTGAGAAAGAACAACCTTGAGATAAAAACTATCCTAGTTTTTATCCCGGACTTTTGAAGAATTCTCTTGGAAACGCGATATAACCGAACTACGCGGACGAAGCCGCGGGCGGAAGCTAATTGTAATTAAGTGTTCAGTGTTCGCGTCACTCGCACGGTCAGCTGAAGCTGTAAGGGACTGCCTGATTACGGCAGAGATTGATAGGGCTAGCTGTAACTAGTGACAATTAGACCAATGAAGTTTTTTGGGAGAATTTTGAGGTTTTCTTTCAGATCAAATCGCTACCTCTTATGACTTGAGGCACTACACACCAGTCAAACCCAGCGTGTGAACATAACGAGGTGCACGTGTTGACGTCATCGGTGTGTTATTGTAATTAAGTGTTCAGTGTTCGCGTCACTCGCACGGTCAGCTGAAGCTGTAAGGGACTGCCTGGTTACGGCAGAGATTGATAGGGGTAGCTGTAACTAGTGACAATTAGACCAATGAAGTTTTTTGGGAGAATTTTGAGGTTTTCTTTTAGATCAAATCGCTACCTCTTATGACTTGAGGCACTACACACCAGTCAAACCCAGCGTGTGAACATAACGAGGTGCACGTGTTGACGTCATCGGTGTGTTATTGTAATTAAGTGTTCAGTGTTCGTGTCACTCGCACGGTCAGCTGAAGCTGTAAGGGACTGCCTGGTTACGGCAGAGATTGATAGAGGTAGCTGTAACTAGTGTGAATTAGACTAATAAAGTATTTGGAATATTTGAAGGGGAATTTAAATTTAAACCTTGCATGAAATCATAATAATACTATCAAGGTTTGTTTGATGCGGTAATCTCAGGAACTTAAAGGTTCGATATGAAAAAGTATTTCACTGTTAGATAGCTATTTTTTGAGAAAAGCAATGAGCGCGCGTATATCTGGGTGAGCGAATTAGTTCAAAAGAGAAACCGCTGCAGGAAACTGGAGCTAAGATCGATATAATTTTGAGTTCAAATTAACAGAAAACTGTAGATGAACCTTTGTGAATCGATCTAAAATCCGAGCTTGACTTTCTCATACGTAGAAACATCAATAAACTGCCATGCCTACAATTTTTAGAAAACTCATTATTTTCCTACTTACATCCAAAATCTTACGGCGCAATATCACCAGATTAGGAACAATCTACCCGAAACAATATCCTAAATATTGTTCTCCTGAAACTCTTGAGCAAATCACTGAAAGAAGGTAATATGCGCGGCATATAGCTCGGAGACGCAATATCATGCAAATATTAAACTAGAACCATCTTTTACGTACAAAAGTGTTTGAGACTCTTTCATAACTGTCTTTGTGCTTGCTTGTTTTATTTTTTTTTTTTTGGGATTTCGAGGATGAATGTCGTTTTCATAAAATTTTGAAGGTTTTTTTGATCAGGCGTTTATTCTACTAGTTTATTCCTAGATGTGTTTATGGTTGAATTAAAAATACGTATTACTTAAGTAAAATGCGTATCTTTAAACCAAAATGTGGGTGTTATGACAATTTGGATAAGACTTATTATTTTATTTTATGTCAGACTAGTTGCGATCTGATTACAAGTCGTCCTGTACATTACGTATACAAAAGTACATACAGATATTAACTCAACTCTTACCTGGCTGTTCATAGAAGACCAATGTTAATATGTTATGTTATTCTCACAATTTTCTGGTCAATGCCTTTTATTGTGTATAAAAACATGACTTACAACTGTTTTGGTTTTATGTAATGGCAATTAATTTTTCGAGGCCAAAAATTACAAAACGGTGTAATAAAGTTATCCTACTCTACAAGGAGAGTATGTTTTTCTTTGTTTTTACTCTAAAAGCTCCGATACTGTTAGAGTGAGATGAAAAATTATTTCACCCAGGTGGCATAGGCTACATTTTATTCGGATACGGAAAATTTCCTCAAGACGCGGGTGAAATCGCGGCAAACAAACAGTTAAGTGATTAAATAAAACAAGCTTTTAAGTAATCGGTCATAAGATGATAGACTTTCTGAGGGAAATAAATAGTCTATGGCCTTTACTGAGCTCTTTATTATTGAGCCTCGTTGGTCTAGTGGTCGCAAGCGCGGCTGCTGTGCTCGAGGTCTCGGGTTCGATTCCCGGGTCGGGCCGAAATCGCTATGTGGGTTTTCTTAAACTTTCACAAAGCAGCCCGTAGTCTGGAAGTTGGTGATTGATTCACCCGTGCATCGGAGAGCACGTAAATGTCGGTCCTGCGCCTGATCTCTTTCCGGTCGTGTCGGATTGCCCATCGGGTGTCGAGTGTCCCATCGGGTTATGAGAGTGAAGGAATAGTGAGTGCACCTGTGTCTGCGCAAATGCTTGTGCACTATAATATGTCCTGCGCAGCTGGCTAATCTCCTTAAATGAGAATAGCCGCCGTGGCCGAAATCGGCCGTGGACGCCGTTATTGACTTCACAAAACCTCAAAATCTTCCAATCTTTTTTTTGTTGTAGTTGACCAAAAAACAATGGATGGTGTCATACAAATTAAAGCAACAAATGTAAATAACGAATAAACGGGACATCGCTCTGGCAATTAGCATTTAAATTAGAAAAAATAATACTTACGAACTAGATATTTTATTCTAAAGATAGACATCGAAAAAACTTCGACAAGATGAATTTTGAGTCTAAAGTGTAAGAAGAATTTGATAATAAAAATCTCAGGAAAACTATGTAAAATTGGTGTGTAATAATAAAATTTATTTATGGCGGGAACTGTCCCACTAAAAATCTTGGTCGTCTTCAAAATTAGAGTTACTATATAATATTGAATCTCTTGAATCTAGCCTTGATGGTCTAGTGATTATTAAGGCTATGTTTATTATTCTTATAGAAAGCACCACTGAGTATATCCTGAAATCAAGGATTGGTGTGTTACACCATTTATTTTCAATTCCATGAATTAATTAGTCTGTTGATTAGCCTAGTCTAGATATGTTTAACAAAAATCCTCAAAATTCTCACTAACTAGTATAGTCACACACTTATTTATAAAGTAAACACTACCAATGTGTGTGTAAACTCCACGGAGAATAAAATGACCAGTGGAGGTGCCATAACGCAAAATCCCTTAAGAAAGTAGCGAGCCAAGATGTGGGTGTTCGAAGGAATACTAATGTTAGCCTCTTTTGTAATACCAAAAATCGTTGACAGATACCTTAAAGTACCCAAACGACTCGTTAGTTCGCTCATAACTGGGGCCCGATTCTCCTAATTTTACTTAAGCGTCATTAGAATAAGAATAGAATAAGAATCTTTATTTGCAGAGACACGGTATTAGGTACAGGTGTTTTGGTAAATTGCATACGATTCACATTCGACTGAGATCCAATCCCGACTCGATTACGATTAAAGCGTATGTGGCATTCCGCAATTTTTTCTTTGAAATAAACGTTTTTATCCTTTTCTGTCATTCAATAATGAATCATTTTGTCTGCAAACGATTTACGATTGCAATATGATTGTAGAGCAAACTATCGTATAGACCAAAATCACCAAAATAGCAGACCAATCGCAAACCAATCGAATGTCGTTGGAATACTTATATTAGTAGCAGAATGCCCGATATGGTTAAAACAGCTATTGCGATCATATTGCGACTCAATTTCTATTCGATTTTGACATTATTAACTTAGGAGAATCGGGCCTCTGATCGTTTTGGTAATGCTCACCGTACGCATATGACCTATAAGAAAGCTTCTTACCCACCTGCATTATGGCATCTCCGCTAATCTCTCCTTACTTCATGGTAAACGCACACACACATACAAAAGCAAGTTTGAACATATATAAGGATATGTAACGGATGACTATAATAAGTTACAAATAGTTACAAAGAGAATAAACATGTTTTTTCTCACAGTTTTGTGTTTTAGTGTATTTAGTTCAGCCAGAGGGATTGTGTACGATAGCTTTACGGGGACTCCAGTGAGTCAAGATGTGATTATGCGACATATTAAGGATAATACAACATTGTGAGTTTAGAACCTATGCTTATTTTCTTCTTGTGAAAGTATTAAGGCATGTTTCAAATAGCGTTATTACCTATTAATTGATAAGAGCAAAAACACATAGGGAGTGGTGAAGAGCAGGCGTTTTGGGGGCTGTCTTTTGTTTTACACGCTTAAAAAGTGCTGTTTATCCGCCTAACCTAATTTTAAAGAAGGTTCTATAGAAAATATTAGTTAGATTTAAAATGATGACCCTCAAAAACATAATCTGTATTACAAATTTTTTTTTGGAGAAAATAGAAGTCACTGACTGACTTCTATTTTCTTTACATTTTGAATTAGTAAGAACCTGTAATTGCGTATAAATAAGTTATAAGCTTAGATACAAGATGATTAAGTTATTGTACTTAAGTTAAGTAGATGGTAATTGTTCATAGTTCAAGGTTAAATGTAATCGGCCTTAATTAATATTCCGTGGTTAAAACCAACAGTTAGAATAACAACGCCATTATTCTATTTTTACTTAACATCATAGAACTGCTTACATGGAATATTTTTACAATTTCATATTGTGTTGTATAATAATTTTGAAGCTACTTAAATTTTATCTGGTAATATTGACAAAACCTGATTAAAAAAAAGAAAAGTAATTCCCACATTACTTTTAAGAAATTTAGCTCAAAGAATCCCGTATAAATTTCTTTGAAGTGATTCTAATTTCATACAGTATCATCGCTTCTCTATTAAGGAATAAGATCTTATAACCCAAAATAACTTCTAGTTATTAAAAAACTATTCTAGTAGAAAATCTACATAATTATCCTACCTAACCTACATATTTACAAACTTCTAGTTGGTGCATAAATGATATCCAACCCTGTGATGCAGAAGAATGGAGACGTTTAGATGGATCTTGCAACAATTTGAAACACCCTGCTAGAGGAACTACACATACACCATTTTACCGAATGCTGCCGGCAGTTTCTGATAAAGGTATTTATTTTTACCATCTTCGTAAATAAAGACAGTGTCCAGAATTTTAATTAAAAAAAAAAGAGCTTACATTATCATCATCTTCTTGCCCTGTTCCCAAGTCATTTGGGGTCGGCGCAACATGTTTTTTTCTTAAATTCCTCTCTGTCAGACGTCATACTTACATCCACTCCCTTTTCTTGCAAAAAAAGAGCTTACATAAAACTAAATAATATATTATTTCTAAGTTTTTATCTTTAACTAGCTTCTGCCAGCGGTTTCACCCGCATTCCGTGGGAACTACTTCCCGTACCGGGATAAAAAGTAGCTTATAGCCTTCCTCGATAAATGGGCTATCTAACACTGAAAGAAATTTTCAAATCGGACCGGTAGTTCCTGAGATTAGCGCGTTCAAACAAACAAACTCTACAGCTGTATAATAGTATAGATATCGCTTGAAACTAAATATTGCCTAATAATAAGTAAAAGTATTAAAAACAACACTTACATAATCATTGCCATTTGAGAGGACATCGAAATGGAACAAAAAAATAAAAATTAAACAGGTATTCATAGATCACATGTTTTTACCAATAATTAATACATCTTTTTTTAACAGATTGTGGTCCAAAGAATGCAAAGTCAGACCTGCCTCTTGTAAGACGAGTTAGAACCAATTTTCTGTCAGAAGCCCAAGTTCCGGACGAAACATTCACAGTACTGGCTTCATACTTCCTCGTGTTTATATCGACCGACGTCAGCAATCTACATGACACAAGTAATGAACCCACTATCAGTTAGAATACTCGCACACTGTAGACTAAAGAGTCGGCCGACAGTTGAACCTATGGCTAGAATTTTTTATTCAGAAAATCTTGATTCCAATCAAAGTCTTCAGTCGGTCTGATACCGGCTAAATATCTGATTTAAAATTCACATTATAATAATGTCGGGACACCTTTATTCACACACGGTCGGTTAGCCCCATGCTAAGTTATTAATTAACTTGTGTTATGGGTGCTCACACAACTGATAAACTACATATAGCTACATATATACATATTTATAAATACGTATTATAACACCCAGACCACGGCCAACAAGCATGCTCATCACACAAATGTCGACCGAACCGGGAATCGAACCCGGGACCTCAGGTTCGGCAGTCCGGCATGGTGACCATTGCGCCATCGAGATCTTAGTAATCTGTGTAGTACCGTGCATCTTCACAGTGATTTATGATGCCAAACAAACTATCGGCCGACTAAATGTTTGCAGTGTGTGAGTAGGTAGTAAATTAAGTAAGAATGCGTTTTATTGACGTAAATGCAAAACTATGTTGTAATACTTGTTGTAATTTGTGGTCAAGATCTTGTTTATTTGTGTTTCGGTTCTTGGATAAAAAGTGATCTGGGGCCCGATTCTCCTAATTTTACTTAAGCGACATACGATTCACGTTCGACTGAGATCCAATCCCGACTCAATTACGATTGAAGCGTATGTGGCATTCCGCTATTTTTTCTTTGAAATAAAAGTTTTTATCCTTTTCTGTCATTCAATAATGAATCATTTTGTCTGCAAATGATTTACGATTGCAATATGATTGTAGAGCAAACTACCGTATAGACCAAAATCACCAAAATAGGAAACCAATCGAATGTCGTTGGAATACGGTTGGTCTTATATTAGTAGCAGAATGCCCGATATGGTTAAAACTGCTATTGCGATCATATTGCGATACAATTTCTATTCGATTTTGACATTATTAACTTAGGAGAATCGGGCCCCTGGTAATATCAAGGAAAGTAGGTATCAAGTCAAGATCAAGCCAGGTTAAAAATCCCAAATACTTGCAACTGACTTATTACCTTCTGGGAAAACTACATACGATACTTACAGCATCTGTATTTTTCCTGTTATTTTTTAATTTTGTTAGTATGTCAACAGCCTTGATTTGTTATTCTCAATCTATAATTTATAAGGGTATACACACATTCTACTTTGTAGGTCTTTGAACTTAATAAAATACTTACATATTTTTTTCATATTCTTGTGCTTGTCATATTTTTCCAGTAAACTACATTCTCTGGACTCCATACTGTTGTCTTCCGAAAGGCAAGGAGGATGATATGTGCGCCCCCATAACAGTGCCAACTGACGATCCAGTGCATCGCTTCTCTGGTATCCGATGCTTTAACTTGACGAGACCTATGACTTTTCAAAGTCAAGGATGTCGGAAGAAGGATACATTTCCTGAACGGGTGAGCACGAGTGATCTTTATAAATCTTATGATGTAAAGTCCATATGGAAGAGCTTACAGATTGTTATTAATGTTATCAAATCGACTAAAGTTTTCATTAATCTTATCCTAAATTTATTAAATACTAGCTGCCCGCCCCGGCTTCGCCCGTGGTACTTACATGTATTATACATACAAACCTTCCTTAAGAATCACTCTATCTATTAAAAAAAACCGCATCAAAATCCGTTGCGTAGTTTTAAAGATCTAAGCATACATACGGACATACAGCGAAAGCGACTTTGTTTTATACTATGTATTGATGGTCGGAGCAGTAACTATGTCTACTTCTTCCATACCTTCCTATCAGATGTTATCTCCCAAGTAACATTCTTTCCTGTCATATCGTCTTTCACGGAATCCAAATCGACCGAAGTATTATGAATTTCCAAATCAGTTTTTGACATTGACATGTATGGGTATTCAGCTGGACCTTATTTTGCTTGACTTATGCATACAAACAAGCAAATATTACATAAAATTATTTACCTCACCAGATAATGAGTGCTACACCATTATTTGATTTATCAAGCGTTTACGGAAACTCTTTGGACAAAGCGCTAGAAGGGAGACTGTTCAAAGGTGGACTCTTGAAGTATGAGGTCGATGATGGAAGGGTTTGGCCACCACAGGATGTCAACCATACCTCTTGTCTTAGAAACCAAAAACCTTATGAAACGAGGTGTCATAAGACGCGTAAGTTATTTGGCTCATATTATTTTTGTAGACCACAGACCGTTGATTCACTTTAAACTGCGTTAATGTGAAAAACAAACAGATTGCTCAAAAAACATGTTTACTATTTTTGTCTTGATCAAGAGTTTGCTCTTAGCGATAAGCCATTGTAGCAATTACCGTAATCATAATTATGTTGAGTTTAATTCATAAACAGTGCGTTGAACATAATGAAGAATTATTATACTTATTTCCTACTTCAATCGTAAGACATTATTTAAGAACCATGTAGTAATTAGCTTTGGAGTAGTGAGATTAAAATACTTACTTAAACGATTTTTAGTCCGTGGATGGGTGAGCAATATTTTCTTAATAGGTATAGCAGATCCTTGTGCGCTTGAAATAACACGCAAAATTCCTAGTCGGGTCTTAATAATAATATGAATTATGATCGTTCCAAATTGTTATAGGATGAGGGAATAGAGTTCATACACAGTATTATACCTCTAATGTAACAGTATATTAGTAAAAATGTATAGGGCAGTTTGCTTATTTCCTTTAAAATTGGTGACCATGGGCATACGATATAAAATAAAATCTGTTACACTTACAGTATATCATTTATTTGCAGCATCTGACGAAATAAACTCTCTAATGCCAATAAACATCGTTACCATTTGGTTCTGGAGGCTTCACAATCACATAGCTAACCGACTAGCTAAGATGAACCCTTGTTGGGACGATGAGAGACTATTTTATACTGCCAGAGATATTAATATTGCTATACAGGCCCAGATTCTGTTGTATGAGCTACTGCCGATGTTGATGGGTAAGTATTCATTTGTTTTTGAAGTTAAAACTTCTTAAGCGGTGCACTTTTGTTGATGGGGAAAAATCCTATATTCGCGACAGGTTATGTAGCCGGTAGATTTCAAAGACCGTAATAAGACGTAAAGTTCGTAAGACGTAAGACGTACATAATAGGACTATAAATAGATAGATAAATAGGACTTATTGCTCTCTTTACTTGCAAAGCCAAATACTTGCAAGTAAAAATAAAGGTTATTATTTTTCTTCATTATTTACTTTAATTCCAATCAAAACGAATTTGTCTATTCTTCATTTTGGTTAATAAGATTCTGCGAATTTATGTGACGTTAATGTTACATATATTTTTGCTTTTTCAGGATACAACAATCTTATAAATGATGGAGTGTTATTCCCGCATGGTTTCAGAGATATTTACAAAGAGCAACTAACGCCACAGTTATCCATGGAATTCCCGCTAACATTACGATGGTTACATAAGATGCAAGAAGGTACAATAAAGTAAGCAATATATTATTTTTTGTCATATCGTTTATTTACTTAACAATTTTTGGATGCAAAAATATTATGGACACTGTCTTTTAGGGCAATTATGATTCAACTGTAATTTAAAACCTTAGTAACTCATGAATGTGATACGTTGGTTTATACACTTGCACTTTAAAATGGCTTAACCGATTGAGAATTTTGGCGTAGAGACAGAGATCAACTTTTTTGAGATACAAGACGTAGAACTTGGGACGTGGACATAACAAAGGAGTGATGTATTATTTAAATGTCACATATGCTGTTTTTCTTAATTCCTTGTCTTCTTTTCTAGAATGTACGATGCCAACGGTACGTACATAAAAAAGGAAGCTATAGTTGATCTGTCAATCAGAACAGGCTACTTGGCAGTAGACAATAACATAGACTACCTGACACAGGGCAGCTTCAGACAACCCAGTGCTAAGATGGATGATCATGTTGTGGATCCAGATGTAAGAGTTTATTTAACTCTTGTTCTTTATTTTATAGAAGAGAGAAGTAAAACACTGCATTTTCTTTCATCCTCACTTACAATTTCTTTCTCAAAGTTTTCACCAGTAAACAAAGTCATCGATTTTAGTAAAATTAGAAAAGATAAGATGTTTTAAAAAAAGATTTTGTTGTATTCCTATGCATTGATTGACATAAAAGATAAAGAGATAAGTAGTAGGTACACAGCGGTGACAGACATTAGTCTACTTTTCATCCGGGTAACAGGAGTAATCCCCCTAGTATATGGATGCAAATGCAGGAAGAAGCTAGTAATTAATACATCCTTATCATGTATCATCATATTTACTTTCTTTATTCTAGATGGCTGAGAGAATGGCAGGAATATTCCAAGTCTCTCAGGACACATTTTCCAGTGATTTGGCAAAAAACCGCCTCATGTACATTCAGCCTTATGTGAAATATTTGGAGCATTTTAGTGGTAGAACTATCAGCAGTTTCGAAGATCTTGCAGAGTACTTTGAACCAGAGGTAAGAGATTTAATTATATTGCTACTACTTCCTTCACCATTTTATCACCATTGGTGTCTAAGATATACTCAGAAAGTACATACAAACTTAGAAAAGTTGCATTGGTACTTGCCTGACCTGGAATCGAACCCACGCCCTCATACACGGGAGGTTGGTTCTTTACCCACTAGGCCACCACGACTAATAAAGTCTGAAATCACCCACCCGCATTGAGCAAGCGTGGTGATTAATGCTCAATCCTTCTCCGCGAGAGAGGAGGCCTGTGCCCAGCAGTGGGACGATAAAAAAAAGGCTGTAACAGCTACTACTTATATCATAAGGGTCCGAGGCAAGTTGAAATCATTGTGTTGATTTTAAGACGCTTACACACAGCAGCCCGAAATCTGGAATTTGATGATTGATACAACCTTCCGTGCCGCGGAGCCTTCTGCCACTTACCTTTTCCGAACTGCCGATCAATCGGGCTATAAGAGTGAGGCAAAGTAAAGTGCACCTATGCACTGTAGCTACAGTAGCTATCCCCAGCAATCAGCTTGGAAGCCATTATAAAAACCATGTTCTTTTACAGGTATTAGAAAAACTGACAGAAGTATACAATTCGGTGGAAGACATAGATCTACTAGCAGCCATGTGGGTGGAGAAGCCACTAGAAGGAGGTCGGGTTCCTCACATGTTCTACTGTATAGTTGTAGAACAGTTGCTTCGTACTATGCAATCTGATCGGCACTGGTATGAGAGGCCTAATAGACCCCATGCGTTTACGATAGGTGAGTTCACATGGCTTGTTTTTTTTTTTCCAGTCTCTTCGACCTGTCGTTCACTCACAACGCGGCAATAATTTTACTTTTTAGATAGCTTTAACCCTCCTCATAATTTTTCATGTGGTTAATTTTAGCATTTATCACAAAATTTTGTATTTTTTAAATGTCAAAGTCCGATAGGAGACGAGTTGTGATCGGCACTGCTTACTTTAAATTGGTTTTGTCGCAGCCAAAGGTACTGATACTCTTCTAAATAGTGTTTATTTATGAAAAAGCGATATAAAAATAGAATAGATCTAAACAATAGAACGCTTTACACTAAAATACCGAAACTCTTAACATTGCCATCAACCATCAGTATATCCCATTTAGAGCAGGTGAAAATTTTATCAAATACGCATAGTTTTTCAAAAATGTTTTGATCTAACAAAAAAGTACATTAATCATTAATTAAAACTGCATTATCATTTTTCTGAAAATCACTTCAAAAACTTTTCGAAACACCGACGAACTTTCTGCTAGCAATTAGTCCAAAACAAGGTTTAACCAATTTCTTAGCAATTGTACAAAATTCAAATTTAGAATACACTCTCACGCATGCTCGGCTAACTCTTTTGATGCTAAAAACATACTAAAATCATTAAAACCCTTTGAAGTACACGTAAAGTCCTCAAAACTAAGATTTCGCATAGGTGCCCGCTTTTTTTGCAAAAGAGTTTATTAAGAGACAGGGTGTTCCCTAAGGTTTTGATCACAAATAGTTTTTCTATGTAGACTGGTAAATTTTGTGTAACATCAAAAGATTTGAACCAGAATTATTCAAATACTTGTTAAATTCTAAAGTATTTTGACCTTAGCAAAACTCTCTTTTCATTTAACAGGAATCCAATGCTAAGTTGTGAAGAAATACCAGATATCAATATAAAAGCTTGGAAAGACTACACTTGCAGCAACAAAGTTAAATCACCATGTGACTAGTTATTATAGATAAATATTGATTTATTTAAGGATATATACACTGATAAGGAATAACATAAGTTTTGATAAAAATATTACTGTTTTTATGTTTCAAACTTGAGCTAATTATATGACGCACCATTTGAAATTGTTATTTTTTTAATGAATAAATGACATTATAAAGTCTTGAGGAATATAAGTGAAATAATTATATATATAATTATAATAAAACCGATCTGCGGTGTTCTATGGATTATTTTTACAATACGATTCTAACGGTACCTTCTTACGCGATTTATATAACGTAGGTATTAGAAAGTAAACAATCAAATTAACTTAACAGCTGTGACCACACAACACAGAACAAAGTACGAGTATGTTTACAATCTAAATCGTGCATGAAGTGAATCGTAAGACATAAAACTTATCAATAAGTGACGTCACGCGAAATGCGTGTAGTGAAAGGGAAGCGCCATTTCTCGTGTAAGAGCAACCGGTTCCATGGTGTAATGGTTAGCACTCTGGACTTTGAATCCAGCGATCCGAGTTCAAATCTCGGTGGAACCTTCATTTTATACTTCGATATATTCCACTAATAACTCTAAAATGGACATTGAAATATTGATTGTACAGTGAAAAACAATAGAAAAATAGAAATACTAGAAAATCGTGTTTGTTTTGTTTTACTATGAATTCAAAGTATAAAAAAAAAAACAAAAATTAATCAATTAGTCGTATTTATAGAAACGATCTACAATTAGAGTAATTAATTGAGCGATTACAAATCAATTAAGATTCTTTATCGAAATGGATTTTTTTTTTTTTATTGAGAACCTCACGTATTGCTACTTACGTATAAATATGTAACAGCCAATTTAAAAAATATAAATTCGGTAAACTTAATCCAGTAGGTACTTATTCGAAGAGATAGATCTATGACTACCACTGAATTAGTTGGAGTATCGTATTTGTAATCTAAGTAACTAAGTCAATTCAAATTTTGTATAGTTATCGGCGCGGATATTGCGCTCGCGGCGGAAGAGTGGGGATCGCTTTGCGCACTGTACACATAAGGCAATAAACCAATAAATCACTTCTGCGCAGGTGAAGGTCATAGCCCAATATCCGTGCCGATAACTGTACATTATGTTAGGTCCTAAAAGTAAACATTTATTTATTTTTTAATAACCTTCATAAATCTTTTGGATTACGACGATTATGAGTAATATAAGTATTATTCAGTACCTACTAATAATGGACAGAAATAAGGAAAACAAAACATATAACGTCGATAGATTTATTAAAATTAATTACTAACCATTTATGTATAAATATTTCAAGTTCAATATCTAGATTATAAATAAAATATAAATGGCAACCAGTTTGAAGGAGGTCAAACACCTGAGGTTATGTAACAGCTTTATTTACATAATTATCGTTTCACATTATAGTGGTTTATATTGATTCCAATATAAAGGTCGTTCACATGACAAATCCTTCCAAGCTCTGTAGTCTATTTGGGGAATTTTGTTGCAGCTGTCAATTTTGTTGCTAAAAATAAAAAAGTTATATAAGAAAATGCAAAAAAAAAACATCAGTCGTAAAATACGCTAAAAATAGTTCTATTTTTGTGAAAATAAAGTTTTTTAACATAGATACAAAATTATTTCTGGGAAAGAGAAAAAAAATGTTTTCCTTTTTATTTTTATAAAAATATTAAAGATCAAAATGTTGTAACTTACTTGCCGCCAGCCTTCAAAAATGCACGTGGTTGAATCTTCGTTACCGTGTCTCCGACATCACATAGAATTCTTGCAATTGTTATCTTTCTTATTTCTGCCAGTTGTTCTGAAAGCAACATTTTATCATAATGAGTAACCCCAAGTTATGGGTCGTTTGAAAATAATTTGTATTATGTAGAAATTATTACGTTGGACACTGTTTTAATTATTTCAACCAAAATGCAAGTTGTTCAATTGATCATCCTCCGAGCCTTTTTCCCAATCCTGTTGGGGTCGGCTTCCAGTCTAACCGGATTCAGCTGAGTACCAGTGCTTTACAAGAAGCGACTGCCTATCTGACCTCCTAAACCCAGTTCCCCGGGCAACCCGATACCCGTTGGTTAGACTGGTATCAGACTTACTGGCTTCTGACTACCCGTAACGACTGTCAAGGATGTTCAATGACAGCCGGGACCTACAGTTTTGCGTGCCATCCGAAACACAGTCATTGGTGTCTAAGATATACTTAGAAAGTACATACAAACTTAGAAAAGTTGCATTGGTACTTGCCTGACCTGGGATCGAACCCGCGCCCTCATACTTGAGAGGTTGGTCCTTTACCCACTAGGCCACCACGACTTCCATAGCATTCCATAGCATTGCAAGTTGTTCAATTGATCATAAAACAAAATACTTACGAGCATTGAAAGCATTAGGCCGATTCGGTCTTTCATACCAATGTCTATCAGCTATAATATTACGCCTTAGCTGATCAATGACGAGACAGTAGAAGGTTGGAGGCACAAATCCACCACGTATCGGTCTTTCGGTCCATATGCCAGCTAGAAGGTCCATGTCTTCTACTCTTTCATACATTTCTCTTAGGACTTCTATTCTCTGAAAATCCAAAAAGTTTTAGTACAAATCATAATTTTTAGGGTTCCGTACCCAAAGGGTAAAACGGGACCCTATTGTTTTCGCTCCTTTGTCCGTCCGTCCGTCCGTCCATCCGTCTGTCACCAGGATGTATCTAATGAACCGTGATAGTTAGAGAGCTGAAATTTTCACAGATGATGTATTATTGTTGCCGCTATAACAACAAATTAACTGAAAACTAGAATTAAATAAATATTTTGGGGAGCTCCTATACAACAAACGTGATTTTTTTGTCCGTTTTATAAATAATGGCACGGAACCCTTCGTGCGCGAGTCCGACTCGCACTTGACCGGTTTTTTATCAAGAATATAAGAACAAAGTGGACAATAATAAAAAGTAATGAGGAAACTAATTGTTTATTTACCTTTTGTTTTAAATCTTTATTATTTTTTAAATATAAATATGTATTACTAACCTCAGGATCAATAATTCCACGAAGATCACCAAAGCTTCTGACTGGCTTTCCGAAACACACCTCTCTGTACTTGACGTAAGGTTGAAAACCGAAATAACGGTTCTTTGCCATATCATTCGTCATCAAATCGGACACCCTTTGATGAGGCCCTAGACCCTGTTCTGTCATCTATAATGAAGATTAAAACATCCATTAAAATCAAATTAAGATTAAAATTATGTCACCTTAACGCGTGTTATTTGTTAATGATTTAGATCCGTATTAATGACACAAAAGATTAGGTTCAAGTCTTGATCATAAAAGTATACTAATATTATAAAGAGGTAGAATTTGTAAGTTGGTCGGATTTCCAAAATTCTTTCACTGATAGATAGCTACAATGTTACAGAGTGCCATAGACAACATTTTGTCCCGGTACGGGCAGTAGTTTCGACAGGACACGGGTGAAACCGCGGTAAAACGGCTAGTTTGAAATTCATCAGATACTACAAGGCGTTAGTCTTTAAACAGTGATTAGATACTCTACTTACATCAGGATCAGCAATATAATCAATGTTAGCACTTCCTTGTCTAAAACTACCCTGTGTAATGTAGTCCATATTGTTGTCTACTCCGAAGAACCCAGTCCTCAAGGTCAGGTTCACTATGGGGAACTGCTTTAGGTAATGGCCGTCTTTGTCGTACATCCTGCAAAATAAGATATAAAGATCTTGTTCAAAAAGATTAACTACAAGAAAATGGTAAAGATGGTATAAAGATCGAGGGTCTTAGAATAGCACTCAGCAATCTGTATACAAAATGATGAAAAGAAGTGTAATGGCCTGTAGAAGATTTACTTATTGAGAAACTACATATTATGGCACTAGCTTCTGCCAGCGGTTTCACCCGCATCCCGTGGGAACTACTTCCCGTACCGGGATAAAAAGTAGCCTATAGCCTTCCTCGATAAATGGGCTATAACCTAACACTGAAAGAAATTTTCAAATCGGACCAGTAGTTCCTGAGATTAGCGCGTTCAAACAAACAAACAAACTCTTCAGCTTTATAATATTAGTATAGATATAAGAAAAGCATACATTTATATAACCTACAGAAGGGTAAAGAATATTAAACTCACTTCAAGGAACCTTCTTGAACGGTATGCAGCCACCTTAGAGCGAATGGATATTCCAGAGATACTTGAGGCAGTACTTTCTCATTATAAATATCCCTGAATCCTCCATTGGGTACTACGACACCATCTTTGACTAAGTTCTCATATCCTGAAATGGATGTGTCAAATATTCGTAACGCTGGAGAATATAAAGCTAACTCTCAACCAAAATTTTCTACAAAAGACAAAAGTGTCATAAAAACATGAAATAGAGAATTTTGATTCAAAGAGACAGTGAACCATCGTTAGTCTAGTAGTAATTAAATGGAAAATATTTTCACTCTAAAGTATGTTTTATTCCAGCATACATTAATATAATTTTCATAAATTACCACAAAATATTATCGTGTATCATGTACGAAGTTTGAAGGTCTTTGATCCAAAAAAGTTTTTACATAAATTAATATTCATTGTTAGTAGCGGGATTCTTTCTTTTATGTGCTCTAGAAACAGTTTACCCATAAGTTAAAAAGTTGATACATTGTCAAAAAATGTTGCGGTTACTACTTGGGATCAAATCTTTGCAAGTACATAAATAATTTTCAAGACATACTTAAGTATCTGAAATTGTATCTGGAAAAAATACTTAACAGAAAGGGTTCTAAAGGAAAATATTGATTCGTATTTTTTTTGTCCAAGGTTCTTACCTAGAAAAACTGGAAGCAGCTCGTAATAATTCATTTGAACGAAAACAGCAATATTCAAATCTCTGGCAGTAGCAAATAGTTTTTCATCGTTCCAGCAAGGATTGACCTTAGCCAACTCTGTAGCGATGAAATTGTGGTTTCTCCAGAACCAGACTGCCATGAGGTTGATAGAACCTAAGGTGTTGCCTCCGTCTTCAGCTGTAAACGTAAGGAATGATTAGAAAAAAGTAGGAACTAAATTCTTCGTTATGCACCATACAATGTTATGAAACATATTGTTGATATCAGCTATTATCATAATAAATATCATAATAAAGTAGGTATATGTTTGTAGTAAAAATAATCAAATTCGAATATTGTGACTTAAGATGAAAATATAAAAAAAATATTCTCACGCATATCATGACATCTGGTCTCATGAGGTCTTTGGTTCAAGAAACAGACGTTAGCTGTCGTCTTACTACTGGGTGGCCAGATCCTACCATTGTCCACTTCGAACTTCAATAGTCCTCCTTTGAACAACCTGCCCTTTTCTTGTAAGTTCTTTATGTAGTTGCCGTATACTACAGAAAGGTCTATGAGAGGTGTTGAAGAAATGATCTGCAGAATAAACAAAAGATGATCTCAATGATGATCATTTAAAACTTATTCTTCTGCGCATGACTTAAAACGTGTCTTGTCATCTCCTCAATCAAATTGGTTATGCGTTGATACCTTTATTATGTTCTTGTTTAAGTATTGTCTTGAATGTGTCTAGCCCACAGAGATTTTTGTGAGATTATTTTGTCAAAAGTCACAATTCAGTTTAATTTTCAAACTTTATCAGAATTTCTACTTACTCTTTCTGGCGTAGTCCCTTTGGGTATACAACCAATGCTCTGGAAAGACTCAGGTCTGGTCATGTTCAAACAGCGGATACCAGAGAACCGATGCACCGGATCATCTTCAGGAATCTTGTTGGGAACACAGTAGGGGTCCGATTTACCTTTCTCCATACAGCAGTATGGACGCCATAGAATGTAGTTTACTGGAAGAAGAATTACAGATTCCGAATACAATAAAAATTGATTGCGAGGAAAATATTTATATTTCGTTAGAACTTTGGATGAGTCTTTGGCGAAACACAAACAGGAAAGCGAATATCAGTTAAGAGCAATGAACACTCATAATGTTTGCAAATTCTTGTGTTTGATAAGCAAAGTTAGTAATGCATGCCTGCAGTTTTAACTCGCACTGTTATAATATACAGAAGTTTAGCTTGAAATTCGCAGGGAAGTTGAAGCCACTAAGCACCCATTGTTGAAAACAATAATAACAAAAATATCTTACCTGTATCATGCAGAGACACAACATCACCAGACAAGAAGACGAAGGCGTGAATAGCCAGCTGTGTGTACCTCTGACTGGGCACCTTACCGACCGATATCAGTCGAGTTCTCAGAAGGCGAGCCAGGGGCATTTCATTGCCTGATAATGTCTTCTTTGGCTCGAAATCTGGTGGAAGACACAGCATTGTAGTATTGATGATAACTTTTAGATGCGTAAACAGAATTGAATTAAAGTTTTCATAATTATGCTATGTATATTGTATATGTTCAGGAAAAAACAAAACATGTCAATTTCTTGAGCTCTTCTAAAATGAGTGCAATGTTTAAATTATTAAAGCAAATTATTATTTATAAATAGACCATAAGAGTAACTGTTAGGATGCAAGCAAACAATATTGCCCAAAGTCTTCCATTTTTGTTAGAAGCGTGATGTGGTTTGTGGAAAGTGTCTTATTTATTCCATGGTCTACTTTAAGGTGTCTTACAAACATTAATAGGGCAACATAGGCTAAATGAAAATTCAAATATTACCTTTGTCATAAATAGCAGGCAGTATTCTTGTGAAGGGTGTATGACTGGCTCCTCGGGGTGGGTTCTTCAGGTTGTTGCACGAGCCATCCACTCGTCTCCCTTCTAGAGGATCACATGGTTCTATCTCTGTTACGCACCAGCTGTAAACGAATAAAAATATTATAGAGGTCATTGTTATGAAAATCTTGAATAATTTATTAGGATTCTGGAAATTCGCTTTTTCTATGCAACGTTAGGAAACACATTTAAAATTCAAAAAGGCTGCCTTTCATGATTGGGCTTAACATATCTCAAGCTCACTATTTCAGCAATTAGAACTAAAATTACTGCGGATTTGACTAGCCTTTTTTTAACAAAAAAGAAACATAACCTATCGATACCTCAAAAACTTCTGAGCAAGTACAAATTCTAGAAAACAAGTAAGTACTCTAAATCGATCTCAGTGGCGTGCACATGGAGAGGCCCATGTTCAGCAGTGGACTGCGATAGGCTGATGATGATGATGATTATGATGATGATGAAGTAAGTACTCACAAAGTAGTATTTGTCTTGTCATGCCGTTTCACATCATCGATACTTATGGGGACTCCATGGTACGAATCATAAAACAGCGCCCCTTTCACATCACAAAATAAAATAACCAACCATACGAGACGCAACATCTTGTCAGGTCAACTCATTGAATGGAAATAAATTCAAAAATTAACAAAACCACTAAAACATCGATTTGGATAAACTAGTTTCAAATGATGTCAGTATGGTAATGATTAGATTACGGGTCAATCACCCCTTAATTTAAAAAAAAAAACATTTAAAATGCTCTGTAGTCTCGTTAAAAGTGTCTGACAATCTGTCTGAGTTTTAGCCACAAACATTTTTTTCAAGTACAAAGTAAAATGTTAAACTGGTGCTCGAATGTTAACTTCCGTAAGACTAAAGGTAATGCACTGTCTGCACCTGTTTCAATAAACATCATTATAATAGAATTTACATAGCCTAGCATTTTTTCAACGTTTCTTTAAATTAACTTTAGTTCAAGTAAATTAAGTACTATTTTAACTATCGTTTAAAAATGTTTTATTGACAAATATTGATTTATTCCTGCCTAAAATAAAAACAAACCACATACTTATTTGTTTGTGACGTATTTTTATTTATTTATTGGGCAATTACTGAAAGCCGACCCCAGCATTGTTGGGAAAAGGTTTATTTTCACATTTACATATTTACAACAATGTGATAAAAGAAGTTGGTAATAAAGTAAATTTTAATGCTGACTGCAAGATAGTACTTAAATAAGCAGACGTAGTTGCCATGGTAATAAAAAAAAAACGTTTTCATTTGTCATTCATTTAATAATTCAAACAAACACTCAACTCAAGGACAAATAGAAAATAGCATCTTTATTTATTGAACTTAGACTTGATTTTATAAGGTCAAACACCTCAATATTATTTTATAGATAATAAGTATTATAAAATTATTCTAGTATACAAGGTATTTGGTCCAATGATTTTCAGGTTCACATTTCTCATCTTTCCAAGCGTGGAAATCTATCTTGTTTATTTCGTCACAGGAACACATTTGGTTTCTGAAACAGAGAGTATTTTTTTATTAAACATATACTTAATATTATTATAATACGTATTATATACACTTACTATAAATGTTTAAGACAGAGAATGAATTAAATAGGTAAAATTTTATTTAACACCACAATCATTTCTTTGTATTTCTGTATGTGTAACAAAATAGTAGTCAACCGAATTTTGATGATACGTGAGTATCCAAGAATAGCCGGTAAACCAGCTTTTAATTAACAATCTTTAAACGACTGGTTATCATTAGATAACTCACGCATAACCAGCTTTCAGGAACGCTTGAGGTTGTATCCTTTCAACTGTATCCCCGACATCACACAGCAGTCTTGCTATTGTAGCTTTCCTGATTTCAGATAGTTGTGCTGGAAACAAAACAAGTGAATTTACATTTTAGAATAATTAACTTTTAAGACGATTTGCATCAATGGTGCAAAAATCATGAAATGAAAACCCCCAAAACTATAGTTGAGGCTTAAAGTGCCTATGACATGTTGCATTTATTATTATTTCACCCAAAACCCTAATAATTAAAAGGTATTTATTTATTAATCTGCTGATAACAACTCTTTAATTGCCTTAAACGAGTCGTAGTTTTTTGACCATTTTTGTCAAAAATGATAGTCTAAAATATCTGCCATATCTATCACAGCAATACCCATTTAACAACAGAAAGTGGCCTTTAAAAGACTATCACTTGTTACAACTGACCCCTGAGTCTACTTACCAATATTAAACGCGTTAGGCCTGTCTGGTCTTTCATACCAATGTCTATCAGATATGGTGTTACGTCTAAGCTGTTCCACCACCAGACAGTAGAAGGTTGAGGGTACGAAGCCTCCAGGGATTGGCTTCTCTACCCAGATACCGGCTAGCAAGTCAATGTCTTCTACCTTCTCGTATACTTCTTTTAGGATTTCGATGCGCTGAAAAATGATAAGTATTTTTGGTATACGTTATTCCGATTTATCACATCACAACCAGTTTTAGTTCCTATAAAGGTCGCTATATTTTAAAACGTCTAAAAACAATCCATTTTATTTTTATATTAAATGTTTCATTTTATCTAAAAGTTTTAAATTAAAAAAATATACGTTTAATTATAAATGTTACCTCAGGGTCAATAATCCCATGTAAATCGTCGAAGCTGTGGATCGGCTTTCCGAAACAGAACTCTCTGTACTTGACATAAGGTGGGAATCCGAAGTAGCGATTCTTTGCCAAGTCATTCGTCATCAGATCCGAGACATACTGGTGAGGACCGAGACCCATCTCTGTCACCTGAAAATATTGTTGAATAAAAATTTTTAATTGTGATTTGAAACAATGATAACTTATTTTTTTATACAATTGCTGATGAATGATAAAGCCTAAGGTTTCTTAACCAAGAATGAGATTTATGTATGCAACTAAAATTACAAATAAGTACCAATATTAGGTATTTCTGTTTCCCTTACAAAGTACGCAGGATATTATAAGGAATAGAGGTTTCCTACAACTGTATGCCACGATATATCTAGGCGAAGAATATATTGAAATTTTCTCAATCAGCACTTCACGTAGGTAAAAAAATCTTTTTGTCATGTTAAAAGTGAAATAACATAGTTTTTTTTTTATAAACTAGCTTCTGCCAGCGGCTTCACCCGCTTCTAATCTTCTTCGCTTCTAATTTTCAGCTTGAACGGTTCAGCCATTCTTGAGTTATAAAATGTGTAACTAACACGAATTTCTTTCATGTAAATATATAGAGGCGGCCATCAGAGAGGAGTGGCGGCGGGTTGTAAAGCTTGCCACCAACACCTGAAGTGATGACCACGACCACTCTGTCAAGAGTGATAACGACAAAGAAGAAATATATAGAGACATGATATGTTACTCACATCAGGATCAGCAATATAATCAAACTGTGCACTTCCTTGTCTAAAGCTGCCCTGGGTCAGATAGTCCATATTGTCATCAACGCCAAAGTAACCTGTCCTTAACGTAAGGTTAACTATAGGTATTTGTTTCAGGTAGTAGCCATCTTTGTCATATAATCTGAAATATAAAAAAAACACACATTAAAATTAGTTTTTAGATCGGTAACTTTGTTGAGTGTTGTCTATTTACACGTTTCATGATTTTGACCTTGAATTATAATTATAATTTCAATGTGTTTATTACATCGGAGTTAAGCAGAATAGCTTTGTAAAAAAATTAATTATTTTGTGTGATAATCAAGTATAATAAATTAATTCAGGGATGTTTTGACCATGTTTATCTAGGTATTAACTCGTCAAAATAATATAATTAATAGGTAGTGTTATTGTTTTTGTTTTAACTAGCTCATGTTCGCAAGGTCACCCTTTTAAGGATATAAGAAGTAATACAATAATTTCAGAGAATTTTTTTTGTAGGTAATTTAAAATTTCGTATAAAACTGAACTTATATCTTGAATTTGAAAAATACTGTAAACAACGGTTTAAAAATAAAAGGGTATCTATGGAGTTTCTCATCGGTTTATCTCCATAAGACCCATACTTTGGAACCGTGGTAATAGTTTGATGTTTCGAAAGAGCTCTCATAGGCCTATTTGAAAATATATTTTTTTACTTAGATTTTGATAAAATAATTGTAGGTGTGAATACTTACTTGAGCGGGCCTTCTTGCACAGTGTGCACCCATCTCAATACGAAGGGGTATTCGAGAGAAACCTGCGGCAACACGTGAGGGTTGTAATCGTCTTTGAACCCGCCAGTCGATGTTAACACTCCGTCTTTGACCATGTTCTCATACCCTGAACATTGATATAAGGATAATAGACGGTGTAACTTGAATTGTTGCATTGATATATAGTTTCTATGACGTACAGCAAACAAATACACCTGGTTTATCATTTTGACTAAAACTTTAGAATAATAAATGCGTTCATCAAATGCTAAGTATTATTCTTTGTTTTAACGGGCTCCGATATTGAAACCTCACTGAAAACCCAATCTCAGAAAAGAGGTAGAGTAAGCTCTTTTGGCCATTGCCACACCAACTTACGAGAAGTTAGATTATGCTACCTAATTTAGGTGACGATATCAAAATTACTGCCAACTTACTCAAAAAATACTTACCCATGAAAATCGGCAACAGCTCATAGTAATAGATCTGTAAGGACACAGCTATGTTAATATCCCTCGTGACGTTGAACAGTTTGTCGTCGTCCCAGCAAGGGTTGACGGCAGCCAGCTGTTTGGCGATGAAGTTGTGGTACCTCCAGAACCATACGACCATGAGGTTTATTCCGGCTAGAGTGTTGCCACCATCTTCAGCTGAATTTGAATTATTAAACATTTTTTTAAAATAATACCAAATACACTTTCAGTAAGTGTATACAATACAGGAAACGAATGACGATCGCAAACAATTGAACACATAAAAGAAACGAATTTAAAATCAATATTTCGAAGGGACTGTGAGTCGAATAGAAAATTCATCGAACGTTCAAATTATGAATGTTTATTTCACTGACAATTATGATAATATGCGAACCGTCTACATTAATGCAAAATCTTCCGAGTATTTTGGACATACAACTGGTAATTTGATGTTACTTACGCATATCATGACACCTGGTCTCCTGAGGTCTTTGATTCAAGAAGCACACATTAGCTTGAGTCTTAGTACTGGGCGGCCAAACCCTTCCTTTGTCATCCAACTCAGTCTTCACCATGCCTCCTTGGAACGATCGTCCTTTTTGCATCAGACTAGACAATGCATTGCCGTAGATAACTGACAGGTCTAGTAATGGAGTTGATGAAACGATCTGAAGCAAAAGTAATTTAATGGTACTTGTTGTTTTGAGACGGCGTTCAAATATTTTCAGGTAACACTAATTTATTATTTAGTAGTGTTCCCTAAGGATCGAGTCTAGGACAAAAACATATACATAAAATTATTATTCTGTTTTAATATGCAGAGATCAAAATAAAAGGAAAATAATATTAAAGTAATTAAAATAATATTGTCTTTATGTACTTATAGTAGATGTTATTATCTTCTGATCTTATTATTCATACAAAATTATAATACTTAGTCGCAATGCCTTTATTTCCGTGAGTAAAATAATTTAAAATTGAAGTGAATAGGCATTTTTTGTACGTAAATAAAATTAAAAAAAAAACGTTGAGATTCAAACAAATATGGGAATTAAGTTCAACCTTTGCACATACCTATTCAAAACATAACTTCACGACATTAACATTAAATTAATTTGACTATAAAGCCACCCACTCAAAAACGTGTACTAAACGCAATTATAATCATATCTATTATAACCCAATGGCATAATTCATCTCAATCTATTCAGCTATTCTACCATCACCAATAAACAAACGCACTAATCCAATAACTTATTCATTTCATTTACTAAAATATGTAGAACTCACTCTTTCAGGAGCAGTATCATTCTTAATGCAGCCAATAGTCTGGAAAGTCTCAGGCCTGGTCATGTTGACGCATCGGACGCCAGAGAAGCGGTGAACCGGGTCATCATCAGGGATCTTGTTGGGGGCGCACATGTAGTCAGTCTTGCCTCGTTCTAAGCAGCAGTATGGTTTCCATGCTATGTAGTTTACTGTGAAAGAGATTGGGAAATGTTTGGTATTGTTACAAGAGGATGGTACTAGATGAAGTGAGAATTAGATATGGATCTATGTAGAGAAAAACTTATTAAAATTGTGAAAACTGCAGCTGTGTATACAACAGACTAAAATAATGCATGGATCTTTATACTCAGAATTAGGAGTTGTAAAATATCAAGATTGACAAAGAGGGCGAGACATAGAATAATGCGATTCTGTATATCACGATTTTGCAAAAGACATGTTCTTGTAAAAATAGTAAACTAAACTGTGTAAAATTTGTGTACCTAATATCTATCAAGCTAAATGCAATTTTACATTTTTTAACTTCGTCATAGATTCTTTATCAACTTAAGTTATCTTTTTCGAAATAAACTCTTTTGCAAAAAAAGCGGGCACCTATGCGAAATCCTAGTTTTAAGGACTTTACGTGTATTTCAAAGGGTTTTAATGGTTATAGTATGTTTCTAGCATCAAAAGAGTTAGCCAAGCATGCGTGAGAGTGTATTCTAAATTTGAATTTTGTACAATTGCTAGAAAATTGGTTAAACCCTGTTTTGGACTAATTGCTGGCAGAAAGTTCGTCGGTGTTTTGAAAAGTTTTTGAAGTGATTTTCAGAAAAATGATAATACAGTTTTTAATTAATGATTAATGTACCTTTTTACTAGATCAAAACATTTTTGAAAAACTATGCGTATTTGATAAAATTTTCACCTGCTCTAAATGGGCTATACTGATGATTGATGGCAATGTTAAGAGTTTCGGTATTTTAGTGTAAAGCGTTCTATTGTTTAGATATTGTACCCACGTGTTTTAAAATATCGCTTTTTTATAAATAAACACTATTTAGAGGAGTATCAGTACCTTGGGCTGCGACAAAACCAATTTAAAGTAAGCAGTGCCGATCACAACTCGTCTCCTATCAGACTTTGACATTTAAAAAATACCAAATTTTATGATAAATGTTAAAATTAACCACATGAAAAATGATGAGGGGGGTTAAAGCTATCTAAAAAGTGAAATTATTGCCGCGTTGAAGCTCTCGATAACTCCATAGGTATCGGGTTACTAAACGACGATTTAGCTGAAAGGGAGTCAAGAATTCAAAATTATTGGCCAAACGTATGTTTCTTAAGAAATGAGCAGATAGCCAATTATTGTTATGATTTAAGCAGGAAAGTGCTGTAGATGCCAGGAAATCTCGGTGCAGGCAAGTTTATTTAATAAAATGTCCGTGGGATGAAAACACGCTATTTGAACGCTCAGACTCGTAGATCTTCAGAGGTCTACGGAGGTTCCCAAGAGACGAGGTTGGTTAAAAATCAGTGATTACGAGACCTTAAGACCTCATGCTCACAGTCTATGCGCTATTTTCTGTATTTTGTAGAATTTCAAGACTTTTAAAAATGTCAAAGTCTGATAGGAGACGAGTTGTGATCAGCACTGCTTACTTTAAATTGGTTTTGTCGCAGCCCAAGGTACTGATACTCCTCTAAATAGTGTTTATTTATAAAAAAGCGATATTTTAAAACACGTGGGTACAATATCTAAACAATAGAACGCTTTACACTAAAATACCGAAACTCTTAACATTGCCATCAATCATCAGTATAGCCCATTTAGAGCAGGTGAAAATTTTATCAAATACGCATAGTTTTTTAAAAATGTTTTGGTCTAGTAAAAAGATACATTAATCATTAATTAAAATTGTATTATCATTTTTCTGAAAATCACTTAAAAAATTTTCAAAACACCGACGAACTTTCTGCCAGTAATTAGTCCAATACAGGGCTTAACCAATTTCTTAGCAATTGTACAAAATTCAAATTTAGAATACACTCTCACGCATGCTTGGCTAACCCTTTTCATGCTAGAAACATACTATAATCATTAAAACCCTTTGAAATACACGTAAAGTCCTTAAAACTAGGATTTCGCATAGGTGCCCGCTTTTTTTGCAAAAGAGTGTATACGTGAGTCACGCACACAGCATTTCCTTATTGCAATGTTCCGCAAACTTAGATACATTTAAATTAATCTACATACATAGTTCGAAAATAAAAATAAAAAGTGCACTGCCTGACCTCTGTTTGCACTAAGGTCACACTTTTATAGTCTGCGCAACTGCACATTTTGGTTATATATATTTTGTGAATGTTATTTTGAAAAAATATCTTGTTCACCATGGCGAACGGTTAAAGGAAAGGATAAATTTTATTGATCAGTTCCGAATTAAAGCTTTTAAGGAAAAATCAGCAAATCAATGCTAAAAGTTTACAACAACATTCTTATTTTTTTTTTATCCCGCAAGAGAAATTAAATACACATCGTGCTCTCGCAAATAAATGTACTTTACCTCCCTTTTTTATTTCCAAGAACTGTATCTGGCCAAAATATGGGAAGGAAATATGAGGGATAATTTAGTTGTAGTTCATCTCTATACATTTCAGCACCTGTAACCAAAACCCTAAAGTACTTAGGTGCTGACTGACTTCATACCTGTGTCATGTAAAGAAACAATATCAGCTGACATGAAGACTATGAAGTGGATGGCCAGGTTCGTGAACAGGGGGCTTGGCACTCGACCGACTGACACGAGCCGGGTTCTCAGGTATCTGGCTAGGGGCAAATCATTGCCAGATGCTGCTTTCTTCGGCTCAAAGTCTGTGAACAAAATGTGGGTGTTAGTAGGTAGTATTGTGCACTTTTCGTAAATTCGACTGTGTCGCATAAGCTTTTGCATAACATTTTTTGAACACGCTTATATAACCTTCACTTGTAACTAACTATGTATGTAAGAAAATCTTGAAAATTTAATTTGACTCCCACTCTGAGTTCTGATGACAATACATGACCAAGAAACGTCATTATGAAAATTGAGTGTTTTAGTTTTTTAAACTATTTGAGAAGTAAATCAATTCTAATAGCTTATAATCAATAGAGACTAAAATAAATGAATAAATAGGTTATTGACATTTACTCACTCTTATCAAAGACAGGTGGTAATACCCTCGCAAAGGGAGTATGAGTGGCTCCTCTGGTAGGATGTTGCAGGTTGTTGCAGGAACCATCCACTCTCCTGCCTTCGTGGGGATCACACGGCTCTATTTCATTGACGCACCAGCTGCAGAAGAATACGAACTTTAAGGTCGTGTGTATAGGGTAGAATATATAGCGATAGGTGTGCTAGATCCTGTTGGAGAACTCAAAACTGCTATTCAAACAGATAGCTTTGATGGGCTCAATGTGAGAAAATTTAAGAAGAATTTAGGGATAACACAGACTCTGGTAAAGATGATGTAGAAATAAATCATTATTTACTTAATTAAAAAAAAATGGACAAAAATGAAAAAAAAAAACCATCCCATTACACAAACACACATTTTGGACAAAAAAAAAATACCCAATAAAATACTTACAAAGTAGTATTAGCCTTATCATGTCTTTTTACATCCTCCCTTGTAATCTGAGTCCCATAATACGAGTCATAGAAAATAGCTGCCCTAACACTACACAACACCGAAACTAAATAAATTAAAATCAACATTTTACGTGTGGACTCATTGAAGCACAATAGAGTAATACAAGAAAATTATGTTGCTTCGAGTGTTGGTACTAACTGGTTTAGTTTTGAGAATTATATTAGTCATGTAAAGACGGATTAACAAGGACTATGTGAAGGGTAAACTTGATAGGTGAGGCACGAATGCACTAATAAAAATTTATACGTGTACCTAGACGACTTTTTAAGAATAGATCTTGAAATTCGATTATCTTGAAACGGGTTAACTTTTGCCCAGTGTATGCCATGGTTAAATTTGTCCGTATTGACCTATACTATCACCTCATGAAAGGATGTGATCTACTTACAAGTAACCCTGTATATGTGTACCTATTGAAACTTGCTTTAATTTTCATTAATTTCATCAAAATTATTTATTTGTATGAGTGTTGATTATGGAAAGGAATTCATTAACCTTTGAATGTTTCGCAGAAATTATTATTCTAGTTCTTAATGTAATAAAAATTAGAAGCACATATACATAAATATCATTAAGTTTTTACAAGTATGTGCACTTAAAAGCTAGTTAACTAATTTAAAATAAATACTCATATTTTAAGTAATTCTTTTAAGATCCTTGGCAGTAGTTACGGGTAGTCGGAAGCCAGCCATTCTGACGCTAGTATTATTTTAGGGTATTGCATTGCCTTTTTTTTTTGTTTCAGCTGAGGAAAATGCCTGACGCATACACACACCGCCCGGGGAGACGGTGAGGTTATGTGGGGCTTGCACCCACTAAAAACCTCAGCTTTTGTGCCTTCTTCTGCCTTTTAGAGAGGGGCCACGAGGACCAAAGACGACTTTAGTGACTTGCATTGCCTGGGTAACTGGGGTTTGGAGGTCAGATAGACAGTCGCTCCTTGTAAAACGCTGGTACTCGGCTGCATCCGATAAGACTGGAAGCTGACCCCAACATACCTAGTTGGGAAAAGGCTTGGGAGATGATGATGATGACTCATATTTTAAGGAAACCTATTCAAAGTCTAATGGCCTTACTACAAAAACTTAACCACCTGTTTTACACTTGTCTAAAAAAATTGTGGCTGCAAATGAACCATATGTCAACGTCATAATTTGACATTTTTTTAGACAAGTCTTAAACTAACGTTTAAAAATTTTTGTGGTAAGACGGATATTGTTTACACACTAGTGGATTTTGAAAAGACGATTAATCAGATCTTTGTTAAATTTTTTCACTGATTATTTTATATTGTCACGTATGATCTTATTTCAAACAACGGGTGAGCTCGAAATGTACTAGATTTAACTTTGCTTTAATAAATAGGTATTGTAGTGTACGTACTGATTTGCATCTAATATCAAAGTGACATAATCAAACACGGGGCTTTGTTTGACATGTTATATTATGATCTTACTTCAATAATACTTATGTAATTAATCTATACTAATATTATAAAGCTGAAGAGTTTGTTTGTTTGTTTGAACGCGCTAATGTCAGGAACTACTGGTCCGATTTGAAAATTTCTTTCAGTGTTAGATAGCCCATTTATCGAGGAAGGCTATAGGCTACTTTTTATCCCGGTACGGGAAGTAGTTCCCACGGGATGCGGGTGAAACCGCTGGCAGAAGCTAGTACAAAAATAACGGAACTAGCTCACTTTCAAGCAGGATTATGATTTCACAGCTCTTACTTAGCAAGGTAGAAATACATAGGTAGGACGTCACGTTGAATAAAATATTGTTTTACGTTTAATTTATTTGGTAAAAATTACAAGTAGTAGGTAATTATATTAATTAGAAAAAAATATAAGTATATGTATTTTGTTGTTATTCTTAATGTCTTCATATTTAGTTTAGGTTAAATTAAAAATCAATGAAAGGTTATTCTTATTTATAATTTCTGTAATTTGACATCTGAATAATACCTATTAAAATGTAATATTGGTCCAGATAATTTATATGACCCGAAAATGTTTTATAATTTAAGCACATTTAACAAAATAAACTTCTCTTTACAAACACGAACTGAAGATGTTTGAGAGCACTTTAGGTTGATAATTAGCAGCGTTTTACCTGAAATAAAACGCTTATTAAATACTTACCTTACTTGAAGCTTACTAGTTTGAGATAGGCCCTCTTCGTTTTCCGCTTATGTTTGCCTCTCTTTCTATATCCGCTACATCTATCTCGCTCGCACCTCCCTACCCCCACCAGGTCCCCCGAGTCATCGGAGATCGGATCGGAGGCGTTCGTCATTGTGTCGAAAACACCAGGCAGAAATTAAATGTAAGCTTCAAATAAGGTAAGTATTTAATAAGCGTTTTATTTCAGGTAAAACGCTGCTATTAAATTCTTGACCGTTATTTGAAGCTTACTAGTTTGAGACGTGTTTGTTATCGCCTGGTGGGGTGGACGCCAATGTGAAGAATTTAGTAGTTGTGTAAATTGATCAATATTGTAAGTATGGGATGTGCATGTGCGGATAGAAACATGTTACATTTCTCCTTATGATCTTATAAAAAGTATCTATAGGAAAAGCATAAGTGAGTACCTGTGTACTACGGATTGTATGAAAAGGTAAACCAATAAAACATATATTTAAATGCTACAAAACAGTAAGTATATTACAATCAAGCAAATAGTCATACAATACTGTGACAAAAAACATAGAAATGTAAATATTACGGTACCATTATCAATGCATATTGTAATAAGAAATCAATAAATCAGAAAAAAGAATCAAATAAATAACATTGTCAGAATGGACTAATCAAATAATTTTATAGCACAAAAAGAAAATTAGTAGATTTCTAAAGGGTACTACACGCAGCAACATTGTCAGAATGGACTAATCAAATAATTTTATAGCACAAATAGAAAATTAGTAGATTTCTAAAGGCGCAGTGCCGGCGGCAGGACCGCCGGGCAGGCCGCCTGGCGGCATTGCTGCCGGCATGTGTGTAGTAACCTTAAGAGTGCTACTATGGGTACTTAATTACTTATCAATTAATTGGATTGAACAACCTTGTAATGCTATTCCTGACAGAAACTGGCATAACTTCGCGTTTATAAAATCGGGAAAAGGTGTTGCTAGAACGCCAATTACCTCTGGCTAAAATCTCGTCTAAAGGATAGTTATTGTCCCAATTTTTTGAGGCTACTGCAGAACGTAAGCTGCCTGCCGACGAAAAAATACCAGCTTCTAACAGGACAGCCTTGACCCATCCAGCAATTACCGTGCGTGACGCGGCTTTGTTCCGACCACTTATGTTTACAAACAAATTATCACATTTAGCTAATTTGCGTCTAGAATCTAAAACCGAAATCGTCTGCCGTATCCAGTAAACCGGGTCCAGATTTTTATTATTATTATTGGAAAGTAATTTCCACCCAGATTGCCTATACGTAGCACTATCTGTTTTCGAACCAAAGATAGGCCATAAAACAATAGAATCATTAGAGTCAGTAAGGTGGTCTCGATCTATGGCTAGTAGTGTTAAGTCATGTACTCTTCTTCCAGAACACAAGAGCAAAAGTGTTGCTGTATGACTACACGTTGCAAAACGATTATTCTCGTTAATGTGTCTTTGTTCCAAGAAGGATGACAAAACGTCTATATTCCAAATAGGGGGCTTATGAGCTACTGGCTTTTTTATGGAAATAGATTTCAATACGTTTTTAACCAGTCTATGTGAGCTTAATAGTCCAGCGTTTTTAACATTAGATAAGGTGGCAACTACCGACTTATGTAGTAAAATTGTGTTATATGACAATTTGTACACCAAGTGTAAATCTGCAAGAAACCTAGCTACTACTGAGCCGGTAGGCTTACATGGATCAATGTTATGTTTTCGGGACCACTGGAGCCACCTATTCCAAGCTACTTTATATACCTTACGGGTAGATGGCCGCCATGCAGATCGTAACAACTCTAGCTGATCTTCATTCCATCCCACTAAACTCCCTGACCACCCCCAACTCTCCATACTTCCAGTGTCATTTCTTGAACACGAGGTGGTGGGTGGCCCGTCGCTAGATCGATCAGATTGCGATTCAAGTTGTGGAGAGTGAACGGGGCTCCTATCGCTCGAGTTTTCAAATCTGCGCGCCAGAATACGCGGTCCCATCTGGGAACTACTACCAGATAAACTCCGATCGCACAGTTGAGGTGGGAGAGCACCTTGGGAATTAGACAAGGTGGAGGAAATACCCATGCCAGTGGGTAGTCCCACACTCGGGAGAACGCATTGTGATACAGAGCTTGATGGTCGTTCAGATCCAATGATACATAGTTGTGAACTACATGCGCTCTTTCTGATGCGAAGAGGTCGATCATGGGAGTTCCGAACTTCCTGAAAACCTTCTCTGTACACGGTGGTAGCAGATGCCACTCTGGTGGAATGTTGTGACGTGACAGATGGTCTGCGTGGCTGTTGTATTTGCCGGGCATGTAAAAGGGAGCCAGATGTATCTGATGTCTGTACAGGAGGTCGAAAATTTGGCTTGTTATGTCCAGCAAAGGGAGAGACCTGGTTCCGCCCTCGTTTCTCAGGTAAGCCACGGCCGCGCGGTTGTCGCACTGTACTAGTACTGTGGATTGATGCATGAGATTGCCATGAAACTGGAGAACCTTCAAGACGGCCATCATTTCCTTGGCATTGCAATGTAGGCTCTTTTCGTGATCGTCCCAAGTTCCAGACATCGACATGCCGTCTAGCTGAGCACCCCAGGCTATATCGGACGCATCCGTGGTGAGGAAATGAGTTGGTGGCGCAAGGTGGATCGGCGAGCACAGGTGACAATTTTGCCGCCACCATGCCAGCTCCTCGTGGGCCTTTTTCGGAAGACAAAATTCCTTCATTGGGGGTGCATTGAGAAGAGAGTTTAGGAATAAAAGAAGATTTCGAAAATGTAGCCTGCCTTGGGGTATCACAAAACTCGCAAAGTTCATAAGACCGACCAGACTCTGCAGTTCTTGCAGGCAGGTCTTGCCTTTCTGGGCCATTGACGTTATTTTGTCCATCAGTCGGACAATTTTCTCGTCTGGTAAAGACTTTTCGTTTGTCCACGGGTCCCAATGAATCCCCAAAAAAGTTATGGTCTTTTGAGGAATCACTACAGACTTTTCGTGATTGACTTGCCAACCCAGATGCTGCAACCGGTCTAATAAAATTTGGACATGAGTCTGCAGAATGCGTCGGTCCTGGTGAACAAGCAGAAAATCGTCCAGATAAACAATTATCCGCAGGCCTTGTTCCCTTAGTGTGCGAGCCACCCAATTGGTCAACGAGGCAAAGACTCTTGGCGCTGTGCTGAGGCCAAAGGGAAGACAAGTCATTTGGAGTAATTCTCCGTCGTATACCAGACGCAAAAACCGCCTGTGACCTTGAGCTATTGGCAGGTTGAAGTAAGCCTGCGAGAGGTCCACTTTGCAGAGCCAATCGTGTAGCTGCAGGAATTCTGGCACTCTGAATACATTTATTAGGTTGAACGGTTCGGTTATGACATATTCGTTTAGTGCTCTTAGATTGAATATGGGCCGGTTCGAGCCATCGTTTTTGGGTACAAGGAACATTTTTGACAGGAAGCTTGGAGACCGCGGGGCATCTTCCAAGACTCCCTGCTCCTTCATTTGCGTGACTATTGCAGACATTGATGCGGATTTCTCCGTGTGAAATATATTTGCCATCGCCAAGCTGGGGATGACTAGAGGGGGCTTTTGTCGAAAGGGTATGCGATACCCCTTTATTATTTTCAGCAAAAATCTTGGAGCTCCCATTTTTCTCCAGCGCAAAAGGAATTCTGCTAACCGGCCCGCTTTGAAAGTCTTTAAGTCAATATTTGCGTTTTTTGTTGGAATTGTTTTCCAAGGCATTTCCTGGGCGTTTTCGGTTTCCTTTACCTTGGTCCGTGGGTCTGTTGCCCTGACGACCACCTCGGGAACGAAAAGTTCCTCTTGAATTGTGAACCGTGCGACGGTCCGAATTGTTCTGACCGTAACCCTGCGAGGGTCGGTTATTGTGACAGCAACCCTGCGAGGGTTGATAGTTTTGCTGGCGTGAATGATGAGGCACTTGGGCGCAACATCCATGGTTAGGACCCTGCGAGGGACCAGGATAAACGGCCGACCCCTGCGGGGGGTGGCGCGAAGTCTTGTAAGATCCTGTTTGCGAAACAGGTCCGCTGTTAGACTTCAGTGGCAAAAAGGCTTTTTTGACCCCTCCTGCTTTCTCCAAAGCGTTGGTGAAAGCCTCTTGAATAAATAGATGTCTACTAGAAGGCGCCACTTTTCTCAAGGCGGATTTGACGAGAGGGTCACGCACCATGTTGGTAATTCCATCCCGGCGCATTTGAATCACTTCCGCGCGGTGGCCGCAGAGCATTTGCAATAAATCAGACGAAACTTTTGAATATTCACCTTTAGCAAACAATTCTAATAATTTTTCGTGCATACCTTCAACATTCAACTCGTTCTGATCACGGGTCCAACTCAGCAACTCTCGCAAACTGCTCTGGAGTGCATCCCTTTGTTTTAATACGCAAAAGGTTAGGGCAGCATAAGCCTTGTCTGCATAAGAGAGGTGTCGTAATGAGTCATAGGCTTTGACCTCTTCGTTGACCTCTAGATCCACGAAGCCAGGTGTAAGGTTGTAAGATTTCTGAACCTCGGCGTAGCGCACCTCACACCACTCGCTTTTCTCAAAGTGTTGAATATCCTGAAGGGTTTTCAAGAAATTTTCTGGTGCCTTGGGCACTGCTGGTTCTTTGAGTTTTGTTTCTAAGCCAAAATCAAAGCTAAGTTGTGACTCACTCGCTTCATTATCCCGGCTTTCATCATTATATAAAAAACCACTGACACTGCCATCGATAATATCACCATCTAAGGTAGGGCACTGAACAATAGGGGCACAATTAACGTTAGAGCAATCAAAGTTGTCATTGGTATTTTCATAACCAGTAATTTGTTTTCGCAAATCACTAACCTGTCGAGACAATTTATCCAATTGCTCATAATTTCGGCGGGTGCGCTTGCCTTTTTTGTTGCGATGCCGGCGTGAGCGCTTCCTCTTCTTGGACCTGGCATCTGAAGAACTCGAGGAAGAGCTGCTGCTGGTACTCGAGCTGCTACTAATGGACGAGCTGAGAGCTCGTGCCCGCCGTCGCGAAGTATTCGAGGCCGCGTGCGGCAGCGGTGCGGATGCAGGACCCGCACCGTTTTCCTCACCCACTTGTTTTTCAGGAGTTGTTTTATTAGGGTTCATCCTAAAGAAAAACGTGATAAGAGTTTGCAGGGAAAATATTCCACGACCTTAAAGTTTTGCAAAAAAAATTACAAATACGTTATCACTTAAAATTCAAACAAAACTACCATATTATGAGAGGACAACCTGCATTCCTTGGAATGCTCAATTTTTAAATCGAACGGTAAAACCGTTAAACAAAGGTAAAAAATATTTGTTAAAAACTTACGTGTAGGTACTAGTTACACAATTATTCTTTTAAATATATTTTAACGGAAATTTCAAAAATGGTCTTATCAGTTCTTTGATACTGATAAATTACCACACTTTTAAATTTATAACCGTTATTTGTTATCACACTTTTCGAAAGTTGACTGTTCGCGGCGGAAAACAAGACGCCAATGACGAACGCCTCCGATCCGATCTCCGATGACTCGGGGGACCTGGTGGGGGTAGGGAGGTGCGAGCGAGATAGATGTAGCGGATATAGAAAGAGAGGCAAACATAAGCGGAAAACGAAGAGGGCCTATCTCAAACTAGTAAGCTTCAAATAACGGTCAAGAATTTAATGAAAAGTTTTACAGATTAATTATTAAATTCTAAGTTAATATTAAAACGCTTTAAACTTTGCCATTTGTGTGCTGGTTACATAATTTATATTTTAGCATTTAATGAGTGAATTTATGATTACCTATTGTCTAACCTGTTTCTCAAGGTTTTACCCGGGGAACGTATCACGTACCTTGATTAAATATAGTCTATGTAACCCGGGGATAGATTATCCACATAGCTGAAATAATATTTCAAATCAGTTTAGTATGGTATAGGCATATAAAAATGTTTGTTTCTTGGTACGTACAAATGCTTTCTCTCCACCACCCAAAGGTAGACTGGTAGAGAACGCCTAAGGCGTTAAGTCCGCCATTCTACATTATATCTATACTAATATTATAAAGCTGAAGAGTTTGTTTGTTTGTTTGAACGCGCTAATCTCAGGAACTACTGGTCCGATTTGAAAATTTCTTTCAGTGTTAGATAGCCCATTTATCGAGGAAGGCTATAGGCTACTTTTTATCCCGGTACAGGAAGTAGTTCCCACGGGATACGGGTGAAACCGCTGGCAGAAGCTAGTGCAAGATAAAATAAATAATTTCCTCTTCATAATATAAGTAAAGATGTGACAAAGTAAGCAATTAAAATATAAGTCAAAATGTGATAAAGTAGGCGTCATTGCAACCACAAGTTAGTCGTATTTACTTATTATTTTTTTGATACTAGAACTATCGGAATTACTTTATTAATCAATTTATTACCGTATACATACACAATTACACAGACAATAAAAGAAATTGGTTCATTCTAAGATATAATTAAGCTGTTTCTACAATGTACACACTATACATATATACAAACTTAAACTACTTATCTTTATACAAAACTAAAAATAAAATACTATATACAAAATATATATAAACATAAAACATAATATAAAAGAGCATCGATCAGGCGTCGAAGTATTCCTCCGCATCACTGTCCTCCGGAAACGTGCCCAGAAGACTGGCTGCATTGCCACGTTGAATGGCAATGCTAATTCTTTGTCCGAAGAATAAGCCAGCCCTCTGGTCACGCGAAGCGTCGACAAGCCTTTTCGCGATGTCCTTGTAAAGTAACCGCGAACTCGGGCCCCATGGTCCGAGCGTTTCGACCCCAAACGGCTCAAAAGTATAGTTCCCAATAAGGTTACTATACTTGCGCCGCTTGGTGGTCTCTGCAGAAGCAGCAGCCGCACCAGCATGACTTAGATAATAAAGTAAAATTTGAATTGAAAAAAAAAAAAATAAAAAAAAAATTAAGCTGTTTATTATGTTCTAAACATATATTATCATGTATTACTTCCTTTGTTTTTATGATAAACGGTTTGCCCTTAACTCGATTTGTTGTTATTTTGATACTCATGTTATTTTGCACGCAAGTTATTCGTACATTACGGTTAAGGAAACCAGATCGTCATTTCCTGAGCAAGTCATCGGTAAAACCTGAAATGTATTAATTATTGGGCGTTGTTCTAAGTAGCAGGGTTCAGTGCACTTTGTGAAAATTAATTGACTCTTATTTATCAGATTTTTTGTTATAAAATGCCAATTCTATTCTTATATTTTTAATGTATACAGGGTGTGTTGTTCACAATCACATTAAATCCTATCGCATATACTTTGTGATATTCTATGGCGAATTGTAAAAAAAATAACCTAATCCATACAGTGGTTTAACCACAGGAGTCATTTTTCGTTTTTATAATTTACAACATCATGTGTAAAGCAGAGATAAAGTTAGGAGTATCGAATGTTTTGATCAGTTGACAGCTGTCAGTTTTCAAGGGAGAAATTCAGTTGTTTGCAATGACTTTTATATGGTGTTCTAATTTCCGCACATGTCATTTTTATTCTATTTACTTTGTTTGAAAAATTAAAGAAAAATACGTAAAAATATTTTTATTTTTACGTTTTTTTCTTTGTGTTAATCGACATAAAGTAACCAGTATATTATCGCATTTCATTTAATGTGATTGTGAACGACACATCCGATATACTTGCAAATATCTCATACTGGTTTCCACCCCCAGTTTCATGCGTATTCTATGGGAAACCAACCCTACAACCTTGATGAATGTAGTGTATATTCGTCTCTTCTATCCTATTTCACCTCTGAGCCCTATTTCAAGTCAAATAGTTCAGCCATTTTAGTATAACTGCTTTGCAAACAGGCATAATCGCTATATGACATTAATTTAAAATATTAGGCTTAAAAATAAAGCAATATCCTTCAAATAACAATAATACTAGCTCAGTAGCAACTAATTGAAGCTGTTTAAAGAAAATTAGATCTCTTACGAGATAACAAGCGTGCTTACTTAATTAGAGTTTCCAAGGTTTCTGAATACATTGTGTTTATCAAGGCTCAGCGTTAATTATAACACGTCGAGTAGGCCTTTAATTAGTCATAATATTTGTGTGTTCTTTGTTGAAAAACTGGTGAATTTTTGAAGCTATTTATTGGTATAGCAGCGAATACCTTTTTATTATTTAGGTGTCAACATCATCAACCTTTTTATCATCACAATGCTGGGCACAGGCCCTTTCTCACACAGAGAAGGATAGAGCGTTAATCACCACGCTTGGCCAACGCGGATCGGTGATTTCAGACTTCTTTCCAGGTCTGCGGGATTGTTCGAAAGAGTTACCGCGGCCCTGGTACATTAAAGGCCTACGACAGAACACGACGGTTTTTAGTCAGTAAGAGTCTGACACTCCCTCACCGCTGCTAACCCATAGCGGGAGGGGTCATTTGATGATTTTGGACGTCGTTAAAGAGTGAAAAGTTTCACGACAAATAGTTAATCTATATAAATAATCTTATATATAAAAATGAATTGCTGTTCGTTAGTCTCATTAAAACTCGAGAATGGCTGAACCGATTTGGCTTATTTTGATTTTAAAATGTTTGTAAAGGTCCAGGGAAGGTTTAAACGATACGAAGTTTGTTGGGTCAGCTAGTTTTAAATAAAAATTTCGAACGTAGAACATAAATATCCACATCATAGCCAATTGTACCCTGCATTTAAAACGCTAAGAAATGTCTCAGCCTACATAAATAAAATAAGTAAAGAGACTTTTATACTAAAGTTAATTAGAAAGCCAAGGTCCACTTAATCCAGAAGATAATTACTTAACTTTATAGTTTCTTAGAGTCGTGAATGATGTAATTGCAGAACACTATTAGCATTTAAAGTGCTCCAATAAAAGTTTGTTATAAGAGTGAGATACTTTTTTTGCAACTTCTGTACTGATTTGCATTTTAGACGTCTTTATTGCAAATAGGCTTCTTGTTGTTCTAGCAGATTTTGTTGTAGTAACTAGAATTATAATGGAAAGTTGATTTATGCCAGAGATCATAATTTTAATTATTTTATGCAGATAGTACCAGTTGTTTCCAATTATTTCAGAGGGACTCCTCTTTGTACCCGGATAAAATATAGCCTACGTTACTTGCTAGCATTTTCAAACCGATTCAGTAGTTTTGGAGCCTTCAAGCAACAAACAAGCAAAACATGTTCCCGCTTTATTACATTAGTATAGACAACTTAGACGCAAATAAGGAATTACTTCATATATTCCTATAAAATGATTTAAATGTCCAAGAAAGCAAAAATAAACAGAAAATTACTTAACAAATTCACGTTTAATACATAATGTAATTTCTTATTAAAGAGAAAAGGAATTGAACCTTACGCTTCCTATTAATATGCTAATAACTTCACCGTTTAACACCGATTTCAATAGTCTAGAATATGAATTACACCTAAAGACAAATAAATCAACCCAGACTACCGTCAGTTAGTTAAACCTTCGTGTAAGCCTCTTACACTTGCGTTCAAAATAAGTGACTCAATATCTCAATTTGCAAATTCTATTTGACAGTTAAAATGTAATTGTGAGATTGGGAATCAACCAAGCAATCTATTTCGGTACACTTTTGTTTCAAAATATTTGGGCATTCTTTGTTTTAGTTGATTTCAAGGAGGTTCCTAATCTGAGGGCACGGCAGTGCCCCAGCCAAGACTCGAGCAAAGTGGGCACGGCCGTACCATCTTTTCTCGAAGCGTTTCGCGGCTATTTCAGCCCTCTGTATCTTCCATATGAACAAAGCTAGGAGTTTAAGTTTTCGATGACCAAGAGTAAGTATTAGAACAAGCTCAGTCTCAAAATTACAAGACATTTGAATAAATAGTTTACGAGTTATGAGCGATCAAAGTTACACCATTTTGTCACTGACTCACTCACTGACCGATCATCAAAAGTCTAAGGTACTTCTAGCAAACTTAGAACCTTCAAATTTGGCACCAAGATAGGTTATTAGCTACATATAAAGGGAAAATTATAAAAACGTTAAAACTTAATAAAAAAATAGGTAACAAATTTATATTTGCGGTTTTTCAAGAACATTGTGTATGAATTTTGACTGCATTGGTAACTTTGTTATTTATTTATGTACAAAATGTTACTATTTGTTTTATTGTTACGAAGTGTGGTGTATTCTTATTATGTACTAGCCGTTTTCACGCGGTTTCACCCGCATCCCGTGGTAACTACTGCCCGCACCGGGATAAAATATAGCCTATGTTACTCGTGGATAATGTAGCTTTCGAATGGTGAAAGAATTTTTAAAAACGGTCCAGTAGTTTTTGAGCCTATTCATAACAACCAAACAAACAAACAAAGTTTTCCTCTTTATAATATTAGTATAGATTAAATATACATACGTATGAATAAAAAAGCTAGGTTAAAATTATAAATTAAAAAAAACCCCCGACCCAAAAAAAGTACGCAATTATTATGACAAAAGGTTAAAAACGCTAAACCCTATAAAAAGCAGAAAATAACTTTTAACACTTCGTAAGTACCAACTAAAGCATGTCAGACTAAACTAAATTTTGACGTGTCGGGGGACCGCTCTAATTATCTAATTAAGATTCGTGTTCTTTTTATATACAAATGTTGTAATTAGGTAGGTACCTATCATTTGATTTATGTAAGTATTTTTGAAGGTAAAACGCGGTCCCCCGACACGTCAAAATTTAGTTTAGTCTGACATGCTTTAGTTGGTACTTACGAAGTGTTAAAAGTTATTTTCATGGGTCGCTATAGGCGATCTCGGCCAAAGGAAGCTGTTTAATAATCCTCATGACAAAAACTGGCTGTGGGAGAATTGCACAGATTGAGAAACAATAAAGATTAACCTTTGGTCATTCTAGATTTTCAGCAAAAATATAAATCGGTTTATCCGTTTCATTCCGGCATTCCAGGGTTTCATCCGCCACATCCCATTTCCAGCATCAGGTTCTCGTCAATTAGAAACATGAAGAGAACTCGTCAAGACAAATTCAACGAGCCCAAACTCGATGGGTTTACTAAAAGGCAGTTCAGGGTTACGTCTCCTATCTTCGTGCCCTTACAGCAGACCAGCTCAGTGGTTCCAGAAGACATTAGTGTTTCAAATTTCAGATCCCACATATGCTTGCAAGTAAACCAAACGTGTAACATTCCTATCACACCTTACAAACGAGCTGATGACCTTGAAGACCTGAACCGATTTCCACCAAACATAGCTAAGAACACTCCCGAATGACATTCCTTTCAAACAAAAAAAACCGCATTACAATCGGATCATCCGTTTGGGAGCTACGATGCCACATACACCCACACACACACACACACACACACACACACACACACACACACACGTCAAACTTATAACACCCCGTCGTTTTTGCGTCGGGGGTTAATGAAATGAATAATGATAGAATCTTTCAAATTAATGCAGTGCGATAAATACTGCATGCTCGCTCGATAGATGGCGTTGTCCTGGTCTAAATCGCGCTATGGTTTCGTTACATAGCTTAGTATAGGTAGTACTTAAAAAAAAAATTCATGTGATAGCGCCATCTACCTCTGAAATAAATCTCTTTTATTCTAAAAGATATTCGATTAAAAAAATCGTCAATTTCGAAATTGTTTAGTTTATTTTAAAAAAATGTTGTTTACGTGCTACTTTAGGTCTACATATTTAGTTTGTTATATATTTAGTTAGTTGCATGTAAGTTAATTTAATTTGTTTTATACTTAGAGAAGAAAGAGACCTACAAAAAATAAATTAGATCCCACCAAAAACATTAAATGTAAAAAAAAGCCAATCCTCTACGCAATTCCTCCACCGTAAAAAGTTTTGAGATCGCATAGAAGCCAAGTCCTGTTCAACTTTATTTGTAATAATAAATCAATATTTTGTGACTATATCAATAGTTTTGTTCACATTACAATAATATTGTCTTGGCCATGAGCACAAGTTAAAAGTCGCTCCTTAAAATAATGTGTAAATACCATTGAATTGATAAATTCTATATGGACATGATTTTACGATTGGACTTATTATGGACTGATTGGAATTTGAGATCGCCATGGACTAAACATGCGCCATAGTACATGTGCAGTTCATTGATGTTGGATAATACTGACTGTCGGTCATTTAGTAACAATTGAATAAACTAAAAGTATTTAATTCTGTGATATTAAACTTCATGTTTGACTTTCACCTCTCCAAGATATCCTGTATTATATTTGTAGTTTATTGTGCTCATGGCCAAGTCAATATTATTGTAAAGTGAACGAAGCTATTGATATAGTCACAAAATATTGATTTATTATTATTACAAATAAAGTAGAACAGGACTTGGCTTCTATGCGATCTCAAAACTTTTTACGGTGGAGGAATTGCGTAGAGGATTGGCTTTTTTTTACATTTAATGTTTTTGGTGGGATTTAATAGTGACATTCACGCTCATTAGACATTCATCAAGTAGGTTTTTGGTACGTAACTATAAAAACTATTTTATAGCTCTATTATATTATTCTATTAAAATTGTAAATCAACATGCATGTACCTACTTGGTTTATTATCCTTTATTTAAATAATAATGTGAGCTGTTGTGAACAATATGAAATAGACAACAGCTAGCAGCTTTATTAAAACTGTTTTTATGACTCAATTTATTAAGTGGGTAAAACCTCTATGTTAAAAACTAAGTTGTTTTTTAGACAAATAGAATAAATACTCACTGTTATGTATTTTTATTGAGCTCTGCAAAAAATGTGACTAAACTAACTGACCTACTTATTCTGCACTGCAGTGTACAGAGTAAGCAGGACAGTGTTGACACCAAGTTAATCCACAGTTGCCGCGCAATATATTTCTTTGGACCAACTTTAATATTTGGTCCTTCACTGCTGATCCCAACGCTATGCAAACCCCGAATTTAATAACTGTATGTTTGCTCAAAGATTTTTGCACGAAATCGCTATTTTATTGGTACCATTGGAGCTGTGTCAATATGCATGAAAAGGCTATGCTTGGGATACAAATGTATGTGTACACAAGAGTTGACTCCAATGATGGTTTGGAGTCCTAGTTAGGTTAAGATTGTGGGTTCGATTCTTGGGTGAGATACTGTGTGCCATGTGGCTCATGTCAGAACATTGCTTAGGACATTATCAAACAATCAAATCTTTACATTAAAAGCAAAGGCGCATTTGTTGCGACAATGTCATCCAATGGTCTGGACATTCTAATTGAGACGGATAGTAACTTCTAATGACATCAAGACACAAACCCACAAATTACCCCTAACCATCCAAAAAACAAAGATTTTACCTCAGCAATGTAAAATCACTTGAAAGCCAAAGGTCAGCTCATGTCGTATCGTGAACCCCCTCACGTAGGTACCAGCAATGTTCCCCAAATGTGTATCGATTACCATACGCTGCGCTCTGAATTTTAAAGGGACTCCAAACATTGTGTTTCGTGTATGCTTTTTGCTAGTAATGTATTGTGGGATGGTAGGGGTTGTAGGGGTCCTTAGTTTTAGCGAGATTTTTGTAATTCGTGTCGATTACAAAACTGTTAGAAAATGTTTGGAATTTATACTGTAGGTTGTCCTTGGGGCATGTAAAGTATTAATAATGGATGGGATATTAATGTTGATAGACAGACGACCTTGTAGAACTTTAGTCAAACTGTCATCTCAGGACAAGAGTTCCTTTAGGCAATTTTAATTTAGACTGGCAAATGGAAATTGGATTGTTGTTTAGCAAGTTTTGGGTTTACCAAAAACTGACGTACTGAAGAACGTAAACTAGATACAAATTGATGCAACTTTACTTAAGGAAGTGATAAGATCTACACAAAGGACATAATTTAAAACAGTTCTAAGCTAACCTATCCTGACAGTAACATATAAAGCGACCAGACGTCCAGCGGAGAAACAGCGGGGCTTCATACATCTCCATCGGAAAACTGTCAGGCTAAGTGTTGCTATATTTCAATTGTCAGGAAACTCGAATTGCCTTAAATTGGAAATTGTGTAGTGTAGTTTAAATTAGGACAAGTCTGAAGAACAGAGAAGGTTGCAAGAGTACACTACAAGTTTTTAGTCGACCGATAGTTGGTTTGGGGCTCATGAATCAGTATGAGGATGAATGGAAGTACACACGTAACAATGATCCAGGTTTTGTACGATAACAGACCGACAAATATTTTTAACAACCACCGGGCCAACAGTCGGCCGACTCTTTAGTTTGCTAGTTTACTTAATACAAGCTACTCAAAAGGTTTTTGTTTCAATTATTATTTCAAAAATATTTTTCTCTTCAGTTGTAAAATGTCTTTGTTTGTTAACTTTGAGTATAAGATTCGTCGTCAAAACACAGTGTCAAAGCACAGATAAATGCTTGTTGACGATAACATAAACACTTCTACCGTTCGCCGCACAATTTAGAAATATGCAAATCGCCTGCAAATCCCTTACGGCAAAGATTAAGGATAAAAATATGATGATTTGATAAAGTATTGTGCCTAAAGGCTCTTCTAAAGGTACTTTTTATTTGACTAGTCACGTTCAATCTCGATTATAATTTTGCATATTAAAAACTTAACGATTTAGGATTTTTCAAGTGAATAGATATCTTTGCTGTACAAATACAGCAAAGATATCTCTCTATTCACTTGTTACATACGTACACATTCACCGTTAGTCACTCATTAACTTTAACTTACTCATCATACTGGGTCATGAATAAAATCAATGAATAACAGAACTCTCCAAACTCGATATTTAGAAGCAGCAACATCACTAAGTTTCTAATCAAGTAGGCATATTACGTACGTAGTTGAAACGGCCTTTTCGCTACTTAATCTCTGCCCCCTACTGAGGGTTTTAATTAATATTTCTACACAGTATCCGCACTGAGTGAATTAATTCCTAGTACCCTAGAACCCACAGCGAAATATGCTAATCTAGCTATGATTACGTGTAGGACTTATAATGGACAGATTTCAATACCTTTACATACCTAGCAGGGTAAGTACCTGGTTCAAGTTTGGTATTACAAAGTCGATCACTTGTCCTAATGGTTTAAGGTAATTTTACCCTGATGTTACTGAGTTCTATCACACTTCTAGAACTCGAGCCTTAAAAATTATTTTATAATCTACCTGTGTATTATTTTTATGTATTCAGTATTATCCAATGTGTGTTTACCTTTTTCTTGTGAACCTATAATTTCACATCCCCGCAAAGTGTTTATGATGTAGATTACATTTTTTGTAAACGAACATCAAAAAGCGAGCATCGAGTAATTTTACAGCAAATTACAAGACTGAGGCGTGAAATTGATGCAGAAAATACTTAAACGTCTTCATCCATATTTAATATCAAATATTAAAAAGCAAAGCCCGCTTTATAACGACCCGTGATGACTGCCCGGCAAACTAAGAAGTATTTACTATAAAATATTCATGAAAACATAAATTTCAAGTGAGCACCATTGCAAATATCTCTTAATGACATCCCGAAGACCCGACTTACTATAAATACATTTTTTTGAAACCGCAAGCGAAAACTTACTTTTATTAAACCTTAGCCAAACAAAATAAGGACCAGAATTGTTTATCATTAGTTGGTGTAACAGCAAAACATTTGGCACCTTTTTACAAACTAATTTGCGGATAAGGAAATTTTGGTAAGGTTAAATTGAGACTTATTGCTATTGGAATAAAGATTGTTGCTAATGAATTCTAGTGTGGCGTGTGTATCGACAATGTTGTTAAAAGCTTATGAATAGGCAATAAGTTGTCTTCAGGCGCCTACCTCTGTGCACTGGTTAATGACAGTTGTATAGGCAAGTTATGTAGATTAATGCCAATTTTGTGGTACAGTTAAGGAGTTATGTATATCATGTAATGGACTATTTTAGTATGTAATGCTGATCGGGATTTGATTGTAGGAAAATTAATGAACTTACTTTTGCATAGTAAAGTATTTGTGTTAATAAATATGTCTGTGTTAGATAAATGGTTAGATAAGTGAAAACATGGTGTATATCAATCAGTTGGGTTTTATCTCACGCAAGTTAGTTCTCAAGTGGAATAATGGATTGATCTTGTTCTGGCGATTGGTTAACTAGGCGGCACTGGATTTACATAATCTTCTTTGTACCGTTTTATGTATCACTTCTAATGGTACTATTTCCTGCATCCAATATAAATGCTATTTTCTATCTGCCAATATTAGGTACGTAGGTTTTTTTACATTCATTAAATTATACTACAACGCAATAAAATGATTTAATTCAGTTCCAAGAATCCTAATGCCGTAGGTAACAAAAATGATCAAAATGATCAGCTATAAACATACGTTTATAGCTCATAAAATAAAATTTTATACTTAGATAAATGTACGTATAATGAAGATTACTCGCAAAAAATCCTATAAAATCGCCATTTTTATGCAAACTATTACATTAGGTATTCTAAGATTATTGAAGTTATGAAACAAAAGCCATGCAACAAAGACATACTTACCTCTAAAATAGACTAGAAGATCATAAATTAGAACAAGTGAGCGTAGATGGGAAATCTGTAGGACGGCACATTTGACGTCTCAGCCCATTGCTTGCAAGCATCGGCCGAACGTCTCAATTCACTTTGAAATGGAATAGACATTTGCATCCTAGAGCGTTAGAAAATAAGATAGTTTTGTGTTTCAGGATTTTATTTTTAAATCCATGTTCGGACAAGTCTTAGTGCATGTACTTATATAAGTTTGGGATTACAAGACAATACTTCACTCTTTTGTAAATAGGCATAACTTTAAATGGGAATAATTTTGACTGCAATCTACTATTTGATTAAAAATATACATAGTTATATTTTAATATTCAATATCAGGTAATTTTAAACATTCAACTAATAATCAAGTTTTATAAATAAATCTTACTCCTAAACTGAACAATTCAGCCAGATTTAATATTATCTTTGTAGATATTAAAGTTGATACTTGAATAGCCGTTTTAATTTCGTCGTCCTCTGTAATTTATGGTGGAATAGAGCTTACAATACTGTCGGGTACTAGCCTTCTAACTCTAGAGGATTTATGACTGATATTAATTGAAAAGATTGAGGGAATTTTCTATTTTGATCCTTTCATTTGGCATTTGGTCAATAGAAGCTAAGGATCTTGTTGGACCTTAAAAAACGGATTAAGAAGGGTAATAAGTAGGTGCGCTTAGGTACATTTCATGAAAAGCGATATTTAAATTGAGGATAACTACCTAAGTTATTCTCAATGTTGGTATTTTGTGGAGTTTTTTTCGTTATCATTAGATGTATTTACAGTCATCCATTTAACGAGAGGTGTAGTCTTACTTATGTATTATCGAAACACTAAGCGGTTTGTGAAGATCAAAATAACAATTACAGCTACTCTAAAATTCAAATCAAAGAGTTTCCAAACTACTCTAAAATGACACAAATCAATCACCGCATCTATTATTCCAGGTCCAATTACATAAATCACAAAGTAAGGTTCCTAGCTTTACATATATTGAGTGGAGGGAGCGAATTAATATGCTGGCTGTAATTGATGACAATTAGTGAGACGACGTGAACGGCCATACGGTGATTGTACGGTGAATGTGTGATTTCCACTGTATAGAATTAGATAGGAGATACCATGTCTGGTTCGTGTTGATTGTCTGTATCTGTGTTTTGTTTGGCTGATTGGTTTTAGTTTTTCGATTGGTGTTAAGGATTGACTTGAGCTTTGTTGATTTTTGTTTGTGTATCATCTAAATTTTTTTTTTGCTTCATGTCTGTTGCTTTTGTTTTCTGTGCAGGCACCTATAAACGTATATTTTTTTTGGGCTTCTGTCGATATTCTCTGCTTTCGAATACTATAGTAAAGATTGCTTGCGCGATTTAGTTATTAAATCTAATTTTATTTTATTTTTATTTTATTATAATCGAAAAACATACAGTATTAACAACTAACAAAAACAACAAATTATGCAACTATTAACTAATTACATGTTTTCGCATTTAGTAATTTATGAAGAGCATGCTTGAGAGAGAAAAGTAAAAACAAAACGAAATATTAATAGGAATGTAAAAAAAAATAACTAATAACTGGGATAAGAAAGAAAAAGGTCTTAAAAAAGAAAGGAAGAGGTCTTAAAGTTCAGATGTATTATATTCAAACAAACAATGTAATTGGAAAATAGAAAATACTGGTGTTCAATATATCTAGCAACCGAAAAACCCAGAATTCGGAAACAAGCACGATCCCAAGACAGACAGTTCCATGTTTAATCAAATATTCTCGGGTTTGGGGATACCAAATAACATGCAAGTGCTGACCGACGAGACCGCCGAAATATATTAAACGCAGGGGTGGAACAATTGTGACAAATTGTGGCGCGTGTCATGTCGTTTGTGGAAAAATGTGACGAACACAAAGGGAAAGGCCGTCAGAATGCTGTATGTGACGATCCGATGGTACTCCCGATAAAATATGTTTTTTTTTCATCCTCCGAGCCTTTTTCCCAATCCTGTTGGGGTCGGCTTCCAGTCTAACCGGATTCAGCTGAGTACCAGTGCTTTACAAGAAGCGACTGCCTATCTGACCTCCTCAACCCAGTTCCCCGGGCAACCCGATACCCCTTGGTTAGACTGGTGTCAGACTTACTGGCTTCTGACTACCCGTAACGACTGTCAAGGATGTTCAATGACAGCCGATAAAATATGTGGCTATTGAATATTTTTTGGGAACTGGTCTATTTATTTTGATTTTTTTATGGATAAGATTATTAATTTGAATAATAATAGCCCATATTTATGTTATCCAAGTCCTGGGTATAGTTTAAATATAATAAAATTTAAACCTTTTCTTTCACATAATTGTAATAAATGAACAACTTAATTTGCCAGCAAAAACAAAACAATGAGGCGCCTATAATATGGATGAAAACAAGAGCACAATAAACAGATATGAATTTTTCATAACCCCACGCATAATTCAAGAGCCTAAACACACAGAACTATTATTAACCAAATAATAAATATTCATAAGTGTTTATCGGCATCAAAATCTTACTTGTCATTTTCATCTGATATTAATTCATCTACTGAACTGGGAAAAATCTGATAAACCTTCTAAGCAGCAGTCAAGGAAATTTGAACTTTGTGGTGGTGATGGAGGGTGTTATTTTGGTTGATGATGAAGGGATTTTCGAGGGCAATAAGTGTGCGATCAAATTGAGATACGAGCCAACACGTGCAGGTTATTGGCACACAAGTGTTTGGACAAACTACGATATTGCTTATTTGTGCGGAAAATCTTTAAGGTCGGGGTGATATTGGGCTAAAGCACGGTTATGGTCCTGGTGACCGAGCAGAAACTTATTGATTCCGATTTTTGATTGGTCCTTTGAGACTCGGTCTTGTACACGGGAAAGTATTGTTTTATTATCTGTGTTAGTAAAGAGGTTTGCTCCAGTGGTGAGTTATTGCTTCTGATCAAGTACCTAGCAAACTTATATTTGTGAAATTAAAGTTTAAGATTTTAAACGAATGCCATCATTCACTAAATATATGACTCTAGCATTAACATCAACAAGTAATATAAACTGGACAATAACTATTATATACTATATCTGACAATATTATTTAAAGTATGTATTATTACGATTGAGAATACTAAGACTTCTTAAGACAAACCCATACATGCCTTAGATGCCAAGAACTGCCCAAAAGCCCTTATCATTACTCTCTATAACATTAAACGTCTGCCAACTTCCAGTGATTAAACACAGAAGCTATGAGGAAAAAGTTGTTCAATAAAAAGTAATAAGCCATGAAAAATGACATCGTTCGCCGTTAGCAAGTCATCATATTGGACATCCATTTATCAATATTGAGAGTGATGGATATATTGATTTTGTTGGCTAACTCTGCTTTGTTGCTTTGAGCTAGGGTGTCTGGGTTTAAAGTTTGTTCTTAATACTTTTTGCCCTCGCCATGATAGTATATGAAGGTGTGAATATAATAGTAATAATTAATGACAAGAATAATGATTCAAAGTCAAAGTCAAAGTCAAATCATTTATTTCATTTAGGCCTTTACAAGCACTTATGAACGTCAAAATTATAACTAAGTTTGATTCTAGTTGCCCATTCCAAAAGTAGCTTCCTATGGAGAAGAACGGGCAAGAAACTCCATGGTTACTCTTTTTAAAAATAATATGGTATTACAGTTTGTATGTATTGATACATACAGTAACAGCATGCGAAGATCATGTAGAATCGCAAAGACAAATGAGGATAAAATGACAATTAAAATGCTACATGGTGTTCACATTTACAAATTGGTTTATATTTTGGTACAAAGTTACAAACAAATAATCAAAAGATGAATACAATTTTACTTGCTGGTGTAATTTTAATTTGTTAATTAATTAGAAATTGTCAGTATGTCCTATGGAGCAGGACCAGCATGTTTCCAAGCATTTTTATCTTGAATGTAATCTTCTAATTTATAATATGCTTGCTTACAAAGTGTGGCTTTTATATGAGTTTTAAACCGCATGTCATTCAGTTCCAGAATGTTGTCTGGTATTTTATTATAACATTTGACACAATATTCCATGAAAGATGTATGTACTTTAGATAATCTAAACTGCGGGATAGCTATTTTATTTTTATTTCTAGTGTTATAATTATGTCTATCACATATTTTATCAAAGAAATGTAGGTTTTTCCTTACATACATGATATTTTCATAAATAAATTGGCAAGGTACGGTCATGATATTAATTTTTTTAAACAGTTCCCTAAGAGATTCACGACCACGTAAGTTGTACATAGCTCTGACAGCTCGCTTTTGTATGATAAATATGCATTAAATGTCAGCAGCTCGTCCCCACAGCAGAATGCCGTACGACATGATGCTGTGGAAGTAACTAAAATATACCAGTCTAGCTGTTTCTACGTCCGCTAGCTGCCTTACCTTTCTAATAGCATAGGCGGCCGAGCTAAGACGACCCGCAAGAGATGTAATGTGGGGTCCCCACTGTAGTTTTTTGTCAAGAGTGATTCCCAGGAAAACTGTTTGATTTATAAATTCTAGTTTTTCACTATTAAGTATAATGTCACATTCACTACTTTTTACATTTGGCAATGAAAATCGAATGCATTTTGTTTTTTTTTCATTAAGAGCCAAGTTATTTGCGTTGAACCAATTTTGAACCTGGAGAATAGAATTGTTTACGTCGTCTAAGGTACGTCTACGTCGATCAATATTAAAAATAAGAGAAGTGTCATCGGCAAACAACACCATTTTAGGTTGATTATCAAATAAGTAGGGCAAATCATTTATGTAAACTAAAAAGAGGAACGGACCTAATATAGAACCTTGTGGTACGCCCATTGCCATCACTGAACCTCGTGAATTTACGCCGTTGACTTGAACTTTAAGTTGCCGACCATTTAGATATGATTTTAACAGCTGGAGAGAAGTATCTTTTATTCCGTAATGCTCTAGCTTTCGCAAAAGTTTTTCGTGATTTACACAGTCAAACGCTTTTGAGAGATCGCAGAAGATACCAATAGAGTCTTCAGCTTCCTCCCAAGCCTTAAAGATGTGCTTGATCAAAGTTACACCAGCATCGGTTGTACAGCGACCTTTAGTGAAACCGTATTGTTCTTTGTGAAAGATGGAGTTTTTATTGAAATGGCGCAACATCTGTTCAAGCATCAACTTTTCAAATACCTTGCTGAGAACCGGTAAGACAGAAACGGGTCTATAGTTATTCGATTCCTTACTATTTCCCGATTTAAATAAAGGAACTACTTTGCTGTGTTTCATTAAGTCAGGAAACACGCCTTGGTCTACGCTAACATTAAATATGTAAGTTAAATAAGGTGCAATTGTTACAATAATTGACCTACATACCTTGACAGACATACCCCAAAGATCTTCTGTTGATTTTATTTTAAGATCTTTAAAGGCTTTAATAATAGCCTCGGGGCTGGTATGTTGAAATTTAAATACTAAAGAGCATGGTTTAACATGTTTTTTGAGTAGATCGATAGACACGGGGGTGGAAGAATTTAGTGCTTTTGTCGTCTCGAAAGGTATTTTAGTGAAGAATGCTTCAAACTCTTGAGCTACTTCAAGGTTACCGCTAATGGGACCTTTATCAGTTTCTAGACTTAAATCAGTTTTTCGAACTTTTCGTCTCCCTGTTTCGTTGTTAATTATTGTCCAAGTAGTTTTTATTTTATCATCTGCATATTTTATTTTATTTCTAATATGAATGGATTTTGCCTGTTTACAAACGATTTTAAATATTTTTGAATATTTTGAGACGTGGTCACGGAAACTTGGATCGGCGTTATAAGGCTTTAAACCATAAAGTTCAAACAGCTTTTCTCTACTTTTACGAATACCCGGAGTTGCCCAGTCACTAAATAAGAACTTAGATTTAATAATTTTAGTTTTGACTGGAAAAGCTAAGTTGAATTCGTCGTTTAATACAGAGAAGAAATCGGCATAAATATCACTTGGATTTTTAAGATAAAAGCTATGTGCACACAGTTTATCACCTAGAGTTTGATTGAATTTATCGTTTTTTTTTTAAGTATATTCCCTAAATTTTATTTGTGTTTTCTCTGGTGGATTGTTTTAATCGAGTCTCTGCTAGATCCAATTCTGATGGCAAAACAGGGTATTGTACATATTTAGCAAGTATACTGTTTCTCATCAAAGTCAAATGTCTGTGCATGGAAAGTATGTCAAAGGATATATTTAAATGACTTTCCCATTCAAGAGGTCACTAACATCACATACACCCACCGCATGATATTTTTAAAAAACACAATATGCCAAAAAATAACCGTTTCAAAGAGCGTCTTTCAACAAACATTGAGAAACAAAAGAGCGTTCAAAGCGACAGTGGACCGTTTGAAATCATTTTTCACTTCATTACCGTTTTAGTTTGCGCGTGACGTTTTCATAATGTACTGTGACTGGCAATGACGTGGATCTGAGTCATTTTCTCGCGAATAGATTGAAGTGTCTTCTTTTATTTATGCCGTCCTGGTATTCTTGGAATGGGTACTTTATGGAATTTATAAAAGTACGTTGAATAGCAGCTGTTACACACGTCCTAAGGACACTACGATTTCTCAACCCGTATAAAATTCGACTGGCCCCAAGGTCTATATATTCATACCTAAGTAAATTGGTAATCAATCAGACGATAGACGATATTTTTTACAAAGATAGATTACACCTGAGTACGAGTAACCATCATCCTCCGAGCCTTTTTCCCAACCATGTTGGGGTCGGCTTCCAGTCTAACCGGATTCAGCTGAGTACCAGTGCTTTACAAGAAGCGACTGCCTATCTGACCTCCTCAACCCAGTTACCCGGGCAACCCGATACCCCTTGGTTAGACTGGTGTCAGACTTACTGGCTTCTGACTACCCGTAACGACTACCAAGGATGTTCAATGACAGCAGGACCTACAGTTTAACGTGCCATCCGAAACACAGTCAATGGTGTCTAAGATATACTTAAAAAGTACATACAAACTTAGAAAAGTTGCATTGGTACTTGCCTGACCTGGGATCGAACTCGTGCCCTCATACTTGAGAGGTTGGTCCTTTACCCACTAGGCCACCACGACTTTTTACCTGAGTACGAGTAACCAAAAGGGTTTTTATACGAGTAAAACCGGGACAACATGCTGTCGAGAACAAACATTTTCAACTCAAAGACGTTTCTATACATTTTTTCCGTCCTCAAATTAGGACGCGACCACTCACAGTTTTGTTCAAGAAGGACACTCCATTCAAGTAACCCCTTTTGATGTAGACTACTTCAAGTAATGTCAGATACAGTCCTAATGCGATCTGCGGTTTTATCCCTGACCGTAACGTACTAAGAAAAGTCTTTCTCGTTTTTTTAGGCCACTCTCAGTAGGTTATTCGGAGAACCACTTATATTGAAGAGGTTGTGTGCGTCACGCCTGAATTCTCTTAGGCTTTCTTATTAAGATATTAGGTCCACTATAGAAGGCTATTATTTTTGGGGCACTTGATTGTAGTGTACCTAACTTGATTTACTTTGAGACATGTTGCTCCAAAACATTGCTAACACAAAAAAGGTAATTTCTTCACAAAAGCTTTTTTCTTTTTATAATACAAAAGTTAAAATATAACATGCACAACGAAAAGAATTCTGAACAATGACAATATTCTTCACAATCCTTATATCCTAATAATTTGAAAAGCCAATTCCGCGACCTTCCCGAAACTCGTTTCATCCATAAAATTGAGTTAGCCAGCCGCTTAATGTATTTGGCAAACATCTCTTATGTACGTACATACATACCTACATTTTATACGTATGGTGAATAACCTTGCGTGAAATTCTCCAAAGAAAAATACTTGGAGAATGATTCGCAATTTTGTATCCTCCAGAAATGAAATGGCTTATTAGAAACGGCATGATATTTAATTTTATCGGAATTTCAATTTGGGAACGTGGTTTCTGTTTATCGGTTTTTGCGTGTGTGTACGATTCGATTTTGTTTACGATTATCGATAAGTATGTTTATGGAAAGGTTACATATTTTTTTTTAATGTCCAGTATGTTTTATAACGATTTGAGTATTTTGAGTTTTTTTAGATCAAGACATTCAGTCATTTCATTGAATTATTTAGAAAACCAAAATTTTGTATACTTAAATCAAAATAGAATATAAGCAATTAGGTAAATAGTATAACATATACAAGTCAGCTATAATTAATTAATTACTAAAAACTTCGTAATATCAGCGTAACGAGTTCCTCGATCTCACTTAGAATATTTTTACACTGTTGTTCAATTAAGCTATTTTTAGATTACATATGAAGTTATTTTAAAAACAGAAATGTTACCGTCGGAGCCTTCAGAATGAAATTGATAATAATCTTTCACGCTACCGCTTCCACGCCTTCACATTTTCAGCGAATAAAAACATTGAATAAAATGATATTACGATAAGCAAAATATCACACATTCGCGCAACTTTGAATTCTGTTCGCAACGGGAAAATATCCACAGAAAGGTAAATTAAATGAATTGAAGAGAAAATTCCATTTGTACCATCGAAAATACATGTTTATCAAAAATGAATATAAATCTTCTCTCTCATTACGATATTCATTTAGTATCGAATCAGTTTTGCTCGCATCACAATTCAATCGGATATCACTTAATCGAATCACTAATTAGCATTTTACTCTTACAAACAACCGGGATCAACCTTGGAGCGGTCAACTATCCGGAGCCGCCATGAACACAAATGTCTTTGCGAAATATTTGCTTATCTAAGCGCGAGGGCCGAGGCTCAGGGCACGCCACCATCGTGGCGGTAAGTCCCCTCTTTGAGGAGTGGCTTGGGAGGAGTCACGGCGCCCTCACGTACCGCATGACGCAGGTCCTCACCGGACACGGTTGCTTCGGGAGGTACCTGCACCGCATCGGTCGTGAGGAGGCGCCCGGGTGTCACCATTGTGCGGACAGCCCCGAGGACACGGTGGACCACACAGTCCAGGTGTGCCCCGCATGGGAGGGGCACCGCCGGGTCCTCGTCGAGGCTTTGGGCGGCGGCGACCTCTCGCGTCCGGCCTTGGTTCAGGCCATGGTCCGGGGCGAGAGGGAATGGGATGCCGTCGCCTCCTTCTGCGAAGCGGTCATGCTCGAGAAGGAGGAGGCGGAACGCCAGAGAGTTCGCACCTCTCATCCCGGCCGCCGCGCTGGACCAGGTAGACACCATGGGCGCCGGGTGTCGCGAGATGACTCCCGGCCACCGTAGGCGTGGGTCTGTGGGCGGTGAGTTCGGGTGGCTCATCGTCCCTCTGTCTTTCTAGACGACAGACCCGTGTCGACGGCGCGCGTTGTTCCACGCGCTCCTCAAAGAGATGTCAGCAACCCCAGCGGGGCCCAGCAGGGCCAAGGCCTGCCGGGGCTGCGGGTTGTTCGAAAGAGATACCGCGGCCCTGGTACATAAAAGGCCTATGACGGAACACGACGATTTTAGTCAGTAAGAGTCTGACACTCCCTCACCGCTGCTAACCCACAGCGGGAGGGGTCATTTGATGATTTTACGTCGCTAAAAAAAAAAAAAAAAAAAAAAAAAGGGCCGAGGCTATGCTGATATTTCACTTATTCATTTTTAATCACATCGTTACAGGCGTACGTAACGTTGCAGAAGAACGACAAAAGTATCAAACAAACGCACAAAGTTGATGCATAGATTAACAGTCGAGTATTATCAGCTGTCTCGTATCTTCAGTAGAAAGGCCGTACCTTCCCTTGGCGTCTCCAATTGGTTGACTGCTCTAAGGGATCAACTGATTAACAATGAACAATTTCATAAATGGACTATTTGCGAAACGTCTGTGTTTAACGTTTTACGGTAACTTGATAATGGAATGTTATGATATTTGCAAGGTTCTGTACTGGAACTGTAGTAATGGGTTTATTTGATTTTGATTAATTGCTTTTCGTACTTTAGTTTTGGTTATAGAATAAGTGATCACACAACCTTTGTCATACAATTGACGAACTATTTGCTAAGAACCCGAGTAGCTCGGGCATGGCTGAAACCACAAGAAACAATTAGAAGTTTGTAAAAGCCATAATTTTATACCACACCTGCTACTCAATGGGTACCCATTAAAAAGGGTATTCCGTTTCAAATACTTAGGGCACGTTCTTACCCCCGAGCTTAGGGACGATGAAGACGTGGAACGGGAGCGGAGGGCGTTGTCGGTGAGAGCGAACATGCTGGCCCGCAGGTTTGCAAAATGCTCAACAGCAGTAAAAATCACTCTTTTCAGAGCTTATTGCACATCTTTTTATACGAGCAGCTTGTGGGCTAGATATACTCAAAAAACATACAGCTCCATCCGTGTCCAATTCAACAACGCGTTCAGGGTGCTGTTGGGGCTACCTCGCTTTTGTAGTGCTTCTGGAATGTTTGCGGAGGCGAATGTAAATTGTTTTTTCGCTACAATGCGTAAGCGTTGTGCCTCCTTAGTGCGTAGAGTGCGAGCCAGCTCCAACAGCATGTTGGCCGTGATTGCTGACAGACTGGACTGTCCTTACCTGAGCCGTTGCTGTAAAGTCTCGCATGGGGTTGAGCAGCGATGACTCGGTTTTATAATATATGTTGAGTGTGATATTGTGTTCCTAGGATATATAACTACTAACATAGGGTAAGCATTTTGTATTACTAACAAATTTGAGTCTTGTTACTTGAATAAATGAAGTTTATTATTATAATACTTCTAAACTCTTACAGACCTAACATAGTTTTAAGTTTTATTCTTCTTCAAATTAAAAGGTAAAACTCATAAAAAAATTAGCAACATTATTTCGTAACCGAAACACAAAATCAATTGTTTCAACTACTATAAATTTAATATCAAAGTAGAAAACAACAAAGGACTTTAACGCGTAACAGTCATTATCATAACTGTAATTTACAACGGTTAAATTATTTCAGTTGCTTTCCCTGACCGATCGTTAATTAAAGGTAGGAGGAACCCTCACTAAGGGTTAGTTTACATTGTAAGTTAAACAAACTAAGTAAATACTGTGAGATGTGGAGTTTAATATGTCTATGCTTGCTATTATTTTATTAAGGAATCTGGAATCTTTTTAAAGTTTTAAAATAGAAACAAAAACTAATTGTCTGTGGGGTAAAAATTGCTGCATATCTTGGATTGATTAGGTATGTTTACTGTTTTGATACGAAGGTGTAATAAGAAGTGCAATTCTTTAATTAAATAACTTATAATACCTATTTCATGCCCAATTATATATGTATTTTTTTAACAGAAATAAATTAAAGAACTTACCTAATTTCTCTATTTTCCCTGAGCTTACTATTAACCTAGGTTAAACAGTCTAGACAGATGACGTAACTATATTCAGATTCAGTTTCAAATAAAGGCTAAATATTTTTTTTAAATCATCTTCCTTTCCTAATAAGCTTGAAAGTCCAAAAGACCAAAATGTGCACACAACCTTAGGTCCGCAAACGATGCTTTTATTCCAAGCCATTACTTTGGGAAAGATTAGCTGATTAGCAGGCCTAGTGACCCGGCGATATCTGTGACTACCTTTGTTCACAAAATCATGGGGCTATGAAGGATTAGTATGGCATTCGCAGTTTCGGGACACTGGAGATGCCATATTTGTTTTATGGTGTGGTAACTGAATGTTTAGGGTCGAGTGAATTTAATTCACTGATTAAATAAAATACTGTTATGAGTTAAGCATGTATAAGTAAGTTAAAATTATGGAATTTTAATCCTATATACAATTTTAATCTACCATAAGTTTCTCTAAAACTTTTTGGACTTTTTAAAGTGAAATACTTATGAAGTAAAGAAATGAATGGGATAAAGATTTCACTTTTTATTAATTCTTGTTAATTGTTTCGTGAGTTCCGCAAGTTTTACCAGCGAAAACTCACATTCATACAAAGCTCCCCATATCCAAGTATTGTTAAAAAAACTCCGTTCACCAAAAGAACACATTTCCAAAACCCCACATTTATGATTCACACCCTTCACCGAAAAAATATCAACGGCACAACAACGCGCGCAAAAAGACTATCACGGGACGCCTTCAAAATGGCGGAATGGCGAAAAAAATAACGAATAATTACACACGCGAAGCAAAGGAAGAGGGGTAACAAAAGAGTTTTGTTTTACTTTAATATCTCACTCCTGTCAGGCAATGGTTAAAGAATCTCTGTATGATTAAAAACCTCCCTCCAATGTTGATGTAGGTGCTTAACTGCGTATAGCCTATGAAGTACATTTTGTAGTGCCTACAAAAGACTGTCGCTTTAAGCCTTATCAGTGAAGTACTTAGTTTTAGGGGTAAAACTGTCAATTTTAAGGTTTAAAATTGAAATAGTAGAAAATAGTAATAAAATACACAAATAATTTCATGGAAAACGTAAACAACTTAGACAGTAATTCAGGGTTTTGAGTGTCAGTATTAACTACAACTTGTTGCTTAATATTTCTATAATATTCACCTTTATAAATATTTATCCTTACTAATATTTCAATGCTAAATTGCAATCACACTAAAACGTCTGTATTGATTGAGATGCAAATTTGACTCAGTTTTATAGGCTACTTGTGGACTTTGGCTACTTTTTAACCCAACTCGTGAAACGCTGGTGAAGCTGGAAGCTAGTAAAAACATCTACCTCTTTATTCCTAATAACAAAATAATATAGGTAAATAGTACCTAGGAGGACTCGCTATTATATCCCAAAAAGACAATATTATCAAACACTGTTTAAAAGAGAAAGAGATTCTCTTTGATTATCAGGAGCTAACTTTGTGAAAGGCACTGTCGCACCGGGAGTAGTTAAAACTGTACGCATCGTTGCTTTTGCACGAAGGCGCCTAGATAAATTTGTAATACACTTTTTCGTATCATATTTGGCTTAATGAATTAATGATCATAGTGTCACTATTTTAAGTATTGAATTTTTTTCTTCTTCTTTAGTTTTTAATGTTCTTAGATTAATAAATTATAACACGGCTGATGTAGATACATGTACGTCCCGAAAGAACGACTAATTATATGAAATATGAATATGTATAGCAATAACTTATAATACACTGGCACATAACACATAATTTTATTCGTAAAATAATATCCATTATTTTGATTACTATGATTCTTTCTATATTCTGTTATAAAATAATGTGCCAGTATATTGATGATATTCTTGTCGTACAATATAAGCCAAGCTTTGATAGCTTCGGCAGTCTCCTTTGAAATGACATAGATTGTAGACACAAACTTGACTTTGATTCCAAATTGATACTTGTTTCCTTAACTATAGAGTTCGTTTTTCCATTTCCTTTGATATTTTTAACTTTGTTGGGACTCAGGCTTTGTTAGGTAGGAACTCTTGAAACAAAGTGATGTGCCTCATAGTTGACAAAAGGCGATCCTTTCAGTATGTCTCATTTATACAGAATTGTTAGTTTTACTTCGAAAATGTTTGATGCAAAATGAATTCTTGCGATATTGTCTTTGTGAACGAAGGAAAATTGTATTTCGAGAGAATACGTAAAGGTTTGTTCTATTTTAGTATTATGTATCTTCTGTTTCAGGAATAATCAATACTGAGACATTTAATTGACTTTTAAAATATCCAGATAAATAAATAACTGGGATGGTCTTTCAAACTTAAAATTAACAAAAATAGGTTAAAGTCAAGCATTTGCTTACCCATTAATTCCTGAAATTCTCAGATTTAAACAGGTATACATATATATCAGGAGTATTTAGCTGAAGTAATATGCCGCCGCCGTTGTTCAAAATAAGGGAATGGTAAGTCTGGGGATTCCCGGTAATTACCGTAATACGTACCGTAGTAATAATACAGTCCTGTTCAAATATTTATGCGTAAGTTGAAAGTGAAATTTCATTTAAGTTCAACTTGTTTTAGATTGCGGTTTTGCTTGCTTGAATTGATAGCGTGTTTTGGTTAAGTTTTATTAAGTTACAGTTGATTTTGAGGTTTGTATGTATTTTCAATTGTAAGCATTGACTTTTTACCTAGAGGGTAAGTTAATTGAGAGGTTGATTTCCCATCAAATTGAGAAAATATCTTCTTTTTATTTTTTTCTTTAATAAATGGACCTATACAGGTTGACATTCTCAAAAATACTTTACATTGCTGTATCATAAGTGAAATTTGTGAAATCAAGGGCTCTAAAGGGAGACAAAGTTCTGGAAATATTAATGCAACCTTTATCAAAACAAAGGGTTGGTAATCACGACTCAGAAGTGGCAATCAGCTACCAAGGTTCCTAGTTACTCAACTCAACCAAAGTTGTACTTCGCGACTTCTCCAAAGAAAATACCAATTTATTTTCTGATGCCCTCAGAAACTTTTCTCTTCCTTGGTTCTGACAATATTTCATGGTATTTACTCTTTTAAGGACAGAATAAATTTGTCCTTTCGCAATTTTTTTTAGAGTTGTCCGCGACAGATGTTTCGCAATTTTTGTGCTTAAAAAATATGTTTCCGGGGTTGTGTTTAAGATTTGTTTCGGAAAGTTTAGAGTTGTGTCAAGATTATTTAATATTTTTGGTTCTAAAGTATGACTTTGGAATATCTTATAATGCTGCCTCTCATCGTATTCGCCATTCAATGTGCAAGGTTTTAGAAGCATAGTGTAAAGGTTGTTATAGAAAAATACAAAACCTACACAATGTCAGATCAAACTTCATCCACCAGTTGCTTCAAGAAAAGCCAATGTTAAATACATGACGACGATAATATTGTGCAGGACTAGATAACATGTTACTATTTATTTTAAATGATCAACAATGATGATAAAATAATTATATTAAAAAACTACCCAGAAACCTTGTAATTACACTACTCCTCAACAAAAATGATGAATCCGTACACAAAGCGAGTGCTCGCCCTTGCAATAAAGTTGAAGGTACATTAAACGCATCGTACCCACTTTGATGGCCGTCGCTTCCTCGAGAGTCGGGATAAAGTTTCTCAAAGTGTAAGCGACTGAAGGCATCCGATAGAGCGTTCTCGTTAGACCCGCCACAAAGGCCCTATTGTGTGCCTCAGACGGTTCCAAATGAAAAATATAACTTGTTACCGGAGTGTTTGAGTAATGTTTCGAGACATTTGTCATGGATACTTTTGAGTTTATAGTATTGCTTGAGTTTCCTTGGATTGCTTTTTTTTCTTCGCAGTTTTAGTGTCTGTTATTGCTTTCGAGTTATTGACAGCAAGGGCTTGCTTCTGATAAATAGAATCTGTTATGGAGGCTGAAAAGCTCTTTGATAATATTTCACTTTCATACCATCATACCATGTACCTACAAGGCTCAATTTTCCCATCTCAAAGCCGGGATGGTGTGCATCACAAAAAATTCATCCGAGTGAAGAAAAGACAGAGAACTAGCCTCATAAAACAAAACCTCAGCAACGAACCAATAAACTATCCAGACTAAAGTTTAATTAAATTTTGTATTGTCTTTAAACTTTTGGTGCAAGTCTTAAGCGGATGGGTAGCGATTTTGTGGTTGGATACTCTAGGTTGAAACACATTTTCAAATGGTCTTAACTTTATCACACACAAAGACCTTATCTACGATATTAAATTAATTATTTTTCACGTTACATTAGATTTTTCACCTCCGTAAGTCATCTTTATTAATTGATACATTTAGTAGGTAACCACTTATTTGTTGTACCAATATTTTAATCATCAACTACATTTCACAGCTTACTTTTATTATGTGTATTTCACAGTCCATATAGTATTCACCTTCATTTCATTGACATTAAACGCTGTCTATAACTTGGACCACTCCGTAAGTTATCGTTATACTTACTTCGAAAAGTTCGAAGGAACTCTTTGGCTTGAACACTCAGCTCCGACGGAAAGCGTTAAAATTTAAATTTTATCATTAATAATAACTGTGAAAGAAATCTATCCGCTTGCCCATGACTCGTAATGGAAAAGTTCTTTCCAGAAAGTTCTACTTTGACAATGACGTTGATGTGATCGAACATTTGGGTTCATTTTAAAGTTAGTAAGAAATACAGAAGTTGAGGATTTAATATTTATTGTTATGGTAACTTGAACGGTAGAAAGGGTCTATAGGTTTTCAGTTATTGAGAAGGCGAGCTGGGCGGGAAGTGTCAGCCTTTTAGCTAAAGTCCTTAGTGATCCATTCATTATTGTCTGCTGCACAACAGTCCGCCTTTTATACAATTAGTTAAAATGAAAAGCATTTGACACTCAAAACAATAGACTCGGCCAAAGTTATTGTTCGAGCTAAGAGAACATCCAACCATCATACCTTCGTTAGGGACCCAAAGACATAACAACCTATTGCTATATGTACAAGATATGCTATGACGGTACATTGTACATTTTCAATGGTGACTTAAACAAAACTTAACTAATATTGGCGCGTATAGTAACAACTAAAACCATGCTTATCTTAGTTTACGTGGCTTAACGACACCCTCCTAGCTTATGAGATCATCAAATATGCATTTGGTGTATTAAAGTCTCCCCTTTTCGCATCCCCTTTACGGTTTATATGGGTCACTGAACTGACCTCCGAATTTACATGAAAAATCTGTCAAATGTTACAAGTTAAGGTGTTCCGTGACACCAGTGACGGGGCCAGTGACATGAGGGATTTATTCTTTTTTTTTCTTTGTGGGAAATCACACCGCTATTGCATGGAATAAATAATTATATTGATGACAATCATACAAAAAGTACAACAAAAAAAGTTTTAAATGTGTTACTATGACACTACTAGAGATCCTATAATAATAAAGCACCAGAAATACATAAAATACTATGATAATACGAAACTGAAACCCCACAATATTATTACGAATGTTCTAGAAAGCTATAATTACGGTAAGACGTATATCAAATTAAATAAATGCCGTGACGTCAAATATGCACTCACCACTGTCATTTGAGGCGTGGTCAGTATTATCAGGTGTAAAAGACAAATAGTGTTCACATGTCCATAATTTATTCGGAGTTTTACGGAAAATTGTATAGGAATTTTGTAATTTTCTATGTTGGTTTTGTGGTTGCTTAGAGCTACGGTATTTCCTATATAGAATTTGAACAAACATTGTTTGTAACAAAATCATAATGTGCTAATATGTTTAAAATAAATTAAGCGGAAAATTATCAAAACATAAACGTATGTAGATGACTTACTCAAAACACACTATACCTACATAGGTATAATTAATGTAAAGCAAAATCAAAACGCCTATTTCATTAAAAAGAGCAAAGTACTAAAAATGCTAAAATATTATTTTAGACTATTACCATACAAACTTCATTCATCAAATCAAATTTCACCACCATAAAAAGAGCATTCATTTAAAAAAAAAACATCACCTCATCGAAAAAAGCGTCGATATAAAGGCAAAAATCTCCAATGATTCCTGAAAAACAAGATGAGGACGTTCAATGAAAACCAAATGAAACAGCATTGGATTCAGGTCACGACCTGAGTGAGGTTCCACTACGAATTTCGAATGTTACTAGGCTAGTTTGTTCCAGCGGTTTTCCTTCTACCTTGTTTTCGTTATTTTCCATGATTTTTAAAAGACCCATCAAATTAGAAGCTGCTTCTGGGATAACAGTTTTGTTTTGTTTTTAAAATGCTTTGTTGGTTTCAGATTTTTGAGTTGCGTTACCTTTTATTGTCGTTTCAATCCAGGATAATTTCCCATTGTGGTGACTTTGGAGAAGTATGTTGCGATAGTAACCTATATGACAACATTGACTTAACGACTTTTTTGCAAGCTACCTTTGCTAAAGTTTTTCATATAAGAAGTAGGGACTTTTTTCTCCACGAAATCACCAGAAAGCCACAAACGATACCCGAACTTGTTTGAACTAATTCAATCACGCTAGTGCGAGCTATCCCTAAGGATTGAAAGTTTGTAAGCCGCTTTATTTCTTTATACTTCCTTAGTTTATGTGTGATTGATACAAATTGCTTCGGGGATTTTGTCCTAATTGTGTTGTTCGCTGTTTTTCTTTATTAGGTAAGTAACATTCTAGGCTAATTTTGTTAGTCCCGATGTGGGTTAACTTATTTATTTAGTAGTGAATGCAATGGTAGGTAAAGATGAAAAAAGACAATTAACATTTCTTCATGCCTTTATTAAATAAACAAAGCCTGTTGTAGTAATTAAACAGTGTTGCTATTACAAGATGGATCCGACCAAGCACTGTAGTCGATATTCGGTATTTCACTGCAGCTCACCAAAGGATTCCTGAAATAAGTATTTAAATTACCTAATAAATATACCTCTAGTTATTTAACGAATGACTTACAAGTTAAGAACTATCACTTACTGAGGAGAAATATTGAGGAAAGCTTGCTTAGGTATTTGAATGATACCGTCACCAACATTGCACAATAACGATGCCAAGGTTGCTTTCCTTATCTCTATCAGTTGAGCTAAAAATAGGAATATATGTATTAAAGAAATTGTTTCAAATGCAGCCAACAAAGGCATGAATACAAAAGAATCCTCTTTTTTAAATTGTTTTACAACACTCACCCAAATTAAAAGCAAACGGTCTGTTGGGTCTCTCATACCAATGCCGGTCACTCCTTATAGACCTTAGAACATTTTCGTTTATAAATTTAGCAAGAAGAAGAGGCATGTGACCCCCCTCCATCTTCTTCTCAACCCAAAGACCAGCTATCAAATCAATATCTCTGACGTCTTCATACAAATCTTGCATTATTAGAAGTTTCTGGAAATATTTTTTTAATTTACTAATACATACCTAGTTCCATAAGAATGTCAGAGCTATTGATGCCGTTATATAAAGATGAAGATTACAATCCATGTTTGGATTATCAAAAGCATTAAAAATATGTCATCCTTTTGATCTAATTAAGGGACACACAAATCTCCATAAAACATTGGCACATTTAAAACTCATCAGGTAAGGAACATAACAAAGTAAGGAACATAACAAAAAGAAAACTTACATCATTTGGTATGAGCTCAGCCAGATCTTCAAAGCTAGTAATGTTGAGCCCTAAGAAGTGCTTGACATAATCAATGTAAGGACGTATTCCCAAGTTACGACCCTTGTTCACATCACCAGCTGGAATATCGATGCTTAGCTGAACACCCGGAGCTCCATTGTTAGCCAGCTGAAAAGTTGTAAGAGGACATCAAGGATTAAGTCGAGCAAAAATGTAGAAGGAAACGTGATCGTGTAAATTTTTATCTTTTGCAATTCTGAACTTCAATGCCTTTCTGCCCTTTTTGCCCAAATGTTGTCAGGAAGATTGGTCGTGGCAGAAATGTTTGATTTATTAGCAGCACTACTGCACTGGGTTAAAAACACCATTAAGTAAGTCGTATTCATTTATACAGTCAGAATGGTAGAAAAACTGCTAGATATAAATAGTTATACCATTTATTCACTTACGTCAGCCTCAATACTGCCATCGGCGTGGCTGCAAGGAGCTCTGAATGTGCTCTGTGCAAAATATTCCATATTATTGTCTTTGGCTAACAGACCCGGTCTGAATGTAGCTTCGACTATTGGAAAGTCTGTGATGTGCGTACCGTTTTTGTCATACAACCTAAAAGCAAAAAGATTTTGTAGTCCAAAACCACGATAGAATGATCCCATTCAATAACACTTTTCTCACTACCTCTTCGATTATTTCTATGAGAAGTTATTTTGAAATCAAGTATCCATTGGGCAAAACTATGGCTTATTATTCATGCCAATTGATGATATTATAAAGATGATAATAAAAAGTCTTCATTGAAAACAATACGCTTTTGGAAACTGTACAAGTATGTGCTCAAGATATTCTTTAATAGAAATAAAAGTAATGAATCCACGAACTTAGCTCTCGATGGTTGCATGAGATGGAACCATCGTATAGCAAAATCGTATTCCAATGTCACTTGAGGATAATTATTTTTGTCATATAAATCTCTGAATCCACCATCCTCAGTTATAACACCAGCTTGTATAAGATTTTCGCGACCTGGTGCAAAAGCAAAAAAAAAATATTTATTTGAATAATTGAGTAATTTGAGATTTTTTGAGTAATTCTATGGAGATAATTTTCAGATCTTTCTTTAGATTTGTATTTTGTTTACCTTGTAAAGCCACCATCCACTCATACAAATGAATTTGCTGCGTGTAAGCAATATTAATGTCTCTTACAGCTCCGAACAGCATATCATCGTCCCAGCATGGATTGAACTCAGCTAATTGACTAGCTATGTAGTTGTGGTGTCTGACGAACCATATAGTGAACAAACTTATCGACATCAAAGCGTTTATGTCTGAAAGTAATAAAATTAATAGTAATAAATTAATTTCTTTGAGGTATCTTTGAATGAATTTAACCACGCGTTTACACTGCTTAGTTTTTTTTTTTTACTAGACGGAGTGGTCTCAGAGTATTAAATGGGTTAGGATTATGTTATGTTGATGATGTTTTAGGGTTATGTTACAGCATGTTTGGGGGCTTCGCTTCTTACCGTCGTGATCAGGTATAGTAACTTTACTTGACAATCTGCTTTCTTTTCTTTTGTCTAATTTTTTGTGAAAAAAACAGTTCCCAAAACTGAGAATTTGTCTTGATGGTTTGCTCAAAGCTTTTGAGCAACAACAAACGTGATCAAACTTACAGTTTTCAAAGCACCTGGTCTCGTTTCCAACATTATTGATACATGTGACGTTTGGTCCATTTGGAGGGAAAAGCTTTCCGTCTTCTTCTTCGACAGCCAGTTGTCCTTTTTGGAAGGATCTTATCGCCTTATCTCCTTTGTTGTTAGTGTTATATATTTGTGAATTATCAAATTGAGTTGTGGCTTGTTTTATCTGTAATGCATTTATTAATGTTACACAGCTGCAACTATTATCGAGTCAACAGTTTCTAAAAATGATTTAGGCAATAATGTTAGTGGTATCCTTACTGGAGCAGGCACTGGTTCGTTAGTGCAGTTGTAGTCCTGATAGGTTAGTGGTCTAGTGCTGTTCATGCACCTGATATTCGAGAACATATGCACCGGATCATCATCAGGAATCAGATTTGGAGTACATGCGTAATCATTCATATGTTCTTTCACGCAACAATAATTTGTAGCCCCTATCATATTTTCTGAAATAGAAAGTTGCTGTTAACAGATGATATTGATATGAAATCATACAATTTTGCTTTGAAAATAAAGTTTTACAATAAATTCCGTGTGAGAGGAGGCCTGTGCCCAGCAGTGGGACGATAAAAAGGCTGTAACAGTAACAGTAAGTAATAAATTCTTCTGCCACGTGCCATAATTATTTTTATCATTAGATTGGATACTAATTTCGATAGAATCAGATAAAAAATAGATTTAATAAACGGGAATCAGACAATAGTGAAAATACCACTTTTTTAAATGTATCGCTGCGTTTCATTGACTCAGTGGCATAGTTTTACTACATATTTTACCACTTTACCTTACAACCATTGGTTTGCTGCAAAGAATGAACCCGCAGAGGGCGACATCAACTTAAATTGAGAGAAAGAAGATTATAAATAAATCAAAATACTCACTGACGTCATGAAATGACCCCACGTCATTGGTTACGAATACGAAAAATCCTGGGACATTTTGGTTGAACAGGGGATGGTTAGAGTTTCCTTGTTTCAACAAGTCTACCCGAACTTTTCTGGCCAGAGGTAGTTCGTTGCCAGATACAGCCTTTCTGGCAAAGTAACCTATAATTATAAAATCCATTTAATAAACATAAAATAATCGCAAGAAAAGAATCTACAAAATCTCCTTTACTTGGACGATAAAATTGTTTTTTTTCAGCTGCATTCATTTAAAAACCCCAATATTTGCATAAACATACATACCTACAGAATCACAAATATTATTGAATACAGGTACTTATTACAAAATTAGAAATTATAATAAACAATTTTAAGTGCATTCTTACCATTATAGTAAATTGGAGGCAGTACTCTAACCAGAGGCGAGAAATAGGTTCCTCTAGCTGGACTGTTCAGGTTGTTACAAGACCCGTCTACTCGACTGCGTTCATTTTCATCACAAGGTTCGATTTCTATTGTGCAGGTACTAAAACACCAGCCAAAATTACGTTTAATTTACCAAATACGAATATGTATTTAGTTTACAAAAAATATTTATAAGAACGGCTTAAAAATTCGGGCCAATGCCATTAGATATTCCTTTACGAAAATAGTATTTTGCAGTACAAGGATTTTGCTCAGTAGTAAAAAAAAACATTATTCTGTCAATAATGAAAATAAAACAAAACAGTGTCAACTCACTCAGTGACACCCAGTTCTTCATAATTATTCAATTGTTCCTCTGACGCAGGTTGTCCCGTAAAATAATCGTAAACCACGCCATGGCTGAGACCAACGCACAAAGAAACTAAAATAATATTCTTTAGGAACATCGTGTTCCCATATTTTTCGAATAATTGGTCATTTAATTCCCTTATATACTATATTTCGATGTTTCAATAAACATTTAAACAACATTTTACAGTTTACACAAGAATGCAAAAAAATATACACTCTGGACAATTTAGCAGCGTGTCAAATTTGGTAGATACAATGATAATGCAGGTGTTCTAGTTAGTCACGCAGTGTGTTGATAAGGAAGACAAATTGTATCTTTATTTGCACTAACATATAAATAGTTATGAATTCTTGAAAAATATTCTGCGATCTTTACTTTTTTCTTTATTCCCGTTTTCATGCCTACATTCAAGCATTAAAATATACTAATTGTGTTGTTCGCCGTTTATCCTACTATGTAAATAGAACTAAGCTAGCTTCTTCTAAATCTTGCTGTAGGTAAAATAATTGGTTTAAAGGAAAGATAAAACAAATCTTATAAAGGTAAAGATGTTTTTCTACGTACAAAAACATTGTGTTATACATCTGACCAAATAAAGATTTTAATCTTGACATTCTTTGTTGTAACTGTTACAAGATGGATCCTTCCAAGCACTGTAGTCGATATTCGGTATTTCACTGCAACTCACCAATGGATTTCTGGAATTATTGTCTTTATATAAAAAAATCTTTAAAAAATAATGTCATCTATTTTTCTAAATACATAAGAAACAGTCGAGTCTAAAACCAAATAGAATATTTGAAAATAGGAAAAAAACTGTCTCGTATTTATCTGTCAAAAATTCTAATATCTCGATTTTCGACAATACCATCTTGTTCAAGAAAGTGTTAGCATCGGCTAGGAATGTGTTTCTGTACAAGAGGTGGGAACAGCTAGCAGGCAATAAAAGAGTTTTAAACTTTGACTTACTCTGGAGAAATATTGAGAAATGCCTGTTTAGGTACTTCAATGACACCATCACCAACAGTACACATTAATGATGCCAAAGTTACTTTTCTTATCTCCGCCAATTGATCTAAAAAGTAAAATTATAATAGGTAGTAGAACTCCTCATTTAGAATTTATTCGATCAATTTAATTGGAATTTATATAAATCTACTTATGTACCCATTAGAAACTAAATGCTTACCCTCATTAAATGCAAACGGTCTATTAGGTCTTTCATACCAATGTCGGTCACTCTTTATAGACCTTAGTATATTATCGTTCAAGAATTTAGCGAGAAGAAGAGGTATGTGACCTCCTTCCATCTTCTTTGTCACCCACAGACCAGCTATCAGATCAATATCTCTAACATCTTCATACAAGTCTTGTAATATTAGAAGTTTCTGGAAAAGAATTAGTGGAGGATTTATTTTAATGAGGAAATGTCAGATAAGGTTTAGAAACAAAAAAATGTAAACTTACATCGTTCGGTATGAGCTCAGCCAGATCTTCAAAGCAAGTAATGTTGAGCCCTAAGAAGTGCTTGACATAATCAATGTAAGGACGTATTCCTAAGTTGCGACCCTTGTTCACATCACCAGCTGTAACATCAAGGCTGATTTGAACACCTGGCGCTCCGCGATTGGCCAGCTGAAAATAAGTAAGGAAATGTTTAGTCATTGTTTCCATATGCCAATGTAAGAAGGAAAAGTTTTATTTACCCAACCACCACTCTCTCACTTCTCTGAATTATTGTGACATGTAAAGTTAGTACTGGTTACTTCAACTCTTGTATAAAGTTTGTTCTAATATTGTTAAAGCTCTACTACTTCAAACTTGTATCTTTTTCCGTCAGTCTATATATTTAATATTATTTACTTACGTCAGCCTCGATACTGCCATCAGCGTTGCTGCAAGGAGCTCTGAACATACTCTGAGAAAAGTATTCCATATTGTTATCCTTTGCTAGCAGACCCATTCTAAATGTAACATTAGCAATGGGAAAGTCATCAATATGCTTGCCTTGTTTGTCGTACAACCTAAAATCAATATATTTATAGTCTAAAAGATTTTCTGATTATCCCATCAGCCTAATTATAGTAACAATTTTGAAAAATTTGGGATAAGCTCTACGAGTATTTTGGAAAGGAAGAAATTAAAAGGTCTATATTAAAGCTACGCTTTTGGATATTACACGTATTGTAAAGATAAGTTTTATTTATAGGCAATTAATAAATCTACGAACTTGGCTGTCGATGCTTGAAACAGATGGAACCAGCGTGCAACAAAATCATACTCCAGCGTGACTCGAGGATAATTGTTATTGTTATACAAATCTCTGAATCCACCATCTTCTGTTATAATTCTAGCTTTGATCAGATTGTCACGACCTAGTGTGTATCATAAAGAGAAATTATTTTTATTTTCAGTACAAACAACAGATTTTATTTCTGCATTTCATTTAATCTTTTACATAGAGCTTACCTTGTAAAGCCACCATCCACTCGTACAGATGTAATTGCTGAGAGTAAGCAATGTTAATGTCTCTTGCAGCTCCAAACAGCATGTCATCGTCCCAGCATGGATTGACCTCAGCTAACTGACTAGCTATGTAGTTGTGATTCCTCACAAACCATATAGTGAACAAATATATTGACATCAGAGCGTTGATGTCTGAAAATGTTAAAAAAGTTCGTGAATTTGTGCGACGAATCTGTGAATCTCATACAGAAAACATTTGAGACTGTCAAATTGGTTATCAAAATGCCCCACTAAATGAATTATGAATATTTAGGAAAGTGGAGTGGAAAACACGATGAGTCCCATTACTATGCATGTAGAAAGGAAAACCTAACTTACAGTTTTTGAAGCACCTAGTTTCATTTCCAACATTATTAGGACAGGAGTCGCGAGGTCCATTCGGAGGGAAGAGTTTCCCATCTTCTTCTTCCACAGCCAGCTGTCCTTTATGGAAGGACCTTAGAGCCTTATCCCCTTTATTCTTCAAATTGTATATTTGTGAGATATCAAATTGCGAGGTGGCTTCTTTTATCTGTAACAAATTAAGTTCTGGTTGGGACTCAAAAGTTTTTCGTCGTCACAACCTAAAACGTCTACTGCTGAATTGGCGAGTGCGTGTAGGCGAGCGACTTCATGCATTGTTCCTGGTCAAAAAAACAATAGATATTAGTACTTACTGGGGCAGGTACAGGTTCTTTAGTGCAATTGTAGTCCTGGTAGGTAAGCGGTCTAGTACTGTTCATGCACCTGATACCAGAGTACCTATGCACCGAGTCATCATCAGGTATCAAGTTTGGAGTACACTTATAATCGTTCATGTGTGCTTTCTCACAACAATAGTTTGTGGGGCCCAACATATTTTCTGAAATGGTAAAGGTAGTAGAAACAAGTGAAGTCAGGTATTTGATCTCATAAATGAATATTGACATTATTACGAAGTTTGTAATAAATAAATAATCTCATATTATGATAGAAATATAGAATGTTATAGCATACGTCATGTGAGACAAAATATGGGATGAAATTGTAATAGGTATACTTGAAATTAAAATACTTACGAACGTCGTGTATGGATCCCACGTCATTGATAAGAAACGCAAAAAATCCCGGCACATTGTTTATTTATTTATTTATTTATTTATTGACACACCAACGACTTATTCACTAACACATTACATTAGGTATTAAGTTATATTGAATGGCGTTGCGGTGAATTCGTCACTTATAGGCGTGCACAGCTCTTCTATAATCATTAATGAGAAAAAAATAAAAAATGGAATTACATGATGAAACAAAATTAAAACAATAACAGATACAGTAAGACAGCAACAATTAAAATTTAGAGGATAAGATTGAAATTGAAATTGGTAACAAAAAATATACATTATAAATTAGAAAATAATAATAATAATAATCAGTTGTACAATATAAAATGCATTAAATAAGGTCACACAAATTACCCTTTTGTGAAAGAAATGAACAATTAAATCGATTAACAACTGAGGATGTTACGTATGAATTCATTCAGACTGTTTGAAAATACGTCTAAATTGTTAGTACGCGTGATTAGCTTGTTGTAGCTAGACAAAAACCGGTATAAGGGAGCTGAACGACCAAGATTAGTTCTTTTTTTAGGCATTTTAAATGTTTCTGTTTTAAAATTGGATCTAAATGAGGTACGGCGGGGCACATTTAGACTGATCTCCGAAAACAACTCCGGTGCATTCACCAAGTTGTGGAGGGTCTTATAAAGGAAAACTAAGTCTGAGCACCTTCTTCGTTGCTCCAAGGAGCTCATCCCAAAATGGCAGAGCCTTTGAGGATAGTCAGCTTCATGATCACAAGTCTGTGGTTAAAAATGGGGTGGTTAGAGGTCCCTTGTTTTAACAGCTCTACCCGGACTTTTCGAGGTAAAGGTAGTTCCTTTCCAGATACAGACTTCCTAGCAAGATATCCTGTAAATATGGAATGTTCTTAATTACAATGGTGTCATGCATTTGGGCCTAACAACCACTGGATAAACAATTCAGTCGATATATCGTTTAGAAGCAGATGACCACCAAGAAGTAACTAGAATAGATAAACTGAATTTTTTACACTTAAAGACATACTTTTTTTTTACTATGTCAAACAAAAATAATTAAAATCATTGTATCGATAATGATGATCATTGTTTTAACAATGAAATAAATAGATACACATGGACCTGCTGAACTTAAAAAAGATATTCTTACCATTATAGTAAATTGGAGGCAGTACTCTAACCAGAGGCGAGAAATAAGTTCCTCTAGCTGGACTATTGAGGTTGTTACAAGACCCGTCTACTCGACTCCGTTCATTTTCATCACAAGGTATGATGTCTATTGTACAAGTGCTGAAACAGTGAAATATTATATTTTTTGAACATCTTTTCTAGTCTATCTGGTCTAATAGGTTATATCAATTTAAACTGTGTTATTGATGGCACGTATGTCTATTTTACTGGGTATCGCGAGTTTAATTCTTGCACAGGTAGCTAAAAATGTTTAGTGTTGCATGCTTAAAGTGCTGATTTTTAAAACAGTTTTTTTTTTATCAGAGTGTCATCCATGAACTTTATTGCCTCTTCTTTTTAAAGCACCATACCAGTACGGTAAAATTAAATCTACAATTAGGTTGATTATTTAGCTTAGATTTTCATTCGAAAAGTTTCAAGCGGTGATTTGAGTTTTAGCTCGATAACCTCTTTAAAAAAAGTTATTGAAGTACATAGACGAGGTATCACAAATATACCAATGATAAGGTTAAAAAATATCATCAACTCACTCAGCAACACCTAGTTTTTCATATGTATTCAATTGTTTCTTTGACACAGGTTTACCTGTAAAATAATCGTAAACCACACCTTTACCGAAACCGAGACACAAATAAACTAAAATAATACTCTTTAGGAACATCGTGTTCCTTATTTGAATATCACTCTTTGGTAATTCAATTTCTTTATATAGTGTTCGCTGTTTCTATAAATAGGCAACTAGCTTCACTAATTTAGGGTATTATGAGACGATAATAGAAGTAGTCTAGTCAGTCACGTTACTTGTTGATATGGTAAACATTTTATAACTACGAGTATTTTGTTACATACAAGGGCAAAAATAATAATTAGCAAAAAATCTTTGACGTCAAAAGTAAAAGAAAATTGTAATATTTCGACTCAAAATTTTGACTCTAAATTACCGGCACAATGTTTTACCTCCCCAAGGTGTATAAGCAATTTAATTGAAACAAAGCTAGGCGAAGGTGATATCAGAGGTGCAGCCAGAATACTCTTCAGCAGTGATGTTGTGGCGCCATGCTCTTCGGATACTCTTACAGCCCTGGAGAGCAAACACCCGGCCCCCGCTGATGGTCTTTCCTTTCCCGACCCTCCCCTTCCTGATACAAACACCCTCACAGTTACAGGTCGACAAGTGGTTGAGGCTGTAAATTCTTTTCGAAGCGGAACCGCCGGTGGCCTCGACGGCCTGACTCCGCAACATCTTAAAGATTTAACGAGCTCGGGCGCCGGGGACGCCGGTGCGGAGCTTCTTAAGGAGCTTACAACCCTAACTAATGTGATGCTCTCCGGCAGTGTGCACGATGCTGTCCTCGACGTCTTATATGGCGCTAATCTGTGCGCCCTTAAGAAAAAGGACGGCGGTATTCGTCCCATTGCCGTGGGAACAACATATCGTCGTATAGCAGCCAAAATCGGTTGCAAATTTCACAGTGAGGAACTTTCGAACAAATTCCAGCCCCTACAGTTGGGATACGGTTCCAAAGGGGGCTGCGAGGCTGCCGTACACGCTCTGTCGGCCTACCTAAATTGTGGCAAAGGAGAGGTCATCCTGAAGGTTGACATCAAAAATGCTTTCAATTCCGTAAACCGGGACACCCTGTTGTCTGAAGCACAAAAAGAAGTACCCAAAATTTATAGTTTTCTCTATCAGTGTTACAGGCACCCATCAAAATTACTTTATAAGGACAACCTATTGGAATCTGCAGTCGGATGCCAACAAGGTGATCCCCTCGGGCCAGTAATTTTCAGCCTAGCCATTCACCCGATCATTCGAGAGCTAAATTCCAAATTCACCGTTTGGTATCTAGATGATGGGACCCTGGGAGGCGATGTAGAGACCGTATTTCAGGATTTCATTCATTTAAAACATAAATTTCATTCCATTGGTTTAGAACTGTTGTTACTGTTACAGCCTTTGTATCGTCCCACTGCTGGGCACAGGCCTCCTCTCACGTGGAGAAGGATTGAGCATTAATCACCACGCTTGCTCAATGCGGGTTGGTGATTTCAGACTATATAGTCCAGGTTTCCTCAAGATGTTTTCCTTCACCTTTTAATCAGCCATTGGTGTCCAAGATATACTTAGAAAGTACATACAAACTTAGAAAAGTTGCATTGGTACTTGCCTGACCTGGAATCGAACCCACACCCTCATACTTGAGAGGTTGGCTCTTTACCCACTAGGCCACCACGACTTTTATTTGGTTTAGAACTAAATTCTTCTTCTTCTTTTTGTTTATGGCTCCTTCGTTGGTATCGAAGATTTTGCCAACGTCAAGGTAGGAAATGACACTGATCGGTTTTTTAATTTTTTTAAAACAATAATTATCTAGTGACTACAGTGATTGTAGAGAAAAATCCTTCACCAAACAAAAAACAAAAACACAACACAGAAACAGCACTAAAACCTCTTTCCGAAAGCAAAATTTAAGGTTAAGTAAGCACACCGTGTCAAGACCAAACCTCGAATCCAACTAAATTGTACAAAATGTGAATTATTTATTACTGACACGACTGACAGACAAATGACAATATCCAAATTTCAATAATTAGCACCACAGATTAAAATTATAGATAAACAGTCTCTCCGCCTCCTTGGGGCTCCCATCCTAGACCAATCTTTTTCTACATTTATTTCGGAAAAAATTGATAATTTCAACTATATTTCGGAACGCCTACAGAAAATTACAATGCATTCGGCCATCACAATAATTCGACACTGCTGTTTTGGTCCTAAATTTACATATTACCTCCGTTCTTCTCATCTCTTTAAACATAGCCACCTTTTAGACCCAATTGATAAAATTATCCGCCATACCCTCAGCTCCATTCTCAATGTGGCCCTGGACGACCGAGCCTGGCAACAAGCCACATTGCCCATCCGGATGGGAGGTCTCGGCGTCCGCAAAATTACCAGTATTAGTTTACCGGCATTCATATCCTCGGTTCACGGCACTGAGAAATTAACCAGGAATATTCTTACTCCAACACTGGCTGATTTCGAGGTGCCGTATTTAGCCGAGGCTATGGATGCATGGAAAATTACTTGCCCGAACGAAAATTTACCCAGCAACCCGTCTTCCCAAAGACAGTGGGATGAGCCGCTCTGCAGAGTAACCCGGAATAGTTTGATAGAAACTGCAATTACTCCTGCTGAGCGAGCGCGCCTACTGGCTGTGGGTAGATGGGAGTCGGGGCTTTGGCTTCAGGCACTACCGTCGTCAAACATTGGCACCATGTTTGACGATACAACTTTCCGCCTCGCTACTTGTTTACGTATAGGAGCACCGTGCTGCTCCCCTCATCGCTGCCACTGTGGTGAGGCTGTCACCAGCCTCGGACACCACGGCCTGTCGTGCAGCCGTAGTGCGGGCCGTATTGCGCGGCACGCAAATATCAACGACATTATTCGTCGGGCTCTTGTTGCCGTCGGGGTGCCAGCTGTACTGGAACCAAATGGCCTGGCACGCGACGACGGTAAGAGACCGGACGGCATGTCTTTATTCCCTTGGAAGATGGGTAGGCCTTTAGTATGGGACGCAACCTGCGTCGATACTCTTGCGCCATCCCATCTTCCAAGTTCTGCGTGCTGTGCTGCTGCTGCCGCTGCGGCCGCGGAGAACCTCAAGCGGCGGAAATATAGTGGCCTTGTCGGCAACTATATTTTCGAACCGTTTGGGGTTGAAACCCTCGGGTCGTGGGGTCCGAATGCGCATACCCTATTTAAAGACCTGTCTAGGCGGCTGGTTGACGCTTCTCGTGACCAAAAGGCTGGCTATTACCTCGGACAAAGGATCAGCATGGCCATCCAACGAGGTAATGCTGCCAGCCTCTTGGGTACGCTCCCAGTTGACAGCGATGGGGATGAATTTTTTGACGCCTTTTAGATATATTTTTTTTATTGTTCTACTAGGATAGTTTTTTTTTTTGTAAATATCTATGTATATAACTATGTAAATAAATAAAAAGTAGTATCACCTGAAAAAAAAAAAAAAGGGCAAAAATAGATATTTAATTTTATCGTTTTCTCATTATTCGACCTAGGTAATAGGATCTCTGTTTGATTCACTAAATTGCCTCGATGAGAATATTTTATGTCATTAAAAATTTTGATAGTGTATTTTCGGAAATAACATCTTCTATTGCCAGAATTTGAATTGCCCCCTGATAAGCGGTACTCTCAACCTCCTTGCCTACAAAAATATCCTGAACAAATAACATTCATGTCCTAGCTAATAAGCTTGGTTCTTTTCCCCGTCAATCACATAAGTAATTGAATACAACCGATAGAATTTCCCACAATTCCTCCCCAAGGGAAATAGTTTCACCCTATCTGTGGAAAAGGGGAACAAAGGAACGGAGAAAATCGTTAATTGGAATCATTTTTATTTCTCGGAAAATAGGATAAACGCTGAAACTTTGTGAGGGATTACGAAAGAGAACTGTTTTACTTTAGTTTTGTTCAAAATGGAAGAATTGAAAACAGTCGGGTATCCATCCGATTTGGCTGAAAAAAAAAAACGGTTTTCGCTTAGCAATTGGATTTTTTAAAGTGTGATCTACCAAGCGAGATTTAATAATACTATCTTTACCACTACAACATATGCAATAAACCCTTAGAGGGAGTATATAAAGGAGTAGATAGGAGAGAACATAGGGCGAGTATCTAAGTGTGATGTCACAAGTAAATAATGGATGTAGACAAGCCCAGAGGGCCCACGCAGTAGCTTTACTGTTACAGCCTTTTTATCGTCCCACTGCTGGGCACAGGCCACCTCTCACACGGAGAAGGATTGAGCGTTAATCACCACGCTTGCTCAATGCGGGTTGGTGATGTCAGACTTTATAGTCCAGGTTTCCTCAAGATGTTTTCCTTCACCTTTTTATCAGCCATTGGTGTCTAAGATTTACCTAGAAAGTACATACAAACTTAGAAAAGTTGCATTGGTACTTGCCTGACCTGGAATCGAACCCACACCCTCATACTCGAGAGGTTGGTTCTTTACCCACTAGGCCACCACGACTTACACACGCAGTAGCTTTGCCACTGGTCAAAAGGAGAGGTAAAATATTAGCTGAAAAATAAATAACACTTTATGTTAAAGCGCTTGTCTTGCTTGTTCTTTTAACCCGCATATATTTATTCATTATCGAACATTTAACATATTGCTGTCATCAGAAAAGGCCTTAGTTCAGTTAGCGCGATTAAAATTACCACTGCTCCAGTTTTCATGTACTTATTCTAGAAAATGACGTTAACCAAAAGATAAATATGTATTCCTAAAACTGTGGCAGTAGGTTTAAACGTTGGCAGTCTTTTGTTACACACTTTATCGTGAAAAAACAAGTGAATTCAATACAATTTCGAATTCCTCAACAATACAAAAAGAAATCGACCCGTTTCTTATCAGAAAGGAAAGCGTTCATCCAAATCCTTTTCCATATGCCATACATTGCCGACTTTAGGGCAAAAAGTACGGATATCCGATAGCGGTTAATTTATTTACTCATAGTGCCCGGGGCAATTGACCCGGATACACACTTATCGTTGCCGCGCCGCGCCACAGACAAAACACAACATAGTGCCGCGCTGTCTGTGGTTTGGTTGTTTTTGTTTTTTTAATTAATTTTGTCTGTCTTTTTTGTATTTTTTTTTTTTTCTTTTGTAATAATACTTTTGTTTTTATTTTTATTTTATTTTTTTGTTAAACTTTTTCGTAATACTTTTTATAATTTGTATTCATGTTTTTAATGATGTCCCTTGCCGAAACAGAGTTAAGCATGTCCAGGGTTGTCTCGGAACTTATTAAATTTCCGAGGCAAGGACACGCGGGTCAGCGCTGAAAACCAGCGCTGTTGTCTCGTGCCTGCGTGCGCGAGGCACAGCATTTATGCTGAGCGCTGTCCCTTTTTCGCAAGGTGGCGCAAATGCAGCGTATTTAAATGTTTGTTCTGTAATTAGTTTTATTTGTTTTATTGTATTTGCGTCGTTTGCGATAATAAATGGATTTTCTTTCTTTCTTCTTTCTTCTTTCACTCTTGGGAAGTTTTTTTCCCGGATATAACAAGGTTCTGTGGGAAAGATGTTGTAAAATGTGGGAAATTGATTGTTGGGCTTTGACTTGTTGCCTTTGAGGAAGAAATTAAAGACTTGGTTTGTTCTTGTGGTGATATTGAATTGAGAGATTTATCGGTTAAATCGGTTAAACTACCATTTGTAGACCTCCGATTGTATTTATTATTTTCAGAGGGAATCTAAGAATTGATTTAATATACCTATTCGTTTTCCCATTAATTTTTGATATCACAAGTGTTAGGATATATGTACATATAGATAAGAATAGAGTTACAGAAGTCTCATTAATGTATAGCAATTTTATGTAGAAGAACCCTATATCAAGACTAAAGGCTATTTATTTTTAGTCGCCGAAATCAGTATTATTTTCAATACAATTTCTTCCACATTTTGCCGTCTTTTGATCTCCAATAATAACACTCTGACAAAGGAATATTTACTGTGTAACAGTCACACCCTATCGCATCCCATTAAAGGCTCTTCGTTAATTTGACGACAAAATTACGATTCTTCGGAACTAAAAACGTTTTAAAGTTGACATTTTATCTTCTGTTGACGTGTTGTCATTGTAGTGTTAAAAGTATGTTTTCTGTGTGTATTTTTATTATGTGTAAAGTTATCGTGAATGGTTTGATTAAGTTAGAATTGTTCGTTTCAAATTAGTTCTTACGTTACTTCTCCTTCAAGAAATATTTTGTCTGTGATAAGTTTTTTTAAATGTATGTATTTTAAAAACAATAAATAAATAAGCTTCTCTATTTTCTCCAAAAATTAAGGAGCCTTTGGCAGACTTATACACAAACGAAAACAAAAAAACTACACAGCCAAAAATCAGCCACCCTTTCCAGCCTAATAAATAAAGTTGTCAAATGCCTTCCGAACTGTAAGCTCGTCTGATCCCTGCAAACTCCTTAACTCGGGTGCCACCTAATTAAATGATTACCCGACTGCCGCTTTGGGAGGCTCTCACTTTCTCCAACTGTACTTTTTTTCCTGACAGTATTACGAAGTTTGGTGTTTCATTAAAAGTGATTATGTTTTGTTTTGGCGGAATTGTTATTGAAATTAAAATAAACTTAACACAAAATATCAACCTAATAAATAAGATTTTGCTTAAGACAGAAGGATAGTGCTACCACAAACTCGTATAGGTCATACTTTAAATATGTGCAGAGCAGTTTTTTTTTTCCAAAAACGAAGTCTTTGAACGTTTGTTGTATAAAATATTGAATAGAGATTTTAGGCTAAACCTCCCAAATTATATTTCACAAACGGAACAAACCTAAAAAAAAAAACAATCTAATAGCAAACACATAAAATACAAAACAAAATAAGCAAACTCCGTAATCTTAATACGAAATATTAATCTTCTTTTATTGGTTAAGGCCGTGCACATAAAAATATATTCCTTAGCCGTTCGTTGTAGGGAATCGCGGCTCAGTGGGCAGGAAAGAATATTAGAATACCCGCATTGAAAAGCTGGGACGAATTGAAAAACAACGCTTGGATATTGTGTTTTTTTTTCTGCTTTTTTATTTTTGTAATATTGTTTTTTATTGTGCAGAAAATGTACATACATTTGTGTTTGTGGTGAATTAGTTTGATTAAACAATTATTGAGTGGACATCTATTATGAAGACTACAGTGTTGGTCCTGGCCAAGATTTGTAGTCAACTACTATTCATCTATCGGGGTAAGTGATAATAGTGATGCTTATTTATTAATTATTTGTAGGAGAAGAAACCTGTGACCTGCAATTGGACAGTGAAAAGACTGATGAGAACAACCTTACCGTAATTTCTTTCGCGATGAAATCGTAAAAGAACTGCGTGATAATTGCGATGTTTTCCAATATGCTGGGTGTAATCTTAAGGGCAAAGTAAAAAGTTAACTTTGAAGCTATTATCCAGGAAATATACTCAACATAAGACATTATAGTTGCTACTGTATTCTCATAAACTTTTGTGAGGTAAAATATGCTGAAACCTGTCAACAAGTAAATCTCTTCCTTTCGAGTGCTCCACGCGTAAGTACCAATCTTCATTCGTTCGTAAAAACAAAACGGAATTGATAAAAACAGAAAAAAAAATCTTCCGTCGCTATAGGAAAATCCCATCTATTATAATATCTCATTCCCATTGCACGATCTAATTTCCTATTCATCGAACGCCATATTTCTGGCACCCTACTGTAAAACTAACTTAAAAATTCATCCCATTAAGACCCTATTTCTTAACACACAAAGGTCATTTTCGATTGAGTACTTACAACATTAAATTTGTAATCTTTCAAGAAATTCGATACAAAGTCTCCAAGATGTGTTTTTTCCCTCGGTTTTGAGGAAAACCTGCGCTTTCGTAAGCCAATACGAAATATTGGATTAAGATAAAAAACATGATTTACAGTCGATTACGTAATGAAATGTTTTGCTAAAAGGATTGTGTTTGTTTCAATTTAAAATATTGACAGGTGTAAGCTAGGTTTGTATTTTACCGTCTTTAAAAACATTGTTACTTCGCGTCTTATAAGCAGAAGCAATATTTCAACGCTCCTTAGTAAGAAATACAACGCCTTGGAACAGACATTTACTATTATCTTCAAAAATAAATTCAATGGAATGATTCTAATTACGACATTATCAAAAACAAAACACTCACGTCTCACGCTTCATATTAGAAATCAGACTCCTCAAAGGAACCAGCAAACATGTTCAATTACCACGTGTAATTGCGACCACGGCACCCGACGAAGCCAGCCGTTACGACTTCTAATTCATTAGGATCGACCACGCGACAAATTTGATGCTAGACTTACATGTAATGGCTATATTCTGGTCTTTCTTGGGAAATGTGAAGGAAACTATTAATTAGCTTAGCATTTAGTACGTTTATTTTATTTCATGTGTGAGATTTATGATGAGGATGATGTGTGTGATAGAAAAATATAATTCCTGTAGGGGCTATATTAGGTACTATAGATATTCATGGTGTAGATAGACAGTCCTTTACTTACAAAATTAGTAAACTGTATAAACTACGATATTGTGGTATATCTTTTGTCATATTATTGACTAGTATTGTTTCCCATTTGATTGCGTTGAAAGTTGTATTATTTTATCCGACTTCCCTGAATGGGATGGTTCTTAATTCTATTTTTTTACATCGTTACTTTTTTGGTGACTACCATCTTCATACATCTTTTTATGAACCAATCTTCAACCCTACTATCAGATAACGTTTGTATCATTTAGAATACATTACTGGCAATAAATGCAAACAAATAAAATCTGTTCTAAATTAAAAAAAACCTAGAACCTCAAATCACCGACTACATTACCGTAGAGCTGTCCGATATGACTTCAGAGCGATATCGCACACTCCAATCAAAATAAGGCGAGAAGCGAGTGCAGTGTGAAATGCGGCAATTACCTCAAGAGCGCCGTGTCACACATCCTGTTAACTCTTCAGCTAGGGATGTGGTGCAGCTCTTCAAGATTGTCGATATGTCTTAATTACGAAATTGCAGTGTGCTTGGAAAGTAACTTGAAAGTGAAGTTTGAGAAACCGATGTAACACCACTTTATTTGCATATTGTAATTATATTTTCGAAAGCTCTCTATACACATCAATTGTAAAACATAACAATTTTTTCATTGCAAGGTTTTGTACTTGGGGTAGGCCTTCTGTTCTGTGTAAGTTCTTGAAGTTTAAAAAATAGCTTTCATAATAATAATCTGGCAAGAGTAACGATATCGGTGGCAACCTATTTTTTATATTTTTAAATGTTTTTTATTTTTATATTTAATATTTAAAAATGTAAATTATATGTTTGAAAATAAATAAATGATAAAAATCTGGCAAGAGTAATATCTAAAAATAACCTGTTTTGATTCACAAAATACTTCATTTTCCTTAATTCAACCAAAAAATCTTTCGTGGAAAATACCAGGGTCTAGACAGAAAAACAAAAACTAACCAAAATAAAACTATCTCGATATCGATACTCATTAAGCACACCACTAAACAGTTGGCAGAGTGTCGGACACCGATGTCGGAACAAGTCTCACGCTTCTCAAACAGCGCCACGATTTAACGCTCGAGTATTCCGATATTCGTAGAAATACCAAATGCGAAACCAATATTAACAGGGAATGCTGAAATTTCTGGAACATTGTTGGGCTGTTTCTATAGGGCTAACATGGTTCTAAGCTTACCTGTAGTTATATATGTCGCAGGGATATGATAAAAACGGGGATTTGATCAATTCCCTAAGGGAGTTGATCAAATCACGAAGATGTTAAAATAACAACACGATTTTATCTTTTCTCTAAACAAATCTAGTGAATTGAACAAATCCCTAAATTGGTTCAGTGAAATGACAAAAAACATGTCAGTTCTTGTCTTGTGCCTGTAAGAAATTCCTTTATGTAATTCACGATGCCACAAATCAGCTACATGTTTTAATAAGTGATTATTACAAATAGGCATATCACACGCAACTAAAATATTTTTGATTTTTTAAAGAAATTTTTGTTCATTCTTTCAAAAAAAAATATTGTTCTGAGTAATAGTGATTTTTACATCAGTATTTCCTTATATTGATATAAAAATCAATATTTATAATTATGATAATCATAATTATGTAGGTATATCTTACCAAATAAACCTTTAAAATATCAAAGCAAAATTATATTTGTCATTTCACTGAACCAATTTAGGGATTTGTTCAATTCACTAGATTTGTTTAGAGAAAAGATAAAATCGTGTTGTTATTTTAACATCCTCCGTGATTTGATTAAATCCCTTAGGGAATTGATCAAATCCCCGTTTTTATCATATCCCTGCGACATATACACTCCTACTTTTGTCTAGTTTGACCCGAGGTTTAGGAGTTCATTGTACTAGATTATTTCCGTCTAGCAAACGACACATGGAACTTTGAAGTTTTACTTGAATATGCGTTTTAAAAACCCTCGAATAAAATAAGACCAGGCACTTATGATTTAGCAGCTTCATTTTGTTATTTTTAATTTTTGGCTCTCTGTCGACTATGACTTCCTTCTTTTGTTTAGCTGTAAGTCTTCCATAGTGTATTAATTAAATTAAATTATTTTTTGTTTGTTTTACATACTGTAATACAAAAAACAGTTTTTTTTTTAAAAAAGCTATTCTAGGGTGTGCTACTTAATTGTACATAACGAATTTATGTCGGCTTTAAATTAACACTATCCCACAACTGCATAGGCATTAAATATTCTATAGGGCCATTTTTAATCAAAAATATGCAAATACATACGTTCGAAAGTAACTTTCAGCCATAAAACAAGGCATAAAAATAATGACATTTCCTACAAAAGCCTAACTTTCAAACAACGCATTTACAAGTATTATAACTAACTTTAGTAGGTACTCAACTATTAGTTGTAATACTAAGAAATAATAAGTACCTTTCTCATGATCGTATATTTAGTAACGTGTATTCCAACCATTCATTTGTATCAAGTTGTTTCATCGTTCCGTTCTCTCGTATAATATCCTACACAATTTCTAAGTTTCTCTCATTTTGCTTTTAATGAACAAGTGCTATTATACCTTCGTCTATCTGAAATTAAAGCGGACCCTTAATGATTTGTGTATCTACTAATGAAACATATTTTGTGTTTGTCATGTAGTTTTTTTTATTTTTTTATTAATAAAACCTTACCGCAGACTTGGGGGTCCGCGCTTTTATTTCCATTTTTATTACTTAATTATAATTTTCGCCGTCTTGGCCTCACAAACTTATGTCTACTGACTGCTAATCTTAAGACTATGTGAGTAGACTATGTTTGTCATGTAGTTGGTACTATTTGCTATTTTGAGTTTCTTAACACATTCATTAGAGATCTTGTGACCGATTTGTGGGAAGACTAAGAATATTCTTCCATACTGTAGGTATGTATTCGGTATCAGCACAAACGTTAATAATTTGTTCTATTAAAGACATGGGAAAACAAATGTTATACCGATTTTTATAAGAGATAAAAACATGGAATCTGATGAACTTATAGACTAATGTAGTGATTTAAATTCAGTAGCAAGTAAATCTGGATGAATTACTAGTGGATTATGACTTTCACCATTTATCTAACGTTTTCATCGTATAATAAACCTAGTGTCCTCATTCAAATCCAATTATTTCCTGTACCATATAAATTATTATCGATCGTATTTAAATCAAGCCACGATCGATATTTTCATTAATCAACTGTAGTTTCATGATTCCACTAGTCTTTATAATTGTTTTAACAGTTTCCAACTGTTTTACGGGTATTATTGATGTAGATATCCAATTTATTCTGAAGAAGGAATTATTTTAATGGTTATTGGAAGTTTTCATTTGAGAACATAGCTTACAAACAACTTTATAACGAGCAGTTTTTATGAATAAGCTAGGTCACTAGTTTGTACCTTATTGGTATCAGCGAGGGTCATCACCCCTTCTGTGACAACAATAGGCTCGCATTATAATAAAACTATAACAGTCTTTAATCTCCCATCTGCTCGTCAAGGCATACTTAGTAAATAAGGCAACGTCTACAAACGCTCATTAAAGCAATAAAGGGACAGCCCACAATGACAACAATGAGAGTGACTTAATATCTGATACAAAATAAAACAATCTAAAAGAAACTAAAGCATTTGAAGATAACATCGATTAAGATAATGATCAGCTCCCATTCCGAGCCAACGAGAACTTTCTATCATGACCATCATTCAAAAACGATCAAAATATTTGAATGGCGCAACCCGTTCCGAAGTTCAATGATAAACATCTGTACACTTGATAAACACCCCATAAATAAGATTAGGCTGCTTACAAAGAATGCTGTCCCACGCTTTGGAGATAATGAAATTGATAGCAAAGCACACTTTCGTGAGATAACAGCCTAATTAGGTTATTTGTATTAGGAGATTAGGATTTCTTAAGTGTCGGGTAATACCTCCTACGGTGATGGGAAATGTGAAAAGCTCTTTGTTCTCATGGCGATAGTCTACTGATGACATGATTTTCTTGATATTTAAATTATGACAGTTTTTTGTAAACTTCTTACCCGTTCTACCCACTTCTGAAGCTTCATCATATTCAAATCAAGTCATAATTAAAGTGGTCGAAGAAAGTACTTGCTTTTGGTAAAATCTTTTTAAATGGATCCGTATTCTTTCATTATTAACATAGAAATTCTTACTCCTTGTCCGCTTTTATTATAATGAGAGCTACTTTAAATGGGTGTTTTCTCGTGTACTTACATACTTTGTATACAACTAGATAATGTCACCACTTCAGTTGCAAATATCGCTGTCGTACCTACATAGAAGTGGTCATTTGTCGCACACTTTCACAACGCCATTAAAAATCACAAACCACTCGTTAAGGAGTCTCCGGCACGAAACCCCGAGGCCAGTGTCACTACAAAATAGTATTTATCGTGATTGATACGGCTTGTCTCCCTACTCGCCACATGCTAATTTATGCTAAAGTACCACAAGAATACACGGCAGCAAAGCAATTCATTTTAATCATTATGGCCTTGGGAATAGGGTTGAAGTTGATTGCAAAAGTTCGCTAATTTATATTAAAGTTACTACCAGTGTAGAAAAAAAGTTAAGCCGTAGCAATTTGATCTTTAAGACATTTGGATAAGGTGGATTATGATGGCAAAGAAAAGCTTGGTATAACAGTAATCTAAATGCCGCCTGACCGTTTAATGTAAGCGTTAACTATGTAAAAGCCTTCTTTTAATTTTTAATGTTTTTGTTTGTTTTTTTAATTGGCGGTTTGTTTGTCGACGATGTTGGCGCATATGATGAATATGTGTTACATGTCGAGTAAAACATTATTTATGCGTGTACAGTTTTTATAACTGATTCAATATTAATGTTTGTTTCAAGGACAAAACATAGTGCGCCACAGTTCATTCTGTCTACAAATAAAGTTACTGTAAACGAACTGCTATAACACTGTCTAGTGGAGTAATGAAGAAATTTCACTAAGATTTCTAAACTGAAATATTATCTACTAACATCGAGGATATAACATACGCTTTGAAAGGTTGATAGGACATTGAAACTTGAGATTGATTTATATTGCATTCTTCTGTAGAAGTTATGTTGCTGTTAAGAATAAAGGAATTATCGTAAAGAATGAAGACTGTGAAGTTAAGTCGAATAAGTTTAGCTCCTAATGAGTAACCATCAACACGGCAACAATCGTTTTGTCAATATCATCACTTTAAGAGCCATTTACTGCAAAACAAAGTTATAAAACCTCCTCATCACTTTTCACTCCTGTTTTGCCGCCTCTTTATCTGGACATCAGCCCAAAAACAAAGACTGCTGTCCATTACCATTACAAGAACTCATCACCATTAACGAGAGGAGACCAAAACTCAGATTGAATCTCTTCGGCTCTTGATTTTTTATACCTTAATTTAATTGAAAAAAGGTTGAGGAGTTGGAGCATCCTTTATCCGTTGGCAATCGTGCTGTGTCCCCAGTAGCGTTACACATAAGAAAGTTACATGAAAGCATTAATTACTTAGCCATTGGACATTGCTGGAGACAGCGGTTCAAGTTAGGGGTGATAGCGGTTTTGAAAATTATTTTTTTTTGTTTTTTTTTTTTGCAAATTGAAACAATAATCAGGGCCATCTGGATATCATCGTCGTTAAAAATTTAAATGCAATGCAAAAAGTATTTGTTAGGCCTAGTAACGGTTCTTGGACTAGAATTGTGCTTGTAATTATTACCTTCATTTGTTTTTTTCTTCTTTCCAATCAAATTATCTATCAACAACTACATATTCAACATTAAAACATTCTGTTCCATCAGAACCAATTTTACCAACGAACCGCCCACCTCATTCCGCTCTTCACATATCCCCCGCGTCAACACCAAGACCACAAATGGATGGAGTCCATTTAATCTCGTGGGATTTAATTGCAGCACCTTTCGATTCGCCGCCGGTGCCGACCATTTATTGGTCAGAAGATTTACTGGTGACTCTGCCCATTACTGAACTTTTCATATTTTTTTGGCCAACACTCGCAAGGTAATGTCATAACCGCAGAATTTTGTGGTGAAGTCTGTGGCGTAGGGATAATGTAAGTGTGAGAAAACAAAGAAGGTTGAAACCTTTAAAACAAAAGATGAGATGAGATTGTTATGGAGTTGTAAGGTTACACTAAAGTGTTTGAAAACCACATCATGTGTTTATACCTAAATGCTTTTAAAAGACAATTTGTTGTTCCGTGTGTATTTAAGTATGTAGGTAAGTAGGCAAAGAAAAAAATATGAATAACCCTCTTATTCATCATCAGTATTTCGCAGTTAAATTAAAGAACGATCCAACTGAATAAACCAAAATAATGTTCGTAAATAAAACCGCAGCACAAGTGCCATTACCAAATAAGCAATACCATTTATCGAGTTCCCGACCTAGTCAATACTGGACCATTTCATTTCAGTAGAATTTCAAAGCAACACAGAAAGTCAATCGAATATTTTGGGGAAATGAAAAACAAATGCATCTACGGTGAGTATGGGGCACTTCATATTGGCAGCCTTTCAGTCGAAGCTTGCGGGTAATGCATTGTGCACACTGCAAATTACTCGAATATTTTCGACGAGTGAAGTATTACTCTTTAGAGTGCTGTGCGAATTTGATGACTGTTTTTCGGTAAACTGATGGTCGTAATCATTATTTTTGTTTGAGGGATTTTTGTTGCTAATGTAGTTTTGTTCATAATTTTGAAAATAAAACGTTCCTTTCCAAAATCATTTTATAATAAACTTGAAGCTAGGTGAATAGGTATACTTTTGACGTTAGTTAAAACCAGTTGCCAAAAGACGTCTCGAAATTCGAATCGAAAACGAAATTCCAAATTCAATCTCAGTTCCTTCATTCCATGTGTTCCCTTCACAACAAACGTATCATAGAGTCTAAAGAAAAAAAAGAAAAGGTGTAACAAAACACCTATCAGATATTCGGAAAATTGGATCGCCCGATTTTTTGAAAGTAAAGGGAAAACGCTGTCCAGATAAACAGATTTAGATAGGTTGGTAAATGTGAATGGAAATGCTGAAGTAGGTGTTTATTTTGTTTAGAATATTATGACAGTGGGTTACAAAAATTTTTTTTTTTTTTGTTGGAAAGGAAATGCATGTATTGCTACAATAATAAGTCATTGAACATCCTTGGCAGTCGTTACGGGTAGTCAGAAGCCAGTAAGTCTGACACCAGTCTAACGAAGGGGTATCGGGTTGCCCGGGTAACTGGGTTGAGGAGGTCAGATAAGCAGTCGCTTCTTGTAAAGCACTGGTACTCAGCTGAATCCGGTTAGACTGGAAGCCGACCCCAACATAGTTGGGAAAAGGCTCGGAGGATGATGCTACAATAATAAGTCGAAAATAAAAGTCCTAGAAATAGTAGTAGTTTGATGCAAAATATTTCGCAATATATAACGATTTATACAAAGCAGGTCTAAGGAGGTTGCACTGAATACAATCATGTAAAAAAAAACCTGCCAAGTGCGAGTCGGAATCGCGCACGAAGGGTTCCGAACCATTATTTAGAAAATGAGCAAAAAAATCACGTTTGTTGTATGGGACCCACTAAAATATTTATTTTATTCTAGTTTTCAGTATTTGCTGTTATAGCGGCGACAGAAATACATCATCTGTGAAAATTTCAACTCTCTATCACGGTTCATGAGATAGAGCCTGGTGACAGACGGACGAACCGACGGACGGACAGAGGAGTGAAAACAATAGGGTCCCGTTTTACCCTTGGGTACGGAACCCTAAAAAATATATCAGAAATGTGTTTTTTACATGTACATAATCAATCAAAGCATGCCTTTTTACTTTAAGACCCTCAAGTTCCGTACTCAACTTCCTCAAACCAAGCTTCAAATATCACTCAAAAAATTCCCATAAAAACCATTTCCTACATAATTCAAAATATTCTCGTCGATTTCTCACGGCCGTTAAATATGAAGAGTAATTGGAGACACATGCCCAAACATCTCTACTTCCAAGGGTGTGTCTAATTACACTAGAAATATGCCCCGGGGATATTGTTAATTAATATATATAGTATGCACGTGGAACACCGTATAATTATGATTTATGAAGACTGCAACGTTAGTTCTTACAGTTTAAAAGAATTTACTGACGTTTCCTCTGAAAATATTGCGATGATTTTGGACAGGTTGTGGCAGTGACTTTGTTGTTGTGTTTTGTTTATATTTTTGATCCTTTTATGGCTCTTTTTTGATAGCACAATTTTGTTCATTATTTATGACTTCTTTGAAGCTAGAGAACATTTTAGTAGCTTTTGTTCTGTATATCTGTTTGAAATTCTCAAAAAGGTGATCATTGTTGGATATATTACTAACTAAATGAAGTAATGATGTACCTCATGCGGAAATACTCTAACCAGAGTCTTAAATATTCACAGTGGCTTCGAAAAGGAACCAAAATAAAAGTTTAAAATAGATGACACATGACATTTTGCGAATACGATCCACTCAAGCCTAACGACATTTTGACCAACACCAATTTGCGAATAAATTCCATCACACCGAAAATCACTCTTTTTCAGCACTGGAGATGGGCCAAAAAATATAATGGGGCCAAATAACCCACGTCAACAATTTGCCCCTAATTTTGCTGGTAACCCTTCGGTGATGCGGGTCACGGGCGCGACACAAATTAATCCATTTAAAATACATGCACAATTCGGTCTACGTACCCACGCGTATGAATAAATAAAATGTATGGTGTCGACCCAAGGTTGGTGAGGGATGTTTTTGGAAATTCCAATTTTGGTTGCGGTGAAAGGGTTCCTTTTGTTATCCATATGAATGTTCCTTCATAGATTTCTCATAGCTGAGGTAACTCTGCAGTAGCACTAGTTTTAATTATGAGGTTGCAGTTCTCTTGCCAAAATTCCTAGAAAGATTGTGCAAAAATATTCTTCCCACTTAATATACGTTAGTTAGGTATTGTTTATAATGTTGAATTAATAAATAATATTTAAATATGTTTTAAATTCCAACAATATACTACATACTACACTAAAATAAATATATTATACTTATAAATAAAAGAGAACCACTTATAAAATATTTACATATCAACCTTCTCGAAAGCTTGACTCAAATCTAAATGGTTTCTGACGTGCGTTTCAATTAAGTCCGATCAAATCGTGACGTCAACAAATCAATAATTTCTACACACCATACGATCGTTATCGATCGCTACTTCCTCATCAGATAGCTTATCTACCACCATCGCCGGCTTCGACACTTCGCCTATTTGCTTATCTACAGATAAAACATAGATAAACCAGTGATTTTCAATTTTACGATTTATTCATTGATATTTTCTATGTAATCGGTGTCTAGTATCTTTTTTATGGGAAAAGTGTGAACTTTTGTGAACTGTTTCGCTGCTGCTACAAGATTTGAAGATTTTTTATTCATGTTTTATGGGTGGTAGATAAGAATAAGAAGTTTTATTTCGTGTAACATATACTGAAAGTCATAGGAACTCATGTACTGTTTAGATATACTTATGACTAGCTTATCTTTTATGAGTGCAATCATCATTTTTTTATTAATTTAAACAAAATAAACCTTTCTAAACAACCTTGCACATATACTAAAAAAACACCCGAAATCTTCAATAACAAGGAAATCCAAAAGCATACGAATATCGATAAAACGTCAATCAAAATTATAAAGAGCGGTAATACGATCCCGTGGGCTCTCATTATTTCATAATAAAAGGTTAAAACCAGAGAGTTCAAAGAAGCTTTTGAAATCCGAAACCTATCCTGTATATAGAAAATGCAAAATTAAAAAGACGAACGACGCTTGAGAACAGGAATAGTCAATAGTCACTTCATATTGTGTTTACTGTGTAAACCGCATGAGGTTCCGTGGTATAACGTTACTGATGCACCACGGAGCCAACATAAATAAAGTAGCAACGGATGGAGGCGTATCCAATGCTGCTTTTATTTTGAACGAATTTAAAACAGGTTAAGATAAACATGCAATGGATTAAGTACAAAATGATGTGGTAGATGCGGTTACTAACAAAGTAGATAACTTGGTAGATAGCGAAGGGATTGTATATCCTGCGGGAGCACGGCCGGAGTTGAGTGAACTTGCCTAACCTAAATTGTCGACAATAGTACCATTGTCTGAACGTTGAGAAATTTTCTTGATGGCTTTAAATTTGTCATAGTGGCGGAGATAGTGAGTGGGTAAATAAACTTGAAAGGGTTTTAGACTAAGTGGAGTTTTATAAGTTATTACAGGATGTTTCTTTGTTGTTTATGAAGTGAAATTATAGTGTCACTTTAATTTAGGTATATTACACGTCACTGCAATTTATGTTTTTAGTATTTTGCTTGCCAGAATGAATTGAGAACCTTGAAATTAAGGATCAGCGTCAATAAAAAATGCGTGTATTTAAACATTAAAATTGCGAATTCAAACTAAAATAAAACTGAGAAAACGATTCTATCAGAAATTAATTTCATTAGATACCAACCCAAAGATGAGGATCATGAAAAATGTAACTATAAACATTCCACCACAAAATCACTAGATCAGCTGCAAAGATTGGGCGTCTGTGCACATTCCCAGGAAGCGTAAGATTAAAGGCGAGCTCCTAAAGTTGGTAATTACTGGTGCGACAGCCGCAAATTGGTAGTCATCAATAACGAAGCTTATCTGTGCATAGTCAATTAAATCGCTATCGTGGTAACATCTCGGTTAAGGTGACGGTGAAAGCGAGAAATAAATATTCTTAATATAAAACGTGGTTGAAGTTGATTTAAAATGTCGACGGATTTTTCCACAAAAATGTGTAGTCAGAACGGAATGAACGAGGGTTACGAATTCAAAATCGCGCACGTGACAAGTGTTCCATTTGGAATTCCTTCAGCCGGTTTTGATCGGTTCGGTTAATATGATAGCATGAAACAAAACCTTAATCCGTTTTAGTTCCGTGTGACCCAAACATCAAGATTCGAAACCATTCACTAACGTCTTCACTGTACCAATAAACATGATATCACCTGCTTCACAACCCAAATCCTTAACTCCGCGCCCCAATTAAGCAAGTACTAAATTTTTACGACCAACATAAGTTTTACTAAACGGCCCACGAGTACTGAAACTACTGAAAATAAAAGAAAAACAAAAGTCCCAGTTGACGGTTACAATTGTCGCAGATTTTGGACAAGTTCCAACTCAGTACGACATGGCATATGTCACTGCGCAGGATGTTGAGTTTTTTAGAGTATTTTTTGTCAACAACTCCGCGATGGTTCGTGAAACTAAAACGGAGTAAAGTTCATTGTTTTGATGCTAAGGGTGAGTGCTGTCAGCAATTTATTTTTGTTAGGAGTTGCAAGTTGAAGTGTTAATGAATGTTACTTAGTATCTTTAAGACGGTGCTGTGACATTTGTGAGAAATGAAATAGATTTAGTGATTCTAAGTTGTTCATTTCATTTTGCCTTTAAAGTATGACAGAAAACTGCTTATAATATTCTGCGCTTAACGCAAGATGAAAGTGGAGACATAAATATAGAAGAGGATATTGAAATTATTTTCATCCAAGATAAGATTGAATACTGACGAGTAGCATTTTATAAAATGAATGTGTACCCTTACCACCTACTATCCAGAAGTCACCGTACATTAAAAAAATACTCTAAATATCAACTGAACAGAGACAGATTCCACCACTGATATCTTAAACCGATCTACCGCACTCAGATATAATCAGGCCAGCATATGTCTTGTCATTAACGAGAGTTTAAAGAGCAAGTATTTACAATTTCGAGTGCAGCTGTAATATTTCTTTGTCTGATTAACATTTTTGTCGTGACTTTGTCTTGTGTGGTCTTGGTGTATTAATAGGTTTGAATGGTAATTGCTTGTGCCTTTTTTAAGGTTGCTTATGAGTCTGTTTCATCTTGTGTAAGGTACTTGAAAGTTCCTTGAAAACCTAAGTGGATTATGACTGTAAATACTTGTTGAAATCTAGACATCAAAGTCTGAAATCGCCAATTTCGTTACATGCAAGCATTCCGGAGACCTGCTTTGGATAAAAAGAGACTGACTTGTCTTGTAGCTCGAAAAATACTTCAGATGATGTCGTAAAAAGCCAACCCTAGTTATACCAATACATGACATTGAAATTACCGTAATCTATGTAAAAATCACCATCAAGTAATTAAATAAACCGGCCAAGTGCGAGTCGGACTCGCGCACCGAGGGTTCCGTACAAATCCTGTATAGATAAAAAATGAGTTTCGCCTGACGACTTGTAACTGTCGAATTGTAACGACGACTGCTAGAGAGTAGGATTCGGGGCTGGTGGCTTTACGTTTCTAGAGCCTTGACAAAAGTGTAATTCTGTCCCTTTCTTTGTTTTATAAAGTCGGCTTTATTTTATTTTGTAGCCAATCCAACTTCAAAACATATAAAAAGCAAAAAGAAAGAAATTAAAAAGATGTTAGGTGCATCGGTCTAGAAGTCGGTGTCTACAAGATCTATATTTATTTAACCACCGAGATCTAAACCGATGCAAATAAACAGTTTTCTTGTTGTTTTTAGAAGTTGTTTTTTTTTGTAAAAAGTTTTTATTTTTAACTTTTGTGAAAAGTTCTCGTCAATACGAATAATGTAAGCCCAAACACGACGTAACTAAAACATACCGTTGAGGAGTTCTCTCGACTTCCTCACGTCTCCATCATCAGGTAAGCTCTAAACCTTCACTGTTTGATAGTATCAACAGACATACATCTGAGAATCAAGTTTTAATCCTATGCATGCCTACAATTTCTGATAGTTGCCCTCGATTTCTCAGGATTTCCATCATCAGATCCTGACCTGATGACAATGGAAATAAACGTCGAGTATACTCTTTCACTACAAAGAAATGATTTCTCAAATCCGTCAAACTTGGTCGTTTCAATTCCCCATTGAAATGAGAAAAATATTTGATGTTTACACCTGATTTTCTCTAGATTCCCATGGTTCACATTGATGCGACTAATGCCGTAGTAAATCAGAGCCTTTATCCATACTAAGGTATGGTTTCCATACTAAGGTGATGACCTTTGAATGATTTAAAATTGTTCATAGTTTAGAGGCAATTATTTTTAAGAATGTTGATATGAATTTCAACTTTAATATCTCTACGCGTTCATGTGAAAAAGGGTAGGTAGTAAGTTTATAATTAAAGGGTAGGTAGTAAGTTTATAATTATTAAAAAAATATTTTATGTCATGTAAGCAAAAATAATATTTTAATATTTTATGTAACTTCAAATTTATCATTTTCGCAATTTTTCCTTTATCTGTACTATATAACGTTGCTTCGTGCCGAATTTCAAGATTCTGAGTTCACGGGAAGTACCTAGCGCTTGTAGGTTTTGATTCCCTAGCGTGTGACGGAAATTCGTCTAAGGTGTCGGTATAACTGCTTTATCTTTTGATCGCGTTAACATAGAAGTTTGATTTTTTCACTGCCTAAAGGTACAATAGACCTAGGTATTTGGCATAAATTTCAATTTGGTACCTTTATTCGTTCGTGAGAAATAAGGTAGTAAGTTCCATTTTATTAAAATATATTTTTTTATATTATATAACTAAAAAAATGCGATTTTCGTAATTTTTCCTATATTTGCATTATATGACAATGCTTCATGCCAAATTTCAAGACTCTGAGTTTACGGGAAGTATCCTGTAGGTTTTGATTCCTTTGCGAGTGTCGAAAATTTGTTGAAAATATCGACATAATCGGCTGTATCTTTTGATTGGCTTGCCTTAGAAGTTTGATATTTTCACAGCTAAAAGGGACAATAGACTTGAGTATTTCATGTAAATTTCAACTTGATACGTCCACGCGTTCTTGAGATAAAGGGTCTTGACAGACAGACAGACAGACAGACGGACAACAAAGTGATCCTATAAGGGTTCCGATTTTTCCTTTTGAGGTACGGAACCCTAAAAATTAAAACAGGCAATCAAAAGGAAACTCAATGTCTGTAATATCGCCTACATTTTCATATTACAATCTTTGATCGCGTATCGTCGCAGATAAAAAGTGTCGGTTTCCAGGAAACATATTATTATGCAACCCGTCTCGTGTAGCGGCTGAATCAACGCTCGTTCTGTGTATATCGATTCAGAATAATGACATTTAGGCTTGAGAAGTATTCACACTTCTGCCATTTTCCTATAGAAAAAGATTATTAGTACTCGTTTATTTTTGCGCTCATCGATAAATATTTAGTGAACGATGAAATAGATTACATATTTTTGAAAAGAAAGTTGACTTTAAAGAAAAAGATGAGTATTGATTGAATACAAAAACGATCTAATAATTAAAGTAGCAAGGTTCTAAGATATAACTCATGGCATCATTCTCTCTTTACCTGACGTAGGTCGACTCGAACACATGAAGAATAGTTTTTTTTTTTCCATACGTTTTGTAATCTTCTGCTGTAAAATGATATAATATGTATGTAAAACCTCCCTAACAATCCGCAGCAATGTCCCGCATTTAGCACATGTATGCAATTCAATGTAGGTGATTCAGGAATAGTGCCCGTTCAACTATACACAGCAATTCGGCTTTACTGCAGCTACGTAGGAATTGAAGATTGTGACAACATCATTTATTTGGAGAAACATTTCGAAGGTATTTCACCTAGTTTAATAAGGACTTCATACCATTGTCATTCAGTAGTTACAAACTTCTACCTGATAAATAAGTCCTCATTTAATTCCAGGATTGTCTTATAATCGTGTAGGATTCGTTCAGGTATTAGTCGGTATTAGGAGGATTGTGATTGTCAACCTAAGAAATGGAACTATATACACTTCTGGTATTATCGTGTAACGTGTAAGTGCAAGAGGTTAGTAAAAACATACAAGCATCATCATTTTGTGAAATTTCTGAGTAGAAATTACTCATCCAGTTCCACAGAAGTGTCTTGAACATCCCCGCCTTTAATTATAATGTATCCTACTTCAACTTGATTTTCTCAACAAAACACCTTCAGTGTGACAATCGTTTCCTTGTCACAGCAAACAACGGTGTCCTAATCTGTTCTGTCGTCATCAACATTGAAATGTGCGCAAATATCGAGCCGCGCCGAGTGTAACGCAAACATCGATGCGTTTTACTTAATTGAATGCCTAATGACTACGGTGTGGTTAGGGTAGGAGCTGATGGTGGTTTGTTCGGTGCGAGCGCGAACGTTCTTTTGTTCGGTTAAGAAGATGTTAGTTCGTATGTGTGATCGTCCTTATGGAATTTTTTGTTTGGGGCATGTGCAGGGTTGTTTCCTTCTTCGTCCTCGTTTCTCCTCTGTTTGATGTAAACTCACAGGAAACTTTGACCTTGCTGATGCATAATCAATAGGCAATATTGCTGCTATTCTTATTAACATTTTAAAATTTATTTGGAAAGTTTTTTTCCAAATGTTATTTATTTATTTACATAGATATTTACAACAAAAATTTGGGTAAAAACAAAATATTTAATGTACTTTGCGGTATCTGCTTTATAATATAAGCCCATTCTGTTACTGTCACGGCAATACCAAGAACGTCCAATACTACCTACCGCTACTGTTCGCACAAAACAGCTTAATGGATACGCACCTTTATCCGTTTATAGTTATGCTTGTGTCGACTAAAGTAAATATTGTGCTCGTTTAATTGGATTTTATATTTGGTCTCGCTCAAGTTTAAGTGTTTTTTGGTACTTTTTCGGCAAATTCTGTATACACTTCCCGCATAGTGTCTGTTTAGGATAAATGCAATCGTGCTGGGGAGTTTTCGGGGAAAACAGTATTAAAATAAACAGCAGTAAAATACCCAAAATTTTTAATTGTCTTGTTTAATTTTAATTGATTATACAAACAGGAAGAGTTGCTTTATTAAGGTGGAGTTTTTTTACATTCGATGATATCATACCATGTTAGTGACGCAAATCCCGCTGTTTTCGATTAACAAGTGCTTAAAGAGGTCCAATAAATTCACTATCCAGATCGTGTGAATCTCTCTATAATCCATAAAAATTAACAACAAGACCACTATATCATAATCAATAAACTCATCTACGTCAACCAAATTGAATATCGCTTAACTTTCCCTTCATTTGAGACGAACATAATTTATCAAATTCTCCCATTCATCTTGGACTTAATTTTTTAAAGGGACATTACTAAGATTTATTTGAGGCACCATTTAGCGAGTAATTAAGAGGTGAGCCGTTACTTTTCGACGGGAGATAGATGGTAGGAATGGATGCTGTAATCTATGGTGTAGGTTCTATGAGTTAGAGAGTAGAAGAATTTTTGGTAGTAGGAATGTTGTTACGAGTGATTGATTTAAGAGAGTAAAATGATGATTTAGAAGGACTACTTTTTTGTTGCTTGTAAAAAATAGAACAGTAAATTGTTTTCTAATTAAGATTTATTTTGTCAAAGAACTTTTAAACATGATTTGTTCAGCTACAGGCACATACAATGCTCTTCCCGAGCATATAAATAAGGATTTATAACTGCTTCATTACATGCTGTATGACGTATGTAGTACCTAAAAAACTTGGAAGGAAAAGACTTCGTTTTAAAGGTGACCTTAAAGAACGTTTTTACATCTAATATCAAGTCCTGTCTTCGACCTCAACACAGATTAGAATTTTCATAAACCGAAGAAAATATAAACATTTTATTTCACGTAAAAAATTAAATAAAAACTCTTTTTCATGACACCGTCTCAAACCCTATTCCGCGTCACAACACGTTTATCAGGGTTCCACAAAGCTCTTAAGAAAACAGTTTTATTCAAAGAGAGGTAATTGCGATGTACGGGACCCAAGCAGCTGCGTCCCTTTGACTCCCTCTTGAAAGCTATCAGCGATATTACCTTTTTTTTCATTTGCAAGGGTTCCGTTATTAAAATTTATTGAAATTATCACCGTTTTAGAATTTTTTTCAAAGGAGTTTCAGAAGTATCGAGGTAATAAGCACCGCTTCTTATGTATTGAATATCTTTTTGTTAATTCTCGGAATTGGAAAATGGTTGAACGAATTTGCTTTGGAATCTTTAGATTACATTGTGTATTTGAAAATAGGATTCAATTGAATTATATTTTTTAAAAGTTTGCCCTATAGTTTTGATTCTAAAAAGCAAGAGCGTGGACTTAAAAAAATTGATTGACGAAAATCAAACCCACATCTGTTTAAATAGTTATTTGTTATACAAGAGTGCAAAGTTGCTTTTTAACCGCGGGCTCAATTTTGATGACCGAGCAAGCGAAGGATTCTAAAATTGAAACACGAGCGTAGCGAGTGTTTCAATAATTAGAATCCTGAGCGATAGCGAGGGAATCAAAAGAGCACAAGGTGAAAAATCTTTGCACTCGAGTGCAACACGTAACTTTTCATCCCACCTCATCGAGGAAATTTCTAAACTCAAAAAAAGAAAATGGCACGCACGTCACACATGGCAAATTAAAAAGATTAAAATTTATTTATGCAAAAACTCAGTTTAAAAATATAATGAGGTTTAAAATCGACCTCAAAACAATAAAAATAATAATTTCATCCCACTTCATCGAGGAAATTAAAAAAACAAAATGGCGCGCACATATGAGTATCAAATTAAAAAGAAGTACCTATTAAAGTTCATTAATTTGAAAACTCAATTTAAAAATGCAACGAGGTTAAAAATCTATGTAAAAACAAAAATAAAAGTTATATTAATATTTTAAGCAGTATTTTATTTGTTTATTATGTATTTGTTTGAAAAATCTTATCAAGATTGTCACAAATGGAGTATTGCACACGATGTTCTAATTTCAAATCACTTTGCCGCTCTAGAGGATAAAAACGGCTTTTGCGCTCAGATATCAAAGGGTAAAACTACTCTTTCCGAGATGGTGGGATGAAAAAATATTTGTTTAAGATACTCCTTTTCTGGGCACTGATCATGAATCAAACCAATCGCATACTTAGACTGTCTTAGCAAGAAACCGACGAACCTTCAAGAAATCCCCAATACATTATTAACCCGTTACTCAGTTTATCAGGCCACATTGGCACACGTACCGTGAACATAGCCAATATTAATCTGTCTGAGTATTGAGGCCTGGATTTCAATTACCTAAAAACGCAGGGCCATTCAATTTGGGCCTCTAGGCGCTTGTAGGCATAAACTCCGTATGAAGTATGTATGGAAGGTGGGCTTGGAACGATGGCGTGGTATTCTTGGTATGGGTGTCGCATTCGGTATTCATAAAAAAGGCCTATTTGTTATAAATACGTTTGACTTTGACTTTGATTTCTACACGATAGATTTAATGGAAATGTTATAATTGTTGTAAAAATTGAAATGTGTCAACATACACAACTTTATAGACTTCAGTAAATGTTTTGTAAGAGTTGGAAAGTATTATTTTGTAGAAGTTTTTTAGCCAAATAAATACCTATTTTCACAATGGTAGATGAATGACGATTATTTTATGTTTTTCCAACTTTCTTATCAACATCGTTTAATTTTCAGAGAACTCAGAAAATTATTTTGTGCCACAAGAGCAGACATCTAATTCAATGACATGAATGGAAGTATCCGCATTTTGTGTTCCTACATTTCATATCGGAAAGTGACTTATCAAGGTCCGAGTTTCACGTGAACGTCGTTAGAAATTCACATTTTGGATACTGTTGGGTATTTTGTGTCCATATTTGTACTTTTACTGTATCCACTGAACCGTTTCATCGTATATTTTCTTTGATGTTAGGAAAGATGGAAACTTGACGTATAAAATATGATGTAGTAGCTTTCTGCTCTGGAAGTTGGTAGCGTTGTGTAGTCGTAAATAAAGCGTATTGGGGACAATGTTACTTTCTAGTGGTGACCGAATTTGGGAAATTATTTCATAGTGACGAACATTATCCTTAACTTAAAGCTCTTTAGATGTAGCATGGTACAGATTTTACAATTTGCAGAAAGAAACAAGAATGACAAAGCAGCTATTCACAGTTGAAATCACAAAAAAAAACGCCCAAGTGCGAGTCGGATTCGCGCACGAAGGATTCCGTACCATCCAAGCTAATATTCTATATATGTATACATATACTTATATGTTTATCGAAATCGAGCAAAAATTAGCAAAAAAATCACGTTTGTTGTATGGGGATTCCAAAAATATTTATTTGATTCTAGTTTTCAGTATTTGTTATTATAGCGGCAACAGAAATACATCATCTGTGAAAATTTCAATTCTCTAACTATCACGGTTCATGAGATACAGCCTGGTGACAGACGGACGGACGGACGGACAGAGGAGCGAAAACAATAGGGTCCCGTTTTACCCTTTGGGTACGGAACCCTAAAAACGATAGCCCAATAGCTAGGTCATGATTCTGTTCATCTATAAGTACTTATGGAAGAAGGCTGGTTTGATTAACTGAAGAATGAAACTTGTTTTAACTGTCAATATTCTGATATTGCTTCCAATCCACCAAAACATCTGACTTGACCTAAATCAAGATCCTCGAACGTCTGAAATTTCAACCAGGCCCTCTAATCCAGTTGTTCGTAAACCAATTGTGCGAGTATGGCGGTCACGAACGCTTTACTATGCAACTGCCGGGACAATGGCTGCCAATTAGAGGGGCGTGTAACACAGTCTGAACATTGACTTGGATGCATTTAGCGATTTTTAGAGAAGCTTTCGATCTTTGTTGAGATATTCATGAAGAGACGGTTGTGTGAAGACATCATCCTCCGAGCCTTTTTTCCCAATCCTGTTGGGGTCGGCTTCCAGTCTAACCGGATTCAGCTGAAGAAGAAGAAGAACCGGTTGTGTGAAGACGTCAGGGACTTTTGAAATGTCTATCTATCTATGGCAGTATAAAAAATGGGGTGTAAAATTATTTTCAACTATGTATAAATATTTAAGATACTTGGGTGTATTACTAAATAAGATAAACAAAACAAGGCAAGTTACAAATACTCCTAAATTAAGTCATAAAATGCTTAGTACGCTGATCTCACTTCCCATTATTCTTTTTAATTAAGCACACCAAATTATGTAACTTTCCCGCTTCCTAAACCAAAACAAGTTAATTTCTCGGAAAATATTGGCTCTGGAATTGATAATAAAAACAGATGACTACACTAAACCAAAATTAGTATTCCGCAGACGAATTTCCTTCGCTAAGATCAGAATGCAAAGCTTGGACAATTCTGTCCATCCAATTTAGATACAACGAAACGGTAAGACGTTCATCTTGGTGCCTAAGGATTAATTAGAATTGTAAATGATCCGACCGTTGGACCCCCCGATCCTTCAGTTAACTTGGAATCAAAATGTTTATTGTAAACAATCCTTTTGAAGATTAAATCTGTATTGGAGCACAGTGGGAATATTTATAAGAAATATTTAAGGTGCTCGATGACTGAGGTGTAACAAAATGTTTCATCGTTCCAACGGTCCGTAGATCGTCACTTGTTGTGTCACAGGGGTCATTAAAGCGCAATGCTTGTAGACGACCTATTCAAATAAGATTAATTTCAAAGGACTTAATGAACTTCTCGAAGTTTGTTTAATTTAATTCCATTGCACCAAATCACTAAACAAAGGTACCAAAACTCGACATCCATTTAACATTCCCGTTAACAACGATCCCCGTCAACGTCGAAAGAAGGCAAACCAGAATCAATTACTGTTTCGATACGACTTTATTGATGGAAACCTTTACCTAAACTGGAGGCCGACTTAATGCCTTACCGGCAGGAAAATTATCTCGGAATTTTTGCAGGCGGGCTTCGGGAATCTGTTTATTGTTTTTGAGTTTGGCTCTCAGCAATGTTTTGGGATCAGCGATTCGAGAAATTACTTTCATTTTCAGTTCAAAACCTTTTAAAATGTTGATTCTCTTTGAAATTGTTGTACAGCGCCTAAATGTAGACTGAGGATCAAAAATGATACGAACCTTTTGGGAGTTGCGAATTAATTTGTTCAGCTATTCAATTATTTTGTGTAAAAGTTTGGCGTCTGGTGGAAGAAACGGAGGTTTTAGGGAACCCTTTTATTTCTTGCTGAGATTCGACATCGACGTTAATGTTCATAATGTTTCAAGGGCATTTATTTTGTCAGCATTATAACTGGCTAAAAGTGATCCAGTTACTTCTTCATCACTTTCTAATTATTTTCTTTCATCCGAATTCATACACACTTAAAAATCCGTGCCAATTAATTGTAATATTTCGATTAGGTCCATATTTTTACATTCCACATCCATATTCAGCCTTCTATTTAATTCCAATACACATATCCCACATTTCCTCCCCTAAGCCCCACATAAACTATTTGCAACAGTCATTGAGCAAAATTCCGATATTCGTGCTGTACACAAATCAGATAATACCGTCTAGCGCAAGTTTGCGCTCTACTCGAGACACTGTTTAATATTTACTCGCATACTTCGGAGCGTGCTGGTGACGTCATTGGTAATCGTTGTTGGTTTAGCCGGCTTTTGTTAGGTTTTATTTTAAAATTTCATTTTCTGTTATAATCTTTTCTTAGTTTACTTCGGCTTCTAAATTGTTCAGACTTAAATGTAAGTTCATTATGATTTCTAAATTGTTCTAGTCAACTGGTAGTTCAGTTTTCATTCATGCTTCTGAGATTTGCAATGTTATGTGTCTAGGTAACGAGAATTGATTCGAAACGAATAACACAAACTTAACCTCGTTCCCCGTCGAACACTCTTATTCTTATTGATGACTAGCTTCTGCCCGCTACTATCAGTAGGTATGTACAGATAAGTTTTACTTAGCGACGAATATTGCATAAGTATTTTTGTTATGGAAGCCAGTTAGTTTTCAGGTTTCAATAGAACCAACACAAAATAGTTACCCAGTTAACAACAATAATATGCTAATACAAGCAATAACATTCACACAAATTTCAAGCCAGATTAACAACAAAAACATTGAACAGTGAACATTTTGTGTACATTTGTAATTGTTTGCGGACATTCGAGTACTGTATTATGAGTGCTTCCAGCTCTCTTGCCTGTTATTGTTGCGTGTAATGGAACAACATGTTCTTGAATACTTGTGCCTGTTGTTCTGTATTTAGTGCTTGAGTTAGGTTGGCTGGAGTGTCTCTTACTTTAAGTTGAGCTTAAATAGTTCTGTGTGTATTATTGAATAGACATATTAGGTTTTTTTTTTATGTTTGATAAAAATTAACTTTTTGTTTCCTCTCTGAGGCCTTGTTCCTCTGGTAATGTAATAGACTTGAGATAAACAGTACCCCTCACAACAAATGTATTTGGTAATATTCCCTTCTAATCCTTTACAGGAAAAATTAAAAGAATTAGCGAACGTAACACTAAAATTAAGTTTAACACACATATCATCAAATACCAGACCAACTTATTCAGGTACTTTCGTTTGGTCATAGTTCAATTCAACCTTGGGAAATCCAAACAGAATAAAACGTTTTCTAAAACAAACGATAACAAAACCTATAATTTCATTCTTACTTGTTTATAGTACATACCACACAAACCAAAGCGTTGCAAAGGAAAATAATAACACATTAAAAGGCAAAGCAACTATCGAAGATTCTAGAAATAGAAATTAAAAGATGGCGCCCGTAATTCAGAATATGGAATGATGAGAATGGGACATATGGCGGAGTTGACATAAAAGGTGTTATTTTAGCGTTTCATACTAGTGACTCGAGTACTGATACTATACTCCAAGTAGTGACAAAATCATCTGAAGCATAAAGTTCCCGCGATAAAAGTGATTGTTAAAAAAATATTTAATATAGAAGTACGATATGACTCTATAAAGAGCAGTTAAAGCTCATCGGTCAAACACTATAGAAAATGCTATAAGTACTTACTATTTGTAGATTATGTGAGTTTTTTAAAACAACATCTTGTATTTGTTATAGGTAAGACTTATAAGTGTGAGCAATTTGCAACTGTTATAAGGTTCTTGAACTGAACTCAAATAGAAGCTTTGTTGATATTCTATTATTTTTCCACGCTTAATCGTTTAGAAATAAAGAAGTGTATATATGAAGTTTGTTATATGGTGTATTTGGATACAACATTATGACTTAAATTTAAGCTGTACTCTTTATCATGCCTAAAACTGGAACAAAAGAAATAGTTAACTTCAATCGGCAACTCATAAATAGAATCAATCAAAACACCATTTTCAAAGTCCGTTAAATCTTCAAACACCACAATAAAACTATCTAAACAAACAATATCACTTATTCTTACCCACATAAGCACATAAAAGTCTTTCTATACCGTAAGGCCGTCTTGAAAAGGACAGCTAGGATTCATGCAATATTCAATGGGACGGCGAGCGGACTCCAATCGATAGCTTCTGTTATTTGAAGACTTGATTGTATGACTGTATGAGTCTTTGTATGGTTTTTATTGTTGCTTGTATTAGTACTTACCTACTGTTATTTTCGCTGAAGTAGAGATTTGTGAAGTTAAGGAAGTTTGGTGTGTCGTGGATAGGCTAGGGGTAGGTAACGATTTTATTAATGCTTTGAGACTTTCGGTGACTGGAGGACATACTCATGAAGGTGTCATATTATGTAACTTGAACAAAAGAGTTAAAGGAGGTTTACAGTTAAGAGAACTCTTGTACTGTCAATAACTAGCAAAAGGGTTCCCTTTAAAGTCCTGAATTCGAAATTAGCAGTACGGATATCCAGAACAAAAATAGTTTGTCTGATCCTCAAATCGTTAGATCAGATCAAAGTACGTATGCTCAGTCACTGTAGGTGAAAATACTTAATATTTTCTTCAAACTTAGTAACATGTTTGATTATCCCGACTTCCTCGTGCCCTCACCACGGACCTATTGTTTAACATGTTCAGTTAGCGAGAGCTGCGTGTGAACATGTCACCCGCTGTCTCATTACCGCTGTTCCAACATGTTGCCACCAATAATTTGTGCTGTGGAATGCTCTCAATAGGGTTGTCTTACGCGTGGTTTGGAAGACCGAGGAAAATGGTGAACTTTGCTGTTGGCCAGCAGTTGACGTCTTTCGGCTAAAACGACTAAATCTTTGGAAAATGGGATTTTATAAAAAACAAATATTTATAAAAGAATACAGATTTCGTTAAGAGTTAAAAGCTTAGAGCGAAATTGAAAATATAAAAAATACTAGCTTTTGCCCGCGACTTCGTCCGCGTGGAATAGTGACTTCCGGCAGATTTTTGGTTTGACCAATAGATGGCGCTATATGTCCGGAATAAATTTTATTTTTTTATTTCTTTGTAATAAAAACTATCCTATGTCCTTTCTCAAGTCCCAAACTATGTCTGTACCAAATATCACACAAATCGGTTCAGTAGTTTAGGCGTGAAGAAAAGACAGACAGACAGACAGACAGACAGACAGACAGAAAGACAGACAGACAGAGTTACTTTCACATTTATAATATTAGTTAGGATTACTAACCTAAATGTTACACTTCTTATTGTATCAATATTATGTTTAGTGATATAACTAAGAAAGCGTGAACAATTGCCATAGATTTTAGTAATTATCTTCTTCCAGGTTATAGGCAAAAAACTAAATTCTCATCTGGCAACCCTAAACAGCTGTCAATACGGAAACACTGGGACTATTGTTTAGAATTTTAACACGTTCCAAAATAAACCTCAGCTACTTTGTGCACCAAGATTTACTGTTCCTACAAATCGTTAGCAAGCTAGAAGCGTTTAGGTCTCATGACAGAATTTGTAAGGAATATTCCCAAAGTGCATTTTGCACGATGTAGTTGGCACTCATTGGGGAAAGCTTACATTCCTCAGTAGACGGCAATATAATACGATTTCTGAAGTGTGTTTCATCTGGTGTCTATATTAAAGGTTTGTATTCACTTGAACTGTGTATTACTAATTACTAGTCACATAAAATGTACGGTATCGCATAGGTATGTATATCGTGATGTCAATTATAAGTTTCGATGTAATTTTGGTATCCAACCTGTTTCGTATCCTACGTGCTGTCTTCTTAGTATTTAAAACCATGGGTGGGTAAGCAATTTGTAGTTGACTTATTAAAAGGAATCGATCTTGGGATAAAGAACTTAAAAAATATTAGCACCCGACCTAACATTTGCTTAACCAAAGCAATATATCAACGTTACCTGACATTATACTAAGTTATTGCTTCTTTACACTCATAACTTATCGCTTTCAATACATCTTTATAATATCATAAGTTTTTAACAAGATAAGTTACTTATTTTGAATCTAAAATAGCCTAAACATGCAATAACCTATCTATACAAAACTACCCCTACAACACGTCTAATTTTACCTAAGAGAACTACTAATCATTCTTAATAATTATTATATACTCTCGTCAAAATTTTTTTGCGTATGCTGCTTATACGATTGGAATAATATGAATAATTAAATAAGATTTTCTCTAAGAAAGTTCAATTATCTTTTGCCAATTTATGTACATGGACTTGAGTATAAACTCTGGCTAGCCACGTGAGTGAAAAAGCAAACTTGCACTAGTCCCCATCCAATATCAAGCCGTTTGGAATTCTTTCTTTGTGGCGTATACATGCCGCCCTTAAATGGCAAAGTATCCTAGTTGTGTAATATAGAATAACATTATTATACAGAATGTTGAATAGAGATAGTAATTTAAACAGGATTAGTTTCAATCTCATGAAGTAGATTAGGATAACCTAATCTGTGTGTGTGAGTAGGTATCGCTAAGTAGGTTTGCCTTATTTGGGAGATAGTATAATGTAACTGAGTAGAACTCCTATAGCTTCTTACTTATACTCGTCAGCTATTTAATTAGAAAATATAATTCGTTGAAAACAGTCGGTTAAAGGTGTTACGATGTATTATATACCTCTAGTTCCTCCATGTGTAAGGCATGTTAAATGATGGGGTCCTGACGCTGGCATCACAGCAAATATCTGAATCAAAACACTAAAAAGTCATGTAGGTATATATACTTTGCCTTCCTGGCACTCTTATCCAATTGTGTAAAGGAACAATAGCTTTCTTATCAATTATGTTTCAAAAATAACACACAAAACCCAGTAATAATCAAAACTGAGTCTAACGTCATTTAGAAACGCCTCTTTACTTTTACTTCAAGCTTACTCTCATACTCACCACGGAATTATGAACCACAGGATGAGAAACATAGTAATTTCGGATTTTAGATTATTTTATTAGAAAAAATTACAAAAATTGGCCTGGAAAAGAAGTTGAATGTATGAGTTTGGATAAATATGGAAGTAATAGACATGCTGCGAACTAATAACATGTTTGTAAGGTCAGGAGGATGATGATAAATACAACCTTTTAATAGCCTATTTGAAATAAATATCAATAGTGTGGCTTATATTTGCCCATGCCTTCCAGTGATTAATAATGTCCAAGTCTATGACTCATCGTTAAGAAAACTACCCGTTATTATAACAGCATAAGCAAATATTATGTTAAGTAGTGTTACAAAGATCGCCCACGGTACGCCCCAACGTTCTATGAATTCCCTGACGACAAATGGACGTCACTAGGAATATTCCGAGTGGCACCATTTTATGAGCGATTATTATAAGAAAATAAGTACAATAACAAACACCATTTTATGGCGCAAATAGTAACAGTTACAAGCCCTAATTTGAAATGTAGCAATTCAAAATGTTTCATCCAGAGTCTTGGGTATTTCCATGAACTGAGCAAAAATATCACTTTGAAAACTGACTCGGACGTTTATTAAATTGTGATTACTGTATTACTGATTACGTTTTACTGTGTATTTGATGTGTGTGCACTATGAAAAATCGTTTCAATGGAAACAGTCAAGCAAACGCAAAAATGCTATCTAGATGTAAGTATTGGGTTCACTGCGATCTTACAACTTAATCTGAACACTAAATAAGGTTTAAGTTACAGAAGCAGAACGATTCGTAATAAAATACCTGCTAAAAAAGTTTACATAGATATACAAAACACTTGAAAGATGGGAAGTCAAGATTTGATAAACCTCGATGAAAATATGTTTAAGAATAAGACATTAGAGAAATACGTAAACAAAAACAAAGTTCAAAATTACAGAAAAAACCTAAAGGCCCCTAACGCCAAATTTGTCATGGCTAGTTGACATCCCAAACTTCGACCAAACAAATTCCCCTTCACCAATCAATTACTGATCAGTCTCTTGCAAATATCCGCACGACTGATACTTGGACCGTGTCATAGGCACCATTGGACTCGCCCACAGCCAATGAAATGTCTTACTTAACGTGACTGGACTTACGATGCTGTTTGAAGAGACTACATAAATTTTTATTTGTTATATTTTATGTTTATTTGATGAAAGTATTCTGGAATAGTGTCCACAGGCCAGCATATACTATCATAAGGCTAAGCAATGTCCGTAGTTAGGTGACTATCTTATATCATGAATTCCTCCCTGTTTTGAGAGGCTCTATTTTGTATTCCGTGTGTGGTCATTCGAACATCTTTGGCAGTCATAACGGATGATCAGAAGCCATAATTCTATCAACCAGATCTACCAACGGTTAACTCTCAGGTTACTCTCAGGTTAACTCTCAGGTTACTCTCAGGTTACTCTCAGTATTCTCAGGTAACTGGATTGAGGAGATCAGATAGGCAATTGCTCCGAGTAGTCCGAGTAAAATACTCAGTTGCATTCGGCCAGGTAGACGATGTGTCTACTCTGTATAAGGGTCTCCTCTAAAACCAAATTATTCATGCTAATCTAAAATAATCTGAATATCTCAATGGCATGGCACCACAACTATCTATGCCAGTACAAGTCAGTTTTAAGAAATATTCGCACGACTGATACTTGGACCGCGTTATAGGCACCATTGCACTCGCCCACAACGAATGAAATGTCTTACTTAACGTAACACGACACCTTCGTCCTTTATCGATTAGGGCTCGAATTTGTTTTGTCTTTCTTTGATCTTGATTGAGGAGATGTGGTTGGGATTAGCTCTCATTTGATTTCGTTAAATTAAAATAAATGGTTATAAGTACAATATTAATTGTGTGTTACATAATTTAATCAAAACATTGTATTTGAGATATTTAACCAATTATTTAAATAATTGAAAAACATTTCCGTTTTATTGATAGACGGTTAATAATAAAGAAGAATAGACGTAGGACACGTCAAGACACTGATTGATCCAAAAATAGCTCAGACAAATAAAATCTCATTCATATATCCATAAAAAGTTTCACTAAAAGTACGCGTACACTAGCAACTTTTAGTTGGCCAAGATGGTTTTGGCTCATTAATCAGTATGAAGAAGAATGTCCAATAACAGACTGACAAAAAACCTTGATTGAACTCACGATTCTCTAAAAAAAAAGATTTTTTCTAACCACTGTTCCTACAATCGGCAGACTGTTTAAACTGCAGTTTGCACTAACAAAAAACTAGTTTTAGGCATACACAACATATATTTCTTGGAGCACATAATAAGTTCGAGCGCCCGCGCCCACGACGCGGTCCAACTGCAAAATGTTTCACTTAATGAAACAGGACACTTCTGCTCTTTATCGATAGCCAGAGGTGTGGGATTCAATGTTATTTGTTGAGGATATATACGAATAATTTAAATGAAGTTAAACTATAAGATCCCTTGTAAAAATATTTTCGATTACAATAAAATAAGGTTAAGTAAAAAATATACATATTGTAAAGCATTAACGTGAGCATACTGCAGAATTGCTAACAAATCAGAATGAAGATGAGTAAGCACATTACAAAGATCAGGTATCTAGCCGGTATAAGACCGACGAAAAAAAATCTTTCTGAAAGATCTCGTTTTGGAGAATAAAAATACTAAGTCTAGCTTTTTTAAGGTGAATAAGGTGTTTGTTACAACTAACATAACACGTCAACGATTACACATACACAGAACCAACAAGCACCTATCCATTTAATACATCTCTTCAAAAACAAAACAACCTAACTACAAGATGTTATCAATTCAAGCTTGCTCCCCGTAATCTTATGATTTTATCAGCCAAAGCAAACACAAAAAGGCAGTTATGTAAATAGTAGTTTTATTTAATCAATTTGCATTGGTCAATTAAAAACAAGCAGTAAAAACAATTGCAATGCAAATACTTGCCTTATTAAGTCGACAGATAAACGGAATACAAGATTGGTCCAAGTTTTATGTAGAAAGCGATTTAGCACCCATGCTTGTACAAAAATTAATTACTTAAAATAAGGGTGAGAACTGAACCAAACCAAAACCAGCTATCAAATCGTTCGACCCGTAGGCGGCAATTTTACGGCCAGTTATCTTTATAGTAAAATGGTGCAACCCACCCTAAGTATGTTTGAACAACATCTACATAATGTTTAAGACATTTGTATTAAGATTTTTTTTTTGCTCTCAGATTTGACTTCGTGATAATCCAAGTACATACCAACCCATAATTTAATGTTCTATCCAATACAGTAAATAGAATAAACTCTGGTGAGCTTTGGGTTTTCATTTATTCTGCACAAAGCAGCATCAAACATAGTTTAGTCGAAAATTTCATCTTTTAAAGTGAACATAAAATTAATCGCTATAAGCCCACGCCTTGGACCGCTATAATGCGATTTGTTCAGTTTTAAAAGCGCCACTTTACAATCGCAATGCTACAGTGACGTTTATTGCTTTGACTTTAAAACCAGCTACGGGCTGTACTAGACCTATGCACCGTTTGAATGGACTAGTTAACTGGTACAGTATAGTGGCTAGATTTTATTTTTACACCTTTAGTATTTTGTTTACTTAGAAGGAATAAGCTTGTGTTGAGTAGCATATTCTTTTTAAAACTTTTTATTTAAGAATAAATAAATGTAATGAATAAATATAGGTTCTCTGTTGTGTGCCCAAAACCAATTTCTATTAGTTCATCAATTGACTTATTATTGTTTATGAAATAATTATCTTCGATTATCCGGAATCGCTTAGAACAGTTTCTTGCTTAGAACAATTTCACAGTTACCTAAACAGTTGCACCAACTGATGACGATATTATCATCATCTCCTTGGTCGGTTTCTACATTGATACGTACCTCATAACTTCTTTTTTCATAATTCTCGGTGAAACCATCAACTCCTCAGCTGACATTATTTCCAGCCATCTACTACCAAAAACTAAAAACTATTTGCAAGTTCAACCTCCTTACAAAACCGTGTCTTCACTACAATTCTTAATTTAAACGGGCATTCAGTACGCAATCACTAATCGACATGGTTGTACAAGCCTCACTAACTAATGTCACGGGGGTTTTCTTGCTTTTACTAAGATGCTATCTGTCTAGTAATGGATTTGTCAACGACTGATTTATCTAACTTATTTGCAAGCCGTACAGGGAGGCGACAGGTTGTTTTTTTTTGCGTGTTATATAATGTCTTGTTAGTGGCGATGCCTAGTGGTTAAGTTTTTATGAGTTTGGTTGTGCATAGGTTAAAAGTATAACCTGGTGACTGAATTTAAGGTATTTTTTGAAAATATAAAATGGTGGGAATTACTGCACGTAGTGGAATAAAATATAGCTTACATTACTCGGGGAGAGCTCTCTAACAGTGAAAAAATTTTTCAAATTGGGTCAGTAGTTTCGAAGCCTTTACAAACAAACAAAAAAATATTCTCCTTTATTATCATAGTTTAGATTTATATTTCTAACTGAGAACATTGAATGTGGAGATCCTACAAGAATATTAGTAAAGAATGATTGACAATGACAATGACAATTTCATAGTAATAACAGTATACCTCTTTAGAAATCTCTGTAATAATTACTTCATAATAGACGGTATTACACAACTATTAAACAAAGAGATATCAGTGAGCACTTTCATTATAGAGAAGGCGTATTTACTACCATTGCGAAATGCTCTGTTATCTCTATAACTATCGACCATTAATGGGTTCCGTGATTCTAGTGATGGGAATACTTTGGTTATTATGGAAGTGTAGGAAAATATTGAGTTTTATACCTGGTTGCTTTCTGTCTGCAATCAATATTAATTTTATGATATTTGATAATATTACTTCAATTTTCATCAGATATCCGATCCCAATACAATTTCATGTTTATTTGTATGAATTCATGGCATAAATTGTTGAATGAAGTATTTACAAAATAGGTTTTGAAATTTCTTGTCTTATTTCACTCCAACTGACTCATTGTCATCAGTCATGTGAATTGTTTGAAAAGTACCAAGAACTCTTGACAGTGATAATAATCTTTACCATTATCATACATATATAACGTAGTATTAATTTATCGTAACGTCTTCCACCACCACCACTAATTCAATCAAAACAAATATCCTTATATTTACGAGCACAGCTTGAACAATAACACTTAAAGTGCGCCGTAACTTAACAACCGACTTAATACCATACCGTAACCGGATTACAGAAATAGCCGTATTGTAATGTGCGGTGATAGTTTACTAGTTGACTGGACGAATACAGTCGTATATCGATGATAACAATACTGGTATTAATATAACAAGTCTTGTATGACATGCTAGTCATAAGGCAAGTCTTATTGTATGAAAGAGTTGCCAAAGGCCTTGTGTGTGCATAAAAAGCTCCAGTAAGAACAGAAATGGATTTTAGTTATAAGAAATTTTTGACTCCTCTTCCCATTGCATCCATATCGGTCATTTGATGATTTCTCATCTATAGGAAAGGTCTTGTTAATATAGATACTGGCAGTACAAGGTTACTCAACTTTTTCCTGCACCATTAGCAATTGGCGTCAAGGAGTCAAGGGACAATTAGAAGGTGCATATAAAATTAAAAAGTTGCTTTGGTACTTGCCTTACACCTCACACCTGACTGTTCTGTCAGGTGCTTTAATGGTTACCACATGCCAGCTCCTATATGCAATACATATTATCATACCATGATTCCTTAAAGTATATACAGAATTAAGGCAATTTCTAAGCTTAGCAGCTTAACTCTTACATTATTTAGCTATTTATAAAATATTTAAATTCCAAAGTATAATGCAAATACCGTGTTTAGCTTAGATTATGTGTAGTTTGCCACTCTTGCGCAGGTTGCAAAGCTTTTGAGGTTTATTGTCACGATTGAAAGACTTGTGAAGCAATAGAAGTATTTGCATTTAACATAGTAACCCTGCTTACCGCACCCAGCATTTCAATTCTCAGAACAGAATGTAGGATCATAGTTAAATGGAAAACAAAATAGTGAAAATAAGCACTTGCTATACCTATGTTTTTCAGGTGTTCAAAAACAAGGTTAATTGAACGGTCATTATTGCAACCATATTTGGTTGTTTCAGAGGTTAATGTAGATACCTAGTCATAGCAGTGAAGCCCGTATTTGGTTATGTTTCTTATGTTAAGAGGCATTAAAAAGTCATGGTCGTAAGGCTGTTTAAAGCTATCAGAGGTGAATAATATATTACAGACATCATTGATGCAAAGAGGGATTTGTGACTCGCTATGGATATCAATATTTTCAAGACATATGAAGAAATCAGTGCCCAGAATAGTTAGAAAATAAATAAATGGATAATGATTATTTAATCCTCTTGTTACCTCAGAAATTATATAGCTATGTGTATTTATAAGGAAATCAATGTACCTACCTTTTTTTTTTCTTTTTTTTTTCTACCTACTACACCTACTTTCGACCAGATCAAAATGAATGAAATGCCTTTTAATATTTTCCAATAAGTATTTGCCACTATTAAAACGATGTCGTCAGCCCAAGACTTTCTATCAGCAAATATCTATACATACAATAAATCTGTAGAGAGGTCAATTCTGTACATTGAATATTTTTCCAAAATAAGTATTGGGGGGTGATTAGTGATCGATACTGATGCCAAAAATGCAATCAGTAAAATTTTTGTCTGTCTGTCTGTCTGTCTGTCTGTCTGTCTGTCTGTCTGTCTGTCTGTATGTTCGTTATGGAAACAAAAACTACTTGACGGATTTCAACGAAACTTGGTACAATGATTCTTCATACTCCTGGGCAGGTTATAGGATACTTTTCATCACGCTACGATCAATAGGAGCAGAGCAGTGAAGGTAAATGTAGGAAAAACGGGAGAAGATACTCCATTTTTTTTGCTTCCGTCGCGTGTGCAGCCTTAATGGTTAAAGCTACACAGAAACCATGTAGGTCGGAAATGTTCTCCTTAAAATTATGTAAAAAATATACCTTGACAGTATATGTCCATCTTTTATGGTTGGCTCACAATGACACGTTTAACTCTCGGTAGCTTAGCAGTTCGGAGCTTTCTGATTATATTTGTCTACTATTACGTATAATACTCTCACTCACACTAACTAAAAAAAGTTGACATTATTACGTATTCAATAAAGAAAGAATAATATAAATCGGTCAAGAAATACCAAAGTTATACATAAAATACGGTAGCCATCGCGAGTGAAACTGAATCATGCTATAAGGATCATTTTTGTGCAACGGTCGCTGCGCTCGACGCGGCTCGCGGCGCGGTTGCTGCGCGAGCTTCATACAATATTTGGCTGTTGATGCGATAGATGCGAATAGACGTTCGGAGTGTTCAACCTTATTGACCGACAATAATTTTATTGACGACTTTAAATAATTTATTTTTACTTATCTTTTGTTGTTATTTTATAAAATAGGTAAATATTAGTTATTTTGGTATGGTTTAAAAATTCGTTCAAATTACAAATTATGAATAGTTTATATTTTATTTCTATTTAGGTAAAGTAGTAGTAGATAAGCATAGATTTAGATATTGGATAGGCTGGTGTTTATTAGGTATTTCTTCCTCTCTTTTTGCACAAAGTCCGAATCTAACGCGGACGAAGTCGCTGGCAGAAGCTAGTAATAAATACGAAAGTGTGTTTGTCGGTTTATGCATCTCCGGTGCAACGAAGTAGCGGATTGACTTTACTGTATGGGGATATGAAATCTTTATTAGAAATAAGACACACCTAGAATAATACTTTTCAAAGCTGTTCGTGTACAGCCTTATTTCTTTCTAATGTTACAACTGAGACTAACTTCCCAACAATTTGATTTTTTTATCAACAAATGGTTGACTGGTAGATAATTGCCTTGGTCTTGTGGTATTCAGTCCGCCAATTTTGTACATGAAGTTTAAAAAATAAGTAAAAAAATCATTGAATAATTATAAGATCTACTAAACATCACCTACAAAAGCAGACTCAATAATATTGTAAACAAAATCCATTTCCTCATTGAAAGTGGTTCCACAAACCCAATCAGAGCCTGCATTACAAGCACCATAATCTAGCAACCTGTCTCACAATCCATCACAACCCATTACTGGTATCAGCCGCTTTGTCTCCAACCAAGGCTGAATTCCAGCACATTAACAACTAGCAATCAACGAAGAATAAAGCTTTGTTCACTACCAGCTTGTAATATGGCAGACAACGTTAAACAAGAAAGATGGCACATACAACAATGTGGCAACCGGCTTGAACTGATGTCACCAAGAAAACTAGTAGAAGAGGTGTTAGTAGTTAAATTATCTAGCCGGGTTTGACCCGTTGCTACAGATACTTAAAACATTTTCGAAAATTCTAGTTGCCGCCAATGTCATTGTCTATATCTACTATTACAATAAACAGGATTCTTTTTTTGTTTGTTTCCCAAATGCTAGGCTAGACTACCTGTTAGGAAAGCTCTATGCAACTGTAGATATGGACGAACCCTAAGCGTCCATAACCGTTGTACTTTATCAAATAAAATGTAACACCGTGACCGAATTCCTGCTACTGAGAGCAATGAAAGATAAATGGTTAATCAATTTGAGAATAACATTACTAAGGTATTTGTGTTCGCTATTTATGTACTGTGAGATGTTGTTTCTTGTTATTACATCGATTTGGTATTAGTACAGGAATATTATGCAAACGTGAAGTTGCAAGGAATATGGTAAAATGGAGTCCAGCTGTTTGATTGGTAATTTCAATTTTATAGTCAAAGTAACCCAAGCAGTGTATTGATTTTTTCTTTAACGTGTTAAAAAAATATATACGTAGCGACTAAAATTTTCCCTTTTTGCCGTCAAATGGCGGTGTACCCAAGAGACTGACAGCATTTCCATATTGGATGCCAGAGCCTTTGGCCAAAATAAAAACCAGTATTTTTGCCTCAGAAAGTACAAAAAATTCTAATTCTAGCAGCTAGGTAGGTCCAAAATATAAATCAGCAAATTGTTGCTTGGGAAAGCTTTCAGAAAATATCAGGCTGGTTCTTTACCTAATCAAATAGGCCGTGTGAATTAGAAGCCGCGAGCAAAGCAGTCTAATCATAAAATTATTAACTTAGATAATGTGGCTGCCGATAGAATTTTAGAACAAGGACATAGCGCTGATCAGAAAGGTATCGCTCGCAGTAATAATGTGGTAATCACAGCATTACTTTATTAAGTAAACATAAGTAATAACTTGGACTTGTTTTTGAATAATTTGGTTGTAGCGCCTAGTGTTTTAAAATTATAGGAACTGAATATGAATAAGTTAGAATACGAGACAAATGCTTAGGAATGATACCTGATATTTGCACGTTCTTATAATCTTATAGTTAAAGTTGATGAAAATGTTTTAACTTCGGATGATGTTGTTAGTGTGTTTGGATGTGTGAACTGATCACACTGTCATGTAAGATCGAAAAACTTGTACATTTCAAAATTCATTCCCATCCTTATCAACATCAATATCCTTTTCAGTATTAAAATCAGCTGACTCTTTAAATAGAATTGTCAGCTTGTCTACTTCCCTACTCGTTACATAAGGTGCCACCTACAGAGAATCAGATATCGTAAGTAAGCCACTTAGCTCAGATTACCAGCGGAGTGAATTAATCTTGCCGTGACAAAACAGGATGCTGGGACTTATCTATAAGCTGAGGTATTGAGGGGAGAGGTAGTTGAATACGGAAAAGGTAATGAAAAAACATTGGTTATAGGTCAAAATAGAGAATATATAGAATGATGTCAGACGGAATGATTAGGAAAGCTTAAGCTAATTCGAGGAAAACAGAATAAAGAGATTCAATGAAACAAAAACTGAATATTAATCCTCCATGCAATAGCCCTCGTAGAAACATTTTCCTACAAATTGTAATTAAAGCATCCACCGTGACAATCAACACGAAAACATTGTTTGTTACATCAAAATGGAACCAAATTCACAAATCCTGCTATGAAAACCAATTTTACAGGCAAAATATACAGCTAAATTCCGAGTACATCCGACACAAACAGGAAACTGTTTCCAATAAAATGCTCAGTCGATACAATTAAATCATCGATATTAAACCGATTTCAAATAACTGGGAGGCCATTTAATAGTCAGTAAACACTAATTCAATTAATTTTGATGTTAACTCCCATATCGTTTTAATCATCGTTCGCGTGAATAGTGCTGCTAGCGAGCGCGGAACTACAAAATGAGTTGAGAGCTTTTAAATGATGCTGTAAAATTGTATTCTGTTTTGCTTGATGAAATACTTGAAATAGATATACCTACATACTTAAAATGTACATATATTTTTAAACAGCTCGTTGTCTTCTTATTTTTGCCGATCAATATTGCCACACGTCCATTGGCAGACATAGGGGCTCAACTTTCTTCTATGCCTTAAAAATTACACAATTTTTTTCATCTTTTACTGTTGTATATGCATTACAGCTCTTTTCTCTACATTCTGTATGATAATATGAATTGCGAATACATTATACATACAAAAAAGATCAACAACTTGAGTTATTTCACCGTTATAGATTCATATCAGCCGTAACATTTTAATGCTACCTCACTCCATATTTGCTGTACTTCATCAAATTATACGATAATGTAAAACAACACACAAACGTTATTACACATTATAATAATACCTCAACAGACATCAAATTTAACAATCCATATCACACACTTTATTACCCTTATACTTCATACTACAATTAGAAATCATAATTTTACGCGTTTTGCCTTAAAAGTCTTATACGCCTGTTCGGTTTGCCGGCTACGGTCTACGTCGTAATGTCCGTAATTAAAGTGCTTAAATCATAGCCGGTGTCTCGTTACAATGTCATGATGAAGTTGGCTTTTGCAGAAATCTAAGTCCTCATAATTGTGATCAAACGTAAGCTTTTAGTAAAGGCATAGCTGTATGGAGTGAAAGAATAAAATTATAACATTGTTCTGAAGGTTAGTCCATCATGATCGTTTTCTTAATATAGCAAGACCCACCTAGAAGAATAGTTAGTTTTTTCTCTTCTGAGCAATGATTTTGTTGGATTGCAGTCCTATCTCTTTTGAGAGTGACAATAGGTAGTGCATCTGTGTATCGACAACTGAGGTATTCTTGCTAACTTGTATATTTCTATTACTATTCCTTTTTTAACAGCACAGCTTTAAGTTTCTTCTTACATGTGTCTTGTGATCCTTCTGACGTTACCTTTATAACAATGTTACAAATACAGCAAGTTATTATGAGTAATTCGTTTTGGCGCCACCGGTAATAATTGTCCCAACATTAATGTACGCATTTAATCGATACGTGTCGATTTTACTTAACAGCCCTATGTAAAGAGATTGATTATGACACGGTACTAAGTGACGTAAAGATTTATTCCGCTGTGTTGATGGAGTTGCAAATTATAAGCGGTTTGTAGGAGGAATGTTGAAGTATTACGACGATAACACTCGGTTATGCTAACATTATTTATGAGGTAGATAGGTACGATAGTTGTGATCGATTTTTCAACTTCATACTTGCTTTGATACTGCTACTAGTTTTAATACTATTAGGTAATAATAACTGGCTGTTTGTTTACTACCGGGTAAAGACAAATCCTGCATCCTGACTGTATTTAGTTTAGTGGCAAACTTTTGACAGCTTTCACCTCAAGATTAACAAGGTACCCAATCCCATACTTTTTTGTCCATAAAACACTTTAAATATACAGCACACATTGTCAGAACATAAGCAGTAAATTGTCCAATAAGTCTGGCTACGTTGTTTCTATGGGCTATTCAATATTCGTCCGGAATAATGAGGTACAGGTAAGGGGCGGGGCGAAGTGTATTCAATTTAGCTGGTCACAAGCGCTTGCGGCTGCGGCTTGCTGGCTTTTTCTGATTTTATAAAATGTTTATGTGTAAAAAGTAGGAATTATGAGGTATATTGTATGGTGGATGATTAAGAGATTAAAAATGATTATAGTCATGATAATTATTATCCAAATTAAATCTCAGAAGCTACAATTAAAAAACAGCGCATCACTTTTAAGGTCAGCAGTTTTTATAAGATACTAGCTTTTGCCCGCGACTTCGTTCGCGTGGAGTAGTGGCATCCGGCAGATTTTTGGTTTGAACAATAGATGGCGCTGGTTGCCCGGAATAAATTGTATTTTTTATTTAATTTTTTTTGTAATAAAAACTATCCTATGTCCTTTTCCTGGCTCTAAACTACCTCTCTGTCAATTTTCAGCTAAATCGGTTCAGCCGTTCTTGAGTTATAAGCGAAGTAACTAACACGACTTTCTTTTATATATTAAGATATTTGATGTAATTCTTGTTTAAATAATTACACGTTTAGTACTTTTCCGTCTTTAAAATACAAAAAAAAAACAGTTGACGGAAAATAAACTTATTCTGTCTCTATTTCTATTTCAATTTGGAGGACCAACAGCGAGAACAGAGAGGAACATAACAGAACAGACCTCAACACATTCACGGCACGCCTCCCAACATCGGATGGGCAAGCTAAACGGTAACGGGCTTGCCACAACACCATCCATGGAATTTGTTTTTATCAATCTTTCTTATACAGTATAGCTGTATTGTTTAACGATAGTAGCTATAGAACAAATGTGGATGGATAAAGAGGAAGACGAGGGACAAAGAAATAATGGATGGATTATGTTAAGGGTAATGTGGCTGGAAAGAATGCTACTTAAAGAAGTATAGAAAACTACAATACGCAGCGCATAACTGAAATGATTGGCTACGAACCTACTTTCATGACAATAAGACTCTCAAGACGTTAATTTAAGGTGAAAAAGAGAATCGATGTTAGAATTCCCACAATTAACAACAAAAACTCATAAAAAGGCAAACATATTTACAGCACACATTGAAAAATACACACGATTTCTGAAACACTTAAAAATTCACAACTCGGAACCCCCACAATGGGTTTTGTAAAGAAAAACCACGGCTAACCAAAGGCTAGCGTGGAGGTGTGAATTTTTTATAGCATGGGGCGCCAGGCCCCTTTAGAAAAACACCGCCTTGCTAGGGAAAAGACTAATAAACGGCCGCCTCTGTCGCTGTACCTGGATCGAAGAATTTATGATGTGGCAATGGAATTGGCTCAAATGATGCTATGGACCTATAGGATATACCAAGGGTAAAGGTTGCTGTTAGGAATACAACATAAAACAGAGTCAGGCATTTGAAACAAAAAGTTTAGTCTAGATTAGAAGTAGTACAAAATTTTTAGAAATATTTCTGAATCAAATCATCAGTCAACACTAAATATTTTATTATATCACAGTTATCCAATTCATCATAATTGGGTTTCAAGATTTTGATGTTGCTTTCTTTTAATTAGGTATATATTTTTTTAAATTTAAAAGTCATCTTCCATATTATCACCAGTATTGAAATTACCTTTTCTTACCAAAATCCTGTCCACCACATCCTACCTCTCGAACAAAACACAAGGAACATCTGTTCGTTCTCAGGGGTCCTGCCGCAAACGAAATGTTAAAACCTGCAACGGTAAGCCAGGAAACAGCCCGAGGCCTTTAATTTGTACGGAACACCATACAATATTTATGGAAATATCGATGTCTTTGTTTAGACATTCTTTGGGTTTTATGGTACAGTAGATAGGCGCAGTATTCCCATTTTGCACAAAGACGCTATTGGCCTTACTACAAAAACTTAACCACCTGTTCTACACTTGTCTAAAAAAATTGTGGCTGCAAAATGAACCATATGTCAACGTCATAATTTGACATTTTTTAGACAAGTCTTAAACAGACGTTTAAAAGTTTTTGTGGTAAGACGGCATGTGTCTACGTTTCAGAGACCATAAGAAGTTTCTATGAATTCTGTTTCTACAGTAAAAGCTACTAAGGATATGGATTTTATATAGAAGAGTAAAATCAAGTCACAGAGCATTTGAATCGCACTGCAGATTTATGTAGAAGTAGCTAGTTTACAGCTGACAGCAGTTTTGTAGGTAAACATAATAATCTTATAACCTTTTTGCTGGTTCAACAGGAAAGTAGGTTATTAGTGCCATTTTTTTAACCTTCTGCATGTTCACACTTTGTGGCTTTATGGGAGAAATTCTGAAAAACTTTTATTGGTTTGTATTGATGATGTTTTTTATAGGTTCGGAGGGTAAAAAATGCCTAAGGCTTAGCAGTGTACTTGATGGAATTGACAATGTAGATAAGCATCGTTTGTGGGATAGGGGTAGCTGAGATGTTTAGGCGGAAAGGTCGGTAATTTGTTGTTGATGAACTACAACACATGTTATCTCAATGTCGCTTGTTTTGTGTTCGTTTAAAGTGTCTTTTGGAGAATCTTGCAGTGTTTCAGTTGTATTATTATCTTATGGGATTCTTATTCTTACATTATCATATTATTTTTCAAATGAGTTATAATTATCATTAATTGCAGTTCTCAGAGTGAACTTCAAACTTTACTAGAACGTACTTTGTCATTTCTATGTTCTACAGTATTAGGTTTTGTTTAACACCTTGCCCTTTGCTAAGTATCTCTTAACTTCTTGCTAATAATTCATCGACCTATACACCTACCATAATCATCAACATTTTAAATTGTTGCTAGCAATACATCAATATAATACACCACAATATCATCTTCTGAAGGTAACGCAAAAAACAAATGGCCATCATATTCAGAACCTGGTGTTATTCAATCTTCAACTTTACCTCCTTAAGTTAAGGTGTATATAACATTTCTGTTTCCAAATTCGGTTTCATCTACCGACATGGAATAAGGTAAGGTATCATCAATCATACGGTTTGACACATCAATACTGTGAGCAAATACTCGGAGTAACTGGTTATAGTAAGAAATAGGTATAATCCTATCAGATTTGTAAGCATGTAATTTATAGTTGGTCCCGTGATGTATATTATCAGAATTGAAGGTGTTGAGGAATAGTTCTTGCTAAAGGAAATGATTAAGATTTTTGTTTGCAATATCTGTTCTTGGTTCGGAACGGTTTGTATCCAAACTCGTTTAATATAAAACGTCTATGATGTATAAACTTCATATAACACTTTAATATAGAACACTAGTTTTTATCTGTATATAGATTAATAGGTAGACCAAAGCAGACCAAAAATTATCATTTCTGGGGATTGAACTAAGGCTAAACTTATGATATGAAAACTCATATACCTAACTGTTCCATGCCATCTAGTTAACTTAGCAAGTTATTGGATAACAACAGATCAACGAACTATAGAGGTATTACACAGCCCATAAAACACTCATATTTTTCGCTATTCTAGAGCTAGTCCGTGTTGTAGAACAAAGGTATGCTTATCAGGAAAGTATTAACCTACTTTCTTCGCTTGACTTACGGCTTATGTAGGTAGATAAGCGATTAATACGAGCAGCACGGCTTCCTAATCCATCTTTTAATGTTAATTCTTTGCTAAGTGATCTTTAAAGGTATTTGGGTTGATGATATAAATGAGGTAATTTATGTTACGTTCACATGAACTCTAAAATATCTGAAATTCTAAAACAATTTCTCACAGAACTGAAACTGCTTGTGACAAACAGAAGTATAAGGATCATAAAAGTCATGACCTGGAATTTGACTCCATTCCTCTTTATCAATATCCGCGATTGTTTCTACAAGAACATCCTTCTTTTAAATATCCTTCTTCTGTTTGCCTACAGAACATTTCTATCAAGAAAACTGTCTAAAAAAGGTCCGAATATTTTGTATGACCCGAGAGTGTGACAAGCAACATTTTTTACAATATCCATCAGTGTTTTCGTTACATCATTGTCTTGGCCGATAACGTGCCCTCCTCAATCTTCCTTAGCAGACTTTAATTCTGTAAGTAGGCTGGCGTCATCGCCTTAATAGCGAAGGTGCATTAAAACTGGGTGAAGTACACCTTTCTTCTTTACTCCCATACCTTCAGGTGGTTGAGTGAAAAGGACGAAAACTCCCAGATTAAAATTGATTGCGCGGACATTGCCTTTATCTGCGGGACATGCCTCGATTGATTCTTCATCAATCTTTATTCGCGGTGTTAAACCTTTTTGTCTTATTTTCGTGAATTGCATTTTTTTGGGTTATTTCGGTATTAACTTTTTTAATGAAGTTTTGGGGCCTGTAGAAGCGGCTTTTGTCCTTAGTTAAAGAAGTTTTTAGGTCTTTTTATGATATGTAATTTTCTTTTACCTCCTTTGAGCTTCAAGGAAAAGATGACTTATAATTTTATAGTATCTTATTAGCCTGGACAATAAACGTTAATACAAAATAAAACTTAATCCAAGATTAATTCCGTCAAAATTACATTCTCCCCAAAAAAGCATGTAATAACAATATTTCTAAGCAAAACATACTATCAATTTCCTTACCTTTGTAAATTCTCATTCCACATTACACTTAAAAACATTCAAACCACCACTTTTACAACGCCCAATAAATTCGGAAACTTAAACATGGCGTATCAATTTACGTAAGAGGCCACCGTGCATTATCAAAAATTTATTACTTCATAAATTTATAACCACCTGAGTGCACTTTGTAAATCTTTACAGTGTGGAATGATGGAAGAGGTGCACGGTACGCTCGAAGCTCAAATATTTGAAAGGAAGTTTGTGCTTTAGCGAAATGTCTTATGTCAGATAATGATAGGTACGTGAATGGAGTAGCAAAGAAATTCTAACAACCATTGAAATACTACGTTTTTGGAGGGCGATATTTAATGCATGTACATATAGTACCTACTGGCGAATAAATATATTTTAAATTACGTTCGAGCATGTTTGGACCAAATGCTAGGAAAGAAGTTCATACAAACAAAAAGTATCAACTTCAAAACCATTAACAGTGTAAAGAAAACACCAACGACTTGATATCGCTTTTATTACAACACGTATTGAAAATAAAAGCGCAGAAACACAAACGGACAAACAAGAAAATGTCTTACAAGATCCTGAGGCAGTTGTTAATAGATTTCTTGCGGAAATACGTACCATCGTTAGGACAAGTAAACGTTTAAGTAAACTGCTGCTATCTTTTAACCTAACACGTTTTACACTCGTTTTGCGACTCGCAATGGTATTGGTGTGTATTGCCTTAGGGGTTCACCAGACGGGCTGTTACTTACTGCTAGATTTCAATGGGTCTTACATGTTGTTAGCATAAACTTGCTGGCTGTATGGAATTGCGATACAAATTGGATCCTAAGTAAGGCACTTAATGCTGAGATATTTTTGTCTCATTATGGAGGTTTAGATGATAGCTAATAATAATTGTGTGAGGAAAAGAAAATAAAATATTAAGTAAAGTAAAAAAAGATGCTAAATGATGAGAAAAGAAGTATGAACCAATATAAGTAAGTAAACATGCGAATGAAATTAAACAAGCTGAAGGAAACAGTTTGAAATGGCAAAAACCTGCTCGTCTACCGACTCTCAGATCTAAAGTTACAAGCAATAAAACCATCGCTAAAGTCGTACTTTACGTTCATTTTGTGTCAGCGAACAATAATTAACGCTGTATCTCGAAGAATGATATCTAATAAAACCTTATACTCGTTCGAAGGTGTTCAAATAACAATACGTCTTGTTGTAAAGCTGTTCACTCATTAGAGGCTTTGGCGTTCGAGCGAAGAGTTTTGGCCATTAATGTTGCCTTTAATTTGACGATTTATTTGGTACCTTTAAATTTTGAGACGATCAAAGATAAAGGAAATGTTAATATTCGAAAATTTTAACTTAATGTTGTTATTGTTTAATCAAACATTTATGGATTAAAAAAAAATACAAAATAAAATGTGTTCACAGGTATTGTCTTTATAGGCTTTAAGAATTTCATCATCATGGTCATTAATTTTAAAACATTATTTTATGGTAGGAATCTTATACATTATTTTAGTACCATCAACATAAACCATGACATCACACAGCTGAATATAATTAAGTACCCAATGCAGTGAGCTACTAAGAATTTGTGTAAAACTGTCAACTCATTAACAGTTGCGTTGCCTTTGAAGCGATAAACTGTAAAGCTTCAAGCGCTTATTTTTAATTTGTCGATTTATCTGTTTCAAGTGAAATCCGAGTAGTCAAAGATTAAGTTTTAAAAGAAGATGTAGGTGAATTTTATGTTGCAGTTGCAAGAAAACTTTAAATAATAGTGACAAAATAATGTTGTTATAGTTATCAGCACGAATATTGAGCCCTGACCTTCACCTGCACAGAAGCGATTTATTGGTTTATTGCCTTATGTGTACAGTGCGCAAAGTGATTCCCACTCTTCCGCCGAGAGCTCAATACTCAATATCCATGCCGATAACTATATACAGTTTTAGCTATTTTAGGAATAATACAAAATTGTTCGGTCAAATATGGTTTTAAGACACTTCATAGATATTGCATGTTTTACTAAAGAATAACTCCAATAAAACCCTATTAACTAGGATGAATCACAGTTTCTAAGCTGGATTAGTTCTAAAAAATTTGCACCGCAGCAAAAAGTTACAATCACTTCTTACTGTAACGCGGAAGAGGTTTTTACCTACCTTCCTATTCACAAAAGACTTAATCTTTGCCCCAAAAATACACTAAATCGGCCGTTCCTTACACAGTTGATTGACAGTTTTAATTAACAAATCCCGTTTGGGACGTACAGTGTGCACATTATTTCTTTAATGGCCCCGCCGAATGATCGATTGTTCGAATTCGGGGCCCAGTCACCAGTTTCGGCAATCGAACCAAATGCTTCGATTCCATCTTGTTAATCTTTTGGAGTTTTATTTTTTTCTTTGTGATTGTATTCAGCATTAATTTTATCTTTAACAGCAATGTTTACTTTGTGTTCATCGTTTATTTTTATTTAGATAGTTGGTAATTTAGAATAAAATTTCATTGTTAATACCTCTTTGTTCGTTATGGCATATGTTTGGAGAGAAGATTCCGTTTCCATACAAGAAATATTTACTTGAACGACCGTGGTAATAGGCCCATTCTCTCGAACCAAAACGTTTTACATGTCAACAAAATTTCCTAGTTTTTCTCACAGCGTACTTTTACAAATTTTTACAAGAAGAAATGGGAGGCAAATAAACAGTTCCCATGTTCTATGGTAATGCACCCATGTCCGGAAGGTACCACCTTGTTTTATTCAAATAAACGGACCAACCCATCACAAGTACTACAATACCAAAAGTAATGAATATCAAAGTCCTCATGCTCAATCCATTGACATTTTCAATTGTCAGGTTTAAGCAGATTGATGAGCAAAGACAGCAATGGATGGGGAATTTTGAAGTATCACAGTTTATAAATTATCCCAGTACAGATCCACATCTACCAACATATCCCTTTTGGTATTATTTTAATTCTCTCATACATATTTAGTGGAGCCTTAACGCGTTGGTCACGAGTCGCTTGACGTTTTAAATTATATGTACAATTATTTTTATTTAAGTAATTTTGAGTTGGATGCATTCGTTTTATGTTGGGTTAACTTCGATTAATAGGCTGTCGTCTGTTACTTATGTAAGGGATTATAGAATTATTTCTTTAATAAGTGTTGGGATACTTTCTCTTTCAGTGTTGCCAGTGTCGTGTATTTGGGACAATTTATAGCCTTTCACAGGCTTGTTCTAGTCTGTCCTAGTTTTAGGTTTGTTCTGTTTTTCGATGGTGACAGAATTAGTGATTAATGGTATCATGTGCGTTCCACTTTCCTTTCCTCTGGGAATACAGATTTATTCTGAAGAATCTTTCTTTTAGTGATGATTAATACGTAACGTATTATCTTTACAACAGTTAGGTTCAATAAGTAATTATTCTACAAATTTATTCCTATCAATTTAGAAGGCTTGTATTTTATAACCCCTACCACTGTTAATGTTCGTTTTTTCCATTTAATTTATGTACGACTCAACTTAAGTGACCTTAACTTCAAATAACATCTAAGTTGGAATTAAGTAAGTAATCCTACTGTTTAATGGTGGATACCTTTTGTAACTTTATTCGACTTTTAACATAAAAGTTATGTAAGAACATGTAAAAGCTTAACTTTCGATACTTAATTTTATGTTAATCTGGAATTCAGTTTTGAATGTTAATAAAGCATTTATTTAAATGCTGTTTGGTTCAAATTGATTAGGCAACATTGTGGGAGATATAAATCGAACCTTCTGGATTGCTATTAATAAAGCTACTGAAATGTTTAGGTTGAAACTGTTGATATATGTGACAAAGAGTATTACCTTAATATTTATTAATTTATTATTTAAAAAAACTTCTTCCAGCCTATTTTTAAGTGCGTGTCCGAAACTATTATACTTTTTTTTTCGATTCGTTTCGCGCAATAACTCTGACCATAGCTTCAGCGGAACAAAGTGAGCCTTTTTTATATATCTTTCTAGATCAAAAGCGACCGAACTGTTTGGGCACAATGGGATTTATGCAGAAGGATAAGGCCATGATTTTTATTGGGAAATTATAAGTGTAGCCACAAAATTATTTATTGGACACATGATTAAACTTCTAATTTTATAACTAAGCAACGGGGAAATGACATAGCCTCTAATAAACTAATTCGTCTTTTTTACAACGCCACCTAAATATTTTATAGAAAGCTTCAAGTAAAGATCATCAATTATTGTGACTTGTCCTTCTTATTTATACATTGTCAATATTGTCTTGTAATTTACTAACTCGGCCTCGTTTTTAGTATATTGCCATTTTTAACCTTCAATAAAAAAACATTGAATTAAAAATTGAAGTTAGTGACGAAAACGAATCGCTGCAAAACCGACTCCACGTAGTCTTGTCTGCCCTACCCCTAGAGTGCAATTCAAAACCGCGTAGGTGCGGAGGGGCGAGGCGGCCTGCGAGCTGAGGCGCAGGTAGTTTTAACGCTCGCCGACGCGGCTGAGGCTGGCCGGTAGCCGGCCAGCAAGCCGAAGCTGCGGTGGTGAGCGTGAAAACCATCTGCGACGATAATCTCGCATGGGACCGCCGGAGCCAACTTTTTTCAACTGTTTTATGACACAACATTTTTCCAATATTTGGTCTACTAATAGCGTTACGTGCAAAAATAAAAATCGCTATTCATAGTTAGCCTTCTGAATGTACTTTTGCACTGACTTCGGTAAGAAAAAAGTCGCAAATGCGATTTAAATTTAAATTTGAGCCCGGTTTTTTGGTGGCACGCCTCCTCAATCTATTATAATTCGCCTCGTGGTGGGTCGGCATTATATTTTAAATGATTTTAGGTTTCTTGCTTCTTGATAATTAAATTATTACTGGCTTTTGAATGATTTGATTAAATCTAGACTTGATTGGATCTATTTTTGACTACCTTATAATCTGAATGGAGAGCTACTTTTAAGTCCGACTATTCTTTGAGGATTGGTTTCCATACCTATATCAGACATGATCATGAAACTGACCTGAGATAGGCAGGCGTCGAAGCTATAATACATCAATATATGTGTAACAAAAAAAGTATAGAATAGATTCTTAAACTAAGCTATTTTATTATAATGAGTGTTATTTAAAAACACATTCATCCAATTAAAATCCCCAATGAACCAAAATCCTACATACCATAGAAGGTCGGAATTCTCAAGAGGCACACTTCTCGCCCACTGTTTGGTCGCAACTGTCCTCATCTTATAAACCACACACTTAGTGATTGCGACCACCGGAAAGACAGCGGCGACCACACGAAACTTATGTGAAAAGGCTTAGTAGGTACCTATATTCCGCTTGATAATGATGTTGTGATAGTGATAACAATTAGAGGATGTTTAGACCACCTGTTTGAGATCGGTATCTTTTGATGTTAATTTTTTGGCAATTGTTTAGTGTGAAGTAAACAATAAAAGATTAGAGGTTAAGTTCTTGTCAAATTATTTACTGCTGTGCTAATTGACGCTTCATTCTTAGATAGATTTAGTAGTTTTAGCATGACAGCTTTACAGACAGATATACTTTTGCTTTTAAAATAAGGAAGAATTACTGTATTTTTATCCTAATCCAAAGAAGAAATAAACTACACTGCAACCTTATAAGGAAAAAGGTTGGCAAATATATCTGGACCAACAGACTGGTCTCATTTAAATTTTAGTACAATACACAAATAAAGTAGGTATGAAGACTTTTTAGAATTTAGACATACTACAATATGTGTGGGATGATGAAAGACAATAAAAAACTTGTGAAAATGTCATATATTATTTTTGAACAATAACTATCCATCTCTCGAGGATCTATCATTCAATCCATATTAATAGTAGAGACAATAAAAGCTATTGTATTGGGCCCCAGGAGCCTCCTGCTGTCAATGAGAACTAATTACATACATATCCATGACTATAAATCAATCAATAAAAAGTGCATTTTTAACAGGATACAACAATAGACTTTAAAAAATTATGACATTAACTTACTAAATAATCGGCACGATTGACAAATGACATGTGTATCAAACTGATACAATAGCAACTTAAGCATGTGAAATTATGTGATGGAACTATTTACATCATGGATACAGAATATGCAAAATCAACTGCCAACATTAAAAGAGAACCAACAGCAAAACAAAAATCAATCAATGAAACTCCTAAAGCTGGAATAAAACATCAAAACTGTACTACAACAAACAGCAGTTTATTCCGTAAACGTTGTTCAAACTCAAACAGGAGACAAAAGGACATAATCTTAATCCACGGAGAACAAAATGACTAGCGGAGTTGCCATAATGGAAAATTGTCTATGAAAAAAGCAAGCCAAAATACGGGTGAGCGGGGGACGAGGAACGTTACTGCTTTCACCCTTACACGTCTTCTGTGGGACCGATCAGTTTTTGTAATACCAAAAATTGTTGACAGATATCTCAAAAAAACTGAACGCCTCATTAGTTCACTCGTATTTGATCGTTTGATCATACTCGTCGTACGAATTTGACCTAGAAGAAGGCGCCTGACTTACCTGCATTACGGCATATCTCCGTTCATCTTTCCTTACTCCGTGACACTCCGATCCACATTAGGGACGGCCTTCCGAGTCAATATTGAGTCGGAACGATTAAACATAGAACAAATACGAGGTGGAGTTAAGTTTGGGTTCTCAGCTTTGTCTTGGGTTGTTGTTCGAAGTATTATGGGAAACTGTTCGGAAGTAGGTTATTTATATTATACACTTGTTGGAGTAGAGTTTTTAGTGAATATAAAATTGAATTTTAGAAGCTACTCAAATCTTTAAATTTTACTACTGCAAGTACTTGGTGTTACTAAATCAATCTTAGCCTCAGTTGGCTCTTACTAGGTAAAAAAAACATAAGCGCTGTGATTAGGGTATTAAAATCATAAAAATCTTGATTATTCAAAACTTTTGTTACTTAAAACTATAAGTACGTCTTATGTACGGCCGAATGCATAACTCTGCTGCTATTATGTAAATATTATTCACCAAAACCAACCCCCAACCACCCAGAATCTTCCAAGACAAATTCTATCGACCAACAGCCCATCCCTTTGAACTCATTAATACATTAAACACACATTAAGATGTGATTGTAGATGTTTGAGACAATGCCCTATTTGCCTACCGTCCTGTGCAAACTTTGAATAAATTTCATTTCGGGGTCTGAACGCACCCTAGCGATTTGCGGTCCCAGTTTGAAGATTTTGATGTCCGTAATCATTTAAGGATGGTTGTAAACTTACATTTGAAGGGAAAATAATAGTTTCTGAGTACCATTTTATTGCAATTTAATATTGGTATAGTTTTGGTTGAAGATTCCAGTTTAAATCTTTTACGATAACTCTTAAAGGTAAAATGTATTTTATAGTATTTTGCATAATATATATATGGCGTCCACGGCTGATTTCGGCCACGGCGGCTGTTCTCATTTAAGGAGATCAGCCAGCTGCGCAGGAGATATTATAGTGCACGAGCATTTGCGCAGACACAGGTGCACTCCCTATTCCTTCACTCTCATAACCCGATGGGACGGCAATCCGACACGACCGGAAAGAGATCAGGCGCAGGACCGACATTTACGTGCTCTCCGATGCACGGGTGAATCAATCACCAACTTCCAGACTACGGGCTGCTTTGTGAAAGTTCAAGAAAACCCACAAAGCGATTTCGGCCCGACCCGGGAATCGAACCCGAGACCTCGAGAACAGCAGCCGCGCTTGCGACCACTAGACCAACGAGGCAGTCCATAATATAATGTACCCAAAACTAACTTATTGATTCAGACAACCTCGAAACCCATGTTCCAAACACATCAAAGAAAAGACAAAAAAGAAATTCGACAATTCTCACTAATAAAACCCACCAATATTAAAAAAAAACACTAATTTGTCTTTGTAAAGAATTGATGTTTACTCTGCAAAGAACTTGTGTGGCTCTTTGACAGAAACCAAAGATGTCATAATGATATTCGGCTTATTAACAGTTTCCACAAAGCGGCGACATTTCTATAAAATGACAGGCCGACTTCCGTCACGATTATCACGACTGCGGTGGTCATTGGAGATTAAGTTATTGGAACAGATGCGACAAAATGTAATCATGCTTTTGTGCCTACTTACATTGGTGTAGATGCGACAAAATGTGGTTGTATTTTGTGCCTAAGTTGGATTTACTTACTATTGTTTTGAAGTAATTTTTTAACCGACTTCCCAAAAAGGAGGAGGTTCTCAATTCGGCCGGTATGTTTTTTTTTTTTTTTTTTTTTTTTTTATCTATGTATGTACATCGATTACTCCGAGGTTTATAGACCGATTTGCGTGATTCTTTTTTTGTTCGACGCGAAATAGCTGCCAGATGGTCCCATAGTCATCAGGTCAGGATCTGATGATGGAAACCCTGAGAAATCGAGGGCAATCTTCGAAAATTGTAGGCATACATAGTGTAAAAACTTGACACTCAGGTGTATGCCTGAAAGTACTATTTAACAGTGAAGGTTTGGAGCTGACCTGATGATGGAGACCAGAGAGGGTCGAGGGAACTCAACAACTGAATATGTAAACTACCTCGTGTTTGGGCTTATATTATTTGTATTGACGAGACCTTTGCAACAGTGAAGGTTTGGAGCTGACCTGATGATGGAGACCAGAGAAGGTCGAGGGGACTCGACAACTGAATATGTAAAATACCTCGTATTTGGGCTTATATTCTTTGTATTGATGAGAACTTTCCACTTATATGGATAGTGACAACTATTCGTATCACTGAAAAGCAGTAAATAAAAAACTTTTTTACAAAAAAATTAAACCGACTTCCAAAAACACTAAAAAGCAAAAAAAAACTAATTTTAGGTGCATCGGCCTACAAGTCGGTGGCAAAATTAACTTAGTAACATCCATTAGACACCGACTTCTAGGCCGATGCACCTAAAATTAGTTTTTTTTTGCTTTTTAGTGTTTTATAGTAGTATATTTTTAACATTTTTGAACTGTATTTCTGAGGTAAATGTTGTTTAGCTATGTGTTGTAATGTCAAAATTTAATGACTGTAAGCCCGTCGACTCGGCCCATATCGTTGACTATGTTACATTGAAATCTGTCGGATATTTCATTATAAAATATTATTTGGTTATTATCAATTATTTCCATAATAGTACCAGAAATAATATTAAAAAAAAAACAATATTAAAAGTTGCTTTTAGAATAGTACAGGATTAAATAATGTCGCATCTACATTCTGAAATCTTAGTCTATTCATTTAACGCCATGTTGCCGCCAATGCAGAACGCCGCTCCCTTTGAAGTTGGATCGGCGCGTGCGCACGGAAACCTACAAATGTTAACCATTATTCGAAATTCAAATGTTCTTTTTTATTTGAAAATTCGAATACAATAAGATCGTTAATTTATTTGGTTTGATTGTTTTCGGTTGCTTTATGAGTTTTTCTATTGCTTCATAGCCGTATTAGGAAACATAGGTAGCTTTTTTTATGGATCTTTTGCATGGTATATAATATTCAATATCAATTACATAATCTTACTTTTAGTTTTTGCCATGAGTTTTGATTGGTTATTGTGGAATGAACAGCAAAATTAGACTCAATCAAATATGACATTTACATAAAAACGTCCATACTTGTCTAAATTATCAATTGATCCAATTATTCCATTCCCACCCTGAACACCCTCACACTGAATTGGGCAACTTAATCCCTCTAATTGTTAAACACGGTGTTAATAGTCGATGACAATTGTAATAGTGCAACACGCCCCCATGCGGGCGACGCCTAATGATCTCACTAGTCTTTTGTGTTTGTGAGAAATTACGAGATAGCTTTTGTTTTTTTAGAATGCTATTGAAAGTTCGTGACGTCACTAAATGGGAACTTATTCATGGTGGATATTGTTAGATGGCAGCTTCTTTTTAACCGACTTTAAAAAAAGGAGGAGGTTCTCAATCCGTCGGGATCTCTTTTTTTAAAAAGGTTTAGCTTGATAAGTTTATTTTGCTTAGATTGAGTGTCAATTTGACATGCCCAATCGATTTATGGCCAGTCGCAATTTTTAAGGGTCGTTCCAATCAAAATTGCCGATCACCAGTGCTACTATTGTTACCTAGAAGTTTATTCAGATATCACAATTCTCCTTTGACAGACTGTCCGATTTATAACTATTTGTAACCCAGAAATTGAATTTAGGACCAACATTTTAGCAATACGCACAGTCAACCCCCATATTATGGAAATCAGAAACAACAAAACCAGTCTATAATATTAATACAAAACAGAAAGTTTATCGATACCACAAAACTACTCAATTAATGTCACAGCAAAGCTTTTGATATTTTTATCAATCGCGCCATATTTACTGAGAATACAGAATGATTGATCGATGTCAAACGAGCTTGACAATGCTAGGATAATAAATCGATTTATGGAACCAATTGTGTAATCGATTATGGCACAATGTATTAATAAAAGGTCTGATATTAAGTAGATTTGTTAAACACCTTGTGTTATTTTTTGGGACCGTAAATAAAGTAAAGGTTAGTTTACTGTGTTAATTTAACTTAATCACTAATAATTTGCAACATCTGTTTCCGATAGTCCCTAAAATGTTTTAACCGATTTTCGTGCGATTTTTACTAGTGAATAGTTGGAGAATTTACAAGAATTAACGTCGTAAAAAACTCAATCTTTCTGGGTTTTGTCTACCAAGATTTACTTTCAATTTAGCATAAAGTAATTTCGTATACACTCATACTTCCTAAATCTTTACAGGACTAAATATTGTCACTTTTGTAAAACTTAAGGTATGATAAAAAACTTTTTTACAAAAAAAATTAAACCGACTTCCAAAAACACTAAAAAGCAAAAAAAAACTAATTTTAGGTGCATCGGCCTAGAAGTCGGTGTCTAATGGATGTTACTAAGTTAATTTTGCCACCGACTTGTAGGCCGATGCACCTAAAATTAGTTTTTTTTTGCTTTTTAGTGTTTTTGGAAGTCGGTTTAATTTTTTTTGTAAAAAAGTTTTTTATTTACTGCTTTTCAGTGATACGAATAGTTGTCACTATCCATATAAGTGGAAAGCTCTCATCAATATAAAGAATATAAGCCCAAATACGAGATATTTTACATATTCAGTTGTCGAGTCCCCTCGACCTTCTCTGGTCTCCATCATCAGGTCAGCTCCAAACCTTTACTGTTGCAAAGGTCTCGTCAATACAAATAATATAAGCCCAAACACGAGGTAGTTTACATATTCAGTTGTCGAGTTCCCTCGACCCTCTCTGGTCTCCATCATCAGGTCAGCTCCAAACATTCACTGTTGAATAGTACTTTTAGGCATACACTTGAATGTCAAGTTTTTACCCTATGTATGCCTACAACTTTCGAAGGTTGCCCTCGATTTCTCAGGGTTTCCATCATCAGATCCTGACCTGATGACAATGGGACCAACTGGCAGCTATTTCGCGTCGAACAAAAAAAGCATCACGCAAATCGGTCTATAAACCTCGGAGTAATAGATGTACATACATAGAAAAAAAAAAAAAAAACATACCGGCCGAATTGAGAACCTCCTCCTTTTTGGGAAGTCGGTTAAAAATGGAGGAACCTCGTCAATTTACATATATATTTTACACGACATAGAAGTTAACAGCTGTCCTACTACTTCAATATGTCTAGGTACAGCTAAACTCCAAACGTTATTCATTACAGCAAAGTTTGAAGCGTTACCTGCCAAAGTTTCAGTGTACTTGACGGAGTTTGGCATAGTTGCATTAATTGCTACTGCCTCAGGATAGGTATCATTAAGTTTATTCTATGTATATAAGTGAGGGTATGTATGTGGTACATACAAAGGGTGTTTAAGTGATGTCATTTGGTACCATTTTACTGATAGTCTTACGGTCGCTTTTGAGCGTTAAGTTTTTAAAGAAAATTAGTAGGTAAACCGCCGACAAAGGTGCTCAAAAATTTTGCTGTTACTTTGAAATCCATGCACTGAAAAGGAAAAATAAAAGGAATATGATCCGGGAATTGTTCAAGTTAAAAGTTATCTAGAGTTCCTAAGAAGAGCTACTATTGCTCCAATTTAGAACACAACACTCGTACACAATTTATTGGAACACATTTCAATTGAATCAACAACACACATTATTCTCCCACCGCTTTATCGTCCAAGTTATAAGATTCAACGTAATACTATACAATAAAATTATCGATACATTTTTTGCGATTATTCACCTCTACTTGACATGATAAAAATGTTATTGACATTAAAATGCAACTCATAAAGAGACTTAAAGAGATTTTACACAATTCCTCGATAAAAAAAAATTGTACTCAATACAAAAAAAAAATACTTACATTACGTCGTCATTTTTTTTTGCATTTTTCTTGATATTAAATGTCAACATAAGATGAGCTTTAAAAAAATATATTCTGAACCGCTATAACATTTAAAAGGGCTTATGAAATGTTTTGATAGGAAAACTGTAAAAAATACGTACATTTTAGGTTTTTGTTGTGATCCAATGTTCGCTGGTCACGCGTTTGACCCCGCAATGGGTGAAGCGTGAATTCGTTATTAGTTTTTTATCAATTTAGGAGATTATGTAGCTGTTTGGAGAAAGGGCCTGGTGTAGATTGGTGAATATTTATTGGCTTTTTTGTACGTTCTAATACTTTTTAAATAACAATATCCAAGACGTTGAAAAAATCATTGTGTTACTCAATGCAGAATGTTTCCACGCTTAGCTACTTCATACTAGTAAGTATCCTACTAATATTATAAACGCGAAAGTTTGTATGTATGGATGTATGGATGTTTGTTACTCTTTCACGCAAAAACTACTGAATTGATTTTAGTGAAACTTTACAATAATATAGCTTATACATCAGAATAACACATAGGCTACAATTTGTAAACATATTGTTCGAAATACTAAACCTGCGCAGACGAAGTCGCGGGCACCAGCTAGTACTCCATAAGCTGTATCCTAACCACGAGTATTTTAGCAGTCTGGCTACAGCATCGCATTAAGTTGCACCAACAATTAATGAAATACCAAAACAAACCACCAAGGAAATAACCGAACAATTTACATGCAACATAACTCCGCAACAAAAGCCGAATGCCGTCAGAAATTTAATTGAAAACCGACAGATCTCCAGGATTTGTAACAAGGAATAAATTGGCGTTTCACATTCGATAGAAACGGTCGGCTCAATCGAGATTTATATCGATCAATATCCACTGACGTTCCAATTACATTGTACAGGTACAAGTTGTAAAGTCACTCCGGTTTACTGTTAAAGACCTGGTACACTTAATCGTTTCAATCATAATTTTCGGTTCCAGTTCTGTTTTTTTATCAACTAACGACAAACCAGCTACTTGAAAAATGTATATAGTTCCATTCTTCTTTAGAAAAATAAGTTATGAAGACGAATATGAAATTCACATTTTTGGTCCTTTTACAATAAATGAAATGCGTCTATTTTTCAAGTTAGCTATTTCATCAAGTTAAGCTAACAAAAGCCCATCGATATTTTTATGTAGCTATAGCTTAAGGCTTTTAAGGGTTATCTGCTACCAGGTTACAAGGAATTTGTTGGTAAGAAGTTTTGATACAACTAACTGAACGCCTACCTACAGTTATCAGTTATCATTTAATTTGAGTTAACATTTATCCTTACGCCATGCTGACACCAAACAGACAGACGTAGAACAAAATACTCTCCCTAGCCAACAAACAATGTACGAAGTCCTTAACCGACCACTCATTTAATTGTAACACGTACAGATTTACGATCCATACGAAATCGCTTATCTTGTATCTGTCGCGACATGATTTGTTTTTGTTACGCGTATAATATATGGAGCCGGTTCGATCTAAGATACGCTCGCATTGTAATACAATAGTGAGTAATTATGATTGAATGTACAAAGGTACTTGATAGGTCAATGACTGAAGGAGAGATTTTGCTAAATAGTATTTTTTTAATAAAGCTTTCATTCATCGGTCAGTCAACGGGTATTACAGAGTGAATAAATCACGCAGGATTTGGATCTTCCTACTATGCTGAATCTTTTTGTGGCAAGCTTAGACCACGAATAATACAAAGAACCCGTTGACGCTAAACAGACTCTTTAAAGGTCTATTGTCAAGTGCTCTGATTTGAGTATTTCAAAATAATGTATATTTGCAATAAGACAGTTCTAGAAGTTATCCTAAAGACAAAGTTCCATATCTCATCATACAAATAAACACTGCACTCTTTGAAATAAATATTATATTTCTGTTAAATAAGCACTAAAATTACTTGAACTCTAAACTCAAATTCAGTTATTTAACAACTAGCTTTTGCCCGCGACTTCGTTCGCGTGGAATAGTGATTTTTGGTTTGACCAATAGATGGCGCTATATGTCCGAAATAAATTTTATTTTTATTTTTATATTTTTTTGTAATAAAAACTATCCTATGTCTTTTCTCAAGTTCCAAACTATGTCTGTACCAAATTTCACACAAATCGGTTCAGTAGTATAGGCGTGAAGAAAAGACAGACAGACAGACAGAAAGACAGACAGACAGACAGACAGAAAGACAGACAGACAGACAGACAGAGTTACTTTCACATTTATAATATTAGTTAGGATTTAGCAGCTTAGTTAATGCAGATACCGTGTTTTCAGATTGTGCATCAGTTCAGTGGCCTTCGGTAGAAAGTTTAATTTACTTGATTTGGTTGATGTAAGCTTCATTTGTATTTGAATGTAAGTAATAGATACAAATTTTACCATCTATACTATATAATATTATAAAGCTGAAGAGTTTGTTTGTTTGTTTGATTGTTTGTTTGTTTGTTTGTTTGAACGCGCTAATCTCAGGAACTACTGGTCCGATTTGAAAAATTCTTTCAGTGTTAGATAGCCCATTTATCGAGGAAGGCTATAGGCTACTTTTTATCCGGGTCCGTGCCGAGGTTCCCACGGATGCGGGTGAAACCGCTGGCAGAAGCTAGTTCACAATAAAGATTATAAAATTAACTATGGGATATATGTGTCACCGTAAGATTACAAATATCGTTAGATTACAATCTATCTCGAGAGATTGTAAACTGTCGAATTATTGTGAACCGTAACATCTGATTGCAATTTAACGCATTATTTTTCGCTATATTATAATCTATCGATGAGAAATTGTCAAATTGTCAACTGTCCAAAAGCTCTCCCTGATTGGTCAGTCTTTTTGTAAGATCGACCAATCACGACCAGCCGTTCTGTTCCCATGGAGTTCCCGAACACTTTTATATAACTAATTCTAAAGATATAAGTTATTTTCAACAGGAAATCAATTTATAAAAACACAGTTGTTTACACAATCGACAACAAACGAAATAAACAAACAAAATGGCGAATGCTGGAGCGGCGGAGCCCATTACGTTCTACCAATCAGCGCGCAAGATGCATTCCGTTCTACGCCAGTTGACAATTTGACCGCTTTACATTGATAGATTATAATATAGCGAAAAATAATACGTTAAATTGCAATCAGATGTTACGGTTCACAATAATTCGACAGTTTACAATCTCTCGAGATAGATTGTAATCTAACGATGTTGGTAATCTTACGGTGACATATGCACCTGGTAGATTTGAAGCCGACCTCAACATGGTTGCGAAATGCTTAGGCAAATGGGATATTGCTATATACAGTCGACTTTCAAAATACAATGAATAAAATTTTCTCAGCAATCGTTGTTGTGAAAATTTGAAATCTCATATTTGTCCGTACACATGCAAATAAGTAAAGAAACATTGGACCCTATTAAGCAGCAGACATTCAATAAATCCTTGTTAATCAGATTAAGATGTTGAAGACCCTATTAATGTTACTTTCTTCTGAAGACATCTAAAATTGGCAATTTTATGAGTGACTGAATAAGCGAAATAGATTTTAATTTTATAACATTTTCCCTAAAATATCCTACTGCTTTAATAACATGTTACATTTTAAAAGGAAACGTTTCATTTTACGTAATTTTGACTTCATTGTTTACATTTTACCTTTCCAACCTTTGGGCCCTCAACGTGGCATTAAAAGGTTATTTACTTTGGCTACAAGTTAATTTCTGTCATATTTTTTGGTTTAGAATATGTATTTTTAATGGTTTTTGAGGTTTTTGTTAAACTGCGCCAGTCGCGGTCGTATGGTGGATGTGATATATTTATATACCATGCATAACACATCTTAGCAATAATTGTCAGCCTTTGTCAGTATTAACATCTGCATCATTTGGTTACAATAATAACAATTTTTCACATCACATATTTTGAGTTACACCAACAAGGGATCAACCGAGTTAAACTGAAAGCTGGCACTAAAATATAAGTCTGGAACCATGTATAAAAACAAAATTACAAACTGAAGTAAACAAAACAGTCATTCGTTTGATCGTCAATTATTTCGCTGATTATTTTAGTGTCACTAACCTATTTATCGCCAAAAACACTTTTCAGAGCAAACAAGTATCCGGATGAAACCAAGCAACACTTTTCTCAATCAAAACTTATTACAAAATCAGCACTAGGACCTTTTTTACCCATCTTTTGTACACCTGCCAGCCATCCCCTTTCATCCACCCGTGATAGAGCCAGCTCATCAGCTTCAACCCTCACTCTGTAAATGGTACTACAATAGTCCCGACTCTTTACAGAGCGACGGAGCGTTAAATTAGTGGAGTGCATTCATGTTGCGATTTTTTTGAAGCAAAGTCTTGTGTGAGTTCGCGAAAGGGTGTGGGAAGTAATGTAAGGAACTTGAAAGGTTTTTTGGTGGTATTTAGAAGTGAGACTGTTAATTTTGGAAATTATATGTAATGCGTGTGAAAGGAAACCTATAACTTATATTAAACTTAAATTAAACATTAACTACAGAAAGTTAAAGGAAGTAAGCTATACTTGCATATAATAATGCTTAATTTCGCTGAATTTATTTATAATTTAAAATATAACGGGATAACAAGGTGGATTAACTATCTATAATCTATCTATTAAGGAAATCTTATGTAATTAAATAAAATACCTGTTTGTGTATGGATTACCTAAATACAATCCTACTTAATTCAAAAGTAATTAGGTAAATAATGATGTAATAACAAAGTTTTCTTTTTATTAAAAAAAATATTTTTTCAAATCACTGCACAAAAATACTCCTGCACAAAACATGTTGTAAGCGATGCCATGAAAATGCACCGACTAAAAAGTCGCAACAGTTTCCCGCACCACGAATGGGAAGCCTTAAAACATTTGAAACACCATACCATCTATTAGTTTTATACAGTTCTCACATTTCCAGCCAGTATTTACGAGTAAACGCCAGAGAAATGTCTGGCTGAAATAATGCCTAGATTTAGTTGTTGGCTAAAATGGGTACAACACTAGCAAATAGTGCGGTCACCTGGAGTTTATTTATTAAGTGTTGTTGTCAATGTGCTGTTGGATTTTGGAAGACAACTGAACAACGGTGTTGTTTGAAAGCTTGTGTTGTACGACTGTTGTTACCATGAGTTATAGTTTTGTGACTTTCTTGTGTATCTCTATTTTAGAGGGCAACAGTCTTCAAAATACAAACTTTCTTATGTCTTATCTTCCTTTAATATTAACTTTATGGAACTTAACATCACAGATGATTTTGATTTCATCAGTAATTTTGTCTAGATAAGTTTTACTAATTTCGAAAGACCTTCTGCAGCCACTTTCATGTACGAGGCAAAATATTTAGGGTAAAGGCGGGATAGATGCCGCAGTGGGATAGATGCCCCATTTTTAAAAAACCTAACTTCCCATGCTCGCGATTAAGAAACAACCGTTTAACTAGATGCCACAAGCACCCCGCACCTAAATTAGCCACGCGCATCGAGGGGTGAGGTCGCGTTTCGCTCGTGTGTGAATTCATCTCCGCGGCGAACTTACGGCGAGCGTAAAATTTTTAAAGGTGAGTATTTGCTGTTGTATAACTTTATAAGTAGATATTAATTCCATCAATTTTTTTATTACGTATGTATATTGTTTCATGAAGTATACATTTTGATGTAAATAGTTGCTCTATTGTATTTATTTATTTAAAAAAATATTAGTGCATCTAACCCTGTCAAAAAGGATAGTTGCCCTGATTTTTTACGGTATAGGTGCCCCTAGGGGCATCTATCCCTCCATACACCACGTGTACCCTGAATGTATTATAAGTGCTTTGAATATATATTTTTCATGTGTTTATGTATAGGTATTTACACTTTTTATTGATTACGAATGATTTACAGTTCAAACAGTGAAGATGAAGACAATTCACCTAAGAACAAAGTTAAGGAATAGAAAACTAAAGGTTTGCCGGTGAAGAAGACTAAAAGAGATGGACAGGATGAGCCTAAAGATACAAATAAAAATAACTGCATAGAATGCTTTGAAAACTATGAACAAACAAAGTCTAAATCCGACTGGATTCAATGTGTAATGTGTCAGTGCTGGTTACATGAAACCTGTACACTTTTCAGAAATGTTTGCTCGAGATGTAGAAAACTTAAAGTACTGTCCGGTTAAATATTATGATGCTATGTGTTATTTTGGTTTTTAAGAAAGAATGATTTTTATGATTTTGCATGTTGAAACTAAATAATTAATATTTTGTAATAAGGGTTTAAAATATAAAATACATTATTTTTGTTGAACAAAGACTTTTAGAATTTTATTGTGTTAATTTTAATTAATCTGATAATGAATATAAAAAGATTTTAAAATCTGCAAAGCACTTTTCATTTCAAATAAATTAAAGTAAAAAATATATAAATATTATTAATATAATATACTTAAACAGTATGAAGGGCATCTATCCCACACCGTAGGCATCTATCCTCGCTAGTATTTTCAAGGTGGGGCAACTATCCATAGGGGTAGGCATCTATCCCCAAAAATGGAGGTCTACGAAAAGCTAAAATCTGCAAAACGTGTAGTATATAGGTCCAAAAAGGTAAATCACAAATAAACATAAAGGATTAAACTAGTTACATTCATAGGTGTTATTAATGTAGAACCAATATTTATTAAATTATAAGCATATTTCAAAAAGTGAGGCATCTATCCCGCCTTTACCCTACCCTCCAAAATTTTCATTCGATTGCCATCAGCTTGCTAAACAGAAGGAGTAACTTTGTTATTAGTTCTTATCGAAAGCTCTTGACGTTATTAAGGTCTAAATAAATGTATACTTGGTGCCATTATAAACACACATTTACATACATGCATCGTGCAACTCAATCCATCTGTGTGCACATCGAATGAGACAGAGGTCGGTAAACCAGTTGCCAATTTCCCAGTCACTGCACAAATCATCCGTCTGCCGACCACCCGTATGAAGTCATTACCTAAGACACTAATGAACCTAGTCAAATGATTTATCTTTCAGAGCAAACAAATCCAACTTACCCTTAAAACAGCTTACACAATTATCAAAACTAATGATTCGCCTTAAAGCATCGTAACTTCGCCATTACTCGAAACGTTCATTAAACTAGGAGAAACTGATGTTTAGTGCTTATTTTAATTACCAAATTCATAGTCCAGTTTGAACGTAAATGTTAATAGCTCACTTTCTTTGAAACGCGGTACCGAAGTTTTGTCTTCGAGTATTAAAGCCGCACCGCGCACGCGCCAAATACCGGTAAAAACATTGAGCCCAACGTGTTCCAACTACGAACACAGTGTGAATTTTTCAAGTTTATTTTCCTGCTATTGTTAAAGAAATTTATGTCCAACAAAGTTCTGTGTTAATTTTGAAATGCAATTCTATTTTATTGTGAAGTCCTTTGAATTCTATGCTCATTCTATTTTTGGTTTGAATTATTTTTATATTTGTCACGTACTGTTGTGTAGACACGATTTTTACCTTTTGTTGTTTTAGGTGTTATTTTAAGTCTGAGTGTTTGTATTAATAATTTTATAAAAGAAAAAATGTATATATCAAAGGTGGTCTTAAACATTTTTCTTATCGATCGATCTCAATCTCAGTAAAGAACTTATTTCATCAATCTCCTTCGTCAGGAGTGCAATTTATTATTGAAATCATTTTCAGATCGCACAACCAGATATCTAAACTTTAGCAAATTGCTTGGTCATTACCACCTACCATTCGTTCCTTTTAATATTTCATTCAAATTTTGACAACAGTATTCGTCACTTCAGTACTAGCAAGTTCATAGAGTCTAGAACTATTTGCACCTACGTGTAAAATATTCTAGTATTCACCTAAGGCGTTCGGAACATTGCCAAAGGAACACAGTGTTACACGCTATCCTGTGTTTCACGAATGGAGGTGTATTCGACTACTTGGAACAGCCAGTCGCACTCAAGCTTCTGTCGGCCGAGCCCGCACGAGCGACTTTTTGCTCCGACTTTTGAACACGATAATACTTTTTTTTTTCTACAGTATCTGAGTGACAAAAAAGTATTACAGTAACAGTGGAAGTGTTGTGTTTTTTTCTGTCTTACTTTGAGGATATTATTCAATGAATGGTCGTGTGAGTATCAGATTTTGTTACCGAATTTGTTTTTCGAGGGAAAAAGTTGTTAAGATTTATTATGTTGTTGACTTGTTAAAGAAACTGGTAGAAGGTAGGATGGGAAAACTTGACACAGGTTGTTACATCAGCAATTATGATACTTTGGAGATTTTCGTTATAGCCTAGAAGAACAACTTTATTATCGACAACTTACTAGTAGTATACTTTTTATGTATTGCAATGGTATAAACAATTCAAAGTGTAAGCTTCGTGAATAACGACAAAATCAAATTTTTGCATACATATATAACATAGCTAACTTATTTTTTATGGAATATTCGTTTGGTTCCTTAGTTAGTTGGATTATGACCTACTATCTACAAAATACTTAGTACAACTTGAACTTAACACTCTCTTAAAGTTAGAAAATACTTTTCAAAGCTCATCCATTCGTTATTCTTGGTCACGATTTCACGATGTTTCGTAACGTTTACAAATGACGTGATGAGTTTATGTTTAGGATTGTCAACTTGTTTTAATAAGCTTTGTAAGAGTCCGTCATACTATTGTGGTGGGTAATAGTTTCTGTGTATACAAAACACTGTAGACGCTGATGCCGTCCCCAACATAGCTGAGAGAAGGCTTTTACTGTTACTGTTACAGCCTTTTTATCGTCCCACTGCTGGCCACATGCCTCCTCTCACACGGAGAAGGATTGAGCATTAATCACCACGCTTGCTCAATGCGGGTTGGTGATTTCAGACTTTATAGTCCAGGTTTCCTCAAGATGTTTTCCTCCACCTTTTTATCAGCCATTGGTGTCCAAGATATACTAAGATATACTTTTCTAAGTTTGTATGTACTTTACATACAAACTTAGAAAAGTTGCATTGGTACTTGCCTGACCTGGAATCGAACCCGCGCCCTCATACTGGTTACTGGTTCTTTACCCACTAGGCCACCACGACAAGCGGAGAAGGCTAGCCAGATGATAATTTTGACTGCAACAGAGAGAGGCTTGTTGTGTCCGGCAAAATAGTATGATAGAAATGTGAGTAACATTTTAAGAAAATTATTTTCCCTACGTGTACTGCAAAACAATAACTGTCTTGGTGGTCGTGGAAAAAGGAATTATGATGCTGAATAGAGTTTAATCTTATGTAAATGCATGTAGTCATATTCCTAAATGTCCTATGTACATTTCTAAAAACGAAACAAGGCCTGGGAACATAACGACGAATTTAGTGCGTTTTGCAATTAATTTTCGCAACGCAAAACAGTAAAACTGTCTTTGATTTTGCAAAGATTTTCTCTCACCACTTACAACAAAAATTAACATACAGGATGCTGTAAAAACTGCGTAAAATCCTAAAATTTTATACTAGCAGTTAACGTGTAAAACATGGGGAAATAAATTCTGAATAGACGTTCTGTAGTAAAAAGCCTCACCCTGTATAGTAAATATTTACGATTACTTGTACAGTGCTAAAAACAATGTTTTAAAGTACTAAAATACAACGTTTTAATGACAGTACTTATAACTGTAAAACAAGAAACCTTTTGATTTCATCTATGTATGTTACTTTGGTAAGCCTTCTAGCATTTTCTTGAGGTTCCTCTAAAAAAAGGAACTACGGGAGTGGGAACTCCCGGATAAAAACTAAGAATAAATTCCTGTAACTGTCCCAAAGATCCTCCATGCCCAATTCATCAGAATTGGTACAGCAGCTATCGAGAAAGTGTTACCAAAAATAAACTTGCACCTGAATCTAGTTTATAAAAAAAGCGACTTAATTTGGACATTACGGAAAACTGAATACAATAAGTTCATGAACTCTCATGAGACATTTTAACATTTTTTTTAATTATCTGTCATCGGCATATTTCAAAGCAGATTCAAACAAGCACAGACAGACAGTTTTTTATACAATCACATTTGGCAATTAAAATAATTCGTACTATTAATATTTTTTGCTTAAACTTATCATTATGTCTACGATTCTTTGAGTAAGAATTGACCAGTCATCGGCTATTGTATGGTATAGCGTAAAGACGTGAAGGCTAAAGATTAATTACGTGTTTTGTACTAAAGATGATGATTTTAACAGTTGTTAAAAGGAGGACGAGGTTGGGTGATGTCTAATACTAACTATTCCTCGCGGTTTTATCCATTATCTGGGAGAAATATTTGACACACCCGTATAAAGAGTATTATTAAGCAATTCTGATAATATGAGTTATAATACTGTGAAGTTTAATTAAGTTCCTTTCAGGGGTTTTACATTTACAGTAATGAGCGTGAAGGATTGTAATGTCGTTTAATCTTTTGTATGTCGCTAATTATAAAACAATTGAAAATCAAGTGTGTCTCGCGTATATAAATATGTGCTTCGATATACAACGTATACATTTTTTGCAGTTCCAATATTTTGTATATGCAAAGATTTTTAATTTTAATTTCATTGGTGAAATGGTATTTAACATTTCACCAGTTAAAACCGCAGAAAAGTATATTTATTCAATTGTAAAATAGTAGCAACTGCAATTACTATGTTGACGCAGTGGGTCAGAGCGTCACATGCGAGTTATTACAAAATTTATTACTCACTATAAATCTTCACAAATGTTTCCTGATAAATCGTATTTAATTACGAAAATTAGGACAAACTGAACATGTACATATCAGAGACTAACTTCTACCCAGTGGTTTTCCTGCTTTTAAGATTAGCTACCCACACACTGTAGACCAAACAGCCGGCCGTCAATTGACCCGATGGTTGTTTTTTTTTTAAAGAAAATTTTGACTAAGTTTTCAGTCAATAAACTTTTAGTCGTCTGATAGCAAACAAACTATCAGCGGATTTAAAGTTTGTGTCTCTTAAGCTAATTATTGAATACATATCAGGGAATAAATATAGACTATACCTGAAGCTTTTCTAATGCATTGACATGCATATAAGAAACTATATGAATAAACAGTCGTGTGAAATTCAGAGTATAATATTGTAATAACAAGAATTATCAAGTCATAACCGTGACTTCCATGTTTATACCATGTACTACATAAATGAGCTTAAATTGGTAGCTGATTTTACTTAACCATCCCTGGTAGGTGCGTCTTATTTTATTGACGTAAATATCTGTAATTTCGACAGATTTGCAAGGATATATTTTATGACTAACTTAAAGAACTGCAGGTGTTCACGTGTAGTAGCAATTCACCATTAATTTAGATTGCCATTAAAAAACAAATTAAAGTTATAACATTTAAGCCTTATTCCCACGATTTTCCTCCAGCCAAGATTCTATGTGTGTAGTTCTTTTTTTTTCATCTTTGCACATATTTTGACACCTCTCGGGCATTAGAATTGAAATATAAGTGAAGTTTTAGCCAAACCAAATAGTGTATTTTATCACTAAAGAGTATTTGTTAAGACTTTAACGTTTATACTTTATGTTCGTTTATTACTAAGCAAGTACATATATGTATTCGTGTTTACAAAAAAATAAGTTATCTCAAGTTATCAAACTATTTTCAACATCAAAATATTTTCAGTAGTGCAAGAATATAACGATTGTCACCATATGTTTTTTCTTTTGATCATCATTATTGCCAAAAATATTTTCCCAACTCTTCTCACACAAACATCGATTAAACCATTATTTCCAAACGAAGACTAAACTCAAAGTGAAAATTAATTTCGTTCTTCATTAGCGCGAAGTTTTGGATTCTGACAATTAACCGGCGTCGCGTCGCTGGCAACTTCTAACGAACGGCTCAATACTTTACCGAAGTTTAGAAGAATTAGTTGTTAAATGTCCTTAACGAGCAATCGATGGCGCTTACCGTCATTATAAAAAGTCTTACTTAAGTTTGTGTTAACCCTTTTTCAGAGAAACGTCATTGCTAGAATATCGTTTTTACTAGTAATGCCTGATGAAGTCTTGCGCTTATTCCAAACTATTTAGTCGTAAGCCACTATATAGTGTTTCATCATTGAATAAATAACTATCTTCCTTCTATGTCTTTCTTTTCTGTCATTTTCTCTTGTAGCCTTATTTTAGCCTTTAAGTGATGATGATCAGAATGTGTTGTTTCGAATCATAATATGCAACTGAGACTTTACTAATTTACTACAGTATCTTAGTGTATAGTATCCATTTTGTTCTCTATCTACGTTAGGTCTACTAGTATCTGGTTTCCCTTAAGAGCTTCAATGTTGCTTTGTTATGTAAATGACAACATTGTAAACAGCTTCTGTAGTTGCTCACACTTACTATTCTCAAGACCACACCTCAACCACCTTGCTATTCTGAGCACTCAGTGTCAGGTGTATGGACACTCATTCCGTTGCTAATACTCAACTTAAGTGCTCAACTTAAATATCTATTACGAAATCTGAGCTTCCATTGTTTGAGAGAATCACAATAGATCATTTAGTTGATTTTTATTCGATTTGTTATTGGGTATCTCAATTTAACTATCGTTTGAGTTACTTGGATTCTTAGAATGTACCTACGTTTTAACATGTTTTTGCTTCATTATGCAAAATGGTATTCGTACAATTAGGAATGTTAATATGGGCATGTGGTAGTTCTCGGTACAGCGTTTTACCTCCCAGAATATATTTCATGCGTAGAATAAATTAAGACCTCTGTGATAACTTTTAGTAAGAATAAGCTCTATTTTATCCATCGGGTAAATTTATCAATAAGATATACCAGAGCACTTTAGTAAAATATTATCCACGTTTTCTTTTAAAGCGAGTGCAGTATAAATTCACTTGAAATATATTTCATGGATTCACCTATTGCAAGTTAGAATTGGCTCAATAAAACAGAGCAATCCCAAATTATTATACAAAAATCATAAAGAAAGTTCCACATCCATAGTACGAACACGTATAAGAATAAATTGCTAGCAGATAAAGCTGCATTCGATATGAGCAGTCAGAAATTTAAGAAAGAAGAATGAGTAAATAAAGATGAAGAGTCGAACGTTGCTCTCAAAACTGCATTTGGATCGTGATCTCCATTTTACGATCCTAAAAATTTGTTCTCTGAACAAACAAAATTACTACGGTTAGACAATGAAGCATTGTGGCTGAAGGGCGATGGCGTATGTGTTAATTTGTTACTACACCGACCTATATGAGCACGGTGGAAAGATATACACGATATTAAATGAGTTGAAGGTAATGATCATTGTGAATGGCAATTGTTTTTTATGGAAATGAAGTGTGATGTGCTTGTGCAGATATTAAAATCAAATAAAATGGCAAAGATCAATGTTGATGTAAATATGATGTAACATACATTGTGTTACTGTTTAGACACCGGAAAACCAGTGGAAGATGTATTTCTAGATTTACTCATTATCAAAAATGTGGCCGACTGTTCACGACCGACTATGGATTTAAAATTATGTCTTAGATGAATAGCTTATCCAAAACAGTGGATCCAATAACATATCTAAATTCCCACCACTAACACTTAAGACTTCCGTGGCAAAAACAATCTAACCACAAACCGATATCTATGATCGACTTTAACAAAAACGTTTCAAACGAACCTGACACAATAGAAAAAAAAAAACTCTTAACATGCATACCACATAGTTACCAGCCATCGAACTTCGATCAATAAACTGTGTTGGTACTGTCTTCCCATGGCGATAATTAACATTAACGCTACACGACTAATTACGCCTCCAATGGCTCTGAATGGAAAAGAAGTTTATTGTTTTTTGTTTCGTGACTACCTACTTCCTTTCACACTTCGATTTTTTAATAGATTCGGTGTCGGAAATCGTAAATGTGAACCTATTGACAAGTGCTAAATACATCAATTAGGAATACAATGGACAGCTATTTCCATCGACATATTTAAATGTGTCTGGATTGAGGCGCCACTACCATAGGTGGATGTGAATTGCGACCTTACTTTACGATATTCAAGAAATCGATTCTAGAATCAAAGATTTTATAACTTGAGTCAGGGAATCCTCCAAGTTTAAAATGCATTGTTCACTCCATAAATGAGAAAAGAGACTTTTAGTTTGGTCAACTGGATTTTACGGTCTAGTCCTGTTTCGTTGACTGTGGAGAACATATAATACAAAAATCTATAGTAAGAAACATGGGCAAAAGGCATTGGATAAAATAAATAAATAAAACCAATAATGATTCTAATTTCAGCCACGTCAAATTAACAAATGGACACACGGGAACTGAATACATTGAAACAGAAAAGATTATTAATGATAGCATTCATAGTATGAATAGACCATTGAACAGATGCCGCTTTCTATGAGGTTTATTAGTAAATTGTGTTCTACTGAAACTAATTTATAATTGAAGTTGTGTATTAGCTTGTTCCTTGTATTGGCAACATGAAACGGTTGTCAAGACATGGGTATTCATGTGTAGCTTACAATTTATGGTCAATCGATGATGGGGATTTAAACAGGAATAAATTATGTTTATATCTATTCATTAAAATCAAAACTAATATAACGGTATTAAAGTTAATTGTTAAGTAGATTATTCTTGCACGGTAAAGAGCTAGTTCGGATAAGGAGAAGGTAATATTGCCTGATGTTAGCGCTCCTGTGGGAAATTAAAGGCGAAATTATAATGTGGCTGCTACGTTTCTTGTTAGTATAAACGTTAGTAGTTATCATTAAACTAATTTGAAACTTTTAGTTAAATAATGTTGACCACTCTGAATTAAACTATTTTATTCAATTAAGTTTTCCAACTCTGTAATCCCTGGGTGATAGTTGTGAGGCCACATAAAATGTTAAGCTTTAATCTTGCAACATTATTGGAAAAAGAATTTTACAATTAGGACCATAATAAAGTTTGCAATAAGTTTTTCTTCTAGTCTTTAACAAGATTTCTAAAACAAAACAAAGAATTCTTCAAATGCTGAAGATAATGACCATGAAAAATTCACACAAAAGATGTTCGCACCGCAAATACACATATTCTCTGAAACCATCAAACAGAAAAAACTTTGTCACCAACATGATTCATTCATGACTCAAATAACATACTTGCAAATGAGATCATGTAAATAGCCTCTACTATTATAAAGACTGCCATATCAGCACTAATAACAATATAGGTTCGACGCCCTTTCCGATATACGTGAGGGAAATAACTATGCATAGCGAACCAGCGATATATAACCCATTGAAGCAGTCACCATAACCAATGAACTAGGGACTTGCGTCCGATCAATAAAACCTCTTAGACCTAATGAAATGAAGAAAGAGGAAGCTCAAATTAAACTGGTACTAGAAATACTCATAGTCGAACGTGGATTTATACCAATTGTGTGCAACGGAGACGTTTCCTCGAAACAAAATAAGTTTGAAATGTGTCGAAGCTTGACATAATGAATTCTCGTCTGTAAGTGGCCATTTGAAATCGAATAAAGTAATGTGAGAAACATGAGTTTTATTTTTGGAGGATTTAGTGTTTACGTAGAATGCTTTGAATATGTATTGCGGTATAAATTGTATTTTCGTTTCCATATTCACAGATTGCTCGTTGTTTAATTTCTTGGAATATTCAATTCCAACTCAAGCTTATGAATCAAGATCAATAAAATCAACATTTTTGTACTAAGACTGATACTGATGTATGTAAATCTTGAAATATCGAGTCAGTAGTCAACTTACCTCATCATTTGCAAACGTCATGTTATAAGGAAAATGGATTGTGCTCACGGAGGACAGCTTCTGTCCTCCGTGATTGTGCTTTTTGCTTATTAATCCTTCACTTACAGAAGATGACTTCGCAGTGTAAAAGCACTAAAAGACTTTAGAAATGTCGCTGATTCAACAACTTACACTCACTTTAAATCCTAACCAATACGAAGTTTCTATACAATAAACTTTATCAGTATTCTTGATGAATTGCTTAGCGACATAAATGTGTCAGCGAGCTCGCCCTCTATCATGCATACGATGCGCTATTGACCCTAAAAGGCTCTAAAACAATAAAATATATTAGTACTGGCTCGCAGGACATTGTCGCCATGTTGTCGGCAAAGCTTGCAGCGTGCGGTCATTGTGGTGACAGCTAGGATTCAACCGATACTGATCGTCTAGTGGACTGTACACCAACACTAACGTATGTTATCTCATTGTTGAAAGTTCGGATCTAGATACAGCGTTTGATTAAATGAATATACTCTTTCATGACCATTTTGATCTTGATAAAATAAATAAACTACGTACATCGTTCGTCATATCAGCAACTATTGTTGCTAATAATGAAACATAGCTTACTCACAGTCCACAATTTCACGAACAGGCCTCGTAAATTTCAACAATAGAGAACAAATTACTATCAATTTTCACTCTATTATCTTCCATTGCTTAATGTTAAAGCGTTATTGTTTACGATAATGCTGGACCGGACAAACATATTGCACCTTTATCTACCAACATTTGACATTTGACATCGCTATCTTCTAGAAAGTGTCATACAAGCAGTTGTTCATTCTTATCTTTTGAATTTGCAATTAATGCTTGGTCATTTAACGTGAATGGCGTTCTTACAGAGGTTTCATTGTTCGCTGTTGGATGCTATTGTCCTTATTTTATTGCTTTGGCTATAGTCTTTCACAGTGTTCTATTTTTATTTGCAACTAGCTGTTGCCCGCAACTTCGTCTGCGTGGGCAATATAGAATAGTCAATTATTACGTATGGTGCGTAAGTAATTTTCACAGGAAATAGCTATAATCTATGTCTATATGCTTTGAGTCTGACAAAGCTGTCATTTGTACATTTTCTGCAGCTGCTGCAACTAAGCAGAAGCCAGAAAGTCTGTCAGTCTTACCATGGATATCGTCTTGTGTAGTTGACTGGATTGAAGATAGATAGATAGGTAGTCGCTCCAAGCAAAATATTGGTACTCAAACAGATTCGGTGACTGGAAGCCCAACACCAACATAGTTGGGGAATAGCTGGATGGATGATAAAATGAGTCATCATCATCAGCAGGCGCATAGGGTAGGATAGTTTCACTACTGGGGAGAAACACTTGTATGACTTGTATGAATTGGGGATTTTCTGTGCACTTACTTACTATGGTAAGGCTGACCCCACATTAGGCGTGCGCGATCCTCGGGCGTGTGAGTAGCGCGGGCGTCGCGAGCGCGCTGCGTGAAAGTCGCGTTTTGCTGCCCTGCGGCATGTGTGAAGAGTGCAAGCGACGCGCTCGCGGCGAGCACGCGGCGCTCGAGTTGCGTTCTTACCCCTACGCCCGCTATCCCCGCCGCCCGCTAAACGCCTTAGCAGTTAAACGTCAAGTCGAGCGCGCTGCAAATGCCGCAGGGCAGCAAAACGCGACGCTCACGCAGCGTGCTCGCGACGCACGCGCTACTCACACGCCCGAGGATCGCGCACGCCTAATGTGGGGTTAGGTCTAAACCGGGAGGGACTCCACCGAAATGTTTGCATTAGTTCACGAATAGGCAAAATGTACGTATCTGTGCACTTCATGTGTTCGTACTTGAAACCTGCAGTTTTGCCAAGATTTTCAAAATGTACGCTCGCAATTTGTCATTTCTTGGTGGAGCCAGCAAATCAAAAGAAACAGAAGTGTTGTATACTGTGCGTCACTACCGCTCACCGGGAAAATTTCGCTCTTGCGGAGGACGTTTATATACCGTATTTTGTGTCACACGTAAACAGGACGACAGTAAGTATCCACCGAAACACTTTCAAAGATCTGATGAACGAACAAATCAGACCTCAGTTGGTCACCTGGGGCCAATCAGAGCTCTATGAAGCGATCATACGCTTTGGCTCCTACTGTTATTGTGGTTTCTGAAAATGTATTCACCTCATTCAACGATGAATGTAATTCTGATGGTGTTATTAAGAACACTTGCTTAGCGCAAAAGCTGACGTTGGCAGGCCGACTCTTTTGACTTCTCGAATAGGATACCATTGGTTTTTGTGCAATGCACACCTGCAATGCATGCTGGATTAGGATAGGATATAGATGGATAGGATTTGCAGCAGAGAACAATTCTGTCTTTGTAATTGAATGACATCAAACGTAGTTTTTTATAAAAGGTGTTTTTTTAGACTTGGCTCGGGTCTTACTGAGACTGTTCGTAATCGTGAACAGTGTATTTGCGATCAGAAGTTGAAAGTAAGCATGTCTCTGGTATGCGACGCGTAATTTGTACGTTTCCAGACGCATAAAGCATTTTACGTGTGTATGGTATTAAATCGAGAAAGCTCCCATTTCTTATCTGCACTTTGTATCTGGGCTTGTTTTTAAAGCTACAGAAGCCTACATTACCTACCTCACGCTTAGCAGCGCTTGCGAGAGATAGATCTTCCTTTCTTCTAGGATTAAGTTTACATATTTTGCATCAGAAAAAAATAATTAAGGTCTACTTAATACTACTCACTCAAAGTAATTTGTTTTAAGGCCACCACATTAGTGGAAGATAAGCTAAACTATGTTTATGAAAAAATCCTGATATGAACTCCATCTGTAAGTTTAAATGATAATTAATTGTTCCACTAAAGTCATCATTTTTGACATAATGTTCAAAAAATAATTTAGATGGCACCGTTTTAAATTTGGCTGAGAACTATTAATTTTCCTTTCATCAAGGTAATAATTATAGTTGGATTTTGATGTGGTACGGCAAACTGACAAACACTATTGAAATGTCTATCGAAAAATTACACTACGTGTTAAAATATGGTGAATTACGGAAAATACACAACTCCATCTGTTGAAATAGTAATCCTCTATAAAGAATGTATGGTAATTAATTGTCATTTACCACCTCGCTCTTTTGACAAATTTGATGTATTTTTACCACAGATGGAGCTACTTTAACCTTGGCTAAACAAAATTTTCATATTTTTTTTTCTTCCGAAGTTACTTATAAAGGTGTGATTTTCTGTGTAAAGATTAATAATAGGCCGAACAACTAATATAAGTACAACATTCAAATGTACAGTTTTGACAAACAGATTGCGTGTCGTAATATTTTACATCTTGAATTCACAAAATTAATCATATCTTTTGATAGAGTGAATCGATTTCGATGAAACAAAAACTAAGTAATACCCCAAGTTACGTAGAATTTTATCTGCATTGAATTCGTAGATTTTACGTGAATCCCGAACAAACAAACAGATAAACAGACAAACAGACAAACAGACAAACAGACAAAAATGACAAAAATGATGGAAATGGGTTCTGTTAGTTATCCTTTAACATGCCGGCTATTTTTTTTGTCAATTTCTTCAATGTACAAAAATTACTTTTCTACAGATTTATTATATGTATAGATAGTTGATTGTTCATATTTTTCTTCAAGAGGCAGCTTTGTGTTGTTATTTCGAACTATCGCTTCTGTTCTCTATTGATCACGTTTTGTTTAATGAAGATGCTGCACGTTCAGCATTATTGGATAAATTAATTTATTTACAATATTAATCATTTTGTTTGTTGCTGTTACATTGATAAGTTCTACAAAGTTTACGCCAAGCCTTAGCATAGGTGTTAAAAACACTGATCGTATATCATTATTAATTCTTGTTGCGTTTGCGTCGTGCTAATTAAGTGATTGGTGCGAAGATAAATTAGTATTATAACGATTATTGCTTATTGATTTATTCGTATGACATAAAACTGGAGAGCAATTAATTTATTTAATGGAGGTGTGGACGGGATGCTGCACATAATAATGTTAGTATTGGTACTTTATACTGTGTTGACAACATGGATGTCTTATTTTTTACAAAAAAATATTTTTGGGTGTGTTTAACACTAATATTAGAACAAGTCTAAACTTGTTCTCTCGAAATCTTGAAATTGAATAGTTTTGTTTAATAGTCATTGTAATAAAATGAGTTGAGCTTCCTATACAGTTGCTTTTGTATGAAGCTAATATGCATCGCGATATAAAGATTTCATGATTCCGTAAGGTAAAATGGCCACAGCTATTTCTAAAACCCGCTATTTTAAACATTGTTCCAAGAACATGATTCAAAGAATGCCGCTATTCGCACTGACACTATCTTAGCAATTTAAAATAGATAAAACGGGTAAATCAACAACCAAATCATGTAGATTCAAATTTTATCGATAGGAATCAAACATTCCCCGTAACAGTGCCTATGTTTATTCAAATCACATCGATCCTTTACAAACGTACCATTTGGAACTCAAATATTGATTCTGGTCAAAGGCGATTATTTGATCTCCACTCTCTTCGTTCGGAAGTGATTATTTTCTAAGAAAGGTGTTTGATGTTCGACAAATATTCGAGATGAGTTTCGGTGGTCGTTTTTTTGTGTGCGAGTGTCAATCTTCGGTGTAAAATGTTTGCGTTGAATCTGCGCGAAATTGATTTGGTGGGGTCTATCGGCTTCACAAAGTCAGTTGTTTATCTTGAACTAGCAAAACTTGCGGTTTCAATTCACCAGTTCACCACTGGGCATGGCATGTTGTGTGACTTTATAGACATTTTCGATATGATAAAGTTCTTATTTTATAGACTGTCCGGTGCAGCTTAGGATTACCAAAGAAGCGTATTTTCTTAATGAAATAATAAGGTTGAAAGAATATTTAATAACCATTCTCTTTACCCTTCATACTTTGAGAATAAAGCCAGACCTCATAATTAGCTAAATTGTTTCAACAAAATTACCTGGCTTAAACTCGAGCATTACGACTGGAATTTTATAATCAAATTGCCTTGTTTCCAACAAAACAAGGACGAGACGTTTAGGCATCGTAATCTCAACCAACTGAGTCACTTGAACCCTAACAAGATTCCAGAGAGCACCCACACAGTACTGTTGCCATTTGCTAATTTCTGCTTTGTCTAATTGCTAAGAATAGCCACGATTACACTACGACCCGACTACAATTGTCCTCAACTACACAATAGAGTCCATTGCCAAGTTCATTACCATCTTCAGTCTGTAATCGGGTGTTGAACGAGCGATGTAGACGTACGAATTGGAGGTTCCCGTTTGTGATGGAATCGTTGCGGTTCCGATGCGGGGGTAGGGCCTAATTGAAAGTTACTTGGCGGAGTGACAGGGGCCGTTAAGTCAGCCAGTGGCCGCAGCTCTGTGTTGTTGCTTGTCAGATTAACGTGGCTCCCTTGGCGCCTTCGCGTTTAACTGTGTAACAAACTAGCATTGTCTAAAGGGCAGGATTTCTGGAGTAACGAGCCTGGTTGAATCAGTGATTTTGTTACTTATAGCTGGTGTGTTTGTTTACTTCCTCTTAGGGCTGAGTAATTCTACGATGAATAATGGTTCTTGCTCGTTAGATTCGAATTCCAATTTGATTGAGATGATTTATGTTACGATTTGTGTCAGCATTTGTCAATGTTGTCAAATAGTGCCAAAATTTTGGGCAATGATTGAGGTTCTAGGTAATGTTGCAATACTCCTAATATCGCAGGATATTTGGAATGGTGCTTTAATTTATTTGCGGCTTTCTTTGAATAACAATCGGTCATCGACTCAACTTAAGAGATGGTGCATTCGATGTCACGAACATGCATTCAAATTGGTGCTGAGCTTGGCAAGTAGGCTGGTAATGACAAAATGATAACGGTCAGCTTTATATAAAAAAAATGAGGAATGAATACCTGAATTGAAAGAAATTAAAGATATCAATTTATTGTCAAAAAAGTTAGATACCAAGGAAAAATAGTGTCACTGAGTCACATACGAGTATCTCCTAAATATTGCATTTAATAATGATGTACATATTTACTTAACTAAAAAGAGAAAGCATAAAGAATTCCCCAAAAATTAATACATAATATATCCCCCAAATTCATGAGCAAACGGAATCATTCCCAGCTATAACTCTTAAGATCGATATGTCAGACATTTCATAACAAGTAACGACCCACTTATCTTGGCAAACTTTCGTTCGTTAACACAGCTGACAGTGTTCCGGTGTAGTTAGACTTAAGTTTCCACAATGAAGCCGAGCTGACAATTTAACAGTTTAATGACTTGTACAAGTTGCGACAAAACTTCGGAGTTAGCGTTTGTTTTGAACGATTGGGTAGTTGTGAACAAAAATTTCAATTTGTTTCTCGAACTGTCTGTTGGTATTGCTGCTTATATTTCTCTTTCTGGTTAATGTATTGGAAGGACGCGACCTCCATTAGTAAGAGTCGTGACCATGGAACGACCTTGACCTTCGTTTAGTGAATTTTTGCTAATGAGCCCGCGCAAAGAAGACATTTTTCACCATAAAATTGGGAAAGTCGCTCGTAAAGCAGTCGTATTTTTCAATAAGTACATCGACATTAATATCAAGTAAGGTGATAAAAAGGAGAAGCTAAAAGTTCAGAAAAAAAAAACAACTTTTCAATGTTTTAAAACTTTTGGATCTTTTCAATTCTGCTTTCATGAAACTTCCACTGAACAGTCTTTCATACAAGACACGTAATTTCCTAACCAATAAAACCACATCTTTCTTTCATTCCTCACAAACAAACTACCAAATTGATTATATACAGCTTTATATTTATCTTATTTACTGGCATTACAACAAGCGCTTCCACTCAAAGTCCGAATATCGATTAAAATAAGTAATCCGTTTTATATTTGTTCATATAGCTTTTTCTATAAACTGTTTACAGGCTGTTTGGTTTCAGATCACGATCAAAGAGCAGGTGGCTCGAACGGCCACCTTGGATGTATCAACTTTCATTGCTTCCACGTCCGTACAAAGGGATAAATTATTTTTATATCTATGATAGCGAAATGTTTCTCTTTTTCATGGTACGGCTCGAAATTCATATTTTTTGGGAACGTTGCGTTTGTTTTGCTAAGTAGGCTTGTTGTGTGGTCTGACTTGGTTTTTTGCCAAAAATATGAAACAAACCTTCTAGCTCATCCAATCAAGAAAAAATATGACAAAGATAAACACACATAAAAAGGAATAACTAAAGATGATAAAGAAATATTCCCAAACAAACATCAGGCAGGGAAATTCAATATAAACAAAGCCGTAACAATTCCAGCACAAGCCTTCAATCAAAACATCATATAAGCTAATTCCTGATAATTTAGTCCAGCGACCAATAAATAAGTCAATAAACCCGTCCTCTTAACAACGCAAGACAAACGATAACTGACATGACGGAATTACTCAACAACTTTATTTGGACACAATTGTTAATTTCCTACAATGAAATAATGGGCTAAATCCTCTTGGTGAACTTTTATAATTGGTTGATTGGCTGCAGCGGAGAAAGTCGTTGGGTTGCGGTAGATTTTTTTGCTTCTAAGCATGGTTATCATTTGATCAGGATGCAGTTTCAGTCACGTTTCGTTTTGGTTGCTTCGAAAGTCGTTTTAAGGCAATTAAAGTGACGAACAATTTTGTTGTGTCTTTATCTAAGTTGATTTTGAATGAAACTCAAACCTTTTCTAGTTTTAAGGTTCCTTAGGTGACTATAATCTTTTCTCTTCTCCCAGATATAAAATGCTACTAAAATACTTGTGGCAATTCGATGTTCATATTATTAAGCCTGGTAGCCGTGCGTTGAAATTAATTTAAAGTATTAAATTGGACCCAATTTTGCATGAAATCCAATTTGAATAACATCATTATAAAGTTGACGGCTAACTTATTACAATATTTGATTCACTATCTGACCTTTATTCAGTATCATTATTGATCATACTTAATAGGTATTACAGACAATTTAGAAACATGTTTGATTCGTCCAGAAATCCATTGCATCCCAAATTAGTTTAGTTTAGTTTAGTTACGCAAAGTAAATAAAGTCCTTTACTACAATCGTCTACATATACATAATTATATCTTACTTAATATAAAATACACTTTTTAAAATTATTCTAGAGCACACGTATTCTACCAAAAAGGATTTATTCACAAAAAAATCTCTACAGCAATGCACTTACTAGCACAAAAAAAAAATACTGGCACGTACTAAAGCCCATGTAACCGAGTTCCATTAAAAAAAAACAACGTCATACATTTTTATAAGGCTACTGCAGTACAGAGGTCAAACACGGAAACGTTCAAGTATCGGGTTAGTAGGTCAGTATTAATGCAATGCACCATGTAAGTGCAGTGACATTAAATATATTTGAATAATTTTGAATTTGGATCGTTTGTTTTTGGTAATCGTTTTGTTTTGAACTGATTCGTGAGATAGAAGTGGAGCAAAGAGGATTGAACTCTAAATTGTAAAATGTTTGTAAATATTGATTTTGATGTTCATGTTTGTGACTAAGATTTCTCTAAATGACACTTCCGAAAGGACTTGCATAAAATTAAAAATAAATCTGGATTACTTTTATTGTATTAGCTCTTTTTGTTAGGTTTTTTCATCTTCCACACCGTACTGACTTAAAAATATGTTTGCAAAACATCCACACAAAAATACTTCAGCATTGCATCCAAAACCTTGCAGCGAATGCTTGAAACTGAAACAATCCAGGCTGTTGCGAAGAAACGTATTATCATATGCAACTATTCTCCAACAGAAAACTTGTTATGCAATTTTTGTTCCGAAACTATTTCTGAACAAGCGCTAAGCTTTTGTGCTAGTTACTTCGGGATTTTGTTCCGTGGAATATCAAAGGGGAAATATGATTAAACAGTTTCGAAAAGTTGTAGGATTTAAACTATGTGATGCTTTTTGATTTATGAGTGGGTATTTTTTTTAAAGCTGGCAATACATCGTGACGTGTTGATCCGGTTTATAGCTCTGTGGATTTGAAATGACAATTGAAGAGCGTCGCGGTCATTTGTTCCTGTCACAGGATTTTTGTTTTCCTGATGAATGTTAGGACTTATTTTTATCATTGCATTTTGTTGGCTTATTGCCAGTGTGCATTTTGCATTAGGAATTTGTTTGTAAGCTTCCATTTCTAGTTTTGACTAGCGCTATTTTTTATATTCAACCATATTCTAAAATTAAAATTTCAAATATATTTTAGAATTTTTATGCATTTAGTACTAAAGCAGAATGGTGGTAGAGATAAAATTAAATCTCCCGGGTCGGTCTAACATGCATATTGTAGCACCTTACCTACAGCCGTTGCATAATAATTCCTCTCCTCATCAAATAATAAAGATATGGTAATGCGTCACTCCAAAAGCAACATACAGAACACACGAATATTTTATTCCGTGCCCGAGCTCAGAAATACTGGCTGGAATTTCCATGTGAATTGTAGCTAGGATAATACAGCGGAGTCTGTCAAAACCCTTCAGGCCACGGCAGTTGCTCTCATATTCAGGGACCATGATCGTAAGGTCACATGTATTATGCATTCGACTCGACCTGCCCTGTATCTGAATCAATCCAGGAATGTTTGGCGTTATGCCAGGGATGAAATGCGTTCGTGTAATGAGGGTAGATTTTCGGTTACGTGTGCTGTTCTATTTCGATGATCAGGGGATATTGTTTTGTGTTGGTTTTTTTTTGTTTGAATAAAGAAGTGCATTGCTCAATCTATTATTATATATCTATATTACCTCTATATCCTATTGGGCCCTAGTTCTGCTATGTCTTTTGATAGGTTGCTTTTATGGTTCATTAAAAATATTATAGTAGGTATGTTCTGATTTAATGAATTGAAATCCGTTGGTAAATAAAATCCATAAATGCTATGGAACACTGATTGTCTTGATAAAACTAATAATACAACATTCATTCTAAACTATTAATCGTCTTCAGAATAGTCATGTAAATCGTCAACATTCAAATTAAGTTCAGTCCCAAACCGTCCACCTATTTACGTACAAACATTATACAGTCCCGGCTTACGTATCACAATTATATTCTAAACTCACCAAAATCCCATATCGGATCTATTCTCCATAAAATCTAAACCAATTCCATTCATCTCTAACCCCTTTATAGCAGCTATCTTATTTTGGGCTATGGCAAATTGCTCCTAATCTGGTCCTCCCTTCAGATCCGGATATAAAACCCTTAGGTTATTATCAGTGCTGCCATCTATGGGGAGCAAAGCGATGAGGCGATTAGCGAAGCTCCATGGTGCGTATGTAAACGTCTGATAAGGGTTCGATAAGGTTTTGCATGGAAACATACGTTGTTTGACGGTTGAGTTGCACCAGTTAATTATTGGGAGTAGACGAAGCGAGTATAGAGTAGAGTAAGCAGATCATGCTAAATTCAGATAGAGAGAGACAGTTTTTATTGTTGCTACAATTGAATTGCCTAATAATAAGCAAAAAACTAAAGTCGGAGATCATCGGAAGAACAAAGAGTTATTTAGACAATCAGTTAAAAATATATAAGAAGTAAAGAAAACATAAAAATCACACAAAACAAAAATACATCCCACTTTGTCCAATACAAGATCATTCCATCAACAGCCTTTATTCATTCCTGTTTCAAGTAACGTCCTATGATACTCTTAAATATTCATGAACCGAACTAACAGTAAAGCACACTCTTCATTGATTACCAATGAAACAGACGATTCGAACCGACCTTCCCTCTTACTATGTTTTCGCATTAATGCAGATACTTCCCGTCCTACACTGCTCGCTGAAATCCAAACCTCATTCGCGAGTGAACCGGCTTGTACAACATACATTGCTTCCTCATTCCCGATAAGGGTGACATGTGAGCGACTAAAAACATTAATGGACTTCCGTTTTAGTAAAGTTGCGGTTCTATGGCCGTATCGCGTGCAGGTCTAACGTTATGCAAATGTTGGTGCTGTGAATAATTATTTGTAGAGTTTTATTGCTTTTGCTGACCTATAGATAAATAGCTTGCAACTGTTGTGATAATGTGTGCGATGGGAATCTTGAGGCCGTGAGAGTACTTTGAGACGTAAGCAGTCCTATGATGAGAAATGAGCAATCAAAATGGCAATTTTGTACTTTTTGTTGTTTAACAGTACCTATATTTTTAACAATTCTAAAACAACATACTAGATTGTTAATGTTTGCGACGATGCTTGCAAAGAAAACATTGAGTAAAAAGCATTTATTTTTAAAATTCAGTATTGAACGAATTGACACACACCTAAATTGAGTCATATTTTATTTTAATAAAAAAACGAATATAAGATCTCACTTTCAATATTGTGTTGCAAACTACTTTGTGTGAATCAATTGCATAAAATTATTTAAAAAATATCCATCGGACGACAATCGCACAACTTTCGCGGTTGCATAACTTCGAATACTCCCTAGTTTCCCAAGTCTCAATGTTTATTCATTAAACAGCTACAAATGCTGATGTTTTCACTGTAAATACTTTAACAAGTCGCAACTTTGTGGTTTGTAGTTTCTTATTTTACACCGCAAGTTCATGTTTGGCTGTTATAAAACGTCGCTAATTCTTATTATTTGTTCGCAAAAGTTTCAAAGAAGTTGTTTTAAGATTGTTTACAGTTCATAATTTTGGGGTGAAATATTTTTTTTTGTATAGTAAATCTAAATCTATATTTCTACGTTGTGGCATCACATATGTAATATGTTGGAGCGTTTTCACATTTGCTATTTTGTCAACGCTCAGTTATTCTTCGCGCTACTTATTCCCAGCGATGAAGAAACTGATGTCGCTCAATTTCATTTATTTGTAACGGCCGTGATATCGGTGCAAAAAATCCACTAGTGTGACAGCTCTTTTATAAGGACAATCAAATCATTCAAAATTACAAATTCACGATAGATATCATATGCCACAGACCCTGAACCTTTGCCAATACTATCTGCAAAGGAGCCAGCCATATTCAGATATCTTCATCCATTCTACCCAGCTGTCTGCATAACTTTGACATCTTCATAACAACCAAGTCCTGCAGTACTATGGGACTTTTAATAGTGCATTCATTGTTCATTATAAAACAATGCATTTAAGAGTTATTGTTCCGCCGTTTATTTATATTTTTATAGCACAAAGCTCAGTTCTTTTGTTATGGCGATTTTCATTATGTGTGGTTGGAGTAAGTTATGAAAGGAGCGATATGGTATGATGATTAGATAGGATATTAGTTGGTTTCGTCAACAACAATATACAGTCTATTGTCGATATCGTCTTCAACTGCATATCGGTTAACACTAATAGGGGTTAGTTAGGTAATCTATACTAATATTATAAAGCTGAAGAGTTTGTTTGTTTGTTTGAACGCGCTAATCTCAGGAACTACTGGTCCGATTTGAAAATTTCTTTCAGTGTTAGATAGCCCATTTATCGAGGAAGGCTATAGGCTACTTTTTATCCCGGTACGGGAAGTATTTCCCACGGGATGCGGGTGAAACCGCTGGCAGAAGCTAGTCATTTATATAAGAGTAATTTATACTATGGATATAAAGTTTGGGCGGTTTTTTCAGACCTATTTGAGATTCGAGTAATCTTTGAGATCATGAATATAATAAGGTGTATTTATTTATTCAAACAGAAATATTAGTAATAGACCTAAAATAGAGTTAGTAAGTGCCTTCTTTCGTTACAACCCATTTTAAAACAACAAAAAATACAAGGTTTCAATCTATGCAAATTAACATTTCATAGTACAAAACACTCAACTGAAAAAAAAAAAACGTTTTTGCAATAGGCCCCCGCACATCTCTCATCCCTTAAACAATAACGAAGCGGATGCTTTTGTTATAGCGATTTTCATTGTTATCGATTCAATGAACGTAGTTTTTTGAATCGATTCGTTGCGAAGTGTTGAGTGTTATGAATGATTTATTTTTATTCTCTCAGTGCAGCTCTAGTCCATTTAATTCCTTTTGTGTTCGGCCCAAATATGTTCGTGTCAAACGATTTAGCACTTGACTAATAGTGATTTGATTGGTTTGCTGGATGATATTTGTTGATGTAAATATTAGGGTCTTACTATTGTTATCATGTTACCTCCTCGTTCTTGGGTAGTCGGTTAAAAAGGAGAATAGAGTTTAAGGCTTCGTGAACTCAGTAAATTGTTTTTGTAGGCCAACAAAATCACTGGTAGCCTTTATAATCGAAAGTGAAATAATAACAAAGTTTTCTTACATTTTAAAACTGCGTATGGCAAATACAGTAAAATACAACAGTAAATTAAAAAAGAGAAACCACGTAGTTAATAACAAAAACACTGATACGATTAAAATACAGAATTTGTAAGATAGACGCGGCTCACTGCAAATTGATCAAGTGATCAAACGCGGATTAGAGGAGACCATCACTTCGGTTGGAAATAGGACAAAATTTATTATCAATTTGTAATTAATTACACAAAAATTACAAAAAATAAAATAAACTGTATTCAAAGTAGAAGATAGTTTCCATCTCTTCTTTGCAGATTCAAGTGCAGACACTCTTAGACAAGCACCTAGGATGAATTCTTTTAACTATTGAAGGAAATCATGCATTCTTGTGTTAAGTTTAAAAACACAATTTGGTGTATAAGACTCTAAACTACCTAATCCTGTTTTGTATTTCTAAATATTCACATAAGTGGACCATTATTATTTCTTCAATTTTGACACCATAAATATGCTACTGATTGCCTCAAAGTTGAACCCGTAGGGCTAAAGTAATTTTCTTATATTACTTAGGACTAAATGGATATGTTATGGACCAAGTGATAAATTGGGCAGTATACATAATGCCCGGTCATTATCCGATTTGGATTAATTATGAAGGACTTCTGCCTTAAAAATTCACTAGATTTTGCATTTAAAAGTTAAGGAAAGTCATATTAAAACATAACATAAAATATAATTAAAAAAACAAAAAATTTACAACATATCTTTGTTATACAAATGACTTATTATTATAAAACAAAATAAACTAAATTTTAAGCGATCGGACCCATTATTTGGCATAATTAACTTTTATTTAGCTTCTCTAAATAAAAGTCACATAGAAAATATAATTAAAATAGGGTGCTATTTAAACAGGCTTCTTTTTAATATCATTACTCGCCTCCAAAATGTATGTTGCCTTCTAAATTACTAAGTCAGCCACAATTAAATTTGTAGCATGCTAAAGTAAACTTCTGAAATACTATTAAATGACATCATAAAATATATTTATTTAGCTTCTAATTTTTTTACTCAGTACGTTTAAAATATAACACATCCCATATCAATTGACAGAGCATGGAAGTAAGCATGCAACATGCAGCAAGCATGGCTTCTGTCACGGCTCCGGCGCTGCGGGGCTCTGGCGGTCCCATGCGAGCTTAACGTCGCAGATGGTTTTCACGCTCACCACCTCGCCCCTCCGCGCCTACGCGGTTTTGAATTGCACTCTAGGGGTAGGGCAGACAAGACTACGTGGAGTCGGTTTTGCAGCGATTCGTTTTCGTCACTAAGTTCAGTTTTTAATACAATGTTTTGAATCCAAATTAAATTCTACCATTAAAAAAAACGAGCCAAGAGAAATGAGATCAAGAAAAGCGAGGCCGAGTGAGTAAATTAGATGACAATTGTCCAATAAATAATTTTGTGGCTAGACTTATAATTTCCCATTAAAATAGAACATATAATTTAAAACAATAATCATAAAATATGTAGCAAGTAACATGATTTATTTATTAGAACATCTGCCACCCTCGCACCGCATAAAATATAGCTTCATTATCAAATTGCCCAACTATCATGTAGCAATATAATAATGCCCGTGCAATGTGATAAATAATGAAGTTAAGATAGTTATTAATCACTTGGCCCGATAAAGCTAGACATTATTCATAATGCTCGGGCATTATAAATAATGCCCGAATTAATCACATGGTCCATAACAGATATAACCGTCAAGTGTTATACAATATCCTTTTAAAGTATGAAAAGGTATATTTTGTATACGGTAGAATTTAACCCTTTTGACTCCAGGACAGTCTCAAAAAATTATGAATAGCTTGGCACCCTATCATAAGACTATTATCACGACACTAATCGATTTGAACCCCGCAGCACCGTATCGGGCCATTCAACCATTTTATTTTATTGTTCGTACCCACATTTCTCATATCGAACCCCTGTATGACACTACAATACCAGAAAATCTCAACACATACTAAAAATAACCTCTATTACGTAAGTGATAACGTTGATAATAGAATAATTGTAGAAGAAAATATGATTTGAGTAAAGGGGCCTGATTGTGTCATGTTTGTTAATTTAGAAAATGGAGTCATCGTTTCGAATTACCTACGCTTAAAAAACTAGGTTCCCATGATATGGTGTGAAAAAATATTTACAAGGGGTAATTATTAATATTTGGCAAATAAAGGGTATCAACAGAGATATTTGACACCGCTTATTCAATGCATTTTATGTTTTTGCCTGTTTTTTTTTTTCATAATTTTCAATCACTATCGTCTTGGTAGAGTCTAATAAAATATTATTATATTTTTCTAATCTGTAAACATCCTAACATCACTATTCTAATATTCTAGGAATTCTTTTTAATTGGGAAAAAACTTTGAAAATTTGCCTAAATATAAATCATTGGCCATTTTTATCTGCGGTTTTGACCACCGCCACTAAATTACCATCACAAAAAGTATACTGCCAAAAACACCACACACCAAAAACCCATAACTAGCAGCTAATTGCTTCCAAAATTAATACCCTGCCCCGCCCCCAAGACCAGAATACAAAAAATACACATCAGGCCATTAAAACGAACCCCCGCCAAGATATTTTACTAAACTAACGCTATTATTTTTATTTCAATGAGACTCGCTGGCACGTCATTGGCAGAGAAAAAAATCCACCAATAATAAAATTATCGGGGAACCGCTGGGCTATTAAATGCAGACCGCCCGTGAAATATACCGGCCTCGAGCGTAGTGTAGGAGAAGTAGTGCCCATAGACAAGGGAGGAGCGTAGAATTACACTAGTGGTTTAAAGCTCAAGATTTATTTATGTAAAATACATAAAATATACATATATATACTCGGGCATTACTTACTATACCCGTGAAAAATATAGGATAAGATTGTTGTCTAGGTGTATGAAATAATGAATATTTAGGCTTAGATATGTTCCGATGTTGATTTGGAAGATATATACATACCTAAGTTTGTTAAAGTTCATTGTGTACTGAAACGAAAAATGTTTCACTATTGGGAAGCAACTCCGTCTCTGTTGGAGAAGGAAGTATTAAAAGTGATACAGACAATATACGGAAGATAGATAAGTATCACGCAAATGAGCATCAAGTAGAAAGCTAAGAACAACAAGAAAGTCATACAACCGAATATGAAATTAGAAATGGTTACAAAAATAAAATACAATGAAACACAAAAAGCTTATGATAATCACCGTACAGTAATAGGTGATAAATAATTGATTGATGAGTAAGCACTAGCATTGTTCTTCTAAGAACACAATGGGAAAGATTACGCCTCAAATGGCGTGAGAAGGATTCTCTCGGCTTATCAATGAATTCTCATGGTTCTAATGAATTAAGTACTTTCTTGTCCGTAGCTTTAGCTACTTCTGATGTTGAGTCTTCAGTTGGCAAGTTTATAAAACACGCTTCTAGTGTCATAGGAATTTTATTCACTTTATAGTCTGAAATGGACATGACACGGTTTATTAATATGACATGACTTACTGACACAGACATGGATACCTACATAAGAAAATCTTCTAAGTGAATTTTAAGAAGCAAGAATAAATGTCATATAAAGAAAACAATTAAATAGAGAAACATGACACTATAAACAACTTACAATAAACCTGTTTCACACTAACAAATACTGCAAAGTTCTAAACAAAAATACTCAGTGCCGTTACGAAACATTTCGAATAAACTTCTGCACGTAAATTGCAATTGTTGTTTTAGTTCTCAGCAAGTAAATTGTATTGCAGCTGACAGTTTGCGCTATTATCTCGTCAGTTTCTGGGACAAGAATTAAATGTCAAATGACTTTATCTCTAAAGTATTTAATAGATTGTTTGTCCCTGATAAAGTTGCATTAATTAAGTTATTTACATGCCTAAGATTATTGAGATTAGGTGAAATATTACGTATAACAAAATCAATAACTGTTGCAGTTTTTATATGTAACGTTTCTACGTAGCCATTAATTTCTTTAACTAGATCAACATTAGCATTTTCCCTAACAAATGCTCGCCATTCTTTACCCACAATGGCGTCTACTTTATCGATAGACCTCGTGATATTTATGCTTACTTTATGCAGAGCGGTTGCAGAATATACTCTAGCTGCAAAATTCACCGAGCTTAATTCATTTAAAGGTTCAAAACTAAATTTCGTATACACGACACTAGTTGCTATGCGTGACTGACATTTGAAAATGTTTTGATGCGGAATTTTGTGAAAATGAATAAATGAACAAATTCACACCTTGTAATTTAAAGTTCATATAAAAATATCCAATGCAGCTTTATACGCGCCAAAACACCCACAAGGGGTGAAATTGCAGCCGTTCACGTGTTCAATTTTTACACCCTCAGTACCGGGAAGGTGACTAGACTAACGTTGGGTTAAATCGGCAAATGAAAAGTCTCCTTCAATTAATTTGCGGTGGAACCCTTGCGGTCGAGTGTGAGAACTGGTTTTTAGTCCAAGTAACAAGCGCTATGCTTGGCTATGAAAATAAAACTGAGTGCTATGAGTAATAAAAAGTACTGTTTTATTTTCGCCAAATTAATTTAATCTTATTGTTTCACACAGTTGATTTTTTCTATTCAATTAATCGAGTTTCTTGCGATAGTTTGTCATGTAGGTATACTTTTGCTATTGGCTATTTAGCTTTAGAATGCCAGAGTGAAATGGTTAAAATATCTCGCTTATAACTTGTACCACAAATTGGCACTCTTCGCAACTTTATAATGAGTTCATTAAGTCGTTCAATCTTTTCGATTATGAAGTATTGGATTTTTTCCAGCAGAAACAGTTGGTCAATATTTTGAACTCAACAATCTGGAAACTTTTATCAATATTGCAAAATTCCAGCAAAAGTTTGGCAATTATTTATTCCATCTTAAAAACTATGTGAAATAGCTACTGAGATTGATCAATTAATTGATGAGATCGAGAAAGCAACTACTCAATTAGTTAGAAAAATAATCCATAACAGTGTTCTTAAAGTTCCTGAAGGAATTACGGAAAACATTTTTTTTTGTCATCTGAAGTGAAAGTTGAGACAAATTCGCTTACAAAAAAAATATCAAGCTACAAAAATATGCAACATTTATCACAGAATGAGACACCTATTTATCATCAAACAGAATATTTGACATCAAACCTAACCTCGCACCAAAATTCACGAATCCAAACAAATTAGTCAACGGAACGTTTGTGGACGCAAATTCAATTTGAACAAATTAATTCAGAGGCTGATAGCACGCAGGTGTTTGATACTGGTAAACTTTATCTGAAAGTAAATTTACTGTACAATATACGTGGGTAAACATGTCGGAGTCGCTGAAGGGTTGACGGGAAGGTAGACTGATTTGCAGATTTAAAGTGAATGGAAGAAGGTGGCTTGAAACCTTTGCACCCAAAGGTATTCTTTATTCTTCATGGTTAATCGAGTATAGCGTGCCTACTTTAATATATTGAAGATTTCAACTTCTTCATTGTTATTTTTACCAGTTTTTAACGCATCTTCAAAAACAATTTCATAATAATCCAATCAAAAAGTTTTTACTGGAGTAAAAATTTTATCAGAATATAAAAGAGCATTTTTACTGTCAGCACCGTCGCTCGAACATTGATGCAATTCAAATTTAGTTTCATAAAAATTGTATCATGGTGAGAAATCGTTCAGACTTGCGGTTGAATTTTAAAGTGGTATCGATATTGCTTATCGCCTAGATTTATGAATAGAGTGTTCGATACAAAAATATGATTTTAGTCACACTTGCAAATCGTAAGTACATTCACCCTACCCACTACTTGAGCCTTGTTAAAATTTGCACAAAACATTCACATGGTGTTCTCATTTCGCACTACATTTAAAGGATGTTTGTTAAGTCAGGAGCCCGTCACGTGTTCCTAATCGCATGCCACGCGCCTCGTCAGACGTGACGATTCCGAGACGTACATTTTATTTTCGACAGGGGCGGATGCTTCAATTATTTGCATACGACTCGTGTTGGGGGGTTATTTCAAGTATTTCGGTGTTTGAAGATGACAGTATTTATTACGATACTTGAGTAAGAAGTTTGAATATCTGTTGCTGACATGTGTTAGTGTATTTGCTTGGTTCGTTTGAAGTGTGAAAAAATACTGTCTGAGGATTCCCATTTTATTGATATTTTTTTCTGCTCTGAGAATTTTATATCAGCAAACTATAACCGATAACATTTTGCAAGGGAGACAGTATTACAAAAATTTACACGTTCAACATTATTTACTTAACACTTGTAACCCCAATTCATTGCAAAATTAATTTACGATAACTTATCGCCCCATATTAAACATTTATCGTTAATGTTACGGATTTAATAAATTCAAAAGTAAAATCAGCGTATGCTATCTTATTACAAGCTTCCAGAAGATTATCAGGAGCTAAATTACAATGATTTCCTGGAACCGCTATCATAGGGGGTAATATTGATATTACTACAACTACGTACACCATATGGGTATCTACTGATTACACGCTAATATCGTGCCGGTCTTTATCTAGGCAATTGACCTAGATGCCTTAATACTCGGCGGGGGACTCTAACTGATTTATTTGGGCATAATTTTAGGGACTAATTTATCTGTGTGTGGGTATTTTGGTACCGGTACCGTACTAACTTATGAGTTAAGCTCATTGAAATTGATTAACCAACAGTACTTGATTTTATTTCTCTCAGACAAGAGACTCTTTCCTTTGCTGTTCTCGTGTCACAACTTTCTGCAACTTCACAAATCATTTCATTATATCGTTTGCGACGTTCCCATCTTCAAAAAGAAAAGTGTTCTAGAAACTTATCCTCTAGCTGAGCAGCGACAACTTCGCCTCTAACTAGATCTCGAAGTGAGCGATCACTTTCAGATAAATAGAATACACGCGGTGATTCATAATGTTGATAATAATACATTATTTCAGATAATAACCAAGACCTAAGACCACGACCTGAGTCAACTTCACTCGTATTAGTATCGGAAGATGTCACTCAAATGATATAATATTATGAAATGTTAAATTATGCACATTTATTGTGAAGAACCAGTTATGCTTACGAGTTCACGTTTATTCTCGCTTTGGTTGGAAGATAGAATTTCAAGATGCCGCATACCTTTGCCTTGATGTAAGACCAAAATGTTATTTGAACATTAAAGGTTCGATATCGATACAATATGGATGCTTGCTCCTTCAATCTTCCTTGAGTTTTAGCACTATCTCTACGATTCTTGATATTATTAATGGATGAAATAGTTTCAAGGTTGCAATTTGTGCCAACAATATTATCTGAATTATCTTTTGGGCTAAGGCTTAGATGATATGCGCCAGCACAATCCCATTACTATTTTATATATTTACTTTTAAGTATCTTAAGATATCGTCGTAACCCCTTCTTTACTTTTACCAGTATTATTTTTCCTCACTAAACTACCCATATATTCGTCTGACACGCCAAAATAAGATTATCATCTCTGACAAAAATTACGTATCCCTCACCCAGTTAGTTGTGTCGTCACGTTGGTAATCAACGGCGTGTCATGTGTCACGTCGCATATCAACGGAGACGGGACAGCTTGGACGATGCTCTTGTTTTACTTTATTGGAGACAATAAAATGAGTGAATTTTTTAACAACTTTATTTCTTTTGGTAATATCTTCTTTGACTGTAATGTTTATTGCGTTATCCTTTGAGCTTATGAAGACTTGAAATTCTTCAGTATTAGGAATGATATGAATTCTGCAGTCGTTATTGCCACACTATCATTTCTGATAGATATCTCATTACATTTCTCCTGAATTGCAAAACTTTCTTTAGCTAATATTAAATAATGTCTGCCAACTATAGTAAGCATTAGTGGTAGCCAAATTTAATCAACATCACTCATATTAATTACATGCCCTGTCATCTAGTTAGTCGTCACGCCACCACAATCAACGGTTTGTCGCATGGCAAGCTGGTATATCAAGCAAGACGTGGCTTTCACGCTATTGCTTACTTAAGTTAATATTTCTTTATGTTTAGACGTAAAAGTTAAGCCAGTTAAGAAATTTTTGCTTTTAATTATTGCAAATAGTCAGCTGTTTTCTATGGCTTCTATCATGTCTTGATGAAACTGCTTATTTACTTTAAGTTCTCTTACTAAGTTTTAACTTCAGCGCTCTTACTATTGAAGTGTACAATTGGACTAAAACAGTTGTTTTCCTATTCATATTAATGTACTAACGTACACTGTCACAATTCAAAACCAACAAACTGCGCACCTGAAATTCAAACAACACGCGAAAAAAATGGCACTGTGCTACTATAGCTAAGCTTATTCCAGGAAAAAGTAATAAATCCTTTTCATACAATATAATTCAGGTGACAGAAAAACTGGATTTTATAAAAACATTAATACAGTACAAACTGCATTCGTTTTGGCGTCGTTCGCGTGGAATGAAATTGAGCAGCAGGATTGACTGCCGTCACATACATACAATGTTTATTCTTTACTAGCCCATTTTGATGGAAAAAATGAATGTGTTAATATTTGTCTTTTGTTGGTTGTGTTTAAATTACATGAATTCGGCCTCTGGTTTTATTTTAAAGTTGTCATATTTACAGATGCAGTTTTTTTTTTATTATTAAATACCTACGTGGCTGTGCATTAGCCAGTATTTGATTGTAATAATAATATCTTTGAATAAAATCTCTGTCTCACCTTTAATATTAACAAAAAACAGTATATACTTTTTTGAATTTAAAATTTTACTGTCTATTATGCCAAACAGCTTTATAGTAATTAGTTTCAACATTAATAAAGTCTTCACGCGTAAAGCTAATAATTTTCACTAATGAACCAACCTTATCTACGCTTTCACATACCATCGTGACAGACACACAATTAAATTCCGCATGTCCAACTGAACACGCAAAACAATTGCTAAAACCATATCGCAGTGCCAAACACGATCCGTTCGATTTGTTACAAAAGCTAAAAGTCAGGGATGTCGCTCCCAACGCACCTAAATTACTGCGTCCCGGCACACTGTGACACTCGATTTGATATGACGCGTGACAGCTTATTTCTACCGTGTCGCAGCCCTAACGCGGTGGTACTGTCATGTTATTAATAGCTAGAAAATAATTATTTTTTGGGTGAAACGTTTTGGGATACGTGGTCTTTCGTATAAAAGGCGTGGAAGATAAAGCTTGGATTGTGAATTTTATCTGCCAAAATGACTAAAGAACAAATGTTATTTTGAAGTTATGGATAATGTTAAACAGACCTGTGGTTAACCTCAATGCTGTCCAATTTGCATAACACAATAAGTCTACCAACATACGCCGCAATTTTGGCCGCACAAAAAAACTACCATGTACTTGGATGATATATTCGCAACAGCAAAGCGAGCACTGACCATAAATAAGTTCACAAATAAATGTAGGAGGAGACATAAAAAACAAACACTCTTAAAACCAAGGGGAAACACTAATTTGCATATGGAAAACGGCCACATGTGACGTGTATGTTGCAAAAATCCACTGGATCGATATGTGTCCAGTGTCCAAGCGAAGGGTGCCATACAAACGCCCCCGCTGAATAAATACGATTTATATCTCATGATATGTATGTACGGAGCTAATTGTAGTTATTTATGATCACTTCTAAAGGGCGGGTTTTAGTTTTCATTTTTGAGTGTATTGATTTTTTTTTGTCGTTTAAAATAAATGCGGTGTTGTTTTTGGGGGTTTCGGTTTTTGCACCATATTTCGTACCTTTGTATCCCAGGTTTGATTTATAACTTTGGATATAACTATGTATTTCTGGGAAGATATAATCTATATCTCTTGCTAAAAACACGCCTTTCTTTGGATAAATGCTTACATTCAGCTCTGGGATATTGTCAAGTTGAAGTTCAGATTAGTGTTGATTTAACGAAATCTTTTATATACACAACGACTCACAAAAAACAACTTAAGCGCTTTACTGTCTTAGTAGAAGAATGGGCGTTTATTTAATCCTTTCAATCTTTTTTTAGCCCTTGGGCAACATACAACTTCAAATGAAATACTATTCAAATTGTCAAACAAAAGTAACACTGATCAAAACATTGCATCGGTTGAAACATGAGATTGAAATAATGACCGCGCAAATCATAACAAAACATCTAATATACCATTACGACTATGTCTATAATTACTCGAATCTATAACAGTACTAAATCAATGCTTTATAACAGAGTCAAAATCATGAGGGTTAAGCATAAAAGCAACACTTCATATTTGTTATTACGAGCCAGCGCGGGAGGGTGCCCATTCATATTCAAATCACTTTCAAATCTACAACTATTATTATGCCCAAAGCATTGTGTGGGTCCTTTGAGACCTACGTTATTCAGGGTCCTCCAAATCAAGCCCCGTGTTAAAGTATTGTTGGAGAGACATCGACCATAGAAACACCGCGTGGGCCAAAAATTCTTTTAAAAAGGGCTGCATTTACAACCATTTAAAATATATTTACCATTCACAACGTCACCACAGAAAATTTAACGATTCCTGTAACTAAAATAAAAATCAAATTACAAGTCGTCTAATAAATTTATTTAGAATTACGCAGTCAATGGACATCCATTAGTAGTAAAACATTAGTGGTGCGGATCTGTGAAACGAATCGGCTCCTTTTGTCGATAATTTATGTGACGCTAAACATTTTTATGTTTAGTTAATGTCAAATACGATTCCAATATCGGATTGTCTAATGCTAGTGGCGCCTGGATTCCGGGCCGTGGGCGGACGTCCCTAGTCGTAAAATTTTGTCCCGCACAAACACAAACTTTTAGCACCCACCCCTAGCATTGTTTTTTGAATAAACATGTTCAGTTTTGTTGAGATTAACTTCGGTAGTTTCATAATATTGACCCGTTTTATGTTCATCGTTTTCTGATGGGCATGTTTTTGTAAAAACATTATTTTTTATTCCAAACAAACTTGGATTTTGAATGTGTCGTTTCAGGATACGCTTTATTAGTTAACTAAAGCATATCAACTCTTGTAAGAATGGTGACTTATGAGTCAGCAGATACTTTTTCTATGGGATTTATGATAGATCATAATTTGTTAAATAATATAAGAAAAACTCAAATCATGCCGTCGGTTTTGTCCTCATGTTATTTTGTTTGATATTTTTTAACAGCTTATGTGAAAAGGATTTGAATATCTGTTTGTGGTTCGTGTTAGTGGCGTCTTCGATGTGTATGTAAGCGTAAACAATAAAATAAGTTTTCAATTTAAAGTCGGCCATAACAATAACATTCATATTCCTATAAAATAGTAATGCTGTCATAATATAATTATGACAAAATTTATTACGTGTAAAATCCCATTTGGATTGACTTCTAACAATAAAATTTTGATTTGAAAACGCGTGTCAGGGATCATCCTGTATTTTCAAATAATTTAAGTGAAAGAAGCATTTGTAGGAGTATGTTATGCCTAAAATAACACTATGTTTTTTTTTTGTTTCAGATATACTTAAATAAGTGATGATTTGTGATTGAAAACACGTCATCTTTAGAATTTGACACTCAAAAGTACGTAAGTGTATCTTTATCAATATTGGTACTAGTATATTAATATCTGATACTTCAAATACAAAAGCGTTAGAGTTGTTTATCGTCAGAACTATAATATTTCCAACAAAGTAAGATTTATTGTGATAAAATCAAACAACGAAGATTCCCATCTTGAGACCACACCACACAAAGTACTTACAATTAATATGCGTGCCATGTACAAAACAATCGCTTACATCATTGTTATAGTCTATAGAAACATTTATAGAGTAAAATAGCCATGATACTCACCATCATTCCACATTATAAACACATATCAACCAGCATTTCCGTTGATGGTGTTAGAATCATAAATTCCGGATAGCAAGCCATTGTTTCAGCCAACAATGCTGGCAGACAAACAAAAAAGGGGACGGTTGAAGATGAATAAATGTAAATCGCATTTGAGACACTCAAAAACTGGTCTAAGCGCATTTTCATTTTGTACCGTCATGGGTCAGGAAGGCTCTGGGTGTTCGATGCTCAACAGCCCATTGATATTATGACTGTTTTTCCTCCTTTGCCTCTTAACTCGATGTTTAGGGATTGAGAGAAAATCTCACCCAAATTTGTAAATCGCCAAAGAAAAACAACGTTGTTTTCTCTCTAGTAGATGATTATAGAAGCTTATCCCATAGCATCCTGCCCTTTTAAGGCGATACCCCTTGTGTATTTATAAAACGTAATCACATCTACTCGGATAATTCTGTTGCCCTCAATATCAGGTACATGTTTAAAAATTCATGAAGTCTAAGTAATTTTAATGAATTCATTTTACGCAAAATGGATCCAGGCATCCGAAAAACTTTGTTGTACCAAAGTAAAAATTGCTTTATTCAGAAGCGATATTGGTCAACAAAATTTTGAAATTAAAATCGCAAATGTGGCTTGTTATAAAAACACGTTGATATAAATAAACCGTTGAATTTAATAACAAACTTTATGGGGATGGTCATTGAAAATATTGAATTTGTTTTCCAAATGAGTCCCTTGACACACGTGTATGGTTACAAAGGGACATACAACAAAATTATTGCTGAGAGCATTACATAAAATTGAATTTGATATGCCAGTGTTAATATCGTCATAAAAATGGGGACATTTCTTTTTATATACAATGGGTTAAACAGTTATTCGATTGGCTAAAGTATTGATTACTTTAGATTTGTTGACGCTCTTAGTTGTAATGGCATGTATTAAATTGATCGTGTTAAAAATATATATAACGCTGAAATATGAAATCAATTAGCTGTACTTACTGCTTATAAAATGGTACCATTACCAAAAACCTCGAAGTATAAAATATCCATTAAGGAAAAGGTATGCCCATGAATGCATGGTTCACATTCCATTCTACGGACTTGTATTAAGCACGACTGCGGCCGGATATCTTATCTCATTAGGGTATAGTAAAATAAATCAGGTATAGATCTGGTTTGGAACTACATGGAAGATTTCATAGAATTATCACTGAATTTAGATATGTCGGTAGCCCAAGATAATATATTTGATAATGAATACCATGATTTAAATGAAGAAGTAATTAATTTGAATGAAGTTTTCAAACTGGATTTTGGAAACATTTTGGCTCAAATCTAGCCTGGATTTGTTCCCAGTAATAAGTAGTGGTTATCATAATAGGAACAGTAGGAAAGATAAGATTTCCTCGTACGATTGCGGAGACTGTAATAAAATATCGTTACAATAGCAAAACTAGGACAGCACTAAACGAGACTCTAGTGAAGTCAGCGGAATTTTAAGAAATTCAATTTCTCGCAAATACTAAAAACGCAACAACACGCTATAATATTTGGCAAGATACCAATGAAAAAGGAAATAATATCGCGCTCTAGGGAATTCGTTGTAACGATCCTATAGAAAGAATAGTTGTTCCGGATTCTTAATTGGAGCACTAGCTAAAAGAGTTTTAGGAAGTCGTTGTGCAAGAATAATGGTTGGCTATGTATTTCCCATTGTTCTGTGATTAGGTAGGTCTATATCCTACTTCTCATTACGAGTATCGTATAAAATCTCGAAGGGATTATCCCACACTGGTGAGCCGTTAGTGAGCCGTGTGTAACGCGATTACTTAGCACCAGCTGTGCAGACTGAGAATGATATCATTCAATTTATTCAGGGTTATATCATTGAAACCTAAGAGTAATATAGGTGTATTTATCAAAAATATTTCATTTTTTTTCACATTTTTAGGAAAACTTACAGCTAGGTAATACAATAGTAATTAACATAAGTAAGATATCGCCAATTACAAGTTTTCACAAGTAAGGTATAATATAAACATTATAGTTTCGTCTGCGCATTGACTGTGTAATTGGCCGTACTACGTACGTATGTTTATTGTTCTACGAATCTTAGGTAGGGTTCGAGGTCGAAATAAATTTAATATTTGTTGAACATAAAAAAATATTTTTACTCTGTACGTTTTGTTCAATTCTTTAATCCAGTAGACCGATACCGTGATAAATGAGAAAGGTCGGCACTTAGTGCCACATTTACGATCCGTTATATTGCTAATTGTATATTACCCAATCCGATCCGAAATCCATTTATTCACACACTGTAAATTGACACTTTATTTCACCGCAGTTTTTCGCGTGCGATCTTAATTAAATCTGTAAACTGGTGTTGTGTTGTTTTAGCACCCTTTTAACTGAACGTGCCTTATCAAAGGAAATGTCGAAAGTGACGCTATCGGCTAAAAGCCATCGGCGTAAATGCGTCCAATTAAGCCGCGTGCATCATAAAGACCTAACCAGGCCAGTGTTAACGTTTCTCTTTTAGTACGAGAGTATTCTGTTTGAAGCTGGTGGTGAAAAATTTCATTATTTTTTGCGTTTGAAAATTAACCGTACTTTGTACGTTGGTTGTGATTTTTGAGGCTTATGTTAATTTTGGGAGTACTCACTGATTTTGGCATGTTGGGTACTTTGATAGACTTGCCAGAAATTTGGTGTTTCTTATTTTAATATTTTTATTTAGTTGTTTATGAATTCACAAGAATCTTGTTCATTTCATATAGCAACTGTTGTATCTATTAAGTTAACAGAAACTACTCTGAACAAGTTATTGGAATTAGAAATAGCCTGACATGATTTATAACAAATTACAAGCACTGACAGATTGGTAACCTATCACTTATTCAGTACCAAGTCATGATGACTCACACTATTAGCGAGCTCTAAAGCAGCAGATATAATATGATATTCTAATTCCACACATACCCTATAATTACAATTAATCTTCATACATGGTACAAGCCTCCAATTAGTTTCAAATTTAATTACAGCCAGCTCTTCTAACCCTTTGACCTTTGACGTTGACTGATTCGCCAATACGTCATCTAGATAGGCGACACCAACAATTAGGGCTTCGGAAGTAATTACGTCATAAAGTGTTGACCCAACTCTGTGTCTATAAAACAGTGTCTATGAGACCGACGATGTTTGATTAGGGCTCCGGAAGATGATAAAGATGTTTCTCATAGAATCTTTTATTTGGAAACTTATTTGGTTGTAACCCGTTATTAGGTCGATGGAAGTAAATGTGAAATAATTTGATGTAATGTGTGTTATTAAATTCTAGACACGGTTTGAATGAAAAAGTATTATTATACTTTAAATTCAGAAGCAGATCCTTCTTTCGCCTTCACATTATTAAGGCATTGTGTTCTTTTAGAGAATTTACACCATCTTAAAAGTGACATATTATTGCTGCTTCAAAATTGGATATGTCAACTTAATGGCCATTCATTCACTTTTTATTACAAACTCAAAACACATGGAATTGGCAAATTACCAAAATAATACAAAAAACACTGCAATGTTAAAGGCGAAAGTATGAAATGTCTATTTTGCAGAAATATGAATAATGTTGAATGATAGTTAATTCATGATCTAGGTCCCTTCCGGGGCAGTCAGACAGTAGGGGCGCCAATTCTCCAGAGACCATATTCACTTAAAATTTGCATTGCTGCGGACTTCTGTGTACTGTAGATATTATTTTTAAAGCCCTATATTTTTAGTATAATGATGAACAAGAGCCTATAACAAAATATTATTAAAAATGGTTTGTTGTTATCACTTCAATCGGTCCAGTTATATTACAAAAGACACAGAACCAAACTAAGTTAAATTCGCATATTTTATGATGTTAGTTGAAATTTCAACAAAATAAAGAAAATCTTCGTTCCTATGAGAATTCTCTTAAGAATAAATCTAAAAGCATCCTCAACGTTGGAAACAATGACGCCCCGTGAGATAGTAGTGAGCACAAAAACTAAAATCCAAGATGATCTGATAACGAAATTATAGAGCAACACTTTCGGCGCCGTCGCCCTGTGTTTAAATGTCATCACTTTTATAAAGGGAATAGTTAATCCCTGGATATTTTTGAAATGGAAGTAACGAAGTTCAAGACGGGTTATGTTTGAGCCATTGTATCGCATTGTATTTCTTCCATATTTTATTTAGAAATTTTGTATTAGACAGTTGTTTGTATCTTATATATTTTATCCTTTGGGATAAAAGTGGTTTTCATTTCCAAAATACACGCTAAAAGAATATTTCATGGCGAATTTTTTGTCAAGCTACCCAAACTAGCAGTACATACCCCGTGGTAACATGTGACATCATCAGACTCCCGTTAAGGACTCATATAAGTGTGCAGTATCTACATTAGAATGACGTGACATTTCCCTTCAAACTGGTAATAAATTTTAGTTAAATTGCTTACACATGTTTCAAAAACCAACTCACGTATTGGTTCAATATATCGATAAACACGGTCCTCTTCGAAGCTTTCATAGTTATTACTTTTATTCAAAACAAATGAAACGGATTCGAATGCGCAGATAAATCAGAAAACAAATCCACTATTTTGATTTAACTTTCCGATTGCTCCAATAACAATACAAACAAGAAGCCGTCAGTATAATGATGTCGATCCCAAACCGCATTGGTCGTTTGCAGGAATTTCACAATTTGAAAGTATAATACACAAAAATACGTCGGACTGAGGGCCTCCAAATTTGGGAGTCCGAGTCCACACGCGCATTCTAATTTATACCTCTAATGAAACCGACCGCTTTTTTGGACATCTCCCTTCATTCTTGCAGGTACAAAATGCTGGGTTGGAAAACGATAAAAATGTTCTCCGTCCTCTATAAATATTCATTCCTTCCGAGGATCACGGTGCAACGAAGGGTGGCTAAGTGCCAAAGATATGAGGTTTGTCAAAGAGGAAGGTAATCATAATTTTTATGGAGAATCTTGGGCGTATGTGAAACGGGCGAATTTACATCCGAGACGCTCTCTGATGAATGTTCAGGGAATGTATGAGATTACAGTATGATAAATAATGTGAGGAATTTTTTTATCATGCGCTTATGTTTCGGAGTTTAAATCGGTGGCATATTTTATATTTAATGGAGGCGCTCCTAAGATCTTGGGAGATATATGATCGTATAAATCATTGACGCTAATTAGGAAAGTACTTGGCGCAGTTTTCAAATTTTGTTATATTCGTTTGGTGTTCGTAAAATTTCCAAAGTAACGTTACTTTTTAGTTGTTAGACATAATTTTACGGGGCTCAGTTGAGAGTCAGTAAAGCCAAACATTATGGACAGGAAAATACAATAATTTAAATAAACGCATAATTTTTATTTTGACCTTCTAACTCATTGGTATTCAAAAGTGGCATACTTCGAAAATAAACAACCGAACTGAAATAGAATCAAACCCACATCTATTAGACCATCAGAAACAATTCCCGTGGTTGCCCCACAAAAAATATACAAGTCAAAGTTTTTTGGATCCCCTAACTTTACGTGGGTCGTGCATGCTCACCTTTTTTTATTCCTAAGGACATTGATTGATTGAACCTTATGGCACAACTATGAGAAACATAGCAGGGGTATTGTTTTTTTCCTATGTTATAAATACTTTTGTGGATTTACGGTTTTAAAAATCTTTTTTTTTAATTTTATTGCGTCTTCATTTCGTTAATCTGTGGGGATTCATCAATTGTTTTCGTTGGTTGCGTTTTATTGATCGGGTTTGTTGATAAAAATTTAATTATTTGGCTTTTGTTTGACGTTTTATTTATGATTTGTTTTGTTATTAAATTCTTTTTGATAAATTATCTTTAAGATATAATTGCTTTGTCCTAATTCAATTTTGTTACGGTCGTTTATTTATCGTGAATAACGTTTAAACGTTTGTGTTTATAATTGGCAGTTCTGAGCAGCTATTAGGCAACAGTGCTGTTGTCTTGCCTTTAACGTTGATTAATATGGCAGCTCTCGACATCTAGTAACACACCTTCCAAATACTTTAGTGGCAGCATAAACTGCATTACTGCTGCTGCTTCTAATTTAAACATTTGATTAAATAGTTATTTTGATTATAAATCTGAATTATTTATGAAGAACTTTGTGTCAGCTTTTTCAACTACCTATCATAGTTTCTTGATGAGCTTATCTACTCAAGTAATTGGTAGCTCTGATTAATATTGTATTAAGAGTGATAATGATCATTTTTTTAATTAGTCAATGGTTCAATATGAATCTACTTGGCTACAATCTAGAATTCATTGCAGTCAAATAACCAAGTCTCTGTACTTAAAAATTAATTCCGAAGAGCATTTCTTTGACATTAAAACCTTATATTGTCTCCCATTTTAACTAAAACCTATAAAAATGGCACCTACGTTTTACTATAACAGTTATTACAACCATCAAGGGGGATTTCGAAATACTACGTTTAATATTGGAACAAACGGGTTTAAGTTCGTGCCTTGTCGGATCGGCATAATGTCAAAAGGTTACATAAACTGCTTAGCGTCCAGTTTTGTTACTTTGATAGTAAGTTAATGTACGGGTGCTAACTTCAACTTCTAAACTTTCAGTTAAATAGGCATTTGAATTCTTGAATGCGCTGTTACATTTGCATTTCTTTTATTTAGTTGAAAAAGTTCAGTTACCTATTGATGTAATCCGATTTCTTTTAAGATTTTATTTAAAAAGTCTTGTCGGTGCTCCTTAAAAAAATACTAACTGGATAATGATACTGATGATAAAACCAACTATTGACAGCCTAATAATTTTATAATTACTGCTTACCAAAAATCGACACCTAAAAAATAAGTCCTAATCTGCCCTTCATTTTTCATCATCCTGCCCTTCCTTAAATTTTCATTTAGGATTAGCGCAGAAGTCCTCTTCTTCCTGACTTCTCTGTCTAACGCCATTTTACAAGTAGCATTTCCAACTATCTTTTACACAAGACCCACTAAACAACAAATTACAAATACTAAAACCCTTCCAAAGTAAGTCATACGATCTGCACAGAATTACCTACGTAGAACAAGCTTCGAACATTTTATCTATCAAGATTTCAATCAGCGAGCTAGCCCGACCCGCGGGTCAAGACATGACATCTTTATTTACCTGAGATGCGTCATTGGAACACACGGTGAAATGTGGCTATAGAATTTAAATTTAGCCCCTTGGGGTTTTTGTAATACATGATTAGTTAGAGATTTGTTATAATATAATATCTAATTTCTCATTTATCCGTAAACACTACGTTTAGGTAACAAAGCATTTGAATCAAATGCAGATGGCAACGATGTCGTCAACTACAAAAAATATGTGAGTGATATTTTTTTAATAATAATGTAAAAAAGTACAATAAAAATTTTGGAAATAAAATAGAATTAGCCTGAAAATAATTAATTTGAAAATTTTAACACAGAGATCTTTTGATTAAGGCAGAGAGACACAATAGTAGGGTATATTCTAGTTAACAACTAATCTGCATAAGTGACCAGTTAAAACAGCTCATACAGATTCTGAAGAAATCCATTCCCTAACAGTAAGTTATAAAATAAGAAGTAAAACAACAAAAATATTTATTTTCAAAATAGAAAAGAAAACAGCGGAGTTTAAGATAGTTTTTATTGCAGATTTGGATGGGACAAAGGGTCGATTTATTTACTTGTAGCCACTGGCTATGGAAGCCATTTTTTGTCGTTCCTTCATTTGGTTCAACATTTTTATTTGTGAATTTTGAACTAGATATATTAAATCTGCTGTTATCAAATTAATAACATTGAAACCTATAATAGGAAATCTAAAAATTAAATACGTTCTAATTGCCAACTTTTGGTTTGAACTCAAAACACGTCATTTGCTGCTACTGGTACCAGTCTCTAATAAATAAGTTTCATATCATACAGCTCAGATACAAAAAAGCGAATAAAAAGCAACGATTGCAATTAAAATATTCATTAATCAAAACTACACCTACTTCACACAATGTTTTTTTATCTTCCGTACCATCGTTATAATTAATACTATTTAGATTAATTACAATTTAATTCCAAGTTATCGTAGTGTAACAGAAAGTAACTTAATTGATCCTATTCTCATGGGCAAGCGCGTGTTTTAATCATTTAGTACCGTTCCAATTAGATTTAATTTGCAGCTCTACTTTTAAATTGAAATTAAATTAGCAGCTATGATAGGAATTGTCCTCAAAGCAATAATACTAGAAAGTCCTTTCAAAAGTAATACAAATGATTTAAAGAAAATTCCTCCCAATTTGCTTACAAAACCAAATGTAACTTAAAAAGTACATTTAACAACAAGAAAAAACAATGTACAAACTCCGAAGATATATGCCGACTGTCAAGGACGAAAAATTGGGACATAACGGTACCCTACGTGACAAAGTCGGCAACGAGTGGTCCCTTCAGGGAACACCGTCCTTCCAAAGGCCCTGCCTTTAGATTAGGACATTCAGTCATGATCCGCTCCGTTGCCTAAAAATTGGTCCTTTATCTTCATGTTGGACCTCATTTTGCATCGAGTTCTTCAACTACATAGTATTGGGGAACACTTGTTTGGCATTTTGGGCACCTCCCGTTTGTTCTCTTGATCAAATATTTGTCTATACTTTTTTGTGTAACTTGTTTAGACGGTGAAATAGCGTTCCTATTGAAAGTCCTTTAAAAGTTTCCGAAATGTGCTTTCACACCTATTTCTTTAATTAACACATTGTCAGACACATCTGAATAATAAAATAAACCCTGTTTTTGTGTCTGCATTTTCCACATAGGTATTCTGTTACTTATCTACTTCAATGGGACTCGCTACACTGTTTCCCGCACCCATCATGCACGTAATCATTATAAATTGCAACAACAAATGGTTCATCTCACAAATTCATATCATGTAACGCCACTAGAACATTTTTATCTTCAGCCTCATTGTATGAAAAATGAATGTTTGCCGTCAAATAAAAGTATTACGGCCCAGCGGGCCTGTATTATGATTTATACCGTTTTGACGCAAGGTTCGTGATAACTTGAGAACGGAGACATCTTAAATTAGGAATGGTTTAGTGTGCTATGTTTACGACTGTTTTTAATGTAGGATTTGCTCAGAATTTGTTAATAAGCTTTGCTGTTTAAATTATTGTGATTCATTTACGTTTATTGCTTGCGGGCTCTCCTTCATATTTTTATCAAAACAGGATAAAAGTGTCCATGTACAATTGTATTAAAATAATATTCATTTATTTGCTTATCATCAATACAAACATACCTAAGCAACCGCTCACTATATAGTAAGCTTCAACGTAACAATAACATTATATCACCAACTTTATAGTTCACAATAAAATCGTACTACTTCGTACCTATAGGCAGGTTGTTATCCGATGTCCTATATAGAAACCAGTTTCCTTATTCCTAGCTCCCAGGATAACGCCAGCTCTGTAAATATTCAGCATTTTATTTTATCTTCCTCAGCTTACTTTATCTCAGTGAAGGAGTTTAGCCCAGATATTAATGAGACTATTTTTTAGCTTCTAGACAGCTTTTTTGCTACTCCTGAATTTGCTGTGGCAAGTTTTTTATCGTCTACTTTGCTTGTTGAAAGGGATTTTTTTGTGATTTTAATGAATGGTGTTGTATGACGGTAATCTTTTCCTCTTCTGATATGTTTGTACCTTATATTAACCTATGTAGGTACTTGTTATCTAGTATGCTTGTAATTGATATTACATAATTATCATACTTTACTTAATAATTATATCATATCTATGAACATCGCTTTCTTCCTCCAATTCTATCAATACAATCCGTTTTCAGCGTTTAGACCTCACAGTATACTCATCAAAATATCTTCCTAGACTGACGGTGGTTGTTCAGTTCAGTACTACGTAGGTATTACTTTAGTAACGATCAAAGGAACTGATCGTGGTCTCATTAGTAAGCGGGTAGTCAGGCCCTTTAGTCAGGATGTGGTTGGTTTCCTGTTTTACGTTGTGCAACTGACTGACCGCCACGGTTTAGGGAATAGATTTTCGTCCTAAAATATAGGTACTGAAGTTTGATATCTAATAGGCTAGTTGAGTATTTAAGAGACAATTATTGAAAAATATGTATACGTATGTAAATGGGGTCTATTTAATTCCTCTTTAATCATAATCCTTCTTATTAAAGACTCCCGAAATATTCACAAAAATAAAACTAATAAATAAAATAAAATAAAAATCTTTTATATGCAGACGCCAAGGCCCATAAAATTTTAGTAACAAAAAACAACTTAACCTATGTGAGATAATTACAATCTATAAAATAATAATAATAGAAAAAAATACCTATATTTAAAAATGTATAAATACATAAAGGTTACTATGCAACTTCTACTACACAAGCTTGTTCAATTATGCAGAGCCAACAAAAAGGAATCAAACCACTTACCACCTAACGAGGTGCGTGAAAACGATCACAAAATTAATAACAAAATCGCATATTTCATAGCGAATGTGTCGCGAGTAAACTGCAAACTATAAAGAGTGAACTGCAATGCTCCGTAAAATATAATCGTAATGGCGTGTTCATAGTGTGGTCCTTACTTATTGAAGAAATAAGTAGTAATTGGAAATGTTAAAGATGATGTAGATGCAGCGGAAAATTTTATTGTTATTTGAAAAGTTTGCAACATTTAGTTTCGGTTGTTTTGATGGTTAAAATCATAGAATTTACGAGAATAATGAAAATGTAGTTAATTATTGTAACATAATAAACTCGTGATTTATCAACCTCATATCATAATTAGCTGCTGGAATACTTTGCGGTACCAAAAATGGTATACCCGAGAGCTATTCATCAATTTGTGAATAATGACAACATGACAACTTTTATGTAATATTTAATGTTATTATGTGTGAATTAAGTTACTGATATCTGATACTGACAATACGTAGATTCATAATGGTACAAAAAGACATAGCAATAATATCAATTTAAATTCTAACTGACTTTTTACATTTATGAATTTTACATCGATAAAATTAAGTTAGTTCCAAAACAACAGATTTGGTATTGGGTGAAGCTTTCTTTTACGATTGATAGCTTGAGATACTTTTTTGTACTTATTTTACGTTAAACCATAACCTAAGTTAACGTGCACACTAAGTCTGGAGAAAGTTCAAATTTTCTTAAAATACATAAAAGTTTTATTTGTTACTTTTCATAAATAAAAACCTTCCTCTGAACACGCTCTAAGCTCAAGCTTCACCATTAAAGTTATTATGAATTTTAATGTCATTCTACTCTACGTGTAAAGGAACGGAGCATTTACATAGACTAGGCCGGAAGGAGATGAGACGGTCTCGATGTGTGTAAATTATAAATTAAACATCTATTAATAGTCCTACCGTGTTGGAAATAAAATGCTTTCTATGGAATCATGCATTTTATGATGACCATGATTTATGATTTTAATTTTATGCTGGACTATGTTTTATTGCCGGATATTGATTTTAATGCAAAATGCTAATGCTAAGAAACTATAAAATGGTGGTGAGAAATTAGAATCAGTTTAAGTGACACGTAGTAGTTTCTCACAGTTCTCACAGAAAATGACGTGCATAGAAAGAGGTACTTTTATTACAAGGTGCCAAAAACAAAAAATCACGAGAGCTCTGTGATAAATTATATTTATCATAAAAGTAGCCTTCCTAAACACGAAATTAGCTACCATGTCTTACGATCTTAGTAGACATAAGTTTGTGAGGCCAAGACGACGATAATTGTAATTAAGTCTAAAATTGTTATTAAAAATGTAACTAAAATCGCGGACCCCCAAGTCTGCGGTAAGGTTCTAATAAAACATCTACTCTTACAAGTACTATAAAAAGTTATGAAGAGGTAGTTCGAAAGGTTTTAGGACATCTAGATTTACTCAACCAAAATTGAAAAAACATTATGAATGGAAATAAAGAATTTATCACAGTTTTATCTTATTATAGAAAAGAGAAGTTCCATCAGGACGTCATGTCAGTAAAACTGTGCGATACAGCTAATCACCAATAATAATAGGCACCAAACCTTATCAAACATTACCTAGTCTATGCCCCGATCATACTCTCGCCTCACCGCGGGAAGCTTTAGATTCCTCCCAACAATTTTACGACCCAACCGCGCAAACCAATGACATACAGAATATCAATATACGTAATTAATACTTGATTATTGAGCCAAAATCCGAACATTTTACGATAATGGTTAGTTGACAGCATGTGATTGGCATTTGCGGTGTTCGTGTATTAATTTTTTATGCCAATAATAATTATGGATTTTGATATAGGAAAGATGATCGCAAAGTGAGGTTTTGATTGTTTGATAAGCAATGTTGTTCTTAGTACTTATAATGTGTAATGTAAGGATGCTGAGAAAAAAAATTAAGATGTGTAATGTAATTGGTATTTTCAAATTACTTATCTGATACATTCAAATAAGCTGATCGTAAAAATATTTATATTCTTTGATGTATTATACATGCAAGTACCATGCAGAAAGATCCATAGTATAATATAACTGAGGCTAGCTTACCTACATTACGTTGCCATACTAGAAACGCTATTTCTCAGACGCCATAGCAAATATCGAGCTCACAGGGTGTCCAGGAACATTTAACAGTCTTAGAACCAATGATCTTAATTAGAACAAAAAACGAAAGCCTTCTAATTGCTTTACCTATAAGAGTAATTACGAGCATCCGTACAGTTTAGCGTTTACTAAGATTGAAGGAAAAACGCAATTCTGATGCATTTAGTTTTTTTTTGCTGACTAATTATCATACCACGTTAGTTGTAGGATCTAACGGTTTAACGGGAGTTTATTGTGATAGTTGATACTTTTAAGTCATAAATAAGTTTCTTTTAGTTTAATAAATAAAATGAAAAAATCATATTACAAGCTGAGAATAATGGCTAATGATATCACATCAATGATATGAATAAAAATCGCATCAGATCATTTTGACAGTTTAGAAACAGTAGCAAGCACAAATCACTTAAAAGCCTCACGACAAAATCACAAACAATCACAAATCGTGAACACACCAATATAGAACACAAAAAAACCGGAGCCCTTGATTACATAGATAGGGCATTTCTGGAAGGAACAATGGTACGCGGTGTGGAAGCATCTAGGCGTGGTCAGGAGATGCAAATTGCACGACCCGCGGCCGCAGGGCCTAGACAAATGGCGTCGTGAAGCGACCGCACCGGTAGCACACGATCCAGTCTGCCTCAGGCCTTCGTGTATATTCCATGATGTAGATGAAGCTTGTCCTACAAAATTAAGGATTGATTTAATCCGAAAAAGTCGCGAAACAACTTAAAGAGGATTTTCGACGGGTTGTTTGGAGAGGCTGCGAAATAAAAAAAAAGTTTTGGGCAAAGTTGTCCGTTCTGTTGAGAGTTTTGGGCTTTTTTAGGGAGTCGTTATGAAATATCTGCTGTATTATAAAATTATGATGGCATCTGTGATACATAATCTTTCATTGAATGTAGTGTCAATACAATATTCAATGATAGTTTAAGCGGAGATAATCGTTTAGAATTCCTTCAAGGGTAGAACGCTTTACCAAGCAAAAGCAACGTTAATCACGTACAAAATTAAAGGAGACCAAGTGTGTAATGTAACATGCAAATTGTGCGCCACAAGACAAATTGCTTCGTGAGGTCTCACGTGTACTACATCTATATCGTTTTATAATTCAAACAAGCTCCTGTATCGAGCTCTAGAGATTTTATTAGGTACCATAAAAGATCTTGTGCCAGTTTTATGTCCTATCCCAGGAAAGCTCTTATTTAGGAGTTTCAGACTTTATTTGTTCCGAGAGAATGCATTTAGGAACACTAAGGTTTGTTACGACGTTAGTGTTAGCGCTAGTTTTGGTCATATTTTACGACGGTAAAAATTGGATTGTACAACGAAGTGTTTTCTGCGAAAATTGCTGAATTTTAAATAAGGAAAAACGTTACGGGATAAGATATATATTTTGGTTTCGAGAACATTTCTATTCATGTAAACTCATTTAAAATTTATTGAGTCCAAAAGTTAATTACAGTTTTCATGTATCTTCTGACGACGAGTGGTAAATTATCATCAAATATTATCACTTTCAAAATAGGAACATCAAAACATCTTCAATTATGAGCCACAATTTATGTATTCCAGATTATATGCTCCTAAATTACGTCCACAAGTAAACCATCAAAGATAAAGGTTCACATGTAAACACGAGGTTACAATATTTGAGACATAACTTAAATTTGTTAAGGGTCACGACTGTAGATAACGCACTGATAAGCATTGATGCAATATTACCAAAATAGCCTCCAGTAATTGACCAAAGGGCCGACCAATTACGTGGACTGTTATAACTTGAGATAGAATTTGATGAACTAATTAATATCTAATATTAGACAATGAATTTAATTAGCAGTCTACCATTTATAGTAGAAACAATACAACATTAGCTGCACTAGACAGAAATATTTACTTCCATTTTACTGTAGCTCTTAAGCAATACGTGAATAAAATATTTCTTCAAATAACTGCAAGCATACTTCTGAATCAGACGGACGCTGTAAAACGGCTACAATTCCAACTCACATATCAAAATGCTGAAAATCATAGCGATTCTGTAGCGCAATGTAATATCATTTCCAACGTTATTATTACTTTACGGACAGCAAATTCTAAAATATACTCGGGAACCGCGTCAGGCATTCTGTGTAATGGCGTTGCAACTTCGAAATTATATCTCTCGCGACTGTTGACTCTCGCTGCGGGCGAGTCCATCGCTCATTGCTCAGTATAACTCAAACACGAGGAAAATTAATCCTAAGTTTACATCGTTAGCTAACCGTTCGCTTTCGATTCACTTCTTAGCAGATCGTGTTTCGGGATCGAATATCGAGCAACGGGCGTCTAATATTCTACGTGACTTCTTCGAGCGATAATAGATCGACTTGTAAAGATTCCATTAGGCTCTGTCGAGTTTTTTTTTCTTCTTCATCGAGTGTCGTGTACCTTGTCCTATTGTTGGAGAGAAATCGTTCGTAACGGTTATGCTTTTCCGCATTTTCTACGTTCTCATTGTGTGTTGTGTTCGTTTTTGCGATTTTAAGTTTAAAATTCAAAACATCTTTTTTTGATAAGGCAATTTCCACCCCTAAGACGACCCACTGACCAATTTTTGGGTATTATCCGTTGGTAGGGTTTAAAGTGAGAATCGTAAAAACTGATTATGGAACTCTGAATTCCACTTTTCCTTGATAAGCTCGCATTTAAAGAGAATACTTAAAGAGACGATATAGCCTTTATTTATTGTTAGTAGGCACTGTTAGCTTTCAACTATTCCATTGAATTCTATAGGAACGGCGCAAATACAAAAACAAATAAAATATTTTCCTCATCTAACATCAAAAGGCTTTGTATTTCAACATTGATCAACTATCTTTTCACAATTCAACACACGACTGTTCTAGTCGTAAAGATTCAAGACTTCATTCTTCCAGTTCAATCGAAAACAAGCGTAAATTGGCCGTGAACGAACTTTTATACGTCAGCGTGGAACGGAACGTTATACGTGAGTGTAAAGCCCCGACTATGAATAAGGTGCCGCTCATATTGTTTGGCATCGCGATTTATGTACTGTTGAAGTTAATGTTGGCTCTTGTGAGAAATACGTATTTGGGAACATTTGAAAGAAGCATAGAATACATATTTCTGTACATCATTCTTTACCTTATATAGAAGCACAGAAGGGTTGGGCCTGTTGTCAACTTAAACTTGATAAGCCATTAAATATAAACCATCAAACTTTCTAAATAGAATACACACTGCAAGTTTATTTATATTATGTGATGATAAACTATCACGTACAGATTGCAAATCAATGAACAAATAACCATAATAATTATGCAAAAACTTTTTATAACAAATATAATTTAATTAAAACAACCTCATAAACTTGATGATGCGCATAAAATTATAATCAAACCGACCATAATATCTGATTATACTCCGATCAATATCAATCCACATATCAATTAAATAAATAATTCATCAAGTGCAAATAATGCAACAATCGCATCGATACAATTCCACGACTAAAAGTCGCAAGTGCGGGCGACATCTAAAGAAGTGCATGCTGCAACGGATGGACAGGAGGTACGTTCTTAGAATAACAAATAGGTGGTTGGGAGCGGCCGGAGGCAATCAGAATTGTGGTTGAACCCACAGGACGATTTGCTAAGATTAATTAGCAAGAACCAAATTGAGGTCGCTGTTTTAATTAGACTTCGTTTTGAGAAATGAAAAAAAGAATATGGATGAGACGATGGAAATACATAATAAGATATGATGATGGATAAGGATTATTCGTAATAAGAAGCAAACGAAAAGTAAAATCAAGTTAATAAGATTAGTATTTTCTGTACAGTATTTCAAATTTTTGATGGTCCAGGTGGTGCAATTACTAAGCTACATTGTCCAAATATAAGTAAATTGTGATCCCCTGTGCTAAAATAATAATAAAATGGAATACTATTCATTCCAGTAATATGCATGTTGAAGATGTATGATTTTATGTTGACTTTTACTTACCGATTTTTTTTATATTTGTTTTAACCGCGTTCTAAGCTAATTAAAAGCCACAAAGAAATAAATAAAGGCAAAGCAAAGATTTAACTTTGGCTAGGCAATCAAAACTGCGGTTGCAGCCTACAAGAGATTTATAGGATTAATTAGCAAAACAAATTAATTGGGGTCGGCATTTTACTTTCTTTTGCGGTTTTAATTGTCCTTGAATGTTAAAGAGGCTAGATTGCAGTATTTTGGATATTCATTAACTGTGTTATATAAAGATATAGATTGTTCTTCCTATCCACATTTTGCATTGCCTAGTTGAAATTTAGCTTGATAAAATCTAAAAGTTAAAAGTTGAAAGAAGTAAATTTTACTTGGATTTTATCACCATCAACCATCAACTTTAGTATGCTCAGGGAGCAATACACACGATTGTTCATAAAACTACACGCCATCAAAAACCACCCAAAAATTAGTACCAAGACCACCAATAACTTTGCCAACGCCATAAGATCACCATCGCACATATGGCATACAGTTGGTGGCAGCGGTTGTAAAAATTATGGTGCACGGGAGCAAGACGACAATCTCGTAAAAATTGATGGACGTGTTTTAAAAGCCCGAATATTGCCAACCCTTTTGGCTTTTGCTGGCATTGTGATGGCGTTATCTTCACGCTGGCTGAGTTTATGGGGAGAGCAGGGCACCGTGTTGACGCTTGATTTAGTGAGAACATAAGTTGAACGTAACAGTGAAGTAACGGGTGGAGTGATTAATTTTTGTTTGGTAAAAGTTCGGCTTTTGTTTTCATGGATGTATTGAAAGCTCTTGATTACTTACAAACCTATTTTGACTAATAGGTGAACTGCTTGCGTTTAGCTCAAGACATCAACAAAACGTTTACTTAAGATATGAACAATGACAGTCAAGAAAATAATAACCATACAGGATGACACTTTTTAAAAAGAAAAAGATAAAGTGAGTGACAAAAATATGTTACACATTCAGATAACGTGTGAAAGCTTAACACCAGACAATTATTTACACCTTCAAACTGACAATCCACTTCATAACACTAAGCCCAACAAATCTTAGACCAAAAAACATCCTTTCCCACATTTCACACACACTTCAGAGATCTGAAGTTACTGCCCTAACCCACGAGACATGACGACAGATGACGCGTAAACTGCGGGGCGTCGGCGTGAGTCGTTGAGTAATGAACGCTGGCCCATTACTCATTACCGGCCGTGACTTGCCCGTGTGACGGGGCCTTTATTTCAGCGCTGCACTACTGTTTCCAATGATTTATGCGTTGTCGTATTTTTATTGTTGAGTGGAGTTATCAATCAGTTTTGTGGATGTAAGGAGTCTTCATTTCATTGTGACTAGAGTTTAAGCTTGTTAGCAAGAGCTTTAAATAAAAAGCATGTTGTGAATGATTGACTATTGTGTTGTTCAATCGATGATGAACGAATGATTGAGAATTTTAATTTGATTCAACAGCGAGCCTACGTGAGTAAAGTCATAACCTAAAAGGAATGTCATTAATAGAATAGAAATAGCTAAAGAAGAAGTCATTCCCTTTGTAATTTGAGCCATTGATTAACATTCAACACTAGGGTTAAGTGACATCATCAAACAGGCGTCGACGATATCGATGCTTATATAAAATTCTACATGATACTTAGGAAGGAAGCACTTCTTATAGAAACGGTAATAATACATTTTGGAAGCTATAAATTGAAAAATGATTAGCTTCCAACAGATTATTACTGACAAATGTAACTCAAGTTCCCATTGTACACAATCCCATTGAAATCTTAAAATTTGTAAGAATACTCGAGATTGAAAGAGATTATTTGTATGCAATAACGGTACGCCCCCCAAACATCTGTAGTAGCTGAGAAAAAGAAATCCACATCGATAATGTTACTCGTATTACTTGAAAAGTGAGAGAAATCAACGCGCAGATAAACGATAAGGTAATAACAGAAGCCGATCGTATCTTTTGTGCTCTTTTGTTACGCGACGAATACAATGCAGTTGTAAATTTTTGGGTTCTTAACTCCACAATGTTCCCGTCATTAATCTATGGCCGTTGTAACTTGAAGCGGGGTTGGGATCTTTTGTACCTGCTCCGCTCCTCGCCCCTTTGTACCCTGACATGTGCGGGGCAGGGACAAAAACCTTGCGCAATATTGTCTGCCCCAAGACATCGGATGACGAGAAAATAATACCGTGGACTATAAAGCAAAATATCCTTGCAGCACACCAAAAAGCTCTTCCAGTTTTCAACGAACATTCTATCTACATATACATATCTCAAAAGCTCGCAAAGTTGCGATTCGAGACTTTTGACACAGTCCGACCCGACCGTTTGTCTATCGATACTATTTTTAAAAATGTCACCCGCAACCACATCTAAGCTTTTTTGACACGTCGTTTCCACTAAGCCCTTGACATGCATTAACGCCTAACATCGACGCGCACTTTTTCTGTCGAATCTCCAGATGTGAGTGCATCATTAAAATCTTCTATGGCACCAAAAAGATCAAAAGTTATCTCCTCGGTTGGAGAGGTTCCCTCTCGCCCCTGCGTCCCTTTCCCCCACAGGTCCCTTGTTGCCGCGACAGTTAAAGTCGGACGGCCGTGAGGGACGGTCGCTGCCACTCGGGCGACCCAACCGTGTTGCTTACGATACCGCGTTTATGAAAACTGTTTTCCTTAGTGTCATTTGCATACGTGAAGTGAAACTGATTACGTTTTGGCAGCTGTGATGGGATTTATTGTTCGTTTACAGTTTTACTGGATGCGACAGATTTTAAAAAAGTTTTAAGTGAACCTCTTGTGGATTGTTTTTATTTTGTAAAACGTCGCTGATGCATTCTATTTCGGCTGTTTTATTCTGGTAACTATTTTGGTATAATTTGTAATGACAGTTTATTTTACGAGAGCCCTTCGTCGTTTCATCACGAGCGTTCAATTAAAATATCGTCTGTTATGAACTTAGCGTTTATCGCGTGTGGAACCATCCGTTACAATAAAACAATTCGTATCTTTCTGTTGAGTGTTTCTATGTACTTTCCATCCAATTATATGACAGATAGTTTTGATAAAACAAGATTTATTACTTAAACTACGTCTAAGGAGATATGGAAGTCGGTCACGGATTTATCAGAATCTTACTCAACTGCGGCACCAAAAACTATTATGTAGCTTTTTTACGAGTGACAACGGTAAAAGCGGCTGCAATTGTGTCGGTAGGAGAGACAACATCAGATAAGGCTGTGCAGCATAAATAGGCTAATGTCAATTCCCATTACGATGCTTTGTCACGTGTAGAAGATGGTCCAGGAGATAGGTAGGAAGGGAAAAGCTCTAACGATCGTTGTTGTGATTTTGGTCAGATACCGGCAATAGTTGGGTGATTTTGGTAATGTAGTGGGCAAACACGTTATGAACTTACCTAACTTCTTAGTTGTTGGTAAAATAAGATTTTTTTGGTAGTCAGGCAATAATCTACTCATTCATATTAATTGAACTGAATATTGTCTTCTATGTCAATGTATCGCAACTTATGAATATTTTTACTAGTTAAATAAAGTAAACTAAAACAGTTGTGTGTTGTTCAGTAACAAGTTTCTGACTCAAAGTTTATCAATTACTTGAACCCCTTTGACTTTAACAACTTGCACAAGATAAGAATTTGATAAAGTATGTTTACTTTGTGCTTTTAAAGTATCCGTAATACATGAAACACTATCAACGTTCCTATAAATAACAACTTCTTTATCAATAAAGCTTTTACCGAAATTATTGATATTAAATTCAATATTTATGGAATCACTTACTTTGGCCATCAGTTATACCGGCGTCCCTTGAGGAATACTTCTCACACCGGGATAAGAAGTAGCCTAGGTATAGCCTTCTTCGATGAATGGGCTATCAAACATTAAAATATCATATTTTTTTGGTCCAGTAGTTACAGAGAGTGACAGCTTTAAATAAACACAATCCTAATACCTATATTCAACTTCATAATATGAGTAGGTATAGATTTGTTGTTTTCACACGACATTCCACTCTACATTTAACAATAATCCGACCTCTATCTATCGGCCTTAAAAGTACATTTTGATACTGAGAATTTATCTTAGATACCTAATTGCAGGCCCTTCTAATTTGGCCAAGGTAGTTATTAATTGAAATTCGTATTAAGTTTAATGGTTATATGTGGTTACAATGATTTATATATGTTTTTATAGCTGAATTATATCACAGTCTATCATAATAAACATTAAAGCGAACACGATTTAGTTTTGAACGATCATAAAATTGTTTGAAGTTGACTGAACATTGTTTACGTGCATGAATTTTAATTCGAGCTATTATTTTGAAAATGTTAACCTGAAATTCAACGTTTATGAAGTTAATAGGAATGAAAACATCGATTCTGACAAAGACTAATTCAGTAACGCACACAAGTTAATAAATAGACATTGGTCATGTGTGTTAGATGAACATGTGTTGTAACACTGCCCTTCCCTACGGAAGAAAGCATGAGAGTAAATAAATAATAAGCGCTCGCTACAATTAACGCAACACGAATGTTCATTAAACATGCAAAATCTACGAAGGTTTGTTTACAGTAGCGATAAGATTAGCCGCGGAAGCCGCTATCGCAAAGTTCCGCCAACCTGAGCTATGTGGTGAGCCGTCAATAAAGTCGATTGCAAACTTGCGATTGCGACGTTCGATTGTCGTCGCAGAGTTATGTAGCGATCGCGACGAAATATTGAATGGATCGATGATATCTATCTATCTATCTATCGATATGTTTGCCTCGGTATGTACTGTGGTGTGGTCTGGTCACGGTAGATTAGAAGAATTTAAATAATACGTCCATTTAGTTTGAAGGTCCGGTTTATTGTGTAAAAAGATAATATAAAGACAATTAATTACAGGTCAGTATTGCTGAAGAAGCATTTTAAATAAGGCTGTTTACATACATGGATGGTTACACACTACATCATCCCCGTTATTTGAAAAAAAAAAATGATTACAAGATTTTTTTTTTTTTTTTTTAGTACTTATTTATATTCTATGATTATTATTATATTTAAAATAATAGACTACTATGGTTCCTTATACAATTTTGTCCTATTCTTATGAACTATTACATTTTTTCCATTAATATTAATTTTAACATTAGGTGCAAGATCTTCAACTACAATATATGGGCCAGTGTACAAAGTATCCAATTTATTTCCTATCTCATTTTTCAACAATAGTGCATCACCTGATTTGTAAACAATGGGATTACTTGACTTATCATAATTTAGTTTTCTACGTTCTTTACTTTCAATTAAATTATTTTTTTGCATCTTTTTGAGCTTTCTGTAATCTGTACTTAAATTCTGACACATAATTTTCGAAATTATACAGTGGTTCTACAACATTACATAAATTATTAGGTAATCTACATACTTGTCCAAACACTAACTCAAAAGGTGTATATTTAGTCTCTGAATGTACAGTAGTGTTATATGAAAAACACCAATACTGTAACCATGAACTCCAACTTGAAGGATGATTATCTGTTTGGATTCGTAAATAGGCTCCTAACACTTTATGTGCATTTTCTAATGATCCAATACTTTGATGGTGGTAAGAAGTTGCGATTGTTTGTTTTATATTTAAAATTTTGCATAATTCTGACATAACCTTAGAAACAAACTCTGTACCCCTATCACTTGCAATTTCTTTTGGAATTCCGTATCGTAAAATAAAGTTTTCGACGAATGCTTTAGCAACTTCTGTTGTTGTTTTAGTTTTTAAAGGATATGCTTCAACATATTTACTGAGCTCGCACTGTAATGTTAGAATATAATTGTAGCCTAAATCATCTTTATCTAATGGACCTACAATGTCTAAGAAAATTTTCTCAAAAGATGATGATGCTGTGGATGTAATTTGTAATGGCTCCCTATGAATTTTTGTGTATTTTTGCTTTTGACACTTGCTGCATTTTTCTACATAAAATCTAACATCTTTTTCTAATGATGGCCAATAATAATATTTTTTAATCTTACTTATCATTCTCCGAACTCCTATATGACCACTACTAGGTAATAAATGAAAATCGTTCATTATTACTTTTTTATCGTCATCATCATATATTCTTTGGACGTCCTTTATAACACATATTCGAGGAAACTCACTCGATTTATTTTTAGCAACATATTTGGCTATACTTTCAATGAGCTCTTTATTTTTACGCGTTTTCATAATTATTAATTCTTCAATATTTATTGTTTTGCAAAATAACGCCAACTCTTTCAATAAATCGTCTCGCGAGTTTACTGATAAAGAAGATGAGCTTGCAAATACATTATTTTTTCTTTTACAATATATATATTAAATTCATTTATTCAAGTGACCATGACTCATTTTGTTAGTAACAATTTTACTTAATTACTATGTTAGTAAAGTTCAAAACAAAGCATCCTAACCTAAGATGACTGCCTGTATCAAATCACCACTGCAGGTCTATCACCGAAGTGGAAAGTCTGCAGCAGCGATTCATATACAGGCAGTCGAGTCTACTCGCTATACAGCGCAGTAAGGTGTTGGGGCTGTCCCGCACACGGCGCACCAGGGACGCGCATCTCTTCCTCATTGTTGCGTAGAAGCAGTCAATGCGAGCTTCAGCAAACATCCCTGATGCGCTGCAGAAGCGAGGCAGCCCCATTAAGACCCGGAACGCGTTATTATATTGTACTCGAATGGCGCTGTACGATTTCTGAGTAAATGATGCCCACAGGCTGCACGTGTAAAAAGAGGTACAATAAGCACGGAATAAAGTTTGCTTGACAGCTACGTTGCAACGAGCAAACCTGCGAGCAATCATGTTAGCTCGAACCGACAGCGCCCTTCTTTCCCTCTCAATATCTAGATCATCCTTTAAGTTGGAGGTCAATATATGGCCAAGATATTTAAAACTATAGGTCCTCTGCAGAACCGTACCATTCAACCTCACAGGAGGTATAGTTTTCAAGCATCGATCACCAGCCTCAAAGACCATGACTACACTTTTCTTCTCATTGTAGACTAATCCGTGATTTTTAACATATACGAACAATATACGAAAGTCCTATTCCTTGAAAAATATAACGTATCGTCATTTTTTAGTAATGTAAGTAATCTGCGCAGGTTTCTTTCCGGTAAAATAATTAATTCTACGTCCGTATCACATTTCTTAAGTACTTCGGCAACTTTAGGCTGATCAGACCTATTGTCATCCGAAGTCCCAGTACTAGGTGTCAAATCAGTTGATTGTTGATTTTTTCTCAATTGCGCTCTAGTCATCACATTTATTATTTTGTTATTCATTTGTTTTAACTCGTCTGATGTCAAAATAACTCTAGATAGCGCGTCGGCAACTACATTTTCTTTTCCTCTGACATATTCTACTTTAAAGTCGTACTCCTCCAGTAAAAGACGAAATTTTGTTAAACGACTAGATGGATTTGACATGTTAAAAAGATAAAGCAAAGGCCTGTGGTCAGTTCTTATTACAAATTTTTTTCCATATAAATATGGCCTAAAATATTTTATTGACCAAACTATTGCCAGAAGTTCCTTTTCAATTGTTGCATAATTTAACTCTGCTTTATTTAAACTCCTACTAGCATACGCTACGGGTTTTCCGTTAGAATTACTTAGCACACTGCCAATAGCAAAACCGGAACTATCTGTTTGTAAAATAAATTCATTTTCTTTTAAAAAATTTGGATAATCTAAAACAGGTGGACTAGATAGTGATTTTTTAAGAGTTTCAAAGGCATTCTGACATTCTGTAGTCCATTCAAACTGAACCTTCTTTCTACATAATTTGTTTAGTGGCACAACAATAGCTGCAAAGTTTCGAATAAATTTCCTGTAATAGTTGCTAAATGCAACAAAACGCTTGACGTCATCCGCACATGTTGGTGTCGGATAACTTTCAATTACTCGGATCTTTTCAGGGTCAGGCAAAATACCTGAGGATGATATTACATGACCTAAGTAAAGGACTTGTCGCTTTAGAAACTCACATTTAGAGGGATTTAGTTTTAGTTTAACTTTACGTAATCTTTCAAAAACAGACATAAGATTTTTATTATGTTCCACCAAATTGCGACCAAAAATAATTAAATCGTCTAAATAGACAATACATTTTTCGTAATTTAAACCCGACATAGCAACTGTCATTAATCTACTAAAGGCAGATGGACTAATTTTGAGCCCCATCGGTAACCTACACATTTGATACTGCCCTTTATCTGTCGTGAACGCCGTATATTTTCTAGATTCTTTTGAAAGATTACATTGATAATAACTACGATTTAAATCACAATGGCTAAAGTACATAGCACCAGATAGAGACTCTAATATATCTGTTATGTTTGGGAGAGGAAATTTGTCGTCCTGTATTCTCTCATTTAGCTGTCTGTAGTCTACCACTACTCTCCATTGACGTTTACCGCTCCTATCTAACTTTTTAGGAACTAGTAACAGGGGGCTAGACCACTCACTGCAAGTTTTTTCTATAATGCCTTCTCGTAACATATCATCGATCTGTCTATTAAGTTCTTCTTTCTGCATAAATGGAATTCTATACTGTTTCTTATACGCAGGCGTAGCATGTTCTTTTAAATGAATAGACTGCTCGTAAACGTCCGTAACACTTAATTTGTCACCTGGTAAATGAAATATGTCCGAATATTTGGCACAGATTTGCTCGATCGACAGCTGTTCTTCTTTGTTCAAGTATGAACCTACATTTAGTAATGAAAATAAGGTCTTTATCCTCTCTACATTAACATCCGGGCTTTCGTAATTACAAAAATTATAGTTTTCTAATCTATCAACTTCAAACTTATCCAAACATAGAGATACTTCCTTATCAGTGGTATTTAAAAGTCTTACAGGAATCCTACCATTTTTCGGCCTGGCTACCACACTAGCCAAAAATATACCCTGTCTAATCTCCTTCGGATAAATGACACATTCATAATTAATACTCGTAGGTATGAACTTAATGACTTCACACCTCGGTCCGATAACAAAATTATAATTATAAAAATGTAAAGGCAATGAGACTCTACTCTCTGCGACTTTGAGAGATAAAGTATTTGAGTCATAATCTATAATTCCACAATACCGTTTAATAAAATCTTGACCTAATATGCCTATCGACTTACATGGTAAATTCCTAAATACGTAGAACTTATGTTTAAAAATAATATTCCTGAACTCTAGAGTTAAATAAACAAATCCTATGGACTTTAAACTTCCACCAATACCATGGATATTTAAATCGCATTTATGCAACTCTAGCTGAGCTAAATCTAAAATATCATAATTAACACACGATAAAGAGGCCCCTGTATCTACTAAAAATTCTAATTCTATGTTATTTAAACTTAAGTTTACCCAATTAATGCTATCACAAGTAAAAACTTGATTAGGAACGAAAAAATGCTCCCAAATTTTGGTCCGCAGAAAGATCATTACGACTATTTTCTGAAGTCGGTAAATCATGTCGTTCATTTGTTATAAAATGATTTAGATTTCTATTATTAGAATAGTTTGCGTAATTGCCACGATTCCCACGAACATACCTGGAACCGTAACTTGACGCTCCTCGTCGATATACCTGAGCACCGCGGCTGCCTCGCCACGTGTTCCTTGATGCAGCAAAATTTTGATGCGCACTATGTGGCTGTCTACCTCGAAAATATCTTAATGAATTTCGACCACGAAATCCACGATGACCAAAATTATTAGTGCGAGTAGACCGACGGTTATACGACATGACGGTCTGACGCTCGGCAGTTAAGCTGGTTTCATCTTCGGCCACCCTAATGGCTTCCTTTAAGGAGGTCAAATTCCGTGCTGAAATAATTGTTCCTAACTTTTGACTTCTTAACCCTTCGGAAAAACACCTAATAGCGTTCTTTTCATTAAGAGGACGCAATACCTCATACGCTTTATCATCGCCATTTGCCTGAGAAATGGTCAATTCTACAAACAACTTCTCTATCTCTTGAGCAAACTCTGTAACTGACTTTTCACCTTGCCTAGCCTTTTGTAGTCTAGACTGTAAAGCAGTATCTGACTTGCGAGTAAGTAAATGTTTACGCATATCTTCTAATAGCAACTCAACAGAACTATAAGAAGTAGCTAAACGCATTTTTGCTCCATTAGTTAACCGACTCTTTAAAACAAAATTGATTAAAATCGACTTATCACCACCAATAAGCATTGAATCATACAATTCAATCGCAGAAATTAAGTCATTAGTCACCTCTTCATCACCAGTCATTTTAGGCAATAGGCTTACAGCCGTCTTTAAATTAAACTTTTCACCTTGCACCGACATTATGGCAGATTTATCTTGACTCTGACTACCGCTCGAAATAGATTCCATCTCAAATTTCAAAATTTTGTCATAGCATTTGTTTATACAAGAACATAAAAATAATAATTCTTTAGACGCCTCTTTAGGTAAAATACTCAAAATATTTTTAAACGACACATACAATTTCTTAGCTTCTAAAATCTTATTCTCAAAATTACTACCTACTCTTCTTGAAGGACCTAACTTAGAAATATAATCCGTACAATGTTTTAATTGCTTATAAATATCTGATAATTTTAACTCTATACTCATAATCTAATTCAATAAGTAAGTGTTAAGTGGCTCAACACTACACAAAAACAAAAAAATATTAAGTACTAGGTAAAATCACTTACTAAAATAAAAGAAATTAAAACGCGCGTACTAATTACGACTTACTTGTTGGTCACTCTTACACCTTGGTTTCTGGGTCCTCATGCTCCCTGATTTCCCTGCGACGTCGGTAGCTGACACGCGCGAGAACTCGTTCCAAAGCGTCACTCCTCAGCTGTTTCTGCATCCAGTTGGTGTGGCATCGTTTGTACAGGCAGAAGAATCCAATCAACACCGCCAGCAGCATACAGGCGCAGATTATGGACAGAAGGATATTGTTCGTCTGGAGATGTTCCGCCGTCGCTTTTGCGTGGTTGCTTCCGGCTGCAGACTGTGCAATGACCACTTGTTCCTTGCTTTGAGTTGTGCCCATGATGTTGGTTCGTTCTTGGTTGGTGTTCTTCGTCGATATTCCAAAAATCGCAAGAATCTTGATGGATGCCAATGCAATATCCAAAATCAATCAATATCCCGACGTTTTGAAGATTGAGAAATATTATAGAAAGTCCATGTAGGTAGATACAGAGTAGCTATCCTGGCAGGGTCGCCATGTGGTGTGGTCTGGTCACGGTAGATTAGAAGAATTTAAATAATACGTCCATTTAGTTTGAAGGTCCGGTTTATTGTGTAAAAAGATAATATAAAGACAATTACAGGTCAGTATTGCTGAAGAAGCATTTTAAATAAGGCTGTTTACATACATGGATGGTTACACACTACAGTACGTTCAGTTTCAATGGGTTACGTAAAAGACATTAAGATAGTTACGATAAACTTATGTGTTAAGTTTAGTCTGTGGAATAGTGATTTGATCAGAGATAATCTTAATCTAACTTATGATGGTTTATATTTGGTAGTACTAGTATATTTTGGTTCATTCAACAATAATTCTCATATTATCAATGAACTAGCTTGTAAATGAATTAGCACCTCTAGTGACGGAAAGGCATATTACTATTATTCTAGACAAGAAGCTACTTATGACAAAACCCTCTATACAAGTAAAACTGAAAGTAAAACTTCTAAACCTAAAAAGAGAAAACATAAAGATGTCGCAACAGTAAATAGGACAAACTAATCTAAACTTACTATCAGTCGCAAGCACGTAGCCTGCCTTACTAACGATTGAGCAGAGGTAGGATTCAACTCACAACCTTACAAATTGTATGCTCATCTCATTGCCTAATGATCGGAAGTTTGGGCAGAGGATGTTTGAACTATTCATTACTTTGATTTTTGGGAGTTAGTGGATCAAAATTGAAGAGGGATTGGGCAGAGTGATGTTACATGAAAATATTATTGGAAAGAAACCTTTGCGAGTGGCTATGTCTGGCACTGGCTGATATGAAGTGCAATTATTAAATAGAATCGCTCAGGAATTTTCATCAAATATACGTTAACTGTCAATGCAAAAATAGCTAGAAATCCGGGTCATGATTTATAGGCACATAAATCCAATTCTAGTTCGATTTTTAGCGTCAGCACCAATTCATATAATTGATTGAATACCTATTGACACCTATAAATGTTTTAGATAGATTGATCTAAATTACTATGTCCATTGATCAGTATCGAGAGAATAAATTGTTTAGGCGCAATCGTTTAACAGCTACATAATAGCATTCAATTATAATATCATAAAATTAAGGCTATCATTCATCATTCAATAGAATAGAATTTGCAGTGCCATTTATGTCAACTAATTTGGCTCTAATGATACTAAATATCCTCTCTATGTTGTTAGGATTAAATTACTCATAAATCTCTTATAATTCTTTCATAAATATAGGTATTGTAAATGCCATTTGCATTACAAAATTAAATGCTTCAAACGTAATTACCTTATAAACAACGTCAACTCCATCCAATCGTAAACCATATTATTATAAACTATGATTATTGTTAAATTATAGGATTTATTTGAGTTTCCAAATACATATCATTAATTTTCTCAGTCCTCATAATTTTTATATGCTTCAAGTCCATACTACACTAATCCGATGCTAAATTAGTACCAAGTCTCTCAAATGTAAAAAGAAAACTCCTAAAAGAGATGATCACTCTAAAAAATATTCCGTAATACCCAAAACCTTGCTCTAAATACCCATCAATTAAAACTTCATTGATACCTGCCTCATCATTGTGAATTAGTAGTTCTAAACACAATACCCTTTAATTGGAATCCAATAGTTCACCTTGATCAACGAGCTCTCATTGATCTAAAACTGTTTTGTTATCATGATCTAGTTTGGCAATTGTTTGATGATCCAAAATATTCCATTGAGTAAAAGCTTTTGCTTCCTATTTGTCTGTTTAGGGGTTTCGAGATATTTTTGAGGTTTATTAGTTACGTAATCTGCTTTCACATTGTTTGGATTTACGTTCATTTGCCTAAAAAGTACAGTTTCTTAAGCGAAAATCTAGTGCTATAAGGAATGGGTGGCAATTTTCGCGATATTGTCAAGAAGCGACCAAGTTTTTGCTTCATAACAATACCGAGGATAGTCAAGAAATACATCTCAAGTTAAAACTAACTTATATAAAGTGACTACGGCAAAGCCAAAAGAAAAGTTCTTCTTTACTAACTGCATAGCAGTTTTTGCCAAGATTTAATACAAGACTTGGTCTTTGTTTAAAATCTTGAAGTTCTTTTTATAGCGTAGTCCCTGAGTTTAGTTTTAAAATTTTAATTAAAAGTGACATAGCAGAGTTGTTTCTTTTTTATTTTAGTTCGGGCTTAGCTTGTTTGGTTTTAAGCTAGCATTTAGAGTTAATCTTCGAACAGTAAATTGCAACTAGTCTCAATACTATAAATGAAGTCGCTCTTCCTAAAGCCCATACTAATTTTAACCCGACTGATGTCATCATAAAATAAGAACCAATATACTTTAACCAACATAATATTAAATTATTTGTCAGTTCATTTGAAATAGCACGTTCAGCAGTCACAGCAGTTAATATAACAATGTTGCAACAAGAAGCAATAACGCTGCTCACGTCTTTATAATCCAATACAAGGTTTTATGTTACTGGAATGTTATTTTCTACATTGTAACTTCAAATAATAGTAACGTTTGTTCTAGCTGCTTTGGATTTCTTTGCTATTAAATATTATTAGGTACTTGTGAATGTTATTCTACTTCTCTGTAAAGCTCTGTTATGAAGTTCTACGTATTTGAAGATTTGCTAGTTGGTAGGTTCATATTTCATTGGTATGCAAGACTGTATCAAGTTGCTACAAATCACGTTAGGACTTGCATGGAATACATTACTTCTTTATACTGTTCTTACATGTAGATTGTCTTACTTTTCATATTTCGATTTGACTTCTATGAAACACTTTGTAAACTTATATAGGGACTTCGTGCTACATCGTACATTATTCAAATTACGTGTCCACAAACACTGTTTTATCTTTTTGATCTTGTTCACTATCTTTGTTTTCATCATAAACTTTATTAAAGGGAACAGCTACTGGTTGATTATCTTTATAACTATCAAGTGCTTAATCTGTACTGTTTATATCATCCAATTAGTCTTTTTGAAGTGTTTTAAGATTTGACACTTATAAATATAGTTGAAACGTGAAAGCATAAAAAAATATGAATTCAAATATTTACTGGTCTTAGGTGTCGGAATCGTAAGAATGTTTAAATCTAACTGTAAAGCACATTAATGATCATAAATGTGTATAGTAATGACAGGTGGCTATACTATTGTTAATGGGACTGCTGCAGGTAACCCATTTCTCTCAGTCATCTCTTACAACTTGCGTGGGATTGTAGACAGCTGGTACCTACACTGCATATATTTTTCTTTCCACACATATTTTGGTTATGGTTTTTAGGAGACGGCTTTGTAAATAAAAATAAAATTTGTTTCGTTATAGCAATCTTGTACGTCCTTGAACTTATTCTACCTCAAACTCACTTTCTTTGCGGTTTCTTTGATCACGCCCCAAACTTTTTACAAACAATATTTACTGCGGTACTCCGAAAATTATTCAGGCAACATGTCCAATTTCTATAAAATATGTTTCGTCACACCAAATCGGCTTTTTACCACAAGCCTCTACTTACCGGTCTATAATAGGGCCATTTATTTTTTCCCCAAAAATGGCCCTAAAGGGTCCTATTAGTCACGGTGCGGTGCCATACAAAAGTGTTCTGGCTAATGACGCGGTGGGCTTGTACTTTGGAATATGATCAGAAATATGGGCCATCAGTTTTCCGAAAGGTTTTTTATGATTGAAAGTTTGAAATATGTCAGTTGTTTTTGTTCGTCTAGTTGAGAGACTTTGTAACTATTATTTTTGATTGGAAACGGTTCAGCATATTACTTTTGACGTGAACTAATCTTGTTATATCCATATTGGAAACCAAGTATGTCTGATGATACGTAGCCTTATACAGTTGTTTTTTTATATATCACGAGTATCTGTAGATACAAAGAGTTAGTAGTACACTGGTTCATGAAGACAAAGGAACCTTCCTCAATAATTAAGCTATTAAGAATGAACAAAAAATTCTTGCGCATGATCGAATGTAGAAAAAAAAAACTAAAAAAGTCAAACAAAAAATAATTTAAGGAACGTTAATTTGTCAAAGGGTTCACACAACACACAATGCCAGTACCAATACAAGGTCGACTAAGTCAATATTGGTCTAACTTTCCAACGTTATTGTTTTAGGTGATGCGTGCGCGCAAGTGAACATGGCGCGGGGGGGTGTCGTGCTCCTCGTGCTATGGGTGGCCGTCGCCGCCGACAAACATGGTAAGTACAAAGATTTTTTTCTCCCTTTGTTCTTGGTAAAGAAATCGTGAGCCCAGAGCTTATTGGTAGTACAATAAAACAAATATGAACATATTTGTATAAGCCATTTAAAAGCGTTTAATCGGTACAGGTTTTATCTGCATGATCATTCCAGAATGTGCTATTACAAACCTGTTCCATACTCATAAATTCATAACCCCTGCTGCAATGAGGCTGTGAATAACTTATTTCACCAAAGAGTTTTTAATACTCCGCCAAAAAGCTTTCACTCACCGCAGCGTGTATTTCTAAAACTCTTGCTCTCAAAATATTCATGAAATTCTAATCCGGACTTTCAAGAATTTAGGTCACAGCCCTTAATTTAAAAAGTTTCGACTCCATATCTTCACGGTTAATTACCGGCCATGATTTATGTTGAGGCAAAATTTCTCCCCGTAAAGCATTTTATCTGTGACCCTCCAAAATCTGAGTGGAGTAAAAAAACCGGTGTGTAAAAAACTGTAGAGTTTGCACCTAATCTTGGGACTGATAAAGTAAGAAAAAAAGTGTAACTGTCACCAACGGATCGTCGATGTAAAAAACGATGATACAATGGTACAGTGAAGTGGCAAAAAATGGGAAGAAATAGTTTCTCGTGACGACACGATAGTGCAAGTAACAAACAAGAAATTATCTGTATTGAGGGCGTGATTTCTGATGCTTCGTTGTAAACTGTTGGGATTGACTCTCTGTGTTGTCATAGCGCATCTTCTATGATTGACATGCGAGTACAGTTAATCAAACTGTATTATTTGAACACAGTAATGGATTTTACAAACGTTATGACATGGCGTTTTGTTAATCTGTCCAGATCGGAAATGGGATAAAGTAGTAAGTGGTAGATGAAAGCGAAAATAACGTCTGTCATCGTTTATGAAGCTTGTTAATTCCAAATAAGATAAAATATTGTTATTACGATGGATGTTACTTCTTCATATGTTTGCTTAATTAATTTCTGCGTACATATTTGTATGTAATTTAACCGTTATCTAGTCTCAAATGCTTTGACACAATAAATACGGAATCACATACAAAAGTACTCATGTCACTTCTGCTTGTCACTTGAAGCAATGTTAAACTTCTTGTGTTAACTCTTTGAAGATTCTCTTTATACCGAAAACGAATAAAGTTGTCATGTCAAAAATATTGAGAGTAAATAAACAATTGAAAATGATAGAGAGTAAAGAAAGCTATGTCTACGTAAAAGTTGTAGACCACATAAAATATCTGGTAGGTCTCGAAATCTCACAATGAGGATTTGGTTGCGATTTTCGGGTTTCTAGGATACTTTTTTGTCGAATTTCATAGTTATAGCTATGATTAATAAGAGCAAAATCGGGATGTAAGTAAGTCTTAGTATAGATTCAGATAAACCTTTTGGTGAAAATAAGCGAGATTTTCTGAACTAATTGTAACTGTATTTCCAATTTGTATCATCCTCTCAATACATCATTGCTTTGTGTAATTGCTTTCCCAAATAACATTGTCTTGCCAAGCTACAGTTCAATGTAAGTACAAGAATCCAGGTCATGTATATACGTACCAACGTGTGAAAATTACGTTTCGTTAATGAAAGAGAATCGATACTCTTGTGAGATCGTTTAGAGTGTGAACTGGTCACGACTTTTTAAATAGTAATGATACAAAACGTGATCGTTATGATGGGCTTAAGGCTAAACCTCTGTTTGTTTGCCATACTTTTGTAAACATCAAGTTGGGAAACATCGAACATAGAAAAGCAAAATCCTAACAAAAAATTGCAACACAAAGACTTCTATCTACACTTTTGAGTAGCATTGATAAGATAGAGACGATAACAAAAAAGGTTACTCCGAACCCCAAAACGAAAGACAAGAAACAGGACACCAAGATTACGTTGAACGTGAATTACACTACATTACGAAAACAGACTTGTCGATCCAAATTCACGAAATCTTGACTATCTACCTTTCCCAGTATATGCGAAAAAAATCCATACGTCCATTAAAGTTGAAATCGGAAACGACCACTCAAAAGCAGCTGCTGGCGTGAATGAAACACAAAATAATAGCAAAATACTCCCAAGAGAAGCCATGGAGCATTATAACCCGACTAACAAAGGGATTATCTTGTTTGGGAACCTCTTGACTGGCACTCTATGTATCGTATTACCATTGAAGTTTTTGTGGGTGTGGTCCAAGCTAGGGTGAGAATCGGCGGCATTCAAAGAAATATTCGAGCACTTTTTGCACCTTGTTAAGTATCGTGCGTTAACGGTTCAGTTGTTTCAGTAATTTGAAATGTATTGTAGATATTTTTGCTCTCTCGGATGTTCTATTTATACTCTCAACACGTGATGGATTGAGCGATCATTACAGATGACGCTATCGACTTTACTTGTAACAGTATAATAAAGTGTGTTCTCCATTTCAAAGACACGTTGTTTAACAAAATTCCACGTCGTTTGCGAAACTGATACCAGATCGTGAGTCACTTAATTAAAGTTACGTTGAATGCAATATCTTATCTTTAGTCTAACAATGTTCCATAGTAAGCTAAAAGATCTCATTTAGAAGTAACTGCACCGAGTTCCTTAATGGACTACACTACACCACAAAAGCTACTTATATTGAGTTTCACTATTCCAATTTGTCAATTTACTTCTGGGTTGACAAATATCTTTACGTTTTTCATCAACTCGTCACCATCGGATCACAATGCTCGTCATAGCTCGTTTATTTCCAACTTCACCCCGCCTACAGTGCCATTAAATAGATCGAGTGCATCTTTTTACGTTTTTCCGGCGCTAAGTGCATTTACTAGTAAACTGCATCAAGCATCGTCTCCCGAGTGACGCGTGTTGCACTACAGATGTTTGGTATTGCATCCGCTTATTGTATTGTCTTGATGCTCGCAAAATGAACATTTGTGCTATCTTCAAGCTCGTTTTGCTATCTTTACATATCTTTCACTTAAAAGCGACAGTTCTGAGTGGTGTCAGCGTTAAGTGCTTTAAATGTAAGCACGTGCGCTGAAGTGTTTTAGATCCTTTAGTTACAAACGTTTAAGTTTCCGTATTTATACAAAATACAGCTGTTACTTTGAGCAGGATTTGAAATAAACTTATACGTGTATTTGCGTCTAGTTATGAATCCATATCGGTTTCTTTTAGTCTTTTTGAGTCCATTTCAAACCTTTCTACAAGTTCTTTATTTTCAAAGGCTCCATTTTCAGTTCTCGATAGCAACACGCTATGTAAATACAACGGTTACTGCATTCCTTTATATACTCTCCATAATGCATAAAGGTTCTGTTATCGCTCAAGTGAATAGGGCACATACTGATACGATGCTATTACGGCCAACTTTTATAAGAGCACCCACTTAATGTAACAGCTACATCTGTGAAGTATCAGTGATAGAATCCCTTAATTTAATGGGAATATTTAGTTCGTTTATAAATAAATAGAGTGCTTCAGATTTGGTGTTAAGATAAGTACACTTCGAATAAATGGATCTGGTTTTATGATGTCCAATATAAGTGGATAATAAAATAACCTTGGTCACTACGTCATTTGGATAGATTTGATTAATATTTGGTCATTAAGTTTAATTAATCTGATAGAGAAATGAAAGGAAATTCATTAAATGTATTGGCTTCTTATTGCATGTAATAAAAATGTTCTAGCTTCATAGTGTACAGCTTTCATTTATGAGTCACTGCCATAACTTCTGCTTTATAATTTTAATCTACCAATGTTTTCATTTCTGATATAGAGCAGATGGACAAAGTAACGAACGTTACAAATACTTCTTAAACATCCTTTGAAGTCACTTGTCCAGTTTCAAAAGGTATCAAGGCTCAGTAATTGTCTGGCATCATCAATAAAAGCAATTGTTAGCGCATTTGTTGAACGAGGCAAGAATTCTTCTTGGACGTTGATTAAGAACGGCCCATCAATAAAACAGCTATCTTGAATAACATCGATGCCTTCATTAATTATTTTGTACTAGCTTCCACTGGTTCGCTCTGAAACTTAATACCTGTAAAGCGTGTTCCATTAATATGGGTCGGGTTCGATTTTGGGTATACCGGTAACACTAGATATTATCGTAAATCTGTATTAAGTTGTGTGGCAATAAAAACGTCACTATCAACTGAAATATTAGCACTGACTATCATGGCTAAACACACTTAAGAACACATTAACATGTTTGAAACAATTTTACTAAAATGGATAAAATTCTATTCAGCCATTAAATCAGCGAAACGACATAACAAAACTGTAATTAACACATAGCTACCTAAACATAATGTAGGAAAGCCGATCCGGAAGATTTCCATACATTTTTAGCTTTCGTCCCAAGAGAGTGAACATTCGTCAAACGGTGCGCGTTTCACGTCACTAAATGCACGACATTTCGTCCCATTTAAAATTCTGTGATTTCAAACGTTTGAGGTATTTTAAAACAAAGAAAACATACCATTAGTTATGTGAAGAACGCTCAAGTGATTTGTTTATTGTGACGGAAAGGGGAAATGAGGAAATTAGAGTATTTATAGAAGTATTTCAGATCTAAGAGCTGCCCATCATGGCGATATAGATGACTTTAGACTTATAGTGGAACTCATCTGCAGTTTACAGCTGTAAATATCAACAAGATACACTTAATGAAATAGCTAGCAAAATTAAATTATTACTGGAACAAAACAACATAGGTAGAAACGATAGCACTTCTTAGACAACACAAATTCACTCAATAAACAAACTTACAAACAATAGCCCCAAAGACACAAAACACGAATGCAAAGCTATATTCAGTCCAAAATATACTACAAATAACATCAAAGAGCTTCACGTTGATCGCACAGACGCTAGACATTTATTTATAATTTACGAACGTCGTGACGACTATCGGTTTAGTTACGCTTCTTGTAACGTTTAAATGGAGTTTCGTCACTATAGATAACACTTGTACACGAATCGTGAACATTAAAATTTCTTAGCTGAGATGGGTAGGGTTGACTGTTGTTTAGATTCGTAAAAATTTGATAGAAAAACTCATAAGTTTTCTCGTCGATTCGTTCTTGTCTTTTATTTGATATTCACACCAAGAAAAACCGCAAAACTACCTATACATAGATGACTAGCTGTTTAAGTCAATAACTGTCTCCGAGGAACCACTATTCCAAAATTCATGTCAATTGGCTTAGCTGTTCTACACAGCAGATCACCAGACAAGGCAATAAACTATATTTTATAGTACATATTCATAAGTACCTCATATAACTCACGAGCACAATTAAACAACTGACATAAATAAAGACGCAAAACAGAAGCGAGTGCTGCACAAACAATTTGTGCAATACCGCTTTCAGCTAATACATATAACAAAGCTTGCACAAACATAAACTTAGATTAACTAGCTACAGCCCTAACTACCGACCTACATAACAAAAGCATTGATTTAAACCAGTCAATAGGAAACTCACATATCAATAGGAATACGATAGCAACTGCACTCGAAACGGACATTAATTAAAATTGTGATAAAGCATCGAATCTTGGGAAAGATTACGAAATGGTTGATACTAATAAAGCCGTTAATCAAATTCCGAGTGCTAAAAACCAATTAAAATTGACAGACGACTTGACCAATCGGAATCGTGAAGAGCTTGAAGCAAATAGAATATGTAATAGACTTTACCTTCGTCACTGTGACATGGAGATTGTTTTTTTAGACGAAATGGTAATTAAGTGTCTCGTTTGGATTTGTATTATAATTAAAATGCGTTTAGTATTTTGTTTTGAGTCCGACAGAGGCGTGAGATTGAATTTAGAAGAGAACTTGACGGGTGTTTTGATCTTAGAAATCATTTTTTGATAATAGAATTACTCATTACACTGCCAAAGTTAAGTGCTTTTGTCTCAAAGGTTTATTCACACCCGAACAGTCCAAATCGCAATAAATTGGTATTTTAATCATTTTAACACAATTTCAAACCGACAGGCGGAAAATGCCCGAAACAAATCCTATTAAGGAAAAATAGATTTCAGGAGGAAATATCGTTCGGCCCCCACGAAAACGGAAATAGAAATAAGCTGAACGGAAGTGAAACTAATTAAGTTATCCACGGTTCGCTCGGGTTGCGGTTTATTTTCGTACAATTCCCTAGTTCAAATAATAGTAATACTGTCAACAGTGTAAGAGTTACATACACTGATGGGCTGATAGCGATTTTAGGCGAATTTCTGGAGAGGGAAGAATGCTTGTCAGTTATAATGGAATTTGAGTTTAAAGGGCGGGATTTAAAGTTGGTTTTTGGTTGACAGCATCTGAATTTATGAGGAGGGGTGTATGGTATCCGAATATCTATGTTTTGCGTGTAAATAGGCGCGAGTGACGCTTCAAACCAGGTGCGGACTCAGAGTGAAATCGATGGCATGACTCGGAGGGTACATGTTATTATGACAGTTGCTATTTATCCCCAACGACAAGGAATATATTTTAACTCCGCAATTAGAATAAGTACGTATATAAGCGAAAGCTATTAGTCTTATTAGCGTTCGTGTTTCGTGAAGTTTTAATTGGTCTTTAAATTGTTTGTGACGTTTTTGAGAAGCAAACATGGCACCGTGTACTTACTTTAATTTGTTCCCACGATATGATTATAAACTTTTAATGGTAGGGTATTTGTTACATTCCAGAATTTAAATGCAGTTTTAGTAGCAATTAAATGGGTTCTTACTTCCTTAAGCAGCTATTTTATTATAGAACATCGATTATTTAATTAAAATACGTAGTTACAACGGTTTACCCACTTTGTTTAAATGGCTTATAACAATTTGTTTGGAAAGCACTTTCCTGGACAATATCAATTACTTTGACTATCTTATCTCACTTATCATATCTATCATAGTCATATTCAATTATTAAATCAGTTAACCCTTTAGTAGGTCATTCCAGTGAAAATACAACCAATGTAAAACTTGAGTGCGATCATGTTATTCTGTAGTAACTAATGATTCTTATTTGTTTGTTACAGAGGTGTCAAACACAACAACGCCAGAAAGCACAACAGCAGCTCCTACGCCTCCTATACCTTTAAGACCAGAATATGCCCATCCAGCCGGCGTAGAAGCACTAGATCCTTATAACTCAGAGAAGAACCACGCACCGCCACATCACAGAGATTATTTAGAAGAAGATTACGAAAACGAATCACATAAAGAAGATGAACATGATAATAGAGAAGACGCAGATGAACTGCCTTCATTATCAGGAGATCATCTTTTACAGAGTTCAACAGATGACTTACCAATGTTTCTTTTGGAACCACAGCACGCTTTTGTTGTGAGGAACAAACCAGCGTTGCTGAGGTGTCGGGCAGCTAATGCCCTTCAAGTGTATTTTCAATGTAATGATGTGAGGTCCGTGGCTAGTACACAGTTTGAATTTGTAGATCCTCAAAGTGGTGTGAGAATTGTGGAAGCTGAGTGTAATGTTACGAGAGATCAGTTAGATGAATATTTTGGTGAAGATAGATTTACTTGTACCTGCAATGCTTGGAGTAGCAGAGGTGATATCAAAAGTCAGCCTGCCGTCGTTGAATTGGCATGTAAGTATTTTTTTCTTTCCACTCGTATATTTATGTAGGCTATATATTGTATGAAGATTTTTATCGTTACTTTTCTATATATTTTTCCTCGTTGCTACTTTTTGTTGTTTGATCTTTTTGTGTTATCATTTTTTGATGTTTGGCATTGAAAGTAGATTTCTATCAAATGGTTTGACTATTGAACATCTATAGATTTTCCTCAATAAGTATATTCGTACGCTTTTGTTGTGTTACTTCAAAAAAATCTTCATCGCCATTTCTATTCATAGCATATTTCATAAGCTTACTTCTGAGAATAATGGTCGTCTAACATTTCCGCTACCGATTCGCTTAATCACCAAACCTATTAGATATAATCTGAGCTGGTTAATTAACATTTAATCTTTCGAATCGAAACGCTTAATGTATTTTTTACTTTCTCAATTCGAATCGTATAAATCGACAGCTCTATCAATAACCCACATATTTTCAATATCTACGTTATTAGGATAGTTATAAAAATATATTGTTTCCTGTCGAACTGGAACGCAGCCGCGGAACATTTCATCAAAACTCATAATTTGTGGCGGGTTTCCGTAGACTATTTTAGACTAACCCAGTTGGGATTGTTGCACGCCCATCTCCGGTCCAAGACATTACGTTAATAGCTTCAAATCACCGTTTTTTTCACGTATTAAGATAAATTTTGACACTCTCAACCTTTTTGTAAATAAATCTTTAGTTTCTACTGATAATGTCATTATTTTAAATGTTTCAACATTTACTTGTATCATTCTGTCCACTGGAAACACTTTACTCCTATATGGGAGTAACTTATGACTATAAGATACAATGGCCTTGACTTCACTTGGATTTACATTGATGGATTAACCAACTACTTTGATGGATCTCATACGTATGAATGGACCGACGGACGTTGAAGTGTGATCCATTATAGCATCTAAATTACTCTTTAGTCGCGACTGGATATTTCTACTTTAACGTCCTTAAAAGTTTTTTACGACTTCTTGCTCTTGGTTTCTTATTTGTTTCACGAATATTGCATTTTTGTCTGGTTGCTCAGAAAAGACATTGTTACTGCTTCAAATATTACCAAAATAAACTCCCCAAAACGAGCATGTTGTGACAAGACAAACTACCACCACCATCAAAGTGGCGTGATGTATGGCACCATTAATATCGTTCATAAACTGTATTACGGACAGTTGCTCGATTAAATTCAATACCCATTCGTGGTAAATCTTCTATGCATATTAAATAAACGTCGGAATGACCGTTGCCTGGATTTATGGGTGTTGGGCAATACTTGAGGCGGTCAAGTACGAGCACTGTTATTTGGATGCTATTACATACATCAAGTTTTGTTATAATTACAATGCGGTGAACAATTCACTTTTTAATTTATTTCGCTGCCATCATTTCGACGATTTATTTGAATATGTGGGAGATGATAGTTCCAAACATTTTTAGAATGTTGGCTTCCTGTTTTCAAGTCATCAATACAAAATGCTTTATTGTTTAAGAAAGGCATATCATATCTGACAAACCGCACTAATTCGTTGCATTATCTCGCTTCATATTCTCATTACGCAATCTTGCGTAATGAATACCACCGTGACCAGGAATTATATATTTAGCAACAGCCACCGAGATTAGATCAGAATGTAATTCATAACATTCAATGATCGCTGCAATAGCACACCTTAGTCGTGCCACGAAACATAAAGTTCATTGTATACTATAACTTGTAGATTTTGTGGAAATGGAACAACGGTTTAAAGTTGAAGCTAGCACTAAGTAATAAATTCTGATGTTAGATATTAGTTATTTATTAAAGTAACCGTTTGTATGATCCTAGCGTGAAGGAAAGGCGTTGAGGATTTTAATTTGGTGAAAGTTTTGAAAGTGAAATGTGTGACGGCTGTTTTGACGGGTGTACGCGATAAGCTAGTTCATGTCAGTTTTGTAATTGAAAATTTAAATCCAATTATTAATTTATCATCAAATATGTAATCAGCTGATGTAAAAAAAATAAATTACAAGACCACTCCGTTTTGTTGGTTGGTTCACTGAAATTAGAACGGTTAAAGTCAAAGTCAAAGTATTTATTTGCACATGAATACAGTAGGTTCATAAGGTGTTACAAAATTTCAGTGTGTTCGGTATTCAGTCACAATATAATGACATGCAAATTAGTTTATACACACACATAAACATGCAAGTGATAAAGTTTAGGTACCTATTTATATTTTGGAAATTTATATTGTAAAAATTCTTTTATTGAGTAAAAAGGATTATCAATTAGCCATCTACGTAGTTCCCTTTTGAAGCGGGTAGTTGGTAGCTCACGAATTTGGACAGGAAGTTTATTATATATTTGAATACACATGGGAAAACAACTTCGTTTATATAGCTCAGTTCTCATTTTTGGAAGACTTAATTTAGTTGGAAATCTCGTTTTAAATTTACAGTTATCACCCACTTTTTCAAATAGTTCCGCATGTGTCTTAGTAAATTTACAAATTTCTTCAATGTAAATACAAATTACAGTTAATATCTTAAGTTGCTTAAATAATGGTCTGCATGATGTAAGTGGGTCTACATTACAAATGGCCCGTATACATCGTTTCTGAGCAATTAGTACGTTTTCGATATGCACCGAGTTGCCCCATACCAATATACCATAGCGTAGCACTGAGCCAATATATGCATGATAAGCCTGTAATGTGGCTTGTTTACTTGTTAAGCTGGATAATCGCCAGAGAGCATAAGCAAACCTAGCAAGTTTTTCGCATACCTTATTTACATGATCAATCCAGGAACACTTTTCATCTATAACTATGCCAAGAAAAGTTGTTTTATTAGTTTGTTCTAGTTGTTTATCTTTGTGAATTATTTTTAAATTTATATTATTCCAGTTTTTGTTACAAAATTGAATGTATTTAGTTTTTGTTATATTAGGTTTTAAGTTATTATTCTCCATCCAATTTATGATTTTGTTGACTGTGTTATTTATTTCTAGATTGTAATCATCGTTGGTTTTTGGTATTATGACTGACACATCGTCTGCGAAAAGTATGCTAGGGTAGTTCGTGACTTCAATTAGGTCATTTATGTATAATAGGAATAGTAGAGGACCTAATATACTGCCCTGGGGAACGCCTGTGCAACTGTGACCTAAGTCAGATTTATATACCATTTCGTTTTGTTCAGTTTTATCTGCAGTAATTTCTACAAATTGTGATCGGTTTGTAAGATAACTTTTTATCCATGCATTCGCTTTACCGCGTATTCCATATTTTTCACATTTCTTCAGAAGTAGGTCATGGGAAACAAAATCAAAGGCCTTGGACATGTCAAAAAATATAACAGTTGTTGGGATTTTTTGGTCAATATTTTTACAAACTATGTTTATCAAAGTAAATGCCGCTATGGTTGTCGATTTATTTTTTTGAAAGCCATTTTGTTCTTTTCTTAGAATTTGGAATTTATCGATGAAACTGGTAAGTCTTGAATGCATTATTTTTTCATAAATTTTCGCAAGTATAGGTAGTAAAGCAATTGGTCGATAATTGTCAATAAGTTTTTGGTTTCCCTTTTTATAAATTGGTTTTATTACTGATGTTTTTAATTTATCAGGGAATACTCCCGTGGATAATGATAGGTTTATTAGATGAATAAGAATTGGGGTAATAACAGGGCTTATAAATTGTATGATTTTTGTGGGTATTTGGTCAAAGCCTGTGGAATTAGTGTCTTTCAGTAATTTTATTACTTTTTGAATCTCAATGTAGTCGGTAGGCATTAAAAAAATACTGGTTAGACCACATTACTCTCATCCTCAATTAAATTTTCTTCCATGAAACCATCCAGATCTTCAGCTCCTATTTCTGAAACTGTGAACGAACAATTAAAACCGTCGGGAGGTAGATTTAGCGCATGTTTACCACGTACAGTCGGTTCGCACAATTAAGAGTCGGTAATGTCTCTCTCAATTTCTGTATTGTGTATATTTAGACGTTTATGAGTTTCCTCTGAATATTACTGGATGACTGAGAACAAATGTGTTTCATTCGGACCGGTTAGGTTAAGTCTTTATTTTATTTCTATCTGGATTGGGAGTGACAGGAACCGGTCTAAGTTTTGTTTGTCCATCTTAACGCATAAGACTGAGTGACTGGCGTTATAATGAATGGTTCTGTAAATGATGAAGTAGCGATTGTGAAATATAGAATGTGTGAAGTAGGTATGAAGTAAGGGAGTGCTGATGTGTTTAGTTTTGATATTACTTACTCAAAATCACTTGAATGATGGACGCACTTAAAGTTATACTTGGAGCAGACATAAACCCCGTAAGAGCAGTAATGTATTTACGGCTAAGACATTATACGTCATGTTGATTCATTCTCAAAATACACGGAATTAGGTACATCCCTACTTAAACTACTTGAAAACAGCATCTATGAAGCTATTAACAATAATGGATGAATAGTAAGTACGCATAAAAGTGTCACAGTTAAGTCGCGTACCACGATTTACTGAACCCAAGTAGGAATGTGATGTTTTCAAGTTTACAGCCATGGTAGGGGCTTTTAATGGATCGGTAAACGCGTCGCGTGTCTATATTTAACTTTTCATTGATTGTGAGGTAAAGTTGGCTTTCAGTTATGCTGCTGATCTATTATTGAGAATTAAAGAGGGCGTTATTGTGTCTAGGTGTCGGTTTGAAATTAGAATTGGCCTTAATAGTCTTTTGTTTGAAGGTTTTGAAGGGAGAGTGAGAAATTACTGTTTTTTTTTTCAATTATTTAAATAACGAAGGTAATTTAAATGGATAAATGATGGATACGATGAATAAGCCTAATTACGGAAATGTTTATTAAAGGCGAAGATAGGTAGAAGTAACATATAGAAAGGGTAACCATCACTGCCATATGTGAATTATAAATGGTACTGAATCAGAAACACACATTCATCATGGAACAAACAACTTTTTCATGTACGGAACGGTCTAGGCGTGAAACGAACGAAGTGTATGAAAGCAGTGGTACACGAATATAATTCAATGTTAACAGACAGAAAATCCGTATTCTGTATGCGGCGCTGCATTTTTGGCAACACAGATATAAAGTTTTTATGAGAATATATACCATTTAACAGATTTTTTTTCTAGTGTGGTGTAGTGTACTTTGTAGAGGTATGCCCTATATACCAAAATGGACTTACGAAAATGATTGTATTAATAAAAAAGAATACCTATCAAAGATTGTCATACGGTAATAAACATTACTAATACTTCACAAGATGTTTTTATACCCCAAGACGAGAATTCAGAAGCATTTGAATGAAATGAAAGCAGATGCAAAAGCTGAAAAAGATCTAGTAAGGCTTAATAATGCAAATAAAAAACTTACCAAGATTTGCAGACTTATCAAGATGATTTACGATAACAGTATTTATTTCAACATTAATGCTGGCACCATTTTCCTGGTGACAAAATCCTACTTTAATGAAATCTAAATTCAGTGAGGGGGAACTCTATTCTTGAAAGTAAATTATTTTAGGCATTTTATCGCCTGCCAGGTAGTGAGAGTTTATAAAAGGAAATGAGTGCTATGAATAATTATGGTGTTTGTAAGCTATTAACTGGCCCGGCTGTGTTTATGCAAAACTGCAGTATCTTAGTCGCTGATATAGCTTTCTCCAAAGCCTTTCTTGTGGTAACTGTTTTAGCAATTTTCACTGTTTCGATATTATAATTTTCATATTTCATTTTGCATGTTGTAGGTAAAATGTTTTATTCAAAACTTTCATCATCTTACAGATCTTTTTCATCATCGTCATCATTATACGTTGGGTTATGTAAACTATCTAATTTATTCTTAATCTCACGGAATTCAATAAAATCAAAACAATATTTAAATGTTGCTTAATCAAATACTAGGTAATTCATTTCCTTGACCCTCGACATTTTAATTTCCAAACACAAACGCATCTTGCATCTCTACATCCGCGGCCACGTAGGTACGAATTTCGTAGAGGAAATGAAACGCGCGCCGTAATTTATGACTCTACACGAACTCTCCGGATCTACCTAACACTTATCATTTACGCCCATCAGACGTACAGTTTAAAGTTACACAGAAATCTTTACTTCTCATTCTGTATTATTGAAAGTTTGCTTTGCAGTACTGTCTATAAATTATTCAAGTATATCAATTACTTTTCTATTTATTGTACCTTAACATAAATTAACAATCGTTTCCATCACTATATTTGTACAATAGAAAAAAGTTAAATCACTGCAACTCAGTATTTAACTCTGTTTAACTTATCGAATCGACCAAATATAGCATTAAGTCTTAACACATTCGCCAAAATTGCCTCTTTATTACATCAGTTACCATTACATACTGGCTGTCCTATTCCTTCAAGCGTCTTGTTATCTAGCAATTCTTGGTCTTACTTAATACTAAAATTACCCACGTCTGGTAAATCAGCAATTCTGGCGCCAACAAACGTTGAAATAACAATCATCATTCATCATAATCATTAGTCGGTTCACAAGTTGGCACCATTGCGACCTTACGACTTACGTACAACGCGTGCTCACTGAAGATATTCACGATGATTCTATTCAGCTATTGCAAGTCACGTTTAATCCCTAGCCACCTGATCAGTGTTACATAATTAGGGTTTATGCAATTGCTGGAATTTTGTTACGTCGTCGTTAAGATTTTGTGGGTGCTTGTTGGGGGAAGTTTGTATTTCTTTAATATCATAATTAAGGGGAACTGTATTTAGATTGTCATTTTTGGAAATTATGACTGTGATCATTTACAAGATTAGTAATGTCAAAATTAGACAGAGATGTAGCAACTACAATAATATTCTGCTTCAGTGAGCTATTTTACATTTTCCAATATCAAACCGAAGTTATAGAGGGTACGGGCACCGTTCCAGTTCGAGGCTTTACCTGAGAATTTTCAATTAAAACCACTAGTCACCCGGCGCCATTCAGGGATTACAAGTACCAGTAGCTAGCTCACTCAATTACTATCTACTACTACCAATAAGGACTTCTTATTATCTAGACCTTTTTCTTCATGATAATCGTCCTTAGAGTCTGAACGTTCGTAATAAAAACCAGTCGCAGCGACTATTCGAGAAATGATAACATCACCTATTTTTCATCGCGCTCCATGAAAGGAGCGGAAAGAAATGTACCGTGTTGAAATACAGTGACAAATAATATCACTCCAACATGTTTATAAGTTGCAGTTGCAGAAAATTCTCAAGTTTTCACCTTCACGTACTCGGGCGCGATATCTTAGCGAGAGAGCGAGTAATGGAGCGTACACCCAACAGATTTATGGACGCACTACGTTAAACCACTTTGGAGTTGAGGGCGGAACATTTTGTGCCGAGTGTACGCCGTATTAGTTTTTGTAGTGCGAGCTATTTGTTATAGTTTTGTGTGGGTTATACATTGAATTTGGGAATTTGTTTGAAATTTAGGGCTAGAATTGAAATGAGGATACGCTAAATCGGGTTTTTGTAGCCCCAGAAGTATTTAGCCAAATTGCGGCTCAGCCCTTGAATTACAATTAAACTCCCGTCTCCCAGACCACACTCCCTCAGATTTATTCGAACACAAACCACATGTACTAAACAAACAAACTGAAACAAAAACAAAACGATACATATTATTAAAACCACTTAATAAAACAAACAAAAGGCATTTAAACACCGAAAGCTACCTGGATGAAAAATGCGTTACACATACAGGCAGATAATTTGGGGCAGACAATTAAGATAGCACACAATTATTCGGTGGTGGGCATCAAAACGCCGTGAAATTGTTAAATGAACGACAATTATCGGCGTGGGTGCGACTGTCGCGTGTAACTACATGATCGAGCTCTTATCGCGTTTTTATATTGAGATTGACGTGTGAAGGAATTGTCGGACGTGGAGTGTAGTTTATACTACATACATTGGAAGTTTTTACTGGTCAAAAAGTTTGCCATATTTTCATTCTCATCGAAGTCGTCGAAAGTTGCACAAACAAGTATTCGGTTTTTTTTTTTTCAAAAAAAGGTCTCGACGAATTGAGAACCGCCTCCTTTTTGGGAAGTCGGTTAAAAAAAGAAACTTCAACGTTTAAAAGTTATAAAATTAGGTACAGAAACCGGATAAAGTTGTTGAAATATAATAGTCCTGTATTTTTCAAACCCTCTTGTCACTCTTAACTTGGACCGCACACAATTGTACAACGATAACCAATTATTAAATTGGATCAAAAGCTTTTGGCAATAGACGACGTCACCTTAATTGTTATTGACATCTCATTGTTATGTTATTTAACATTGTTATTCAAAATTGTTATAAAGCATTGTTACATCAATACAAATTCGTTTATTTAATTAATTAATTCAAAATATGCGGGATGGGAAACTAACGATTGAATTGTTATTACATTACAATATAGATTGTATAATTTTCAAACATTGTTCCAAGTTTTGTTTTGAGTCATGAAATATCTGATACATTCTAAATATGCGACAGTGTTTTGTTTCGTCAGAGTAAAACATTATAGTGACCAGGTATTACGAAATATTATGACGTCTTCAAAATTCAAATATTGTTATTAAAAAAGATTGAAAGAATAGATTAATGTATATTATTGAATACCTTTTGTCCCTTACGCGAAGCCCACTAAACGCCTTTGGATTACCACAAGTTCTTGGTACTTGCCGTCCACGCTAACCAAGGCACGATCAGATTAAAAGGATCATTCCTAATATTATTTCGTCATCCACAGATCTCAAGAAGCCGTTCGCAGTATCCCCCTCAGCAACATCAGTGGAAGCTGGCTCTGCTGCATCATTGAGATGCTCTCCACCAGCTGCCGCTCCAGCCCCAAGAGTGTCCTGGCTAAAGCATGGACAGCCACTACAACAAGACCACAATGTCTTGATATCTGCTGAAGGGAATCTGCTCATATCAAGAGCAACTTTACAAGTAAGTGTTTCTAATATCTATGTGATTATAGGTTTTTTTTTGAACAAAGATATGGCTTAGTAAGTGAGATATTGAATTGTGGACATTAAAAATACAGTTAAGAATATACACTTATACAGATAGGTAGATAGAAAATCAATAAAATGTCGATTCATGAGAATGAATGGTTTCTCAACTGAAAGTTAGAAACTATTAAAAAGATTTATTAAGAGTTTCGATTAAAAGTCGTAATTTAACAAAGCACACGGAGAACAAATGGCAAAGCAAAGTAATAAACGCTAAAGATGTGTGTTAGAAAAACACTCAGCGTGCCATGATTCTGAGAATTATCGAATAACTATCAACACTTAATTTAGCAATACAATAATATATCGCCAATAAAATCGAAATCGCAATTAGCTACGGACATAAAAAAAATAAAACAAAGTCGAAAAGGAACGTTTGCTTAAAAACTATATAAACAAAAGCCGAAGGCCAGAATGCTTCTTTAAACTTTAAGATCATTTCGAAGAAATTGAAATCGAGAAGCGTGTATAAAAATCTGGCCTCGACATGTCAAAAACAAAGATAAGTTTAAAATGACGAGTTAAGAAAAATCAACGAAGAGGATTGCCTGACTTTAATACGTCCCTCCGGCTTAGTCATCCTATTGTTTCATTTCTTATGTTCGTCTGCGTGTTTTGACTGACAGTCAAAAACTGACAGTATTTTGGCACGAATGCATTTTTTTAATCTTCACTTTCAAACAGCCCACGGATATTTACAGTGTTATGATTGACGAAGGTTTGTTGACCCCGGAAGCCAAATGGATCGTAATGATACTTAGAATTATGCTACTGAACCACCCAACGACCAGCTTCCCAGATGGGCATCGTTTACGATCCATAAATTAGTGCCATAATACTAAAAGCTTAATAAAATATGACCACAAATCCAAACAATGAGCATTAACATCATGATCTTAGAACAGTCACGTTATGAACACATGTCAATATTAGGCCAACTATTTGTACAGTAATAAAAGTAGCTGTACATGAAACATTGTTATTGGAAAATAAAGCTTAAGCTATGAAGGGTAGAGCTGAATTTGAAATAATTGTACCATTAGTTGAAACTGCTCACTAACACGTGGCGAATTTCGAAGTAAATGGTGATCATAGCTAATAAGAAACATCGTAACATTTTTGGTATTTGTAGAGACATGGCGCCAACTAATTTAATTTTAGTGCTTAATGGGACATGTCATATAAGTAAAGCATTTACTTACATTATATGAAATTCATGTCTGCCTTCAAAGATCGCAGTATCGTTAAACTGATGGAATTGTAAAAAAAATTCAAGCATAACCTTTAGACAAAGCTATATCAACCTTCTTATTTCCTTCCATCAGGTCCTGTCCACGTACTTGCAAGGTCTTACAACCATCAACCAATAACATTATTAAACGTAAAACGAAATCCGAACCATCGTATATTGAGTCTTGTTCTCCAATAAATTTTAAATTACCTATATCTTACAAATTCACGAGCGCATTTGCAGCCTGACGCCCAGTATCTTGTAACTGGTTATCGTTACGTAAAATCTTTAGTTTAGAGTAGTTCAACATGAATGCTTCTAATTAAATCACGAATTACTTACATTTCAATGTAAAATCTTCGTATATAAAATGTTGCTCCTTGATTTTAAACGCTCCACTGCTGTCTTGAATATTTTTGTTTTGCCGATGAGTTCTCTCGGTGCTTATTTCGATTGGATACTTGAAAAAAATTGTACATTATTTAATATTATTGAAAAGGCGTACATTATTGTACTCCTTTTTATTTGCGACACAAGAATGTAGTGGCAGTAGTAATAGCTAAGTTACGTTTATATAGTGCACAACACGAACAGTGTCTGTTTCTAAGTTTAAGTCACGCACCTCATTAAAATTCTCGTTCAAAGCGTCAGCGTACACAATCGCATCATCTTGTCGCACGATTGCTTATTATTTATTTTATCTCTACGACTGCGACTAATTAGTCGACCGCGACAGACGTTTATTAATTGCGACACAAGTCGCTGTCGGGTGCGTTCCTTGTCTTTTTTTTCTTCTTCTTGTCGTCCAGTGTAGTCTTTCAAAGCCAGTGGATGTCCTCTGATAAAAGTGTTAAACCTGTGTTAATCCAATTATATAAACTTTATGGAAGAAGATACGTTTATCTTTGGTGATTAATTTTACTTGACCTGTGGATTTTTCTTCGTTAGTTTAATACCTTTTCTGACTTTATTGGATGAATTGATTTTATCTTTGATTTAGTTTAATGAAATCGCTTCACAATTATCAGATTCAAAATCCATTACATTGCCTATTATTGCGTAGCCAACATTAATTCCGGCCTAATTATGCTAATGCTCAGTCAATTGGCATATTCACTTAGCACTAACATTGTATTTGACTATTCATCTCTATTACATCAATTTAATCCGTTGCTGATGCGAACGAATCTACTTTTATTCGACGGACCTATTATACTGATGCTATCAATTACCAAATTAACTTGTTGTACTTAATAATTTTGATTCCAAATAGCAATTCATTTTAAAGTCAAGTATAGGCATCAAAAACACCGTTACATCAAAGAATTCCGAAAGTCCTGATACAGCATTTTCGAACCACATCACCAAATAATGGCACAATCGCAAATAACTCATTCCATCTCCGGTTTCCGCTACGCAGCTCCCACTAATTAGGCACTGTGAGCAGACATGGATTAATTGCTGCCACTGTCAGTCGCTCTCTCATTGTGGGTTCGTGTGTAACATAATCTTCACAAAGGTGTCTAGAGCGTTTTCTTAATGAATATGATCGTAATGTGTTGTACGTCTTTTAAATTAATGGCTCCCGTCCTTTGTAATTTTAACACATTCAGCTTTTTGGTTGTAAAAATATATTATGAGATGGGTGCTGTAATGAACACTCTGAATTTATTTGCCCTTTAAAGCTATGCGGGTGCTAATTTGTTCTTGTTGTCTTACAAATGTTTTTTAATTCTAAATTCTGATTCAGGATTTTATTTAAGTAAGCATGATGCACTGTTATGTCATTTTGCATAATTTTCTGCGAACGTTTTGCCGCAAGAGGTACTCTTGTAGAGTACCTCTTGCGGCAAAACTTCTCGGGAACTCAGCGTATTTTTATTATGATATGAGAGAGCAATTTCGGTTAAAGTAGCTATGCCATTACTTTGAGTGTATACCTTTATTCCGTCTTTAGCCAAGCTTAGCCGTGATAGTTGGATAAATAGGTGTCCGTTAACTTTATCGACCTCATAATAAACCTTTATAACCCACGTGCGACGCAGATTTCTGTATAATCGTGGCCATTATGACATCTGAGATTTAGTATAGGTCGCTTTAGCAATTTCTAGGAGATTAACAAAATATATGTGCTCGTATAATTACAATATGGCTGTGTTTTCTATTATAGGCTGAATTAGCTTCGGAGAATATTCGTTAGCTTTACTGCTGTGATTGCAAGTACGTAACTGTTAGCCACGAAACACGGAAAGTTACGTCTGCCTGAAAGTTGGTTGGCATTTATTTTTATTAACAGTTTTACTGGTATGGTAATGAAAAGTTAAAAGCTAGTAATGATTCACTTCTTTATGACAATGGCCCTAATAATAGTAATGTTCGTTAATAATAAGGAAAGAGTACATCGTTAATGTATGGTAATTAATTAATGTTAATAATTGTCAACAGGACATGGCGAACTACAGCTGCGTCGCAGAAAACATTGCTGGCAAGAGGATCTCTGAACCTGCCCTTTTGACCGTTTATGGTGAGTCATGTGAACATATTTTGATGGACGAAATCTAAGAACATTAATAAAATTCCAAACGAAACTAAATCAAGTTCGTCTTTGAAGTTAACAGCCGTAACGTCTAATAGAATCCAGATATTATAAACCAGGAAGTTAATGGCGCACTAAACTTAGCCAGAATTTATGTTTCCTTATCAAATCCATAACTTGAAGTAGTAAGCACCGCAGCTATTACCGACTAAAGAGCGTTAGACAATTTAATAGGTACACCTCAGCTTACAAGTTATGGTTGCACGTTTCATTATTTCACGTATAATTTATCAGACAAGCTGTTTAACGCTCATTTCACCCTTGGTGTACGCAATAACTATCTTTACTTCAGTGAGATCAAAGGGCATGGGCCGATAGTTGCAATTATAGCGAAGCGCGAGCGCATGGGAGAGTCATTAGAGACGCCTACGCGATGCAGGCGCCATCTAACTGATAGCAATCATCACCTCTGACTTGCACGTCCGAAATTCAGTTTCGCGTTCATGATTCATATTTAATTTTAACTCCATGATTCTACCAGGCTATAGGAACTGCTGTACTGGTTCTTATTTAGTTCATTTGCATGTAATTGGTGACATTGTATCTTCCTTGTGCTCAACTTGCAGGTCTTGTTCTGTTGCCTTAATACCAGGACATCAGCAGTTTTGAGAATTAGTTAAACAGTTTTGCTTAAAGTAAAATCGCCTGTTATTATTCAATTGTTTAAGTAGTGGCAGGATGCTTGTAGTTGTTAAATCATTTTCTCACGTAACTAAATTTTGAATTGCAGTAGCTGCTTTATTAGATTTAACGACGGCTGAATCATCAAACTGTTATTTAATGGGTGTAGTAAACATAGTTTCTTGTGTTAAATGATTTTCAATGGCGTCAAATTTGAAGTTACGATCGACGGGTTCTGTGATAACAATTCATCTATTAGCTTCAGTACAAATGCCAAGTTCTCTAATTGTTTCTACTTCTCACCAATTACGTGTTAGAAGGGTTTACTCTTTGTTATAGGAATGTATCGGGTCGTCGCAAATTGGGCTATATATCGTCATTATAGTGAGGCGTGGGCGAGTGTCGTCGCTTCACAAGTTTTTACGCTGCACGATTGTATAATGATCTTGCTTGATTGTGTTTATTGTGGCGTTGGGCTTTTGTAGTGTATGCACTTGTTTTCTTGGTTTTGTTTGTCTGTTGTGTTGCTGTTATTACTTTTAGTTTATTTAAAGATATTAAAATTATTATTTTTTACTAAAGTAATGATTACTTCCTTTAACATAAGTCCAGCCTATTCAAGGAACAACTTTAAACTCACCGTTCTACCACTTCACTATTATGAATAATATTTAGCTATTGACGAAAAAGCACGCCTTCCAAAGAAAACCAATAAAGCTCACTTCTTGAAACCAAAACCTATCGAAGTTTACTACGGAAACACTCGTTATGCAATACACGTTCCGTGTTCAAAACGTATAAAAATTTAACGTTTGTCCTACAAATAAAAAAACGGTTATTTTAATTAAGAAACAATGTGGTGACCCGATGTTAAAACTAAAAAAGGGTGACGACTTGACGATTCGTTGGTTTGTTAATTAGTTGAATATATAATATGTTAGCTTTCGTGTTCCGATGGAGAGTCGTTAAACTTTCCTATTTGAATTCAGTACTTTTATTGCGTAATTAGAGTTACGGAGTTGTGATCGATTGGGCTCTTTTATTGTGCCTTTGTAACTATATGTTTGGGTCGTAAAGTAAGTAGAAATGGCAACTTTGTTCACTTATTATATGTAATCATAATAATATTTATAAGAATACTTTCATATCACAATGGAAGAACGAACGTCGCACATTTACAATTCACCCTACAGAATCTAAAATACTTTTCTTTAAAAACGCCTTTGCACGGTAATAAGTATGTAGTTACACAAAAACTCTTTAATTGATGAACTACAAAACAAAACTATAAACAGTATTACGACAACACCTCACCTTACCAACTTAAAGCAATTCTCAAAGTTCAAACTTCGAGTACATAAATCGGGTGACCTGCATAAAGAACCAAAGGAATAACTAATAAAAGTCATAGAATCATAACTTCAAAACTAAAGCTAAACTTCCCGACATTAAAATAAATGTTTACAACACTATTACAACTGTTTGACACGAGAATCAAATAGTTTCCAACGAAACTCAAATCCAAACCAAAGTCAAGTTTGAATTTGAACGTAAATAATATTATACTAACCGTTTTCCCGTGGTTTTACTCGCGTCCCGTGGTAACTAATGCCTGTACTGGGATAAAATATAGTCTGTTACTCGATAATCCAGCTCTCAAATGACGAAAGAATTTTTCAAATCGTTCCAGTAGTTTTTGAGTTTATCTATTACAAACAAACTTAAAAAAAAATCTAGTTTATAATGTTAGTGAACACTTATAACATTACAAATATAGATACCCCGCTATTAGAATGTAAGGCAAAGGCACTTTATTAATATTAACAGTATTTTAATAGTTTAATAACAAACTAGAGATGCGACCACGCAATCAATTTTTATCGAGCGGAAAATAAAATTATACACCACGGGTGGCCAAAGCGGACTCATTATTATTATTATATAGAAAATTAATTATTTAGTTTTCCAACTAATGATCATCGAAAAATTATTATAATTTAGTTATTATAGCAACTCAATAGATTACTATTATACACTAAACTTGTTTTATGATTTAATTTTCAAAATTGTGTCGGCAACGATAAATGGTGATTGTCTATTCTGTTTACATAATTTATAAGACTATATGAAACTGCCATACAAAATCGACAAAGTCAACAATGTTTGACCGTTAGTACCGCAATTCGATAACAGATGGCGCTGTGCCGAAACGTCCTTTTTCTACATCGCGGTGTTAAGATTCTCCGCCGATATACGACCTATGCAGTTTTTATGTGCAATAAATTGTCTTACTCTGGACACGATTGTTTTATTCTCTTGCGAGATATTTTTGGGACGTTGTACAAAGTGGTCCTTCGGAACCGGGTGAAGGACTGGTGTGCATCGTCATACGGTGTAGTAGGGTTGCACGGTCAACCTGCCGCGAGTGTGACGTCAGCGCGAGCGGCATCGGCGGGCCGTATATGTTAGGCGCGTACGCGTGTATGTACAAGTGGTACACAACGGTCGGCGCTGGCGCTGCTGGTTCCTGTTGGCGTGAGCGGCTGCGGTGCGGGGGGAGGAGTACCCCGCATATCATTGCGACGAGTATAAGTGAGTGAGTGGTGAAGTGTTGTGATACGAAGACAAACTGTGAGTACTTTATAATTTCAAAGTGACTAAATTAATACATTGAGACTTAATACAATTTCAAGCAAATTTAGACCTTATTAACTTAGAAAATTTTACTTAACAATTTGGACTTAGAAATTTTAACGTGTGCATGGACTTAGAATAATTCCAATAAAAAGTGAACTACGGGGAACCTATGCCCGATTTTGCAGCGAAGTTTAATAAGTTAAAAGACTTGTGATTTTTTACGTGTTGGCCACGGACTTAGTATAAAATTAGTGAAAGACTTTATTTATTTCAACATGGAAGCGTTGAGTAACTTACAATTTAACTTACAATCTACCATTAGTAAGGCAAGGTCTAATTTTAAGAAATCACCTAAGGAGCGACTAACTAGTTCTTATATAGAAACTAGACTAGAAAATTTAGAAGCTAACTGGTCAGCCTTTTTTGAAACTCACATGAAAATTGTGTCATCTGTTAAGTCCATTGAATACGAAAAATCTGAATATAACTTAAAAAATGTTTACGAGACTACGGAAGAATTATTTACTGAGTATAAAGCAGAGTTGAAGGAAGCATTGAAAAAAATTGTTTGTTCCGATAGTTCAGCTAAAATGCTTGAATCTTCTGCGAAGGGTTCTAAAGAGACATGTTTTGTGAAATTACCTAAAATTGAATTGCCTATGTTTACCGGAAGTTATTCTGAATGGATTAGTTTTAGAGACTTGTTTAAATCCTTAATACATGATAACAGTGCACTTGACGATGTTCAAAAGTTACACTATTTGAAATCACATTTGTCTGGAGAGGCTGAAGGTCTTTTACGGCACATTCCTATTACTAGTAGTAATTATGCAACTTGTTGGAGTCAATTAGAGAATCGCTATAATAACAAAAAGTATTTAGCAAATTGTATAATTAAACGTTTTATGAGTCAAAAGAATATTGTAACGGAATCTTCTGGTGCGATTAAGGAATTATTAGATACTTCCAATGAATGTTTACATGCTTTGCAAAATTTAGGTATAATGGTTGAGCATTGGGATGTAATAGTTATTTATGTATTGAGTTTAAAACTAGATACTGAGTCACGTAAACAATGGGAGATGAAAATTAGCGATTGTTCAGACGAATTGCCTACAATGAATCAGTTCAAATCTTTTCTTGAACAAAGATTTCGGTCTTTGGAATTTTTAGATAACAAAGGTCAAGGTCGTCAGTCCAATCGTAATGTACCAGTCAAATCACTTCATGTGTCTACTACATTGTGTATATGTTGTCAGGATAACCACAAGCTTGCTAATTGTAAAAGGTTTGCCGGTCTCGATATTGAAAAGCGTCGTAATTTTGTCCAAACAAATGGTTTATGTTATAATTGTCTAGGGGCAAATCACTCCGTATATGCATGCCGCCAGTCTTCTAGATGTCATATATGTAAAAGGAAGCATCATAGTCTTCTTCATCTCAAAAACGTCTCCAAATCAGGTGGTGATAGTAACAACCCGGATCAAGTTGTCGAAGGTAGTGGGTCAGCTGTTACCACTTCAAACCAGAGTAATTCCACCAATATTGTAAGTTGTTTTGCTAATAGTCATAGCCAAATATTATTGGCTACTGCGCTGATTGCAGCGGAATCAAAGAGCGGTACTGCTATAGTCTTAAGATCCCTGTTAGACCAGGGATCTCAGGCTTCGTTTGTGACGGAGTCCGCAGTCCAGCTCTTAGGTCTTAAAAGAATACCAACTAAGGGTTCAATTTCAGGTATAGGTTGTGATCAAGACAAATCATCAATACCACTAAATTCGATGGTTCTTATTAAGGTTAAATCACGCATTGACCCTAGTTTTATTATCACGGTTAAGGCTTATGTTTTAAAGAAATTAACGACTATTTTACCGGAAAGGAAGGTTATGGCAAACGTTTTAACCACAATTTCGTCTTTGGCTTTAGCAGATCCTTCGTTCGATACGCCGAACAAGATTGACTTGCTTTTAGGCGCCGAAGTTTATGGCCAGATTTTGTTAGAAGGGTTAATCAAAGGTTCATCCAGTCAACTCATCGCGCAAAACACAAGACTAGGATGGATCTTATCTGGTCAAGTAGGTGAAATCAACCAAAGCGAAACATGCCACAATACCGTCGTTACACTGCATTCTACTCTCACAGATGAAAATGCACTCCTTAAAAAATTCTGGGAGCTAGAAGCTGAGCCCAAAGGCCTTAACGATAAGGCGTACTTGACCCCAGAAGAGCAGAAGTGCGAAGAGATATTCAAGGGCACGACTAAGCGAGATGAATCTGGTCGCTATATTGTGCACATGCCCTTCAGGTCAAGTGATCCTGCTTGTAAATATGGGGGATCAAAGGACATTGCTCTTAAACGATTTTTAACCTTAGAAAAGCGATTTCTAAGGAATCCAGACTTTAAGGCTCAGTATTCAGCTGTTATCAAGGAGTACATAGATCTTAATCATATGGATATAGTACAGGATAGGGACAAAGAAAGTGCTGTGTACCTACCTCATCATGCCGTGATTCGAAACGACAAGAGTACAACAAAGTTGCGCATTGTGTTTGATGCATCATGCGTAGGCAGCAACGGAGTGTCTCTTAATCACGATTTAATGGTGGGTCCTACTCTACAACCTGATCTTCGTCATATTATCATGCGGTGGCGTCGTGAACCTATCTGTCTGGTCGCAGACATCGTTAAGATGTATAGGCAGGTTAGGGTATGCGATGAACACACAGATTTTCAGCGCATATTATGGCGGGAGAATCCAGATGACGAAATTCAGGTGTTACGTCATTTGCGAGTAACTTTTGGAACTTCATCGGCGCCTTACCTGGCAGTAAGATCATTGCAGCAGTTAGCTCAGGACGAAGGCGCTGAATTCCCTTTAGCAAAAAACCGTGTCCTATCAAATTTCTACATGGATGACCTTATGGCAGGCTGTCAAACCATAGAAGAGGGAGTAGAAATATATAAGCAGATAACTGAGTTACTTAAACGTGGAGGGTTTCAGCTTCAAAAGTGGGCTAGTAACAACAAAGAATTATTGAAATTAATTGAAGACGGTCAACAAATATCACAAACACAAGGGAACATGGAATTAAAAACTGATGCTATTTCGAAAATATTAGGCTTAACGTGGGACAAACACAATGACGAGTTCGTTTACACAATTCAACTTAATGAGCTAGATTTACCAGTTACGAAGCGTAGGGTTATTTCGGACATAGCACGACTATTCGATCCCCTTGGATGGTTAGCACCGACAATCATCACTGCGAAGGTGTTCATTCAAAGAATATGGATGACTGGGATCGAATGGGATGCAGAACTACCTGCACCATTGCTGAAAGAATGGCTTGACTTTCGGAAAAACCTTCGTAGCCTTGTTAAGTTTCGTCTGCCTCGTTGGATCAACTCTAGCAAGGACAACAGAGTTCTAGAATTGCATGGCTTTTCAGATGCATCCAATGTAGCATACGCCGCGGTGGTATACGTTCGCATCATTGATAGAGAAGGACACATTCATACAAACTTAGTGACTGCAAAAACTAAGGTTGCTCCTGTTAAACAGGTATCAATCCCTCGTTTAGAGCTATGTGGAGCTGTCTTGCTTGCAAAACTTCTTGAGGAAGTCGCTACAACCCTAGAAGTTCCCAAGCAGCACTTATATGCGTGGACAGACTCATCCGTCGTATTGGCGTGGTTAAGCAGCCACCCTAGTCGGTGGAAAACGTTCATTGCGAATCGTGTTTCCGAAATACTTACTATTATGGATAGAAGTCAATGGTCACATGTGGTGTCGTCGGAAAATCCAGCAGATTGCGCATCTCGGGGGGTTAGTCCTTCTGAATGTAGTGACCTGCAACTCTGGAAAAAGGGTCCAGTATGGTTGCAGAATGAAAAAATAGATTATAATAGAGCAAATATTCAAGGAACTACGTTAGAAGAAAGAAAGATAAAAACAAAGTGTCATGCAACTGCAGTAGAATTTGATGATAGTATATTAACTAGATTTTCTAAGTTCAGTAGGTTAGTAAGAGTAATAGCTTATTGTAGAAGGTTTCTACGGGTGAAGGAATTAGAATGTGATAGAATTAAACTAACTACTTGGCTAACTACAAAGGAATTAAATGAAGCTATACTTACCTGTGTCAAACTCTGCCAACTCCAGTCGTTTAGTGATGAAATAGAAGCTGTACAGAAGAATCGTAAATTAAATAAGAATACTAAACTTACCTCGTTGAGCCCTTTTCTCGACGATGACGGCATTTTAAGAGTTGGCGGCCGCTTGCACCGCGCTTCTATTAATGATAATATGAAGCATCCCATTTTGATTCCTCACAAATCACACTTTACCAATCTTTTGATTGCAGAGGCTCACGAGAGAACTTTGCATGGCGGGCCGCAATTGATGCTGAATTACTTAAGATCCAAATACTGGATACTCAATGCAAAGACTCTCGTTAGGCAACACGTTCATAAGTGTGTAATTTGTATTCGGCATTCCACACAAACACATCAACCAATGATGGGTCAGTTACCGAAGTCCAGGGTGTCTGTTCAGAAGCCTTTTCAATGCAGTGGGGTAGATTACGCTGGTCCAATCAGCGTCCGAAGCTCTAAAGGTCGTGGTCATCACTCTACTAAGGGATATATATGCTTATTTGTCTGCATGTCCACTCGGGCTATTCACCTCGAGGTTGTCAGCGACATGACTTCTCAGAGTTTTCTAGCGTCTTTTAAGCGTTTTGTAGCCAGACGTGGACGAGTATTGGACCTGTGGAGTGATAACGGGACCACATTTGTTGGTAGTGCAAAAGAATTGCGACAATTATTCAACGCTGAAAGGTCTATGGTGGCTTCGGAAATAGCTGATTTCCTTTCTATGAATGGTACGACTTGGCATTTCATACCTCCCCATGCTCCAAACTTCGGAGGATTGTGGGAGGCGGGTGTCAAGTCCACGAAGCACCATTTAAAAAGAATTATAGGCACCAGCACATTGACCTTTGAAGAAATGACAACTGTGCTGGCTCAAATTGAGGCCTGCTTAAACTCGAGGCCTATTTGTCAGCTTTCTAACAATCCAGAGGACTCATGTCCATTGACGCCTGGGCACTTTCTCGTGGGTGAACCTCTGGTAACTGTACCCGACGTTAATTATGAAAATTCGTCTGTTAGTAATCTGAAGCGGTGGCATCTTACACAGAAAATGGTTCAAAATTTCTGGCGTAGATGGTCACTGGAGTACTTAACTCAATTGCAACACCGGTATAAATGGACGGATTGTAAGCCTGAACCTGAGATTGGAGACGTAGTTCTGGTGAGGGAAGATGGTCTTCCACCTGCTCGATGGCTATACGGTATCGTTACAAATAAGCATCCAGGTTTGGACAATATTACTCGCGTTGTAACAATACGCTGTAAAAATAGTGAGATTAAAAGACCCATATCTAAATTAATTATGTTACCTGTAACTACTTAGTTGTTGTTTGTCACCATATTGTTGAAGTTTGTATATAGTTTATTTTACATTTCTTTTACACGGTTTGTGAATCTACTTGAATGATTTGTATCTTTCACTTGTTTTTACTTTTGTTTTTTGTATGTTTATTACGTAAGGGATGAACCTGTACATTTCACTTGTTTTTTTTGTTGTTTATTGCATTTGTATTACATAAAGCATGTTCTTGTATTGTAGACATAAGGCTTTAGTTTAGATTTTATGCATTGTCAAAACCAAATTAATTTAAATGTTAATATTGTCATATTTGGGTTGATGGACAGTGCCGTCCATGGTGGGCGGAATGTCTATTCTGTTTACATAATTTATAAGACTATATGAAACTGCCATACAAAATCGACAAAGTCAACAATGTTTGACCGTTAGTACCGCAATTCGATAACAGATGGCGCTGTGCCGAAACGTCCTTTTTCTACATCGCGGTGTTAAGATTCTCCGCCGATATACGACCTATGCAGTTTTTATGTGCAATAAATTGTCTTACTCTGGACACGATTGTTTTATTCTCTTGCGAGATATTTTTGGGACGTTGTACAGTGATCGTTTATTTTAATTTTCATTAAGCCATTTTATTCGACATTTTTAATATTAAGTGTGGGATTTAAAAGATTTATTTCTTCGGGAGATGAAATTATGATTTTTAATTTGAATATTTTTAACATTTCAAAACAAAATTACAATGGGAGAGGAAACTGCCTACTTACGAACATTGATTCATTATAATCTTTATAGATTTGCATAAATTAGTTCCGTATTTTTATGTCTCAATTCGATAATGGTGAAAGTTTTTCCCATCACTGTTTATAATATAAACTTAACCCATTTTATTTCTTCCATCTTTCAACGCTGGATGAAAATGTGAATCTCATTAGTGAAACTTATAATGAGATGTATGCATCAGCTGCAAGTAAATTTTTACTCTTGTATTATCTCAGGATAAAATTTAAATAAATAATCCTCTATTTTTACCATGTTTTGCTTCTAATAAAGTTCTTCAATAGGTAACGATTGTGCCTATATTTTTTGTACAACACAGTTTACAAAAAGTAATAATTTATCTTGAAGTACTTATAAAAAATCTGCATACACTTATTAATATTTTGTAGGCACAAAAAGTTTATACATCCAAAAACAAAATAAAGATACCAAAAAGTCTCAAGACTTAATCCATAAACTACATTTTTCTTTTAATATTCCGGCCGTATAATATGCCAGTATTTAACATAATATCGTTGTACGGCTCAGCCGTTTGACGGGATTTACGTACAACCTAACTCACAGTTATAGTCTCTATTAAACATAATTTAGGAAAACGCCCGACATCGCCCGTATTGCTTGTAATGTAACGTTAAACGCTTGTACGAAGACAATTTACATTTTTATTTTTTTGTTTATGAACGTGAAATAAGGTTGTACCTACCACAGTGTTGATAAGTTTGAGGTTGGTTATGTGTCTTCTTTATGGTTGTGTCCGTGATTCAAGATTTTGTTTTGTTTGGTAGTCAATATTATTATCTTAGATATATTCTTCGACATTTATAATCGTAGTTGATCAGTAATGCAAACTGAAATTAATATTGTACTTGCAGCATAATTGCGTCTATTTTTATCTCTGCTAAAAAACTATGAAAACAGTCGTTTGACACGCTTTTAAAAGAAGTCGCATACAAAGTTTCCTTAGACACGTGACAAACAGCATTAAATTCCGCAAACACTTTCTTACAAATACTTTTTCACTAGACCCGACACTTATTTGAAACACAGTAAAATAATTAGCTCGACCTATCGTCACCATCTTTCAACCGTATATGTAACAAACAGATGGTATCATTGTATTATTAGGTACACTAAGGTCGCAGCTAGCTACGTTGTTAGGTTAGGATTTGCACGCCATCTTGCGTGTTGTTGATCTGTGGTAAAGATATAGCAAACGCCCGCCGTTCTGCCTGTTGATGTGATCTAAATTGGTTTTGAGATTTTTGTGTTTTACTAAGTTTGGCTAAAATTAAAATGGCGGTTTATTATTTCTAGCCAGCACCCAAATTTTTATTTTTTATAATGGTTTTTAAAAATTGAACCACTTATCTCGACAAATATACATACAAACGGCACGTCTTACAGTGTTTTTGATGGTTGTTAAGGAGCGTTTATAATTTTGGATAAGTGCCTGGATATACCAATTTTTTACGCTTCCAATTTTTTAGCATTGAGAATTAACTTCTTTAACAGTTGGTATCTTAATTTGGATATTACTAGGAAAAGAAAAATAAGCTTACACGTGCTCCTGTTTATTTTTAAGCTCAAACACGCAATGTTATAATAATCTCTTTTTCAGCTGAAATCGTTTCGCAAACACAAATTGTTTCGCCAAAGTGAGACTTAATATGTAATCCTATTCTGAAAATAAATACAAAATTTCTAAATCATAGCGGAACCTAACAATTTCTCGGAAAAGCCTTATTATTATTATTTTCCTACTATTTGCATTATTTCTATAATTAGGAGGTTAACAAATATTCTCAGAAAGTAATATTGTTCGCGTGTTTATTTATTTTGTGGTTTACAGTACTAAAATGGTAGACTAGATATTTGTCAGTCACGCTTTTTCCCCGTACATTGTGCAAGTTTTAATGGGTAACACGAATTGTTTAAAAGAACTGTTTGCATTGTAACAGCTATATTTATTTAAGGTTTAAGGATTACTTCACACTGGAATTTGCGAATGAATTTATACAGTCTGTAATAAATCTCACAGTTTTTGTTTTTGCATTCAAAAATAGTCACTGCTAGTAAAACACTGGTATTGCTTGTAAAACACAGCTGCATCAAGTTAGGCTGGAAGCCGATAGCACAAAGTTAGGAAAAGGCTAGGCAGATGATTGAAAAACAGTATCTATTCAACGTGACTTTTTAGTCGTCTTACAAAGGTGGTCCATTCAATGTATCCGACATGAAATACCACTAGGCATGATTTTTAATTTTATAGCATTAATTAAGATAATAGGTGCAAAGAAAAATAATTCATACATATAAATAAGAAACATCCTGTTAATAATGTTTACGAATCAAATGGTAGAAAGTAGGTAGGTACCTTTAAAGCGCTCGAGTCGAGTGATCGTTCTATCTCCATTTTTACGAGACAAAATATCGTAAGCCAATCTAGCATAGTCCACGTGGACTGTCATTCAATGAGATTATTCAAATCTCATAAATAACATTTTTTTTTTTAATAAACGTTTACTAGTCATTAGATACATGAACTGGGCTGCCGTTGTAAGACGACTAAAAAGTCACGGTGTATAGGTATACAGGTACTCGTAATTTAGGTAGTAGCATGATAATTTATTTAAATTATTTTGCATGTCATTGTTGACCCAATAATTCAGTTACAAAAACAGTTAACAAACTTGAAATACCTAACTAACCAAAAAGTCAAAATGTCAATATGTTTTTGGAGTCAATTAAAACCGGCGGTTTAAAAGTAATGCAAATGAACAGTCGTAAATGTTGCGTTTTTATTTATTTATGTATTTGAATGCAATGAAGTGGAATGCATTAATTTAATGCAGTTCCGACTACGTGATAAATAAAGACAGTTGGGTTCATAAACCATTTCTTTTGCAGTTTATAGGTTTATTCTATGCTGACTTTAAAGTATTATCTTGTGTACAGAAATATGTAATCAATGGCAAGTGAAATTTAGGTTATTGGTTGTTTTAGCGTATTTATCTAAGAAACTGTTTTTCGATTTTGGAAGCTATTTAAAAGTTTTAGATCTTTTTGTTAAAAAGTTTAGTTAGTTAGTATTAGAGCATCCCATTTTTATTTCAAAGTTGACCCATTATAATTTTTATAACCAAAATTAAGTGTTTATTGCATGGTTTTTATGATTGAAAATCGCTTAGAAAACGAGTAATTTTCACGAAAACTTAGCAAGCCACGCCTGAGGCAAAAACTACTAGACTATAAAATAGCAATGTTAATCGCATTTGCCTGGTTTATTATAATTTATCTGTCTGTTTCATATTCAAAAGGTAGAACGTTGCTGACTATATATCAGTTTTAATTTATCGCGTCTCACTTTGTTTAGAATACAGTTTTTGCAAAGTATATCTTTGAATGGATAGTAGGTACCCTTGGATAATTAAATCGTAAATAGATTAGGTTCTAAATAAACTTTGACAGTGAATATAATTATACATATAAAGTATATTGTGTAATCACACTAATATTATGGAGGCGAATGAGGCGAAAAGCGAATACTTGTTTGTTTGTTTTCATGAGACTTGGCAGTAAGAAAGCTCTACATCAGAATACATAGATTTAAGCTACTCTTAGTACATTGTAAATAACTACCAATTATAAGAGAGAAGGGCAGAATCACACCATTTCATCAATATCCTCATGCTACATTGCCTTCTTTTACCATTAAAAGCAAGATTATCAATCTTCATCAATATCATCAGGTCACGTTTTAGGTCCTATATGTATATCAGGTCTTATTAACTCGATTCTCTTTTGTCCCCAGTCAACGGCGGTTGGAGTTCCTGGGGCCCGTGGACACAATGCCGCTGCAATGGCCGCGTGACTGGAGGCCAGCGTCGCACACGCAGCTGTACGGAACCACATCCCTTGAATGGAGGCGCGCCTTGCCAGGGACAGGCGGTGCAGAGGACCTCGGATTGTGTGCCTTGTCAGAGTGGTGAGATTTTTTTGTGATACCTACTTTTTTATTATCTATTTTTTCGGTGAAACAGTGTAATATATTATAGGCTTATTTTTTTGGTTAAACGGTGTAATCTTTTGTAGGATTTTTGGCGATTTAAAAATCTTGATGATGACTAGGTATTTACTTGGACTTGAATATAAAATAAGATAGGAAAATAAGCGTACCAAATAGAGAGCTTTGTCTCTAGATACCTCTTCTGAAGAGAAAATGCGAAATAATAGCATTTATAGTTCTTACTCTAAAAATTACGTGCTATTTATATATTTGAGGACAAAAAAATTGGCACAACATTTTTATTAAAGAAATATGACTTTAAAATATTACTACACAGGAAATTTTATATCCAGTGTCTTTGACCTAACAGTATCGGTCTCATCAGTTGCACAGCTAATTGAAACAACATGTACGTTTAGTTAATCAATCATAATCCGTTAAACTATCGTTTAAGACCCACCCCTTAGGAAATTAAGCTTAATTAAGTGGCTTAATGGGAATATCCGTTACGCCTACGGTAACTTACATATGTACATGATTATAATTATTATGAAGTTATATGTATATCAAGCTGCCCAAGGATTTAAATATGAAAGTCGTCGTTCTTTGATTCGGATTAATTTTAATTAATTCCAGGATTATCTTTCCAATTAATTTGGCGAAAATTTTCTTTACGTATTATTAAGGAGTGATTTTCTTGTAAGGCATTTATGAAGGTCTGTGTTTAAATATACGCAGATAAAAGAGCGTATTAAAATTGTAATACATACATAGAAATTTCACACTTCGAATTTATTATGTACTACTTACGTCATTATTTTTACATGTGGTGGCAAAAATTGACCAAGAGAATAATGAATATCTTGAACAGAAATCAGCCAAATATCCGCGTTCTAAATTCTCAAAAATGATTCAGCTACCAATTCAAAATTTTATATGAATCACACACAAAACAGACGCCCAAATATTAAATTGTGCTTTCAACATATTTTTAGAAAGCACTGCATTGGTTAATATCTTGTATTGGAATCGGAAACACTTAAGTTTTCAATATGCCTTTAATAAAGGTTTATTTGGTACACTCCTAATATTACTCACACCAAATCAAACTTTAATTCTTCGCATTTAAGTCTACAATGCATTGCATAGCTATCACTTTTTCATTTCAATAAAATTCCTCCTCAATTTAATTTAAACTTTATTGGTGAGGTATTAGGGTTGTGAATTGTATGTGGTTATGATAGTATTGAAATGGTGTTTTTTATTTGTTACTGCTAACTATGAAGAGGGATACATGGATCTGCAAGGATATGATAACACTCAACAGCTGTTGATTGGTAAGTGGTAGCTGTCATGTTACATGTCATGTAGTTTTTAGCAACCCCTTCGGAAACTACCAATTTCATGTTTTGTGAACTAAAATTGACTGTTGTTGTGTTAATAGGCCATTTTTTGAACTTACTTTTAATTACAGGGTGTGTTTTTCGTCATAATTACGTTTTAGCGTTCTTTCATCATCGTGTAGTTTCTAAACCTTTATTTTATCGGAAGCGGTATTCAACATCATCTAGTTTCAACTGTTTGTTTGTTTGTACCCTTAAGGCTCCGAAACTACTTGACAGATTTAAATGTCAAACAGTACCTAATTTTCTCGGGACGCGAGTGAAACCTCGAAAAAAAAGTCTGAAATAAAATTAAGCAAAATTAAAAATTTTGAAAAAACCCCCGACGGTAAAAATCTTATTAAAAAATAATAAAATAACTCAAAACCCCCGACTTAACCCAATTATATAGGAATATCCGTCGGGAGCTGCCATTAAACCAGCTAAAGGATTCTAGTGTCGTGAATACAATTATTGAAGAATTGTAGATGTTTAACGATGACATAAAATACACTCAATTAATTGTTGAAATTTCATATAGAAAAGGCAGCCCCCGACGGTTATTCCTATATAATTGGGTTAAGTCGGGGGTTTTGAGTTATTTTATTATTTTTTAATAAGATTTTTACCGTCGGGGGTTTTTTCAAAATTTTTAATTTTGCTTAATTTTATTTCAGACTTTTTAGAGAACATATACGAATTATAGTCTATATAATATGTTATTGCAATATTATTTTGCACCGATATTGTAGCGCCCTCTAGTGAGTTACAGGCGTAATTTTTATTATTTGGGAACATGCATTAAGCACGTACACATTGCTGACGAAAACAGAATTATAATCGGACGTTTTGATTATATTGTAACATTGTTTGGCACTAATATTGTGGCGCCCCCTAGTGATTAATAGCTATGACACCTATCTAAGAACATGAACTCATCGAACACAAAACCGTTATTGAAAACCGCATCAAAATCGGATCATTAGTTTAGAAGGTAGGTGGGAACATTACTTTGCTCTTTTGCACTAATATTGTGGCGCCCCCTAGTGAGTTACAGCCATGACACCTATCTAAGAACATGAACTCATTGAACACAAAAACGTTATTGAAAACCGCATCAAAATCGGATCATTAGCTTAGAAGGTAGGTGGGAACATTACTTTGCTTTTTGGACTAATATTGTGGCGCCCCCTAGTGAGTTACAGCCATGACACCTATCTAAGAACATGAACTCATCGAACACAAACCCTTTATTGAAAACCGCATCAAAATCAGATCATTAGTTTAGAAGATATGTGGGAACATTACTTTGCACAAACGCACACACAAACACACAAACACACAAACACACAAACGCACATCTCTCACCCTAAACGCATATACCTGCTCCGTTCCGTCGTGGGTAAAAACAGCTAACAAATTTTATTTTTGTTTTGCAAAAGTCACTACCCCATACCTAAAACTTACGAACTTTATTAACTGCTTCAAGCAACCAACCTAATTCTCTTAACCTCTTTACTTACACCGCACACACAAAAAAAAAACAAAAGCCGACCTCCTTCGTACACTTAAGAACAAAGCATCACAAACTTAGGCACGCGCCGCCATTCAATTGTCCCCCACAAATTATTTGACTGCATAAAACATGTGTTAATCACAATAAGTACATAAACTTCATATCGGTACATCTTAGTCGTAAAAACCCGCTATTTAATTCTTTATGCTCATAAAAGGCAGTACTGAAATCACTTCAAAGAGACTGACACTGACATACGGTTGTTAAAAATGGTGAGCGTGTTGGCGGTCGCGAAGGACGCGGTTGATACATCAAAGGGCTTGCGAATATATATTTTATTGGTTGCGTCCGCATTCTGTTGTAGTTGTTAATTTAATGTCAATTTTAAATCTTATGGTTGTTATGAAAAAAATACAAAATGCAATAATCGTGTCGTTCCGTTTCCAATTTGTTATAACTTTAATTTCTACGCGTTTTAAAAACCATTTATTATTGTGGAAACCCCTTTAAATTATTTATCAAAGATAATAAATAATACAAATATTTTGTTGCTAAAATTGAAATATACATTTTTCCATTCACTATTGGCGAAAAATATTACATTTACATAACCAAAACAAGTGTGTCAAACATTCTTAACGTACGTATCAAAGGAAATAGACCAAGCGAGCTGACAATAAAACGCAATAAACTGGCGTTTGTTTCAGACCGTGAAACGATCAACATTATGAGTTAATTGGAAACATGTGTTTGCTCGATACTCGACGAACTATGTAGCTGTGTGTAGTGTGTTTAGTGTTCACGGCAGGGGAGAATTTTTAACTCTTGTTTAGAGGTTTTAGGTTTACATTATTAAGCTGACAAAATGTCATACCAAAAACACAATTAAGTGTACCAAAGCTTTGAGTCTACATAGTACTTATGCATCTTCAAAAAACTCAAAATAGTCTCTAGTATACCACTTTATTCGAACAAAATTAAATGTATCCGAAAAAATATCGAAAAGACAATTCAATTTGACGCTAAATGGTTGCTACAAAATAAAATATGGTAAGTACATCGAAAAATATTTAACAGGGAGTGGACCTCGTTATACAAAAGTAATATTAAGGTACAATCGTAAAACAATTTAGTCAATATATTAAAGAAAACAATATTTAGGATAAGATATACAAAAGTAATAAGAAGAAAGTATAACAATAAAACAATTTAGTCAATATATTACAGAAAATACAAACTTAAAGCTGTGAAAGTATGCGCGACCGTTTCTTAAATTCAGTTACCACGTTGTGAAGTGTCGGAGCACGCAATTACTTACAATTTATTTACATACGTAAAGGAGCTATTACACTGTCACAGTTAAGTGGCCGAAAAAGTATGTTTTGGGAAAAAAAAATAAAAAAGCAATTTGTTTTATTCGTTTCGAATTTTGTTACTTAATTCTTTTGTTTTAACAAGTTGGACAAAAACAATGATTACACAAAAAAAAACAGTATTTGGCTGTTTTTATGAAACTTAACTTCAGTTACCTCGAAGAATATTACAAAAAAAAAACAGTTTTTAGTAAGTGGGTCTACGGATTTTTTCGGAGATAATATTACTTTATAGAATCAATTGGTAAAACAATAAAAAAAAAACAAAAGATGCCCAGTGACAGTTTAATTTTGGTTACAACGTTGTCCAAGCCACCAAACAGGTCTAATTAAAACCTCACAATTAAAAATCTCACCAAAACATAGTTTGACTCCCTAATCAGCTTCAAAAAAAGGTTTGTAAACGTGAAAGTCCTTAATGTCGCTGTAACTCTAACGAACCGAGACTGATTTATGTGTGTGCGCATTAATTAATAAGAAATGTTACACACTGTTGTACTTTGTGTCTGTGTACACCCACACATAGACAGCGGGGGGGTGGCCCAAGTTGAACATATGGCGGGTCCGATGTCGGGAACGGTGATCGTTTTTTGTTTCTTTTGTTTTTTTAGTTGGGGGTTTAATTTCATGTCTGGTTTATTAAAAAAAAAATTAAGTGCTTTTTGCTGATTACAAAAAGTAAGTCCTAGAATTTTCTAAGGTGTTTTTTTTTGTTATAATATAATACAAAAGATAAAAATATTAATTTCCTTTGGTAAGCTACACATCCAGTTTTCCCAATAGTTAACCACCACTTAGGCGTCCGTAATTACCGGCACGAGTTGCCAATAATGATATTAGTTCAACCAATTAATATTGGGAGTAATTGCGCATTTATGTATTGATAAGTTTGCATAACTAAACATTTCTGGTTAATTTTCGATTTAATCCATGAATGGATTTATTGATTCACTAACTTTAATATAAAGATTTCTGTTACACGAGTAGCAGGTCGACGTAAGCACTAACAAAAATGCTCCTCGTTATAAACATTTTTGCAAAAAAGAATTTACACATTACACATGAAGGAAAAGTTTTATTGGTCAGTCACTTTAAAAAAAGGAAAAAGCTACAAACAATTTATTTACATCAAAAAATATATTATATACTAAATCTATGATACCAAATTACTAAAACCGCGAATTCTTTTCCATTGTGCCAATCACCATCACAGTATGAACGCTCTATTATTTCCTTTTTTAAAAACATTGTGATTTATGTCCAACTCGCATGTAAGGACGATACGGCCATCCACTAATGTATTTTAATTTCAATTTATAGGACGATAGTTCTATCTGACTCGAGTTCGGTTCTCGATTAATTGTAATCGAATAGTCAACGCGTACTTTCTAAGTATATCTCGGACACCAATGATCGTGTTTCGGAGCGCACGATAAGCTGCAGATCCCGGCTGTCATTTGAACATCTTTGGCTGTCGTTGCGGGTAATCAGAAGCCTGTAGGTCTGACAACCAAGAGGTATTGGGTTGCCCGGGTAACTGGGTTAAGGAGGTCAGATAGGCAGTCGCTCCTTGTAAAACACTGGTTAGACTGGAAGCCGACCCCAAAATGTTGAGAAGAGGCTAGGCAGATGATAAGTTCTGTCTTACTCGAGTTCGGTACTCGATTAATTATAATCGAGTAGTAAACGCGTTAATTGGTCGTTGTCTTAGTTTCAGCCTAGATAATTGTAGAGTGTTGTCTGTAAATTGTAGCGCTCGATGGAATTACGATTTGAGTGTTAATCGATTTGTTGTTGGCGTTAAACGATTTATGGAGGATAAATCGTTTAGGTTTAAAGTTATTGCTGTAATTTTCGACTAAAGTAATTTTATACATAATTCAATTTAACCGCTGTACATATAATTGCTTGTGTGCTTCAAAATAAACTCACACACACACACACTCGTCATACTTTGTGCCGACATTCTGGTACAATCTACCTTCAATCTTGAATGAAAATACTTTCCAGAATATATGAAATTCTCAAATAACAAATATTTATGACATAAAGAACACAAAACAAACAAGCAAGGCAATTTCTTATTTCTTGGTAGGCATCCAATTTCCTGTGCGCATCCTAACGCCATATTAACGAAATAATTTCTTCGAAAATGTCAAAATATATTACTAAAACCGTCGCAGCGATAAAAAGTATTATTTAAAAAAATACCCAATTTTAAAATTTCCAATAACAACTGGTCATTTCGGGTAATAAACGTTTCCGTAATGGCAACACTGAATGGACTCAGACTAAGTAAGCAGAGGGGTTTTTAAAAGCTGTTACTTTTATGTAAAACTAATTTTTGTTTACCGTTTTTTCGCTATAGTTGAAAGGAAAAACGGTGTTTTAAGGATTACAGGTCTTGTTAAGTATACTTGAACGGTTAATTTCAATTTCAGTATGCATTTTTTATTATAATAACCTTTCTTAACTTTTTATGTCATTGTAATTCAGAAACGTTAAAATCTCTTAAACCTCAATCCATAGGTGTATTGCGATTTGAAAACGATTAAAATAACTCGAGCTTAAATCCATAGGTATTAAAAGATGTTTTATATAAACATCAAATACTTAATTAGGATGAATCAGATACCAACTAAAATGAAACCAAAACCAGAACAGACATATCGTAACCATTTCTGAATAACACCCAAAAATAATTTTCAAACATATGGGATGTTTGACGAGATACAAAAAACGCGTCAAGACTGCATTATGATAAATGATGATGTCGCGTCTGCAAAAAGTGATCCGTGATCTTTGACATTGCGTTTAGTTTTTGCTCTTCATTCTGTTTTAGGAACACATTTGGTTAATGAACATTGATTTCAATATTTCGTGTGTGCAGTGGTTTATTCATAGATGTATCTGCATGTAATATTTTTTTATGATTATGTAAACTTATGAAGCATATTGCTTCGGCAAGACTTCTTTACTTCAATCAAGAATAATTAAATACCTAACAATTTGACTACACTCAAATATTACCAAGTACGTCAAGCATCGAATTCATGCTGATAAACAGCGGAAATAACATACCATTGCCTATGTTTGTGTCTGTATGCGTAGCAAAAAAATATCTTCTATTATCTTTATACTAATTCCACCTCTCTTCCCCAGCCTTACCCGGCCGCTGGGGCACCTGGTCCGAGTGGTCCGTCTGCGGCGCCGACTGCCGACAGACTAGACGAAGATCCTGTACCGGTGACACTCCATGCTCTGGCGCACATGCACAACACGCGGACTGCGTCGGCGATTACTGTGGAGTTCACGGTGGTAAGTAGTAAAGAGGTCGCATGATATTTGAACTTTTGCAGTGCTGGCTGGAAATGTTGTTGACGGCTATTTGAAAATGGAATGGGTCTTAAATATGGCGGTGTAAATTGTAGTTTACGCAGTTTACGTGGCAGCAGATAGTTTTGTGACATATATTGTTCGTAATTCGTGTTTCTAGCAGAGTAGAAATATTATGAAAGTAGTGCCAATTTAAAAATCATCATGAAAAAACTTTCTGAAGCTCTACCGTTTAGTTATGGAAAAGAAACAGGAACTAAAATACGACGCGAGAACGTTGCATAGACAACTGTACCTAAAGTGGAATAGTGTGATATATTTGTTTTAAAAATAAAAGAAGGTAATATTACTATGAAATATCATCATTACAAAATATAGGTCCAATGAAAGGTGATTGTACAAAGTAAGTTTTAATACCTGCGTAAATACAACCATAAGCTTTTAATCCCTTGCTGTGACGCATTATAAAACGGTTTTTATAGATGCTTTAGTTGCTCGTACTAAATGAGCCATTAAATTCTGAGCACACTATTATAAAATAAACAATATTTATAAAATATTACACCGATAATATTTAACGACACTCTATGCTTCTCCTGACTGATATTTCTAATTTAAACCAAAAAATAAAATATTTGTATACATTTTAGAACTGTAGATGCATATAGTTTTATTTTTATAATAGGAAATCTCCGCATTCTGCTGTTAATAATCTCGATATATCTCATAACATTTCCGTATCAAAACATTTTTTTTCGTTAGGCGGCGTTATATCTCATTTCATAACAGCTGAGACATAAATAGAAGCGACAACCGAGAAACTCGAACATTTTCAGCTAAAACTTTACGAGCCCGTGTCATGGGAATTACAAATTATGAAACTACCCGCCAAGGGACATGTTAATTAATACTATTTCTATGAAATGCTCCAGAACCAGATGCCGTACTAAATATACACTTCCTTTCCGTTCAGCCATAACTATGAAATGTTACTGTGGACGCTTCATAACAGGCTATCGGCTGTAGCTACGACCTTCCAAATTATGAAGACCCGCCTCACCTCCCACAGCTTAAGAATTTCTAATCAACTTAAAGGTAGAAGCAAGGTGAGGCAAAGGTCAATTCTAGGTGGTCACGTAAAAAAGATTCGAGAGATACTAAAATCGGGTGGCATGACCATCTGGGCCGTATCATATCGTCTAAATATAGACGAGGGAGTAAATTTTTATGGTGTTCTTACGAAAAAGTTGAGGTAACATTATGTACGATAACGTCTTCGACTTAATTGGGTAATCTAGAATTGTTCTGCTCTGTTTTAGACGTTTTTATGGTCGATGAAGATAGTCTGGAATGATGCATAAGTGTACCCCGCAATGACTCCCAAATATGTACTAAATGTCTAATTTTGAAATGCTCATAAGACTGTTACGACTAGTTAGCCACTATCCGCATTTAATATCAAACTTTCTACCAAAGTTTAGAGCGCCCATGTGCTGACAGCCAGACAGCTAATGTAACGTTGGCCAAACTCATTCATAAACGCTCAGAACAATAGTTTAGATGTTGGGTGTTCATACAGTGAAAATTAATTCAAACTGAAGTACAATACCAACTTCTAAAGGTAAAGGAAAACACGAGGTAACTCATACGGTGGAATGGCGGAAATTAAAACGTGAGCAATATGTATGTAAAATGAATAAACGGATATTGATACGAAAGAGACAGAAAGAGGTTTTGCAAACAAAAATTGAGTAGGAACATAGAAAACTGATTCAACAGATATACATAACAAGCATTGCTCATATTGAAGAAATTTAAATGGTCTTAGAGGATGTTATTACAAAGACAACATATTGAACTACAAAAATCAGAAAACCAAAATCAATAACACAAAATGTCAAGTACAGCATTTAGAAGATTTTCTCTTAAACATTTCTAGAACAAAAACGCTTTTAATATCATAAAGCAATATTTAACGTTGGCACAAACAGGTAGGTATTCTGGGAGAAATTCGCGCTACTCCCGGCATTTGGAATATTCAGTTTCGGCTCTCTCCAATTCCAATTCCAGGGTATTATTTAGTTTTAATACCTTTGCTTGCGTCTTTTATTACGAGTGTACAAAGAGTTCTATTCTCTTTTGTGTCGCTGTATTTACTTTTGCGATGTAGTCACGGCTCGTTAGTACTTAAAGGGTTTACCTACATTGTGCAAGTAGTATGAGAACTCAAATAAGATTTCTTTAACCAGTTCACACTACCAGTTTCATGTTTACGTAATATCTTCAAAACATTAATGAAAGAATGTTAGTTTAGCCGAGGTTCAACTACAGCTGTGCGAGTTATGAACCTGTTAAATGTGGGCTTTAATTAAAGCTGTTTCATTAATGTCATTTTGCCGACAGCACGTTGTAATACTCGTAGTTTAGATTATCCAAAGATACGTGATTATGAACAACTTGAAGCAATCAAACAAATCACTCGAATGCGATACACCATTAAACATGGCATTAGGCACGTTTAACACACACCTCTCCCTCGGCGGTCTAAATCCAATCTCGGAATTGGAAATGATCAGTCCATATTTTGTTTATAATAGCAATAAATCATTTCCACTGGTCCCCGTTGACTCTGTTTCAATTTCCCATTTCTGTTTATCGTACGTTTTGATAAATAGCCTTGGGGTAATACCATTTTGGTTTTGTACGTCGGCTTCTTTGCGAACGCTTTCGCGCCAAATAAATCCGCCATCTTGACTTTGTAAATTGTTTTTGTTTAGCGTCGCGTGGATTGATTGTTATTTATTGGGATGATCAATCTATTGTGTTCGGGTTTGGCGGTTATTTTTTCGGATCACAGAAATGGACTGATAAACGTTTTAAAAATTGTTGTGACATTTTTGTTGGTGGCGATGGATTTGGGAAAAAATGTTCTTCAATTTTGGAACACAATGGGATAAAATAACAAGAAATAATAATAAGGAATGTGTAACCGTTGGAGAAGGCAAGTTATTTGTGTGTTGTATAAACATGGCACACTGTTCGTGATTTAGAGCAGCTCCTTTCGCCACACAATTGCTGCTACACTTGACTACACTGCACAATATTGTGCTACATTCAGTAATAACTAAGCCTTTGGTAAATCCTCGGTTAGACGGTTAGAGCACTTATGTTCTCATATATTTTGTTGCTACTGTCGAAAATGTTATTTTGGTGCTTTCTTACGTTTAGTTATATTAAATTGTTCCTCGTTTTGTTCCTTTATCCTGTTATGCCTATGTACGTTTCGTATTTGACCTTTTCAAGGGAGGATTTTATAAATCTCTTAAACATTTTCAAAAATAAATCCGTAACCATTTACTCTAAAACTAATATTGCCCAACTTTCCACAATAAATTCAATTACTCCAAGTAATTCAAGTGAGCTATATAATGTGGACCATCAGTAAATTGCCCACATGAAAGGTGAGCTCTGAATGCCAGGAACTCGGGTGGAGCCATTCATTCGCGCTCGTTGGAGCCACTTCATTAGCCTAATTGCCACATACAAAGGGGAAAATGGTGAAATTTTATAGCACCTTTTCATCTTTTGTTGCCTAAACATCGGGATGGAGTGGGTTCTTCGTTTAAATGATCATGCGATGTGTAAGGACTTGAAGTTTAATGAAAAATGGTGTGTTGTTTCCTTAGACGTGAGCCCAACGGCGGGTAATTTAAGACTCATTAGGATCTGCGTCTTAAATAACATGATACACGTGTTAACTTTTATGAAAGCAAACACAAAAGCTTGTTCCAATTTATGAGACATTAGAGCAGATAAAATGCTTCTAATATCAGTTCCTCTTTTCTTCTCATCTTTTGCAAAGATTGTGATACCTTATAAATCTATTCGGTTTTAATTACGAAAGGTGGTATCCAACTTTTGTTATTGTTCTCTACAGTTTTTTATTTCGTTTTATTATTAGGTTTATTTTGTTTAATACAAAATATTTAATGATCTAATTAATTTCAAGCCCACGAAAAAAAATACTCACTTAAATAGCTGACCACAACGAGGTCGCGAGTTAACTGCCAAACCAGTAACTAAACATGATACAGCTACTACATAACCGCATAAGCGGATTACTAAATATCATCAAAACCAACAAAAAATAATTGGAAAGAACCGTTTGAACGAACACTGAGCCATCGTTATCAACTTTCTACTTGACAGATTTATTGAATATAAGTTTTTCTTTTTCACAAATCTTTTCATAGTACAAATTATAGGTGTATTATTATGGTAATTTGAATGAATCGTCGTGTGAATTGAGCGTTGCTTCCTCTTGTATTGAGGACGGCTCATAAATTGTCTTTGGTGAATGGTGAATTTGGAAACGTTTTTGATAAAGCTTTAGTGCGGTTCTATGCAGGTTTGGTTACACAGCTTCTTTACGGACTATGAATTGAGCAACTCATTTTTAATTTACGAGTAGGTATTATTATCAAGGGTCACCAAATATCTTAAATATGAACACTAAATAAGCAAACACATTTACATCATAATAAACAGTAATTTCAAAACGCACTCTCACAACACTTTCCACAAAATGAACGTCCGTGAACAGGCTTCCAGTGATTTTATCATGTTCACTGCATCCAAAAACGACAGCCAGCCGTCAACCGTTGCGGTTCCGTCCAAATTAAATTAAATCGTACAAAACTTTTTAATCAAACATTAATGCATAAACAAACAACAGTAAAATCCAATTTATATGCGATGCGGCCATCATTACTGGAGGTGGGTCTCGTGAATGATTTGTTGTGATTTCGTCGAGTGAGCGCAGCAGGCGATCGCAAAATGCATTCACATATCGCCCATCCCATTCAAGCAAATAACACCTCTATAACAAAAGATGCTACGTATCACATTCGTATGAGATGTAAGCGAGCAGAATTTAATTCCGCAAGCCCTCCTACCACGTTATGGGTAAAGCGACAAGGGTTTGTAAATTTCGATTGGATTCCCTATCTGGGATCTCTGCATCGGACACCGCGCTTGGCACTGACAAATGTTTACACAGTGTACAAATTTCGAAATTAATCCGATAATCGTACGTAAATTAATTCCCGTAACGTCTCTGCGGTTTTGATTTCAACGGTGTAAGTAGCGGATGTAATGATTTATTGAATTTCAAACATCGGTTGGCTATAAACCGTGTGGGGACTTGGAACTTGTTTATGAAGGAGATTTATTGATATGAAGTACGTTTTACTGCAGTGTTGCGCCATTGCGTATGGATGTACATGCGGCAACGCAAGCGCTCAACGAAGATGGAACATCGAACGGATGTTTTTGATTTCCGTTGTTGGAACTTCTTTAATTTCTTTGAACGTTCCTTTCAATATAATTGTTTAGTTTTCCTATTTCATAAGCAGAAACTGCAAACTAAAATAGTATTCACACAAAAGCACGTATCGATAGCTTTAATGTTTTCAGCATCTATAAGATCAGTTACACCCGTGTCTGTTTCAATAACGCCTCCAGCGTCAAGCCCCACTCTTGCTTAGTGTTTTTAACTTTGGCAAAGAGCCACATTCGCTTCGAGCTGCCAAGTGAAGCGCTAAAAGACATCACATCCATTCAGAAAACAATATTCAGCTTCCCAAAGGAATCCTCGAACAATTTTCATTGTACCTGTACCAACATTTCCTTAAAGTGCTTTACTGCTAACTCCAATGGCTTTCAAAACTATCAATATGTTAAGTTGGAAGTGATTGTAAATAAATTTATTGCTTACAAAAGAAAATGGTATTGCTCGTAATATTACAGGCCATAAAGTGGCTCATTCTATTGATAGATAGTTTGTGTGTTTAAGCTTTACTCTTCAGCCGTGAGGATCGTTATTGTTTTGATCTTATAACCCCGCATAAATCTATTTTATAAATGATTTGGTTTATATTGCGGTCTTATAAATCCTTTTTGTCAGTTTTATGTCTAAAATATATTCTCTAGATTAGGCGGATCAATTTCTGGGAATGAAAAATAAATATTGCAACACAGCTTTAAAGAAAAAAATCGAAATAATAAAACAACGGTTAGGTAAAAACTAAACACGGAAGACATGAACAACTTAACAAAGACCAAGAATATACTTATACATACACAAGCACAAACTCCCAAGATAAAAGAAGCCATTGATTGCATACAAATCCATGATTTCCTTAAGACGGCTTTGTCACAATAAATGAGAAAGCGCGTCAATTTGCTATGCTTTCACTATATGTCTCTTTGTGTATTCATTCCTCATGTTTATATGGATAAATTTGCTAAAGCTCTTATGGTAGCATAAAGCATCGATAAACATTTTATTACTGGCAATGCAACAGTTATCGACATTAACTGAAAGATTTTCATCATTGATATTAATAATAATGATTCTCAATTTAACAAAAGAATAACCAGTCTCTTTATTTACACTGACGTTAAGATGTTCTCTAACATATCATCTCCTAAGACGATCATCAGTAATCCAAAAGTATCAACGTAGACCGGTTTAGCTACTAACAGTTACAAAAAAGTAGACTAAACCGTGAAATTTGCTGCACACGCGAGTTTAATTTACCGTGCGTCCAATTAAGTTAACCTCTTTAGGATAACAACACGTTTAAGCTTATTCCAAATTAATATTAATATTGTTGTTTCATATGAAGTTTATACTAAGACCATGTACGAGGAAAATATAAGTAGTTTCGGTGTCATTATTATTATTTTCTATCCTAGATTCCAATTCAGCTTAAATTTTTTTCAGTCTCGCTAAAGCCATGGTACAAAATTAAACAATTTTCTTTTTGCTTCTTAACGACTTTTTTCGTTATTCTATGTCTTCCGAGTAGGTATTATGTATGTATTTCGATCAACTCACTGTTGTTCCACCTTTATCATTCACTTCTTATACAACATCATCATCCTCGACAAAGAAGCAATGGTTATTACACAAAACTAGATGACTTACTTTAAAGGAGTTTATCATAGAATATCGTATAAACCCTCCACTTAGGCACATGGTAGCATCAAGTTGCGTGCAGCAATTACATCGATCACTATCGGTTCCAAATCGCTCGCACGGTCACGATGTTTATTAATTTATTACATTCGGCTCGGATGCCGGTCATTCGATACGCCATTTATGTATAATGGCTGTATGATCAGACCAGACGTATGAGTAATTCGGAGCTTTAGGAATTTTTATGTTTTCTGACAAAATTTTAGTAGCTTTATAGGTACTTCAGAAATATGGCTGTCCGCTTTATATTGCATAGAGTTGGTACCAAATTAATTAAAATGTGCTTCTGCTGTGAATGCCATCCAATTTCATTTGCAGTTCACAGAGATGATATACTATTCGGTCTAAAAGCAAATAATAAACAACTTCTGTTTATTTTTAGTAACTAAACATAAAATCAGTTTTAGCAAGCACTGGTTCAAATTAACATTTCGGAGATTAATGCAAATTAATGACAACAAAATAAATCATTTTCCTATGAAGCTGTTCACAAGCTTGTTTTTAATTATGCGCCAACATTTATGATCGTTATCACATTATCGAACAGACAAAATGACTTCATTCATTTATTGCTCCAGGCAATCTCATTTGTTCATAATAGGTAACATGATATAAGGTAAGATAAAAATAATAATTAATGGGGATCTAATGATGAAATATTAAAATAAATACAACACTGGCCAGTAAATTAAAAATATTTGAGGTAACACGGAACTCAAACATTCGCTACTTCATCAACCATTGGTAAACCATTTTTGTTTCAGAAATGGTTTACCTAAAGTAAACAAAAGCACAGGATAAAATAAAATTTAAAAAGACAAAAAGGGTAAAAAATAATAACAATAAAGTTGTATTAGAAATACAAATCTAGAACATGCGAATGTAATACAAAAAGTAGAAGCAACACTAGTAAGTTCAAAACACAGCGCTATCCGTACGAACCTTTTTAATTATGCGAGAGTTCAAGATCGTTATCGCGTATTATCGAGCGCGAAGACTCATTCACTCACTTCCTTACTTCAGTTCCGCGTTAGCTATTCGAAACTTCAAACAGCCCATTAATTCCTTTTGCCATTGTGTCAAGTAAGAAATGGAAGAACGTATGGTCCAATGTTCTGCCGCTATAAAGCTCAAAAATCAACCGTGGAAAATCGGTTTGCGCTAGTAATTGTGCCATTAAAGGTTTTAAACACTTTTGTTTGTTTCTTCAAGTTTCTGCGTTGCTATGAACGTTCTTGGTATTATTTTTTCCTTAATAGCTGTAGCTGTAAGATTCCTATTTCCATTTTTGGTTTTGACATTAAATTTCTCGGTATTATGACCAAAATCAAAAGTAATAAGGATTGCAATGTTCAGCCGAATATTAAAAGTGAATGTTTGTTGTCGCTGTTATAACCATTAAAGAAAGGAAACACAAATACATGTTGGCACATGAATGGATATCATCGACAAGTGAATTAGCATAATCGGTACCACATGTCATGTTTGTGTATGACTAAGAAACCAATGAGTCAACAGCACGTGCTGAATTTTTCAACGACAAAACTGATTAAAATGGATTAAATAAAACTGAAGAAAGAATGGGAGATGATATTGATGTCTTTCATGTTTGACTTTCAATTTGGGTTGTGACAAATTGATTTCGCGATGAAATTCTTAATATTGGACATACTATAGGAACACCATATCGAGCGTATGCTTAGTAAAGACTTGGCTTAACGTATCCCTTAAATTCGATCACGTTTTAAGACCAAGGGCTTTAAATCCAAGAATCTAGAGAACGATAAAAAAGCAGCAGCAATAAAAACAGTATGCATAAAACATACAAAACCAGAATCACTCTTAAATATACTCATCAAATATGAAACAACACGTGAAGCGCAACTCTAAAGACTACTTAAAGTAAGTCGCCAGATGTCTCGACAGTTTCCCTTAATTCCACATTTACAACCACTGTATAAGGATCAAAGGGATCGTTAAAACAGCCGATAACGAGTCCTTTTCACGGCACGGAATTACACAAAAAAAGTGTAATCGTTAAAAAATGCCGCGGGTTCATTTTTTAAAGATGTGATGTACCGAAAGAGAGGTATGGAAATTTTACGATTGATTCTGAGTTTTAGGGTAGCGTTTCTTATATTTAAGCTTTCTTGGAGACATTTTTAGAAGGTAGCTATGTATGATATTTTCTATTATTTAGAAATTCAAAAGTTTGCTTAGGTACTTATTTCAATCTTCTAAAAGCTTAATTTATTGATTTACCAGTAAACCAATAATTGCTAGCATTTGGCAACTTAATTACAGAGAGTCTCTATACGATACCCAACGTATTTTAATAATACTTTAGAGATTTGCAACTGCATACAATTCAGCAGTCAAAGCTTTCAGAAACTTCATAAGTTCTTCATACTATATATACATAGTTTGGAACCAAAAGAGCATTATTTGTCCGCCATCAATGGAACTAAGCCATAAACATATGTCGGCATAAATAATATAAAGGTGCTGCCAGAAACATGGGTCTGGGTCCATTTTGAATGAACGAAAACAAATTTAACGATTGCGGTCCAACAAGCTTGAATATCAACCAAACTGCTTCTTATTTCGATGTTACAACGGAAATCGTTAAATTGACACATCGTTATTTTATCGTTTAAACCGTTTTTTATAGTAACCGTTTTTAAGAGTTTATCAGGTGCTTAATAATTTGATGGTTTCATAGTTTTTTTGTTCAGCTCGAATACAAACTTTTTGTGGCGAAGGATAGTGTTGGCTTTTTAAAAGTTTGCGCGTGGAAACTTTGTAATTTATGTTTCTTTGTTTGAAATGATGAATGTGTTCTGCTTTTCAACTTGTGGTTTTTTGAGATGACAAGTAAAAGTTTGGCTTCGGTGTTATGACAGTGGTGACTATTATTTTTATGGCTGCGAATATGATTTGTTACTTTCATGAGTAGCGAAATGACTTAAACGAACTTAAGAAGGAGTGGAAAGAACTTCAACTACTTACTTTGTGTTTATTTTTGGCCGGTTTAACAAAAGAAGGTTCTCAATTCGTTTGGTTTGGTTTTAATTTGATAAACGTTAAGAACGTTTATACCTGAGTTTGACCATAGAACCTGAAACCTACATCCCCAACCGTAGGTCTATTTACTAAAATTGATTTTCTTTTGTCAACAGTGGCAGCACACAGCGATATTCCCCTATACATAGGAATAGCAGTCGCAGTGGTGGTATTCTTGGCCGGAGCTGCAGTGGTATACAAACTGTTGCAGAGGAAGACGAGAGACCATTCGCTGTATACCATGACGAGGACTGGTAAGTTTTAATATGCTATTGATGAAGCATTTTATGAGCTTTGCATAGTTGATGGATGATTAGCAAAAACAATTATTGGAATTATTGTTTGAAGACAATACAAAAATTATATTCAATATGCATTGAAACTTCAAAAATGAATGCTGAATTTTCAAAATGAAGAATCTGTCAACATTTGCGCCAAAATAATAATAGATCATAATTCTTCTGCAAAAACAGAATATACGATCAAAATCGATAGTCAATATCATAAGACAGCAATAGAAATTTTGCATAAACAGACCATAAAATGGTCTCGCCAGGTGCGAATTCATAGAAGTACATATTGCTATTAATACATTCAGACTGCACTTATGAAAAATGAATGACTTACAAGAATCAGAACTGACCGCTCGGACGTCCGTTTCCTAGCTTACAGGGCAATGACTTGTGGTCATCATTATCATAATGGGAAATGCACATAATCAAGCGCTTAGGAACATAGCCATTATTATTATATATTAGAAAAAACAATGATTTAGGTGTACGTGGATGATTTAGTAACAAGAGGTGTATAAGCTTATTTTTGAAGCTTGATTGATTAACGTTTAGAGGAAATTGAACTTTATAACATAAAAATAATTTGCAGCCTGTAAATGTAAGGCAATACATCCGTCCTTGAAAACATAAAAAAACTTCACCCTTATTTTTCCGAAAACGCGTCCCTATAATGTCATCTATGTATTTCCAAACTCAATTACAATTCCTTTTCAAGCAGATTTCCAACCGGAGATGTACCCTACCGTAGAGAAACAGTCGTTGTCTCTAGCTCCTGACTTGATGCAGCATCGGCCTCCAAGATACGAGCATCCTCAGCCGGACTCCAGGGCTGAACATCATTATGATGTTCCGCATCTTACTAATAGGTAAGTTGTAGTTTTGGATTTCTTATGCGTTACAGTTATAACTTCTTTGTGACGAACATTACCTCGTTTGAATATCCAGTCCGAACTGAAAACACCTAAGTTTTAATTGAATGCGGAATTTCCAAAATCATCTTTGTATCTCTCGCGAGATAAGAAAGACACAACACGTGTCTTTCTTTTATGCCTATAAAGAAGATAGAAACAATTGACTATTGTATTTTGATAACTGTTGTTATATATTTCGTGTTACCGTAAATTCACCTTTCTTCACAGTAGTAACGAATGATCCTTTATGCCCTAATGTCATTGACATTGACGTACGTGCTTTATCAAAGTTCCACGTGTCTGAATCCTGAAAGCTTCAAGACAATAGACTTCGATTGCATGCGCATCACTCCAACTTTTACCAGCCTTTATTTCTTCTTCATAATATACCTATAAGATCTTGTCTGAAATCTTGGACTGACTGTGACTGTGAAACTGTGATCTTGTTTAAAATGATGAAACATGTTCTTTTAAATCTTGCAAGAAATAATTTATGTTATTATATAAGTATTATAAATGATTCCTTGTGCAAATAAAGGTGTGGCAACTAATAAAAAACAATTAGCCGAACACACATTAAATTAATGAATGCGAAAACGCTAATGATGAAGATCAAATAAATATTTTTTTTTGCGCTATTAGACCAAAGATTTAAAATCCTTAATTATTCAAAAGGATATAATCTCAAAAGACATAATTTAAGTCTGCAAGTGATTTAACCTTAAACAAATAAGATACATGTCTCTATAATAAATGGTTAAGATCTTTGAGAAAGATTAATTGAGCAAAAAATTAATAGATACATGGTTTATGAATGAAGTCTATAATGGTTCTAACGTTAATGTTTTTGGTGGATTATCTGTCACCATGCTGATTAATTTTGTTGTTATTATTATCTTAAATAAAACAACTTTTATATTGAAATAGACTCTATTCCATTATTTATCATTTTCCTAATCTTCCCTTTGTTCATAAACAAGTTTCCTCTTCAAAATAATGTTGGAAAATGCAATTCTGCTGTAGTCTTTGTATTGAACAGGCAATTTGTTCACAGTTACGCGTCACCAGTAGACCATCAGATCACTCCTTGCGCCTCCAGCAAAGGCCAAAGCGATGACTACGACAGCAAACCCTACAGCGAATCCGAACATTCGGCCTCCAGTTGTTTCACCAGCTGTAAGTTCTTATATTATTCATTCATTAGTACGATTGGTATTCATCATAGGTGCTTTCAAAAATATGGCTCCATTGATAGTCATTTGTCACGTGCTTACCACGTGGTTGAAATTCTTAATGTTGGCCTTTAATTCTTCATTTAAGTACGATCATCTATTTCGTTACCTACATCAACTATTCGAATATTATTTTGTTCTTTAAGTGCTTTTTCCACTGCCACTTACTATAATTTCTCTTCTAGCGGGCTCAATGTATGATGCAGCGAATGAGTCTGTGACGCTCCAATTAGCGGAACTCGTGTCAAACTCGCCTACATCTCAGTCCCTCTCAGTTTCAAGTGCTGGAGCGAGATTGGCTTTGCCTGCCGCCGGTGTTGCCCTGTCAATACCTGAGGCAGCTCTGAGTAGGGGCAGGAGAGAACAGATATATGTCGCCGTGGTCAAAGACGATCGGTATCGACCCAGATTGGGAAAAGGTTTGCAATCTTTTAATTTTCTAATTGAAATTAATTTACAAAATAACCTTAGCAAAGTTAAATAGCGGTCACCTTTTATTATTTGCAACATGAACTCTGTTGATGTAATACATAATTTAATTTTCGATAAATAATTTTGCCGATCCACTCTTGTATTTATTATGCCCTAAAACATCAAACTGCTATGAATATTTATGAGTCCAAAATGAATAACTTTACTGGAGCACAAGTCTAATAAAAATAAATTGATTTTGCGATACGATAGAGAACAATTTCCAAAGGTAATTTTAAACGATGTGTAATTATGTTATGGTATCAGCGAGCTATAATTTCTGCTTGAAAAAAAACTGATGCCTTGGGCAGGCCTGGTTGTAACGTATGTACCTGCATGAATACGAAGTACTCACAGCAAATTCCGCCCCGCAGGTATCACGCAGCTGAGCCCAGTAGTTAAGTGCGGCCCGCCGCGTCTTCAATTAAACAAGTCAGTCATCCTACAAATCCCTCACTGCGCCAGCCTGAAGCACGGCTTCTGGAATCTCTCGCTATACGCCATCGATCACAACAGTGCTAAAACCGACAACACTCAACCGCAATGGAAGAAAATCGTCGGTCTCGGTCAGGAAACGATCAATACTCCCGTGTTCACTCAACTCGACAATGATAAAATATTCCTAGTGACCGATATGCTGTCTACCTTTGTATTAGTTGGTGAAAGTTTCAATGGAAAGGCGGTAAAGGCGCTTCAGCTCGCAATATATGCGCCAGCAGTGCTCAGCGAAACTAGCGCAGATTACAGTATAAGACTTTACGTATTCGAAGATACGCTTTGTGCGGCCTACTACTGTCAAGAACAAGAGAAGAAACTTGGCGGTGTCCTACTCGAGCGACCCAAAACTTTACTGTTCCAGGACGGAGGTTCAAATCTTTGTTTGAATTTAGAACACGTCAGCCCCGGCTGGAAAGCTAAACCGGGTATTGGTTACCAAGAAATTCCTTTCCAACACGTTTGGGGCTCAAATTACAACGCTTTACATTGCAGCTTTGTATTAGAGAGAACCCATGATTGCGACAATATCGATTTCAGTGTGTCTGCCTGTCAGAGAACCAATCCGTCATACAAGCAGACATTCCGAATATCCCTCGAGGACGTGCGGAGCCGATCGCCGCGGGGACGTTCACCCCGCGCCGAGTCGCAGCGCAGTTTTAACATAACTGAAAACCTTTTAGAGGCTCGTATGTGCCGCAGCGAAGACGGGAGCGATGGCAGCGTTAAAAGGAACGTAACAGTTAGCGAGGCGGGCGTCAACGAGTGCGCGGGTGAGGGGCCGTTTAAATTAAGTGCTCGAATAAAAAGGCAGTTGTGCGCTATATTGGACCCGCCGAACGCGCGCGGGAACGACTGGCGCGCGCTGGCGGCTCGGCTGGGCGTGGACCGGTACACCACGTGGTTCGCCACAAAGAGCTCGCCAACAGAGGCTATCTTAGAGCTGTGGGAGTGCCGGGAGCGCGGCGCGGGCGCCACGGCCGCGCTTGCCGCCGCGCTGCGTCAGATGGACCGCCACGACGCCGCGGACCTACTGCACGGCAGACCCTCCTGGTTATGAATTCCTCACTCACCCCAAACATACCCTAATTAATGACTTCAACTCAACGGTACGTTTCCGTGTGTATTCTAATGAGACAATTGTGAATGATGATAAATGTGAAACTATAGGCCTATGCGAACGAATGTATATGGACGATTGTTGGTAAACTAATGAGTAGTTTAAATGTTATGTTAGAAAAAAGTATAGTTTCGTAGGCCGACGGCCTAAGTTTGTAAAATCTTCGTAGTATATTTTGTATAGAATATTCTATGCTGTAGATAAGCGATCGATGAATAAATTATATTATATTAGCAATAATAGTGCCTACAATGTCTTTTAAAGAAACATTGCCGACTTGAGACAGTCGGCGTCAGTTGGTTATTTTGTTATTTTTTGTATAGTGTTTGAGTGTTTTATTAACTGAGAAATTCGCTTATTTTTCTATTTTATTTGCTCGCAATAATTTGAACTTGCTTATTATAGATTCGAACTTTGTGCCAAATATGTACTGCCACAGCAAAATTTTGGCAATAATCTAAAAGAAAATGTTATACGTGTCTAACTCTGAGCTTATCTAGCTACTGTTTAAAGTTACAATATAAGTATTTTTATTTGATGTTAGATGAATTTTCAATATTTATAATCACGTTAGGAAAGAACCACTAAATTGACTTGTCACAAAGATTCATTTTCACTCACATTAGAAGCATGAATAGTGGAAAATTCATCTAATACTCTCGTTTACTATAAAGACTTTACAACTGCATTTATATCTAAAACTAATTCAATGTAAACTTCGAATAAGTCAAACTTCTACGGTCTATTTATGCGCGATAATGTACATTTAGAATTCGCATTTAGAAAACAAAATGAACTTAATGAAAACTCAGCAAATATTACAATATCAAAAGAAATATTTACTGCCTAAACTCACTGCCCTTAGAAATTATCGCGTATGAAGAAGAACTGAAAATTCCGCTATCCAATAGAAAAGATCTTGCTATTTTCAACCTTTTAGATCGTCTGTACTGCTGAAATGGGGATGGAATAAACAAATATAAAATCATGAACTTTCGTAAAAAATTTCGGTAGCCATAATACAATCTTCACAGATAAATGGAACAACGTATGGAAAATACGTTACTGAGAAAAATCATAATCAATAATCATAATAGAAATTTCGGTATTGTCTAAAAAAGGTATTGGTTACTTTATCGGACAAATTAATCCGATACTCATCAAAAGATTGTGAAACTGGCCATCTTTATCATAGACAAGCGATCAACCTTTTTGCATTCCAATCTTACCAACCTTACCATTACTGAATCATTCTACTGTTTAACTAAAACCTTTCCCAATTTGGTCTGGACCACTCTCTTCTCTGTTATTAAGGCCATCAACAATATTTTTATTTTGAACACAACTTTCATTGATATGTAGAATCCACGATGACAACTTAATAACTTCGATAGCGAGGCAACGCCCGAGGGGTATTTTGGTCCATACAATTTTAATTGTCATGAATATACAACTGGTTTTCGTGTTACGATTGAGTTATATGAAATTGATTATAAAAATAGTATTGGGAACTGAATTGTGAGAGTAATAAAATATTAGGTTTATGTAGCAAGGCCAAATGATTGGAGAAAATGAAGTCAAAATATTGATTCGGAGTAAAAATACTTTTTTGAAGTACAGTTGAAAGAATGAGCAATATAAGCATTTTGAACAGGCAGAAATAAACGGTTAACTTCTCAAAAACAGTTATAGTTGTAATAATACTTTTATCAGGGCTTTTTGATAATTTTGAACCTTTGAAAATAATCTATGTACCCCTATTTCAGCAGTACAACGAAGCACTTGATCGTCTCTTTGTATATAATGTGATAGATTGTAAATATCATGTATCGCAGTTACAGAAGTAGTTGGAACATAACTATTGCTATGTAAATGGTGTCATCACCACCAGTAGACTATATATATTTTTGTTAACGTGATGAATATTAAAATAAATGGATCTGTGATACTTAAATAATATGAAATAAATTATGTTTAACTGTGCATAGTTTGTTGTTTTATTCTTTCAGTTAATTTTAATTACATATCATCATCCTCCTCCGAGCCTTTTGCCCAACTATGGGAATTGGGGCCGGCTTCCAGTCTAACCGGATGTAGCTGGGTACCAGTGCTTTACAAGGAGCGACTGCCCTATTTGACCCCCTCAGTACCCGGTTACCCGGGCAAACCAATATCCCTTGGTTAGATTGGTGTCAGACTTACTGGCTTCTGACTACCCGTAACGACTGCCAAGGATGTTCAATGACAGCAGACAATTGTAATTACACATATGACACTCGAAAGATGAGGAATCATTCTAGCACGTATAAAAAAATCACCAAGAAAGGACATACGAGGAAGCGCTAAGATCTTATACCAGTCAAGCAAAAAGTTGCTACAACAAATCAACAAAATGTAGGGTACCTGTTTATAACTATAATTTCAAGACTACCCACACCTAAGTCTGCCCGTGACCATGGAAGCTGTAAAGGCTTGAAACGTCGGGATTCAATAATATTGATATAACCGGGATAAAAACCGTAAAAGTAGTTTTATTTAAATGTCTAATATTCGCGTAAGTGTCAGAAATCAACACAGACAGAACTTGTTCTATAATTTCACTCTTGACTGTATAGTGTATAGAATATTAGATTCATGTCAAATACAGTGAAGACAATCACCAAATGTGAGACTCTTTTTAACCGACTTCAAAAAAAGGAGGAGGTTCTCAATTCGTCGGCATCTTTTTTTTCACGCTTAAAAATAGTGGAACACTATTTAAAACAAATAATGACATTGACATTTCAAAAGTGAGATAAAAATCAGTCTCAACAATTGTCAAGCATCGGAATATATCTTAAAGGAAACACAAGGATTGCATAGCAGTGTGGTGTGGTGTATAAAGCTTCGGTGAGTACCTAATAAGTAGTCATATTTTCATATTTCTCTCAAATATTCGTAGGTACAATAAATTATTATAGGAACACAAAAGTTTTAACACCTTAGTTTTACAAATTCTACCTCTATAAACTCTACTATATTATTAACCGACTTATAAATTAAGCACCTGGTATCACTAACCAACTTAAAAAGAATCTCACATCATCACTACATAGTAGAGGTATAAAACAAAGTCGGTTCTTCTGTCCCTATGTCCCTTTGTACGCTTAAATCTTCAAAACTACGCAACCGATATTCATGCGGTTTTTTTAATAGATAAAGTGATTAAAGAGGAAGGTTTATATGTATAATAACATACATTAAATAGTGCCGAAATACTGTTAACTCGTGCGAAGCCGGAGCGGGTCGCTAGTGTACCAATAAATTATTCATTAAATCTGCAAATAGTTCTCATTGATCCAGAAGAAGTTTTTATGTTCACTACTTAATTCATAATAAAAACCTGATAACAAAAAGCCAATCTAAGCTTACATCAACTACAAATTATTACGCAACAGATATTATCAGTCTTGTAAGTAATTAATCACTTTAATAATATACGAATATGTAATTTATTATTTTGTATCCGTTCTGATAAAACAACCTATCATTATGTCATTTTAGCCGCTTAGAACTATTTGTAACAATCATCGACTTCTGTGATACTATAGCTCGTAGATATATTTGGATAATTCTAAGATCAAGACGATCTCCTTGCTCTAGTAAACTATAAAAACTTGTTATAGGTTATATCCAAAATAAGTGATTTCTGTTTAGAAAGTTTTCAAGTAACTGAAATTACTGTAAACTTTGGAAAGCGTGCCTATTGAACTTAAATAACTTAAGATCGTTCACGTGATAACGAAGTATGAATATGATTTTAGTTACAATTCTATTCATTCAATACTTCTTCAAGAAATCATATCAATTCAAATTAGTTGAACATTTCTACTTTGAAAACATATGTAACAGATCTGGCATTCCCACTCAACATATTACTCATAGACATGCTGCATACATACATGTACATTACTTAATTACAACCAATGCATAAACGTTTAACTAATCAATTTCCCCACCACAATCCTTCCACGGTTATTCTGCTAACAACACAACGCATTCCTATCTTGTGAACCTCTGAACAAAGATCAAACAAAATATGTCCAAATCGAATTGACGCCTCAAATGCTTAACAAAAAACAAAACATAACTAAACTGAAGAATTTTAGCTATTTACTTTGCCTTGAACGAGAGTGACAAGCGAAGAAATTTTGAAAATAGCTTAGGAAATTACAATGTATGGACTGAATATGATTGTGAACGCGGCAGATGACAAAGCAGAGTAACCCCTTTTTGTGTCATTTTTGGAAATGAAATAGTAGCTTGAAACTTGTGACTAAAATAATTTTCGAGTCGTGACATCTTCGTCCTAATCAATTACTACTTATCTTTAGAAAGCAATGGTTTCTTGTCATATAATTCTTGAATTAGCTTAATTTAAATCAAGACAGCTTGCATTCGATGTTAGGGAACTGAATTTATCCTATTGCAATTTCCTCTCAAAAACGTTTTCTTTTCCTAAAAATTAAATACAAAGGTTATGCCACTTGCTCTCCCGACTCAACACAAAACATGGGGTCTATTGTTGCGTATACGCATGTCGGCAGGTGCGCGCTTGCGTGGTGACTGGTGACGGGTTAGCGTCAAACGTCACGCGTCACGGTAGCGTGACCAATGGGTGACGGTGTCAGTTGCAGCGGATGAAAAAAGTTAAACCAAATGTACGTACTATATTATGAAGTAGTAAAATCTCTTGTACGCAATTAAATTTTCTTCCAAACCCCAGAAAAACTCGAAATCAGTTGTTCAAACTTGGTTGCAAAACAGCATTTTTTGAACGTCTTTATAAAAGACAGCTCTCAAAACGCTCGCCGCACCACCAAGATGCAATGTGGCGATTCCGTAAGTAAATGTGGACTTACACAACAAAGTCTTGAAACTGAAGTAAATCATCCCCTGTAAAGTATAATACATTTGAGTTCGTTTTGCATTACACCGTGAAATAACAAAACAACATTGTTCTTATTTCAAATGTAATGCAAATACGTTAAGGCGATTATCACACTGCCCCGCATGATGCAGCGTAGTGCGTGGATGCGTTTTTTTCCGTTGTATGGAAATATCTCCGTTTGTATGGAAAACACGCATAGTCCAACACACTGAAAATGCATCCACGCGCGTTCATGCGGATCACGCACGTACATGCGGAGAAACACGCACCCCCGCGCGTAGGTGCGGGGCGAGACGCAAGGTATGGCACACTGAATCCCGCAGTGACGCGTGTGATTTTGAATGGGCGTGACGTGTATGTTTGAAAATGGAACTCGATGAGAGCCGCCGTGCGTGAATTAACAAAACGCACCTACGCGCGTGAGTGCGTGAAAAACCCGCACGATGATGCAGATCTGCACTCCCGCAGGAACGCGCGTAGGTGCGTCGACACGCAAGATGCAGCGTGATGCGGGGCAGTGTGAAGATCACCTAACAATCACGTCAAAAAGTAATAAATATTAATGAATGTAAGAAAGATGATATTTTGACTACTGTATGTCACTTGCTTGTCAAGATCGATTACAATGTTATGTTAATTTTTTGCACTAAAGTTGTTAGATGTTATGGCGTATTATTTTACAGCCACTCACTTGACTTATATCACAGTTCATTGACCCTTACATATTAAGTATTTAATTATTAAATCAATAGAAAGTATAATAACTACATAATATAATATTATACATATCGGGTGTGTCATACCACATGACAGGTACTTTAAAGTATTCTATAACGAATTCTAAATTTAAATTTTTCAATGACCCTGGCTAGCGATTAAAATAAAGGTTGCCATTCTTAGCAAATCCTTTAATTAAAAAAAGAACTCATATTAGACAAGGCAAAAAGAAACTTACTATAATAGTAATATGGTCCTTAGTCGATACGTTCACGTCAGCAGCGATAAGAAAAGAAATAGTTTTGTGTGTCACCGGGATCATTGCTGCCAACCTAACTCTTAAGATATCAAATTAGGAACTATTTAAGTTTTAAATGCTGTTTTCTACATATTAATAATAATTGTAAGTAATAAGTATTTTATTTTACACAGTTGAATAATGTGTAATTCTTACTTTTATTGTTATTTGATCTTTCTAGCCGTCATTTGGTTTTAAGGGTTTATAAGCTTTCAATTGATTAAGATATAATTTTTGCTAATTTCCGTGTTCGGGAACGTGTTTGAACTGTTTACGTTTAGTGCATGGCCGCGGGTTCTTTGATGTCACTGCGTTTGTGTTGCGCAAGAGATAGTTTTTGAATGAAAACGTGTATTTGCGACAGGATTATTCTTTTTTTACGACGGACTTACCTACGTGTTTAAGTGAACGGTACAGCGTGTATGCGAAAGTGAACGCCATTTTAGAGTTTTGTTTTTATTTGTAATTTGTTATTAGTGTAAATAAACAATGCCTCGAGTAAATTGCACATACCATTGCCGACATATTGTTGCGATGCGAAGTTGCCGCTCCTACAACACAGGTTAGTGAATTATACAATGTAGGTAATTATTGAAATGGTGTTCTAATTCTCACACATTTAATGTTCTATTTTGTTAGTTTTTATTTTCTTTGTGGTAATCGACATATATTAATCAGTATATGTATTAACGTATTTTATTTAATGTGATTAGGTATGACACACTTTGTATACCTAGTGCAAACTTTCGGAAAAAAATGGATCGAAAATGATCATGTATTTATTATTGGTGTAGACCACGGTATTTACTATAAGACTTTCTGTAACGTATAACAGCGTAGGTAGGTTCTTTATGGTACGCAGGACTTGTGATACGAGTAATAATAGCGAAGAACTTTTATGTCTTCATCTTCATAAAACTTAAAAAGGGGGAACTAAAACCAGCATGCATATGGCATGACAGGTTTCATTAATTTAATTCCTTTGTTGTTACTATTATTGACATCATTCAGTGTAAAACGGTCCCAATGTACCAGGACGGCAGATAAGATCAAGAGTTGTCAAGTCTTTACCAAATTATCGCTGCCACTGACACCGCGCACCACCATGCATTTTGGGAATGCATTTAAATACATTATAATGCCCTCTACTAGGGCCCCATAGTTAGGCAGGTGTAGTCATAAAATAAGTATTACTCCCATGCTACTGTCCGTTTTTTATCGAACCCCATCTAAAAGCAACATGTGTAAAAAACTGTTTTTTTTCGACACCCGTTCTAAAATTTAAATAGTTTTGATTTATGAAAAAGGTGTGCTAGGAATACGTTAATAAGTGGCCAAGAAAAAAAAAATAGTAATCGCTTTATGATTTCTGATAAAATTAAATTGGTTTCGGTTCGTTTAAGATTTGATTTCAATTATTTATTATGATCTTGTCTATTAGGAATTAACTACTAAAAATCTTACCTAACGGAAGCTGTTTCAAATAATTATACAACTATCAATTTCCTAGTAATTTATTCATTAAAATTCCGCAGCTTAAATGTTTGTCGCTTATTCTTAACGAGCTAAATCCTTCTTTAATTTCAAGACAGAAAACCCATAATCTGCAAAAGGTCTTTTCATTCAACTGTTACCGTTCAAAGGTACCTTACAAACTGATTGGACCATCTCATCTTTTCAAAGGGAACTATCAGCCCAAAGATATACTACGGCTTGATTACTTCAATGTACCTAATTTCAATCGTGAACCACAAGTTGGTACTAACCCTCGGTTAGTTGTGATGTGAGGCTTCTCCGAAGACGCCCTACGACTGAAAGGGACTGAAATGTCGACTAATCAATCGCAAAGGGCATCGTTGTAGACGGCGACAAAGGGCCCAGATGTAGGGTGGGTATGCGTCATTAATATTGAGGATAGGATTTGTTGAAAATGAATGTTTGATAAATTAATCTTGAAGTGTCACAAAATTTGTAAGAACTTAGACACTTTTTGTACAAATGAAATGTCTGGGTGTCACTGTCAATATAAGTATTTTGACAGACCACAAGTAAACAAATTGCCTGCTACTGCTGATTGATTAAGAATTCCATTAAGCTTTTATAATAATGAGCTAGAATTTTGGTATCGACAAATATATATTTCCCGCGAAAAATGTGTAAGAAACATATTCCAAAGCACATGCACCTCTTTAAGTCACAATGTAACATAAACCTCCACACCATCAAATCCAAAAGGCATACGCAAAATGTCCCACCAAAGGGCTGTGACACTGTCACCCTACATCACAGGGCGTCAATTCATCAACGGTTGTAAGGTCACAAGCAGAAGGGTAACTCAAACTATTACCTTTCATACTAAGGGCTCTTTTTGTACGATAAATTAATTTCTGCCCTGAATGTCGCGTGTTGATGCTAAGTAGGAAATTAATCTTTTAAGGTGTATGTGTGTGTGTGTGTAAAGGTAGCGTAGATAATAAATTGTTTGCACCTTCTTCTTTTGGTGTCAAAGGTCTTAGTGTAAAGCGAATATTTTGGCAGGCAATGAAAAATGATATGGTAATTTTGTAGGTGTCTATTTTATTTTATTGTAGGTAACCAATTTTTATGATGTCTTAAATATCAATAGTTTGATTAGTCAGTTGTTGAGGGCTGAACTGGGTTGAGGAGGTCAGATAGGCAGTCGGTCCTTGTAAAACACTGGTACTCTGCTGCATTTGTTAAGACTGGAAGCCGACCTCGGAAAGGCTATGATGATGACCGTACAGTTCATTTTCGTGCTCATACAGACAGATTCCATCAATACGTAGTGTCGTTCTTCGACTAGATCTTCAACAAGTCCACATAGCACAATTGGACGAAACAATAGGACTGACCAACAACAGCTTTTAAGCATTTACAAGTCAATGTGAGACAAACCCGGGCAAACGTTCTGAGGTAGTGTCAAACTGGTAAAGGAGACGATTTTATCAAATTCGGCATATAAAGTTGGGAAAGGCTTGGCAGATGAAGACAAGGTTATAATCCGTGTATCTGCAATGAACTTGAAATCACATCATCCTCGGCTTAGTCAAAATTTTGTGGACTGTCTCTTCAAGTCTGTTCATCCTTAAGACCCCAAACAAATCAGTATCTTTAACTCATACCATACCATTATTTCCATCAATACTTAGTATTGATCTTCGACTAGATCTTCAACAAGTCCACATAGCACAATTGGACGAAACAATAGGACTGACCAACAACAGCTTTTAAGCATTTACAAGTCAATGTGAGACAAACCCGGGCAAACTCTGAGGTAGGGTCAAACTGGTAAAGGGAACGATTTTATCAAATGTCGCTTTCGGCCCGGTGGTCGGTCGTGACTTACCTTACATGATGGGATGTGGGATAGAATGAAAGAGGTAGCGAGAGCGATTTTTGGGTGCTGAGTCATGCTTTCTTTATTTGGTTTTAGCCTAGTTGTTTTTTTTTTTATTACAAAGCTTTGCAGAACATGTTAATTTTTCTGTATTTTTTGAATATCTGTTTAATTAGAAGATATTGATGAGTTATTGTGAAATTGGTTATGAAGAAAGTAAAAACATTTTACTTTCTTTGTAATTTGTATATTATCTATTTATATTGTCATTCCTAAAGCTTTTTAAATTGTATTATCTATACTTATATTATAAAGCTGAAGAGTTTGTTTGTTTGTTTGTTTGAACGCGCTAATCTCAGGAACTACTGGTCCGATTTGAAAATTTCTTTCAGTGTTAGATAGCCCATTTATCGAGGAAGGCTATAGGTTACTTTTTATTCCGGTACGGGAAGTAGTTCCCACGGGATGCGGGTGAAACCGCTGGCAGAAGCTAGTCTCTATTATATAAAAGAAAGTCGTGTTAGTTACTCCACTTATAACTCAAGAACGGCTGTACCGATTTAGCTGAAAATTGGCAGGGAGGTAGTTTAGAGCCAGGAGAAGGACATAGGATAGTTTTTGTCACCATCCGACTACGGGAAACAGTCATCTCGGGACGCGGGTGAAACCGCGGGCGGAAGCTAGTTATTAAATAGTATGTCTACAAATATTGTTTTGTTTTATCAGTAGGTACTGTAGGACTGGGAGATCACTCGCTTGCTCAAATGAAAAACTTGATTCAAGATCACGACGTTTATTGTACGAGCTCGGGAGGTGAAGTGACATACTTCAGTATAAAAATCCTAATCTATTCTTTTTCATAGAACGAATTTAAAATTATTGTCCGGGCAGTACCAAAATATAATAAACTAGCCGTTTTCCCGCAGTTTCACCCGCGTCCCGTGGGATTGCCCGCACTGGGATAAAATATAGCCTATGTTACTCGCAGATAATATAGCTTTCTAATGGTGAAAGAATATTTAAAATCGGTCCAGTAGTTTTTGAGTTTATCCATTACAACCAAACAAACAAACAAACAAAGTTTTCCTCTTTATAATATTAGTATAGATAAAACCTTACAATGAAAAAGTTTCTAACTAAATACACTATAGTACCTACTCCAACTCGTTTAAAAATAAAATTTCAATAGCAGATAGATACACAATCATCTATGGATCGATTGATTCTGAGTTGTTTATGGAAAATATTAGGTACTAAATTATTAACATTCTCATTTCATTTGCCCCACAACCTCGTAATCTCATAATATATAATTTACTTACTATATACTATACATAATATATAATTTAATTCCGCACACCGCCCATATCCTTTAAATTCTTGCCTTTAATTTGGACCATATCCAAAAATAGCTCGGACAAAGGAGTGGGCCAAGTAAGAATGATGCGAATGCACTTACGATTGTTCACTTTAAGAATAGAGTATTTGCTTTTAAATTTAATGAGCCCCGATATAAGGCTGTGATTGGAAACCCATTTACTGACTGTAAATTCAGCCCGAAGAAAGATTGAGTACCTACAGAGTACAAACTTTTAGTTGCCCGATTGTTGGCTTTTGCTCGTAAATTAGTATGAAGGAGAATGCATGTACGCAAATTATAGAGGTACCGGTGTCAGACCGACTCAAAACTTTGATTGGAATCAAAATTTTTTGAAAAAAGAAATTGCCAACCATTGGGTCAACTGTCGGCCGACTGTTTAATCTGCAGTGTACGGGTATTGAAATGGTCAAATGGACGGATAATGGTACTTTTAGGGTTATGTGAGCAATTAATTGTCTGTAGATATGTTTGACTGTTTGTCACGTGCTTTTGGTAGACTTATTGAGTGAATTGATAGTCCAGTTCATAGTCGAAGTAATAAAATTGTTAGTGTTGATACATCATTCAGTTGTTATCAGAGCATAGATGTTATTTATTGGTTGTATTTTAAAGGAGATAACAAATTGTAATAGACAAACAGAATGAAAACATATGTAATTACCATTGTTTAATGATTCATTCAACTTGTAGAATAAGTTTATCAATGAAACTATTTTCGTTTATATATGACTTGTGTTACATCACCTTTATCAAACTTAGTTATAAACCACTACACAATTGTATCTACAAATAAACTTCTAGTAGATATCGAAACTCTTTTTTTAATGGGAAATCATAAAATAGTTGCCGGCTGTAGTTGCAGTGGTAGGAAGTGCAAGACTTTTAAACTGACTAAACAACAGGTATAGTCTTTCCACACAGCATCAGCAGTTTTTTGCTTTTAGCTACGGCCTTAAGTTCCACACAGTATCGGCAAAAAAAGTCTTCCTTGGTAATGAGAGGACTTCTAATCTGTTCATCAAAACCAAAAGCTAGTTTTTAATTTCTCAGGACGCGGACGTCAAAACCAAATAAAACACGTAATCCTTTCCCTGTAAATCAAAAAGTGGTAACTAGCGACAATCGAATAAAATCCCGATTATTCCCGACCATGGAGAACAAAATGGGAAGCGGAGATGTCACAACGCAAAATTTCCTTAGAAAGTAACGCTCCAAAATGCGAGTGGTCGGGATACGTGGAACTTCACTAACTAAAATCAGCAGTCAATCAATTTTTTTTTTAATTTAACAAAGAACTCGAACGTCAGGTTAGTTCTAGTACCATCTATGCGATTCTGTAACAAACGCATCATCGATGCTAACAACGACGAGTTCACAGATGTCGCATCGTAGACATCGTTTTTAAAAACAACGTTGCTGAAAATAGTATTCGCTTAGCTCAAAAGCTCGTCGACGATCTGCCGAACAACGATGACGGGTAGGATGTTTACAGTGTTGCCAAATTTCTTTTAAGGCAATTTAAAGTATAATCGAGAAAATCTCGACTAACGTTTTTTGGCGTTATTTTGACATTTTAAATCAATGTAAATGCATAATATGTATGTATAAAACACATTCTATTCGTTATGCAACGAATATTTAATTAATTATATCATTTTCGATATAGAAAATAATGATTCAGATCTTTGACATTTGTTATAATATAGGTTATGTTGTATAATCTATAGTCTGTGTCATTTCAAAACTTTTCAAAACCAAAACAAACATTTTGCTCATAACTGGATTATATCTTTATTTATCTAAATACGAGATTTCAAAGCTCCAAATGGCTTTAAGCGGTCAAGTGGACTTTAAAAAAAGTTGTACCCCTAACCAACGGCATTCTGCTTGTCCTGTGTTTTGGTTTGGTTCCAAAACTATCGAAAGTAAGTACACAGTACGGAACATTTATATTTTAATATACAATACAGTCTTTGTGAACTACGTCTATTAACTAAAATCTTTTAGTGTCTCGCAACGCACTGCCTTCGTTGAGTCAGCTGGAAGAGCTAGTAAGCTTTTTGGAAAGCGAACCATGTTTGATTATGATGGGCCATGCTCGTACTGCGAATGCGAGCAGTCGTCAGGCATGATCCGAAAACAACAGGCCTAAACAGTGACTTAGTGGGTGTATGAAAATATTGGAGCAGTGGTGTAAGGTTAGTAATCAATAATCATTTATGAACCTATATAGTGTGTGTTTACTGTTGCATTGAATCATGGTAAGAATAGTAGGTAAGGTACTCTTTTACATTGTGTTTTGTATGTACTAGGTACCTACTAAATTAGTATTGACAGCAGGCATATACAATGAGTTTACTCTATCCTTCAAATTCAATCAAATCATAAAGGCATTTTAAAATTGCAACTGAAAGTTAAACCACACCAAGCAAATAGTTTGTTCTATTTATTTTTATACTACACCATATAATTTTTGCTTGTGTTGCAGTACTGGAAGGACAAAAAGGAGTAGTTCAGAGGAAGTCCAGTTCAATTGCAGCTGCGAGGCAACATGAAGAATTTGCCAGAACTCTGTGTAATCAAGTTACAAAATACATTCCGTTATGCGAGGAGAATGTTTTAGAATCTGAATTTAGAAATAAATCCATGTTCATTATAAAATACAAAATAATAAAAAGACATGTTGAATTAAAATATTGTTTTATTAATTAATGATTACAGAAAAGCTAAGTATTTTTATAAAAAATATTTTATTACCTGCACACTATTGTGTAATGTTAAAAATGTTTATATTACTATTTAACATACACAGGTAAAATACCATAATGTATTTTTGGAAGGTGTCTACATAGTATTGTTTATTAAATACTTCTAGCATGACGTCCACTGACCAAGTCAGAGTCCGGCTTCCTTGTTAACCGGGTCACAGTTGCTTCTTACCTCGTACTTATCAATAATATCTGAATGGTTGATGGCATCTACTGTATATTGTTGAGTCCTTGAGCAGATGCTTGTGAGACATTGTTCTTGCAGTGTCACATAGCATTATTTGGTACTTAAATCCCACTAACAAAAATTTTTACAGTACCTACCTACAAAAGGTGGATAGACAGTAAGTTTTAGGCACCTATCTACTGTACTGTATGATGATTTATATTATATTGATTAAGAGTAATAATATATATTGGTGCGGTTGCTAATTCCTCCTTAACAATCGTTAATCGCCTTTGTTAGGAAAGGGGAAATCTTCTTTCAACTGTCTAATCTGTTCTTCAGTCAACCTTAATATAGTTTCTATCAGTAGTTAGCAAATCCATAATACGTATCACGGAGGCCTGACTTCTTATTTATTTAATTATCTTGATGTTTAGTTTCTACCAACAACAAAAATCATACAGGAAAGACGAACTGCCATCTAAAACATTAAAAATAGGCGTAAACGTTTCAGGAATTAAAGTACGATAAACAAAACATCATAAAAACATATTTTCACATTGCAATTTATTAAATAACTTGTTTTACTTACATTTTAATCGCCTTCATCCAAAAAAACATCCACAATTTACAAGCTTTTCGGTTTGACAGATAAAATCGAGGGCGAAGGCGAGGTTGTCGTTACAGGCGAGGATGTTTCGTGTTGCTGAATACCGTTTTTCATACATTTGGCACCAAATGTTAGTTCTATGTCACGCCGTCAACATCGTTGAGGCGCTACCATCGCGCAATTTTAACTAATGAATGCCGCCGAATTTTCATCTGATGTAACAACGATGATTTCTTGGTTGTAAAGATGTTTTGCCTTAGTGAATCACACCCCAGATCACGCCTACTGTACGTTGCTGTGACCTAGAAGAAGCTATCTGACTTACCTTCCTCATGGCAACTCTACTATCCTTCCTTCCTCCGTGTACCCGTTCGTGTTTATTTGACGATAAACGGCCCACCCACGGCACGAGTCAGTTGTTTTTGTCCATCCCCACCATATTGGGTAGTGTCCTACCACCTTATCGTGTAATTAATCAAGTAACTGCCATCCAATCGGATTGTGACCACCTACGAATAGATACAGTGTCCAGATATTGTGGGAGATGTGAATGGTTTCAGTAGACTAATGCGCTTTGATATTTTAGGGAAGTTAAAAGAAGACAATGCTGAGCCATGCTTTGTAGATTGAAATGTTTTTCTGATTTTAATTTTTGCCTATTTTTTTTAGTCTATTGTTTTAGATTATTGATGATGGCTCCAAAACTACTGCACCGATTTGAAAAATTCTTCCTATAACCGTTACCTTAGGAAGCTACACTCAACCCAAGTAACATAAGGATTTTTTTTATCCCGGATGCAGCTGAAACTGCGGGAAAACCGCTTATTCTATACTAGCTTCTGCCAGCGGTTTCACCCGCATCCCGTGGGAACTACTTCCCGTATCGGGATAAAAAGTAGCCTATAGCCTTCCTCGATAAATGGGCTATCTAACACTGAAAGAAATTTTCAAATCGGACCAGTAGTTCCTGAGATTAGCGCGTTCAAACAAACAAACAAACAAACAAACAAACTCTTCAGCTTTATAGATATAGATATACCGCAAAGTCCGCATTAACACTGTTTGAAAAAATATTTATGCAAATTTATAAAAATAGTATCTAACAAAAATACCATTCAGTTCTAACGTCCCTCTTCAATACCACTAATTCACAATACCCAACCACAGAACCAAAATTAAACTTCTATTTTAAACCAGGTACCAGGATAGCATAGCCGAAAGGCAGACTTTAATAACGGCAGAAGACTAAACGTGCGAATACATCGATTAGTTCGAGACGCGCCGACTTCCAATTAGTCTCCGATACGTCATCGCAGTTACCTCGTTTTACCTTTGACTGGTGGAACCTTTGACCAGTACTGGTGGCTCAGACTTGGTGTGAAAAGGTTGTATGTGTGTATGCATTTTAGTGTAGGTGGGACTTTTGTTTAGTGGATGCACGGAGTGGAAGGTGCGCGGTTGGCTTTTGTTTTTTAGAACAAGTTCTATGTCAAAATGATAATGGAATTAATGAACAGAAAGTACACGTCTATTTTTAACGTCACAAATTAAAGCCGAAGAAACAGTCACAAGACAACATAGACTCAAAAATTCTAATTAAAAAATATACTATTACATCCGTTTCTAGATTAATGCTACTCGACAGACAAATAAACTATTAAATAATCACAAAACTTGATCAACTAATCAGCCGACATTCCGACAGTCCATCTAATATTCCGTTGGGATTACTCGATTTTTTATTCGGATCCGATTTCATCGATTAATTCGTCGTCTGGCGCCGATGTCTGTCACCATGGACAATACGTCTTGCGACATTCGAGAAGCAGGCATTGTTCCCAGAAATAATTAAGCATGGGAGGAAAAGTGAAGAAATCAATATATGTAGGTAGTAAATGTCTGTAAAAAATTTGGTATTGGTTGACGAATTTTTATATTTTTTTTGATAACATATCATATTTGTACAAATTATTTCCCAGAGTGATTTCAGATAGACACTTCAGAGAAACCTTTAATTTTGCCGGAAAAATTTTTCTTGACATAAGAATAGCAAAAATCCCATGTACATTCAGCAACATGAAAAGAACTGATAAAGCTACTCAGTCTAAACTGACTCTCGTAACAATAAAATCTATCAACATATTCCCGAGTTAAGGGATTACAACAAAAAACCAATGAGAACATAACAATCCCTAATCCCCCACCCCCCCCTCCACAAAACTCAACGCTAATTTACGATCGATTCCAATAAACCTCGAAAGCTGTTCTAAAAAGTAAAAAAAAAAGAAAAAGGACCTTCCTAATAAGTCCGTCACAAATCAAGGGTCGAGACCCTCATCATAATAAAAGTGGAAATTACTTGATAAGGTAACTCGGGTCTTGAGAGCTGGTCATACTTATCTTGAGGCTTGTTGACGGACCTTGACGAAGAGTGGTGCCCAAGGAAAGAAGGATAAAAGGATATACAGTCGACTCTCGTTAATTCAAACCTGCGATAATTCGAACCTCTCTTTAATTCAAAGTTATCACGAGTTCCCTACAAAATCTCTTAATATTTCGAACTAAATCAATACATTTTTATGCTCTTGGTAATTCAAACAAAAAAATCATTGCTATATAACAAAATGACGCGTTATTTCGAATTCCTAGGCGTCCAACACTCGACAATTCAAAGTTGCAGAGAGAAAGAGGCGGAAAGATATATCAGATAAGTCAGGAGTCAGAGAGCAGTCTGAGAAGCAGCAATCTGCTTTGACGCAAATCTGTATGACAGAGTTGTTTCGAAAGATTAATTAATTCACATTATGAATACATGTAGTTATGTACCTACCTACACAAATGTGTCTTGAAAGTTTTGACATTGTTATAGAATATAACAATAATAAACATAACATTATTAAATAATAATTGATCAACACTTAATAATTCGAAGTTTTATTTATTTTCTCTCACAAATTTCGAACCATTTAATATTTCAAAAACTCGATAATTCGTAATATTTTAAGAATCCCTCCAGTTTCGAATTAACGAGAGTCGACTGTATTGTTGGGAGTAAAAATATGTAGGTACGGTACGCTGCACAGAGTGGTAACTGTCATGCACCTTAACTCAATAGTAATAAGTACGATTTTCCTATAAAAAAAAACTGTTACCACTGACCTGAAGTTGACTGTAGCTATTAGAATGCTTCTTTATAATTTCCAAAAAAACTGCCAGTTGGTCGGTCTAAGACCTGAGTTTGGATCAGTTTACGGATGATCAGTTTGAAAGTTTTTTTTTATGAAATCTTCTCAGGTTGTAAGAATATATGTATAGTGTTTTTATGCTAATGAAAAGAAATCATTTTGACTACGAGACTATTTCAAGACACGCAGGATAACTTATCCTTTCGTAAAGTAGGGATTATCGCTGCTCAGATACACAAGATAATCAAGATCTTATAGACTTTTACTTTTTATACAAAGATTGTCTCGATCTGGTAAAATACTCTCAAACAAAACTGGTTCCAGAGTAAATAGATTTGAGTCATTTGAACAGAGTTTTTATCAAAGGAGTAATCTTTGAACCAATCTCCGAAGTTATCTTTAAACTGAGATCTAATATCTGAATAAAGATCGCTTGAACTATATGCTAAGAGTTGTTAAAAAATAGTTAGTAGAGTTTCTGAAAAAAATAAGATAAATACAAAAGTAAGTTGTTGGTAGCTCTACGTTGTCAATATAAATTTATCAATGTTACGTTCTCGTTACGATTAATACCTATTCAACGTCTTTGAAGGTGCATTGTTTTGATACTCGTACTGTGTCATAATATAATATCTTGTGTGTATATTACACGTCTTCTGATTATTTGTAAAACATATTTATTTTAAACTTAATATTATACATTTACACACAACATTTTATTCACACCAGCACTGAGCACAGCTATTTCACAACAATTATTGACAAACAAAGAAGCATAAATAATAAACGTTGATAAACCGTTTAATCTTCGATCAATAAAAAAGCTCCGATATCAAGATTACGACAGATCTAAAATAAAAACAAAATGCAACTCAAAAAGTAATTAAAATGTCGACCAACGCATAGTAACGTCAGCAACAACTATACAGGATGTTGAAAATAAAAATTTTTGATACACTGCTTTCCAAATTTGCTTTGTAAAAGTTAAAGAAGTACCTAACTAATTCTAGATTTGGGTAACCCACAGGGATAATTTAAAAATAAATACTTAATTATTCAATAAGTTAGGCGCTTTGCCCACGGAGCAACTATTGGAGCAACTGGCAACTGGCAACTAGCTGTTTACATATATTTCAATTGAACCGCGCACACATAGCAACTCGAGTTTCGAGTTCCGGTAATCGTCAACAGTTTTCAGTTGCTGTAATCGATGACTAAGATAGTTCCTAATTGCCGCAACTAGCAACTGTTAAATATTATTCAGTCTTTGTTGGCGCCGTCGAAGGTGACGACGTAATAAAATGAGAGCAAGTGCTGCTTCTTCGATATCCACTGTCACACTGAACGCTGATCGCTGCGTAGATTTAGCAACTCGGCTATGAAAGTTGCTCACAGATTGCCATAAAATTGCGGCAATCGTAAACGTTATAGCAACTATCAACTTTTTACAAGAAACTTTTAAAATGTTGATAGTTTCCTCAACTTAAGTTGCTCCGTGGGCAAAGCGCCTTTGATACTTAGTACTTACGGAACTTCGAAAATTGAAACATTATAATTCACTTCATAGTAAGCACACTGTACATATGTAGTTACGGATAAATAAAAAAGTAATACATAATATAAATAATAAATGTTTATGACTATCACGACAATATATCAATGTTCGCTTTAATTGGCAATTTATGTACTGGATTAATATCATATCGGATCGAATGTAGTTACCGTATACAGAACAGAGTAAAGTATTTCGATGACGGTGACGATGGTAGGAAACACTGGTACTCAGCTACATCAGGTTAGACTGGACGCCGACCCCAACATAGCTGAGACAAAAGCTAGGCAGAAGTTGATGGTAGGCGAAAGAATACTTGTAGCTATTTCTTTACCCGACTGGTTACGCGGGAAACGCAATATGGTTCGTGAAGATGCGAAAATTTTTGAAAACTGGTGATTACAAATACGACGGGAAAATCGGCATACTGCGGGCGACACAGAACAAGAAAGTATGCCTTAAGGAAAGGAGCACAGTACCTGTTGTCTTCTACGGCGATTTCTTGTACGAGGAGCACTGCCACCAATAAAGTTCAACACAAATCACACCAATTTTCCACTCAATATCGATTTTTGTATCGGAGAGAGACGTGAGGTCTCGCGCGCGATGTCAGCCATTGATTTGTTTATTATGTTGCACACACGACTCAAGGGCGCTAGTGTCGCCTCTCGCTCCAACGAATGCGTTGAGGTATGTGCGGGAAAAGGAAGGGAATAGGATTGCAAACACCAGTGAAATTATCAATATAACAAATTATGAATATAAAAATTACCGCGCAACCACCGACGTTTCGGCCGATTTGTCCTGACCATGATCACGGCTGAACAGATGACAGCTAGTGGGTTACAGTACTTATATGTATTTCACAGAAACAACGGACTATCGCCGAAAAGGCACACATCAAACGAAGCCTAGTATACCCTTTCAAACATCTGAATTTTAATTGTATTACTAGGATAGATTTTTAAACAAAAAATATTAACATCAGAATTCAGAACATTCTCCATTTTGGGAAGTCGGTTAAAAAACCTTAAGCACACGCAAGACTGAACAATATTATTATTTTCGTCTTTCACTCCATAATAGAGTCGTGAAAATCGAATGGCAATAATAAGTCGAGTAAATGCGTTTAAAAATGAGCTATAAATATCATTTTATTGCGGTCCGCATCATGTTCTGAAACATATTTTACATGTTTTATTTATTTTGTGTTCAATAACAGTGGGAATAAAGTCGAAAATACAATGATGTTCAGATGGATTTATCACACTTTATTATTTTGTGTTTTTTATTATTTTTATTTTCCAATGTGATTCTGATTCCTATTGTTTTGTCTATAAAGTTCTTGGAGTTCAGTCTAGCATACTGTTACAGCCTTTTTACCGTCCCACTGCTGGGCTGCGGCCTCCTCTCATACGGAGAAGGATTGAGCTTTAATCACCACGCTTGCTCAATGCGGGTTGGTGATTTCATAGTCCAGGTTTCCTCAAGATGTTTTCCTTCACCTTTTTATCAGCCATTGGTGTCCAAGATATGCTTAGAAAGTACATACAAACTTAGAAAAGTTGCATTGGTACTTGCCTGAACTGGAATCGAACCCACACCCTCATACTCGAGAGGTTAGTTGGTTACCCACTAGGCCACCACGACTCCCTAGCATATTTAGAGTATATTTGACATGACTGCTATGTTGACAGTTTTGACATGTAGATAGGTATTATATTGTAAGCTACTTATTTTTATATTAATATAGACTTTTTCGAATTAAATACTGGATTTCATAACATCACTTCTTCAACTTTTACTTCTACCACAAATTACGTAATAGTTTATAGTCCTACGTTATAAAATCCAAGTCTATACCCACAAACCAGACACATACAGGCTGTAAACTATTAAAAAAATATAAAATAACCTTAATTTGTTCAAAAACAAGTTTTAAATATAACGTTATCTTAATATAGCAATAAATACTAATTAGTCGTTAAGGACAAACTATATTTTATTTTAAACGTTCATTTATTTCAAGTTTCAACTTTCTGTGCACATAAACCTGTGTGTTTAATGTGCACGTTTAATTATATCGAGTATACAGGGTGTATTTTTTAGTAATTAAATTGTTAATGAGATTGCAAAATGGTTTGTTTTGTATCGGTATTTTTAGTGGTTTGGTATTGTTCAATATATTATTATGTGTGTACGTCATACATAAGTGAATGGGTATACTACATTCAATGCTGAGAATATTTTACGCAATAATTGCCGCTTGTTGTGCGTCTGTCTTTCAGTATTTTTATGTCATATTGTTTTAGTATAAATAAATTATGTATACCGAAACAGAAAAATAAATCCGACTCTCAAAAACACTGAAAAGCAAAAAAAAACTATTCTTTGGTGCATCGGCCTATAATTCGGTGTCTAGCGGATGATGATGTGTTTATTTTGCCAAGTTTTTAACCTACAATTTTCGCAAGTTGCCGCAATTTGCTGAAATCAGCATTCTTTACAAGAGAGGCATTATACCCACATGTTACAATTTAATCAACCTCTAAAAAAATCAAAAATGCAAAAGAATTTAAAGAGTTTAAATAAAGGTACCGCGCCACCGTGGGCGTACATCGACACACTGATCATAAATACTTTTAATACAATTTAAATTCAACAAAATACTCGTAAAGTGTGTAAGGAACAAACACAGCCCGACGTAAAAAGACAGCTGAACTTAATATACTGATATTAAGATAACAGTTTTACAAGTACATAATACTTAAGTTAAAGAATATATAAATATTGAGTGGTTTTAAATGTTGTGTATCCCGTGGTTTCTCCCGCATCTTGGAGGACCTACTTTCCGCACTCGGGTAAAAAGTAGCGTATGTCCTTTCTTAGACTCTTGTCTATCTCTGCCAATCATTATGATTCGGTTCAGTAGTTTTGTCGTTAAAGCGCTACATAGATACAGAGATACTTTCGCATTTATAATATCAGCGAGGATTTTGAAAACTTTCCAAAAAATAATGATTTTCAATATTTTATTATAATCTAAGCCCTAAGCTATAAAAGCCGTAACCTAATTTATCCTGTAAACTAAACAAAGACCAGAACTCAACTTTTTCCGTTCACGAGCAAAGAAAATATTTTTATTTAATTATTAAAATGCTGACAGTCTTTGTAAAGGATTAAGCTGAGCTTTCTAGCTAACATTAATTAAAAATAAGCTAGTTATTTAGGTTTTGCTGAAAATCTGGAATGAAAGCTGTTTTATTATTGTTTTTTTTTGTTTATAATCATAATTAATAAATGCATTTTCTTTAAACGAATTAAAAAGTTGTTGAATAAAACAAAAAAAAAAACGTTGAAAATACTTATGGCATTAGCATTTTTAAGAGGTAATTCATATATTCTATTCGTACAAGTGTAATTTTCTGGAAGTAAAAATTTATATACGTATTTGTGACAACAATCTATAATTTTATTGGTGGGCCGCAATCTCAGATCTCAAAAATTAAAAAAAAAAAAAACAGTAAAAAAAGGGACACAACATACATACAACACTAAACTTAATTGTACGTTTAACAATGTGTATTTATTGCAGTCTTTACAGCACGGACAGTGTGTGCCGACCTTTTATTGCAAACAAAATTAAATGGTGCTTGTAACTGATAATGAGCTTCGTTCGATGAGAGGACGATCTCGGACTGTGCGATTGGTTGCGTTTAAGTGGGTTAGTGCCTTAAGAATTGTAGGTCACTGGTTGTATATACTCGTAGTACGTAGTTATCTTGACCAAGAAAAGATCAAAAAAATATTTACCAATATTGGAAAATGGAAGAAAAATAAGTATTGCGCCGATCCCAAATGACTCAAAAGTCGTGGTGGCCTAGTGGGTAAAGAACCAACCTCTCGAGTATGAGGGTGTGGGTTCGATTCCAGGTCAGGCAAGTACCAATGCAACTTTTCTAAGTTTGTATGTACTTTCTAGGTAAATCTTAGACACCAATGGCTGATAAAAAAAAAGGTGAAGGAAAACATCTTTAGGAAACCTGGACTATAAAGTCTGAAATCACCAACCCGCATTGAGCAAGCGTGGTGATTAACGCTTAATCCTTCTCCGTGTGAGAGGAGGCCTGTGCCCAGCAGTGGGACGATAAAAAGGCTGTAACAGTAACAGTAACAAATGACTCGGGTACAGGGCAGGAAGACCAAGAAGATGATTTTTTTGGAAAGGGTTTTTTATCCGTTTGTTACACACGTTGCACTAAAGTTTATATAAATTACCTATATATAAAATTATATAAAAAATAAAAATATTCTACGTTTAAACACAAAACTCAACGACATAATAATATTTTATTTCTGTATCGGTTTTAATACTCCACGAGTGTTCAGTAATTTTTGTGTTACGTATAAAAATTGGTTATGATTTTACACTTTGAGGCAGATATTGAAATATGACAGTACTAGCTGGTGCCCGCGACTTCGTCTGCGCAGGTTTAGTATTTCGAACAATATGTTTACAAATTGTAGCCTATGTGTTATTCTGATGTATAAGCTATATTATTGTAAAGTTTCATTAAAATCCATTCAGTAGTTTTTGCGTGAAAGAGTAACAAACATCCATACATCCATACATACAAACTTTCGCGTTTATAATATTAGTAGGATTTTATGCAGGTCTTTGAGCGAGTTGGTCACTTTTTTACCAAAAATGTTTCGAACAATTTTGCAGTAAGTACCTATTTGTAGGAAGCTTTGGATCTTTTATAGACAAGCCACCATTAGTTGTATTGTAGGTAATATACTGTAACAGAAACATCTTAGGTGCGTTGGTTTCTTTATAACAAAGTTCGCATCTGCAACGGCATTACGGGATCCAATGATGAATTTTGTTAAATCTGCACGTGTAAAAGCTAAAAATACAAATAGCCACTACCTTTTAACACTTATAAAAATATCACCAAAAATATCAGTCACTTTGAACCGAATATTTCACAAAAAGCCGCACCGAGGACCGCGCGTTAAAATTCCGGTTACCGCAAACGGTGGCATTATAATACAGTTAAATTTTATACTGATACGGATTTAATAAAGCATAATTCAATTTTCATAAAAGTATGGAGTGCGCACCCCGTAACGAAGTGGACATCGGGAATATTAATTAGTGTTTTAAACGAATTTTTCGATAGCAATTTATAGTTCGGCAGATCATTGATCCCGTTTTTATGGATTCAAATTGCTTGGAGTACTTTCTGATATCAGTCAGAGATCAGTTGTTTTATCCTTTCGTGACATTATGAGTTTTATTTTCCGCTTGCTTACAGGTCAAAATATACAAAATAAAAATATACGGTATGGGTGTCAAACTATTTTTTTGATACTGATGGGATGTCAATCAGACACTTCTACTTACGTTTACTTTACTTTAAAGAAAATTACTTCAACAGTATATGCCCTTTTTGTCCAATCTGAATTCTGTATCTACTAAATATGTTCTCAGAAAGGATTCCGATAACGTGATGTCAGTAGACTATACAACGTTATTTTTAGTATATGCGAAACCTGAATATAATTTGTTCAGAATCAGTAACTGAATCGATTCCAATAGTTTTTACACCAAGTTATATTTTTTTCAAAAACTATTTAAAAAAGTTTAAAGTTGGACATCGCCGCCATTAAGTACAACACAGGTCATGGCAGGTCATATCGAGTATTAGGAAACAGTAAACAACTAGTAGCAAGTGCAAAAAAACCCCTCAGTCCCCTTGAAGACCCGGTGACCTTGAATTTTTGCTGACTTTACAAGCTTATAACTTTGTGTTTTTTTATGATACAGTCGTGAAATTTTGTAAATAGATTCTTTACACAAAAATAAGGTTGTATACCGTCAAAGGCTACGTTAAAGTATCAGATATTGTCAGTAACTTTTATTACCCCCATCTTAACTGGACTTGTAAAGGCCAGCTGGAACTATCGTCGACTGTATCAAAAAATAATAAAGATAAACATTACGAATTCCGTTTTACCACTTACGGACATCAACAGGCGCAATGCATGAAACGGAATGGAATTGATAACGTAGTGGACAACGTATGAAGGCTTATCGAGACTCGTTTAATTTTAAGTGCTTCCACTTGCAACTTATGTAGTGTAAATTTGGACTTTTTGAGAGTGTCAAATGGATGTCAAATTGATTTTTTGAAGGAAAATCTGAGCGGATAATCCGCTGGTGTGAAACCGCTGTCACACTTAATTCCTCGTACAATTTTGATCTATGTAGGTACAGTTGTTCTAAGGTCTTCTACTAAAACAGCTGCAAAACTTGATTAAATCAAATCTTTTCTACGCAAACATAGTTCAAGAGGAATGGAATATCATTTTCTATTCATAGTACCACCAATAATTTCACCAGAGCCTGCAGCAGAGGAAGCGTGCCTATGCATGTTATATCGAAAACAAAATGTGGTCTTAACTTAAATTATACATTAGTTTCTGCCCGCGACTTCGTCCACCTCAAATTTTTAGAAAGAAGTATCTTATTTCCTTCTCCAAATCAATAATGTAGTTTGAGGTTTATAGGACTCGCAAGGCTTCGTATGGGAACAAACAACCTAAGTCATCTCATGGACTTCTCTAGAGATCTGTCACTACATACAGTGCCATATCAGATACGGGGCAAGACCCTTCCTACATTCAGAAGGAGGTTCCGTTGCCGACATTACCTATGTGATAGTGTTCACTGTCCATGGACAATATATAAACATTTTTACTCCGGACCGAACATGTTCCAATCCTGTCCCCCCATATGTGACACTGACGTTTGAAGACAAACCTTTAATCTATGGAAATCTGATGAAAATCTGTGCTATACGTAGAATTTTGGCAATCAAACAAACAAACGCGGTAATTTCATAATGAGTAGATTAACAAAGAGGATGTCTCAATCACGGGCCACACGCGACGCCCAGTCCCAGTTTCTCGGAATGGTTAGCTATAACAAAGCGTTTGGCGCAATAAATCTCACCGCACTATAATTACTCGTATGTTCATTAATAATGCATAACTCGATCAAAGCCAGCCACGAATTTGAATTGGGATGTGTTCACAATCGTGTGTTTTTTATTTTGTGTATAATTACTATGGGGTTTCATGGTAATTTTTTTGTGGCAGTTGTGAGTTATTTTTGTTTGTAGGAAATGTGACTGGTGTTAAAGTTACCGCTGGTTAAATTGATGTTAGTTTATAATCTACAGTTTTTTTATTTTTCTCATTCGAGGTTTTTTTACAGTAACTCCTTCATTGTTATCTATATCAATATCTGCTACTTTCTATTCAGCTATCTTCTCATTTCCAATGTTAGTTTTCCTCTAGACTTGATCTACGTATACAAGATCTACATCAACAATTTCCTTACCAACATTTCCATCTACAATATTAACTAAATTATTCAATTAATTCCTTACATCCGCTATCAGTACAGCAATCTTCAACTACAACCCCATGGAACTAAAAACATGAATTTATTATCGCTCATACATTATGCACTTCACTTTAGAGATCGAACACGACCATGTTATTCTGTAAATTAAAACCCACCTTAGCACGCATAATCGACTGAATAAATACACATCCCCTACTTGTGGTGCTTGATTGAAATATCGGACATCATTTCAATTGAATGACGGATATCATTTCCAATATTCATCATCATTTTATACGCATAGATAATTCTGCCTCGTTTGTATTGTGTAGTCGACATTAGCAAAAATAAAATAAAAATAACACAAATGTCTGATATCTTCGCAAAACAAAAAAAAAATAGGTGTAGTTGCTAGATCGAAAATATTGAGATTGCCACGATAGGCTATCATGATTTTCAGTAAATTATTCAATTAAACACTTTTAATGGCGATTACCGACTTTGCTCGCTATTTTTGGAGATCAGTTTGACAGTTTAACGTTTATTTTAGAAGTTATATCACCAGTTTCAACGCAGTCTGGATAGAAGCAATTGACAATTATACACAGCATGCCATTAATGTGAACAAGAAGCCTTAAATTTCCATCACACTCTAACTTTCGATTCCCAATCGAGTTTCACAAGTAAACGAAGCAAATTGATTCGCATTTAAAATGTTAATTCGATTCTTAACTTCGGGACACGTCGACATTCTCGACCTTCCAAATGAACAATGGGACAGCGTTCCATCTTGTAGATTTTATCTAATAATGTGTATTGAATGTTGCCAGTATTATTAAGTATTGTTTACGACATGACTCGACATATCTTAAAGATATTTATTAACTTATTAAGACGTGTGCCGATGTGTCTATTGTTCGTTCTGATTGTAGATTCTTTCTTTTTGATGCCAAGGTTGTTTCGTGTTTGGGTTATAATCAGTTGTGTTGTAGTGAAACTTTCCCTCTAAAATAAGCAACTGTACATATATCAAGCCCTAGACTTATTCAAAGCGCTTTCCTCAAGAGATTAAATAAATTTTCAATACGTGCACTTTCAATGGTAGATCGGCTCTTCAATCTGGCTACCTGCTAGTATAAAGCCTTAATCACTTACCCGAAAACTTCTAAGCAAGCGCGAAATCTTCCCAAATGCAAATACTCGAAGAATGTACGGGAATACCTTGTGTCATACCCAAAAATTGCAGAGTGAATGCTAGGAACTTTCCCCTCAGTAATCCATCCGTCGAACACGACTTTAATACTTCACGGCTTTTGGACGCATAAAATTTCAATATTCCAAACACTATTGAACGAAGCGGAAGAGCGACAAGGAATTTCGCGATGCAGGGGATATATTGTTGAAAATCCTTTATACCTCGCTTACTGTTAATGTTTCGTCGCGTTTATTTATATGTGGAAAGTTTTCTAGCTTTATTTATTCAATTTCGCATTGAATATCCAGTTGGGGATCAACGCCTGTTATAATTAGTGCGCCTTTTAAATCCGTAACTTCTGTAATTAAAATTAATTCTGGATGGATGTCAGTTCTTGATTCTCTTGTATAATCTCTTATTTCTTTGTTTTGATGTTCATTAATCTTCCTAACTGATTGAATTATCTAGCTAGGCAAATATTTTTCTCCAATCTATCTCATGGTATGACTCGCAATAAATTACTGGGAGAACTTTGGCGTATTGGCGTAACGCCAAAATGTCCGACGAGATCTCTATCACTTAGCCCGATTTGCGTATCGCCATCAGTTTTTTGGCTTCAGTATCCTTCAACCCTGACTGCTTTAGTGACCCCGAAATTACTTTGTTTTTTTTGTAGGACCAAAAAATCTCCTTGCCAAAAAAAAAATTCTTGACTTTCATTTTACCTACAAAGTTATTTCCCTTTGTATTCTTAATAGTCATCTGTCTAGCCTTTTCCCAATTTTGTTGGGGTCGGCTTCCAGTCTAACCGAATGCAGCTGAGTAGGTACCAGAGTTTTTCAAAGAGCGACTGCCCATCTGACCTCCTCAAGCCAGTTAGCCGGGCAACCGAATACCCCTTAATAAGACTGTCTTTCAATAGTAATAGACTACCAAACTCAATAGTCCAGTATAATGAAAATATTAAAAAATATTTTCAATATTTATCCATATTTCCTCAGCAACATCTCGTTACGTCTCCGTCCCGTCTCCAACTCAAGTAACGCTAAAGGGCTTTCACACAGCTCTTACATTTGCATAAAGTAGTCCTGCCGTTGCTCTCTTATTAAATTTCTCATGACCACTGGAGATTTGAAGTTAGGTGCTCCTCCGATCGTTTGTAGCCTCCACTTTATGTGGGTAATGTCTTTCAGTATTCAAACTTGGTCAGGTAAAAGATGGCTGCTCTCTTAATTTAAGATTGCTCCAGCATTATCAATTTATTGCTTTAGTGAAATGTTTATCACTAAAATCCATACTAAAGTGTTTCCTAAAAAAACTGCCTTGACTTTCTACTAATTTTATATGCTGTCTTAATAAAGACAGGGCCTATCAATCATGAGCAACAGCATTACAAAATTGCATGAATAAATAAAATGGTTTGTCTGTCAAGCTGTCTCAAGTAATCAGAATTAAAGTGAACTGTCGTTTAATTGAATTACAAGTCTCTACTGAACTTAGTCTGAATTAAATTCAAGTTTAGATAAGAACTGTTAACTGAGACTTAGATGTCGATTGGAACTTATTGCTGTATCTGGATGATCGATATTTAACTACATAGAGTGTGAAAGCTTAATTCGAGTGGGATTTTAAAGCTTTTTTTAACCGTCTACCCAAAAAAAGAGATTCTATTTACTTTTTTTAATGTAAAAGAACGAGTGAAGAGAAAATGTTGTATCTTTATATAGATAGTAGGCCATAGTTTAAATTTCAAAGTAAATTGGTGTCGTTTAGATATGGAACATAACATATAATAAAAAAAATAAAACCGGCCAAGTGCGAGTAAGGACTCGCGCACCGAGGGTTCCGTACAAATCCTGTATAGATAAAAAGTGACTCTCGCGCAAACCGTTCAGTTTAGAACAATCATAGTTATGGTAATTTCGTGAGAGTCAAAATAGTTAATATTTTTTATTTTATAATATAACTAAAATAGTAGGCCAGTACCTTGTAAAAGTTCTTTTATTAAAGTTATTTATTTACAACATTTTATAGTCATCATTCAGAAATCTGATTGAACATAACTAATTATGTCTAACAGCCAGTTTCTTCATCAATAGTTAAAGCCAAAGTAAAAGTCAAAGTAATGTCTAAAGTAAAAGTAACTGTCAAATTCAATTTTTCTATTAGTTTTTCTGTCACTTTAGCCTTGAAAAAACGTATTTGACCGTTACTTTTACTTTAGACATTACTTTAGCTTTAACTTTTGATGAAGAAACTGGCCGTTAAAGGTCATTGGGCATATCTGACCCGCTTTGCAAAAAGTCGCGGACATGAATCAAAGTAGTTTTAAATTGTGGAGCATAATATGACGTTTTTTTGAATATAAATATTTTATTAAAATTCCATGGAGACGAATGTCCAGGATCGTTTAAAAAATATAAAAGACAAGCAGTTTCAGAGGATTGTACAGGTTTCAATGCTAGTTTTTATTGTTAAAAGACTTTTCATAAAGAAGGAAGATGCCAATTCGGATGACCAGGATCTGATGAGGATCTGGAAACCCTGAGAAATCGAGGGCAACTCTTGAATATTGTAGGCACGCATCAAGTCAAAACCAGACATGTGAGTGTATTTTTGAGGGTACCGGTAAACAGTGAAGGTTTGGAGCTGATTTGATTATGGAGACCACAGAGAGTCGAGGGAACTCTTGAACGGTATGTTGCAACTACCACGTGTTTGGGCTTATTTTATTTGTATTTGCGAAGACTTTCCACATAGATAGGGTTGACTGCCATTGCGGGATCGATAACAAAGATCAGACATAGTTATGGGTACTCCTTTACAATTTATAGCAGTAACCTTGTGTTGGGGCTTATTTTATTTTAGGTGATGAGAATTCACTACTAACTTGGGTTGCCATTGAATTGCCAGGAATGTGATCTTTTATTTTTGAGGGATTAATCACCTAACAAGCCCCAGTATCAGGTTTTTTTCGAAATCGCCTGACGACTTGTAACTGTCGAATTGTAACAACGACTGCTAGAGAGTAGGATTCGGGGCTGCTGGCTTTATGTTTCTAGAGCTTTGACAAAAGTGTAATTCTGTCCCTTTCTTTGTTTTATAAAGTCGGCTTTATTTTATGTTGTAAATAGTTCTCATTTAGTTTATATATCTCAATACCCACATTCCCAGTCGTAACTTGTAATGGTGGGTCGTAATGGTCATAATGGTCTTTATCAAAATGAATTTAAAAAGCATTTTACAAACAAATCCAACTTCAAACGTATCAAAAGGCAACAAGAAAACAAAAACAAGAAAGAAGAAGAAGTCCGTGTCTAGAGGATTCATTTATATTTATTCAACCACCGAGATCTAGACCGATGCATATAAACAGTTTGTTGTTGCTTGTTGTTTTTAGAAGTTTTTTTGTAAAAAGTCTTTATTTTTAACTTTTGTGAAAAGTTCTCGTCAATACGAATAATATAAGCCCAAACACGACGTAACTAAAACATACCGTTGAGGAGTTCTCTCAACTTTCTCACGTCTCCATCATCAGGTAAGCTCTAAACCTTCACTGTTTGATAGTATCATCAGACATACATCTGAGAATCAAGTTTTAACCCTATGCATGCCTACGATTTCTGATAGTTGCCCTCGATTTCTCAGGATTTCCATCATCAGATCCTGACCTGATGACAATGTAAATAAACGGCGAGTATACTCTTTCACTACAAAGAAATGATTTCTCAAATCCGTCAAACTTGGTCGTTTAAATTCTCCATTGAAAGGAGGAAAATATTTGATGTTTAAACCTGATTTTCTCTAGATTCCCATGGTTCACATTGATGCGACTAATGCCACAGTAAATCAAAGCCTTATATCATTATACTGTGCTATATTTCGTTCGTGTCCGTCGTGGGTATGGTTTCCATACTAAGGTGCCCAATGACCTTTGAATGATTTAGAATTTTTCACAGTTTAGAGGCAATTAGATTTAAGAAGTGTTTGATATGAATTTCAACTATAATATCTCTACGCGTTCATGTGAAAAAGGGTAGGTAGTAAGTTTATAATTATTAAAAAAATATTTTATGTCATGTAAGCGAAAATAATATTTTAATATTTTATGGAACTTCAAATTTATCATTTTCGCAATTTTTCCTTCATCTGTGCTATATAACGTTGCTTCGTGCCGAATTTCAAGATTCTGAGTTCACGGGAAGTATCTTGTAGGTTTTGATTCCCTAGCGTGTGACGGAAATTCGTCTAAGGTGTCGGTATAAACTGCTGTATCTTTTGATCGCGTTAACTTAGAATTTTGATTTTTTCACTGCCTAAAGGGACAATAGACCTAGGTATTTGGTATAAATTTCAATTTGATATCTTTATTCGTTCGTGAGAAACAAGGTAGTAAGTTTCATTTTATTAAAATATTTTTATTATATTATATAACTAAAAAAATGTGATTTTCGCAATTTTTCCTATATTTGCATTATATGACAATGCTTCATGCCAAATTTCAATATTCTGAGTTTACGGGAAGTATCCTGTAGGTTTTGATTCCTTTGCGAGTGTCGAAAATTTGTTGAAAATATCGACATAATCGGCTGTATCTTTTGATTGGCTTGGCTTAGAAGTTTGATATTTTCACAGCTTAAAGAGGCAATAGACTTGAGTATTTTATGTGAATTTCAGCTTGATACGTCCACGCTTTCTTGAGATAAAGGGTCTTGACAGACAGACAGACAGACAGACAGACGGACAACAAAGTGATCCTATAAGGGTTCCGTTTTTTCCTTTTGAGGTACGGAACCCTAAAAACAATCAGGTAAACATTATAAAATTGAATAAACATTACCACTAAATGAAATGAAATGAAATGAAATGAAATGAAATGAAATCGTTTATTTTGCAAGTTGGACATTAAATCACTTTTACACGTCATTTTTAAGAACGCTGAGGTCGGCATTTCCTAATGACTGATCCCTGAGAAGAAATGCCGAAACAAACTCAAGGGTCATAGTCTCTTTTAAAGTCCAAACATGTTATAAATAAATCAAATAATATTATGTGCGAATGTCACCATGTACGCGGTCTGGAATGGCCTTTTGAGGAAAGAGCCACATCAGGCTGGAGCTGACCAGTCCCAACAGACGGCACGCATGCATCAGTCGTCGTGTAGCTCAACCATATCTTAGGGAGCTCAACGACCTGTCACACGACGATACCAGATCTGCAGAACATTTGCGTAGGCCATTTAAAAATACTCAAACCCGCCAGACAGTATTTATGTTATAAGAATATGAATATAATGTTGCTCGCATACACGATACTCACATTCACAATAATAATAATAAAAAAAAAAATACAATTATAATATATAAATGTCAATAAAAAAATAAAAAAATGTCATTAATAAAATGTTATCTGATGATAATAATATTTAAATGTCAAAAGAACAATACACAGGCATTTGAAAAGATATCACTCACTAAGCGAGCAGCTCATTCCCAAGCTTCTTTATCATTTAAATAATCAGATATTTTGTAATATCCTTTTTTCAAAAGTTTGGATTTTATATGATTTTTAAATTTCTTGATAGGTAAATCACGAACCGCTTTGGGAAGTTTATTGTAAAAGCGTATACATTGACCCATGAACGAGTTGCTTACTCTGTGGAGGCGAGTAGCATGTACAGCAAGATTATGTTTATTCCTAGTATTTATGCTATGAACATCAGACATTTGAACAAAGTTAGAAATGTTTTTACGAACGTACATTAAATTTTCAAAAATATATTGCGAGGCAACAGTCAGAATATTTATTTCTTTGAATTTCTCTCTGAGAGAAACTTTTGGACCCAGATTATAAATGGCTCGAACAGCTCTTTTCTGTAAAATAAATATAGTCTCAACATCCGCACAGTTTCCCCAAAGGAGGATCCCATACGTCATTGAACTATGAAAGTAACTAAAATAAACTATTCTGGCTGTGTCCACATCGGTGATTAGTCGGATCTTTTTAAACAGCATAGGCGGCTGAACTAAGCCTTCCTGACAGTTTAACAATATATGGGCCCCATTGGAGTTTGGAATCAACGGTCAAACCAAGAAATACCGTTGACTCAACAGGCTTCAACTCTACTCCATTTAGTTGTACATTGGTTGGTAACTGCCTTACGTTTGGCGTTGAGAATTTAATTAACTTCGTTTTAGATTCATTTAAAAGAAGATTATTGACATTAAACCAATGAACAACCTTAGAGAGTGCATTGTTAACTTCGTCAAAATTGTCGAGTTGGCGCTTGATTTTAAAAACGAGTGAAGTATCATCGGCAAACAACACAATCTTGTGATTATCCCTTATGTGATAAGGGAGGTAAGGGAGGTCATTAATAAACCGTTTCAATGTCGATCCTCAAACAAATGCTCGTTATAAAATTTGCATTTAAACCAGGCACAAAGGTCGGGCCAGTGAGGTGGGCCATTCACTTAAATGTACTGGATTAGGGACACCCGATAATGGCCCGTTTTAATTGTAAAAGGTTTTAGTGCTACCAATTTTGGGAAGCTGGCCCATAAACGGGACCATACGGTTTATAAAAGCAATAACGACGATGGGAATTGCATACGTAATATGTGAAAGTTTCCGATACGTATTTGGGTAATGTTATTTAAGTGTTGGTGTTGGTATGCGATTTTGTATTAGGAAGGTTTAAAGAGATTTGTCTATTTTTATTGAAACTTTATTTATATAGCTGTTCAACAGCTCATGTTTAATTCGAACTTTAAGTTTTTGTCATTCTCTACACAGTAAATACTTGAAGAAACATAAACTTAGAATTATTTGAGATTAAAGACACTGACATTAAAAAGCAATTTTACCGTCAATAAAACTATTTGTTGATACTCTCAAGTATACGACAAAAACACAATTACAGGCTTCAACGGTAAAATCAGAAACATCAATTGGACCTTATTCTATCTGAATAAGATTCTATATTCGAGAACTTTCGAAGTATTAAGACATGACATTCCTAACTATTCTTTGGCCTTTCCCCCAATAAGTCGCGGAGTCGAATGGGTCTTTTGTGATAAAATTAATTGCATTTCCCCCATTGCACCCTTCTGCACGGTCATATTATGACAGTCTGACATAACATTTGATAATGAATATTGTAGAGACTTAGCATAGGTTATTTTTATATGATGGAGGGTACGTTAGGTATGCTAATTGACTGTATGAAAGAAAAATAGACGGTTCTTGCGCGAATTTGATAAAATTTTAATTAAGTCCGCGCGTAGCTGTAGAGTTCATCCATTTTACTAATGTGCTAAAGTAAGTTAAATAGTTTGACTTTATTAATTAGGAAAAGAAGCAAGATATTAAATCTTCTTTAAAAACATCACTATGAATAAAGTTAGTGTGTTTTTGTGTTCCAATTACTAAACAAAGTTAGCAGAATGACCCAACCTCTAACTCGCGAATCCGAAACCATGCTGTACTATCCTTATTCAGTAACTATTTTGATGAATAATATATTTAGATATAATAAGTGTGAGTAATTGTTAGATTTGAATGCTTTTTTAGAATTTTTGCACGAAATTTCTCATCTATTCATTTAATATAGATCTATCTATCTAACCTTGTTAATCCACAGTTCTCATAACCATCCAAGAAATTCTCAGAATATCTTTATTCCTTAGTATCGTACCCTGTACATTCACAACAGTATAAGTCACAATAAAACTATTTCTCTGAAAGAAGAATTCCCTTCGCCATTGAAAGCATGGCGATCTGGGGCCCGATTCTCTTAATTTTACTTAAGCGCCATTCGATTCACGTTCGACTGCGATCCAATCCCGACTCGATTACGATTGAAGCGTATGTGGCATTCCGCTATTTTTTCTTTGAAATAAACGTTTTTATCCTTTTATATCATTCAATAATGAATCATTTTGTCTGCAAATGATTTACGATTGCAAAATGATTGTACAGCAAACTACCGTATAGACTAAAATCACCAAAATAGCAGACCAATCGCACACCAATCAAGTTTCAATCGAATACGATTGGTCTTTTGTTAGTAGCAGAATGCCCGATATGGTTAAAACTGCTATTACGATCATATTGCGATTCGATTTTGACATTATTAACTTAGGAGAATCGGGCCCCTGTTTGTAGCTGGTTAGACTTATTGCTACTTAGAGAAGATTAGCGGTCTTATCGGACTTATATTATTTTCTGACTGAATGCATTATTGCGTGGTTATTTTGCGGTCTTTTGTATCTTCATTTATTGTTTTTGTAGACATAACAATTGTATTTGTTTTTTTATTGTTCTTGCTTAAACCAATATTTCTTACATGTAATTTTATAAAAACAACTATTATTAATTTTGCAGACGCTGTCAATAAGATATCGTGAATTAATTGATTATTTCCGAGAATTAGGCTGCAATACGAAAACCGTATTGAGATTTTTATTTTTTGCCTGACTGTACCCTCTTCACATGTAGCACATGAATCATATTTTGCTCTTTCGGCAAAAAATATGCATCGTTTTATTTCCCTATAAATAAAATATATTAAAAAATTCGAAACTCAAATTGAAACTACCGCCTACAATAAATGTATACAGCCCTTTTTAAAAGAAGGCGGGATTTCCAATTATTTCTTAATAATTTGCCATTAAATACAGCCATGTGGCAAACACGATTCCCTCTCATCATTTCCTAAACTACACTATAAAAACAAGACACTAGAGTTCAAAATAGATTGACAGTGAAATATGACTAATGCTAATGAAACATAAAAAGTGCATTTCCTGTGGCCTTTATTCTGGAACTGATAAAGTTGATTTTCGCTTAACACAGTAGCAAAGATGATGATGTAGAGGTATTCTCAGTAACAGATGTTGTAATCGAGAATCGGTTGGAGGGCACTACAGAATCGATTATATTGTATGAAGATGTGAGCCCTTAAGAGGATTTCTTTTTAATAGTTTTCCTCTGGCTGTATAGGGCTGGTCAGTGCTTGTGTATGATTGAATTTTTATATCGCTATTCATATCGAAGTAGTTAATATAGGGATGGCAGTGAGTAGATAATATAGGGCTGGTTAATACTAAAATTAGCAAGGATTATAGCTATAGAGTACGGATTTATGAGCATGGTTTTAGTGGGTAAATCCGCTTATTGAAATATTTTATGTTTCGAGAAATCGATAAAGCTAACAGTATCCAACAAGACCCTTGAAAACGTTTAATTGGTGCGGACATTACAAGGAATTGTTTGCAACGGCTGCTACTAGGTAACAATCGAGAACACCAACTTGACGTCCCAGGCACGATCAGATCATAAGCTATACCATTTTTAAAGACGTTCCTATTTTAGCAAATGACTAGCTTCTGCCAGCGGTTTCACCCGCATCCCGTGGGAATACTTCCCGTACCGGGATAAAAAGTAGCCTATAGTCTTCCTCGATAAATGGGCTATCTAACACTGAAAGAAATTTTCAAATCGGACCAGTAGTTCCTGAGATTAGCGCGTTCAAACAAACAAACAAACTCTTCAGCTTTATAATATTAGTATAGACTAGCTTCTGCCAGCGGTTTCACCCGCATCCCGTGGGAACCTCTGCACGAACCCGGATAAAAAGTAGCCTATAGCCTTCCTCGATAAATGGGCTATCTAACACTGAAAGAATTTTTCAAATCGGACCAGTAGTTCCTGAGATTAGCGCGTTCAAACAAGCAAACAAACAATCAAACAAACAAACAAACAAACTCTTTAGCTTTATAATATTAGTATAGATTAGGCTAATAATTCAATTTAGATACAAGTACTTCTGGTATTACGTTGGCACATCTCGTTTTATTATGTCCGCTTAGCTCATCAACCAATTAAACGATGCGATGCGTAATTTAATTTGGGTACTATTTTTACGACTTCTCACACACATTTCATACACAAATCAGACCGCCATACCTCAAAGTAAACAAAGTATTAAACAACGGATGAGGTGAACTAGATGCGGGAAATTGCAACACATACGTAAGTAGGATTGTTTACTTTTAATCGGAAGATGGAATCGTGTTTTTTGTAGATCTGAGTCTAATATCTGCAATTGAAATAATGTCAATATATAAATTGTTCTTTGGTCACACATAGTACCGCGAACCGTCACATTAGGCGTTGAAGGAGATCTCATGTTGCATTGGCCTCTTATAAAATCCCATCATATCAGTAATTTTCATGAAAGTAGGTTCTGATATCTATCACAGTTTCGTTTATTTCTTGAGCAATTGGCAGCAAAATCCTGTAAAACCATGAATGCCATTGAACCACGACCTACTCTGTTTGCTCTCCTACTCATGTTTTCCTCTCTGCTATAAGTCTCAGGAATTGTGCTGCTCTCTGTAAGTGTATAAAAATCTTCTTTTGTTTTACAGTTTTGAGCTACCTAACATTCGAGTCCTAAGTTTGAATATCGTTCTTGAACACAGAATATTGGCTTTCCAAAAAGTTTTATTCCTGCATACATAATATTACTGTAAGATATCGAAACAGATTTCTGTGTAGGCGCATGACAAGTAATTCAAATGGCCGTTATTACCCACACATCGTGGGCTTGCGCGGGCGCTTAGAGCAATTTAATAGCGCCATAATATTGCCTAATGCTTTCATTATATTAAATTTTTAATGTTGGGCATTAATTAAAGATAGTGAGAATAATTGTTCGAGATTGCAATGGGATTGCAATCTGAATATACCTGTATAAATATTGGAAACCAATTTGTGATCGTTCGAACATGACGTGAATTATCAGTTGTATGACTTTAATGCTCTCTTTAAACCTATTCATTTTTAATTGTAATAATTTTCCATCTGGTACATAATGACCATTTAGAAAATGGTAATAAATCTGGTAATAGCTCGAAGAACGCATTCTAAATATTCCATTTTTAAACGGGGCTATTGTTTTAAAACTGTTATTTTAAATATCACGTTGTGATTGGACATGTCAACACAAACAGTTGACAATCGACGCATATGCGCAACTATCCCTCTAAAATGAACAAATATTTATTTATTTATTTATTTATTTAAAATACTTCTTGCACAAATAGTACAATGGCGGACTTAACGCCTTAGGCGTTCTCTACCAGTCTACCTTTGGGTGGCGGAGAGAAAGCGTTGGTAGGTGCAAACAAATACGAAAAACTAGTGTGAAACATATACCTACATATATTACAATACACAAATAAATTAATAATAATATATATGTATATATATAACTATATAAATATGTACACTACAAACAATACTAATAACATATTAAGGAAGTTAATTTGAAACTGACTATTTATGTTTCTGCCAATTTCCCAAGATAGTGGTCACGAACTTTGAGTTTGAAGGTGTGACGGGTATTTACCATCCTGATCTCCAGAGGTAACTCATTCCAGAGAAGAATAGATTTTACAAAGAAGGAAGAGTGTATGATATCAGAACGATGTGTAGGACATTGTAGAAGGCGATTGTTGAAAGAGCGTAAATTTTTGTCATGATGTGAGCCAAGATATTTGAAATGAGAAGTTAAATAAGAAGGTAAAGTAGGAGTGTGAAGAATAGAGAAAAGAGTAGTCAATGCCCTCACCTCACGACGCTGCCTAATAGGTAGCCATCTGAGCTGCGTTCATATAAATATATCATTTGCGGAACAAACAAATCTTATCTACGTTGCTATAGAATTCAAAATGCTTTGTATCTGCTGCAAAAGTAGCTTGATTACCACAATTTTCTTTTTGCACATTCAATGTATCTTATTGCCGAGAGAATGAAGTTGATTTTTGTCTGTAGTTCATGCGAAAAGAAAGTAGGGTGTTCTAAAAATAAATTCAAAAATGTTATGTTTGTTCAAAATACTATTTTAGTCCGGTCCCCTTTTGATGTGACACGTGACAATGTTTATATTGTATTTAAATGCTTTTAAAATATATTTAGTTTTACTTGTTACGACATTTGAAGAACAATTTTGGATTGTTGTTGAAATACATGTGAAATAACTTATTTTACGTCTATTAACCTCATTAGTGAGAACAATAAGTGATAACCCACGTCCTTATGGAACTATTCACTTCACCTTGATAAAAAGCAGCCCATGTCCATTCTCAGGCTGTATCTCATGAACCGTGATAGTCAGAGAGTTGAAATTTTCACAGATGATGTATTTTTGTTGCCGCTATAACAACAAATACTGAAAACCATAATAAAATAAATATTTTGGGGGGCTCCCATACAACAAACGTGATTTTTTTGCTAATTTTGGCTCGATATCGATAACGGCGACATGTAGATGCATTTTTATAAATAATAGCACGGAGTCCGACTCGCACTTGGCCGGTTTTTTAATAAAATATACTTTTGAGGTAACACTGGTCATCTTTCTATCTCTATATATCTTCTATCTTTGGACTGACGCTGCTTCACCTCTTGATCAATCTATCCATTCAGCTTTTACTTAGCCACTTCTGTAAGACAATAGATGATAAAATGTAATAAAGTAGGAATGTTACACTTTTACCTGACATATCTGTCAAATTTTTCTGACAAATGACGTCACAATTGTTCATACCTTCCACTAGACCCAATCAATGGAGATATCCTTGTAAAAATATTCGGGTCACAGCGAGTCGAGGGATGTCGATAATAATCCATCCTATGTTCAATAACATACGGTTGCGTTTTGTGTTTTGTGTCGCACATTTTTATTTTGAGCTGTTGTTTGTGCTATTCTATTATTTATGTAATTTTAAAAAGTCTATAGAAATTGTGCATACGGCACTTTCAAAAACCGTTTGTAATACTTACTAATAAATAGATGGATAGATAGATATATTCTTTATTATGCATACCAATTAAAAAATCAACAAGAACAAACAAAAATTAATTTGAAGTCGGTGACACAATGGGCGGCAACACTATATTGCTAAAAATATATATATTGGTACCGTCGGATTTCTCGCAAAGCTACAGTCCCTGGTCTAAATCTATGCGGTTTCTTCACTCCCCCGGTGGCTGGTGCACTCTTTCTTGCCGCTTTGGTGGCCAGCTGCTTCCTTGGGGCTTTTCCCCCGGTGGATTTTCGAGCCGTCTGTTTCGTTCGTGCCATTTTTAGGAGTCAACACTTAATGAACATTGCTAAAAATATTTCATTAATATCCAATTCTCGCCAATGGTTTTAATGTTATCTAAACTACACTATCTATACACAGAACTACTCAAATAGTTCTATTTAAACTATTTAATAATAATATATCTTCTTATAGCAGACGCTGCAGCTCCCAACCAACTTATCTCCCGTATATTCTCTCCATCTTTCCCTATAATTTCGCCAAATCCCCAATAATTCGTTTAAGCTACGTTCACTTAATCCAATCTGACTGACTTAATGTGAAATTAATTAAGTTTTATTAATGAACCTGTTCCTCTGAGGCTCCGCTCAATTGTTGTTAACGAACAATTTAGAAATAAGCGTGATTTTTTTTTTTCACGGCATAATGAAAATGGCACGTGTATTTATTAATTTGGTATTTTTTGTACAAACTTTTTTTTCATAATTCTTTCAATTTTGTTTGTGAAAAACTGTGTTATTCATCATATAAGTATCTACACTTCATTCGTTCAAGTCTATACCTCTATAACACTAAAAGCCGTTACCAAGATGTATCTTGTTTACTAGAGACGAAATGTTGACTAATCAAATTCTTATCTCAAGTAAGCGAAACAACTAATAGATAGAATATTGGAAACGACCGTAAGTAATTCACAAATCCACCAAACTCCCAACAACAGACTTCTAGAAACAAATATCCAATGTACAGCTAAACAGGGTCACACAGGGCCAGGCTATCCACAACTTGGGCCCTCGCCTTATGACTCAGCTACTGTATCAGAGGACTGTCGCCGTACATTTCGCCGCAACCAGTAAATAAAGTAAGCCTGCACTTTGTTATCATAGCCCGATAGTTTGCTACCACATATCAAATTTATTAGGGTGGTACAAGTTGTTGAAGGAAGCGGGGTTTAATTTTTGTAAATTACCTCTATGTTTGAAAATGATGTTATGTTGTGTTAAATGTTCTGCAAAAGAGGTCTCGCTATGCATTTACTTTAGCAATATTCATACTATTGCTAGCCTATTACATACATATACTAATGATCAACCTAGCACAAGTCATTTCAAGCTCAAACCGAAAGAAAGTTGTTGATTTATCTTTTGGTTGAAAAACTTCACGTAGTTTCCTCTTAAAAAAACCTTGATATCGGATTATAAAATTAATATAATTACTTAGATAAGTACAAGATACAGACATATCTATGTACAAGATAGATACATATCTATGTAAGTACTTGTTTTGTCTCTCTATCTTACACGTAAACCCTTTCAAATGCATGTAAAGTCCTTAAAACCAAAATTTCGCATTGGTACCCGTTTTTTTTGCAAAAGAGTTTAGATATGTACAACAATACTAACAACTTTCAAACCATCCAATTTTTTTCTGTACGTTAGTCTATCTATTACAATTATCGCGATCGCTCACAACCTACACTAACTTACATAAGTTGATGTTTTTCTTTCATTTTGCAGGGAACACGGCGCATTATTCAAAGTTTTTGTGTTCCCGTCTAATATATTACAAGGACGCTTTCAGCACGTGTGAACTGCGTCGCTATATGAATGTTAAAATTTTACACAAACTAAAACTAGGAAAACAATGGATATTTTCACACTTTGTAGCTTGTTTTACACTTTGCAACTTTTTTGTGAGATAATAAACGGTTTTTTTTAAATTAATTTATCTACTGCAATAAAAGAAACGCTATATTGATCCTAGTACGTCCAGATATATCTATCATCATAATATCAGCTAACTACTGAATGTAGGGCTTCCCCAATCAGCACGAACTATCCCGATCTTAGGAGAGCCATGCCTAAATAAAAAAAATAACTAATAAGTGAATCAGTAGTCAGACAGCGTTAGACATTAGAAAGTACAGTCAGTGACAGTAGTGTTAACATATTTCATATCCATACATTTATACCGACGACCATCAAAATTATTCTCACAATTAACTTAAATAGCTGACCATACACAAATCCACAAATAAGTGTATTACTATTATTAATCACTCACAAACAGTTACCCAACATACAGAATTGGAACAATAGCCGTCACTACACTATAACCGGACGTTTTCGACAATGGCCGACAAGGCTTGTTGCGGGTATTGTATGTAACTGTCATATTCTCAGAACGCCTGTGTTTGAGATATTTACTTGGCTTTTCGAGATATTTGCCAAGATAATATTTATAAGTAATGGTGGAACTTGACCAAACGTCAATACTTACCAGGCGTTATTGTCGGATATTGTCTCGGTGGACTTATTTAGGTGGTATGTACACTGTGTAGTAAATGGAGAAAACCAAGTATTACCTAGCCGTTTCACGCGGTGTAAAATGGATAACTTAATTGTTTGTTAAATGGGACACTCAAGAAAAACTGCAGACCTGGTCCATTTAAAAATTTAGGAAGAAGTTACAGAGGACTTAAGGAAAAATTAACGTGTAATTTTTTGAATAATAATGAGGCCTTTTATATACATAGTCATGTGATAAGCATAGTCCTAAGATGGAACGTGGGCAGAGAAAACCCGCGAAAACAGCTAGAATAAACAAGAAATAGTGTTGTATCTAAACCGAAGAATACCTGATATACCCCACACACAATATTACAAAACAATCTATCTAGCGTTAATCCCCAACTCTATTAGTTTTATCACCACTATCAGGTTAACGCCTCACTGGCTTCGTCACCATTACCTTCGAACTACGGGGTATTACAGTTATCAGATGGGCGTTTAGTTTAGGGTGTAATGTGTGGCGGCTAATCGGTTGAATAACTAATTGAAAGGTTGGTGAACATTGGTTTGGTTTGACATATTTGGGAAAATAAAGAATAGGTGAACGGTGGTGAAGGTTGCAATGATTGGGGGTGTTGAAGTATGTATAAGAAAGATGCATATTTTAGAAATAATATTCTTTGCCAAACACCACATTTTAAAATCGGATCGATATTGTAATTTCGGATCATCATCAGACTTCTTATCGTCCCACGGCTGGACACAGGCCTCTCACACGGAAAATATTTCGGATACATACATTTAAAAAATGCAGTCTTTAGCTAAAACTAATAATCAAACTACAATGCAGATAGTTCAACTCAGTTTTGCGCGCGGCCTTATGTGTGGGTAACCCTTGTACATACACAGTGACTTTGTGTGCGTGACACGAGGTACAGTCGGGTACAAATACAATTATTTAGGGGTTGTGTACGGGTATTTAAAGAAAAACAGTTATTACGTAATTTAATGTTTATTTATTTATAATTATTCTGAATCGCTACTTGAAAATCAAATGATGAATTTTCGGATTCGCTACTCTCACCAAGGTTAATTATAAATTCTGACTCCATGTCAAAATGTCTATAGAATTCTTCTTTTTTCTTTTGTACATGTCGACAACTATAACCCCACATCCCTTCATCAATTTGACTTAACGTTCATGTATGAGTTTCATTATTTCCGTCTAATTTTGGTCGACGTTATGCGAAGCAATATATTTTTTTTTAATTCCCCACACATTTTGTTTACATTATTATACTTGATTATACGTCTTTTTACATTCTTAGTCCACACTTTTATTTATTGTCCGCGTACCCCGAGCTAGAAAATATGTAAAGAGTATTTAATTCATCTTAGATATTTCACCTCATTTATTTCTTAGATACTGTCAATGTCAATTTGAAAAGACGTATGAAAAAATAATGAAAACTGAAAAATTTAATAATAAAAAGCTTGAATGTTGTTTCATTTTTTGAAACGCAAATTTACCTGACTCCTTAAACATTTTCTCCGTGAAGAACTAGACATTTTCGTAAACGACTGTACCCATAACAAAAAGCGATGAGAACACGTCATGCTCGGACGACGTCACTGTCACACGAATGAAAGTTGTATATTTACAAGCCGACGCACACATAGGGCCGCGCGCAAATCTGAGTTGAACTATCTATAATAGCGTAAAAACAAAAAGCTCAGATTGCATCCAATCGCCCTTCAATAAACAATTGAAACACCATTCAATAAACAATTGAATCATGAATCACTAACGTCCAACACAGTTTGGAGGACAAAACGGGCATTGTCACTTACTTTTTGACACAAAATAGTAATGCTGTTATTTACGTTACCCGTTGATCGTCCATTAAGCGACCATCGTTTGTAAATGGACGAAACGTGTTGCCCTCAATGGATTAATGAGTTGGTTATAGGCGAAATATCGACAGATTTATCTTAGATTTATTTCAGATTTTTTTACTGGTTTTTGTGTTCTTTTGTGAAAGGCTGAAATGAGTCTGTGCTGGAGTGTGATCCAGTAGATGTATCGTTTAGAATAGTGTAACAAAACAGAGTGATTTTTGAAGCCATATTAAGACTTGCTAAGAAGCTTTAACCTAAATACTTTCCATAACTTGGGAGATAAAAACAACAGATTTAAATGAATTCAGTAACCCTTAACCAGGCTATCAAAATAATGTGATAATCACACAAAGGAAGTCACTTACAAATTGAAATAGCACTTCTGATTCCAGTACAAATTAATACAAGAGCATTTTTCTCATAAGAAGTACAAACCGAGAAGATTTAATAAAAAGAAAAAGGTATATGAAATCACGTCTTTCTTTAGTACCTAGTACTATACAAGTGCTAGTGGAAACAGCTGTTTTCTGTTGAGAAGATATTATTTTCCGTGTTATTGAGCTCCAATGGTAGTGTTGACATAATTGGCTTCACGGGACTCTAAAGTGTCGAACTAGTTGGCCAACTTGTCAGGTGGGAACTATATAAAGAGAATATAAAAACATAGTCTCTTGTATATTTTAAGCATAAGATAAATTCTAAATGACATCTTAAAAAATCTATAGATCAAGATGACGATAACAATAGCTGATCTACGATTTGAAAGCTGAAATACGCAGCCCAGGCAAATAATACAAATCTTTGCACGAGCTTTCGGAGTGAACTTTATTGAGGATTCTTCTTTATCGTTCAATCAAACGGACATAACACACACAATTTCTAACCCTCTCAAAAGATTCAGACAAAACCGTCAACTACCACATTTCAATAATTACAAAACTTCCAATACATCAATTAAGCAAGTCAGCCGTCTCGCCACACCCCGTACATTTCCTTGGAACTGATGGCCAGCTCCGTTCCGCTTATTTCCTCGTTCGGAAACGCCGGCTAGATGCCGCCCTGAAATTTCCTGTATTCGAGTACCCACACTGCAGACTAAATAGTCGGTTGACTGTTGACCCGTTAAAGTTACAGATTTTTTATCGTCCCACTACTGGGCACAGGCCTCCTCTCAGACGGATAAGGATTGAGCATTGATCACCACGCTTGCTCAATGCGGGTCTGTGATTTCAGACTTTATAGTCCAGGTTTCCTCAAGATGCTTTTTCTTCACCTTTTTATCAGCCACTAGCTTCTGCCAGCGGTTTCACCCGCATCCCGTGGGAACCTCGACACGGACCCGGATAAAAAGTAGCCTATAGCCTTCGTCGATAAATGGGCTATCTAACACTGAAAGATTTTTTCAAATTAGACCAGGAGTTCCTGAGATTAGCGCGTTCAAACAAACAAACAAACTCTTCAGCTTTATAATATTAGTATAGATTGGCGTCTAAGATATACATAGAAAGTACATACAAACATAGAAAAGTTAAATTGGTACTTTCCTGACCTCGAAACGAACTCACACACTCATACATGAAAGGTTGGAGCTTTACCCACTAGACCACCACGTCAGTTGACCCAATGATTGGCAAATATTTCTCTTCAACAAAATCTTGAAACAATCAAAATTTTTTGCCCACCTGATACCGGCTAAATATCTGATCTTTGTAATGTGCGTACTACCATTCATCTTCATACTGATTAATAAGCCCAAACAAACTATCGGCCGACTAAAAGTTTGCAGTGTGCTTTACTCAGCAATTGGAAACCAGTCTTGTCTGTCCACTGGCTTTGAATTAATAATGTTCACGACTATCCAGAAATTCATTTGATAAAGCACTATATCGCGGTTAGATTAATTTAATGATGCGGTTGCTGATACGTGGATGATACGTATTTTGTTGTAACCCGGATTTCAGGATGTTAAAATGTTAATATGCTTTGATATTTTATTCAAATTACATTGAAAGTTCAATAAGCCAAATATGGTATCAACATCATCCTTCTATCCCTATCCTCTATCCTATATATTTTTTTTCCATCATTTTATTTGATGTTTGACATAGGCAGTGGATGATAAAAGGAGAATGCATCCGCTGAATAGGCCTACGGATACTGACCAACAGTGTAATTCTATAAGACTTCACTCTAAACTTCGCATCTGAATCCGCCGTGAGTTACTACACTAGCGCTACTCTTGCGAGCGTATTTGCGAGTTGAACTAAATTAAACTCGAGATTTTGACAGATAAAGTATGAGATGACTTTTAGAACGTTTTGAACCGAATGCGAAGTGAGAGTGAATAGCGAAGTGAAATGCGAGTTGTTGTCTGAATTTTATAGAATCGACGTACTAATCTCAGAGATAGAGATGCTTATCTCTCAGTCCTAAGCTTGGCTATTTGTTACATTTATTAATCTTTGGCAAATCACAATGCGGTTTCAAGTCTTCATTATAATTGTTTGTGCTCCGCAAATATATCTGCTTATTTATCCCCAACAGTTCCTTTAACAAAATACTCTTTTACAAAGAATAGAAGACAAACATTACAAAACAATTGAGTCAGCAATAACTCAATAACGGTCGCAGCTAATACCGGATATCCGGGATTCCGATACACTCGAGAGCTTTAGATTCCGTATTTTCTCAATCCCAGTTACGTATTTGAATTAACTCTGCACCGTGTTGACCTTAATATTTTATTGTATTTTTAAAGGATATTGGTTACGTGTTTTCTAATGTCTTTCGAAGTTATTGTTTCTTTGAACCCATATTTAATTTACTTAAGTTTATCCTCTTACATAAAATGAGTCTCTTCATTAATTTGAATAGGTCTCATGTTGAATACGTTTTAAGGATCTCATATTGCATACGGCTATTTTTTTATGTTTCACTCGTTATATATAAAGTTACTTGCTAGGTTGTGATTTAAATTGTATAACAAAACACTAAAACTGTGTCAGAAATAAAAAAAAATATTAAGAAGCAATTGTCGCTCTCTGCAACTTTGATACTGGGTTTAAAGTAACAGGCTTTTCCAAGTGCCAAATTTTAGTGTATCCTATAACAAGACCTCACCGTAAAACCTAAAGACTTTGAAAATAGGTTAATTATGCACAGTAAGGGCTAACAACTAAACTTTATAGCTTCCTCTACTTACAATGAAAACAATAGCAGTGCCAAACAAAAGTGTAGATTTTCACAAAGACTCTTTGTAAGTAATTCAAGCAAAATAGGTATGGGAACACATCAAATTCTAATGAGAGATTTGTAGTAGAAAGTATAGTGTGAAATTATGCAACACTAGCTTCCATTCGCGTTTCACGTGCTCTCTGCACAGCACAGGGATAAAAGTAGCCTGTATGCTATTTTGATCTATAAGCTATACATGACTGCCAAGTGCTTCCAAGTCATCAAAATCCATCCCGTGGTTTTGCATGACAGAGAATCAATATTATACATTCAAACATTCGCGTTCGTAATAAAAATAATAATAAACTTATATTTTACAACTTTACCTCGTTTCTATACCAATTTTCTTCAAGTTACTTCTAACATAGCTAACACTAGTAAAGAACAAACCACAACACTTCCTCAACTGTTCCCGGAACATTTAAACCGTGAACCAACCGTGAAGTTACCAATAACAATATTATGTATGAATAACTTAACAATACAAGAAAAGCCATAAAATTATTTCTATAACAAACCACTTGTATTATTTTACGCAAAACTATTCACTACCGGTATGGGAGAAAACTAATATTTATATGCCCTTGTTTTTCTTGTTAGGAGACCAGAAAAAAACATAATACGTGTGTGTCATTACGGGTAGCCAGGTCGCTCCTTGCAAAGTACTGATGGTCAGCTGCATCTCGCTTTTAGAGACACTGAGACTTAAAAAGTCGTGTTGATATTGCGAGGTTTAAATCCTAACAGCACTTTCGCACTAGCGGATTTCACACCCGACACTTTGCAAGCGGCAAAAGTCTGGTGCTCGGTTTGAAACGTCATCGCACCGGTCTTTGTCAATTGTTTGCTGTAGGAACCTAGCAGAACATCCACTGCTGTGAAAATGCTCTGATATTTACCTATGTATGTGCAAGTCACTTCCTATTCAGATACCTTAATTTCTTTTCTACATAACGCCTCACAAGACCTACCAAACAGATCATGCTAAACAGATTCACCTATCACCAACAATATTAAAATACACCTGTATATCTATTTAAATTTGAATACTCAAATATGGCTACTTGTTTAACCCGCGCAACCTCTTACGACATAGTCCTGCAGAAACTAAGAGTAAAGCCTCAATATGGGCAATACAAGAAACATAATGTCAACAGAATATTACTGGGGGCTAAAAGGTCCCTATAAACACTTGAAATGATGAGCAGGAATGTTGCTAATGTGTATGTAGAAATGAAAGCGATGACGTGTGTGCTGTTTATTGCGAAATTAAAATGGTACTCTTCCACGAACTAATGTGTGATAGTCTTCTTGGGGCAACTGTATGACACCTAGTAGACTTATACCTACTCATTGCATAATTATTATTAGAGTCCAATAACCCTTGAATTATTTATAAATAATCAACCTAATAAAACAAAAATTCTAATGGGACAAATGCTAGTTACGCTGGCTCCAAAAACTGAACGTATTTGTAATAACCAGACATGCATCCACTAGAGCTACTGACATAACACAAGTTCTAAATTCTATTAATATTTGATAGACTTTACAACAAATAATATTCACTTTGAGAAACTGATAAGTTCTAACTCTTAAACTGTCACTTAACAGTTATCTTCTGCTCTCAAAAGAAAGTGAACATTAAGATACAAAACTAAGTGACTCGAAATCTATTCCAAAAGATACACTTGAGTTCTTCACACGTCATTTGTTTTGGTTCTCACCATTATTTTTATAAAAGGGTTCGTATCAAGGAGTTTTATTTGTAGACTACTCATAAATAACTACTTACTTCTAGTTATAATAGAACTCCAATATTTTTGTTTTATTTGAAGTAGGTATAAAGACATTTAATCTGCAGAACTAATAATTCTATTAAAGGCTGTTTCTGCGAAGTCTTGTTTATGCAGTTAAATCGCAAAATTCTACTATCATTTGTAGGTGGCGAACTTACGCGAATATTAGACATTTAAATAAAACTACTTTTACGGATTTTATCGCGGTTATATTAATATTATTTAATCCCGACGTTTCGGATCCTTTACAGCATCCATGGTCACGGGCAGACTAAGGTGTTGGTCGTCTTGATATATTAGTTACAAACAGCTACCCTACATTTTGTTGATTATTATTGACAATCCGATTCACGCAAAACGAGCTCACTGTATCCTTAGGTCGAGCAGTTGTAGGCTTGGATTTTGATTTAATAGTTTCTATGATGGGATTCCAAGCAGGTGGTATGCACCAGCCATCTTCTCTATTGAAATTTGGATGTTTTTTAATTTCAATAGCCTCGCGAATCATCCTAGGTAGGAATCGGTTTTCTTTTGCAAGGACTTGTGGTTTATCAAATCTGATGTAATGCTGGGCCTTGTCTAGTGTGTGTTCACAAACTGCTGACTGTCTGGAACGGCGGTGTTTGACATCGGCGATGTGTTCTTTTACGCGGGTCCCTATGCTTCTTTTAGTTTGGCCTATGTAAGAGAGACCACAATCACATTCAAGCTTGTATACACCCGCATCTTGTAGAGGTATGTGACACTTGACAGGTGGTAAGAATTGACTGATCTTCTTCAGCGGCTTGAAGTAGGTTTTGATTGAAGCTCGCTTCAAGATGTAGCCAATCTTGTCTGTGACTCCTCTTATGTATGGAAGAACAGCAGGTAAACGCTCAACTGTGGATCCGAAACGTCGGGATTAAATAATATTAATATAACCGCGATAAAATCCGTAAAAGTAGTTTTATTTAAAAGGTGGCGAACTGTTAATATCATATTCCTGGTAAATGGATAACATCCAATTTAAATCCTCTTGCAGAGGTCTAAAAGGAATAAACTTAAACCGGCACCTCTTTATAGTAAAGATCATCATAAACAACGAATGCCAAATAAATTATACGAACATGAGAAAATATTGTGACCCGTCTTCGATTCCGAACACTTAATTTACAACTCGATTCGATTCTCGAATAATTTAGATAATCGCATATTTTATAACCACTAAATATTTCGAAGTGCTTTATTAAGAAAAAATAAACCTGCCAGCCCTAATCTGTGGTAATAAACGGCAAATAAACAGCTGACAGGCGTCGCGCGTAAAATTTTAATGTCTTCTTTATAGTAAAAAAATGTTAAAACAAAAGGCCCACTTGAAAATGACCTAGATTTCGGTCACTAATTATCATGTGGACCAACCTAAAATTTTACATAGCTCCATGAATTGTACTTTTTCAAGAAAAAAGTATTTACTGCATGGTTTTATGTACATTGACAACGTTGTCCGATAAAAAATATATTGTTGTATACAATGTTTCCGTCCAAAATTAAAATATTTTTTTTAATTTTGTTTTCTGGTACATATTTAAATAACGATGTTATGGTAGCAGTTGATGTATTACAATATAATATCTATGAAAACTCATATAACTTTTCCCAGTACGTTGTCAAATAATGATGTCATTATCTTACATAATATACACATTCCTTAATCTCAAACCTTCTGCATGTTTTATTCTTAGTAAACTTTCTAAGGTTTCTGTTATCGATACTCGTTCTCGATTATAGGTATCGAATTGCGACCAATTAACGAGGAAAATTATATTCGACACTGGTCGGCGGTGTCGCGTGACGGGAATTAGAAAAAATATAATCTGTAATGTATACTTGTTGTGTACTGTTTTTTGGCCTCGAGTGTAAGTGAGAAGCGACAAGCGATTACTTTAGGGAATGTGTGAAACATTTTTACCTTTGATTAAGGAAATATTAAGGAAATTAGAAGGGAATATGATTCTTACCCTACAAAGTCCGGATAATATACTTTTCATCTCATGTTGACTTTGCTGGATATCTCAATGGTAACCATATCAATGAGACATATTATTATTCAATTGCTAAAAGTATTGAGTGTATTGTGAGATGTTTTTCAAGCTTTCAAGTATAGCAGCTTCCAAGTTATTACAGACGTGTAAGAAATTGCCTATAAATAAAATTTTACTCGCCGTCTTCTCTATAATGCCATTCGACCCGAATAAATCATGTCCTAAACGTGAGGTATACAATGTAGGTACCTACATAACATTATACAAAATTACCTGTTCCCGCTAGACGTTTTCAACTTGTACCACAAACTTTTTCCACGAGTAGTTTGGACACGGTATCAGGTGTTTGATGGGTTCCACCGAATTGTAGCGTCTTATTTATTTTTTGTACACATCAAATATTCTTGGATTACTTTCTATCAATACGGTAGTGCAAAAAATATATTTCACGGCTTAACTTAGATTAGGTTACAGAGGTACCGTTTTCTACCATTCGTTCTTTAAAAAATCAACAACAATAGTAGGTAAGACGGATTTCTCAAAACGTTTTTATTAAAGCAAGAGTTTAAAAGTAAATTGCATTAAATGCATGTGTATCATACGATTTGTTTCCATTCTGTAATATCAGTTTAAGTAAACACTCAAAACAATAATATTCAAATCAAAACGCCCAAACAACAATAAATCGAACAAAACAACTCAACCTTTAACACAAAGACCCAAATTAATACCCCATAATAACAACCGAACAGAACCTTAACCCTTCAACCGCAAACAGGGAACCGGTTACTTTTCCAATCAATAACAAAAGAAAACTTCTGAAGACCCCCACACACCTGACCCTCCAATCCAAATAACAAAGCGGACAGCGGGTTAAAAGATTAAAACTGGTTAAAAGCAGATGAAACCGCTTAAAACCGGCTAGAACCGGTCAGTAAGGGTCTAAATCAATGACGTCGGGCGCGTAACAATGCACGCCGTGACCGCAGAGACATTCGTCCCTCGTTCACGTTACATTTATTGGAAAACTTCCACTTTAAAATTATGTTCCAAGTCATAAGCGGACCGATTCCTGCACCACTATCTATATTATGCTCATCATCATCTGCGTAGTGTTATCTCATTCATACTTGCTGTGCCTCGTGGTTAGACCCTCGTCCCAGAGGCACTAATTTCGGCACCTGCATAGAAGGGCACGAAATACAAGGTGTTGATTTGCATTTGTGCCATACTTCAGGAGGAGGACTTAAAATACGTAAATAATCGATTGGAATTACAGTAGACGGGAAATAGCTAATATGCACTGCTTTTTTGTCATTGTAATGTCATAGTATTTCAGAAGTAATCCAATTTTATGAATGAAATTTATGAATAATCGTTGCGTATGCTTTGTGTTTGCGTTTGTGTGAGGGCGCAGCACGGTTTTAAGGCCAGTAACACACGCGCCAAATTTAAATACGGCTAGATGACATTGACGGATTTCCGAAAAAAAAATAAAATCAAAAATTTTTGTACCAATTTTTTTGTTGATTTGGGTTGAGAATCATTAGTATAATTATGTCCTTGACTATGGCACGGATGCAAATCAACAGCTTGTTTATTAACATTCAAACGTAATAACTTGTAAACAAGTTACAAATAAAATAAACCACAAAGCAAATAAGGTAACAATTACACAAGTAATAAGCAAGTTAAAAATGTAATATTTTCTTTAAATATACATCTTCGCTTATAACTTGCACCAAATCTAGAAAATGCAAGGAATGCATCTCGTCCAGTGTAAAGTCGGAACATATAATTTGACCGCGACCAGCATTGAATGGTGCCGCCGTCATTATTTACTGCCAAGACGAGGAAATGTGTGTGTGTGTGTGTGTGAAAAATATGTCAATCCTGGAGAAAGAGAAGTCTTATGGTATCTCATTATTGGGTTAAGGTGGTCAAGGATTGTCCAATTTGTATTCTTCGTAATTACCTAGACTATTTATGTCAAGTTTTTTTACCTCTCATTTACATACGAAGGCTGATAAATTCTAAAATATTCACAAAACAAAAACTTCGGCATAGGATGTGCTGAAGTTAAATAATGAGAAATAATGAGTTCCTGCGTTAATTAAAGTGCTTTCTCCGAAAAACTTCTATCACACGAAATCTGCGAGATTTTATTCAACTGTTAGAACTTTTAATTAAGACTCGGCACGTGAGGATATACTCGTAAGTTTATCGACACTCGTGTAGGTCGCATAAGGTGAGTTTGAGCTAAAGTTCGATACTTTACAATTGCATATGAGTGTATGTAATTTGCCAGATAGCATTGTTGATGGCTTAAAAATAAATTAGGAATAAAAACTTATTTTTTTAGTTGGACCCATAAAAATTAATTTGTTATTTGATATTATGTACTTGAAAGACACCAAGATCTGTAAAGGTCTCTGCACACAGCGGGCGCGGCGCGGCGGGACGGGACGGCGACGTGACACAATGTACTAGATCATCGCGTCGCGTCGCGTCGAGCGGGACGGCTCTGTGTGACGGCCTCCGTAATATCTAGTACATTACAACTGCTCAGCGTCGCGTCGCCGTCCCGTCCCGCCGCGCCACGCCCGCTGTGTGCAGAGACCATAAGGTCAACTCGAGGCTCGAGACTCTTTGGGCACTAGTTGCCTGGAACAAAGGTATAAAAAATGTGGTGGTATTTTTCTTCTATTTACCTTTAAAAAAATCAGTAGATATGATACTGCTTCAAAAATAACTATAAGTACCAAGTAATAATTATTTCTCACGATTAATTTCTCACGAGATACCCCTGTTTCCAAGCCTGCAATTTACGATGCATCACCAGCACCGCACTAAAAATGGTTGTCTTCCTCCCAAATCACGAGGGAAATTAACTCCCTCTCCTTTAGAACATTCGGAGTAACACAGTGTCGATATATCACGAAGAACAAGTACTTACTATAATGCACTGTAGTCTAGTTGGAAAACCGCCAAACTGGGTCTCAAAGGCGGTAATCGCGAGAACGATATTAAAACGGCGTCATCCGGATAATTTCACACAATATACGTTTCCCGGACATCATAATCTTGGTTGTCGTAAAGTTTGTGCAAATTCACTTCTTGTGGATTGCAGTTGTGTGTGGCATGCAGCCGGAATATAGTAATAAACAGTTTAGGAATGAGTTTGATAATGGAAATATGTGTTTTGTGCAGCTAGTTGCATGAAATTATTTTCTCAGCTTTAATTAAGGAACACATTACACCACTTTCAGAAATCAGGAAAATAAGTACTCGTTATATTTTACTTCACATATCTAAAAGGTTGATTCTGGATAGGTTGATACACCTTTAATGCTGTCCAATAAAGGAAAGGCTATTGTATAAAATTATGTGAAAGAATTAGAACTCATATTAGAAAAAAATATTGTAGGTGTCGACCATCGAGCAGTTTTAATTAGCGTCATAATGTAGTATACATTACATTAAATACATTTCTGCCTTAACTTTCAAAAATACTTGATTATTATGTTCCTTAATTATAACAATAGTTTACTCAAAAATAAAAAATCTGACTTCACTGCCCAAACAGCGAAAAAAAATAAAAATAATATCCCCCAGTCCTTGTCACTACAAAATTCAAGGAACAATGTTCCCTCGTTGGCCTCAATACCGGCACTTCGCTCCGACACGAACTTTCCAAATCAATTAAAAATTAATTAAATGGCCTTGTTAGCGTCCTAGTTCAGTGTTTTGGCACTCATCGTGAATTCATAGTGTACCTGGTGGAACGTAGGTAGGTACCTGGTGAAGCTGGGCCGTATTTATAGACCTGTAGTAAAAATATTGTTGGATACCGAAGTGCAGGTTGCCTTTCAGACTTATTGGATGTTAAAGATGAAATATTGATGTAGTGGTTTTTTAGGATATGTGTGGTTTAGTATCGTAGATAAGGATATGGTTTTTATAAAGTATCTAGAAGGCAAAATCCAGTATATTTCTGGCAATCAAGATTCAAAAATTAAGTTGTGAAATAGCTTATTCGAATAAATTGATAGATGAAATTAGGCAATGGTGTATGAACTGAGTAAAAAGGTGTCAATAAAAAAATAACCGGTATTAGAAACACATTTATTTTATCTAATTATTCACATTGTATAAATAAAAATCCTACATCCTATCCTGCAACAAAATTATCGAACACGATATTTATTTCCCAACTTGCAAAAAAAAAAACAAAAGCCAAACCACCCATATTTTCACTAACCCAATAAAACTATGAGCGGGAAATCTAAGCAGTGGTACACTTGCGTGCCATTACAGCGGCTAGTGACACCATTATGTGCACGTCTAGCAGTTTTGTTGTCCCCAAGTGTACGAAACATCATTCCGATGATAAACAGCGAGGTAGAACAACGCTAAATGTAGGTATAAAGTGTTCGTGAAAAAAGAGAAAAAGGAAGGTTTAGGATAATATTGTGCAATACTAGCTGTTTCTTGTGGTTTCTTTCGAGACTTGAGGGGCCTATTTACAACCTGGATAAAAAGCTCATTAAGAGCTGTATTGTTAAGTTTTGCATAAAAAGTTACATTCAGGTATCATCTTCGGCCACATCGTCGCATCAAGTATGATAATATTCAAACGCGATCCGTTGCCTACGAGAGACATTTTCAATATATTCTTCAAACACCTTTGCTTACTTTAATCAACCAAACTTCTATGCTGAAAAACCAAAAAGCACCCGGAACACAAAATGACGTAAAAAGTAAACAAAGTGCACTGAACTAAAGTTTCCAATCGCTCGTTCTTATCTATACTAATATTATAAAGCTGAGTTTTTTGCTAATAAAAGCTAATATTATAAAGCGGAGTAGTTTGTTTGTTTGAACGCGCTAATCTCAGGAACTACTGGTCCGATTTGAAAATTTCTTTCAGTGTTAGATAGCCCATTTATCGAGGAAGGCTATAGGCTACTTTTTATCCCGGAACGGGAAGTAGTTCCCACGGGATGCGGGTGAAATCGCTGGCAGAAGCTAGCATAATTCATATCAGGAAATAAGACGGACATTACTAATTTCAGACCTATTTCCATCTTACCTGCGTTTAGTAAAATTTTTGAAAAGTTGATACTCAAGCAGCTGCTATGATATTTTAATGTAAATAGCCTCCTTCATACTGAACAATATGGCTTTACAAAAGGTCGTTCAACCACTGATGCTGGTGTTGCCCTTTTAAAACACATTTATAATGCATGGGAAAATTCTCAAAATGCTATTGGGGTCTTCTGTGACCTTTCCAAAGCTTTTGATTGCGTCCATCACGATACACTTTTACGCAAATTACGCTGTTACGGAGTCCAAAACGGAGCTCTAAACGTAATAGAATCGTATCTCCAACATAGATTGCAATGTGTAGATGTAAATGGTGCTAAATCATCGGGCCTTCCAGTTCAGCTAGGTGTGCCACAAGGCTCAATATTAGGTCCATTCTTATTCTTAGTGTACATTAATGATTTACCTTACCACCTCAAAAATATCTGCGATGTTGTATTATTTGCAGATGACACATCTCTTATCTTCAAAGTTGACAGGAATAGAGAGCAATTTGACGACGTAAACAGTGCACTCTCAACAGTTACGCACTGGTTTACAACAAACAATTTAGTACTAAATGCTAAAAAAACAAAATGCATTAAGTTCACTTTGCCTAATGTAAAAAACCTAGGTCCTAATGTTATCCTAAACAACGAGGTTCTTCAAACCGTTGCATCTACCGTGTTTTTGGGTATAACAGTTGATACAAAACTTCAGTGGGGTTCACATATTTCTAGCCTCGCGGGAAGGCTTAGTTCTGCTGCCTATGCCGTCAGAAAAGTTAGACAGTTCACTGACGTCGACACTGCGCGATTAGTGTATTTCAGCTATTTTCACTGCGTCATGTCCTACGGTATTTTGTTGTGGGGCAAAGCCGCTGATATAGAGAATATATTTATTATACAAAAACGTGCTATTCGTGCAATATACAAGTTAGGTACCAGAACTTCCCTCAGAGAGTTTTTTAAAGAAATTGGTATTCTCACTGTAGCATCACAGTTCATCTTTGCCAACATTATGTATATTAGACAGAACCTACATTTATATACCAAAAAAAGTGAAGTCCATAGCATTAATACTAGAAATAAGCATAAACTGTGTGTACCCTATCACCGGCTTCATAAAGTGCATGACACATTTCTGGGTTTAGGTATTCGTTTTTATAATAAGCTTCCTTTGACCTTACAAGAACTGCCGTTTAATAAATTCAAAGAACAAATTAAGGCTGTTCTTATAAAAAAGGCATATTACACCATCAATGATTATTTGAATGATAAAAATAGTTGGTCGCCATGATGAACGCAAGACAGCTATATTAGCTATATTATTTAGATAATTTAAGTTTCTCCGATTCAATCTCTTGACTCAATGACATTTATTTTATTTTTATGTATTATTTTTTAATGTTTTTACATTATTGACAAGATACATTCTTTGTATTAATTTTCTGTTTTGGATTTTAGTAAATAATACTACTTAGCGGGAACTGATAATTTAATCTTGATATTGAGTTGTGTAGCAGTGAGTACGTCATGCTCCCTTAGACGGCACTGCTTGCGGTAGCGTCGGCGGTCGGGTTGCCTCCCTCCCTCAAAAATGTGCGAGGGGGGCGATGGCTGATCCTCGCGTTATGCTCGTGAACGGGTGCTGCTTGTGGTGCCAGGTCGTCTTACTGACTACATATTAGTTTTTTTTTTTTGTTTTTATTTGTAAACTCTTTTTATTTTACATATGTTCTGGCTGAGCGGTCTAATTTATTAATTTACTAGTTTACAAAAGAATAGCATATGTAGGTGGGCACTCCCTGATATTCTATTAAGTGTAAATAATTGGAGGCTATAATTTTCTGTTCATCAAACATATTCAATGCTTGAGTTAGTTAAGGTATGTAGGGTGAGTGCTAGCTAGCATGTGGTGTATAAATTATTTTTACTGTATTGTCCTCTATTGAAATATACAAATTAAATTGTATACAAATGTACATATCAAACAATGTTTAAGGTTCTTCTAACCTAACAGACAGACATGTGTTGCTGGGGAGTTTGTTGCGCCACTTCTTCTTCCCAGCAAAAACACATAGGAAGTGGTGAAGGGTGGGCGTTTTGGGGGCTGTCTTTTGTAAATTTATTTTTTGACGTTCGAAAAGTGCTGTTTTGTAGCCAAGTTTGAATAAATGACTTTTGATTTTGATTTTGATTTCATACACGACAGTTTCCAGCACTTTTGTTCTAGCACATAATAAAGTGTAGAAGCTCAAATTGCTTGTTAACATGCCGGGGATCAAGTATTTAGGTAAGAATGTTGGGTGGGTCACACACTGACGTAGCCAAAGCTAATTTTCGGTGTAATATGTGTTCTATAAGTTACCTAATGAAAGTTAACAATATTCTTGTGAAAATCGCTTAAAAATAAATCGTATTCTAGTATGTTAATTTATCAATAACTGATCATTCAGTTTCACCCGTGTCCCAAGAGAACTATTTCCCGTTTCAGGATGAAATCATACAACGTGGCTTTGTGTCGGCAATATAATAAGATTTAGAGCATAGATCCTGCTATCTCACAATTTCAAAAACTTTCCTTCTTTATATTAACAGCTAGATTGGTACAGTCCTGCGTGAGAGGGCGACAAAATAAAAGGTTCCTACGAATTAAGAACCTCCTCCTTTTTTCGAAGTCGGTTAAAAAAAGGAGACGTTTAGTCGTCATCTTGCTATTTAAACCAACCTTTATTTCTAGCATAACCTTTCCTATGACAGTGTGTGATCCTCCTCACAACGACTTCGCTACTACATAGTTCGCACACAAAATGTTGTGAGGAATTACGTTTAAGCTGAAGCTAGTGTTCGCTCTTTGTGTTGTCACAGACAATGGTGGAGATGTTATTGTAATGTCAAAGCTGTACACAAAGTCAAAAAGTTGAGTATTGATCTATTTCTTGAGAGTTAGATTGGGTAAAAATTATACAATTTATATGGAAAAAATACTTTTCTGGTTATGGTTATTGTAGTTAAGCAACAAAACCTACTTAAATATATAAATTACCAAATTAATTAGATATTTCTAAATCCGATTGGATTTGAGCCTCTCATTGGCATGAACATGAATTTATGCGAAAATAGTATCAATCACAACACAATATTTTCTTAAATTATAGGTATAAGCGTAAAATACTTCGTTCAATGAAACTCCAATAGAGTCCATACATCAGACCCAAACACTCAAACTATAAATTCCATCTATCAATAACATCCAAATTACAAGTAGTTACGTACTCACCCAAAATTATTCCCATTAATTCCCAACTTTAAAATTACTTTCTCCCTTTCAAATGACTGTGGGAAAGGCCACGTTTCAGGAACATTTATGCTATCAATCATCTTGGATTGAAGTCCCGAAAACTTGGAGTCCTCGGGTTTCAGACTTACAGATCGATGGGAATTGCCGAATGGGAACTTCGAACGGTTGGGAAGACGGTTATTGTTCAATGGATTTAATACCTTAATTTATGGGTGGTTACTTTTTCAGTTGGTTTTAGAGAATGAAGTTTTGAGGTTTAATTTAATTATTATTAATTTTCGGGTTTAACAGTACATTCTACGTTTAACCCACTTTCGGGAAATTGTTTTCCTAAGACGCGGATGATACCGATGGTAATCAAGGGGGCAAGTGTAAAGATGAAACGACGAAACTCAAAACTATTAACCTATTAAAAAAAAACTCTTTCACGATTAGCATGTTAAATTGTCCCTGATTAATATAATTTATCCCGTTACGGGAAATAATTCTCCCATTACACCGGTGAAAACCACGAGACACAGCCAGTACATACATACCTACATACATACAACTTTCAGCAAGTCATGTAGAACTGCGACATTACTATGCATCTCAATGAGTAACAACGTCCGCAACTGACGTATTCAATGTACCGCGAATAATAAATTAACATCTACGTTTATCTTAATGTGGCTATTTCCTTGCCAAGTTCACCGTCGAGTACAAGTTACATGTATTGCGTTTGTGTTCCGTGTGGTTTGCTTTGGATTTTGGAGGAAATTATGAGCTGAAGGGTTGGAGGTGGTTGCAGGAAAGTGTAGATAGAAAATTTTAGTTTGTACAATTAGGATGTTTACAGACAAAGTTTTTCCTAAACTAACTTGTTCATAGGCATGTAGGTACGTTTAAGTTTTGTTTTACACCAAATGTATCTAATTTTATCGTCGCTTGCCACCGTTAGTGGGTGTAGAAGCACTTTATCGTATATTCAAATCAATTTGTTTGTATACAATAAAATAAAGTAAAATTACTTTTCTATTATTACCAAGCTTTAGCTCAAAAAAAGAAAACTCCCAAAAACCACAACCACAAACTAAAACATCCATAATTAACCGACAACAGCGCAATGACCGTCCGCAACACAAATTTGTAGCGAGCAACGTTTAAACCAAACTACAGTCTTCAACATCAAATAAAAATATGTAATAATAAACCCTTTTTATTTCACCGTAAATGAGTTCCGGAGCCCGCCTCGCTGACGGGGGATTAAAAGACCCCAACTCCCCGTTTTAGAAGCAAAATCGTCTGTGACTTGATTGGGTAGGTTTTTTTCGTCATTTTGGACAGCTAAGCCAACAGTCTTTTTGGTTAGAATAATAAGACTGTGTATAGCGGATTTTTCAAGGTATTGCCTGGATAAATTGCTGGTGGTATCTGCTACTATAGTCTTGTGTTTTGGTCACAGGTCCAGTGATACTTTCTCATTGTTATTACCCTTCCATTTTCTTTTTATTCAGCTTTTAAATGTTTATATAAAGTTGAGCAGCGCTCGATAATGTTTCATGAAAAGAAAGCAGCTATAACATTGTAAACGTAACAATTTACTAATAGGTAGTAATGATCATCTCACTTTGTCTGTAATACAAGAAGGACATCATATTACAGATACGCATTTATATACATTTTAGCTTTACAGTACGCATTTTAGCTTTACACTGTACATAATTATCTGCAACTACACAAAGCATAGCATGGTTCGTGAGTCACCGATTTCGAGAAAACAGTGACTTGTAACTATAGTAATATCCCATAAAAACTGCAACGTTGCTTGATGGGCTGAATCTTTTTGCTTCCATCGTAAAGGTGATTTAGCGCAGAAATTAATAAGAAACCGCCTTTGAGATTGATTAGGAGTGAAAATTAAACTTCTTATTATGTTTTGACAGTTTTTGTGAGTACTTGTAATGTTATAGGCGGAGCTGAAGACTAGACATATGTATGTTTGATGGCTGTAAAACATTGTAATGGTGATTGCGACCTGATGGTACCTTGTTAATGATGGGTGAAAGGGGATCAGGGTACACAAAAAGTTAGTGATTTTAAATGTGCTAAATATTTTATTGCTTCAATCAACATTCAGCACTGAAGAAGGGTAGGTACATTTATGTCATTTATATCAACATTTACTCTGCTTTTTACTGGGATCAACTTTCAGTCTAATAGAATACAGCTAACGAGTATCTGTGTTTTACTTGGAGCAAATGCCTATCTAACCTCCTTGACTCAGTTACGTCTACAAGCCGATATCCTTTGACAAGATGCTTGGTAGCCCGCAGAAAAAGACCAAATCATGATAAAGTAAATATAACAACCAACGACTTCTAAGAAACACAAAGGTGTTACAAAAACAATTATCTAGGCGTAAAACAAAGTAGGTAACACTTACTAACACTTGACCCTATTCACTTGCCCACAACACAGAATATCCACAATTTATTATTCGCTTCCTGTATCGAGTGCTTTGAGAATTAATGCCTTTGTTTTTGCGGTTTTTCTCCTTTGATATTTAGTAAAGCTAGGTCAGTTTATATTTTTTTGTTCATTCATTATTTATTTTGACTTTGTGAGCTTTTGGTAAAGTACAAAGAATCTTATTGCGGCTTTCTTCAAATGGTCACTCTAGAAAGTTGTCAGGCAAATCTCCGAGCCTTTTTCCCAGGCACTAACTATACTGTTACAGCCTTTTTATCGTCCCACTGCTGGGCACAGGCCTCCTCTCACACGGAGAAGATTTGAGCATTAATCACCACGCTTGCTCAATGCGGGTTGGTGGGCACTAACTATAGAAATAGAAAAAAAAAATGCCAATAATGTAGGTATGTGATGAATACTCAGAATACTTATAACAAGAACATTTCTTAGGCAATTGGTACTAAAAATGTTATTGATGTATTAACTTCACCTGTCCATGTAGCGGGCAATAATGGCTAAAATATTTAATTTAAAATTGTTTTTATATTTGAACCCACCAAATTTTCTAAAGCGAAAACCTTCACAAGTTCTCGTTAATTTTTCACACACTTCCATTTTCTCCAAAACTGGGTCAAGTGAACAAAAATACCCACATTTTCTTTTCATATTCAGAAAAATACTAAAAGCGCGAACTGGTGCAATGCAACTATGTTATTATAAAAGTCAAAAGTTTTACAACACTGTATTTCACGTTGCTAAGCGATTTTTCCTGAAGTTTTATACCGGCCGGCGTAACATGAGTACATACTGAAAGCGAAGACGTAATAAAATTTGGAAACATACGAATGCGTATTAGTGAGTTTGGGTTTCAAAAGTTTTTATTAATTCTTTTGATTTTCAAAAAAAAAACAAACTCAAATTAACTTATTCAATTATTAACCAAACAACTTAATTCAAAAAACGTGTTTTATAGTACTTAGTTATTTTTCTCTTGGTGACAAGTAAGACTTTACAAAAACATGTGAAATATGTAATTAAACGACTCTTCAAAAAAATCGAATCTAATAAAAGGTAAATAGAACTGTTGAAATCTTAGGTAATACTGAATTCAACGGCAGTCCTCATTACACATCTGAATTTTCATTACAAAACTTCTCACTAATTAGCGCACCCGCTCAAAATTTTTGCCCCTGTTAGCCCCAACACTTGGCGCAAAACTTATTGGAGTGTTTTCCTTTAAATTTAGGGCACAGAACGTGACCTAAAGGGGACGGTAGTTGCAAAATTACGAGCCAAGTTTACTGGCCAAGTATAGAGTTAGAGGTATAATGTGACGCCGAACTTGGCCAATTGCTCACTCGTTTGTTGGGGACCAAAAGGGTATGATTTTGACTTGTGTGTATGTTTATATGTATGGGTACTTCTGTATGGGGGTATTAGATGGGATCTTGTTTCAATTTGAATGGTGGTATAAATCTTAGTGAGTTTCAGTAATTATAGTACAAAATACTTATTTCTTTTGCACAAAAAAATGTGTCGTTATTAGGTTTTATATTATCCAAGAATTTACAATTTTAATAGATTTTTTTTAGAAAATACATATCTACTTATTTCGAATGCCACATGCGCTATACATGAAGTTTGAAATAATCTTATAATAGTCAACAGTTATGTTTTAGTCTTTTACGTTTAATTTTATTTTAGAAGCAGAAAAAGTAAATCATAATACTATACACGAACCTAATAGAAGCAAAGTTAGGTAAGTAATGTATCATGAAGGTTTGCAACTTGTAATAGCGCCCTGGGGTATCTTATTCATGTTTTAGGTACAAACAACAAGCTATTAATAATACTGTATACCAGTACTTTACGTATAATTTAGAATACAGTTTGACAACTACAACGGTTCTAACTATGACACGTGAAACCGGTTTTTTCGCATGGAATACCATCATCAAAATCAAAATCAAAATCAAAAGTCATTTATTCAAAGTAGGCTGAAAATCAGCACTTTTTGAACGTCAAATCTACAAAAGACAGCCCCCAAAACGCCCGCCCTTCACCACTTCCTATGTGTTTTTGCTGGGAAGAAGAAGTGGTGGAACAAACTCCCCAGCAACACAATTCTGTCTGTATGGTTTGAAGAACCGTATACAAAAAAAAAATAAATAAAAATATCACTCAAAATTATACATATAAATTTGTATAAAAAAAAGCAAGTAAACATGTAATCATGTTAGCTAGTACACACCTTACCCATACCTATTACTCAAGCAGCTATAAAAAAATGTGTAAAATAAAAAAAAAACAAGAGAGAACATAATGCCTCCATTCAGTGAAAATAGGTATAGTTTTAGGGCGTACCCACCGACATGTGAAACACGACGTGTTTTTATATATAAAAAATAAAATAAAACAAATTTACAACATAAACAGTGAAAACGGTGCACTAGGACTACTGTTCAAATCAAAAGTCATACACATTATATTACGGGTTAAGAAATACGTAGTCAGCAAGACGACCTGGTACCACAAGCAGCACCCGTTCACGAGCATAACGCGAGGATCAGCCATCGCCCCCCTCGCACATTTTTGAGGGAGGGAGGCAACCCGACCACCGACGCTACCGCAAGCAATACCGTCTAAGGGAGCATGACGACTTGCAACCACATAACAAGAAAACAGTTAATACTAATAGATTCACAGTCGCTAGTAAACCATTTACAAAATTGCGAAACAACCCATCGTGAAAACAGTACGATGGTGGTAATCTGTCAGTATACATACAAAATGTCACGTATATAAATAAAATAAATCACATCAACTATCAATGATAACTCTTGAAGCTGTCCGGTGTTTAACATGAGGACCAACTACTCTTATCGTTTATGTAATCATTAACAGTATAGTAGGCCTTCTTCGACAGAATAGTTTTGACTTGGACTTTAAATTTATCAAATGGCAATTCTAATAACGACTGAGGAAGTTTATTATAAAGTCGTATACCTAGCCCCTTAAATGTTCCATGCACCTTGTGAAGCCTGTGAATGGGTACGCACAGTTTATGCTTGTTCCTAGTGTTGATACTGTGGACATCACTGTTCTTAGTGTAGAGATGAATATTCTGCCTAATATATAGTATGTTAGCAAAGATGAATTGAGATGCCACAGTAAGGATACCTATTTCTTTGAAAAGCTCCCTTAAGGAATGCTTGCTACCTAACTGATATATTGCACGAACGGCTCGTTTCTGTAGTACGAAAATGTTTTCGATATCTGCAGCTTTGCCCCACAGTAGAATACCATAGGACATAACGCTTTGGATTTAACTAAAATAGACTATCCGAGCTGTGTCTACGTCAGTGAATTGTCTTACTTTTCTGACGGCGTAGGCAACAGAACTAAGCCTTCCCGCGAGGCTAGATATATGTGAGCCCCACTGTAGCTTTGCATCAACTGTTATTCCCAGAAACACTGTTGACTTCACAGTTTCAAGAACTTCATTATTAAGGATAATATTAGGTCCTAAGTGTTTCACATTAGGCAAGGTGAACTTAACACATTTAGTTTTTTTAGCATTAAGAACTAAATTATTTGTTGTAAACCAGTTCGTAACTAAGGAGAGTGCACTATTCACGTCATCAAATTGCTCTCTATTCCTATCAACTTTGAAAATGAGAGATGTATCGTCTGCAAATAATACTATATCACATATATTTTTTAAATGGAACGGTAAATCATTTATATATACTAAGAATAAGAAAGGACCTAAAATAGAACCCTGCGGCACGCCTAATTGAACTGGTAGGCCTGAAGATTTGACACCGTTGATGTCTACGCATTGCAATCTATTATTTAAATATGATTCTATGACGTTTAAAGCTCCGTTTTGAACGCCGTAATAACGTAACTTGCGTAAAAGTGTGTCATGCTGAACGCAATCAAAAGCTTTGGAGAGGTCGCAAAAGACTCCTACTGCGTTTTGAGAGTTTTCCCATGCATTAAAAATATGTTTTAAAAGAGCAACACCAGCATCCGTGGTCGAACGACCTCGAGTAAAGCCATATTGTTCACTGTGGAGGAGGCAATTTACATTAAAATAACTGAGCAACTGCTTGAGTATTAACTTTTCAAATATTTTACTAAACGCAGGTAGAATTGAAATTGGTCTAAAATTACTAATGTCCGACTTGGTTCCTGATTTAAACAAGGGAACGACTTTACTTTGTTTCATGAGGTCGGGAAATACACCAGCATCAACGCATTTATTGAATGTGACAGCTAGATAGGGGGCAACAATGTCAATTATATGACTTAAAAGTTTAATGGAAATGCCCCAGTAATCACCGGTGTTTTTTGCCTTGAGAGTTTTGAAGACATTGATGACGTCTTGCGGCGTTACATGCTCAAACTTGAATAAGAAGTCACACTTGGGTACACAACTACGCAAAAGCTTCTCAGCATCAGTCGAAGAAGAATTTAAGGAGCGAGTTGTAGCTATGGGTATATCGGCAAAGAACTCGTTAAAGGCTTTTGCTACGTCGTCCGCCTGACTAACAAGTTTGTTATCGACTAAGATCTCAAACTTCTTTTCATGACTGACCGATTTACCAGTTTCGTTATTTATTATTTTCCATGTAGTTTTAATTTTGTTATTTGACTTTTTAATTGTATCGCTTAAGAATTTAGATTTTGCGATATTACAAACCTTTTTAAATAATTTAGAATATTGTTTAACATAACTAACAAATGCATCATCAAATTGATACGTTTTTATTTCATACAGCTCATCTTCAGCTCATCATCTTAGCTTTAGCTTCATCATCATCATCATCATCTCAGCCATAGGACGTCCACTGCTGAACATAGGCCTCCCCCTTAGATCTCCACAGATACCTGTGGATAGCTTTAGCTTAGCCTTTTCTTAATTATTTTGGGGTCGACTTCCAGTCTTACCAGATGCAGCTGGGTACCAGTGTTTTACAAGGAGCGATTGCACTATCTGACCTCCCCAACCCAGTTACCGGGGCAACCCAATACCCCTACATAAGATTGGGTCGTCATACCTTCTAGCTTCTGACTACCTGTAAAGACTACCAAAGATATTAAAATTGCATCTGGGAGTTACAGTTTATCGTGTTTTCCGAAACACGGCAAGATATTCACCCATCTACGGATGCGTTGCTTAACTTTCATAATCGATCGATCCTCGCTGCTCTTGACTTAACCACGAGCTCTGCGAGTCGAGTATACAACTATACAAAATAATGTGTAACAACATGAAATACTACTAAATTCCTTAAGCCAGAAACAAGTTCTTCAGCTAAAACTTAAGCTAACATTAACAACAGCAACTTCACTTGCATGTAACATTATAAACTTGTGTACTAAGTTTGGACTAGCACTTACTCTCTGAATCACATCGTGTTTTACATACATATGACTTAATTAAAGCAGTCTTGACTTACGTTTATAACTATCATTAAAGCTGTAAAAGTAGTTGGTTGAAGGTGTAACCTAGATTTTGAGGTCACCTTTTCGCCTTTTCGTCATGTAAGTTTGGCGTCTTTCAAAAATTTTTGTATGGATCTAAATTTTAATATCCTCATTTTATATTAGTGTGTGTGTAGCACCAATGTATTTATTTATTTATATTTTTTTCACAATGTACAATGGCGGACGCTTTAGGCGTTCTCTACCATTCTACCTAAGGTGAAATACTGTTTGTAAAAAACTGAATAATAATGAGCCTGATCGTCTTGTTTTCTGAAAAATCTAATTGGTTGAAGCAATTTCAAGTGCATAAATACAACATATCTATGCCTACAAACTTCTTGTCTTCCGCTTCTTATGTCTGATCACAATAAACTCAAAAAAAAACTGATATTCATCAATATTGACTACATAGAGTGGTGGAAGGCTTAGATTTTCGGATGCAGCCGCTGGCTACGGCCCGATAAGATAAAGCAATCCCAATATTAGCCAAGTCCCGTCCTTACCCCAGAAACAGAACCGTTTTCCTGCAAAATAAATTCCTGATCAACTGCTTATAATTCAACTCACTGGCCGAATACACGTAATTTCTTGTCTGGCCAAACAAAATAGCATTCAGAAATTTGTCCACGACCAAGATGGAATTATTTGGAGAATCCTAATAAATTGGGAGCAATTTTAAGCAAATGAGTTCCGCCCAGTGTTTGTGGAATCGGAAAGGGGATGCCCTTCTCCTTTAATTTGGATTAGGCTTCGTACATAGCAGTTCTGTGTTAATTTGCATTTTGGCAAAATTGATGTTTGGATCTTGAAATATTATCTGTCCAGTTTTGATGAAGGAGAAGTACTCCTCGTAGTATGATGCCTAACTGCAATAATGTTCTTTTTTATGATTTTTAGTTTGTAGATTTTTGAGGCTATTGCTTTCCACTTTTTGTGTCCCGAACTAATTTAGAGCCTTGAAATGAAGAAGTTATGTATTTTGTGTAGTAGTTGCATTTGTAGGCATTACGTTGTACCTACAATATTGCATCTTATATAAAAGTGTGCTACGCAATAAATAGATTTTAACAAACATTTTTTTTTCTAAAATTATCAAGTACCAATCTTCTCTACAACCTTAAAAGTCTACCATACGTAAGAGCCTGTCTGTCTATGACTGCTGACCACTAAATTCATGACTTATATGATGCACGTTACATGTTATGCATCACTATTTACCTAATGGTTTCCATATTACGACGATTACATTTAAAAAAGTCGTGGTGGCCTAGTGGGTAAAGGACCAACCTCTCAAGTATGAGGGCGCGGCTTCGATCACAGGTCAGGCAAGTACCAAGTCAACTTTTCTAAGATTGTATGTACTTTCTAAGTACATCATTGACTGTGTTTCGGATGGCACGTTAAACTGTAGGTCCCGGCTGTCATTGAACATCCTTGGCAGTCGTTACGGGTAGTCAGAAGCGAGTAAGTCTGACGCCAGTCTTACCAAGGGGTATCGGGTTGCCCGGGTAACTGGGTTGAGGAGGTCAGATAGGCAGTCGCTTCTTGTAAAACACTGGTACTCAGCTGAACCCGGTTAGACTGGAAGCCGACCCCAACATACTTGGGAAAAAGGCTCGGAGGATGATGATGGTTTCCATATTACGACGATTAAATCTTCAAAATAATTACACTCCCAGTATCTTATTAACTCTTCCTCATAATAGTACTAACATAACCCAGTAAATGTAAGGAGAACCCTTGGCGATCACGTAGCAAAGAAATAAGCCCAACAACATTAAAACTTGAGCAGGACACGTGTACAGGTATATAGCAAATATAATTAGGTTTATTAGAAAATTTACAAATGGACCTTAAGTGCAGGGCATAAGGACTAAATTGCAATAGCACGGAGTGTGGGAAAACGCAACGGCTTTGTTATGCGTTTCAGGCAAGTCTTAGGTTTGTGACATACGGAAAGGAATATACGATATAACATACGGAATGTTTAGAGTTGGCTAGGTTGGCTATCAATTTGTTTTACTCCATTATTTAATTTTAAATAACCGTAGTAGATCTATCAGTTGCAAAAACCATAATACATATATGTGATAGAAATTCAAACACTGCCGTTGAAATCAGAAGTTTTAATATAAACTCACGTAATATAAACTTGTCGATTTTCTTCTTTTATTTAATTATAATACAATATAAGCAAAAAATAAAATTCAAGTGTAAAAAATCTTTACGCCATTTCTTCAACTCAAGAAAAATGTTCCAAAAGTTCACCATCCTTACTACCCGTATAACCCCACAAGACACGCCTAATTTGGCTTTATGAGTGCGGCTTAAGGCAAGGCTCCGAGTAATGTATGAGTAAACTAACCTACCCGAGCAATATACATACATTACAGTTTACGAGACGTTGCCACCCAAACGGATATATGGACGCTGTATTTTTGTATTAGTTTCTTATGGAAAGAAGTAATTCGTGCATAAAGATTAGAGGGTAGTTTTGTAGTTATATGTATAAAACTTTTAAAATCGACATTCAGCATTATGTTTAAATATTACCCCGTAATATTACACACTACCCAGTCGTGGTGGCCTAGTGGGTAAAGAACCAATCTCTCGAGTATGAGGGTGTGGGTTCGATTCCAGGTCAGGCAAGTACCAATGCAACTTTTCTAAGTTTGTAAGTATGTACTTTCTAGGTAAATCTTAGACACCAATGGCTGATAAAAAGGTGAAGGAAAACATCTTGAGGAAACCTGGACTATAAAGTCTGAAATCACCAACCCGCATTGAGCAAGCGTGGTGATTAATGCTTAATCCTTCTCCGTGTGAGAGGAGGCCTGTGCCCAGCAGTGGGACGATAAAAAGGCTGTAACAAAATAACATTACCCACCTGAATGAAACACGTACACTTACTAACTACTAATTACCTACTTTTTCTGACAAGTTGTTTCTCGCTGTGCCACCCGTGAAGAGGTATGGAGTTTTTTTTCAAATGAGACCTGTAATTACCAAGCTCAAAAATTGCGAAATCATCATAATTTACTGTCTCAAAAAGGTTTTACGAGTGTTCAGAATTCCAATATAATATTGTTGTCGAAGAGACTTACCTCTGAAATTCTAAATTAAAGAACAATTAACAAGGTTTTGTGTCATTTTGTGGTGAAAGTATATCGGGTGTGTCGTTCACAATCACATTAAATGAAATGCGTTAATATAGTGGTTAATATATGTCGATTAACACAAAGAAAAAAGAAAAATACGTAAAAATAAAAAAAATGTTTTTTTCAAACAAAGTAAATATAATAAAACAACTGAAATTCTCCCTTGAAAACTGACAGCTGTCAACTGATCAAAACATTCGATACTCTAAACTTTATCTCTGCTTTACACATGATGTTGGAAATTTTAAAAACGAACAATTACTCCTGTGGTTAAACCACTGGATGGATTAGGTTATTTTTTTTACAATTCGCCATAGAATATCATAAACTATATGCGATAGGATTTAATGTGATTGTGAACGACACACCCTGTATAATATTGTACACCCTACACTGTCAGTTTTCCTCAAAGACTATGTCGTGTAGGGTGACAACAGCCTGTCGGGTTATGTGAATTTCGTAACTGTCACTGTAAATGGAATATCGGGTTAGTTGAAGACTATATATGTAGGTATAAGGTATTGTATTGTGTCTACTTAGGGTCCGTTCAGATAGACCGGGTCGGAGAGCATCGGCGCGCATTTTTCTTTTCACACAGACCGGAGCCGATCGGCTGCGCGAGCATTAAAGAGCATACAAACGGAGCCAAACGTCAAGAAAAAATACACGATCGGAGCTGGTCGGTTCCTCTTATCATTTCACACCGAGCGCATTCGAGCATTCTCAATGACAAAAGCAGTGCGCATGCAAAAATAAACCTTACTTCAAATACTAAGTACTCAATTTTCAATGTGTTAAGAATTTGCTCTGCTCTCCGAGCCGGTCTGTCTGAACGGAGCCTTATATACATTAAGATGTCTCGAAATTGTAATTTCTTCTCGTGCACATTATATAAGTGCTTATATATTACAAAAAAACTTCATTCCGAATTTCTCCCTTTTATATGTTTCCCTTTAAAACAAATAAGTTTGCTTTTGCAGTTTCCAAATAATGTTGATTCATCGGAATTTTCTTCTTCGAAAAATAATTATTCGTTACCACACAATTAAAACACCGATGATCCATTTTGCAACTATAATTTCTAGGTATATGCGATACTCATTAAAACATTATTTACTTAAAGACATTTCACATTATAAACCGCATCAACTTTATTGCAATTTTATTGCGAGAACTATTCCCTTTTAATTCCCACGCCAGCACTCTACGTTCCCACGAAAACATAGAGTATTATAACTAGAAAATTCTCAACATCATAAGCTCTACAATTTTAATTTGCATATTAAACAAGCTTCCTGTCTCTATAATTGTAGAGACGCAGTAAATGAGATGTAGAGCAAACGACAGTGACAAAGTAGAGTCTTTGTAAGGGTAGAGACCCGATGGAATACGTCTGCTGAATGCAAAGAACTGCAGCTTAGGAACCCGTTTATTTTTAATTGTTCAAATAATGGTAGAGCTCTGCTCTGACGTTGAAGTTAAGTTAAATATGACGAGCTTGACTTTGATTACAAAAAAATAAAATGTTGTAGATAGTAAATAATTATAAGATCATGTTAAAGAGAATCTCGTGGTAAAGTAACAACCGCAAAGTTTGATCGGACCATAAGGTTGCTTCAACGGTTGACGTATGCGGTACGTGTATGGATGACCATCTCGTTATGAAGAGTTACTCCGTGTTTCGGAAAGCACGGTACATTGGTGGGTGTCAGCTGTCATTTAAACATGCTTGGCAGTTGTAACGGGTGCCGCTTAGTGATAGTGATACACACCGGTGGAACCTCGCCTTAAGCATAATTGGCGATTGAAGATGTAACATGAGGATAAAAAATCTTTAAAAAAAGAAAATTAGAAGGTGTGTATGTAATGACATGTTAAAAATACATAAACAAAACACAAATTCCTTCAATAACTACGAACAAAATAAACAAGAACCATCAACCAACATTTTAATTAAAATTGAAACATTGGCAGCAGTTATCATAAAAAATGTATCACTCGAAATCCCTTCGCTCCCCGGCATTAGTCGACATTCGAACAAAGCTTCCCCGGACTGAAAAAAACACGTTTCGTTACTATACTGAAATATTCTGATACTGGTCTGTTTGTTGTTTTTTGTGTTCTAGTCTTTGGTTGTTCTGGAATGAAGCTTAAGCTTGAATTTAATATTTTTCTGCTTCGATCCATTGAGTTTATTTTATGGGCTACCTAACCCAATATGAGAAAATAGTATTTGATTACCTCCAATAGGAATTAGGGCTTGGTGGACTTTAATAAAGGTTCGGATAGGTTACAGATTCGTTTCGAAATAGTTTTTTGTTTTATGTAAACCAACTTCAAATAATTACATTTGTAGTTATGTTATTTTTTTAATATCGATCAAAGTGTTGTATTAATTTACCCTACAACTACTGCTACTTGTATGATGACAAAAATCATCAAGAAGTGGAAAAGGCTGAAATGGACAAACTGCCCCATTTACACTGAATGTATAATTTGTTGCAATATTTACGTCTTATACTTATCTATTCCACCGTCGTTATATCTCCTACAGTCAATTCAGCTAACCTTCTTAGTCTCACACAAAATTAATCCCCACCACAAACCAGTGTTTCCCCGTTATTCCTTACAAATTACCCGTAACAAAATCCCTTTGAGTCCAGGTAAAAATCATAAGAGGTAGTCGCGTCACTTTCAGTAAATTATGACATCTAATTATGAAAGCATTGTCGAATTTCAACGCTGCATTTAATTTTGTTTGTACCAGTTATTTGGGGTAGGCTTAATACTTAAGCGACAGCGGGAAATGTTACGTACACCCATCTCGATACGCAAGACTGCTTTTGCCAAATTACGGTCTTCGTATTTTATACCATCGTCTTCAGTCAAACCATTGTGTTTAGAGTGACAAAAATCATAACTAGCGTCAAATGCTTCAGCTCTATGCAAACCTATCGTGGTGCTGTAAAACAATATTCAATTTTAGACATTATCTCACTTGTGTTTAGGGTCTCTTCTTTTCCTATAAGGTCGCTTACAACTTGTACCGAACGTCAAATGTCATTTAATTTTACACGAGGGGCATTGGAGTGTGCGCTGATAAATTCATCCTCTCACCTCGCCTTGCGATAATGTCGGGTTGGCGACCAAATTAATTTTAAATATACCCTGTTATTGTCATTTAATTAAAACACGGACATCGCAAGAGCTCAAGATTAATTATGTTGACGAAATAATTAAGGCCTTAATCAGGTTTTATGGCGGTAATGTATGGATGACACTTGTTATGTTGAATTTGTTTATTCGGCTTGTGAAGGTATTTAATTTCATAACCGCTTGTCAAGTGCTGTGAGGTTGGACGGAGAGCAGTAAAATTGGAGTGCACATTTACTATTCACCTCGTAAAAGAACAGCATAAAGTCAACTCGAAGTAAAATATTATGTAACGAAAGACACATAAACTTGCAATTCAACAAACAGTTGTAATAAAAGATCCCAAGTATCAACCAAAGAAAGAATAGACCCAACGGGGCAGTGAAGTACATTATCTAAACGAAAACAGCGCTCCCAAGCGATTCCCCTATCTTGTATTTAAACTCCTATTTAACACAATACAAAGAGCAAAAAACATTGAAAACTATTCAATTCTTTAACAAAGAAAGGTAACTAATCGGCCCCGAGAGACTAACTTAAAACTACTCCAGCTAAAGAGTTCAACTTAATAAAGCTGGTTAAGACGGATAGGGGGGCGCAAGTAGTGGGGGGTGGGGAGAGGTCGCGCCAAAAACAAGCGCTTTGTGAAGCACCTGGGACATAGTGATAATGAAACTAATTTACTAGATTTAGCCTTTCCCCGGAGACTGGAGTGCAGAAAAAATGTGGAGAAGGTATTTCAATTAGTCTGCTTGTAGTGGAGATGTTTGAAATTGTTTGTTGCTTGTACGACAAATGTGGCGCTATTTTTCACTTTATAAAATCTTCACGTTGCCCGAGCTTATAATCTTGGAGGTGAAAATGAAAAATCTTTTGTAAACAACTTTTACACACTAAGTATAATCTGTTTTTATACAAAATACCCAATTTGTTTTTTTCTGAATAGTTTAAAACTTTTACAAAGAACACTCGCTGCTATATTTGCTTATAGGAAAAGTATGCCTGACTACGTCAATAGCGGGTAGATACTGTATACACCACTTCAATCCCGTCCTTTTAGAAATCAATGGCCTATGTTCAGCAGTAGACTTAATATGGCTGAAATAATGATGATGACGAAAATGTGTTTACTTACTATAATATTTTGAGGTGCACTCTTAGATATTAAACAATCATTTCTGCACGATCATGAGTCTGAATGAGAAGAAAAGTAGTACCCACACCAAAAAATAATAATTCCAATACTCGACTTTTCACAAGAGTTCTACCAAATTCGTATGTTCATGTACAGTTGAAGTCACTCGGCGTCCCGTTGGATTAAATTTTCTTAGTCGATGAATGCAGCTGCGATATCGCTCAAACTGCATTATTAAACTTCAAGCCATTATGCAGACTGCTTATTTTACTATTTTTATACTCTGTAATGAATTTCATTAGTGTATCTGGATGATTTATTTTGTTTGAGTTTTGCTTGCTAGTTTGCAGAGATTTAGTGTTTTGATAATGTAATCATGTCAGTTTGGTAATAGTGGAAGATCCGACCCTACATCGACCTTCACCGTCTTGATAATAGAATAAAATATACTTTATGACAAATTTCATATATTAGAAAATATATTAAAAATAGGTTGTCTAAAAAAATCCTGGACAGACTATTTTTAAATAATTTTTTAAAAATATTTCATTTCAAATTTTTCACAGACAACCCTATATCAACGTGTTCGTAATAAAACAGCGCTTCTATTGGTATAAAAAATTTTCTATTATCATTTCAAGTGAAGGTAACTACTATGAACATACCTGTTTATACCTGACAACCGAGCAGTTTGTCCAGGTAAATAATAGACAACCCAGTGGCTGCACATTCTATAAAGCTTTATGCTTTAAGTGAGAATAAAAATTTTCTTATTATCTTAACGTCACAAAATTTAGTTAAAAATTATTTTTTTTAAATTATTTAAAAATAGTCTGTCCAGGATTTTTTTTTGACAACCTATTTTTAATATATTTTCTAATATATGAAATTTGTCAGTATATTTTATTATATTATCAAGACGGTGAAGGTCGATGTAAGGTCGGATCTTAGACTATAATATTTATGAGACAGTATATAGGTAGTGTTTTGCTTTTATAGTACGTTTCTCATGCTGTAGTAGTAAGTAGGTAATTAGTAAGCCATTAAAAGATTTTTTCAGCAGTATTACTAGGTAGATGCAAAAAAGAAAAGAATTAATCACTAGAGGCTGTCAATTTCCACAACTCAATTCAGGACGAAACATGTAAAGCAGCTAATAAAAATATTAGTAAAACCGATTCATCAAAAATGTGTACCAACTTAACACAATTTATCTCCAATTTTACATGTAGATCTGAACTGCACGTAATTGGACTTCAAAATACACCATAAATATTTCCCCCTCATTACCACCTGTCTATCAGCCGTAATGAATTAACAAGTGTACACTGGCCAATTATTCTGCACGCAGTGTACGTAATGTAAGCAAAAACAATTTGTTGACTGTACGGGCGCCCGCAACTAAAGTTTACCCGAAACAAGCGACGTATTGCACCGTACACGTCAGTGCAAATAAAAGTGCACAGTACGGCCGGCTAGTTAAAATTTCACGAGTCGGTCTAACGGTTGGACGCACTGTTATTCCGAGTTCGAATTTCGTTCCGTTTTCGAACACCAATTTTTTTTAATATTTCAGTTGACATTTTTGGGGGCCATTTATTGATGAGGTACTTTAGTAACTCTATTTTCGGTCTGTACATACTCCCAGTCTCCTTAATTCTCATTATTCTTTATTATGGATCAGAAATATGGCAATTGACATTAACTAAAGGCAAAAAAAATATAAAAAAATGTATGTGGTATCGTAAACAAAATCGTAAAAAATAAGTAAATGGTTGTTCTTATTATTTACTGTCGAAAATGAATTTATGAGGAGGTCAACAAATTAATCTTTAACCAGGCACATTGAAAATATTATAAAAATTGCATGTGTCTAAATATAAATTTAATAACTCCTAATATCAAATTACAGCATTTCTAAATCCGGACTTCAAGTAAAATAATCCTATCTCTGATCCAAAACCCGTCATAATTACAATTTCGCGCTAAAACCTTAATTAGAAGCCACCCATTTGATTTGCACCTCAAACAACCAAACCAAATACCAGCTAAAACAACAACATTCATACATTATGAGCATAATTAACAAACATTTGGTCATATTAAATTCCTCACATTTCCTGAATTAACATGCCAATGATATCAGTAGAATTTATTATGTATTATTGTTTTCGAAACACGGAGAATAAAATGACCATCGGAGATGTAATAACGCAAAACCTTCTAAGAAAGCAGCTCGCCAAAATTCTCATGTTCGGGTAACAAGAAACGTTATTAGCTCCGCCTTAAATCGCCTTGTATAGAATCCGCCCATTATTTTCAAAACAAAATCACCAATCAATCAAGGCCAATCTCTGACAGATTGGTTTTGATGTGACAAGAAACCCGAACGTTTTTGGTACGTACCGTACTTTGCTTGACCTACAAGAACGCCCCTGACCTACCTACCTTACGGCATCTCCGCTACCTTTCCTTCCTCCGTGATTGGGAACCACTGGTCCGTCAAGCTGAAAGCAGGATTTATTTGTATTAAAACAATACAGGCCGGAACAATGGATGGTACATTGATTGTCTCTGCTATTCAGTTATTCAATTCACCCCTTATATCGTAAATAAATGCCGCTATCATATCTGATATGGAATTTTCATATACATATTTTTGTTTTTTTTTTTTTCAGTGGTGGTGGCCTAGTTGTTGAAGCAGCAAGTACTCAAGTACGATTCAGAGTTCGATTCCTGGCCAGGTAAGTACCGATGTAATTTTTTTAAAGCTACATTTTATATACACAACTTTTTAAACGTACTTTTTAAGTGTATTTTGGAAATATATGCAGTGGCTATACATGCAGGATTGTCGAAATTAGTAACCACGGCCCTGTTATTGAAAGACCTCAAGAAGGCACATCATACTAATTTAAACATTTGTTTACCCCTCACAATAACTAGTCCTACTAACCCAAAAGACACTCCTATTTCAACAAAAAAATCTAAAAACGATAACAAAAGTTAATTTCACTTACACTTCGTAATCTACACGGGTGCATTGTTGGCCCGTCAGAGCTCGACAAGCGATGGACACAAAGCGACTCGATAACGTCACTCACTATAGAGGTACACATGGAGTAAACAAAGGCGAGTAGACGTTTTGTAAATTTTCCCGCTTCCGCAACTCCGATAGAAGATTAAAAACCTTTTGTTTGCTTTAATATTTGGGAATAAATATTATTAAAAATTTTGATAGATTTTCTAACGTGTTTTCGTTGAACATTATGTAGCCAATATTTTTAAAAGGAACATCTGAAATTGGTTTACGTCATCCAAGGTAAGCAAAGATTTTCTAATTAATGGGATTGTTGTAGAACTGGACTGTGTATGAGACATCATCATCATCATCATCTCAGCCATAGGACGTCCACTGCTGAACATAGGCCTCCCCCTTTGATCTCCACAGATACCTGTTGGAAGCGACCTGCATCCAGCGTCTTCCGGCGACCTTTATAAGGTCGTCTGTCCACCTCGCTGGTGGACGTCCTACGCTGCGCTTGCTAGTCCGTGGTCTCCACTCCAGCACTTTTCGGCCCCATCGGCCATCTGCTCTGCGAGCAATATGGCCTGCCCATTGCCATTTCAGCTTGCTAATCCGGTGGGCTATATCGGTGACTTTGGTTCGTCTACGGATCTCCTCATTTCGGATTCGATCACGTAGAGAAACACCGAGCATAGCCCTCTCCATAGCTCGTTGAGCGACTTTGAGCTTTGAGATGAGGCCGATAGTGAGAGACCACGTTTCGGTGCCGTAAGTCATCACTGGTAACACACATTGGTTGAAGACTTTCGTCTTGAGGCACTGAGGTATGTCGGACGAAAAGACATTGCGTAGTTTCCCGAACGCTGCCCAGCCGAGTTGGATTCGGCGGTTGACCTCTTTCTCGAAGTTGGACCTACCTAATTGGACTACTTGTCCTAGGTAGATATATGAGTCAACAACTTCGAGTACCGAGCTTCCAACAGAGACTGGGGTGGGCTCAACATGGACATTTGACATAATTTTCGTCTTGTCCATGTTCATTTTCAGGCCCACCCGTTGTGAAACTCGGTCGAGGCCCTCGAGCATCATACTGAGTTCCTCCATCGACTTTGCCATGACTACGATATCGTCGGCAAACCGAAGGTGAGTGATGTATTCGCCGTTGATGTTGATGCCAAGTCCTTGCCATTCCAGGAGCTTGAAGGCGTCTTCCATTGCGGCGGTAAACAGTTTCGGGGAGATAACGTCCCCCTGTCTTACGCCTCTTCTCAATGGAATCGGCTTCGTGCTATGCTCCTGTACTCGGACCGACATGGTGGCGTTATCATACAAACACTTCAACACCTCGATGTACCGATAGTCAATATGGCATCGTTGGAGTGACTCAAGTACCGCCCATGTTTCCACCGAATCGAAGGCTTTCTCATAGTCCACAAACGCTAAGCATAATGGCAAGTTATACTCCTCGGTCTTCTGTATAACTTGCCGCAGCGTATGGATGTGGTCTATGGTACTAAAGCCTCTTCGGAAACCGGCTTGTTCGGGAGGCTGGAAGTCATCAAGCCTGTGTTCGAGACGGTTCGTGATAACCCTTGAAAACAGCTTATAAACATGGCTTAGAAGTGTGATGGGTCTGTAGTTCTTCAATAGGCTGTTGTCACCTTTTTTGAAGAACAACACCACCCCACCCCGGCTCCATGCTTCAGGCGTTTTGCCCTCGGACAGGACGGAGTTAAAGAGCTTCTGGAGGACTTTAAGTACCGGTGTTCCACCCGCTCTCAGAAGCTCTGAAGTGATTCCGTCCTCACCCGGCGCCTTGTTGTTCTTAAGCTGCTTCAGGGCCATCCTAATCTCGTACAGACTGATGTCCGGGATATCTTCGGTATAATGTCGGGACAGCTTGGCTCTTGGATCTCCTGCCAAGTTGTCAACGGACTTTGCGACCGAAGTGTATAACTGTCCATAGAACCTCTCGATCTCGCCTAAAACCTCTGCCTTGGTCGACGCTATGCTGCCATCCTCCCGTTTCAGCTTAGTCATCTGGCTTTGCCCAATAGACTTGTCATTTGCGAACACTTTGGAGCCTTGGTTTCGCTGTATGGTCTCTTTAACACGATTCGTATTAAAGAGACGCAGATCGTGTCGCAAGGACTTGGATATTCGTCTATTGAGCTGCCTATATGACTTCGCATCGTGGGAAGACTGCAACTGTAGCAAGCGTCGTTCAGCCATGAGGTTTAAGGTTTGATCGGTTAGTTTTTGAGGTCTATCTTTACGGCAGGGTCTAAAAAACTTAGACCCTACCGTGCGGACAGTTTCCACTAGTCCGTCGTTGATCTCGTCCACTGACATTAAGTTCTCGAGGCAAGCAAAGCGATTAGAGAGCTCGAGTTGAAAGCTTTCCGGGTTTTGAATATGGGACCGAGTAGGTCGGAACGTAGACTTCATCAGACTGGACCTTTCAAGTTTAACATTGATATTCAGCGAGGCTCTTACGATTCGGTGATCGCTACCGGTTTTTACCCTGTTGATCACAGAGACATCACTGAATATCCGTTTCTTGTCGGTCATGAAGAAGTCTATCTCGTTTCTCGTGAAACCATCGGGACTCAACCAGGTCCATTTCCTGTGAGGCGGCTTCTGGAAGAAAGAGTTCATCATGAAGAATTCCTCTTTCTCCAGAAAGTCGGCCAGCCTCTGTCCCCTAGGGTTCCGTTGCCCATATCCAAATTGCCCCACTCTCAACTCATCACCTCTTTTCTTGCCCAACCTAGCGTTAAAGTCCCCCATAACAACAGTGAAGTGGGTTTTGGAACTATGTATGGCCCTACTTACGTCCTCATACATAGTCTCCACCTCATCATCGGAGTGTGACGAGGTCGGTGCGTATACCTGAATGACCTTCAGCGAATATCTTTCAGATATTCTGAGTATTAGGTATATCACCCTGTTCGACACACTGTCGATGGTTGTTATGTTGTTTACGAGGGACCTGTGAACGAGAAACCCGACACCACCTTGGGACTTTTGGTCGCCCTCCCGGTAGTAGAGCAAGTTACCAGACTTCAGGGTTACGGTGTCCTCTCCCTCTCTACGGACTTCGCATAACCCTATAATGTCCCAATGTAACTTGCTCAACTCCTCTTCCAGCTCGCAGATCCTTTCGTCAGTCCTCAATGTGCGTATGTTGTGTGTTACCAGGGCCAGTCGTCGTGGGGGTGGGTAGCTGGATCTCTTCCGGAGATTCTTAGCACCCCCTGCTCCGCCGTTACCTTGACCGCTACCCGCGCCAGGGATAGCGGAGCTGCCGGGGACTGGGGGCCTGGTTTCTGTGTCTATCATTTGGGGGGTATTTGCCGTTAATCGCCACGCTTGGCAGGCGGGTTGGCGATCGCAGTGAGGGTGTGCAGTACGCGGAGGACGCTGCTGCCCGACCTCCGGTTTGTCCCTTAGTCGCCTTTTACGACACCCACAGGATGATTTGGGGGATGAGACATACATATTTATATAGAAGTATCTATATAAATGTAATGACGATTGCTTTGAAAACTGTTACTTACTTTAAATTACTTATGGAAAACACATCTATATTATCAAAAAAATTACCGATACTCGCTAAAGTCTACTGAGTTTATTATTTTCAATATTTGTAAATAAATGATTTGAATAGATCTTAAAGTACAATATTCAATTATAACAATTTCAATCAACATCCTAACCACCATGTTTCACCAACCATACATCAAACCTTGCAAACATTGTCTATAGCCCAAAATGATCCCATATTTCCCCGAAGCTACGGAACCGCGGCACATTGGCCACGCAATCCTAATCCGCTAAGCGTAACAAGCGTTTATTGCCTTAAACGGAAATTTATGTCCCAACCGCAACCAACTTTCACCTGTGATGTAGATGAGGTAATTGTTTCAGAAAGGACGTTTTTGGGGATGTAGGTACAGTTAGGTGGAATGTAGTTTCAGCCGTATTCTTTAACATTAAAAGTAAGAGAAGTGTACTATAGTACTCTTCTTTAGCCATATATGACTATGATAATAACTTAATTCAAAATGCGATTTATAGTACCTATGAAAAAAAGCGGAGTCATCCCAAACGTAAAGTTATTGTAAGTTAACCTCATTACATATTCAAAACTAGTTGTTCAAACTAACCTGTACTATAGCTCTTTTAAGCTGAAATTACAAGCCCAACTACTGCATTTACGCATTACCTGTTTCTATAATATACCTAAATCAGTAAAGACGAGTTATAATACGTCAGTTAAGATATTCTACACCTATTTTTATACTCTTTGACCAAAAATCTTAGAGGAGTGCGCAACCATTGACGCGTCGAAGAGATTGATGTTTTAATTTCAGTAATGGTTGCTTATTACATGAGGGTTGTGCGGTGTGCGAACCGGAGATACACGATCTTTGAATTTTTGGGATTTTGCTGAATGGGGAAGGCTGTTACGAAATGAATGAAAAGATTTTTAAGAAAATATATAAGTCAATAATTCTCCAAAAATCGCGCACAAAGGGATTGTTTCTGCGGTTGAAGAAGTCACATTCTTATCTATGTTCAAGCGCTCTGTCATAAAAAAAGTCCAAATGTAGTAGTCCTGCTATATAAGAAGTTTTTATTTGGAACAAGCGTAAAACTCTGAGTAAGGCTTTATGTCAAATATGGACAATACATCGTTATTGTATTGTATATTCTCGGATTCTTGTAATCGGGTAATGCAAGAACTACGTTACACCGAGTGCTATGAAATCCCCACAATTCGGTATACTCTAAAGTGATGTGAAAGCCTTTATCGATATCTTGGAAATACTGATTGGGCGCTTACCTCGAAGTGCAGTGAAATATCAAGTGTAATTCCAATGAATGGCTTTTCTGTGTGGAATGGTATTTTCCAAAATATCAAAATGTTATTTGTTGTATACAAAATATTTGGTTCTACTGTAACACGCATAAAATTTATATAAATTTAATTGTACCCGATTAATAACAAACACAATAGACTGACTACGATGCTTGCTATTCAGTTGCAATATTTTGACCGTTCGACCGATATGTTGTCCGTAAACAGAAAACTTCTTCGTCTTGTTTCCAGCACAGATAAATCTTACTAAAGTAAATATTTCAAAATCAAAATCCAATAGCATGAAACTAGAAAGTCCTGTCGATGCCCGGAATAGTATCCAAACTTAACAACTTTTCCTAGAACAAAAGTAAGAAAGTCTGATTTCCCCGTGGAAGGTCAAAGGAAATCTCTATCGTATTAAATACGTTACCGTGGAATTTATTAACAGACCAGACTCACATGCGAGGTAATCTGAAATCCATCACAATATACTCAGGTATTCTGGTGGACTGTAATCCTAGACTTGTGGTTTAGTGATGTGCTGTTGTCGATAAAATTTTGAGAATTTAAGGGTATAAATATTTTTTTGTATTCTTAATTTTTTTTGACCTGTGGCATAAAGTAATGGCGATAAGATTAGTGAGAATTTAGATTGAAACACAAAATTAAATATTATTATTTAAAAAAATATTTCAATGCTACTTATAAGATAAACATTGATCAAAGGATCTCACGGTTATCATAATTTTTGATTATCATGTTTCAGCTGTACCCAGATTTTTTATGAATATATTGCATAAATAATACCTATATATCGACAAATAGCCCATCCCTATAAAATCGATAATGCATCGAATTTCCCGAAGGGCTCGAAACGAAGGCAAATCGACTAAGATGGATCTGATCTAAGGCGAATCGGAAACCTAATCTGTATATTGGTTATCATATTTTTATTACCGCATACAGTTACCTGCCTTTGCACGATGAAAATTGTGTCTGTAATGAAAATCAAAGTTATGAAGGTTCAAGTTCTTGAAAATTTTCTTTCTCTGGGATTCTCTATAATTTTGCTAAAGAGTGTATTGGAAAAGATTGGCTTTGCTTTTAGACGACAAAGTAACTTCATTTTGTCTTTGTTTCTTTCATTATCAATTATTTGATGCATATTGCATACTTAGTGTACTTACTTAGCATACTTACTTAGTATGCTTACTTACTTACTACTACTTACTTAGTATACTTAGCATACTTACTTAGTACTCTGCGCCTGATCTCTTTCCGGTCGTGTCGGATTGCCGTCCCATCGGGTTATGAGAGTGAACGAATAGGGAGTGCACCTGTGTCTGCGCAAATGCTCGTGCACTATAATATGTCCTGCGCAGCTGGCTGATCACCTTAAATGAGAACAGCCGCCGTGGCCGAAATCGGCCGTGGACACCATTACTTAGTACTGAAATTTTAGTCTATTCACTAACTATAGAGTGATATTATCGAAAGGCCACTAGTAACTAACTTTATAGTCGCAAAGTTATTTGAAACTTAAACTCATTTTTTTATTTAACCAACGATAGAAGTATAGCTAGAGCTTCCTATTTCTAAATTATACTGTTAATAAATCATATAGTTAGAACAAAAACAATTTTCCAATAACATCGGCAGCATTCAACATACTTTTTTAATTCCTCTAAAATCGAAAACTTGCAAGTGAAATGAAAAATTTCTAACAACAGCCGGCCTTTGACGAACCATTTGCAATGTAAATCTGAGCGGTAGTTCGATCCATTTAGCTAATGGACATGGCCAGAGCATACACTGGTTGAATCAATGAAATGCTTCTACGAGCTATGTGTAAGTAAATGTAAGGTTATGACGTGCTATGTTTGTTGGGTAATGCAGAAAGGCTGACTGAAAAAAAATATGAGTACAGGATCGTGTTTATGCACCCAGACGGAGAGTGTGTTGAGCAAGTCCAACTTTGCACACGATCTTCGTGGTGGAAGACGGTCTTTGGATGATGACAGTTGCATGAACCATCTTTAAACCTTCTTTTCTTTATTCTTCTTTATCAACTGTCAATTGAAGGGTTCAGTTTGGGCCCTTATTTCTTCGAATGAAAGGGTGCAAAATATGCGAACGCTTCTGTAACTCTTTTCTTAAACTCGAGTCTATTAATCAAGGAAACCCAATCTTTCAAACTACAACTATCAATAATACTACAAGTCCACAGCTCAATCCTACCCATCTGTCACAACACCCATTCAGGAGACATGAAGTGCTACCAACAATAGCATAACATGTTTACTGACGGCCACACATAATGTTGATGGATGATGACGCACCGTCAACCTTCCGGGAACTAAATCACGCCACCTGAATGTAAAGGCATTCAGATTATCTCGGGAAGGTAATTCTGGACGCTATGGGAACTATGCGATTATGTTATGTAGGGTATTGGAGTGAATGTCTTGGACAACTAAGGTGTGGTAATGAGCACTCCATTTGTTATTTAATTCTCCATACCATTGAACACTACTTTCGTATCAAAAAGTTGCTCAATAGAATATCATAGCTCGATTTCCTATTGACTTAGGTAGGGGAAGGTCCAAGCTTTATTCTCTCGCTTGACTATGACAATTCAAGTTTGTTATCGAAAGTTTTTTCTGCCAAATAGCGAGGGTTCTTGTTGTAAACAGATGCAGAACATTTCTCCTTTACATTAGATAACTAACTTTAGATAATATGATGTATTAATAGGTAAGGACAGAATCAGCATCATTTGCTTGTTTAGTTTAATGTACCTCTGAAGTAAACGGACCAATAACAACTGACAAATCAAGACACGCCACAAGATCTAAGCACTTCTAAGCCACCATACAAACGGAATAGCACTTACAAACATTCAATAACTGTAGCAAAAGGACTATTCTCGACTACCGTGAAACAAGATTACAACGGGCATCGAATCTGAATCTTATATTAAACCGATACCGCTTTGAAGGGGATTGCGTCTGTCTATCTGTGTATTGCTATTGGTCTTAGTGGGGATTCAAGCTGTGGGCTTGGCTTGCTCTTGTATGGTAAAGTTGGCAGTAATTTGAGGAGAAATTGTTAAGGATAAACGTGGTCGCAATATTCTGTATGTTCAACTACTTGTAAAGGAGTAAAAATCTGTATAGAGTTTACCATGTTTTATGAGTTTTTTTTTTTTTTGTGTTTAGTTATCCACTTTCAAAATATGAAACCTTCATAATTTTATGTTATGTCCTGGCATTCAATTGCTTGTGATGAAATGTGGATAATCGCAGCTACTCATACACCTATTACAAAGCGGAAAATGCGGATTGTCATAAACATAAAAAAATATGAAACATCAACTAATATAATACTAAACTAATAATACTTATATCATCAACTAATTACCAATAAATCAATTTCCCTATTACAGTACAAATCGACTTAGAAACAGCACTAGCATTACTTCTTATATTTCTTTCAGCAGCCAATCCATTACGGGAGCACGTGGCTCAACTTGACTCGACCGTGGCAGACGGTCATTTTGTTGGCGAATGCAACTCGATACAAGATCGTGGAAGGAAGAGATGTGGTATTTGTTATTTGGTATTTTCTGGTTGGTAGATCTTGGCGAATTTTAAGTCTATTATTGTTGACGTTGATCTTCAAATAGCTTAATGAGTTTTAAATAGCTTGTTGAAAAAACTAATAGTTATGAGTATCTAGATGTTAGAGGTATTTCTGACGTTCAAAAGAACAGACTGCTTGGGTCCAAAAAAATCCAAATGTCTAATTGAAAAAATATTTTATATAAACCATTAAATATCGGATATTACTGGCCTTACATTAAACTAATTTAGATATTTTGAAAGCTCTGCATATTTTGAAGTTTCTAGAGTGGATTAAAGAATTCGATTTTTATGATCCGAAGTCATGCTAGAAGCTTGTTACATTTGCATTTTAAGAAATTGAAACTGGGTTCAAAATACTACGGTAAAGAAGCTAAGGCGATACATAGATAGACAAGGATTACGTGGAAATAAAATTTATTCAAGAAGCAGGTTTAATTTTGATCAGATAAAGTATTTTTGAATCGTTGGTACGTCATAGGAACCCTGCTAATTTTCTTATTTTTCCGACTGCACGTCTCCAGAGTGGAGCAATCAAGGCTGGTAAATTTATATAAGGTCAAGTTGTGGTTTCAAAAAGTCGTGGTGGCCTAGTGGGCAAAGAACCAACCTCTCAAGTATGAAAGGGCGGGTTCGATTCCAGGTCAGGCAAGTACCAATGCAACTTTTCCAAGTTTGTATGTACTTTCTAAGTATTTCTTAGACACCAATGACTGTGTTTCGGATGGCACGTCAAACTGTAGGTCCCGGCTGTCATTGAACATCCTTGGCAGTCGTTACGGGTAGTCAGAAGCCAGTAAGTCTGACACCAGTCTAACCAAAGGGTATAGGGTTGCCCGGGTAACTGGGTTGAGGAGGTCAGACAGGGCAGTCGCTTCTTGTAAAGCACTGGTACTCAGCTACATCCGGTTAGACTGGAAGCCGACCCCAACATAGATGGGAAAAAAGGCTCGGAGGATGAAGTTGTGGTTTCAAAGGTGCAACGGTGCATGGCGCCCTTTCAAAAGTAAATGGACATTGATAGTAAAAAACGTTAAGTAAATAAAATTAAATGTATCCCTAGAAAAAAAAAACGGAGTAGGTACAGTGCTACAAGGACAATAGGTAACTGTGTAAATAAGTTAACAATAAATAATTTTCTTCCCGGTAAACAGCAATGTTACCACAACATAAAACGATACCACATCATGGACAAACGCTCTATTTACAAAACAACCACCTTTTTGTATTTCATTAATTAGAAGGAGCAAACAATTTGTTGATGGAAATATTAAATAAATATTATATGAATGGAAACTGTGGTTAGTGGCATAAAGAAATATGAAATGAACAGTAAATAAAGTTATGTTAGAAAATCGTTTTTATCTTTTTATACATTTAGTACTGTATGATAAATAATAAAAAAAATAGGTAGATTAATGTTAGTACCAGTATAATTTTGAAATCATAAAATATATACGCTGTCAAATTGAGAACCTCCTCCTTTTTGGAAGGTCAGTTAAAAAATTGCTTCAAAATACAACTCACATGTTTTTAATAAACATTAAAACATACAACGTGTAACTTTATGAACATACTAGCTTCTGCCAGCGGTTTCACCCGCATCCCGTGGGAACTACTTCCCGTACCGGGATAAAAAGTAGCCTATAGCCTTCCTCGATAAATGGGCTATCTAACACTGAAAGAAATTTTCAAATCGGACTAGTAGTTCCTGAGATTAGCGCGTTCAAACAAACAAACAAACAAACTCTTCAGCTTTATAATATTATAGTATAGATTATGTACTAGGGGAGCAGAAGTAATGAGGAACATTACTGAACCTTATTGTTCTGTCTCTTGGGCCATATGGCTTGTGTCACGGTGTCAGACTGCTGTATGTCTTGTGAGGTAGGTTATGACAACTGTGGGTACATTACTTTTATGTAGGTAAGCAGCTATGGAAATTATGATAGTAATATAACCATGTTTTCTTGTCATTCCCTACGTCATTGAACGTAGCCGCGCTGGACAGTATTTCCAACAAGTCCAGTCATTCTTAACTTTTAGTGAGACAAACGAGCAGCAATTATTTTTTATATATTTGAAGAAAATAATATAAGATTCTCTTTATTGATAATACATACGAGTATAATCGCGAATATAGTACCCGAGAGCACATAAAACCTCAATATTAGAAATACAAAATTCAACAGTCGCTAGCTTGACAATTAGTGCCTGCACCTTGGGGTTCAACCTACGTGAAGACAGTATGACTCTATCCAAGTTCATGAAGAAACATCGACCAAAACCCCATGAAACAGCGAGTATAACAATAACAGCAAACATAGCCCATGACTTAACCGTTTTATTATACATTTAAAAGAAAGAAACAGCGTAAACACAGCCGTATAGGTGCAACATTGTTATTTTATGCACCCCTAGAGCCTTTCTGGAGAATAAAAAAGTATGAAGGAATGGTTCGGTTCCGTTTTAATAATAGATGGGAACAAGCTAAGGAATCGTTATGCAGTTGGGGGAACTCTTTGTGATGTTAGCCCTAAAAGACTTAATTATATTGAAGAAGATGACTAAGGGATGTAGTAGACTACGGCTTTGTAAGTCATCCAAGAAGGAGATATATAAGTAGAGTATCATGCCTAATCAAAACTAACAGCAAAAGCAAACAGTTGTATGGTAAGGCATTGTTAGAAGAGTAATGTCACGTCATGTATGGTAAATGGAACATTTGGAATAACAATAATTATGAGCTAATTTTACATACAACACGTATTTCTGAAGAGGGTGCAAAAATTATATGGTTAGGACGGTGACATTATAGTAAATGGAAGATGAATAAAAACATATTCCGATCGTATCCGTAGGAATTAAGAGCGAGAGAAAACCTAGAGGTACAAGAGTGTGTTTTTTATCAATGACTAGCTTCTGCCAGCGGTTTCACCCGCATCCAGTGGGAACTACTTCCCGTACCGGGATAAAAAGTAACCTATAGCCTTCCTCGATAAATGGGCTATCTAACACTGAAAGAAAGGAGATTGGGCAAGAATGTATGAAGTTTGGTCCAAATGTCCACCACGAACGAGACCTATATAATTAAATAGCCCACTTAATTTAGAGTAACTTTTACTAAGAAAGTAAAAAAAAACAATGCCAAAAAAAATTATAGCCAAAAATGTATTCTTAATTTTCGGTAGTTTTTGTATGTTATCATTATTATTTTTTATTTTACTCCACTTCCATTTCCGCACTTTATCTAAAACTAAGATGAGAAAGACACATTTGCATTAACAGACCATATTTTTTGCCCGATGGATGTACGAATCACTAACCAATTGAGGCGTCAGAAGTGCTTGAATATACTCAGCGGTGCCTGGATCTACGAAAGTTCAATGTAGCTGGTGGTGTCTTCTCTCTAATCATGAACAATTCTATTTTGTCAGAAGTTACAGAAAGTACGAAAATCAAACACCACGAAAAGTAATTGAAAAAATGAAATTGAAAAAATCTATAAAATGGTTTATTTGATTTTGCTATAACTTTTTTCTGGCATTATATTTTTTTTTACTTTCATAACAAAAAATGTTCTATATTTAACGGGCTATCTAGCCATATAGGTCTCGTTCGTGGTGGACATTTGGACCGGAATCGCCCATTGTCCTTTTCAAATCGGACCAGTAGTTCCTGAGATTAGCGCGTTCAAACAAACAAACAAACTCTTCAGCTTTATAATATTAGGCGCTGCATGAAAGAGAATCAATTAGCCCGTAAAGTGAGTGCCAAAGAGACAATAGCGAGTGTTGGGTTCCGCGCACCTCTTGCCTCACTCTCACCTCTCGTAGTATAGATTTATCCACAATGGTCCTCAATATTGAGCACACCATACTCACAAATAGGTCCCAGCTACATAAAAACTCTTCCTCAAAAAACCAATAATACAAAACTTAATTCGATTAGCTATATCAATAAAAAGTTCGTCTATCAACATGTATCTAACAACGGATAGTGATAATCGAATGAAAGCATCATTAATCTACGTCCTTATATCAAGTATTACTTAGTTTCCATTAAATTGATAAAAATTGGACATCATTAGTGTCATGTAATTGGTACTAATGTCATACACTTGTGTCATGTCGTGTCATGTCAAATTCAATTCTGTTATTGTGTTAAGTTGACCATCTTTTTATTTGTTGATTAATAGTTTAGGTAATGTATTAAGTAGTTGTTTGTTTGATAAACAGTGGCTAACTTTACCCGTATGGTAACTACTAATCAACTTTGATAAAAATAAATATTGTTCTCTCACAGAATATATTCATGTGTATGACTTTAAATTAAATATTCACCGCGATAAACGTAGCTTTACTTCATCAGTTTAAAAAGGGTCTAAGGGTGTGTTGTTCTTAGGTACCTATAACTATTCGTCATCATCATCCTCCTGTCTTTATCCCAATTACCTACGTTTGAAATCACCACAGCAAGCACTTCTGCACATTTTACAATATTGGACGTCACCTCACAAGTAACATTATTTCCATCCATTCCTTCATCAACCTTACCTTCAATTCTTATCTTACTCTTGTTTTTTAATCCTGATCGAAAAAAACCTTGTTAATCCTATTAGCAATCAAATACCAGTACCAAAGCTAACACAACTGTGGACTAACCCCGATGTGAGCAATAACCCACAGCATACAACATACCTTGTCTTCAACCGTACACCATGAAGATAATCGTGCACATTACCTGATGACGTAATAACAGTGACGTCACGGCAGATTAATTACTTGTTTCGGCTAAGTCTATGACTATAGATTATATAGCGAGGTGCCTTGACGGGGCTGTAACTATGCTAATTGGAATTTGACTCCAAGTTTGATAACAGTGCTTTGGTAGTGATCAAACTATTTGGTTTAAATATTGACAGGATAGATGAAAATCTATTTATGTATATGTAAAACAACATTACTCTGGTTGTCAACTGAAGAAGACCATACTACTATATAAGTAGGTTCAAATTCCTTTAACCCGTGTAACACATAATTTTCTGTCAGCCAAATTATTACGATGGAAGCCTCAAACTCAAAATCGTTTATTGAATTAAACTGATAAGTCAGCACTAGCTCCGAAGACGCTAACCTTTCTCTATTTTCTATGTGTAGATGTTGTATGCTAGAGAGAAGAATATTTCTCATAGAGAAGTTAAACTCCTCAGCAACAATGAGTATGTATTTCAACCAATAGCAGAGTTTCCAAGTCCTAAAACATAAACAATGTATTCAATTTAGAAATTGAATTTCAACACGCAAAGCTTAGCTAGCTAGATAAACCGTCACACAGATAGCATTTTTTCAAAAGCAATCTATCGAAAAAGCGCCCGTTTAGTGAAAAATAATTCTATTATTCTAAAACGTTTGTGCTAGACTTTGTTATTTATTATGTTCAATGTTTTTGGTTCAGTTTGTTGTAATACTGTTAAAATGTTAGGGTATGGTTACGAACCTAACTAAAATACCTTTGTTTCGAATTTCTTTGACTGTGGAGATGTATCAATATAGGCTGTACAATTTATGTTTGAATACCGAAGAAAATATACAGGCTCCTTTTATGAAGAAAAGTGTGAAATAATAGGTAATTTAAATATATACCTACCATTGAAATTATGACTATTCTACTTATATTTTTAGCATCATCACCTTTACAGTCAATCTTTTTACATATTAGCGTACTAATGGACGCAGGCTTTAGGGAAACCCACATCACCTTAGTCTGCTCAATACTTCCACAAACACACACAAAACTAAAATTACTAACCGCTTACTCCCAAACAATTCTCCCTTATATCTCCTAACATTCATCTTACATATTACCCCCTACCCACACATACAAACACCTACATATATGTAGCTACATATACACACATACCATCCGTTATTGTCTCTCTCCATGGGGCGATGACAATAGGCTGACATTTCATGGCTCCTACACCCCATTGTGAGAGCGACGGGCCCAGAAATCTGTTCAGTGATTATTGATTTTGTGATATATTGATAGTGGTGGTGATTAGTAAACTGGAGGCTTTGTGATAGTCAGGGATCAGCAGTTGCTTGTATGTTAAGCTATCGACTTAGGTAATATTGTCAAGCCTTGATTTTAACGTCACCAAGTCAGTAGCTAAAGTAAGCAAGTAGGTACATATCAATATTATCAGCTAATATTGAAATGTCTCTGAATCTTGCTAAACAAAATGAATCTCGCTAAGTCATAACACTGTGTAGAAAAGGAAGGGTCGTAACCCAATGGTTTTTTTTTAAATAATGATGTTATAATCAATAATTGTATAAGTAAATTAGGTACTACAACTGCACCTAGCGTAAGTGACAGATTAGGATATAATAAAGTCAGTTAGATAAAATGAAAGCAAAAAGGTTTTCAAGATACTAAGTTATAGTGGCTATTGGTTATGAAATTCCAATCACAGACGGTATCTAAATTTTTTACGATCAAACCTATCATATACACACCACAGCCATAGTTTTATAAGAGCTACTTAATAATAAAACAAGCATCTCAAAATGATGATCAAAATATCGTAAAAATATTGGATACCTACTACAAAACAATTTTACTGCCGGTTTCCATTTTTATGGACTTTTTAGAACAACTCATCATTTCTCCCATAAAGTTGTTTTAATAGATTCATGAAATATCAAGTTTGTGAACCGTGGTAGAATTTTTTATTATCCATTCGACTGCTTATAAAGTTGACGGAGAAACATTTTTATTTTTGAAACTTTTAAATTCAAATAGAGTCATTAAAAATAATTTGTTGAGTCATTTTGGTTGTTTGTTGAGACTGGGAATGTGTTATAGTTTTAGGTGTATTATTTATGTGGGAAGAAAGATCCTAAATTATGTCTTCAAATTAGCATAGCATTTCTTTTATTGAGGAATCATTCTACTATTGAGCCCAGAGCTGTATTGAACATTGAAACCTCTTTAAAACAGAGACAAACATTCCAGACATCAAAAATCTAAGTTCCAAACATTAAATCTCTATTAGAATTCATCTGCTGCCCTCTACATTCTACTAACATTGAGATCTTCCTCAAAGTTTTTTAAGTTCTCAACATAAAGTCAAAGTTATAGTAACAACGACTTCTACTACATAAAGTCGCGATCATTTCCACAACAAAGAAAATATAATCCCCCAACCATCGCAATAGTAAACAAACTACTATCAGAACCGAACTAAGAACGATCAAAAGCAGTAATTTGGAAACGAACACAACATTAACTCGATATTAAGTTGAGCGTTAGTTCAGCAAACTTAATAACGGGAGCATTGCTCGGTGACAAATCATGGAAGCTTGAGTAACTCCTACGGAGCGAGCAATGGAAGGCGAACTTCGGTGAATGCAAATGCATCGCAACTTTGTGGTGATTAAGAGACATGCCGTGAGGGTGTTACCACGTTTGATATTATACTGAAGCTGTATTATGAAAGTTTGTTGTGGATAAATCGTTATTTGTGTGTGTGAGTACATGTTCTCTGTATGTGTGAGTAGATTGCTCTTGCATAATCTCTTACCTGCTTAATGCTATTAACAAAGAGGTACCACCTCAAGGATTATACATTACACACATTACATACATTACTATCAGAAGGTAATCTTGTCACTTTTAGGTCTGATTTCAGTCTAACCAAGTGAAACCAATATCATAATTATTAGAACGCAAAACTACATTTCTGACCATCATAAAATTATGATATTGTTTTGTAGGTAGGTACTGGCTCTTCAAATCCAGGTATTAAATTTTCCAAGGCACGGGGAGGCTTCATCATAGTGACTCATCAACCCCAGCAAAGGCAACTTAACCTTCAACTACCTGAATTCCTATAACCAAACCACTCACCCACACATACACAAATACCATGAAAACTCTTCAAGCAAACATAATACCGTAACTACTACCTTCACTATCAAAGTAACTTGACGTGGAGAAACAGAAACTTCCTCAAATGGTATTCAATGTATGAAATGCCGTAGTCACGACAATAGACGCGTGAAGAACAAGCAGTTTGAACTTGAAAGGGAAACAATATTCAAATAGTTTTGTGGATGCTATGTGGATGATACGGAACGCTCGAAATGGTTGAATGATTTGTTTAAACTAAATTCAAATAAAAGTAAGGACGGTAGAAAACTGCATTACATATTGCAATCATATTTTATAAGATAAAAAATCTTAATACTTAGTTTTGTTTTAGTTACTATGTTATACTAAGTTTTTCATTAATCCTCTAGCCTTACACTTTAGGTTTTTAGTTTTGACTGGCTTCAACCGTATGTATCACCCGCATTCCGTGGGAACTCCTCTGCACCGCAATCGTTTATACTCACTGACAGATTTTTTTAAATAATAGGTATATTTCAAATGAGTTTAAAATCTTAGAAATTACTGGACCAATCGATAGCCTGACTAACTATCAAAAACAAAGTCTTCAGCTTTATAATATCAGTGTAAACAAAGCATAGATGACCTAACAATTATATCACATTGACAAAATATTATCATTTTCACTACCTTTTCAAAATTCCTTCACTTCGTCGAATATCTGGGAACTGTCTCATCCATAACCCATACAACTCCTTGTACTTCAAACTGCTCTTCAGTCAGACGTACAAGAATGTAAGTACAATAAGAATTAATATCGTCGGCGTCGATCACTAGTCTCGCCGCCCGGCTTTTATTGAAAATATTCAAGTTATTTATTCGTGAGGGAATCCCTTTTCGCGATACAGCGACACGCGCGTCTACCACGGGAATTCGATACTCGATATTTTGGAAATGTGTTAAGTTACATAAAAATGAAATACTTGCTTATATTACCTACTATTATACATATATACGTTACACATACATATTATCACGCCACACAACTAGACTCATGCGGAGGTCCAATATTATACAAAATAACGATTATATTTTTGCAACACCTGGTCTTGTTCATTTTCCATTTTGATACTGCATATTATATTTTCTTCTGTTCATTTAATCTTTAAGTAAAAAAAAAAAACTAATAGAAAGTGTTTGGCTGATATTGAAAAACCCATTTTTGTCGAGCCATGTTGTGTGACCACTTTTATAACAAATATGAATATCGTTTCCCATGATCGAGTTTCATAATATCGTCGCGTTCACAAGAATCCCAGAATACGATGTAAATTGAAAATCTCTCTATTTGAAGATCAAAAGATCGAAGCTCTTTGTGGATATTCCATAAGAGCGTACATTTCGATGCCGTGTAACAATATTCGGGTGTAATATTCGAGATATTATCGCCGAGCAAAGGTTTCCGATTTATTTTGTTGTTGAATCTCGATTAAGTTTTGTGGTAATGTTATAGATGGCATGATAATGTAACTTTGGGATATTGTGCGAAGTATTTTAATTTCTGTCTACTTTAGGTTAGGCTAGTTCTATTGCTTGCCCCACTTGTTTTCTAAATAACCCATTTACTTCTGGATGTAAATTGCTGAGCGAGAATCAGGTCAAATAAATCTTACTCCCTAAGAGAACATATTTAGGAATATTTAGAGGACTATTTCGTGCCTTTGATGGAAACAAACTTGCCATTCCTGAATTTGTATTCAACAACATTAAATAATAATCTATTTGCAAGCAAAGCGACAATACCGTGACACCACATAGCTCCACAAACTAATTAATATAAACCGGATTCTAAATTAACTGGAAACAACTGACGCCCGATCTAATTAAACTTCATTTCGAACATCGTCAATTGTTTTCACCAGTCCAGCAAAAATAATTATAGGGAATAATGCAATATTTTCAACAAATTCCCGTGTTGCTGTTGACAGATTGTTAAGCTGTGTGATAGAGACGCGATTGCAAAAAAAAATTGGAAACCGGCACCTTATTTACCAATCAGCATTCACTGGGGCGATTGATTGAATGAACTACGTAAAACAAATATACACGAATCTGTACTAAGGAACAATTTTTACATCGATGACTTCTCAGTAGTTACTTCCATTGCGCATTTTGTGGGAGAGACTTATAGAAGGCTATGAACAAAAATGGCAATGTATGCTGAATTCAGCAATGGAATTGGTGATTTAGGTGTTAGTGTAGTGTTCCCAGTAAAAGTATCGATGTTGTTGGGAGCTATTAAACTTGCATAGGACGTTACTAGTTTGCAATAGTAATTTAAAGTTGTGATCGGAACTATAAAAAATAAAAATTGTGCAATGTCGGTCGCCAACTAAATCGCCGCTTCGATGACGGTGGTGCAGTAGTTTTGTGTTTTTTTTTAAAGTTCGTTGCAGACCAGTAACATTTTCATTCGGTTGATAGTTGATAGCGATGCGTGTACATTGGTCTAGTGTTTTTGGTAGTATTTTGGTTGTAGGTTTTTAATGTTTTGCAATCACTATTTCCATTACGGTGTATGAGAGTAATTTGATGTCACGATAGCAAATTATTAGGCTGTGCACAGGCAGTCTTCTTATTTATATTATGTGCGATATTCAATTGCTAGCCTTTTCTTGAGTTGAGATAATTTTGTTTTTCAGCATCACATCTCTAGTTATTTCCACATTATTAAGACATAATTAACAGTCAACCTACAACTAAAACTGTGAACTTCTAAGTAAATCCAGGCACGTAAAACTATGACACTATATTTTTTGTCGCAAAATCAATTCTATTTCAATTACCGGTCTTCCACACACGACACCTCAATGAAGGCCCATTCATACGCAAGTTTTGCCATTAACAGGCGCTACAACTTCATTTAACTGGTCACACCGGAATGTAAATAACACCCACTGAAAATTCTGTGACTGTCGCGATTCCGAGCTAGTGATGTGACTTAATAAATCAAAAGTGGGATGCTCATGATTCCTTGGGTACGTTTTATAAAGTAGATTTTATTGAAAAATAAGCATATAGTCCTTTACTTTTGAGATTAGGGTATGGTAAGTGCTTGTGTAATTTTAATTTTACGGATAGGTATATAATAAGGAAAAACGACGTGAAAATTCTTTTGAAAATATCTAGTCAATACTCCAAAACATTTACTATTGTTAGCTGCAAACGAACTTCTTCAATAAATCACTAAACTAAACCAAAAAATAAAACAAGGCTCAATGAATTTGTTCCTTGCATTCTGTCCCAAAAGAATCGATTGCGAATGAAACGTGCCGTGTTTACTTTACGAAAGGGAATAAACTTCGTTGGAATCAGGTGAACCGTTCCTATGACCTAGTTTAAAACCTTGTTACGAACTTAGTGTGTGTGTTCTCGTCTGATCCCCAAAATGGCGACCCAGAAAACACGGGGTTGCCCAAATCCCGCACACCTGGACAACACTAGAGGGACATTAATGGGAGGTAACAAGTATGATTCACAATAAGGGGCGGTTCAGTATTATCATGTTAATGCGAATTGCATACTGTGAATAATATAAATAGCGATTTCTTTTTGTACTTAGATTTTAAAGGCTTTGTTTCAAATGCAAATGTATGACTAAAATCGAAAGTTTATTTTATTGCCTCAGACATGTGCTCAAGAGTAATCAGTAAGTGTTGAAGTCTACTAGGAATGATGGGCAGACGTGACAAAAAGCTAGTACAAATAAATGTACTATCCTTAATTAAAACTAGCATCCGCCAGCAGTTTCACTCGCGTTCCGTGGATACTCGACACCCGCAAATAAAAAGTAGCCTTCTTCGATAAGTGGGTTATCTGACACTAAAATAATTTTCGGATTCAATCTGCCGTCCCTGAGATAAGCGCGTTCATACAAACCACTTCTTCAACTTCATAGTATTATGAACTAATAAGACTACTACTAACAAAATAAAAGTCTTAACTACCTATCCTTGTAACAAACTGAAATAGAACTAGTGGTGGATAATATATCATATAGCAAAATATAGCACCGTGCTTTTTATGTATAGCATATAGCAAATGCTATCGTGGCTCACACTTGTTGCTACTTGCTAACTTGCTAATAAAAATACCACATCGTTCTGTCTCTGTCCGTCGCGCGTCGCAACTCGCATCATGCATGAATCGCAATCGCAGCAAATTTATAGCAGACTAGCGGAGTAGCAGACACGGCGCGGCGGTGCGTTTGCTAGCGGTCACTCGCGCTAAATAGTTGATTATTGTACATACAATCAATGAACTTTTAAATACGCCTATAATTGCTTTTCAAAACATACCTAGTTTATTTCATAAAAACACTTACGCCCGAAATGTATATTTACAAATTATTAATTTATAGCGTAAAATCATCGATATATATGTACTACGTACTAGATAGAACGTTCCGAACAAAAAGCTTGCCACACTGAAATGCACTGCAGACTTTGCATTGCCCAAAATGGCAAATCAGAGCGGTTTTGACACCCGCGTCAGATGGATGTCTATGAAACGACAATTGTAAAACAGAAAATAACATATTAAGGTATAAACTTACACATATTAACTATTCGAGAGTCAAGTTAGTAAAATTGCACGCTGTTCATGCTATTACAGCGTTTGTATATCTTACTTTTCATTTATAATTCAATTTTACAAATATACATTAATTTGTTTCCCGCCATCTTAAATTATTATAGATTAAGAAAATCCTGCAGAAACAGATGTGCCATAAAACTGGTAGTAGGTAAATATCAATGAAAACATACAGCTATATTTTATCCCAGTGCGGGCTTCTTCACATTCCTCTCACAAACATCGATATCCATATATTTCATCCAATAACCAACATGCATCACACTGGAAGTGCATTTCAAGTCGAAGATTTATTATTTAAGAAAAAAACATTGTAATTAATATTAAAAAATCCTAAAAAATAAGTTTCTAGTTTTAATACATATATTACATGATTTTGAATTCACTTAGATATAAACTTTTTAAGTAATGAACAATGTAGGCAAAATACGAGCGAAAATATTATGTCACTTCTGAATTAACATCAATGAGGATGACTAGGATGACTACATGTCACAATACGTCAACAAGATGTCAACAGACGACCTATGCGGGTAAATTATTTGTATGGATGTTCTTGTCTATCGCTAGAATATATGTCAATGCGTAAAATCAATTATAGACAGTCCTAAGCCTAAAAACTACTGAAAAGTATGAAGGAAAGTTCATTGGTTTTTTACTGTTCCATTTTATCGTAAGAATTCATAAACGCGATGTAATATTCTTAATTTCTTGTATAGCAACTTAGCAAGCAACTACAGCAAACAGTCACTGCGCTTGCTTTATTCGCACCTACCTAGTGAACCTACGCATAAAATAGCATGCTATAAATATAGCAAGTAAAATAGCATGATAAAAATTTATAGCATTTCGCATATAGCAAGTTATTGCCACATAGCAACTTTGAACACCACTAAATAGAACACACAATATTCAATTATCATAATTTTAGTGTGCCAGCAAATGGCAGTGGGGCGCCGATCGACCTACGGGACTCAGAATCTAGGTCAGGTAATCACGACCTATGAGATACTGGTATTTGTATCGAAAATGTCTCTTCAGGAAAGTATTTTCATGTCTCATGTTCAGGGTATGAAAGCCTTCTCTGCTGAGTTCTCGTGAAAAGTTTCATTTAGCTTGGATCATATTTATAATTTGAAACACCAATGAGGCTTATTATAGGTATCAGGTTTTTAGTTCTTTCAGGTGTTATATTTTTCTTATGTACTACTAGCTGTTCCCTAGCAATTTTCCGCAGTCCTTCCGCTATGGGGTTAAAAGTAGCCTATATCCTCTCTCAAATTTTAGACTGTGTACAGAATTTTGTTTCGACAGATAGTACTTTCGCATTCCTAATATAACTGCAGATTTTAGGCAACGACACAAACTCTACTGTAATACATATAACCAAAAATTTTACCAACAACCTGTCCTAATATAAAAAAAAGTACAGACAAAGTAAAGTTAATCTTTAAAACTAAACTTTGTAACACCGTACAGAGCGATTCTTCTCGGCACTAAGCAAGCTCAGAAGTGACATTTTCCCTTTGTCTTGGGACCAGCTGTCCTAACAATGAGATTAAATTAAACGTATAAAAACAAAGGAATGTCGTAAAAAGATGTGTTGCTGCAAAAAGCGAGACAAAGCGCTTTACGCTGCTTAACAATGAACTCCTGAATCTTGATTGCGATGGCTTGTTTGAGTGGCTTCAAGCGCTTAATTGTAGGTTTAGGTAAATTAATTGAAAACTCCGTAAGAAATGGTATTTTTTAATCTTTCTTGAGTATCATAGAGTATCATAATTTTATCATCCCACTACAGGGCATAGGTAGGCCTCTTCTCGTACAGAAAAGGAATGAGTCAATCACCAGGTTTGCCCAAGACGTACGGTTCGGACGTAATCGGTTGGCGATTTCAGACTGTAAAGACCATGTCTCCATCCTCCTGTTTTCTTTCACTTTTACTTGTTATTGGTGTTCAAGATATATTTAGTAAATACATATAGCTTAGAAACGATAACATCGGTGGTTAATGTGGAATAAAACCCGCACACTCTTAAGGATAATGCTTTGACCACTAGGGCACTACGAATTTATAAATAACTAGCCGTTTTCCCGCAGTTTCACCCGCGTCCCGTGGGATCTACTGCCCGCACCGGGATAAAATATAGCCTATGTTACTCGCAGATAATAAAGCTTTCTAATGGTGAAACAATATTTAAAATCGGCCCAGTAGTTTTTGAGTTTATCCATTACAACTAAACAAACAAACAAACAAACTTTTCCTCTTTATATAATAATATTAGTATAGATTTCATACAAATCTTACAAGACAGATTCTTAGCCAGTTATACAGTTATGCCATCCAATCCCAACATTGCCAGTACAATATAAGTTCTCAAGAAACTCCTCATTCGCGATATGAAACTCATTATATTCATATCGCGAACTTTGAGTCTAACTGTAATGTATAGTTACAGAAGTAGACTGTGGCTTTGTTGATAGACTGAGCGTTACGGTAGTAGTAGTAGTACCCAGTAGTACCGCAAGATATTGTACGAGTGATAAAACATTTAAAAAATAAAAAAAGTTTTGGATACGATGAAGTAACTACCGCGGCTATAAAATTTGTCCCCGAAATCATATCCAAACCAGCGCTTGTTCCCATCACTAGTTGATAAAAGACAACGTTCAGGACCCATTAGGTCTCAATATAAAAAACAACTGTACACAGGTGGTTACCAAACGTCTTTACTTAAAAATAATATTTTAACCATGGGTCCTCTTGTATATAATAAACTACCTTTGTATTTAAAAGATTTACCTACCTCAGTATTTAAAAAAAAGTTGACAAAACTACTCCTGGATAAGTGTTACTACTCAATTAAAGATTTTTTTAGTGACGAAGATTTATTGTAATAATATATTATAATGTTTAAATTTTGCAATACTTATTATTATCTTTATTTTATTTTTTTTGTTTATAGTAATAGAATTCTTAATATGTATAATGTTGTTGACATTCGTATAGGATTTAATTTGTTTGATTTGTTGAAATATGTACCTACCTATAGTTTATTTTTTTTTTTTTTATTTTTTTTTTTGACACCTAAGTATTTGTTGTAATTTTAATTTTTTGATTAATTAATTGATATTGTGCCTAATTTGGAAAGAATTGTTTTAATTATTTTATTTTTTTGTATTATTTGAGCAATTTTGTATGTTTAGAACTGTACCTACTAAGTAAACAAATTTGCACGCCGTAAGGCAAAATGTATCGGGACTGTTGTAAAATATTATTTCCAGCTAATTTGTATACCTACATTTGGCAAATAAATGATTCTTATTCTTATTCTTATTCTACGGAAGTTGTGTTGTACGTATTTTTTGGAAATGTAAAATGAAACTTATTTGTCATTTCAATGCTCTTACTATTGTTAACTTATAAGCATTACTTTTTGATTCGAACATTGGTTAATAATTTTAATAATTAATCAATTTAATATTAATTAATAAATAAGCAGCAACTATAGAATTATATATTTTTTGATTATATGCACAAGGTGAGCTTTCAGACCATGCTTTCCTTACCATTATGTATCTATATGTATGTAGGAAAACTACATCATCACTCTTACCAACTGTTAAAACACAACTCTCATTACGTTGAATAATTGGTGACTACATCCGAAAAGTCTAGACAATTAGCTGAACCCAACAGCCCGCTACTCGCTACTCCTGCCACTCAAATCTCAACCTAAAACTAAAGACGTGAGAGTTGAAAGATTAATTACCGGGTAGCAGACGCTCCTTTGAGATATAAAGACTGCTTTATAAGACGTTTCCGAGGGCTTCAGGTTTCTACTGAGAAACTTAAATTCATTGTGTGGTACATTGTACCGTGAGTAATTGTATAGTCTCGGGTGAATTGGGTTAGGAAGAGTAGCTGTTTGCTGCCGATATATACAATCATGATACCTACGAAAATAGTACCAGCAGCGGCCTTACCGTACACTGATTAATCTCGAAGTGTAATCAGAGTGGTCAATTAAATTATGATCTAGAAGTCATCATCTTCCGAGCCTTTTTTCCAACCATGTTGGGGTCGACTTCCAGTCTAACCGGATTCAGCTGAGTAACAGTGCTTTACAAGAAGCGACTGCCTATCCCTCCTCAACCCAGTTACCCGGGCAACCAGATACCCCTCGGCTAGACTGGCGTCAGACTTACTGGCTTTTGACTACCCGTAACAACTGCCAAGGATATTCAATGGAGCCAGTTTAACGTGCCATCCGAAACACAGTCAATGGTGTCTAAGATATACTTAGAAAGTACATACAAACTTAGAAAAGTTGCATTGGTACGTGCCTGACCTGGGTTCGAACCTGCGCCCTCATACTTGAGAGGTTGGTCCTTTACCCACCAGGCCACCACGAGTTTTTTGAATATGATCTAGAAGTCAAGGTAAATAAAATAAAATATACATCGTCTTTCAGACAATCCAACCGTAGTAACTGTACTTGTTGAAAATATACCTACGTTCATGGCCAAAAAGCTTCCTTGCTCCACATTTACACATCTTCCTCACTCCACACTGCATCAAAATTCAATATGTTAAAAACCTCCTAGCTTTCAATAATCCAAAAAAAACTTTTACCTATATAAAACTGCAGCTACCATTTTTGCAGCACTAACAAACACTAAATCCGCACTAAACCGCATTTCACCCGTGTAACCGGGGCGATCCAGTTCGCGCCACCCCGATCCGGCTCGAACCAGTTCAAACCAGCTGTAACACAATAAAGGGCAATTGCGCGCGCGATTCGTGTCACGTCGGCCCAGCCAGTCCAGACTTTGAATAGAAATTAGGCCATTGCGACACTGAAATTCAGGAAATAGAGGTTTCTAGTTGAAATGGTTTTTGTCTCGCCCCGTTTGCTTTTAAGATTGTAATCTGCTTGATAATAAGATAATGGAAGTCGTTGAAGCAATTTAGGGATATTTCAGTTAGATGTTCGGTTCGTTTCTTTGTTCTTTTGCAATCATTGGCTGTTGAAATTTCGACCCAAATATCCACATTTAGAAATAATTATTCTTACCTTTGTCCATTCAATTAATCTTGACTTAAGTCTAATCAGCTTTACGTCTCTTAAATATCAATTAGCGCTGATTCTTACAAGCCCTAAAATCTTGACAGACTATTCCAATTCATTTGACCAACGTATACGATATAGGTATTTAGAAGAATTTCTATATTCGACGTATATAGAAGAAGGATTACAAAAATGATAAATAATTGTATCCTATTTGAAAGCGTTTACTCAACAAACTACGAGACACTCTCAAACCAACAACTACTTACACGACATAATATTTAACTTTATTCCAGCACAAAATAAATCGACAAACTTTTATTTATCTACTCACTGAGAGATTCTTCAGCGATCTTTCTAGAAGCGACTTCAAAAGTCTGGAAACACGGCAACGTAAACATCAGGAAATCGGAGAGTTACATATAAAAGTGTTTAAGTATAGGAAGGGAAAATTTAAAATAGGTCGGCTACAGTTTCAGTCCCCTGCGGCGCAAGCTCTACGTGGAACGTCAAATATTTTTGGAAAGGTGAATTTTGCTTCAAAATGGCGAGATGCAAAATTGGCAAGGTGTCAAGAACACTCGTCTCGGCTTTGACAAAACTGAAATAACTGAGTTAGCTTTCCTTTAGTTCATTGGTCCACTATTTTCACAAAAAGTTCAAATTATTTTATCAAAGTAGGTTTTTTCCTTACATTGCGTTTGAACCTTACATTGATTATAATAAAGAACGCAATTCTACCCACATATATATAGATAGACCACATATATGGATAGACCAGAGCGAAGATGGATTAATTGCTTGAAAGAGGATAAGAATAAGAAGGGAGTGGATGTTACTATCATGGCCAACGGAGAAAAATGGAAGCGGAAAACAAATAACATCAACCTCAACTAACTTGAGCACAGGTTATTGTGGTTACTTCTACCGCATCCACGACTTCCTACTCCGTATATCTCACGTTTCCATTCCGCTTATCTGCTTCAGATATCTAAACGCATTTCTTTTGCATTGCTTACTTATTTTTATTCGCTCCGTTCTATTTGTCCGTCGGTTTAATGAAGTCTTTCGCTTAATCGTGTTTGTTTTAGAAGATGTTATTGAGGTGTGCTGTATTTGAATTGGAGAAAATTATACCCGAGTTTTGTGTTTGACCGTTTCAGTTTGCATTTTGTTTTTAAGCTTAAAGGTGTATGCTCATGGTTTTGAAAGCCACACAATCTTCAACTAAATTGTACACAATAAAGGGTTGGTGTTGTTGATATTTTTTTTATACTATGCGGTTTCAACTGTGAAAGAACTGACGGTGTTGGCATATTTTGGTCAGATTTAGCTTATAAACTCATTATCTAATAGACTCCGATAATAATAAACAGCGAACAACTAACACTAAGCATTTCTATAATTCATATTCCTAAGGCTAATCAAAATGTTAAACCCATATTCAATTTAGGACACAAAATCTTTACCAGAAATAAATTCCTCTTTATACCAAAATAAACATGTCAACTTCATTTGGTAGCAAGAAACTCCTAGATAAGTAAATCCCGAACGAGAAATCCGAAAAGAACCGGTAGCGAACGGGAATCAAACTGGGGACCTTATTGATCCGACGCTAATGCCTTCTAATCCACTTAGGCAGTCTTCAGTAGTAAGCATGACTGGCAGGGATTATATCTCTGTAATATAACAGTTATAACTTGTGTAATAGTAAGATTTTAAAATAACAAAATGGATGGATCAGGATTATGGCTTTCGAATTTCGAATTAAAAATTCCGTTGTCATTTGTTTTTTGTTGACAGGTCTTGTCAGCTATCTGGGCTTAGTGTCAATGGGGTGGTTAGATATTTGGCAATCGATTTAAGTATAATCAGGTCGAAGAAATGCTGTCAATAATCACATGTCTATCAAAGATAATGTTCATTGTTTGCTATACGAAGAATTCATTTTGCAAAACATATCTTAATTTTAGGTGATTTACAAGAACCTTCGCCGACTCGTTATCCTAAGTTTAGATGTTTTTTTGTAACAAACTTTACAGTTTTCATATTTAATTGTCATGCATAATTATTTAGAAATATGCAGAGTTCGGTTAATTTGGAATTTTTAACTTTACTATACTTGATTAATTTCACACAACACAGACAAATCAAACCATTACAAAATCAATCAAATACACAACACCAGAATATTCAAATGACACCGAAAACCATACTAAACTATCGGTAGAAACAGTGAAACCGCACGATTTACATGCAGATTCCGACACACTATGAATTATTGAATGGACGCAATCGCGTATATGACAATGTGAACTGACAGACGGACAGATAATTAGCAAATGGGTTCGACTATAGATACGGCTGGGGCTTGCGTTCGTTTAGGAGATATTTTCGAAGTGATAGCGACGGCTGACGGACGGAAAATGTTTGTTGTGGATACCTTTGAGCAGGATTCGTCGGTGTAGCCTTCGAGCTCCGGTCCTAAACCACAGACTTTGACGAGGTAGAGCACATTTGATTAGAATTTTTCTTAACCACATTTTTGCACCTTGTTTACCAAACAAAAAGACTCGTAGAAAGGAATCAAGAACGTATTCTTTACAAAAAAAATAACATCAAATTATTCGCTGAATATAATACGAACAGCACTATGTGTACACCCTCGACTTAACCTAGTTCAATAATGTTTTCTGTTGCCAGCTCCAACACAGACTCTTATCACTTCCCCATTCAAAGACTTATCTTCAAAAACTATCTCACCAAAACACAGTTACGCAACGGTCCACGTCCAAATCTCATAACCCTAAATGACCTTTATTTCAGCAACATCATTCCCAACATATATTTTTTAAAGGCCCGAACCCTATTTATTTATAATCTAATCCCATCCCGTCTGCGGTTATCAATAATTCATAGGGCTATGTGAATTATAGCCGAGACGATCTTTGCGGATTTCCTCTCGCTTTCCAACGAGATCCTTCTTGCCTATTGTGCGAAATACTGTTACTTTCACAGACCATTGTGAAGACTTCATACTTGCAAATGAATGGCAAGATACTTGAATATGCGCATACGGAGTGCTGCGATTTCTTGTAATGAAAGACGAAGTTAGTTATGAAAGAAATAAATTGTGGGTGTATGAAAAAGAGTCTGGATTTAAAGGAAAGATTTACGGCTGGTATTCTGTTTGGTGCTGATTCTGATGCAAATAAAGACTGCCTTTAGCGACATTTAAGTAAAATATTTTCATACAGAGAGAATAAACATTTCAAAGGACCAACACTTCCAGAAGTCCTGAACGTAGTCACAATTCTGAATAAATTGACACAGGTCAGTATCTTAATGTTAGCTTAAGACAACATAGATTCTATGAAAATGTATCGCATAACAGTGGTCCATACTCATGACACTATACCCCTGATATCAAAACGACACTTCCTTAACCGTCCGAACATGCTCAAAAGCACTAAGATAAAATTATTACTCGTCTTAATGGCAAGAGGTACTCGTTCCAAGACCCTCCTCACACCTGATAATAGTTGCTCGCGTCGTAATCCCGGTAGGACCGTGGATAACACCTTTAAGGTCCCCGTAAATATTTAATACGACAAGGCTTTCTATACATTTATAATAATACGAAGGCTGAGGAAAATGGACATGTTTGAGTGAATAAGTGATCGTTGTCTGGTGTATTCAGGATTATGGGACCTTTTGAGTATTTTTTAGGCGTGAATAAAAAGTCTTATCAAGTTTTGAAGTCACTGTCTTCTTTAGTTTAAGTAGGATTAGCTATATGTAATAAACGTTTTACCGAAGCGGTACAACTAAATTATTTCATGACCTGTATCCAAATTGCTTTCATTCCTATATTAATCCTAGCAACCTTCTATAGTATGCACCATTGATCTTCATCACCTGTATAACAGGTATTCTTTCTCTCGCTGCTTCTTTGCTTAGTTCTCCAGATTGGGAATCTAAATGATCACCATCGGGTTCAGGTTCTTTTAGCAAATTCAAAGCTTCATCTGAATCCAGCATTTCATTATTACCATTTTGATTTTTGGTTGGTTTTATTAGTCGTTCTTCAACTTCTTCACCCTTTTCCTCAAATTCAGCTTGTATCTCTGCCGCCGCCTTTTGTTTTTCTTTTGCTTTTTTTAGCACCTTTTTTACAACTTTTGCATTTTGCTTTGCCTGTATCTGTGCCTGTGCTATTGCTTCAGCCGTAGGCTGTTCTTGAGCTTGTGATAATGCCTGTTCTTGAACTTGTGACAATGCCTGTTCTTGAGCTTGTGGCAAGGCCTGGTCTTCGGGCTCAGCTTGTTGTAGTGTCGTTTGTTGGTTCTGCAAGGCGCCCATCGAAACCCCCGCATTTGGAGATCTGGAACACAAATCAAGCAATTTCAGTTACAATTCAAGAATGGCTGAACCGATTTGGCTGAGAATTGGTCCCAGGTTAGTCTAGAAAGGACTTCTTATTTGGGTAGTAGTTTTCTCGAGATGTGGTGGAAACGTGAGTGCAAGCATAGATCTCAATAGTTTAGAAGATACTATGAACGTATTCATTTTAGGTATAACGAAAATGCACTATTCCTTAAATATAAATTTATAGATACGAACCTAGAGATTTGTGAAAGCTTCGAAGACATTGCCGCCTTTTGATTACCCAGTTCTTTCACAAAATGTTCGGCTGCTTTTGTTGCAAAATCTTTAGCTAATACATTTATGTACTCGTCTGTCATGACATTGTCAAAACTTTGTTTAATTTGTACCGGTGAGAGTGGGAGAGTACCTTCATTGATTTCACGCAACTGTGCTGAGACACAGAAAAACGTAAGAAATATTGGAATGCTTTTCAACATAATTTAATTTCTAATCTTCAGCATCCTTGTTACTTTGATAGCATTTTGAATCTGTGCGTAATAAGAATTTATATTTTATGGTGTCATAAAGGTATGGTTGATTAAATTTTTGATTGATTGATATGGTTATTTCATAGAGTTTGTACATGAGTTTCAATGTTAGAGTACTATTTCAATGTATCCATTGTGATGTCTTATAACTTTTCACTGTAATAATAATAAATTAGTGAACTTATATTTCAATGACAGAGGTATATCTTCGTGGATCCAAAAACTTACATACTCCTTTATGTACTTTCTTGTGAACATCCTTATATGCTTACATGTGTACTCCCTTGTGAATTCTCTTATGTTCTTCCTTATCTGTGACTTTAGCAGATCAGAACTAGGTGTAGCCGTAGTTCAAGCTTTCGTTGTAATACAATTATAATATTGAATTTATTCTATAGTTCATAATAATGGTAAAGAAGTATACCATACTAACCAATATATAAATGAGAATACATAGATATTAAATTGTCATCGTTACGGACAATCGATTTGTCCACTTAACATTTTATAAATACGTCCTGTAACATGACTACTTGAATATGAACACTCCAGAGCTAAATTGTCTATTACTTTGTGTCACCAATTTGTGTCATGGACTGCGTAGCAGTGTTTCCTAGTAAGCTTAGCTTGATTGGCCGTACCAGGACACTAATTAAGAATATTCACATTAAAATTCATAACCTATGAATTTGACATTGACATTGTTTGGAAATAATCAAAAGTTAGACCATATAAAGAACAGGGATTAGCCAGAAGCAGATTTCATTATATCATAATGTGATACCATGGATCATTTTTTGACCATTCCATCTGACACATGTAGAGCAAAACAGTTATTTTAAATAGCCCTATTAGTAAGTAGTAAGTGTTCCTGCAGTTTTCGACCTACACACTCATAATAAAATCCATTTCAAGCGTCCAACACAAAGTAGCAGAGCAATACCAACTGATCAATACTTCGACATAATCCATAGCTTCCCTCTTCAATTATTTGCCGCAACCCAGCTGCCTCAGTTAGACCTGAATTATTAATACGTTCCTATACCTAACCAAAGGTTTATTAATGCTGTTACTTATTAACCACATTTCCGTTGTGATTTGAGGTTTTGTCAGGAACTTGTAGAAGAGAAGTTTTTAGAGTAGGCTTTGTGGTTGTAGTTTAATGAACATTGTTCGGTGTTCTTACTTTGGTCTCTTAAGCATGCGGTTCTTGTCAAATGAAGGCATTTGAGGGCGTGCGTGGTCGCTATAAAGCAGACGAATTGGTTTGTGTGGACTCAGGATCTATTGGAGATTGGACCGGTATGAAAAATTCTTCCTGTGCTTGATAGTCCTTTTATTAACGAGCTTTTTTATCCGCGTTGAATAAAGTTGCTCCCTGGGTTTTCCCTTACTGCTGCTAGGCTATTAGTAAACATTACAAAGAATTGCATCATACTACTAAAACTTAACACAATGATTTCCCGCTTCAAATAACTAACTACACACACAGATTATAACAATGTATAGAAAATAACTGTGCAGAATCAACATCGTCTATTTTTATTAGTCGTTAGGTACTTAGGTACGGAAAATCTGTTACAAAGTAGAAAATGGCGGCTTGAAATTTTTATGTGCAGTGCAGATTGCAGGGGTATTACGTTACTTAAACGTAGTACTACTACTATTTTATTATATAGTCAAGTATAAATAAGACTAGCTTCTGCCAGCAGTTTTATCCACGTACAGTTGGAACTACTTTGCTCATCTGGGTAAAAAAGCACCGGGAGGCATAGCACACTTCAGAATGGCAAAGTTATCTGGTGCAAACTGTACGAGGGATATGCACTACAAAGAAAATTCTGTGAAATAGTATACATGAAACACAGTTTTGTCCAAATAACACCCAAAAGCGGCTATACCAAGCCGGACAATTCTCTTAACAGCGTCCGAGCGAGATTTAATTTAATAATTAATTAGACATGACACGGTCGGCGTGAAGGCGCATACGACTACGAATTAGTGCCTACCATGCTGTGACGTTTGTCGCGCAGCTATGAATGGCTGAGATTTTGAATTTGGAGAAAATAGGATTTGAAAATCAAATAGAATGTTGTTTTTATTTTATTTTGTTCGGGTTCTTAGCATTGAGGATTTTGAGCTAAAGTTCAAAAAAATGGAATGTTGTTTTCTCATAGGTCTGCTAGAGATGTAACTGGATAATAGGTCTGCTAGGGATACAATTAAATATGTACTAAATGTATACAAACAGCTATCTATCGTCCTGTTATGCTGCTTTTTTCTTTATCGATTGAAACATACTTTTCTGTAATTTCTTATACCCCTTTAGAGTCTGGGCCAAAATTTATACAAAGTCCTTAATGTATCCCTAAGCACCTAACACTCCACAGTTACCTGAGAAACCCGTTATCCCAGTAAAAATTTATTAGGCTATCGCCGTCAATTTTCTAATTCGGCCGTAAAGAGGCGTCAATAAACTACATAGGTTGTAAATAAGCCATATAAAGGATCTACAAGGACGTGTGGAATTTGATTCGACTATCACAGGAGCCATAAAAAGTTATGCGTTGACCGTAACATGTACCATATAATTCGATAGTGAAGACTAATGTACTGTGCGCATTGAGGCTACGGTACGGTATGGAACTGAGATGGTGACTGACAATGTGGGAGACTTAAATGAGAGGTCTCCTAAAATCTATATCATCATTAGTCTTTTCTCTGACTCACTGCTGGGCACAGGCCTCTTCTCGTTACATCGACTGTACCTGATCAAGTTACCCTTACTTAACTGAATGGACGGACGGTCGATGGAGCAGAGAAGTCATAGAGTGGTCACCGCGTTTCGGCAACTTATTGTAAGCCATCCGGTTGCATGGTGAACCGACTATTTAAAAGGGGCTGCCCAAGACCAAGATGGATGGCGTTCACTGGAGAGGCCTACGTTCAGCAGTGGACTGCAATAGGCTCATTCGATAATGATGTTGAAGTTAATGGACCTGTAACAGGCCAGCAGATCTAGATTGCTCATATCTCCGTCTCCATATACCTCTCTCAGGCCATAAGGCTACCATAATGACTGAATCCCGCGACACAATGCGCACGGACGTAGCACCGTCAATCCGAACGTCGCACTGCCAATAAAAGTTAATGAGCCGACCGATTGCTGGGAACGACGAGAGTACGAGACATGTGTCCGAACAGCCGCCGACACAGATCGCCACAGATGATAACATTAACACACGCTATTTTAACACTTAAGCACTTCATTGTAAGAGCGATAATTGCATATGGATGTTTGTCGATCGGATTGTATCAACGATTTTTTCGGCGGTTTAATGAGTGATAATGAAGTGGTTGACAATATTTTTGTTTGTTTCAATTGAAATCGGTTTATAGTATTATAGTACATATGTGGAAACATGCAGAGTTTATTTTTGACTGTGCATGACGATTGGATTCAGAAAGATTATTTTGCATAAATTTTTAATTTCATTTTCCGTTCATTAAGCTTGAACATCATGATAATCATCTTTGTTACATGTTTCATTATTTTTACTTTCCAATAAACTGCCAGCACTGTTAATTTAACATTAGGGTCGAAAGTGATATCAATCTTTTTACTTTAACATTATTTTTACCCCCAAAAGAGACCACTTTTTTGCTTAAGAAATTATGCATCCACCATCGGCTAGACCACATTAACACTCTGGACTACGTTAAACTCCATAGACACTTCTACAACCAAAAGCAATACTACTCTAAAATGTTCTACAGGACATGGTTTCGGAACAGTTCTGCTTACTTCCCGCACCAGAACACCTGAAACACTACGTCTTGGAACTCGTATAATAACATAGACGTGAGCAGTCAAGCGTGTCTCGTCTGAAACTGACGTGCACCACAGAATTCATTGCAATACGGCATTTTGAATTAGAGTTGTGGAGACCATCGTATAAATCAATGTGGCAATTTGAATTTGGAACCACAAAAATCGAGATGCTTCTGCAATCAATGGCAGGTTATAGGTTTTTCTTTGTTTTTTTTTTTTTGTCAAAAATAACCGTCACATAACTTTTAGTGTTCAGCCGGAAAAGTGTTTTAAATAATGTTCTGGTATACCAAATATAGAATACACATGTATTTGTATTGTTGCCCACCGCTTGTACTAGACCCAAACACCACTATTCTCCCCAAACTGATTTCCTCTACCCAGTTTCGAGTGGCTACTACAAAACTCCGAAACACTAACACTTAATAGCCGGCTTAAAATGATGTGCAAACCGAGTCCAAACGATTCCTACATCCCACTAACCCCCGCATGCCATGCGTTCTGTCGCGCAATGCCGAGGCACGCCTCGTCGCCTCGCTTCCAAATTCAAATGGTTGACGTTCCAAATTGGAATTGTTTTTCATTTTTCGACTGTTAAGCGGCCGTTGTCTGCGGCCAGTGATTTCGAGTTCGAATAGCGCAACGGGATTAAAATTGGTACTTTGGAATTTTTGTGTGTTCGATTTTCAGGTTTAAAGTACAATTAAGGTTCTGTGGGCGTTTGGTATGTTCAATCTGGCAGTTAGAACAAGAATACTATGCGGATTGGCTTTGCAAGCGAGGGATTTGGTAAATCGTTTTACACTTCAATGGTATTGAATTTTGTAAAGGGTGTTACCACCTAGAGTAGCGTCGGATTCCAGTCTAGTGCTTAAAAATACACGACCGTGAAAGCAATGTTTGAACAGTAAACGTAAAGTATCCAATCAAACCCTTTTATTTACAAAATTCATAGACAAAAAACTTATTTAAATAAAAATAGAACCATCAACATGTCAAAAAACTAAAACACTTTTCCCTGAATTTCATTACGGCCGTAAATAATATTTCTAACAATAAAATTTTCAAATCTAATATAACAGATAGACGTCAAAAAACCTCGGAGCATTCGAATTACAAAATTAAATTCCAAATTTAATTTTACACGCTTTTCATAGAACATTTAACGCATACCGCGAAGGGTGCGTCAGTACTTACGGAAAGAAATAAAAGAATTAATTTTTATTTTTACGAGCCTCGAGAGGCCGTGCTTCATTTACAGAGTTAACTTAATTCTTTATTATATTTTTAAAAGGTTTTTATTATTTTTGTGTGGTACTTTTAAGATTTGAAAAATAAAGGATATTAAATTCATAGACAATTTTATAATCTACAATTTTACTGAAGTTCTATGATAAAACTTACCGTTTTGCTACAAATCACAAAAAAACGCAAAAAAAAAAAACATATTTTTTTTCCATAGGTACAGGGTGAACATGGGGAACTTTGAAATTTAATTATTACTAGCTTTCCGCCCGCGGTTTCACCCGCGTCCCGAGAAAACTGCTTCCCGTAGCTGGATGGTCACAAAAACTATCCTATGTCCTTCCTAAACTACCTCCCTGCCAATTTTCAGCTAAATCAGTACAGCCGTTCTTGAGTTATAAGTGGAGTAACTAACACGACTTTCTTTTATATACAGGGTGTCCAGTAAATAGCACGACATACTGCAAGGGGTGATAGCTTGGGTCACTACCTATCAATACAACACAATATATGTTCAGCAAAATCTTACGGATTTACAGTTTTACAAAATTTTCCGAAATACCGAAAAATCTCTACCTTGAAACAGATTTTTAAGCATCTCGTAATGAAAAAATCCTTTTCTAGTACTTTTTTTTACATCAAATTATTCTTGAATGGTTGCTTTACTCATTAATAAGTCTTTTTTCTATCAAAAACAATAATGTTTTCAAGAAATTCAATTTTTCGTTTCAATTTGCACAGAACTATTTTCTTATCACTTAAGTTTAACCTACAGTGGTGAAAAAAAAATGTATGGGGCAGTTTTGTACAACAAACTTAAAAAATTGCTTGTTTAAGGGTGACTTTGGAAAGATACAATACTAGTGCATTACATTTTAAAAAATACGAAAAATGAGCTATTTTATTTTAAATGCAAGTAATGTGACTTTGAATTCTAATCGTTGTAAGGTCGTACTACGGATCGAATTACATAATAATTAATCTACAGCCGACCGGTTGGCCAGTCTGAAAATGACATCTTGAAGGATAAGTTAATAGTAAAAAAAAAAACAGAGGAGTTAACTTTAATAAACATTTATTTAAATAAATTATAATAAATGCTCAAATTGCTTCCCTTGTGCCCTAATACACGCTCGGCATCTTCTTAAAAATGAGCTTTTGAGTCTCCTCAAGCTTGACATTGCTAAGGTTATGGTGCTGAGTTTGGTTTTTTTTTCTTTGTCAACAGCCTAATCGCGCAAATAAAATTATTGCTTTAGTGCCTAATGAACATGCACCTTCCGATGCTAGCGAAATATCAGATTCGGAAACTGAATTGTATGATGCACGTACTAATTCTTCCACCCCACTGTGTTTTCCTCAACCATCAATTGCATCTTCCCTTGCTAACCAATAGGCATATCCGACGACTATTGTAGATTTTTTTTTCATTTTTCCAGGACTTTATGCCAAACCCCTGAAACCACAAAATTGAAAAATTCTAATATTTTGAATATTTTTATCGGTGCCAAATAAAGGGTTAATCATTACGCGTGCATGTCGCATTTTACGTGTAACAACTAGTTTTAGAATAATTCGCATAAATGAGCAGCTATTACTTACTCTCATAGTGGTTTTGTCAAAATACGTTAGTTACATTTTCAACAAATCAGCTTCTCTGGAACTAAAATAGCATTTTTTGTAGTTTTTAAATGAAAATGCACTAGTATTGTATCTTTCCAAAATCACCATTAAACAAGCAATTTTTTAAGTTTGTTGTACAAAACTGCCCCATACATTTTTTTTTCACCACTGTAGGTTAAACTTAAGTGATAAGAAAATAGTTCTGTGCAAATTGAAACGAAAAATTGAATTTCTTGAAAACATTCTTGTTTTTGATAGAAAAAAGACTTATTAATGAGTAAAGCAACCATTCACGAATAATTTGATGTAAAAAAAAGTACTAGAAAAGGATTTTTTCATTACGAGATGCTTAAAAATCTGTTTCAAGGTAGAGATTTATTTATTTATTTATTTATTTGTTTATTTATTTTTATAGGCTTACCAACTAAGACACATACAGACAATCTTTAAAATAAATGAAACAACAGTTAGTGTATGCTCTTAAATTAAAGGTAGGCTCAACATTATTTTTAAGTTGTTCAAGTAAAAGAGTTAAAAATTAAAAGTAATTAAAAATGAAAGAAATTAAGAAATTGGGTATTTTTATATATATATATTTTTCGGTATTTCGGAAAATTTTGTAAAACTGTAAATCCGTAAGATTTTGCTGAACATATATTGTGTTGTATTGATAGGTAGTGACCCAAGCTATCACCCCCTGCAGTATGTCGTGCTATTTACTGGACACCCATATTTTTAACGATCTCACCAATTTTCAGCTTGTTGTGAATTTATGTAACTTCAAATGTCTAAATTGATTGAACTAGAGTATAAAGGATACAACACATAACATAATACCCAAAACAAAAATTCTAAAAAACAAACATTAAAATCCAAATTTTCTTTTTTTCCATTCTTTTTTCAACTGAAACCCAGGCAAGTTTAACGAGATTTACATTAGCGGGCTCAAATTACGCGGACTTAAGTTCAGTTGTTTTAATTTCGCCGCAAAAATACGCCACGCGAAGATTATGTCCGCGGGACTCAGTCCGGCTTTATAAGTCGGCTTAGTGAGCTAAATGAAAAGTACTAATGTTATATGAAATAGAAACAGAGATATGGTATGGTGGAAATACTTTTTCAGTCAGCTCTTAAAGTCAAGGCATTATAAAGCTGAAGTGTTTATTTGTTTATCAACAGTCCATATATCAAGGAAGGAAATAGGCTATTTTTCGGATGCGTGAAATAATTTTCACGTTACGCAGGTCAAAAGGTGGTTTATATACAGACTTCTTGGCTAAACCTCTCTTAACATGTACCAAGTCACCCGGTCTTCAGCTTGAAGCATCCAAATTATACCCTTACTAGTACAGTCTTTTTATTGTCCCACTACTGGGCACAGGCCTCCTCTCACACGGAGAAGGATTAAGCGTTAATCACCACGCCTGCTCAATGCGGGTTGGTGATTTCAGACTTTATAGTCCAGGTTTCCTCAAGATGTTTTCCTTAACCTTTTTATCAGCCATTGGTGTCTAAGATTTACCTACAAAGTACATACAAACTTAGAAAAGTTGCATTGGTACTTGCCTGACCTGGAATCGAACCCGCGCCCTCATACTTGAGAGGTTGGTTCTTTACCCACTAGGCCACCACGACCCTTACTAGGTACATATTTCTACACAGATTGCATACCTAGTATAAGTGTGCTGTTCTCCACAATAAGGATACTGATACTAATATTATATATACACTTAAAATAAATGTACTTAATTTAAACGCACCCACAATAAAACAATAACCTCAATTTATTTTTCATTTATTTCCTCTCAGACATTGCATTCTTCCTTTTTTCCGAGTACAATAATGTCTGGCTGCACTAAGAAAATTAAAATGGCGTCCAAATAATATATTCATGACGTTTTCATCTTTATACAGCAATGATAATGAAGCGACGGACAAAAAGTTTCGCAAAAACTAATTGATTCGACGTCATTCGTCTCCCCTACTTGGTGTATGGAATCAGTTATAAGCGGTAGCGATTTGATAAAATCATACTCACACTAAGACATACCTAGGTATACATATTTTTTTTTTCGCTTTCTATATTGATAAACAAATAAATTATCACTAAAAATACAAACATCCATCAACATTTAATTTACATTATATCAACCATTTATATTAAACAACATTTTAAGATACAAAATAAGCAAGGGCTCTCACTTAGGTCCGATCACTTAATATAATTTCGATTTTAGTGAGAACTAGAAACTAAATAGAAATAGTAGGAAATACAATTCCAAAAAAAAAAATTAGAATCCATTCATTTTGCTGCTCCTCATTTCGTCATGTCACCATCACTTGGACCACACGTCACTTCAAGTGCGGAAGAAAAATGCTCCTCTTCGCGTTTAAGACATAAGAAAGCACTCAGTACTCGGTGTTAAGTTATTAATGGATGAATATAAAACTCGATGATCTACTGCCTTTACTTCTTAGAAAACTTCGGACATCAACGAAATACAAAGAAATTATTTCATTTTTAACAAAGGCCTGTTACTGCAAAGGCAATGATAGAGAGAAGGCATTAAAAAAGCGCTTAATTGGTTCTTACTTGAAAGATGGCAAGGTTTAGTTAGTGGCAAGTTTCTTCTTAATATATCTTCTAATCTTTGAGACTATACTGTTGGACAGGGTACCAAATCCCATACAACTTGCCCATTGTCCTTTGTATGTGTCAAAAAAAATTTGTTCGCCGGCCTTGGGACTGATTTTCTTCTTCATAAAATATGAAAAACACATCGTACTATTACAAACCATTTTTGCATTTCGCCATAAATGAATGCACTAAAGCAAAAGGTCCCTTAACTCGAGGGTTCCATTATAGGAAATTAAAAATATACCCTTAGAAGAAACTTTTCCTATGGGCTCCCCTCGTGACGTCACTTCGCGTTATCGACGAACAAAAGAAAATCGCGGCCGACGTCACACGTCACTGACATGCACAACTGAAACTTAGAAATGGTAATGGAAGGTAATTTGAACCTTATGAAGTAGAGTTAAGGTTTATGTTACCCTTGCTGGGTAGAAGCGGGGTTATTGATTGTATTGGGTCGTAAGATGTCTTTATATGGATGAAATGTATGTATTAAGTTAAGTACCTAATATGAACTTTTATATTCATCTTACTTTCCTAATCTTCTTAGTTGTTAAGAATGCATAAGTATCTCTGTATCTCACGTATTCACGCTGAAGTTTTAGATTCAACTTTTCCTTTCAAAGAATAATTTTGAAGTTAATTGTCCATTTCAATACAAGCTTCCCTTAAACTCTACGGGCAATTTTTATATTATATATTACACATATATTTGATCCAGGAGGGAGCAAGTATACCTAAAGATTTCCCAGCCAAGAAAAGCACGAACCCAAAAACTTGAACAGAACAATCCAAGCTTTCAATATGTTAATAGGTTTACGAACATACTACTTAAAATGTTCGGGAGTTTCCTAAGCGTTTCCAAATCATCGGATTTTGTTCCAACTTCGTCCTAAGTAGGAGACACTTTACACTTTAAACTGTCTATAGATAATTTTCTTTACAAAAACCAAAGATAGGTAGTGGTATTTTGGGCAAATTAGAAATTTCGAGTAAATGGATTCTGGAAGTTTCGAGTTGTATCTTAAAATGGTTTCTATTTATTGCCAAATTCAGAGAGATTTAATTCGTTTATTCTTCTCTTACCTATTTATTTCGTAGTAAAATTGTTTCTCAAAACAGCGGAAAAGCACTCGTTTAAACTTGAATCTCTTAAATCAAGCAAAGCTAAGCTACTCAGAAACCATGTATGACGGAAATGTTCTGCTTAAAATTATGTAAAAAACATCCAATAACAGCATATGTCTATATTTTATGGTTGGCTCACAATAACACGTGTGACTTTTCACGAGGCGAGATTTAGATAATTGGATAGGCCGGTGTTTATTATTTCTTTGCACAAAATCCGAATCTAACGCAGATGAAGTCGCTGGCAGAAGCTAGTTCATAAATAAGTTGATTAATTTTTCCGATGCGATCCTCAAAGCACTTTCACACGTCACCGCTGTAAAAGAACTCCCATGGAGACCTATTTACTTGCAACATATAACTTGTTGCGTTACATTTTAATATCTCACCTGGCTGCTTGGTTATTGAGTGCTCGAGTTGCGCGCTCGCCTGACAAATTGCCTAGGCCGCTCAATCGTGACGTCACTGTAATAAACTCGCGAGGATTATGTGCTTTTTAAGGCCGTAGTACACATAGCAACTCGAGAATTTCAGTATAATATTATGTATGAAACTTACTACTTCAACGATCAGTCGGATTCATCATCTGAATAGCTTTTTCCCAACTATGTTGTGGTCAGCTTCCATTCTAACTAGATGCAGCTGAGTACCAGTATTTTACTCTGTCTGCCTATCTGACCTCCTCAACCCAGTTACCCGGGCAACCCAACACCCCTTTGTAAGACGAGTTGCTAATACAATAGACAATAGGTAGTCGTGCTACGGTAAGATCACTTTCCGAATTCGATATGTGTGCTACGACCTTTACTTATATGGAGAGATTATAATTTGTTAAGGATGTGTCAAGGAGTTTTATATTGACGTCGTGTGTTACTTTGGTGAGTGACACTTAAGTATATAAGGGTAAATATTTGCTATGCTGATGTATCTAGAGCGTGTAGACAATAGATTTTATTTTGTTTATTTTGAAGCCTCGATAGACAGGACAAAACAAGAGCCTGACGAGTAATTAGTTACTTAGCTACATATAAGATGATTTAATGTATGTAATTATCGAATATCACGAAAGAAGTCATTAGAAATGCTAATGACTATATGAATGACCCAGCCACAATAATCAATGGACCTTTTCTTTAATATTCAAGAACTCGGAATCAAATCAAGTGGAAATAGTTCCCATAAGCAAACTCCGCTAATGACATACTGCAGTTAATTAGGTCGATCACCCAACTCGATTAAATCGAACATCGATATCACTAATCAGACAAATCACTCGATTCCAGTAAAACGTAGCTCGTTCTAATTAGACAGCTTTAACTCACTCGATCAAACGGAAAATTATGGATAATCAAGTACCTACTCATGAAGTTCTCATAATTAATTCCTTGTACCAATAATCAGTCTTTAAAATTTTTATTCGGACCCCTTTTCGCTTTGAAGAGGTCCCCGGTTTTAATTGCTTCGTCTAAAAAATAAAAGGAATATCCGTTCTTGTGATAAAGTGGTTCTAATTGCAGCGGGTAGAGGGTATATGATAGAGTGTAGGAGACTTGCAGTGTAAGTAATCATATACTAGCTGTAACTTAAATTCAACGAAATTCATACCTATATTATATTACGCAAACTATTCAAAAGTTGGCACATGGCTTTATTTTCCTTCTAACGTAAGATTAAGAACCTCATCCTTTTTTGGAAGATGGCATTCATTCTATGAGGTTTGTGACAATAAACTACCGTACAAGCAACACGAATTATTTCTCATTTATTACCGGGTTTAAGCGACTCATCTAAATGTTAAGCTTTGAGTTCTATCATATGTACCACAAGTAATAAACCCCACATATTCTATTCTAGGTTAATAACAGAAGTAAGAGATCGCTTTCAGTGGAGCCCCGCCCCGTGCTGTAGATAATGATGCTTCGGGTGCACCCTAACGACCTTTATATTATTTAGAGTCGGCCCTTTCCTTGTTTAATTAATTGACGAGAAACGCGTTTTTAATTTTGACTTATTCCCTCTTTTAGCAAAGTAGGTTACTTCGAGATTGACTTGTATAGAATTTTGATTGCGATTTGTTTTTGTTATTTTGTTTGTACTTTAAAATCATTTTACGCTGTCCTGGCTCTCCCGGTGAACTTCATTTCGTCTTCGATGCATTGTGTTAACCCACCAGGAGCTCTACTTTGAATTAAACGTTTAAAATCTCCACCACATTTCTGCAGCCGTTTAGGAGACGTTACTTAGCTGACTAACGTAAATATAAAAAATATTATGATTACCCAGCTCTACCAAAAAGAGGGTTCTGTACATTTTGTATTTTTAGAAATTAATAGGAATTATACTGCAAAGTTAGATGACTCATTTTCCCGCAGTAAGGCTTCGTATCGATCGGAAAGGAAAAACAAAAATAAATTACGTCAGATTTTTATCGTATTTGGCAACTTGCCTCCTTTTCGAACATAAAAATGTAGTTTTCATGCTATTGCCTATCTCCAATAAAAGCTCTTTGACTTAAGTAGCAGAAGAAATACCCTTAAAACGGTTTACAAACATAAATGTCTATTTAATTCGCCGACTGCCACCGCTATTTGTTTAAGCAAACAAGTAAAATTGGATTAGGAATATTACTGAATAAGTTATTCCCTAAATTTTTCAAATACACAAAAAAAATCCAGCATTAACTCAAAACGTTCAAATATTATGCAAATACTTTCCTCTATTTCCAAGTAAATATACACTACTGCACTTAAATTCTCGATTTTGATAGCATCCACGCTTGATACATTTAGAGGGTTGCACAGCCCGGGAATTCATGGACTCCCATCGGGATCGCGGACCACGCAACTTATTCCTGGAATATACGCGAGAGGTGAAATATAAGTAGTGCTGTAACTTCCTATTGAAATTGCTCTATGTTCCCGTGGTAGTGATGTAAATAATACTTCTATGTTTTGCGGTAGTTTCAATTGGTTTGCGTGCAAAGAGTAAGTTGGAGGCGTGAGGCTGTATCAATATTATTATGTTACAGAAACTGCGGTAATGATGTGTGAGAATAGTTGTGTTTCAGTAAGATATGCAATACCAGTCTTTATTTTAAAGCTGCGCCACTTGAATGCTTTAGCTTTAGTCTAGGATTATTTTTAGTTATATGTCATTTCTACATTTCTACAGTTAAAACTTCACCACAACAAACACCTTTCGCAAAAAACCTTTCCTCTCTTTAAGAGACACCAATAATCAAAACTCAATCATAACGAACATTTATAATCCCAAATAGACGAGCAGAATTCCCAAATCTCTGAAATTTACTCGACCGAGTAACACTCACTCACACACACATAAACACACACACACAGACACAGCTATAAAAGCACACACACTAACACAACTATAACGCTCATAGTCATAAGGCACATCGACTAACACACACACATTCAAAAATATAAGGCACCCAAGTCCGGACGGAGGGCACATAATATGGTGCACTGGACCGCGTCATCCGTTCCCAATTTTGATGCATCATGCCAGCTAGGCTCCCTACGGATATCCTATGCACACATGAGCGGTCTTATGGAGGAATCGTATGAAATTGCTCCGCAGTTAAGGATGGTAAGATTGGTAAGACTTCATGGTTCGAGGGTTAAGATGGGGTTTATCTCCTTTTGTGGTGAGTGAAATTATATATCGAAATATCATTTGAAGAAAATGTGACCTATTAAATGCATTCTTTTTTCGTAGTTTTTCGTCTCTAAAGAAAAGTATAATAAAGCTACTGGTCTAAGGGCTTTCAGAGATAAAATTCGTACTGAATACTTAATTTATCTTTGACGCCAATATTGTACCTAAAATGTTTAACAGTCCCGTAATACTTTCTACATAAGTTTATACATTACAATAAATTTTGTGATATTTTTTTCCTGAAATATTGTTACCTCGTAGTCGTCTTGCGTTATAAGTAGGTATGTGTACAAACATGCACTCATTAACTCGACCAGGAACAATAAAAATGATCGCTTGCGAAACGTAACACTCTATTACGTCATAAAATAATATGTATCATATTGTTCCTATTTCATTTATGTTTTTACATTTACATTAAAAATGTCAAAGAAATAGTTTACCAACAACTTCCTATCATAATTATTTACTAACTACTCCGAAGGCTCAATGTGCAGATACACGAACAAACAGCAGCTTGCGTTACAGACGTCCCTTTACGGCTGAAGAGACAAGCTGTTCACAATACTGAACGCTCAAGACCGTAAACAGTCCAATGGACGGTCAGGACAAAGAGATGTTCCCTATACTAGACATCGATCCGTTTGTCCCCTAAATTTCGGTACCCCCATAATCTGAGACTATGTATTTACTGTAGCTATGATCGTTATGAAGCAATTGCTTTTCTTGTAGAAATTAGAAGGTGTATTCTATTTTAGCCAAATATACTATTAATGTCTTTGTAGCCTTGTGGCTTGTCTTATTATTTTTTTTAGCCGTTCAAGACAGCATCAAGCATAGCGCAGCTACATAATTTAGAGATATAATTAAAGATTGGAGTTGTTGTGTAAAGAAAAGCCATTTAAGTTGACATGATAAATGAATGTGTGAAAATTCATACAGGAACGTTTCCAAAAGCCGCAAGTAAGCGCTAAGCAGTAACCATTATATTTTCAGATTTTGCAGCAATTTTCATACCACCATTCAACTGAAACAAAAAAAAATATTTTTTCCTTTTAAAATAGCAGCTCTACCATTAATATCAGCTCCTAAATTACTGCCACCATATTCCCAAATGAGAAAAAACAAAAACAAATGCAAATCACGAGCAACGACCCACTTCCCATCTACTAACACTAGGAACACAAGCTTTGTTCGACCTATTATTACCCACAATGCCTATCCAACAAGCATAATAGGAAAAACAAAGTGTTGCCATGTATAAATAAAAAGTACACTGCGCGCAATTTCATTCTCTGTAGTGAAATAAAAAATCTGGGTCGCGTAGGGTTGCAGGTATGGTACTGTGCACGTTGAAAGCGTGTGAGAAGATTTAGGTGTACTGGATGTGTCTTTGTTATTGTTAATCACTTTATTTATTTTTTATATTTTAAGGAAACTTTTTTTTATTTTTGAGGGCGTATGATTATTGATTTAAGCAAAATTTTTACGCAACCTTAAATCCTCCGAATGTCAGGATTTCTGTTGATTTATATGTTCATTGAAAATCGTTTTATTATGAAATAGACTTAGGAAAACAATACAACCATAGTTTTAGCAATGTCCATGACGTTGTATGATGATGTATGTAGTAAGATATTATGTATAGCACACATTTCTTAGATAAGTTCAAGTTCCATCCTAAAACTTGACATTTCAACTTGTCATATTCTTTAGTTTTGTACTACATTAGTTGGTTATAAGGTGCGCTTTTAACAGCACTATCTAGTAATTACACCATACCTATATCAAGGGTGTACTTACATACAGCTGACTCGACAGAGATATTGAATTGATGTCTCTCATTCAATGTCGACGTTTTCAGCTGGTTCAGGATCATCAATCGTTTTGTTCGTCTTACGTTTAACTTCACTGAGAAAAAATATGAAGGTAGAGTATTTGCATAAAATTGATACATGTTTCCTCTATGTGGCATCTAAGATTTTTTTAGCTGCAGTCAAATAGATAAATAGATCTCTCCTGGCTGAATCCGCAGATAATTAGTTAATTTCGTTATTAAATATAATCAACTACTACTTCCCTGAGGTTAACCTACGACTGTTTACCGAAGAAATTATTCAAACAAAGTGTAGCGTACCTATAAGGGTAAAGGAAAACATCTTGAAAAAACCTAACTTACAGCCTGAAAACCCCAAGCCAAAGCGAGCAAGCGAAGATTACTGCTAATTTTGTTCTTTATGAGAAGAGGCCCATGCATTAAATTTACATTTGGACAATGAAAAGACTGATGACGAATTAATTTTTCATCTTATCTATACCACATCCAGAGACCCAACATCTCTGTATTATGAATATAGGCGAGGCAAGGACATTGCATTCTGATGCGCCGTCACGGGCCGCACGCTCGGAAATCTACATCTTGTTATAAACTTACTTTGTTTAGCACTTAGCTCTTAGCTGTGTAAGCAAACAGACGACCTAAGATGCTCCTAGTAGTTGCAGTACGTAAATATATTGTTTCCTTACGTTATGTTACGGGAGGAAAAATACAATACCTTTATTTTTGTTGCAGAGTGGGGTTGTTCTTCTCTGTTCTTACTAAGTGGGGTATCACTTTTACTACTCGAGGTGATTAAAGCTCAATCTCTCTCTATATAAAACCGGCCAAGTGCGAGTCGGACTCGTGCACGAAGGGTTCCGTAAATTACAGTTAAATCAACCTATCTCAAAAACTATAAGAGATACTTTGATCAAACCAAAAATCGTTGAAAGAGTTAATTAGCATGCATCACCTCTATTTTTTTTAGAATTTTATACCCCGTAGTTATAAAAATAGAGGGGGGGGGGACATACTTTTTACGACTTTGAGAGCTGATATCTCAAAAACCGTTCACTTTAAGAAAAATGTTTTTTAGAAAACTTTATATCATTTTAAAAGACCTTTCCATTGATACCCCACACGGGTATGTACATCGAAAAAAAAAATTTCATCCCTCAGTTACATGTATGGGGGGCCCCACCCCCAATTCTTTTTTTTACTATTTAGTGTCATATTTTTGTAGCGGTTCATACAACACATATTCCCATCAAATTTCATCACTGTAGTACTTATAGTTTCCGAGTAAATCGGCTGTGACAGACGGACAGACGGACAGACGGACAGACGGACATGACGAAACTATAAGGGTTCCGTTTTTGCCATTTTGGCTACGGAACCCTAAAAAGGAGACCTGTGCCCAGTAGAAGGACGATAAAATCCTCATAACGATATAAACATTAATTATTGGCTCTATTTTGTATTAAATTAGCTTCCGCCAGCGGTTTCACCGGAAAAACTGCTTCCTGCACAAAATTAAGAGCCTTTATGTTATTCTGGTATTGTAAGCTATATAATTGCCGATGTTCATCATCACCATCACCATCTATCACACAATCATACATACACACTTAGAAACCCTTGCCTTTAAAATACCAGTGCGATTTAAACTCCAATACATACAAGTGTAAACAATATCAACCGACTATCAATTAACGTAATTACCGACCTAACCCCGAAGCCACATATTTCATGAAGTTCCCCTTCCTTTCAGGGGCTTTTCAGCCATGACATACAGGGCCCATAGAACCACGGGGGTTTCGACTTATAATAAGTTACGTTCGGATTTACGGGCACCATAGTCTTTATATTAAATTCCAATAAGATTTATGTTGGGCGGTTGGCGGTACTCGTGAAATATGAAATGGTTGTGTTAAAGTGTTTCTTGTTTGAAGTGCGGTTTGAAATTAGAAGTTTTTTGTTTGCATTCGGTGTCTGCGCATAGATTGGTTTTCGGTAGTTTATGTAATACTGGACGGGAATAACAAGGTTCTATTGTAAAACCTAGGTTTCAGCTTCTTGCGATAGCAATATTAAGTAGCTTACTTCTTTGTTCAGGAACAGTTAACGTGATAATGCGGTCCAGAATTTTTCGAACTGGCAACAGCAGTGCCCTTTTTCTATACCAAAAGATTTTAGGCAATTTTCTAGAGATAAAAATTTAATTTTACAATTTTACGAAACAATATTCAAAGCCTACAACATTAAAACAATTCCGACCCCATTTCCCAAAGCTTCGCCAAAGCCAAACCAGCATCTCAAGTCACTCAAAAACGTTCTACCAACCAGTCGTTAGATAAAAACAAATGGTTCTACTGAGTTCAAACAAAGTACTCAGTGCTATTAGCGGTAGGGAATAGGCTATGCTTTCAATATCGTTCACCCCTGGACCCCTAAACAGCGATGACAGGAGGGACTGACCCTCGGTCATTAGCTGCATTCAGGACATGGTAAGTTTGTTGCAAGATTTAGGAGAGGAGCTCGAGTGGTGGTTTCGTTTGTTACTCAAAAGATGTAGGTATTTATCTTTGTTCTGTTATTTGTAGGTTAGGTGTACCTATATAAAACCATCGATATATATGTACTACGCACTAGATGGAACGTTCCGAACAAAAAGCTTGCCACACTGAAATGCACTGCAGACTTTGCATAGCCCAAAATAGCAAATGAGAGTGATTTTGACACCTGCGACAGATGGATGTCTATGAAACGACAATTGTAAAATAGAAAATACATATCAAGGTATAAACTTACACAAATTAACTATTCGAGAGTCAAGTTAGTAAAATTACACGCTGTTTATGCTATTACAACGCTTGTATATCATACTTTTCATTTATAATTCAATTTTACAAAAATACATTAATTTGTTTCCCGCCATCTTTAAAATTATAGATTAAGAAAATCGAAAGACGCAGGTCAACATGCATTCAAATTGTCCCCACTCGCATTCAAAATAATTATCCAAATAAGAATCAAACCTATTAGTCAGTCAAAGGTAATGATTATCTGGCAACCATCTCATCCATGACTCAATATAGCAATAAAAAAGTAACTAAGTAAAAGCGTCACCGTCTCCTCGCCTACAGCGCATCGTCCACTATCCTCCCCGCATGATTTGAGTTTAATATCCTCGTTGAGTGGTGCATTCTTTCGCAGGGGAAATGCTTCGCAGTGGGGTTCCGTAGCGCCAATCTTTGACTGTCTAGTGAGTGTCTATCAACTACGCTTGTCGTTTGATGGTGAGACGTGATATATTGGCTATTTGGAAAATATTTTTGAATATAAGAAAAATTACCTATTTAAGAAAGTTCGTTCCATTTAGTACATTCAATAGTTTGTGAAATCTGTAAGAATATCCGTTGATGGAAACGTCACAAGTTTACGTTTTTTGCTGATCTCTCTCCGGTCGTGTCAGATTGCTATCTCAGGCTATAAGATTGAGGAAATGCAGAGTGCACTAAAAGTCCTGCGCAACTGATCATATAATTATGAAAACAGACGCTGTGACCGATACTCGTCTAGGCTGCCATTATTACCTAACTAAACATATTTTCTTATAATTATTTTTGTTAAGTTCTTTCAATTTCATTTTCACCCACTATCACAACACCAAGTCATACTCCCAAAAAGGTTGCCACCAAACATCTCCCCTGTTCTCGAACTTTCCACTAGCGTACAGGAATCACAGTAACAAATGTGATTACGATGCAACATACAGTTGCAACTTAGTCACCGCGCAGTGGGGAGCCTGCACTAATAGGCCGTGACGTCATAAATTGTGAAGCCAGTGACGTCACTGCTTAGACCGCCCATGAGACTGATTTTTATGTTTACTGTTTTAAAGTTTACACGGAGAGTTATAGTAATTTGATTTGTAATGTTTTGATTTAATTTGAATTTAGAGTGCGACAAAATTTTCTATTTCACTGAACGCGTTCGCATGCATAAATTAAGGTTTAGTTATAAAAATGGCTGAAAGTTGAGTTGAGTTTGGAAGTTTATCTTATATTTTAGCATTGCGGACACCCACACCATAAATTAATGTTAATTAAGGAACAATAGTTTCTCGAAATGCATACTTAAATAGATAATAAAATTCGTAAATACTTAAACGGTCCAGGAGGATGATGACGACTTCAATAATCTAGATCAAAATTTTCCTAACTTTCTTTTAAAATCCACGACTATTCAAAATAGATACCAAAACAATTCACAGCCCCGATTTCCAAAAACAAGAATAATATCTACATCATAGTCCCTTATTTATGCCTCGAACTCCCCTACGCGTGCAATTTATACCGTCACGGACTATTAGCGCAGTCGAGCGAACTTAGTGGCGGTATGCGAAAAGTTCGCGCGTCCGTGTCTTTGGAGGGAGATGCAAGTATGTATTGGATGGTGAATGCTATTGTTGTGTTAATGTGGTGGTGGTTGGTATTTTTGTGTGTGAGCGTAGGAAGGAAAGTTCTTTTTGTGGTAGGTCTGGGTGGGTGTAGAAAATGATATGTTAAGACTATCTTTAGAGGTCGTAAGAAGTGGATTGAGCTTTCAAAATGTGATCATGTTTTGAAATGCACTGCAAATGACCGTTTACTATTTATTTAGTTCAAGAATTAGCAGTATGTATAAAAAAATGTGTAAGCAAATCGCAGGTAAACTATCATCTTTTCATCGTTCTTGAGTGAAAAGAAACTGTTAACCCCGTTTTCGATTTATAATAACTAGGCTACAAATGTCAAATAGATACACGAAGACACTATTTACAATTCAAATTACATACACAGTCTCAGAACAAATAAACAGCACGTCACACACGTCATACATTGCCAAGCAATCTACCAGGCAAACAGATCGCGTAGGAGCTCTGTCAACTATCAAAACACGAACAGAGCATCAGTACCACATATCGGAACATTAATTAAACACCAATATTTATACGCGCCAATTACACCGACGTGTGAGTTAGAAACAAACAATGAACGAACTTCGTTAATGAGTTCGTTAACATTAATTAACGCACCTTTGATTCTAATTACTCGTGTGTACTTGATGAAGGATTTCGTGTCAAATTGGGACGATTGAGGAAGTACGTTTTTGGTAGGTATTTGAGATACGGAGAAGAAGAGTGAATTTTCCGTTGAGTTTTTAACACAATAGTAATCATGTACATGTATTTTGTCAAAAAACTAAATGCATATACAAATAAAATCTACAACAACAGAGAAGAAAAGATTCAAATAATGCAGTAGCGGAAGGAACTAATGCTATTAAACATGAACAATAAAGCAAACTAGAAGAAAGGCAAAGCTATTCAAAAACTACAAGTTGAAGATAACAAAAGAATACAGACGAAAAAAAAAAACAAAACACGAACGCCAACTTTGAAAAACCAGAAGACTTTAAAAAAAGGAACATCGAAAATACCGAAACCTAATCTTGGAAAGTACCTGTAGATCTAGGAAGTGGCTTAAAATCCAACATTTTCCAAGACTTTGTTCGAGTCGAAACAAGTTAAGATGTTCAATGCACATCGATTTCTAGTTGAAAATTGTTCGGTCGCGAGTTTCTTTCCAATTGTGTTGGAGTTGCTGGATGATTTTTAGTGGCCACTCCTTCTTGTATTGGTACTTTTATAGGCTATTGTGTATTTAATTTCGTATTTTATGCTCTATAGATGGGGTTCGAGAAAGTCGTGTGTGTAGTTGTGAGGCGTGACAATTTAATGGCGACAGTAACAAAGGAGATATTAATTCTCTTCAGATAACAAAAAGAGAACTTAAGAAATAACTGCTTAGCACAAAAGCTATACATGCATTTACACAATCAATTATTTATATGCATATTTTTGAACATCTTAAAAACTAGCAAGAAGCAAGAAGCAAACAATGATAGAAAGAACATGCAAAAAGCTCCAAATGAAAGTATATTCAAAGCGGGTGCTGGAATCTTAAGAAAATTTCAACAGTCACCCTTTTAAAACATCACCCCTCAAAAGACTACTTTCTCAAAATTGTAATATTATGATAATGAAGAGCTAAGAAAAAGGAATTTTAAAAGTTCCTTCCCTTCTATCCAACGAAAGGGGACATAACTCAAGAAATAGGTACAAAACTAAAATTGCAAACTGTCGGTTGATCAAGACGCCATATTTTACAATCAATGGCGTATAAAATCATTTATATTGTGTTATATATCTGTCGAAGCTACCACACCTGTTTTTGTTCCTGGTCCTAATATTTATTTGCTAGAAATATGAATTGATTTAGGAACAAATAATCGTAACGGTGGCGACCAATAACAATAACTTTGAGGTAGAACCGGTCATTGTGAATAGATGTATATCTTACAATATTGGAATACAAATTATTGTATGGCTTTTGTTGAATTGTAAGACCTACAGCATTCATTTCATAGTTTCTTGCCAATAGGCAAATCGATTGTGTATCCATATACTAATCTATACTAATATTATAAAGCTAAAGAGTTTGTTTGTTTGTTTGAACGCGCTAATCCCAGGAACTACTGGTCCGATTTGAAAAATTCTTTCAGTGTTAGATAGCCCATTTATCGAGGAAGGCTATAGGCTACTTTTTATCCGGGTCCGTGCCGAGGTTCCCACGGGATGCGGGTGAAACCGCTGGCAGAAGCTAGTCTATACTAATATTATAAAGCTGAAGAGTTTGTTTGTTTGTTTGAACGCGCTAATCTCAGGAACTACTGGTCCGATTTGAAAATTTCTTTCAGTGTTAGATAGCCCATTTATCGAGGAAGGCTATAGGCTACTTTTTATCCCGGTACGGGAAGTAGTTCCCACGGGATGCGGGTGAAACCGCTGGCAGAAGCTAGTAAAGGATATTTGATGTCCTATTACAGGTGCCATTTTAGTTATTAGCTTTCGTAACTTTTACCTTACCCAAAATTCCTTTTAGTTTGGACACCCCAGTAATCTGATGGAAAGTTCTTTTGATACTATTACGCTTCCCGAAAACGTCACCAGGTAACTAGGGTCCCTACAAAGCTTATAATTTTGACAAGTAACGAATATGATCAGGAGGTTCTTATCTACAACACAGTGTAGTTACTTCTAATTTTAAAAAGTACTGTCTTAAATAATGTACACTCACACTGAAATTCAAACCATCTAATTCGTCACTCAGATCTGTCGCTCAACTGTACCAAGTGAACTCAATAGTTTCCAAGGGCCTATGCCACCTGCCTCCTATGAAACAATTTTCATCCCCTCCAAAAGAGACAATATCCCATAATTTCACATACTAAACAAAATCAAGAATCCCCAGTGACGCGTGCACTTTATGACGTCATAACGTTTACAAGTACTTGCTTCAGTTTTATGTTCGCATGCAGAACACTTAATGAGAAGTGGCTGTAACTGCCGAAACTTCTGCTTAGGCTAATAAAGTTAGCGTGGTTAATGTGTGGGAGGTGCTCTATGGTTTACACCTTCACAAATTGTAAAAATTGGTTGGAAACTTTGAAGACAATAGTGCAAATAAAAAAAAACTATCGTTTATTATTATTATTGGCTAGAAATACACATATATGTATATATGATACATCGTACAAATAATTGGTTTTTCGTACACCCAAACATGAAAGCAAAACACTTTATACATATATACTGTACTTTTATTATTTAATTACATACTTACATACCTTCATAATTGACACCTCTAGATATTGACTTCATATTTGAGCATCGCACCATTTTCCATCACGATGTACCTGACGATCTTACCCTATATCTTGTACTTAGAGAATAATGTTTCATGATTAAAAATATTTATGTTACTCATTTTTAAATTCGTTGTCCTATTATGACTAATGAAACTCCAGAAACTTGTCTAAAATTTATAAGTAGAATCCACTATATTAATACTCCCATTTCACGGAACATCCTAGAACATAATAGGTAACTTGTAAAACTCGGCTACTAACTGTGAGTAACGTTCAGACTTAGTTGCAATCAGAGTAACTGGCTGAGTTAGTGGCGGGGCTCACTGGTGAGCCGTGCTGGCTGGCCAATGAGAATGAGCGTACGAATAAAACTATCTGCGAATTATTTTTATTTTCTGTTTGATTTTCTAAACAGAATACTTTTATTGACAAATATTGAACAAGAAATGCAATGTATTTGTGTATTTTTTTTTCTGCTATACATATTAGACCCAGTTTGGTTGGTACCTGTACAAGTCACTATTGATTCATTATTAACTTACACAATTATTTTGACCATAGCCACTTCTAAGATTGTTGCAAAGATTGACACCATTCTCTAACTTAACATAATGTCATACTACAGTCTCATTAAACAAGTCATAAATAAAAATCTTCTCAGGCTGTATATCCCCAGCCTAAGTCGTACCTGCTAAACAGCAAGTGAGTAAGTAGCGCTAACTTGTTCCAAGTTGTATCGGAGCAAGTTGCAGCATTAGCTGCCAACTCCGACAAACGAAGATAAAAGACTGCTTGAATCAAATGGTGTACAGTTTAAGATGTAGGATGAGTAGTTAAAAGTGCGCTTTTTTAAATAATTAATTTTTAAGTTATATAAGCATTCAAGATGTTGTGTAGTGCAGATGGAACTATAATGAGCACATCGACTAACAGTACCTTACATAGTTCAAGAATCATCATCCTCCGAGCCTTTTCCCAACTATGTTGGGGTCGGCTTCCAGTCTAACCGGATTTAGCTGAGTACCAGTGCTTTACAAGAAGCAACTGCCTATCTGACCTCCTCAACCCAGTTACTCGGGCAACCCAATACCCCTTTGGTTAGACTGGTGTCAGACTTACTGGCTTCTGACTACCCGCAACGACTGCCAGGATGTTCAATGACAGCTGGACCTACAGTTTAACGTGCCATCCGAAACACAGTCATTGGTGTCTAAGATATACTTAGAAAGTACATACAAACTTAGAAAAGTTGCATTGGTACTTGCCTGACCTGGAATCGAAACCGCGCCCTCATACTTGAGAGGTTGGTTCTTTACCCACTAGCCACATAGTTCAAGAATAAACCATTCTAAAACCTAGATATAATAATATGGGACTGGTATGGGGATGGTATGAGGCACAGGCAGATTTAGATGATGATAAGGATAAGAACAAAGTAGACACGACCAATCTGGAAAAATACACACCACGTCTTCTGAGCCTAACATATGACTCCTAAACCCTAGATATGAATCCCAATTTCTCCCCAAAAATATATCACGATAAGCAACAAACCCACCATAAAGAATTCTCTTCGTTTGGGCGAGTCTATTTGCAAGCCCCGCAAGGGTAAACACAAAACAAGATGAAGATAGGACTTCTCCCAGCAAAAGGGTTTTTTGTCCTAAATACGTTTCGTCAAAGGGCCGGTGACAAACGGATTCCTGCCTGGGGCGCGGTTGTGGGCATCGGGAAATATACGGGCACAGCTTTTGGGAAAGTCCCGCTGATGGAATATGTTCGACGTACCTAAGCTACATGTGATATTGCATTTATTTCCTTGGAAGTTGGAAAAAACTTACCTTCTAGATTGCCCTAGTCTTGATATCTAATATCATCGATCGATCAATTGAGCAAAACTTTAACCTAAGTTGATTTAAAAAAAAAAAGAAATATGCGAAAGCCGTTAAAACAACATTCTGGAAAATGCATCTACAGCCTAACAAAAAAAAATAGCAGTAGAATGTCCATAACGCAATCTAGATTTTTGTGCTTTCCCAGATAGTAATAACGACCATTGAAAATTAGTCTTTTAAATAAAGAAGTCATTACATTCAGCACACAATACGTTCCCGCCATAATTTCTCCCCCATATATCCCCTCACAAAATCCTCAAATATTCACGGCACTTTCGGTCAAGAATGGCATTCTGGCACTTTTCTTTGAACACTATTATTGCCACTAACGTAGTTTTGCCGCCCCTTGCCACGGAAAACAGTAGGAATCCTTAAGGAAATTAAGGGGAACATTCCTCATGATTTCTAACAAAGACGGAATGTAAACATAATATTCATCTCGTTAGGTAAACGGGACGATTCCTTAGTTACTCCACGTTTAAGTTTATGTATGTTTGGAAACCAATGTTTATGTACACATTGTTAAGCGTACCTTCGAGTAATATATTATTTAGCGTATAGTAATTTATGGTGATTATATTGAATTAGGTATCCTATAACTTTTGAGATACAATATTTAAGCCAATTAGATACAATACTTTCTAAAAAACAAAACGAAGCTTTAGTTTGAACATTTAAAGCCATTACCGCTGAAAAAGAATTTCCCAAAAAATATACCTATTCAAAAATTCATTTCAGTAATAAAAATAATTCATAAAAAAATCCCTCGCTAATGTTCTAGGTGTAATTAAAAGGACTTTTCAACATGATTCAGAGTTACACATGCTCGATAAAAACACAGATATATCATTACTCGGAAGGGATGGGGTTGGACTAAATACTCATTTCAAAACGCTTATTATCAACGTATGGTTTGAAACGTCCATTAGCGAATTTGTTTCTGCGAAATGAAATTTTGGCAAGGGGTTTTTAATTTGAAGGTGTAGTATCAAAAATGCTTCGTGCCCATCTGTGTATTTTAATAATAGAAAGTAACTAATTAACGCTTGATAAAGGGTTGATTTGCCCGAAAGTGCACCCACTTTAACCCTCATGGTAGCACGCACCTACATTAAAAACATAACAAATAATATTTTTTAAATTCCTTTAGTTTATCTTTTTAACCGACTTTTCGAATAGGAGGAAATCTCTACAAGTAGTTGGCAAAAAAATACTAAATTTTACTTACAAAGTTTAACTACACTGCACAGTTCAAAAACCGATCATCCATCATTCAAAACCCAAGTTCACAGACCTCTACGTCAGACTTCAGACGTCATTACAAAATGTGATCAGACGGATCAGACTAGATCAGACCTAAACTCGAGCTAACTGCACTAATATCAAATCCTAGTTAAACTATGATAATACGGTCTGGTGAAAACTTTGGCAATACCCGTCAGGATTGCTGGTTCTGAACAGCGGTGCAACTGCTAATGGAGTCTATTGGCAGTTCAGCTTTAGTTACTAGTCATTTAGTTGAGATTTAATTTGAACTAGTCAAATACATATATTTCTCCTAAATGGTGACTCCTGTCTTTGGTGACTTTTACATCGACCATGCGAATACCTCAATGCAAACATTGTACCTATTCATATAATATGTAAGTATGTATTTAATACTACTAGATAGTGAAGAAAATCACATAGACAACAATTTAAAAAAACCTTCAACGCAGCACTCATACATTTCGATTATTCTGTCATATTAAACATAATAAGATGGCGTCACAAAAAAGTACTTCACATATATTACTTATACAATGACATTGTATCATAAGAGTTATAGATTAACATAAAAGCGTTTACGACAATTTTACACTTCCCGCGTTATGCCGTGCACGTGTCGGCATCATGTTTTGCTCTAACTTAATTCAACTACAATTCATTTTGTGTCAACAGAGTAATGTTATATTATGTACTAGCTTCCGCCCGCAGCTTCGCCCGCGTAGGGTTCGGTTATATCGCGTTTCCAAGAGAATTCTTCTAAAGTTCGGGAAAAAAACTATCCTATGTTATTTCTCAAGTTCAACTCTATCTCTGTACCAAATTTAATACATGGTTTAACTTTCGCATTTATCATATTAGTAGGATATATAAGGATCAACTGTTTTTGCTCATTTTTCGCTTGTCATAACTGTCATCCATATATTTTAAACAACTACTTATTACATGCGATCATCGCCACATTTATGACAAGGTTTCAGTTTACACAAAACCACGTAATGATCGCCCCTGTACGAGTACTAAATATGTTAAATATCATTTGCACTAGCTTCTTGGAACAATGACTGTGGTGAAAGGAATGAGCTATAGCGATTTATAATATAAAAGTTTAAGCGATTGGCTAATTATACTCCGTTTTGACTTCGAATATTGTCAATAGTTTACCTATTAATACATTAAATCTGAGCTAATAGTTCTCAAAATAAGCTTGAATGTATAATCGATTAAAAAGTTGCCGGGATGTTTGCTGTGTCTTCTTTTACCCGACAAAAACACATAGGAAGTGGTGAAGGGTGGGCGTCTCTGGAGGTTAGCTCATGTCCGCAAAAAAGCGCTAATCCCGCCGACAAACTGTTAATACGCAGTTTGGTGGGTTTATAAAATGTAAAACTATGTTGGTACAAATAAAGGATTATTTATTTATTTATTTAAATGTATTTTTGACGTTCAGAAACTGCTGTTCTTCAGCTTATTTTCAATAAATGCATGGTGACTTTAACCTAGAATCTACTTAAAATACAAGGTCTTGATTTGCATTTGTGCCACATTTCAGGAGGATGACATAAAATACGTAAATAATCGATTGGTTTTACAGTAGACGGGAAATAGCTTATATGCACTGCTTTTTTCGTTATTGTAATGTCGTAGTATTTCAGAAGTAATCCAATTTTATGAATGATCGTTGCGTATGCTTTGTGTTTGTGTTTGTGTGAGGGCGCAGCACGGTTTTAAGGCCAGTAACACATGCGCCAAGTTTGAATACGGCTAGATGACATTGACGGAATTCCGAAAAAAAAAAAAAATACGTACCAATTGTTGTTGGTTTGGGTCGAGAATCATTAGCATAATTACGTCCTTGAATATGGCATAGATGCAAATCAACAGCTTGTATAATTTAATGTACATAAATATTATTAAAATATATAACACAACAGTCAGTTGTGTTTTTGGTTAGCTCCCTATTTATATTTGTTTTAAATATAAAAACAGTTTAATTTTATGTATTTAATGCATTAATTAGGCTCATAGCTTACCGTCACTCACTTTTCCTTAATTAACTATCCTTAAAATTACTCAAGAACAAAAATTTCACAATTCACAATGGACAGCAAACTTGTGCACAGTATTGATGAGTTGGAGAAGTTGTTCAGTTCCCGTATGTGTGCCTATGAAGATAAGCTGCAGAAGGCTACAGCTGGCACTGCTCCTGCTCACTCCAATCTGGCCTCACTGTCAGATGAATTTTTGGAGTTCAAAGGATTTGTCATCAAAACGTTGACTCATCTGAAAACGCAAGTTGGGCTCCTCTCTCAGGCAGTGGATAGCCATGAAACCTTCATGAGACGGAAGCTGCTGCTGTTTCACGGTGTTCCAGAAAGCAAGAATGAGAATCTCAGTGGCACCATTCTTGAAATCATCGTAAAGCAGTTGAAGATTGATGATGCACGGCTTGAGATGTTTGAAGTGTGTCACAGGTTGGGTGCTTCACCGGGAAAAACAAGACCCGTGCTGGTGCGCTTTAAGGACATGGAATATCGTCGTGCAGTTTGGGACAGCAAAACGTCGTTGAAAGGTACTGGCATCACCATTTCTGAATTTTTGACCAAGACTCGACATCAAGTTTTCCTAGCCGCCCGCAAACATTTTGGGATCAACAGCTGCTGGTCTGCGGAAGGAAAAATAATCATCCAGGCTGCTGATAAGTCGCGACATAAGATATTCTGTTTCGGTGAGCTTCATGACCTTATTGCCCTGTACCCGACTAGCGCTGGTAAGGATATCACGGCCAATCCGAGTTCGTCTCCGAATGCTGCAAGCACTTCTTCCAAGTCTGAGGTGGCCAAGAAAACGAAGGTGTTGCGGAAGGCTCGAAAGTAACTATATTTATAGTTATTTGTTAATTGTTCTTTTTCGTGTCGGTATTAATATTTATTATATTGCGATTTAATGTCACTTTTGTTTTGACGTTGACAAGTATCGTGGCTTGTCAACGTCAACTTGTTTTCATTTTCTTGCAGATATTCTAATTGTGTGCGTTGTAAAACTAAGTTTTTTGTTTCCCTTGTATTTTTGTTTTTTGTATGTTTAGTAATATGTTGTCATTTCAATTCTTGTAGTAACTCTCCACGCAACTGTGACTGGGTGAGTTAGAATAGCCGAGACATTCTTATATTTATTTATAAATTATTTGGTTGTTGTTTTGTGTTTGTATTTTTTTTTTTTTTAATATTTCATTTTTTTTTAACTATTTTAATTTTGTTTTGTAAACTCTATGAGTTGTATCAGTTTAGATGATAGTTTCTTTTCATGCACCTCTTCATCTGATAGTTTCCTCAGTGCGGATAGCGGTTCCGTTGCTCCCCTGACCCTTGGCGATCAGATCTCCACACTTTTTTCCCATAATCCTCACAATTTCAACATTGCCCACATAAATGCTCAAAGTGTTCCTGGCCATTACTCCGATCTTCTGGCGTCCATTAACAGTGCTCATCTTGATGCTCTGTTGATATCCGAGTCTTTTCTTAAGCCCTCTCTCTTGTCTACCCACTATGCCCTGCCTGGCTTTGTCCTTATCCGTAATGATAGAACTGGGAAGGGGGGTGGTGGTGTTGCTATTTATTTGAGGGCTGGAATACCTTTTAAGATCATCAGTGCTTCGCCGTCAATGTACTCGGAATCGGCAGAGCACCTATTTCTCGAAATAATTCTTAATCACACTAAGGTACTCCTGGGTGTATTTTATAGCCCCAACCTGAGCATTGATTACTTTGGCTCTCTGGACACGCTCCTACATGATTTTTCTCCCCTATACGAACACGTGGTCTTGATGGGTGACTTTAATACTTGTTTATTAAAGAATGACAGGCGAGCTCTTAAACTTCAATCGCTCCTTTCTTCTTTCAATCTCAGTCTCTTACCTCTGTCTGCTACTCATCATTTTCCTAACTGCACTCCTTCTCTCCTGGATTTAATAGTAGTATCTAAGACAAGTAATGTATCCTCTCATGGTCAGATTTCAGCATCTTTTTCCTATCACGATCTAATCTTTTTATCCTATCGGATTCGTCCTCCTAAGCGTAAGCCTCAATACCTGTATCTTCGGAATTACAAGGGCATTGATCTGGAGGCATTGAAGCGTGATGCTGATTGCATTGACTGGTCTAGCATTTTCATGAGTACCTGCGTTAATGAAATGGTGAGTTTATTTAATTGTAAGTTATTGGAACTATTCGACATTCATGCTCCACTTCGCCGTGTCAAAGTTAAGTATGCTCCTGCTCCGTGGCTCACTTCTGCTATAAAGGAGGTGATGGCCAGTCGAGACAGAGCCAAGCGTAGGTGGAAGCGCAGTCCGTCTGAACGCAACCTCATTACCTACAAGACATTGCGTAACCGTTGTAGTCGAATGTGTAGAGATGCAAAGAGACGCTACTTCCACAATTCTCTCGATAACCGTAACTCTTCTGAGGTATGGAAATTTCTCAAAACTGTTGGCATCGGTAAGGCTGCTTGCGCTGCTGGTGGGGACACTGACGTGGGTGCCCTTAATAACTACTTCTCCTCTCCCCCTGTACGTTTGGACCCACACGTCCGTGCCCGCACATTGAGTGAGCTTTCTAGTTTGCCGTTGCCTCAGTGCTCTTTGTTTGAACTGAGTGCTGTGACTGAAGACGATGTCAGAAAGTCTATCCTTGCCATATCCTCTAGTGCAGTCGGTAATGATAACATTTGCTCTAGAATGGTGTCCTTAACGCTACCGACTGTCCTCCCTGTCCTGACACATATCCTAAATTTCTCCCTGTTCTCTTGTTCTTTTCCTAATTCCTGGAAAGAAGCCATCGTTATTCCTTTACCTAAAATTTCCAATCCAGCTGCTATGTCTGATTATAGACCCATTTCAATCCTTCCTTACCTGTCCAAAGTTCTGGAGCACCTGGTGCATTTTCAGCTTTCTTCTTTCCTTACCCGCAATAACCTTTTCCACCCTTTACAATCTGGTTTTCGTCCCGGTCACAGCACTGTAACTGCACTGTTGAAGGTTACTGATGACATCCGTCTTGCGATGGAAAATAAATCCCTGACGTTACTGGTTCTCCTTGACTTCAGCAGTGCATTTAATTCTGTCGATTTCGACATTCTTCTTGGTATCCTTAAATCTATTAATATTTCTTCTTCCACGTTAAGTTGGTTTGACTCCTATCTTAAAGGCCGTACGCAGTGTGTCCGGCTTAATAACTTATCCTCCAATTGGTGCAACCTTTCTGCGGGTGTACCTCAAGGTGGCGTTCTCTCTCCTCTCCTTTTCTCTGTTTTCATTGACTCTGTCACTAAGGTCATTTCTTCAAACTTCCATCTCTATGCGGACGACTTGCAACTCTACAGACATTTTCCGTTATGCGATGCGGAATCTACCGTTGCCGCTATGAATCATGACCTGAATATGATTGAGGTCTGGGCGCAGTCCTTTGGGCTACAGATCAATCCCAAGAAGTCTCAGGCCATGATCATTGGCGGCAGAAACTTGCGGGGCAGGCTTGATGTTGCGTCTTTGCCTCCTCTTTGTTTAGGTGGGGTTCAACTGAGCTATGCAGAAACGGCAAAAATTTGGGTGTCATCATGGACTCACATTTATCATGGTCTGCGCAGGTCAATGAAGTCAGTCGCAAGGTGCACTTCACCTTTCACACTCTGAAATGCCTCCAGTACTTTTTGCCCTTGAAAACCAAAATCTCTCTTGCTCAGACTCTCATTCAACCCATCATTGACTACGCCGATGCCTGTTATTTGGATGCCACAGAGGAGCTCTTAGATAAGCTTGAGCGGTTGCAAAATTTATGTATTCGTTTTGTTTTCAATCTAAAAAAATATGATCATGTTTCTCATTTTCGCAAAGAACTCAAGTGGCTCCCTATTCGTCTTCGCAGGAACACGCGCATTTTGTGTCTCCTTTTTAATATCCTTTTTAATCCCAAAACTCCTTCCTATCTGCGAGAACGCTTTTCATTTGTTCGCTCGCCTGATGCGCTCTGTAGAACGCATCTCAAATCTCTCCTTAAAATCCCCTCCCATTCCACTGACTTTTATTCCTTCTCCTACACAGTAAACGCAGTACGGTTGTGGAATTCGCTGCCGCCTGAATTAAGGAACTGTCAAACTGTTGCTACTTTTAAACAGAAACTCAAAAGTTACTATTTGTCCTCCTCTTCTTCATAGAGTCATTTTATAAAATATGTATTTTTGTATGTATGTATTATCTTTTGCTTTATATATGTATATATGTGTGTAATTTATATATCTTTACTATGTCCTTTTACACAGTCTATCTACCTACTTCTCTTCATTCTAACTCTCCTACTACGGGTCTGCTGGAAGAGATTTCGATTTAGAAATAAGCAGTACCTTTGTACTATTTCTATGCCATGTCAGTTTCTTTTATATGTTCACTGTGTACATAAATTGTTAAATAAATAAATAAATAAATAAAATAACGCTATGAGTTCCTAATTTACACCGAAATAAAATATGAAACCTATAAACTCGATGGCATAAAAACTCGTCGCGAATATTCTTACAGTTCGTAAATTTTACGACGTTTTACCGCGCACAAACATTCTCTCTTCATATATCTACTTAGTTACACACTGTGACATATAAAAAGCATACTTACGATATATTTTAACACAAGTTAAACCCTGTGGTTTCATTTACCTATATTGCTTCAGTAGCTACTACTAGGTACATAATATCACTTTAATTTTGAACCGAGTTCTCAAAAAATAAATTCTCATAGTTTTGCGAGGTTCCAAAGCTTAGTTATAATAGAAATATATCATCATCATCATCATCATCATCCTCCTGCCCTTATCCCAATTTTATTTGGGGTCGGCGCAGCATGTTTTCTTCTTCCATACTCTTCTATCTGCCGTCATCTCACAAGTAACATTCTTTCTTACCATATCTACTTTCACACAATCCATCCATCGTTTCTTTGGTCTTCCTCTTCCACTATATCCGTCCACGTTCATACTCATCACCTTCCTCACAACATGACTCTCATTCCTCCGCATCACATGCCCATACCACGACAGCCGGTTTCCACTCAGTTTTTCTGATACCGGCGCTACTTTCAAACTTCCTCTTATATACTCATTCCTCACTCTATCCATTCGCGTAACGCCACACATACCTCTTAACATTCTCATCTCTGCCGCATGCAATTGTCTTTCATTCGTCGCTTTTGTGGGCCAGCACTCTGATCCATACAAGACAGCAGGCCTGACCATACTCTTGTAAATTTTCCCCTTAAGTTTAAGGGGAATACGAAATTATAATAGAAATATAATAGACTTAAAATTTCGGATACATACCATTCAAGACATAAGTAGGTATACTAAATCATTAATTATAACACTTTGATTCATTTGATTACAATATTAATTTGTGCTCGTGGTCGTGTGCTCATTTATATTATTTCTTGCTTAATTTTACACTTTTCTATCACAGGATCTTTACTTAGCAATTTTGTTATTTAACTTAAACAAAAACTATTGCAATCAAAATTTCCAAATGTCTTCTTTAGCAATTCCGCTTCTGACTTCTGTTTTCGAGAAGAAAGGCATACTCGTAAGTTCAAATAATGAAACACCCTTTTTAATTTAACACACAAAATATAGATATCGACATTATATACCTCCAACATACTATAGTCCTAAAGCTCAAGCTCCTGTCAAGATACGCGACGGTAGTCAGTCATAATGTTTTATAACTCCAGTTGACATTTACACAGCGAGATATGAGTGTCAAGCCATAAATGGGTGTTAACGTCTGCATTGTAATAAAATGACGAAGGAGTGCAGTCTAATATATTTCCATTGTGTCTGTGATCGTAAAATATTTTTTAGTATTTAATATTAATATTTTATATTGGGATTTTTGAGACATTTTTGAAATAAGATGTCTATAATATGTAGTTATGTTAGTGTGTATTTTAATGTAGAAAAGTCTGTGTTCTAGTAAGCTCAAATTAAAAAGCCTCGAGACTACCTACTAAGGTATTATTTTTGAAAGGGGATATGAAAAAATAATAATATAATATTGGTATTATGTAGCATATTGGATTTGCCTCGGGCAGAATATGTACATGTGAACGTTATCATATTATGTTTCTTAAATATTAGTAAACACTTATTAAAACTACATTGGCCTTACTACAAAAACTTAACCACCTGTTTTACACTTGTCTAAAAAAAATTGTGGCTGCAAAATGAACCATATGTCAACGTCATAATTTGACATTTTTTTGACAAGTCTTAAACTGACGTTTAAAAGTTTTTGTGCTAAGACGGCATTGTTTAATTTCTCAACAAATTTATATATTTTGACATTACAATCTACAGAGTTTCGAAAATACCTTATAAAACTTACAAATTAAAAATATCACAAAACCACGTTGCTACAAGTTTTCATCACATAATTAAACCTTGATTGGCAATGCGGTCTTAAACTTAACTATAAACAAACTCAATTCATCATGGCCGCGATATTACACGTCAGTTGGACAAAAGCAACCAGTAATTATCCTTTCCACGGCATAAATTAAAACAACCACGGTTAATAACTTCACAGAGGAATATTAAAACGACGACAGAAATTATGAAATATATTCTTAATAGAATAGTTTTTTTTTGCTATAGCTTATAGAGTCTTAAGTTTGATAACGGCTGTGCTTATATTTTTATGAATGTTTTATTGCCAATGGTTTCAACCGTGCCTCGTGGTAAAAATTTGCACCCAGATAAAAAGTAGCCTACAGCATTACTCGATTAATGGAATATTTAATTTTGCAATTCAGCTTAGCGCACTTAAGCGAACCAACTCTTCAGCACAAAAATAACCGTGTTACCGAAAACTTCAAAAATAAAACTACACCCGAGTTTCGTACCTATAGTCTTCTTACCAATAATTCTCAAATCAAGGAAAATCTTTTTTCACATTATCCAACAAATACCGAAAACCAGGATGGAGGTACTCCATACATTCAAATACTTACAATCCCCTTCAATATAGCTGCGTAAAGCGACAAACGAGTAAAATAAAAACGCCCTTTTTTACCGAATAAGCGTTACCATAAAAAAGGTTTTCAGTGAGCAAGTGAATCATAATTTATGAATTCCGGTGTCCGGGCCAGCTTGGAGATTTACGCGGGGTCATTGTGTCGACGGAAACGATACGCATCGCTTAGAAAAAAGATAGATAGTCATGGGTGGTTAATTTCTATGGCTCGAAGTGTAAAAATATTGGTGAAATTATACGATATTTTAGTTAATTCCGATTACTTGCTGAGTAAAAATAGTTTTGATTATCCAAAGATCTTCTTACTTTCCTGTTATATAAGACACGGTATACCTATACACCGTTCTGTCATAAGGTTCAAAGGTTCAGAGTGATAACTTACCTATAAAATGAAAATTTGCACAAAACCAGTCTGTTAAACACAAATTTCTGTTGAATATAAATTGCTGTAAACAGCAGAAATGACTAGTCTCGTTTTGGTCCCTCACAAAATAATAGCCACCGGGTTGTTGGTGTATACTGAACTACATGTAGGTATACATATGAAAAGCAACTTACAGTTTTTTTTTTCTTTTACTCCATTGCTCATTTCTGCCAACAACATGACATTCTCCTGTCTAAACCTTTCCCACTCTATGTGACAGTCGTTAATGAAACATAAGGGGTGTGCATCCCCCGACATCCCTTCGTCTCTGCTTATCCTCGACTAGGGATAGCGGATAGCAAATACAGATATAACCCGCTAATCGGGGCTCTAAGCTTACATCTATCCTTGCCATTCAAAAAACAACCATATAGCTTAAGACATAAGGTTGGAATTGGAAGGGGTGGATAAAAAGCAGTAATTAATATTTTATGAAGCAAAAATTCTGAAATAATATATATAAACAACGCATTATTACGATTTTAATGGTTATTGTTTTTATTTTATGCGCCGCGTCGGATTGGTTAATGGAGTTAAAAGCTTTGTGATTATTTTATTTATTGATATTATTGGTTTTATATTCTGAAGCTGGTTATTTAATGGAACTAGACTTTTAAAAGAATGTCTAGTTTCTGAACATTTATATTATGATGCGAGTGTAGTTTTTAATTTAAAGTCTTATACTTTATAATTCGTATAACTTACCTTTTTTGTGATAATTACTATCAGGCATAAAATAGAACCACATCAGGCACAAAAATCAGAGAGATCTCAACCCTAATTTGAATCCTACTTTGATTAGACTTACACCCAAAACAACTAAGGCCCATTTTTATCGACAGAATAAACGTCCGTTTTCTCAAAAACAACTGGCTTTAAATGAGTTATGCCCAATTCGTCATTTTAGTGATTTGGCATCCATAAAAAACGTGTCCCGATTTGTCATTCCATAAAATATTTTATTTTGCTTAGTCCCAATTGGTCATCCGTACTTTATTTTGTAAAAAGTACTGTCAACAAGAAAAGCTTTACAATATTGTAATATGTTTTTTTTTTATTATTTATGTTGGTTATGTTTTTTTCCGAATATGGCAAGACGCTATTAATAAAATCGCGATTTCAACGGCGTCACATAACGCACGACCAAAACCAAGATACCAGGATCGCATAAATCAGATGAGTAATATACCAACCATCGAGTGTCCATGGAACTGCCCACCATGTACTAGGACCGCATAACTTACAGGAGTATAGCAGTCAAGAGTGTCAGGATTTTACATTTTATATACTAATTGTAGATAAAATACCAATTTACACCATGTCGATGAATTGTATTTTATGTATATCAACCAATTTTTTAAAAATCCCGGTATCCTTAACTTATTTTATATATAAAATCAGGTAATAAAACAGAAGCCTTTTGTTTTCTAGAAAGAGACAAAATATAGAAGAAGGGGCAAAGTATGGTCCGGTTTCTATTGTTTTGTGTAAGTAACTACTACTATTACTAAGTACTATTTACTATTATCGGTATTAGCAAAAAAACATGTGGTGCAGATGCATTATTAGTTGGTTGTTAAGCGCCCTTGAAGTGCATGCGAGTTTTTAAAAATGAATACCGGAAAAACAGTAATAGCTCAATTTGGGACCAAAACTTAAGCACATATACATAAAGAAAATAAATATATTTTCTTAATTGTGTATGGATAGTAAGAACAAGAAGTTTAAGAAGATAATTGAACTGAAACGTTATGTTTATACGAACAAGGTCCAATTAAAAAAACACTGCAGTATGTGCAACACAACTGCTGACTAGATTCAAATTGTTTTTGTTAATTAATTATATTTATTTTCTTGTTTATGAATATTTTTATGTATACAATCTCTTTGCTAGTTATGGGCTCCTGGTACTTTTGTTACCGGTACAAAAAGTATCGAGTCACATTTTCGGGTTGCGAAATGCCCATGTTGTCTTCACCTGTGTTTTATTGTACATTTTATTATATTTATATGAGAGCTATTTAAACCTTTACCTACATCGAAGTGTTTCATTTAAAATTTCTTCTAACACTTTTATTTCTGACGGTACTCTGCTGCGTGAAATTTTATGCGGGTGACGAAACGGAACTCAAAATTTAAATATTAAATTATTTATTTTGCTCGAATGATGAATTGGGAATTGATGTATGGAAAAAATAGTTGGTGACCAATCGGTACTAATGACAAATTGGGAATAACTCCTTTAAATGGCTTGGCTACCTAAGCACATGTATAAATACCACCAAAACAAGAGTTATTTTTTAAAACACAGCCGTGAGTGATATTACAGAACACACAATGCTCGTCTGAGATGACAGGCCATTTCGCCGTGTGACAACCCTACGCGTTTCCTTTGTGAATGTACGGTATGCGCGTATTCAAGGTTAGATAAGGATTTTTTTTCAGATGCTGAAGCATGGATGAAAAACTTACATTTTTAACCGACTTCCCAAATTAATGGAAGTTCTCAATTCACGTATTTTTATAAACGTTCAAATGATCAACGTAGGTACTTGTAATTCTATAATATCTATTTATATAAAGAAGATACAAATAACGATTACTACGTATTTCTTGTTTAGTGGCCGGATAGGAAATTTTTATTCGCGGAAAACTAGAGCTAACAGCGGTTACACTAGAGGCTTTTGTCGTAATCGGTTTTCCTATGAGCGATACATTCGGCTACCTAGCGGTTTCAGGTGTTAACGTTTGGTAGCTGTGGTTGTCAATTGTTTTATGTCGCTTGTACATACAAAACACCGCTCATGGTAGGTATGATATGTTTAAACCCACACTTCTGAGCGTTTAACTCCAAAACAAAATCTTAAAAAGAACAGTATAAAAAAATAAGCTATTATTAGATATTTGATAAGTTAGGAGGAGGGTAGGACGATAAGTTGCTATATAAGCAGCCGAGTACCGGTGTCTGCCCCATTCGTTCATCGTCCGCCGTGCGTGTAAGACGTATTTTGAGGTTATTTACCTATAGAGAGATTGTTATTTTGATAAGAGTTAGTGCGTGATTCATATTTATTGTTGTAAATTGTGATTTATTTTAACAGTTGGTTTAAGAAATTGTAATGTTAGTTTTTAGGTTATAAAGTTGTACCTTTTTTTTATTAAATCCGCTTCTGATTGCTAAAATCAGAAGTGGGATAGTCTCACTCCCACTATAAAGTTTTTTTTTTTATTTGAGTTTAGATTCATTGGCGTTTTCTTAAGTACGACGTGGTGTAAGGATACCCGCCAACCGAAGTTTTACTGTTCTATTTTAATGGATTGCGTAACGAATTAACGATTGTTTTTGGTTTTCATGTGCTTGAGCTTAGTACGCTGATGCTGTTGGGACTCTCACGTGCGTCGGGTGGAATGAGTTTCTGCCTATGTATTGCTGTGGTGTCCGCGAACAACATGCCTCGCTCCTACAATGCTCGAGATGTTACGGGAAGTATCCTGTAATGTACCTACCTGTATGTAAATGGTGAGATCAATCCGGTTTTAATTAGCCTTTATGTAATACATGACTTGTAATCCATCTTGGTGGCTTATTGGTTAAAGATAAATGCCAAGAAATTGGATAACTAACAAGCTTACTATGTAAATGAGCTCAATAATGTTTATTTCTAATCTATCTGCTTATCAGAGTTTCAACATGTACACAGTTTATGTTTACTGCTTTTGTGATGGTGTAAGCGCTCCAGGTGCTGTACTTGACATACTACGAGTCCTGTGACACTTCATGCTCCTCAGGTGCTGTGCTGCTGCACAAGCTTTGAATGCTGTACGGAGTACTGACGGCTAGTATCTTGTTTGGAAAGTTCTGGTAACGAAAGCCAGTCGACACTAGACCTGGTATATCATGCATTGAGGTCAGGTTATCTGTTTTATTATTTTGATTACACATCTGAAGTAATTATGCTCTTAGCTGTATTAAGTGGAAAAATGTGTAATAATGTACCAACCATTGGTAATTGGTATTGTCACCTATAAGTACTCTGTGTAGCAAAAGCTGAAGTGAAGCTAACTACTCGTAACTTATCAAACCGTAATGGTAGTTGTGTTTTGAGCATTGCTGACACATGATTAGTAATAATGATATTTCTGAGACATAGTTTTAAAGTTGAATTTGTTTGTAAAGTAATGCCTTGAATTTATTTCTTTGAGAGCAAAAAGCTTTCCAGATTTTGATGGTCAGAAGTGGCCGAACGAAATGTATATCGTCAGTGCTTGTTCGCAGAGTTATACACAAGAATGTGTAACGGCCGTGTCGTGGCACAAGCGTTGCTGTGCCGGTGCTGCTGATTGCGGCACGAGCGCCGCTGTGCCGGTGCTCCTGGTCGCGGCGCAAGCGTTGCTGTGCCGGTGTTGCCGATTGCGGCACGGGCGCCGCTGTGCCGGTGCTCCTGGTCGCGGCACAAGCGTTGCTGTGCCGGTGCTGCTGATTGCGGCACGAGCGCCGCTGTGCCGGTGCTCCTGGTCGCGGCACAAGCGTTGCTGTGCCGGTGTTGCTGATTGCGGCACGAGCGCCGCTGTGCCGGTGCTTTTGGTCGCGGCACAAGCGTTGCTGTGCCGGTGCTGCTGAATGCGGCACGAGCGCCGCTGTGCCGGTGCTCCTGGTCGCGGCACTAGCGTTGCTGTGCCGGTGCTGCTGGTTGCGGTACGAGCTCTGCTGAGCCGGTGCTCCCCTCGAAGAATTGTTGCTCTGGGGCAATGTTGCCTTTTGGGCCTTCTGTCGGTGTGGTGTACCGATTTGGGTCACCCACGGCCTCTTGACCCGGTGGTCCTTTCTGTCGGTGTGGTGTGCCTATTTGGTGCACCCACGGCCTCTTGACCCTGTGGGTCCTCTTGTCGGTGTGGTGTACCTATTTTGTGCACCCACGGCCTCTTGTCGGTGTGGTGTACCTATTTGGTGCACCCACGGCCTCTTGTCGGTGTGGTGTGCCTATTTGGTGCACCCACGGCCTCTTGTCGGTGTGGTGTACCTATAGGATGCACCCACGGCCTCTGGAAGCTGGTCGGCTTTGCAAACCGACCAGTCGCTATGGGTCGTGCGCTCATAGTGTTCTTTATTAAGCATGGTAGTCAGTTACTTTAGTAATTAAATTGTTTGAACGTCTTTGTTAACGTTGACTGGAGCTGTTTATTGAAAATTGACTAAGTTACTAAACTTTGAAGTTCAAACCTTATAATTTATTTGTTACTTTAACATTGATCTGCATGAGGATGGCATGTGATGGTGCACATATTTGTCACCCGCAGATAATGACGGTGATGATGAAGATATTTCGATTGAAGACCAGCCAGCCCAGCCACGGCCGATGCTCACATCAGTACTAGTAACGGGGCCCTCGTCAAGACCCGACCATCCGGAGCTGGAATCTCCCCGAGCACTTCACACGCCCGACCTAAATTGAAGCCACATTACCTGCCGAGGACGTCAGGATGTCAGGAGAGGCCGTATTAGATATTTGATAAGTTAGGAGGAGGGTAGGACGATAAGTTGCTATATAAGCAGCCGAGTACCGGTGTCTGCCCCATTCGTTCATCGTCCGCCGTGCGTGTAAGACGTATTTTGAGGTTATTTACCTATAGAGAGATTGTTATTTTGATAAGAGTTAGTGCGTGATTCATATTTATTGTTGTAAATTGTGATTTATTTTAACAGTTGGTTTAAGAAATTGTAATGTTAGTTTTTAGGTTATAAAGTTGTACCTTTTTTTTATTAAATCCGCTTCTGATTGCTAAAACTATAATATGAGCAAAAATGTCACGACTCCCATTCCAAGTGACTCAATACTCAACATATGAACGAGTCTTCCTTTCAGAGGTAAAAGCACTTGTCGCCGCGACAATGGATGGGGTGGCGACAAAAGAGTGGCCCCGCCGATACGAGGTACGTAGTACCTGGTTTATACTTAATATCTGGTATGTGGTGCATCTCTAGTGGGAGAAATTGCACTATAAAAATACTGTTGTAGGTACCACATAGTATGTTGTTACAATTTACCAACTGAAGATCAGATTCGTGCTTGAAGGTAATTATTTCATTTACCATGACTCAAGCATAGATTGTCTGGTTGGTTTCATCAAGCAAAAGGTTTTCAGAATTCGGATGCCAATAAGGAAAATCTTCGCCAATTTTTTTCGAAACACGTTAGCGACTTGCAATAACAAGCTCCCAGTAATTTCAAAAAAGATTGTAACTCTAGCAAAGCATATTCCTAGAAAACTCCAATCAACTGAGGAGTTTTAAAACCAACATTTGTATTCCAAGGTTTATATTTCAGCTCGTATTTAGATGCAGCTCACACCATCCTCTTTGGGAATAAAAACCGGACGTGACATCAAACTAGCACCTGTCACTTTCAAAATGAGAAGAATATTTTATCAAGACTTTTTTTAAATTATACTTATAGAATTTACTTTTGAGATTGGCAAGATTGAGATGTCAAGGAAAACCTTTTCGTAAAAATTACTAGGCGAGCTACAGTTAATTTTCAAAGATTTTGAATCAAAATAAATACTGCAAGGATTTTTTTATTAGAATGAACATGTTTGGAGATTATAATTTTGAATGTTGTCTTCATCTAGTTGGCCTCAGATTTTCTTTTTTTGTCTATCCGTAACCACTGCCAAAAACTTCTTTGCTTAGATTTATTTGCTTCCTTGTTGAGAGGTGCAGAACCAAATTAGAGTCTTTTCGAACCCTAGATAAATATAGGCTGGTTTATATCTGGAACAAGTTATTCCCCTCAACAGTCACAATCTCATAACACTTATTCCCTAATTTCAGCCACAATCACATCCTCTACAACATACTACATAACTTAGTCGTTGTAAGCGCTTAAAACTTGCACTAAGTTGTCTAAGCGACACTGAACTACTCACACGAGAGACATCATCTCTAATGAAAGGTCACTTAAGTCGTGGTGGCCTAGTGGGTAAAGAACCAACCTCTCGAGTATGAGGGTGTGGGTTCGATTCCAGGTCAGGCAAGTACCAATGCAACTTTTCTAAGTTTGTATGTACTTTCTAAGTAATCTTAGACACCAATGGCTGATAAAAAAGGTGAAGGAAAACATCTTGAGGAAACCTGGACTATATAGTCTGAAATCACCAACCCGCATTGAGCAAGCGTGGTGATTAACGCTCAATCCTTCTCCGTGTGAGAGGAGGCCTGTGCCCAGCAGTGGGACGATAAAAAGGCTGTAACAGTAAGACAGCTTAAATTAACATCTGTGGCTTCTGGAAACCCGTAACGTCTGCCAAAAATGTTAAAACATGGATTTTCTCAATCTCACTTGTGTCTCTTCATTTATTTGATTAGTGAGAAGTACTGTCTCAAATTAGAGTATTTTGGAAGATAGACAAATCTTGCAGGTATTGGCTAGTTTTAACTAGATCTGACAAGATATTCCCTCACCAGTCACAATCTAATAACACTTACTCCATAATTTCAGCCACGAACAACATACAACATAACTTAGACGCTCTAAGCTCTTAAGACTTGCACTAAGTTGTCTAAGCGACACTGAACTACTCACACGAGGGACATCATCTCTAATGAAAGGTCACTTAAGCTTACACGAGCGAAATTAACATCAGCTTAGCTTAATTACTGGACTGGACAATGGTTTATGTGGGGAGGAAAACTGAGGTTGGTGGGTAAAATTTAGGTTCTCCAAACGGTATGATAGTTTAGATACATAACAGTAATACTTATATCATGATATATTAAACAATGTGCTGTTACAAAATTTAAAATTCTGTTCGTTTGTTTAATCTCAGGAATTACGTGGCCGGTTTGAAAATTCTCTCAGTGTTAAATAGAACATATATTCAACGAGAAAGGCACAACTTTTATACGATCAACCTCAATTATATAAGAAATCATTCGTAAATAACAAAACATCTAGAGAAACAGCTATCGCGTTACTATGTGAGTATATTTTTACAAAATAATAGGTATGTATTTTTGGAAATAACTTTTTGAATTTTTAGAGCTTCGAATTAAATTTTCACTTTTAGAATCGCATACAATTTCCGCACCATATGCTATGCATCCTCATTTCCCTCTATTGAGCGATACTTCATCGTCGGTTCAAACCGTCAAGAATTACCCGAGAGGGTTGCATCGCTACACTCCCTGGAACAAAAAGGGCGTAACTACGATTATCTACATTCTTACTAATAACGTGAATGCGAAAGTCTGTATGTGCTGTGGTAAAATGGATGCCGATAGAGTATAGTATAGTGTGCGTAAGGATAACTGGAAAATCGCTGGTCTAATATTATACAGGTGAAAGATTTTTAATTGTATGTTGTTATTCGTTCAAGTTCAAGCGGACCAACCAATGAACCAATTTTAACAAAATGTATTGTCAAGATTGGGCCCACGTGTCACTGTTTTATCCACACCATACACGGGCGCATCCATGGGCAGCTACCAGTGCAGAAGTCACTTACACCCTTTCCACAACCGCAGTATAAACGATTTGCAGAATTAAATTTCGGTACCATTTTGGTACCATCTCGGTACTCCATCCCAACCGCTTCCCTTTCGGCAATTAAAACAAGATCAGGGAAGCGTTGTGTTTTATTTTTCTTTTTTTCTTTCTCTTTTCCTGCATTGCTGCAATAAAGATAAATTATGGTTTTTAATTTTGTTGCCTCGGTCGGTTAATGACGGGTTTTGGGACGTCTCTGGACGTTTATTTTTGAATTATCTGTGGGTAAGTGTGTTTAGGGCACGATTTGTTTCTGTTTTCTTGTTTTGTTTTGTAGTAGCTGTTTATTAAATATCGAAATACAAAAATCTAGACAGATATTTTCTTAATTTCCATTCATATTATATATTTTTTAATCCTTTGATTTCTGGAAAACATCAAAAGCCCCTTGATTTACAAAGCCAAAATTAAAAACAGCTAGCACTCTCAATCACAACATCACAACCCATTTCAAAAATAGAAACAATATCAAAAATCAATGCCATATTCGCGCGCGCAAAAAAAACAACCAACCACAGAGTGCAACACAGTAAAAGTAAATAAAACCTCAAAGGCTTAGAGCGATCACTCTTGCCAAATAACATGACATTCCAGCCAGTAGCTCTAGTTTAAAAAATATCAACAGTGTTCCACGGGAACACCTCGAAATATCCGCGCATAGAAAAAGAAGACTCGGGTCGAATCTAAAACCAATCCGATGTTCCGATTCGGATATTTGGATATCCGAAAATAAAAGTTGGCTGTATCGTAAATATCAAATGTCTGGTTTGTTTTGGTATAACCTGAAATAATAAATTGAATGGATTGCCGGTTTATGAAGTGTTAATCATTTTTCACGGAATGTAAAAGGTATTTAGTCTATTCGTTTAATAAAATTCGTGTGTATTTCAACAAATATTCATGCTATTCAATTTACTTTGTATCTACTATTTTATTACTTCTTCTGTTGTGTGTGTTTCTGTGCATATAAATGACTAGCTTCTGCCAGCGGTTTCACCCGCATCCCGTGGGAACTACTTCCCGTACCGGGATAAAAGTAGCCTATAGCCTTCCTCGATAAATGGGCTATCTAACACTGAAAGAATTTTTCAAATCGGACCAGTAGTTCCTGAGATTAGCGCGTTCAAACAAACAAACAAGCAAACAAACTCTTTAGCTTTATAATATTAGTATAGATTAAAAAAATATGTATTTTGGGTGTGAAAGAGAGCATACTTAAACATGTGTGTCTTTTTTGTATATAAAATTGATATAGGTATATTTTCTCATCCCGGTTCGTTGCTCGTTTTAGTAGAAAACCTCGTGAATTTCATGAAATACGGCGTTTCGCATGAGCGGAGTTCCTTGTTTTATATTATACAGTGTTTGTCAAAATATTATTCGCCTTCCTTGGTATTCCTTTTTCTTGTGATAATATAATGTTGGTAGACATTGTTGGCGTCGTATTACTTACGGGAGAATGGATAAAGCATGTTTAACATTAGGGCATGCAATTCCGGTAAAATAAAAATTACCGGTAAAAATTCGGTAATTAAAATATTTTTACCGGTAAACCGGTAAAACGGTAATTTTTGTATTTTTTTTTTAATGTGATATTATATCAATAAGATTGGTTAGTCCAAAAGCAAAAAATAATTAAAAATACAAGGTATAAGGTGGTAAAAATTTTTTGGGACGCGGGTCGTAAAAAAAAACATGTCGGTACCATCCGAACGCGATGTCGTCGACAAAATGCAAGAGAAACGGCTGCGATGGTTCGGCCATGTAAAAAGGAGACCACCTGAATACATCGCCAATGTTGTGTACTCAATGTCAATATACCCGGTCAAAGGCGCAGAGGCATTCCGAAACGGTGGTGGTTGAGTGTCGTAATGAATGACATGAAAATCTACGAACTCTAAGAGGGAGATGTCCTGGATAGAGCGAAGTGGAAGAAGAAGATACGGAAAGCGGACCCCGTCACAAGACGGGATAAACGCTAAGAATTACCGTGAAAAAAAAAACATTTTTTTCATTGAAGTGAAAGCACTTTTTTATGGTAAATCGTGGGCATTTTATGGACCAGGGTCGCGGTAACTCTTTCGAACAATCCGGCAGGTTTTGGCCCTGCGGGTGGAACAACTCGGGCCGCCGACACGGGTCTGTTGTCTATGCAGACGGAGGAACGATGAGCCACCCGAACTCACCGTCCACAGACCGACGCCTACGGTGGCCGGGAGTCGTCTCTCGACACTCGGCGCCCGTGGTGTCTTCGGTCCACTACAGCGGTTGGGATGAGAGGTGCGAACTCGCAGGCGCTCCACCGTCTCCTTCTCGAGCTCTGGGAGAGACTGAGAATGACTGTTTCGCAGAAGGAGGCGACGGCTTCCCATTCCCTCTCGCTTCGGACCATGGCTTGAACCAGGGCCGGACGCGAGAGGTCGTCGCTGCCTATTGGCTCGACGACGACACCGCGGTACCCTTCCCAGGCAGTGCACACCTAGACTGTGTGCTCCACCGTGGTGAAGTAAAAGCCCTTGCTCAATAAGGTCATGGAGTAAGTAAAATAAGCATAAGCTACATTTTTACCTAATAGGAACTGACAGCTATGAGGAAATTCAGATTATCCGAATGAATATAATTTGTTTAGATATTATAAATTAAGATGAGAATGAAGATTTGTATCTAACCTAGAGATAGTTAAGGAGCCACATAAGTTTACTTTCCTAAAAAACAGCAACTTTAACACTCTTACAATATGTAATGTATGCAATATTACACTATGTTCAGGCTACATAATGAAGATTTGACGTTAAATGAACAATTGCTATATATTATCACAAAAACGTAAAAACCGGTAAATTACCGGTTACATATTATTTTTACCGGTAAATTAAAAATCGCGAAAATGGGCGGTTTTACCGGTAAAACCGAAACCGGTAAACCGGTATTGCATGCCCTATTTAACATCCATTACATTTTACCTACTTTTAAACAAGCAATGCATCTTAAGACTAGCATGCAATAATCCTTAAGTAAATTGAGGATTTTTGTCATTTTTTTTTTCTTAGGTAATCTTTAAACGAAACTATATATGTACCTACATAGTTCACTACCATTACCAAAGGAATTAAACAAAGCAAACAAAAGCGCGGAGTGCTTCACAACCATTAATACATTTCTTAGTTCACAATAAACGCTAAGCCAGTTCCTTGGATACCAAACGATAAATTATCCCCATGATAACCCTACGAGTGGTGGCGTCGTCTTAATCACCACTGCACTTTTGAACGTAGATTGATGACGTTTTGATTTATCGCCGTCGCAGCGACAGGGTTAATGGGGTGAATCTGTCAGATAAAGATGCAGCTGCGGTAATGAACAGTAATGAACATGTTGGGGATGGTGATGAGGTGATACGCTTTTGTTTTGTGCAAGAAGGTTGTGGAATTTTATTTTAAATGGTAGCCGAAATAGCAGGTTTTATCAAGCTTTATCTGTTACAGCCTTTTTATCGTCCCACTGCTGGGCACAGGCCTCCTCTCACACGGAGAAGGATTGAGCATTAATCACCACGCTTGCTCTCACAGTCTGTAATCACCAACCCGCATTGGTGATTACAGACTTTATAGTCCAGATTTCCTCAAGATGTTTTCCTTCACCTAGCTTGAAATGAAACTGATCGTAATTGAAATGAAACTGGTTTAGGAAGTGCATAGAAGATGAATGAAGTATCAATCTCTAGATCACTTTAGATCATTTATACTTATTTCATTTTTACATAAAGTTTTCATGTAATCAATGAATAAAGTATCATCAAACAAGACATGACAATAAAAATAAAACCTCTTTTGGCACACGTGCAAAATATTTATTTATTATCTTCCTTACAAACCCATTAAATATTCATTGAACGCAAATGATTTATGAACCATTTCCTTGAAGCCTTGAAGCGAACCTAGGGTTAAAACCACCCCCAAAACATAAGGGAGTGGTCTATCAGCTTACTCACCGCAACTCACTGATTACACCCCACCCTGAAACTTACCCCTAGATGACGCATGCAAATTCACCCCACCCCCTATTTCTTTCTATTGAAGAAAAGTTTTTGATGGATTGGCGTTTTACCGCTGAAAGCTTTGAAGTCAAAATTTGCGATATCTGTCAGTTTGTCTGTTGGTACATTAGCGATTTTTCTTGAGTAATGAAATGAGAGTGATAGCGTCTTTTGTTTTAATGGTGTAAGTGAATGCTGGAGAATTTGATCCAAGATTTATTGAGCAGACGAAAGTCACACTTAATGAATAGACTCGGATTTTTTTGTTAACCATTCAGTATTTAAACTCTTGTACCTATATTATATCTCACTTTTATTGCAATAGAGTCGCTTTCACTCTGAGTTATAATTTGAGTGACATACCTAGCTGTATAAAATTAAATTATAAATTTAAAAAAACCCCCGACCCAAAAAATGTACGCAATAATTATGACAAAAGGTTAAAAACGCTAAACCCTATAAAAAGCAAAAAATAACTTTTAACACTACGTAAACTAAATTTTGTCGTGTCGGGGGACCGCTCTAATTCATTACTTTAGATATGTGTTTTTTTTTTAAACGAATGTTGAAATTAGGCAGGTATCATTTGATTTATGTAAGTATTTATGAAGGTAAAAAGCGGTCCCCCGACACGTCAAAATTTAGTTTACGTAGTGTTAAAAGTTATTTTTTGCTTTTTATAGGGTTTAGCGTTTTTAACCTTTTGTCATAATTATTGCGTACATTTTTTGGGTCGGGGGTTTTTTTAAATTTATAATTTAATTTTATTTCATGCTTTTTAAAGGAGCTCCTTAATTTTTCCTTCTTTCATTTAATTTATTTTATCTTAAAATGGGGTCGCTATATGCGATCTCGGCCAAAGGAAGCTGTTTAACAATCCTCATGACAAACTGGCTCTGGGAGAATTGCACAGATTGAGAAACAATAAAGATTAACCTTTGGACATTCTAGATTTTCAGCAAAAATATAAATCGGTTTATCCATTTCATTCCGGCATTCTAGGGTTTCATCCGCTACATCCCATTTCCAGCATCAGGTTCTCGTCAATCAGAAACATGAAGAGAACTCGTCAAGACAAATTCAATGAGCCCAAACTCGATGGGTTTACTAAAAGGCAGTTCAGGGTTACGTCTCCTACCTTCGTGCCCTAACAGCAGACCAGCTCAGTGGTTCCAAAAGACATTAGTGTTTCAAATTTCAGATCCCACATATACTTGCAAGTAAACTGAGCGTGTAACATTCCTATCACATCTAGCAAACGAGCTGATGACCTTGAAGACCTGAACCGATTTCCACCAAACATAGCTAAGAACACTCCCGACTGACATACCTTTTAAACAAAAAAAACCGCATTACAATCGGATCATCCGTTTGGGAGCTACGATGCCACATACACACACACACACACACACACACACACACACACACACACACACACAGACACGTCAAACTTATAACACCCCGTCGTTTTTGCGTCGGGGGTTAAAAATAAGAATGCGTGATACAATATTTGTACATTACTTTTTCTGACGGGCTCATACGTGATACACAGATTGTCTAGAATTCGAGGAAAGACATATACACCATACACACAGATACACCGTAACTATATCTACAACAATCATAAAAGTAGGCTACAGAATTCACACCTCCCGAAAACCATTTCTACTTCTAAAACTTGGTGAAATAATTACTAAAAGCGCAATTTTCGCGAGTATCACGTAACATAGGTTCTTAAGGTTAGCGAATGTTAACCACGTGTGCTAAAAGGTTGTTGCTTGACAACCTGACCCTAATGGTTACATTTGTGTTCGACGGTAACCAGTATAATTTGATCCTGTCGTGAAAAACCAGGGGTGTAGTTGGAAGCTCGTGGAAATGTTATGGCATCAAGTTAAAATAGGAAAATGTTGTTTAATATGCTAACATTTGTTACAAACATTTCATTAGCTACACAATTTTCTTAAACAAGAACTCAATAATATGTTAAGATCTCAGAAATAAGGTAAGTGTATCCTTTTCATCAACATGGACTTAAGTCAGTCCTACTTAACTGTTCCCTAATAGATAATCATGCTACAGGCTTTTCAGAAGTCCGCAACTAAACTCCGAGAACTATACCTAATGATCGATCTACCCAGTCTTAAGTGCTTCTTTTTCAATAAGTTTTCTATACTGTTGCTAAAAATCTCGATCTTAGTTTCGTACCCAGAAAGTACTAGCGGTACATAACATTACAGGAAAACCATCCCTTATAAGTTTTTGATTCTCTTAGTCTACTAACCATTCCATCCTCACATGTTTATATTTCTCTCTAATTCTCTACTAACCATTCCTTCTGTACAAATTATACTGGTTCTGAAAACGTAACCGCGTGTTAATAGTATGATTACCGTAACAGTAGGGTGACAACGTCGTATTGTTTTAAATAGACACCCAAATTGTCGCTCATATTTGTTTCAAATTGTTATGGGGGGTGACGGCGCTTTATGAAGGTTTAATGTACCTAGTTGGAGCGATGAGTACTTAGTTTTGATGTTAAAGATTATGTTACAAATGGAATTTTGTATTTTAGCATGTGTTTTTATATACAAAGTTACTTTTTATAAGTGACAGGCTTTTTTAACGGGACTCATTTTAAAAATAGAGATCTATATTCTCATTCAAAAATATTGCTTTTTTTTTTTATTTCTACATTATTACAATCATGAAAAGTATATATTATATACAATTGACACAATAACCTAATTACAACTAAAGTGCAGTAATGAGGGTTTTCTAAAATGGCGTCCACGAGGTGGCAGCACCGAGTCGTCAGGTCCAGGTAACTGTCAAAGTGCTTATCTTTACTATGAATAGTGAACGATTTTAGTGTTTTTTTTTATTTTATAATTAAAGCACTGCATTATTGTTTTACTATTGCGGTTGAGTAAATAAAAAAAACTAAATCATATTGTGTTAACAAATTTTTCAACAAGCTTTTCCTTAGTACCAGTGACTTTTGCACCCTCTCTCTTAGCTCAATTTTTAGTTCGGAAACCTTATTCTGACCGTAGTCCATAATAAAATCAATAACACTTCCAATATAACAGAATTTCAATAAACAATAAGTTCGGCACCTACAATTCCATACTATTTGACAGCTGTTTGGACCTGACGCATACGAAGCGCCGCCTGGCGGCAGAAAAAGTATCGAAAACCCTCATTATGTGAAATGGTTCGTATTTTGTTATACACCCCGTATAAATGATGATTTGAAAAACGAACGAACCTGTTTCAATTCAAAAATGGAAAACGAGGAAAAACAAAACAATCTTGATACAATTCTATTCACACATTACAACATGCCAGTATTTTTTCTTACTGATAAAGAGAAAGTAGGAGTTATTTGGTTCAATGTCAAATATTTAACCATAAGTATTCGTTAGTGTCGGACGTATGGTAGCCATGAATCAATTGGTAGATTGGATACCAAATTGGGATTACGTGCTGTCGATGTTTCGGTGTTGTTGCTATGTTTGTGAATTAGATTGTTTGGTAATGTTTTTAGAATAGGACAAAGGTATCTGTAAAAATCAGTGTGTTTTTATTATGCTCTTTGTTTTCTACGAAGCTGAAAAATTTAATTCGTTTATTTGATCACAGCCTTAATCTCAGGAACTCCGATTTCTAAAAATATTTTAGGGTTAGTTAGCACATTTGTCAAAGTATCCTGTTGAGTGCGTGAAGTGGAATAACATTGAAATAACCAAAAAAAAAAAGAAACAATTAAATAACACGGTAGGAATACTACCAAAACTACAAAATCCCACTTCACCAGTCACATAGCTTTGAGAAAGTCCCTCCATACAAGGCAACGCTTTCTCGGTAGTAATTTTGCCCTATAATGGTTGAAGAGGATATAATTACATTCACCTGATGATAGCCATTGTAATTTTGTTTCTAATCATGATTTTACACTACGAATGCTTGTAATATTGTGTTGTAAGAGGAATATTAGGGAATTAATTGTTTTTAGGGTTCCGTACCTCAAAAGGAAAAAACGGAACCCTTATAGGATCACTTTGTTGTCCGTCTGTCTGTCTGTCTGTCAAGACCCTTTATCTCAAGAACGCGTGGACGTATCAAGCTGAAATTCACATGAAATACTCAGGTCTATTGTCCCTTTAAGCTGTGATAATATCAAACTTCTAAGCCAAGCCAATCAAAAGATACATCCGATTATGTCGATATTTTCAACCAATTTTCGACACTCGCAAAGGAATCAAAACCTACAGGATACTTCCCGTAAACTCAGAGTCTTGAAATTTGGCACGAAGCATTGTCATATAATGCAAATATAGGAAAAATTTCGAAAATCCCATTTTTTTAGTTATATAATATAAAAAAAATATTTTAATAAAATGAAACTTACTACCTTATTTCTCACGAACGAATAAAGGTATCAAATTGAAATTTATACCAAATACCAAGGTCTATTGTCCCTTTAGGCAGTGAAAAAATCAAACTTATAAGTTAACGCGATCAAAAGATACAGCAGTTATACCGACACCTTAGACGAATTTCCGTCACACGCTAGGGAATCAAAACCTACAAGGTACTTCCCGTGAACTCAGAATCTTGAAATTCGGCAAGAAGCAACGTTATAAAGTACAGATAAAGGAAAAATTGCGAAAATGATAAATTTGAAGTTATATAAAATATTAAAAAATCAGGTGTAAACATCAAATATTTTCCTCATTTCAATGGAGAATTTAAACGACCAAGTTTAACGGATTAGAGAAATCATTTCTTTGCAGTGAAAGAGTATACTCGCCGTTTATTTCCATTGTCATCAGGTCAGGATCTGATGATGGAAATTCTGAGAAATCGAGGGCAACTATCAGAAATTGTAGGCATGCATAGGATTAAAACTTGATTCTCAGATGTATGTCTGGTGATACTATCAAACAGTGAAGGTTTAGAGCTTACCTGATGATGGAGACGTGAGAAAGTCGAGAGTACTCCTCAACGGCATGTTTTAGTTACGTCGTGTTTGGGCTTATATTATTCGTATTGACGAGAACTTTTCACAAAAGTTAAAAATAAAAACTTTTTACAAAAAAAAAAAAACAATTTCCAAAAACAACAAGAAAACTGTTTATATGCATCGGTCTAGATCTCGGTGGTTAAATAAATATAGATGCATCCTCTAGACACCGACTTTTAGACCGATGCACCTAACATCTTTTCAATTTCTTTCTTGCTTTTGTTTTCTTGTTGCTTTTTTATATGTTTGAAGTTGGATTTGTTTGTAAAATGCTACAAAATAAAATAAAGCCGACTTTATAAAACAAAGAAAGGGACAGAATTACACTTTTGTCAAGGCTCTAGAAACGTAAAGCCAGCAGCCCCGAATCCTACTTTCTAGCAGTCGTTGTTACAATTCGACAGTTACAAGTCGTCAGGCAGTTTCGAAAAAAACATGAAACTGGGGCTCGTTAGGTGATTAATCCCTCAAAAATAAAAGATCCCCTTCCTGCAATGAGGTATTCCACGAAGCACACCCAAACGAAGCACACCTAGACGAAGCACACCTAAAGTATTCCACTTAGCACACCCGTAGGTGGGCTTCAAATAAAAAAATAAATAAAATTCCTATTCCACGAAGCACACCTAAGAATATCACTCGCATAGTGCGGGGACTAAGGAATAAAAATGTCGATAGAAGAACATATTTATTATTTAAAAGACTAACTTAAATTTCTAACACCATTCAGTTACATTATAATAATGTAATACAATACTTGTAATTTTCATAATGTTCAAATATAAATCCCATAGATAAGACGTATACATGATGCGCTAATAGTAAACTCGTGCGCCAGCCACTAGATTCCCGAGCCAACCCGAATTTAGCCGAGCATTTTAAATGAAAAACTTCGATGTAGGTAAAGGTTTTAATAGCTCTCATATAAATATAATAAATTAATAAAATTTACATTAAAAAACACAGGTGAAGACAACATGGGCATTTTATAAACCCGAAAATGTGACTCGATACTTTTTGTACCGGTTACAAAAGTACCAGGAGCCCATAACTAGCAAAGAGATTGTATACATAAAAATATTCACAAACAAGAAAATAAATATAAAATTTAATTAACAAAAATAATTTGAATATAGTCAGCAGTTGTGTTACACTTCCAGGGCACTCAACAACCAACTAATAATGCATTTACACCACATGTTTTTTTGCTAATACCGATAATAGTACATAGTTACACAAAACAATAGAAACCGGACCATACTTTGCCCCTTCTTCTATATTTTGTCTCTTTCTAGAAAACAAAAGGCTTCTGTTTTATTACCTGATTTTATATATAAAATAAGTTATACCGGGATTTTCAAAAAATTGGTTGACATACATAAAATACAATTCATCGACATGGTGTAAATTGGTATGTTTATCTACAATTAGTATATAAAACATACAATCCTGACACTCTTGACTGCTATACTTCTGTAAGTTATGCGGTCCTAGTACACGGTGGGCAGTTCCATGGACACTCGTTGATTGGTATATTACTCATCTGATTTATGCGATCCTGGTATTTTGGTTTTGGCCGTGCGTTGTGTGACGCCCCGTTGAAATCGCGATTTTATTAATAGCGTCTTGCCATATTCGGAAAAAAACATAACCAACACAAATAACAAAAAAATCATAATTACAATATTGTAAAACTTTTCTTGTTGACAGTACTTTTTACAAAATAAAGTACGGATGACGAATTGAAACTAAGCAAAATAAAATATTTTATCGAATGACAAACTGAGACACGTTTATATGGATGCCAAATCACTAAAATGACGAATTGGGCATAACTCTTCCCAACTATGTTGGGGTTGGCTTCCAGTCTAACCGGATTCAGCTAATAATTATGAAACAATCTGTGATTTTAAATAGTAAGATTACAAAAATCACAAATATTGTGTCACAGGCATTATTATAATGAAACTAAATGGTGTTAGAAATTTATGTTAGTCTTTTAAATAATAAATATGTTCTTCTATCGACATTTTTATTCCTTAGTCTCCGCACTATGCGAGTGATATTCTTAGGTGTGCTTCGTGGAATAGGAAATTAATTAATTATTTTTTTTATTTGAAGCCCACCTACGGGTGTGCTAAGTGGAATGCTTTAGGTGTGCTTCTTCTGGGTGTGCTTCGTTTGGGTGCGCTTCGTGGAATACCTCCCTGCAATGGCTGCTTTAACCCAAGTTAGTAGTGAATTCTCATCACCTAAAATAAAATAAGCTCCCACACAAGGTTACGTTATAAATTGTAAAAGAGTTCCCATAACTATATCTGATCTTTGCTATCGATCCCACAATGGCAGTCAAATCTATCTATGTGGAAAGTCTTCGCCAATACGAATGAAATAAGCCCAAACACGTGGTAGTTGCAACACACCGTTCAGGAGTTCCCTCCTCGACTCTCTGTAGTCTCCATAATCAAATCAGCTCCAAACCTTTACTGTTTACCAGTACCCTCAAAAATACAGTCACATGTCTGGTTTTGATTCGATGCGTGCCTACAATATTCAAGAGTTGCCCTCGATATCTCAGGGTTTCCAGATCCTCATCAGATCCTGGTCATCCGAATTGGCATCTTCCTTCTTTATGAAAAGTCTTTAACAATAAAAACTAGCATTGCAACCTCTACAATCCTCTGAAACTGCTTGTCTTTTATATTTTTCAAACGATCCTGGACATTCGTCTCCATGGAATTTTAATAAAATATTTATATTCAAAGAAACGTCATACCATTTTCCACGATTTAAAACTACTTTGATTCATGTCCGCCACTTTTTACAAAGCGGGTCAGATATGCCCAATGACCTTTAAGACATAATTAGTTATTTTCAATCAGATTTCTGAATGATGACTATAAAATGTTGTATATAAATAACTTTAATAAAATAACTTTTACAAGGTACTGGCCTACTATTTTAGTTATATTATAAAATAAAAAATATTAACTATTTTGACTCTCACGAAATTACCATAACTATGATTGTTCTAAACTGAACGGTTGACGCGAGACTCACTTTTTATCTATACAGGATTTGTACGGAACCCTCGGTGCGCGAGTTCGACTCGCACTTGGCCGGTTTTTTTATTATAAGTAAGTTCGATGTGGTGTAATGAATTGTACTGCAGATTACGAAATAAATATTTATCTAATACTTATTACGGCATTATAAAAGCAATATTAAGCATTGTATGTACAGATTAAGCTTTTCAATATACACGAACACGAGAAAGATATAATTCAGTACCTATTGTCAGCGTCATTTAAATGGAAGCTTTGAATACTGACACAAAACTTGCTCTTGGTTAAATTGATAATAATTCACCTGGCAAAAAAAAATCTTAGCCTACATTACGTTATATTTAGGTAATCGAATCCTACCGAAGTTTACAGCAACTTCTGTAACAGAAAACTTATAACGAAACCAGCCCAATACACTTAAATGCCAATTATTTCGACCATTCAAACTTCGCCATATAATTGAGTGCTACAAGTTAACGTTTTATCAAATTCCCTCAAAACTCACGAGGCATTCAACCGGAGCTATTAACATAAACAAAATACCACTAAATTGGATAACAAGTTAAAACATCCCTCTCTTAATAAAATTACTTTATTCCAACAAAATCATCGAACTTTTAGATAAACTTAATATATAAAGGCCAGCAAGCTGTTGCGTTCGGAAAATTCAATTTGTAAACAAGTTAGGTTCTCGTTAAAATTCTTGTGATGCAATAAGGCACGTTGGCTTTGTAGGCAATCGGCGAATTTAGATCTTGGTTTCCGAACTGAACATTCTTATCGAACTCCCAACGATAATAATGTTGGAAAATTGCTTTTTGAGTTGCTAATACATTCTCTTCGAGTTTTACGTACAATGTTTTCCGTGTTATGAACGCGTAATGGATTTTTTTTTTTCGATCTCGCCGATGGTTCTGGAATTGAGAAAAGATTGGTTTTAGGAGTTCAGGTGATTTCTGTGCGTTACTAAATTGAAATACTTACGTTCTTAAGATTACGAATTGTAAATGAGTTTCTAATGTTACAAAATCGAAACGGATTTAAAAGTTGGGAATTGAATTCTATTCGCAAAACAAAACACTCAAGAAAAAAAGACTATCGAAACAAACCAACCATTTTTTTACAAAAAGCTACGAACTACTAAGCAACATGAACTTTACCATGACACCACGTTAGTAGCCATACAAATCATACTTATGTAAATTGTACACAAGTAATAGAGATTTCCATAATTCACGGCAGCCAATTACTAGGAGTAACGGCCACCGGGTGATTTACACAGATTAACATCTATCATTTGTGTGGATTTATTATTGTTTTGTGCTAGTGCTAAGTGAGAATTATGGTGTACTTAGGAAGATAGAGATGAAAAGGTGAATTTTAATCTTGGTTATATTTTTGGCAATTTAATCTTGCTTTGTGATATTGGTCTACAGATATTGGTCAGTTATTTTTGATCCAATCCATTATGAAATTGGTTGCATTACTGGAAAATTTTGAAAATTAATTGTGCAAACGACAATTGAAAATACACAGTTTTTAAGTACAGATACTAGATCTGTTTCTATGTATTTCCTTCTTACACCAACACAAATTCAGCATTTTAAACTTAAATGAACACCACTAAAAACCTAATTTTAAAAAGCCACAAACTCACCTATCTAGCGTACCGAATTTCAAAGCAAGATCCCGAATCAATAGTGCCCTTTACCCATACATTTCCCCTTTATTTATGCCAAAGGTTGTGCCCGCCCAAATAAATCGCGCAAAGGTAACTTTACTGCTCAAAGACTACGGACAATAAAAATAAATTAGCCACTTCGTAAGTGCTTGCACTAATGAAATGGACGAAAAATGGGTAGTAGTAGTCTACGTAGGTGAGTACTTTTTGGGGGAAAGGTGTAATTGTATGGACTTAAAGTGTAGTGTACCTATACAACGTTATTTTTAGTATATGCGAAACCTGAATATAGTTTGTTCAGAATCAGTAACTGAATCGATTCCAATAGTTTTTACACCAAGTTATATTTTTTTCAAAAACTATTTAAAAAAGTTTAAAGTTGGACATCGCCGCCATTAAGTACAACACAGGTCATGGCAGGTCATATCGAGTATTAGGAAACAGTAAACAACTAGTAGCAAGTGCAAAAAAACCCCTCAGTCCCCTTGAAGACCCGGTGACCTTGAATTTTTGCTGACTTTACAAGCTTATAACTTTGTGTTTTTTTATGATACAGTCGTGAAATTTTGTAAATAGAGTCTTTACACAAAAATACTAGACAGGTGTATCAAGTTTCGCATTAACAAAAAATAAGGTTGTATACCTGTGTAGGTATACTGTTCAGTGGGAGTCTGCCTTCAGTAGGGTAAAGGAATCTGTAAGCAATCATAGTGATGTGAATTGATTCGTGGATTTATCACACTATTAGGTTTTTTCATTTACATAAATAACTTATGTATTTATACTAATATTATAAAGAGGAAAACTTTGTTTGTTTGTTTGTTTGGTTGTAATGGATAAACTCAAAAACTACTGGACCGATTTTAAATATTCTTTCACCATTAGAAAGTTATATTATCTGCGAGTAACATAGGCTATATTTTATCCCGGTGCGGGCAGTAGCTCCCACGGGACGCGGGTGAAACCGCGGGAAAACGGCTAGTTCAGTTATATGTTGATGAAACTGTTTGTAGCTGTTATGTTTCTAATACCGAAAATGGTCGTTTTTCGGTTCGATCTATGTCCAAAAGAATCTACCTACACTGGCACAGTCGTATTACCCTGAACCTACCAAGCTCAGTGTCACAGTTCTCAACTTTCTTAGTATCAATATGTATAACATAAAGCCGCATTATGATAGTCTTGAAAATAACCATCTACAGTAATACTTACCTGCCAACTGAAACACATCATTCCTCACTCAGCACCCCAAACTACACCTACAATTTTCCGCAAATAAAATCTCCCCACACTTAAAATACAGTAGCAAAAAAGTTAAAACCTCTTTAGAATCGTAAAGGCGCATTCACACGCACGCAGCGGTAATCAGCGCACGCATTGTAGAGAGCGACCGCAGTTGTTAAGGGCACTCCAGACGAGTGCCACTCGAACATCTGTCGCCGGTGTCGCGAGGGGCTTGCTTTAAACGGAAAGAGGATTTTTGTATTACGATGTGGGAGTATGTGAGGTTTCAACGATTTTCTATCGAATATTAATACTTGATGTTTTTTTTTTTTTGTTGAGGTATTTTGGGAAGTAAAGGTGGCTTTTCGGATTATACTGGATGATAGCTTGTATCAAATCGGCGGTAGTATGTAGGCAAAGGCGTACGTACCTACTGTGGAAACTTTGATAGGATTAGACCATTAGGCAACGAACACGGACACATAACAATTTGAGAAACCTAATATCGTTGATGTTAACTCAGTTATTAAATTAAATTCCAATCTCTATAATATGAATTAAAATATTATTTCGACTTCAGTCCATATTTACCAACAAATATTTTCTTTTGAGTTTCAATTACCTACAATCAAAAACAGCCAAGGAAAGTATAAATCAATTCCATATAAAATACTGCACAGTGCACAGTATAAAACATACACGAATACCGACGACAGCTACAAGCCCGCAGACTCCATTAAAACCTCATAATCACAAACTCATTCATTTAAATTATCGTACATGCTGTGTTTACACTGCCCTTTTTGGCGAGTAATCACAATCAGTACTGGCGGCCAGTAATCGGGCTAGTGAGCGGAAGCAACATGGCTCAGTCATTTGGACGAACAAAAAAATTTACACGGGTGTGTCGAGTCGAGATAATTTAGTATTGTTGTACCACGAAGCTATGGAGTCGGTAATATTTATATGAATTTTATTGCAATGTGAAATATTAATTTGGAGAAGGGGATATAATTTATTTTTAACACTATAAACGAATACTTTAACAAATGTTACGTGCCTTTATTTAATTCTGCTATTAAACTGCACGATTTGACTAAGTGAACAACGTGTTATACCTACGAGCAAAAACTTCCTGTAGATTTATCAGCCGTTTCTATTAAATAACTTCGTGCCAATATGACATAAATATCCCGCGAAAACACATAGCTCGTACCGGAGAACTATCCATCTTGCTGATAACAATCTACATAACATTAAACCCGCTAAATACCACGTCCATTATTTCTAAGTTCTAACGTCCATTCTTGCTCAGATCGTGTGAATTAACCTCGTTTGTGCGACGGCACCGTATAAGGCAAGTGGAAAGCGCACTCGCCTTATTAAACGAGGCACAATGGCTGTCTAATGTACGGTCTATGTACAAAAATACACAAAAGGCGCTCTTAGCCTAATTTGAGGACAGGCGAATTCGATACACAAGAGTGCATGTGTCATAGAGCTTCATATGTTTAACTAAATAGGGCTTTGTGCAGCAAGTTTCAAAGTTCCATGTCAAATTAATACATTTTTAGGTACTATCACTCCCCATATAGGGAGCCGTCAAAAAATGTTTTGATAGTTAGAGCTTTATCAGAGCTTTATCCTAATCTTCCATAATGAGGTTCAGAGAATTTGAATTATATCATTAAGATTGATAAAGTTGAAAACGCGATCCACCTCGAGCAAACGCTTGTTCTTTCTCTGTATGATAAGAGGCCTGTTTCCTGAAGTATGAGGTAAAAAGCTAATAACGGTGCATGTCTGGGTCATCTGGCTAATTAAAATCCACAAAATACAACAAATTGTTCCATTCTACCTAAATACCAGAACCAACCGCCCAAACACCCTCTCCCAGCATTTACACCAGAAATTATGAATCAAACCCCGGTCTAGACAGACTAAGACCAGAATCCATTGTAAGTCCTCGCTCAGTAACGCCACCTAACGCGTCGAGAATTAATTGACGACATCAATTCACGGGCGCCGCTTCCCACCACGACCATAATATTTGATAACGCATCGTCATTCTCTTGTTTGTTTCTATGGCTCTGATGGTTGGAAAATAGGTTTTTTTGGTCCCTTTCTGTACACGAAATCCAATAATTAACAAAGTTTCCTTACAGATAGATAGACACAGAAAATCCATGTGACATCCATCTCACATAATACATATTATTTAATACACTACGCGATTTGAGGTTGCATTATGTCATTCTCTTTCATCATCATCATCATCATGCCTTTATCAGAATTTTATTTGGGATCGCCGGTCGGCGCACCATGTTTTCAACTTCCAGTCTCTTCTATTTGCAGTCATCTTAAAAGTTACATTCTTATATGTTTTTACTCTTTCACCTTCTTAATTTTGAAAGCTGTTTTTCCATACAGGTGCAATATGTACTTGTAATACTTTCTTGAGCAATTACAATCAGACTCCATTTACCTATCTTATTAAGTAAACACTACAATTTACTATTCACAACCCTTGCATTACATTAACGGAACGTCAACCTAACCAAATCACTAAACACTTGCTAAATTGAAACGTCAATTTCTGCACCCATAGTTTCCTAAACAAACAAAGGCGCTCCCATACATCTTAATCCACTTAAATTCCCATTGAATTGCATGCATTCCCGAATTATGGCGAATCACGACATCTCGGGAGAAATGAGACGAACAGTAATCGAATTACGGACCCCCCTTATTCTTTGAGCACACTACAAACTTTTAGTCGGCCGATAGTTGGTTTGGGCTCTAGAATCAGTATGAAGATGAATGGAAGTACACACGTAACAACGATCAGGTTTGTCCGGTATCAGACCAACTAAATACAAATTCAAATATTTTATTCGCGGATATGTTGTAACGCATATAGGACACAAAACAGACAAGCAAATATACATACAAAACATATATTTACAGCCTTTTTATTGTCCCACTGCTGGGCTGCGGCCTCCTCTCACACGGTCAAGGATTGAGCGTTGATCACCACGCTTGCTCAATGCGGGTTGGTGATTTCAGACTTTATAGTCTAGGTTTCCTCGAGATGTTTTCCTTCACCTTTTCCATCATTTATGAATTTCCATTTTTTTTCTTAGCCCTTATTGTCCCACTGCTGGGCAAAGGCCTCCCCACCTTGTCTCCACACCTCTCGGTCCTTAGAGTGCTCCCACCAGTCAGGGTTGTAGGCGTCCAGATCGTCACGCCACCTCTTCCGGGGCCTACCACGTCTGCGGTGGCCATCCTGTGGTATCCACTGAGCAACAACATTGGCCCACCTGTCTGGATGCATTCGGCTGTTTCCATACAAAACATAAATACTTCGAATGAATTCAAAAACAAAAAAAATCTAACCACGGGGCCAACAGTCGGCCGACTATTTAGTCTGCAGTGTGTATTCTTAGTGAATGGAATAGTTTCGTGTTGCCACAGCACAATGGCTGGATTGAAAAGTGATGTATTTTCTTGAAGATTTTCAGGCTGATGAGCGATTTTGGACCAAAATCAAAATCAAAATCAAAATCAAAAAATCAAAAGTCATTTATTCAAACTTGGCTGCAAAACAGCACTTTTCGAACGTCAAAAAATAAATTTACAAAAGACAGCCCCCAAAACGCCCACCCTTCACCACTTCCTATGTGTTTTTGCTGGGAAGAAGAAGTGGCGCAACAAACTCCCCAGCAACACATGTCTGTCTGTTAGGTTAGAAGAACCTTAAACATTGTTTGATATGTACATTTGTATACAATTTAATTTGTATATTTCAATAGACGACAATACAGTAAAAATAATTTATACACCACATGCTAGCTAGCACTCACCCTACATACCTTAACTAACTCAAGCATTGAATATGTTTGATGAACAGAAAATTATAGCCTCCAATTACCTCTAGAATATCAGGGAGTGCCCACCTACATGTGCTATTCTTTTGTAAACTAGTAAATTAGTAAATTAGACCGCTCAGCCAGAACATATGTAAAATAAAAAGAGTTTACAAATAAAAACAAAAAAAAAAACTAATATGTAGTCAGTAAGACGACCTGGCACCACAAGCAGCACCCGTTCACGAGCATAACGCGAGGATCAGCCATCGCCCCCCTCGCACATTTTTGAGGGAGGGAGGCAACCCGACCGCCGACGCTACCGCAAGCAGTGCCGTCTAAGGGAGCATGACGTACTCACTGCTACACTACTCAATATCAAGATTAAATTATCAGTTCCCGCTAAGTAGTATTATTTACTAAAATCCAAAACAGAAAATTAATACAAAGAATGTATCTTGTCAATAATGTAAAAACATTAAAAAATAATAAATAAAAATAAAATAAATGTGACCTTAAGTGTGAGTGTTAGGTTCGCTTTTTGTGGTGGAGCGTGTGATAATTAAATTTGGTTGGTTTGGGATTAGTGCTTGATAAGAAAATGCAATCGCAAATTATATACTCTTTCTATATTTTCAGTTTACAAGAAGTCGAGTGTTAACATATCGTTTTTGAATGACGATCGCATTTTATCCATCTAATATATAAAATTCTCGTGTCACAGTTTTCGTTCCCATACTCCTCCGAAACGGCTTGACCGATTCTCATGAAATTTTGTGAGCGTATTGAATAGGTCTGAGAATCGGCCAACATCTATTTTTCATCCCCCTAAATGTTAGGGGTAGTCCACCCCTGATTCCCGGAACGGGAGTGATTAGACAAAAACCAACTTACGGAATGCCGCAGAACCACAAAAGTAAAGTACTAGGACAGCAGAATTTACCGGAGTATAAGTATACCAATAACGAAATTTCGATGCAACTGCTCACCATGTACCAGGGTAGCATAACTTATATGAGTATACCAATACCGAGTGTAAAAATGATTGTTTGTACTCTAAATGCTCGAAACTACTGAACCGATTTGAAACTGTTGGAAAGCTAGTATCATACAAAAATAGTGATTGCACATGCAAAAAAGACACTGTATGTCAATTATATACAGTGGCACTAAATAATGCTGGTTTGTTGCTGAAATTAAAACAGCGATACCCACATTATTTTCCCGAACTATTACCGCACATAACAAGCATAAGCTAAAAAATGCTAAAACCTTCACCATCTTTTGCATATTTTAGTGAAACAGCTCATTTTACCCTCACTTACACGAAACAAAAGCGCGCCGAAAAATCACAAAATATCTGGGAAGCGCGTTCCACTACTATACTTAACTATCCATGCGAAAATGCACCTTATTATCATAAGCACTAAATACATTGTGTTTAGGCTATCTAAGCATACTTGTACGATATGTATTTGGTGAACGTAATAAGTGCCAATGGTCATAAGGTTCTTTTTCCCATGGTGCATGGTGTATGTGGGCCCGTGCGCGTTCCATGCTTGACAAACATGCCATGAGATTTATGACAGGGCTGTCGCGAACACAAAAGACGGGGAACATTTTAAGCGCACATTTTTATTGTTTTTGAAGGCATTTATTTGGTACTTAAAGGTTTTAATGCATACGAATGAGGTAGAGTTTTGTGATTACTATATTAATTGAGTAGACAAATATGGTATTGCATTAAAGAGAAAATAATATAAACAAAAAAAGGCCCTTAAATCCAACATTTTCAGTTACTCTAAATAAAACATTGAATTAGGTCATTTACTGACAACGAATACAAAAATATTCACCAGTTTAACAAAATATTTCGAAAAAACAATATCTCTCATTTTATTCATCAGTACCTATGTTCCACAAATAAAATTCTGATATTTGGAGCTCACTTTATGTGCATTATACCTCTCTTAGTTACAAAATAACATATTATTCACCCATTCCTAAAATCTGCAATCACACCCCGATCACTAAATCTAGCCATCGAATTCTCAGCACAAACTTTTCTCGACGACACCAAAATACCAATTGATTCTCATGAGTTATCGCCAACCCTGATTTATAAGCGTTCAGGCACAACCCTGCGCTCTCTTTTGATATATGTGTTTTTAGGGCTGCTACTCAGAAATAGTTTTAGTACACAGTTTTATGGCTGAAGTGACGTTTACGATGGACATCAGGAATTGATACTAGAGATTTTGGAGAGACAATGTAAGGATGGACTTACAAAATGTGAATGTGAAATGTCTGGTAATCTTACTAAAATACAAATAAAATTATTTTAGTCAAAGCCTTTACTTAGGTCTTTCCATATAAAGATCAAAAAAGGAATTTAGTTACCAATCCCATGAGTGGCTTCCTATCGAGAAGACAACATCCTCCGAGCCTTTTTCCCAATCATGTTGGGGTCGGCTTCCAGTCTAACCGGATTCAGCTGAGTACCAGTGCTTTACAAGAAGCGACTGCCTATCTGACCTCCTCAACCCAGTTACCCGGGCAACTCGATACCCCTGGTTAGACTGGTGTCAGACTTACTGGCTTCTGACTACCCGTAACGACTGCCAAGGATGTTCAATGACAGCCGGGACCTACAGTTTAACGTGCCATCCGAAACACAGCCAATGATGTCTAAGATATACTTAGAAAGTACATACAAACTTAGAAAAGTTGCATTGGTACTTGCCTGACCTGGGATCGAACCCGCGCCCTCACACTTGAGAGGTTGGTCCTTTACCCACTAGGCCACCACGACTTCACACACGACAACATTGGTGCGATTCTGATGAGTCACAAAAAGAAAAAACTATAAATTATTTCTATTAACAATCCGTCATATGTTTAAACAAAACCCTTTCACGTCAATAAACCACAAAAAATATTGTACCATTGTACCCATCTTTTCTATTTCACGTGTGTTCAATTCATAATTTATCGTTGTGCCCCAATTACAGGGTATCGGATAATAAATCCGATTCTCTTTCTATCACGGAGCAAGGAAATATGAGCGGAGATGCCATAAGGCCAGGTACCTTCTTCTATAGGTCAAATATGTACGGTAGGTGTGATCAAATCGATCAATAACGAGTGAACTAATTTTTTGAAACATACTTTGACAACGACTTTTGGTATAGACGATTTCCAACTGTCGATTTTTGGGGTATTAAGAAAAAGGGGTGGCTTCCAAATAAGGCGTATAAGGGCATAGACAGTAACGTTTGTCGTCCTCCGCACGCACGCATTTTTTCGCGTTACTTTCTTAGGAGATTTTCCGTTATGGCACCTCCGCCTATCATTTTGTTCTCCATGCTCTCTATTCATCGTGTCAAACGCATTCGATATTTATTCGATTGTCACATGTTCTGCTGATGACACGTAAGCCAATAGGTAAGGCTGTGGAAAAAACAATGGACGCTCACGATTAATTGAGAAGCGGGGTAATTGTGTTTGGTATCGAGAACTCGATTGTGAAATCGATTTTCTGTTTTTATCATATATCGGGCGAGTGTTCTCCGTTTTATTTTCATAATTTTAAATAACGAAATAATATATAAAGCTCTTAAAAAATATTCCATTTGTACCGAAACGGGCAAATTGCTATAGGCTTTATACTAGACTTTCATATACGAATCATCTACTAGAACTTTCTACCCTGGAGCTAGTTCTAAATAATTCATTTTTTATAATATAATAAATATATTTATTAAAAATAAATAAGCCGCAAAAATCCGCAGGTGGATCGAATTGAGAATAATTTTATCAAATAGCTGTTGGCTTAAAAACTTCTCTTGGCTCCACTTTGGTGGTGTCGGTGCTTGAATATCCAGAGACTCAGAGGACGATGAAGATATATTTTAATTTCCTATTAGACACTCTCAAATATAATTAAATCACGAACAAAACCTGCCAAATACGAAATACCTCCAAAGCAAGTCGCCCTTTCAACATTTCGTCGCACCAAAAGGAAATGATTAACGATCCACCATGACAGTCGTCTTTGAGCAGTTTGATGCAACTTGATACTATTGATTGGGAACAAAAGACGAACAAAGTACGGCTCAGTTTCGTAACCCTTTGACGAGCGCAGTTAATGGCGGCTCCTTGAATGTCACTGAAATGATACCGCTAATATTCTCTGCGGTTTAAGTAGTTACTTGGTGGGTGAGGCTGCTTGAAGATATATTTTTTTTGGAACGTGTACCTATTTACTATACACTATACACAACAAACTTACCGTTTCTGTTTAAAAATATTTAATTAGTAACTTCCATTCAATAATGGGCTTAAACTATTTTTTGCATGTGGAACCTTACATCCTTCCCATTTTTCAGAGACCAAGTCGAGGTTTTCTCACAGTACTTAGACTCTTTCTCCTGTTCTGTTTAAATCCCATACGATAGGGTGCAATCCTACCATCATATACCGATCACAAATGTTCTGAAATCACCTAACATTACTTTCCATACTTCGTTCAGTACCGCAACCCCAAAATCGAAGTCCAAGCTATAACCCATCCAAATCTAAGCTACATGTAAAAGTTCCACTTCAGTGAATACTATAAATCATGCACGCAACATAATACCTACCTACCGTTGTCGGCGACGTGATATATACGGAGACGCCCCGCTGAGCTGGTGCTGTGATTCACTGCGCCATCATTAAGTATATGTAATTAGAACACATTTTATTTGATCGGGTATAGTGTACTGGAGTCTGCGAGCGATTTTGCTGGCTTCTTGAGGGAAACTTCTTACGATGTGGGATAAAAAATAGGTTATATTATGTATTTCTGATGTGTAAGCTATGATAGGGTTCTAAGTTTCATCCAAATTCGTTCGGTAATTTTTGTGCGAAAGAAAACATTTATACATACAAGATATTTGCGTTAATAGTAGTCTTCTTCTTCTTGGCGAGTCGATGGCAACTTAAATTTTGGAGGCCCAATATTTCGCTACGCATACGGCATTGTCAGTTGCGTTATAAAGGTCATCCACTATGCAGCTGTTAATAGTAGTAAATACGTGTTACCTAGTAACTACTGATGCGTTTGTCTGGGAAATAAAGTGCTTGGGTGTTTACTGAAATAAAATAAAAAAAACAAAAAAAAATGGAAAATATTTTAATGCTACATATAAATCCTTATCTACCAGTACCTAAACCTATTTACTTAAGATAATTGCACGTACTAAGAATATATTAATGGTGATGCGGAAGTCATAAAAATGCTAAGAGGCTATAATCGGAAAGTTAGTGCCAAGTCAATAGACACTATAAAATATAGCCACGGGATATTAATGTTTTATAGGTAAGACATTAAGTCTAGTGCCCCTTTGTCGTGGTACTTATATTTAGTGTATAGTCACGGTATCGGTTTTACAATCAATGCATCGATCGATATTATTGGCAATGCTACATTGTCAACTTTGCTTTTATCCGTGTAGGAAGTTGTGAATATACGCCATTTGAATGTTACATCCAGGTTTAAGAGATACAAACTGTATACAAAATATTTTTATATTTCAAGCTAAAAGCACAGCTTTAAATACGATTTTTTTGCAGAAAAATCAAATGAGTATTATTAATTTGTTTGTTTACAGACGTTTTTTATTGAATTGTCAGTTTTTGTGAATTCTGAATAACATTTATTATAATGTACGCTAGACCAATATTTCAACAAAACATATAGTACCTATCATTCATCAATATAGTATCATCAGTAGTATACATCTATAGTATGCTTATCATTCCTCTACAGCAGACTCGGCCACTAACACACGCCCCCTTTTCGAATTATACAAAGGATTTCTAAAAGCTGTGTTACTTCTGGCACTGATCACTGAATCTCTTCTCGTCAGACTCACCACACTATCCGATCTCCTCTGGAATCTTGAGAATATACTGCCACCCATGTATCTCGGCACTCTAGAGACTCTCAACTCCGGAATTTGATAATAATACGCGTACAATGCCCCCAAAGTTAAAACCACTGCGAAGAACATGGACACGAAGATTTTGGCACCCAAACCTGATTGGCTTAAAGGACTGCCGCTTATCTGGGCAACCTTACGTCCTTTAACCCACTGGTCTTGCAAGGTATAACTTATAGAATTGATGATCTCCGCACTAGACCCTACATATTCACCTTTGTCAACCACCACTAACTGAATTCTTCTGTATGGAATTTCTGGAGATAAACCGATATAATATACGATGGAGTCCTTTCCGTAACCATTCACAGTACTTTCGACCAGTTTGTCGAGTTTTTCCATTTCAAATTGTTCATCTGCATCAAACAATATGTAGCCCCCACAGATTTCACAACAGAATCCCAGAGGTTTAACAGGGTGTGAACACGCAGGCTTCGGACAAAACTTGGCAGAACACTCAATTTCCATAGGATATTGTTGGCATGGACTTTCAAACTGAGAATAGTGCGACCCCGACCACTCGCCGATCAGAACACCCGCGCTCATAAAATCATTCAATACAAATTGTTGGGTGTCAGAGCTGGATTGCGTCAAGACGCGAGAAATAAAAGACCTAGTGGTAGAATACCGAACTCCACCAATTTTGATACTCTTCACATACTGTGTTTTATCCGGCAGCTTCAGAGTGAATCTGGAATTTTCCGGGAATTCGACTTCATCATTAAAGCAAGGTACCCTGTCTGAGTCGGGAGTAGCTTCATTGAACTTCGGTGAGCTCCAGACATCAGCTTGATTCCAGGACGAGCGTCTTTTATCCAAGTAATACGCGTTCCCTTCCGTGCAGTTTGTATCAGCAGGATTTGCGCCAAAGCTTATATTCCCATCTAAAACTAATTCGCCATCTTCTGGTAAGATAAATCCGTGAACTTCAGTGCCCGGCGCAATTTTGACAGAACCGGCTATAACTTCAGGGAACACCACTGTTTGTTTTGAGCAAGGAAGTTTTCCGCCTTTGTAGTTCTCTGGTAACTTGAAGCTTGAGTTTGGTAGCCACTTGACAGTCGTCGCTGATATTAAACTTGTGCCGAATATAGTGAAACAATAAAGAGCCGCAATTGGTGACATGTTGGAACCGAGGTATGCTAATGAATGTCAATTTTGTTCGGACAGTGTAATGTGACACTAAATGATGTCTGGTCGTTTATTATCTCTGGTCTGGTTGATGTTCGTGACACATGCAATCACAAGCCAGCGTTATTTGAGTGTAGATTTACACTTTGAATCATGTTAATCAGTTAAACGCATTGTTTGGGTAATTACGGGGCTTATTAGTGTCGTGTGTCGCGAGTCCTTTGGCTGTGTTAGTAGAATGAATATTCGAATTCATAAAGTTTGGACGTGTAGTGCTTGTATCCGTTATAGAGCATTACGAAAATAAATTGAATCTAAGAGATAAATTAAACGAAAAATTCAGAATGTATGAGAATGATTTCGGCCCCACGCTTTTATTACATTTCTCGCTCCAAAGTGTTCTTATAAGAGAAGCGAAAACAATCCATCACTTTGTGCAAAAGAATCTCATTTAAATAACCTTAGCAACAAACAGTAATATATTGCCTCCTGAATACAACAAAACCGCGACGAATTAGCCACGTTAATATCATAATATTTTCTGGAAAAAGTATACGTATAAACAAAAGATTAGGGGTAATCCGGACGCGTCGAGAAACCCAACACCCGCGGATTACTGGCATCTTGAAGGAGCAATAAAAGTCATCGCCAGCCACGCACGACCATTACACTTGATACCTTATGATTTATCGCTAGATAACACTGGTAGGTGGTTAAATACAAACCATTAATGACTTTCGGAGGGGTTGGAAATTTAATAAGACGCCGCTCCCGTGCCGAGGAGCGTAGTTATGCAAATTTTATTGCAGGAAGAGCATCAGGTGGAATGTACGGGACCATATTGTGGTTTTGCCTGTGGGAACAAGGATTTTGTCATGTCAACCTGTGTTGTTTTGTAGTTGTGGTATACAGTATGAATTAGTATCGCGTAACTGTGATTGTTTTAATATTTTCGGATAACTTTTCGTCATTCTCAAATTATTTTTTCTTCATCAAGACACATTTACATATTTACACCAATAAATTTTTACTGTTTGCATATAATAATGATTCTGCCCATAATACTTATTTTCCACCTAAATTACCTACCTCTCGTCTCGTTTTCCTAAGTCTACTTAGGTACTGCAAAACTGCGGTCTATTTTTGAAGCCTCAATACTGCATTCTTTTTATGAAATAAAATTAAATTTCACCAGTCACTATTTCTTTCAAATAATAACACTAATAGCGTAACCTAAAGTAAGCCTATGTTCAGCAGTGGACGTCCTATAGCTGAGATGATGATGATGATGATGCTATTCAGTATTAAATAATTTCAGTGTAATAATTTCCCGGTCGGTACATCATTATAAACCACTTACACTGATTACACTAAACTTTTTTATTATTGACTAAGCTACAGGCTTATAAAAAAAATATTCTATAAAATGAACACTAAAACCCCTTTATCAGAAAACTTAATTTAAAATGAAATAATAGCTCCCATGAGAACAATAGCAGCCCTCAATATCAAACTAACTACCCTTGAAACTGCACCTCTTAATTGAAAACCATTTTCACCCTTGCAATTAACAAAATAAGGCCTATTTTAGCGTGCCAATATTGTGTTTAAAGAGCGAACATTGTACCACATGTGTATCAATTTCTAGCAAAGAGTCCGTTACTCAAAACACGTTCGGCCTGTTCTCTGTTTGAATAGAGAACACAGAACTGTTTTAGAAATAGACAATAACTAAGGGAAGCATCACAGAGTAAAAACATCGCGCTAAAAATGTTTTTATCATCATGGGGCCCATTTTCCTTTGAAAGAATTTCTCACTTCAGGATATTTTTACTTTTGTGGAAAACAATTTTACAATAGGAAAGACATTTATGTTAATGAATAAATTATATTTGAACTATGAAATGCCTTGTATTAATTCAGTCTCTTGGATTATTTATACTGAAGCATTAATGAGTGATAATTTCAATCACAAAAGCCTCATAACTCATAATAAAACACACACTTGAATCATAATTTATTCGCCTTTCAATACGAGCTATAAAATCTATTCAGTCGCTAAAAGGTTCTATTAACCACAGAGCAATACAAAACAGAGTGTTAACTACAGCAAGATATCGTTTCAACTTATGACATAATCACTACAGCTGGGACCTAGTTCAAAGTGTCAAATCACTTAGAGATGATTTTGTTATATAATGCCTAAATAAAATGGTAAAACAGCAGAACTGACATTTATTTACTAACTGTCGAACAAAATTTGTAATTTGCATTGAAAAGATATCACACAACGCATTCTTCAATCTCACAACGCAAGTGACACCAAAGTGGCCTCTGCCCAAATGAACACTCCATTTGCTCATGCTCCATATCTCGATAGAAAGTCGTAAAGTAATCTCAATACTTTGTTGGTTCTACAGAATGTTTATGGTATAATTGGCTATTAGACAATGTATAGAGTTTATTGCCATGGCTATTGCTATCGACGTATTCTCGCTAGATTTTTATTGAGCCCCGCTATTTTATATAAGGGCTATAAACAGTAGTAGGCTTTTATATGTATAATTCTATTAATGTGTGGGTGCGATAAGCGTTAATTTGTGAGGAAATATTTATTGCTGGTTTTAAACCGATTTCTTTTTAAGGCAACTTATTTTTTTCTGGTCGGCAGAAGCTTCTTAGATTAAGGATAAATTTTCTCGGACCCAACCCAATTTATAATATGAATAGGTAGTTTTTTGACAAACCAGTGAGACTGCTTAGTAAGGTAATTAATACATATTATAAAGCTGAAAAGTTTTTTTTAATTTGCTTGAACGCGCTAATCTCGGTAGCAACTCTTTAATCGCGATCGTTGATCGAAAGGTGAAGGCTTTTATCCTGGAGCGCGAACTAGCCCACGGAATTCCATAAATATACGTTATAGACGTGAACCCCTAATCTTTCTGAAAACTGCAACAATTGTAGTCCTCGATAAAAAGCCCACAATTCACGACTAGCTGTTATCTGGACTAGGTTCGAGCTGTACTTGTGTGCAGCCGCCATTGTTGTTGCTCTTTAGAAATATCAGTCTTCTGTGCTAAAGAATTGCGACTATCGGTTTGTTATAGTGCGGTTAGAGGAGTTTGGCATCATGGATTATTCTTTATTAAAGACTTTTTTGAAAGCTGCATATAATTATTACGATGCCAATTGTTACTCATTTAGAGGTTCTGTCCCTATGTCTTCTTTAAATGTCTCTGTTCTACAGACAAGATTTTCAGTGGCAACATTTAAAGGAACACTTATTTATTTACTACAAACATTATTTGGTAACTACGGAACAATTTTTTTAAATTTGGTATTTGGACAAGGTCCAAGTAATGTCCTGCATCAAAATAATGTTCTGGACCAAAGGTCTTTTATGAATTTGGATAAATGTTTATATTGACAGTCGAGTTTTATTAATTGACCCTACAATGTACAAAATATGTCTATTCTTAAAAAAGCCTTTGTCATTTAAGTAAAAAATACTCAACGGCCAATCCACAACACGCCCACCGCTGTAGTCCGCTGATCGCCCAACTATAACAAAAGAATCAATTTATCACGACAGCTGAAAGGTCAGCCTACCGGGCTCGAGGGACAGGTGACTAGCTCCCACCAGCTTATAGGTATTAATAGATCTGTTTACCTATTGACATTCTAAAGGCCTATAAATTTTATTTTGGGAAAACGTGAAATGAGAGATTCTAAAAGGCTGAATTTTGGAAACAAGAAAACTGAACGAAAAGAAATCCAATCGTCGATATTTTTGAAATTTTTGTTGTGAAATTTTCACTTCCATGTGAAATTTTTGAATCTGTCCTGATTACGATTTCTGGCGCTGAACTAATCTTTGGCTCTTTGACTCACTGTCAAAGCTAGGAAATGAGACTCTAGTGTGTTTTCTTGTTTATTTTTAAGCGACTGTGACAAAAAAAAGGACTATTTTGCAAGAAAAACAGAACTGATTACGTCAGAATACCAATCATCATCCTTCCACCCTCATCTAAATTTTATTTGGGGTCGGTACAGCATGTTTTCTTCTTCCATACTCTTTTATCTGCTGTTGCCTCACCAGTAACATTCTACACCTTACTTATGCAGGCGAAAGAAAAACAAATAACTAAATTATGTTCTATCTAAACGTTTAGAGTAAATCATTGAAATCGTCCATCTATCACGCACGCTACTCTCCGTATCTCATTCATGTTACATTTCAGTTCACGATTTCTCACATGCATCATGCGTATGCTAGCATAAACACAACATTCATCAACTGTGTATTACCGGTTCCATCATAGAATTAACAAAACTTTACTTCGGCGATTATGTGCATTGAAAATAACTCAGTTTGACTGTCTGTTAGCGTGTCTTTAAAGCAAACTGAAATCTAGTCGTAATAGCTTGGTTCTTCAATTTCATTCTTCTGTCGTCATAAAATACCTAAAGTCGTCTTGCATATCACCTACTGAGAACACGAGTATCCTAACCGCCGCGCCGCGCCGACTGAATGCTCTCAGAACTAGGATTTCAGGTATAAAGCAATTAGCCGCAAATAGGATCTGAAATGTGGCAACCTGGGGCCCTACCATGATCACTCAAGGCAATAAATTGTGAAGGAGTTTTAGTGAACATGTAGATTAGTGAAGAATATGCGTGTAGGCAGGTATCTTGGCAATTAGGAGCAGAATAAAACAACGGACATCTTGATGTCTTGCATGTTTGTGGCGATGGTGACAATCTTATGCCAAGTTATTCCTTATAACAATGCATAAATCACAATTAGTATCTTTAATTCTTAAGAATTATATGAATCTCAGACAGACCAGACAGACCATTGTAATATGTACAGTGTCTTATCTATCTCCACATCTATTTTCATTTACTTCAGGCGTTTGAGTGTCACAGTGTAACGAACATGGAGTAAGGAAGTTACAAATGATTAGAAAGTTCTGATAGTGACAAGGATTTTAATTTTTTTTTCGTATATCTTATATATTTTCTTATTTATTCTGCAACAAAAAAAAATATCTACTGGATAAGAAGAGGGATGCTTCATATACTCAAATAATTGGGTTATTCTACCTCCTAACTTTCTCTCTTAAGCAATAATATCACAACCACGTCATAGTACTGGCTACCGAATATCTTCCAGCAATAAATTCAGGCTGCCTGCAAAATATTAGACAATCCTGGGAACATTAATCTTCTACACATGTAGTGCTTTAAGCGAATTCCTACGAATTATATTTAGCTCAGTGCTTGCCAAGTACTGAGAAATGGAACTTCGGCGAATATATTTTACTAGTGCGCCATTGTCTCTCATTTATAATAGGTAACGTAATCTTAGAAAATATCACATTGTAAATGAGCTGATGTCAGGCATAGGTATAAGTTATCTTTCTAATTTTATTCATTTGCTATCTTTATAGCTACATAACTATATACATTATGTATGTATGCATCTTTAGAACAAAACGCCAACAAACCTATCAGTCATAGACTACAAAAATTAAGATATAAGACCGGCCTTTTGAACCATAAATCGGCAATATATCCTGATTATGCAATTCTTCGTATCACTTATGTACGTTAATCCTCAAAAACAGTAAGTACAACTTTCTAAAAACTGTGTATCTACCAAATATTCTACCAAAACATAAATCCTCAACAAACACTCAAAAGAAACCAACAGAAAGTTAGACCAAAAATTGAACAGCACAGTCAAACTTTAACATACCCGGATAAATCCGGAACGCTCCGGTTTCAACTTGCCCGGGAAACTTCTAAATCATATAAAAATAGTTGGGCAAGAATAGTGACGTTTCGTGGGCAACTTGAAATGGCTGACACAGCTCAAACTTCGGTATTTGAAGAATATAAATCTTTCTTTGCAATGTCAATGTCAGATTTTGCATAATATTTTGTGTGAATTCGCTTTTGAATTTGATTGTTGTGAAAATCTTCGTAGCTGACAGTTTCCTTTAGAGTTGTAGAAGTTTCTAGAAAATATTTTAGTATTGAAATACTGTAAGTACTGTGACAGTGCCACTGTGACGGTAGGTATCGGATACTTTATGCCATTGCAGGTATCAAATAAGATTTTTTTTATATCACAGCCCGGGAAAATGGAAATAAAAAAAAATGAGTTCTATTTTCAAAAAACACAAAAATTATAACTTTTTTTTTTGTCGGTTGATCAATATCTTGTCTTTTATGTTGACCTTACTTTTTGGAGAAGAACTATATACCTAGGGATTTACCAGGATTATCAATTCTTGCAATATTGAACTCTGACTCATTAATTCATTATGTACTGATTCACAGTATGAACACTACGGATACCCATTTCTCCTATTTGCATCTTACAACTAAAAGCTCATTTACATTTGTCAATACAAATACCTACATAGATAGATGCATTAGTTCGACTAATGACGATCTAAGACAATATGCATTGAAGACGTTTTGCAAATTGATCATTGTTATTTTCATATTATCAGTAGACACTAGACAATGATATAATTTAAACTTTTAAATTCAGAATTCAACAGAATGTACCTTCTATATTTAAATTGTAAAAGGTACTGGCATATAACAACGATCCGCAACAAACCCTTGACAGATCATTTTTTTTTTTTTTTTTTTAATTTTTAAAATTATTTATTTACATAGTTATATACACAGATATTTACAACAAAAAAAAACTATCCTAGTAAAACAAAAAAAAAATTACACTATATCTAAAAGGCGTCAAAAAATTCATCCCCATCGCTGTCAACTGGGAGCGTACCCAAGAGGCTGGCAGCATTACCTCGTTGGATGGCCATGCTGATCCTTTGTCCGAGGTAATAGCCAGCCTTTTGGTCACGAGAAGCGTCAACCAGCCGCCTAGACAGATCTTTAAATAAGGTGTGCGCATTCGGACCCCACGACCCGAGGGTTTCAACCCCAAACGGTTCGAAAATATGACAGATCATTCAAATAAAGACAACAAAGTGTGCACCCAATGAGTGATAGGCTTACAAAACGTTCATACAAAACTGTTCGCAATAAATCAAGTCCTCCTTACCTATCTAAACTTCACCCTTCAGCCGTTAAACAAAACACAAACAACCAAAGATTAAAATAGAATAAATTATTAACCCTTGTCTTAACATCGAAAAATTATTATACGGAACAGAGATGTTACTCCGCTGCATTTAATACAGAATAACATCACACAAAGCAATTTCAACTTTATGATTTAGAACTTAAAGTTGGAAATGTCAGTTACACAGCAATTCATTATCGTCTCCTTAATTGTAACAGCAACAGCGTTTAGTTTCGTTTGTTTTGCGATTTTCTACGTATGTCTGTGTAGTGGAAAATGTGACTTGGTGGTTTGATATTAAAGTTGAGTTTGGCTTAAATGTGTTTTGTTGGACGGTAATGCAGTTTTTGGCCGCCCGCTGAGCGCAGCCGAGGCGATCATAACAAATCATCAAGTTGTTTCTTAAGGTAGGGACACATTAACGAACATGGCTGTTAAATTAATGAGGATTTCAAAGCATGTACGTTTCTTTTACTTTCAGTGTATGACAAATAAATAATATACTCTATATTTTTTAAAAGTAAGTAACTCAATAAAAGCCAAAAAACACTAATTAAAACGGGCAGACCCTTTACAAAACTACAACACAGACATTAATTTTAAGTTAGCATTAATATCAACGCATGTATATTATATCCTTCCCTTTACCCAAGGAAACACATCTCTAAACACAACTAGGCACTGTTGACATATTGCAGCTCGCCTGTTCCTAGAATTATAATTTGATTAATTCACAGAACAAACTAGTTAGCGCCAACTCTCGTGAAACAGAACTATATCGCGCTTGTGTACTCCGCTTATAGTTTAGTTGGACATAATTTCTAATACTGTAATAACTAACACAAATATGCTTGCTTAAGCTATCTCAACATTTACAAGGATGACATGGTGTAGGATTTTCAGGTTGTAGAATTGTTCTGAAGAGTCACACTGGTCCTAGAACACAGGTGGCCCAAGAAAGAACAGGGATAGTTTTTGGTTAGTAAGAAACTGATCCTTCGTTGTGTAAGTTTAATTCCTGTTCAGGATACTAACTTTCAAGTTACTTATTTGTATAATTCATAGTACCTATATTTTGAACGCCAATGACTGAATAAAGGTGAATGAAAACATCTTGAGGATCTCATTCCTTCACTGTATGATAAATGTGGTCTGCAATGAGATAATAAAAGGCTTATGGTGTCTCACATTACCTACATCTAAAAGCTGGAGGAAATATCCATAATATGCACTCGCCCAGTAACAAGACTCTTCCACTACCCAACAAAGGAGCAAACATTGACAGATTTTTTATGTACCAAAAAAACTCCATATGATTTTGCATCCACATTTTCTTATAAGTATTATGCACTCACCCTTAAACAAACGCAGCACAAGACGTTACTGACATATCGGTACTAGCTCGGCTTAAATTGTTCGCCGCGTGGGGCGACGCAAATAATTTTAATAGCTCCACAAGGACGTCATTATACGAATCACTAGTTTATTGGTTGACAGCTTATTGTTCCTTTAGTTGAGAAGAGGCGTAAAAGTAAAGGTATTATTTGCGGTGTTAATTGTTTGAGCCCAATTATACCAACGAAATTCTTGCCCCTTTCATTTTATTTTGATGGGAATTTATCAAATGACTAAAATCCTACTGACTAAAATCCATGATGTTCTTTCTGAAGCCCTTTATGTAGCAGGGCCGCGGTAACTTTCGAGCAATCCTGTAGCCCCGACAGGCTTTGGCCCTCGATGCATCATCAATCTCAATGTAAACTAATTTTATAAAGCCGAATAATTCGTTTGCTTGTTTGAGCACTAACTAACTTATATTTGGAACTACGGAACGTGGAAAAAACCTCTGGCGGAAGCCAGTATTTTACAAAAATTATACTGTCTTTACAAAAATGATTCTCAAAAAAACATGTTCACAATTCAGACACCGTCACACGAATCGCAGTAAATCGTATTGCAGCTTTGCGCCCATAATTCCTCAGTTATGTTCAGCATTAGCGGATTGCATCGTGTGTACCGCGCCTTATTTATGACGAGCCGTTTATGTTACGATTATGTATTCGTAAATTATGACGTAATGTTTTATATTATTGTTTTTTTTTTTATTTATTGAAATTGGCGTGGTGGTTTGGAAGGAAATATTATTAGTATAATATTAATTTAACTCAGTCTTGCGTTTATTATGACGTTAATTTATACTTTGAGTTTACCTTATTATATCACGTTATGCTCGAAATAAACCTACAGATAGAGAGACGTATGTTAATTATTCTAACACTGCAAATTAAAGATGTCTCTTGAAACCCAACTTTCTTATCTTTACTAATATTATATTATGTGAATGTCCAAAGCACTATACTGTCTATCATTCTTTCTCGGCAAAACTATTGATCCGATTTAAATAAAATTTGGTACACTGATAGTCTAGCTAGATCCTGAGAGTCCTTTCTCAGACAGGCTACTTTTTATCTAGCTGCGTTTCCTCAGAATGCGACAGGTATAGCTGCCAATATATTTTTGTAATGTATCTTAACAATAACTATACTATTTATTTATACGAAACTAGTAAACTGATAGTAACACAACACAAGGGATAACACATTTATCAATTAAAACTTTTGATAAAAAGTTTGTAGACTTTGCTCTTGTCTCTGTAACGACACCCGCGGGATTCTTACTAACTTACCACGTTCATTAATTAAATAACTAATTATACGCACGTTTCAGGATTGTTTACACTGGTATATATTATATCTACTCAAGAAAAACGTAAATTATAATTGTGAAGTGAGAGTGTGAGAATCAAAATGGGAGTCAGAGTGTCTATTTCTCCGAGGGCCAAAAAACTCGCGAAAATTTTAGGTTTCAAAGAGATGACTTCTTAGAGTAGTGTTACAAGAAAAAATTAAATTATAAATTTAAAAAAACCCCCGACCCAAAAAAAAGTACGCAATAATTATGACAAAAGGTTAAAAACGCTAAACCCTATAAAAAAACAAAAAATAACTTTTAACACTACGTAAACTAAATTTTGACGTGTCGGGGGACCGCTTTTTACCTTCATAAATACTTACATAAATCAAATGATACCTACCTAATTACAACATTCGTTTAAAAAAAAAACACGTATCTAAAGTAATGAATTAGAGCGGTCCCCCGACACGACAAAATTTAGTTTACGTAGTGTTAAAAGTTATTTTTTGTTTTTTTATAGGGTTTAGCGTTTTTAACCTTTTGTCATAATTATTGCGTACTTTTTTTTGGGTCGGGGGTTTTTTTAAATTTATAATTTAATTTTTTTGCTTTTTATATGGTTTAGCGTTTTTAACCTTTTGTCACAATAACTGCGCACTTTTTGGGTCGGGGGTTTTTTTAAATTTATAATTTAATTTTATTTCATGCTTTTTGAAGGAGCTCCTTAATTTTTCCTTCATTTAATTTATTTTATTTTAAGATGGGGTCGCTATATGCGATCTCGGCCGAAAGAAGCTGTTTAACAATCCTCATGACAAACTGGCTTTGGGAGAATTGCACGTATTGAGAAACAATAAAGATTAAAGATTTTCAGGAAAAAAAATAAATCGGTTTATCCATTTCATTCCGGCATTCCAGGGTTTCATCCGCCACATCCCATTTCCAGCATCAGGTTCTCGTCAATTAGAAACGTGAAGAGAACTAGTCAAGACAAATTCAACAAGCCCAAACTCGATGGGTTTACTAAAAGGCAGTTCAGGGTTACGTCTCCTATCTTCGTGCCCTAACAGCAGACCAGCTCAGTGGTTCCAGAAGACATTAGTGTTTCAAATTTCAGATCCCACATATGCTTGCGAGTAAACTGAGCGTGTAACATTCCTATGACACCTTACAAACGAGCTGATGACCTTGAAGACCTGAACCGATTTCCACCAAACATAGCTAAGAACACTCCCGAATAACATTCCTTTTAAACAAAAAAAACCGCATTACAATCGGATCATCCGTTTGGGAGCTACGATGCCACATACACACACACACACACACACACACACACACACACACACAGACACGTCAAACTTATAACACCCCGTCGTTTTTGCGTCGGGGGTTAAAAACTTATAAATAATGTGGATTAGCACAATAAACAAACTGTTGTTGGATTTTTGATCTCTCTTTAAACGAATCCACATCAAGCTTATCCTCTACGAGTATAATGACACAAAGACGATCAAAAAACATCCGCCAACACGTCCAACAATAATAATCTCAAACCGCGCTAAACACCAGAAATTATCAAACAAAACAAACGAAAGGACCCATTATCCCTTACTAATCCTCTCATCCTAACGAGGGAAAAATAATTTAATTACCACGTTTTCAGTTGCCCACTCGACACCCACTCCAAAGTGAAGAGATTTCGAGTTTTCTACGGAAAAGCAATTACAATAATGAACCTCAAGAGGTGTAACCTCCAGTTTAAGACGACCTTCTAATTTCAAATGTGTCTTTGAGCATAGAGGTCAGGTTACAGTGGTGGTTCTTGCATTATGTTTGGGCCTAAGATTTTTCATGTTGGCAATCTGTTAAATGCACTGAAGTGCCCTTTGTAGGGTGTTTACGTAATTTATTTTGAGATTTGTAGGACAGGTGTTGTGCTGTTGTGTCTGAAGATCCTATTGTAGTCTGAAAGCTTTTAATGATAACGAGGGGAGGCCTTGATGAATTAAATTGCTTGATATTTTTATTTTCGGAGTTTTTCTGTGGATCTTAAGACGAATTAAAAATGCTTTTCATTTTAGTGGGAGAGCTTTGGCCCCTAAGAACCACGCTTCTTAGTCAATCCTGTTCAAAGACATTTTTATAAAAATCATATCATTTAATAGTTAAAACAAATTAGTTACATACTAATTTAAATTTTACGATTACAAATTCTATTACTAAATATTATATAAAAAGCCTTCTTGGCAACCAAGCAAACAATTAACTCCAACTTTTTATCCTAATCATTAGCAAAATGTTGACTAAACCTGCATAACAATATTTCATAAATACTCCTTCCCTGAATTTCTAGTTCCTCTATAATAATTAAAAAACGTTTTCTGCGCTACTTGAAGTGCATCTTCTAAATTAGAAGGTGTAGCAGCGATTTTCCAATAACTGTAACCACCCTGTAACCAATGCCATTACCTGTAGCCTGTGCAAATGGAATTATACTCTATAATTAGAAGCATAAGGATCAAAATCAAGGATTGGCTATTTAGTTACGTGGATATCATGTAGTTGGAAGAGGTAGTTTTTACTTTTAATTAAAATTCAGGAGCTTTGAGTTCTTTAGTTTTTGTTAGTCACTGGAAGACGTGAAAGGTCACAGAAAATATTGGGCTACTAGCTTCCATTAGGGTTTCACCTGCAGTACTTGGGAGTGGTTCCGCACATCCGGATAAACAGTAGTCTTCTTTCGTAAATGGGCTATCTATTACTGAAATAATGTTTCATATCGATCTTGTACTTTCCGAGATTAGCGCATTCAAGCAAATAAACAAACTTTTCAGCTTTAAAATAATAATGATGATGGTCAAATATTCTTCTGCGATAAATTGTGCTAGCTTTCTATCCAAAATATTAGGTATAAAAATGGCAGTTGATTAGCCACATCCAGAACTTCTACCTCCGCACTAGTGCTCCAAGTTACTTTTCGTGCGAACCAATTAGGGGAAGAATTGATGGCCAATAAACGATCGAGTGTTTCGAGCAGCACGACGAAACGGGAAACAATTTCAACCAATTTCCATTTCCATCTCGCTTTGGGGAACAAAAAGTTAGGTGTGTTTGCAACCAAACTACGGTACTACGGTACAAAGAATAGGGCTACGGGAAATGTTCATGGATTTTAAATGTGCTTGTGAATTTGTGGCTGGCATGCGGGTGGGTGCTGTTTTTTTGCTTTTTGTGTGATGATAAGGTTAGTTAATTTTTGCTTCCTTTTCAAAATAGAATCAGTTCTACCCACACAGTTATTTATACCCACTGTTTGGTAGGTATTTATGTCCTAAGTCATTGAAAACAGCCGACTGTGTAGATCCACTTGAATAAGGACCATACACACAATAGACGTCCTAGTACCTACTCATTATTGCAACTACAGTCAGCAATCCTAAAGCTACTTATCGTAAGCTAAGCCACACTGCAAACACTATGAACAGTATTCAAGAATTTACTTTCTTCAAACTGTTACCTCCCTCAAAACTTTACCGTAACGAAATCTCAGCGAATCACTAAGCCCAAACGCAGCATACAAACAGTCCCACCTGAACATATTTCAACCCCGTCGGGGACGAAACTCGTTACATCTCAGTTAAATCAGGGCAACCCCGCCAAATTCAGGAGGTCATAAATTGACACAATTGTTCCCTGCGGCCGGGGCTTCGCGAGTTATTAGCATAAATACCCGCTTACTAGGCTAAACGGGACATGACGCGGCGATGACTTCGTCTTGAACAAAAATATTGTTTAACTTTGTTATTTGGAGAGATTTTACCCTGATGGGGAGACTTGTAAGATGTTTACTTTGCATCGAAAAAATATAAAATTTTAGGAGGAATGACACTGTTAAATGAATTTATACCTTTTTATATGTATACAAATGTAGGAGGTAAATCCCACATTATTTATGCTCACAATTATGCGAATGGTACACCTAACGCTTATAGACTATAAAATAATCCCCAAAAATTTTCCTTTCTCAAATGAAGGAAAAATTCCTTTACACCCAAAAAAATCCCCATCAAACCAGTATGTAAAAGGAGCAAAAAAATAATAATTCATATTAGGGTGGGGAGCGTTTTATTCCGGTTTTATTCCTCGTCCGGCTGAAATCCGGAGTATCCGGTAAGCCCAGCTTCTGATTACTCAGCGATATTTAAACCTGATTTGATCGCTAAAGCGGATCTAGTCGGCCATTTTGCCGTCAGCGTCTGAACGCAATAAAAGGGTCGTAAAGGTGCGTTCAAACGTTCTTATTTGGACTTAAGGATGTAAAGTGAACTCATTGACAGTTACGACTAAATAGACGGTCGTGTTTTGTAGGGAATGAGGTTCTTGAGGGCTTGAATAAGGATCACTTAATTGAAACATTGGATTTCCAAGCAGTTCTTATTATCTTCTGAGTCTAGGTACACTCAACATAGCGTAACACTCTTAATCATGTCGATTTTATCATGAAATCATGTTATAAATCGGCTCTTAATTTATTTATTTATTTATTTAATAGTTTATGTACACACACAGAATACAGACAAGAAGAAAAAAAATAGATACATAGTACAAAGGCACAGCTTATTTCATAAGAAATCTCTTCCAGCAGGCCCGTCATGGGAGAGTTAGAATAAGAAGAGATGCAGATAGTGTGTAAAAAAGAAAAGAAGCTTTAACTAAAATACTAACATTTACCTAAATATATATATATATAAACAAATAAATAAATATATATATGTATAAATATATAAATACACTAAATACTAAATGCATCTATGATGATAAGGACAGATAATGTTCCTTCAACTTTCTTTTAAACAAGGCAACAGTCTGGCAGCTCCTCAGCTCAGGCGGCAAATTATTCCATAGCCGTACAGCGTGCACGGTGAAGGAGTAGGAGTAGAAATCAGTAGAGTGGGAAGGGATTTTAAGTAAGGATTTGAGATGTGTCCTGCAGGACGCATCAGGAGAGCGGAGAAAGGAGAAACAAAAAAACTTAATTTAAGAGAATGCAAAAAATGCAAAACCAATAGGTATGTAGGTAGCACGAAATATCCTTTTACCTAAGTAAAAAAAAAAAAACATAACTTAGCCTTCATATTTACAACCTCTTCACCATCAAACACGATTTATGTCATGGAAGGAATCACACAGCTGTCTACATACATAGCACATGCCCCGGTTCTCCTTCCGTACCGTCATCACACTACGCTCATTTCCTGCGCCTATCTCTCCTGGCACCTGCCCGCTTACACGCAAAACACCCATATTTTCCTATCAATACCTCTTTCTTTAATAACTACACAAGACAATTTCTACCTTAAAGTTGAAGCTACAGAGTTGACAATTGAATGGCAGGGAAAATTGATGGTGTATGGTTTCGGAATGAGTTTTTGCATGCCACTATTATTTGTGGGTTCTCATTAGCGAGGTAAAAGTTTATTGTTATTTATTTCTAGTACATTTTCTTTTCGCTAACGAATAGAGTTTGGTCTTAATTTTTGCTGCTTGGCAAGACAGTTGTTAATTTAAACAACAGGTCTTAGAATATATTATGAAGCCCTTTATTTTTGCCTCTTACAAAAACTACTTATTTTGCCTGTGAAGTTTAATTATTCTTTGAAACACCGGCGTTTCAAACAAGCTTCTAAGTCAAGTTATTTCACATTTGAAAAAAGCCATTGCTTGAAAGTATAATCACATTGAGTTAGCATGGTACTTACCATGTCATGTTATATAAATTAGATATAAATAAAGTAACATTTAGTCATGAGTATCAATGTGAAACACCTAAACAAATTAACTTAATAAAATACTCCTAAATTAAAATTTCCTCATACCACAACTCGCATAATACCTACTGCTAAGTACAGAAACTCCCCTAACAGTATGTAAACAGTACCTATACACTAATTATAAGCGGTCGCAGTAACAAATGACGTCATTACACGTAATAAATCGTCAGTAGAGCACTGCATAGCGTCATAATCGACTGCATGTGTTCTATAGGAAGTGAGGATGAGAATATCCTTGTATATTATGGGTATATTGAATTATTACTAAAAGGAAAACTCTTGGACAATATGGCTAATTTATTACTAACTAGCTTCTGCCAGCGGTTTCACCCGCATTCCGTGGGAACCTCTGCACGAACCCTGATAAAAAGCCTAAAGCCTTCCTCAATAAATGGGCTACCTAAAACTAAAAGATTATTTCAAATCGTACCAGTAGTTCCTGAGATTCGCGGATTTAAGCAAACAAGCAAACTCGTCAGCTTTATAATATTAGTAAAGATTATATTATTTTTCACTATTCAGCGTAGGTTTTAATTACGTTACCATGAAATTCGTTTTCGTAGAGGAATTATGAATAGAATTATCCTGTTTTAGTCATGTACCTATTTATATCCCACTAAACCACAACAAGTATTTATCTATGCCACAACCAACACTTGACCACTATTTAAGTGAAATAATTATTGAATCCATCTACGTAGAAACAGTTATCTGTGTCATTTAAAAGATTGTTTGATGGAAATAATCTACAGAAATCTCCAAAACTCCTGAGTAGGTAAATTCTAAAAAACCTACCAGAAACAGCATTTTTTTTTTTTTCAAAAATAATTTCATACATAATTCGATGGAACTTCCAATCAACTTTTATTCCTTGCACCATCCTCGAGCATTCAAACGCTACTATTTCGGTGAGTACTTGTCACACCTCCTGTAAGACTCGAGTGCGATATGTTGCACCTCTGGTATCGATCTCAAGTGTTGAACATTAGACTAATATCAACGTGCAGTCCACGTCTTTGGAGATGTCAACAAACACTGGAGAAGTCAGAGGTGCTCAACACGTCGATTTCCCCGTAAGTTTTTTCCCATGACAAATAAAATTGATCGCCATGTTTTTGTCACGTTTCCGCAGAAAAACCATTGATACAACCTGGTCTTATTTACTTTAGCGTTTTACTATACCTATCATAATGCCCATTGTAGCCTTCGCGCATTGTAGGTGTAACCGCATACAAAGGATAGATCCTTTCCATCTAGAATAAGGCGTTACTGAAGTGTAAACTCTTACTTAACTCAGTCGTCTGTTCAGCGATAAAGACTCACTCGAAACTATGATACTTAAAATGCACCAAACGTTGCACGCCCCTGTCTACGGAGTTTCGTATGCATCGCCGCAAGACAAGACATTTACGAAGACACCCAATTGGAACGCTTTTATTAACCTCACTTAATAAAATGTGCATATGAATTAAATAGGTAAGATTTCGATGTTTTTCGTGTGTTCTCGAGAAGATCTGGTCAACGTCAGATACTAGAAAACTGCTTTCGATTCGATCTAGAATGACCAAAGCTTTTTCATCCGGTTTCTTGTAGTAATGTGATATTCTTACCTCTACGCTTCTTGAAACCTGAAACTGAAGCTTAAAGCTACCTTTCCGATACTGACATCTACCGTTTGCCTCGGAAACCGCGGTATACTTTCTCACACCGTCACTAATGACGCATCGACCGTGCACGACCCTTGCTTATATCAGCAGGGAAGCTTTAGCAGCAAAACGGACACACACTTTTATTTGCTCTCAAACAGATTCCTCTGTCTTTACTACGAAATGAAATGCTCACAAAAAACAAATAAATCATTACAACGTCATAATTGTGCCGTGTTTGTGTTACTGTCACGCGGGAAGTGTGACGTCATCGCTCAACGGGACACCGCGTACCCTAGCGCAAACATGTTGGTAATCTGTGCTGCACATACCTAGTGACCTTGTTATGTAAGTAGTTATATTTTATTTATGACTTGTTACTTGACAATGAGCGTATTATAATTAGAAAGATCAGACAGAATATCAGGTTCCAATTTATGATCGTTTTTAATTACCAATTTGGTTAAAGCATTTCAACACCAACATATAAACTATCAGGAAATAAAACAGCTAACATTCAAAAATACTTCTTATCTTGATTTTGGCTTTGCTGTATATAATGTTTTTGGAAGCAAGATGCGACGAGAGCTGGATTATTTCAGTACATGTTTCGTGAGGGATTCTCCATTACGAAAGGCTTATGTTAGTCTTATAAAAACTTACTAGCTTCTGCTAGCGGTTTCACCCGCATCCCGTGGGAACTACTTCCAGTACCGGAATAAAAAGTAGTCTATAGCCTTCCTCGATAAATAGGCTATCTAACACTGAAAGAATTTTTCAAATCGGACCAGTAGTTCCTGAGATTAGCGCGTTCAACAAACAAACAAACAAACAAACTCTTCAGCTTTATAATATTAGTATAGATTAAGTACCAAAGATTTCTTACATCATCTCTTAATTGACATTACAAGAAAACAAAACACTCATAACAAAACACTATCACAAAATCAATATCTCACCAACACCAACTCAAAAAAAAAGCCTCAAGCCACTTAACCCTTCACTAAGCACGTCAACTAAGCGCTCTAACCGAGCAATTTATTAAGCCGTAGATAAAAATCGCCGGAAAACAAAAGAGTGACAATGGCTTGCGTCCAATTAAAGGAGATGGCTGTGGTTATCGCGGCTGATGATCATCACGCGAGGCGGCCGGTGGTCGGCGTGGGTGAGGGTTTCGTGGATTGGAGATTTGGTCTCAGTTAGGCTGTATTTAACCGACTTCAATAAAAACAGGTTCTATTTTTGGCCTATATGTAAATGTGTGTATGTTTGGTGAACCAATTTTGATGCGGTTTTCAGCCATAGTATTTGTTAGATTTCGAAGAAAATATTTTAGGTATATTATTGAAGTCAGTTTTATTGTTTGAGCACAGATATTAATTTAGTGTTGGTAATTGGTTTTAAAATATTCCGTTGCGGAATTGATTGGAGAGCAATTATTTTGCTTACGAAAAATATAAGTGGTCTAAGAATACTGATACACCATTAAACACTGTAAAATTTAGAAGCTGGTCTACAATATGAAACTTCAAAAAACCAATATTAATTAACTTAACTTTAGGCTTTATCCTCCCCACTCATAGACATTTAATGGTTACTTAAGCCATTCCTTAGTGAAGGATTTGTATGACATTCCGTCACTAAGGAGTGACTTAAGTAATCATTAAATGTCTCTGAGTGGGGAGGTATGTATCCAAAACAATACAATAATTCTACAAAATACTTACACATTACAAATACAAATAAAACAATAAACTAATACAACGAACTCCTCAAGCAAACCCCGAAAACAATCAAACTTAACTAATAACAATAACTGAAATTTCACGTAAAAACAACACAGTTTAATATGAAATGGATAACAAAACATCTGTTAGAACTAATTGCTTAAGTTTCTAACAGTTTGGGCTGTAGGTAGTAGGGTTAACAATTATTGCTTTAGAGCTATTTGAAAATTTAAGGGCTGATTCTTGAGATCTTTTTTTTATTTAGATTTTTGACATTATATGCGATGCTAAATGCATAATTATGTTGTTGCATATGCGTAAAGGGTATATAGTAAGTATAGTTTTTAATATAATAAGTGACATTTAATTTATCTGGGGAATTCTGGATAGAAAATCGAAATAAGCAAGGTACTTTCAAAAATTTTTCAACATAAGATAGTTCTATGTATAGTTCGTAAAATTCGGGAAAAAAGAGAAAATCTCTCATATTAAAAAAAGCCAAAAAAAAAACTAATTTTAGGTGCATCGGCCCTAAAATTAGACATCCTGTCCTAAGTTAATTTTGCCACCGACTTCTAGGCCGATGCACCTAAAATTAGTTTTTTTTGGCTTTTTAGTGTTTTGGGAAGTCGGTTTAATTTTTTTGTAAAAAAGTTTTTTATTTACAGCTTTTCAGTGATACGAATAGTTGTCACTATCCATATAAGTGGAAAATTCTCATACAAAGAAAATCTCATTCAATACAAAGAATATAAGCCCAAATACGAGGTATTTTACATATTCAGTTGTCGAGTTCCCTCGACCTTCTCTGGTCTCCATGGTCAGGTCAGCTCCAAACCTTCACTGTTGCAAAGGTCTCGTCAATACAAATAATATAAGCCCAAACACGAGGTAGTTTACATATTCAGTTGTCGAGTTCCCTCAACCCTCTCTGGTCTCCATCATCAGGTCAGCTTTAAACCTTCACTGTTGAATAGTACTTTGAGGCATACACCTGAGTGTCAAGTTTTTACCCTATGTATGCCTACAATTTTCGAAGGTTGCCCTCGATTTTTCAGGGTTTCCATCATCAGATCCTGACCTGATGACTATGGGACCACCTGGCAGCTATTCCGCGTCGAACAAGAAAAGAATCACGTAAATCGGTCTATAAACCTCGGCATCATCGATGTACCTACATACATAGAAAAAAAAAAACATACCGGCCGAATTGAGAACCTCCTCCTTTTTGGGAAGTCGGTTAAAAAATAATCTACAATCTATCAAAATTCACATTTCTACATTCAACATTTCCAACCCTGCATGTACAATTGTGTTGGGCGGTCGCCGCGGGCATCACCGAACCGTTCGCACGGATTTGTACGTACTGCCTGCTGATATGAACCGATCCTGTTGACAAGTTTACACTGCTGGTATTTGTGGGTTAACTTGAAAAATGTTAGAAATAAATTGACATGACTTCCAAAAATAGAGAAAAAACATAGGATTTAAAAAATCTATTTACTTTGGTTTTATGTTTTACACTCGAACTATAAAAGTATGTCGTACATCCAGTAAATTACCTGTATATCCCACTTAAAATTTGACAGTTTTTAATACTTCAGCATACCTACCTAGCTTATCTATAACAATAAAGTATTTTAAAATCAGACATATACCACTCTTAATAAGTACAAGAGTTTTGTAGTAGGTAAATATCTGTGTAGTAAGATACTAATTTTCCATATAGGTAGGTACATTCTGTCTTTGATGATGACTGAAATTGCATTACAAAAGAGAGACCAACTTCCCACCACCCCATATTCACAACTGACAACAACTGATTGTATCAAAATGAACAACAGGCAACTCGAAACAGCAATTTTTCCCCGATACCCATCCACGGCGATAAACTGGCGGAAAAACTATGTTCATTTAGGTGAAACTTAATCAAAACTTTATCATAGTGTAAGGGAACGTTAACAAATAGTCCAAGAGTTGGAGGAACAAAGATTAGCGCCATTTGATGGGCGAACTTGCTAAAACAAAGAACGATCTATATCTTTTCGCGGTTCTTAGACGTCATAAAATGCAACGATTATATTCGGAACGAAATATGTATTCTTTTGTTTATGCTTATTATTGTTTCATTGCTTATACTGCCAAATTCGCGGAAATAGAAGTATAATGTGGCGCAAACTCTCGGGGTTTGAGATGTACGATAAAGGGATATGTAAACTCCCAGACTATATGTACTAACTAATGTTTAATATTTGGCCTGAGAATGGCACTAGAAAATTATGGTAAAATAATCACAGTAAAATCATAATATTACAAATAAAGAAAATTATTCTTATAATTAAAAAATAAAATAATTAAGGCTTAAGTACCTAAAAGGTACAACAAATAAAGGTGAACAAATAAATAATTCATAAAAAATTAAAATCCAAATTACACGGGCTATTAAAATTAAACTTTATTTGTGCTGTACCACTCCATTCCCGGGAGTCCGGGACTCGCAAATCATTTACGAATAAAACGTCCCGGGTTGAAATAATATGACACGTTATGCGACTGCTATTGTCAGGGGGCACATTCCGGGATTGCGTTGCGTCCCAACACTCTTTTGTGGATTGTCTGTTTTATATTAACGTTACGGGTGTTTTATTTTGTAAATTGTATTGCTGTGTAATTGATTTATTTTTGGACGTTATAATTTTCATTTTATTTTAAATGGAGATAAACTGAATATTTTATTAATGCTCCAACGACGTCTTAAATTTAAAGATGCTTGTTTGACGCATCCTAAGTTACGAGCTCTGAAGATATACACACTGCTCATTTATTGTAGGTGTGTACTTAATTACCTAAATGTAATGCAAAATATACGGCTGTTTTACAAATTTTATACATGTAACAACAGAAACCGCACTTCTATCAAAACATTCTAAATCATCATCATCATCATCAGCCTATCGCAGTCCACTGCTGGACATAGGCCTCTCCAAGTGCACGCCACTGAGATCGATTTTCGGCTTCTCGCATCCAGCTCCTGCCAGCCGTCTTGCGCAAGTCATCACTCCACCGTGCCTGAGGACGTCCTACACTACGCTTGCCGAGGCGCGGTCTCCACTCTAGAACTCGTTTACCCCAACGGTTATCGGTTCTTCGGCTAATATGGCCAGCCCACTGCCACTTCAGCTTGCTGATTCGGTGGGCTATGTCGATGACCTTGGTTCTCTGACGGATTACCTTATTTCTGATGCGATCCCTCAGAGAAATGCCGAGCATAGCCCTTTCCATAGCCCGCTGAGCGACTTTAAACTTGTGAACCAGCCGTACCGACAGTGTCCACGTTTCGGCTCCGTAAGTCATGACAGGTAGGACGCACTGATTGAAGACTTTTGTCTTTAGGCATTGTGGGATCGACGATGTTAGGACTCGACGTAGCTTCCCAAATGCAGCCCAACCCAACTGAATTCTCCTATTCACCTCGTCCTCAAAGTTGTTTCTACCTAACTGCAATGTCTGCCCGAGGTATACATATTTCCGAACAACTTCGAGAACGGCGCCGTGTATCGCAATCGGTTCCGGTAGAACATGTTCATTGAACATGACCTTGGTTTTGTCCAAGTTCATCCGTAGGCCGATGCGTAGAGAAGATTCAGCCAGGTCGTTCAGCATCTGTTGTAGGTCCTGCAGCGTTTCCGCCATGATGACGATATCGTCAGCAAATCGCAAGTGAGAGATGTGTTCGCCATTGATGTTGATGCCTTGCCCTTTCCAGTTCAGCGTCTTGAACATATCCTCCATTGCATTAGTGAACAGTTTCGGGGAAATAACATCCCCTTGTCTCACTCCTCGATGCAACGGTATGGGCCTTGTTTGCTGATTCTGTACTTGGACGGACATTGTAGCGGCTTCGTAGAGACATCTCATCACTTGGATGTATCGCCAATCTACTTGACAACGCTGCAGGGACTCCAGAACAGACCAGATTTCAACCGAGTCAAAGGCCTTCTCATAGTCCACAAATGCTAGACACAGGGGCTGATTATACTCTTCGGTCTTCTGTATAATCTGCCGCACTGTGTGGATGTGGTCTATGGTGCCGTATCCGCTCCGAAACCCGGCCTGCTCCGGTGGTTGGAATTCGTCGAGTCTTCGCGCAAGTCGGTTCGTGATCACTCTTGAGAACAGCTTATAGACGTGGCTTAGGAGGGAAATGGGTCGATAGTTCTTCAGCTGGGTTTTGTCTCCCTTCTTGAAGAACAGGACGACAACACTCCTACTCCACGCCTCTGGAGTTCTCCCTTCAAACAGGACGGCATTAAAAAGCTTCTGGAGCTCCCCCAGTACGGGCTTTCCTCCTGCTTTTAAAAGCTCTGTTGTAATGCCATCCTCGCCAGGGGCTTTTCCATTTTTGAGCTGTCTCAGAGCGATCTCGATTTCGTCACTGCTGACTTCTGGCAGGTCTTCGGTGAAATGGCGTGTTAATGTGGCTCTAGAATCCTCATTTCCGGGATCAGGTCGAGATGCATGCGATGCGTATAGCCGGCCATAGAAATTTTCCACTTCCGAAAGGACTGCCGGCACCGAAGAAACGACTTCTCCACTTGTTGTGGTCAACTTCGTCAAGTGGCTTCTTCCAAGAGATTGTACGAACACCTTTGACCCCCGATTTAGCTCAATTGCTCTTTCAATGTCAAGAGTATTGGAGCACCGGAGGTCGCGTCGTACGTGCTTGTTGATCTCTTGGTTTAGAGCCCGCTTAGCTGACGAAGTGACAGGCGGGTTTTCACGTCGTTTCTTCATAAGCCCTAATGTCTCTTCCGAAAGCTTTGATTTCTTGCCCTTACGCTGCATGTTACAGAATCTCGAACCTTCCTCCCTGAGGATCCGAACCACATATTCGTGGTTCTGGTTAACGTCTGTTGTGGTTTCCACGGCGGCAAATCGGTTCTCCAAATTTGATTGGAACGTTTCAGATCCTGTCATGGTTTGGAGCAGTGTTGGTCGGAGCCTGGCCTTCATCAGACGGAAACGTTCGGCCTTGAAGTTGATATTCAGAGAGCCTCGGACAAGTCGGTGATCGCTACCGGTATTAAACCTATTGATCACGGAGACGTCTCTGAATATGTGCTTCTTGTTCGTCATGATGAAGTCAATCTCATTTTTAGTCATAGTGTCGGGGCTTTGCCAAGTCCACTTCCTTTGGGGCTGCTTTTTGAAAAAAGAGTTCATCAAAAAGAGCCCCTCGCGTTCGAGGAAGTTGACGAGCATTTGCCCCCTATGATTCCTGCTTCCAAATCCATGGGATCCTACTGCCGATTCGCCGCAAATCTGTACTCCCACTTTAGCGTTAAAGTCCCCCATGACAACGGTGTAATGGGTCTTTGTAGTGAAGTGGAGGGCCCTTGATATATCATCAAACATATCCTCCACTTCATCGTCTGAATGTGTCGAGGTCGGTGCGTACACTTGCACAACCTTGAGGCTATACCTGTCGGTGAGCTTTAAGATAAGGTACGCTACCCTTTTCGACACACTAGACACCTCCACAACGTTATCAGCTAGGGACTTATTAACCAGAAACCCAACGCCACCTTGGGATTGTTGGTCTCCCTCTCGGAAGTACATTAGGTGACCTGATTCGAGGGTTATGGTGTCCTCCCCCTCTCTTCGAACTTCACATAACCCTAATATGTGCCACCTAATCTTCCCAAGTTCCACCTCGAGTTGCGCCAGATGCGAGTCAAGCCGTAGCGTGCGGCCGTTGTACGTCGCAAGAGTCAGTTTAGTTTGGTGGCCTCCCGTAACCCGGAGATTCTTCGCACCCCCTGTCCCGCCGTAACCACGGTCGCCACCGTGACCGGGAATAGCGGGACTGCCGGGAACTAGGGGCCATGGCTTTTTTGTGCTGCTCATGGAGGTATTTAGCCTACTGCTATCACGCTGGCCAGACGGGTTGATAGAGGGTTTTTTTCGAGTTTTCCTTCTCTCGCACTGGTGTTCGGTGCATTTTTTTCCATTAGTCGACTTCTACGACACCCACTGGAAGAAGGGGTAGCGACACATGTATTCTTAAGCCGTCGCTACACGGCTACATATAAACATTCTAAATAATTAAGCATAAATACCACGCACAATGACCACACACGAGATTATCTAATGTAGAACAACCGGCCACATTTCAATGTGGTTCCAACCTAATATCCTAAGAAGCTCATACATAAATAACGACGGTAACAAAAGGGACATAGTGTGTAAATTAATAATTACCATCCGGGATTCACGTGTGGATAATCCCGGGAACGCGGGAACTCGGTAATTCACGAACTATGTCGATAGGAGTAAACTGCCAGATTAGCGAGGGACCTATGTACAGATACTGTTTGTTGTAGGGTAACTATGGGCTAAGTATTTTGGAGGACTAATTTAATTGTTATCGAATGTGAGAAATGGAATGGTGGATGTATGAGAGTGTACAGCATTGTAGGTTAGAACGATTTTCATAATATTATAAGATGGTGGATACCATGCTATATAAAAGTAAAAGTACTAAGTGCAGTTTTTACTTTTTCTTTCATCCATCATTTCCCCGGACAAAACCAATTTCCAGTTTTAATGTCACCTTAAAATAAATGTAGGTCATCACTCAGTCCTTATTCACCGGAATTTACTTAGCGTTACAATCTAAATGAAAATTTCATTCTATCATGAAAAGTTGATGCTGGTAACTGCATATACTACAACCAGTCCTAGTGGTTTCAGTCTCCAAATCCTCCAAAATCCTAGCCACCTCACCCCGCTACTTATACACCGTGGCGTCCACACATCGGGCTACTGGGTTTGTCACAGACAGGCGCCGGCACAATGAATTGAGGCCCTTTGTGAACTGAGCGACGCCTCCAACAGATATATCGTAGCCATTATACGCCGAGCGGGCTGTGACGTCATTATACACAAGTTTACGCTGATGAATTATTGATTCAAAGTTATAAAAAATTTTGCTTAGCTATTATTACTCTTACGCAGGCGGGGTAGGCCCCGAAAGAAATGGCGGGTTGACCTGGATGCCTACAACCCTGATTGGTGGGAGGACTCAAAAGATCGAGAGGTGGGGAGGCAAAATGGGGAGGCCTTTGCCCAGCACTGGGACAGTACGGGCTAAGAAAAAAATATATACTACTCTAACCGTCAGTTGTTCATTAAGCTCCAAGTTCAATTTCATTAAATCTATTGCTGACACTTTTTATCTTGTTGACAAAGAAAGAGTCAGCAAAAGATTTAACTTTAATGGAGCTTTGTGCCTTTTAGCTTGTGGATTGGTAATGCAGGTATTCGTTGTAATGTTTACGTAATGTCTTCTTGTGGGCATATTAATGTAGGTATATTTACATGTAGTCCCCAAAGAACTAAGTACGTCCCGCACCCGGATAAAAAGTAGCCATCTACGTCTCCTGGGTCCACTAATTTTTATGACATTTTCAATCGGTTTAGCGTGAAACACACTGCGGCATTTAAAATATAAATAAGGATGCTATCTAAGTATGTAAGATGTAGTTGCAATCTGTTGCCTAATTCCCTGAATATACTTCCATTCTTTTCGAAACAAAGCCAGCTATTTAGCGAAACGCCCAGACAATGTAGCGAGTCGCACTTTTTCCTTGTATTCCCGTCAAAAGAATAATTAGGTCGGTTAATTTCATTAATGAGGCCACTGTGTGCGCTGCGCCTTATTTGATTTGTTACAAATTCAATTTGTTTCAAAAGTCAACGTGACGAAAAAATTACAACGATTTTTAAAGATTAGCAGAGTTATTGCGTGAAAAAAGTCGTCGTATTTATGTTGAAGGAAATAAACGTGGTTAGTAGATGTTTTTTATTCAAATGACATTAAATAGATTATGAAAATTTCTGCACTATGTATTTAAGATTTAAATAGTTTTGTTTTTACAGCACTTTATCAGCATACGAGTATCTACACCACTATGCACTCAATTTGTGCCACCCTAAGAAACAAATTCACCTTAAAGTCACAATATTCAAAAACGTTCCAGAAAATTCTGTCCATTATTACATCGCTCCCAACGGAATTCATAGCCGAGCGTCACTGTCAAATTATACGATGCAATTTCTAACATTTAATAATAATGTATATTTTAGGTTAAACCAACGAATATTTCGCAGCTGCCTGCCGTGACGGGCAGCCGTATTCTGCTGAAATATTACGTCTCAAACACAAAGGGAAAACATATTTTTTTCCTCTGGCAACAAAATGTAAGCTCCGAGTAATAATTTTTCACAGGGGACCTTTGGAGACAGTGATTTTTTATAAATGGAACACGTCGCTTTTATCTGAATAGAGCTTGTTTTTTTTTTTTTTAATAATTTATGGCGATTTAGTGTTGTTATGTTTGCTTGTCCACCTTGGGGTTCTAAACTTTTTGCTGAAAAATATTAGAACAAATTGGTATACCATTTTTTTATACTTTACATAGTTTCGAATTTCGTTACGGCCTGTCGTATACCTTCTAAGTGGATTGGTCATTCAATGTTACTTAAAAAAAAATACCTATCTACAAAAGAGCATTTTTTCTACCAAAGAGTATATGCACTCTACCTTTCATCCCCTTAAAAACCAAATACTTACGATCCCAATCTGCGGGATTAAAGTCGTTTTACGCGAAAGTTGTTCAGCATGATCAGCGCTGTTATAAATCTGATGCAATCGAGACGATTCAATCCGAGATAATGTTGTTAATGCCCAAACTTTGGGGGCTGGCGGCGGAATTTCTAGAGGAAATCGCTGTAGGAATACATTTTAGCGTCTAGCAGGTTTTTTTCTTGGTTCATTGTATTGAGGATAGGACTGAAAATGGTACCAGGAGTTTTAATGGGGTGGTTCTTGAAGCAGTAACGCTCAAATTCACCGACAACATAAAATGTCCGTTTTTACTTAAAACGACTGCTTAGTTTGAAAATGTGACGTGGAAATTCATAGTAAACAGTAGTTTTAAGAAAGTTAACGTTATATTGTTCGACGTAACTTGGGCCTTAAACAAAGCATGTTCTTGCCAATTCCATATAACCGATTTGAAGTCACATAATTAATACTTTTCCATTCACATAAGCTATGACTAGATTTCAATATATAATCGGAAGCCAATCAGCATCATTATCAATAGACCATTAATTAACGATCTAAACAATCCATCAGGTGATTACTATCGGTTAATTTACAGCTATTTGTCAAGCAACATCAAGGAGTTAATTAATTATGTATGATCATGTTAATTAATTATATTGATGCTAAAGTTAATAATCATTTGTGTTTGCTTGAGTGGATTTGACTTAAAGACTGATTAAATTAATATGGTACCTACCTCAAACTTTTTAATTATTACGTGAACTTGTTCTAGAATAGCAGTCTTTATTTTCACACTAACTGTTTACCGCGGTTTCACTCGCATCCCGAGGGAAGTACTTCCCGTAGCTTTAGAACAGTGGTAAAATATGTTTGCTGCTTACTACATACTCATGTTAATATCTATAGACTACAGAAATACCTAATTACTACTACAACATATCCTATCCCTGACCTCAAGGTACTTACTGTTTAAATCAAATCTTTTAATAACAACTTCACCGTCCATTTAATTCATCCTTCAATACTTACCTCCCCACTCAGAGACATTTAATGGTTACTTAAGCCATTCCTTTGTGAAGGATTTGTATGACATTCCGTCACTAAGGAGTGACTTACTGTTACAGCCTTTTTTTTTTTATCGTCCCACTGCTGGGCACAGGCCTCCTCTCACACGGAGAAGGATTGAGCATTAATCACCACGCTTGCTCAATGCGGGTTGGTGATTTCAGACAATATATATACCTCAGTCCAGGTTTCCTTAAGATGTTTTCCTTCACCTTTTTATCAGCCATTGGTGTCTAAGATTACTTAGAAAGTACATACAAACTTAGAAAAGTTGCATTGGTACTTGCCTGACCTGGAATCGAACCCACACCCTCATATTCGAGAGGTTGGTTCTTTACCCACTAGGCCACCACGACACAGGAGTGACTTAAGTAATCATTAAATGTCTCTGAGTGGGGTGGTAAGGTACACAATACACCTCAGCATTGAAGATTGAATGATGGTCTTTCTATGAAATACCCCCATTGTTCTGTCTCTCCCGTCCGTCGGACCGACGTGTGAATACTCGCACTTTAAAAGTCTAGACCGCACGGTATAATGGCCAGCCGAATGTCAAGTGCTGTCTATTTGTGGATGAATATAGCGCCTTTTTAAATAAAATGGCACTATAATTCAAACTTCTTTGAAAACTATTCTTAGTAGTTTTAGTTGAAACTGTATACTTAACGTTTTTATTTATTATTTATTTATTTATTTATTTACTAAAAGCTAGTTATGTAAATACGTGGCCATTGTCTAGTGACTGAAATTTACTAATAAGCAACTGGTGAATTTGGTTTTCTGCCATGTCCAGGTAAATATGAATACAAGCCAATTTTACATAACTATGATTACCTGAAAGTTCTTTCTTTATGGCGCTCTAAATCTATACTAATATTATAAAGAGGAAAACTTTGTTTGTTTGTTTGTTTGGTTGTAATGAATAGGCTCAAAAACTACTGGACCGTTTTTAAAAATTCTTTCACCATTCGAAAGCTACATTATCCACGAGTAACATAGGCTATATTTTATCCCGGTACGGGCAGTAGTTACCACGGGACGCGGGTAAAACCGCGGTAAAACGGCTAGTAAGAAATATTCAGAAAAGATGAAGATCTTTTATCTTCATTTTTCTACTATTATTACATGTATTTTATATATTACTTATCATTTATTGACTATTTATTTTCTATATTTATCAATTATATGTACACCCTAAACTACCCATTTTCAAGGTATTCTCCAGATAAACTCCATCCAAAGGTTGTCTGGAAGAAATCGCTGATTAGCGATAAGACCGCCATTTGTACTCTTCTTTGTGTATTGTGATGTCCTGTGTTGTTAATTTTCATGGTGTACAATAAAGCATAATCTATCTATCTATCTATCTATCTCTCCTCTTACCATAAAATTATCTATTGTATTATGTAGGTATCCATTTTTTTCTGCATTGTTTTATGAGCTTGAATTTTCTCCAAAAATCGCATGTCGCTCAAACATCATCATCATCATCATCATCATCATCATCAGCCTATCGCAGTCCACTGCTGGACATAGGCCTCTCCAAGTGCACGCCACTGAGATCGATTTTCGGCTTCTCGCATCCAGCTCCTGCCAGCCGTCTTGCGCAAGTCATCACTCCACCGTGCCTGAGGACGTCCTACACTACGTTTGCCGAGGCGTGGTCTCCACTCTAGAACTCGTTTACCCCAACGGTTATCGGTTCTTCGGCTAATATGGCCAGCCCACTGCCACTTCAGCTTGCTGATTCGGTGGGCTATGTCGATGACCTTGGTTCTCTGACGGATTACCTCATTTCTGATGCGATCCCTCAGAGAAATGCCGAGCATAGCCCTTTCCATAGCCCGCTGAGCGACCTTAAACTTGTGAACCAGCCGTACCGACAGTGTCCACGTTTCGGCTCCGTAAGTCATGACAGGTAGGACGCACTGATTGAAGACTTTTGTCTTTAGGCACTGTGGGATCGACGATGTTAGGACTCGACGTAGCTTCCCAAATGCAGCCCAACCCAACTGAATTCTCCTATTCACCTCGTCCTCAAAGTTGTTTCTACCTAACTGCAATGTCTGCCCGAGGTATACATATTTCCGAACAACTTCGAGAACGGCGCCGTGTATCGCAATCGGTTCCGGTAGAACATGTTCATTAAACATGACCTTGGTTTTGTCCAAGTTCATCCGTAGGCCGATGCGTAGAGAAGATTCAGCCAGGTCGTTCAGCATCTGTTGTAGGTCCTGCAGCGTTTCCGCCATGATGACGATATCGTCAGCAAATCGCAAGTGAGAGATGTGTTCGCCATTGATGTTGATGCCGCGTCCTTTCCAGTTCAGCGTCTTGAACATATCCTCCATTGCATTAGTGAATAGTTTCGGGGAAATAACATCCCCTTGTCTCACTCCTCGATGCAACGGTATGGGCCTTGTTTGCTGATTCTGTACTTGGACGGACATTGTAGCAGCTTCGTAGAGACATCTCATCACTTGGATGTATCGCCAATCTACTTGACAACGCTGCAGGGACTCCAGAACAGACCAGATTTCAACCGAGTCAAAGGCCTTCTCATAGTCCACAAATGCTAGACACAGGGGCTGATTATACTCTTCGGTCTTCTGTATAATCTGCCGCACTGTGTGGATGTGGTCTATGGTGCCGTATCCGCTCCGAAACCCAGCCTGCTCCGGTGGTTGGAATTCGTCGAGTCTTCGCGCAAGTCGGTTCGTGATCACTCTTGAGAACAGCTTATAGACGTGGCTTAGGAGGGAAATGGGTCGATAGTTCTTCAGCTGGGTTTTGTCTCCCTTTTTGAAGAACAGGACGACAACACTCCTACTCCACGCCTCTGGAGTTCTCCCTTCAAACAGGACGGCATTAAAAAGCTTCTGGAGCTCCCCCAGTAAGGGGTTTCCTCCTGCTTTTAATAGCTCTGTTGTAATGCCATCCTCGCCAGGGGCTTTTCCATTTTTGAGCTGTCTCAGAGCGATCTCGATTTCGCCACTGCTGACTTCTGGCAGGTCTTCGGTGAAATGGCGTGTTAATGTGGCTCTAGAATCCTCATTTCCGGGATCAGGTCGAGATGCATGCGATGCGTATAACCGGCCATAGAAATTTTCCACTTCCGAAAGGATTGCCGGCACCGAAGAAACGACTTCTCCACTTGTTGTGGTCAGCTTCGTCAAGTGGCTTCTTCCAAGAGATTGTACGAACACCTTTGACCCCCGATTCAGCTCAATTGCTCTTTCAATGGCAAGAGTATTGGAGCACCGGAGGTCGCGTCGTACGTGCTTGTTGATCTCTTGGTTTAGAGCCCGCTTAGCTGACGAAGTGACAGGCGGGTTTTCACGTCGTTTCTTCATAAGCCCCAATGTCTCTTCCGAAAGCTTTGATTTCTTGCCCTTACGCTGCATGTTACAGAATCTCGAACCTTCCTCCCTGAGGATCCGAACCACATATTCATGGTTCTGGTTAACGTCTGTTGTGGTTTCCACGGCGGCAAATCGGTTCTCCAGATTTGACTGGAACGTTTCAGATCCTGTCATGGTTTGGAGCAGTGTTGGTCGGAGCCTGGCCTTCATCAGACGGAAACGTTCGGCCTTGAAGTTGATATTCAGAGAGCCTCGGACAAGTCGGTGATCGCTCCCGGTATTAAACCTATTGATCACGGAGACGTCTCTGAATATGTGCTTCTTGTTCGTCATGATGAAGTCAATCTCATTTTTAGTCATAGTGTCGGGGCTTTGCCACGTCCACTTCCTTTGGGGCTGCTTTTTGAAAAAGGAGTTCATCAAAAAGAGCCCCTCGCGTTCGAGGAAGTTGACGAGCATTTGCCCCCTATGATTCCTGCTTCCAAATCCATGGGATCCTACTGCCGATTCGCCGCAAATCTGTACTCCCACTTTAGCGTTAAAGTCCCCCATGACAACGGTGTAATGGGTCTTTGTAGTGAAGTGGAGGGCCCTTGATATATCATCAAACATATCCTCCACTTCATCGTCTGAATGTGTCGAGGTCGGTGCGTACACTTGCACTACCTTGAGGCTATACCTGTCGGTGAGCTTTATGATAAGGTACGCTACCCTGTTCGACACACTAGACACCTCCACAACGTTATCAGCTAGGGACTTATTAACCAGAAACCCAACGCCACCTTGGGATTGTTGGTCTCCCTCTCGGAAGTACATTAGGTGACCTGATTCGAGGGTTATGGTGTCCTCCCCCTCTCTTCGAACTTCACATAACCCTAATATGTGCCACCTAATCTTCCCAAGTTCCACCTCGAGTTGCGCCAGATGCGAGTCAAGCCGTAGCGTGCGGCCGTTGTACGTCGCAAGAGTCAGTTGTGTTTGGTGGCCTCCCGTAACCCGGAGATTCTTCGCACCCCCTGGCCCACCGTAACCACGGTCGCCACCGTGACCGGGAATAGCGGGACTGCCGGGAACTAGGGGCCGTGGCTTTTTTGTGCTGCTCATAGAGGTATTTAGCCTACTGCTATCACGCTGGCCAGACGGGTTGATAGAGGGTTTTTTTTCGAGTTTTCCTTCTCTCGCACTGGTGTTCGGTGCATTTTTGACTCCATTAGTCGACTTCTACGACACCCACTGGAAGAAGGGGTAGCGACATATGTATTCTTAAGCCGTCGCTACACGGCTGTCGCTCAAACACCAGCGTTAAATAGCAACTTGACTCCTCAGAGGTAAGTATTCAGTACCTCCGTGGCTCCGTCCATCACTTGCTCTCATTGTGCCCTCGTCAGCGCTAAGTGGGCCTGACGCCTGACGGCAGCGTGTGACGTCATGACGTGGGAATGTCTCCCAGGAATGTGGATGTGAATGGGATTTGATGAAATAATTACCAGGATTTTGTGTCTTGAAAGAACAAAAAGTGCCAGTTTACTGGTCGGGAATGGTACGATTAAGTTACCTTTAATGTTGGCAAACTCAATCAGTGTCATACAGAGTTATCGCAATGTCTCCTTAAAACATAAGAGAAAGATAAAAATACAGCTCAAATAAAGATCCAAAGAAAATATAAAATATAGGAAAAAGTTACTTTAAATTCAGCCCTTCAATACTATCTGTGCTTACATCAAATTCATCCCTAAAATTAAAAACAAACCTCTTTACTTTTCCACCAAACCCTTACATTACGACCAGCATTACACCGCCCAATCGACCAGAAAGACATCTTCATCTAGACGCGTATGTATCCCGAATTTAAACCATCTTACCCTCAGAAATAAACAAGTCACTCGTGAATATAAACCGTCTTAAATGACTGCGGATTCTTTGCAGCAGGGTTGGCAGACCCCTAAGGAGTATATGAGGTTTATGACTAGAATATAAAGGGATATTTGGCCATTATAAATGAGATGACGTAATGTTATAAGTAAAAGGGTTATTTTCTGGTGCATGGTGAAAACCTGATGCCTCGTTAAGAAGAATCATTTTATAACTGACTAGCTAGCTTTCAACAACGGTTTCACCCGCCTCCGGAAGGGAACTACTTTGCGCACCCAGAAACCAGTAGCCTTAGGCTGCCTGTCGACCGGAGCGGAGCTAGGCTGCGGAGTGGAGAAACTGAGAAATATTTACCAATAGGATTGAGGAGTGGAGATTTTGTGCAATCCTATTGGTTATCAGCCTTAGCCTTGATACGTAGTTTATCGACACTGAAATATTCTTCAAATCAATGCAGTGCTTAAACAAATAAACTCTTAAGCTTTTTAACATTATGCATTCCGATGCTCTTTCCTATTAATACTCGTAAACTCAAGACTAGTATTCAAAAACCAAGCCCGTTTAATATACGAATATTTGTCTTAAAAATAAACTGGCCATCCCTATTCTAAAAGTTGTTGAGTACATCGTCAAATATACATTTGGCGGCATAAGGGTCCGGTAACGTCCCGATGTCCGTCTGTCCTTGAATATGTATGACGGAGGACAAGCTCCCTTAATGCCAGATTATATTGATTTGTAAGAATATTTTAGAAGGCATCACTTGAAGAAAGTTTTCTAAAAATCTTGGGGATCATTTTTGGAGAAGAAACATACTGTTTATAGGACTTTTCTCCTACAGAAAAGGAAGATAAGACTTTATTTTCATTTAAAAAGAGGATTTTTTTTTTAGGAGGATCTTTTTTAGAAAAGGAATGAATATTAATCATCACGTGCTTTCTAGATGTTGATTGACGATTTCTGGCTTGTTTAGGATCACGAGATTTACCTTTACATCAGTCAGTCATTGATGTCCAAAAAACAAATCTTACTACTACTTACTTTAAAGTTAATTGTCCTGAGTTAGTAACTGTGACTGATGTATAACATTTAGTACCCCAATTAAAATCCTTGTAATTAAGCCCATTTTTCTTTACCCCAGAATTACCGCTTACCCAGGGTCATATTCACTGAAATAATCGAATCTTGTTTATTCTCTTTAAGGATCTACGGATTAACCAGTTAAATGAGATGAAAAGGACCGTCCCAGGATAATGATAAACAGTGAGGTTAACACGGGATACTTTTGTTTGTAGCCTTCCGTAATGGAAGACGGTGATATGGTGTCCTGGAAGTAATCAGGCTTAACTGAACTTTGAAGCAGGTGATTATATGTTACATATTAAGAAAGAAACATGCTGACCTGAAAAAAGGTCATTTTATGAATCATCTAGCAGTTTCCTCGGCTGTGCCTTAAGCATCATGTAATGTCAACAAAGCATAAGAATTTTGACAAACACGTCATGGAGTGTTTGGCAAGGCCATAATTTCTGCACCTATATTACATATTTTATTCCGGTGTAAAACTCAGAAAGCAGTGGAGATCAATAACTTATATGTATATAGTAACACTTACTAAACTGTATATATAGACAGCATTGAACATCCACTTTTCCAAAAAAATGAGATGCCAAACCAAAAAGTTTTTATTCCACCCAAACATGAACATGCTTCATCTCTTTACCAAATCTTTATAGCAGCTTTACATAAAAAAGTTTTCATTTTATTGTCAGTGCAGCTGTAACTGGGAAGTGGGTCACTACGGCCAAGCGCGATCGGGCACTGCACGAAATTGTGTTTCTTAGCAAACTTACTAAACTCACTGGTTTGTGTGTTTTTCGTATTGGACTGCCGAGTTTTTTATGTCTTGTTTGTGTTTGGAAGATGGATGTCAATATTTTTGGGCCACTGTTTTTCTTGTATATTTTGAAAGTAGGTACCTCTGGATTCATCATCATTATCAAGCCTTTTTTTACTATATCACTATGAAGCACAGGCCTCTTAACATACAGAGAAAGAATAACCGTTATCAACACGCTAGTTTCATGCGGATTTGAACTTTTTAGTCCACGTCTCATCACGATGTTTTCCTTCAGACATAGATGCCTAACATACATTTAGACAGTGCACATATAAATCACATAAAGTACTTAAGGTTCTTAATAGTACTATAGAAGCTATTAAAAGAAACAACATTTGCTTTTGCCAGCATTTTAGCGTTATTTACCAAAAAAAACAATTGAAGGTTATGATAAAATGAGCACTTCCTGGTTTTAAAACGCATCCTTACACGAACCATAATAAGAAGATACTTTTATTTAGTGAATACTGAATTCCCTCTATAAAAAGACGTTTCTTTGCTGAACACACAGAATTATCCGCTTATCTTTTATCCTTTGTAGTAAAACAGTTCTTTGCGGGGAGCATACAACGTTTCTTTGCACGTAATTTGCGGCACAATGAATTCAATTAGATATACATAAATGTGGGGTTCCACGTCTAAATAGCTTATTTGTAGCTCTATATGTATACGGGTATGTTATGGGAGTAAAATATGAAGTATATTGACAAATTATTGTGATTTAAAAATCTAGGTAAAAATTTACGGATTAACCAACCTGTTACAGGGAATCTTACAGTTTTGTACACAATATAAATATGCAGCTGGCTTTTTTAACTTCATTTATTTTTTTTAAAAATAAAAATCGGTAAAAAAACTTTTAAGTTAAACGGTTTTATTTTGTGTGCACTGAAAACTAGAAAATAAAAAAATAGTTACTTACCTGTCAACCTACGTAGGTGGTCCCGGTCATATTAGACTAAAATAAAAACGTGGGGCCCATTAACTATTGCTGTAGTACTTTCTTCTAGAGGTATAATAGGTGTGGATTGCATCGACTTACTATAATAATCGTAACTGGAGATTTTGACAATCAATAATCAGCCGTAGTGGCTTCACCAGCGAACGCCGAGCTCATGATCTACCAAAGTATAAAGATATGCTTTGCCATAGGTAGGATTTCAGAGGGGCCCCACGTTTTTATTTTAGTCTAATATGACCGGGACCACCTACGTAGGTTGACAGGTAAGTAACTATTTTTTTATTTTCTAGTTTTCAGTGCACACAAAATAAAACCGTTTAACTTAAAAGTTTTTTTACCGATTTTTATTTTCTAGTTTTTAGTAGTGACCCCTCCCTGGGTCAGCAGCGGTAAGGGAATGCCAGACTCTTACTGACTAAAAACAGTTATGTTTCGTCGTAGGCCTTGTATGTAGATACCAGAGCCACGGTAACTCTTTCAAACAATCCCACAGCCCAGGCAGGCCTTGGCCCTGTTGGGCCCCGCTGGGGTTGCTGACCGTATTCTACTTGTGTAGCCCTTTCATTTGATACCCATATTGAGGGGGTTGTGGAAAAATATGTAATCCGCCATTTTGTGCCGGCGGCCATATTGGATTTACAATGTTATTGATATTACTATATTGTATTGTCATCGGAACTAAAGGTGTATACAAAATTTCAGATTAATCGGTTGACAGGAAGAGGGTGAAATTTGAATTACTAAATTTGACCCAAGAATAAATAATAAAACAAACGGGGTGAGCTAAATAAAACCGTTTAAAAAAGGAAGTGCTTATTAACTTGAAGAAATCTTACTTAGACTTATCCTTGCAACTTAAAAAACAACTTATTTAAATATTTTCTAATTCAATTGCACTATAAACATACATTTTTATTTTCCTTCCCTCACTCCTCAGACATTAAAATTAAAACCCCCATAATATTCTAATCCAATCAAACAGCTCTTTGTCTAATCTAGAGCTTAAAAAGATAATTCTTTGCGTACAATCGCGGCACTTTAAACATCATTTGTGCTACAATGAATTCAATTAGCAAAGCAAACAGGGGCTTTTTGTGAGGACCTTCCCCCCCTCACTTGTCTCCCCCCCCCCTCGATGCGAGAGACATGCAGGAGACTTGTTTACCGACGGGACAGAGGAGATTACAATGTCTCTCTTTACTGAACATGGATAGGAATACGTAAGGCATGTTCGTTTGGGCGTGTGATAGATAACTGATTACGTTGGATTTTTTTGAAAAGGTTGCAAGCCTTTGTCTTGGTTCAAATTTATCAAAACTGTGAAGGAATCCACACATTTAAGAAATTGTTATTTATAAATCACTCATAGCAAAGTAAAGGAAAATCTCATAGGAACCCACGATCAGAAATAGTGCTTGTGATTACCACATTACTTACATCAAACTAAATCAATAGTTTTGCTGTAAAAGCCCGACAGGCAAACCGACGTTTACATGTTACTTTCGCATTTATATTAGTGAGTATCTCGTCTATCTACGGTCTCTAAAGCTTAAAATATACCAATAAGAACCATTCAAGTCATTAAAAGCGTGTTGCAAACACACATAAAACGAATGAACTTCTGCTGAACAGCAAATAAACACCATTTGTATGTAGCTTAGGGATCAGATTAAAGTATGTTTTGCTCAAAGCAGTGATACTCGCGAGTATGAACTTGTGGAGTACAGTGTGTTTCCAAATATCGTTGTAGTATAAAAACTGTGATAAATGCAATTGTACATAAGTAGGTCTGTTTTACTATCATACTTAAGTGAATGTACTAACTATAACTACATTTATAACTAAGCAATGTTTGGAAGTTTCAATTGGATAAACATTAAAACGTATGCAGCAACACACAGCGGAAAATGCTGACCCAATCAATATACATATTATAATTGAGCCTTCATTCAACATAGCCGTTGGTTATAAGAATACCTATCCTAAAGGGTAAATAATCGAATATGTAATGAATTCCATCTCATTTTTAGTGCTAGCTTCTAGCTAATTAGGCACAGTGTCTGTAGAATTGGTAACATTATCTAATTCCATACAAATTATCTTAAAGATTTATCTATATTCGTTTATCATTATAAGTAACGCACTTAATACATTATAACATTTTCAAATCAATACTATTCCTCAGCCTTTCCCCAATTTCCTGTCACAACTATAAAGTTCCTCCAACCACGAACATACATACACACGCAATACTCCAGAGATAAGTTTATTTTCGTATCATATCGCTCGGAAGAGTATCAATTTCGAAGATATGCCATTAATCATGATAGTGGATACGAGGGCTCGTTATCAATCACGTAGACAGCCACAAAAATATCCGCAAATTAATTGTTAGAAGATACTGCTAGTTTCTGGTTTGATTGAGACTTATTAATGGATTAGCTTTTGCGAAGAACATTTTAGATTTGGAACATACTTATGTGTGCATTGTTCTACTTCAAAATGTAATAATTGACATTGAATGCATTTGTAAACGAAAACTGACCGTTACCTAACTGATATAAATAATCGAGTACCTAATGTATTCAGTATATGAATTTGTTTATATGCTTGATCTCATTAACTACTGGAACGATTGACAAATTAGTTAGTAGATATCCCATTTATCGTAAAAGGCTATACTTTTCAACCAGGTGCACGCGCTAGTTTCCACAGGACGCGGGTGAAACCGCGGGCTAATCGTAATACATACTTAACTATATACAGCTTGTATAATTGTCTTAGAGGCACATAATTAATGCCGCGGACACACCTTAACCAAACACCATACAAATTAATTATTCAGTATTGACATCATTGAACTAATAATATTAATCATTCATATTGTAGGTAAACCACTAAACTGTGTTTATCAGTAGATATTACTAGCAAATTAATACATTCTGTAGTTTATCAAAAAACTAATTTTGAAAGAAAAGGGTTGATCTTTGAAATAATTATAAAAACATTCACCCAACTATGACGATCCTGACATAGTCTGTGTTAAACAATATGAGATATGTTAATTGAACGCGTAAATCTCAGAAACTACACTCCTATTTCAATTTTTTTCTGTAATTAATAGTACCTATATTTTTTTTGTTGAAGTTATTAGCTATTTTATATCCGGTTACGCAAAGCAATGAAAGGTGGTTCTAATGGTATTAACTGTATTTCAGCCTACTTTGAATAAACGCATTTGATTGAAAAGTCCTTCGAGACGCGAAGATAGTTAAGAAATATGTAAAAACAAAACACAAGCAGCCTGTAGAATATTCACACGTCTTAGATAATCGCAGTGTACCCAAACTCCGCAAGCGTACGCAATGTATGTACTTATATATGAAACAACTCAAAGAGTTTCTTGCGAAAAGTTCGCGCTCCTCGCATATCCTACGCGTTTGAGTTGCAAAGTTTACACTTTCGGCTCAGTTTACGTAAACGGATTTGGTATTTTCTTATATTTATTACAAGTATGGGGAAGTGGAGAAATAAATTATGGGCGTTTCGTCAACGCCTTGCTCGTAAAATTTATTGAATTCCATGGGAAAGTTGTTACTTAATTTGTTTTTACGATTTTACTAATGTGAGGGAACCGAACGTGTGAGCTTTTTGATCGTTCAATATATTAAAGTAACTTACGTCAAATAAACGTTATACTTAATATGAAAAATTATTTGTGTATTAATAAGCAAGCAATAAGTGTTACCTCATTAATAATAATTTAACATGTTTACTCTTAACATCCAAAAAAACACAATTTAGAGGACTAGTTTTTATTCCCAAACTAATCCAAAAATACGATATAATTAGCTAAATAACCCCCCAACACAAACACAAATAACACCTTTGACTATAACCCAACATTTATTAAACACAGAATTTACCTCCTACAAACAGCGATCACTTTTTCCATTCTTCCCGACCATATCCTCCAACTTCAGCCCTCGTTGACAAGTAAGATACCCTGTTTGTCCACAGGTGCAACTCCCGACTCAAGTCTTCGATAGCGTGTTTATTTACCTCACAAGGGGGTTTACGCTTTATTTATATTTCGCCCGTATTATCAAAGTTTTGGGTTCAAGGTACAAAGGTAGATTTTTTTGGGGGTTGCGATTTTTCTGTAGGAGTTTGATAAGTTGTTGGATTTGTCTTACGAAAGCGGGTGCCTTGAGTGCTCGGGAGCGCTCATTACCTAGACCTAGTGGTCTCCTGCGTCATACAAAGACAATGTGCAGGTACATTTACATGCCCGGATAACTAGGTTGAGGGGGTCAGATAGGGCAGTCGCTTCTTATAAAGCACTGGTACTCAGCTACATCCGGTTAGACTGGAAGCCGACCCCAACATAGTTGGGAAAAAGCTCGGAGGATGATGATGATTTACACACACAAGTATGGCTTAGGTACTCACTTTCGTGAGATAAAACCTCTATGCGTCCCATGCGTGTCCTTTGCTTTTGGCAACCGTAACTTGTAACATAAAACATTCAAAATGTAAATCTGGACTTCATCGGCAGTGCACTACAAAACAATATATAAGCAACTTTTCCCAGACCTCCGTGAGAATTACGAGAGCCAAACAACACAAATTCGAATCGTACATACCAGAACCAACTAGCCACTAGCCAGCATTTATCATCCCCTAACTGTCGCCTACCCAATCTTCGCAATCAACACTTTACTTCCATATTTCTTCGCGTTCCCCAACAGAGTGGACATCGCCTTAAGCGCGTATTACCAGCTCTCTATAAATATTGCAACCAGGTAGCTTAGTTAGAAGCCATAGTGACGTCACGCGTGCCGCGGGCGTTAAGGCGTTTGTAAACTATAGAAGTATTGTTATGATTTACGCTTCTGCTATTATGTTATACCTCTGCCTCGTTGGTCTAGTGGTCGCAAGCGCGGCTGCTGTACCTAAGATCTCGGGTTAGATCCCGGGTCGGGCCGAAATCGCTTTGTGGGTTTTCTAAAACTTGCACAAAGCAGCCCGTAGTTTGGAAGTTGGTCATTGATTCACCCGTGCATCGGAGAGCACGTTAATGTCGGTCCTACGCCTGATCTCTTTCCGGTCGTATCGGATTGCCGTCCCATCGGGCTATGGCTATGGCATCGGGCATATTATTTGCTGATGACACAACCTTGATTATTACAGGTAATGATACGAAGGACTTGGAAAAACGAATTGTTAAAGCATTAGACAAGGCAATCAAATGGCTAGAAATAAATAACTTAAAAATAAACATGACAAAAACAAATATAATACAATTTAGAGCAAATTACAGAAATACAGATAGTCTAAATATACAATATAACAATATTCTATTAAACACGGTTAATGATTGTGTATTTTTAGGTATAACCGTAGATAAAAACTGCAGCTGGAAACCACACATCGATAAACTACTCAAAAAAATTGACCGCTTTGTATATGTCCTGAAAAGATTAAGACAAACTGTTAACTTAAATACCGCATTGATTGCTTATCATGCTTATGTAGCATCTTTACTGAGATACGGTCTCATAATTTGGGGTAACTCAGTAGACGTGGAAAGAGCTTTCAAAGGACAAAAAAAATGTATTCGGGCATTGTGTGGAGCTCACTTCTTGGATAGCTGTAAACCTCTATTCCAAAAACTTAAAATTCTGTCTTTACCATGTCTTTATATATTTGAAACATGTATGTTTGTTAAAAACAATTATGATCTATTTGAAAAAAAGCACTATAAAACAAATAGTAGAGTGCGACACAAAGACAAATTGAAATTACCCCAAATAAAATTAATATTATATAAAAGAAATATTTACTGCATGGCAATAACTATATATAACCACTTGCCAAATAATATCCAAGATTTACCATCGTTATTATTTAAAAGAGTGCTATTTAGACTGTTATTAGAAAAAAATTACTACAATATCAAAGAATACTTGGAGGATGAATCACTAGTGACATAATAAATAAATATATTTGACTGCACATACTATATAATATTCAAAAATGACATATAAATAAATATATTTGACTGTACATACTATATAATATTCAAAAATGACATAATTACAATAATAACATAATGTAATTTCAATTTCATTATAAATATTTTGTACGCCATAGTATGGCAGGATATGTTGGAACCAGAAATTTGTACCATCTATTGTACCATATTCTGACAAATAAATATATTTGATTTGATTTGATTTGATTTGATATGAGAGTGAAGGAATAGTGAGTGCACCTGTGTCTGCGCAAATGCTCGTGCACTATACCTAATATGTCCTGCGCAGCTGGCTGATCTCGTTATATGAGAAAAACCGCCGTGGCCGAAATCGGCTGTGGACGCCATTATTATTTTTTTAAAAGTTACAGCTTTTTACATGGGTAAATAAAACAATATTACTATTTCATATAACAACTTAAACAGAACTATCTCATCAACATTGAAAAAAGGCGTAAATAAATAACATCGATGTGAAACATTTCTCCTCGAGTGAACTATTACCCTTACATTATAACACTCTTCCGAACATACTGTACTATTTGAGCTTTAGAGAAGAAACAAAAATAACAACGTTACTCACTTAGATACATAACCCACACATTTAAAAATATTCCATCTGAGCATTCCATCCTTCAAAAACATCTGAAAATCAGCCAATTATGTGACGTCTCAAATAACGAGCCTATTACGAAACGGTAAAATTTCCACGTCCTATAATTGGTGTTTGTTATGGTTCCTAACAATGAAACCCACGCGACTGTGGTGCAATGATGAGAGACTTGTCTATGGGTGCTTCCTACTCAGTAAGTAGCTAACTGGGTAACAGTTGCCACACGAAAGCCGCGAGCGAAGTGCGAAAATGATGTATGTCCTCAGTATTTCAACAGTTGCGGGATAAAATCACTACTTACTTGTCTGTTATAAAACAAAGTCTGTCTATCTGTTCGCGATAAGCTTATAAACTACTGCACGGATTTTTATGCGATTTTCACCTTATGTAGCAAAAGTAGTCTTTGTGCGCCTTTAGGATTCTGTTCCTACGTATTTCTGTGTCAAATGTCATCTCAATCGGTTTAGGTTGATTGGCATTTGTAATATTTGGTACTGCATCCACCCGCGGTCTCACCCGCATCCCAAGGGAACTTTCTCCTGCATATGGTTAAGAAGTAGCTTTCATGTTATTCTGATAAATAAGCTATTAATACTGCTTCATTAAAATGTTTTCAGTAGATTTTGCTTGACAGAGTAACAAACATCCACACATACGTTAGTTATAGTAGAACTACTATTATTTTATATTGCCTTTCTTAATACAATTCTATACAACAGCATATTCCTATTTCCTACCTTCTCTAAAAACATACACTCATACTTCACCAGCCGCGGTAAGGTAGCTAGTAGGCAGTTGGTAGCCAACACGCGAGCCGCAAGCGACACGTGACATATTTACTTGACAGCTACATAACATACGCGGCCGGTACGCGTTTCAAAGCTTGTTGTGGGTTAGATGTGTTTGCACCTTTAACTTGATATTATTCGTACTGGCTGTGACGTTCAGGTAAATAGATTAAATTAGTAAAAATTATGAGAGATTAATTTGTGACATTAACTATTATCGCGCGTATCAAAACCGAGAGTATTACACGCGACACATTCCGAGCGACAAAAGCCAAATACAGGCATAGTTTGTCTAATTACCTGAAAATTAATCAATTTCTGGCACGAGGTAAAAAGTAGCCTACGTATTATTTTAACCTTTTCACCTTTTCTATGAACTATATTACTGCCAAGAATCATCTAAATCCATTCCGTAGTTATTGGAAATAAAAGTCAGTCGGATTAATTTGGACTACAGAATACACATTTCCAGCTTTGTAAAAATTGTAATTCTAACTTCAAACACAACTGATCGTATATTATTCTAGTAGAATCGACAGGGCAGTATTCGCAATAAATTCGGCGCGATATGTCTGGACGTGACCGCATAACGCGACGGACACTACGTGGCCCTCACTAGTTTCTGTCGTACCACTCGTACTACTGCTGGGTAAGTGGGTGGTTTCACTAACGCGATTGTAAAAATTGGTAAGTTCTTATCCATTCTACCAGTCTCACATTGGATTCTTTACTGTAATGGTAAAAGTAAGTGCAGAGGTGGATGATAGGGCTGATTAAAAACAAATACCACTTTTTCCACAATAGAATGTTTGTATTGAGATACACACAATGGGTGACTCGTAGAGGTGTCCCTTTTACACAAGCATTCATTGTATGATTTGCGCCACATATCATTGTAATTTTAGAGTTAGTTCATTGACGCATCACTCATGCGAAGTTTGTGACATATTTTTTTAAACGATTTCTCAAGAAGCAGAAGGTTGTCATTTGTATGCTTGTATTTTTTTTTTACTATTCGTATGGAATAAAATCTACACTTTAAATACATAATAAACCTATGTCGTAGGTTTTAGAACCAAACTCTAAGGTGCCAGCAATTCGACATTACGTTTTGACATTGAAGAATATTGCTCGCTCTTCGAAAGAAGTTGCTAGTCGGGTGTAAATGGTATGTACCTCATTTATTTTCACAAATTCACGTTTGTTTTCTATTTCACTAGATAGCTAAATTATTCGCCTAACGAACTTACGAATTCTTTACAAAATGGCTCTACAGTTTTCAATAACTTTTTCGCTGCGCAATGTACGCTCACATTACTTAGATATTCAATGTGATACCTACTTCTGATGTATGCTAGATAAACCTCAGAATAAATAGTTGTTACATTTAAAACCATTACTATGTATCAGTGTGTATATGTATCTAATAAAGTTATTCCCTAGACTGGCTCAAAGGAAATAATTTTAACACATAAATATGTACAACTTTAACTTTATTTTATTACTTGCTGGGCTTACATTATTAAGCCACTGCCAATAGCCAATCCTATAAAATACTACATTGCCATTTTGTCCCAAACTAAAAACTTTTTTAAAACGGCTCAATTAAATCTCTGACACTTCAATTTTGCAACGTAACTTTTTGGTACATACATTCTGGCAACACAATATTTTTATGGCAACTATCATTTATTTTTTTAACGTTGCAACCCTGCTGGGTGGTAGCTTGTTGCGAAAGATTTTATATTTATGATTTTTGTAGGTATATTCTTTAGTTTATTTATACTGATGAATATGACTAAAATAACATTGTTTTAGTACATTAAACTTTTATTGAAGTTTTTTATGTACTCTATGAAAAAACGGAATAAACCTGGTGATATAGAAAGCTTTTTGTAACATTCAAAGCTGAGAACATGAATCCAACATATAAGTATGTAGATAATCACGTATATAGCGAGATACAATTCTCTAAATATAAAAACATGCTCTTAACGATCTTCACTAGAAGTGTGTCTGAACTAGCCGTCAGTTTGGCAGGTGTAGAGGCGGCGGGTAGTTTGAGAAAAATATCGCCCGCGTCACGCTGGGCTGTCACGCGCATGCAACGTGCTGCAGCCGCCAGCGATGCGGACACACTGGCGGGTAAAATGGCGAGCGTTCTCTTTTGAAAAAAGAACACATCAGATTAGGGTAAGGTTTATTTTAATTTCACAGATATGAAATAGGTTTAGAACATTATTTTGCCATATATCTACACTTGTCACGGCTAATAAAAATTGATAAAAAACCTCTATGTTTAGTAGCTCAACAAACAATGACAATTAAAAGAGAAATAGGTGTAGGCAAAATCCTTTCACTAAAAACATAAATGCCTTTCATCAAAAGTGTCATCAAACTTGGCTTCAAAACAGCACTTTTTGAACGTCAAAAATTTATAAAACACAGCGCCCAAAATACCCACCCTTCACCTTATACTTTTAAAAGTTGATTTGATTAGCAGCCATTCTTACAATGATTGGACAACTATTCTATCAACACCTACGAAATTATTATTTTTTGCTATCCCATCTCGGTAACCGTATTTCCCAACCGACCAGCGAGTTTCCGACATCGGTCCAGCAGACAGTTTGACAAGCGTGTTTTTCACTCCACCGGCTTAGGGCCCGTACACACTAGCCGACGCAATTACATTATCTGCATCTAACAACATTGTCCCAAACGTTCCCATTTGCAAACCCTACACAAGTGGGTAATGGATCGCAATTCTTTTTCAATTTCAAAAGCGATTTGAGTCTGCAAATTGTCGTTTGAGTGTGTCTGGGTTATTGCGTTGTGCGGTGATTATATAAGTATGGGTAAGTTCTAATGCGATAAAAGTAAATTGTATGACGGTATGTAATGTAGAGTGGACAAGATACATACGAATTGAGTTAGCACTAAGTTTCCGAAAGAAGTTTGTTGATGCACCAAGGAAGACTTCAGTCAGTTTCAAAAACAAAATATTATAATGCAGCTTTATTAGTCTTGCAGCAATAAGCATGTAGCATAGTCTATTTTAACCCCAGTTTAAAACAGTGACGCATTACATTAAGCCTCAACGAAATATTATTATCGGCATTGTGTTTCAATAAACTTCCACCCGCGGTCACAACAGCATCCCGTAGAAACTACTTTGTGCACCTGGATAAAATTAACAACCTTTGGTAAAAAGTGTATGTCCCATAGTTCTTTTAAATCGGGCCACCACTTCCTGATCCGATTGCCCTTCAGCTTTAAAAAATTACATTATTTAAGTAAGTACCAGATTCAGTGCTAGGCTTAGACTGGCTAGGTTTAAACCTTAGTACTAAAGGACATAGTTTTTTCGGGTCAAGTGAGTGTTATTCTAGGTGTTTTCCCTCACGCACCTGTATGTACTGATCTTAAAATCCACAGCACTCACCTGGCGGCCTCGGGCTGTGATTAGTTCGCGTCTGGCTTCGGATCAGATACCTCGTGCGTCGTTTGTCAAAACGATGCAGTTTGCTGTTAAAACCATCCATCTGTGTATAACATATCTGTGTAACATGTCTGAGTTTTTGCGTCCAATTTACACTGAAATAAACCAAATAAAAATAAACAAGGTAAATCATTTTTTTGTATGAAGAAAGTTTAATGCCACACATGAAAATAAAATGTATGAAAAAACTAATTGTTTTGTAATATGAGGACAATATAATACTGCTATCACACAAAAAAGCGTCAAAAAACAGATCCCGCATGTGAGACCATCAAAATAACTTTATATGCAGGCTCTGTTGGCCTATAGCTACATACATAGCTACACCTTTGATACATAATATCATTATTTACGCTGTTAAAATACAGAAACAATGAGGTTGCCATTCAATATTATGCTGGTTTTAACCTAAATCACAGACTTTCTCAGATTTTCAGTAACAACCCCATATCAATTAAACACATTAGAATAAAATTTAAAATCCTGTTTAAAACGCTGGTCGCTGGTGTACTCTTGCCCTTATAGAACTTCATCATCATCATCATCAGCCTATCGCAGTCCACAGCTGGACATAGGCCTCTCCAAGTGCCTGAGGACGTCCTACACTACGTTTGCCGAGGCGTGGTCTCCACTCTAGAACTCGTTTACCCCAACGGTTATCGGTTCTTCGGCTAATATGGCCAGCTCACTGCCACTTCAGCTTGCTGATTCGGTGGGCTATGTCGATGACCTTGGTTCTCTGACGGATTACCTCATTTCTGATGCGATCCCTCAGAGAAACGCCGAGCATAGCTCTTTCCATAGCCCGCTGAGCGACTTTAAACTTGTGGACCAGCCGTACCGTCAGTGTCCACGTTTCGGCTCGGTTATAGAACTTCGGCAGAGTCTATTAGCAGCGGTTACTTTTGTATTACTGTAGGAGAAAATGAATTTTGGGATAATAATGATTTTCGTTTTTTTTAATATATTGCACCTTGCAATTGATCTATGCTTGCTGTGCCGTAATTCCACCCATCTAAGTGTGCAGCAATTGATTCCGGAAATAAAATCGTTATTTATAGACAGCTTCTTTTATTCGACCAACATAAAATTCTCGCACTCATATATTGAATCTTTCAAAAAACGCTTAAGAAGACGGAATGGAGTGATATTTTCTTAGCCAACGACCACCGTCGACCAAAACCAAAAGTGTCCATAAAATGTTTCACAAGCATTTAAAATCTTTGGAAATAACTAACTTTCGTACGATCTAGCTTTGCAAAGCTAGTTATTTCTCTATATTTCGAAGTCGAAACATTCCGGAGTCTCAATGCTTTTATTCGAGTACTTTATGCGATCGCCTTTGGTCTAACGACCGTCGCTTTAGAAGTTGCTACGACAACCATTCAGAGAGAGAGAATTTATTAATTCCTAACAAATGCCGGCTCTCTCCAGCGATATTTATATGTCTGCAGTACACATATAAGTTGGTGGTATAAAAGCAGTATAAGATTGGCAAACTGTCAACGAGCTAGTGTAGTATTTGGATTTTATTTTTATTTTAATGCCGATTTCCAGCGGAAACTGCGAAGTCAAGCGTTTTAAAGCGCTTCATGGGACTAGTTCATGAGTATTGGCCTGATCTACGTATTTTATTATTTTAGGAGAATAATATTACGTTCAAGAAATATTATGCTCTTAAAGACAAATTGAGCAATATTTTGATGATAACTACGAGAAGCATAACTTTTCATTATCGACGTACCAAGTTAGTTTTATTCATTCTTATTTCTTTCTTAGCACTATGATATTTCAATCTAAAAAAATGCTAATACGAAGCTTTTCTTTAATGCTGAATACATCACGCCCACAAATTTACTCCAACAGTCTTACACTCATCAAATTACTTTATTCGTTACCTAACAATTACCTTTCACTACCAACTATATAATATACTTAAATCGTCTAGTTCCTCGTAACCCAGCATCCAAAGCATCTCATTATGCACAAACTGGGAACACTTGAGACCGTGTGTTTGTACTTAATAACGTCTCAATTGTCTGCACTGAAGATGGATATAGGAAGGGGACGAGCGATGAAACGATGGATTGTGTGAAAAACGATACGGCTGAAAAGAATGTTACTCGTGAGTTGGTGTCATAAGACTGTGGAAGAAGAAAACATGCTGTGGAGTAATGTACTTAGCCATTTCCCAACTATGTTGGGGTCGGCTTCCAGTCTTACCGGATACAGCTGAGTAGCACTGTGCCACAAGTAGCGACTGCCTATCTGACACAGCAACCGTTTCGATAAATGCCGAAATCTTCTTGTAACACTGGAAGATACCTCATAAATATTGTCATATTCTAATTTTCGATATTCCTCAAAAAAGTACCTAAAAACTTATCTATCTCAAAAAGAATATCGCGATAATAACAATAAATTGCTGGCAACGCGAAATACATGAGTGTCATCGCGCTGATTGGTCTCAATCAATCGCTGTAAGGAAGCCTTAGAGAGAAGGTTCGGGCAAAAAATTAATGATGGGAAATCGGGGAGATAAGGAAAAGTGATCAGTCTGAGGGGAGGGTAATATTGATACTAAATTCAGCGGATAAGACACAGGAAAAGGGGACCTTTGAAGTTAGTACGTTTAATGTAACTTTTTGTTTAATAAGAGCGGCCCGATTTTGCTTTGTCTCCCCTATATTGTCCGCCTGAGAATAAAGGACGATCAAGTTAATTCTGGCGAATAAAAAGTAAAATGTGATAGCTACGAGCCAGATAATTTTAGAGCTTTTGAGAAAACGAAAATAATATGTTCATGACTGTTTTGATAATTTTACAAGCTCCAAAACAGTGTAGAATTTCTTAGTTTTCCAGTCTGAATAGCCAGCTTTTAAATGCTATCGGTTAAAGAATAAATAAAGTAAACCCGTGAACAGGGAAAAACTTTTAAAGGCAGCTAACATTTGGTGTAACGGGCTCTTTGCCAACATTCCTCACTGACTGCAGTATTTAGTGCAAGTTTTCCACTCGGCTTTCTGGTAAAATGGTGTCACTCACTCAGTTATATTTTAAAGAGTATGGCTACTTTTGAATGACTATTTAACTTTTTTTATGTGGCACGTTTCCCACGGCTTCACCATTGTCGCGAACTTCTTCCTGCACAAGGATAAATACCTCTAGATTGTATGTTATTCTGATAGGTAAGCTTTATTACTGCCAAGTTTATTAACTCCAAACGTCCTCTTTTTTCAAACAACTGTCCACTTTGAACATTGTATGTGAAAATTCTTAGAAAACAGACATTTATGATATCGATGAACTAGGACATAAAGTCAGCTAATAAAGCTCTATTCTCAATACTTTCATTGCACTCCATATGTTTTAAAAGGTGTTACACAATATATTTGATTTACCTGTAGAGTGTAGACCCTGTAAAGCACAGCAATGTAGAAGAGAGAAGGTAACTAATTTTATTTACCTAGATTATGTATCACAGGTTTTTTATGACTAGTTCTAAGTAGTTGTTTTATTATTATTGTAATGCTGTTATTATTCTTTATGAAAATTTTCATATATGTATTTTTTGTAATTCCAAATTAACCAAAGCCTCCAGTCTACATGGAAACCTTCAATCTACAAACGAGACCACGCATAAAACAGAAAAACAGCCCACACCGGAAGATGGGCCCAAGATTAATTGTGACGTCAGCGACGGAAGGCAGGGGGGTCAGGAAGTCAGGGGGAGGGGAGGGGGCAGACCGGATGTCCGGCTGACGCGGCGGGTTGCCGACGCTCCTACGACACCAAGAATGTGTGCGTTTGAATAACTGATATTTGGACTCCGAATTAGAAGTTTGTAGTTTCGAATTGAATTAAATCTTGACTCTGCGTGTAGGTACCTATGTATTTGCGATTTTGGTATACTTAAAGTTATGTAAAAGTCCGTTAACTTTTTGGTTATTTTTTGGGATTTTGAGGTCTCTGCGACCTGCACTAGTGATCCTTGTTTGAGGGATATATTCGTTAAAAATGTTGTGTTGTCACGGACAAATACCTGATCATTGTTGCGTGTGTACTTCAATTTATCTTCATACTGATTTATGAGCCCAAAACAACTATCGGCCGACTAAAAGTTTGTAGTGTGCTCATAAGGAAAGAACTAACTGAGTTTTATGGTCTCTGCACACAGCGGGCGCGGCGCGGCGGGACGGGACGGCTACGCGACGCAATGTACTAGATCGTCGCGTCGCGTCGCGCCGAGCGGGACGGCTCTGTGTGATGTCGTCCGTAATATCTAGTACATTACAACTGCTCAGCGTCGCGTCGCCGTCCCGTCCCGTCGCGCCGCGCCCGCTGTGTGCAGCGACCATTATATTTCATTCAAATCCATATGGATACTTGTAGAACGTTAATTTTCACAATTATAACAGGAATTTCCAAACAACTTGTGGTTACCAATTGAAATAAATACCAATCATTAAATTTCAATATAACAGCAATTCGAACTATCGCGATACCAATTAAGCGTGAATTGGTATAGGACTTAGTCATCAACTCGCCCACGTCAATTTTGCAAAAATGGAATCAAGAAATTATATTCGCAAAACTCTCATTCTCATATCTCATTCAAATAATATACACTAGCGACCCGCTCTGGCTTCGTACGGGATAACAGTATTAACTCACTATTTTATGTTAATACATATAAAGCTTCCTCTTCACTCTATAAATAGGTTCGTTTCGTATCGAAAATCGGTTGCGAAATTTGAAGATTTGAGCGTACAAAGGGACATAGGGACAGAAAAAGCGACTTTGTTTTATACTATGTAGTGATTAACAAAGTGCTCCGGACTTGCTCGGTCTAGGGCTACAACTATGCTACGCATCCTAGAGCTACGATCTGCGTAGCGGTTCGTAGCACCGTAGCGTGGCCGTAGCTAATTAGCTACATCGTAAATCAAGATGGCAACTTAGAAATTGTATACTCGCTTCTTGTTGAGCAATAGTTTTTGTTTTAGTTAAAATTTGTACTGATTGCGTCGTTGGTATGGTACGAGGTCTCGGGTTCGATTCCCGGATTTGGCCGAAATCGCTTTGTGAGTTTTAGAAACTTTCACAAATCAGCCCGCAGTCTGGAAGATGTTGATTGATACACCCGTGCGTCGGAGAACACGTTAATGTCGGTCCTGCGCCTGATCTCTCTCCGGTCGTGTCGGATTGCCGTCCCATCAGACTATGAGAGTGAAGGAATAGTGAGTGCAGTAGTGTGTGCGCAAATGCTTGTGCACTATAATATGTCCTGCTCAGCTGGTTGATCTCCTTATTTGAGAACAGCCGCCGTGGTCGAAATCGGCCTTGGACGCCATTATTATTAAGTTGTACAATTAAGAGTGCCCGTAAGAAAACTGCAGCCTGAACCGTCGGCCGAGAGTTGGCCCGATGGTTGGTTTATTTTTTTTAAGAAAATCGTGAATTCAATCAAAGTTTTTAGTCGGTCTGATACCGGCCAGACACCTAAACGTTGTTACGTGCGTAATCGTAGGGCTATTGGGATGGTATGCTAAAGGACTGGGAATTGGGATAACTATGGGAACTATGATACCTGCCGATAACAATGTAGTGCATACATGTAAAAACGCAGATCACGCGCTCCCTGTGGGTTCAGCATCACCGGCCCACTCGCCACTTACCACAAGGCACCTACCCTCCGAGCAGGGCTGCTAACCCTGCTCTAGCGACTCCACTCTGAACGGCCAATGAAGGCAAGCCAGAAGCGGGAGACCTATCCCCCGTCATACTTCACTCCGGCAGGCCGGAGATGGGAGACAGTATACTCTCCCTGGAGCACTCGGTATATATAGCCCCGCGGGGTCGCTGCTCCCCGTCATCCGCCTCTGATGTCCTGCGGGGATTATTTATTATTTTTTCAAACATTTCCATCATTTGTCTATCCAAATTGTAAATCAAGTGATACTTAACTTATTTTACCAGGAAATAGTACTAACGGGATAATTGCAAATCAACGTACTGTTGAGGCATCTCACAGTATCAGCGTTATAACTCGACACATACTCGAACAATAACTGTGACTAGTAGTGGTATTATGCAAATGTTAAGTAGAAATATTATTTGGCTAATCCTTTCTCAACATAAAATATACTAAAGCCTTCCGGTGCAGTCGTCTGTGGCGCGGCCTAAAACAGCGACTCGCGACTGATACGCGACTAATGCATCGTGACTTCATGAGTGGAAATGTGAAGCACCGTTTGGTGGTCTACGCTCACTGGAGCCTCGGTAACTGCTCCATACATTCTTACCCAAACGATGAATTAGCTATTGTGAATCATTGGCAGCAGGCGTATCTTGCGAGCCGTTGGTCGTCGAACGCACACGACAAACGCATGTATCGGAAGGGTACTTTTGCTGTGAAAGATTGTTTATACTTATAAAACTCCGAATATGTCCAAATATAAATCTAAACTGAGATGTACCTAATGTATTACGAGGTTTTGCTATCAACCTGAAAAGACTGCTTCAAGGATAACTTAACTATACTCATTCCATTCCCAAGATTCACATCAAACTTACCGCTTCAGACAAAATAGACAACTGCCTTTTCATCGTGATAATAATAGCCACAACTGCAACATTGCTTTTTGTCGTAGTTGCTATTATTTTAATAAGGAAACGATGCTTGAATAACAATAGATTATCAAGGAGGCCACAGCTATCGTTGCCACAGAAAGAGGTAATTTTTTTGTATCACTACTCGACCTTTTGCTCTACCACGTCCGGGTCCGGACCGTACCCGGCTGACACCCAGACGCCTCTCGTCCGATACAGGTACCTCTCGAAACAACCGTGACTGGTGAGGACCTGCGTCAGGCAGAATATAAGGACTCCAAGACTCCTCACAAGCCACTCCTCAGTTTTCACTTTTACCTAAGTTTTGTTTACATATCTTCAATTGTACTGTTGAATTAGAGTAAGTAAAGAAAAAAGAAATTACCAATGACACCTGAGATCCTTCATCAGCCAGCTGTAACTCTTTGGAAAAATTTACTAGAATTCAATTTATAAAAATTGGGATGTTACGAGTTTCACAAGTCTAGCGTTGCTCCGAAATAAAATCCGTCTACCAGTTCACATTATGAGCCGTTTTCATTTAGTTGTGCTAAAATATATTTTTTTGTAAAAATGAGTATTTTTTCAGCGGAAGAATCCATATTATTTAAATATGCTGTTCCGGAAATAATGTGAGCAAGGAATAAAGGCAGCAGAAAGCCAGAAAGAGGAACTTCATTACGAAGAAGTTTTGCGAATTCTTCAGATATCGGATACTTATCTAAAATGTTACTGTATAATTATTTTTATTAAGAATACCCTATCCTTAAGCACGCATAATTTTACAGCGTGTTTATTTTATTTGTCGCCACTTTTTACTACAAGTACTCTTTGATTTCTCTATTTGCAGTCGGAAACTGAAGACTTATTGTTCTTGTTGAACTTAGGTTAGGCTGAAAACTTATATACGTGTATTTTAAACTTTAATCAACTGTCGTTTTATTTTGTTTACCTAACTTTTGTAACATAACGTACCTAATCAATTCTTCTACAGTTAAATTCAAAAGTTGTATCTACCTCTATGTATCTAACCTAAACTCATTTAATGTATTATTTTGAAGGGTGAGAATACGCAAACACTGCAAACTTTGAGTCAGTTTGTTCGAGCTCATAAATCAGTATAGAAATGAATGGTGGTATACACGACGATCGGGTATTTGGCCGGTATCAGACCGACAAAATTTTTTGAGATTCACGATTTTCTTTAAAAAAAAAAAAACAGTCATCGGGCCCACTGTCAGCTGACTGGTAATTGCAGTGCGTCGGTAATCTAAATACCATGTATTTGTTTTTTTTTTTTTTAACTGAAACAAAATCGTCTAACATTCACCCTTTCTCATAAACCCATAACATAATAAACCAATAGCATTCTCATTCATTGTACACCGATCAAAAAGTCTGGAAGTGCCATCAATCGCGTGGAACGGCGACCGCTCGTAATGATCCGACATTCAGACTCCAACAACAAAACTCATAAAAGCCAGTGTACGTGTAACTCTCTACTTTAAAATTACAAACAGTCGGCCAAGTTTTAGAAAACTCATCCCTGTGCTGAACACCGAGTTGTAAAGACAAGATATGACAAGTCAAAGGTTTTTATTTCATATAGACCTGTTACAGGTAGGGCTGCCATCCGTCCGGATTTCCCCGGATTTGTCCTCGTTTGGAGGCCGTCCGGGGGCCGTCCGGGCGGGGTTTCAAGAAGTGTCCGGGGAAAACCCGGACACTTTTCATGTAAGGAAGCACCTCATTGAATTTAAGTATATGTTAATAGTAAATGGATTACAAATTAGGTATTATTTTGTTTTAAAAAAATCGTACTCGTTCGGGGAAAAAATGCGATTTACGCCAAATGTCCGGGTTTTTTAATGTTTGTCCGGGTTTGGCGAAATTCGAGATGGCAGCCCTAGTTACAGGTGATTAAGAAACGAGTTGTGAATGCTGTGAGTGGAAGGTGGGCTTGGTAAGGTAGGTTTTCATTTTAATTTCTGCATCTTAAATTATTATTTATTTTACTTTTACAATATGAACAAAAACTTTTATTGACAAATGTGGAGATATAGAAGGAAGGGTATTAGTTATTGTTCATAATAGATGCTTAATGTATAATACTCCATTCTCAGTAAAAGTAATAATGACGTATTTTAATGACGCCTAAAACTCCTACGCTCAGAGTTGAAATTATTATTGCTAACACTTCCAGCTTCACGACATCATTGTACAGAGCATTTGTAGCTCCTCGCGTGCAAAACTAAAGTTTGTCGTGCTACAACGAAACGGAAGATGAGCAAATAATGGTGGGTGTATGTGAATTTTATTCATAAACTGTTCGTGATAGTTGTGTTCATAATAATTGTGCACATCCTTGTCTGACTTGTGCAACATAACACGTAGAAGTAAGGAAAGTTTACTTCATTTAACAATTTTATGTAGTGTTGCTGTAGGGATCATTTTAGAGGTGGAACTTATTAGATATAGCAAATATGCAATAGCATTTTTGTTGCTTAGTTATTTTCACAACGCTGACAAAGTCAGTTTATCGACAAACGAAAAAAGATATCAAAAAATGATGTCAAAAAAAAACTTGTGGTCAGCTCTGACTACAAAAAACTATCAAAACATGAGCAACAACAAACTAAAGAAAATAAAATCGTTAGAAAGCAGTTATTTAAACGGGAAAACTTTTATAATGCAGTAAAGTGTGGGCTAAATTGAAAAACAGCACATAAAAACTGGATTCCTTCGGCCGTCGTCATTACCATTTATATAGGGGAACTTGAGCGTCTAGTAACTTATAGGGAAACTTGCTAATACATAGATTATAAGCGAGGACTGTGCGATTTACATAATGCCTCTAGTGTTTACTGGTGAATCGGGGCCCGATTCTCCTAATTTTACTTAAGCGACATACGATTCACATTCGACTGAGAAATAAACGTTTTTATCATTTTCTGTCATTCAATAATGAGTTATTTTGTCTACAAATGATTTACGATTGCAATATAATTGTAGAGCAATCTATCGTATAGGCCAAAATACCTAAATAGCAGACCAATCACAAACCAATCGAATGTTGTTGGAATACAATTGGTCTTACGAGTATATTAGTAGCAGAATGCCCTATATGGTTAAAACTGCTATTGCGATTCAATTTCTAGTCAATTTTGACATTATTAACTTAGGAGTATCGGGCCCCAGGTATGATACCAGGTATGAAAGTGGTGGCTTGTGGTGACGTTATTATTCGAGAAGGGAAAATGTGCATGATTATTTTGTGCATTTTGACGATTCCAAGCCTTATCAGATTTTTGCAGGATACAGTTTAATGACAATATTTCACATGACATGTGTTCATGACTCAAAACATGTCATATAAGTTATAGTGAAAACTTCTAACAGTCTTTTGGATAAAACCCAGTATTTTTTTTCGGTACTTGATAAATCAATACATAGTATAAAACAAAGTCGCTTTCGCTGTATGTCCGTATGTATGCTTAGATCTTAAAAACTACGCAACGGATTTTGATGCGGTTTTTTTTAATAGATAGAGTGATTCTTAAGGAAGGTTTGTATGTATAATACATGTAAGTACCACGGGCGAAGCCGGGGCGGGCAGCTAGTGATCTTATAAAAAAATCTACAAAACAATGGGTTTCATTGAGTTAAAAAGTCTAACAAAGAACTTGATGAATTACCAACAATAATTAAAGGGTTACAAATAGCTTTCAACAGAAAATTTATACAGTTTTAACGCCGTATCAATGGTGGTGCGAAACGCGATCATTCCTTCGAAGCACTCCGTTTATCAAGAGCTAAGAGAATTCAAACTACAGGACACGACATTACCGTGCCTTACCCTCTACAGAAGGTACGAGAATACTGGTTAGACTCGTGTATCCAAGACACTTTCCGTCGTACCACTAAAACTTATAAACGTCTGTTGAACACTTGTCTAAAAAATGTTAAATTATGACGCTGAAATAAAGTCCGTTTAGCAGCCACGCTTTTTTAGACAAATGTTGAACAGATGTTTAAGTTTTGTAGTAAGGCTGTTACTGATCAAAAATGCATTAGCCAGCTATCACTTTTTGTTGCGTTTTCGTGTAGAGATTTGTGGTCATGGCAGTTCCAGTTGATAAAATGCTCTAAGATCGACCAATGGAAATGCGAACACTGTCTCTATTCCGACCTTCTTCGCGTGCTGCACGAAACATAGCGTGACGTATCTCTTGTTCCCCGTTTTCCAACAAACGTCACTGTGCTTAGTTTGTCTTCAGCAGGGATCAGCACATATGACACAGAGATTCCTGTGTGTAAGATTTAAGATATGAGGAAGAATCGAAAGTAATACAGTGATGCACAATGCCTTAATAATTCTATTTTGTGATATAATAATGGCTGCGGTCGGAAATTCGCGAAAGCATAAAGAGTTGTTTATTTCTGTTGACAGCTAGATAAAATTGCTTGTGGAAAATACCAGCTTTGTCGGTTTACTAATATTAGGTTACATTTTCTCTAAATCTAGCGAGTAAAGACTAGAAGTTTTTTAACAAAAGTTTTGCGTATTCAAACATTTCGTAAGTACCTAATCACAATTACTTTAAGGGCAGGGTTTTTGAGCCCTATAAGGGAGTATTCCAAGGAATCGTCACTGCAGACACCCGAATAACACGTTTGTACGAGGTGAAGTGGGTTCTCGATGTATTCGTGTTGTTATTAGTTCATTTGTAAGTAAATCTCAAACGTGTAAAGTCCCAGGTTATTCGGAGCCAATGTTTTTCTAGGAATTCTGAGGGGACGGCGCGTACGCAGTCCCCACTACCAAAAATTACGCATCCGAGTTATCCACATTAGGGATAATCGCAGGGGTCAACCTATCCGCAGTGCAATGGATAGACCTCGCCCTGGGGGAACCGCCTTCTTGATCACGGTATCCCCTATGCCAGGTAAGTATGAGTTCATTACAGTACGGCGCGAGGGTCGTTCGACTGCGGAGAATCTTAACACCGCGATTCAGAAACGTGACGTCATTGCACAGCGCCATCTAGTTAGCTAGTTCAGAACTGACATCAGAGCTTACAGAATGCTTTTTCAGCATGTGCTTCAAAAAGCACAGCGGCAGTCAAAGGGTTAACCCCCAAAAATATTATTTCCTGCTGAATTGGAGCAATATCGCTGGTAATTCGCGTATTTATTCGTTTATTTAATTCAATTTTTAATCCATTATGTGAGTTGTAAAAATGACAATATTTTTTTTATAATTACCTACCTATTTTCAACTTTTTTTTATACGATCTACCATTTGGAATGCTCTTTCATTTGATATATTTATATAGCAAAAGCAGGAAAAAATGTCAACTAAGTCATCTCCTAGTTATTTTGTCCTCCGTGGTCATCTCTTACTCGACATATTGTTTTTAACTGTCGCAATCAATCCGTTATTTTCGAAAATAATATGAAGTGCTAAAGAATATTACATGCATACATGATACGCGTTAAAACTAGTTGGCAGATAGATGCTGTCGTTTTGACTTTTACTTATAAAACCAAAACCCTAGAGAGAATGCAGACAAATGAGTTATTAAGTTTTACTACACAAATAAATTATTTTAGTATCAAGTGTGACCAACAGTGGCTTTGTAGGTATTTTATTTTTTAAAGCGCCCCCTGTCAGCCGTTATGAGAACTTCCAATACCTAAACAAGCTTCGCAAGCATCGTGCGTTAACCCTAAAATGCCGAGTAATAAAGGCTCCAATACGTACATAAAATGAGCGCACTTTGGTCTGTCCATAGCCCGATAGATGTCTCTGTGTGTATCTGAAGATGGCAATTTGATTTTGTACAAATAAAACCCAATTTATTGGGTGAATGAGTAAAACACACACAATATGTATATGATAGCAAATTAGCAAAATTGCTTAACTCAACAAATGGGACTCAATTAAATAAAAAAAATTGCCTTAATCATTTATGGCAAAAAACCTATTTAATTGAGTGAATTAGTAGTAAGAAAGAAAGAAAGAAAGAAACATTTATTTGTCAGAATATGGGTACAAATCAGTTGTTGGGTGTAGTTATCAGTTCTAACCATACTCTGCCATGATCAGGCGTACAATTTTTTATTGTTAACACAAAGTGCTTAACTTAGATCTTCTCTAACAAGGTGGCCATTAACAAAATTGCTTAACTTAAACGGGGATTTTTATGAAGCACGCACGTGTTACGATTATTGAATAAAATAAAATGAATAAATAAGCAAAGTACTAACGATATTGCTCCAGCTCAGCAAGAAATAATATTTGTTTATAAAAGTAGTTTGACCCTTTGACTGCCGTTGTGCTTTTTGAAGCACATTGCACGTTTTCGAAAACTTGAAATCGATGTCTTTGTATTATTTATCCTGTAAATGTATTCTTTGATTATATAATAAGTTGATTAAAAAAACTATTTATGTTTGGGAATACAGTTTGGTAAGCGTAATATGAAATACTGAAAAAGCATTCTGTAAGCTCTGATGTCAGTTCAGAATTTCTAACTAGATGGCGCTGTGCAATGACGTCACGTTTCTGAATCGCGGTGTTAAGATTCTCCGCGGTCGAACGACCCTCGCGCCGTACTGTAGTGAACTCATACTTACCTGGCATAGGGGATACCGTGATCAAGAAGGCGGTTCCCCCAGGGCGAGGTCTATCCATTGCACTGCGGATAGGTTGACCCCTGCGATTATCCCTAATGTGGATAACTCGGATGCGTAATTTTTGGTAGTGGGGACTGCGTACGCGCCGTCCCCTCAGAATTCCTTTAAAAGTTTCAAGCAGTTGTATAAAACGAAGAGCATTATAATCAACATAACGCTCAATTTGCCTTGTCTTAGCATGTTATTTAACAGAAAGTCTTGTCAACAAGCACTGACGATTGTGGAAAATACTACAAGTTCAATAAACTATTTACAAAGTAAAAAGTTAATGTTTTAAAAAATACCAGTGTCCTTCAAAGTGCACAGCGGCAGTAAAAGGGTAACGTAGGTAGTTGACAACAATATGATATTCTCCTTAGCTAAAGACTATTACCTACCCAATGATTATTACCAGTCCATTTTACCTCTATTTAAATCCTCCATTCGACATTTTAATAAAACCTCAAGAAATCAAGAAGCCATTTCTCCACCACGCGAAGATCGATTGGTAGAAAACGCATATAAAGGCGAGGCGGTAAGTCCACCGTTGTACATTGTGCAAAACGTATTAATAAATAAGTAAATAATAACCACTTTTCAACCGACTTCAAAAAAAGGAGGAGGTTCTCAATTCGGCTGTATTTTTTTTTTTTTTTTTTTTTTTTTTCTTTTTTTATGTTTGTTACTCGATTTCTCAAAGACGCCTGGACCGATTTCAAAAATTCTTTTTTTATTTGAAAGGGTGTGCTTGTCATTTGGTCCCATCGTCATCAGATCAGGATCTGATGGTGGAAACCCTGAGAAATCGAGGGCATCTCTTGAAAATTGTAGGCGAGCATGGGGTAAAAACTTTATATTTATGTGTATATCTGATGAGACTACAATACTATGGAGGTTTAGGGCAGATCTGATGATGGAGACGACAGAGGATCGAGGGAACTCCTAAACGGCACGACTTAACTACCTCGTGTTTGGGCTTATATTATTTGTATTGACGATACCTTTGCAACAGTGAAGGTTTGGAGCTGACCTGATGATGGAGACCAGAGAGGGTCAAGGGAACTCGACAACTGCATATGTAAACTACCTCGTGTTTGGGCTTATATAATTTGTATTGACGAGACCTTTGCAACAGTGAAGGTTTGGAGCTGACCTGATGATGGCGACCAGAGAGGGTCGAGGAAACTCGACAACTGAATATGTAAACTACCTCGTGTTTGGGCTTATATTATTTGTATTGACAAGACCTTTGCAACAGTGAAGGTTTGGAGCTGACCTGATGATGGAGACCAGAGAAGGTCGAGGGAACTCGACAACTGAATATGTAGAATACCTCGTATTTGGGCTTATATTCTTTGTATTGATGAGAACTTTCCACTTATACGGATAGTGACAATTATTCGTATCACTGAAAAGCTGTAAATAAAAAACTTTTTTACAAAAAAATTAAACCGACTTCCAAAAACACTAAAAAGCAAAAAAAAAAAAAATTTTAGGTGCATCGGCCTAGAAGTCGGTGGCAAAATTAACTTAATAACATCCATTAGACACCGACTTCTAGGCCGATGCACCTAAAATTTGTTTTTTTTTGCTTTTTAGTGTTTTTGGAAGTCGGTTTTGCCTATAAAAATCAATAACTTATTTTTAATAGAATGCCGGCAAGTGGTTTAATAAGTTTTTTCTATACAAAACTTTTTGCTGACTTGTGAATAATGAGCGTTAGTCCTAACAATGGCTAATTTTGTATTTAGTAGGTACCTATATGACTTTTAAAACACCACGTGCTGTAAGACATTATAGAGTAGATACTTACATACCAACAAAAACTTCGCTCGCGTCAGGGCCGGCCCGCCCATATAGGCAAACTAGGCAACCGCCTAGGGCGCTCGTATTTGGGGGGCGGCATAGCAATGCGAGCGGCATCACCAGTCACCACTGAGCACGCGGATCGATCAAAAATGGTTCAATCAATCGTACGTACGCGCGACAGACGTGCGGAGCGACGCGCATCGCAACTCGCGGAGCGCGCGGGATTCGGTGTGCCATACCTTGCGCCTCGCCCCGCACCTACGCGCGGCGGTGCATGTTTCTCCGCGTGTATGCGCGTGATCCGCATTAACGCGCGTAGATGCATTTTCAGTGTGTTGGACTGTGCGTGTTTTTCATACAAACGGAGATACTTACAAACAACGGAAGAACACGCATCCACGCGCTACGCTGCATCATGCGGGGCAGTGTGAGAATCACCTAAGTGAATTCCTCGGACTCTCATTGTTAGGGCTGCCATCCGTCCGGGTTTCCCCGGATTTGTCCTCGTTTGGAGGCCGTCCGGGGGCCGTCCGGGTGGGGTTTCAAGAAGTGTCCGGGGAAAACCTGGACATTTTTCACAGGGCCGTCTTAACCTATGGTGCAGGGTATGCGAATAACCCGGGCGTCGCGGGCTCAGAGGCGCCGCAGAGCGCCCACGCCACCGCCATACAGGCCTAGGGCCAGCAGATTTCAGAGGACGATCACTCGATTTGAGAGGATAAGAAGTCAAACAGGTTTTTCAATAAGAATCGTTAAATCCACCAACCAAGCCAATTCCTAGCCTGCCTCGCCTTCATCAACTACGAGTTGAAAACATAATATACATGAGATTGCTTGCCTTGTATGGAAGTTGAACCTTTTAAAATTACAAATAGACAAGCATTTGCTGCCGACGTCGAAGTGTCCCAAAACTCAAAAATTTTCGCGCTCGCTTCGCTCGCGGCTTCTTCACGTTACGGGTTTTTTTATTATACAAGTTTAGGTGCTTTAGTGACCCAAAACTCAAAAATTTTCGCGCTCGCTTCGCTCGCGGCTTCTTCACTTTACAGGTTTCTTTATTATACAAGTTTAGGTGCTTTAGTGACCCAAAACTCAAAAATTTTCGGCAACTTTACTTTTCAGTTTTTTGTATTTTCCAACATTTGTCTAACCTATCAAAAAGGTAGCGCCGTTTTAAAGTCCTATTACAAACAAGAAGATAACTCCTAGTTTCCATATGAGCTTTCTTATTTATGACATTTGAAATACATTAAGTCACAATCTTTCAATACTTCTACTACATGAGCTAGAGACGGCCCTGACTTTTCATGTAAGGAAGCACCTCATTGAATTTAAGTATATGGTAATATAAAAAATTAGATCTTGTTTTGTTTTTAAAAAAAAATTGGACTCGTCCGGGGAAAAAATGCTATTTACGCCAAGTGTCCGAGATTTTTTTAATGTTTGTCCGGGTTTGGCGAAATTCGAAATGACAGCCCTACTCAGTGTGAACAATAATAATTGCAATCACCTACTGTACCTAGTATTTTTACTGTTGTGTTTTTTTATGGGCGTCGTTCCAACGTTTTGCCTAGGGCGCCAAGTTTCGTTGAGCCGGCGCTGGCTCGCGTCGTGTATTAACCCTAAAATGCTGCCATCAATACAAGCTCAAAATCCTGTGCGCTCCAGTTTGAGTTTAGTTCAGTTGATATCCCGATAGATGGCTCTGTGTGTACCTTGAGATGACAATATAATTTTGTACAACAAATAAAATCATAGGTTTTATCTGAATGAACCAGTAAAAATAATGATGTAAATATTCTTATGATAGGGAAGTGCCGCCGTGCCGAATGAATTAATAACTAACCTATGGATTGTCTACAAGCGCATAATGTAGGTATAGTAAGTTATCTTATAAGAGTATACCTATTACCATTTACACGTGTGCTACCTACATTGTATAATGGTTGTTTAATGAAAATAGTACATAACATAATCTTCCTCTGTCTGTCCAGTGTTGTAATAGAAACTTTGCAATACGTATATTGAACCTATAGTATTAACCAAGCCTCGTCATTGTTATGACTTATTTACAAAACGAATCAAGAAAATCGAGATGAAATGACAATCTGAAATTACCCGATGTATTAGGGAGATTGTTCGAAAACTTTCTAGGATTTCTGAGGGGACGGCGCGTACGCAGTCCCCACTACCAAAAATTACGCATCCGAGTTATCCACATTAGGGATAATCGCAGGGGTCAACCTATCCGCAGTGCAATGGATAGACCTCGCCCTGGGGGAACCGCCTTCTTGATCACGGTATCCCCTATGCCAGGTAAGTATGAGTTCTCTACAGTACGGCGCGAGGGTCGTTCGACTGCGGAGAATCTTAACACCGCGATTCAGAAACGTGACGTTATTGCACAGCGCCATCTAGTTAGCTAGTTCTGAAGTCTGAACTGCCGTCAGAGCTTACAGAATGCTTTTCAGGATTTCATATTTTGCTGTTTACTTGTTGGCAGATAATTACGTATGTTGTAAACAGATAGATGCAACATTTGAGACACAACATTGAACAGTCATTTGGGCTGCATTGGAAGGGTGTTTTTTTGACGCTATTTGTATTGAATGTGTGAGGTCTGTGTGTGTAAATCGTTTTTTGATAGTTTTAATTGAGAGTCTGGTCTAATGAGTAGTTAGGAAAAGCCTGTAAATAAGGAAACCGTTGTAATTTAATGTCTTGGATAGAACAGATTTAACATATTTCACTAACTGCCTTTTAATTAAAGTATAGTCCACGTAGCGTGTCAAATCACATCGAATTAAAAGCGGCCGTAATTACGATGATTACATTGTCCCGCATAATGTACGGATAAGCTAATAATTAGTTAATTAAATATAGCAATTTGTTGTCTTCCGTGGTCAGACGATAGATGTTTTTGAAACACAGGATGAGTCTATCAAGGTACAGTTCCGAGGCAAATTAAAATAAAAGTTGTCCTTTTTACAAATCGGTTTAAAATATTGTTTGTTTTGGTGTTAGGAACCGATGAGATTTTTATAAGGCAGTATCGTAGAATAACGACAGATCTCTACTTGCTTTCAGTTTTGACCTTAGTTCCTACCTTTATAATTAAGTGCATCACAATGAGGTGTTTTTCTTTCATCGCCTAAACTTGCTATAAACACCTTCTTATGGGAAATCATCAAATGACCCATCTCGCTGTGGATTAACACCGTGAGAGAGCCTCAGACTCTTACTGGCTAAAACCCATCATGTTCCTTCTTAAGCTCCTAAAGTACCAGTGCCGCGGTAACACTTTCGAACAATCCCGCAGCCCCAGCAGGGGCCCGATTCTCCTAAGTTAATAATGTCAAAATCGAATAGAAATCGAATCGCAATATGATCGCAATAGCAGTTTTAACCATATCGGGCATTCTGCTACTAATAAAAGACCAATCGTATTCGATTGACATTTGATTGGTGTGCGATTGGTCTGCTATTTTGGTGATTTTGGTCTATACGGTAGTTTGCTGTACAATCATTTTGCAATCGTAAATCATTTGCAGAAAAAATGATTCATTATTGAATGATAGAAAAGGATAAAAACGTTTATTTCAAAGAAAAAATAGCGGAATGCCACATACGCTTCAATCGTAATCGAGTCGGGATTGGATCTCAGTCAAATCGAGTCGAACGTCGATCGATCGTCGCTTAAGTAAAATTAGGAGAATCGGGCCCCAGGTCGCATAGACATCTGCATTTTATTCGCAAGTAAATAAGGGTATTATTAACACTAATATCTCCCCTTATGTAACTCGATAGCTCACTGATCCTCCGAGGTTAGTATCAAAATGTATCGTTATAAACAATTTGATACGAGGGGTCTTGTGTTGCACGTCCCTACTTGCAGCATCCGGTGAGATGTGCATGTTTAATATTGGAATAAATGTCTGTTTGTGTATTGCATTTTAATATTTACAAAAGTCTAAAAGCTTAGTTTTACAAGTCTTGAAAACTATGTTTTTACAACAACATCGTACTTATCTACCTACTTATATTTCAGTTTTGTTTACAGACTCTAATCTGTCCCAATGCTCTGATTGGTGGAAATTAATATTTCGAGAAAAAAAAACAGTAATCATTGCGTGTTCTCTAAATTCTATTACCATCGTCTCCATGTCTCCTCGTCTTATCAGTTAACTATCTCTATTATTCATGGACCTAACTCTATTTTCCTTTACTCGCTTTTTCAGGAAATCCTTTATCTTATCAAATCTTACAATAAGTAAGTATTAAGGTAAAACATTGACTGTTTAATAAGGTCAGTATTCACATTAGCACTATCAGTGAAAAGATTAGGCTATCACAAATGTGAATATCCTAGCATTTACAAAGATAACGGCTTGTAGTTATTACAAGTTCAATGCGACGATATAAAGTTACGAAATTACTTGAAATATGAAGGATTAAATGATGTCTTTCATTGTTGAAATCCCAATATTGCATGAGATCACAAGGCTGCCATAACCTCATAATGGTAACGAGACTCGTTGCTACTGAAAAATACAGTCGGGAAATGCGAAAAGCCACTGGTCATCAGGTAATCATACTTAACAAAGCAAAGGTCTATTGTTACTACACAATGTAGAATTTAAAACCTGTAAAAAATAAGAAAGGTACCAGCATTTCTTAATTGAGTCTAAATCCAACCTTTTCCGACTCCATAACCTTTTCAAGACTAGCGCAAACTGGCCACTTACCACCTCAGTAGAATTCCGACCAAAACAATCTAGATAGTGTTGTTTTGTTTAGCAAAACAGAGTCGGTAGCGGTCACTATGCCGATGCATTATTCAATTAGGCTGATAACACTTAAGATGATTACTGGTAATAAAATTGTAATGTCTTGTTTCCGAGACGCGCGCGTGGGCTTGCGGCCGCTGCAGTGTGACCCGGTGGGGAAAGTTCTTTTGATACTTGTACTGGAAGAATAGGGCTATATAGTACTAGGTGGAAAGGTGCCGAAAATTGTTCCAAGGAATTGTTTTTAGAAGAAAAATCAATGATATTGGGAAGGTCTACAACCTTCTTTTACATGGGTCATGCAACTAATGCAAAATTAATGCTACAGTATTGAAGATACTTAATGCTTTTTTTCTTAAGCTAGTTCAAGCTATTTCAGTGTTAAAATATCCAGATCCTCCCATCTGCCTTCTCTAATTGACGAAACATGAAATGAACATTAAAGATGAGAAACAACTGCTGTTACTAATGATGGCAATACTTTGAGACCTTAAAGGCCTGCTTATATACTTACCAATGAAAGAATACATAATTTATGAAGAACAGATTTGTAAGTAGTAGATATGTCACACTTAGTCAGTTCACCAGGTAGATCCAAGCAGTCTTACCGAGGGAAAAGGGTAAAAAAGCTGATGATAATGATCATTAGAAGTAACACTTTAGATACTTAATTGAAATGTGCCATTCAAAATAACATAACAATCCAGTAAGTTAGACATCACCAATTATGTCCTAAATTAAGTAGCATCGTTACCCCCACAAGCAAGTTCACCAGTGACTATTCCGAGAAAATCTCGGAGCGACGGATATCTGCCATTTTATTTGTTCATAAGTCTCATTTGGCAAAATTGGATGACACACTCTGTGCGTAATTCGAAAAGAGTTGGGAGGTGCCTCTAACCCGTCAGTGCTACTCGCGTGATTTTTTTTACTCTCTGTGGTGCAATCGACCTATGTGTGTGTGACTTTTTAATTTCGCAATATTAACGTTCGCTGTTCGATAAAGTTGCAATATAACATTATTTAGTGGCGCAACATATTTTATAAGGAAAAAGATTACGCGGACATTTCATTTGGATTCGTAATTGTTTTAAATCGTTGTTTACCTACGTGAAGTCATCTCGGTTACCGATAACTTCTGTTTTCCCTACAGCAACACAAATTCAGCAATACTAGGGTATAGACACATAATATGCAAGTATTGAAATTAGTTCAATACCTCGATTTTTTAACATGACTTTATTACAATGTTAAATTGACATAGACCAGGGAATGAACCTACCCCATAAAATTAATAGGAAGTAGGAGGGACCCCTTAAATAATCACCCAGGGCGTTAATTCTGCCACCCCAACAAAACCAATTTGTCTATCAATTAAAATTGGTGAAAAAATACTATTGTCAATGAGGGATCCTTTTATCTGTCCAACGGTTAAGTGTCGGAGTTTAATAAACTGTTTAATTAAGAGAGCGTTAGCGACGCTGGGTTAGGTTAGGGCGCAGTGCGAGTTGCGCGCGCGTCCCGGCACCATGCTGGTGTTAGCGCTCCTCCTGGCGGCGTGTGCGCACACCCACGCGCGGAACTTCAACATCACCTACCTCGACGTGCCCCCCATTGTACACCCCGGGACAATGGAAGTCGTACTCGAATGCCGATACGACGGCAACTTCACCATACTCAGCTGGTTCAAAGGTGCCCACGAGTTCTTCAGATATCGTCCCGGAGCAGCCCCCAGCACTCGTTCCTTCCCCATCCTCGGTGTGGGGACAGTGGAGATGTTGATGTGTGGTCCTGTAGCCTGCCAGCTGAAGCTAGGAGCGCTGACTGAGGAAGCTACCGGCGTCTACAGGTGTGACATAGAACGAGACGTGCCTCCGTACAAGTTCGCGACCAGGACTGCACACATGGATGTTACCGGCCATGAGCACCGGAAGCCACTGATCGAAGGTTTAGCCAAAGAATACAAAGAAGGAGAAATGATACAAGCGTACTGCAAAGGAGGTCCCGATTCTGAACTCCGTTGGTACGTGAACGGTTTTGAACTGGACACGTTGAGGGGTTCGCCACATTTTAAGCTGGAAAGCGGTCGTCATCTTTTTATTGGTATTCCTCCGAGGGTGACAATCCAGTGTGCAGAGTTTCGGTACGGGACGATCTACAGCTCGAGGGAACAGAATGCTCTCTGGAACGAAGTAGAACAGATGCGCAGGGAGCCTCCGAAAGTCGAAAGTGCTTCTAACGTAATCACAGGCCGCTTGGGTTTGCTCAGCATATTTTTATGTTTGTTAGATATTATTATGCATATTTATCTGTAATGTTGACGACTATGTTCCTCTATAATTATAAGTTTATTCCAGTGCAAATATTGATTGATTACCTATTATTTTCCATGTGCATGGGTTTTATAATAAATAGATAAAATATTGTTATTCAATGTCGTTTTTTTTAATTTTTAAATATGATATATAGGTATAAATAGATTACTTACCGGCCTAATAACTAATTACTTACTCTTAACAATTGAGTCACAATATCTGATGATGATGATTAACCCGATTATTTGTCGAAACGCATTAACTAGTAAAAGTTAGCACGAACCCTGCAAGACTGGCCACATTAAGCGGCCGATGGTGATACATTGAAGTGGGAGACCTTTGCGATAGAACATTGTAGGATAAACAATAAATAAATGAAAAACCTGCCAAGTGCGAGTCGGAATCGCGCACGAAGGGTTCCGTACCATTATTTAGCAAAATGACCAAAAAAATTGTTGTATGGGAGCCCCCCAAAATATTTATTCCATTCTAGTTTTCAGTATTTGTTGTTATAGCGGAAACAAAAATACATCATCCATGAAAATTTCAACTCTCTAACTATCACGGTTCATGAGATACAGCCTGGTGACAGACGGACGGACGGACAGAGGAGCGAAAGCAATAGGGTCCCATTTTACCCTTTGGTTACGGTACCCTAAAAAATACCCAAAGTCAAATTCAAATCATTTTATTTCATTTAGGCTTTTATACTCACTTCAGTCGTTTACTTTTTGTTTTGTCATGCTTTCATGATAGCCCTTCACTAGGCTTTGCCATGAAGACAGGGGCTCATGCTGCCTACACTATTTATTTCTCAGGAGGGGCCTGAACTTAGCACATTAGCCCACTATATTTTCAAAGCTAAGTTTTTTTTTTCAGTCGCGTATTAAATTGTGAGCTACAGGCGAAAGTTTAATTAGATATTATTCTTCTTCATCAGCATAGCCTCTTCCAAACAATGTTAGGGTCGGTTTCCAGTCCAGATCTACTGTTTTGTCTGTTTTACACGGAGCGACTGCCAATTACCTGACCTCAACAACTCATTTACGCGGACAACCAGATATGATAACTATTACTAACTTACCTACTTTTAGAGATCAGACATTGTTCTATATCATAATTATGATACCTAGGTACCTACTTAGTAACTTCAAGATGTTAGATCTTCTAAATGATGCTACTTCTTTGCCAGTCAATGCAGTTCAAAATACTTACCTACATAGGCTAGGTACATATAAGAAAATTCTTATCATACCAACCGTACGCCTAGCTTTAACTGTACTGGGAACGTTGGCGTTGGCTTCCAGTCATCCAGCCTAACCGTATGCACTAGACTCTACACTACCCACTCTACCTATTACTTAGTTAGCCAGGAGCCCTGCATAGCATCTTAAATTTTAGTTTCAATAAAACTCTACAAATAAATCATACATAGGTATTACTAAGGTAATTTGTTTTCAAATGCACACACTCGTTATTAAAAGGGGTGTATATTTATTTATTTATAATTGTTTCTCTGATTAAAAGGTAACATTGTCTCCATTAAACAGGTAAAGACCAGGGGCCCGATTCTCCTAAATTTACTTAAGCGCCATACGATTCACATTCGACTGAGATCCAATCCCGACTCAATTACGATTGAAGCGTATGTGGCATTCCGCTATTTTTTCTTTGAAATAATCGTTTTTATCCTTTTCTGTCATTCAATAAATGAATCATTTTGTCTGCAAATGATTTACGATTGCAATATTATTATTGTAGAGCAAACTACCGTATAGACCAAAATCACCGAAATAGCTGACCAATCGCAAACCAATCGAATGTCGTTGGAATACGATTGGTCTTTTATTAGTAGCAGAATGCCCGATATGGTTAAAACTGCTATTGCGATCATATTGCGATTCGATTTCTATTCAATTTTGACATTATTACCTATAGGAGAATGAAGGAAACCAGAGGTCTATAGCTCCTGGAAATCAAAAAGCTCTGTAGAGATACGTAGATACGGGTGTTGCCCATTTTTAGCCCGTGGCTATTGCCACTTATGATTTCTCTAAAAAAATAAAATATTTTCCAAAACTAAAAGATATGGTAAAGTTACTATTATTCATAAAAGACGATGATTCCATTGCCTAATTGTGTAATTAATATTTTCATTTTTGATTATTTTGTTGTGCAATATATTTTTGTTGACTATAATTTACACAACCTAAGAAATACATCTTACAATAAGTTTCACAACATTTTCACAATGATTATTCTGACGCATTCTGTGTTTTCATTCAATGCTTCTTTGAAATGACGCGGGGGCTCTCAAATGTCGCCACTACCAATAAATAACTGGTGTTTAGTGGTAAATAGAATAATTGTTTGGAGTAATTATAACCAAATTTCAGCAATCGTTTAGCATTTTATATTTCAAAAAATATTTATTTGTTAACATTTCTTAAAGAACCGATTATAATTTTTCTCCTTATTTTGAATATTCTAGCAAAAAAGGTCGTGTTATATTTAATGGCCAGGGTAAAGTTTTTCTATGTAATGGCAACACTTGTTTTAAAGATGGCGTAATTCGTAGCCCCCTCCAAGTACAAAAAGTGACAGCGCATTGCGCAAAGCGAAGTCAAGTGTGCATGTTACACGGTTAAACATGTTAAAAAGTTTTTCTGAAATTTTAGTTTTATGTTACATTCGGTGCCCAAATCGTTCCACAAGAACTGATATATTGAACTTTTCTCCGTCTTGATAAGTGACATATTTAGTTTAAATAAATAGTGAATATATAAAATAGCGTATATTGTAAGTAAGATTCGTTTGGAAAAAACATCATCCAAAATGCCTAAAGGAAAGAAAAAAGGAAAATACGGTGAGTTTTTGTAAATATTATGTGGAAAGTGTATTAGTTTGGTTATGTGGTGCGTGGAGCTCGGATTCCGCCAAGAATGAGATCACGCGGCGACCTTGTGGCGGCGGACTTTCCGCGGGACGTGTGACGTTTACGAATATTTGTTCACGGTCGTTATTCTGAATGCCAACAACCTGAGGGCTGCTCACCACCATATGTTTGGCTAAACTTTGTGTTAGACTGGTTACAGTAGGGTTTCGCAAGCTCGAGCAGTGCCTCGGCGCAACCTTTACTTTCACGTTTCATAACGTTGCAGTTCCCACATGTCTGAGTGGTCATGCTTTGTCTAACAACACAAACGTGAGTTGGCCTGACATTTGGACTGTTTATCTAGCTGGCCTTGTAATCAGCATTTAGATTACATTATGTAATTTTACATAACAATGTATGTATTCTACTTCCTAGTGTGGTAAACATTTGTTTGTTGTGCTTGGTCATTAGATAGTGATGAATGGGGTGAGATTGTTGCAATTATGCACACAATACTGATGACTTGTCATTGAACGTACAATGGGTTGTCTCATCAATGGACTTCATATGTAAACTATAATCTAGTTCTTATAACAGGCATTCATACTTTGTTAATGTTGGAAATAGCTAGTTTTCTCCCTAACTGATCATTAATCTTAGACCTCTCTTTCAATGTAAAACAGTCCACTGTAAGTGCATTGAACAATATACATAGTGATAACAAACAATCTTATAATATTTTACAATGCAATGGCAAGACTCACTATTCTGCCAATAAATAGTAAAATTATTATCTCATGAGGAAAAACTCTCATTAGCAAACTTCCAATATTTTATCTTTGTTATTGTCTAACATTATGTAAGTAAACAGTTTGGCCTCATGTGATTGTTTTCAATGTCACCAACAATATGTTATGTCACAGCAATTAGCCTGAAAACAATGAAAATGTATTCATTTTATGTAACTTTACCTTAATGATTGAATAATAAAACGAATACAGAATTAAATTCTATACTTTCTATGCAATAGATTGGCAAATAATAGTTAATCACACTGCTATTGATTGTTATGAGATTAATCAAAGAGTTTATTAGTAATTAACTTATTCGCTACATAAATTGCAGTTTAATTATCACACAATATAGGTAAAATCGTTAAATAATTGCTTTATTGCAATATGCTTACAAATATGCATCTTTATGACACAAAATACTCTTTGCACAACGTATGAAAACAATTATAATAAAAAATCTTGTATATTTAGTTTCTCTTCAGTACTAAAACACTGTGAAGACAATTCATTGTATCTCAAAATACATTTTAAATGCTTTTTTTATGCTAATACTGACTAAACTGGTTCTCAAAATGCAAATAAGGTAGGGTCATTTCGCCTGTTCGCGACCATCGCCCAGTTCGCGTCCATTTTGCCGATCTCCTTTTAAAAAACTTCGAAAACAAGATAATTAACACACCAATCAAACGAAAAATCATTACCGCTAATACGTTAATGTATAAGAGGCACGCACAGATAGACAAAAGTTCTGTGCGTCCAACCAATCCTTTTAGAAAAAATAATTAGTCTAGGCTCTTCAACAAGAAAGCACAAACACGCTGAATTTTAGATAAAAATTAGTGTGCAGCGGCGTGTTTGATGGTAAGTTTTATATTGTTTTATGTGAATTTTAGGATAGATAGCTATCTCTACGGTTTAATGATGAATAAAGGTATAATGTTTTTTATGAATTTGGTAATGTTTTTTATTTTTAACGAATAAAATAAGGTGGACGCGAATTACTACATCGAATTTTACAAAACTTCCACTTTGCGTCCACAATGGACGCGAACTAAAACTATCCTCTATAATGATAAACCAAATTGCGTCCACTGTTTTCGTTAAATACTTCTTATAAAAAATAATTAAAACATAGGTACTGTTTAATATATTAAGATTAAACAGTACATTTTTTTATTATTTTAAATTAAAAATCAACATTATCATCATTTAAAATTCACTTTAAAAAATAAAAATAATTCTTCTCAACATTGGTTTAAGTAACTTAAAATTAGGCAATTAATTTTGCAACTTGAAAAATAAACAGTAATCAGTTCTGTTAATTTTACCCTAAAATCACAGGGAAAGACCCGCGTTGATTATAGTAAGTTTTTGGCCATATTAAATTAAAAAAAACAATATAACAATTTTGTGTCAACATACAACTAAAAGAATTGTTGAGTCAATAAATTATCAGACAAGGTAGCATATTCTTTGCATATTTTTTTTATCGATTTATTCTTCTCTCGAATATCATTTAATGCTTTCTTTAAATCTTCTTCTGTGTATGTTGTCTTTTCCTTCTTTTTTCCTGTATCCGAAGAACTTACCTTAAATGAAATTACTTAATATATTAAGATTAAACAGTACATTTTTTTATTAAGATATATATGTGGTTATAATTAAATCATATTTTTTTATTAAGATATATACGTGGTTATAATTACATATTTAAATTATATATTTAATTAAATTATATTTAAATTATAATTAAAATTAAATTATATTTAAATTATAATTAAATTATAATTTAATTATAACCACGTATATATCTTAATAAAAAAATGTACTGTTTAATCTTATTTTAAGTTACTTAAACCAATGTTGAGCAGAATTATTTTTATTTTTAAAGTGAATTTTAAATGATAATAATGATGATTTTTAATAATTAAGTTTATTGTTAAATAAATAAATGGTTCAAATACAATCTTTCTATATTAATTCTTAAAAATTTCACCCATATATTCCTTTTCTATGCTGCTGGACGCGAACTGGACCATGGGTGGACGCGAATTGGATTTTGTGGACGCAAACTGGGTAAAACGCCTAATTCTGAGGTTTATCGATTTAAATAGAAAACGAAAGATATTTCTAATACAACTGAAAGTTAGTCTTAAAATAGAGTATATAAGGAATACATTACACAAATTTGACATAGAAATGAGTGCTGGAGCATTTTTATTATCGCCGTCAAACTTGCCAACTGCACTAAATGGTCGCGAACAGGCGAAATGACCCTACATTGACTAACATAACAAGTTCAATCAAAATATTTAGTAAAAGCTAAAAAACTACATTAAAGGACAATGCTCATGAAGTATGAGAAAAAAACCCAGGCCCGGCGCAAAAGAAATGTAACTCAAAATATAGGTAAAAATAAGTAATTAAATATTACATAGGGGGCATTATCGAAATCAGTGGCTATATGTGTGAAATTGCTGTTCGAATTTTAACATCTGCGGTACATTACTACTCGACATTTTAAAGGTAACATAATGTATTAGTAAAAGGAACAGCAAACAGATACAGTTGTGGTTTAAGAGTGTACATAATGATATGTTTAGGACTACTTCTCCACTATTCTACTTACTCTTACAAGATAATAGGATGATAGAACTAAAACACGATATTAATGTACTATGTTTATGTGTAGTATGTTTTCATTTTAATAATAACTTCTAAAAGTCATCGATTCTTTATTTCTAACACGACATGATCCAAAAATGTTGCGGGATGCGCGAACTGTTCCTCATGTCTAGCCCACCCTAAGCAATGTAAAACGCTCATGACGCGATGACGTGGGCGCTGCAGCCCAATGTCCTCCACCCATGAATACAGGAGCAGTAATATCCTGATATGCCATTCCTGCCATTTTCCCTCGTATAAAGAATTTAGGTGTAAAGGAACACTGCTATAGTGAAGTTAACCCGGTTTGGACAAGGCTTACGTCGCATCCCAAAGTCCCGAGCTGTACTTCGGTATTGATTTATCTTTTTGGAGAGGCTTATTACTTGCCATATTACTTGTTTGTTATATCAGATAGCACTTTAATTAAACTATAAGCCCCAGCTGCTCATGTTACCCCTTTAAAAATCAAATAGCAATTTCACACATATAGCCATTGATTTCGATGATGCCTCCTATGCAGTATTTCATTACTTATTATTACCTATAATTTGAGTTACTTTTCGTTTGCGCCGGGCTTGGGTTTTTTTTGAGCATTGTCCTTTAAATCACCTTCTATTTGAACATAAGGTTGAATATTACATAACTAATGAAATGTGAATGTTGCCCTACTGACATACTTGTCTATAGCTGCTCAGAATGTTAAACATTATGTGTAGAATTTTGTTAGCTATGCTTATTTATATACCAAGGTACACAAATAAATAAAAAAAAACACTTTCACATTATGCTGCAGGCGCAAAACAAAAACTTTTTGGAGGTCAGCACCAACCAAGGAGGCTATAAATCTCTGAGAATAAAATGATGCATAAATGACAGAGTGTAGATTATTTTGTAAGCACACAAAACTGGTTTTATCTCATTATGCACTGAGAACTGGGAAGTGTACCTATGATTTAGTTTTTGAAACATATTCAAAGCCAATTTCAACTTTTGTATATTGAAAAAGTAATTAGTGGTCTATTTATACTAGGTATATTCTATACATAGGTTGTATATTCCATGACCTTTTTCCTCTAAAGGACTGTCAATAAAGTAAACATGTCCTTGAAACACCTTATTTCTGCACGAATAAAAACACAAGTACGCAATCGAGGCGTCGCGACTGAACCTTGTAATGCGGTAAACTTCAAACCAATCTAATACACGCGATTGTTATCAATACTTGTACAAGCGGCTTTTAATGGAGTTTTTATTTGGGTCGCCTTTTAGTACAAGTTTTACTGCATTCGATTTAGGCCCAAGTCCACAGAAAACTTAATCTTAAAACTATTGTCATGAATTTTGAAATTATACAGTTGATTTATAAAATATAGACGTTTATTTTTTCAGTAACGTAAGCCTTAACTTAAGATTTGACTTGGGTACTCTATGCACCCTCAACATCGAATAAAAAAAAACAAGCTTTGTTTTTAACAATTTCATCTTCACCACCGCTTAGGTAACAGCAAAAGCGTAGCTAATTAAACGAGCAGGTAAAACACCCCAAAAGCGAGCAACCTTATAAATGCCTTAACCGGCAGGGACAACAAAACAATATTACCATGAGCGTAACAATAACAAAATTTCACAACAAACAAATAAATACCCCTAGGCATCATCCAAGCTACACTTAACCCTGTTGAGTCTGAGATCTGTCTTTGTACAAAACACGAGAAAAGAGGACAGTTCATAATACCACGTGCATATTCTTCTGACGTCACAAAAAACAGCGGCAACCTTGAAACGGCCATGTGACGTCATAGCTGAACGCTCGGGGGTGGGTGAAGTTACGCCTACGCTACCCCAACGCCTATTTAAATGGACAATAAGCCTTTTTGACACATATTGTTCACGTTTCAGGCAGTTAGGAATGTTTTAGGGTAGGAAATTTATTGTTGTGTGGGTCTTCTTGACCTAATAAGTAGAAAGTTATTCTATGTATATGTTCTACTGTAGTTTTTAATCTAATCCGGCCGTGTAGGAGACAGCTAATTTGACATGAAACCATCTTTCAATGATATTAAAACTAATGAAATAATTGACGTTTCCAGAGCACAGAAGAACAGAGCAGGCGTATTCGTCGGACGAGGATGCCGGCATAGATATGACGATAGACAACTGTTCCGAGACATCAGGCCAATCAGACCTCAAGAGCATCAATGATGACGCAGGTATTTATGAACATAAATTGGAGCATAGAGCCACTTTCTGTATTATGCAAGTCACAGTACATTTAGAGCAAAAACACCACGTGCAAGCCATTTGTGTTGTGTAGAAAGTGGCTTTATTTCTCACAGATTTGCAGCAGTATTTCATAAGTACATCCAAACAAAAAGGGCTCTACTTAAGATATAGTAGTAGTCTGTTTTCCATAGTTTGTAAATTGTATTGCAATAGCGGTAAATTGCCTTGAACTCAAAGTAAACAAGCGTTAATCGGTTATCATATTATAAAACACGTGTAACAGCAATGGCTTTTTCCAAGTGCAATAGGTCCTTCGAACAATCTTGATCCTCAGAGCACTTATACTAGTATACGTTGATGTACAATTTTCTAGAAGAGTTCTCAAGAACATGTCAAGGCTGTTGCGTCAATTGTAATATTCCTGAAGAGTATATTATATTATTTAGCTAACAAATAGTTAACAATGCAAGCAATCATCGTATAAAATCGCATCTTTAAATCTTGACTGCGTATTCAATAGAAGTGGATCATGTATTTACTTTGAAGCGAACCGACATTGTTTTACTTAGGCTATTTTTAACCTAGGGAGAGTTCGCGACCCAAACAGCAAGCCTTTTCCTCTAAAAGCTTGTGAATCTAGCCAATAACTGGGCACAAATCAAAGTATCGCGTTATTTTTTTATACTTCACCTACATCAAAAATCTTTGTTGAATATTTGCTTTATCACCATTTGGTTAAATGACTTAATTTTAACTACTGTTACGAAAATTGCTGCTGTTTTGTTATAAATCTGAACGCTGAAGAATCCTGCTAAGTTTATTCCCCGTGTATTTTTAGCGAGTTTGTGTTTTAAATAGGTGATGGTGGAGGAGAAAAGGTAAGAGCGTTTTTACTGCCAATATTTGAGTAACATTTATTAGACTAAGCGTTAGATTATGTTGGATGACAACTACGTAGTTTTGTTTCTTCAAATTGTATAATACATATACTATATCAAATTGCATGAAATAATTCAACCAAGTAACCAATAAACACATCTATACTTAATATTATAAAGCGGAAGAGTTTGTTTGTTTGTTTGTTTGTTTGAACGCGATAATCTCCGAAACTACTGGTTCGAATTGAATAATTCTTTTTGTGTTGGATAGTCCAGTTATCGAGGAAGGCTATAGGCTATATAACATCACGCTACGACCAATAGGAGCAAAGATATAGTGGTAAATGTGTAAAAAACGGGAGAAATTATTTCATCTTTGAAGCCTTCCGTTGCGTGCGCCGTGAAAACGGTTCAAGATACACAAAAATATGTATTAAAGAATAATAGCTCTTTTAATTATCTAAAAAACAGTCCGCGACAGTGTATGTCTATCTTTTAAGATTAACTCACAAAAACCGTTTTTATTACATCTATGTATATAAAAGAAAGTCGTGTTAGTTACTCCACTTATAACTCAAGAACAGCTGAACCGATTTAGCTGAAAATTGGCAGGGAGGTAGTTTAGAGCCAGGAGAAGGACAAAGGATAGTTTTTTTTACAAAAAATAAAAATAAAAAATACAATTTATTCCGGACATACAGCGCCATCTATTGTTCAAACCAAAAATCTGCCGGATGCCACTATCCCACGCGAACGAAGTCGCGGGCATAAGCTAGTGCGATATAAAAAATATAGCAATAACAACACGAATGTAGGCAGTGTAACGGCAGTCACGTGAATACATTATTTAACTATTCGGAATTCCGCAAAAAACATAATTGTATGTAATTGAAACCGTTTTGTTACTCCTGACAAGTTCAAGACATGTAATATATGCAAGTACGGCTTTTCGTAAATACCGCCTCGCTCATTAAATGGACTAGCTGGGTAATTTTCAGGTCAAAAATCATTTATGTACTTACCTACTTGATTAATTCGGCTACATAAAAAACAGCTCTTAACTTATCTAGATTTCATCTTATGAAAATACCTTTCATCAAAATCGGTTCCCATAAAACGAAGGTACTCAAATTCCCATTATGGTGTCAGACTCATCTCAATGTGCTATATGGATCTCAATGTGCTTTTGTTAGGATCGAAATAGCTGGCTGGCTGCTAGAAAATATCTTCCTCAATCTACATCATGTTTCCTTTTATATTGGTTCTGCTATATTTAAATCATAGCAACACATTTCAGAACTTTTCTTTAATAGCAAAAGCTATCGATAAAAATTAAAGAGTGTATTGTCATATCGATATTTTATTATTATACTGGTAAAACTAAATGTTCCGTATTCGTCCTTAAAAATTGCCATGAGAGAAAAACAATGATATGTTCTACAGGGAAACAAGGAGAAACTCAATGGGGTGGACCTCGCTTTTTCAAGATAGAGGAAGATGTTGTTTACAATCAGCCAGCTAACAAATTCGAAGAAGAAAACGTACCAGAAGAAACAGATAAAAGTAAATATCTTGCCGAAGAGGCATATAGGGCAACACCATATAAATTGAGATGAGTCCCAATGCAGATGACGTCTTAAAATTTTCTGTTCACACAATGCTTTCAAATCTGGAACCCTAAGCTAGCACAATGAAGCACTATACCGCTTAATTCTTACCCATGCACTAAAAAAAACTTACTGCACCAATAATATTACCATTTTTTCCCAGAAAACTTAATTTCATAGTGGTTCACGCTATGAAATTAAGAGTTTGTCATGGTGGCTCGAAGGATTATGAGCGCCTTTCTTAAGCATGAGAAAACCTGGACTTGAAAAGTCCAGAATCTTCGAAACGTCTTAAAGGGTTGTGCTCAAGATCAAATCTTCTCTGAGTGAAAAAGCTTTTCCCAAAACTGAGATGATACAAATATGGCAGAAAAACGTCAGGTCACTATCAAAACCTAGGAGCACAATGGCTCAAATTGCAAGGAGAGATAAACACATGAGCAACGAAAGGGAGAAAATGTATCACTTTGAAACTCGCTTACGAATAAGTGGATCCCGAATAATTAACCACTCACCGCGAATCATTTAACCCTTAACGGATCTTTCGTTTTGCTCAAGGGACACCACTCCAGAAGGGATGAAAATCAACAGCATAAAAATTTTGCAGTTAACTTATATGAAAGTGCTGAGATTTTCATGTATTGGCGAAATGTCAAGTCTTCGTACTTACATGACGTGGTGTCCCGAAATTATGAAATATTCCACTTTTATAGATGTAATCATCCGCCTTGACAACTTAAGTGGGTTGGTATAGTCCAATCAATACCAGTGTCCCAAGCGGCCAAGTGTTACATAAAATCGTGGCACTACTTGGCAGGCCACTCAAAAGAGCTTGCCGGAACAGCGCTGAGTCTAGCTGATGTAAACAGTGTCAAATGAATAGCACAAATATACTTTGGCACATGTTTCCTAGTAGAATCACGTGCTTGGGTTTTATAGAGCTTTGCGGTCGTTTATACTGTCTTGTTTATAATAGACTGTATGTCAGTGACGTTCAAAGTCCAGGAATATTTTGAAAGTTGGAAATAAGTTTATGTACCCAACACGTTGATAAACTAGCGAAAATGCGGAATACAGTTCATATTAATTATAGAACTTTTAATTTGAGCCTGTTTAATCCAACACAATAAATTCTGCGCGTCAAGTTTTTGTTGAAAGTGCGAATTTGCACAAAACGTAATGTGAAGGCTATGTCGTTGACCTAGGAAGGACAAAGCGTGTCTGTGTTCGTGTTTGTTATGTTATGACGACTGATCGCGTACCTTTTACTAAACACAGGTATGCTAATGACTTATTGATGGAACTTTTATGATCGCGGACATTATTTTTCTAGTAGAAGTAGTGTCATAGATTTCTAATGGATTTCTAGTTCATCATTCATCTCTGGGTCGTGTCCTAAAATGGTTAAGCTGTTCTTGGCCACAAAATGTCCCAATTCTGATGCCTTTACATTGTAATACGTATTTGACTATTTAGTAAATCAGATTGTGTCACCAGCTTGCAATTACAAAATGTCCAAAGAACAAAGATATCGTATCTAATCTATGCAAGTCAGCGTTATCTTGAACAATACGTTTGCATTTACGTCACTGCTTTTGAAACACATTTTGTTAGACCATCCAGTAAGTTCCTTATATCTTCTAGAAAGCTCTCGAAGTCGCCCTAAAACACCGATTTTTCCTCCTTTAGATTTCTGAGGTCATCTTTTCAAGATTGTTGATATAAATAAGCAGCATCATGTACTACATCTCTGATAATACTCTCCTTGCGAATTTATAAAACCTCATAAATTCTGACGTAATACGGACAGCAAAGTCCTCCGTGACGTCAGAACGCGGAGAAAATTCTACGCAATAGATTAATGATCCACGCGGTCCTTTGATACGCTTCGAGCTTCATTGCACTGACGTAGACATATACGTAGATGTACTTATGATACTTTACGTCAATCTTGTATTATAAATGTGGATGTATTTGGGTTTGGAGGGTTGTTCCTCAATCATATTTTAATGGCTGAGCGAAATAAGCTGTATTTGACACCTACGTATGTAAAGATTGGGGTCCAATTTTAAACATACTTTTTATCAGGAGTTCATTCAAGAGGCAGGAGAAATTGCGGGCGGAATGTAGTGTACCTACTTATATTATTTCTATAGGATTTTTGTCCGTCGACTCTTGCAGAAGTATGCCGTATTTTTCGTTTGTCGATAAAACAAATAAGTAGTTTTAGTTGTTCGCGTAATAAAAGTGGTAACTAACCGCAACCCACAATGCTATCAAACCGGACAGACACGAGGTTGACTTTATGCATTTTAAACTTTAGTTTATCGTCAACAATGCTGATTTTAGTTTGGCAAAAAAAACCGCACTGCGCTTCGCTAGTCTGCATCTAGGGTTACCATATCTCAGGATTTGTCCTGAGATTTCAGGATTTTTCGACTCTTCTCAGGATTCCGGCCGGATTTAGCAAATCTAGTGATAGCTCAGGATTTTGAATAAAAAACAGGTTACATTTAAAAGATCTCTCTTATTAAACTACTAAAAATAATCTTCTTTCGGTAACAATTGTAGTTAAAATCAATACTTATGTATTCATCCTCCGAGCCTTTTTCCCAATCATGTTGGGGTCGGCTTCCAGTCTAACCGGATTCAGCTGAGCACCAGTGCTTTACAAGAAGCGACTGCCTATCTGACCTCCTCAACCCAGTTACCCGGGCAACCCGATACTCCTTGGTTAGACTGGTGTCAGACTTACTGGCTTCTGACTACCCGTAACGACTGCCAAGGATGTTCAATGACAGCCGGGACCTACAGTTTAACGTGCCATCCGAAACACAGTCAATGGTGTCTAAGATATACTTAGAAAATACATACAAACTTAGAAAAGTTGCATTGGTACTTGCCTGACCTGTGATCGAACCCGCGCCCTCATACTCGAGAGGCTGGTCCTTTACCCACTAGGCCACCACGACTTTTTAAAATCAATACTTATGTATTAATTTAAAACAAACTTAAAATAATATTCTTTTGGTAACAATTGAATTAAAACGCGTGCGCAAGATCCGCAGTGTATACAACGATAATAATACGTTTTTGAGAGAAAATTCTCATCTGTAGAAAATCTCAGGACTTTTCCATGGAAATCAGGCCTTTTCTCCGGACTTTTGATTTTTTCATCTGGTAACCCTATCTGCATCGGCCTTAACATATTATCGTGTTTTAGTACTACTTCACTGTTGCTAAGTAGTCAATTAATATTAAATGGCGGAAATATTAATAATAATTGCCACAAAATATTTTTATATGACGAAAATACTTTAAAGGCTGTCAATAGTCCACATAATTTATCGACAGTATTATCAAACTTCCACGTGGAATTTTGGCAAGTTGTAATATTCGCTAGCGAAATGACGCCGCAGAATTGCAATCGTTGCACGTGCACTTGCTGGCAATAATATGCAACACATTTCCTTGCACTTGTTGCATTATATACGGCCTCTTATCGCGAGACTGACGCTGGTCTAGCTCAATTCTCTCCTAAACGCTAAGGCTAATCTTTCGCCTAATTCTGCTTAATTGACGACAAGCTGAGGTTAAGTGATAAGTCAGGTGTATTGCACTCTTTAGGAGTATTTAACGAGCTTAATCACAATTAATTGATGCATTTTTTTTTTCGTAAACTTCAGCTCGATGACATTTTAAGACCGTTGGATTGATGCCTAAGTATATCCTGTCACGCCTGGTTCGATTGGACCCATCAAAATGATTTTATAAAGTTACGACTTATAAATACATCCTTGACTTTTATCTTAAAACTAAAGCGGTATGTGTATTCAAAATATATAACCAAACACGTAACTAGCAGTTAATTAAGCCGTATCAATGCAGCACGTTTGGAATGCGATATTTCAGAACATAAAATTAATTAACTGTTTCTGTAAAAAGTCAAATATAAACGTTTTTGAGGACTACGAACCCAGACACTATTTTAATCTATCTTTTTTTACGTGACTTTGCAAAAAAAAATGAAAAAATCGTATTTTACTAATACTTATGTAATCAGCACATTAGGCATAACATAAATAGTTTACATAAACAAAGTTAATTATCAACTCACGTGCGAAATTGATCTTTGCAAGTTTCAAGATTGGGCGTTCAAGGTTATCAACAATACCTATGATAAAGTCTGGTTTCGAAGCCCGGTAGATTCACCTTGAAGCGGCAGTTCCTATGCTGAATAATGATTTAGCGTATAAAATTGACTGTGGAATATTTTGTACCATTTTTATGAGTTTAAATAACTCTGTCGTAATATAAGGTTACGTTTTTATGGTATGATGAGAACGCTTGAAAGATTATTATTTTTTTGTTTTATCGGTGGCGTAATATGGTATCTCCCGGGGGTCACGTTATCAAGTCTTTTGTTTGTTTAGCTGATAATATAAGACTAGGAGTTTGTAGTGACATACAAATCGATAAACACAACATAAGCACATTATTTATTTTCTTACAGTGAGGCTCATATTTCCTTACTTAGATTTATTTTTAAGCTGTTTCATCCTGTATATCAGTGGTTCTTAACCGGTGGTCCGCGGACCACTGGTGGTCCCTGGAGGCATTCTAAGTGGTCCGCGAAGCATTGCTTCGCGACGTTGCTATACGTTGTCTAACTTTATTTTTAACGACTTATCTATGCGAACAGGGGTTTTCGAATGGACGTATAAGATATCCATCTTACTTGCTTGTCTAACAGAAAAAAAAAATGTTTGGGCTACATTTTAAGTAATTTTGGCTTTGAGTCTTAAAAAATAATTGAAATTTCGCGCTCGCTTCGCTCGCGTATTCAGAAACTATGTGCCCTGACATTTGCATTTGTCAACAAACAAAAAGTTAAGTACGTTTGGGCCACATTTTACGTAATTTTTGGTTTGAGTCCGAAAAAAATTTCGAAAACTAATATTGTTGCAATTGTTTATCACAAAAATCTCATTACATTAAAATCTGTAAATTTTTGTTTTTAGCTAAATAATAAAGAAATGAGTGCTAATTATAAAGTGTGCTTGTATTCTTTATCAAAGAACCCTCAATTTAGGTAAACCAATGTGGTGGTCCCCGGCAAGACAAACTTTTGGTAAAGTGGTCCCTCATGCCAAAAAGGTTAAGAACCACTGCTGTATATTATATTTTACCTATAAGTATATAGGTCCTAGCTATAAAACAAGCTTCAGCCCACGGTTTTACTCGCTATATCACTGGCAAGTTTTATCAAAATCCATCCTGTAGTTTTTGCGTGATGGTGGACCATACATACAAACTTGAACGTTTATAATATTAGTAGGATTTATCTTATATCTAAGTAAAGGTGCATTGGCTACTGTAATATACGACATAGTAAGATGAATTACATCCTATCATTTATAATGTAATACATAACACACTGATTGTTACATAATGAAACATCAGCTGTCGGCTGACTTGGCCTTACAAGATCGATGCGGTAAAATGCTGGTATCATATTATGTACTTAAATCAAATGAATATTGCAATGTACAGTCACGAGCAATAACATGGAAACGCCCTTAAAATTTAAATTCATGTAGTGACATAAAATCGCAAAAATAAGTATGCTAACTGTGTCCAAAAAATATGTAAACGTTAAATTGTATCAAAATTAACTACACATTTTTATCAAATTTACGTTAACAACAGATTTCTAAAACAAATATTAAGTTTTAGTTACAAAATAATGAACCCAAGGAAATTTCAATAACATGTTTACAGTAAACCAGTTTGCCAGTGACTTCGATGTTGAAGGAGTTCTAATATCTAATCGTACTGGCTGTTACAGTATTTATTTTTATATTTCAAATATTTTCATATGTCACTTGACTTGTCAAATTTCTCTCAATAAAATTTTCCCTTTACATAATAACTCTTGAAAGAGTTCCGTGTGAAAGAGGCTGAGCTAGATATATTAATTGTAATATATAAATTTAAAATGAACAGTAACAACGTGCCTTATCGTATTTCTACATATGACAAACACAAAATTATTGTTCTTAAAGAACAGGGACTTTCGGTAACAGACATTGCAAATGAATTGGGAATTACGGTGAGTTTGCATTTATTGTTGTTGTGTTTTAAACGATTTTTAATTAACAAAAGTTAAGTGATAATATCTCTTAAAATTTAAACTATGTATTCATTCGACGTCGCCTACGCACAGCTGGCCTACGTCACAGAGTTCCGGCGCGAAAACCACTATTATCTGCACGACACAAGGAACAGAGACTACAATTTGCTCGAGAATACCTAAACTACGACTTCAGCAGAGCCATTTTTTCTGATGAAAAAGTGTTTGTTTCATCTGCTGATGGACGTTTATCTTTATGGCGGCCTAATAACACTCGTTATTTAGAAAGGAACATATTGCCATCTAGAAGAAGTGGCCGGATAAGCTTCGGCGTTTGGGGCTGGATGTCAGCCAGTGGACCTGGTGAATTGGCAGAGATTAGTGGACGAATGAATAGCGAGCAATATACCAGTATTTTAGACGAAGTTTTACTTCCTAGTCTGAACGTTTACTTTCCTGAACTGATGCCTATTGATTTTGTGCAGGATAATTCAGGTGTCCATAATTCCCGATTCACTCAAGCCTGGTTCAGTCGCCACCGGAATTTCGTGAATTCGTTGCCGTGGCCACCTAAAAGCCCTGACCTCAACCCTATAGAGAATTTGTGGGGGCTGATGGTCCAAGAGTGGGACAGCAACCAAGCGAGAACCAGAGAAGCTTTGGTCAGACACGTCCATGAGATATGGGATAGTTTTAGAGGCAATAATGTATGTTACAATATGGTTTCTTCAATGCAGGAAAGGCTGCAAGATGTTATAAACGCTGAAGGGGGCTACACAAGATTTTAGTTAATTTAAGGCCCATTTTCACCGACACGATGATACTACGACGATACGACGATACGATGATACGACGATATTATTATATTTGATTGGCTTAATTAATAATAATCATTCCGTTTGGTAACGAATTACAAGACTGATTTTGTATACCTTTGTTTTATTGTAGTAACCAACCCTTATTTATTTATAAAACTGTAATTATTACAGAAAAAAGTAGGTATACACTTTCAATATCATTTTAATGTATCCATAACAATTCCTATAATATGTATACAACTGGCATTTCATGTGTATATGTTATAGAAATTGTCATGGATAATTCAAAATTACATTTTAAGTGTAAACTTTTTAGTGATTTTGTATCGTTTATATTACTATGAAACCAATGTATACCCAGTTTTGATACAGTATTACATGTAGATAATTTAGAAAAAAATATAGAACACATACTTTTTGAATGGTGGAATTTGAGATATTTTAGAAAATGTGACAATGTATATATATTATTGCTCGTGACTGTACATTTGATCACTAGACAACATTATATCTACGAGCAACATGGAGATTTGATTAATGGAGAAAATTAACCGAAAATTTCAGCAAGCAATTTATCTTAGACAATTCCGATATGCTCTCAATATTTTTTCATAAAAGTTTATTAAAATGATGTAGGTATTCCAGATTTTGTTAAGTGTAATACCACCCTAATAGCTATTACAAGTTCACCTCTGAGTAATTATAGTATGATGTCGCTAAACAGGCGCTTCTGTCTCATTAGCGCAGTTAATTGCGTGTCACATCCGCGCTACTATCTTGTTTTTAGACAAAGACACTAAGTATATTATAAGCTACTGTGTATGAGTGTAAAAATGTATGAGCACTTGACATTGGAATTTTAATTGTTCTTGACTAAAGCATTGCGATTTATGCATACTTTGCTTTTATGGAATATTTCCTCCATAAAAACTATGCTGCTCGTGCATGCCTTTCAAAAGAACATAAATAAATTACTTGATTTTTTAAATGCTCTGTAATGAGCGGAGTGGCTGAGCACAGGGTTATTTTCGTTTGTACTGTCTGACTTTGACTTTAAAGTCTACAGAACAATTCGAAAAAATCTCTCACTATTGGGAAGCTATTCTATCTATCCCGGGTGACAAAGGCTATATTTAATCTGGAAAGTTGATATTTTTTTGAAACAGCTAGTTTCATATAAAAGGATTTTTAATTTGAATCATCCTTTTCCTTCAACAGAAAACGAGATCCAAGAGAAATTCGAAGAGAAAGTTCTAGAACTGATCGAGTCCTTAAACGCTCGCGCGAACGCAGCCCGGGCCGGGGCCTTCGTGTCACTTCGGGCGGCCTTACAGAGGAGAGCTCTCGACGGATTGCTGTCATCTCACAGGGCCACGCTTGCCGACCATGTGTCTAAGGCCTTGCGACGCGGGAAGGATGGAGAGAGGAAGGCAGCTGCTGCCATCGCGCCTTTGTTGGCTTTGCAGGTAATTTGAAGATTTAAGGTGATTAAGCCGCAGGATATGTTATAGTGCACAAGCATTTGCACAGACACAGGTGCACTCTCTAATACTTTACTGTCATAGCCGATGTCCAGCCTCCGGACTTTTTTGTGAAATTCTTAAACCACCATCGTCTTACAAAGATGCACAAAATAACTTTAGCAAAGTTTTTGTTCATTGCATTAATACGTATGTTTTCGTATCTCCAGATCGGAGAGGAAGGCGTAGAGGAGTTTGTCCGCGAGGTGCGTCCCGCGCTCGCAGCCACCGCCATCGATAAGTCCGCCTCACTCGACACACGTACTGAGGTAAATAACATTATTATAACTAACTTCCTCTTCTTCTTTCTGCATTGTTCCCAAGTTATTTGGAGTAACTTTTCTTTATTCCTTGTTCATCCACTCCATTCTTATTCATGTCCACTTTCAAGCAGTCAATCCATCTTTTCTTTGGACTATCTCTGCTTGTCCATCCAATTTATCTCTCAAACTCACATTTTCGCACTGCTTATAAGAGTCCTATAATGTTTTAGCAGATTATTTCCCCTTCAAGAATTGGTCTTATGGGTAAAACATTTGGCAAATCCGACTGCCAGTTTACAGAGATTATAAAATAAACAAGGTTACAGTGTTTTATATAATGTTTATTGTTTCCAGTGCTGTTCATCGCTGGCGGTATTCTGCTACCTGATGGAAGACGACCTCTCTGAGATCCTGGAGGTCATGCGCATGTACGAGACTATCTTCAGCGGCAGCTATCTCAAGGTAAATACAATATACAAATAGGCTAATCAATAATAATAAAAAAATACGATGATTTGTCTGTGATGTATTAGTAAATAGCGAACTTAGTCGTTATTTACTGATGTGATGGCAAAGTTTAAATTTATATAGACAAATGTGTTGAAGTTTGGGGCAGTCATCAAAATAATCTTTTTTTAAAGCCGACTGATTTGTAGCCTAATTTGAATGAATTACTTCCTTTAAATCTCTAATATGAATTCGTTAGATGGTTTAATAGTTACTTATCAATAAACACCACAAAAAATGTTCTTCAAACCACACATTCCAGATTCTCAGTAAATTTTATTATTACCAGCTGTTGTAGTAGTACGATAGGGAAAGAATTTTTCAAATGGTTCAGTAGCTTCGCAGCCTTTTGGCCGAAATATTGATCATTATTTTTTCTTAATTATCAACATTTGTGTTCCCAGGGTGACGGCAGCGTGAAGGTGTCCGGCGCGGCGGTGGAGGAGGGGCTGTGGCACGCGGCGGCGCTGGACGGCTGGGCGCTGCTGCTGCCGCTGCTGGCTCCCACTCATGCTCTGCAGCTGCTCACCACACAGGCACCCTCGTTTGCCAAGCTCGGGGAGCTGCTGGAAGCTGTGTCGCTTGAGGTGAGGACGAACAACAGATTCAGAGGACAGTATGCGCAGATGCATATTGTGAGATGCATTCTGTCTTTAGGGTTAAACCACCGGTATCTTGAACCCTGCTCCTCATAGGTCATAAAATTTTTGCATTTAAAATGTCCCAAATATGTAAAGGTAATACATGCATAGAGCAAAAAACGTATCATAAACAATTAATATCTACATCTCAGTAAATTCATTGTTCTTGTTTCCCAGGTTCGCATGGCCGCTGGTGGGGCACTCGCTATCGCGTACGAGACGGTGACGGACGAGGACGACTCAGACAGTCCGCTCTCGGCCGAGGTGGACGAGCTACTGCCGCGCCTCACTGAACTCGCCCGCGACTCGCACAAGTACAGGGCCAAGAGAGACCGCAAGATACAGAGAGCCACCTTCCGGGATATATTGAAGTATTTCGAGGTAAGTTTGTGTGAGATCACAAAAATCTATAGCAGAAGACATAAGTATAATTTTTGCGAGATACTTTCAATCGAATTTCGAGTGTGTGAAGGTTTTGAGGTGAAATATTCATGACAATCATACTTAGCCTAAGTAACTTAGGAATAATATTTCAAGTTTCATATTTTATTTACATACGAAATTTTTGTAGTCTATATTGACTTTGCGGTCGGACAGGGTCTTCTTTACATTCATTCTTTACTACTATAAAGGTGAAAGTTTGTGAATGTGTGTATTTTTTTAAGTTTGAAGCGGATAAAGGTTACTTTTTATATGGGTGTGGGAAATAGTTACTTCAGGCAGTGGGTGCAATTGCTAGTGGAAACCAGTATTTTTATAAGCTTATGTATTGCAGGAGGGCGAGGTAACAGCGATGTCGGTGCGCGTGGGCAGCGAGACGGCGCGCTGGGAGTCGTGGGCGGGCGGCGCCGCCTACGCCGCGCTGGCGGGCGCGCTGGGCGGCGCGCTGCAGGCGCTGGCGCCGCGCTGCCCGCGCCTGCGCGCCGCGCTGGCGCTGTCGCCCGCGCCGCTCGCCGCCCAAGCGCCCGCGCGCAAGCCCAACAAGCTGCAGCGGGTATGTACACTACCGAACACGACTGACTGAGTTCTGATACCTTCATTTGGCTGCGGGATTGCTCGAAAGAATTTCCGCGTCCCTGGTACATAAAAGGCCTATGAAGGAAACGCGATGGAAAATCCATCGAGTCGATAAAAATCTGCCACTCCCTCACCGTTGCTAAGCCACGACGGGAGGGGTCATTTCATGATTTTTACCGTCGTAAAAAAGATCATCCAATGCACAAATATATAAATCATTTTCTTTCATTCTCTTACTCCTATGAAACAACTATAGCAGCACGACATCAGACATCACACTAATAGTCAAGTTTTATAATTTCAACTAAATATAATTTCATCTCCTTTCCTCCATTCTAACATTGAACCACTCACCTACAGACCAATAAACCGATCTGCAATAATCCACCAAGATCGACGACACGACATTATTGTTATGGCACGCTGCCACTATTGCAACAAATATATATTTTTACGACTACACACTTGACAACCCAAAAATTGCAAAACTTTATTACAAAATTACATTAAGTACTGTTTCCCGCGCGTGTCTAAACACAAAGAAAATGATTCTTTCATCCATTCCTTCTTAGCCCTTTATATATCTCTACTCATCATCATCGAAATCAAACTCATTTATAACATTAGTAAGGATATTTTTTGCTAACCTTTAGTGTATATTAAATAAGTGTATTTTTTGTATTCCAGCATCTACAGAACACAGCGGCATGCAAGGCCCGCACGGTCGCCCGCAACAAGAACCGAGACAAACGGTCCGCGGCGCTCGCCATCTGAGCCCGCAGCCCGCAGCCGCAGCCGCAGCTCCCGCAGCTCCCCGCAGCACCCGCACGGTTCCCGCAACACATCTCCCTCTAGTTCTAGAGCTTAGTTTAACGCTAGCATCGTCAATTCGACGCCTTACTTCTAGTACGAGTAGTACGTAACAACACAACACGCGTGACGTTAGTGTTAGGTTAAAATAGGCTAGTTGTTAACCAAAGAAATTCGTATTATTTTGGATAAACGGAACCGTCTATTCTACGAGATGTCTCGTTGCTCGTCAACTCTTCGTTTCTCGCAATATGTCTACTGTCAGATCTCTGAGGCGTTCGGTCATTCCTTTTGCGAATTGATGTATTTTAAATTATTGATATTGTGACCGATGTTTTCATATCATTTTGTATTATAGAACATATTCTTACTCCATATCTTGGTGATTTGGGCTGTCGCTTATTCATTCCGAAGGTACTGAGTTACTGCCGGCACGTAGAACTTAACTGTTGCTATTTTTAGTGAAATATTTTACTATGATTATACTAATGTTATATTATTGATATTTTTTTGTATTTAAATTGACAGTTTTGTGTGTTAATATAGTAGATTACATTATTTGTTAGATTTACAACGTCATTGCAATGTTTGTTTTACTTTCCATGGATTTACGTGTATTAGTAAAATCAAGTTGTGGAGTAAGGGCGTTAATTTTAATAACGGTTGATAAAATAGATATTAACTATGACTTGTACTGCTCATATATCTGGTGTATATGTGATTCGTATGTGTTTCCCGGTGAGGATGAGTGCGTCTCAGTGCAATTCATACGTTTATATATAAAGCCTCTCCGTAAATATTATTTTAACTAGGATTCGTTGCTACGGTCGCCATGACTTGTAATATATTAGGTTAAACGGAAATGTTGAAATAATATTTATTATGAGAACCAATTTTGTTTCATTTTTTATTTTCCATTCATTCTATAGTTCCCTTCAATTCCGCCCCAAATGTGGTGTTGTTCGTGGTGGACATTTTGTTCTTTCTTCGTTATTTCACAGGAAATACCGTCAACCTGTTCTTTTTTTGGAGTGCGCTCTTCTTGATTTACTTGCATTCTTGAGACTTACTCGCATCTTTGTGGAAAAGCATTCTTCTACACCACATATAGTTTTCGAAACCACAGATTGATTGTATTTATGTAGGTAGTAAAATTAGACTAGTAAATAAAACATCAATTTAAACACATGACTAGCTTTATTCTCAGACACATATCGTCACCTGTTCATACAAACGTCAGAGTCCCTCGCTACAGTCATATTATTACAACATTTAATATTCACGTTCTTACCTAACACGTCTGGGAAGCGGGATGCACTCCTGCGCAATGACTAGATATGACATACAAAGTTAGTTATTATATGACAAAATTTTTTACATTTTAAAAAGTAACTTGATTATCCTGTCAGAAAAAAATGTAATTTTCTTCTAATTGAGATTTAAATATTTTTCCAGTTTCGTTTCTAAACAGGAATGCAGCCCCACAGTATTCGTTGCTCAATTTTAAACATCTGATAATAGAACAAATCGATAGACCCTTACCTAAGTCGGTATAAAATGTTAAGCTCATGTGTCAGACTAACTACTGTAGCTAAACATTTTAACTTTCAATTGACAATTTTGGAAAAGAATACTATTTTATATTGTCATCGTAGTCTTAGCAGATTCGCTCTGACGGTAATGTATTACATCTCTACAAGTGAACATCGATTCGAGATGCGAACACTATGCCTCTCCATTTGAACGTTAATGTAAAGTTAACTATAAGATATGTGGGTATTTTGTATGGGAATGCTATTCAATGGAGTTATATAAGAAGTATTTTAGCTACAGTCGGCCTGTATAATCAAGACACTCATTACATTGATACCTTAACACCTAACGATTACATTTAGAAATGGTCTTCATTAAGTACAAACATTTAGTTGTGAACAATACTCGAACTTTTCGCGCCAAAATGGCGACAGACTCGAGTAATCTTCACAGTGACATTACATCGACTAAGTTTAAATGTGCAATTCCGCGATATACATACGCAAAAATATGAATAAACATTTTCGATAATAAACGACTAAAATAAGATTTTGTGTGTGAATACTTTACTAATAGACGAAGGCAATTTGATGATTGTTTATGTCTAATTTATATTTTTTTTAAATAAACTATTTCTTTTTAATTTTAAGATATTCAGGCACTGGTAGCCCACCCGGGATAGACTACGCATACTGTTACCCGGACGGCGCAGTACTATTGTCACTCAATCGTTAAAATATACTCCTCTGAGCTAAGATACACTTCGAATGGACAGTTTGTCAATGTTACTCACTAAACGGAAACGAATCACAACATCACGTTATATTTATTTGCTGTGCAACACAACCTAGCAGTGCGTATACCAAATAACGTAGCAATCGGAGGTATGTATCGTAAGGCAACGTCGAAGGCAGTCCACATCTGCGTTGAACATTATTGATTATTATAAAATCGATAAAAAAATATACCTACTTAATGTAAGTAAAGCCGGAAATGCTTGATAAAAATACATTTATATTGTCTTCTATTGATATTACGATAGGGCTAGAAGCTGCAACCTGACAGTATGGATTATAGTGGCCTTACTCGCGAACTCAAGGGACCTAACGACCTGTGTTCGTAACACAACCTTTTCAAAGGTAACGTAATATTTTTCGTTATTTTTGTCACTTGAGATCACGAATAAAAACAGTTCACTAACACCCACAAATGAGATATAGATGAATGCCTAATATTCAGTTTGAAGACCTATCTAATTACACAATGCATTTTGAAATTGCAACGTACTTTGGTAATACAGAAATTAGTGACAATAATTCGTATGGTAGGTACCTAACTATACTTATATTTAAACAACGTTGTCTACATAAACTTAGTGACTTAGGCCATAGAAAAGGTAACATTTATTTATACAATTAAACTAAAGAGTTTTGACATACGGAATATTTTTTCTAACCGAATGATGACATTTTTTTTTATAAAATATTGATAACTCTTGCAAAAGGACTCAAAATATACTCTAACCTAAATGCATAAAATGTAAAAGGCAGGAATATACTACACTGACAGTTGGTAAATATAAATAACTAGCTTCTGCCAGCGGTTTCACCCGCATCCCGTGGGAACCTCGGCACGGACCCGGATAAAAAGTAGCCTATAGCCTTCCTCGATAAATGGGCTATCTAACACTGAAAGAATTTTTCAAATCGGACCAGTAGTTCCTGAGATTAGCGCGTTCAAACAAACAAACTTTTTAGCTTTATAATATTAGTATAGATTTTACAAAGATTACTACAGAAGTGAAAGATAAATGCAGTAATTTTGACCAAACCCAAAAACCGTAACATGAGTTACACATAAATAGTTATTACAAACAATGTATAAGCAAAATGAAGAATAACATTCTTTGGTATACTTAATTAAACATATCTTATTTCTCAACTTAAAATGTTTCTAAATAGGTATCAATATATACAGTTTTCAAAAGTAGTTGTTTATTTTCTCTGGCAATGTAAAAGCTTTGGTTCAGTTACGACCAAAAATCTTAATGCTAAGTTGAAATATAAATTACTAATTAACTACATATATTTTACATCTCCGTATAAGGAACTAAATAAGGAGATTAAACGTATTATTTTATAAGAGGGGCTCGAATATTACGTGTCGAGACTCAAAAACGTTTAAAAGTCGACACTCAGTACACCAAGAGATATAAGATGTCTTAAAAGATAAATATTTTATTCATGGCGTTTACGTACCTTAAATAGGCGGCCACCACGTTAAAATTATTTTTTTTTATTTATATCTATTTTTTCATAAATAACATTAGATGTATATGCACTTTATCGACATAGACTAAGAGGATACTATATCATAGGTAGCTGTAAGTCATAGACAAACAAGATACCGTTTTTTTTAATTTGAATTTCGATTTTTTTCGAAGGAGGCGCTATGTCGATAAAATGAGAACTTTTTAAATTATATCTGAATACACTTCATAATATACATGAGAGGTGCATTACACTAAGTTTGTGCTCGGACACTATACAATAGAACATTATTTATTCCCCATTAATATTTACATAGATCAACATGTTTTACATTACATGTTATGACCAGAAAATCTATTTACATACAGATTCAGTTATATGTTATGTTATAAAACATTTATACATATATTATCTGTCTGACCATAATGAGCTTTTCAATAACATTTATTCAAATCCACCAGAAACATACAAAATGTTATTTTCTTTCCAATTCTAAATACTCCTAACGACATTTTTTTTGTCACTGGCCATAAAGGGACATATCTCAGCCAAAAAACGTTATTCTGACTCTGTCGAGCCTTTAGAAAAAGTACGCGTTCGAAAAATCCTTCATTTGCTTTAATAACTTTCCTAAAAACCAACAGTTTTCATCAAAATGAGACTAAGTTTTATAACATAACACAATGTATGGTAAATATAGTTACCAACCATATAAGGTAGAAAGACTATAATCTCTCTATTTCTTATTGATACTTATACTTATATGTAATTGCACTCAAAAGGCAATTGTGGTCATTCTTTACAGTTTTTCTATTTTTTCAATTTTGATTTTAAGCTATTCCCAAAGGCCATTATTTGAATTTTGAAAAAATATTTATGTTTTGATTAAATACTTTTTCAGTATTTCAAATTATGAGTGTTTTTTTAATGCCAACATTTACAAAAAAGAGGATTTATATGTGCCTAGTTTTAACATTGTCCATAGAAATATTCACAACGCACGTATATTCACTAACCATTATAGTGAAATACTATCACACACATATTTATTTGTATGTCACAAATACATAAAGGTCGCAACATACATATAACACACTGAGCAATGTAGAAAACGCTTGAAACGGTACGCATCTGTTCACGCCTTATCTAGATGAGGCTAAATAATATAATTATAGTTGACTGAATAATCCAAGATGGTTATTATAATAGAAATGCTGTAATATGACAGCATTATGCTTGACAGTTTTAATAGGAATGTTAAACAATTAACAAGAAACGTAACCAGCAAGCACATACATATTTTCTCCGTTAAAAACTCAAGGATCCACAATAGTTCATAAACTATATTTCTTTCTTGGTAAATTCTATCTACCATAGCTGTTCAAAGGACTATCAGGGCTACCACATAAAAAAGTATGGTTACCGTGCCAAATGGGCTGCCGAACAAAATAGCATCAATTCGCAAGGTTTTGCGAATTGGCATCGCATCACAGTTTTGTGTGGGCGCCCTAAGTCCACTCCCGACTCCAAGCTACGAGCCATACGTACTCCTACCTTACTGTTCAGGTAACTTCTGCTTCTTACAGTCTGGCTCATCATCTTCTTCGTCGTCGTCATCCCACTCCCAGTCCTGGTCATCATCGTCAGGGTCCGCGCGAGGCTGCTCCTCCGGGATGTCTTCTTCGTCTTGCTCCTGTAAAAAAATGGTGATTGTGAGCATTTTGGGGTTGTTAAAAGGATTGGTTGTTCTTGGAATTGTGATTTGTGTTCTTTTACAGTAGGTAAGAATATGAAGCTTCTATATTATTACTAAACTAAAGCACAATTTTGTATTTGGCCTTTAGCCGTGAATTTAATTGGGTTACCAATGTAATTTTGTTTTGTTTTGACTCCTAAAAATTATACAACGAATATGTTTTATGTAAAAATTTGGCAAATGATTAACAGTTATTCCACAAAAACAATATTTTCTTCTAGAGCCATTCCTAATATCTATAGTACATACATGATGTCTGTGCATGACGGCGATGGGCGGTGCGTCGTGATGAGCCGCCACGCGACGCTCGATGAGGTACGACACGTACTCGTCGTACAGCAGCCGGATCAGGTGGAACGAGCCGAACGACGCCGCAGATCTGTGAATAGACAAGACATTTTAGCCTATTGTGAAGCTCGTGGGTAGGCAAAGTACCGCCTAGAGGGTTCAGTCAGGAGATGGGCGATTAACTATGTCAAAATTAGTTTCTGTGTGTTTTGTAGGACAATTATGATGTAATGTAGGGAGAATAAAGAGTCCTCTAGTCATCTCGGTTTGCACCGTTCGCGCTGTTGTCCTCAGTCACCTGAGGGTGAGCTCGCGTATGACGAGCGAGGAGTAGAAGGACCAGTCGAGCAGCAGGCGCCGCGCCCGCGCCGTGTAGTCGGCGCGGCGCTCGTGCGGCGCCAGCGCCCCGCGCACGCAGCCCTCCAGCCAGCCCGCCCACTGCTCCAGCGACGCGCCGCGACCTAGCGTCGCCTGTACAACGAATATATACATCAGTGTCAAGGGGAATGCCAAAAATCACCCATCATTTCATTCCCCGCTCTTCCGCCGAGAGCTCAATATCCGTGCCGATAACTATAGGTCAGGCGCCTTCTTCTAGATCTAACACGATCTGTTACGAGTGGACTAACAAGGAACAGAGTGTTTGGGTTTTTTGAGATATCTGTCAACGATTTTTGATATTACAAATACCTACAAATATAGACGGGTTCCTCTCCGCTCGTAATTTTGTTCTTTCGAGACGGAGGCATGATTATTACGAACAAAAATTTAAGTAAATTATTTTTGTATAGTTCTCAAGTTCAAGTCACCGTACGCATGTCATAAATTTTACATAATTATTTTATACAAGCAACAGAATTGAGAGAAAAAATAATGGATATATGTAGGATTCCTTTTCTATTTAAAATTTCAAACACGCTTCTGATCCATAAGACAAGTTTATTTGTACACACAATTGGTACATACCTTGAAGTCAGCCTCAAGTTTGTGTGCAGTAGCCGCGCTACCACACGAACAAGCCCAGGCCGCCTGCTCGCGTACCACGCGGAAATCTACGCGGTTCAGGTCCGCCAACATCTGTAGAAAAATGCAGGTAAATAAGGCCTAAATTAAGGAAAATAGCTGTTGTCTAAACGGAAGTAAATAAAAGGACCTTAGCGAAGGTAAATAAGTATATTTTTTTACGATAATAACCACTTAATTGTGGCCTAAACGAAAGGCAAATATTTGAATTCTTAAGGAAAGTATCACGTATTTGAGGCCTATACAGAGGGTACAAAGTATGGTCTACCATTATTCGGGTGAGATTAATTTAAACGTCACAGAACAGCAAGGTGGACCCCTGTAGCAATGTGAACCTCATTTTTTTTTATTTACACTAATGGACAAGTCTTTATGACACAAATCCGACACTTGTATATCTAGTTGAACATTACGTACCTGATGTATCTGATGATGATTAGTCAGCACGGCTCTCGCAGCCTGCGCAAGATGGTTCAACGATGTATATCGCCTCAGCGCTGCCGCCAGAGCCTGAGCCGCCTGGGCCTGCGCCCTCGCCGCCCGGGCCGGAGCCCCCGCCGCCCCGGCCGCCAGCGCAGCCTCCACACCCTTCGCGAAATTACGAATCGCCTGTGTCAAAGCCGCTGGTATAGGCCGCAACACATCCGGCAGTAGTAACTCCACAGCTCGTTGATGTAATCGTAACTCAGCACTTCGTAACCAAGTGCAGACGTCAGGCCGTGAAGTGAGACGGGCTAAAGTGCGACGGCAGAGAGACGCGGGTGGACGTCGCCAGAAGCCGCGTCGAGCTCGCTCCACGCCGGTAGCGTCCAGTGCCGCTACGGCGGATAGGAATTCCGCGCCGTGATCCCTGTGTGGAAAATATGGTTGTTAAGTAAGTGCTACGGTTAAGGACTACGCGGCTACGAGTCCACATAAGACTACGCAAATGTACTAGAACCTCTTGGCACACAAATTACGGACCAGTGTGTCAGTGCAAAAGGGGGCCTTATCAAATGTAACCTATGTGTTGAAGTTATAGCGTAAAAATACTGAACTAATTTATTTAATTATGAACGATTTGAACATTTTTGTTTTAAAATATTTTTGTAGACGTCCAGGGAAAGTCCAGGTAAACTATACGAAGTTCACGGAATCAGCTAGTGTACTTTAAAATGTGTATAGCTATATATAGTTTATCAATTATGTTAGCACCCATAACACAAGTTGATTAATTACTTACTATAGAGCTAAGGTACATACCTGTGATGCCGCCGCAGCGCGTTGAGCATGTCCTGAGTGACGTCGTCGGGCAGCGGGTGTATGCTGAGCGGCGGCGGCTCGGGCGGCGCGGCGGCGCCGAGGTACTGCCGGTGCGCGTGCGTGGGGCTGCTGGCGGAGTCGCGGGACCGGGACCGGGATCTGCCCTCCTGGGTAACATTAAATGGAAGATTCGTTGAAAGTCCTCAAAGATTTCGGAACAAAACAAAATTGCGATAACAATGTTTCTCGTTTCAGAAGAGTCCGATCTGCAGATTTTTTAAATAGAAAAAACTAAAGTTAACGCAAATTTGAGAAGTCGACCTTATCAGAATCAAATATAATATATATGTCGCAGGGATATGATAAAAACGGGGATTTGATCAATTCCCTAAGGGATTTGATCAAATCACGGAGGATGTTAAAATAACAACACGATTTTATCTTTTCCCTAAACAAATCTAGTGAAATAACAAAAAACATGTCAGTTCTTATTTGTGTCGCGCTTGCAAACATTAAGCAAGCCGTAGGTGTCTGTCACGCACGATGCAAAACGAATAGACGTGCCTGTAAGAAAAATAATGTTTTATGTAATTCACGATGCCACAAATCAGCTACATGTTTTAATAAGTGATTATTACAAATAGGCACATCATACGCAACTAAAATATTTTTTAAAGAAAATTTGTTCATTTAAAAAAAAAAAATTGTTCTGAGTAATGGTGATTTTATATCAATATTTCCTTGTATTGTACACACCTGATTATCATAATTATGTAGGTATATCTTACCCAATAAACCTTTAAAATATCAAAGCAAAATTATTTTTGTCATTTCACTGAACCAGTTTAGGGATTTGTTCATTTCACTAGATTTGTTTAGGAAAAAGATAAAATCGTGTTGTTATTTTAACATCCTCCGTGATTTGATCAAATCCCTTAGGGAATTGATCAAATCCCCGTTTTTATCATATCCCTGCGACATATATATGAAATGCACACACAAAGTTTCAGCCTATATAAAATAACGAAGGTCTGGCAGTCACTGGCTCTTGGGCTAAAATATTAAGGTAAATAAAAAATACAGCACATAACTTTACCGTGCGGTTTATCATACGCACTACTTGTAAACTTTTGCGACTTACAAGTCGCAAGTCTCCGTGGTCAAATTCGGAGCAATTTGGACAAAACGCCGACAAAGAACTTACCCTTATATTCACATCGTGATTAAAGCTCGTTTGATAAACTTAAAAGTTTCCTCACTATCATTATTATCCTACAGAAAAAAAAACCACAAACCTGGTCCAAGACATCGGTCTTATCATCGACATTGTCGTGCTGATCCTGACCGTCTCCAGCCTCGCTATGATCGTGTTCCACTCCGGGCTTCGCCCTGATCCCGTAGTAGTGGTACTTGGAGTTCCCTCTGGTGCCGAGCCTGCGGGTTCGGAGCCCTATGAAGACGGAGCGGATGAGCTTGCCGAAGGAGGCCGCGTTAACTGGCTCGAGGCGATGTGTGGCGCAGTGGCGGAGGTAGTGAGCGTAGAGGGTTGAACGGGGGAGGGATACGCCTGTGGAAAAAGTTTGTTACAATACCAGGTACTATGTCGACAGTTCGTACCAAATAACTTTGCAATTCTGAAGATAGCCATTTGATTATCTTATAGATTCGTTATTTGGGGCGAATTAGAGACGTGGAATCTAGTGTTTAATTTAGTCAGAGTCAGTGTCTGTATTAAAAAGGGATCATATTACTCGAAAAAGTTTGAAATTTGAAAAGTAGAAAATACAGCCTGGCGTCAGGCGAACGGATAAACGGTCAAACAGACAACGAAATCCTTTAAGTGTAAGTAAGAGGTCCCATTCTTTTTTCTTTGGGTATTGGGAAAAGACAAAAGAATTTAAAAACCTCCTTTTTCCGAAGTCTGTTAAAAATGTTTGGGTGGGTAACAAAATATCCCTCACCAGACGATACAAAATAGGCGTTCCTCACTTGACTCTGTTCAAAAAAACATTTGCTCAGGAATATTCCCTTTGACAGTTATAATAGAGTGTGTTCCTCACTTGACTCACCCTCAGCGGTCTCGTAGTGGTCGAGCAGCCACTGCACGGTGGCGGGCGGCATGCGGGCCGGCGCCGGCGCCGCGCCCGGCGTGGCGGGCGACGCCGGCGCCTCCGCCTCGTCGCCGGCCACCTGCGGGAAGGACTGTTGCTACTTCACTTTCGAAATACGAACTACACTCAAATCTGTTATAACGACATCGAAGGGACTACTCATATTTAGTCGTCAAAACCGATCGTTGTAATAACCAGTGACAGGTATAGCATATAGCATTCCGCCAGGACCTTTGATTTTGGTCAATTTCACCGGTATGTCGTTCTAAATGATGTCGCCATAAACGGTTTAAAAAACAGAAATTGAACTTCGCCAGAATTTTAAATTTCTGCAAAAGCAAATTACAAAACTAAAAGGTAACCAAAAAACTTCCCGCTAGTAGTTTTTTGGCTTCGCCAGCCCTATAGAATTATTGTTTCATTATTGGGGGGCAATATCAAAACATCTACCCTACCTTACCTTTAATTAAGAAAAACAAATGTAAAAACAAAAGTATTTGCGGAAAATAACCATCGCATTTTCTGTAACGAAATTTCAATAAAAATACACACCTTTTACTGATGATTTTTATTAATCATCCAATATTCAAATGAAATAATATTTAAATGCTTCAAAAGAAATATGTATTACCGACAGCTTCTAAAAGTCTCGTTTATTGAAATGTCGACAACAAGGCAATTCTTTGTATGACAACCATTATCCACCACGCTTTCCTGTTCCGACGGCAACACACTTATGTATACTCAGACAAAGAGAGACAAAATTGTTAGGTTTATCTAGCGTAGGAATCGCCATAGACAATTTTTTATTTTATACTTTTTGCACGATTTTCTTTTCATCTCTCAAATGTTACGAAGTGTAAAGGCTAAATCAAAGATTTGAACCTTACACATTCCTACAGACTCGGACGTCTTTTTTCGTAGGTGAAAGTGGGCCTAAGGGTTTATCTTATACAGGAATGAATTTTATCCAGTGCGCAAACTTTGTCAACTTATAGTTAAATAAGTTTTATAGATACGTATATTTTTATTTTGTAGTGTTTTAGTACAAAAAAGAAAAGTTATTGATATCGAAAGATGTTTATTTTGTAACCGATAGTACGGTCACAGTCGTCATAGTATGCACGGCGGCAACGCGAAACCGGTTTACTGACGGAGCTCCGCTCGGCGCGCGTAAGAATACTTGGTATCCATATTTTGCTGATTTTAGGGCAGACAAAAGAATGAAAAAAAAATTTTTACTGATGATGCAGATATGTTCTGTTAACGATTCTGGACCACCAGTTATTTTTTGCGCACTGCTTAAAATTCATTCCTGTATATAAAAATGAATGAATTTTTGACGACCTCGATGGCGCAATGGTCACCATGCCGGACTGCCGAACCTGAGGTCCCGGGTTCGATTCCCGGTTCGGTCGACATTTGTGTGATGAGCATGCTTGTTGGCCGTCGTCTGGGTGTTACAATATGTATTTATAAATATGTATATGTGTAGCTATATGTAATTTATCAGTTGTGTTAGCGCCCATAACACAAGTTAATTAATAACTTAGCATGGGGCTAACCAACCGTGTGTGGAAAGGTGTCCTGACATTATTTAATGTTTAATGTTTAATTACTGTTCGTTAGTCTCATTAAAACTCGAGAACGGCTGAACCGATTTGGCTTATTTTGATTTTAAAATGTTTGTAGAGGTCCAGGGAAGGTTTAAACGGTACGAAGTTTGTTGGGTCAGCTAGTAAAAAATAAAAACTTGATTGATTAGCAAACAAAAGATCTCCTTAACATATTTCACAGTCCTTAACATATACTTACGACGACGCCATAGGCGGTGTACTCGGCAGAGGAGGCGCCGCCCCAGCCGCTGTCGGCCGACGTGCCCTCCGCGCCCACCGTCGCCACGCCGTACACCGGGTAGCGCAGCGGCTCCCTGACGACAACGGAATAAGGCATTTACGAAATATGTAGTGTATTTAATGTTGGAATTATGTAAAATACAATTCGATTTATTCCGGTAGCAACGGGATCTTTTTATAGTAGAACTGCTAAACAGTTCTTCTATGTGATTAAAGCATCATAATGTACCGAGCCTTATCCCAATTTTATTTAAGGTCGGCGCAGCATGTTTTCTCCTGCCATACTCTTCTGCCTGCCGATTAACATTATTTCTAGCCATGTCGACTTTCACACTATCGATGCATTTCCACACTTAAATAACTTTTAACTTAATTTCCACTATTAAATATTTTGAAAAATAGCTGTTTGTGTCGCCGCCGTCTCGCGCAGCCGAAAAAATCTTAATGCAATCATTCGACAGTCGCTTAAAAATCAGCAAGCGTGCACTTAGAGCAAAATTAAAACATTTCAGATGTCAATTTTATATCATACGTATTTATATTTTTTTTAAGGACGACTGGACAAAAATCACGAAATACTAGACTATAATTGAGAACATCTTTTTGATGTCAATTAAAAGATAATGATGATATTACTTTTTTATAACCAAAGGATTTCTTATATGGCCTTGAAAGTGGGGAATAAGGAAACATTAACACTTTTTGCTATCTAAAAAAAACTAAACTATTATCTAATAAATAAAATGAGTGTGTAGCTCACATATGCGTCTGGTGACCTTGTGTGTAGATCTCTTGCGGCTCCGTAACATATTGCACATGGTAGTTGACTCCATTTCCGCCCTCACCTGTACAAACAAATATATAAAAAACCTTTAAAAAATATAACAAAGAAACATCTTCAAGGACAACCCCGTAAAGCACAGTTGATCACACGAATTATTTTAATTCGTTATTTCAATAAAAAAAAACACCATATTATTAGCCTTCAAAACGAAAATGATTTCCCGACAGTCTTCAAAAGCCGCATATGAAAAAAATATAACGAAGAAACGTCTTCAAGGACAATCCCTTAAAGCACTGGACTACACCAATTAGTTTAATGTGTTATTCCAATTAAAAAAGCACCATTTTATTAGCCGAAAATTTTAATGATTTCCCGGCAGCCTTCAGAAAGGACCACCTTGCTCAAAGTTGAGGCACACAAAAAGAAACTCACAGGGGTAATAGGACCGGTACCGAGGCACCTCCATGCTGTCTGAGATCTCCCAGGCAACTCGCCCCTGGACCCACAACTTCCCTGAACAACATCCCGATTACCAATGTCTGGTATCACTCACTCCTTTTCACGTATAACGGGGTCCTACTCTAGCACCTCACCCCACTTGTGTTAAGTTTATAACTGTTGTAATATAGAGGTAAGCGATATAATTGTTATTTCCCTTTTGTTTTTGCGTTTGTAGTTGTTTACGAGACCTTAGTGGTCAAAAGAATATTTGGATGTAAAGCTTGATTGTTTAATTTGATTCGTATTTACAATAATTGTGTAACATAACAGAAGTTATTGATTGGTATTATGTAAAATTACTACTTGCTGTTACATTGTATTACAGAGGTTTCAGTCAGCACATGAAATGGTATTGGTATTCTTGGCAGAGTCTGACAAGAGACTAATATATTAGAAGTAAAAATACATCATACTTTTGTTGCCATGTGCCTACATTAATTTAAGCTACCTACATATCATTTTTTTCATGAGGTGTTCATTAAAAAATAGGTAAAAAAATCCTTCTGAAATACCCGGCTAGGTCATTGAAACTCCAATACCAAGAATTCATATAAGAAATTCATTTAAGTTATCCAAATAAATAGATTTTTATATCAAAAGCCAGACACAACCTCAAGACATTAAGAACATCTCTCCAAAAATTTCCTCAAAATGATATTTACAAAAACATACACAAACATATTAAAATGTTTAACGCCAATACTTGAAATTCAAAAATCATAAAATCCCCTTTCCAATAAGAGGCAATAAAACACAATGGAATACACGGACGAACCATTGGACCAGACGATGTATACCTGTATAAATATAAAAATTATATAAAGTGCGGGGCGAGGGGAGGCGGCGCGTGGCCGGTCTTATATCAAAGGTAGCCAGTCAACTATTATAAACGGGGATCATCCCTTGCAGCCATTGATAATGAGCGCTCAGGTGTAATCGTAAGGGGCAGTCGCAATTATGCATTGTGAGGTATCATGTGCAAATTGCACGGTGTAATTTGAGTACAGATTTTAAGCGCACGCGCAAGTTCTAATTGATATGGTTGTGTTTTTTTTTTTATTGCAATCTTTTTTATAATTTCAAATGGTCTTTTATGGTTTGTTTTTTAATTCACATTTTTATCTCGACTATTTTCGGTATATTCGCAAGAGTTTTTACTTAAGATATTTTTATGCTAGGTAAGTGTGTGGGATGTTTAAATAATATCACTCATTCATATTATTCTGACATAAGTAGGTATTACAGTGATAATTTATAGATATTCCAGAAAACATTTTAAATATACATACAGTATTAGCTGAATACATATTTTTCAAAATATTACTCATCAAGCGATAACTTACAACCCTACAAAACAATTTCGCTACCAGTACAAGATTAGAAATCAGCGCACCTGCATCTATTTCGTACTTTCATTAATACAGGACCACTTACTCGCTAATTCCTCTTTATTATTTTCCCTAGATACTTATGTCAAAGCAATAAAGTTCATATTCCAATAAAAAGGATAGATAACAAATGGGGTGCATTTAATAGGGCATCAATGCTGACAGGTAGGAGATAATCAGATATTATTATACAGGGGGTGAAGTCTTAGTAGTTTATTTGTCCATCAAAGGTCTTCATACAAAGCATGCATTGTGTCACTTTGACAACTCAGGCAGAAACTCAAAGAGATAAATCATACAACGTGAGTTTTTGTGAGAAATAAATCCGCTAGTTTTGGAAATTTGGGAACACTTTGATAGATTTGGCTAGGTAACGGCTATACATACTTCTTTATTTGTATTGATATAAAAAAGTGTTATTATTGGGGTTAACTGTTTCATAATGTTGCCTGTACTTTTAATCCTAGATATTGTTTACACAATTTACTGAATTTTCTAGATACAAGCAATTTAATGAATTAGCTAAATGTTATTCGAAGCCTAAAAAGAAAGCAAATTATTATTTACGATAACTTATGAATGTGAATTTCCGATGGATAATATCGCCAACAAGTTACAAAAACAAACCTTCACCAAAAAAATCCGATTAATTTGGATACAAACCTTCTTACGTTAAAAAGCATAGATGATATCCCCATGATCAATGGCCATGCTGTTAAAAAAGGTGATAAGCACAAAATAAAAAAGTAAAAACTTGCTTTCTTGGTCACTATGGTCTTCAGTCTTGACGCGGGAGCCTGGCCGTGCCCATGCGCCCCGCACTGCTTGCCACACGACATACATATAAATACGTAAATAAAAATGTGCTCAACACAAAATAATGTGCAACGGAAAATATTCATGCTCAACGTTACTAAATAAAAAATATTAAAATTGCTATTGACACACGAAACTATGAAACAAACACGGAAGTGAAAAGAAGTTTTCTATTCTTAAGATTTTATTGCTGACTACTGTTAAAACTACAGTATTTTTTTTAAAGCAAATATCAGCTGACTCTTACGAAATAATGCTCGAATTTGTCAAATTCAGCTTTCCTGTTGAGAGATAAAAAAAATACCTGACCTTTCACTAAACCTATAATGCAGCTATACTCTATCCACGGAAGCAAAACCGACCTATGACAAAACGTCACATTTTTGTGCAAAATGTTCGCAGTATCTGTGATTTTGTCATCGGTCGGGTTATACCGCCATCTTGAAAAAGTGTCATTCTTTGTTTACCTTTTAGCTCTTGCTTCCGTGGATAGAATATAGTTCATTAAATAGATGGTAATCTTCTATTTACACTCCTACTTGATCCATCTTAGCTAAAGTTGAAGCACTGAACTCTATACTTTGGAACCCATTTTCAATTTGGAGACCATCTTTCTTCACTCAAAACAAAACAGTGCTGACTAATTACCAATACCATACATTCAATTGAAGCTAGTCTATGTTCTACTTACACTCACTAGCCACGGTGATGTAGGTATGCTGTGCCTCCGCGGTGGGACTGGAGTGGCCTGAACTGTCGCCGTTCACTTCCACCACCGTGCTTGATACCTGAGGACATTGAGGTAACTTAGTAAGTTGAGAACTGTAAAGGCCTTTTGGAATAAAGATAAAACAATCTCTATTTACTCTTAACCCTGCTTGAAGGCAAAGTAGGGTCGGTTTCCTCCAACAGAAATTAGACCACGAATGCTTCGAGGGTTTTGGAAAGTAAGGAGTAAGTGGTTTGTGATGTCCATAAACTTGAACATACATCCCTCAGCCACTGACCAAGGAAGGTGAAGTAGTGAAGACTTGTGATAAGTCACATTCTTACATAGTTCTTCTTTGTGTAAGCAAGCTATTCAGTCTTCCTTTACCCAGTGTCCAATAATCTTTCAGAGAAGGCTTAATATATTATTAAAATTTATCTTCTAAGAGACAATGCCTAATCAGTGCTATCCCGAGGAAGAAATAGACTGAAAATTCGATGGCATAACCCTTATAAGATCGCTTTTTACAATGCCTACTCAGTGCTTCCTCGAAGAAATAGACTGAAGATTCGAAAGCATAATGTATCCTTAACCGTTCTATAAAATAGGAACAAACGAATCCTTATAAGATGGCTTTTTTGTGAGACATATTTACCTGTTGCATAGCATGCTGCAAATGCATGGAGTCGGGTATTTCCGGGATGACGATGAGCTCGCGCACGGCGCTCGGCGAGGCAGCGCCGGCCGTGCCGCCGCCCTATGTACCAACATAATTTTATAGGGGAACACACTTTTATTGTGAAGTTGCGTGACAATACTTTTATGCACCCAGCGGTAGTACACAGGACAAGCAAAATAATATTGTATATTTCTCGTCAATATAAAAATTTATATCGAGGAACATCTTACTATGCAGGATAAACTGTTCTTACGTGATAGAAGTTTTATTAAGGACTAGCTTCTGCCCGCGACTTCGTACGCGGATCCTGTCCCTTATGCCAGCGACTACGGGGTCAGCAAAATCAAAGATCTGAATAGTCTGATATTGAATTTTAAGGGCCCGTTGACTTGAAAACAACGGAATACGCATAACCATTAGAAACGTTCCATATATTTAATTTTTGTACTTTAACGGCAAAAGCACAGCAGACTAAACAAAACGCTGAGAACTGAACCGCAATAGACGTGACCATAGGGATAAAAGTAGTGATTCTAATTAGTCCGCATTTAAGTTGTGTGTGGCAAAAATATTACACGTATTATTACGTAAAAAAACATTAAATAGATGACAATGTCGTGGTGACTTAGTGGAAGTCGTGGTGGTTTAGTGGGTAGAGAACCAATCTCTCAAGTATGATTCCAGGTCTGGCAAGTACTTGCCAATGCAACTTTTCTAAGTTCGTATGTACTTTCTACGTATATTTTGGATACCAATGACCGTTATTTGGAGGGGATGTTAAACTGTAGGTTCCGGCTGTCATTGAACATTCTTGGCAGTCGTTATGGGTAGTCAGAAGCCAGTATGTCTTACCAAGGGGTGTTGGGTTGAGCGGGTAACCGGGTTGTGGAGGTCAGATAGGCAGTCGCTCCTTGTAAAACACTGGTACTCAGTTGCATCGTGACTGGAAGTCGACCCTAGCATAATTGGGACAAAGGCTCTTGGGATAATAACGACAATAATAATGAGATAGGTATAGGCACCGCAGGATATCTGAGGCTGATGACGGGGAATAGCGACCCCGCGGGGCTATATATACTGAGTTCTCCAGGGAGAGTATACTGTCCCCCATCTCCGGCCTGTCGGAGTGAACCATGACGGGGGTAGGTCTCACGCCTCAGGCTTGGCTTGGCCGTCCAGAGTGGAGTCGCTAGAGCAGGATTAGTAGCCCTGCTCGGAGGGTAGGTGCCTCATGGTAAGCACAGTGAGCGCGTATTCTGCATTTAAAGTCCGCCGAGGTATCCTCACCCTTCAGCCGCTCATGTCCCTGTTGCCCTCTTGTTGCTATTCAGTGACTGGTTCCCGGGGGCCCAGTAAGTGAGGTGGCGAATCTCCACCTGCCATTTTTACATGTACTTAATACATTGGCATCCACTAACATCCCATCACAATAGCCCAAGTAGTTTTCCTTCATAGTTAGCAATAGTTTAGCACAGAACCGGAGATTGTCTTTTTTTTAACGACGTCCACCGGGGATTGTCCTTGGGTTCATTTCTATAGTGTATAAAGGGCTAATCGTCGGTTTTGTGTCACCATTGCATTAAAGTTGTCTCAAAAGGGCGTATTCACGTTTGCCTTCCAAAAATTCGGAGCTCTGTAGTCCCGAGGTCTGGAAGAGACATACAAAATAATAATGAGATATAACGCAACAAAGTCGGAGAGTGGGGGCTCGTGACGCCACGTCTAGGTAGCACTAAGCAGTAACTTAACACGAAATTCAAGCGTTGTTGTATCTTCGTTATTATTTGTTTGTGAGAGAGAGAGAAAAGAAAATACGTGTCTATTATTTTAGGGTTATCTAAAAGACGGAATAATTACTTTTTTTGATTCACCATACCTATTTCATAACATTCATTACTATACATTTCAAGTGTAGTATTGCTCTTGAAGCTCCACATCAGGTGTTCCATATCTTCGATGTTTATACGTCAATAGAGAGTGCTTATCAGATTGAACCACTTTTGCTAAAACGTCATATCTTCATATGCTATAGTCTAGCTGGGCTCCTGGAGTTCCACATCAGGTGTTTTACATCTTCAATTTTTATAAGTCAACAGAGAGTGCTTATCAGATTGAACAACTTTTGCTAAAACGTCATACACCTATATGCTATAGTCTAGCTGGGCCCCTGGAGTTCCACATCAGGTGGTTTAGATCTTCAGTTTGTATAAGTCAATAGAAAGTGCTTATCAAATTGAACAACTTTTGCTAAAACGTCATACCTGTATATGGTACAGAGAAGCTGGGCTCTTGGGGTTCCACATCAGGTGTTCCAGATCTTAAAATTTATTATCTCAGCTGAAAATGCTCATCACATGAAACAATTTTTGCCATGGCACCATTTTTGTATCTCTTATAGTTTTGTTGGTCTGTTGGAGTTCTGCATCAGGTCTTCAAGTTTCGAAGATAAATTATAGCCTATATGTTGACCAGGCTTAATACTGATACAACAAAGAAAAAATCATTGAAATCCGTTCCGTAGTTCGGAAGATTAGCGTGTACAAACAAACAGACATACAGACATACAGACATACAGACATACAGACAGAATTTTTTTTTTGGATTTGTGCTCTATTACTGTTTCTAAACCCCACCCAATTATTATTTTTTTAATATATTCAATGTACAGACACAGTTTTTTTACAGATTTATTATATGTATAGACTAGCTTCTGCCAGCGGTTTCACCCACATCCCGTGGGAACTACTTCCCGCACCGGGATAAAAAGTAGCCTATAGCCTTCCTCGATAAATGGGCTATCTAACACTGAAAGAAATTTTCAAATCGGACCAGTAGTTCCTGAGATTAGCGCGTTCAAACAAACAAACTCTTCAGCTTTATAATATTAGTATAGAAAAGAGACAGATTGGGCTCCAGTGTAGGTAGGCAGGTATAAACTCCTTGGATGGCCAGAATTTAGGTTTATTTTTTTGTTTATGATAAAACAGACTTAGCTGATTCAATGTAGGTGCTAGCTAATTCAGGTGGGTGATTAAAAGTAGAACACTGCCTAAAAATAGACGCCTTCTACCTACTTATGGCAATGATCTAGATCAAGTTTAAAATCTTTATGAAACAAGTAATTATATAAAGATTTATAAATATCGTTCTGGTTAGAACACCGACGTCTATTTTGTCTGTGAAAATCAAAGGCTGTCTCTAATGTGAATACACCAGCTGCTTCACCTTGAAGAACAATTGTTATGAAAGTCAAGGCAAAGAAAGAAAGCTAAGTATTAAATCCTTGATAGTATTTTTATCGCACCTAATAATCGACTTTGAATGAGGCTGACTCATTATCACTTTACCGTCGTAATTGGTAGGTACTCTACAATTGTATATATTATAAAGTGTATAAATAATTCGTAGGTGTAATAATAATGTTAATTTGAGGCGTGACGTCACAAACCATCATGATGATTCAGCAATATTCGTGTACTTTACTGACTTGTAGATCTAGAAATAATACCCAGGTGGGTAGGTGTCTAATATCAGTTTATGCCTTGATGCAAATATTAGATGGTCAACACTACTTCACTCTGAATGGCGTAATTAGTAAAACTTTTATGCTGACTCTACTAGCTCAAATATTTCAGCAAGTCGGATGGTTTATGTCTGTAGGTAAAATCGGATTGAACGTTTTAAAATTATAAGAACGATTGGAATTAAAGTTTACATCACAAATGTAACCATTTCTATCAATTTGAGACACAGCATTGCGTCGTCGTAACCAAAGCCTAATCAGCATTACGTAAACTCCAATAGATCTAATGTAGGTCTTCCCTAAGTAGATAAATACTAACATTCATACACCAATACCTCCGAAACATACTCAGAATATGTCCTTACTAAAATATCAAATTAGAAAATGAGTTTGTTACGCCTTCATGTCGAAATTACTGAACCGAATGAGACTAAGGACTGCACCATTGAACAATGCCGATAGCGTTGCCAGCCGATTTGACCGACGGGCGGCAATTTCAGGGCTGATTCCGGTTTGAATTTCCCATGGTGATATGATCCCGTTTTTAACCTGATACATGAATCAATCTTCATAGGCCCATAGAAAAGCAAGCGAAACCGCGGCAAAAAGATACTATATAAAAATTCCTGTTTACCTGTGTTGGAGCCGCGAGCCGCGCAGCCATGTCGGGCGAAGCTGGTGGCGACGACTCCACAAGTACCTCGTCGCCCGCGCACTCAAAATCTGAAAATGATTTCCATGGAACATGTTTTATTAAACTGTAAGCACTTTAGGAACTTTTTGCTAGACTATTTACATTGGAATTGTAGTTAATTGGAATCCCTAAAAGGAGATTATATCGCTGAAAACCAGCGCTGGGACTCTGTCTCGTTTCGGGTCGCAGCATTATGCTGAGCGAGGGCCGTATTGCGCGCTTTAGGACGCATATTTTCCCTTAAATTTGTTTTAAGTTCTTTTTATCTTTTTATCGATTTTATGCTCATTTTGTTAAGGGCATATATGCGTCTCATATTTTGCGCAATAAAACTTATTTTCTTTTTTCTTTCTTCTTCTATTAATAAAGGCAGAAAGACAACACTGATTGTGCTTAATAATGGAAACAAATGAATAAAAAATATTTGTCTCAAATCTGTAGTTCCTCACAGAAAAGAAAATTATGTAATGACCTACCCACATAACAAAATAAATGTCTCAGAAACATTTTCAACTTTTAATTTGCTTATTGACCAATACCCTTTTAATTTTGTTAAATGTCACAAGTTTAAGCCTACTTTGGAAGCAGTTTTTAATATTGTAATTATAGTGAAAGCCATACCTGCTACTGGCTAATTGGCAACATTTCAAACTGGGGTAGCTCACCCCTTTGATACCAGATTGCAATTAAGTATAATGCAGGCAGGTAGTCAGTAAGCACAGAAAAAAAAACTATTTTTAAAGTTGTCCTACCATAATTTAGAGAAACATAAAATATTATGCAATTTTTCCTCATACGTTCTGAAATTAGAACTGAATTATTACCATTCAAACCAAAAAACTATAGGTTTATTAATTATTATAAGGAAATCAATAAAATTATCATCAATGCCATGATTATATAAACTTAAATGAATCAACAAAATTATTAACATTATCAAAATAAAATGTCATTAATCACTTCAAAATAAAATTTTCACTCTTCAGAAGGCATATAAAATTAAAAAAAATAATATTTAGCAATAATAAACAGGATAATGAATGTGAATTGTTGCATAACAACATCCCAGGTGATAGAGATGTTATTGATCTGGTGGGAGCAAGGGCGGAGAGTATCCGTGGAGCGTAACCTGGCAACACCTCATCTGTCCCTCCGCACCGTCACTCTCAACAAAACAACTGTACAAAAACACTCACTCTCTAAATAGAACACATTCTCAAAGCCCATCTCAGACATTTTGAGTAAAAATTTAATTTCTGCAACAAAATATCACTTGGACACAACAGTTACACATTATTGTGACTTAACACTGGTTTGTATGATATCAAGTATTGATCAAACAACCGTCTCTATGTGCTTGGTTGGTTCACTGTCATGTTTGCTACTGTTTCTGTGAGAATTTTGTTTTTAATGCTCTGTAGTGTGGGCTAGCTAGAGGTAGTGTGTGTAATTTAGATAGGGACGTAGGGGGGTGGTGCAGGTGCTTTGTTACGGTTCAGTGGCACCACCTGCCATCTACCACCATACGTAATGCATGACTGGCTTCTTGTTTATGTAATTATTGTATTGTTGGTGCTGCTGACATTTTATTACAACAATTATATGTCAAATGGTGGACAATATGGTGTTGTTCATTGTTCTAAAATAGGGTGATGTTTTCAAAATAGAATAGTTCTTATCAAATATTTTCCTTTGTGATATGTTTTTGCCATGAACATGATTAATGATAAACAAGATAGGCATTACCTCAAATATAATGTGAATTGTGAAGTTTTCTTAGCTCACTGTCTTTATGTTAGCTATAGATTTACATATAATTAATTTTATTTGGTGATATTAGAGAAGTGGAGTGAGTTCGAGGCTTGATATTCGTTAGCTGCGCATATTTGTCGTTCCCTTATGTGCCGCGTAGTATATAAGTCCCGAAAGTTAATTCCGCAGGTGAATAATTCTGGCGGGTCGTGCGCCGTGCCAGGCACCGCCGCCGTATCCCTCCTGCCCGATAACTTTGATAAAATTGATACGCTACTGGGAGCAAGGGGGAGCTCATTTTGGACGCTTCCCGCTCCGGAGAGCACGCATATCACTCTCGAAGCGACTGACAGCCATTATTAACGTTATCAAACCATTTTTCAGGTTATTAGCGAAATAATTTATCGAGAATATATTAAACCCACCTGCCATCCATACCTCGAACTGTCAAAATCATCTTAAGTTTCTAAGATTGTTTTAACCACGAGTAAGTTAATATAACTAATAATTGTTCTATGTGTCGCTACTTTTACCAATTTTTATGTAACACGATAAGAAATGACTTATCAATGTTGTTGTCTTGTAGCTACACCCGTTTCCTAGGCTACGAACACCCGGGCCAAATTTCAAGCTAGTGGTGCTATTAATTACTATTTAGTATTAGTTACTAAATAATATTACTAAAACTTTAGGATCTTTTTCACTTCAAAAATTACTTTTTGTGACGCAGCAGACATTACGAGTACTCTATATATAATTACATTTTGATGCAATAAAATAGGGTGATAATACTGTCTCAAGGGTTCCCTAATTTCGCACTGTAAATAATTATTTATCAAACATTTTTTAGAATCAAGAACAACGTTTTGCAGTGAAAGATATCCTACTTTAAAAGGTAAACAAAATATAACAATTAAAATGGGGCATATTAAAAACATGGAAGTTTTCACACTTCCTACAGTATGGCAAAGTAGTTAAAGTTAATCTCGGCAGTCTGGAGTATAATCTTATGGAGAGACCTTTAAAATAATGTTTCTCTTTAAACCGTACAAACTTCCTCAAGAGGTGGTTAAATTAACAAGTCTGTTGCTAAGTGGAGAAAAACAAATACTAGAGTGTTAACTTGAAGTTAATTTATTTTTACCCTCCAAGCAGTCCGCTTCATAAATTATTATTGCGTTATCTGAATAAACATCAACGATTTCAACTGTTTTTTTTGCATTCATGTTTGGTTCTAAGCTGTCACTTCCTTTTCTTTGATTGTTATTTTCCATTAGGTTTTTTCCAGTCCAAACTTCGTGTATCGCGTACTTCTCGTCCAAAGTATTAAAATCACCTTGGTAATAATATTTATTTACGAAAACACACAAATCAAACCCGAGTGACATTTACAAATTATTCTATTTTATTTGAATTAATGGCATTCAAGAATAAAATCTAGGTGGCTATTTCTATTTCGTTTTTAAACCTTCGTGGGATTAAATAAATAAAATACAAAACCTCAGAATTACTTATTGTGCAACACCAAAAGAATGTCAACGTCATCGACCGTCAGCTGTCTTATATGTCAATGCAGCTGTCACGTACATCAATGTCAAAACATTTTACCAGGCCAAGCGCGTTTCAGACTTATACATACAATAAAAATCTTGGACTGTTTGTAGTATCATACTTTCATATCGGAAAGAGCACACATATCCGTTAAACCGTGAGCGTAAAAGAGACATACACCAAAGTTTGTCACTGTGATGTTACGGAAAATAGCATTTTGTACTGACTGACAGAATCGTCAACTGCACCAAAAATCGGTCGTTAGGTGTCAGACCAAGACTTACAGTTGTTTTTGTCTGTCTTTGGTATCATGCTGCTGAATTAATATTTTTGTAATTTACACGCAGTGTTTCATAAAAACAAGATATATACTGATACTATTCAAAATGAAAGTAATCGTCAAAAAGTTGCAAGGTGGTGAATGTTGCCTGGACGTAAGTATCACCCGTAATATTGAGATTGAAAATTTCGTTTCAAAATACATATACATAATTCATGTTTTGTTTTAGGTGTTTCCTACTACACATATATACGAAATTAAACGACAAGTTGCTGAACAATTAAATATACCAGTAGAAGAACAGAAATTGCTGCTACTAGGCAGGACACTAGTGGACGAACAAACTGTAGAATCATACCCTACTATCAAAGATGGTACTAAATTGAACTTAGTTGTTAAGAAGCCTGATACTCTTCAAGAAGCTTCTGCAAAGTATTTCAAGAAATTATACGGCATGACAGATGCTGAAGCTACAGCTGCAGGCAACCGCCTCGTGAAACTTGTGCAAGAGAAATTCAGTAAATTGTCATGGGATGATGTTGATAGGCTATCGTTGGACTGCATGTTGGACGAAAATGGTCAAAGTCGAAGTCCTCCCATGGAGATTGAGCCTGAGTGTGATGATGTATACAGTTTATAAATAAATGTGGACGTTAATAAAATGGTTTTAATAATTCATTTGTATTTTACAATTATAGATTAATGTTGGTGAAAGTTGTTGTTAACACAGCTAAGTAGATTCAGCAAAACATTTAATTGTAAGAAGTCTATCTATATTTGTAGAATTGCTCTGTGTATATTGTGTAAGTCTTAGTTAAATTGGTAATTTTTACTCTCTCCAGTGTTGCCACAGCCATAGTTTACTTATGTGTCACTATACTTTTTACATGTATCTATGCTGCCCAAGAGGGAAGGACAAGTCTTTTCTTCTGAGATGGTTAGCTTGATAATCTACTGCTTCAATCTTTTATCATGAGCTAAAATGTCTCAATGTTGCATTAATTAATTTGACAAATTCCTGTATAAAATAACACTTTTGTGACAAATCAAATGAAACTTGTGATAATAAATAGCTCACTAATACCATTTCAATAATCAACTTTTAAAAATCATGTTATTGTAATATTTTGGTGGGTTACTGTTTTTATATTTGGACTTGCTATATTGGCTACCTGTAAATTGTACAAAAAGGCATGAATAAAACATCAGTATATTTTTTTTCATGTTATTATTACATCATGCATTGTCTCATACCTATCTATAGTATAATACAATTTGATGGCAAGTAACACTGTCAGCACGAGTCGACAGATATAAAATTAATTAAAATGCAATCATCACTTATTGTAAGTGGATTAATACAGCCAACCTTCAAACATTTTTCAGATTTTTTAAAAATGCTATCGAAAATAATGCGAAACAACCATTGTTATATTGCTTAGTTTTTATTTCAGATTGCCTCTGGCTTGGAGCTGGTTATACACTAGTGTTTTATTTTTCGATGCTTAAGACTAGAGCTCACAACTGCTCACCAATTAGTGAGATATATTTATATATTACATTCAGTGTTAAATGGCCTATGCAGTAATTTATCTCACAAACTTTCCCGCTCTTGGCACAATAGATTCTATATTTGAATAGTCTTTCTCGCCAGTACGAAACATGCGATATTATGGGATTGAGTCTCAATCTAAACTGTACAGATTTCTAGTCGCCAAAATTACGAGCTATTACTGTATAGGACATTAATTTTCTATTCATACTTAGACATAAGAAACATCAGTTAGATTATCGCCATAAATTATAACTGGCAAAGATTATTTCAACCATTCAGTTTAGACTGTAAGGTCAATTAATACGTTCGACAAATATGTGTCAAGATTTAATACACTAGTACACATTTCCTTCGTAGTTGCTCCAAAATTACGTAGTATATACACCCTCCGTGGTTCATAGTGTTGTGAGATCAAACGTCGTCACTAAATAATAACAAAATATTTACATTAATCAAATAAGAAGACAAGAAACATAAATCAAATTGCAGTGAAAATTAGAAGGTACAGGAAAGCGCGTTGACTTTGTACGTACAACTAAAATATTTGATGAAGTAGATTAAATTGGAGGGTAGTAGTTATCGAGTCAGAGGCACTTCTCTTAACAAACCTATGTTCAAACAATCACAACCTTATTATGAGCCTAGGTTCATATTTAGGACTGAATTCCAGCACATATGACTTATTCCATGCCTAAGCTCATATTCACATTTCCCTCTCTATCTCTTACTTCAAAACTCCATTCAAATGTGCTAGAATCAATTAACTGGTCATTCGTTGAATACATTACATATTAATATCATTGATGATTATCATATCATATTTCTATTTAAAATCACTAACTTTATACATTATATAAATGCAGTAGAAAGTAATACATAGACAGCAACACGTTTCAGTTTTTTTTTGTGGTAAAGGCTCGATTTTGACACAATATCTAACATTAATTGGGGAAATTTTATAGTTCAGTAGGTAAAGTTGATTGATGGAATAAACTTAATGTGGTTAATACTGATGCATGTGTCAAAACCTAGACTTTTCAGGGTCCCCCAGTCAAACAAGGCACCCCTAAATTGTTCACTATAAAATGTCAGGAGCTTAAAACTCATTGATACAGACACCAAAATTGGACATACATATTGATAAGTTAAAATACTACTAAAATGTCATAAATATCAATCAATACATTCACGACTATTACTATAATAATGTACAGTGAAATATCATTCGAACTTGGCTAGTTGAGTATATGCGACATTTTTGTTAGAGAGAAGGTGCGTACACATAGAAAATTATGTTTTATTCTAGCGCCTCTAGTGTTAAGATTTAGCAGATTTACGAGGGCGAGTCTGGCTTTACTATGTTTTCGATACAAATTACATAATCCAGTATACTTTTTTTTGTAGATTTGCGACGTTCATTAAATCGATCACTGCCCAGTGTTAGAGGTGCTTGTGAGTTTTGATTTTAAAAACTTGTTTGAGATAGACAAAGTCGATATACACTATGTGTACGCACTTAGGTGCATAGCCCATATAAACGACTTCGGTCAAAGACAATACAATTCAATATGGGCCTTAAGTTGCTCTTTAGATATACTTTAAATTGGCCATATAAATTAGCAGAGCTTCAGACAGCCATGGTGCCAATGTATAGCATGTGTTTATAAATTCATATCTTAAGAGAAAAAGTCCATATTAGAATAGTGGGAGCTGAGTCGTTTAAGTGAGCTATGATACCATAATACCATTTAATGATTCCATTGTATTCCATAAAGTATGTGATTCAACGCTTAACAATAAAAGCAGGCAATATATGTTCAATTAATTCAAACACACAGATCTACCATTGTATATGTGACTATTATAATTATAACATTTGATTAACGACAATTTCATAACAAGAATCGATTACTGCATGTAGACAAAACTTTAATTAAAGTTTCATATGAAAATATACAAAATGATCTATTTCATTTTCAACATATTTAAGACTGATTCAGTTTGTCAAAGTTATTCATTCGATTGAGAAAATATCTAATGTTAATATTGCGAGCATTTTATTTACAAAGTATTTCAAAAATTATTAATTTATGGCAAAATATGTTCTATGGTAGAAATATGGTGATTTGAAACTTAAAATTTTGGTAAAAAGAGCTGCACTTTAGTACCTACAGGCAGGCTATTACATACATACATAGCTAAAAATTGTGTAACCATAGAGATGTCTAATTTCTGACGTCACTGAAAATATATCATGCGCTATCAGAAATTAACCACTTTAAATAAATAAATGAAGTTAAAAAAAATACTTTTAAGACCGCTACCTGCCCGTAACAATTTGGCGAAGATTCACATAAAAAAATTGGGGGAGGAATATTTTTTACACGAAGGTAATAAAATTTAGGTAGAAACATACGGAACACATTTAAACGACCTATTTCTACGAACCTGTCTTCAAAAACTCCTAAGGAGACAATATTTATACAAAAGTGCTTACCACACTTTCCTTCGTTGTTCACTTTTGTGACAAATGTACACGGAGTAAGTAATCAATGGAGTGCTATGCTACAATGCACGTAATGACACGAGACCAAAAAAGTATACTTAATTTTCGTGATTTAATCACTACATAAATAAAACCATTTTGAAATTTATAGCATTTAATGAGTTATTTCTACTTTTAATAGGTTAGTGTTAATGCAATTTTTACACACACATCAGATTGCTAGCTTAGCACTCCAAGAGTTTACTACTCCATGTCTCAACCTCATATTCTTCACTCCAAAGAGGTTTATAGTACCGCGTGATAGAAGCTTCTAGAACATTCAGTCGTAATCGCTGTCTTCTTCTGACGATTCTGACTCCGAGCTGTCAGGATGATTCTTTGTGATTTCGATGCAGTTGTCCACATCTGTCAGTCTTTTTAGCGATCGCCCTGATTTCAATAGATATTGGTAACGATTAAATAGAGTTCTTTGTTAAAAATTAAGTAAAACAAATAACAAGCAAAGGTAAGTGTAATTTCTTTCGTATTCTTAGGCTCCGCTGGATACAATGAGGTTTAGGAAATCTTTCAGTCACTTTCAACAAAATGTGATTGATAACATTTTGAACATATGTAGTTTTAGTGATAACTGTATTCAGTAGGAGAGCCTGAGAACAAATTTCTGCAACAGATTAACAGCCGGTTGCCTTCAATATAAAAATAAACAATGGCATTTTTGCCAAAAAAAACATGCAAAAATAAATAATAAAAAATATAGGATTGCAAATAAAAAGAAACCAGCTAGTTAATCAAAGAGCGATCTTACCTATTACATTACCTGTCAACGTGGTTAATAATCGCGTCTCATTGCCGGGCGGCATATTGATTGGGCCTAGCTTTTTGGCTAACTCCCTAGCCCTGTCGGCACCTGGAACTGTGAGATAAATTATAGGTATACTTAGTATAGTTCGTGCCAAACTTAATGGCGGGTGGAAACAACACGCGAATGACTGCGCAAGTGACATATATGATTTGACATGTGCGCTTCCTCCTCTCTCCTACTATTGTATATGCTGTGCCCGACAGATTCCATAATTGTGACATAAATTACCTGTTTACCAACAACTGTAATCATTATGGTACGCATAAAAGTACGTATTGAGATTTACTAGTGGCCCGCGGTACGGGCTTCGCTTTGTATAAAGTCCACCATTTTGTTACAAAAAATGATGTGATAAATTAAGAACCACTCGACCGATTTGGTGCAAAGTTCACATGAACTATTCACTAAGTAGTCTGAACAAAGCCTAAGGATTTGGTTTGCTTAGGTGAGTCCATACATCTATACTAATATTATAAAGCTAAAGAGTTTGTTTGTTTGTTTGCTTGAACGCGCTAATCTCAGGAACTACTGGTCCGATTTGAAAATTTCTTTCTGTGTTAGATAGCCCATTTATCGAGGAAGGCTATAGGCTACTTTTTATACCGGTACGGGAAGTAGTTCCCACGGGATGCGGGTGAAACCGCTGGCAGAAGCTAGTGAGTTATAAAATTATAACGAAAAGTGGCACTAATTTTTATAGAGGTATGTATATGAGTTATACAAGCGAGGAGCCGAGGACTACACATTCTCATTTCTAATTCAAGGTTTCAAATAAAGGAAAATCATTGAGAAAGGCCAAAGAGTCGATAAAAGTTAAATATATTGTTCAGACCTTGTATATTTTCCATTAATATTATTTTTATTTTCAGACTAGCTTCTGCCAGCGGTTTCACCCGCATCCCGTGGGAACCTCGGCACGGACCCGGATAAAAAATAGCCTATAGCCTTCCTCGATAAATGGGCTATCTAACACTGAAATAATTTTTCAAATCGGACCAGTAGTTCCTGAGATTAGCGCGTTCAAACAAACAAACAAACAAACTCTTTAGCTTTATAATATTATAATAATAACCGCAGGGCATCTGAGGCGGATGACGGGGAGTAGCGACCCCGCGGGGCTATATATCCGAGTGCTCCAGGGAGAGTATACTGTCCCCCATCTCCGGCTTGCCGGAGTGAAGCATGACGGGGGATAGGTCTCCCGCCTCTTGGCTTGCCTTCATCGGCCGGTCAGAGTGGAGTCGCTAGAGCAGGGTTAGCAGCCCACTCGGAGGGTAGGTGCCTCGTGGTAAGTGGCGAGTGGGCCGGTGATGCTGGACCCACAGGGAGCGCGTGATCTGCGTTTAAAGTCCGCCGAGGTATCCTCACCCTTCAGCCCCTCATGTACCTGTTGCCCCCTTGTTGCGATTTAGCGACTGATTCCCGGGGGCCCAGTAAGTGAGGTGGCGAGTCTCCACCTGCCATTTTTACATGTATTTAATACATTGTCATCGGCAGGTGCCATAGTTCCCGTAGTTTCCCCATTCCTAGTCCACTAACATCCCATCACAATAGCCCAAGTAGTTTTCATCCATAGTTAGCAATAGTTTAGCACAGAACCGGGGATTGTCCTTGGGTACATTTCTATAGTGTATACAGGGATAATCGTCGGTTTTGTGTCACCATTTCATTAAAGTTGTCTCAAAAGGGCTTCAGCGTGTTGGCTTCGGCCCCACGTTCGCCTCCCAAAAATCCGGGACTCTATAGTCCCGAGGTCTGGAAGAGACATACATTTATAATAATAATAATATTTTTATTTAAATTACATTACAGCATGAATTACATTGAGTCTTAAATATAAGCTTATATCCGAGTCTTACGTGCCTGAACTAGGATATCCTGTGTTTCAGGCGAGAAGAGCTAAAATAATTTAAAATTAACAAATAATCAAAAGGATTCTAAAGTACATTAAAATGTGTAAACTATCTGTATTGTGGACAAGTTGTATAAATTTACTACTACAGTATTACCATATCTTAACATCTAGTTTCTTAATTAACAAGTCATTAAAAATAAATAATATTTATCAAAAATTCTATAAAAATAAAATATTAACAAAATCAATTTTATAAACCACATAAAAATATATAATATTAGTCAAAACTTGTATAAAAACAAAATAAACAATAAACAAAGTCACTTTAGCACAGTCAATAAATTCTCTGTATCATCGTAGGACATTTTTTGAAGAGTTTCTTTCAGTACTTTTTTACAGTTTACTTGATTCAAGTCATAAATGTTTGCTTTCGCGTTCAATCTATTGTAAAGTAGAGGACCAAGAAACAGGTAAAATTTTGATGTGAAAGCATGTTTGGTGTGATTTTGAGGACAGACTATATCTTTACGTCTTTTGTTAGTAACTTCCGTGCTATATGTTAGCTCTGAGTGCTGTTTTAATACAATACCCATTATAAATAACTGACGGACGGTTAGTACTTCACACTTTTTGTATAGCAGGTTAGTGGGAAAAAGGAAAGGCCGGAAAGTAGACACCTTGAGAATTGCTCTCTGGGCTCTCTCAATAATTAACAACAATGTTTTACTCGCTCCACCCCATGTGGTGATACAGTATGTTACTATCGATTGACATAGAGCAAAGTAGACTTGTCTAATTATTTTTGGGTCTGCAATGTAACGTAATTTTTTGAAAACAAATATCAATTTACGAATCCTATTATTTACAGTTTCAATGTGATCTTTAAACGAAAGTGTGTCATCTATAATAATTCCAAGGTACTTTACTGTACGTGACATTTTAATTCTGGGACAAGCGCACTGGTTATTTGTGCAAGATGTGCAGTTATGATAATGTGCATATAATGTTGTGTTAGTGCCAATTAGTTTTTGCTTGCGCATCGAAAACTTGACGTAGTTTGTCTTGTCAGCATTTAAAGTTAGTGAGTTATTTTGAAGCCATGTATTAATAACATTGAATCCATTTTGCGCATACTTGTAGACATTTTCTACTGAGTCAGCTGAAAACAAAAGAGCAGTATCGTCTGCATAACAAACGATATGGCCGTGATCTAAATTTAGATTGCAGAGATCGTTTATGTATATTAGGAAAAGTGAAGGGCCCAAAATACTTCCTTGGGGAATACCGAAATCGGTGCTTTTTTCATCATCGCTAACAACATTTCCAATCTTGACACATTGCGTTCGTTCTTCTAAGTAGCTTTTAAAAAGTTTCAGCTGAATATCTCTGATACCTATGGCTTCAAGCTTGCGCAACAGGATGGGAATAGAAACCGTGTCAAAAGCTTTTGCTAGGTCGAGGAATATACCTACTGTGTGGTTACCTTTATCAAGTTCTTGTGCTAGATAGGCGGTTAGATGGTGTACGGCATCGTCAGTGGACATTTTAGGTCTAAATCCAAACTGCTGCGTAGAGAGAATAGATTTATCCTCCAGATATTTATAAAGCCTATTGTTTATAATCTTTTCCAATATTTTGGACATAGAGGGCAGTAAGGAAATAGGTCTATAATTTGTCACTTGGTCTTTACTCCCCGATTTGTAAACTGGGACAACAACAGCTTTTTTTAAACACTTAGGGAACACTCCTGTATTTAAACATTTATTAAAGATGACCGTTAAGGGCGGTACTAAAAGGTCTTTAAATTGCTTTAGAATTTTGTTAGATATGTTATCCCAGCCTACTGCAGAGTCGACTTTTAGACCCATAATAATCCTTTCAATTTCCGCTTCGTCAGTATCTAGTAACACAAAAGATGATAAGGTAGTGTTGGGTGCATGCAATGAGCTTGTTAGGCACTGCGATTGTCCCCGATTTTTTTCAGCTAAGCGCTTGCCCACGTTAACAAAGAAATTATTTGCAACATTCGCCGCTGTTAACTGTGATGAATGTGCATTTAATAAACCTGAAGAAGACTGATTCTGTTTTGTATTGTACGTCACATTTTTAACAATTTTCCAGATCTTTTTGTTATCTCCGCCAGCCTCTTTCAGTGCAGTATATTCATAATTGCGTTTTACTTTTTTTAGGAGGTCGTTACAAAAGTTACGATATCTCTTATATGACACTTGCAATATTAAATTATTCGGATTAGCTTTAGCCTTTGTATGCAGTTTATCTCTATTTTTTATACAACGTATAAGACCAGTCGTGATCCAAGGCTTAATGTTGTAGTTTTTGTTATTTAATCTAGATATGACTGTGTTTTTTTGAATTGCATGTTGCACTTTTTTTATTAGGTACAACATACAAAACTGCGGATCAGCGGAATTGTACACTGGGTCAAAATCAATATTGCCTAAGTCTTCTTCAAGTTTATGTAACTTTAATTTAGACACTGTGCGAGGGGCGACCTTAGGAAATTTACAGTTAAGAATAAGCAGGGTAGCGCTGTGATCTGTTATTGTGGAATTAGTTACAAGGGTAAGTGCAGGGAAATTGGTTTTAAGCATTATGTGATCCAAGCAGGAGCCACTTTGATGTGTAGGGTGCGTGTGAGCGGGTAGCAACCCATGGAAGGCGCATAGGTTCATATATTCCTCCGCCGAAGCATCTGTTTTTCCCGGAAGAATATTGATATTAATATCTCCAGTTAACATTATATTTTTAAAGGATGATAGACTTTGCAAGGTGTCGTTTAAAGAGTACGTGAAATTGTTTACATTTGTAAAGGACGGAGATCTATACACAGCCAATATCGCAAAATCAGCTCCAATTTTAACCAACAATCTGCTGCAGTCGTTCATTTGTGGTTCAATGATAGACACATTTAGATGATCTCTAGCATAAACTATCACGCCATCGTTCTGATTGGTAGTTGAGTTACTCTTGTACATGCAATATCCCGGTATTTGCGGTATGTTATATTGTTTAGCAAGCCAACATTCGGTTAGGACAATGATGTCACAATTTATGTCCAAACGTTTTAGAAAAATGCTTAAGTTATCAAAATTCTTAAAAACACTGCGAATGTTTTGGGTTAGTATGGTTAGTGGACTAGTGTAAGAGGACAGATATTGTTTGCAGTGTTCAACATCACACACTCCCGATTGAGATACAGAGAAATTATCTATGTCACTAATAATATTATGAAACATACTTAAAATAGTATAAAAATAACAAATAAGGCCTGAAGAATCGTAATTTACGGCGCTCTTAGGCGCCTCCATAATCTATTGTATTTATGTACCTATTTTCTGCCATAATTTTCGCCGGACAGTCCGCAGCACCTGTCTTATGATTGCTTGGCTTTTTGAAGTGCAAGCAAGTGGCGCATTTTGGTTCCTCTTCTTTCTTGGTGCATTCTTTGATGGAATGACCCAATTCACCACAGTGCCCACATATGTAGGTGGTCTCCCGACATGATTTAGCCGCATGTCCGTACTGCTGACATTTGTAACATCGTGTCACTAGAGTGAAGTCTCTTACAGGGCAGGATGACCAGTTAATGAATGCTCGGTCTTTGCACATGAGGGCTTTACGTATTTGTGCAGATACTTCTATTATAAAGTTACAGGTATCAGCATCCTTCTTACCTGATTTGTGGCTCAGCTTAACAGAGGACAAAAACGTCTCTAGGCTACAATCCTGTAGTTTATCGGCTAGGTTTTGGTTGTACAAACACGTAAAAACTTCCTTATCTTGCATCGATGAGGGCACTCCGACAATTACAACTCTAGGTTTCCTTTTGTGGGGTTCGCCGACTATTAGGCCTGTATTTGTTGACTGCATCGATTTCTTTACTTTCTCAATGTCGTCTTTGGTTTCAGTGCTGATGATTACACCGCCGTTTCTAGTCTTGCGTAGTCCTCTGACTTGCAGTTTCATCTGTTCTGGGCATATGATTTTTTGTACAAGTGACTTTGTCTCCTCACTAGATTTTAATTTGTCGTTAGGATAGATGGCCACTGAGCTTAGATTTAAGGGCTGTATAAATTTGTTGGTACTTTTTTTAACCATATCAGCAAAAGAAGTTCCGGTGTTTGGCTTATTAGATGCTCCAATTGTCAACTTTAATTGTTGTAGTTGCTCCGACAGATTAAGTTGTTCTTCCATTTGTTCTTCCAGTCTTTCAACGGTAGAGGTAGCCATAACTGCTTTCATCTTGATGGACTGGTACTGAACAGCCATTTGAGATGTGCCGTGGCTAATTTTCATGCATAAACTACTTATGCGCATTTTTTGGTCTGAGTTTAATTTGCCCTCTGTAGCAATAGTGCACACTTCACCTAGACACTGGTCGATAATCTTCATCCAGTTTTGGATTTCTGGCGTCGAGATCACCTCCACCTCGTTTTTTTGCGTAGGCGTCTGAGGTGGTGCATGTGCAGGCACGGGTGTAGGTCGCGCTGCGGCCACGGGTGTAGGAGGCGGACTCCGGGCACACCGGTCACCCCGGCTAAAGGGGCTGCTCGCCATTGTGTCACAGTTATTGGCTTGGTAACACTTTACACATTTTATTTTGCTTGACAATAATAAGCAAAAGTATTGATTACGTTTCACAGAGTGATTCGGTCAGTATGTAAAAACTAACTAGGTCACGATTCAGCGCGTTTTTATTTATTAATTTTATAAATATTCGAGACGTCCGTTCACAACAAAGTACAATATTGATCCGTGATTAGTATAGATATAATATTACCTATCATAAAATAAACACGATGTTGCAAAGGAGTTACATATACATATTACAATACCTAATATTTGCTGAAAAGTTTAAATCAACACTTTTACTCGTCAAATTTTCTGTGATAGCCAGATAAAGTCGGTACATACACTCAGCGGCACGGAATTTGGCCCAAACAAATACAAGTAGATATCAGCCCAGATAGCTGTTGTAAATTCTAATTTCATATGACATATTGTCAGACCTTTTGTAATTGTTAATTAAAATACAGAAAAATGTGTATCTGTTTAACTTTTGTAACACTAGAAACAGATTCCGTTGTTGGAACACAAAGCAGAAAGTTAAGTTTAAATTCAGATAGAAATTGCCGAAGTACTAAGCACGTTCCAAAAAAAAATTATGATTATGATCGTTTTTTGTTTCTCTTTTTTTCACAATTTGATCTGAAAATTACCCTTACTGCAGCTCAAGTTGCTCAAGTATTGTTGCTAAGACTTCAAGGGCGGAAACAGCGGAAGATGGTTGAAACTTTAAGTGCACCGCGTACAAGTTAAAGATATGCATAGAAAATGTATGACCAGACTGGCCTTTACACAAGAAGACCAGAAAGTGGGGGTGTAAGGTGTTCGACGGCGCACGACGACCGATTTATCGTACGTGCAATAATGAAAAATCAGTTTCTCACTGCGTTAGAGATACGCCAGCCTTTGCAAACAGCAAGAGAAGTCAACGTCCGTAAGCGCACAATAAGAAGAAGGATGGAGGAACGGGATCTGCGTGCTCGAAGACCAACTCGAGGCCCGGATCTTCTCCCGCACTATTGCATAGCCAGACTTAGGTTTGCAAGAGAACATGCAAATTAGACGCATGACCAATGGAGTAAAATTTTATGGACTGATGAATGCAGAGTCGTCTTAAGAGCTCCAGACGGCCGTGAATGTGAAGGGAGAAAGCGCGGAGAATGGTTTCTTCCCACCACTACCAAGCAAACAGTCGGTTTTCATGGTGGGTTCATCTTGGTTTGGCGAGGCATAAGTTCAGAAGCCCGTACTGAATTATTGGTTGTCGAAAGTCGTCTGACAACAGTGCCGTATATTGAAGAGATCCTTCAAAATCATGTTTTACCCTGTCAGGGATTCACAGGAAGTGAAGAATTTCGTATAATGCAGGACAATGCTCGACCTCACGCAGCTCTTTGCGTAACCGATTACTTGTTCGAGGTCGGTATTCAAAAATTGGACTGGCCTGCAAGAAACCCAGCCATGAATCCTGTAGAACATGTCTGGAACATGCTTAAAAGACAGGTCCAAGCAAGTCGTAACCCACCACGGACTCTTAGTGAACTGAAAACCGCGCTGGTAGCTGCCTGAGAGGAGATCTCTCAGGTGGAGATAAAGAACATCATCCAGAGCATGCCAGATCGTATGCAGGCAGTCATCAGATCAAGAGGAAGAAACGCCCATTATTAAAATTCGATAACTTTCTGTTTTGTTAAAAATGTTGAATTTAAAAAGTTTATGGTGATTATTGCGGTAAAACTCTGTTTTCTAACTCAATGAAACTTAATGAAAATCATCACAATTCTGTTGTTTGTTAGTCATTTTCTTTTGGAAAATGAGTAAATTAAACAATTTTAAAATAAAAATTCAGATTTTTCATTTAAATAATGGTTATAAGGCTCAAATGTGCTTGGGCCAGATTCCGTGCCGCTGAGTGTATTTCCTACCTGACACGGGAAAAAACTCAATAATAATACTACAGATCTCGCCAAACTTATTGTCGTTACGGAACATTGCACGAGATTTAATGGTATCAGCGGGTACTTGTGTTCGGAATTTAGTTGTAGACTACATTTATTACTTTTGTGCGAATTTTAGTATAATAGGAAAAGTGAAAACTATAAGGTTTAAGGGTAAGGTTTGTTATACCTCGGCTGCCTTCTTGGCTTGAGTCTTCTGTCATGGAAACTCTTTCAGTTCGATACACTCCGCTCACTAGGTCCCACACGAATAAACACTGTGGACAGACAAAAAAAAATTATATATAAATTTTATTCACGGAACATATTTCCTTTTCAATTGAAAGAAAGAAAGAAAGATATTAATTCGATATTTACAACTAGCTTCTGATAGCGGTATCACCCGTATCCCGTGGCAAATTCTGCACGAATCCGGATCCGGAAAAATAGCTTATAGCCTTCCTCGATAAATAGGCAAAATCTACCCTACTATATAGGCAACCTGGAGTTGACTATTGCTATGTAAAATCCTGTAATTATTCAAAACTACTTCAAGACGCCTCACCTCAGCAGCATACTGCTGTCTATGTAGGAGACAGCCGGCACTGACGTCCTTGCAGGCTTCGCATTCCGCCGTGTCGTCATTCTCGTCGCTCGCCCACATCCACATCGCACATAACTGAAAACGGCAAATAGATTAATACAATTAGATATGGGCAAGGATATTGCCATGGCAACATCGTATTAATAGAACGCTGACACCACAAAAAAATATGCAATTTTATTACACTTGAGAATAATATGAGAAAAAAATTAAGTTTCTTAAGACTACACAGTTACAGCACCTGGCAACCATTTAGATACAGAGAAATTAACATACCTATTTAAGAAAAATTTTAACTTACCCCAGACAAACACCCACTCGACTGACAAACATCAATAACATGGCAACCCCAATCGAAGCAGTATATGAACTTCTTTTTATTTAGATTGCACAACCGACCACAGACTTCATTACAAAGCAATTCCGTATCTAACGATCGTTGGTGTGCTCGTAAAGTTAAGGGTGGTGGGGGCGGGGACGCCGCGCACAGGCGCTCCCAGGCGCCGGCGCCCACGCCCTGCAGGCCGGCGTACCCGGCGCCTTGCGCCGATAGGGGCAAAGCCACGTGGTAGCCTGAGATGCAGTCATCTGTCATATGGAAAAATAATGTTTTATGAGTATGATTATGTTGGCGTATGATAAGCGTACCACAGAAATGTGAGGATTTTTTTGGAGTTCATCGGTTTCAGAAATCTGTGTGATAGTCATTAATTCAATGCTATAAGAATAGAACAAATGGCTACACTAATAATCGCCTATCTACTTGATTATGCCGGAAGTAAGCAATCTTCCTAAACATTTTTAAAATGGAAGATAACACTATCTCTCATATAAAACAAAAGATATCTATTTGAATTAAGGATAATTACGTATTTCCTGTTATTTTTGTTTATGTTATTTTTTCTGCTCAACAATTGGGGAAATTCTAAAATCATACGTATCAGAAATATAAAATTATCACTAACAGCTTGTTGTTATGAGAAGCGATAAGTTAACGACCATAATCATAAGTAAACACTTACAAATATTTACGCACAGATAATAATTAATTAATCTAAAAATAATTGCGAGGAAAAACTCACCTTCGGAATCGGTCACGATAGAGGTTATCTCATCGTCACTTTCCACGAAGTACCTTGTGAAGAATTTACTACATTTGGAGTTCCCGGAGTGAACCAAGTAGGGGTCTTTAGCATTTACAGGAATATCGGAGAGGGTCTTAGAGGTATTGTCGTGAACAGCTACAGTTTTCAGAGATCCGTCGTCCAACATTTCCGTCACTCTATACTCCGCTTCGCTGTTGTGATCCGACTCTAAGGACGAAAGGCTAGGGTTCTTCAGATCTGAACTACTGGTAGGCGAAGCCGGTCTACTAATTTGATTGTGAGCTCTTAGAACTACACTTTCAACGGAGGGAGACTTAGCACGCTTGGCCTGGCTTTTACTTGTCGATCCTATAAAATATTTCCTATTGCTCCTTAACACTCTAAAGGGGACAATATTCTCGTTGTTGTCCTCCGAAAATTCGTACTTCTTGTCCGCCAATCTTCGTTTTCTAAACATGCTGAGTTTCTCGCATTTCGTTTCCGCTTCTTCTACAAATTCATACGCTTTCTCAGCAATAGTCCTATGTGTTTCGTTGAACCTCGACATGCTTTCCGCTGGCCGTCGCCTCGGAGACCGTAAAGGAGGACTTATCAACGTTCTGATTGAAGGAGATGGGCCCTCCCACTCCTCTACTAAATTGTGTGAGATTGAGGATGCCTGGATGCACAATTCTTGTCCCATAACGTCAGGCAAGCGCACAGGCTTGGACATTTGGTACGGCTCCATTTCTAAATCTGAGAAATCCGCCAAAATATTCTGGACGACATTGTTCTGGTATTTAGGGGATTGAAAAGGCGCTGAAACGTCTGAAGCGGGAGTGCTGGGGTTCGTATCTATTGAGCTAATTTCCTCTCTATCTAAATAATTCTTTGTGTCCTCCGCTTCTCTTTCATTTTTCTCGTGGTCTGGTTTCACGAAATCGATCTCGAGTATGTGAATGAAGTCTGTGTATATTATGATTTGATTTGAGTAAGCTAGCTGGACCACGGGCTCATACATACTACTGTCAGAGGTGCAGAAGAATTTTGTGTGAATCGCGAAGTTGTGTTCGAGGCATCTTTTGCCAAAATTATTATAAATATCATCTGAAAAGGAAATTACGGTTGTAGTGGGTATTTCTGTAGCAACATTTTAGCAACACTGAAGAATGGTACATACCTTCATCTTTAGGGAAAGCTGCACATTTTTTACATCCTAAACGAGGTACTCCTATTACGCTGAGGTGGGACCGTTCTGAACAGGAATCCCTGCAATTTTTTTCACACAATTAGACCTACAGAATGCCCAAAACAAATCTCCATCTTGCTCATAAATCTAGGTGATACTCACGCAATACCATACACGACTAACACGCCAGGGTTATGCTTCCATTGCGCCATGGATATGACAATCTTACTGTCTACGCAGTCGTCACCGAATAATGGCACGCTATGCACTGGACGCACTACGCGGCCCGGCACCCATGATAGAAAGTGGAGCCTGCAACAATATAGGGATAAATTACTTCATATTCTTTGGAAACGAGATAAGAAGCTTATAGACATGGAAACTGCATGTAAATAGAAACAATTGGCTTTCTCTTTGTTATCATCAATGGAACAACATAAGATAATAATAACATTTACATGAGATGAATAAATACCCTTATGAAATATACCACTATCTAAAAAGAGAAAGATGGAACTGAAGTCTCCTTTCCACATGTGTTTAATTATTACTGAGGTATAGGTCAGTGTGATTACACAGGAACTTTACACGCACGCAAGAATATTTAGCTATTGTATAATTTATTTTAATTTAAACAATTTGACTGATTGTTAAGTACATAGCATTATTCGTAATCAGTCAATTAGTTGATACATATCAAAACAAATCAATAGCCAGCACTTTCAAGGCCATTTTCCTGATTTAATAGAAAACCTGTTTTCTCCAAATGTGTTTGTATTTATCTTAGATTTTTCTTGCATATTTTGTTTCTTCTAATACGCATATTATATAAAAGTTGTGTTTTGTATAGAGTGTGTTATATGTATAAAAGTTTTCCTTTAAGCCTTCGGCAGAACATTTCGCAATGCCTTAGAATTAAAAAATAACAATATAGCAATGCAACAACTACACATAGTTATAATTGTCTCAAGAAAAATTGTGTTCACAATTCTTTACATATACCACATTGATCAAATGGTAATTGTTGTTATAACATTCAAGTTACTTACGTGAACTTAGAACTTTCTCTGAAGTACATCTGGGTGTTACAGCTGTACGTGAAGCTGAGCAGGAACTGCCCGCACTGGGAGAAGCCCATGAACACCTGCTCCCTGAGGTAGGACATTGGCACAATATCCATGAGGCAGAATCGAAGCCGCGGTGGGATGCGCTCAAATACTTTGCGACCGCGATCATTGCTTTTTCTAGATGTACCACCAAATGTCTAGAAAGGAAATGTTTGGTTGTTATTTAAAGATGGCCTATCTGTCTTTCAAAGATAGAATATTGCTTTTCTATAAAATTTTATAAGCATTATCCCTAGCCCAAATGACTCTGGAATTGTTTACTAAGTCTGAAGTTTTAACATCTTCCCTGTCCATGAGTCATTGATACACATAGATTGTCTAACTATTGTGCCTGCTTCATGGACACTGAAGTTTTCTATTGCTTTTTCTTGAATTCTTTGTAATTATGGCAATATGTTCGACAAACATATTTTTTTAAACATAATTCTTCAATCTTCTATGATAACATGCCTGACTTTCATATATCTTTAAATATAAATCTTAATGATACATTAGTGGTCATAGCAAATGCTTCATGCAAGCCATTAAACTAATAACATACAACAATAATTGCCTTGATATGATGTGATGATTATAACTATATCCTGCCTACTTCCTGAGTTTCAATTCATTTCAACTATAAACTGTATATTAGACTCTAAACTATGCTAGAAAAATCCTTTTAAAGTGACGGGAATCCTACTTAATATTGAATGACCCTGCTTAATAAGTTCACTATTAAAATTGCCTCTGTTAAATTAGAGTATGTAATATTAAAGCTGTCTATTAATTGTTATTACTATACATTATTTGGTTTAAGTTTACGAGGTTGGTATACATTATTTGATCTCAAGCTAAGACCTTTTTGGTGTATTTGTACAATTACTCTTTATCCTTTGGAAGTAGCAAGTAAAACCAGTTTTTTGATTTATCTGTTTTCTTATATAGTGTTTTGTATGTGAGGTAGCTTCTAGCCTAATGTAGGCTAGAAAAGCTGAAAGTAAGAAGGTGACCTCTTAAAACATTATGCCCACTGATGGCCTCAGGATACCAAAAGAGAAGGTCTGATATGATTTAAGAAACAAACATTTATCAAAACAAATATTATAATATAGCTGGCAACTTTATGGAAAAGTAGTTTAGCTCTAATTAATATTAGGTGCAAAAACCTTTCTAAGGTCATCTGATTTTCAAAGATATACCCAGATAAACAAAAAAATACGAAATAGCATCAATCTTCACAGTTACCATTCAAAACGTTAGCTTATCAAGATCACTAGAGGTAACATAAGCAACACATTCCTAGTATTATTGAATTTTGACGCGAGTAATTATAGCATTCATACATTTGTGTTCATTTCATATGCTTATGAAATTGCAACTAATCATATATGATCAGAGAACGAAGATCAAAGATATAGACTGTCAAGTTATTACAGCTCTCAGCATCCCTACATTTACATAAAATAGACTAGAAACATAGGCGAGAAAAAAAAATAAAGCAAAGCACAGGATCAAGCTTTTGAACTTTGTGTTATTTTTAAGTTTTAACTTACCTCTCTATTAAATAACTTATGAACAATATTACTACTGTGTGCTGACATGTTTCTGGGGTTATTCGATATTGTTTTATCGTATGCATATCCACTAAACGCGTTCAATTTCTCAGGCTTTGCAGCCAGAGAATCCATGTTCGTTTGTTTGACTGAATTATTTTGACAAATATCAATCAATGTTGCCAATTATAGCGAATTAAATTGAATGCTTCGTTCAAGAATAATTTTGAAAGGTGATTGAACGGCAATATTTCTGATGCCAGACGAGAATATCTTCAGTATTTATGGCTTAACCCGTCAATTGTCGATGAGTTTTGTTTATTTCCGGTCTTTTGACACTTGACTTTTACCGTAAAATTGTCAATTTGCGTCAATTTTGTTTTTTACTGTCAAAGAGGAAAGCGTGTCAGCCGTTTAAAAAAAGTGATAAATAACATTATTAACAGCTATTCAGTTCGAAAGAATTTGTAGGGAAAATTGTTGTGTGCAGATATTATCAAAAATGGAGCCAATGACTTTGGGTAGTCCAACACACTCTCCTTCTAACAGTCCGAATGTGGGATATTTGCCGCCTTTCCTTCTGGGTGAAATAAATCCACCGACGACTCCTCGAACAAACAGTCTGTCTCCTACAAAAGGCAGAAGTCTTGCTTTCGGTACGTTACACAATTTTAATTTGAAAAGAAAAACACAAAAATTTTGATTTGTCTTCACCCCTGACTTTTCTTGATTACTTTGACATACAGCACTTTCAAATATCAAAATGTTGTTAATCAAATGTTTCCGGTTTTATATTATTGTTCTAATAATATTTATAACGCGAAACTCTGTAACTGCTGAACATCAATAATAATCTCATCAATTTTAGAAAACCGAAAGTTAGTGGATGTGTGTTTGATACATCGTCAGATGCAAACGGCTATACGTATTTTGTTGAAACTTGGGTTGGAGTGTAGCAAAGGGTGTGCAAGGCTTTTGGGACTTAGAAAATTTTTCATAAAAAATGAAAATTTCTGAAAATGCCTAGTTTTTCATTTCCATCGTATAGAATACCTAAAAATAAGACGAAAACCATCTGGGCACCTTTTGTCTAGGACCGAGGAGCCCCGCGTAGCGGGGCTCCGTCGACTGGCAACCTCGACTTAGGGCAACCCCGACTCGGACAGGTTAGGTTCGAAGGGGATGGCGGGGTCTGCAAGACCCCGCCATCCCCTTCGTGGTTATTTCTTTTTAAACCACCCAGAAGTAGGAGCCCCGCGCAGCGGGGCTCCGTCGACTTTGCCTTTGTTTACAATGACCTTCAGTGCTCATTTTCAGGCGAACCGTTGGTCCTAGGCAAAAGGTGCCCAGATGGTTTTCGTCTTATTTTTAAGTATTCTATACGATAGAAATGAAAAACTAGACATTTTTAGAAAGTCCCAAAAGCCTTGCACACCCTTTGCTACACACTAACCGAAACTTGGCAGTAATATAGGTTACACATTAGTATATTAGATAAAACACTTTTTATCCTGGTGCACGAAGAAGTTTCTTCAAGATGAGGACAAAACATCAGGCAGAATAATTCATGAGAGATACTGAAAATAAAAATTAATTTAAGTTAATACAACTGAATCTACTACAAAGAAGTAAAATTATTTATTTACAATTCCTTGTGCAAAAATAAAACTAACTCTTCAATCTTTTCACAGGTTCTCCAACTAGTCCTACACAAACATCAACTCCAGATCAGAAGGCATATCGGCAGAACATTTCCATGCACCAGCAAGCACTGTACAACCAACAGAATATGTATCCCAACATACCTTCATCTCCTAACATGTACTCTAATATATCAACAAACGCCAACATGTCATACTCTAGTAAACCCAATGGACCACCCATAGAGGACCTATTTGACACCATAAAAAGTAATGAACCAACTATAAACAAATCCCTATTCCAAGATAGCTTCTACGGTAACAATAATTCGGTTTCCCACAATGGTTTCGGGAACAATTTGAATAATTCAGTAAATAATCAGTCTATGGCGACACCGTGGCAAGATGGCTGCCAGGATCACGATGAGTACTGGGTGACTGTATTCGGTTTCCCACCAAATGCTGCTAATACTGTTTTAGCTAGATTCAGCAATTGTGGTGCTATTTTAGGTAAGATTTTCCTCATAATTACTTAAGTAGTTTTCATTTGTGGTTTGGTACCTCCAATTAATTGAATTCTGCATTAGCATAAATTAACAATAACTTCATTCTAATGAATTCATAGTTCTACTCACTCTGTTATATTTGTGTGAACAATGGTTTGTTTAGAAACATTTACCTTCATTCATATGCTTTTCTTTTATAAATACTGAACATCTAGTTGGACTTTGAACCTTGTATATCTTAAGGCCTTGTATACCTTATATGAGAACAGCCGCAGAAGCCGATAATCGGCTAGGAGGACATCATCATCATAAGGCGCACCTAGTTGGGGCTACATATTTGTGCAATATGTTTCTGCTACACATTTGACAAACTATACAATATTGCATTAAGAGTCCACATCAGCTACCATTACTAATTATATTGCAATTCATGGCTCAGCTATAGATACATCTTAAAATGTACATGTAGCTTGATGCCAAGCAAGACCAACACTAAGCCTTATGCCATTTTTTTAGGGTTCCGTAGCCAAAATGGCAAAAACGGAACCCTTATAGTTTCGTCATGTCCGTCTGTCCGTCTGTCACAGCCGATTTACTCGGAAACTATAAGTACTACAGTGATGAAATTTGATGGGAATATGTGTTGTATGAACCGCTACAAAAATATAACACTAAATAGTAAAAAAAAGAATTGGGGGTGGGGCCCCCCATACATGTAACTGAGGGATGAAATTTTTTTTTCGATGTACATACCCGTGTGGGGTATCAATGGAAAGGTCTTTTAAAATGATATAAAGTTTTCTAAAAAACATTTTTCTTAAAGTGAACGGTTTTTGAGATATCAGCTCTCAAAGTCGTAAAAAGTATGTCCCCCCCCCTCTATTTTTATAACTACGGGGTATAAAATTCTAAAAAAAATAGAGGTGATGCATGCTAATTAACTCTTTCAACGATTTTTGGTTTGATCAAAGTATCTCTTATAGTTTTTGAGATAGGTTGATTTAACTGTAATTTTGGTTAAGTTATTACGGAACCCTTTGTGCGCGAGCCCGACTCGCACTTGGCCGGTTTTTTATCATTAATGATAGTCATACATCTAACCAGCACCTCAGTTGATGTCATCTATTGTTCCAGACAAACAATACCCGACACAAGGTAACTGGGCGCACGTGCGCTACGCGACGCGCGCGGAGAAGGAACGAGCCATGTCGCTCAGCGGCCGCCAGGTGCTGCCCGGCGTCATGGTCGGCGTCGTCGAGTGCAAGGAGCCGCCCAGGATCGGGGTCACTACTCCTGGGATTACCTCGCCTGACAGGTAAATGCTATCCTACAAAGTAATATAAATAAATAATAAGTAATACTATAAAAGTAACTTTGCGATGTGATAAATAAATATCTTATTACCCGAATTACAAGAGCTTACAGGTAAATACTATTTCAGTACCTATCGCATATTTTATGCGTCTGCATAACAGTAGACCTACAATACTGGTATCCGTCATTCATAACCCGGATAGACAAGCTGCTCACTCACACTACTTAATTTTTTATTCACCTTTATTTTACTTTGTAAACTTAATATCTTTTTCCGTGTTACAGGACCGGCGTCCGCTCCCTCTGCCCGACGCCCATAGCCAACGCGCCCGTCCCCCAACGCTCGAGCGGCCTCATCTCAAAAGCCTTAGACTACGTCCTGGGTTGGTGACGAAAACCTTGCGCCTTGGCGCGTCGCTTCAGTCCGATATATCGAAAACTGAAGCAAGCGCCTCGAGTACTGAACCGCGTACCATATGTGTCACGGCTACGTAACAGAAACAGAGACTTTTTTACCATGCTCGAACACGTGCATCAATCACAAATGTATTTGGATTATAATCACGAGTTTTTCCACTGTAATGAAATGTAGACTGAGTTTGTATAAGAACAGTCAGCGACAGGTGCCTAGTTTCCGATAATGTTAGAAATCTAAGTTTTGTGTGATATGCTAATGGAATAGTTAAGCCACTTTGTACTTATATAGACAAAATAAACTCGTATAAAAGCCAGTGTATTAAGAATGTAGAAGAAGACATCTTAATTCATACTAACTTGTTTCAAGTGCATGTACAGCCTTTATATTTATATAATTAATTAATGTAAACCATACCATGTATAATCATATATTTCCGGCGCAAATGTTGAATCCTATATACTTGCAGTGCCATCAGGGCTGGAAGTAGATATCAAACATTTGTGTATTCTCTTGAAATAATATAAGGCAAGATATTCAGAAAAATAGATTTGTAAGATAATAACTTGACTGTCGTTGACTGAGCACAACATAAAAGAATGGAATTCTTTTATCAAACTACTACTTATTGAAAATTATGTGAATATTTAATGATATTAAATGAAGTCGGTTGTATTATGCAGGTAATAAAATAAAATAACTTTGATATTTCTTAATAATTAATATTTTTATTTCTAAATATTACATATAAAATACTTAAATTACAGAGATTTTTTATCATGGATGTTAAATGATGGTTGTCCGTAAAACTTTTACATAAGCAAAGTTGTAAGTGGAGGTAACTGCGCGACACTATGATACGATGGTTGTACCCGCCAACTGTACTGAACTTCGATGTGGATCGGTGTGCTGTGATAGATTGTTCAGAAACACACAAGTGAAACAATGAAATCTATATAAAATCTTAACCATCCTAGTAAGAGTTAAAATATAATTTTACGATTAACCTAGCATCATAAATATTAGTTTTATTTTCGTCTGACCCGTAAAACGAGATGCATACCCGAAATATATTAAGATAAAAATGCTAGTAGTAATGTCTTACAGTCCAATTGTCCTGTTTTATTCCGTTGTGGTCATCAGCGGGGAAGCAGCAGATCACAGTCTCCGGCCATGCCTAAAATTGTCCAATTTCTACAATACATTAATTCCTTCTGGGTAATTTAAATTAATTACTTCAATTTAAATTAATTAAATTTCCTTAACATATCTATGACAATTTGCTTATTTTGTGCCATTAAATCCATTTCGATTAATAATCACCTTCAATGACAGAATCTCTAAGTACATTTAAGTTTTTTGTTATTTTAAATGATGGAGAACATAATAGGCGGAGTTTCTCTCCAATACATTTCATAGCATACTATCCTAGATCAAAATTGAATAAACTATTGACTACTAACACAGCATCATAAATTAAAAACATCCTAAAATATAATTTTAGTAATTAAATATTTAAAAACAAATATAATACAACACTGATTGCCTATGACGATGGATTGAAGGACACCATAAGCGTGGAGGTAACATGAATAAGTTAGTATTACTTTGGCTTCTCTATGGTGGCGTTGGCGAGGTCTGTCATCTTGGGGTACTTGATGTTGTGCTTGTCGAGCTCGCTCTGCGACCACAGGATCATGCGCAGCAGGCTGCACAGCTTCGGATTTGTGTACTCTTGGTTTTCCATCTTGAGTATCGCAGCATTAAGCTCACTTGCGATCTGTTACGAAATTGGGGGTAAAAGTAGTTAGTAAAAATTTCGTTAAGAAATATACAATTTTTATTAAGAGACGTGTAATAGTTCGCGTCATTGTGTTTCATGTGAATAAATGATGCGAAACAGGCTGACTTCATTTCTTTAACAATCATTTTCCGATTTACAAGAAAGTACAGAGTCCTTATAAAACAGATGTCGAGAAAAGTCATACATATACATCCTCACCTTTTGACTATGCGAAGGCAGCAAGAGATCGGCGAAGGGTGACGCGTGAGGGTCTGGGAAGGCGAGCAGGGCCAGCGATCGTTCCAGCTCAGTCAACGCGTTGGGGTCGTTAGCCCCAGCCTCTGCAAGGGTCGCGCTGGCGAATGCAAGAGCCTCCTCCGCTCGCCCCGCACGGATCAACTCCAGAAGTTGAAGTTGCTGTTGGAAATCGTAAAATGAGTAGGTATTGATTTCGAAAGTAAAATCTGGCATTTCAATAGACGTTCTATTATGGAATAGAGAATAGATCTGCAGATAGTGACATCATCAGTGTATTTTCCTGTCCAACTACTGCTAGGAGAGGACCTGTTTTCAAAATGTTTAAGCACAAAAACAGTTTCATGTCATGAAAAATACTGGGGTGTCACCAACAACATAAACATCAACAATTTTTCTTGAGAGAATTATTCTCTCAAGAAAAATGTTTACTAAAAATGTTTCCATAGTAAACAGTTGTTTTAAAACAAAAAGCTATTAATGTTATAGATGAACTTGAAGGCCAGACTAGGGTTGCTTTGAAGTTGTCATGCTATAAAAAATACTGAAATGAATAGACAATGAATAAATTTTATTACCTGCAAATGAAAATACAGGTATCTATCATTGTCCAACAACTCTGGGTGAAGAGCATTGACCATAGCAATGGCATCAGGTATGCGGCCGGTCTGCACTGCTTCACGGATCATGATCCTCTCGTCCAGTGAGCTGCAGAGAGCCGGTTCCTGGAGTCCGGCCTCCTGCTGGAACTTTATAGCTGCCTCCTTGAACCCCTCTGGAATGTTGACAAGGTTCAGGTTTTGTTTGCTTGGGTAAATATTATTGTTTTCATATTCCAGTATATTAATTTAGTCAATAATAAGACTGTTGGAAATTTTGAAGGGTCATAGTATTGGTAGTGTACTTTTATTAATGATAATGCATAAACTTTTGTCTTATTCTGTGTCAGATTTAGGCTAAATAGCTAAAAATTGATAATATACATATAGGGTGACTGGTAATTAGAGACAGATACTTGAACACATGATTTTTTGAGAATTTTCCTAAAGGCTCTTATTTTTTACTAGCTTTTCACAGCAGTTTCACCCGCATCCCGTGGGAACCTCGGCACAGACCCGGATAAAAAGGGGGATAAATATAATGACCACCATAAAATGCTTTGATACCCTTAGTTTTGTAACCAAAAATATCTACTTAACACCAGAAAAATAAAGTCTAAAAATATAATAGTACCAGCTATTTTAGTCACGACTCCACTTTAAATTGTATTCGACCACCAAATTTAGTAAATGATCACCAAATCTTGACAACCAAATTAATGTATTATTTATGCCTAAATAAATCACTGTGATTGCCATAAAATGTAGGCTTATTATTAAATAAAGTATTATGATGCCATATTAAGTTATGTCTATATTAAGTTATGTGTATATATAGACTCCACGTAGGTAGTCTTGTTTGCCCTATCCCTAGAGTGCAATTCAAATCCGCGTAGGCGCGGAGGGGCGAGGCGGCCTGCGAGCTGAGGCGCAAGTAGTTTTAAGCGTGAAAACGTGAAAACCATCTGCGACGATAAGCTTGCATGGGACCGCCGGAGCCCCGCAGCGCCGGAGCCGTGACAGAAGCCATGCTTGCTGCATGTTGCATGTTTGCTTTCATGCTGCATGCCTGCTAACATATATATCAAGTTTGGGATAACAATGATTTATTTGGACTCATTTTGCTTAAATAGGATAGCAGAATTTAAAAACTTTGGTAATAATTTTACTTTAAAATGTTGGTTTAATTTTGGTGATCATTTACTATTTTTGGCTTACTCATAATTTACTTGGAGTAATTTTACTTAAATAGGATAGCAAAGTGTTAAAACTTTGGTTATAATTTTACTTTAAAATGTTGGTTTAATTTTGGTGATCATTTACTATTTTTGGCTTACTCATGATTTACTTGGAGTAATTTTACTTAAATAGGATAGCAAAGTGTTAATTAAAACTTTGGTTATAATTTGACATTAAAATGCGAGTTTCATTTTGGTGATCATTTACTATTTTTGTCTGCTATTTGTTACTATATCTGGTGGTCAGTTAAACATAAGCCGATAAAAAGTAGCCTATAGCCTTCCTCGATAAATGGGCTATCTAACACTGAAAGAATTTTTCAAATCGGACCAGTAGTTCCTGAGATTAGCACGTTCAAACAAACAAACAAACTCTTCAGCTTTATAATATTAGTATAGATTATTGTTAGTTTAATCACAATAGCAAAACAAACACAAAGTTTAAACCTTGTAACAACTTTTCTGTTGTTGTGATAAAACTAATATAGTAGAAAAAAATATTTGGGAAAGTTGTTTGTAATCATGGGTAGAACCCCATGTTCAATATTGGTCACTAATTACCAGCCACCCTAGTATGCCACTGTGCATAGCCTGCCAAGTTTTTTACTAGACAGATGGGTAAAGAATATTTCAAGTAGGCAATAGTAGAAGTTTTTTGTTGATAAGAATGCAATCAGAGAACAAAGTTTATCAGCAGTCCAATTTACTTGTTATTGATAAGCAACCATCACTTTACTTATGGGCAATTTTAAAATAAATTTGGATATTATTATTACTGGACTTTTTAAAGGCATACTAGCTTTTGCCCGCGACTTCGTTCGCGTGGAATTGTGGCATCCGGCAGATTTTTGGTTTGAACAATAGATGGCGCTGTATGTCCGGAATAAATTGTATTTTTAATTTTTATGTTTTGTAATAAAAACTATCCTATGTCCTTCTCCTGGCTCTAAACTACCTCCCTGCCAGTTTTCAGCTAAATCGGTTCAGCCGTTCTTGAGTTATAAGTGGAGTAACTAACACGACTTTCTTTTATATATATAGATTATGATCGAATTTTTTACAGGAAGTATTAATCAACAGAGCCATGATGGACTTTGTTTGTATTCATAGTATTTTGTACATAGTCATGCCTTATCTTAACCGTATACTGTAAGAGAAACCATATATATAACCATATCAAGAATCGATTGTGATTCTTTTGATAGTTTATTTACAAAAAGGTCGTGTCGTGGTGTTTTCTTTGTTGCGAAATATGCACCTTGGGATTGACTTCGTTGAGCAAAAACCTTTTATAGTGTACTGCGTGATTATTGAAGAAACAGTAACACAAACACAAGAACCAATGCTTCTTTACGTTTTTAAGTTACCTGTTACCAAATAATTCATTATCAACATATTCATATCTGTTCTGGAGATCTGCAAATCGTCGTTTTTATTGCGATCATAGTATTTTCGTTCTTCCTTTTCTTGGCCACTAACTGCCATGTCGAAACTCATTATGTAAACTTATCAAGAGCGCACAAAGTGGAATAAAAGATATTAAATGAAAATATTTTCAATAACACCTTTGGAATACAAATGACAATGACAAAATAAATCGTTCAAAGAATGAACGACTTGGAATTTCGAGCGAATGGGAAAGATTTGTATTTTTTATTAGGCAACATTATTGAAACCAGAGAAAATCAAAGAAAAATGAAAATAATAGTGTCTTTTTGTCTTTGGTTGCAAGCAAGCAATCTATAATAATATATTTATTTTACTCTTTGAAGAAATGTAAATAAAATATTTCTTAGGGAAAAGGATGATAGCATTGATAGCGATAATATACTAAAGCTGATAAGAAAAAATACAGCTCTAAAATGATATGAGTTTTTCTTATGGTTTCCTGATAATAAGCCTGAACCGATTAATAGCACCGCACGAATGAAAGTCTATATGAAAGTTTCGCTTACAACAAAGAACAGTATTCTTTCATTTGAAAACCTTGAACACCACAGGGCCTTAGGCATTACTTTCCTCTGTGCTGACAGTACTAGGAGTCTCAGCATAAATTATAGTTAAGCCACCCCACCAGTGTGGGGTAATAAGTTCGGGGGCCCGATTCTCCTAAGTTAATAAAGTCAAAATCGAATAGAAATTGAATCGCAATATGATCGCAATAGCAGTTTTAACCATATCGGGCATTCTGCTACTCAGCGGCGGCCCTAGCCATTGCGAGGCTACGTGCGGCAGGTCTATGCGAGGCCCTTTGTCCTACGTGAAAAGTCTGTTGTGAGCTAGGAGTTATTTTCTTGTTAATAAAAGGACTTACAAGCGGCGCTACCTTCTAGGTTCGGCTAAAAAAGGATGAAAGAAATAAAAGAAGTGGAAAATAAAGCACCCGCGAGCGTAGCGAGCGCAAAAATTTTTGAGCTTTGGGTCACTAAAGCACCTAAACTAGTACATTAAAGAACGGTGTAAGGTGAAGTCGCGACCGCAGCGAGCGCGAAAATTTTTGAGTTTTGGGACATAAAAGTACTCTAATCATGTTAGAATGAACGGTACTGATAAGCGAACAGCCGCGAGCGTAGCGAGCGCGAAAATTTGCGAGTTTTGGGACATAAAAGTACTCTAATCATGTTAGAATGAAGGGTACTGTCAAGCGAACAGCCGCGAGCGTAGCGAGCGCGAAAATTTTTGAGTTTTGGGACATAAAAGTACTCTAGTCATGTTAGAATGAACGGTACTGACAAGCAAACAGCCGCGAGCGTAGCGAGCGCGAAAATTTTTGAGTTTTGGGACATAAAAGTACTCTAATCATGTTAGAATGAGCGGTACTGACAAGCGAACAGCCGCGAGCGTAGCGAGCGCGAAAATTTTTGAGTTTTGGGACATAAAAGTACTCTAATCATGTTAGAATGAACGGTACTGACAAGCGAACAGCCGCGAGCGTAGTGAGCGCGAAAATTTTTGAGTTTTGGGACATAAAAGTACTCTAATCATGTTAGAATGAACGGTACTGACAAGCGAACAGCCGCGAGCGTAGCGAGCGCGAAAATTTTTGAGTTTTGGGACATAAAAGTACTCTAATCATGTTAGAATGAACGGTACTGACAAGCGAACAGCCGCGAGCGTAGTGAGCGCGAAAAATTTTGAGTTTTGGGACATAAAAGTACTCTAATCATGTTAGAATGAACTGCACTGACAAGTGAACAGCCGCGAGCGTAGCGAGCGCGAATTTTTTAAAATTGTTTGTTTAAGGACTCGCAAATTAAACTCGGAATTAAGCACAAATAAAAAGAATCCGTGACTGGATCGAGAGCCAGTTGTTTTTGTTACGTTGGTGTTCCAATTTTTTTGTTAAATGGAGATCTCAAAAAGTAAACGCAGAATGAATAAGAAATAAATAAAGAAAAATTTTTTTTTTCTTGGACCAGATATATATGTATTTTTTAATTATATTTTTTTTATATTAGTGTGGGTTGTAGCGCGAGGCCCCCCCAAGCGCGAGGCCCTGTGCGAAGGCACAGTTCGCACACCCCTAGGGCCGCCACTGCTGCTACTAATATAAGACCAATGGTATTCCAACGACATTCGATTGGTTTGCGATTGGCCTGGGGCCCGATTCTCCTAATTTTACTTAAGCGACACACGATTCACATTCGACTGAGATCCAATTCCGACTCAATTACGATTGAAGCGTATGTGGCATTCCGCTATTTTTTCTTTGAAATAAACGTTTTTATCCTTTTCTGTAATTCAATAATGAATCATTCTGTCTGCAAATTATTTACGATTGCAATATGATTGTAGAGCAAACTACCGTATAGACCAAAATCACCAAAATAGCAGACCAATCGCATGTCGTTGGAATACGATTGGTCTTATATTAGTAGCAGAATGCCCGATATGGTTAAAACTGCTATTGCGATCATATTGCGATTCAATTTCTATTCGATTTTGACATTATTAACTTAGGAGAATCGGGCCCCTGGTATTTTGGTCTATAGGGTAGTTTGCTCTACAATCATATTGCAATGACAAAATGATTCATTATTGAATGACAGAAAAGGATAAAACGTTTATTTCAAAGAAAAAATAGCGGAATGCCTGGGAATGCCACATACGCTTCAATCGTAATTGAGTCGGGATTGGATCTCAGTCGAATGTGAATCGTGTGTCGCTAAGTAGTAAAATTAGGAGAATCAGGCCCCTGTGTGTGTGCATCTGAATTGAGGACACATTTTTAATACGTGTGAAACGAAATAAAGATTCTAGGGTATTTAGGGCTGATTTTTCAATCATCAGTTAACCTCTATCTGAGGAATAAATATGGCGGTTTGACATATTTTCCATACAAAAGCTGTCAAAACGTTAAAAATATTCCTCAGATAAAAGTTATCAGGCGATTGAAAAATCAGGCCTTAGTAACCAACTTTTATCTAATTTCTAAAGAATCCTCAGTCATTCATTGGTTTAGGAGCTACGATGCCACAGACAGACATAGCGGTCAATCTTTATCAGCGTAGGAGTATAGGCACCGAGTATTTTATGTTGGGGGTTAAAAATTGACAAATGGCCGATCCACTTACGACTGCAATACCTAATTATGGCCCTACCCGTCTAATACTCTTGCTAAATAAAATGTCGGAGTGACTTCGACTGTTTTTGAATTTACAATGGTTTCTGTAGAGTAAATGGATTGGGTTTGAGGACGAAAAGAAATGAAAATCCGATGATGGGTGTTTAGCTAATTTATTTTCAGTTCTTAATCGCCAATAACCTACAATAAAGAGCTGATAATACAATTTAAAAAAAGTCCTATCCTATTTTTTATTGAATAATGCTTGGTAACAAATATCGTTTTTTGTATTCAATAAAAAGTTACAACTAAACAATTATTATAAAACAAACCCAATAATGTTTCGTCGAGTGCAGTGTTCGTCGACAGCGACGCAGTATCTTCAAAATACATTATTGAGAAAAAAAAAATAACTTAAAAATTTAAATAAAGCTAATTAATCATTCTCTAAAAGCCATGTATCAGTGAGTTAATTTCGAGGAAATAAGTTCAGTAGTAGTTAAATATTGGCCAGATCGCCGTTATAGATAAGAATACATTTTAAATAGTACTAAAGGGATCCCGAACTGTCTGATACAAGAGCCGTCTCTCAAGTAGAGCTATGGGCTGGCATCTGCCGAGCCCTATACAATCAAATTAAATATAATTTACGAACTACAACTATAATTCGACAACACTATAAAGAAAAGTATAGTCAAAATAATCATCAATCAAAAATAATTATGGCTAACTAATTCGCACTTTTGAGGACAATGATTAAAGAGGCACTCTTCGTGAATTTATTATTTGTGTAGATTATATGTTACTACAGGTTCCGTAATGTTACTTTAGAAAATATACAAAATACAAGTGTATACTTGTCATCCGTATCTGTTTAATAGACATAATTCTGTTAACAAACCCGTTTTCTGTTACGAACACTAGCCAAGGCTGAGAGTGTCGTGTCCGGCCGTACGTAGCTCGTCTCGTCGATCCTCAGTCTATGAACACAATTATCCAGCGTACCTTACCTAAAGCATTAAAAGCTAATTATGTGTATGTGGCATGAACTAAACCGTGGAATCTCACGCGGACAATATTGCGACGCTAAGGCTATTGGACAACTTTGAACTGAAAAAACTTAATGTGGTGGGAAATAACTGCATTTATTGATGTACAATAATACTGTACGTTTAGTGATAAATGTTTCGCAATATTAACCAGCGTCAGATTCCACTAGCAATCACAATGTCTTGATTCATTTAGGATACTCCCGCATATAATATTCACATATACCAAAATATGTTTGTCTTGATATAGATGCAGTATTATACCGCAATGCCGACTCCGTTGTCATTAGGACAGATCTGAAAATAGACAAATATAATGTTAGATTCTAATAAATTATTGCACCACTTGCATTGCTGAACTGTGTCAACATGAGTTAGCAATTTCACAAGAGACGTGAATAAAGTTGACATCGTGATATTTTGTGCCGCCTCAACTCTAGTGCTTTACAAATTTAGGTTAACATACACATTAGCAAAACCATAATTTGGCATATTTCTTGCTAAAGCCAAGTGTTTCACACAAGTAAATTCCGAGCAGAAGCACCTGCTGATACCGCGTACCTAATATTGGTATCTGCGCACAACAGTCTTATAAAAACCATCAACAATATTACCAGAATAAGGAGAAGCAAAATAAAAAAAATCGTTTAAAAAGTTCCCAACCACAGCTAATCAATCTTAGTCGAGGAGGTTGTGACACAAAAAGTTCTGTTATATACTCACAGCTGGGGACAAGGTCCTGGTGCATGTGGTGTTCGGCGTCCATGCCCAGTGGCATGCAAGTCGCGGGCGGGGGTCGGCGCTGCACCTGTTGACGACATGTTATTTGTCAGATCATTTTTAGTGGTAACAGTTAAGTTACTTAGTTGCGAAACGGCTGCAAATTTCACAATAATTTCTTTCAATTGTAAATAATTTTTTTAATTGTAAAAAAAAAATTGCAAAAGAGGCATGACAGGTAATATTTTAAAAGGAAGGGTAATTTCGGTATCGACTTCTGTGGTCTATTCAAATTGATAAGAAGCGTGTGAAAGCTAGTTCAATGTTATCATATCAATAAGCGTCCGTTACTGATAGTCATTTCAAAATAACGTCTAAACAATCGAATTTGCTACTAGATAATAACATTACCTATTTTATCGCATTTACATACGACAAATAAAATATTATCATAATGTACCTAAAAATGCTTATGTATTTCTTTAATTATCGCATGTAATGGTAACTAACGGTTTTTTATATGTTACTAGCTTCTGCCAGCGGTTTCACCCGCATCCCGTGGGAACTACTTCCCGTACCGGGATAAAAAGTAGCCTATAGCCTTCCTCGATAAATGGGCTATCTATCACTGAAAGAAATTTTCAAATCGGACCAGTAGTTCCCGAGATCAGCGCGTTCAAACGAACAAACAAACTCTTCAGCTTTATAATATTAGTATAGATAACTCTTAGGGCTGTTTTCCTGAAAAAGTTTTATTGAGATAAAACACTAGAAAATAAGTTAAATTCCTTAGAAGTTATTGAGAACCTTTTTGGATAAGGTGCGTTTATATTCCAAAGTTTTAACTACCCACCCATTTTTGTATGTGGGTCATACATGACCCACTCATTTTAGCCAAAGTACATCAGGCTCTATTCATTCCTCTTGAAGTAAGATAGATAAAGCTGTGATCAGATTACCTGGTCGAGATTGAAGCGCACGAAGGCTTCGTACTGTTCAGCCAGCTTGGTGCTGAGCGCCGACTCGTACTCGGAGCGCAGAGCCACTTCTTGCTCGCGCAGCATTCGCTCGCAGATCATGCGCACCTGGACAAAGAAGACAGGTTAACAGATTTGAAACTTTGTCATAGATATTACGAATGCGAGTTTTTGATTGGTCAAGTGGCACAAAAGATGGTATCTAACAAATACGAATTGAGAACTAACCCGGTTTTTGGAAGTCTGAAAAACGTATGTATGACCGGTTCACATAAAATGCTTGCACTTGATAACTTTTGGTCATAACTAGTCATAAGCCTTATCAAACGCAAAAGTTATAAGTTAGCCCGTAAGCAAAACGAATTGATTGAACCTGTCAATGGACATCTTTATCTATGGCGTTCATTTTTGGAAGGTGTGAAATTAGAAAATTCAAAGTAACTGTCATGTTTTGTAGTATCCTGTTTCATGGGGCTTGAAACACGGCCCACACAGTTTGGTTAAAAAGAGGCCGTATCTCTATGGTGATCACAAAAACACAATGTCATTTGAAAAAGGAAATGACTTAGAAAGTACTGTCTTGTAATAAAGTTAATTTTCACGAATACGAATTAGCAATTTAATTTATTAGTCAAACACGGAAGGGCCGTTAGTTTGCCAAAGAACTAGAAATATTCCACATGTTTATACACAATGCCCATTGTAATTGAAAATTGTGTGTAAACTACATAATTTTTGCTTTCTTTATCTGATTTGGTACTGAAATATTCATGTGTCATTTTCATGCACAACCACAAAAACATGTTAGCTATGATAATAAATACCAACATAAGTATAATTTTGCTGAAATTAGGTAAAATTTCGACGCATATTGAATGTAATTTTGTAAATAACATCCTAGCATTTTCCCAATGATATCATGGGTCTGCTCTCAGTCTAACAGAATGCAGCTGAGCACCAGTGTCTAAAATGAGGACTGCCTAACTGCTTCCCTAAACCCAATTACCCAGGCAGGATAGAACTAAATTATCTAAGCAAAGGGTCAGAGTTACCCTCATGTCTGACCCTAACCATGTATAAATTCTTAGTCAAAGTGGACTTGGTGCTGAAATAAGGCCCCCATCCTCAAATGTAATTAATTATGATCTTATTGAAGAGTATTACAGTACCTGTTTGAAAGTGAAGAGGGCACGGTGGTGCACCTTCTGTGTGTTGTGTGTGGAGCGATGCGGCGGCGAGCAGTCGCCCTCAGAGCCGCTGGACGAGGAACAAGAAGCCGCCGCGTTAGTCAGACGCAGCTGGCGACGACGCTGCAGGCGCTTGATCTCGTCACATATCTCCTGTGCCATGCGCTCTGAAGATACAAGTTTATGGAGTCAATACAAAGTTGTACATAGCTGGTAAGGCTCCCAATTAGCCTTTGCCATTATTGAACAAGCGCAGGTCAGCATTTTTCACGGGCAGGTTGTAAAGGATATTGAAGTTGTGAGTGGATACCACATTGTCACCTATAGCACCACATGAGCATAAATGTTCATGTCAGGTTCAATATCAGAAGTTGATAATTTAATAAATCCGGGTAATCAGCCAGTAAATTTTTATGGAACTTGAATTATGACCGAAAATCTGCTATTTATTATTTTCTTGCAATTCAATAAAAGTAAATGGGCTATTTCAGTATGAAACACTATTAACCATTTGTATTTTATTCAGGTTTTAAAAAGAGAATGTTCAGATTACTTTTAATATTGAAATGTCTGGTGAATCTTCAATAAGTGCTAATCACCACATGGACAAAAAAGGATAGTGTTAAAAAATGAAGAAGTCTTGTTTCATTTAAAATTGCTGTTACTAAACTAAGCAATACCATGGCAAAAAATTACTGGATGAAACTTGAATAAATAATGAGCACTATAAATATTGTGTTTACAAACTGCATGACCTTAGGAATACATGCAACCTTACATTTGAAGTAGTTTTTATGCATAATGATTAATAAGGTTATATTACAATAGCAATAATGTATGTTTTTTTCTTTTATTAGTCTTTGGTAGGTATTTGCATGTTTTCAATAAAAACTTGAGTTCAACAAAAAATTTGATCAAGGAAAAATAAGATTTACACAATTATCTTGTTTGTCATGTATGCATCTAACAAAAACTTAATACTTAATTGTTTATTTTTAATTATAATGAACTATCCTGGGTATTTAAATATGAAAAAGTGTTGTATGTAAAAAAAAACAGCAACCAGCTGTTAATTTTTATACACAAACATATTGTCTGCAACACCTTCATATTCCCAATCTTCATGTAAGATTATTATCATAGACATAAATCTTTAAGAGCCTGTATACCATTTTTTGAAATAGAAAAAAAATCTTGGTATTCCATCTCCATAGTGAGACACTAATGCACAAAATATTTTTTTAAATCAATATGTTATAAATTCATGTGAAATTATATGTAAAATGAACCACATAGACATTTAATAGCTTTGTGTAAAATGTCCAGTCATCCAGTTAATTAGTAATGTGCTGAAACGTATAAAATTCAGACTTCGTGTAGGTACTGTCCATATTTCAAATGATAAAGCAATATTTATGTCAGAAGAACTTGCAAGTAACGTAAAAAGTCGGGGCATAGTAGAAACCGACCCACAATTTATTATTACAAAGACTTCGAAGCTGGGCATCGGACACAAAAACCAACAAAAGGACATGAAAAAATCCACGCAACGGTCTTCATGCATCACTCATCTCGCTCTAACGCGATAAAAATATTCATGATGCAGTGAAACAATGGCGTTAGACAGCTGATTAAATATACAAATCAATGATCAACGTCTATTATTTCAATAAACCTTAAAATGTAGCAACGCTTCATCACATTCCAAAAGACATAATAAAAAAATAAACAAACCTGGGGTCAGTTTCACAGGTGCAATAACGGATTCTCCAAATGACGAAGGTCTGCTCTCAGAAACTTTAATTCCAGGACTTGAGCTAGAGCTGGCTGCAAATGGTGAGCACCTTCGCCTTTTAGCAGGCATTTGCGCCATGGACTCCCAGTCCAAATTTCTTTTGAGAGTAGCACACGCCATTTTCTTTTTACGCCCAGCGAATGTCCTCTACCTATCCGATACTATGTTTGGAATTCCTGTCTTTGTCACTAACTAAGCAAAAATCGAAAATAATATTAAAACTTAAAGAACGGAAGCACTACAATTTAAATACAGTTATTTCTAAATTAATTTCTTAAAGGATTTCTATAAATATTAAAGATTATTTGACGCTCTCCGATTCTCTCACTTCCAAATAAAATCCGGCAGCGAACACTTTTCACTCAATTCAATTTTATTTTGACATTTTGTTGTTATACACAAGTTGACCAACATTGAGAAAATTTCATGCATAGACAATTTACTTCATTCAATTTTCATTCAATCGTTTACAATTTTTATCTTCCAACACTGCAGTAGAAAAAATATGGAATGAATTGCTTTCCACGGGACTTATTTTGATTTGATTTTATGTTACATGAATCCATTAAAATCATAAAAAGTAATTTATTTTGTTTTGCAACTCCTGCAACTCAGTAAAACAATCACGTCTTTTCTACCCTCTCTTTCTTTTGACAGATAAAATTATACTGTTTTGATGACTGATTCTGACTGTGAGTCATCGTCTAAATAATTATTATTTGCTCCTTGTTAGTTTTCTAATTTAAGGCTGTGCCTAGTGCTAATCTTATAGGTCCTCGCGCCTATTGTTTCTTGTGTTAAAAGTTTTTTAAAAGCCGTCAAACTGGGGAACGAAATGTCTTCATCCGCTATGGAAAGTATCCTTTTTTATAGTTTCCTAAGTTTTTGACACTATATTTTTGATTTGAAAAAGAATTTACAGCGATCTCCATGGAGTTCAAATTCAGTGTATGATGTCTGGCATTTGATTTAATAAAAACAATAGGAAAATACGAAGAAACTATGGAACGTATCGAAGGTATTCCCTACTCTGTCATTGCTATTTACTTTGGTCAATATAACCTTGTTTTGATGTATTTCGGAATCGTTTTCCCATTGGTAATGGTGCCACGGCATACGAACTGCGTGAGTATAACACAACACATTGGAATGATACCTTTAAAACGGTATGTTAAGCTTGCAACAACTTTGTAACCTTCTTAAGAATATGATTCATAAGGGGCTGATACCTAATACATCAACAGTTCTAATTTTCATTTAAGTTTATAATTTGTATGTTATTTTGTTGCTGTCTGTTAGAATTATAAACCTCCAAAAGTACTGCAATATTGTTTCACCAATTGCATCATTTTGGGATTAAATGCCTTGCACAGTTTGCAACAGACCACTGTATATTTATTTGTCTTTATTAATTACATTTCTAAGTAGGAATATAATTCATATATTTATTATCAGTGTCACACTTAAATAAATCCTTAACTCACTTTCATCAGAACACCTATTTAATTTAAAATTTGCTGTAAAAGAGTTAGAAAGAAACTCTAAGAAATGTGAAAAAGAAGAAAAGGTTGAGAAGGAGAAAGCTAAGAAGGCAATACAGAAGGGTAACTTGGAGGGGGCTCGGATACATGCAGAGAATGCCATCAGACAGAAGAATCAGGCATTGAATTACTTGAGGATGTCGGCAAGAGTAGATGCAGTGTCAAGCAGAGTGCAGACAGCACTTACAACTAGGAAGGTAAGGCTTTACTTTTGTATATTTGTTGGAACAACTTTATTTCACCAAAAGAGCTTGCAATACTTGCAAATGGGTTGTCTGATTGAACTGTAAATTAAGCCAAATATCGGCAAGGCAAGCATGATATTCAGAGAATTTCTGTGTCTATTTTGCCCTATGTAAACCTTAAACTAAAAAAGGCGTAAAAAAATTGGTCCTCATCACTGTCAAGGCAATCATCTATACTAATATTATAAAGCTGAAGAGTTTGTTTGTTTGAACGCGCTAATCTCAGGAACTACTGGTCCGATTTGAAAATTTCTTTCAGTGTTAGATAGCCCATTTATCGAGGAAGGCTATAGGCTACTTTTTATCCCGATACGGGAAGTAGTTCCCACGGGATGCGGGTGAAACCGCTGGCAGAAGCTAGTTTATTATAGAATATTTGATAAGGTTAAGGCAAATAATGTACAATGACATTATATTGTGTTATAACGATACCATTCGTCTGTTATCATACTTATCTTGGAGTTAACACTGTTGTATTTATAAATGCAGTGTATCATAAACTTATACTTATATCTTCAAGATCAGAAAATTCTATCCAGAAAAGAAGAATATTTGTAGTGACAATGTTTGCCTATCTAATGTTCTACTGCAGAGCAGAGTCCCCTTTGAAACAGAGTTACCAGGCACAAAAAATTATAGACCATAGCTCACCCACTTACCTTTTTGATTCCAGGTCACAAACTCCATGGCTGGAGTAGTAAAAGCAATGGATGCAGCAATGAAATCGATGAACTTAGAGAAAATATCAACACTCATGGACAAGTTTGAGAGTCAGTTTGAAGACCTGGATGTGCAGTCCTCGTACATGGAGAATGCGATGTCACAGACTACCACTACCACAGTGCCTCAGGGAGACGTTGATAATCTATTGCAGCAAGTTGCTGATGAAGCTGGGTATGTAGCATTTTTTTTAGAAATACATGATAATGTCTTTCATGGAAGGCATGAAAGACATTATCATGTATATATTATCTGTTGCGGTTTCGTGCTTTTTGTGATCATCAGAGTTTTGAACTGATGATTCATATTGCCACACTAGCTTCTGCCTTAAGATGCGATTTTGTGCATAGAGATGAAGAAATAATAAACACCAGCCTATCCAATTACTATAATAGATACAAAATTACTTTTATTGAGGGTTAACCACAAAAGCAATCAGAATCACACAATTTTAATATATGGTATGGTATGGTGATAGTTAGTAAATACAAATAGAGTAATTTGACATTCACCAGGCATCAAATTATAAACTTCTTACATAGTGAAAATTTTTAATACATTCACCCTTTAACTTAAAAATTTATATTTCTATTTCCAGCTTGGAGCTCAACATGGAGCTGCCGTCAGGAGTACCAAGCACCTCAGTGGGCACCGCCACCGTCGTGTCACAGGAACAAGACGAGCTCACACAACGACTCGCCAGATTAAGACAAGCCGAGTAGCTAACGTTGTACAGATATATGTTATAGTACCGCGCACGATCCTGTTAGAAGTAAGAACAAATAGCCGACCATATCTTTGGGAAAATCCGACGGATCTGTCTGATTAACGTTTTTCAAGCAGCTCTGTATGTGTTAACATTATTAGCCTTTTTACTGTCCTCGCTGCAGGGTACGGGCCTCTATCCAAGCAAAAAAGAAAATGCGTGAATCACCACGCTTGATCAAGACAGATAGGCAATTTCAATGTGGTAAAATCCACATTACTTCAAGTTTTCCTTTATTGTGAGTCATTGATGTCTAAGATACATTTTGAAAGTACATATAACTTAAGAAAAGTTAAATTACCTTCCCTCTTTAGTACTTGAGAGTCAGGAACTTTAACAACATCCTAATAATATGGTTGGCTAAAGATGCATATTGTTTTAATTTTATTGTGCAGTTTATGTGCTTTTAAATTGAACAAATAGGATTTTTTACATAGTATTTTCCATCAATTTAAGTACAAAATAGTATTAATACACCAGGTTTAGTTAATACCTTATGGTATTATTTTGTAATGTAATGAGTCAAACTATGATGTAAGAGGATAACTGCCCGTTTGTTCTAGACTACTTCACAAGATGCCTACTATGTATTAAATTCAAGAAAAATACATAAACTGCACAATAAAAGAAATCAAAAATATGAATATGCAGCTTTCAGTTAACTTTGACAATAAAATTATAATTTCTGTTGCTAGTTCAAGCCAGCTTTTCAACATATAAAACGTGCATGTAACAGATCTTATTTCAAACGCGAATCTTAAATGATATTTCGATGTTTTTACTTCATTTCGTGTCATTTCCACTTATGCTAATTATACTGTGATCACATGATATATAGAAACAGGCATATAAGTAAGTATCTAAGATAAAATATAAATGTCTTTAATTTTTTTGTAAATTATCTTTATAAAGTTATCAATATAATATTGTGTTATATTTTTGATGTGTTAGTAAACCCATAGTCCCACATATACAGTTAAGAAAAACTTCTAATGAAGTATCTTGCACCTGTAAACCAGTTGGCTATTCCTCTGTTGTATATTCTTATGAGGGAACTCCTCAATGTTTCGGAGCATCGCTAAAGACTTTACTAAAACACAACATTGTCAAAATACTTTTATTATCCATAAAACAATTAAAGGAACAAGCATGTATCAATACAAATAACAGTAAACTTCCAACTAATACTAATAATACGGAAAAATCTGTAGTGTGACTACATTTCTTATAACCTACACGCGTATTAGCTAAAGCTGCGTTAATACCGTATGGTGCCACAACTCCGCGCTCGACACCCGCGGAGTCGGTCAAATGTATATCACATCTAAAACTTAAGAAAACATTCGTTTTAATAATACAAAATAACTCTGTAAAGTGGTCGTCAATTTCTTTCAAAGAAATCTGCAAAGTCGACACTAGGGTATGCGCACCAGATAATCTAATCAGAAATGTTATTACAAAACCGATAGTCAGTACAGCAAATCTACGTTCAAAATCGTAAAAAACGTACCCTAATTCAGACAGAGCTTTAAAATTATTATGTGTGGTTATACCTAGGAATATGGCCTTAAAATGACTTAGTAAAAAGTATGCTTGGTTGTCTTTGGTGTGGTGTTAAGCGTCCCCATTGTCGGTGGTCTCGAAGGCTATGTGGTAGAAGTACCAGTCCTCGAGGAAGGACGGCACGAAGGCTTTGCTCTTCGTGTACTTGACCGGGGGCTTCAGTTTCGCGAGCTCCTGTTCGTACAGTTCCAGAGATTCCGGTGAAGTGGCGCCGTTGCCCTAGAAAAATAGCAGGATTATGAGTTATTTCGAATTTTCGCATACATCGAACTACTACCATTAAAGATACTCCAAAACGTTCCGAAAGTAATATTTGAAAAATTCTTTCACTGTTGGGAAGCTACACTATCCCCTAGTTACTTTGCAGGACTTAAAACTTGAGCGAATACTAGGAACATATTATTAACAATGCTCAATTTATAACGGTCGCGGCGTAAGTGAGTATATTGAGTCGCCGACTAGACATCAAATTGGTATATTCACGCGCGCGGTATGACGATTTCTAAAAGGCATTGGCCCCAAAAACACGAGTTTACAAATACCAAGGACGTATTTATTGTAAACTCGTGTATACATAATAGCCAATTCAACAGGGTTCTATCAGGCCTGATTAGGATTAAAAAAAAAAAAATATTCTCCTAAATAATGGGCAATTAGTGCTCAAATACATTTTTTTAAGTCATGTCCTAAATAATTGCCAATTAATGGCTAAGCTCAAATACTAATTATTATCCTCCAAGCCTTTTTCCCAATTATGTTGGGGTCGGCTTCCAGTCTGACCGGATTCAGCTGAGTACCAGTGCTTACAAGAAGCGACTGCCTATCTTACCTCCTCAACCCAGTTACCCGGGCAACCCGATACTGGTGGTTAGTTAGACTGGTGTCAGACTTACTGGCTTCTGACTACCCGTAACGACTGCCAATGATGTTCAATGACAGCCGGGACCTACAGTTTAACGTGCCATCCGAAACACAGTCATTGGTGTCTAAGATATACTTAGAAAGTACATACAAACTTAGAAAAGTTGCATTGGTACTTGCCTGACCTGGAATCGAACCCGCGCCCTCATACTTGAGAGGTTGGTTCTTTGCCCACTAGGCCACCACGACTTTTTTTTACTAATTATTAATATTATTTTATTTATTTTTTACAACAGCCCCCGATACAAGATTACTCATTCTTTTTCAATAACAATCTTGGTGATGCATTCAAATACTCAAAAAAGGTTTATTTCTAAAGCTGTTAATAAATACATACATGAGTCATAAACTTCCCGTTAGGCTTGAGGATCTTGAAGGAGGAGTTGAGTATGGTGATCATGAACTCCCAAAGCTCACCACACGCGGACTCGGAAATGGGGATATCAGTGAGGTCTCCGAAGATATAGTCCACCTTCTTGCCTTCAGATATAAACTTGTTTATGGTCAGCATGCAGTCTTCCACGATTACCTGGAAGTTTAGAAAAAGGGGGTATTAAAAACTAAGACGATATGAAAGTCATTAGTCTAAGGGCGATTACGCAAATCATCGTGTAGATGGAGAACTGGTGTAGAGAAAAATCGGTAAAAAAACTTTTAAGTTAAACGGTTTTATCTTATGTGCACTGAAAACTAGAAAATAAAAAAATAGTTACTTACCTGTCAACCTACGTAGGTGGTCCCGGTCATATTAGACTAAAATAAAAACGTGGGGCCCATTAACTATTGCTGTAGTATAGTAAGTTCAACTCAGTCGTGCGCGCGGCCTTATGCGTGGGTAACCCTTGTACATATACAGTGACTTTGAGTGCGTGACAAGAGGTACAGTCGGGTACAATACAGTAATTTAGGGGTTGTATACGGGTGTTTAAAGAAAAACAGTTATTACGTAATTTAATGTTTATTTATTTATAATGATTATGAATCGCTACTTGAAAAATCAAATGATGAATTTTGGGATTCGCTACTCTCCAAGGTGAATTATAAATTCTGACTCCATGTCAAAATGTCTACCTATAGTACCTATTCTTCTTTTTTCTTTTGTACATGTCGACAAGTATTACCCCACATCCCTTCATCAATTTGACTTAAACGTTCATGTATGAGTTTCATTATTTCCGTCTTATTTTGGTCAACATTATGCGAAGCAATATAATTTTTTAAAATTCCCCACAAATTTTGTTTACATTATTATACTAGATTATACCTCTTTTTACATTCTTAGTGCACACTTTTATTTATTGTCCGCGTACCCCGAGCTAGAAAATATGTAAGGAGTATTTAATTCTTAGATACTGTCAATGTCAATTTGAAAAGACGTATGAGAAAATAATGAAAAACTATAATAATAAAAAGCATTGAACGTTGTTTCATTTTTTGAAACGCTTTACCAGACTCCTTAATAATTTCTCCGTGAATAACTAGTATTTTCGTAAGCGACTGTACCCGTAACAAAAAGCGATAAGAACACGTCATGCTCGGACGACGTCACTGTCACACGAATGAAAGTTGTATATTTACAAGCCGACGCACACATAGGGCCGCGCGCAAATCTGAGTTGAACTATCTATACTCTCTTCTAGAGGTATAATAGGTGTGGATTGCATCGGCTTACTATAATCGTAACTGGAGATTTTGACAATCAATAATCAGCCGTAGCTCATGATCTACCAAAGAATAAAGATATGCTTTGCCATAGGTAGGATTTCACAGGGGCCCCACGTTTTTATTTTAGTCTAATATGACCGGGACCACCTACGTAGGTTGACAGGTAAGTAACTATTTTTTTATTTTCTAGTTTTCAGTGCACATAAGATAAAACCGTTTAACTTAAAAGTTTTTTTACCGATTTTTTATTTTCTAGTTTTTAGTATTTAATGAAAATGCCTACCGAATATTCCTCATTCTATCTAATTCATTTAGTGCATCATTATTACACGGTCTCTTACCTGACAATTTATTACAATCTAATTCCTCAATACATAGCCCTTCCAGATACTTTTTTTTTTAACGACCCCAAAAATCATCACATGACCTCTCCTGCTGTGGGTCAGCAGCGGTGAGGGAGTGCCAGACTCTTGACTAAGAACCGTTTTGTTCCGTCGTAGGCCTTTTATGTACCAGGGCCGTGGTAACTCTTTCGAACAATCTCGCAGCCCAGGCAGGCCTTGGCCCTGTTGGGCCCCGCTGGAGTTACTGATAGTTTTCTACTTGTGAAGCCCTTTCATTTGATACCCATATTGGTGGGATTGATAAAAAATTGTTATCAGCCATTTGGTAGCGGCGGCCATCTTAGATTTCAATTTTGCATAGTAAATTGTATTCTACTTGTTGAGCGCTTTCATTTGATACCCATGTTGATGGGATTTATAAAACCTAAGTTATCCGCCATTTTGTAGAGGCCGCCATCTTGGATTTTAATTTTATATAGTACATTGTATTCTACTGGTTGAGAACTTTCATTTGATACCCATATTGATGGGATTGATAAAACCTACGTTATCCGCCATTTTGTAGCGGCCGCCATCTTGGGTTTCAATTTTTTATAGTATATTGTATTCTGCTTGTTGAGCCCTTTCATTTGATACCCATATTGATGGGATTGATAAAATCTACGTTATCCGCCATTTTGTAGCGGCCGCCATCTTGGATTTCAATTTTTTATAGTATATTGTATTCTGCTTGTTGAGCCCTTTCATTTGATACCCATATTGATGGGATTGATAAAATCTACGTTATCCGCCATTTTGTGCCGGCGGCCATATTGGATTTACAATGTTATTGATATTACTATATTGTATTGTCATCGGAATTAAAGGTGTATAAAAAATTTCAGATTAATCGGTTGACAGGAAGAGGGTGAAATTTGAATTACTAAATTTGACCCAAGAATGAATAAATAAAACAAACTGGGTGAGCTAAATAAAACCGTTTAATAAAAAACGGATGACGGGCCTACTTTACGCTATGGATCCGTCATCCGTAATCCTAGTTTGCGATCATAATTACTAAAATTCCGTTATACATCGAATGCAGTTTCACCTAACCCAAATAGAAGCCGAGTTGACACCTCACGCTATAAATAGTCCAGTATATTTACAGCAAAATGTAGTACCTACCTACAGTTATTTGGCTATCGCATGCAAAACTCAAATGAATCATGCCTCCGATGTTATTAGTGTGTATTTATTTCTTTTACTAGCTAAATGCAAGGAACTAGTAAGTTTTAGCCTATATGATGTAAAAGTATTTGATTTTTAAGTTGTAATAAAATATAGGCATGCATTAAAACTTTACGATTTACCGATTTCTGTGTATATGCTTGTGCACTATAATATGCCCTGCGCAGTTGGCTAATCTAACAGGAGAACAGCCGTAGCCGATAAAATCAGCTAGGACGCCTTTATTTATTACTAGCTTTTGCCCGCGACTTCGTTCGCGTGGAATATATATGTCCGAAATAAATTTTATTTTTATTTTTATATTTTTTTGTAATAAAAACTATCCTATGTCCTTTCTCAAGTTCCAAACTATGTCTGTACCAAATTCCACACAAATCGGTTCAGTAGTATAGGCGTGAAGAAAAGACAGACAGAAAGACAGACAGACAGACAGAAAGACAGACAGACAGACAGACAGAGTTACTTTCACATTTATAATATTAGTTAGGATTAATTTATTTAAAAATTAATCGCTTAGGTTTTGATAACATTTTTAGGCCTGTTTTTTTAACATAGTGTTAAAAATGACGATAACGATTTAGGAACGTGTAAGATAAGCTTTAACGAGGATTATCAAAGTTTTATTTTTTGCACGGAAACAGGAAAACATAATCGTGGACAGGAGAAAAATATCAAAAACAAATAATGTAAAAACTGGCAAATGCATATTTGCCAGTTTTTACAGTTTATGTCGCCACTCGCCAAATCCCCCATAATGATCTTTACGAAAATAGTTACATAGACGAACCGCAAATAACCGTTAATTAAGGTAAAGAGCCTGGTCCCGTCTAGCTGAAATTAATGTATGAAAATTAACATTTTCGAAAATACTTTGAACCCATTTAACCTCGATATCGTCCGAAATTAAATACAATCAGCGTTTAATTTAATATTCCGTGTACGTACCCGACCATATTGTAAGTTCAAAATTGTCTTAGCACGATTATATTGTAGGTACCATGGCCAAAGTACCGTGAAACAACCCCCTAGCATTTTACTTAGGTATCCCATGTGATAATGGTTTTATGGTACCATGAGTCATTGTTATTTATGCGATACGAGCTTCCGCCAGCGGCTTCGCCCGCGTGGTGTGTTGATAAAAAGTAGCCTATGTGTTAATCCAGGGTATCACCTATCTACATACCAAATTTCAATCAAATCGGTCCAGCCGTTTTTGCGTGATTGAATAACAAACATACATCCATACATTGTCACAAACTTTCACATCTATACTAATATTATAAAGCTAAAGAGTTTGTTTGTTTGTTTGAACGCGCTAATCTCAGGAATTACTGGTCCGATTTGAAAAATTCTTTCAGTGTTAGGTTAGGTTAGGCTACTATTTATCCGGGTCCGTGCCGAGGTTCCCACGGGATGCGGGTGAAACCGCTGGCAGAAGCTAGTTTATAATATAAGTAGGATTTATGTTACATATCTGCATCACGACCAGTGAATGTTGTTAATGATCCCAAATGTCCTATTCCCAATTCGGCACCCTTCAAACAAGCATTTATACCATATTTATGTAATAATTTCTGCATCGCGACCAGTGAATGATGTTAATGACCCCAAATATCCTATCCTAAATTAGGTACCCTTGAAACAAGCTCAAAAAATTACTTCATAATTAGGCCCCTTTCTTCTCTCGAGCACATCGCCGCATATGGGCCGCAGATACTTGTTACAAGCAGTCATCACTACTTCATCGATTTCCAACATCCACACGTATTTAGGTTTCTCCTTGAGCAGCTCGTATAGGAGCGCCCCGTCGCCGCCACCTTGAAACAATTAGTACCCTGTTATTGAGAGTAAGCGGGCCATGCAAGGGGTTAGATAGAAGTGAAGTACTGAAAACCTAGAAAAAAACATCGTGCAAACAGGGTTTAAGGGTTTTGGCTTCATGGAGTATTTACAGGGTGAAACCGTGGGCTATAAGTTGTGCAAATAGACGATGACGTTATTATATGCATGCGGATTTTACGATGCAAACCTTGAGATTAGCTTAATGTCACTGTATAGGCTTACTGCAGTTACGTAAAGTTCAGTTCCAAAGTTAGAATAATAATATGCTAAGGATCCAAATGTAATGTGACAAAAAAATTATGTCTCTATTGAACATAAGGTACCTAAGTCCTGGGAGGCCTAAATCAAAGATTCTGCTATAAAAGTGGTCTTTGCAAAACGAATGCATCAACATATATTTCAAAGTGTCAATTCGAGAACATTATTGTTGTTAGTTTCAATTCATTGGTGTCCGAGAGTCAATTGGATGCGTAACAACGACCGAAGGGTTAACAAGACAATCATTATTTACGCATGCATTACTAATGCAACCATCCTATAAAGTTTTATGATCTGAAATTTTAATAAAGCTGAACCGTGTTAAAATTGTTCAAGAATGCCTTAATCCTGGCTTCAGACCTCATTTGCGTGCAAAAAAGCCCCATTTGCTTATGGTATAAAAGGCGGGAAAGCGAAAAAGAGTTCCTTACCTAAGATGACGATTTCTTTGCCCTCATAGTTCTCTTTGCCCCTCTGCATCAAAGTTTCAGTATAAATGAGATCAGCCTCTGATATATCTGAGAACAATCGAAGTAGGTTACATGTGTTATCAGTTGAACAAACGAAGTAAAGTATTAGTTGAGTAAACTTACTTTGTAAATCGTCTAGCACCAACATATTGCCGAGAGTCTTGGAATGGACGATCTGAACTCTTTGGAAGGGAGATTGCTCATCGAATATTACTGCGTCGATGTCGTACTCTAGTAGGCGTTCGTCTGCGAATTCAAATTGTATTGTCAGTATTTTGTAACCAGAACCTAGATCTTTTTGGAATGTTTTTTTTTTTTTGTAAGTTTGGTCAGTGTCTTAATACTTAATACGTGTATTATGTTTAGTGTGCAATCATTAACAGATACAGTGTGGAAGGCGCTACAGAAGAGCTGTGGGTATTTTTTTTGAGCATGACATTGTTACCAGTGGAACCCTGTCAAAATGACATTGCTGGGGTTTTCCCTGAGTGAAATTGTCTTTATTTTTCTCATGCAGATAACGAAATTAATATCAGTTTCAGGCTATTGCGGGCACTTCAGGAGTTTTCAACCTTTTCAATAAAAAAACCTTATGATTGATTGAGCTACTAAAAATATTTGACTTTCCTACATTTAAGTAAGGTAATAAATAGTTCATTAATATCAGATGTAAAAACTAGGAAGAGGTGGAGTTATAAACCCGTTTTAAATTGTACCACTACTGCTTCAGCAGCGCAAAATATTCCGTTAGCAATAAAGAGAAAAATTAATGATCAAACTTATAGCAAAAGGTTTACAGCACCTGCCCAAAATGAGTACTTTTTTTTAGCGGCCATTTCTGTTTGATGTTCACTTGTAAACACTTGAAACGAATTTAATTAATTAATGTTATCAAACCGCTTAAGTTCGCTGCTGGATTACGACTAGCCAAAAAACAAGTGGTGACCATAGATATACTATAGCAGACCCCCGACACTCGTTCAAGGTTAGGCGATAAGCACCCACTGTTAGTCATGTGGTTCAGTGCACAAGTTGCAGAAGGAATGCCAGGCAATCTACCATCATCACCATCTTCCTAACTTTTTACCAGCTATATTGGGGCGGGCTTCCAGTATTTATAACAAAGTATACGGTTATTTCACATTTTGCTATGCAATATGCTGAAATAATAATTGGCCATTGCAAAAGACTAATCATTCAGGTATAATCATCGAAGCGAAAAGAAATAACCTAAAGTCACTTTTCATGGCAGGTGGTGCTCGAAAACAGCCTTCAATGTCTCTGGCAATATTCGCCTCAGAAAAGTTACGAAACATTTGTTCGCTAATAGACCCAAAGTTAGGAAAAATACCCACCGCACTGAATCGGTTAAGCTGTAAATTGTTTGTGATGTTTTAGTAGGTACAGCAGTCGTTTTTGTACAACTGAGTAAAGGATAGGGGAACAAATTTTGTAGTTAGAACAAATATAATTATAACTTAACTAGGTGGGTTCGATGGGTAACAAATCTGGCAGACCATTCTTTTTTCTTTTGAATAAGGCTTAGGCTAAGACTTGCTTTCCTAGGAATGTAAAGGCTGAGAAGTAGATGATTACTACTATAAATTCGTCCTTTTAAGAATGGGACTACTGACAAGATAATGTTTTATTTAGAATCTGCTTCCGTAAATCAAAATAGCGTAAAATAAAATGGTGGCACATACCTGAGGTCGGGTAATACCTGCCGAAGAGGCATCGCTTTAGCGGCGCGTAAGCTTGAGATTTTATGATACTGATGTATTTTTTCAGTTGACTTTCCAATACTCTCGCCGACTATTGAAAAAATAAATCATAAAGAAGGAAAAACAAAAAACCAAAAATGAATGCAGGTAGTCTAACATGCATAGAAGTACAAATTTTAGGCCAAAAAATGTAAGGTTGAGCGTCCTCTTGGTTACTGGAAGATTCAGTTAGTTTGCTACTGGGAGAACTCTTATAGGCTTACATGCATAGAAACATTAGTCATAAAATTGGATGGGTGTAAAAAGCATAATCCTGTTATGTAGATGAAGTAAACCTATGTGCATTGTTAAGATAGTATTTTAAAGTGCCAGTGAGTGAAAATGAAGAAATCTAAGTTGACAATGTGATTTTTGACTGTACACAATTTGGTAATGGTATGAAATTGTTATTTCTCAATTGAAACTCAAAGCGGGAAGTCAATTAGCCTTTTATATGCAAGGCCTGAATACAGGCATTGCAAGACACAAAGGAGTTTGAATTGTGTCTATGAATGTGTTACCAAATGTGAGATGTTCATTCTCAGATAAATATTGTTTCAACTTTTTTCTTAAGAAAATTATTGGTGAAAATAGATCATTATATGGGTGACTTAATTTAAATAAATGTTATAAGCAAAACAATGCTTCTGCTGATCTAAGAATGAAAACAAATTGGAAACAACAAAATAAATATTATTATGAAGTGATGAATAAAATTAACATTGTGAACAGTGAAAAAAGTTACTAAATGTGATATAAAACTAAATGTGATGGTTTAATTAAGATAAAAATATATTGAAGAATTAGCTGCAATAATCCGTGCTCTTGTGTTTTTATATTTTAAACTATAAAGAAAAATAAAGAGTGTATTTTCACTTTAAATTATGAAGTTGTAAAAAAAAGAAAAAAAAAATACATATAAATCTAAAACCAAAATAAATATTTACGTAAGGGTAATGTCATCAAACTAAGTTAAAATAGGGGTATTAATAAAATATGAAACCAGTACGGTCGCTAACCTGAACTAGTGAGATAAACATCAAATTTATAACCCCGTTTGATTGGCGGGAATAATTTTAGCCTTTCGCAGTCCAATGACATTCTTACCGAACTTTCCAGTAGTTTAGAGCACTAGAAAACAAATTTATACGCTCAACCTTTGCATAAATTTACCATTATGTTATCTGATTATTTATTTAACCCTTTGAAGGCTAATAAACATAAAAATGTATAATAATCTAGGTGAGGTAACGTAAGAGCTTAATTAAAAGAAAATTGCTATCAACTACTGAAGGATAGGATAACTGTTTAACTTTTTATTTTAAAAATCTTTAATGTCTTTCTAATGATATTTATGTTCATGTCATCATGTGTTTTGAATGTTAATTGTAACTTTTAATTAAAAAAACTATTAATTTTCTTATTCAGGTTATTAGCATTCAGAGGGAGATTTTTCTTAGCTACTTTTATTTTTATACTTTAATTTATTCAGATTATTATTGATTGAACTAGGCATACCAATAAGAATCATGGAATCCAGTGTGTATAATTATTCGAGTTTTACACCACAAATTTCGCCACTAACGAAACAAATCCATGTTTACTTATTACAATGAATGTTTGAACAACCCTATTTTAAATTTGGATCGTAGAGCGCTCAGCGTCGTGATTGGAAGATTATAGTGGACGGAAGTCCTCTTATGTAAAATACAAACGCGTTGTTGCTTATAGTGGTGTACTATCATATATTTTGTTAATGTAATGTAAGACGGCGCGCTTACCTTGAGGTTAATTAATGGTTCCTCATTCTCCTCTTTGTAATATTCAATGTTTACAGTGACAAGGCCACGGTCAAACAGTCTCACGGACACCGTTGTTCCCTTCTTGCCAGTCAAAAGCTTTAGCGAACCGCCTTCTAGTTTTATCTCGGCGGCTAAAATAAGATTCGGTATGTATTCTTTCAGCACCGTTTCCAGTTGCCCGAATACTGTTTTCTGGCCGCTTTCGTCTCCCAGCCGGGCGGGGTCGAGCGAGAAGTCTAGTAGTAACGTTTGGACCGACATTTTCAACTATTCAAAGTTAATTGCACTGTTTATTGGATATCTAGATGGACGGGACCGGTAAATCCAAGAGTAGGAAAGGAACGAAGCCGCTCTCTTGAAATTGAAGGAAATGGCAAATTGAATTGAAGGATCTATTTTGATAGCAGGTCTATGTTGCCAAATAAAAATAATTGTATCGATTAAAAAAGATATATCAAATCCCCATTTTTATGGAATTTCTCTAAAGAATGGTATTCTGGTGGGCAAGTTAACAATACTTTTAACAAAAATAGCAATCAATGCACTACCTATCCAATTACTGACTTAAATAATAAAAAGGTTTCAGTGTTCGAATCATCAATGGATATTTTCTTCTGGCATCCCCGAGTTGACATTTGATTTTTTATGTTACTATCTAAAAAAAATGGGAAGGTAAAGAAGGGTATTATTTTTTTAAAGAAAAATCGGAACATATCGGTAAGAATAATGTAAAAAGTTCTTATTCATCTTTTAAAAACGGCATGACGGTGTATCAAAATGTAACTGGCTGCTGATAAAAGTAGCACTGTCAAAATTCACAAAAGGAAACAAAAAATCTGTCAATTAGGCTTGCAACATTTTATCCGTCTGTCTTTCTTTTTTGTAAAAAAAATTGCATCGTGAGATTCTTGTGAGTTGTGACATGGCTGGAAATAATACTGAAGAAGTAGAGGTGGGTAGTTATAATTATTTGTGATGTAAATTGCATCGTCTACCTGTATTAGGCACTAATTATATCGTACTTCCTTTACTTTTTACGGAATATGCTGATGTGGCTGCACTAACTTTCACTGTTGCATTTGTTTCGCGTTTGTAGTGTTTTTCGCTACTTTACCAGTTTTATATAACCAAGTATTGGTTATAATAGCTTTTTAACACTCGAAAATAATAATATTTTATAACTATCAGATTTCCTGATAAGTGATTTTTTAGGTTAGGATTCAAGTATAAAATATAATGACTTGTGTGTTCAAGGGGTCTGCGACGACAGAGACCAAAGGCACGACTAATGCTGAGGTCCCGCCGGAGTTCCTGATCAAGCACCCTCTGCAGAACACCTGGAGTCTTTGGTTTTACGACAATGATAGGAACAAGACTTGGGAGGAGAACCTAATTGAATTAACTACATTCGATACGGTTGAAGATTTCTGGAGGTAAGTTGCTATGAAACAGGTACTATTATCTGCACAGAAAAGCTTTTGCAGTACATACGTATGTTTATTTTGTTTGTATTGATAACATTTTATTTGCTGACACTAATTATATTATGACACATCTTATTAATATCATGACTGTTTTGATTGTACTGTAGCATAACTAAACCATTTTGATAGAGTATTTACCACATATTTTCAAATTTTTTACATATTAAATGAACTTTGGAAAGCTTTTAACTAGAAAGGTTTTCAAGGACTTTTAATATTAACAAAGAAATTATTGTTTTCTTGTTAAACATATTTATAGGTGTTTTATTATCTACATCAACTAAATGTCTAATCATAAAATGTCCAAAAATATTAAATTCTGTAACTACCTACATAAGTTAAAAAGTAAAAGTTTTATTTTTCAAAAAAGGTGTTGCATTCAATTGCACTGCTCTTGGGTCAGTACCAAACTGGTTACTGGTTAGAACAAAACAAAATCATCATCCTCCGAGCCTTTTCCCAACTATGTTGGGGTCGGCTTCCAGTCTAACCAGATTCAGCTGAGTACCAATGCTTTACAAGAAGCGACTGCCTATCTGACCTCCTCAACCCAGTTACCCGGGCAACCCGATACCCCTTGGTTAGACTGGTGTCAGACTTACTGACTTCTGACTACCCGTAACGACTGCCAAGGATGTTCAATGACAGCCGGGACCTACAGTTTAACGTGCCATCCGAAAACAAAAATTCTTGGTAAATCTGCTTTAATAGTACTTCACTGAACTACCAAATATTCTAATTATGTTGATGACATCTTCTTACCCTTATATGTTGTTAAGGTTGACTGGAGAGAATGCCTATTGTTTGATGGCATAAAGTTAAATAAATAAATAAATATGGGACTGAAGGCTTGCAGAAAGCTTTCCCACTCCTTATGATCTTGAGCAGCGAGTTCAATGTCTTTCCAGTCAAGACCAGTTAAACCTTCTTAATTAGATTAATTCTATACACTAATATCTGTCCTTTCTTATTTCTAGACTGTACCACCACATCAAGCTACCATCGGAGCTGCGCCAAGGCCACGACTATGCCGTGTTCAAGCAAGGCATCCGTCCCATGTGGGAAGATGACGCTAACAAGATGGGCGGCCGCTGGCTCATCAGTCTTGAGAAGAAGCAGCGTAACTCCGATCTGGACCGCTTTTGGTTAGATGTGGTATGTATTGTGGTCTGAATGTTTCAAGGCCTTTAATGTCTCATTTAGTTGTTTAATTAAAATTATATCTAATGTACTTTTGACACATATTTTGACAAAATCCTAGCTTGCATAGGAATATTCTTATTGATGCCTCAAGTACAACAGATATCAAAATTTATCAATTAGCTGATGAATATATTTATGTCACACTTCAATTATAGTGACATATCAATTACAGTGTCTATCATCAACCATTATCACGATTTTATGCATTTAAATAAAAAGCTTAAGACACTTCTGCCTTGACCAAGGCAGAAGTGTCTTGTCTAAACTGTTGTCCTTTTTTATGTATCCTATATCTGCATTGTAACTTTCCATCTATACATATTTAGCAAGAAATTAATTGTACCATATGGTTGTCAACAGGTTCTCCTCCTAATCGGCGAAAATTTCGATCATTCTGAAGAAATCTGTGGTGCTGTTGTTAACGTTAGAGCGAAAATCGACAAAATTGGTAAGTGTTGTTCTCTTTAAACTTAACTATCTTTGACTAGCTATAATATATAATTGTTTTTATTCATATACATACATAGTGTCTACTTGACTCGGAATCACTAAATGATTTTGCGGTTCCGAACTTAGCCATAGACAGTATGGCGCGTTAAAGTTAAAAATCTGTATTTTAAAACCTGTCATTGTATTACAGGCGTTTGGACAGCCGACACTTCGAAGCAGCACGCCAACATCGAAATAGGCAGAAAAATTAAAGAGCAACTGGGCATCCACGGGAAAATTGGTTTCCAAGTCCATCGGGACACCATGGTTAAACATAGTTCGGCAACTAAGAATCTTTACACTGTTTAGTTACTACTTAACGTTCATGCATTTGATGTGACAGCGGTATGGGGTGGCTAGGTAAAATGTCTACAGAATGTTGTTTGTAATGGGCGAGTGTACTCGACTGACAAATCGATTACTCGATTGTGAAGTTTAATCGATTTGTCATCCGTTATTGTACACTCAGTGGTCCGCCTTTTCAGTTAATTCGATTTTATGAATTCGAGAAAAGGAGTAGTGGTTAAAACAATATTATGATTAAGAAGAGATGTTTTAGCAATACAGTAAGCTGTCTCATACGTTGTTGTTGTGTTTTCTAACCATTGATTAGCTATCAGGAGAATGATATTTAGGTTGAAGTTAAGGAGTTGTCTCACATAATTTATCTTAATATAACGTGCATGTTACGTCTGTGGCTAGAAAACTTTAAATTGTAAGTCTGACTTTTGTACTAAAGTGTGCATTAGTTGTAATCTATAGATGTAATTGTGTCGATATGTGCTAGCTTGTGGGTTGCAGGATATAAATTATTAGTATTATAAAGGAAGTAACATATTTTTACATTTAGCACTTTTTATGTATGTTATTCAAAAACACTTGGCTTGATTTAACACTGTTCTGTCTGTGACGGTCATTGTAACAGCATTTCAACGATGCAAAAGTATACCATGAAACATTAAATACCAATTTGTATAAAAATTGAATTCGTGTTTCATTTTTCCTCTTTCGGTTTTGACGCCGCCTCACCACCAGATCAAATGTAACATTCAAAGAATAACATAATACACAAACACATAAGTTAAAACGATAAATCATAAACGCACGTCCAAACGAACGCAATAAAATTAAATAAATAGCTTTTCCGCAAGATTATATAGTAATAGAACAATAAAAAATAGAGCATGGATGGCAGTTAGGGAAGAAGTTGTAAATGACATTAATAATAAATGTATTTTACAACAGTAACTGACTCCTATACGTGTCCTATACTAAGAGAGCAGACGAACGGCTGCCGCTAATCTTCGCAGTTGAAATGTCGACGGCTGCAGTTACCTCTGCCGTTGGGAAGTTGCTGGTCGTGTGTACAGTGTAAGAGCTCTAAGGCCACGTTCACACGGCGATTATTTTCCCGTATACCGTATACGAGATTTTATCGAATAGATTAGTGACAACAGAATATAGGTGAAAATTGAAAATTGTTTACACGGCGTTCATACGGGAAAATCGTGTTCGAGAAATATATTTTAAGTTACAACCGTATACGTGAAAAAATCGAATCGAATGGTCGCCGTGTGAACGTGGCCTAAGACTTCTAAAAACGAGCGTGCACGTGTGACAGATATTTTGTCGAACGTTAACCAAATCGAATGTAGAAGCGCGACAATCTGCTATTGTGAAAGCGCTCTAATGTATAAGCGACTGAAGTACCTAGATTATTTGAAGAGAAAACGCATTTTTCGGGAAATACCCACTTGTTCATAAATAAAGCAGAGCAGAGGTCACGTTACTGAATTGAAATCTTTATCACAGTTTCCTTATAAATCTTATTATCCAAAAATACCATGAAAGATTGTTAAATTGTGGTTGTACACATTTAAGAAAAATCTGTCCGACATAAACACATTTTGTACAAAGACATCTAATTATGTTTATTATGTACCTATCCCCAAAAAAAAAACTACCACCAAGTATTTTTTTAATATTCTAGCAACACCGTGGGTAACATTAGCGGGACTTCCAATAAATCGTGATTCATAAAATACGCACTGAATGCACGTTTGTTGCGTTATAAATATTGTGTTTGTTTAAATATTCCTTTATTAACCGTTGGTGAAGCGACACGGACGTGCTTAGCTTATCGTGAATTATTGGGTAAGTGATTTTTGTTTCGATACGTTACTGAAATACTCAACCGCAATTATTTAAATTACCTAACTATGAGACAGTTGAGAAGTATGTGTAAGGTGTTAAATTGAACCTATGCAGAATAACCGTTCTTACTTTTATTTATCTTTTATTGGCTGACTTCAATAATAGGAGGTTCTCAATTACTCACTATATCTATGTACCTATGTGTGTATGTTTTGCGCGATCATCTCACGTTTCACTGAGCCGGTTTTCAGCACAGCATTTGTTAGACTTAGGAGGAGGTAGTAGGTATATTATTAAAAAGATTTTTTAAATCTGTCCTGTAATCATCATTGGAACCATTTGTTGCACTGTCAAGTCTTTTATGGAAGTACACTGATGCTTTTACAGATAAAAAATATTGCCAAAATGAAGACTTTAGACAACGTTAAGCATCCGCTAGGAAGCGAGTGGAGTTTCTGGCTATTCACAAATCAGAAGAAGAATTGGGCAGATAATTTGGTAAACCTGGCAACATTTGACACGGTGGAAGACTATTGGTGGTAAGCGTTTTTCTATTTCACACAAGAGTGCGGGTTCGAATCAAGGCGATTAAGTGGTAATAGGTAATTAAGTGCCTGTATATAATGTATTTAGTTCGCAATTTTCTAGGTGCTATCATGGATTAAATATCTTGAATACAACGACAATAACGCCTTATCATTGCTTGGACTTTACATTAATTACTAACGATAAAATAAATACATCTTAAGGAGCAGGGTTAAAGAGCTGATGATAATATTTGTTCCAGCTTATACCACCACATGAAAGTACCTTCAGAGCTGAATCTAGGGCAAGAGTACATGGTGTTCAAGGAGGGCATCCAGCCTAAGTGGGAGGACCCCGCGAACCAAGCTGGTGGCCGGTGGCTGATCATACTGGATGGGGAGAAGGCGGCCCATTTGGATGCTATCTGGTTAGACACGGTAAGTAACTACGTAGGTCAAAGATTTTAGAATAGGGTAAGATCAACATAAAGTAGGTATTTATTTAGGGAGTACATATGGGGAAATTATAAGTTAAGTATATGAGGGTCGTACATATGGGGAGTACATAAAGGAATACATAGGGTTGTATATAAGGGTGTATATACGGGAGTACGTAAGGGGAGTACATAGGGCCCTTTATGTATAAAGGAGTAAATGGGTGGTGGAGTGCAACCTACTGAACCTACATTTACATACTTATTACAAGTAGTTAGGTACTATTTGACGATGACATAAGGTAATGAATACCTAACTCATTTACTTAACTCATTTACAGGTGCTAGTACTTATTGGAGAGACCTTTGAACATGTCGATGATGTATGCGGAGTCGTCTGCAACGTACGCGCAAAGCACAGAATCGGTAAGTTTTATACTTTCTTACAAAATTTAGATTTTTTTTCAAAGTACCTATGTTTCAAGAAAGATGGACTTTCATGTTGGGGAAACTGGGCTTAATTGCTTTCGATTTTAATCGCAGTCAAAATGGAATGACCGTTTTGAAGCTTTCAGAGGAGGGTCACATTGTAAAGAAGTTTTTCTTTTGTTTTAACTTCCAGCTGTTTGGATGAGAAATTGCAAAGCGAAAGCGGTTTGCGAGGTGGGAAAGAAACTTCGCGAGCACATTCCTATCAAGATGCAATATTATCGACATAATCAAACAAAGGCCTTGTTTACTGTTTAGTTTATTTTTTATAATCTGCGTAACCTTGTGTCGACTATGTTGGGTTTTTTTTTCAGTCTGATCGAAAGCAACTGAGTATGTACTAGTGTTTAAATGGAGCGACTGCCTAGCTGACCTACGATTCAGTTCCTGCGTGACACTACACTGAAGTGTATAAACGTAGTTTACTTGTATAATATTATACTCTCGTACTCGTGAACTTGTTTAAGTAACTTTTCACAATCTGAGACATGTTAAATTATTTTAGTAGGTATTGTACAAAGTTAAATAATTTAGCGTAGGCTATTTTGTAATCAATGATAGTTTATATAAATTAATGTGTTTTATTTTGTGTAGGCATCCCCTTATCTGTAAAGGATAAACATAACAGTGTGGATTGTAGTTTTCATGATATCCAAAGCAAACATGTCGATTGGTAAATACCTATCTATGTAATCGTGATTTCATCGTGAACATCAGGGACTTTTCGTAGGAGGTAAACTTTGTTGCGTTTATGAATACTAGTTGTTTACGGCGGGTTCACTCGCATTCTGTGGAAACTACCTATTTTGTTTAGGAACCGAACTTGGAGTTACTTACGAAGTCACCTTGTCACAAAGCGCGTTGTTATATGATTCTCAGCCGTGATAATTTGTATCGTAATTTCCATTTTTTTACAGAACGAATGTTTTTTTGTTCCTCTTTCACCTTGAGTTGATGAAGGGAGGCCTCGGGTTTGTTGACTACCAGCTTGTCTTCCGATTTGTGACGTCATGTCACGTCATTCCATCGCTTGAGAATTCTGAAAATTCCTTACTTAATTAGGTGTACTATTGCCCCTTGCCAATGTTGGATAGAAAACAGTGAAATAATAAAATAGCAATAATAGAAATGTTTAATGTTAAGCTAGACATAGAAGACGAAACATTTATAATATCGTGCACGTTCTGGAGTTAGTCTGGTTTCTGATCTCCGTCTCAACTGTCTCCTCCACCTTGTGGATGCTGTCCTCGGCCGTGTCGATACCTTTGTGGACATTTTCTGAAAAAATGTTTAAATAATTACTAATGTTATACATTAATTTTGGCCCATTAGATCAGTTATACTTAATTGGTACCCAATAAAATCTTAGCTTTTGTAATTACGATCACTAGACTAACGTGGCGAAAAATTACATATGTAGTGCATTCGATTTCGGTACGATTTTTAAGAAAAGAATAACGCATAATAAAGTTATTTCCATGTGTTAATAGTAAAAAAAGTAATAAATTGCCCCGCCTTAGAAAAATTTATTACGTATACCTACCCCCGCATTGATGGAATATTTACAAAATCAACTACTCCTAACTGAACTCTGTGTGTACCTATATTCAGAAAAAAGTACATACCAACAACTTTCTCTTCGATAACCTTCCCTTTTCCCATGCAAGAATTTTCTTTATCTCTGATAGTTTGAAACATTCGCGCAAAGCGTCCCTTTTCCGGAGTTTTGTGTACAACAACGTCACTCTCCTCGTTATGCTCTGCATCCTCAGGAACATCAATATGATCTTCACTCCTCACGATAGGCATCACAGCTTGCGTCTTTGTTTTACCTGTCTGTGGACTAGACTTGTCTGATCCACATGGTATAGTCTCATTCTCAGATTGCCCTGCTTCACTTTTTTGTCCATCATCACTATGTTTACTAAGCACCGGACTTATATGACTCAAGTCCGGAATATGCAGCAGCTCTGGTAATATCGGCGTCTTCGGTGGAGGCGAATTTGCCACCTCTGTCATTTTGTCCGGTATATCCAGAACTTTCTTCGCTTCATCATGTATTACAGGAGAAATCACCGCGGCCTTTTTAACGAACTCCTCAACTACTTCTACTTTCTCATTCACTTTATCTGTAACAGTCGTAACAATTTCTTCAACTTTATTTTCAACCTTGTCGGCCATTGTATCCATACTCTCGATGACCTCCACAACTTTTGTTTCTCCATTAGAGGGCGGTGGATCAATCGTGTCTGTGTTTATATCGGGCGCGTCATGCGTGCTTCCGTTTTCGTTCTCAAGGTCGTTTATGTTTACAATATGGGAGCCGCTGACGTTGGCTTCTAATGAATCTATCGATCCGGACTCTTCGTTCACATTTCCATTCAAGTTATCGGTGTTGTGCACGTCAACGTTAGAGTTCGTGATGTCCTCGATAACATGCGCGTGTTCTTCGGATTTGTTCATGACTGGCACTTTCTGCAGTGGCGGGAGCTCAGTGAGGGAGATCTGCCGAGTGTCCTCGTGCACGACGCTGAAGTCGTTGTTGGTGAAGTCCGCGTTGGAGCCCTTGGTGGCAGTTAGTAGCGTGTGGCACCCCCCGCAGGCCACGTTGTCGACGATGTGCCCATTCATAGCGGTGACCCGCTTAGGTGTGTATTGATTGGGCACCGCTTCGTTCGCGTTGTCGGCATCGTCGATTTCCTCCAAACAGAGTTTATTGTGTCGGGACTCACCGCAGGCGTAAAGCAATCCGTTGTCTGCAACGTGAAGCCGAGTTTAATACGACCAGCGACGACAAATGGTAATCGAATACTGATCATACCGCCCCGACGAGGGCAATTTACTCACTATTTATGTTGACGTGACAATGAAAATGAGCCAATTACATTAGATATCGAATGTGTGTCAAAAAATGCTTTTAGTAAACAGGAATAGAGCTTTCAACAAAATGAATTGTCGTTTCCTCAACATTCACTAAATGTAAACTTATTAAATGAATATTACACACTGTGACTACACACAAGTTTAGTTTGTAATTGATGTAGGGTATAGCAGAGGTGTAATTAGTCACCCGCTGTTTTATTTTATCACGACGTGACTAACGTACCTGCATTTGTAGGTACAGTATAATTAATCTTCTTATTTTTAAGAATAATAAACTATGTGGTATTATTAGGTTGTAACATAATAATCTGATAATGTTTTAAGAAACTTTATTTTATTTTTTTCGTACAATTAAGCTTAACATTTTATTGAATGTATAGTCCATCATTATCTATGACCTCCTGCCAACGTTGGGGAAGCGACATAATACCATTCTCGTAAAACCTGGACTCACGAGAGTTAAAAAAATCTGTCAACCACTGTTCTAATGCATCTCGGTTATCAAAAGATTTTCTGCTAATGTGAGCCTGTAACGATCGGAACAAGTGGTAGTCAGATGGAGAAATGTCCGGCGAGTATGCAGGATGGGCTAAAGAAATCCAGCCTAGCTCCTTAATTTTTTTACAGGTCATCGATGAGGTGTGAGGTCGGGCATTGTCGTGGAGGAGATACACATTGCCATGTTTTCCTTTTAAGATTATCAGCTACTTTATCCAACATAGCACAATAGCATTCACTATTTATGGTCGTTCCCTGCGGTAATAGTTCCCAGTAGATAACTCCGTGCATGTTCCACCAAACACTCAACATAACCTTCTGCGTAGTCATTTTAGATTTAACCGTTGGTACTCCTCTTTGACCCGCGCTAAGCCACTGTCGCTTATTGTAATGATTAACATAAAGTAACCACTTCTCATCTCCAGTAACTAGATCACGAAGCCACGCAAAAGTAAGATGTAAAGTCAGTAATTGTGTACAAATCGCTACTCGCATCATCCGTTGTCCCTCCGTTAATTCGTGGGGTACCCATTGACCGTGCCTGTATACTTTACCCATCGCTTTCAAATGTCGATTGATGGTAGTATGGGAGCATCCGAGTTCCTTTTCAAGTTGGCGAGTAGGCCTCCTTGGATCTTCCTCAATGAGCTGCAATAGGCGATGAACATCAACCTCAACTGGTCGCCCTTTGTGAGGTTTATCTTCAAGATCGAAGTCGCCATTCGAGAAACGTCGAAACCAATCTACTGCTGTATGATAAGAGACTGCATGTTCTCCCATACATTGACATATGTTTTGTGCCGCTTGCTTAGCTGTATGTTTCAAACGGAACTCGTAAAGTAGAAGGACGCGGATGTCTCGTCTTTTCAAATCAATTTTTTCCATAATGCCACTCGCTGCGTTGTCAATTATTGCACTGATGAACTGAGCGCGCTCAATTGTATTTATACTCACAATCATAGAATTTTCTCGAAGCTGTGAAAAAATCTAGAATGGTCTCGCAAAAATTGTCAGATTATTATGTTACAACCTAATATTTTTCAGAAAAGGTTTTCACTAGTTATTCCCAATACAATATACATACCTGTAACGAATGCCGTGTGCATAGCTCCACAAGCCACCAGCTTCAATTGAAACCCATCAAACATCTTCTCCATATCAATTTCAGTTGGTTCTTTCACATGTTCAACCTCTTTCGGAAGACCCAGTTGCCCCTTCTCATTGGACCCGAAGGCTAGGATCTTGCTTTCATCCATGGAAAGCAGGAATGTATGAGCAGCACCGCAGCAGGCACTCTTGATAGGAATGCTTAAAGGTAGGACTTCGGGAACATAGACTGTGGTTGGTTTGTTAGGTATACCCAGTTTTTGGTTCTCATTGTCGCCAGTTACGAAGACCGCGCCTTTTGCTGTTGGGATTAGAAATTGTATGTTACGATGACGACATTAAAATTCAATATGGTACATTGTTCTACAGAGATTGTTTTTTTGTTCCTTAGTTTTTAGTCAAGGAATACTGACGGAAATACTATAGCAATGGTACTTTCAGGTACCATTAAGGTACCTTCAAGTATTGTCAAGTCTAATCAATTTGGTGACAGGCCATTATTTTTTAAACGGTTTAATTTCCCCAGCGTTTGATATAGTGACAAAGTAAACATAAGTTATTAATGAAAATATGAAATAAATAATATAGGCAAAGTAAAGTTTATTGAACGGAGCATGCCGATACACTTATTTTGATTAAATGTAGCTGTAAACTCAACGCCTTATCATAAATGAATATTAATTTAGTAAGGAAGTTAGTAAAATTAATGTTGACTTTAATTTTCGTAGTAGCATCGTAGTAAATGGCTACGGATTAATTCTATCAGCTACGATTACTACAACTTTTAGTAGTGTTTCAATGCTGTAGTAAATAACGAAATACTCCATATATGGTTTTGTGATGCTCAGGTAATACCTACGTCTTTAATTTTATCAATATTTGTAAATTATTAACTATGTATATACTCTCTGCCTTCGATTTTAAAGCTCTACTTCTAGCTAAAACTCTGGAGACCACAAACACTGATTCCATATTTAAATGCATAATTCTACCCAACCAAGTACTCTAAATAAACCAACCAGTAATAAACACAGTATGATAGTATCCACACTCGACGAAGGCGATCTTCTCCATGAACTTGAGCTCGGTGAACTTGACACACGACCTGGTGTCCTCTCCCAGGCCCAGCTGACCTTCAGTGTTGGAGCCGCACACGAATACTCGCCCTTCATCTGATGGCAAACAAAACGATGTGAGTTGATGATTTCATGGAAGTCTTTTTGGTGTCTTGGTAAGTATTTAGGAAGTTTTGCTGCTTAAAATTATAAATTAGGTAAGTTCCTGATACACCATACTTGATCATAGGTACTCTTCTTGAGTGATTCTTTTTGAGTGGTAAGCGAGTGGAAACAAGACAATTTTGGCGTTAGCATTGCAACAAAAAATTAAAAATTAAGCTTAACGGGAAGCTTTTGTCCAAGGACTTTTTTCGCGTCGCGACGCGACGCGACGCTCTGTGTGGCGTCGTCCACACACAGAGGGCGCGGCGCAACGGGACGGGACGGCGACGCGACGCTGAGCAGTTGTAATGTACTAGATATTACGGACGACATCACACAGAGCCGTCCCGCTCGGCGCGACGCGACGCGACGATCTAGTACATTGCGTCGCGTCGCCGTCCCGTCCCGCCGCGCCGCGCCCGCTGTGTGCAGAGACCATTAGATCATCGTTCTATCTTTTTTTTGTTCTAACTTAATGGACTTTGTCTGAATGAAAACATTTTAATGTATCATTATTTAGATGCCATTAGCAAAAAATACAAAAAACTGGTCCTCTGTCGTTACTAAAAAGCAAAAGATCAGTATATAAACAAACGTTCAACAGTTCGAGGGGTCTTTCACAAATCAGCGCAAATGTTAAATAGGTCGAAAATGCCTAGTGAATCGTCTATAAAAGGCAAAAATAACCAGCAGCATAATCATCTTACCAGTAAGTATAGCAGTGTGATTGCTCCCGGCAGACACCTGTCTGATGGGCCCCGTGTCTCCGTCGAACTCCACGAACTGAGGCACCATGTGATGCTCCATGTCTCCTGTGCCCAGCTGACCCTCATCGTTGCAGCCCACCGTGTAGATCGCGTTTGTATCTGATAGGAAGTTAAACATGAGAAAATAATAATCACGTTTGAATTGATCTTGTGACCTTTCCCAATATTCCATCTTTTTGTTGATTTGCAGAGAAAGAATTGATACAACAGGGGCTTTATGAACAAGTAGGTAATGTAAAATTCTGTAGTAAGCAGAACATATGGATGGAATATTGGGAACGGCCGTAAGACAACACTGAAGACCGCAGTAGCAGTCACAATAGTAAATACTATGTAGCTGCAGCAGGTGAAATACTGAACTTTTTAATCTATACTTTAATATTATAAAGCTGAAGAGTTTGTTTGTTTGAACGCGCTAATCTCAGGAACTACTGGGTCCGATTTGAAAAATTGTTTCAGTGTTAGATAGCCCATTTATCGAGGAAGGCTATAGGCTACTTTTTATCCGGGTTCGTGCAGAGGTTCGCACGGGATGCGGGTGAAACCGCTGGCAGAAGCTAGTTCAACAATATTTGTGCAAATTGATCTTCTACATCAATAAACCAGCAAATGGTATAAGGGTTACCTGTAACAAAAACAGTGTGTGCTCTCCCGCAGGCCACAAACATTGCTCTATGAGGTTTGAGCCATTTCACACAGCTGGGCCGAGTAACTTCATCCTTGTGGCCTAGGCCTAACTGGCCCCAAGCGTTGCCGCCAAATACGAAGACACGTCCATTCTCTAGAAAAATATTGAATATGAATTAGTAAAGCATTCTATGAAATCATTGCTATACAGTATCAGCCATCGTTAACGTTCGACTTTTGGTAAATTTTAAGTAACTTGTCTTATTGCTTCTTTCGGCACAGGCCGTTTATTTTTTGGGACTTACACGGAGGAAAGACGGAAGAAAATGGGGTGAGAGGATGTATTTTTCGCTACCTAACCTTTGATTCTGACGCCCCAGAAGAAACAAAAACAAAAGAAGGAACTGCATCCACAGCAGGAGAATCCTTATCTTGACTTATTTAGACGTTATAATATATATACTGATGTATAATAATAATACGTATACATCAGTGTACGTCACAAGTCATGTATATAGTCAGTGAGGCCATGTGTTACCCTCACATATCGACGTCTTGACATTGGCATGTTGAACTGTCGACCTGATAATAGCCATTGATAATAACTCAATACACTGGGCGATGAGGCAATAAGATGGGGCCTGTTGTTATGTAGGACTTGAACACGCAATGTCAAGAGGCTCTTCACTCAAAATAATACAGTTAGCAAAAATGAGTCGGTTTTAGAGGCCCTATTCAATACCCAAATTAAGTTCTTTTAATTTTCCTCTTTTATCAAATAATATAAAAGCCCGATTTGAAGATGTCCATCCAGAGTTTTAAAATATGGGCACGCATGCATATAGTGCTCACTCTAACTCTCTTTCCTTCTGACCTGTTGCCAATTTTATGAGGTTTGTGGTACATGTATTTTCCGCTACGTTACTAACATTCGCTCCTTCTCTTTAATCTTCATATTTTATTCGGTCTTCATCTCCCTTACCATCTATCCACATTCATACTTCTTCTTTTAAACACATCTGTACACTGTCATGCGCTGTCAGAGTATTTCATTAAAACAAGATGATATTATAACCATTCATATACAAATACAAAAAGTACAAGTGGCCCGCCCTCGCTTCGCTTCGGTAGCAGAGTATATTAGGTATAGCTGAAATTGTTAGTGTTTCTCTACTATATTATTCATGTATTATATACAAAAACCTCTTGAAACACCCTATGTATTTGAAGAACGGGACATTGGGATATAGGGACAGAAAAAAGCGATTTTGTTTTATACTATCTATACTAATATTATAAAGAGGAAAACTTTGTTTGTTTGTTTGTTTGGTTGTAATGGATAAACTCAAAAACTACTGGACCGATTTAAAATATTCTTTCACCATTAGATAGCTATATTATCTGCGAGTAACATAGGCTATATTTTATCCCGGTGCGGGCAGTAGCTCCCACGGGACGCGCGTGAAACCGCGGGACAACGGTTAGTGTAGTGATATGTACTTACGGCATATAACAGCGCTGTGCTCATCACCGCAGGAGATGGCGACGATGGGATCGTTCTTGATGAAGAAGTGGCTCGGCTCGTTGTCGGCGAAGTGAGACTTGCCGAACGTAAACACCGCACCAGTTTCTGAGAAAATAATGGTTAATATTGATTACTTCTTGGAAATAATTTAAATTGGTTTGCATAGGTACAGTTAACATATGGCTTGTATCTGATGAAGTACAGCTTTGTTAAGTAAAACAGAGTTTACTTGCAAATATGATTCTTCAGTGTAGTGTCCATGTATACTGTAGGGGTAAATGAGAGAAATCTAGAGAGTCATAAATAATGCTACGATTTTGTTGAACTGCATGCTACATTATATACTGCTACGCTTCTCGTAGCAAATGGCTACGAGCTAGAAGAAAAGGCCGTAGTAGTTCGTAGTAGGTCATATTTTTCTTGGGTCGTTCTTGTAAAAGTATTTTTCTGAATATCTTTAGTTTATAGATATTTTAGAAACAGATCTTGGAGTATATAAAGTCTTTGGACTTGTGATTTCTTAAAACTGATAACCTACTAAGGCATAGTTAATCATTAATCATCTTAACGTATTCTTGACCATTGCCTATTAAAGCAGAAAATATACCTAAGTAATTATGTTTAGATTAGTGTCATTTTGCTACTATTTTTATATTGCTAATTGTGTGATAGTACACCTGCGCTTTTATACGTCATGAATGGATGACTGCAAAAGTATAAAGTCCTATAACACGTTGATAACAATTACGAACTTATAACTAGCAAGATTTATAAAACTTTCTAAGTATGTAGTCAAGAAATAATAGATCCTTATACATTCATACATAAGTATAATGCCTGAGGTTCTTCAAGCTTTGCATTTTAAAATAAAGTACCTGATGACTTTCTTCTTTAGAATGACATTATTATCATGGTGAATTCACATACCTTGATTGTATTCTTAACATCTGACTTCATAATTTTACACAACATCCATAGTTTTTAAGCTCGTTAAAGCTTTTCAAGGTGATAGTTTAATGTTACCTAACATAAAATAGGTCTTTGATTGCTCTTTAAGCCTTGAAAGAGGATTATGTTTATAATATAGGTCAAAGTTCAGCGATTATCGAGGATGGTATAAGAGTACCCTACACACTACGAACTTTTAGTCGGCCGATAGTTAGCCCGGTCCGGTAAAAAATATGTAGAAAGTCTTGATTCCAATCAAAATTTTCAGTTGGACTGATACCGCTTAAATATCCGATCTTTGTAATGTACGTACCTACTGCCATTCAACATTATCGGCCGACTAAAAGTTGCAGTGTGCGCTTAGGCTAAGTTCGATTGAAGATTAGAAATATGATATCATAATATCCAGTAATAGATACTATCCTTAGAATATTTTAATGTACATAAACTGAACACGTGGGCGCCCACATAGTTTGATTGGAAGTTATTATTTTCAAAACAAACATTATTTTACATTACATGGTTGATTTGAGTTAGTTGACATTATCAAATTAAACCCGTTTATTTGTAAATAGGAAGTTAATGAAAATAAAATTATTAACGGTTGGTATTATAGAGGTAAGTAGCGCTTTAAAGACTAAAATGGCTAGAAATAATTACTTCATAACCAAAAAAATATTTACATACCCTGCGGACATAATAAGTACTTAGGCCCGCCGCTGATTGCAACTTTTTGTCACTGTGACTTTTTGTCACTGTCACCTGCTGTCACCCACGATGCGCTCACTGAATCGGTTCTTGGGTGACAAATCGCGTTCATTTTTGTATGCCGGCTGAGTGACAAAAAGTCACCAGTGAGTGGACTCCCATTGTAATGTACAGAGCGAGTGACAGTCACGTCACTCCGGCATTACCTGCTGCTGCAACTATTTGTCACCGTATTGTCACGTCACCATAATGAGCGCACTCAGTATAGTTTTCATTGCACTTGACTAAGTGACAAAAAATCACGGTTACGAAAAGTTGCAATCAGCGGCTAGCCTAACTTGATATTTAACAAAACAAAATCGCGTCTCTATTATTAGAACGTCCATACATTAATCATGACGAATGACGTCACAGTCCAGTCAAATGATGTAGTACTTCAGTAAGCTATGGAAAGTAAAAAAAAGTAAAAGTCGCATTAAGTGTGGGTCACGTAATTTCCGACGTGTGCCCTTCAGCTCCTAGATTTGATTGTAGGAGATTACGTCTATTGTTCTTTTGTGACGTAGTTGCTGTATTTGATATCGACGGGTGTTGGATTTGCATGACGTGTTAAAACAATATTATTTCAAAGAAATGTATCGGTTTGTTATCCTATCGTTATCCTTAAAAATGACTGTACTCTCGAGGTGTTATCCTATCCCAAGAAAGGCCCCATTTTCAAGAGGACTACTTCGCAAATCTAGATAAAAGCTGACCTAGATAATCCGTAAGTTTTAACCTGTTGGGGTGCTAAATATCTGATGAATTTATCATTACATCAGAATCCAATTTGGCAATGTGGAAAAAGCTTAAAGTTTTCCATATAGAGTGTAGGGTGAAATTTTCACGAGCTTGATCTTCTGGCAATGATAAATATTGTGTTCTAAAAATTTTAGTTGGTTCAGTGAAATTGTGACTAACACAATCATTAATAATGCCTTGTATAATAACAGGCAATATTTATGTAAATTTCGGCCTTCTAACAAAACACTTAGGCTGACAGACTAGCTGGAGTAATTACGCTTATCAGATCTAGAATTTCGTGAGCCTTAGAAATTGCCTGACGCCTATTTATACTTCAGACAGAAGAGTTAAAATAGCTATAGTTTCGCGGTAACGCTATGAAAAAGGAATATGTATAACAATATTTTGATTTTTAGAAAAATATACAGAAGCTTATATTTTAAGAGAATAAGTTACACTTTAATTTTTATCATGCTTAAATAATTAGGTTTCATTTCGAGACAACCAAAATACTATATACTAATGAGGGCGTTACAAAAAGTAAATAAACAGAATTACTTTCGCATTACGATCAACTCTGTAAAAACTATTTATAGAAACCACCTCAACAATAGACAACAAGGCCCGCGTAAACTAAGTGACATGCAAATATATTAACTAAGAAATGTAGTACCTACGTATAGAGGTATATAGGTACCTATTTAGCAAAGTCCAGTGCACCAGTTATGCGTACTCCATACAACCATGGCGTGACGTCAGATAGCATTTTTATTATTTTATGGTAATTACTGGCACGTAGAATGCACGCCGTGTCAACGTCACTGCATTACTTTACATGGCAGCGGAAAAATGGAAAAATGTTACAGCTTTTTATGGAGCTATTTATGTGCTTAGAGGTGAAGGAATAATATTTTAGTGCCTGTTATTTTAGGACTTGACAAAAGTTACTTCTAAGAAAGCGTGTTCCATTTTCGACTACTATAGAGGGATACCATGGATGTGAAATAGTGGTTAAACGCGAGCCTATTACCAATTTAAAAAATATAAGTTTTTGTACCTAATCAATGACAGCTTGGTAAAACTTGAACACAGAGTCTGCAAATAGAATTAATAAGTACGATCTCATTTTGGCCCTAAAAATTGAAGATTTACCTTTTGAGACTTAAGATAGAAATAGATATTACTTGGAGATAAAGAAAGTTACTTCACAGAAGTTTGGCCCGTTCATGTTTACGTACCTAACATGCGATTATCAATGAATTAAGGATGAATTTGTGTGTCTGATTGCTCAACGTAACTGAGTAATTTACGTGACATAAAGATTTTACCACTGACCCAAATATTCCTTGAAAGCGTAAATTAGATACCCACCATGTACCAAATGTCCCCACAGTTTAACCTGTGACCTAGTAAAACCCAATCGATATAATAAAATTGCCATACATATGTAGTGAAATATAACACGTTTGACGAATGGAAAGTATTTCGTAATTATATGCCAAGGCACGTCAGGGTATTCAAAATTGGGGTTGAACCTTGAACCCCTCGATAGAATTCTTAGATGACATTTTAATAGTGGCTTTTGTTACAAAGTAGGCGAAAGGGCAACAACTTTTGAAAAGAAATGAGTGAACGCGAAAGAATTGAAGCAATTTAGGTTTGTTGTGGTTTAAGAATAGCTGTGACTGATCCGAGAATTAGGGTGCTAAGTGTAAACTACTGAATGCTTTTGAACAAAATGAACTGAAAATCAGAGCTTTCCATACGGTATTCTACTGTTGTAAATACAATGAAACTTTCACTGATTTTATCTTGTGGCAGCAGAATGACAATGAACCAGAAATATAAAGAAAATAATGGTGTGTGATCTCTTGAGGATTGAATGAAACTTACATGCATACCGCTATTACTATTTCTGATGATGTATAAGTTGGAACATGTGCGTGCGTACTTAAAATACACATAGGTAAGCAATAGGCTATTCTGAAAGACCAGAGCCAAATCAATTTAGCATGTCCAAGTAACATGGAAAAATACAAGTTACGTAAAGAAGTGCAATTAGATACAATTTGCATATTTAACCAGGTATACAAATGGTAATTTGAATAATTTTCAACGAGTTAGGCAAAGTTAGTCATTATTTTAACTCCTGGGACAAGCACGATCGTTAGCAAACACCAACGTGAATAATTTATAAGCAAAAACAAAACTCAATTTTTGAAAAAAGAACAATAAACCAAAGACTTCCACATACCGAATTCCCGCCATCAAAACAATGATATCGTCGATGCATTTCAAAATAAGAACACAGTCACCTGGTATGTCATCCGTCATGGTGGTAGCGGTCAGTTGTTGTGTGCCATAGTGTGCCGGCCGGCCGCGGGGCGAATACTGACCGATGGCCACGTGCCACCCTCGGAAACCACCACGGGTAAACGTGGATACTAGAAAACTGGATACGACTGGTTTTGTGGAAAATTGTGCTGTCATAAGCAAAGCTGTGTTTGTGAAAAGATTTGAGAACTCAATAACTGAAATAGTTTCTTTGTTAGTACTCCGCCATGGTGAGATGCAAGTTTTTGTGCGTCCGGAAACGTAAAACAGGTATGTAATTAAAAAATATTTAATTATGACAAATTAAGGTAATCCTCAGAAATTATTGATTTTTGAATGGCAGAGAATTTACCGGTACAGTACGATTTCTTCGACATTGAATACCTTACCATCCATTTTAACTATATCCTCGACCAATGTTATTGTCGTGCAGACCACTAGTAACCAAATCAGATTGGCACCCCGCGCCCCGCGTTAACCCTTCGAACTGCCCTTATTCTGTGGTCAGCGGTAATTTTTCGCGGGTCTTTATAAATGGCCGTCAATATCCTGAAATAGTGTTTTTTTCTGTGGCAATAAATATCGGCTATCGGTTTGTTTACTAAGCAATTATTTGTGCATACAGGATATGGTGATAGAGGTCATGTGACTTTTACATGTTAACTTTCACAAAGGCTTGAAGTGTCAAGTTAAAGGGGAAATGGGCGGGAATATTGATGACTCTTTGTTTTCAGAGGGTTATCAATTATTTACTGGACAAATAGTATGGTGTATGGATATGAGAGAAGTCGATGGTTTTATAGTAAACTGTTTTCAATACATGTTGATGGAAAAACTTTGAGGTAAGATACTATTACAAATTCGAGATATCAAGCCAAGAGGATGCATATGGCATGGTTATGTTTATTTCATCAGCTTACTGCCGATAGTGTACGCCTTTCCAAAAAGTAATTCTGTTTTATAAGAAAATATTAACATCAGGTTCATCAGGACAAACACACCAATGTAACGTAATTACACCCGTTTATTATAGCTGGGTCGAGTGTGCAGTGACACATAGGTACATAAACAACACACATTATGTACATACCTTCAAAAGTTGTATGTACAACTCTGTACAAGGAATTTTCCTTCCAAAAACAACTCCGATTTACATCAAGTTGGTAAGTGTATAAACATAGCCATGATTGTGATTATTTTAGAACTAGAATAAAGGCTTTTATATCAAAACATAAATAAATTTAATTTAATTCGTACAACGAAACTAGCCACTAAATATAATTTGGACCCGATTACCGAGTAAAGTCAGGAAAACATCCTGAGGAATCACAAACCCTGGAATTTGAAGTTTGGAATCGCCTCAAGCATGCGTGGTGATTAACGTTCATTCCGTCTGTGTGTGAGAGGAGGCATATGGTACACCCTGCCCTTATGGCTTTAAAAAAAAGTCTAAGAAAATTACTCATTTCCACTATACTTATGGCAAAGCTTGAGGACATTTGCAGTTTCCCCTCAGTTTCTAATAATAAACTCCAATAAAATGCGCAGTCATTATCAATAATGGCATCAATCAATCAAAGAGCCGTAATTTCATCATAGTTAGGTTAAAGCTTTACTTGAACCAATAGAAATAACCTCGGCTATCGCTCCATTTCCAAGTCATTTAGTTATGAGTAAGCTTTCTCTAATAACTTGAGAAAATACTTATGAAATCGTTACCCGATTTCTCTATACGTTTTTGTTATTGACAGTGTTTTAATCTACTTCTCGTGGAAACTGCTTCCCGTGGCCAGAAATAATAGGTATTGCCTATGACACCGATATCTCCGATAGTGAAACTTAAAACGGAAAAAGGTTTTCAAATTGGTTTAGTGATTTCAGAGTTCCTCTTTAGTTAAAATTCTAGTAGAAAAAATAAAAATATAGATGGGCGCAACCGCAAAGCGCAGAAACCAATTGATCAAGCATAATGCTAGTAATTTTGTACATCTTTCGATCACGATTAAGTTTTTGTATTCTTTTCTAAACATTTTCGTAGCCAGTAAGCAAAACTAACGCATACAAAGATATAAATCTTGACTGGAGAGTACCCATAACCTTCGTTCTTTTGCCAATAAATTTTGGAACCCAATAGTAATCTTGACAACTTCCCGTTGCTTTTGGCTCGGGTTAAGTTGTTTGTTCCTTTAAAACTGTTGTTTTCAACAGTTTGGTTGTAAAACCAAGCTATTTATGTGTACTTAATGATTTTGTTCTTATTTGCAAATGCTTTGTTTTATTCTATTATTTTTATTTTCACATTGAGCAAGCGTGGTGATTAACGCTCAATCCATCTGTGTGAGAGGAGGCCTGTGCCCGTAGGACGATATAAAAGGCTGATGATGATTCTGTCGGATAACAGTCTTGCATTATAATTGTTTTATTTCACGAAAGCGATAAGCATACTTGTGTGTGTAGCTAACTTCAGAATAGCAAAGTTACTTGGCGCGAACAGTACTTACAGTATATATGGAAGGGTGTACTATTCTAAGATCATTTGCTTAGAACCTTGACCTGCATCGATTGTATCAAGTCTGTGATTGCATGACGATTGTTGCATTTCCCCATGAGTTCCCCATAGTATTTGTATGCAAATATTTTCTTTGATGCCGGTATTTCGGGTGTTATAGTAACTCAGTGACGGCCTTGTGTTTTGTGGGCTTGATGGCTGTAGGAACACGTGTATGCAATATAAGTGGTTCTACGGTTCTATGTACTAGGTACTAACGGCGAGGCGGGGTTAGTATGCAGAAATCAATCGATTAGACTTCAGCAGTGGTTTATTCTCTTCACATACATAGAAGACTTGACTTGACTTTGATCAAGAAATAAATTGTAGAGATCGGACATATAGCTTCTCTCTGTTTAGACAACTCAAATGCAGAGTATCTACATATAATACAGCTGAGTACCCAAAATTAAGAATAATGTGAGTTAATTATACCTGTAGTCGTCATATGCGTGTACTATTTCTAAGAAATACATGGAAAGAGAAAACACCATCTATAAACCTCAAGCCCCGTCTAAAGGTTTACATAAAATTGAAACAGAAATAACCAAGCAAGCAGAACTTATTCTTCCAGCGTTAAGTACAACGTTAAAGCTAATTATACAGCTTGGAACAGCTACAAAGACCTTCATCATATCGCGCCGTTTATCTAAGTTCAGGCACCTTCAATATCACAAGTTCATTACCACGAGGTGAAACAGCGGTTCTCAAATGGAAAATGAAGTAAACTTGGTATCTACGGGAGATCTTTGTTAACTAATTCATAAAATAATATTGATTTCTGATCCGAAACGTCGGGATTAAATAATATTAATATAACCGCGATAAAATCCGTAAAAGTATTTAATTCATATATTATTTAATTCATAAAATAATCTTAAAGTTTTTAGCTTGTTGTCCTTTATTTTTATTTTAGTCACTTGAACTCTCAAATTAAAAAAATAAACCAATTCCCAAGTATATTTTCTAAATTGCTGACCTGCATATTTTTGCATGATTGTCCATGACACAAAAAACTTACGCTTATTTTACACATTTGTACATAGAAGACAGTTAAAAAAAAACAATTGAACAAATGAAAGACGATTGAGAGCCACTGTTTTGTAGGTTTTCTTGAAAGCTTTCGTGGCGACGTTCACGATAGCCCACAGCCCCTATGCATAGCTAATCAGTTGCGTGGAACATTCTAATGCCATTGAACTGGATTGCCGTCACTTCACCGGCAAATTGCTCACGTTTTACTTTTCTTTTAGTTCCCTTTTGTTCTTTAAAGTACTAACTACTACCTACATAATATTTGACGGGCCTTATCGTGAATTGATCTGACTTATCGCGTTTACCACTAAAAGTCTAACTGGAATGTTTTAAAAAAGCTAGTGACCCTGAACTTGGAACGTCCAGTACGCATTTTCACTAAACAATTAGGTTCCTAGAAAGTGTGAATCATGATGCTTCCAAGGGCCAGATAAGCCTGGACCTTTTGACCTTTGCAGCAGATTGAGCAATGACACACCGTCTAATCATATAGGTCCTAGAACAACTGTTTTGCTTGCTGTGTGTAAGCTTTCCGTAAATGTTCAAATTGTGACACTGTTTATCCATCAACCTTTAGTGCAATGATCAACAGTTTCTTCGTAGAAGATACCTTTTTTTTGGTAGATGTCACCATGTTTTTTTAAAGTAGGTACTGAAGAGATTTAGATTAATTTCCTTAGTTCATATTCGGTTTTTAAACATAATTGCATTGAAAAAAAAGTCGTGGTGGCCTAGTGGGTAAAGAACCAACCTCCCGAGTATGAGGGTGTTGTTTCGATTCCAGGTCAGGCAAGTACCAATGCAACTTTTATAAGTTTGTATGTACTTTCTAGGTAAATCTTAGATACCAATGGCTGATAAAAAGGTGAAGGAAAACATCTTGAGGAACCCTGGACTATAAAGTCTGAAATCACAAGCGTGGTGATTAACGGTTAATCCTCCTCCGTGCGAGAGGAGGCCTGTGCCCAGCAGTGGGACGATAAAAAGGCTGTAACAGTAAACATAATTGCTAACATTATTATTTAAATAGTACCCAACGCTAGGCCCATTCTAGGGCCAGTTAAAGGTACTTAATAGGTCTATCACGCGAGATCATATCGCATATAAAGCGGTAATAATATTAACCTAGGTTTTTGTTTATGCAAATGCTTTTTTTTTGTAAGAAGGTTGAAACTGTGATTTAGATTTCGTAAGGCCTTCACGCTGTGCTTATTTGTTACAACTTATCTTCGGAACCTGTCATACCACTGACAAATACCTAAGAGCCAATCACGTAGGTATTGTCGACTGTTTGGTTGCAACTCAAACATCATTCTGTCACTTCTTAATGATGATAGCATAGTTATATAATCTCAAAAAATTGTATCGAACAGTATTATCAAATAATTGGTGTTAAGCATTGATGCGAATAATGGCGTCCGCGGCCGATTTCGGCCACGGCGGCTGTTCTCATGTAAGGAGATCAGCCAGCTGCGCAGGACATATTATAGTGCACGAGCATTTGCGTAGACACAGGTGTACTACCTATTCCTTCACTCTCATAGCCCGATGGGACGGCAATCCGACACGACCGGAAAGAGATCAGGCGCAGGACCGACATTTACGTGCTCTCCGATGCACGGGTAAATCAATCACCAACTTCCAGACTACGGGCTGCTTTGTGAAAGCTTAAGAAAACCCACAAAGCAATTTCGGCCCGACCCGGGAATCGAATCCGAGACCTCGAGCACAGCAGCCACGCTTGCGACCACTAGACCAACGAGGTAGTCAACTACTATAATACGCTACAAAATCTTAATTAAATCACCAAAAAAAACTTTTCAAAATCTCGGTCGCACCGTCCCACATACTACGCAGTTTTTCATGTATTTGGGTCATGTTAACCCTTGTAATGTTAAGGCTAATCGCAGCCATCGAAGTAGCCTACATATCGTCTGGTATAAAGGTCATGTTTGTAGAACAATTAGTGTGTACTGCGAGAAGAAAGTGGCGTGTAGCTTGAGGAAAGTGGTTTTTAAAAGGTAGAAGGGGTTGTTGATTATGCAGGTGATTTTCCATGGATAACTGAATTAAATTGTCTTGGTCTATCACACAGATGTCTATGTATTTAGGTATTTACGAGAAACGGTGATTGCTTTATCATAATTTTTTACCAATTCTCGTGATCACATGACTAGTTTCTCTCTAGAAATAGTTCCTGAAGGCTTGTGTTTAAACACCACCCAAAAAAGTACCTATTTTACTACCAAAAAAATTCTAAACGGTTACCAAAATGGATAAATGGTCACCAAATAACGTTTCCAAAAATATTATTAAATAAAACCATTTTTTCGTATTATTGTCTACTAAAAAAATATATAGACGCCTTTAAAATACACTTTAGACCAAATATTATATATTGTCACTACTTAGATGTTACCAATTATGTAATACCATGACTTCTAATTTGGTCATTTTTGTTAGACTAAAAAAGCTAACGATCGCTAGAATATTTCCCAAATACCAATTAATATACTGGGGCTCCCAAACGTCGCTTATTTATTGTTATATGAATTTGGGTGTAACTCAGTACGTTTAAAATGTAAGCACGCAACATGCAGCAAGCATGGCTTCTGTCACGGCTCCGGCGCTGCGGGGCTCCGGCGGTCCCATGCGAGCTTATCGTCGCAGATGGTTTTTACGCTCACCACCGTAGCTTCGGCTTGCTGGCCGGCTCCGCCGGCGATCGCTAAAACTACCTGCGCCTCAGCTCGCAGGCCGCCTCGCCCCTCCGCGCCTACGCGGTTTTGAATTGCACTCTAGGGGTAGGGCAGACAAGACTACGTGGTGTCGGTTTTGCAGCGATTCGTTTTCGTCACTAACTTTGATTTTTGGTAGTAATATTAATCTTTGAGTTGGATAGAATTTGGTGACCATTAATCCATTTTGGGAACCAAAAATAATATTTGTGCGAGGTTTGCGATTTTTCTGATGTTATTTTATTTTTTTTGGATCATAATATTATATACTTTAGTGCCCTTTTAATAAAGTCAATTTATTTTTTTTTGGAGTTGTTTATTTTATTTGGTGTCTCAGCTTAGAGTCTTAAAAATATTTTTGGTGACCGCCTAAATTATACCCGTTCCTGAATAGTCGTTATTTTTTTGGTCACCCGTAGAAGCAAAGGATAACTAACAAACAGAAACTGATATTGATAGATTTGGATTACAAGATCAGCTTCTTCAAAGAATGAAGTCTTTTCAGACTTCTTTTATTACAAAGTTCTGTCAGGTAGAGCTATATACTTAATTCAATAAGAAAATTAATTAAACTTTCGTACAAAACAAGGTGTTAAAGCCTGCTATGGTAATGAATGGCGAAGATAGCTCGTTTTGTGTAGACGACTGTATGCAGAATAGGACAGAAATAGTCTTGTTTGTATACCGCCGAGGTTACAAGTAGTGGTGTTCAAAGTTGCTATGTGGCAATAACTTGCTATATGCGAAATGCTATAAATTTTTATCATGCTATTTTACTTGCTATATTTATAGCATGCTATTTTATGCGTAGGTTCACTAAGTAGGTGCGAATAAAGCAAGCGTAGTGTTTGCTGTAGTTGCTTGCTAAGTTGCTATACAAGAAATTAAGAATATTACATCATCATCCTCCGAGCCTTTTTCCCAACTATGTTGGGGTCGGCTTCCAGTCTAACCGGATTCAGCTGAGTACCAGTGCTTTACAAGAAGCGACTGCCTATCTGACCTCCTCAACCCAGTTACCCGGGCAACCCGATACCCCTTGGTTAGACTGGTGTCAGACTTACTGGCTTCTGACTACCCGTAACGACTGCCAAGGATGTTCAATGACAGCCGGGACCTACAGTTTAACGTGCCATCCGAAACACAGAATTAAGAATATTACATCGCGTTTATGAATTCTTACGATAAAATGGAACAGTAAAAAACCAATGAACTTTCCTTCATACTTTTCAGTAGTTTTCAGGCTTAGGACTGTCTTTAATTGATTTTACGCTATAAATCAATAATTTGTAAATATAAATTTCGGGCGTAAGTGTTTTATGAAATAAACTAGGTAGGTATGTTATGAAAAGCAATTACAGGCGTATTTAAAATTTCATTGATTGTATGTACAAAAATCAACTATTTAGCGCGACCGACCGATAGAAAACGCAAAGCATGCGACGACTGGCCGCCGCGCCGTGTCTTGCTATCTGCTAGTCTGCGATTGCGATTGCGTGCGATTCGTGCATGATGCGAGTTACGACGCGCACGGACAGAGACAGAACGCGTGTGATATTTTATTAGCAAGTTAGCAACTTAGCAAGTAGCAACAACTGTGAGCCACGATAGCATTTGCTATAATGCTATGTATAAATAGCACGGTGCTATATTTTGCTATGTGATATATTATCCACCACTAGTTACAAGTGTCATGTAAGAATTTACATGCGTGAGACATGGCAACATAGATTCCTTCATTTACTTTTTTTTTAATTGAAGTGGCATTAGGACAAACTTGACAGTATGTAATTGTTATTTGTTATTTTGTGCAAAGTTGCTTTTTAACCGCGGGCTCAATTTTGATGACCGAGCTAGCGAAGGATTCTAAAATTGAAACACAAGCGTAGCGTCAACTCAAAAAAAGAAAATGGCACGCACGTCACACATGGCAAATTAAAAAGATGTACCTATTAAAATTTATTTATGCAAAAACTCAGTTTAAAAATGTAATCGACCTCAAAACAATAAAAAATAATAATTTCATCCCACTTCATCGAGGAAATTACTAAATGCAAAAAAACAAAATGGAGCGCACATATGAGTATCAAATTAAAAAGAAGTACATATTAAAGTTCATTTATTTGAAAACTCAGTTTAAAAATGGAAGGAGTTTAAGAATCTATGTAAAAACAATAATAAAAATTACTTAATTAATTGAATATTTATTTTAAACAGTATTTTATTTGTTTAATGTTTTGTTTGAAAAGTCTTATCAAGATTGTCACAAATGGACTATTGCACACGATGTTCTAAATTCAAATCACTTTGCCGCCCTAGAGGATAAAAACGGCTTTTGCGCTCAGATATCAAAGGGTAAAACTACTCTTTCCGAGATGGTGGGATGAAAAAGATTTTTACGTACTTATAGGTTATGTAGGCTGTTAATCGATTCAAAGTATCGACAATCAACGAGCTACAAAGGCAACGTATGGATTTAATATGTAGGAGAAGTGCACCTTTATATTGTGATAGAAGATTAGTCAGGGGGCGCCAGATTATAATATAGAGAATGGCACAAGAAAGTAAATAAGAAAAGAAGTAAACAGTATAAGTAGTTTAAAGGTAGTGTAATGCATCCACTCAGGTAAAATAAAGAGGTATTTTATGATACCGAATCGAATAGCGTGATGAGATATTTTTCTATCATAAAAACATACAAATTGACCGTATCAGGTCTCTTTTGTATTCAAAGCGTTACTGAAATTTTATATCGAATTGATTACATCGTAACTTTTAATACAACTACTGAAAATATATTTTCGCGTGTTTTGATGCTTAACTAGATCCGACTGTGTACTGTGAAAAGAAAAGTTCTCGACGTAAATTCTTGAGTCACATCCATTGTGCTTTGCCTAGAAAGCGCCCACACAAACAATGTTCAAATCCAGCAATGTATTTCGAACACAACAGAATGATTGTTTGTAAAGTTTCGTTGGTAGTTGGGGGCTAGATTGTTTGTAAAGTTTCGTTGGTAGTTGGGGGCTAGATTGTTTGTCCACGGTTACCATGGCAACGGTATCGCAACATCTCGCAACGGAGGTGGAAACCACGCTGATTCGGTCAATGGGTCGTTGATCCGTCGCTGATTTATGTATTTTTTTGCCGCATTTTTTTATTTAGACCCTGGAAATAACTGCCTGTGTAATGGTATGATTTGTTATCTGAAATATTTATGTTGAAGAACCTATTTCTGGTGTAATGTGGAGGGGAAGTTGGTTTAATTTATTTGTTTATTGAACCTGGTTTTCGCGATATTGAACCTGATGTATTTAAATTAATGGTACATTGCTAATAGATTTCAGCCACCTTCTTTAAATGGCATAAAACGAGATCTGTCCCAAACCTTATGGGATGCCTATTTTCAAGGCATATCAACGCATTTCCATCGTTACAATCCTATGACTCAATATTAGATGATTTCAGAAAAACATAGTCACTCATCCAAGGGCAGGCCGCGGAAAGCGTAAATTAACCCTATTACTCTCTACATCAAAATTTTTGAAATAGGTACTAAAACTTTGCTGAGTTATCTCCGACTACCTTACTTTGTTACTGCAAAAGCTTAAAGCGCGTAGCGCCACCTGCAGTGTTCAGAAGAAACTACAACAAAGCTAAATACACTAAATTCTTCCTATTTATTGTTCCACTTTATTATGCAGCAGGCAATGGTGCCGTATACTCGGCTGAGAAGCCGAGTAGTGTATAACAAGCTTTTAAAACCAGTAGTAGTATTAAAAGCTTGCTATGCCAGTAGTTCTGCTACTCCCCGCTAGATGGCAGTGTAAGCAACACAGGATTGTTTTTAGTATATTATTTTAGTAGCAGCAAATGTGTCTTTTCTTTGATGCTCAGATCGTGCATTATTATATAGTCATTCAGCGTTTTATGAATGGCAACATCTTTTAGCAAACATGGCTCTTTTAAATTTTATGTTTTTTCAATACTAACATTCATTAATTGGACGTATTTGAGTAAGTCTATGTCTGGTTCTAGTTTCCAAGTTCATGTCTGGTTATCTGTCTGGTTCGATATAACTGCAGCCAATAGAATGAAATGGTCCATGAGTTGAGACTATCAATAGAAATCGGAGTGCTTGCCTGATATGGTTGTGTCTAATAAAATTCATTTGATGACTGGAATACATATACTCGTATATTCATAATGAAATTTTAAATTACCATTAGTAAGGTGGTTACTAGAATAAAACAATAGCATTCTGATGATTCTTTATTTCCTTACAGTTATAAGTAAATATTAATCCCTAAGATACAATAAGAAGTTATTTTTGTTCCTATAAATAAGTTCTCCACTTGCTTAAAAAGAATTCACAGTACCTCGGCGTTGCTACTACTAAATTTACAATTAAGTAGTATTTACAGATCAAAATATTTTTGATATTTTTAGTACTTACTAGAAATTACGAGAGATTGTAAAGTTTTTTTTACTTATTTGAAGAAAACAAGTTTGAGGTATGATAGTAATACTAATAAGCACGTCACTAGTTACTAGTAGACTAGTTTTTTCGAAAACTAACAACATAAGTTACTACAGCTATGCATGGACCAACACTGTTGAATGTTGGATGCTATATTTCGATGGATGTGTTGGTGACTCTAAAATGTAACTAATATAAACCAGATTTGTCCAAATCGAGAGCCTATCGTCGGATCCTATTTAAAGTATATGAAAACTGAATTCTATATTTCAATTAAGTTGAAACGAATCTTGATTGGAGACTGATTCAAAATTATGATGGGTATAGATTGTTCTTCTAATAATGAGTTATTTATCTAAATCGACGATATGGCATCACAATAACAATAGTTTTTGGATACAATTTACTAAAAAGTTTTATTACAACTGCTTAAAATGCAAAATATTTTACAAGAACTTACACGAAATGTGATTTTACTTCATAAATGCGAGGACTAAATTAACTGGCAGTTTAGTACAAAAAATATTAATTTATTAGGTTTTAACTAAAATAACAAACGTGGAACGTAAACTTACATGGCTAATTAAACACGAAATGCCAATTATGATGTACGACACATTATTTGTTAATTTCTTAATATTTTTAATAAATATACTTTAAATCAGTGAGAGTGTTAATAGTAATTTGAAATTATAGCAAGATTCCCACATTAAAGTTGGTGGTAGTGCCTACATCGAAGTTTTATTTTATTTAGATTAACATTATCAACATTTTCGAAACTATGGATAAGATTAAACATTTTTAGTATTCTAGAATTATATTTTCCCATAAATCTTACTGACTAGTACATTATAAATACAAAAAATAAAACAAATTACCACGACGCACTTAACTTATAAGCACAGCATTAGAAATTATAATATTAAAAACGTGTGGAATAAACAAACGACATAAAATTAAAATAGATGCGACTGTCATCTTTACATTAAAATTATTCTTACGTTAGATCTATCAACATTTAGTCCTATATGATCGTAGTAACATGTTCTATGTAGTTTCGTGTGTTGAGGTCTTAATACTTTGATACAACGTTAGTCTCTGCTCTAGGTTAAAGAGGTTGACGCGTTCACGACTAATCGTAAAAGTAATGTTATATTACAAATATGGAAAATGAAGTATTTATTAATGACTACTAAAGTAAACAGATGCGATAAAGTGGTAACTACAGCTACATTGACGAGATGCACACTGGATTGCAGTTATGTAAAGTATGGATGAAATAGCTTGAGTAAAGATCGAGTAGACACAGTTCGTATGTTCTAGCTACTCTATAAGGAAGAGAAGAAGAACAAAAGTTTGATACATTGCGATCGAGCTTAGGAAAGGTAACCTTCGTACATACTACCAATCAACGACCACTAATCTATTCGGGTTTCGAAATAATATGGCTGATATGTGGTAAGATCTATCTTCGTCCGTAATCCATATAAATACCGATTCTTTCATCATTAGGAAGCAAATCCTCACTCAATTGATATTAATAGTCAATTGGCAAACGAGAGCTATCTAACAACAGGAATCGGCCAACTAATCGCAATGTATCAGCAATAAAAGCATAAGAAAAAATCTCGAGGAACTTAAAAACTTCGATCGTTGTTTAGACCATTAGAATCGAATCGATCAGCCGGCGTTGCGGTTAGTTAGGACGTTGGGTCGTGCGGCGGGGTGGTGAGGGATGTCCATGTTGAACTCTTCGATGATAGTCTTGGGATGGAGAGCGCTGATGTTGTTGTCGACCGTGTATGTCCGTGCGTGTGTCTGTGCGAGTGCTTGCCGCGGTTCGTTGACGAGCCAGTCATCATCGCGCATCTTCTTGCGGCGCGCGATCTGTTTGTCACGGAGATGTCGCAGGCGGGCGAGGTGGGCGTTGATCTGCTGAGGAGTGAGCCCGGTGCGGCCTGAGCGCAGGAGTTCGGCGTTGCGGAGGTAAGAACCTTCGGGGTCGCGGCGATTCCATGTGTAACTGGAAAAGAGATTGTGATTGTTTGAGCAATTGATTCGAATTTCTTGTCATGTCGAAATGTTGGTTGCGGGTCCTCTGTATCAGTTAGTCGAAACATAAAATTCCAAGACTTCCTTAAGAAGCTGAACTGTTAGAAGACTTTTCGTTTCTTTGAAAAATCTACAAGAAAAATGATTTTAAACGACCCATGAAAAGCACGCTGCCAAGTGCTGTCAACTACCCAATTGTTAACAATATTTACATTCAGTCGGCTGTTTTCAAAGAGCTGCAGGTCAAAGGGTCTCGTCAGTCCATCTGTTCACGCCGATTAGCATCGCATCTGTGCAATGTGCTGGCCAGTGCCAAGCTTTCAACGAGTGGCATACTTGGCAGCAAGTGTAGACGAGAGACAAGCTCTGTTTAACTTCTCACACTAGTATTTGGTTGCATTGTTAGATTGTTATGCTTTCCTGGTAATGTTGCTGGATTAAATTAGCTACTGAACGAAGATTGTCCTTGATAAGGACTAAGAGATTTTTTATGTGGGTAAATGAGTTCTCTCAGGAAATTTTTACTTGAAATTTTTTGATTTCATTTCATACAACATTTCCAAAAAATAGTCAAGTTTGATTCAATTTCATAATTAACAGGTTAACAGATTGGGATTTAGTTCGAGACTGAGATAAGCTTCTGCAATGTGGAAGAACATACGATAGTTTATCATTAGGATGAGTGAAACAATTCCCTCAAGAAAGTAAAACCGCGGGAACGATCTAGTAGTCCAATAACTCGTCCACGTCTAGGGAACGCGATAAGGGAGAAGCGATTGCAGTTAATTTGATCAATGTTTGCAATAAATGTACAATTAATGTGTTTTCGTTCGGAAGTACGTGCTCCGAGAAATTGATTGCTGTTGGTCTGGTAATGGAGAAAGTTGGCCAAACATTTACTATTATTAATGGGCCGTGTATCGTTTTTTACGTGATAAAGTTGTTTTGACTTCCCTAAATGGCCTGATAAACATTTTAGTTTTTCTACCTATTCTCCACATTTCAGTGGTTTTGGCAGAAATGCACGTTAGATAAAAAGTTATTATCGTATTTAATATTGCAAAAGAATAGTAAAAATTATGTTCAAAAGGTTAACTTACCCTGGGAACGGTCTCTTGAGCCGCCTATGAACGATAGGCCTCGATCTCTTCTTCAACTCATTCGGTCTCAAATCGTATTTCGAATTTGGAATCGCGTTCGATCTCGGTCCGTGCCTCTTCTGTCCCAACCTCGGATGATGTACGTTTGGTCTTAGATCGAAAGGCTTGGGGTTCCTCACAGGGTTTACAGTGACGTCATTAACCATCATGGGGTCGTTGACCTCTCGGCTGATGCTTGGGGCGGTGATTTCGTTGATCTTGCCCATGCGTTGCCAGCGTCGGCGCAAGTCCTTCACTTTGGCCTTTGGCAGTTTCTCGAGTTTTCGCTGGCAGATGTAGTGACGGGCTTCGATGCAGTTGCGGGGAGACCACCTGTGACCAATTAGCGGTGATTGTGATTAAATCACTCAATTAGTATCTAGTGGGTGAGTAATATGAAGTTTTTATTTGTAATTTTTTAACGGTCAGCCAATGAGTTCAGAGCCATTGTGTGTTTGTTTAGTGTTTATATAATAAGATGATTTTACAATAGTTTTTTTTATTAGCTTAGGACACGGATAAAATTAAAAATTCAACTGTGATACAAAACATAACGACTGACACATTGTAATTATACGACACTTACACAGCGTACAAATTCCATCATTACCCTAACCTAAATCCTTATTAATAGTACCTCCTATTATAGTTCCCATGAGAAACCCATGATGACTCCATAAGGCGCCAAAGATATGACCTTCACATTTAAAAGAACCATAAAAGTTGCCGGTTAAATATAGTGGGTATACTGTACGGTGACGTCACAACCAGAGACAAAAGACCTACACAGCCACAGAATCGTAAAACTTATTGGATTTCGCGGGAACTCTTTGGTGAGACGCGTTTAGTTTCAGCGTTTTGTGATCTATCGGATGAGCTAGAGCGGGAATATAAAAATGATGTCATTGTATGAATAGACACGATTAAGATTTAATTGTTATAGTAGAAACAATTGACCTATGCTTAGGTTTATGTCAACAGGCTGGCTATAAATGTTGATGATCCAAGTTATTTGATACGTGAATTTGAAGGCCTCGATCATAAAATTTTGGTACCACTAGTTAGCTTATTTCTGAATACGCATTTGTATACAAAATAATAATAGAGTTGAAACGATATCGACCATAAATCATACAAAAAATTCTCACAGTCACTATATGCATAGAAAGATTACCAACCGACTAAGAGTTAGTACCGATTTAGTACTAAAACAAAGGGCTATTAAATATTTGTTTCTCATAAAGATCAGCGAAGTAGCGATGCTCCCAAGTATAAAATCGCTGTCGCTTATAAATTGTTTACGCCTCAAACATCTATTGTGATTTATCCGAATTCCAGAGCCTTAAGCTGTAACCGAAATCCCGTCGGCATCCTTGAGTGGCCACACTCTTATGTTTGTCACGAATTATGTATTGCTTCTAGAAACTGGAGCCCACTCTTATTGTTTATTGTTAAATCGCAATTGTGCCGATTCTACTGACTTTTTAAATTAGGGTTTAAGGAATGTATTTATTGGAAAATTGCGTACGTGACCGTCTATATTACCTGTTCAATTTTAGCTCTTAACTTCTTATTGTTATAAAAATCTTTGTTCGGATTTCTGAAGTGTTCTTCTAAAGTTGTGCTACATTGGGGATACTATACGATTCCATCACTGATGGATAAATAAAGCAAAACTTGTGACAAATACTTTCTTGTACGGTCTATGAAATATTCACCATCATGGAGTCCCATAATACAACTAATAAAATTAACAAAACAATATTCCAAAGCCTTACCTGTACAGCAATTCAGGCATCATAGCGATGCAGTGCCACTTCAGCTCCTCAGGGCTCATCTTCTTCATCTTGGAGAATGATTGGTAATGCATCTTGCGGAGATCACCGCCCCAACGCCATGACTTGACGCCGTAGTCATAGATACCACCGATCCATCGAGACGCCTTTACTGTTGATAGAAATATAAAGTGATTTGAGTTTGTCTATATCTTCAAGAGATTTTTCATCGTCCTCCTGCCCTAACATACTGTTTTCTTCTTCCATACTCATCTATCTGCCGTCATCTCAATCAATAGTGACATTTGCTCTAACCATATCATTTCACACAATGCTTACATTATTTCTTTGGTGCATGCAAGCATGTCATTTATTAAAAATTCTAAGTGAAATAGGCGTTGTAAATACAACGCCTATTTCACTAATATAGTAGAAGTCTAAAGCAGCTCTCCGCTCTTGTATGAAAAAGTTTTTAATAATATGCCTCGTATATAAAACAAGCACCAGTGAAATGAGCTATCAAGAGTATTCACAACTTCTTTATTGCTTAACTTTCCTCAGTTTTCCTGCCTTATTACATTGAGTACCAAAATGAAGATATACTTTGCTAATAATGAAATATGAATTTTAATTTTTATAATACATACCGACATCAGGCTGATTGAGGTATTTACGAAGATTCCTGTCCTCCCATCTAGCTGGTACTGTCAGATTGCTGTCTTTGTCCTGAAAGTAATGAAAAAAAAAACTTTACTATTAGAGGAAAAATACAAAATGGCAGAGCTCATATTCTAATGAAGTGAATAAACCATGCGATAAACGGAGTATATACGTAGCAGCCCCCAAAACGTTCTAAAAGAGATTTTTCAATAAAAGAGTTTGTACTTGAAAAGTTCTAAGTTTGAACTGGAATTGGGTAATCACAATTCTATTCTTGATCATGACTACATACATGGATATTCAACTATGCAATTTAAAGTTCGATTGTATCATTCTTTACACCTACATCATTGTTGAAACCTTAATTACTACTAGAACTTGCAAGGTGTGTCAGGAAATCTGATGTCACCTTACTCGTCATCTAATGACCACATATTGTCATCTACAAGGTGTTGATTTGCATTTGTGCCATACTTCAGGAGGAGGACATAAAATACGTAAATAATCGATTGGAATTACAGTTGACGGGAAAAAGCTAATATGCACTGCTTTTTTTGTCATTGTAATGTCATAGTATTTCAGAAGTAATCCAATTTTATGAATGAAATTTATGAATAATCGTTGCGTATGCTTTGTGTTTGCGTTTGTGTGAGGGCGCAGCACGGTTTTAAGGCCAGTAACACACGCGCAAAGTTTAAATACGGCTAGATGACATCGACGGATTTCCGAAAAAAAATTAAAAACAAAAAATTTTGTACAAATTTTTTTGTTGATTTGGGTTGAGAGTCATTAGTATAATTACGTCCTTGACTATGGCACGGATGCAAATCAACAGCTTGTATATGTTTATTAACCGAAGCTTTTGATTGTTATTCCGCTAAAGTACTACAGGCCTTGTTTTAAGCATATTAATGAAGGGCGTAGGTCTAGGAACTGTTTTTATGATCTATTTTACACTCCGTACCGTTGGGATTTCCAAAATTTATTGTCGTTTTCTATTCGTATTCATTACGGGGGTCCGCGAAATTACTTGTAAGGCTGTGGGTTAGAATTAATGAAATTAGGGACACTTCTTTGAAATAATAATGAAGTTTAGCGAATGTGGCGATTGGTGACTCCTATTTGGAGAGATGCCAAGTGCTTAGCATAAGTTTTATGGCAATTGAAAGGGCATTTACGTTCCATTCATGGAAGTTATGTACAAAATAACCGTTTTTGTGAAACTGGGTTGATAACTGATCATTCTGTTTATTTTAAATAGCTTCATTAATTTTACATTGCCACAAAATGAAAATAAGCCTCCGAAAAATAAACTCGTATATTTTAATTTCGTGTTAAGTGTTTGCTGAGTTTTCAGAATCCACTTGAAGGGCCCTGAAGTGTCAGGAATGTTTGATCAAACGTGACTGATGGATTCTGACCTAAATCTCAACGGTTTTCGAAGAAAATGCTTATTACAGTGTGACGCGAAGAGCTTATACTTTATTTAGTGTTGGAAAGGTAATCTACATAGTTTTATATAAAACGGTCGGGTTTTTATGTATGGAGTATGTGTCGTCGCCAAAAAACGTCCACTGTTGGACAAGGCAACAAGCAATAGGCTAATTTGACGATGATGTTGTTTTGAGTGTGGTCTAGAATTACATATTTTACTAAGTATAGTACAACATCAGTTAAACTCGTGCGAATTCATACACATTTGAGTGTCCTTCGTGGCTAGATTGAGTCCGCGTCAGCCAGGCGTCAGTCATAAAATAATGATGTTATTGTTTATTGTAGTTTTACTAACTCTTGAGTATTTGCCAAGTGAACATGAAATGTGCCAATTAACACCAACCTAAAATTGTAAGTGGGTCCAATGCAATTCTTATAGGAAAGTGGAGCAAATGGCTTAGGTGATGCAGTTTTATGCAGCCTGTTGTATTCGGAGAAGGGAATATGTTTTAGTGTAAGTAAATAAGGTATAAAGTTGTAGGCAAATCTTTGCAAAGTTAGGTGACTGTTTGTAGGTACATATTTAATAATGCAGTTTACTGTGCGTGTTTTGGATAGGTTTCCAAGGTTTAATCAATGGAGATACGCTGACGTCTGCCAAAGGTTATACAATTTTCATTCTCAGCAGTTAGTCAAGCACATTTTAAATCGTCTTCCACATTCGAAGTATGGTTATGGTGACTCGAAGCGTTTCCTTTTATGACTCACGTTTAGTTTTTGACCCTAATAAGTTCGCACCAATGTTTCAGGTCATTGTTACACTTTCAGCAATCTATCAATTTTACTGATCATCATCATCTCAACCTCAATTGACCTTCTCACTATCAGGGCTGTCACTCTCAATGTGTCAAAGTCATTAGTGAATTTTCCGAATCCAATTAGGTATATCGAGTGAGTTTATTTAGAATGAAGTCATCAGTCGATTACATTGTCAATTGTGCCAGTTTGTAAATGTACGGTACCTATATGTATCTAAGAGTGCCTTTAGACGAAACGAACAGGACGAGCGAACACTCTTTCTTTACCCATCCTGTGTTCGCTTTTTAAATGAAAACAAATGCAGAACGTTCCTTCGTTGTTCTCCCTTCTTTCACAAAGGTGTTTTAGTACTAAAGGATCAAGAAAGAAGGATTTCATCCTTCTACCTACTTGTCTTTGGTCTATAGGTACGCACTTTAAGAACCTTAGAGTATGTTCACTTACTATTCTGAGAACGTGTTATAGTTGGTCGGTATATGTAACAGCTGGGTCATGGCTGATTTTAGTACGGTATGAGTGACAAATGTTATTTATGGTCATGTCCTTCAGACGTTTCGGCTTGGGAATGCTTGTGCTAATATTGAGTGTACTTATAGAGGTACAACGTCTTCTTGTTAAGATAGTGCAGACTTTAAACGTGGGTAGCTTTTGGATTTATAATATTCAGTAAATTACGAGTAGGCACAGGTATGCCTACCTAAATAACGATATATCTACAAGAGTATAGAATTATATTAACTTCTGTTGTGTCTTTATAATATAAGTATTCTGTATTCTGAAAAGACCAATCACATAACTAATAAGAACCATCGCAAATATGTTTGAGTATGCAATCATAAATATTATGACGTAAGATAAAATTAAAATCGATTTCTAATAGATACATTCATATAATCCAAGTTATTAGCAAGCCCTATTTATTGCCAACATTCCGCGCTAAATTAACTCGTTTACGCGGGAAAGAGAACAAGGTTGGTAGTAAAAAGGTTAAGTATGAAGTTATTAAAGACTGCCAGCTTTTTATAGGCACTATTAAAACTTGAGTAGAAAAATAGTCTTTCTAACCAGGATTTGCAACACTACATTAATAAAGTGTAATTCATTAAAGACAGTAGTGGCAATTATTTAAGTTTATATTATTGAAATTAATTAATTAAACAATAATAATTATTTCTTTATGGTCGGCCAATCGGATTCAGAACGGAGAATGACAATCACCATATTCGCCATTATGTTGGCAGCAAACTATTAAGCTCCATTGCCAGAGCTAGACAAATAAATTATAATAATTATTATAGCCATTTTAGGTATACAGCACGTTTAAACGATTCATGAGTATTTCGACAATAAAGTTATGTATATGACCGCGTTTTGAAGTCAAGTAGCTGTTATTTTATTGGCAATCAAAATATAAAGCTTGTTGCTATGAATATAGAGTGTGTTCATTAGATAGAGTACAGTTCGATGACCTCAGGAGTATGTCAATTTCTTTTCGCATATTGCCAATAAAGTTTGATTTGTTTAAATTAGCCATATTGAGTCATTTAAAATTACTGAATGCATCGAAGTGTATAAAAGAATTCGAGTGAAAAAGAGTTCAGAGTGTTAGACAACATCTTTTTGTGGCGCACAGCCCCAGATCTAAAATTCATAAAAGACGTATAATAAAATTGTAGTAAATTATTTTGAGAATATAATTTCTTATTTCAGAATTTTGACAAAATATTTCAAGTTTATGCATAGAATGTATGAATAATTTGTGCTGAAATTATAATGTGTGCAGGGGTTATTCACTTTAGCTTTATTGGAGGCAACAGAAAATTATTGAGTCTATTGCTTTAACACATTTTAATTATGGTTAGCACAAATCATCTGTATTTTTACTGCTATTTGTATTTAGAAGAAAAAAAATATACTATTCACACCATCAAAATATGTCAACAGAACGTTAAAAAGTGATGACATACTGGAATTCAAACTAGACAGCTTGACGACACATTATAACAACACCACAAATATTTTAAATATCGAATTCAAAAGAAAAAAAGATTTTCCAAACTAAACCACAGATAGTAGTCTTAATCATCGTTTGGAACGCATCCAAAAAGGTCAAGGATTTAGCTTGCTACTCTAATTCTTTCCTTTGTGTTCTAAAGCGTATTTAAAATAAGAATACCATACGGTTGGCTCTAAATTATTGCTGTTTCTTCTTTTATTGGCCACTCGCGCTTGTTGCCAGGCGATGCATCGTTTAAAGGCTCGTTTGAACGATTCTATTTTTTGGGAGAGTGCTAATTCTGATGCCGATGTAAATGCTTGAAATGTTGGGATTTGATAGCTTTATTTTGTTGACTGTTAAGAATCTTTATTTATTTACTTCTAATAGCGAAAAATAGATTACTTTTAGATTATCGTTAAAAGTACACCCAAAATATAAATTAAATTGTACTTGAATTAAAGGACAATGGGCACTTTGTATGGGATTTGGTACCCGCTCCAACAGTAACGCATGATATATCATTAGAAAGGTATTTACGTAAAGAATAATAAAAACTATGGGGCTTGCCTCAATTAGCTGTCCGATCCGAGTAACGATAAAAATTGAATCGACATACAAGTATGTCATCCATATAAGCAAATTCATTAAGAGGCATACTTATGTCGTCAGTGTAATAATTTTAAACTCAGTTAATAGACATCTTACATTGTTTGAGATACACTTTATTATAATGTAAAGGTTGTAATAGTCTATGGAGTCATACTACGGAAACACAATCATCAACATCAACACATCTGATTTGACAAAAGTTCAAAACATTTCTATTCATCTTTTTTTAAGAAGAAATTCATCATTATCTCAGCACCTCTTGAGGAGCAAGATTGAGTCGTAATATGTACTATGTTAACATCGTCTCCTGACTTTTCAACCTTAATGATAAGACTGGTGCTGGCTGCTAATATAGTGGATGTTAATAATAAACCACACGACAAGAAAAAGAAACATATTATTAACAAAACTAAAGAAAAACTAAAGAAAAATATGTCTCCCTAAAACTGATTAAGTCTAGTTTACAACGGATTTTCCATCAGAAGATCATTTTATAGTTATCAAAAATTACGTACAATAAAGACCTCGGCGATGATGTTGTGATGATTTTCCATTGTGTTCAAAATATTTGTGACAATCTTCACTTCGAGTCCTTTATTTTGACAATTTATTTGAACGTGCGGCAAAAACATTGTTTTTACGACTTGAAGGAGTCCATACACGTTCCTGATTCATATCCGAAGCATAATGGAGACAAAATATATAAATAAATGAAAGTCCGTCTAAGACGCTCACCCACGCGTGCCCAGCGCGGTGTCTATAGGCAAATCCCCCCCTGCTTGGGGTAGGTAGCAGACTATCAGTGGACATATTTCGGCTGTTACGACGACGATGGTGACGACGACGTCCGTCTTTGTAAAAGAACATGGTATCCATTATAAAAAAATATCGTCTTCTTTGTATCTAGGCCTCAAGGCTTGCAATAGTATTTAACTGGGCTACAAACTCAAAGTACTACTTTACCAATGTCACATATCCGAGCAGAATTGTGAGATTTTGAGGTGTTCCAGCTAATACATTCCGTACCGGGACTATATACATTCTCAGCCTAAAATAGTCTAAAAAATACACTGTATAAAAACCGGAACAGTGGTTGTTTTGATCAGGATAATAATATGCTTTTTCAGAATCGACAGTAAGTTTTTCGTGAAGAATTATAGAAAGTGCATTCCTCTTTTTTCATTCAAATATCTCTGAACTGAGATCTTGCCTTCTATGGGAAGCTTTAATGTGGTTCAAAACAGACTAGGTATATCTTTTTTATCATACAATTATGGCCAGTGATTGTTGTCGAGTGTTTAGTCGAATGATAACTAAATCATTTCTGAAAACACAACTAATCATTTTACATACTATCTTTAAACATTCTGGCTTCCATGTACCTCCACATTATATGAAATAAGAAAACCTGTTATAAAAACACGACGACGAAAGTCTTTCAGTATTTACAATCAATTAATATTTAAAATCATTAAACTTTCATCAAAAAGTGTGAAAGACTTTCATCAAATACATAAGCTAGTTCTGCGTGAACTGCAAAGGTTTGCACAGTCTTTTTTTAAAGCAGTCGGTAGGCAAACATTCTAAGAAGGCCAAATTCCTGTTTTTTTGTTACTTCACCAGTTTTTATTCAATACAGTTGGATTTAAGAACTACATCTACGTTGATGATTTATGAACATTACACATTATATTAGTCGATGTCACGCGAAATGGACAAGGATTTGGGACTAGTCGTCATAGTAAACATTTTTTGCCTTGCCAAGACCTACGCAATGGTACTAGAATCAACACTGTTGGACAGGGTACCAAAACGCCCATTGTCCTTTAGCTACATTAGACTGAACATTCAGTTACTAATGTTTACCACACTCACTAATATAAACTCGGACAGTAAACACTATCCCTTCTAATTGCCTACTGGATACACCTAAACGAGGCTCTAGTTTAGAAGCAATTTAAACGTCTCCGCCATTTGCGGTTCGGCCAACCTTGGCTTTGAAGATATTTGTGTTACAAAAACATTGTAAGTGAGTTAACGTGTTTGGAGGTTAGCACTATGTTTTATTACGTATTTCCTAGTAATATTGCAGGGATACGTTCTAAAAGCGATCGAATAATAAACGCACTGCAATTTGTGGTAAGTAGATCGATTTTCTTTGACGTTTTTCGAATTAAGAATAGGTTTGTATTTAGAAAACTTTCTGTGTATGACTGACTGACATAGGTATATTAATTTAAATATTTCAGAAGATTTGTGACGGACAGAATATTATATTATTTATGAACCTTAAAACGCTAAAACAATCAAGCCTAGTAAAGATATTCGTGTCTCATCTATCTATCTGTAACCTACGTACTTAAAAACGCCCGATTTATATGACATACACAAATTTCTTTCGAAAATACACTAGATACTTCAAATCCCCTGTAACTTTTATAGTCGAAAATTGCTGTTAACGACCCTAAATTCACTGTTAAACCACGTAATGAGATCGTCTTGTTTTTATGACTGTTCTTAACTTTTAACTATTTTGTGGTAGTTAATTGTCTAAAAGTGTGTATCTACAGCGATTTTATTCGAAACCCACACTTTTATGAGTTAAGTTGTAAAGAACGTGCTTCTAAAACAGTGATCTGAAGATCTTGGTGAATAGTAAGTGGATGTAATAACCCATCTATTAAGAAAGGCAACGTAAAACGCATTTGTTTCTTTGGATTAAGTTATAGTCCATACATAATTGTTTATCGAGTTGTCACCCGCATTCTGTAGAAATTATACCTTCGTTCCGTATTTGTACCGGTGATAGCACAGCTTCACAATAGTGAAATAATTTTTCATAACGTTTCAGCAGTTTCGAAGATTTAAGATTACAAACAAACAAAAATAACAATCGTAAAGCTAAACACACCATCTTACTTATATGTATTTTAAATGTTCTAGCATTGCATTAGCGAATATTCTAATTTATTTAATCAAAACTATTTTACGAATACAATCACATCAGGACCTAACTAGCAGACCCAGTTCTACGTTAGTGCACCGTATAATTTCTACTACATATAATAACACTAAATTCTAAGGCTATCAGAGACTACGCACCTGCATCTCAAACTGGTTGTAAGCTGGATTGCATACGTAAGTTTAGAAGGCAGCCGTATTAAATGTTACTCTTGAATTTAGTAAGCTAACTTAGATATGACTATCATGCTAACTTAGATATGACAAGTCGTGGTGGCCTAGTGGGCAAAAAACCAACCTCTCGAGTATGAGGGCGCGGGTTCGATTCCAGGTCAGGCAAGTACCAATGCAACTTTTCTAAGTTTGTATGTACTTTCTAAGTAAATCTTAGACATCAATGACTGTGTTTCGGATGGCACGTTAAACTGCAGGTCCCGGCTGTCATTGAACATCCTTGGCAGTCGTTACGGGTAGTCAGAAGCCAGTAAGTCTGACACCAGTCTAACCAAAGGGTATCGGGTTGCCCGGGTAATTGGGTTGAGGAGGTCAGATAGGCAGTCGCTTCTTTTAAAGCACTGGTACTCAGCTGAATCCGGTTAGACTGGAAGCCGACCCCAACATAATTGGGAAAAGGCTCGGAGGATGATGATGAGATATGACTATCATATTTTCAGTTAGACGATGCTTTCGATCGAGAAATTGCCCTGCCTCTTACATTTAACAATCTCAGAGACAAACAATAACTTTTTCTAGTTTATAATGTCTCACTAGTTTCCACCCGCTATTTAATAACTTTTCTCACTAATTTCCACCCGGCAGCGGTTTCAAGCGCATCCCGTGGCTACTATTAAGCGCACCGCGATTTTAAGTAGCCTTTCTCGATAAATGGTTACACTGAAAGAATTTTCCAAAACAGTCCAAGTAAGAGTTCTTGGCATTAACGTGTTCACCTAAACAGACTCTTCAGCATTATATGTACCTATTAATGGCATATACATAGATGTGTGTCAGCTGTAACTAATCACACTAACATATTAATATCTTATTTTAATGGTAATTGCTAATTAGCTGTGACGTCATTTACGAGTACTGAGCTAAGTATAGACGTTTGTGTACTATTGTTAAGTACGAAGGTTAAAGTATTGTACATAATAGGAAATATAACGTCATTTAATAGCTGGCTGGAATTACCAACTGACAGGATGCCGACAGAAAATGGATGCGTTAAGCTGAGGACTAAGGCCTCGGCCTCGAATTTTGCGGGCAGCGGGGCGGCAGCGGCGGCGGCGCGGGCGGTCACCGCTTGACTGGAGTGCACTGCTCGTTGCCCGCTCCCGCGCCGCTGTATTCGAGGGCCGCCGGTCCATTTGATTATACGCGTAAGATCCTGCCGCTCCCGCGCCGCCGCCGCTGCCGCCCCGTTGCCTTATAGATCTGATACGGGTTTGGGAAGGCTTATGTTCCTTGGACCACTATGTTTAATTTAATGTTAAATTAGGCAAGGGAGTTAGGTATAGTTATCGGCACGGATATTGAGTCCTGACCTTCACCTGCGCAGAAGCGATTTATTGGTTTATTGCCTTATGTGTACAGTGCGCAAAGCGATCCCCACTCTTCCGCCGAGAGCTCAATATCCGTGCCGATAACTATATATTTTCCTAAACACCCTGCGGGCCCTAAAGGTCCTATGGACTAGTCTATCACCCGTCAAGAGTCAACAAGTTGTCCAGAGGCACCAATTCGAGCCTATAAAATCTAGTACTCATCATCCTCCGAGCCTTTTTCCCAATCATGTTGGGGTCGGCTTCCAGTCTAACCGGATTCAGCTGAGCACCAGTGCTTTACAAGAAGCGACTGCCTATCTGACCTCCTCAACCCAGTTACCCGGGCAACCTGATACTCCTTGGTTAGACTGGTGTCAGACTTACTGGCTTCTGACTACCCGTAACGACTGCCAAGGATGTTCAATGACAGCCGGGACCTACAGTTTAACGTGCCATCCGAAACACAGTCAATGGTGTCTAAGATATACTTAGAAAGTACATACAAACTTAGAAAAGTTGCATTGGTACTTGCCTGACCTGGGATCGAACCCGCGCCCTCATACTTGAGAGGCTGGTCCTTTACCCACTAGGCCACCACGACTTTTCTATTTTTTTTTTTTTTTTCTTAAAATCTAGTACTAAGAGACAAAAAAGGTTGTAGTAAGAACTACATTCAACTCACAACACAACCTATTTCGTCTATCTACGAATATCTACGAATCTGGGAGCACTCTAAACCCCCACTTTCACGGTACTGGCTAAAATTGAGTGAGCCACATTTCATGTCCCTTTGGACGGATAACAAGTCTCGAATCGTCAGTATATTTCATCTGGACTAACAAATGTTCGGCGGCCATCTTTGTCGTGAAGATAAGGCGGATTTAAAAGAGGTTTGTTACGGTTGTGCTCATTGTCGTGACTTGTAAAAAGTTTTCATGTAAGGAATGGATAAAATGAAAATTTTGAAATGAGAATGTCAGTTGTGTGTTCGATTTTCAAAAGGGGAAATATTCGAACCATAAAATTTTTTGTTCCAGAGAAAAAATCCTATCGTTCAAAAATGCGGTTGCATAATAAATACCTTTAAATCAAAAATAAGAGTCAGTATTTCAGTATCACAAAAAATAAATAACCATGATGAAATCATAACGATTTAAATATTCATAATAATTTAGCAAATATTCTATTTTCTACAAGCTGGGTAATTTATCTTCGGGAATACATTTGAAATGTTCACAGTTCACCAAATAATAATAAAGTCCACTATAATGACGTCATTAGTCGCCCACAGATACCGTATGTCTTACGTTAACCGAATAGGTACTCGAGTATTTTTTTAACACAGTACTAAAATTTTAGGGGCGCGTTCAATTTAATCGATTGTAAATCGATCGATTATGATTATGGTTCGTGTTATAGTTTTCGGGATTTCGTGTTACTTTTGTTGTAATAATAACATTGATGTTATATATCAATCGGAAAAACTTACCTACCTAGAGTTAGGTGTACATGATATATAAGTAGGTATTAATAGTTAAGATGACTCAAGTATAGGCATTTAGTTACTCATTATTTCTGTAGTAGTCATCTATACTTATAATAAATCTGTAGAGAGGTCAATTCTGTACATTGAATATATTTCCAAAAAAACTATCGGGGGGTGATTAGTGATCGATACTGATGCCAAAAATGCAATCAGAATTTTTTTTGTCTGTCTGTCTGTCTGTCTGTCTGTCTGTCTGTCTGTCTGTCTGTCTGTCTGTATGTTCGTTATGGAAACAAAAACTACTAGACGGATTTCAACGAAACTTGGTACAATAATTCTTCATACTCCTGGGCAGGTTACAGGATACTTTTCATCACGCTACAATCAATAGGAGCAGAGCAGTGAAGGTAAATGTTGGGAAAACGGGAGAAGTTACTCCATTTTTTATGCTTCCGTCGCGTGTGCAGTCTTAATGGTTAAAGCTACACAGAAACCATGTATGACGGAAATGTACTCCTTAAAATTATGTAAAAAATATACTATGACAGTATATGTCTATCTTTTATGGTTGGCTCAGAATAACACGTTTAACTCTCGATAGCTTAGAAGTTCGGAGCTTTCTGACTACATTTGTCTACTATTACATTTATAACACTCTTACTCACACTAATTAAAAAAAGTTAACGTTATTACCTATTTCATAAAAAAAGAATCATATAAATCGGTAAAGAAAAACCAAAGGTATACATGAAATCCAAATCCAAACTAATATTATAAATGCGAAAGTAACTCTGTCTGTCTGTCTGTCTGTCTTTCTGTCTGTCTGTCTGTCTTTTCTTCACGCCCAAACTACTGAACCGATTTGTGTGAAATTTGGTACAGACATAGTTTGAAACTTGAGAAAGGACATAGGATAGTTTTTATTACAAAAAATAAAAATAAAAAATAAAATTTATTACGGACATACAGTGCTATCTATTGGTCAAATGTCGAAATGCTGTTCCTATGCTCCGTAGATAGATGGCGTTAATCGCGCAATGGTGTCATTACACGTGTTCGGTTCATGTTATTGTTTTAATTCATCGGAAAATCCATCAAAAAAAATGTAAATAAACAGTAAAAAGGTGTAAAAAAATTAATATTAATATAATAAAAGTTTTACTACAAAGAAAATGCTCTAAAATAAAAGTTTTACTACAAAGAAAATGCTCTAACGGAGTATAGATAATTCTATTAGTACTACGCGCAATTGTGTCGATCGTTACACGAGTTCGGTTCATGTTGTTTTAATTCATCGGAAAAAAGTAAATAAATAGTAAAAAGGTATGAAAAAAATAATAACAATATAATACTACTTTTAGTACAAAGAAAATGCCCGAACGGAGTATAGATAAATAATCCGAGTTGTCACTATGCTCGATAGATGGCTTTGGGATCGAAATAGATCGCGCTATGGTTTCGTTACACGCATTTGGTTGGGTATCGGCCGAGCGCTTCGGTACCGTCGTGGAAAAATTGTATTGTTGGTTGTATGGTCGTTTATGTGGATTGGTCCTGTTTCGTAAATTCTAATTTGGTTCCGTTGTATTTGTCGATTTGGTACAGACATAGTTTGGAACTCGAGAAAGGACATAGGATAGTTTTTATCCCAAAAATCCTGCGGGAGCGGGAACGTCTCAAAAATCCCGCGAGATCGGGAACTATGTGGGTAAAACCAAAAATCTGCCGGAAGTCACTATTCCACGCGAACGAAGTCGCGGGCAAAAGCTAGTAAATAATAAATATGTATGAAGGAATGTCATTTATTTGTTCTTATAAATGCAGCATGTAGTCTTATTATAAATGACACACAGCGATAAAGCCTCCCATAGTTTATTTTAGTAGAGGCAACATATTTCTGAGAAGATGTATTTTTATTTATTTACCAAAACAACATGCCAACCCTTTAATGATTGAACATGCAGATATCAAAACATTATCTCTGTATTCCACGGTTTGCATGATAAGTATACCTGCAAGAAGGTTCATTTAGGCCTACTTACTTATTTGCTATATTTCAAACCCTTATCGTCGAATTATGTATACTAATATGAAGCTGACGAGTTTGTGTGTTTGCTTGAATGCTTAAATCTCAAGAACTACTAGACAGATTCGAAAAAAGCTTTCAGTGTTAGACAGCCCATTTTTAGAGGGAGGCTTTAGGTCACTTAATCCGGTTGCGCGGAGTATTTTCCGAACTGAAACCGCTGGTGTTAGCTAGTAGGTAATTTTTCATTAATGAATCAATTATGTGTTAAGATAAATTAAATCTATTCATCATTCGTTCCTTTTAAAGCAAAGACACATTTTCTACTACATAATATTTATATGACGTGTTAGAAACTTGATAGAACAACTTGGCAAAGCGTTTAGTTATAGCAACTAGTTTTTGCTTCGACTGCATTATTGCAATTTTTCAAAGCAATTTATTGACGCACGTGCGTCGCAATAAATATTTTTCTTATTGCTATTACATTACGTTGAAAAACTTACACACCTTGCTTTATAATTTGTTGTTGTTTAGCAAAATTGTAGTGTGATAAACTACCCATAAATAGTTTAAACTTAAACAGTAACTTAACAGCTATTTCAAACTTTGAACTTCGCCAGAACTTTTAGATTGTTGATCAGAAACTACCTAATTATGTAATATAAAAAGAAAATGTATGGAAAAGTTGTTTGCAATCAGTAATTCAAATATCGGTCACTCATATTTATCAGTCACTTTTTACATTTTATTTGAAGGGACAACCAATCAATTGTACAAACTACAATTTATGAGTGACCTACATATGCAAATATATCGCAGCGGGCATTTGTGTGGGTTAAGTTCACAAGAAGACGGATTTCTTGAGAAACGTCTAAAAGTGCATAGATGTGGGTGGACTTAACATAGAAAAATGTCAGAATAAACATTAACAAATTGATTATTTGTTGTACTAAATTCTTGTTTGACCTACTTAAAATAAATTAATCCCACGCTGCAATTTTCTTCAAGCAAGTTCCGCGTTTAGTTTTTTCAAGGATAGACTGACATTCAGATATAAAACAGATGACCTATTTTTCAGTCTAACATGCACTTAGTGCTTCTAGACATTTAGACTGGAGAAGTTTATTATATATTTAATTCAGTGGCGATGAGTAAGGGAAAGAATTATTGCAATGGTTCGTGGGAAAATTCTCGATGCGTCAATGTTTATTTTGATAGGTTTGACGAAAATAGTAACGAGTCGTGGAAAGATTTAGTCAGATAGAAGGATGCTGCATCTAAAATATGTAAGTCATATTTATATTATTGGCTTTATACTCACAACAAAAAGGAAGACGTACAAAGCAAACTGTAAATAAAATTAGCCTAAGAGTTGGAGGATGGCGATGATGATGGTATATTTTAAAATGATTATTTTTGGAACGTCATTCAATTTGCTAGACTAGACGAATTATAAATATTACATTACCATTTGCAGCTATGTGTAATTATTCTGCTCATCTCAAAATGCTTACCTAGAAAGAAACAAAAAATAAATTACAATCACAGATCAGGAAAACAAAACACAAGCAAATAAATTAAAACTAGGAAATCCACAATTTAAAATCCATTAAGAAAATGCAAAAAATAATTTAACATTTCAATATTTGTTTTTACCACATCTGTCGTCAAGGAAGACGTACGCGGCCATTAAAAACTTTTATATATTTATTTTGTAAAACGCGCGAATACCATTTACTAAGATAAAGTGCGCATAAAAGTCGGAAACAGCGTTTAGGGATGTTTACAGGTTTAGTTTCTCGTTTTCTTGTATACAAGTTATTGATTTAGAGTGCACACTGCAAACTTTTAGTCGGCCAATATTTTTTTTGAGGTACTAAATTAGTAGGCCCCGAAAGAGATGGCGGGATGACCTGGATGCCTACAACCCTGATTGGTGGGAGGACTTAAAATAATCGTGAGGTGTTAGGCAAAATCGGGAGGCCTTTGCCCAGCGGTGGGACAGTACGGGCTAAGAAAAAAAATAAATAATAAATTAGTATGAAGATGAATGCTAGTACGTACGAACATCACAAAGATTATTTATCGGGTATTATACCGGCTGAAAAGTATCGAATCAAGTTTTTCTTTATCTATACTAATATTATAAAGAGGAAAACTATGTTTGTTTGTTTGGTTGTAATGGATAAACTCAAAAACTACTGGACCGATTTTAAACATTCTTTCACCATTAGAAAGCCGTATTATCTGCGAGTAACATAGGCTATATTTTATCCCGGTGCTTGCAGTAGCTCTCACGGGACGCGGGTGAAACCGCGGGAAAACGGCTAGTAAAAAATATTTGACAACTATCGCATCTTGTCAACTGTCAGCCGACTGTTTAATCTGCAATGTGCGTGTACTCTTGTGGGTATATTTGTAGCCTATATGGGTCGGTGTCCATCAATTTGGATATTTCCTTGTTTTGACAGGTTAATTCCTGCGGCACATGCGTGGGGGAAAATGATTGGTAGCAGATATATTGCTTGGAAGATACGGTAATGGATCTTAGCAATTTTATTTAAAAGACACCCAATTTGTAGGGAAAAATTTTCAGATATGTAAAAAATATAGCTTTCGAAACGACTGCATTTTTGTTTACTGGTCTTGAGAAATAAAATTTCAGGATTTTTACCAAAATCTCTTACGAGTAAGGTACAGATGCAGCTTTGGACAAAGCCGTCTTACCACAAAAACTTTTAAGACGTCAGTTTAACACTTGTCTAAAAAAATGTCAGATTATGACGTTGAAATAAGGTCCATTTTGCAAAAAAAGTGTTGCCTTTTTTTAGACAGGTGTTTGACACATGTTTAAGTTTTTGTAGTAAGACCAAAGAGGTTTTATTTACCCATTAAGAAATTTCACCAGCAAAATGCAATAATGCACTTTCTATCCCCCTGTATCTTGTACGCTTACGATCGTTTAGCTCAAGTCTGGTTATTTCAAAGGATTAGGCAGACGTCTAGACATCCAGTCGGTTTGCACTTGACGGTGCAATCCGACTGGCTTGAATTTAGCCTGAAGGTTATGTACCATAGAGTATGCATACCATCGGCGTAAGAAGGATTTAATCGTTTTCTTCTTTGTGAATTTGAATTTGGAATGATTTTGAAATTTGTGTTCGTTCGATTTTTGAATCAATTTATTTTTTCATGGTTTGTTTAAATAATTCTTATCTACCTAGAAAGTGTCAATACGGCAAAAATATAACTAGGACCTTTTATTTTCCGCAAAGTGGTTGCAATACAGATGTATTCTGGCCTTTTCAACACATTTCCTCAAATATCTCCCGTATTGTACAGCCAATGCATTTATTCACCAAGGAATGAGAAACCCGCCATTATCATCCCCAAAAATAACAACGAGACAATTCTGGTGTTGACAATCGAATTCCTTCACGTACTGGTTACAATTAATTTATAGAAATTTTAGTGAGCCGAAGCCAAGTTCAGTTCACTCTTGGCAGTGCTCCAAAGACTTGGTCTGCTGATCTTCGAATGTGCACGATAAGGTTCGAGTGACAGGCCCAATCGGTTTCCTTGTTGCTAAACTTGGGCTTGTATTAAATGGCTGGCTATTGCTTTGGCTAATAGGAGCTTTGTAATGGTTAATAGTGTAAAATGGTTTATTCCCAGTTAATCAAGAGTGGGTTCTTGTCGTAAAAGGAGCTTTTACGTAGGTGTTTAAAACCTATAGTATTTTATTAGAAGTTGAAATAGGAATAGATGGATGGTTCAATAAAATCACAAGATTTATTTCACACTAGCCACCTGTTTACAAAGATTCCGCGTGAATGACGACGTATTGCGATGATATAAACTGTGACATCCCACCTCTGCCAACTAGGTTACTTGTACTGTAATGCAATCTTTTTTTAAACACCGCACTAATGTTTATAATTCCGAATATTTACGAATATATCCGAATGTTGCCGAACTACCGACCTGTTGAATAGTCAAATGTTTTTTAATGTTCTTTTTTTAATTTAAATAAGATGTATAGAACGCGTTCGAATTTTGTCAGTTGTGTTTTGAATTTCTCGTTTGAAATATTCGTAATGGCAGCCGAGACCTTGGTTTGAGAATATGTGTTAAAGTTTCCAGGTAAAGAAGTTGTTTATACTTAAAATCTAGTTCAAGATCTAGGCGTTCCGAATAAAATACTGATACAATAGCCAGAGTGAGCTTAATGTTATTTTCGATGTCTATCCTGAAATAATTGCAAAAAGAAAATGCATTTGAGTTTCGTTTTATTTCTTTTCTATGCCTGTTCTTTATTTTGTTTTATAGTCGTATAAAAGTTTTAAAATCTTTCACAGTTACTTGAAGCACCTAATTATAAAGCTCCCATCAGCATCTCAATTACGATTAACTCGATACATCGAACTAATGGTTCTCGTTAATCGCTTGAAGCATGAAATGACGTAGAAAATCCAATTACAACGTTATCTCAAAGAAAATCCAATATTTAAGGGCTGCTCGTAACTGCGTGTTCCTAACTTTATGACTTAGCATAGACGCATATTTCCTCTCAACTTTTATTGGTTCATATCCTTATTTCACTGTGCTGGTGTAATTTCAACTTTATTACTTTGAATAAAGGTTGGTATTTAAGTGGATGGGTGTGGTAGTTAAGGCTTTATGTTCGCGGTGGTAGTTAGGTTGTCGTAGTAAGCTGAGCTGAAATGGACGTTTCTTATTACTGCGCTAAGAGCATGTAAGTGCTTTCTAACACTAGGGTCTTGTTATAGCAAGTACAAGTATATATTCTGGGATTATTATAATGGAATAAAAGCTCGCATTATTACGAATGCCGTCTTTGAGAAGGTTTTGTACTCCGTCTGGAGAATGAAGATCTTTTATTACGTTACTATTCGTTTTATAATACACTTGGCTCAGACGTTTTACCACCAATAAGGACTTTGCTCGGAGAGTGAAACAATAATAACAGCATTGAAGATTATTTGCGTTGTAAACTTTTAGTCTTAATTTAAACATCATAAGAAAGGGTAAAGTTAGTAATCTAAAAAACGAGTAAAATATAACTACATTACAGATTATATTTATCTAAAATAAAAATAAAAATATAAAAATGAAGCACAAAAAATCGGAATGATTCAATTCACGAATAAGAAAATGAGTCATGAATGAATTTAATTTTCGTCGCAAATCGTAACAAATTTATATCATCTGAATATTTGAATATCAAACGATATTCTTAGAAATGAAATCAAAAGGTTCCAAAGACAGGAAAAAGTGAAAACGGGAAACGGACTTCGGAAAAGATAAAATGTTGAGATATCAAAATGAAATGTGACATCATCTGTAGGTACTGAAACCTGAAACAAAGCCGAAACTGCTTTTGAAATGACTAAACGTTGATTAAATAAAAACATTTAAAAATCGATCAAAGAAATAAATATCTTAAAGGACATAACACAGCACCAGATGTCCGATTGTAAACATAATAAAAAGACCAACAGAGAACTGATAGACGATATTCCTTGCGAACATACTCAAAGACTACAAATCCTCGGAGCTTTAAACGTAATCCTATTAAACCCTTTAACACATTGCTCTTCCCGACCAAAGAGTAAAAAGCAAGTAGTTTCTCATAGCGAGATCAGTCCTGCATCCTATCGCAGTAATACCAAAGAGACAGCTACTTATGCCTTTGATGTTCATACAACCTCTTTGAAGTCCGCCTTATATGGTTTACTAGCTTTTGCCCGCGACTTCGTTCGCGTGGAATAGTGATTTTTGGTTTGACCAATAGATGGCGCTATATGCCCGAAATAAATTTTATTTTTATTTTTATATTTTTTTGTAATAAAAACTATCCTATGTCCTTTCTCAAGTTCCAAACTATGTCTGTACCAAATTTCACACAAATCGGTTCAGTAGTATAGGCGTGAAGAAAAGACAGACAGACAGACAGAAAGACAGACAGACAGACAGAAAGACAGACAGACAGAGTTACTTTCACATTTATAATATTAGTTAGGATAAATAAATTCAGTGTCAACTGTTTCCTTTTCACAGTAATATGTAGTTATCTTGTCTTTAGAATCATTATCATCGATCGATTGATAAAATTATTCGATTTTATGACCATCGGATCCTAAATCGATTTCATTTGAATCTGATATTGGTTTTTAAGCGATCTAAAGTGAATCCTTCGATTTGTGAATCGACTGCATTTCCTTTTATGCCGATGACTGTTTCGTTCAATTATCGTTTTGGTGTTATTGCTTAATGAACTTTGATATTTTAATAACGACGCGTCAGTCTATTGACCAAATCTTGCGACACCCGTGGGAAGATATTACTCATTTAACAAAGGACCACACATGACATCCAATTCACTGAAGGCATAAATTAGCTAGTTAAGCATTCGTACACGATCAATCTTACGCTGACCCTTCCCAAACAGTTAAATCAAGTCTTAATAGAGGCTGCTACTAACGCCGATTACAATTAGGAGGATCGTAGATGTCATCTTTAAATTCGCTCAATTGGTTGTGAATTTCCATAAGACACCTTAGGGCTAAATTGTTTCATGGTGATGTCCTATTTATCATAATTATCGTTGTTTGCTCATGGCGTCAAGATTGGCGCCTCTCGTGGGTGTCTCCAGTTATCTAGGTTAGTGCGTGGTGTAAGATTAATTAGTTTTCGGTTCAAGAACGTTTCTTTCATTTGATTTATTGGGTTGAAGTAGGTGATGATGAAGTGGAGTATTTTAGGACAGAGTTCTCGTTTGGCTTGTTATTATCATAACATACTTTCAATGTCTAATTGGCGAAAATTCTAGTTCTCAAACTTCATTATAATATCTTTTACACCAGACAAGTAAGGGAACTTTGATGTTTTTATTAACCAGTGGGTTTAAGATGAGTGTGGTGATAGCTCATACCCTGGGGAACCTACCCTAACCTAGCACTGTTTTCCAAAAATATGAGACATCTTTGTCTCTTATCCGCTCCTCGCTCATACTCCATACCACACCACTCTTGACATTGCGTCCAGTCTCCATCGAGCTTGTCATTACACACACAATTTGCGAGCTCGTCCCGTCCACAACTGATGACGTCACACCTATTGATTTGACACAACAACGCTATGGAAATGAGATGATAATTACCTGTCTATGATCTTAGATCAAGGTGGGTTAGTGGTATTTCAGTATGGTACAGGGTTGAGGCGCATTTTCTGCGTTGATATGCGTATCAGTTCTTGTAAGTAGTAAGGCTTTTTGGATTATCTTGTTTTAGAATGGGGAATGTACCTTCCTGCTGGTTATTTTATCAATATCTTAAATAAACTTCATCTTATGTAAAAAGATCTTATTGTAAAAGTTTAACATAAGACATTTATAATTATCATTCTAATCCTTAGGCTCCAAATAAAAAAAGTTCTGAAGGGATAATAGCATTGAATGACATAATGTTCATAGTCAACCATTTCTCCCTCTCCTATGTAGGTGCACTGTACATTTCTGCACCAGTTTATTATCTCGTTACCCTGCAGCATCTAAACCGAGTTAGGTAAACTTTACCAATTTGTCTTTACTAGGACTAAATTAGTATGCACTACAACAATGTTCCTAGATGGTTCTAAAGTTAGTGCTTACATTAAACAGCCGGCTTTTGCCGAGTATACTAGACCATTAAGCGCTGTGATTAAAATTTTATAGCTGCATTACCTAAGTAGGCTGCCTGATCTAAAGATCCTTCAGACCAGTTGTTCAAACAAACCAGTATTTCACCAGAAGCTGATGTCACTTCAAATTTAGAACTGTGATGTTCAATTTAGAAGCCTAAATTCAAATTCCTTCGTGATTTTTATGACCTTTGGTAATTTGCATCTTAAAAGTGGTAATATAAGGTCGTAATTTGCGTACAAGCTAGTTTTATAGGCGGCTGTGCTTGCGAATAGGACATTAACATCTACTTGGCATTAACCGATTTTGAGGTCGTATAAGAGTTCATTTAATGATAGTACCAAGGTGGTGACAGATTGTGCTGTGGCTGTGAAGTATATTTTTTTCAATTTTCTAGTCATTATAAGGTTTTAAACGACTGCACTTTGACAATTTCACTTAGTTTGGGAAATTACAGGTTTCAACACAATATATTTACACTGGCTGTAAAATTGTTTATAGCCTTTTTAGTTCCCTGTATGAGTACAAGGAAATTAAGCCCAGCACCTATTAATATCACAATAGGAGACATGGGTTACTTAAGTATGAACATTCAGACTGTTCATAGACATCGCAGTATCTATCTAGGACATCTTTACAACGACTCAGGCAAATCTCCTTGCCATCATTTGTTCGCTGCATATCATTGAAAATAATCAGGACATGCATAAAGTTTTATTAGGTACCATCTGTTCCTAGAGTTTTTGTTTAGGTCTTGAGGGAACCACTTCCTGCAGTCGGATAAAATGTCGAATATCTTCATAAAAAATCATCTCAATAGGATTATTTTCTATGAATTAGTAGGTACACTTTTACATTTGCAACATGAAGTGAGAATTTTATATTTGCTGTGTGTGCTGTTTTTGCAAAATTTTCAAAGAGTGTCTTAATTTAGTTTGTGATTGTTATTGCCCTTGACAAAACCAAGTGCTTATTGGTTTATCCTTGAGGGATTTCTCAGTAGCGCATTGAAGTCTGGAACAAATCCAGCTGAGATTATTTTATTGGGCTTAAAAATAACTCGCAAAGTGGGAAAATACGTTGTTCAGTGACATTGAAAAGATTGCTCATACCTATATGCAATTGGCCATTCAAGAATCTCGCGTATTGAGATATTTCAAATATTTCCTTAATAAAAATACTCGGCACTCCAATAACTGTTCGCTGAGCACCTCAATGCTCATTGCTCATTTCTACAAATTTATTTTACCATCATTCCCAACACTATCCATCTTTAGATCCTCGACAATAAGACTCAAATTCCTTTGTTATTTGTTTCTGCAGCTACCCTTGGTAAGTTAGTCTAGTAATCTCGGATTACAGTAACAGGCCGTCTAAAGTGACATACGTTGGGTATTATCATGGAACCCATTGTGATAGCAAAGTGATAGACAGCCATGCTTGTCATGTTAATAGGAACAGTTTTGCTATGAATGAATATTTATAAGTTCGAAGATATTGTGGTGCAATCCACGCTTAAGATTGAGGAAAATTGATGGCGTAAGATTCTTTCTATTGACGTTTTTAAGGCGTTGATGCAAGTAACTCTGTTTGTAAGCTATCATTATGTTGATTTAGCTTAAGTATTACAGTTATTCCGTATTGTATATTTGATGAAGGGAGTTCTATTGTGTGTGTATTCCAAAAGTAGGAGTTTAATTGGTGTTTCATAAATTTTGACGAATCATGATCATTTAAGAGACGAAATAAATGAAGACGCCTCGAACTATCTTCGTATTTCGACACTTAAGCTTAGAGGGATTTCAAATATGATTATAATATATAGCGCGTATATTAAACACCAGGTGTTTCTGAAACAATTTAGAAACCGTAAACTGTGGAGACATTTTGTAAATAAACCGACAATACATACAGCACCCACATTTCCCCTTACAATTCCATCTGCATCGGTTCATGTCTTCGCCGTGAATTTAAATAGTGAATTTTACATGATAATGCGGGTCATACAGACAATAGATCATACATACAGTTTGTGAATGAAGGCATGCGAAATGAGATGAGAAGATCACGGCCAGACAGCATCTTGAATTTCATACATATGTATAGAGTTTAAAATTGGTTTTGTCAAAGAGTAAGGTCGATTTGTATACTATGTTATAGGTAGTTCTGTAAATGTAAACATCACAATTCTACTGAATTGATAGAATGATTGGCATAACTGAAGTGCTTTATCCGTATTTTTGAGACATTTGATAAAATTATCTAGGTATTAGCGCGACAGCTTAAAAACCAATGCATTACATTTTTACTCCAACCAATCGTATTATGTCGGTAAAATACCCCAAGCCAAACCAACATTTCCCATACACACTAAACGTCAAATAACAAGAAAAGTAACAACCAAAATACCAGAAATAATCGATTCACAACGCACCAAAGAACATTTCAAAACATCGATAAACCATCGAATAATGACACACCAAACAATGGTTCGATAAATAAGCAATAAGAATCGATTGATCGAATCGGACATGTGATCGTCATTGACAGTGTAATCGAATCGAATGAGATCAAGATCAGGGTCGAATTGATCGCCTGTAATTGCATAACGATTGTTGGTGCAAGTTGCAAACTGATTGCGTGGGCGGGTTTAATATTTTAATCGAAGCTTTAACTTTTTAATAGATGTTTTAACTTTATTAGGCTGTCACTTTCAACTTGTAGACGGTAGATGCTGTCTCTAGACACGAATAGTTAATAGACAGTTTCATGCATATAATTGGAAAATTATTCCGTAACAATTTATTTATTAGTACAATTTTAAAAGGCTGGCAGTAATGGTGAGGGCAGTTTTATATAAAAGTGACACTCTTTCGACTCTTGCATGCATACGCATCTACTACGACTATTTATGATTTATAATTTTATATGAGACGCTGCTCAAAATGATCGCCAGTCTTACATGGCTTGTACAGACCAATCATGCGCATAGAAACAAAATCAATTTCTCAGCGATCATTGCGCTCGAGCCGACTACTCCTATAAATATGCTCATAGCAACATTGATATGAATTATTTTTATCAATGAGTGCTTTCTTATTCGCTTTACTGTCTGACGTTAAATGTCTAGTCTAGATGATTTGTGCTGGTTATTGTAATTTTATAAGTGTTTTGATTGCATTTTTTTAACCTTAGTACAGGCCTGCTTAATAATATGATTATTGGCTGAATCGATTATATTTTAGACAGGAATGTATGTATTATCTCGTTTAATAAAGACTTCATCATCATCATCATCAACCTATCGCAGTCCACTGCTGGACATAGGCCTCTCCAAGTGCACGCCACTGAGATCGATTTTCGGCTTCTCGCATCCAGCTCCTGTTATTGTAGACTAACAGCGCATAAAGACTTATTTGTTACTTATATGAAAGTTTTAACGTTGCATTTCAAAAACACACACAATTCCTACACACCAAAAAACGAATGATTATAGTATAGAAATACAGCTATTTGTTAATACAGTGAAGACATCCTCTCCAAAATAATTCCCGTCATTAAAATGTATTACAATATGGAAGCCAGAAGACTGCGTTAATCAACTCGTTAATGATTATTAGATTTACTGCATCTCAGAGTGAAATATCACGGCAATTTAAAACGAGCTAATGTTATTGAATAAGATCGTGTGAAATTTTAATTGATTTTAATGGGAATGCAATCAAGCTTGTTGATAGATGACAAATGAGAATCAGGGAGTTACTTTGCAACATTAGTACCTCATCCTCCGAGCCCTTTTTCCCAACTATGTTGGGGTCGGCTTCCAGTCTAAGCGGATGTAGCTGAGTACCAGTGCTTTACAAGGAGCGACTGCAAGAAAAGTACCTACGCGAAGTAAATGTGATGTACAGAACATGTTAAAATTGTATGACTCTATTAAATCTAAAACTGTATTTGGAAATGGTGCTATTAATACAAAAAAGTTATGATTGATTAAGAAACAACAATGTAAGGACGCTAATTTACTTATATATGTTACAGCCAAAGTAATAAGTCTGCATATTATACATATTATCTAGCTATTATTTATAATATCTACTCAATTTGGATAAAGTAATATATATAATGACCAGTGATTATGTATAATATATATTTAATCACTATGGCTGTAACATATATACGACGAAGACGAATATAAAAAAAAATATAACAGAATTCTCCAAATAAGCGTGTCCAAACTCACTCTCATAAAAGTATCCGATATCCACAGACAGAAAAAATAACAAACTAAAAATGCTCTTTACAAAAAGGTACCCCAATTTAACGATCAAGAATCTATATAAAGCTGCACCTATAAACTACGTACAAATAGAGACATAGGTGAACGTACTGTAGTTAAAATAAATCAACGGCTAAATAAACGCTATATTTAGGCTCAATTAATAACAACATGATTCTAAAGCTTCCGTGCGATACATTTGATTTATATTAAGACTGGCTTTGAACCGCGGTTTCACCCGTCTGCACTTGTAATTTAAGACCTACCGCGTTGTTCAGGTAGGTAGGTATTTCTTGTTTATTTTTCTGAGCTTTTAAAGGTCATGGTTACTGAGGAAAAGTTTGTGTGTCTGTTACATTTTCACTATGTAATTGGCTATGGGAATTAATGTAGGTATGCGATCATATAGTTTGTATTTCAGAGCATTATAGAATCTTTTCAGGCTGCAGGTTACGATGAAAAAATAGGAACACTCTGCTTGCAAAGTGAACTGTCAAGTCCAATAATATATTTTTTAAACTAGCAAGTTTTTAAGATGAGAGCAGCGTTGCGTTCAAACAGACAGACAGTATTTAAAGTTTTCACATATTAGTAGAGAAGTTCATATGTGTATTATGATTAATAGTTTGTTTCTTTAGTTTTTGTCGGCCCGTCTAATTGGTGGGAGTATATTAACTGAGGATGATAGAATATTATGTTATGCTATTTATCATCGAGTTTAGACTAGGAATGTGTAGGTGAGGTGTGCTTTTTTATAGAGGTAATTGTTCTTTTTGGGAATTCTTTGTGTTTACGTCTCTTGGTGTATTAGTTTTAAAAGCGGCTGTGAAATATTGATTCATTGGTTCAATTAAATTGCAATTTTATTGGAGAATAGCCATGTTTCGTGTTTTATTGATTAACTTTATTACTTTTCATTGCGTATGTCAGTGTCTATAAATTCAGGGCTTTGCTTCGATCCTGACATTATCGTAATTGCTGTATATGTTTGTATAGGTACCCAAATTATTTGGCACTTTCAATGGTATAATAACACTGACATTGTGTGAACACTGGCTATGATTTATTTTCACGGATACATCACAAACAACATTCCACGATACTTTGAAACTTTCACAATATTAAACCCCCATCCTTTACTTGAGAGCACCTGCTGTAATATCTGGGTGGCCACGAATAGCCACAGAGTACTAGATGTCGGTACAACGGCTTAGTAATTCAGCCGGCGTGCCAATGCCATCGGTCATTGTAGCTGCCGAGAGTGTACTGTCTAATCTGTGTAAAGCAAGAGATTTAAGAGGCTAAGGTGATTTGGGCAAATTATAAAAAAAAGTATTCTTGATCTGGTTTTAGTATAAGTGAAGTATTCAGAAAACCTAATTATCCTAGATACTGTTCTAGGAATTAATTGCTCCGAAGCACAATTAATGCAGAGCATTTGTTTTGAATCCCTGAAAGTTCCATTGTAGTTCTTTTGATGATTTCCCCCAAAAAAGGAGGTACTTGACATTGCTTTTTTATTAAAGTAACGCTTAGCCTGAAGGAAGTATTAAAGCGTATTAATCATTTTAGTTGCCTGAAGAGTATTCAGTAGGTAACTTATATATTCACAAAATCTAAACACCTCTTACAACTTGTACCAAACACTGTCTAGTCAGTTTGTCTGTTTCTCATTTGTAACTAGTATTCGCGTCTTGTATCTAAAGACGCATTGGATAACGTACGACATAAATATATTAGTTTAATTGACCAATAAACTTAGGGAAATATATTACAAGGTTCCCAGAACTCTCATGAAGAACTGTATTAATGACCTACCTATTTTCGCTATAAGATTTCGGTAGAAATAGTGAACCAAATGATATATAAATACTTTATTTAGTACTAAATTATTCTGGAATTAATATGAGAGAGCAAGAATTATTGATATATCCTGTGTTATGTATCCAAGTTAATATTTTTTTTTTTAATAAATATCTCGGGTTTGGCCACTTGGGGCCATCGTGCTAACATAAATATTTTGCACAGGCGACATATCATAAAATATATAATTTAAAATAGATCAAAATGTGTCGATTAGCTTTATACGGATCGTCTGAGAGCTAAGCCAGTCTTACGTGGGCAGTTGTTGATCATTGTTGAATCAACAAATGACAATCGTGAAGATAAAATTGTCAACTTAATAACATACTAGCTTTTGCCCGCGACTTCGTTCGCGTGGAATAGTGATTTTTGGTTTGACCAATAGATATATGTCCGAAATAAATTTTATTTTTATATTTTTTTGTAATAAAAACTATCCTATGTCCTTTCTCAAGTTCCAAACTATGTCTGTACCAAATTTCACACAAATCGGTTCAGTAGTATAGGCGTGAAGAAAAGACACAGACAGAGTTACTTTCACATTTATAATATTAGTTAGGATTGCCTAGATTTGTTATAGTTGTTAATTTTATTTGAATCTTAAAGATATGAAGTTTGTTCAATCCAAAAGGTTATCACTGAGGTAGGCTTTTTAAAATCCTATATTAAGTGTCTAAGCTAGTTAATTCCATACTTTTATTGCAACAGCAAACAACATACAACGTCATGTATGAAATCTAATATCAAAAAATCCAGTAAACCTACGGATCAACGTCACAATATCACCAAGCCAAATACGTCATGCACACGTCAGCTTCAAAAAATCCTGATGAATGCAATTCTCGTGCATAATGCACGCATTCCTCAACATTGCGAGTGCATGCTATTGTTAGTACGATACACGTCACTCCTCTCAAGTCCTCAATACATTCTCCAGTGACAAACGCGGTGTCACGGAGGAAGAAAAGGTAACGGAGATGCCATAAGGATGGTAGGTAGCCTTCTTGTAGGTTAAGCAATGTATCGTAGACGTGATCTGTTAGGTAATATAGAACTAATGAAACGTTCGGGTTCCTTGTTAAATCAAAACCAATCTGCCAAGGATTGGTCTTGATTGATTAGTGATTTTGGCGGGTTCTATAAAAGGCTTTTAAGGGCGGACCTTCCTTGTACCCCGAATACCTACTTTACTACTTTACTTTACTTTCTTGGCAGATTCTGCGTTATGACATCTCCGCTAGTCATTTTGTTCTCCATGCGCGGTACACTGGTCTACATAGCTTTTGTTTTTATATCCTCCGCTACAATTAGCATCTTCGTCCTTTTATTAGGAGCTAGGGCGTTGCAAAAAAAGTTGCGAACTGCGAAGTGATTTAGAGTCGTGTTTCCGAAAGTATGGTGTTAGTCATTGTAGTGGCTATTTGGGTTTTCTATGTTAGGAGTAGATTTGCTTCTTGTTCTGTTGTTTGTTTCAGATAGTGAGTTGTTTTTTGATTGTATTTTGTTTGCCGTGAACCAGTTTTGTCCAGTTTCAATTTCACACTTTATGAGACTGTAAAATCATTTATGATTTATGTGCCAATGGATATTACCAGTTATATACTTATAATTAATCATTATTAAGCTCCAGGGTCTTTAATCAAAGAGCAATATTTTTGTTAATCAATTTAGTATCAATTCATTTGATCTTCATGCCATTATATCCTACAAGCTCGGACCTTGGCAATTATTAACGCCATTAACTTCAGACATGCGACCAAGATTTATCGGCCCTTCATGAACTCACAAATGAAGATCAACTGGTATTCCATATTTCATTCATATCCATGAGTCAGGTCCTTCAGCCTTCAGTTCTCATCAGCAAACCTTGGCTGAATAAAATTAGATATTGGGTGCAATTGACTTAACCGTAAGCTGGCCCAGATATTATTTTTATTTAGTGTAAGCTGTGACGAGGCCACATTCATTGTGCCGTCTGAACAAGCAATAAAATGTCAATATTCGTTTAGCCAATTTACTTTATTTATGGCTGTAATTTGTTATATTAATTTTGGTAGATTAAGCTGGGTGTGGGTGGAGTTTAGAGTCCTAGATGCATTTTTATGGAGTGGTTAGGATACAATGGAGTGGCGTGTCTGTTGCCAAGTTGTAGAAAGTGAAACTTGTAACTGTAGCAACAACGGTTCTCTGCGGCTAAATGTATTTTCCAGGTGGAAGTAATTTAAAATTCACATTTTCAACCACATCCTCGCCGTTAACTGAAGATTTTTCTTTCTTTAGGGTTTTTTTATTTTCAGAACGCTTGTTTATATCAATATCATGAACGTTTTCCTCAATGGCTTAGTCAGAGACAAATATTGAATTGCAAGTAACGACATTACCTAGGTATATTGCGCCATTTCTAGTTAAACTACCATTCATATGCAAGTCTATGGCATCAATGGGCACAAATCCATGTAATAATCGAGGAAAACTCAATAATGTTTTTCCCACATTTTATTTATTTTGCACACGTTCATGCTTTTGTTCGTAATCTCCCTGTTGGCTTTTCAATGTGATAATTATTAAAAACCGACCAAGTGCGAGTCGGACTCGCGCACGAAGGGTTCCGTACCATTATTTATTTATTTACTACCTTGTGTCTGATATTGATAGCTACCTATTTTTATAATAAAAAAATACGTTTTAAAATAAGTCAATAAAAAAAACATTAAAAAAATATCTGGCATTTTAATAGACAGGATCCGTTTGACCGAAACACGTGTATCATTAAAACAGTAGTGTCCAGATGATTAACCTGCATCATAATGAACTAGTTTAGCTTAGAAAAAAATAAAAGCATTTAAAATAGATCGGATTTAACAAAAAGCTAGACTAATAAAAAAGCCTTTTAAAATAACATTAAGTATCTATTGGAAAATAATGACCATTTTATGAACCACTTAATTTCTCAGGACCTGTGAAAAATGCCACATTAATTCCTCGAGAAAATGAGATGAAGATATAAATATCTTACGGGGAAGAAAGAGACAATAAATAAGAAAGAATGTTGTTATTATTTGGTATCTTATTTTAGAATGGAACAGGTCGGTAATAATTGATTTAATAGTCATCGTTAATATATTAAGGATAAGGTTAATAACCACTTACGGAATGTTTAATGACTATGAGGTATTTAAAAATATCATTGAAAATAAGATTGATGATGATTTTATCTCCATGTGTCAATACTGTTTTAAACGTCGTGATTCATAAATCTTTATTATATAACTACAATTTCCTCACTACATTTTCAATTGTTTTTTTTCAACATTTTGACACCTGAACAAAATGATATACACAATGACCTCCACGTAATATCAACAAAAGCTGTACTCTATACAATAACATCGATATACACAATCGTTCACCGGCTAGTCAATGTCGCGAATGTGGGTCGTGTCGGTGCGCTTGCACATCTGTGCAATCACGCTGCAATGACGTCATCATATGCCGTGGAATGCCTGTCATTTGTTCTTTATTAAGGAATTTTAATTAGGTACAGGTTCAGGGAATATGTAGCTTAGTATGAACTGGTGATGATGGCTGATGCTGATGGGTTTTCAAGGTTAAGCTGCGTTAGTCCCGGTCAGTTTGTGGATGGGTGACCGTTTTCTTAACTTAGTGCTAAAGTGGGAGTTGAGTCTTTTTCAGTTTTATGTAGTAATTTTGGAATGAGATTAATATTTTTTTAACCAATATGACACAATCTTACTAGTAATGTTAACAAGTTAGGAATTTGTGAACTATCTATATTAAAATTCCAACAAAATAAACTGCTACAATAATCTTAATTGATTCAAGTAGATATGCCTATCTTACGAGAATCCCCCGATATTCATATATAACGGAATGTTGGTCGGGAAAAACCCCCACAATTTCATTGAAGATATCAAGTATATATATGTATATCTATCTTTGTTATGAAATTGCGGTAGGTACACCTATATCAAGCCTGGTTATCATAGTTTAATGTTCTTTAGCGGATTTGTCTCAATCTTTATCTTAGTAAACTGAACGGTTGTAACTGTAACTAGCAAAACAACAGATAGCCATTTCAATACTATTAATACAGTGTATATTGTATATATGTATATACTGTATGTGTATTCTGTATTTCATTCTAAACACAATTGTGTTATGAAATTACAAGAAACGTCAGTTTGGTATTGAGATTCCTGTCTGGTCGTAATTAGATCTATGGTTCAGAACAATAGAATTAAGAAGTTATAGACAGCATAAATATTTTTTTCTATCTCTAATTTATTGAATTGTTGCAGCTATTATTTTTGTTATTTACTGAGTGAACGGTTAATTATTACATACTTATCTACAGAAAAACATCATCTCTTCCAGACAATTTGAACGTTAAATATAACGATGCGGTAACAGTAAGTGCAAATTATAAAATTAGTTCAAATATTTATACAGTTCGAACACGACCTGAATGACTCACAATGTTTAAACAACGAACACATGACTGAAACCTATAATAATAGCAATTCCATAATTGCTTTATCGAGTATATATTCAGAAATGATTTCAGGAAAGGAAAGGAAGCACTAGCCGCAGCCTAATTTGAATCGATGAATAGGAATCGCTTTCCAACGAGACATTCAAAATTACAGATATAATCAATTTAATTTTAAAAGATTTATAAAAGTCCAAAACACAAAAAAAGCTTTATCTCAACAAGCTCTACTAGACCCATAAAGATCAAATCAACCATTTCAAACGCAAATATGAGCAAGTACATAGCATATGAATGTTATGGCCTCTAATAGCAATTGGAAAACCAATTCCTACACTAATAGGTGTTGAGCAAGGCTGATGTCACCGTAGAATTGATCTCAATCGGCAGGAATGTGACAAGTTTGGCCTATGATGAACGAATGAATGAATATGTGAACGGGTGACGGCAATCGATCGAATAGCTTTGATAGTCCTCAATGAAGTTGTTGACTTGCAACGAATAGTCGGTTTATTCGAGCAGATGCCGAGTGCCGAATTTTCGAGAAGGGTAGTGTGAATTGGGGTTCGAATCGATTTTATTATATCGATTTTATTATTTATTTATCCATATTTGCATATGGTACCTCGATAAAAGGTATTTTCAGACATTCATGTGTGGGTAAGATGATATATATTTAATACTAGCCGTTTTCCCGCGGTTTCACCCACGTCCCGTGGGAGCTACTGCCCGCACCGGGATAAAATATAGCCTATGTTACTCGCAGATAATATAGCTTTCTAATGGTGAAAGAATATTTAAAATCGGTTCAGTAGTTTTTGAGTTTATCCATAACAACCAAACAAAGTTTTCCTCTTTATAATATTAGTATAGAGTATAGAGGTAGATACATTTTATTTAGTGTTACTTTATGCGTTGTCTCTAGTCAGACGACGCATGAATGTGACAAGTTTTGCCTACGATGAACGAATGTGTGAATGGGTGACGGCAATCGATCGAATAGGTTTGATAATCCTCAATGAAGTTGTTGACTTATAACGAATAGTGGGTTTATTCGAGCAGATGTTGAGTATCGAATTTTCGGGAAGGCTAGTGTGAATTATTGTTGAAATCGATTTTGTTGTTTGCTGATCTAGTCACACGAAATGATGCTTCGCTATTGTTTCAAGTATTTATTGTTTTCAGAGATTCATGTGTAATGGGCGGTCAGAAAATGATATTTATTATTATTTTCTGACATGATGTAAAATATGTTACTTTAAGTGTTGTTTCTAAAAACAATAATGAATATTCATAGTCATAATCTCAATAGATATAAATTAATTTTATTTAGACGAGGGGTTGTTTCAATTATTTTACAGCTAACACAAAATATTTGGTATTCCGTGGTGTATGATGTTAATACGCTTTTTACTTGTCAAAATTAATGTCGAAGATATTAATTATATATTTTATAGCTAGTAAAATAATATATTTTGTGTACTAAGGATATAAACTGATAGTTTCTGCAAATAACTTGGCATTATTCCTAACTGATAGTAAATGGCGAGACAGTGTAACGGATACCGTTAAGATGGGCGGATTGCCATCGTTTGTTTGTCGTATTTTCTATTATTATTGAGCCAAATAACGTTTATTATACTGTTTTGTATAAGTTATACATTAATATGGATTTTCTTTATACTATCATGTTTGAAAGTTGGAAAATTTGCGAGAATCAAATCGACACTTACTTATCGCTGTATCCAGATTTGTTGAGTAAAAAAAGTTTTTAACATTACCATTATTCAGGATTTTGAATGCTTACCTGGAACAATATACAGTCACATTAGTTGATAATAAATACATACACAAGTTCAACATAAATAAGAAAGACATAAATTCGAATATTATGATCATAGCTCGGCTAAATAAGAAATATCTTCATAATATTCAAGCGTTTGTCATATTTCCTTGCGTCATGTCCAATTTATGTCAGAAAAAAGCACATTGGTCTATGTATCTCTCGCTAATACATCTCATTTCTTACATCACGATACACTAGAACAATTTTAATGTATTTCAATTAAATGGTGAAGGTCAAACGGTGACTAATGTCCGTGAAAATAGTACAAGCTACGTGGTCATAGCGTGGGTGGCTATGATTTTCAAAGAAAACATGGGATTTTATGATTATGTATCGTTTAAAGCGTGACGTGAAATAGAGCTATGGGTGTCAGATGTTGTGGGAGATTCACGAGAATTCTAGATTCTAGGCGCCATGTTTTGATGTCAATGAGGAATGTTTCGAAAATTCGCGTGGTGCTTTTGAGGGTAAAATGTTGTGAAATACCCATCCGCAAGTTATTAATAAGTTTTACCGAGCACCGTGGGCTTACAGCTCTATGTAAAATAGCCTTATTGAACTAATGAATTTAGTATGTATTATTTTCACTTGTCTTTTAGCCTTACTGGATTGTGTTTGAATGAAAATTTACATAAAATAAAAATGAACTGAGACCACATAGGCACTAAAAGAGATAGTATGTCGTACAACAGCTTTAAATTGCTCATATAGGTACTATTGTTATCCTTAACGACTCGATAACTTAGTCTAAATTGCATAATCGTACGGACCTACCTTAACATAAACCGTTCACAATAACAAACAATAAATTAAAATACCCATTGACATAACATAAGCTTGTAATAGAAGAAGCTAATTGTCGTTCTATCATTATGTATTCATAGTTGTAATGTAAAAATAATCACCATAGAGTAGTGACATTCTTTGTGCATACAAATGGTTGTATTTTTAACCTTCATTTGTTATATGTAAATGTTACATGAATTATTGTAACTATGTACTGCATCATATTATTATTGTAAGTATATTCTGCTTTATGTACTTATTTATATAAAATGTTTTGTTTTGCTTTCTGGATAGTTTAGTCTGTAAACGGTTTGTCGAGGGAAGTTGTGATTTTGAAAATTGATGCTGAATTTGTTTATTTTATGCTCAATTTTAGAGACTACATTAAGCTGAAAATGATTCAGGTTTAGTACTTAGTATGTCACACATTAAATCACAAGACCTGGTGGTTATCTTCCTGAAACAAATTTAAAACCTTCCGAAAACTCAGGGAAATGCAATTTGGATGCAACCTTATACAACAATATTTTTTGGAATAAATAGTCCATTGATTAAATAGACGTCATTTCTTCTCTCGCACGAATCTCAGTTTTGACAGCTCAAATCTGTGTCATTGATTAACCCACATCAATTGGGCAGTTACCAGGAAACCACGACGTCGAGTAACTAGATCCGTCACAAACATTAATCGGCTCATTTAAGGAAGCTGACGCCATTGGCTCGCACCCATATTGGTACCTGGAACCATGGTTTTGGCACGAACCACATATCGATAAAACTTTACGACTCTTCCTGTTGTTTGTGGGGCAGAGTTAACCAGATCATACGGCCCCCACTAATTGGGGCGGCGGTTTTGAAATGTCAAAAAGTTATGCTCGGAATTTTTGACGGGTTTCTGTTATTTTTTGGGTGGTTTTGTTAATTAGCTGGTTCATAGTATTATTAGTGTAGGAGTAGTAGTTCTTTAAATTGTTTTGACTATTTTGGTAGGTGGGGTACAACTATTCTCGTAGGTACAGTCTAAGGGAGTGTCAAACTCACATTTAATAACCCACCTACGCCCTTCAAGCCCCTACGTGTGCCAGCTTACGTGAACTAAAAGACTATGAATGATGGGGTATAGAATCCTCACATTCAAGCTTATTACCGATACAAAGTTTTTTTTTGTCGATAACGTAAATCTGCATACCGAGTTTAGGAGCTAGCGTTTAGAAGCGGCCTTGTATCCGCTAAGACCAACGAGGTAGCAACTGTTTAGTTTTTGAATTGTGTATATCAAATTAGGAATGTTTATGATGTTTATAAATGACTAGCTTTTGCCCGCAACTTCGTTCGCGTGGAATAGTGACTACCAGCAGATTTTTGATTTGACCAATAGATGGCGCTATATGTCCGGAATAATTTTATTTTAATTTTTTTTTTGTAATAAAAACTATCCTATGTCCTTTCTCAAGTTTCAAACTATGTCTGTACCAAATTTCACACAAATCGGTTCAGTAGTTTAGGCGTGAAGAAAAGACAGACAGACAGACAGACAGACAGACAGACAGACAGACAGACAGAGTTACTTTCGCATTTATAATATTAGTAAGGATTGTGAAAATAAAAGCAGACACAATAAAATGCTATTGGTTAATGCAGTCCGGTCGGCTTTCAATATTTAGTGTTTTTTAATAGCTGTTTAGGCTGTTATTTGGCCATATAATTCTTCGTGGTCTATGCTGTGTTCTAAAGATTAGACACGAGTATTAATGTTTTGGCAACATTAAGAACTACTGGCGTTTTGTGAGCTGGTTTATGATAATGGGTTGGAAAAACCAACGTCGGCTACATTGTGTAGCAATGTAAAATATTATTTATTTAAATTCAGACGATGCAGTGGTACAAGTTAATTGGTACTACAATTAATTACAAAACATAACGTTTGCTAGCAAAGCCAAGTAAATATGTAAATCAGTTATTACATCAGCCTATCATAATTGCTATCCTACTGGGTAAAGTTTTATTTATACACATAAAAGACGAGACCATTAATCACCTGTCTTGTTCAGTGAAAACTCGCAATACAAAACATTAGTATCTTTTGAAGCGTCTATATTTTATTCTCTCTTCACACTTCGTCAACGTTTTGTAAAATACTTAGAAAAAAAAATATTCATTCTTTCCTTCAACAAGACATCACTAATCTTAACAGTTGCTTTGTGAAACAAGGGTGTCCTTGATTTCATGAAAAATAAATACCTTTGTTACAATATGTGCGTATGAACATACCATGACGGACAGAAATAATTATGGAATTCCAATGACGTGGTAGGTACATTGGTAGTGTGCGTATACGCAAACGCCTACACGGTAATAAGTCTGGAATTTTATTTTTGACTCTTTGACCTAGTAACATTGTTCGTATAACTGTCTTCGAAAATTGATACCATATCGATAAGTAGGCAGTCTAACTACTATGCCACCGAAACTTATAACTTTCAGCAAAGTCATTCAGGTAACTAAATATTTTTCTGGTTATTTTTAAAATTAACAGTTTTTGTGCATAGTATGCTGTTTCAATAAAATGTCTATGACTCAGTTGCGATATTATAAATGTAATATCACGAATTCAGAGTTTACCTAATAATTGCATTCGTAACTAAAGTGCTAATGTTATATATGTATAATGTACACCTGTATATCCGGAATGAAAACGTCAACACATATCCATAAATAGAGATTACCTACTTTCATCTAATTTGTAACAAAATAGCTGAAGTTAACTGATGTATTGAGTTTTTCTTCGCAAATCTTCATTCTGAAAGACTGAGATCACCTAAATAGTCAACCATATTATAAGTATAGGTACCTATGCCTTATTCCTTTCTAATCCATTCAGTAACTTCGCATGAAAAAGTAAGAAAACTTTTTGCATTATGATATTGGTAGGAAATAAGACCCAACCCTTTGAAGGTAAAACTGGAATTTGATAAGTTTTCAAATGGGTTTCAGGTGAAACTTTTACTTTCAGTATTTTGTGAATACGTTACGTTAGACATTGATCGATGAGAAAACTTGGCTCAAGAAGTATTTTCGAAATTACCAATTTATAAAGATGGTAGCGATTACAAGTTTTAATCTACATGTTTGTTCAAATATCGTTTAAATGTAGATTACATTGTGTAAGTTTCGGTTTAGTACTTTGAGAGATTACGAGCAATTTCTTTAAGGATGATACTTAATACAAAACTTTACAGTCCACATTATGTTATTGGTACTGCATAGATAAAATATAAAAGAATTTTCTTAACTTCAAAGAATATAGACCTATATTGTAAGATTTTATTCTTTATAGCAAACCATTACTAAATCTTTGATCTTAAAAACCTGCAATCAACAATCTTAGGGGCATATACTCTTTGCCAATCATAGAATTGCAAGCACAGCTCAGAATATCTACACACCTATTGCATACAAGTAGGTCCTACAATACAAAATAGCTGCATTCTATACCTAAACACTTACTACAATTACTGCACATTACTGCAGCACATGTAACTAACAGTCTAACCACGTGTCTCACTCTGAAATAATTTAACCAGAGATAACGTAAACACGAGCACTGTAGATCAGAGGTGCGCAACATTGTAGGTTTGAATAGAAATAGGAAAACGACGAGTGATCTTCAATTATTATTGATCAAATGATAAGAATACACATTTAGTAGCGTTTAAAACTATGTAATTCAGAGTTTAAATATTCAGCCTAGTTTTGTAAGAAGAACTGCTGTACTGTATTGTTTTGATAAATACCTCTAAATAAAATAAAATATTAGTTTAAAAAATTACAGTAAGAAAGACGTCTTTTCAAATCTGGTGACTCTAACTTTACCATTGGGTACAGAAAGTATTGTAAGTAGGTATATTATAACAAGAACAGGGTTTTAATAGAAAAATAACTAAGTAAATGTCCACTCAACATAACCAAAGTTTTCATTGAAAAAATTGCATAACGAACGATAGGTACGGAATAAATGTTTGGCACCTCTGCCTCAGACGCCTTTACCTTGCCCACGCGCATTGGGGTGGTCCAATCTATTTAAAAGAAAACATTCAATGATATAATCAACTATCTCTGTCTGTAAATAAACTGATACTAGGAATTCTCTTGTTTTTCGTTACGTGATAGTAATTTTCTTAGAAAACTTTCAGAATGCAGGTTATTTAAATGTTTTTGGCTCACTTCTGAGTTTTTATTATTCTTCGATGACCTAAGGTGTAAATTGTTGGGAAAACCGCATGACACTTTTTACTACTTTTTAAATGAATACGAAATTGTGAAAAAAAAGAATATCCTTCATAAATCGTAACGAACGTTTTGAGACTAGTCACCCGTAAGATAGAAAACTAAGAATTGAATCAAATATTAATACCTAGAAGAGTTTTGAATGTTATAAGTAGTTTAGTTAGAGGCTTACCTTACGACTATAGGTATTGTGTTGTACCTATCAGGCATACTGGACTATAGTTAGAAGCCCGACAATTAAAAGAAAGCTTCGTAGAACTATGAGTTCTGAAAACAACTATAGAAAATATCCTTAGCAACTTCCAAAAATAATACAAACGAAACAAAACGAGTAATAGCACTCATAACCCAGTCACGCTAACTCATCTTTATTGTAACATGCGTTTATACAAGACCAATAAACATATGTTTGAACGTACCAGCTGTGTATATCGGTCAGACGAACCTGATGAAAACGTTCGCAGTTATACTTGGATAATTTGACTTACTGGGTACCTACGCCATTGTCATGCATGGGGAATGCTATCTGCTAAAGGCGCCTCTTAATATTTGTATGCATGTATATGTGTGATTGTCGTGTGTGAGCGATGCAACGATGAGATCGATAAATATGCATGAGTGAGCTTTGAATAGCTAGAAAAAGGAAATTTGCTCTGATTTACCAATATGATACTAATAGGCTGACAAAATAATACGCTGTAAATTGGCAGACTTTCTCGCAAAAGATTTGTATAGAAAGCGGCTCCAGTTAGTTAAATGGTCCAAGTGCGTATCACTGTTCTTAGCAAAACGGAATCGATCATGATGGGCAATGACGGAAGCATTGCGCGGAATGTAGGATAGAACTAATGTTATTTTTGTTAAATATACATTTTTGCGATGTTACATATGTATAGATGAAAGAGTTGTAGGTATCCGTTGTAAGAAAAGAAAAATATGAAGCAAATGGTTCATGTATACTTTGGAATTTTGATTTTATTAAATTAAATGAAAATTGTTCAGTTAGATAAGGCTAAAAATCAGTACTTATATGTATGTGTAAAGTCAATCAAACAAATTAATTAACCGTCAGTTGCACAAAGCTCCATTAAAGTTAAAGCTTCTTTAAATCTATTGCTGACTCTTTCTTTGTCAACAAGATAAAAAGTGTCAGCAATAGATTTAATGAAGCTTTAACTTTAATGGAGCTTTGTGCAACTGACGGTAAGTCTCTCAATAAAAACATGACATGGGTACTTCTATACACGGAATGGCATGGCATGATACTTAGATATGCTTTTGATCTGTTTGAACGCGCATAGCAAACATACCTTGTCCCTAACCTTAGCCCTTACCAACCAAATTCTTTTACAAAATAACCTTCTGAATTCCTTTCCCTACTTCCAAACGTGACAATTAAGTTCACAATCCAAAGAACCGGAATCTGCATTTCCCTTGACCGTGTTACGAAGTTTACTTTCCATAGTGGATACATACAATCGGGACACTTATTACGGAAATATGCGTCAAACTGCATTGTTGCAGCGAAAACTGTCATTGGTATGTATTATTTATTACTGCATTCATTAATTTAATTATTGTTCATTCAATGGGTTGGATAGAATGTTGGGAATTTTTATTTTAATGTCGGTTAAGCGCCATCATTAAAATGTTTTGTTAATTATTCCGTTTATTTCCAGTGTTTTTCTGAGTTGATGTTTTCTGCAGTAATTAGGTGTTTGATGTGAATTAATTAGCATTAATTTATGGCAACGATTGTTGTTCCTAGGAGCATGTTAGTTTATATTTACCGTGACTCAGCTACCTAGACGTAGCTGTATCACTTCTTCTTGGGTTCTAGCTGATTCTGATCGCTTTATATTCTCTAACACACTTAGCCTAACAGCTGTACTCGTCATTTGACTAGCCTTTTCCCAACAATGTTGGTGTCGACTTCAATTCTATCCGGTTGCAACCGGTTACAACCCGACACCTTAGTAAGATGATACCGGGATCCACCAATTTAACCTGTCTTCCCGTTCTTTTTGGCTATCTATTACTGTTACAGCCTTTTTATCGTCCCACTGCTGGGCACAGGCCTCCTCTCACGTGGAGAAAGATTGAGCATTAATCACCACGCTTGCTCAATGCGGGTTGGTGTTTTCAAACTATATAGTCCAGGTTTCCTCAAGATGTTTTCCTTCACCTTTTTTATCAGCCATTGGTGTCCAAGATGTACTTAGAAAATACATACAAACTTAGAAAAGTTGCATTGGTACTTGCCTGAACTGGAATCGAACCTACACCCTCTTACTCGAGAGGTTGGTTCTTTACCCACTAGGCCACTATGACTTTTTACCTATTAGATTTTATTAAAACTATAGACACAATCTCTTCTAATTTTGAATCACTTATTGCGAAGTCATTACCGAGAGCAGACGCATCTAATGGTGCTTGTATTGACTTAACTTATAACTAAGCATCGATTGTGACCAGCGCGCGCGCCGGTTATTTGTAGCACAAAGGTGAACACACGTATTATTGCTAACAAATTTGCATTTACTACTTCAGAGGTTACTATAAAATTTATCGTTAAATTTGTAAGTTGACTGTTTAGAGAAACTAGCGATTTCTTGTAATTTCAAAACTTGAAGGAAATCTTTCTCTCAGTGAAATGAACGCTTACTTTTCTTTACTTTTTTACAGAATTGGTTTGTTTGAACGCTAAGGTCAGAAACTGCTAGGTTGAGTGATTTTTGGTTCCTTGTAGAAGTTCCTTCGGGATGGGGATGGAACCGAGGGGAGAGGCTGGTTTCAAAAATGGAGACCAAATCCTAAAATATTTTATGTTATCAAAACCATTTCAGCTACCATAAGTGATGTGACAACCCTGTACAAAAATTGCAGCAAATATTTAAGTCTGCGACTTACTGTCTATGTAAGGGAAAGTGGTCGCGAAAGTCTAGACCATTAGTGCTGTGTTTGGAATAAACAATAAATGCCTCATTATTCCCGCATCATTAATTGTGTATGGGACGAATAGGTAAGACAGGGAAATATTTTTACTATTTCATTATTTTAAGAATAATCAACTTTTTTGAGTGACAAAATGGCTATTAGTTACTTTAAGTTAGTAAGAACAGTAAAATATGTTAAAATTTGCACAGTGTATTTAATTGGTGTCTTTTGAAGAAAATACATATACAACGTTATTTTTAGTATATGCGAAACCTGAATATAGTTTGTTCAGAATCAGTAACTGAATCGATTCCAATAGTTTTTACACCAAGTTATTTTTTTCAAAAACTATTTAAAAAAGTTTAAAGTTGGACATCGCCGCCATTAAGTACAACACAGGTCATGGCAGGTCATATCGAGTATTAGGAAACAGTAAACAACTAGTAGCAAGTGCAAAAAAACCCCTCAGTCCCCTTGAAGACCCGGTGACCTTGAATTTTTGCTGACTTTACAAGCTTATAACTTTGTGTTTTTTTATGATACAGTCGTGAAATTTCGTAAATAGATTCTTTACACAAAAATACTAGACAGGTGTATCAAGTTTCGCATTAACAAAAAATAAGGTTGTATATTATGCGCAATTGAAACGCAGTATAGATGTAATTGTGAGCAGCACTTATGTATTCTACGACTGGGTATACATTTCTTCTGATATTCTTCTGTTAGATTAATAATTCAATTGCTTAAATTAAAGTTTTAACATATTCTGGTCTCCGCGGCTTTTTCATCGAATGAAAATTCGATAAATATTTTCTTATTTGAAGAGGTACCGGGCACACATGATTTATATGAAAGCCAAGCCAATGCATGGCTAAGCACAGTCGAATGAAAGTACCTGTTTTACCCTGAACAAAACCTCCATCTTTCAATACGTTCTTAAACAATAAGTTTGTTTGACATTTCGTTTATTTAAGACATATTGTTGTGATCGGTTGCGACAGACTTGTGAAGACGAATTTGCATCATATTGCCAGTTCACGGTCCTGAGGTGATCGCTCCGTTTCTAAAGCATTCGTATGGAAATGTCAAGTGCTCCAAATTATAGATACCTATTATGTTCAAAGGTAGGGGTGTTAACTAATGTACGGAGTTTTTTGTCTCTGTAATATCAGTTTTGTGGTTATTAGATACGCCAAAAGATTGACTTTGTTCATTCATTGGCCTTGAATATTTGTGTATGTTCAAATTTCATTTCTAACACCAAATGCAAATCTAAAAATGCTGTTGGAAAAACATATCATAACATATAGAAATCACCTGGCCGTGTAAATAATTTCAGTAAAGGGAGGTATATTCTGGAGTGTCATGAACGGGTTTTTTATGTAAATGTAGACGATTTATGTCACGCACAACATCAGTAATGTTAGAACCAGGTTTTCCGTAACACATCAAGCTTGCGCGGAAGAGATAATACTACACTTCGCGTATATTTCTATCTCAAAAATATCTGTTATTTCTAAGCACTCGTTTCTACACGTTCAGAAGACGATTTATTATCATAATATTGGTTGGTATTTTCCTCGCCAGTGACGTGTAGACAATAAAGGAGATGGCCACAATATTGTGTGCGATAGTGGCGACCGCTGAGCCATTGTGCGAGCTCGTCACGATAATGCATTATGCGGGAAGATCCTAACGCTATGCACAATGGGCTTTGGACAACGTTTAGCTTAGAATAATGGACTGTGTTTTTGTTTCGTGTTTAAGACTCAGTTGTAGCATTTAACTATAACGATAACCAAACTATGACCAGTCGTATACCTTGCTGTCCATAGGTCAAATCGGCGCCTTGACAGCTGAAAATTGTTCGGTTGTCATTAAAGTTACGAAATGTAAATCACATTTGATGAAATGATCCAGTCTAATCGAGAGTATTCGGGTTGCCCGGGTAACTGGGTTGAGGAGGTCGGATAGGCGAACACTTCATGTCATGTCAGCTGCCGAACGCAATTTCCGAAACGCCTAGACAGATGATGGTTGATATGATCCACGGGTCTGCTAAACTTCTGATTGTGATTTTCACTTGATCTCTGAATGTTTGGTCAATAATGCAATCACTAACATTTAGGTACGTACGTAAAATTGTAACTGATAATGCGAAATTATTTTGACGATTGTTATTGACAGACGTGACTTTGTTGAGGAAAGGTTGCAATATATTTAGGTTCAAGAAAGTTAATAACTTCTAGTTTCACAAACAATAGATTAACCAAACTTAAGATTTTACTCACAATGTACCATAAACTTACCTACTTCATTTTGAGGTAGGCTGGCCACATTTCGTACTATCTCTCGTACATTTCCATAACGACAGTGACGCAATATGTACTAACAACATGCCACCGTCTGTTTGTTTAAAAAGCCGATGTTCTAATAAGTGAATGTTGCTTGCTAAACTGTAGGCCTCAATTTACATTTGATGTACGAAATATTAGGCCTCGATTCCAATTTCATGAAACATTGTCACCTTATAGCTTTTGAAAATCGTGTGTTCGACTGATTAGCGTATCTTTTGTTTCTAGGAGATTTGCAAACTTTTGAAGATAGATTTATGGTAATGTTAAACTTTAGATATAATTTGTTAATTTGAGACAAGCTCAATATCCCAACAGGAATTCTGAAATAAAACGTTCACGTTTCTGTGACATACATGAGTTATAGGATTACCAATAACAAAATGGTAACACCAATTATTTAGTGTGAACTTTCACAGGCTTGAACCCCGAGTATTACTAAGTCAGGTGGGCGAAGAATTTACGCTTGGACATTCAAAACTTTATCGCATTTCGCAAGGCTCAGCAGTAGCCACAGTCATTTACCTAGTTACAATTGATAGGATACCGCGTGCCCACTACGTTTTCGTAACCTCACCTATAGAATATAGCGTAGGATTTTAGAATTAAGCCCTAGTCAATATTTTTGATTTATTGGCTGCTGTTTTATCAAAAGAAAACCAGAATATTGCTAACTATATTTGCCAAAAATAAACCTAATTGGGAAAAGGGTAGGCAGATAATGAGATAGTTTACAGACAGCTAAAAAATATTTGAGAGTTGTCAAATAATCTATACTAATATTATAAAGAGGAAAACTTTGTTTGTTTGTTTGGTTGTAATGGATAAACTCAAAAACGACTGGACCGATTTTAAATATTCTTTCACCATTAGAAAGCTATATTATCTGCGAGTAACAAAGGCTATATTTTATCCCGGTGCGGGCAGTAGCTCCCACGGGAAGCGGGTGAAACCGCGGGAAAACGGCTAGTTTCATATATGTCCAGACTTGTGACATAATCATCATTATTTACTTACAAATAGTTATATTCTATATCAAAAAGAAAAATACGTTGCTCAGGGGACAATTTCTAACAATGATAATATTGTCCCAGCAGTGTTAGAAGATTACTTCCATTTGCTGATTAGCCTTCTATGTATACATAAGTATGTATTAACTTAAGTAAACACACACAATGTTCGCGAACAAATACGGAACAGGCAAATATTTGATACCATAATGTTTATTTACATAGTCAAATGGTTCGTTGAAACTTTTTACCATTTGTACTAAGTTAAAAAAAATATTGTTGTTGTTGTTATAACTGGATAATTTTACGCCTCATTACCAAGGAATGTGATTGATAAAATATTGATGAATTGTTTTTTGTTTATTTGTCATTAACGGCATGCCTTAGTAGCACTGTCTACTCAGATCGTGCGATAAGAAAGAAGTTCAAACCACTCCATGTTTTTACAAAGATTTTCAGCCTAGTTTGAACAAAAAAATACCTACTCCGTTTACATACAAATTATACTTACGAAGTAGGTAAATTGATATATGTACATACTAGTCTATTAAATTATAATTAATAAATAATATTATAATCACTTTAAAGAAATATATAGTAAGGCATATCGCCTTATGCATGAAGCCCATAAAATAGATTAATTAAGGTTTAAGGTAAGGTAAAGTAAGGTATTAAGGTTGGCTGTAAGAGAACCCAATTCTGGGTTAAGCTCGCCGTTGTACATAAACTGTCTTGATTCTTTGTCTATATTTATGTTAAGTGTGCAATAAAGAAAGAATAAATGAAAGAATAGATAAATTAATAAAATGGCTCCACAATTGAAGGTCAACAATTCATTCAAGTTATCTAAATTAAATGTGAAATACAACAATGTATTTAACCCATGGTAAACCATAGCATACACTAGACAGTTACCCGCATGAACACAAACGGGTTCAAATACATCGACCCCATAAGACCATTGCGGTTAACCCACATTGGACTAGAGTTAACTTTAATGTGTACTAGCTTTTACTTTTGTGTATAGTATTGTAAGTGTTTACTAAATGTTAAACGTGGTCTAAAACGCGCCCTAAGAGAACTGTTTTACGCGCCAGATTTGAATCTATCCTTTATATATGATACTAGCTTCCGCCAGCGGCTTCGCCCGCGTGGGGTGTTGATAAAAAGTAGCCTATGTGTTAATCCAGGGTATCACCTATCTACATACCAAATTTCAATCAAATCGGTCCAGCCATTTTTGCGTGATTGAATAACAAACATACATCCATACATTCTCACAAACTTTCACATTTATAATATAAGTAGGAATAAGTAGGAAGTAGGCTTTTTAATTCCTTACGTTGAACCTACTGTTTAAAAAGTTCGTTACGCAGTAACAATAATATTCTGAACTTAATTTTATTAATAAACTAGCTTTTGCCCGCGACTTCGTTCGCGTGGAATAGTGGCATTCGGCAGATTTTTGGTTTGAACAATAGATGGCGCTGTATGTCCGGAATAAATTGTATTTTTTATTTTTTGTTATAAAAACTATCCTATATCCTTCTCCTGGCTCTAAACTACCTCCCTGCCAGTTTTTAGCTAAATCGGTTCAGCCGTTCTTGAGTTATAAGTGGAGTAACTAACACGACTTTCTTTTATATTATATATAAGTATAGATATGTCATCCAGTTTAAAACATTACATTATTAAAGCAGTTTTAATATTTTACCATGATATAAGTACTTAACAAATAAGAAAGGCATAAAAGCTTTTTACTATTTTTTCCAAAAACTCTAAAAAACAAAAAAAAAAAAACTATTTTAAATAAATAAAAAAATTCAAAGATCTCGACGAATTGAAAACCTCCTCTTTTTTGAGAAGCCGGTTAAAAAAGTTGACACAAAAAAAACTAATGTAATACGTAATGCCTAAGATATTTCATTAACATTCACGCATCTGACCTTCTTAAATTAGCGCTATCACTTAATACTGGCCGATAAAATTTAATGTCAGGGTCTCGGCCACCTCTCGTCCAGCTGCCAACGTGTGGAGGACACACCACTTTAGTTCTTACCCATAAATTCCAATCAACTTGTTGACTGCGAAATTAGTATAATTGTTATGGGAAACTAGTTGGTGACCGTGGAGTTGCTTGAGTTTTAGGGTTGTAAAAAGTTGTTCTTTATTTTTACATCATTTTTTTTGGAAAATATTTATGGTTATATTATCAGGTATTTCTTCATAGTTTTCTGCCCTCCCTCTAGGGTAGATGACGACAAAATAATTGAAAGAAAATTTTTCCAGCCATCTCGAAGATTTTCGGGAAAGAATGAGTTTTTCCTATAGTTATTTAAAAGTAATATTTAACACCGTTAAAATATCATATTACAAACACTTCAATATTATTTATTTGTTTAACTTGATCGCTCAATGAAGTGTGACTGATGACGGTGAGACAATATTTTGGTATAATTAAGATTTTACGACTCAATGAAGATATTTGCATTTAAGTCAACACAAAAAAGCATATTTACTGTTTTGCGGTTTCTGATATCAAATTACACAGACACCAAACATGATGGAAAAAATAATAGAGACATATTTATTTTATCTGTAATTTGCTGCTTATACAAAACTTATATATATAAAAGAAAGTCGTGTTAGTTACTCCACTTATAACTCAAGAACGGCTGAACCGATTTAGCTGAAAATTGGCAGGGAGGTAGTTTAGAGCTAGGAGAAGGACATAGGATAGACATTATTTTTATTACAAAAAATAAAAATAAAAATACAATAAGTATATTCCGGACATACAGCGCCATCTATTGTTCAAACCAAAAATCTGCCGGATGCCACTATTCCACGCGAACGAAGTCGCGGGCAGAAGCTAGTATAAAATAAAAACGATAGGTAATATATTATACAAGACGAAAAAAACTAGGTAAAATCCATTTTATCAGGCTAGGGTCATTGAACTGATACACGAGAATTTGGTGATAAAACTTGTTTTAGCGCATCTTTACACTTTTAAGCATTGTTCATCTGATTTTTTATAGCAAAAGTAGATTACTATTTTTATGATTTTTTACGTCTTTTTAAACTTTTCATTTACATAAGTTAACAATACTTACACAGGTATTTATAATTATACTTAGGTGTCTTAAAATGATAATTTTATTACTAATTAAGACAAAATATTCACTCAGGTCACCAAAATTAGGTAGTTTTACAAGTTTTTATGAATAAAGATACCTACAGATTTCAAAAAAACTAGGTAACATTCGCAAGGATATAATGTAGATGACGTTATAAATTGAACTGAAAAGCGCGCGACGCCTCTTCCTGAGCGGACGTGTTTACGTATTTAAGCGGAGCATTATATTGTACTAGCGGAAATGTCTCGAAAGTGTAGTGGTTGTAACACAGATATATCAAATGGTCATTTTTTGGAGTGTTGCAATGGAAAATGCCGAAAGCTGTTCGACGTTGATTGTCTTGGAATCACTATGGATCAAATCAACAAGGAAGAGAAAAGTAAATGGTTGTGTCCGGAGTGTCTGTCATCAACGCATAAGCCAGTACGCAACGAGAATACGCCAACGCGTAGGATGATAGGGCTTGACAATACTCTTACTGATAGCAGCAATGTCAACAAGCTGCGTGGAAGCCGTTTGAAAACAGCTGATGTGTCAAAGGAAAAGACTGCGCACGAGCAAGCGTACGTATCAGAGGAGGAGTTAGCATTCCGTTTAGAAGTGTTATCGTGTTTAGAACAACAAACAAATGCAATTAAGAGGATTGAAGAAGTTTGTTGCAATATAAAAACAGAATTTGAGGATCTTCGAAAGGCAAACATGAGGGTACTTGAAGACAAAATTCTTACTATTGAGTCATTACAAAGTCAGATTAAAGTACTTACATCTCGAAATCTACAATTAGAAAATCTTATTAATACTTCTCAAGAATCTCAAGTTACAGGAACATCGTCCCTAGACAAAAATGAGTTCCCCATCATAACGAAGCAAGTAAACAATAGTGTGAAAAATTCGACTACCCACTCAGACAAAATTAAAAAAAGCGGTGTGGCCACTAAGTCTACGAAAACCGCTGAACAAGTTTGTTATGATGAGGTCCCACGCAAAAAAGATTTAATTGATGCAGATAGTAAGAATGAGTCTACTGCAGAAGAATCAGGATGGACTGTAGTACAGAGGAAAAAAGGGAAGTTTCAAGCAAAAAAAGTGGAGAAGGGGCAAAATTCTGGTATATCAGACTTGCAGGCTATGGAGCGGAAAAAACATCTTCATGTCTGGAGATTACATCCTGAGACTACAGTTGATATGTTAACAGCTCACGTAAAAAAAGTTTGTGGAGAAGTAATGGTAACTATTGACAAAATCAAGCATAAAAGTGAAAGAGGATATTCATCTTTTATTATTGGTGTAACGGAGACGACATACCAAAAATTGTATAACCCAGAAGCATGGCCATTAAATGCAGAGTACGCGGAATGGATTTGGTTTCGAACCACAAGTAAAAGATTTACGGAAAAGTAGAAGGATAAACATTTTATATCAAAATACGAGCGGCTACAGACCGGTGGCAGTCTTGTCGGCGGCAGCGAAAGTTTTTGAGTCAGTGGTGCATCACTGTGTATTGAAGCAGGTTACTCCAATGTTGTCCGATTCTCAGCATGGTTTTAGACCGGGTTGCAGCACTACCTCTAACCTTCTGAATTTCATGGGTTACGTTATACCTAACGTTGATTTGGGAGTGCAAGTCGACGCCATATACTGTGATTTTAAAAAAGCTTTTGATATGGTCGATCACGACATCTTATTGACTAAACTGGCGGCAATCGGATGCACTCCTAAACTCCTTGGTTTCTTCGCGGATCACATGAAAGATAGAAGACAGTATGTCGAGTATGCGGGTTATAAATCGGAGCCCTACTATACGAGATCAGGCGTAAGTCAGGGCAGCAATTTGGGACCTCTTCAATTCATTTTGATGATCAATGATCTGCCGGAAGTCGTCAGGGGTGCCATCTGTCTGTTGTACGCTGATGATCTTAAGATCTTACGAGCAGTAAGGAAAGAACAAGATTGTGAGCGCTTTCAAGAAGACGTGGATAGGGTAGCTGAATGGAGCAAGAGAAACAAATTGTTTTTTAACAAGGCTAAATGCTCGGTTATCAGTTTTGGTCGTATGAAAGCCCCAATAACCTACAAGTACAAGCTGGACGATACAACGCTTCAAAGAACCGATTCTGTGCGAGATTTGGGAGTGAATGTTAACGCTGAGCTGACATTTCGTAATCACATTGTAAATGTTTGCAAAAAAGCTTATAGGAGTCTAGGTTTTGTACTTCGTCGAGCAGGAGAATTTACAAATGTGTCCGTACTATCTGCTTTATATAACACATTGGTAAGAAGTCAGCTAGAGAGTAACGCAATCATCTGGGCTCCACATGAAGCTAAGTATAGTCTCATGCTGGAACGTATTCAAAATAAATATACTAGGTTTCTGTACCTAAAACTTTATGGTGTATATCCTTTTTATCCTTTGATGTATCCAACCTTGTTTGTTATAGGCATGGTTGGATACAATAAATTGGAAACTAGGAGGGACATGGCTCTTGCCACGTACATATTTAAATTATGGCGCGGTAAGATATCAAATCCAGGGGTTCTAAAAGAACTTAAACTGTGCGTGCCCGACAGATACGTGTCGCGAAGGCGACGGCCGAGTTTATTTGTGATACCGGCTGCTAGGACGAACTTGTTGGGGAAAGCTCCATTAACACGTACATTACGTGTACTCAACGAGGTAGCGGACAGAATTGATATTTTTACTTGCTCTCTGAATGAGTTCGCAAAAATCACAATGATGGTAGTTTGTCAATAAATATATTATAATTTTGTACCACACTATTGAATTAGGGAAACCTGTAATGATAGTGATGATGTTGTTGTATATAAATAAATAAATAAATAAATAAATAACTATCAAGGATAACCGCTTAGACAATATTGCTCAGACAACGGGCTAGCCATTTCATTAATGTCGGTTTATAGTTAGCTTTATTTCTTACTGTTTTACGATTGTCTGGCTAGTATAACGAATTGCCTAGGCAGTTTCTACAGTCTAGGCAGTTGTGAAACACCCTTTATGAGTGTTGTAGCACCCTTTAGGTAGTAATTGTGCTATTATTATGAATGGTTTAGCTGTTAAAATGACATTAATTGGTTCCACTGAAACTAAGCGCCTTTATCTAAAGCTCTCCATTAAATGGTCAGATATTTCTGACTAGGCTTTCTAGTGAATAGGTTGGCTTGGTAAAACACTTTTAAAATATTTATTTATCCGATGGACATTCTTGAGGCGGCTCTATGCTTTATGCAAAATATATTTATTAAGTTTAGAAAACTATTTTTGAAAGCCGCAAAATAGTAAGTGTGCATTGAATAACTTTATTTTCGTCGTCATCAAACTTTGTTTTTACTTTTCTACAAAAGTCCTAAAAAGCCATGGTACAAAGCTTTGTATTTTTTTTTTAATTCACTGCAGTCAGTTTTAACACCAATGTACCAACGAATTACATAGTTACAATCAATTGGAATACCAATACCGCTACAAACATCCCATCAAAGGAGATCATAAGTCAAAAATAGACACAAGAATGTATAAAACTTTAATCGATATTACATCTGGTTGCTTTCGACTGTGGTCAGTCTAAAATTGTACGATTTTGATTTTCGTTTTTCTTTTTTGTTTATTGATACAATGAGAATTAGCAGTTGGGTCTTTGCGAGAGGCTGACAAGTCCTCGAAAAGCTATCGTACTCAGTTAGGTTGCGATTCTGAAAACTTTCTTCATAATTATATGAACATTTTGATACTGCCGAAATACATTACAACTGCAGTACTGAATAAAATGAGTATACCGGGAATTCAATACTCCATATGAAATGATAAGATTATGATAATCCTGAGCGGATTATCGAAAGTTTTTCGCCATAATTGTTTAATTATTCATGGAAACGATGTACATTGTTTCCAAAAATGCAAGGATATTGAAATCGCAATCCACAATCTATGTCAACGATATTTGAATGAACTAAATGAACTGAATCCATTGAATGTAAAGCAGTAGGTATCGTTTGGAAAGTAATTACCATATTTATTAAGTTGTTAAGATTCGACCACATTATAAAGTTTTGATGGCCGTTATAATATTATTATGTGATCTACTTAAGTTAGTACTTAATGGCTCTTCTTGTTAATTATGGCTTTGAGGTCTTGGGTACATAGTCCGTTCGTGGAATTTTAAGTTGATATTTTATTTTTAGCACAATAACGGAGATTTATTTTAAGACTAACCTAGATAAGATCGAATAAATTATTTAAGTATATTTTTGAAATGTTTTGTGTATCTGTTAATTGGCACTAATTAATAAATCTTTCGACTTTCCGCTAAGTAAGATTAATTATGATTGATAAATGGTATTTCGACTATCCAACTTTTATACATTACTAGTTTATTTTATTTATCTCGTATTCTCGAGAAAACTAAATGATGATGCCCAATAGTTCTCAGACATACTCGTCGTCTTTCACACTTTATTCACTAGAGTTTTGTATGACTATAAATTAATTTTTACAGGTGGAAGATTATCGTTTATAACAAAAGTTGGCATAGTTTGCGCATTCTGACCAAATTATGAACACCGTAATTTGTAAAATGTTTCTATATTAATTTAATTAAGTATCAAAACAAAATTTGTACATAAAAAGATTAATTTATATTCAAAGTTAGCATAAAATTCTTACCGTGCAAGCAAAGAGCGCATTCTGCCACGTGGCCTTCTCCTCGCTAAAGAAGTAGCAGCTGTGGCCCAGTCGGATGAACTTCGGCGGACATACGTATGACATCTTCGTGTTGTTCCTCTGGCCTTCCACGCCTTTGCCTGTAAGAGTAGTGACGTTAGATTTGGAAAACAATTGGGGAACGACTGTCAGATGCGGCCTACGAGTTTATAATAAGAACGCAGGAGTGGAAAAAATCATCATCTAAGCTAAGCTTAAGCTTTTCCCAAAAATGTTGAGGTCAGCTTCCAGTTTAAGCGGATGAGTTAAGTAGGTATAGCGTTAAAAGAGCCATTTAATTTTTTCCAGGATACGGTCCTAACATTCAATCAAAAAGTGCCAAATTCATTATATTTGAACCAGATCTGTGAAGGTGAAGTATCCTAACATTTGAGCACATAGCCTAACATTTGAGCTATTTATGAAAATTTAATTCTAACGAAAAATATTAAGAACTGAAATTACCAACCTGTTCTTTTTTTTTAACTTTAAATATTTTATTTGCCTTTTATACAATGTACACACTATATACATATACAAACTTAAACTACTTATCTTTATACAAAATTAAAAATAAAATACTATATACAAAATATATATAAACATAAAGCATATATATATACCTGTTCTTTACTACATATGTATAGTTGGAATAACTTTCAAACTATCTGCTTCGCAACTTCAATAGAGTTTCAAATAAGCTGTTAGGTGCGGTTTTAACTGCACGATATAATTACCAGTTCTGCTCACACTAACTTCTGAAGTTAGTTCAAATGGGAATCTATTTCATGCATGGAGTATCGTTAACTGCGATATGAGATAACTTTGTGTTTAAAAGAGTTTAATATTGCAACCATTTGTTGCACGACTCCGGATGGTATTGAGGTAGTTAGGTGCAGTTATTTTTGTTTTAGTATGAAGGAAATTAAACAAGAGGGATGCTCAGTAAAAGTCACTAATTTACGAAAGCTTACTAATACATTAAGTGGAAATATTTGATTGTTTGAATCGAGTAAACACCAAAACTACTGAATGGATTTGAATAATGATTTCACTCTTAGGGAACTGCAATATCTGCGCTGAACATAGGCCATGTTTTTTTCGATTACGGGAAGAAGTTCTTCCGGAACTTGGGTGAAACCGCGTCAGTGGCGGATTTACAAATTTGCCGCTAGTAGGCCATTCAATTTTTGCCGCCTCTAATGATTGTGAACTTAATGATATTTCTGTCGGTTACTAGATTATTTTTGCAACCCTCTATGTACCAAAGAGTTTAATGTCAACAAATTTTATATGACAGCGACTTTGAAGCGTAAAACCTCTGTAACTTTTAAACGGCTCAATCAATTTTCATCAAACATGTCTAAAAACAATCGCCCGTAAAACACCTGTAGTACAAAAAAAAACTAAATTGAAATCGGTTCATTCGTTCGGGTGCTATGATTCAGTGGCGGCGTAGCATCGGGTGGCACCCGGGGCGGACTACCTATTGAGCACCCCCCAAAAAAAAACGACAAATGTAAAAACGTTACTGTTCCAAAACTCAATAATTTTGTACCAAAACGAGTTTAAAAAAAACCGCCGTAAAGTGAAAAAGTCGCGAGCGAAGCGAGCGCGAATTTTTTTAGTTTTGGGGTACAAAAATACCTACCCAAACAAGTGTGGAAAAAAAAACCACTGCAAAGAGAAGAAGCCGCGAGCGTAGCGAGCGCGAAATTTTTGAATTTTGGGTCGCAATAATACCTAAAGAAATCAGAAAATAGTCACTGTCAAGTGAAACTGTCAATTTTTTGAGTCTTGGAACACAAAAATACTCAAACAAGTTGAGAGCGCAGCGAGCGCAAAATTTTTTGAGTTTTGGGACACAAAAGTCCTCCACCTCTTAAACAGCTTAGAAATCGTCAGTGTAGAACGTCAGTTGTTTTTGCTACTTCGGTGCTTTAACTTTTTGTTAGGTTGAGGACTCAAAGAGCGCAGAATAAACCAGGAACTATGATTTTTTATTTTATTTTTATTGAAACGCTATTGGAATATTTTAAAATTCATAATCACGTAAGTACCTAAGTATATATTATAGTGTGTTTATTAATCGTTTATTTATATATGGATTGTGTACTCATATATTTAATTACCTATATAAAAAAAACCTGTAAAAAAATAGCTTTTGCCGCCCCTCTAAATCTGCCGCTCTAGGCACTGGCCTACTTGGCCTATTGGTAAATCCGCCACTGAACCGCGTAAGACAGCTAGTGCAGGTAATATGGTTGCATTATGTTGCCAAATATTAATTAAACGGTACCTCAAAACCATTTAACATGTGAGATATTGTATTTTGTTATCTACCCGCGGATTCTTGGGTCATTGCAATAAGTTACGTGCTATTTCCGGGAATATACTCCGAACTTCATATTAATTTTCATTGGAAATTCCTCATTTCAGCTGATAAGCTTAATGTGGAGCTTATCGCATATAGGTAATGTTATTAGTGCGATAACGGATATTATTAAATTCCTCTGATGTAGGCTACATTGTTATTTTGCGAGTGTACGTATTTCTTACAAAATGAAGAAAAGGGTTTTTACATGTTACAATTACTATACGTACCTACGTGAAGCCATTTCGGAGTTTTCTAATCAAATAATGTACAGTTCTTTAATGAAATATTATGATGGGGGGTGCCTTTAATGGTCTTTCAAAGAATATAATCTATTCAATCTAAGGGCCCTTTTTACCATTAACAAGTTCATAGGGTGATCGCAAACACCTACTCCACGAGTATTTGAAATGCCTGAAAAATTCTCTTACCTAACTACTTTACATACCAACACAGCCAGATTTATTTCCATACATATTTATATCATTAGGAAGGAATATAAATTCCAATCGCAGTTTCGAAGAAAAACAAAAACAAATCGTGGAATAACAAATAGTCTAAACAAACCATCCGTCTGGTTTTCAACCTTGATCGAGAACTTGAGTGCGAATTTAAGCCACCCACTGGAATGTAAACCAATGTAAGTTACCAAAGTTATAGTTTCTGATGTTAGATAAGAGTAACAATGGTACTTATGTCTGTCAATGGTTGTCGTATAATTGTCGGTTATTTGTCACTATACTCCCGAAATGGTGGTCAAATTATGGATGACATAGTATGTTTTACATTATACGTGGTTTGACATGCCAATTAATTCTTAAAGCTACGTGGCATGTACGATATTAATTTGGACTCATATAATAAAGCTGAAGAGTTAGTTTGGTTGAATGCTCAAATCTCAGCAACTCGGTGGCCGAATATCAAAATTCTTTCATTGAAAGACAGTTCACTTACTGGAAGAAGAGAGGCTACTTTTTATCTGGGTGCGTAGGTACCTAACACGGGACGCGAGTAAATTAGTTGATAGACGCTAGTACTAATCATTTGAAAAATCAGACTTTCATTCCGAACCCAGGAGACACGTGGTTATGTGACAGTCTATAGTTTACCTAAAAAATTACCTCAAAACGAACGCCACGATTCTGAGTACTAGAATACATTTTGACCTCGTCTAAAATGGGACCAGCGCTAAAATTCTAATGTTTAACTAAAATAGATGTCTCGTTTAACTTTATGTCGTAAAGCACACGAGTTAGACGGAAACCGAGAGTTATTGCGGAAGCTTGTGACCTAGACTCGTTCTAGTGTTTTGTCTACAATTCTAGATCTGTGTTCTCGTTTTTGTAATTGGAATGTTATGCATATTTTGTTTTTTTTTTGTGCCTTGCTGTGGCAGTTTCATTTGTTTTTATCTGAGATTGCATTCTCTTTTGAAGTTTTTAAAATTAAAATGCTGTGACCGTAAGCTAATGCAATGGACAAGAGGCATGAAAATGACCACAAAATAAATGTAGGTAGGTATTTACTTTAAGCAGTGGCTTTTAATAGTTAGCCAAGAGAATAATGTTAGCAACTAGCAACGATGTATTTTTGGATTTAGTTTTAATATTGCTGAAAGAAAAATTACATTGTATCTCTTTCTCTTGATAATCATTAACAGATTAATATTGAATGAGGACTATTATGTGTAATAAACGGTATTAGCTTTCTTTTCTAATTAAATCAACAACAAAAGACGATAACGTTATCTCAATTTCAGTTACTGGAAATAAAGAAAATACCACACTCACCTACCTAGACATTTGTAAATACAAATTAGTTGTTAAAACTAAGAAAATATAGTTACATTAATGTAATACTCACATTGCGACCAAAACACGATGAACATAACAGCAGCAATGGCCGCGACCTTCCCTCTCCGTTCTTTGGCTTCCATTTTATTTAACCTCACTTCAGTTCAACACAAACACACAGAAACCAACACTTTTCACTATAATGTTCTACACGAATCCATATTCAAACATGAATAAAGAAAAACTATTTAATATTATGTCATTCCGATAGATCACTCGAGGTTTCGTTTTTCGTTTCGAACTTGGAAAATGTCACCTGAAACAAAAGAAAGATATATTTAAAATTGGAACATTAAAAATGTTTTGTTTTATGCAAATTCTTTGTTCAAATAGAAATGTGTGCTGTCTTATCAGTTTATCGGGCCTATCTTAAATTCTTGGACTGTCGCGCATACGTCAAAATAACACAATAAAATAATATGCATTTTTTTATAGATTTGATAATGTCACCTAATTCGCATGAATTTTGATAATTTAAAACACATTTAAAGTAAACTTTTCAGCAAAAATACCAGTTGAAAATTATTATTTACACGCTTTTTATTAGCTTCACCTGTATGTTTGTATGTTTGTATGTTTGTAGGTTTGTAACCGACTTCTTTGGGCGCGATTTTGACCCACTTTAAACGGCCAGATTTCGTTCAAACTTTGTAGATTTATTGAGGACCGATGACAATACACTAATTTGATAAAATTATTCCATTTTTAACCGACTTCCCAAAAAGGAGGAGGTTACACATACACATCGATTACTCCGAGGTTTATAGACCGATTTACGTGATTCTTTTTTTGTTCGACTCGGAATAGCTGGCAGTTGGTCCCATAGTCATCAGGTCAGGATCTGATGATGGAAACCCTGAGAAATCGAGGGCAACCTTCAAAAGTTGTAGGCATACATAGGGTAAAAACTTGACACTCAGGTGTACGCCTAAAAGCACTATTCAACTGTGAAGATTTGGAGCTGACCTGATGATGGAGACCAGAGAGGGTCGAGGGAACTCGACAACTGAATATGTAAACTACCTCGTGTTTGGGCTTAGATTATTCGTATTGACAAGACCTATGCAACAGTGAAGGTTTGGAGCTGACCTGATGATGGAGACCAGAGAAAGTCGAGGGAACTCGACAACTGAATATGCAAACTACCTCGTGTTTGGGCTTAGATTATTCGTATTGACAAGACCTATGCAACAGTGAAGGTTTGGAGCTGACCTGATGATGGAGACCAGAGAAAGTCGAGGGAACTCGACAACTGAATATGTAAACTACCTCGTGTTTGGGCTTAGATTATTCGTATTGACAAGACCTATGCAACAGTGAAGATTTGGAGCTAACCTGATGATGGAGACCAGAGAAAGTCGAGGGAACTCGACAACTGAACATGTAAAATACCTCGTTTGGACTTATATTCTTTGTATTGATGAGAACTTCCCACTTGTATGGATAGTGACAACTATTCGTATCACTGAAAAGCTTTAAATAAATAACCTTTTTACAAAAAAAATAAACCGACTTCCCAAAACACTAAAAGCAAAAAAAAACTAATTTTAGGTGCACCGGCCTAGAAGTCGGTGGCAAAATTAACTTAGTAACATCCATTAGACACCGACTTCTAGGCTTTTCAATTTGCAAAATATGATTTTTGTTAATTTATATAATTTTCATCTATAGTCGATAAGGTAAGAAAATTAATTAAAATTTTCTAGAATTTTTCTCTACAGTCGATAAGGCAGGACTCGATGTTAATTTTTATTTCCAATAATTATCTTTAGCCGTTTTCTCTAATATTGACAAATTTTTGTATACTAAAGAGAATTTTAATTCTACAAAACAAATAATAGTTTTGAAACAAACTAAAAAGTAGAAAATAAATAATAGTTTAAAAAAAAACTAAAAAACACGCTTTTTATAGAAAAACGAACTAAAAATTAGAAAATAAATTTTAATGGATTTAAATTAAGAAAACAGATATTTAAAAAAAGCGTGGGGTGCTTTTTAAGATATTATCGAAATGAAAATCACTGTACTCATATCTGTCAATAAAATATTTAGAACTATTGACACCATGCACCCCACGCTTTTTTTTAAATATCTGTTTTCTTAATTTAAATCCATTAAAATTTATTTTCTAATTTTTAGTTCGTTTTTCTATAAAAAGCGTGTTTTTTAGTTTTTTTTTAAACTATTATTTTTAATTGCTCATTTCACAATACCGATACGAAAATCTTACGTCACAAAACCTTATCTTAAACAGTACTTATTATTTAACATTAACAATAAACTCTAATCACCAAGCACACTGGTTCTCGTTACAGTAAATATTACTGACTAATGATACATCGTTTCTAACACCTGGTGAACTTACTTATGTGCTTAATAAGCAAATGTATGTGGTATGCATGTGTTCATGTTACAGGCATTGACCCGAGATATACCTATATGATTTATATTAGAGAGTTATTGAAGGCATTATGTTCATTCATAACTACTGAAATAATTGTAAAAATATACCTAAATTATTCCTGTAACTTTCAAAAATAGGTACAAAGAACTACGATGGTGTCCGATGCCAATTTCAGCCATGGCGGCTGTTCTTGTATAAGAAGTTCAGCCAAATGGACACGACCGAGACGATCGGACGGCAATCTGGTACGAGCGACCGGAGAGAGATCAGGCTCAGGACCGACATTAACGTGCTCTGACAAAACTGCTCAAGGTTTCATTTTACAATGTTGTGACTTAATAACGATTCAACAAAAGAAGATATTTTTTTTTATCCCAATAAACGAATAATTCACCAAGAAAAAAAAACACTAAATAAAACTACTATGAACCTAGTTTAAACATCCCCTAGGGAAATTATGTACGTTTCATTTGACTCTTTGCGAAACAAATGGGATCAAATTAAACCCAGTCTAGGTCGACATAAAGTACAGAAAAAAAACGGTTACTTGAAATTGTAGAAGTTATTCAGAGAATGTAAGTATAATAGTTCTTTTACGAGTTGGATCTAGATTTCGTTCATGAAAACGGTGTTACTGCCAAGCTAATTACTTTCCTTGTGTTAATTAGCGAATATGTATATAGCGTATATGTGTAATGTAGTGTGAGAGAATTTTGTTGCGAGGCCCACGTGGATCGGAAATGTTTTAGTGAAATAATTTTGAGTTGTTTTATTACATATCTAGATTATCAATGTAAAACTTCAAAAATATAAGAGTTTTTACTTTAATTTTTTTATTATTTAAAAGTTACTATGCAAGGATTGAAGCAAACTGAACATTATTTAATGATTCCGTTCCAATTATGTACGAAACCATTTTTTTTTCAATTTTCACGTACCAAACAGCATCCGCTCATCCGTAATGAATCCTAGAATAACTTAATAGGAAGATTCATTATTTCAGACCGCCTCTCGCCCACGCGGTTTTGTCACGTTTACGAAGCTAACTGACACAGTGGGCTCGTTTCATAACTGTTACACGTTTAATGGTTAGCACTAGATAATTATAGACACCCTAACACATTCCAACAATGAATAATTATAATGAAGATAAAGGCTCATTTCTTTGAAACAATGCGTAACTTATTTAAGCTTAGGTACACAGTCCCCCCGCATGCTCCAAAATTCTACAGATATTACTATTATAAGTATAACAGTATTTACAGATATTCTTTAGGAAGCTAGTAAACTATAGTAAACAGTTAACTATTTGGTATTAATAAACAGTCATTAATAAGCATTTTTCTTAAAATGTTTCAAAGTGTCGAAATGTACAAATAAATACATATTTTACGAGTAATCAGAACAGTACTATAATTTCTTATAACATTACCTCTAGCATCAAAGTAGGTAGCGGATTTATCAAAAATGAGTGATAAAATAGTAGTATAAAATTAAAATATTAAAATAACGCCTGGAGTTCACACTCGGTATCATTTGCATTCGTAAAGGTTTGGTTCCGAGGTTAAATCATATCACCATTAAATTGCAATTTGCTTTGATGTCACCGCCGGCGCCGTGCTTTAGATTACATTGACTTCAATATCTCTCCGACGAAAATATACTTATCTATATTTATATTATAAAGAGGTAAAATGAGTTTGTATGTCATGGGTGAAAACCCAGAAATTGCGGGTCAGTTTTCGGAAATAATTATAATAAGAGCAGTATTAAACCTTGTGAATTTTGATTGATGATACCGCATTGACCGCGAGTGATGAAATCCATCCTCCGAGCCTTTTTCCCAATTATGTTGGGGTCGGCTTCCAGTCTAACCGGATTTAGCTGAGTACCAGTGCTTTACAAGAAGCGACTGCCTATCTGACCTCCTCAACCCAGTTACCCGGGCAACCCGATACCCCTTGGTTAGACTGGGGTCAGACTTACTGGCTTCTGACTACCCGTAACGACTGCCAAGGATGTTCAATGACAGCCGGGACCTACAGTTTAACGTGCCATCCGAAACACAGTCAATGGTGTCTAAGACCGCGAGTGATGAAAGTTCATCAAAAATTATAATTTAATTAAGAAACATTCCTTTAAGTTTGTATGTCTGTTGTTGTCTCTAAAACCACTGTTTCCAGAAAAAAGATTCACCTATTGAAAGTTGAATGCCATCATCTCAAGTATATCAAAAGTTAAGGTAAATAAGTCTAGACCTTCACAGCTATAAAATAACATATTATTATTGCATTAAACTAATGACTTGTAACTCATTAATCAATTGGCTAGACAAATGTTTGTTGACAAGCATCTATTAATATTTTACAATCGTTTTTTTACGATAATTAATTCTTTTTAATTATACGATATTCATCTTAAATGCTTGATGGATTTTAATGCTGGTAAATAAATTTTATAATAGTCTAGATTAAGATTGTGGCTAACCTCCGTAGTTAGTATTAATGACTTAATGACTACTAGTTTGCTTTTATGGTTTTGAGAATAAGTGTAGTTTTAATTGAATAATTGATAAAGTTTTGCTGTATGGAGTTAAGTGCATAATGTAAAGACTGCATATTGGTTCAGATCAGAAAATCTTACAGATCCATTATTCTGGATGTCGGAATATCTTATGACCTCATTGTTTCAAAATTAATTGGTTTTAAATATATCTAAAACTAGCTTTTGCCCGCGACTTCGTTCGCGTGGAATAGTGATTTTTGGTTTGACCAATAGATAGCGCTATATGTCCGAAATAAATTTTATTTTTATTTTTATATTTTTTTGTAATAAAAACTATCCTATGTCCTTTCTCAACTTCCAAACTATGTCTGTACCAAATTTCACACAAATCGGTTCAGTAGTATAGGCGTGAAGAAAAGACAGACAGACAGACAGAAAGACAGACAGACAGACAGAAAGACAGACAGACAGACAGACAGAGTTACTTTCACATTTATAATATTAGTTAGGATTAGGATATATTTTACAAAACCTGACAAATAAGAATTTCATGTGATGATAACATCAATTAATTAATGTTCATTTAATCCGCAATTTAAAGCTAAAAAATATTTTATTTCTTCAAGAACTTGTAATTATTGTAACATAATACAAACGATATAGTGTCAACTATCTCTATTTTCCAAGAAAACTATTGTTATATGATACTGAATGTAACTTTTGTGAATGGCAGTCCATACTTGGTAAAGCCTAGACAGAAAGTAAACTCGTATGCATTGTATCTACAGAACGAACCATGATATTGTCTAGCCCTTTGTTCCAACGTTTCTACGGAATATAATTTACTCTAGACTTTCTAAGAGAAATGCTCTATTACGGGCTAGGTTTGTGTAGTCTTACGCCTGTAATGTATAGTCTTATTTTACTGTCAAAGTGTACTATAAATCATTGACGTAGGGTTGTCTATGCCGATTTCTATTAAATTGATACGCGTTGGAAGTGATGGATGTCATTTACTGTGGGAGATTGAGGTTTTCACTGCTTTTATTTTACAAAATAAGTGGATTTGAAAGAATAATTCATGTTTTTTAGGTTCTTTGGGTTTTTTAATAAGGCAATTGGAAGGTATTTAATAGTTTAATCCTCTACTCTAACGAACATTAAGCAACCTCTCGGATAAACTATAGATAATATTAATATGTTTTTTCTGAAAGGAAGAGTCTCCAGTGACGACCCTCAAAGGCACACAATTTCGCTAGATAGCTCGTGACCACCGACCGTCATGGTACGTTATGTGAAAGTGCGAATAACTTGCATATTTGTTTTGGGTCAGAATTGCAAAAAAATAATTGTCTTTTCACCCATCTCCAAAGAATGGTTATGTTAACCAAAATCCTTGGTTATAATCAGAGTGATCAACATTCATTTTAAAAAGAGTATCCAAAGAGTTTCTCTTGCTTTTACTTTGATATGTTTCTGTACATTTATTCAAAAGTTCGGGATTGTTCAAAACAGTTTCCGCACCATTCAGAGGCTCCAGAAAGCACATGAGTGGATTTTACTGATTACAACTAATTCTCCTCTCCATCCACAGGAGGGGTCATTTGACGATTACCCCATAGATCCTTAACCCTGACAAAGCCAAGACTTGCAGTGAATGTGGACGGACATTCACTGCAAAAATTGGCTTTGTCAGTCACTGGAGAGCACACCAGCGAAGCTCTCAAAATTAAGCGCAGATCCAAGTCGCTGTGGCCGAAATCGGCCAGGATCAATATATATAGATCCTTAACCATAGTTAATAACAAACAGGTATGTTAGCTATCGATAACAATATTTCACAGGTGGCTGATTAGCTGATGCAGTGGTTTGAGTCCTTCGTGTAATTCGAGGCGAGTGAACCGCGCTGTGGTGAGCTTTTTTTCAAGTAGATTTTTTTATAATTAGAAATATGTATTTACGTATTATATTAGCTGTTTGCCGCGGTTAAACCTGTATTTTTATCCAGGTTTTTTTTTTTTAAATATAATATGTTAGTTACCAATATCTATAAGTTTTAAGTAAATGATTAACACTTATTATTTCTGCGACTTTTCTTCTTCTTGGTTTTCATGTTTGGTTGTCATGTCGTATATTTAATGTAATATACTCCCTATATTTATTTATAAAGTAGGTAAATATTTCTACTCAAAAATAAACTGAAAAATTATTTCTTAATACACGTAGTTATGTAACATAAATAATGTATGTAGGGTACACACTATATATATTCTTCTATATTCTTAGGCATTATTCCAAGAAACATTACATAATAAATTATTTAATGTATGACGTAAGATTCTCAAAAAGGATAAGACAACATTAGATTTATAATAACAAAGCGATTTATATGAAACAGTTGTTCATACCATTAGGAGCACTTGATAGTAATACATTCGAAGTAAGCTCGGGTTTAAGTATATGAATGGGCTTAGAACTAAGCTCGAATCCTATCTATGAATGATTTAGTGATATGAGAATAAGAATGTTATTTTCTTTTGTTATTGCACTCTGAAATAAGGCAATATTTAATTGCGATGTGTAGAAAGCTAATTTTATGACTATTTCGTTCTTAACACATAGCAATGTAAAAATCGTAGCTCCCGAACGGATAAGGCTGCACATTCATGTCAGACTTTTTATAGGATAGATAATCGGATTGATTCTTTGTAGGAAGTTCTGACTAGGACTATCTGACCGATTTTTTTAGGACGAGTGCGTTGCACTATTGCTATTAATGTGTTCTACTTTTTTGTTACAAAAAATTGGTCACCGATTTATTGGACACTTAGGGTTTTCAATTTTGTCTTTTTTTTATGTGACAAAATGGAATAATTATTATGATAAGTCCAGTATTATTAAATTACGACTGTTTAAGGAGGGAAGTGACGTATTTACTTTTCTTTGCATTGTACAAAATATATTGATGACTTCACCTTCATAGAATTAAATCAAGAAAGATGACTTTGTCATAACAGTGATTTATAGCTACTTATAACTATCTATATGAAACGCCCTTCGGGGATCATTAAAGTGATCCGGTTATGGTAGTCCATGACAAATTCACTTCTAAGTAATAATGTAGTTTCAAGTTTTCGCAATTTCTATTCGCAGAATAATATACAATAACATATTTAGCTTATGTTAAGGCACGTTCGATATTTGTTTGAATATTGTTGCAAAATATAAACAACATTATTATAAGGCATTTTACTTAGAATTGAGTATTTTGATTATGTTTCGCATTTAGTTCAGGTTAGCTAACTTAGTTTGGTTTTGTTTGGCAGTGCGATAACAGGATAAGTATGGATTGAATGACCTGATTGGAATTTGCTCCGTTGTACACCGTAATTTCTTCCGATGTTTTCTTCATAGATATACTTTTTCCAGTTCCAGGCTTTCAATCACTTAGACCATTTTAACAAGCGCTAGTGTCGGAGTTGTTTCAAATCCGTCTGATAGATTTTAATGATAGTATGTAAAAAATGTACATAGTAAGGTAAAAGATAATCTGACTTGCCAAATATTTAATCTATATTAATATTATAAAGCTGAAGAGTTTGTTTGTTTGAACGCGCTAATCTCAGGAACTACTGGTCCGATTTGAAAATTTCTTTCAGTGTTAGATAGCCCATTTATCGAGGAAGGCTATAGGCTACTTTTTATCCCGGTACGGGAAGTAGTTCCCACGGGATGCGGGTGAAACCGTTTCATAATAATAACGACTAAGTAGATTATGATCAAACTTGAAGTCAGATTGATGTAAGCCTCAAGTCATAAAATATTACGTACTTAATTATTTTACTACTAAGTAAAGCCTTTTTGGCAAAGTAGGTTTATGTGAGTTATAAAATAACGTGTGGGATCAGCACATCCGCTAGTAATTAATAATCATCAAATTATTGTCCAACAAATATTTTGATTGTTTTAATTATATTTTTTTGGACATGATTGTTTTTTTATTACCTAAGGCTTAATTTGAATTAAGAATTCATTTGATGATGATGAATTCTTTGCCCATAAGAATCCATGGGAGTGGCGTTTTTAGAAAATTAGGCTAATAAAATAAACACCTATAATATTTAAATAACCGAAAAATAAATAAAGTATTTAAAAATCAATATAAGATCGTGAAATACAATTTCTGTTACAATATAAAAGTTGTTCTAGCCTCTCAGATACTTCATTTGGGTTTTTTAAACTCAAAAATGTAGATTAGTATAGACCACAATATCAATGACTACCGCCTACGCTGACAAATCAGTCATCTGTCAAATAACCACTATAGTCTATGATTACCAGCCGGCAGATCATAGACAAAAACTGGCCGCAAAAAATAATTGCAACTTTTTTTGCCGTCTATGTCGATGACCGACCTATATCATAAACTAGTATTATAAATGAACATTTATTTATAATCTGTAGTTTCAATGTTTTTTTTTAATAAATGATAGTGGTTTAGAGAAGATAATATTTCGATTTGATAGGCAATCAAAGGTCAGCTAGTTTAGCGTCTTTTTTGATAAGTTGTTTTTCAATTAACTCTAATTTATCTAATAAAATAGTATTATCAATAGTAATAGGTATAGTTTAGGCGATTTATCAAATACATTTTAAGACGTAAAGAATTAATAAAATGTACTCACCAAATTAAAAAAAAAACAATTATTTAGAAAAAAAAAAATTTAAGATCTCAAAAATAAAATTTAAAGAAATGTCGCGAACTAAAAAAAATTCAACCGAAACCACAAATAAATCAATAGAAAAAAAATATGTTCCACTTCAGAAATCCCCTATTTCTGTTCGTCAGATCACTCGAGATTGTAACGTCACTTGAAACACTCGAACTCATATATGTAGGTGCGCTCGGTCCACGGGTATAAAGGCAACTGGCTCTTCTAGACGTGTTGAGATTCGTTACATCTACGTTGTGCGGAAGAAAAAAATAACTACAACGATACGCACGGGTATTTTTGGCTAATTCTTTGTGGGAAATATTTTGAAGGGGTTTTATTTTTTTGGTAGTTTTTTTCATAAAGTCTGTTTAATGTTTATTTGGTACTAGAAACTATTTTTTAAAGTCAAGTATGTAACTACTTTCTTTAAAATTGTTGTGACTCACATTTTCGGATGCATCACTTATTATTGCACTTATATTACACTAGCTTCTGCCAGCGGTTTCACCCGCATCCCGTGGGAACTACTTCCCGTACCGGGATAAAAATAGCCTATAGCCTTCCTCGATAAATATCCCATCGAGGCACAATGGTCACTACGCCGGATTGCCGAACCTGAGGTCCCGGGTTCGATCCCCGGTTCGGTCGACATTTGTGTGATGAGCATGCTTGTTGGCCGTGGTCTGGGTGTTACAATATGTATTTATAAATATGTATTATGTATATATGTAGCTATATGTAGTTTATCAGTTGTGTTAGCACCCATAACACAAGTTAATTAATAACTTACCATGGGGCTAACCGACCGTGTGTGTAAAGGTGTCCTGACATTATTATTTATTATTAAAAAAAAAAAATGGGCTATCCAACACTGAAAGAAATTTTCAAATCGGACCAGTAGTTCCTGAGATTAGCGCGTTCAAACAAACAAACAAACAAACTCTTCAGCTTTATAATATTAGTATAGATTGTATTGTGTAAGTATTTTGAAAACTCCTCATTTTCCCTCTCGAACTCATTATGTCAATTAAAAAATTATAAACATGACGTTATTATAATATAAATTAAAGGATATGACAGATTCTTTCATGATTTCATAAAGTATCGTTTGCAGTACTTGACCTAATTTTCAAAGTACCATAAAGCAGTGATGAGAGCGCTTTTGTACCTATAAGAAAGTATGATTGTATTACTGATTACGTAGTTATTTATTTGCGCGTGTTATAAGTAACAGAATGTATGACTAAAGTTACATATTTGATTTGTGTGACGAGTTTTTTTTAGAATCGTCTCATTCATATTTTTTCTTCTTCATATAAATATTCTGACGTTGATGATGACATAAATGATGATTTGTCATGGAATTAAAACTAGCATTACCTTGCTACGTTTTGTGTATATTTTCAAAATTTTCTCAACTATATCAAAATTGCAAAATTTTGAATAACTGTTAATAAGTTCCTACATCACATAATTTGATTAGTGAAAAAAATATTATCTAATCATTCAGAGCCAGTTGACACTCTTTAGCGATATTCAAGCACAGGGGGTTAATTTAGAAATAGGCACCACAAATATAAATCTATATCAATAAAAATGAATTGTTGTTCGTTAGTCTGATTAAAACTCGAGAACGGCTGGGCCGATTGAGCTGATTTTCGTTTTAAAATGTTTGTAGAGGGCCAGGGAAGGTTTAAACGATACGAAGTTTGCGGGATCAGCTAGTTTCAGATATAATTCGAATCTCAGTATCAATTATGTAGAAATTATTAAATAATTTAAATATAAGTCACGTAACGAGATACTCTCGAACATTACACATCGTCCCTAAAATAAAATTCCTGTGGGCACATGATTGTACACCGTGGTACATGTACCACATATTTACGTAGGTACATTTGGGCCGTACATCCGATATTACGTGACACGACCTTCAAGGGAACACAGCTTTTATTTTAGGGTCCGTCATAAAATTGTGGGTCATGACGTCATGATGGTGTGAACTTGTAAACATAAACACCTCAATGTGGTGTCGGTTTACTTGATGAATTTGTTGGCTGGTTGGCTGTGGTTAGGAACATTAAATAGTTTGATTTTCTTCGCAGTTTCAGTTATGATTTATAAAATCGTTTTGTTGCACTGTGATAAAAAGTTGTGGTTATCTTCCCGTGCAAGATGCTTAACATTTGTCAATTTTATATTAAGACCTTTTGAAAGAGGCCATGGAAAAATTAACTGGAAAAAATGGCATATTTATTTCAGGCATTATATACCATCAACGCAGAAATTGATATAATTTGTTCCATTTACAAGATATTTCCTTTTCCTCACATTTTACACGTCTTATTTCACTTTCCTACACGTAATATTTATGAAAAAATATTGAAGCTCACTTTATTTACATAATAATAAGCTATTTCGTCTACTCACACAGTATGTTGATTTAAGAATAATATGGAACATTCTTTTGGTCTGCCAAAAATCATCAAATGACTCCTCCCGTTGTAGTTGTAATATTAGGAAGAGTTAGACGTTTGATGAACTCTTATGCAACTCATTCAAACAATCCTGCTGCCCCAGCAGATTTAAGAATAATACGCTATTTGCCGTAAATATGCAAAAGCTATAATACCCAATAATACACAATTAGCTTTGCTAAACGACCAGTTAGCACCTAATCACTATTCATTCGATCTAAATGGTCGCCTTAAACGAATGTTTATGCAACATTACCGAATGTCAAAATTTAAATACCGTCAAATTGATTTATTTGTTTTATACGAGATGTTTGCTGATGCCGTAGTATGTCTTTATCATCTTAAGTGACGTCTAATCAGTGATGATGAAATGATTTATGATGATAAGAATTTCGTGGTCATTGGACTTAGTCATGAGATCTTGGGCTAGGCACTAGGAAATATCGCGGAGAACTACGATACAATTTCCCAACATTTTCTTGCGGGCCAAAATGTTTTCGTTCTGTAACCATGAAATAAATGTCCTTTGAAGCTTGAATCAATTTTATTTTCACATATTTATATGTTATCTGTCTCTAAAAGATAAAAGGATTTATATAAAATTACGTATGTATATATGTAGAACGAACACTAGGTCGAGTAGAGGCCTAGAAATCAAAATAAACACACTCGTGTAAAATCCAGTTTTTCCATTAACACGAATCTATATACATTAGGTACCGGAATCTAAAGCATTTCACGAAAATAGCACCTACTTGCAATGCAAATTCCAAGATTTTAAAAAGTAGTTTATTCATTGAATGTCATCGAGATCGTAAAATTAATTCAATACAACGGATTCTCGAAGGCTTTGTACCTCTATTTGAACTTGTAGCCGTAACTATACATATTATCAGAGTGCTGATTCCGAGTTTTGACAGCATTCGCAACTCGATACGTAATTATAAGTCTATTGAAATAAAGAGTCGTATGCTACGTCACATGATTTAGGTATTACTTCTTCTTTCATTTTGCCGGTTAATAATTATTACACTACACGCGCAAAAGTGAGCTCAAGTGTAATACGACCAAGTACTAATGACAGTCTTTATTAAATACACAATTCTAAGATAAGTGCTACGTGATTCAATGGTATGATAATCTTCGCATCGAAAAAATTAACTTGCAAAACTCGCACTAGGCACTCGTGCCTGCCATCACACACCCACTCACGCGCAGTTTAGTGAGTAATATCTATTCTTTAAAAGGAGAATAGGTAATTTTGTTATAGGTACTTAGTTACATGTAGGTATTTTTGAAGGTCGATAGCTAGATTCTAATATAAGCCAATCCAAATATGTAAACTTAAGTGATTAGTTTCATATGTAGACTCAAATCCTGGGTTGAGCATTTAGCATACTATATGTATAAATAATTGAGATTTCAGAGATTATTACTGAAAATTCCCTTTTACCGAATTGAAGAAAATATATAGGTATGTTTTTTTGATTGTACGAAATAGTAATTAGTATTAGTCATTCTCACAAGACAGCCTTGAAAGCTCGAAAAACAATTATGATCCACGTCAAACTTAATTATAAACTTTCCATAATTTTAGCAATAAAACTCAAATGAATTGCGTCGTAAATTATTTGAATAAGTAACTTTTACTTTTGCTTGTAAGTACAGCAAACTTTCTCGTGTTTTGTGCAGTTAAATCAATACAGGACATTGCAGTGTTGGTTGTATCATTAAGAGGTACAACTTGGTACAATCAGAGGTACAACTGGCTTTCTGAAACCAAGTAATTATTTGACAATCCTTAATTAAGTTTGAGCTTTCGATATTTTGAAAGTTAAGATTACATTGTCAGGCGCTGCAGAAAATTGGAACTTGGCCACTTTTAATTGCTGTCTAGTGTACTTAATAAGAATTACCTAAGTTTATCAAGAACTTTTTTAAGTCAATGTTACGAGACGGTGGAAATATGTATCTTTTTAATCGTTCCATTTCAATTTATCCAACAAATTTCTACACGTAAGTATCCCAATTCTTGGTTATACCTTTCGTCAATAAGACTGTATCGAAAAACAAATGTGATCACAATCAACACTGTGATTAAACCAGCTTAACCCAAGTTCTCCTTAATTGGCAAAATTCAAAGCACATCTAATTAATCAGACTGTCTCCCGGCAAGAGCTGCGATTGGTTAATCTAAGCTATCGTTACAAGAACTGATACGGAACATTCCAGTTGCACCGTGTATTGCACTTACAATTTCCTAACTAGATTACCTTTTACAGATGTTGGATGTTGCTGATTTTAATCGACGATAATTTGTTGATTACATTATAACACCCTATGTACATTATATATTGAGTACCTTAGATTAATAAGTATGGATTCTGTATTCTGGTAGTTTAGCGACGGGGAATTTGAAATATTTATCATAGTCCGAAAGTTTATCAAAATCCGCTTTTGGCATTAGGTATTTATTTATTCATTGTCATAATTTTATTTGAATTTTATTGATTAAAATAACATATTTGTTAACTTGCAACATTCCTAACCTATTATTATGTTAAAGCCCAATGTTATTCAGTGTTGTCAATACAGTAAAGTACCCAATCATTTTCAAAGCGCGACACCTCATTTTGTTACGCAATTACACATAACTCTCGTACAAAGATTTCCATACGAATTTCTTGAGTATGATGACAAGTCATTAGGCATCCTTGTACAAAGTGGTCGCTGTTCAAATAGACCTTTCTGTGAATTTTATATTCTTTGTTCCTTAACAAAAACTGTTCAAAGGACTCATCTGGGCAAATTCCTCTGTGTAGGGTAACCATTCGTTGTGCATTATTAAAGGAATACAAAGTGTCCTGGTGATAATCATGGTTTTACTGACATTTTCTTTCTACCTCTATTTCTTTATAATTTTACTAGTATTTTTCGAAATCCAGACTAGAATAGATTTCTCGAAATCTAGATTAGAATACATTTTTCTAAATCCTAGACTTATAAACTTATCAAGTTATGGGAACTTGAAATTATGTATTTTATTATGTACATCACAAAAGGGCTTTCATTCATCATATGCTTTTGATATGATAATTATACGTCTTGTTAATGTGAGACTTTTAAGAACACATTAACGACCATATTCCCTTAAACTTCATAATAAAAGTCAGTTCTACGGCCAACAATAAAAACACCAGCCCTACAGTACGGCATATAATTTATGCTGTTTACATGTTTACACATAATTACTCTGTTGACCACATAATTCAGCGGAGCCATTAACGCGAGGGAAATTAGAGAGACCCCGTTTGTGGTCACTTTATTTATTACCGCAGCTTTTTAGGGTTAACACCGCGGAAGTTGTAGGGTTGGTTCTCGACTAAATGGCGAACTTACAACGAAGTAGGTAAGTGAATTTTTCGTGTATGATATTTTGCCAACAACTGCGGCTGTCACTTGAACGTCTTTGATAGTCGTTACGTTAAGAAGCCAGTAAGTCTGCTCGTTGTCAGACTCGTTGTCTTACCTAGGGTATTCGGTTATCCGGGTAACTGGGTTGATGAGGTCAGAGAGAGTCAGTCGCTCCTTGTGAAACACTGGTACTCAGCTGCAACTAGTTTGACTGAATGCCGACCCCAAGGTAGTTGGGGAAAAGGCTAGGTAGGTGATGATATTTTGTCCACAACATTGATTGACGCGCCTGTTTATTTAGCTGATCTTTGTCAGGGACCGCAAAGTGAATGTAAATAATATTTTTAGATTTACTGCTTTCTAGAGTTGCAGCCGATTGCAATAAAGTGTAAATTTTACTTCCTTACTGATATTGAAAATGTAAATGTAACTCTGCTGTTGAAATCGAATTGTGATAGAAACACTGGATTTATTTTCATATTTACACACTATACTTAAGTATAAGCGTTCGTGTAACCGCGGGAGTAACTGTGACCTGCGGATGCCCCTCAAACTGAAGGGCAAAATTTACAAATCCGTCATAAGTCCTGTCGTCCTGTATGGATCGGAGTGTTGGGCATTGAAAAAGAGTTACAAGAATGGATAAAGTGAGGAATGATTACATTAGAGGAAGTCTGAAAGTAGCACCAGTTATAGAAAAGATGAGAAGTAGAAGATTGTCATGGTATGGGCATATAATGAGGAGGGATGATTGCATGCAACAAAGTGTGTGCTAAGTATGAATGTAGTTGGATGGAGAGGAAGAGGAAGACCAAAAAAAAAAAATGGATGGATTGCCTGAAAGATGACATGAATAGGAAGGGAGTGAGTGTCAGTATGACGAGTGACAGGGGAAAATGGAAGAGAATGATATTGCGCCGACCCCAAATAAAATTGGGAACAGGGCAGGAGGAAGAAGTGTAAACGCGGGAGTAAATATGAAGGTATGAAGTAACAACTTTAAACTTCATTTCCTCAGAAAAAAATATTGTCGTGTATCATAAATTAGTTCCACGAGAAAATACTAGACACTACCTAATGCCTAAGTCATTACTGGATGATTTTCTACAATGTCAAGACAGGCACTTTCTCGAAGCTATTTTCTAATGCGTTACTAATTTAAGATTATGGCCTGAACCGTAGAAGGCATGAAATGACTTATTTATATGCGAAATAAAAGGTTTATGTGAAAAATGGAACGTCAAAATGTGACGTTGAAGATAATTTTTGTACGTGTGTGGTCTGTTTGACAGATCGTTGTATTAGGCGGGAAAATTGATTTGGATTGCATCTGGTCAGTTTGTTTCTTTTAAAGTGCACGGGCAAAGTGATGTAAGATTGATAGACGATTTCAAACAATATGTTGTGAAAAATATGACTTTGAACCATTCTATCCTTCACAAACCAAAGAAAAATGAACTGTGTAACGTTCGAAACTTCTTATTTATTCAAAACAGTGCCCGTCTTTGTTGCGACTGAAAGGCTATAAAGTCAGTAAAGTCTAGACGTTTGCTAATGAATGACCTATCAATTTTAATGCCCATACTTTGTTAGCACGTTTCCAAACCCCATAGTTTCCCACGCAATCTTTAAACAAGCCATTTACTCATTAACACTAGTTTATTTACCTATGTTATTTTACCAATAGCGAAGAGTGCTCTAGGGCGTGTTGTGATTTTGTGAAACCACCCATTTGGATCGAAACCTATTTCTATCTCCCAGCAATTCGCGAAAAAATAAACTATTACAATGATGTATGATCACATAAATTTTATACAACAAATTATTATTTGATGTTTTACAGAAATACGAAAGATATAACTGGAATATGTTTGTGTTAACAGCTCAAAAGCTCCGGCCCTTGAAATAACTTATTTAAAATTACAAATGATTGTGAAAACCTGTGTTAACATATAAAATTATGATTTGCGGCAATTTGTTAGCATTTTTGCGTTGGTTTATTTTGTTTTCGCTCGTAAAACCCACCAGGGCTTACGTATTGGCCAAAGTTCGATGTTTAAGTCGTAAAATTGTAATGTGGTTTACATTACAATTTTTTGTGTTGACTTGGACACATTACTGGACTTATTACGTGGAAATTGGAACGCGTCGCGCAATTCATCAGTTTCGACTGGAGTTTCATCGTTATTTTTAACCAAAATACAGTTTATAGGTTTGCGCCCATAGCTATTTCTGGGTTCTAGTAATGCATATTTTCAGTTTATGTTCTCCCTGAAATAAAAGTTACTAAACCAAATATCGACTGCAATCTGAACTTTGGCGTATTTCCTCCAAATTGCTCCCGGTTTACGTATTTGTAACAGCTATGGGCATGAAATGGCAGGAGAAAACATGCAGCGCATACCCCAAATAAAATTGTGATAATTGGAAAGATGAATATTGTTAAAAATTATATCATATCCTCTATTTCTGCCTGAACGAAGGATAAATCGGCAAATAGATTAGCATTCATATCAAAACGGGATTGGCATATCAACTAAATATTAATTCCTAGAATCATGTACCGGCACTAATCGGTGCCAAGCTCACTGTTAGATATGTTCCTTTCGAAGAATGTGTCACGCTATATTAATTTTCTTTACTCATTATTACTCTTGAATAGGTCATCGATATAAATATTCTTTTTTACTTTCTCGATTTACACATATATTTATAAATCGGGATATTAAGCTCGACATTATGTATAAAGGTTTTTTTTGGTTTATTAAGGAATATCGGTTTGCCCGGGTAACTGGGTTGACGAGGTCAGATAGGCAGTCGCTCCTTGAAAACACTGGTTTTCAGCTGCATCCTGTTAGACTGGAAGCCGACCCCCACATAGTTGGGAAAAGACTAGATGATGATGATATAGAGTAGGTATAAGTAAGGTATTTTTCAGTAGAAGATGGTTGCTACCTAAAAGTTAAAACTACGGTTAAAAAAAATCTTCGTCTGGTCTACTAGTAGTCAATTAGATTTATGAAGCAAGTTGATCCAATGAAATCGCGTCACATCATTTGCAAGCGAAGCGATAAAGCGCCAAATAACAGGCGCCGACTCGATTGCTACTGAATACGGTGACCATGTATTATGAAGCCGGAAGGACAAGATATGGTGTCTTCTTTATTTATATGTGTAAAAAAAGGTTTAAGGCAGATCCCGATCGATAGGTTTAAGTACAATAGAATTTTATGGCTTTAAACATTTGCAAAAAAGTGAGAATGGTTTAGTTATGCGGAAATAGCGATGATGTCAAATCTGAATGAAGTTTGTATTAATTAAACACGGTATTGTTGAAGCTATATCTTGTTCTCATATTACCTGAGATTTTTCAAAAAAGAGTAAAATGGACAGCCGTGGACATTATCAAGATTGCGAAAATCTACTTCATTACGATTACTTAGATTATGCCTACAACACGAGTACCTAGTAGGTACATGTATAATACGATTCGTAGTTGAACATTGACATTTAGCCAACCAACTGTTTACGTCATTACCCAATGTACGATCATGCGTAACCATCTAATTGTGTCGTTTGTTTCAACTAAGTGCGATTTTAGTAAGAAGCTGTTAATGTACGATTGTTTCTCAGTAATCGGACATCATGGTTTGTTCGTATTTGCTTCTGAACAGCGCTAACTTGCCAATTGACATTACGTAACCTGAGCTTGTTTATCGTGATTATTAATTTTGGTTGTTACGTCATTGTCAAAAATCGCACAGTTTTAATGGTCTTATTTTGATCTATTTAGACGATTATTGCCTAAACATATTTTTCAAAAAATTCAAAGACAGTCTCAAAATCATTTGATCACATGGCCACATTACACAAAACCACTTGTATATTTATTTCAATTAGTACGAAAATAGTATCAATGTTCCGGCCTTGGTGGGAATTATCTAGGAATTATTGTGGCTTGGCCACCTGGGGTCACGTGTTGCGCGGGAGCATCAACGTTCTAAAGTTAAATTTAAAATTTCACTTTTTTTTCTAATTCGGTTTCGGATACTGCAATTTGTTTGTTTTAAATTCAAATTGCTCGGAATGCAGGTAAAGATTGAAAGTGGTTTTCAATGATGTATTTTTGTTAGACTGAAGAATCAACAAATGCCGATCAAATGTAGTTTGGCTTACGGGAATTCATCAGGTCTTAAAGAAACATAACCGGCAAATAAACTAATTGTAATTTTACTAATAAGCACATAATGTGGTGAAATACTATAAATAGTCGATTAAAGATGAAAAAAGATTTTTTATAAAAATATAGAGGTATATCAAATGCAGGTTTTGTGCAGCTGATTAAATGTTTATTTACGGATAAATAATTCTAATAACATGCAGCCAATATATAATAATGTCGTGGTGGCCTAGTGGGCAAAGAACCAACCTCTCGAGTATGAGGGCGCGGGTTCGATTCCAGGTCAGGCAAGTACCAATGCAACTTTTCTAAGTTTGTATGTACTTTCTAAGTATATCTTAGACACCAATGACTGTGTTTCGGATGGCACGTTAAACTGTAGGTCCCGGCTGTCATTGAACATCCTTGGCAGTCGTTACGGGTAGTCAGAAGCCAGTAAGTCTGACACCAGTCTAACCAAGGGGTATCGGGTTGCCCGGGTAACTGGGTTGAGGAGGTCAGATAAGCAGTCGCTTCTTGTAAAGCACTGGTACTCAGCTGAATCCGGTTAGACTGGAAGCCGACCCCAACATAGTTGGGAAAAGGCTCGGAGGACACAACATGCAGCCAATAACCGTAGCGTTATTAAAAGTCTTGAACTTTGCTATAAATAATTGAAAACCATTAGAAAACGTTTGATAGAAAATAAAATTATTTAAACATATGTATTTATTTACGATTGAAATCTAGACCGCAATAAAACTTTTTCCTTAAAGTGGTATATGGCAATACCGCTACATTTCACACTGGCAACACCTCAAACAGGATTACTCACAGCAAAAAATACGACGATTTATCTCCAATACTAAAATAATTAACACACGAACCAAATACGAATAAAGCCACCGGTCACACCGGTTTCCAATAAATACAAATCGATTTCTGTCAATTAATTAAAGATTCGATTTCAATTGATAAGTCAGTCAAGCTTGTCAAGACAATTGTAATCCGCGAAAGTCGTCACTAATGAAATAAACTTCTTATTTAATGGCAAAGGGAAATTAAGTAGTAACCAATTTATTCGATAACTGCCCCATATCGATCGTGAGATCCGATTAAGTTCATAATCTGTTTGAAATCGATTTTTAATGATGTATAATTTAATCGACCAAACCAATTTGTTTTCACTTCAAATTATATTCAATTTATGGGTACCTATTTATTCATGAGGTAGAAAAATACGTCTATGGTCAGCTTTTATTTATGTTGAGTGTGTATAAAACGAGAATCTTGATAATTTGATATTAAATAAGTGAATTATGATATTGTAATACGCAGCATACTTTATAATTTGTCCATCAGAACTTTTCTTATTCTAAACTTCATTGAAAATATTGGCAACTTTCATATGCAATATATTACGCACGAAGTTATAAATATAGGTTCACATGAGAAATACATGTAATTTTTGATCATTAAAGGTTGCACTATTATATTCTGAGGGCAACATGTAAATAAATGAGTCTGCGTTGCAGCTTGTATATTATGTCAATTTAAATTTACGCACACATAAATCACAGCTGCGTAAAGGTCGACTTTCTGGGCCAACTGACGTAACATACGAAAATATTTTTATAAATCGAATCGTGTCGATCGCTCCCTGAACGATAACGATCGTCCATTGTTAAACGATACATTTACATTATTCTAATCGATTATTATCGAATCAAATTGATTGGCTTATTAGTGAATGAATGATACGAATTATTTCGTTCATTTTTATTAATATGCTACATAATTTAGGTCATTATGGCAGACGGTTTCCGGAGATATTAACGTCTTGATTTAAATGCTATTTTGCCTTGATAAATGGAAAAAAAATGATGACTATCAAAGCGGTGGTCATAAATTAATTTGTACAATGCCGAATCTAAATGTTTGATGTTCGCGTTGTTTCGAGGATTTTACGATGTATATATGAATGGCGGACGGGGCCGTAAAATTAATTAGGACTGAGAGCCTGTGAATAGAGCCTCCGATGAACTTAATTCAATGTTTGATAAACAGTCATCTTAATTCAAGGATCAATGGCGGGATGACGCCATTTGCAGAACGCACCTCTGTTTTTTTCACGATCTTAATTTAACTATTTTTTATGCAATACTAGCTTTCCGCCCGCGGTTTCACCCGCGTCCCGAGATGACTGCTTCCCGTAGCCAGATGGTGGCAAAAACTATCCTATGTCCTTCTCCTGCCTCTAAACTACCTCCCTGCCAATTTTCAGCTAAATCGGTTCAGTCGTTCTTGAGTTATAAGTGGAGTTACTAACACGACTTTCTTTTATATATATAGATTTATATATTATTCTTTTATATATTAACGTGAACACATAATTCCCATTAGTATTTAATAATCACTTAAAATACTTAGCTAATATACATATTTATGTACAAAATAATATTTTATGTCAGAAACGATGGCCCCATGATTATTATATTTATTTATTTTTTAACAAATCAACATCACGGTCAGCGGTTCTGATGTAATACTAAATACATTTAGGGCTCATAAAAATATTAAATTCAAGTAGGTTTCACGATCATTATTGCGCAGCGAATTTAGAAATCACTTGGCGTTTTCCCGAGATTTTTTCACCCACAGTCCGTGGGAACTACTGCCCGCACTGGGATAAAATGCAGCCTCTGTTACTCAGGAAGAGTGTAGCTTTCCAACAGTGAAAGAATTTTCTATCGTTCACGTTTATCGTTCAAGAATTTGTAACAATCAATAGCAGAATTAGTCTAACTTACTACTGCCCATAGTCGATTAGTCAGAAATCGAAATCACATCACTATTAATTAACATTGGAAGCGAACATAAATCCCGTGATTGATAGCACAAAATAAAAATTCCGTGATTGATAGCACAAAATAAAAATACATACAAACAAAATGTAGTTGGTTTTGTAACTGCAATATTTTAAAACCGAACTTCTGACAGCTAATCATTTTCGCTACAGTACTTTACATTCGTATGTTTGCAATCGACAAAATACATATGACTCGCGTGAATGAAAAGTTTTATTCGGATTGGATTTATCGATAGCTTTTTTAAGCTTTGAAGTATTTTAGCACAACTCTGTTACCTGTGTGGAAAAAACTACTTCGTTTTCATAGAGTTCGAATTACAATGAGCATCTCTACGTATACAGACATGATCTTAAATCCTCCTAGAACATGGTTTACGAAAAATAAACGAACATTTTGGAAACGAGTCACCGACTGCAACTGCCAACCGCACGTGATGCTGTCGCTTTGGTCCAAACCGATTTTATGCAAATAAGTGTTCATACAAATCAGCAATGCAGCTGCAGCACGTTATGATGGACAGTTTCAGATGGACGTACCTTAAAGATTAAAAAAAAAAGGAAAAAAGATTAAAATTAAAATTCTACACACACATTATGAAACTGCTTTCTTTAACATGCGACGAAAGGATTAAGGTTGGTTTCACTAACCAAACGCGGCGACACAATGTCTGAATTAAACCGCTCCTTAAAAGGATGGTGTTTCAATCTGCAATTATTGTACTAAACGTACATATGTTGTGTAATAAGTCTCTTGTTGTGCAAAAGTGATGCTTCCTCCTTATATGGATAGGGTGGATTATTGAATGGTCTTTGTTTTGCTGTCAAAATGTAATCCGGATTTACAGTTTAATTTTCTAAATAAATGATACTAATAAGAAGTCATGAAAGTGATTTCGAGATCATTTTTATTTTCGATTGGGTTCGTCTTTATTTTTTCTTGATGTAGGGAAAATTTCAAGTTTTTCCCTGTGTTAGAAAATGTTGTATGGAGAATTTTCTTCAAACATGTTACTAACGTCTGTTTAACTTTTCTGTAGTAAGACCTTTATGAAGTTTTCGAAATCTCGTCACTACAACACAGTTGACAACATGTTCTATATTTGGATATGACAACCTCTGATTAGAATAATTTACTGTAGATATCTAATCTTTGTCAACAATCAGTCGTTTACATATAACTTAATATCGTCAATAAAACAATAGGTAATTCGTCCGAAACGATCAGATAGTTGAAGAATCGATTAAATCAATCTGCCGATCTGATAATGGAAACTTGTTTATCGTGATCAGATCATATGATATGAGATAGATACTAAAGTAGCTGGAATGAATTGATATTTTGACCTTTGAACTACCTTAAACCAAAATTATAGCGTTTTCAGAGATAATTTCTGTAACAGTGTAAGCTATTGTTGGTTAAATAAATAGAAAAACAATAGTTTTTAGATTCTGCATAATTTTATTTGAACAAGATTTATACCATTTTTTTATTGCTTATTTTCCTGCAAGTATCAACATTAATGACCATGATGTTGATGACTAAATAAACTGGGAAAAAAAAACCGTCATTATTCAAAAAACATTTCAATTTCAACGATGAGCCTTTGTTTTTTTGCCATAAATAAATATTTATTAACAAAATCTGGCCACCCAGGTCGACCTTGACAAGTCAAAACACGTTATTTCGAACTTCTTTATTTATAAGATCTATATTATCCTCACTGATGTTAGATAAGCCACCGCCCTGTCTGTTTTTGTGCCCATCTATCAAGAACCGCTAATCCTCGTTTAGTGAGATTTTCTTTTCGTCGCTCTTTTTAGTTATTTATTTGTCTGCTGTAGGTATTTTCTTTTGTGAATATTATAATTTATTACTAGGTATTTTTTTTACACGACAAATGTATTATTATTGTTCCTCTATCCAGTTGTGTTGGATTGCCGTCCCATCGCGCAATGAGAGTGAAGGAATAGTGAGCGCACCTGTGTCTGCGCAAATCCATGTGCACTGTAATATGTCCTGTAGGTAGAGATGGCTGATCTCCTTATATGAGAACAGCCACCCGTGGCCGATAATAATAAGCTACGAGAACACCACATCATCATTGTTGTTGAAAAATTTTTGGTCCTTTAAAACAAGTTGAATAAAGGTGCATTAAAAGCTCTTTAGAAGATAAACCAGTACACCACAAAGATGAAGTTTAAGAACAGTTTACTATGTACCTACCAGGGAATGCAAATCACGATTGATTCCAACAAGTTGTCGTATTGCCTACAAATGTCGATTGCGAGTTGCGCCACGCATCGACACAAATTAGGTGACTGTCTAGGTCTTGCCTCCGAAGCAACATTGTATGACATTTGTCCTGTGCAGTACTTTTCTAATAAAATGTTAAACGTTTTGCGGTTAACCATTTAACCAATCATATATTGAAAGATACGTAATCAAATTAAATATGGCAATTTTTTTTTTACCAAAATTGCATATTCATTAAGTGGATTCCCTGTTGCGTTTGTTGAAATCATTACTTGTTAAAGTTCGACTATTTTTATATGCTTTGATGACATTCGATATATGTACTTTAAGACTCGCCTATCACCAGAACTGACCAAGTGTGACAAACTGTTCTCTTCATACTAATTGACTAGTAGGTATTCATTCATACAACAATAATTACAACAACAGCTACCAATTTCGTCACCATTGTTTTCATTACCAATACATGTGCCAACAAAATTCCTTACTCAACGTAATCCGATGCAAGTTGCCCAAAATTAGATTAGCTGATTACCCGGTACGATGTAAATTGATCTAAGTGCATAACAAGAATGTTGTAATGCGGGAACTATTGCAGTGCATTTGGGCTTTTTGCTGACTTGTTAGATCCTTTTATTTTATACGGGCAACACTGCTGCAACCGTGATGACAACCCTATGAAGATTTTGACAGATAGAGCGCGCGCTTTCTTCGTTAACTGATAAACTATGTTTTCTTACGATTGTTATTAAAATGGTGTTTTAAAAGTGAATACAAGAAGTTATTGTGATACGAATTGACGTTTTATTTCTGATGAAAGCTAGGAGATCATACCCTAGCTTATATCAGAAGCGGGAAGAACAGAAAACGCCTAATTACCAATGGGGCGCGAATGCTCCGAATACAATAAAATTAATGATCACGCCACACTATGCGAAACACTTCTATACGAAGACGAGATGACCACAGCACTGATTGCTCAACCGCAATAATGCATCAAGGACTTTTCTACTCAAGGAAAACAAAGCGACATGGTCAACAATGAGGGTATAACTGCGAAAGACTTGTGGAGCCAATAATGACGACGACCAGACAAGATTCTTGTGTGTAGATTACTGCTTGACACACACTACGCCTGATGGCGATTAGACACCTCCGCCGTGATGAAACATTTTACCAGGTACCCGAGACATTGGACACTCAGGTATAAGCATTAATATTTTTTTTTTTTTGCATTCCAATTTAATCCATGGAATAGAAAACAATCATTTAATTGCCTAAACATGTGTATACATGCATACATACGCAGGTGCATGCATGTAGGATAATATTACAATTATTAAAGGTATGTGCTTAAAACATGTTTGCCACTTGTCATGGCACACAAATATAAAACCAGAAACATTTAGCTCTATATACTAAAAACTATTTGAGCTGACATTTCAGAGCTTTGGTACTGAGTTTTCTCTAGGTTATAGATATTTTGTTGTACATAATGGGTGCCATTCAAAATATAAATTTGCACATAAGTGCAGTTTTGCATGGATGTAAACAGAGCTTGCTATTGGTCCATTTGATGCATGCATTTTTAAGGTGAGTAAATGTATAACAATATATTTAATTAGACATCCATAAACCAGCTGGGAACATGGCAGATACTCTGAGGTAAACATTTTTATCCTGAGTAATTATGTATGGTGTTATTTTTGCTACACATTGAATACATAAAATATTTATGGGAAAAGAGTAAATAAAGCAAGTAAAGCTAATTGCATAGTTCATGGGGATGATGGCCAAACAATTTGGTGTTAATGCATTATTTACATACATTACTGAAATAGACAAAGGAAGTACCTACAAAAATAAGTAAATAGGATATAATAATAGGATATTCACGTTATAAAGCCAATAAAACAATAATTGAAATAATCATAATCACTTACAAATAGAAGTAGAAAATAAATTGGTTAATTGACAACCAATAAAAACCGTTGGACACAGCTCTTGACTATTCTAAGTACATCCCAAGCGGTGATAACAGGTATTAATAATGGATAATCAAATACTTTAAAGAACTATAAACACTAAACTGGTTTTTATTAATGAAGTAACTATATGAAACTAAATGCTTCAAGCCAGTATGTTTCAGACAGTAAGTATGTTTTACCAATATGTTGGTTCTGCCAATACATACATCATTGTTAAGTAAAACTTCATTCCAAGCAAATATTGTTGCTTGTTATTATTTTAAGATGCATGTTTTATTTTAAAGTGAAAATTATAAAAATGGTAATCTTTTTAAATGATCTTCTCCATATTATTAACTGTAAATTGTCTCACCTAGAAAAAGTTAAACTGCCTATTCTATCTGAATGTTGGATGACATTACAGCTAACAGGTACATTATAGAACTGTAACACAATAAGGATAGTTTAATCACAGTAAATATGCAGCAATTGTAGTAAATATTATTTACTTAAAGGATTTTACAGACTGAAGCATAATAAATAAATATAACTCAGTAGTGTCAATTAATCAGAAGAAAATATAACTCAGTAGTGTCAGTAATCTGAGTAGCCGGATCAGATATGTTCTTTTTGAAAGATTTCATTTTAATTTGGAATCCACCACTTGATGCTGAGACCAATCTGGTTTCCTCAACCATTCAAAATAACCTGAAGTGCTTAAAGATATGTATACTAGAATCAAATAAATACAAAATAAACAAATTTTGGCTTTGAAATCTGAACGGAAAGCGGTCTTATTATTATTAATTTAATAAATGAATATGGCGATTGCGTCAATAAGAGATAGGTCTGAGATGGAGCGAAACAACATTAGTTAGACATAAAATTGTCTGATACTACACAGGAGCTATACCATCAGAATACATTATACTATGCTGAAAAAGAAGTATGTGAGACGGTTAAAGAATAAAAGATTAGGCAATTAATAAGTATTTTGTCCTAGCCCATTAAAAAGTTGAATGCATACCAGGGCACTCAGTAAAACATATAGATAAACTAAACCTGAATTTTTATGGATGGTGACAATACGAGTTAACACTTCTCTCTATACTCTCTTATGCATACCTGATAATATTCATATTAAATATTCTAAACACAAAAATAGGTACTCTCATTATGACAGGAAATCTTGTAATTTCCTGGGAGGTTAGACATTTTATTATGAGACTAAATTTCAGCACATATTGTATGTTAGACCTTCTCTCACAGAAAATTACATGTACAGTTTATGATGATTTTCTTGATTGATGTTGTGAGTCTATTCTGACCACTTATAAAATAGGAACCAAGATTGTGGAGGATCAGAGGAGTGAATTCAGTGGCAGTGACAATAACATCCTTAACAAGTCAGTAAGTACAACCACAAGTGTTTTACAGTCAACAACTAAGAAAGAGCATTGCTTAGTATTTATTAGTTTTGAACCATTAATTGAATAAACTGACTGATAAAAATAAAGAACAATTTATATGGTTATTGGAACTTATATTTAAAGATGATGACATCTGGTTATGTTTATATTCATAAATATATTTATTTGCATTCCATATTGTTACAATTGATGTTGACGAGGCTTAAAACTAAGTAGGTATCATTATAGGCCCTGTTAGGGCACAGCTAAAGAAGGCAATACTTTAAGGCAACATAAATAATTTACAAAGAACCATGAGTCAAACTAGGCCTAGGGGCACTTTGTTGTTACTTTGTTTATATTAAAATTGTTACTACGGCACCACCTTCAATTCTGCTTTCGTATCCCTCATCAGGGATATAGTTCCAAAGGAGCAGAAGGCTTTTCCACTCACACTTTACAACTTGTACAGTTATAATTTGATTAAATGGTATTAACTAAAAAGAAAAGCTTGCATTGAGAAGTGTAGTGATTTTAATGAATTGTTAATTAATAAAACAATACCAGACGAAGAAAATTGAATGAATAAATTAAAGATTTATAAAATTTTTACCTTGATTATCTGTTATTAATTCTTACGAGCCTCTGTATTGAAATGTGAAATAAATTGAAAGATTCATAATATTTCAGTTTGGTTATATTGTTGAATTATTGAAACAAGACTAGATAAATAAACTTTTGATAAATTGAGAGGTTTGAAGGTATGCACTATGTACTGTTTTAGCTGGTTCTATTGTTTGTTGCTGAAAACAAACGACTTGAGGAAGAAAGTGGATATTATGTATTTATATTTTTTAACCACTACAATAAGGGATTAACAGAAACAATTGTAATGTTGTAACAATTGTAACTTGTAGTGGTCTGATTGAATTTGATTGTGTTGTTAAATAATAATAATAGAAGACATGTATTGATTTAGTTTAACCATAGGCATTGCTATAATACAAATAAGAGATGGACAGAGAAAAAATGTAATTACTTGTAGGTACATTTCTCGTTTTATTATGTTGTTAATTATTAAAAACAAGCAACTGGAATGCTAATAAAGAATTGAGTATTGATTAGACAAGATATATGGTACTAGTTGTGAGATAACGAATATAAATAAGAGATGGGCAGAGAAACTGACTAAAGAATGTGTAATAGCTATCTTGATCATATTGATGATTAATGAACACTAAACAAGATAAAATATGTATACATATATATTGTAGACAGAGATAGAAGATGTAATAAATTGAGAGATTTGTATATTGACCAGTTTGATGATATTGATAATTACGAAAGTCACTTATGATTCTGAATTTAATACTGTTTTACACGGAAGGAATTGTGTAAGGCCGGTTTTGTGTAAGGAGCCACTCGTGATAATATTATTAATCAATATTTATAAAGCATACTTAAAAAGCCGTGTATATTTCTCATAACTCTCAATTTTTCGAAACAAAGTCCTTAAAAAGAAATTTTATATTGTATTGAAGATCGATACAAGCGTAATGATGAAGCATATAAATCTAAGACAGGATATTAAGAAATTGTATATTGTATTGAAGAGCGATACAAGCGTAATGATGAAGTATATAAATCTAAGACAGGATATTAAGCAATTGTACATTGTATTGAAGATCGATACAAGCGTAATGATGAAGTATATAAATCTAAGACAGGATATTAAGCAATTGTACATTGTATTGAAGATCAATACAAGCGGAATGATGAAGTATACATATAAATCTAAAACAGGATATTAAGAAATTGTATGTTGTATTGAAGATCAATACATGTGTAATGATTAAGTTTATGAATCTGAGGCTAGATATTAAGAAATTAATAATGATGAAGTATAAAAATCTGACGCTAGATTTTGAGAGAGTGTATATTGTATTGAAGATCAATACAAGTGTAATGATGAAGTATAAAAATCTGACGCTAGATATTGAGAAAGTGTATATTGTATTGAAGATCAATACAAGTGTAATGATGAAGTATAAAAATCTGACGCTAGATATTGAGAAAGTGTATATTGTATTGAAGATCAATACAAGTGTAGTGTCGCAGTTTATGAATCTAAGGCTAGATATTAAGAAATTGTATATTGTATGTAATGTTGTTTTAATGTACTGTAGTTCAGATACTGGATAGAAGGAAGTTGTGTACTGTAATGAGAAATTATATAAGCAGAACGAATGTGTAAATATTGATTTGTACTTTGAATTATGATATTGATGAATTTGAATGTGTTAATAAGGAACAGAAGTTCAGAGACTTTGTATAATAGAAGTTTTCTATTGAAATGAGAAATGATATAAGTATCTTGATGCCAATATGGTGATGTTGACTTGTACTGCTTGAATTTGAATGAGGTACACAAATCCAGAGACTGGATATAAAGGATTCTTGTCGTCGATATGTTGATATTGACTTTAATATTGAAATTTGAATGTATTGATAAGGTACCTAGGTAAGTCCCGAAACTGGATATAAGGAATTGTTTATTTGATGGGGAACTATATACATGATTTGATGATTTTGATTTGTTAATTTTGACTTGTATTGCTTGAATTTGAATGTATTGATAAGGTACACAAGTCCGGAGACTGGATATAGAGAATTGTTTATTTAATGGGGAATGATAAAAGTATATTGATGTCAATATGTTGGTTTTGACTTGTACTGCTTGAATTTGAATGTATTTTTAAAGAATATAAATCCAGATACTGGATATAAAATAAGTCAATTATTGAAATAGGAAATGATATACGTATATAGATGCCAATATGTTGATGTTGACTTGTGATGGTTGAATTTGAATGTATTTATAAAGAATATAAATCCAGAGATTGGATATAAAACATGTCGATTATTGAAATAGGAAATGATATAAGTATATAGATGCCAATATGTTGATGTTGACTTGAAATGGTTGAATTTGAATGTATTTATAAAGAATATAAATCCAGAGACTGGATATAAACAAGTTGATTATTGAAATAGGAAATTAAATAAGTATAAAGATGCCAATATGTTGATGTTGACTTGTAATGGTTGAATTTTAATGTGTTTATAAAGAATATAAATCCAGAGACTGGACATAAAACATGCCGGTTATTGAAATAGGAAATGATCTAAGTATATTGATGCCAATGTGTTGATGTTGACTTGTAATGGTTGAATTTCAACGTATTTATAAAGAATATAAATCCAGAGACTGGATATAAAACATGCCGATTATTGAAATAGGAAATGATCTAAGTATATTGATGCCAATGTGTTGATGTTGACTTGTAATGGTTGAATTTGAATGTATTTATAAAGAATCTAAATCTAGACACTGGACATAAAACAAGTCGATTATTGAAATAGGAAATGATCTAAGTATATTGATGCCAATGTGTTGATGTTGACTTGTAATGGGTGAATTTGAATGTATTTATAAAGAATATAAATCCAGAGACTAGATATAAAACAAGTTGATTATTGAAACAGGAAATTATATAAGTATGTATATAGATGCCAATATGTTGATGTTGACTTGTAATGGTTGAATTTGAATGTATTGATAAGGTACATAAGTCGAGAGACTTGATAGAAGGACCTTGATGTCAATTTGTTAACATGACTGGAAGGCGTAGATAGTTCCAAATGGGAGTGAATTCCTCGCTGCAGTCACAGTGGTAGTAAGATTAACTTACTCTGTTAAACTTGAATGTTTTGATAAAGTATACAAGTCCAAATACTAGACGTGAAGTTCTTTACCGTAGTAGGAATTTGTGCAAGTATATGGTTGCCTATTTGTTAAAATGGCAATGGTACACAAGTCACAGTTTGGATTCAAAAAGAAATGAAATTAAAATATTCGAAGAAATTGTTTATCGTAGTGAGAGTTTATGCAATTATATTGTTGACGATTTGTTAGCATGGCTGGAAGGCGTGGATGGCTCCAGTTAGAGTGAAAGCCACGATGCAGTCATAGTTTGAGATGGTTGGAAGGCATGGATGGCTCCAAGTGGGAGTGTAGGCCACGATGTAGTCATAGTTAGAGATGGCTGGAAGGCATGGATGGCTCCAAGTGGGAGTGTAGGCCACAATGCAGTCATAGTTAAAGATGGCTGGAAGGCATGGATGGCTCCAAGTGAGAGTGCTTGGCCTGTGCAACAGTAAAGAGAAGCAGGTGGCAAGTGAGAGTGCTTGGCCTGTGCAACAGTAAAGAGAAGCAGGTGGCAAGTGAGAGTGCTTGGCCTGTGCAACAGTAAAGAGAAGCAGGTGGCAAGTGAGAGTGCTTGGCCTGTGCAACAGTAAAGAGAAGCAGATGGCAAGTGAGAGTGCTTGGCCTGTGCAACAGTAAAGAGAAGCAGATGGCAAGTGAGAGTGCTTGGCCTTTGCAACAGTAAAGAGAAGCAGGTGGCAAGTGAGAGTGCTTGGCCTGTAAGCCTACAATGTAGTAAGTGATGTCATATTGCTTAAGTTGTACAGTGACTGGCAAGTGAGAGTGCTTGGCCAGTGAAGCTATGAGAAGATATGGTAACAAATGTAGAATATAAAAAGATTAATAAATTAGAGTAATTGTGTTAAATCCGACTTATTGGAAAGTTGTTTAGTGGCCAATAGGTGGCACATGTTATTATTCCTAGTTCAACTTGCATTTTAAAACTTTCTCAGAGTCAGCCGTAAAATATTGTAAGCATTTCTTTTTTTTATGTTATTATCGTATGTATCAATACATACCAAATGTTATACATATTATGTTTTAAAAAGAGTAACCATGGAGTTTCTTGCCCGTTCTTCTCCATAGGAAGCTACTTTTGGAATGGGCAACTAAAATCAAACTTATTTATAATTACCCAAGGGTATAGTTTGAGGACAAACTAAGGTCAGGAAGGCCGAATGTTAGATCCTTTTATTTTATACGGGCAACACTGCTGCAACCGTGATGACAACCCTATGAAGATTTTGACAGATAGAGCGCGCGCTTTCTTCGTTAACTGATAAACTATGTTTTCTTACGATTGTTATTAAAATGGTGTTTTAAAAGTGAATACAAGAAGTTATTGTGATACGAATTGACGTTTTATTTCTGATGAAAGCTAGGAGATCATACCCTAGCTTATAGACTTAAGTTATTAGATGGTGTGCAAGACCAAATTGGGTATCTGTTCAGGCTATTCATGAATTCCTGTCGAACACTTCATACCTTACCTTCGTAAATTGGATTGGAATTTAGGGAAGGATATATGTGTACATAATTAGCAGGAAAAGGTTTGATTGATAGAGATTTAACGGAGAAAGTAGCATTTAACGGATATAGTGGAAGAGGAAAACCAAAGAAACGATGGATGAATTGTGTGAAAGTAGATATGGTAAGAAAGAATGTTACTTGTGAGATGACGGCAGATAGAAGAGTATGGAAGGAGAAAACATGCTGCGCCGACCCCAAATAAAAATTGGGATAAGAGCAGGAGGATGATGATGGAATACTTAGCGTCAATTGAAGTCATCATCATATTTATAATAACCTAATAACATTCGTTTTATTTATTTTCATTGGACATTTTCGACCACCACCCGCTATCGAAAGAGGCCAGCATTACTTTACTTATTTATTGTCCTCTATTACTAAGCAGCAATATGCTAATTATTTCAATAATAGTCTATTTTTAGTCCGTTATCCAGTTTCAATGTTATCAGAGAATTATATAAAACTATTTAAATGCCTAAGAACTCCTAGAAACAATGCTATGTAACTGATAAATATCTTCGCATAAATTAATCAATATCGTGATTGGTAGTGCCCTTAACACTTGACTTTTGCGTCCATTTATAGGCATAAAACTGTTCGGAGTGTAATGCCTATGTTAATGCATTCCTTGCTTAATGCATTTGATATGGAGCTCGTTGCAAATGACCGCTGTGATAATTCATTCAAATATATTCGCTAATATAGCCTTGTCAGCAGTCTTGATGAAAGTCTTTTCAGCAAAAGCCCTCCGAGGGAGGCGACTCGCGTAAGTTGCGCTCGGTCTCTGCTACTCGCGAAAGCCGATCTTTGCGGCTATAGAAGGGAAATACACATGAAAGTCCATTACATTTGAAATTTAAAAAATATTTCGGACGTATATTCCAATAAATATTAAATATTCAGGCATTCGTAACTTCATACGATTGTACGTTTATTTATGATTACTCATTATAATAAGTGACAGATTGTTTGAATGAGTACTTTGGGAGGTGTTAATTTAAGCATATTGGGTAGGTTAAGTTTTCTTATAACAGAGACTTAATCAAGTGGAAATTGCATACATACTTGACACGTTAGACCCCAACCTACTTGGCAAAGACTCCACCAATAAATTACTTACATTACAAAAAATCCAAATCAATGTTGCCATTAAAAAAACTGACAGCCAACCTTTACGCAATCCCAACAGTATTTAGTCATAAAGTTGACATTTTACACAAGTTCTAAAGAGTTCTGAGAAAACCGTGGGCATTATTATTCTTATCCTATCATCTAGCTTGAATGCGTGTTACATTCTAACTGTTACAAAGGGCAGGTCGGGAATTTTAAGTGTTCAACTACCTACTTGTTTATAATATTGCTGAAGAAAAGATTTTGTCTCGAGACTCCCACTTGAAAACTGGGGACTGCTTGCTACTTGAAACTTCAACCAGATACGAAAAGCGCTACATTATTATGACAGTAGACAAACTTCTTCCATTTTCGGATTTTTCTATTACCATACCGATTCAAATAATTCGAACGGCAACATTTCATACCTTTCCAAAACAAATGACTATTACGTCAAACATTCATATTTTCAAATTCAGAATGCTATATCTATTCTCGTTTCAAATACTAAAATTGTATAAATACAGAGTGCCTAGTGCGAGTTTTGCAAGTTGATTTTTTCGATGCGAAGATTATCATGCCATTGAATCACGTAGCACTTATCTTGAATTGTGTATTTAATAAAGACTGTCATCAGTACTTGGTCGTATTACACTTGAGCTCACTTTTGCGAGTGTAATCATTATTAACCGGCAAAATGAAAGAAGAAGTAATACCTAAATCATGTGACGTAGCATACGACTCTTTATTTCAATAGACTTATAATTACGTATCGAGTTGCGAATGCTGTCAAAACTCGGAATCAGCACTCAGGTCGTAATACAAACTTGAATTGGCGACAACCTCGTTCAGTTGTTCTGGTTCGTGATTGCGGTACAGGTGATTCACTGTTTTGCCTTTGATACCCGAAATAGATGGAAATCACTTAGCCGGCCGGTAAATATTGCAATACTGCGCTAAATGCGTTCGAAGGCGATATACGATGCATTGCGTGTAGTATAGGAATGAAAGAGAATGCAAAGGGGGATAATGAAGATGGGATTATTAACATATTTCAATGATGTTAACGAATTTATTTCATATGATATCTAGGTATAGTGATCATCCTCCGAGCCTTTTTCCCAATCATGTTGGGGTCGGCTTCCAGTCTAACCGGATTCAGCTGAGTACCAGTGCTTTACAAGAAGCGACTGCCTATCTGACCTCCTCAACCCAGTTACCTGGGCAACCCGATACCCTTCGGTTAGACTGGTGTCAGACTTACTGGCTTCTGACTACCAGTAACGACTGCCAAGGATGTTCAATGACAGCCGGGACCTACAGTTTAACGTGCCATCCGAAACACAGTCAATGGAGTCTAAGATATGCTTAGAAAGTACATACAAACTTAGAAAAGTTGCATTGGTACTTGCCTGACCTGGGATCGAACCCGCGCCCTCATACTTGAGAGGTTAGTCCTTTACCCACTAGGACACCACTAGGTATAGTGATATAATACCTAAAGAAGTTTGTATACAGGTAGGTCGAAATTTAGAGAGACACGGGTTGGATTTCGTCAATACGATTTCCTAAGTGCTATGATTCATGTTTCTAAAACTGGATAACACTACGGACAGACTAAAATGATAGGTAGCTTCTTATAAAAACAGACATAAGTATGGTAATATCGCTAACTCGAAAAATAATAACATGTTGCTAAGGAAGATTAATCTTCTTTACTACTTATCATGATTGAGGTTTTACGAGCACCATTCATAAAAAAGTAGGCATTCATTATTTAATCGACAAGAATAAATGATTCAATAACTTTTTTTGAAGCAATCACGTTACCAGAATAGGTATATGACTCAGAAACAAGGAGTTTTTGTTCACAAATATTTATTGCTATAACAAAAATACAGTGATTTTATTGTAAGCTAATCATAACATCGGATATTTTTATGTTACGCGAGTCAAGGCCGGTAATGTTACTAACCGCTTAAAATGTTTCACTTACAAAGTCACAACAGTATTTAAACTATAAACAAAACTATTTTCACACCTTTGTGATTGTTGCATAACTATTTCGCGGCAGAATTTATATTAGAGCTGGCAACACATCCGATACTTTATTCGAAATTTAATTTTGGAATTCCGTAACGGCATACCATGTAAACAAACACTTGAATTTCGAACGTCCGCTTCGGTGCGAATTTATTTTTGGAATTACGTAATTTTTTCATGTCTATTTTCGTTCAGCCCTGTTTTTTTTGTGTAAAGTTGTAGGTAGATAAAATATAGGCGGCTGTCACTTCACCGGCTGACGGCGAAAGTGAAAACATAAACAAGTTTTGTTTTTCTATCGGTAACGCGTTTTCTCGAGACGCGTCTGCTTCAGGTTTAGGCATCACAAGGTAGGTATGTTTGAGCAAAACTAATATTTTCTTTCAATTTATATCTTGACGGCAATCTTTCAATAGGTTTTTTTATTTATACTTAATAAAAATTAATAAATTCATCTTTCCATACAACAATTGAGTTCTAGAAGGCTTTCTCCAAAATTGGGGAAATTAAGCTACCGTACCAACACGTAAGCAATTCTTCTATCTAAAGTGTCCTTATCAAACTTCAAACCACGATCTCCGTGCATTTCTATAATGAACTAAGTTACGTCGGTCGGCGCTTTGCTACGAAGCTCTGCGTGGGCGCAAGCCATTTGACCTGACCGCACGCCTACAATCTTTGTCAACGACTGCATTTCCTCATGCTGAGAGCTTTCCGGTGATATGGTTAAATAAAAGCTTTTTGTTTATGTTATAGGGAACAAACGAGCAAGATCCGTAGGATTCTCTATGGATAGTGAGGAGTTCAAAAAGCTGACGACCAACCTTGGGGAATGAAGAGGATACCCGCAACACCAGACGTGAAAGGTCAGTGTCAAAGGTAGCTGAACATCGTAAAGGGTCATAATTTCTTACGCGAACATTTATATAACATCCTAAACTTGTTTAATTTTGAGCTAGCTTCAGCTACCTACTTTTGGAATTGAAGAATTAGTAGTAGGTATAGGTTATCTTCTTAAAGTAATAATTAACTTTGAATGGATCCGGATACAGCACAGCGAAGAAAAATCATGCCTAGCTTCCGTATCAGATCCGCTGTGTTCCAGTATCAGATTTCAAACAACTTTGTTTTCAACAGTTAACGGATATTGAGATTGGTCGTCAAGCAAAAATGTACCTAACATTGTTCATAATAGGTTCTATGCAAGTATTGCACCTTACGACATCTCGGGGAATAGTTGGTAAAATAAACGTACCTACGATTTGATCACTGCTGCAAAGCTTTCTGATTGAAAGTTTCTGTTTATTAATATTTTATTTTACTACCACTTAAGTTTCTAGCACTTAAATTTCTACATTAAAAACCATCGACCCTTATACCTACATCTAAACAGTAAAACTATAAGGCAATTTATTTTCTTCGAGTATAATTGTTTTCACCAGCAATCTTGCAAATAATAAACTTCGCGTTCCCTTCCAACGGAAAGCCGTTTCGATTTGCGATATAAGTGTGAAATACTATAGCTGAGTTAAACCAGTACGGTGGTGAAAGCCAGGGATATGGGCCAGTGTCTCTGCCACAGATGGAATGATAACAACAGGCCTTTGTTTCAAAGCAGCCTTTGCGAAAATATACGGCGCTATGTCCCGCGCGTGACCGCAGCTGTTGTTCATTAAATAGCGTTGAAATGTTCGGAAAATCTTATCGTAGAAATGCACATTCTATTTTGTATTGCTAGTCATTTTTAGTGACACATTATATAGTCTACTATTTTTTCAAGTAGAACAAGGTTCGCAAAATGGTAACCTAGATGTTACAATGAAGACATTGAAATGTCAAATGACAGGTGCATTGAAGAAAATATAGCTGCACTAAATACTGTTCTATATTAAAAAAGAGGAATACTTACACTTTTAGCGATATTCGTAATTGTATGAAAATATTTGAAAAAGATCAAGCATTATATGTATTTGTTTTGTCTTATCATCTAATCTAGAACGCAGTTGCATCGTGGATATGCGTTGAAGGATTGATAAGAAAAACGCATTACTTTCTCTGGGAAATACTATATCGCGATTTTTATAACGAGGCCAGATAAATGTATTATTCTTGCGTAACTAGTAACAAAAAAAATCACACGCTCTATTTACAATACTTAGTACTTATAAGTTTTACAATCGGATTATACCCACATGGTGATTTGCATTTAAATTATGTCAAATTTTAATAAAACAGTACGTTTGTTTCTTAGTATTAGCTGCGGTTTCATTATGCAGGTGATGTTTATAATCAAACTATTTGTACATTTACACGGCAGCATGTCTTAGATTTCGTTCCACACGAAGGTTTTCAAGGCTTTTGCACGGGAACGTGCGCAATAAGACTCCGTATAACATCACCATTATGATATAGAGTTTAACGTTTATCACGTCGGCTTATATTACATTTTAATAGACATGTTTTGACGCCATTGCATTTTATCGCTTTCAAACGACTGTCCATAATAAGCAATGGACAACGGCGGTCTAAAGACCATCTTAATTGGTCCCCACTTAGCTAGAGTTGTTGGAGAATTGTTGAGGAATGAAACTTCGTCTAGGACACTAATTTTAGTTTTCTTAATGTGGTATCCTTATTATTTGAAGTGTCACATTTAATCAGCAAGACCGCTTATATTCTTCACATTGTTTGAATTGTAGATGGAGAAACTTCTCAGTCGAATCGAATACTGTGTATTTTAATATGGAAGTAGTGCATTCATTAACTGCTTCTTCGACATCTGTTTTAATATTGAATCTATATTCCAATTGAATTCGTGATTCACTACTTGATTTTAACTATTCAGTATTAGTTTGTATCTCGAGGAAATCTGGACTATAATGTCTGAAATCACCAATCCGCATTAAGCAAGGTGGTGATTAACGTTTAAACATTCTCTGTACGAGAGGAGGCCTCAGCCCAGCGGTGAGACAGTCAAAAGGCTGAAGATGATGATGAATATTAGTCAGCATAAGGTTTGTATTCAGGTGCTTCTCAAAAACATAGCTTTTGGCTACTTGGTCATGCAACTGTCATATCTAGACTCCTATTATTTGTCTAAAGTCTGTGAATCCAAAGCTTGTTTTGGAATATGTGTACAGTATTCAAATTAGATTTCAATTCAAATCCAAGGCTTTTAGCTGTTCTGACAAGCAAGTGAGGTATCTAAACTCCTCGTAAAATCCTTAAATCTGTCCAAAATGTGGGAATCGATTGGGAAATTGCGCTATATGTTATGTCGTTAGTGTTTTTGAAGATCTGTATTGTATTCAAATTGTGCTGTTCAAGAAGGATTTAAGCTATTTAGTCATGCAAGTGAGATGTCTAGATTCTTTGTGAACTCCTTTGAAGTCTCGAAATTGAGCTATATGTATGTGGTTACTGTCCGAAAATATGGTAAGTACGATACATCCACATGAATAACTTGATATATCAATGATGACAGCTATTGTTCTTGACGGAAGACGCTGGATGCAGGTCGCTTCCAACAGGTATCTGTGGAGATCAAAGGGGGAGGCCTATGTTCAGCAGTGGACGTCCTATGGCTGAGATGATGATGATGATGATGATGATGATTGTTCTTGAACACGAATGGATTTGTATTGCAATTGAAGTGTGAGGAGATATATTATATCTATCTATTTTATTGTATTGTATAGTCGATTTTGTGCTTGATTTTGGAAGATGATTATAAGCAACCTAAAGACTTTCTTAGATCAGTAGATAACATCAAGTGGGCGATGATTGAAACCAACATTCTATTGGTTACCACGGCTTTTGTGTGGACTAGGGCTTACACTTAACTATGCATGATAAGATATCACGCATTTCGCAATTGGAAGTGCCGCTAATGATATCCGTCTTTTACATTTTCCTTGACCCTTATATTCATATCCTTATTTATTTATTTATCGAAGTAAGTATTGTCAATGAGGCTACCGGGATTGTTCGAAAGAGTCACCGAGGACCTGAGGACCTGATACACAAATGCCTTCAGTAGGAACATGGTGGGTTTTAGTTAGTAAGAGTCTGATACGCCCACAACGGGAGGGGTTATTTGAAGACACCCCTCCAAAAAAAGTAGGTACGGAATTGTAGTAGGTACATACAAAAGTACATTGAATTATTGTAATTCGATAGTGGCCCGGGACTTCGTCTGCGTGTATGTCGTATAATGTTTGTAATTATTTTCTTCAGGGATTTAATCGGAATAGGAGATTGCAATTGTATTCTGCGCTTAAGTTGCGAACAAACTGCAGTATGAATAAATTGAGGTTATCTGTTCGTGTTAATTGCTGTTATGCTAATTGTTCTTGTTAACATTTAGATATTACTATTTTCCTTGTGAATGGACATAATAATATAAAATATTTTAGTTTTAGTCAGTATTTTCGAAATGGTAACTCCATGTAATTAAAACTTGGTGCTTGATGTTTTCGTTTCAAAAATGTTTGTGTATTGCGTTAGTAATATTATTCTCAAATGTCAAAATGTCAAAGAGATTAACTTCACTAATAAATTAATTAATTATATGCTTTTCAATGTTATGATTTCACAAATACCATAAATCTTCTGCGCTATATCAATAATTCAAAACGAATATTAAAACCGACATTCTGTCACGTTAAATTTGAAGTCGTGGGTTTTAATTATTCGAACTTTCCAAGAAACTGCGGTTCTATTCGAATAATCTTTGGATTAGCTTGTAAACCGAGCGATCAGAGTTATATAATCGAGCACGTGTGACACAAATCGATTGTGATTCCGAATGACGTATCGACTCTACGCTCGAGCGCGCGTGGACATAATATTACGAGCATATTACATGTCATTTGATAAACATGACACTGTCTGTATTGGAATACAATTATGAATGAAAGACAGTTATGCCCGTTTTCACCAACAATCTCTTAACGTTTCCCTAACTAAATGTCACTTAGAATAAGGGTTTCCCCAATACTTAAAGGTTATAAGGGACACTTAAGCTTTGGTGAAAACGAAATTCGTATTAAGTGTTCCCTTAATGCTCTTAGGGGACCCTTAAGTTTAGGTATTTGTTGGTGAAAATGGGCATCAATGGATGAGGTAAATATTAAAGAGGGATGTGCATTGAAGTTATATTATTTGACAATTGGTGTTCTAGCGTTTGCTGTGAAAGAAAAAGTTAAGTAATCAATGATGTTGATGAAATGTTTGACTGTAACAAATACACAGATTTCATCTTATAACCATCTCTAGACTCAAACTACCCTTTTCATTACCATCATCCTTCATCTCTATACCATTTGGGGTCGTTGTAGTTGGTTTCTACTTAAATATTTTTCTGTCTGACATCTCAAGACTGACTATCTTTCTAGTCATGTCGTCCTTCACATAATCCGTCCATCGTTTCTTCGATCGTCCTCTACTTCTATATCTATCCACGTTTTTTACTGGTATTTATTTAGTAGAAACATATTTACAAAATATTTACATTAATTAAAATATCCATCAATTAAAATTGCCATCCAACGTGGCAAAGCTGCCAGCCTTTTGGGTACATTACCCAGTGACAGCGATGAGGAGCAATTTTTTGATGCACTGTATTAGCTTTAAGTTGTATATATATATTTTATTATATCCACGTTCATGTCTCTGATCACTAAACAAATACTAATTATTACGAACACTAATGACTATAGTTGACAATTAGCTTGTGTGTACGTACCCTACTGACCTCTCGTAACAACTAGACGCTGTCATTGATGAATGAATGTCTTACGTCAACAGCGGGGAAGAATGGTGTAGAGAGATGAATATTGAATGGGAGCGATTGAGCGACAGATGGCTGGGAGGGGGCCGATGCAAAATTCTAGATTCGAATTGAGTTGTGATTATTAAAGTAGAGGTTTTTGTTACGGTTCCAAAAGGTTAAAAGGAACAAAAGTTTGAAACTTGTGAAATGTTTGATAAATCGCGAGTCGTCATTCTTCATTTCTAATTTAACTTTTTGTTTTACGCTGCAGAGCTAACTAATTTAGGAATCGACTATTTAGGTACATCTGGATAAGAGTTAGAAATATATATGCTTTCTCCGAACCATTTTATCTAAATCGGTTCAGTGATTATGTTTTTGGCAATGGATATATTTAACCTAATAGAATTATATATTATGTACACAGTTTCGCATTTGAAGGTTTTTTATGCATTGCTTACGTTGTAAGCAAATCCTAGAAAAGCCTGCAGTTTTATGGAAATATTCTAGGTCAGAACAAAATACTTATCAATAGTATGGTATGTGTGCCAATTTACAAAGAACATAAAGTTATTTATAGCTAAACACAATGCCTACCTGTACACTGGTATACTTTGATAAGGGAATCGATTTTTCGCTTCACGCACTTTTTAGTTTGGTAGGTGAAAGAATTAAAAGTGTATTTGAGATTTTGAATACCTGTGGTTGAGGTCTGACATATTAATATGAATTAGATTAAATGCATGAATCTCATCTACACTACATACTACTACATCATTTACTGACACTACATTCAATCATGTCCGTAAAGAAATTTTATAAAAGCGGGTGGAACCGCGGAAGCCTGTCCTTATTTTAGATCCATATAACAAGAAGCTGTTCCTCTAAATTAAATGACAATTGCCAAAACAAGTGACTGTGAACTATTTAATATTAGGTAACCGTTAGCCACAGCTTACTGCATAGTTTATAGATACAAACAACGCCTCCATAGATCGTTGGCGTATTCTCTCAGTACCTATGTTATGTTTACTGCATTAGCTGTTGGTCTTATAGTTCAGAGCTCAAAGAGAATTTAGGTCAAGATTAGTGCTTCTAGTTGTACAACATACAATAAATAAACTTTGACAGAACGAATGTGTTCGGAAGAACCGTTTAAGTAGTTTTCAGAACTAGGTTAGGGTCGGCTCAAGTCTTAATAAATTGTCTAAATATGTTTGAGAACACTTTAAAGTCTATTTATGTCCTCAAAGTGAACAAACCGCTTCATCTCGGCAGAACAAAGTGTAGACCCGTTACATTGAATGTCATGTTAGCATATTCCATCTTATTATTCTACTAGAGAACTTTAAATGTATATTTGCCATATAAGGTGGAAGGCGATGCAAAATTCCTGTCAGGTAATACTTCTCAGTCTTTGTGAACAAGTTCTGCAGTATTATTCTTGTTGAGGTTATTTTCAATAGTATCTTCCCTCACTTTATATCAAAGTTGAGAACTGCGGTCTCAATTAGTACCAAACTTTTTAGAAACTTCCAGCCAAAGTTTGCCTTTTGAACTTCCATATTGCAGACCAGAATACTAGTTCTAATGTTCCTATTTTAAATAACTCGATCTATAAACGTCTTTTGTTATGTTACCCGATACATTTTAAGAGTTCACTGATTTTGTAGCATCGTATAAGTTTTGCGGAACTTTTAAATTCAGCCGCCTTATTTGGTTGGTGAATTTCCTTGACCGTTATGGTGAGCTATCACATGTAATTGGTCGTTTATATGATAATGTAGAAGATTGAGAGATAAGATTATGCGGTTCGGCAAATATTACGAAGTTTTCCAACTAATGGATTTTGTATGAGTTATTATTAATTGTTATAAATGGTGGGTGAGCCGCTGACTTTTAAACAAGGTTGTATCTTTTGGAATTGTCAACCGTTAACGTCAACGAATATTCATGTCAATAAAGTTTAAAAAAATGCCAATCATTTTACGACTATCAAGACTAATAATGTAGAGTTCAAAGAGCAAACTATAAAGAGGCAGTTTTTTTGAATCGTCTAAATTTTAAACGGTCATCTTTAATAAATGCAAATAATGATCGATTGTTTCAATTGCTGATTTCGTAGAAATGGAGCATGTGATCATAATTTGGAATAATGTCTCAATATATTTTATTCCGGTCAGATGTAACGACTTTTTAAAGTCCAAAGATCATCTTAGAGTAAATATGACAACTTCAGAATTTCCACAGCTTAGCTATGAAACATATTTTCGCCTTTGTGAATTTTTGATAGTAGTTTTTTTATCAACAGTGTAAATAAGTGAAATTATCCAAATAACTACCAGTTACTATTTCCACATCTTTGATAACTCCCATAACATGAGGTAACGCTACTCCGGAACCAATAAAAAGACCACTCCACATTCACAAACGACCATAGACTATCATCGTTTTGCGAAACAGTTCAAAGAGGTCGACCATCGATTCTAAACCTCCATGTTTAGTAGTCCAAGTGGGCGGGGTTCTGACTCAGAGCATTTTTCTGTCATCTTCAAGTCATTAGCATAATTACAGACAGTTACATATTTTTTTGCTGAAATATAGTTGATCCAAACATGGAGTTAATTAGTTTATTTCCTACATTTGTTATATCGAAAGATATTAATTGTAGGCTTGTGTAATTTTGGGGCTATTAAAAGATTCTTCTGATTCTTTGTTTTGACAGTAAACAAATTTCGTTTTAAATGATATTTATTGGTTTTGTCGTGTGTGGTCTTAGTTTATCTATTCATATGGGAGTACCCGCACACTGCAAACTTTTAGTCGACTGATAGTTTGTTTGGGCTGCTATATATAGCTATATGATATATGATAGTTGCTATATGATAGTTGCTGGGGAGTTTGTTGCGCCACTTCTTCTTCCCAGCAAAATCACATAGGAAGTGGTGAAGGGTGGGCGTTTTGGGGGCTGTCTTTTGTAAATTTATTTTTTGACGTTCGAAAAGTGCTGTTTTGCAGCCAAGTTTGAATAAATGACTTTTGATTTTTTTTTTTTTTGGCTCATAAATGAGTATAAAGATAAATGGTAGTAAGTACGTACATTACGAAGATCAGCTATTTAGCCGGTATCAGACCGACTGAACTGACTTTGATTGGAATCAAGATAATCTTAAAAATAATTGCCAAACGTCGGGTCAACTGTTGGCCTACTGTTTAGTCTGCTGTGTTATTTGTGAGGCATTTATTACTGTTTTAGTCAACATTTTCGTAATGGCTGGTTTTATTAAATGCCTACTATAATCAGTCAATTGCCTATCGAGTCATTGATTACTACAATTCGCCTTAGGGCAATCATTAAAGCAGTAAAGTATATATTTTGAGTATTATGACTTAGGGTGTGTTCTGCAGTAACTGTTTAATGATTGCTCATGATATCATAAATATGAAAATTGCTTACAGTTTAGGCTTTGTTGTTTGATTATAAATATTTTGATGTTTCATCGTCAAGATGGAAGAGGTAAGAGTGAATGGATTTGAGCAGTAGAATTCAAAAAGTAATTTTAGTTAGACTGTGAACTGTAACAATTAATGGAATACACGCATGTCCTTGGAAAATCGGTTCTGTAATCAGTATTGTATGGCCTTAGGTATCTCTTTCTATTTATCTAGATACAATTACAATTAGTTCTACTTAATCAATATGTGACTGTTGTCAGTCGAGTCTTTAATTACTTATGTACCTATTGCAACATTGGATACTAATTCGAATATTATTCTCATTCAAAAGTTTGACCACAATGTATGTCTGTCTCTGGTACCGTAGATCTTAAACAGATGAACTGTTTTGGATACGGTTTATATTAGATGACAGCTATGTCAGCGGTGGTTTTACACATGTTTCATCAAAATCGGATTAGCCATTCTAAAGAAATTAAATTGATAGCTAAATCTACGGGGAAGGGTTTGTAGAATCAGGCTGCGGCCCTTAATCCTAACTAATATTATAAATGTGAAAGTAACTCTGTCTGTCTGTCTGTCTGTCTTTTCTTCACGCCTAAACTACTGAACCGATTTGTGTGAAATTTGGTACAGACATTGGTTGGAACTTGAGACAGAACATAGGATAGTTTTTTATTACAAAAAATATAAAAATAAAAAATAAAAGTTGTTCCGGACATATCGCACGCTTTATCACATACTGACCGATTAGTGTTTCGGTCAAAGTTTAAATAAGTGTACCAAGACGTTTATTTTAACACCCTCTTTCGGCCGATCTCGGATTTTTTTCGATATCTTTTTTCTAGGCGGAGTTAAACCCATATCTGTCCCTTCCACACTCAATCGTTTCGGCAATCTTTTTTACGAGACAGAGACTGATATCAATTTATGACTCATTATCATAATAATAAGAACATACATTGAACAAAACACGAAAACACGGACTCATTTCAAAATATGTCACCAGCATCAAAATCATACTTCATTGTATAAGGACCCATACCTTAATAATGAATATTCTTAAATAGTTATGTATTAAATAAAACACGGGCTCATTTCAAAATGTGTCACCAGTATTAAATCAATGTAACTATATATTTTCTATTAAACTGACGCATCTTGAGGAACAATTTTTTTAACCGATTAATTTATAGTAAAAAAATCTATATTTCTTTAAAATTATATTAAATTACAATAACTCACTTTATCAACTATCCCTACAATACATTATTTCATTATAAAAAGTTATTTTCTTTGAGTAATAAGCCATTTTGTAAGGTAAGTCAGGTTTGCTAAATCGTTTTTAGCGATTTCTTGAAAAACGTCTTTTTTTAGTTATGTCAGTATATGATTAAGCGTGCGATATAGCGCCATCTATTGGTCAAACCAAAAATCTGCCGGAAGTCACTATTCCACGCGAACGAGGTCGCGGGCAAAAGCTAGTAGCTAAATAAAAAGAAAAAACATTTGAAAATCGCAACGAGGTAGATCGGGACCTACGGGTAAACTCGTGTTCCGGCTTCGACGTCACAGCGGGCCCGGGGCGGCCAACATCACCACAGCACCGAGCGGTTCATAACTAGTGTTAGGTACCTATGCATAAAAAATAACTATTGAAGGTGACTATGGCAACATTGACATTGTCATATTGTTTGTAGTTACAGTAAGTGACCGTGAACATGTAGAATTAGATTGAAGATTCTGTTATCAGACCAATTAATATCAAATAGAAGTTATCTAGGAATGTCAAGTGTGTTAAATAGAATTCTGTAGATGTTTTTGGTGTCTTATATAACTGAAAATAATGTACCTATTGTTTCAAGTTATACTTTTTATCTCCTCTTACTACTATGTATTTTGGCTATATAGTTTATGCTACTTTTCCGAAAACTACTTCTTTACGTTTTTGAAAATCATTGGCTAAAACACTAAGAGCTTATCCTTGTTCATTTTCTTATTGATTGGGCTTGTAGGTTTGATCACCTAAGCCCTTCTGTCACTTTTCAGAAATCCGCCAGACAGCTTTTGACATGTAATTCTAGCTACTGAACTCAGGTTAATAATTTGATTTGATCGCGTATGCCTCACGTGTCCTCCCAGGCACGGGGGTATAACAACTAGCGGATCCTAACACTTATGAAACATACTAAAATAAGCTTCAACTTCAAAACACATATTTATTTTATTTATTTATAAAAAGGTATCGGGTTGTCCGGGTAACTGGGTTGAGGAGGTCAGATAGGCAGTCGCTTCTTGTAAAGCACTGGTACTCAGCTGAATCCGGTTAGACTGGAAGCCGACCCCAACATAGTTGGGAAAAAGGCTCGGAGGATGATTTATATAAAGGAAGACTAACAGCTAGTACAATAGGTAAAAATACATGCATTTGCAAAATAAAGCCAATAACAAGTCTCATATTCACTTATTCAAAGCGTATAATTCCCCAAACATTGCACTGCATGCCACTTTCCTTGTCTGTTAGTCTGCATGACTAATTCCATTATCCATGTGTGTGTCTATGCATGTGTGAGTGAGCAATTTGCATATTATAATTACTCAAGTGTTTGAGATAACAGGATCATAATTATCGTTTATCTTAACCATGTGATGTAGATATCGTAGTTGCTACCTATGTTATGCTTGAACTGACCTCGTTATTGTATTTTATAGTGTTCCTTGAAGATGTAGCAGTTTTGTAGTTATCACTTTCCTGGTGCAGGAATTGTGTAACGCAATAGCGTTTTTTAGTTATGAGTTACGACATTATTCTTGTAGCCTATAGTTTTGCTAATTATGCTTTTTGAAAGACAATACTGAATAATATGTCGATATTTTACGTATAATCTCTTCTCAAGAAAGCTGGTTTGCCATACTTGTATGTCAATCCAGCCTTGTATGTCTTTATATTAAAGACTACAAAACTGAAGAATTCCTTTTTTTAAGTCGGTCGGTGAACCAATGTAATGCCCCAGGAAAGAAGTGATACCGCGAGAAGTAACTAATTCATTAGGTACACAAAACTACTAAGTAAATAGGATAACTTTGTTTACGTCATAGTAATATGAGCCGGATGCTGAGCCTTATGGGGATAAGCTTACATTAAGCTCAGCACAAGGTCTAGACAAATGATGTGTCATACTTACATTCATACAATAGCGGTTTTACTTATGTGATTTCTATAGGTTTAACTTTGGTAAGTTAGGTTAGGTTTTACTAGCTGTAAGTTCCCAAGGAAACTGAGCTACCTCCCGCAGCTGGATAAAAGAAGCCTGTTGTCCTATCTCAGGCTCTACTTAGCTAGACGGGACACCATTTAATTGTGACAGTGAAAAACACGGATGCAATTATATTTGTATTTATTATACTCGGCCAGTTTCTTCATCAAAAGTTAAAGTTAAAGTTATGGCTAAAGTAATGTCTAAAGTAAAAGTAACGGTTAAATTCAATTTTTCTATGAATTTTGCTGTCAGTTTAGCCTTGAAAAAACGAATTTGACCGTTACTTTTACTTTAGACATTACTTTAACTTTAACTTTTGATGAAGAAACTGGCCGTTATACATAAGTACTTGGCAACTTATTAGGTATGTAAGTAGATAATCGTTCTTTATGTCCTCAGATTTTAATCCATTGTAAGGTTGTCTAGAAGAGAACGATGTGAGCGATAAGAACCGCCCATTATGTGTACACTAAATTGTTTTTTAATTATTTTAATAGAAGCAAAACCATGTCTTACTCTTGTTAACTCATCAAAGTGAACATCTTTTACAAGAACAATAGAATTAATGTTTTTTTACTATATATTTTTATAACAAACTAGCTGACATAAAACCTTCGTTCCTCTTTGTATCTTTTAAATCTTCTCGATACCTCAGCAAACATTTCAAAAATCCAGCCATTCTCGAGTCGTAATGAGACTTAGGAACAGCAATTGATTTTCATAGATAGAAGAAGAAGAAGAAAGAAGAAGATGCAACTGGCAAATGAAAATTTTTCTTCTTAGAGGAACAATACATACATAAGAAGAAGATGTAAGTGGCGAATGGACGCCTTTCTTCGTAAATTATCAAATAGGTGATCTTACTAAACTAAACTGAACTAAAGCATTATTTTGCACCCCATAAAGGTACCAACATACCTAAAAAGCTACATCCCACCAGCTATATAAATGTCAAACAAATGCAAAACCACGTTATTATTCAAATCTGAATACGGAAACCAGTGTAAGTCGTGGTTACACAAAATTCCTGGCCATTTCGTAACACAACTCGTAATGAACGCAATCCCATCGTGTATCTAGCTAGCACTGATAAGTAGGGCTACCATACGTTTTGGCTTTCTTGGATTTTTCCCAGTTTTTAAAAGGTGGTTGCAAAGTGTCTGGATTTTTGCTTTTTCTCAATTGATTGAATTATTCTAAGATAAATGTGAAAGTGAATTTGTTTCTGGAGTTTATAGTCTCCCCTGGACATAAGTAAAGTTTTAATCAGAGAACCCGAAATATCCCTTGGGAAGAAATTAAGACCTTAGAGAAACAGCCTGGTAGGTTCATCATAAAATATTGAAATCTCATAAGTAAATCGTTCCTAAAATTAAACATAGGTACTTCTTAAATTTTTGTTACGGCTCACTTGTGGAAAAATAACAGAGATTCACTAAAGGTTTTCGTCTCAGAATTTTTGTACAATCTCAGCACGTAAGATACGATGGTAACCCTACTGATAACGCTTATCTTGTTTGCTGACACATAACCGTGTACCCAGTCACCTACATTGTGTCACAGATGATTGCAAGCGTGTCACGATGCAATCCAGTTTTGTAAGCTCACGGGAAAGAGAGTTGGCATTAGTGGTTTTTGTAGGTGGGTGCACGGGACAGATGAATTGCGAAAAAATACTTTTATTTATTTGAAACCATATTTAATATGTATAGTTTAATATTTATCAGTAGTTCAAAAATATATCATTGAGTATGTAGGTATACCTCAAAGCTTCCTAGCTTTCTAGTTTCACCCGCTTGCTGTAAAAAATTGTTTCCGTAACCGGGCAAAATGTAGCCTATATCCATCTCAAGCTGAAGACCGTCTGTGAAACTATCATTTAAATAACATCTACAGTTTTGACATGGAAGCTTACAGATAGTCAGACAGAGTTACCAACCTCGCATTCATAATACATTTGGACAGAAAATCAACGTGCCACTAACCTACTGAAACACAACTAAAGATTAAAAATAAACCATTTTATTTAAACACGCTGTCTTTCAACTGACGGATATTGTAATCAATATGGTGAAACATTTTTTCACTTTTCCGCATTCTGAAAATGTCCTAAATAATTTGGACTTTGTTCCTTTCGTCTTAAGGTCCAATTTTGTTTGTTGACATGTTTATTTTTATTAAGAAATGACCGATAGCAGTTATCAAAGTATTATGCTGAATTATGCCAAGTGTTTTGTTATCGTTATCACAATAGTAAGTCTGTCTTGTCTTCCATAAGCGTTTCGGAGCATTTATTTCTTTGAGCTGTCGTTTTGGGTTAGAATGAGCCTCCGTATAGGTACTGCAATTTTTTATAAAACAGTATGGAGATAATTGGTAGAACATACAATACAACGATAAGGTATTTGACCGGTACTTATAGTCTATAGACCTAGTAAAAATACTGCTTTTATTCACGATTTTCTTATACAAAAATTGCTCATCATCGGGCCAACTTTCGGCCGTCTGTTTCTACAGTGTGCAGGAGCTCTTAACATTATTTGAATAAACTACCTAATTTCAAATCTTTGCACAATTTTGAAGAGTTAATTCTAAAATTCACAGGCAAGAACTATAACCGTATATTACCTACAATATATTGTAACAGTTTAAGTAGTAGTTGAAGTTAGATGATGACACTAAAAGCCACAATAATTACAAATGTAAAGCGCATGCGTGCGGATGCACTTATAAACACATCAAGTTCTGTCATGTCACATCAAAAACGCCGCGTGCGCATCGCCTAGTGAGTGACTAATGAATGAAAACTCCTGTCACTCTTTATTAGGATATCTATTAGTTCTTGCGTCATTTTTATAGTACAGGTTAGGAGAGTAATTATAGCGTTGTTATTAGGGCATGCAATTTCGGTAAAAAAAAATTACCGGTAAAAATTCGGTAATTAAAATATTTTTACCGGTAAACCGGTAAAACGGTAATTTTTGTATTTTTTTTAAATGTGATATTATATCAATAAGATTGGGTAGTCTCAAAGCAAAAAATAATTAAAAATACAAGGTATGAGGTGGTAAACATTTTTTGTGACGTGGGCCGCAACAAAAAGACATGTCAGTACCATCCGTACGCAATGTCGTCGACAAAATGCAAGAGAAACGGCTGCGATGGTTCGGCCATGTGAAAAGGAGACCACCTGAATACATCGCCAATGTTGTGTACTCAATCTCAATACTGGTCAAAGGCGCAGAGGCAGACCGAAACGGTGGTGGTGGAGTGTCGTAATAAATGACTTGAAAATCTACGAACTCGAAGAGGAAGATGTCCTGGATAGATTGAAGTGGAAGAAGAAGATACGGAAAGCGGACTCCGTCACAAGACGAGATAAACGCATAGAATTACCGTGAAGTAAAAGCCCTTTGTTATGGTAAATCGTAGGCATTTTATGGACCAGGGTCGCGGTAACTCTTTCGAAAAATCCCGCAGCCCCGGCAGGCCTTGGCCCTGCGCGTGGAACAACTCGGGCCGCCGTCACGGGTCTGTTGTCTATGCAGACGAAGGAACGACGAGCCACCCGAACTCACCGTCCACAGACCGACGCCTGCGGTGGCCGGGAGTCGTCTCTTGACACTCGGCGCCCGTGGTGTCTTCCTGGTCCACTACAGCGGCTGGGATGAGAGGTGCGAACTCGCAGGCGCTCCACCGTCTCCTTCTCGAGCATGACTGCTTCGCAGAAGGAGGCGACGGCTTCCCATTCCCTCTCGCTCCGGACCATGGCTTGAACCAGGGCCGGACGCGAGAGGTCGCCGCTGCCTATTGGCTCGACGACGACGCGGCGGTATCCTTCCCAGGCAGTGCACACCTAGACTGTGTGCTCCACCGTGTCCTCAGTGCTGTCCGCATGGTAGTGAAGTAAAAGCCCTTGCTCAATAAGGTTACATTTTTACCTAATAGGAACTGACAGCTTTGAGGAAATTTAGAATAACCGAATGAATAAAATTTGTTTAGATATTATAAATAAAGATGAGAATGAAGATTTGTATCTAACCTATAGTTAAGGAGCCACATAAGTTTACTTTCCTAAAAAACACCAACTTTAACACTCTTACAATATGTAATGTATTCAATATTACATTATGTTCAGGCTACATAATGAAGATTTAACGTTAAATGAACAATTGCTATATATTATCACAAAAACGTAAAAACCGGTAATTTACCGGTTACATATTATTTTTACCGGTAAATTAAAGATCGCGAAAATGGGCGGTTTTACCGGTAAAACCGAAACCGGTAAACCGGTATTGCATGCCCTAGTTGTTATCTTAGAAACATGACCCATATAACGAGAAGGACCTATATTTTTGAAAGATTTGATATTAACTTATCCTGGTCGTGGCAGAACTGAACTGATTTAAATTGGTTCCCTGTTGGTCTGATAAAGCCCTAGAAATAATAATATAGGTTACTTTTGATAGAGGTGCAGCAAATAGCTTGGTCGAAAGTCGGGAGGAACCGTGGGAAACCGCTAGTAGTACTAAATATAATAATCCCCCTTGACATCAATTAATGTTTCATTGATAACAAATAACTAGGTAACTTAATATGTTTTCCTTCTTTAGTAAAGTATGTCAACTGACGCCGGTGCTCATCAAAGCTTCTACTTAAATATATATCTACCTATAAGTTATCTAAGTTACATCATCAACACTGTATTGTATACCTACATTACTATAAACTACAGCATAAATACAATTGAAGCAATATCATTATCTGCATAGCCCTTTTCTAACTATTTGGGGTAGCACGTAAAATGTTGTCCATTTTACTCTTAAGGACTCCTGCCGGGGCTGCGGGTTGTTCGAAAGAGATACCGTGGCCCTGGTACATAAAAGGCCTATGACGGAACACGACGGTTTTTAGTCAGTAAGAGTCTGACACTCCCTCACCGCTCCTAACCCACAGCGGGAGGGGTCATTTGATGATTTTTGACGTCGGTAAAAAAAAAGGACTCCAAAATAGTCCAAAAGTAAGTTTATCTATTTATGGAACTAGGTACTGTATATAAGGCGATCTAGACGACTATTTACTGACACAATGACTACCTATAAGGGTGCGTCCACATCTGGCGAATGCGCCGCGAATGCGCAGCGCGCGAGCCGATCGCGAGCTGTCCGCGAGCTGCGCGCGTGCATTTTTGTTCGTGCGCCGCTACTGCGCCGCTCGCGCGCGGCTCGCGCGCGACCTAAGCGCCGCACGCGAGCGGCGCGCAGGCGGCGCGCGACGTCTGCCATCTTCGATAGTACTGAGCCAATATACGGAACTGTAAGGGCGAGAACTGATTGCGCGCAGATCGCGCGCCGCTCGCGCGCTCTATACGAGCCTTGCATGAGTTGCGCTAAAGAGGCGCACCGAACTATTGCAGTGACTGCACGCGCGCAGCTCGCGGACAGCTCGCGATCGGCTCGCGTGCTGCGCATTCGCGGCGCATTCGCCAGATGTGGACGCACCCTTAGACTTATGTCCGGCCATAGAAGAATGCCATTAAAAAGAAAAAAACAAAAAAGGAATAAATCATTATCGAAACTCAAGTCAACGTACTCGTACACTTGAGTTCAAAATAAAGTACAAATTATGATAATTAACAGTAGCCAGCAACTCCTGGCCTACTTATTGTAAGATAAACTTACAGGTTACTTCAGGTTAGGCTTGCGACACCTTAGCTGTGGTACTTTTGCACCGTGTTATTGTACACTTGATTACTGAACTATGTCGAGTATAACTCGACTATGAATGTGTATTTTAAGCTACCTCCTTCAAAATTCCCATATTGTCTCTCATTTTCATACGTAATATCATATTCGTGGTATGTATTACCTAACCTCGAAATACTAAGTTTAAGTTCAGATTAAGAGTACATATTTCTGTGTCTTCAGCCTTTAATATTGAATAGCGTTTCATAAAGTTATTTAATTCTCAAACTGTGACTACAAATCTAATCAGTCCAATATGCATAGATATTATTTTAAATCAAGACGTAAATTTAATCAAAATAAACTGTAAGTAGCACTCAAGATCAACGAACACAATGCGGATAGATTTCTCTAAAATACCTGTTAATACAATATCGTGTCTCCTCACGAAGTAAACACTCGCACATTTACCTGTAAACAAGAAAAAACATTGATTACACACAATACAACACGCGCAATAAGATAATTCGCGGTAACGATATACTAACACGCGACGATTAAGAGCTTCTGCACACTGCAAACTCTTAGGCTCAAAACTACTTTTACGGATTTTATCGTGGTTATATTAATAATATTTGATCTCAACGTTTCGAATCCTTTACAGCATCCATGGTCTCGGACAGACTCCAAAGAAAGAAGACAAAGTATCCGAAAAATCGGATTTAAATAATATTAATAAAACCACGATAAAATCCATAAAAGCAGTTTTATTTAAATGTCTAATATTCGCGTAAGTGTCAGAAATCAACATTTTAGGCTCAAGTTCACTCAAAACTTAAACGTAACTGTTTACCTACTCTGAATATTGAACGTGAAAATCCGTAGGAAATAGAATAGAATAGAATAGATTTATTTATTTGCATAAAATGTAGGTAATTTTACAATTAGGTGTTACAATTGTATTTGACCCGTGTACATTCTGCCTAAATGGCATGCAAAAAATATGACTTATGCTATAAAAACTATAATCTAGGTATCAATTAATACTATATTAATTTAATCTAAGAACAATAGTTGTTTTAGGAAAACTGACGTGTATGTTATCCGTGAACTTGGACTTTAAGCGACTGATATCTTGATCTGGCTCATAGATCAGTATGGAAATCAGTAGGGCTCACATTGGTGTTAGATTGATCAGGTTAACCACCCTCAGAATGACTAAAAAGTTTGATTGAATTAACGATCACCTTCAAAATAAACTGTCATTCTGAACAAGCAATCTATCGGCCGACAGTTTGTTCTCCGGTGTGCGGGAGCTCTTACACGAGAAATCTGATATTCTGCGTATTGACGAAAATAATCACGAAGTTAAAGCACCTGTCACATATATTTGTGATGTTATTGACGTTTACAAGAATCGCGGTAAGGATATTGTGTAAATAAAAGCCAAGTTTTGACTGTTGAATGTAGGTCAGTAAAGTGAAAATGTATGTGTGTGTTATATAATGTTTATATATTTTTTAAAACGATATATTTTTATTATATAAAAAAAATGTACCTTAGTATAGATTTGTATGATAATATAATTTGACTTTTGCAGCCACTAGGGAGTCAAAAAATCCATACAATACAATTCCATACAATTGTTATAAATGCAACCGTTAATAGCACTGTTGAACAGTTTTTAGTACCTATTCCTTAAATATCAGCCACAAATAAATTCAGAACTTAAAATAACCAAACAGCTCATACCACAAAGATTATTCCCCGTAGCAACTCAGTAATCGATTCCAAGTATCACAAACTGCAAACAACCGTGTTCCCAAAGCTATGGAACGTAAACAAAATTTAAATACCAACGGCAAGGAGAACAAACAAGATAAACACAGATAAAACAATACCAGATTAACAAGCAAAGAAGATATTCATAATTCCAATTTAAATACAAATTATGTTTATGATATGCTAAACGATACAGAACAGACAGCGACTGTCAGGTTTGAAAAACCTCATCAACTAATCATTCTACTTGACTTCACAATCGTTTTATATTGTAATTTTGTAAAAAGCTTTGTACAAATTAAGTTTGAGCACGTGTATCACCAGAAATTGGGTGGTTCTTTAGCTGCTTAAGTAGCTTTTGACTCGTAATTTCTTCAAATCGTACATGTTTATTAGGGTGTCATACATAAACGGTGAAACGGGATCATATCACTACGACTGCGTTATCCATCTGTGACTATAATGCATTTGCAACTACAATTTTTACAAAGGATCTGCTCGTATTTCTGTTACCGCTGTAACAACAAAAACTAAAACTTAGAATAAATAAGTAAATAGGGGCTCCCATATAATAAATGTGGTTTTTGGCCACGGTAGGCAAGGAACCCATAGTGCTCATTTGGTCAATTTAGTGAATTCTAATGAGGTTGGATTAGATTTTCAAACTGTAAAAACAGTAAAAAGCCAATAAACGTGTTCAGGTGTCAATCTGTACATTTATTAGACCAACTAAATTAATGTAATTCACTGCCCAGAATGCTATTAATTAATTGACCACAATTGCTTGAAAATTATACACTATTTACTCAGTGACATTTTCATTGCATTTATGCGGCACCGATCACAATAAATATGATTTATTTATATCTACATCAAACATTACAATAGAAAGTGCGTAGTTACAAAAGATTGTAGAAACGCATAACTGCGCGAATGAACACATAAATACTGATAAATCGCTACATTTTGCTGACGTTTACATGACAAATAATATCACATGAAGTGCACCTCTAATAATTACTTGTACACACGTAATCGTTTACCACCCACTACAAGAACAAAACAGATATACAATCTTTAAACACGATAATAGATCGTAAAACAGAAATAGAATTGGTAGCACGACCCATCATAATTGAGCCTATCATATAATTTGTGATGTTAAAAATCCCATTTAGTAGCCATCATTAAAATTAAGGAACGTGGTTGATAAGATCGGTTAAACAAGCAGACGTTAGGATAATTGTGGATCCCTCATGTTCTAGTTGCTACATTATGATAGTCACGCGATCCTTGGAGGAAAGCTTATTAGTACTTTGTAGTTACAATTAACGTGGTGAAGATAATTATAGCAGAAGAAAGGATATGACAGTCATTATAATAAGTCCAGATGACTCAATTAACAGTAATAATGAAGAATCAGTTAAAGAAGATAACACTAAAAATGTAAGAGAACTAAAAAAGGAATTTCAAAAATCCAAATATAATGTCAAAGTATCATTCATTCAAGAGATAATTAAATCCGCAGATAACTTGGGAGATAAAACAAAAAAAGCTTTGAATACTGACCATGAACTCGACAGTTACGGTCAAGTGTATAACAATTAAGAATATAGCATTATCATTGTTTTTGTTTCTGCTAATTCCGTACACGTAACAGGTTTAATGAACTTATGCAGACGTCTTGTAGCGACATTTTTTTTTCAGTCTTTAGCTTTTTCCTTTTAGGATTAGACTCAGACTAGATTTGGTTTATCTAGATGACATAAGTTTTGAATGTAACATTCCAACGGATTCACAATGGAATTGTTCTATTTGTATTATAAGATATATCTGCATATTATGAGAACTTAAGGAATCTCAGGCTTGTCTCTTTTGTCGTTTTATAGGTATTTTTCCATAGTATTGTGAATTTAAATGTTTATAGTAGCATTCTGTTAGAATATATTCCATTGTCATTTTAAGAATTCGTCGGTTTCTTTTCTTATTCAAATGTTACTTTTATTTTATTAAAATTTACTGTATTTGACTTTGCTCAACCTTTTCGAAAGATACATCAACATGATCTCTTAGTCTATCGTTTACGTAATTCAATGTAACATCGTCTGGATGTATCATCGGATCGTCCCTGCAATTTGCAGTCAGTAATCAAGGTAACAGAACGGTACACGTTTTCGCATCACGCCTAAACACTGTTCTTTGGTTCAGTCCGTATAATCTGCGACCAGGTTCCGGGGTCAGGATTCACAGCTATCTTTGATAAAATATCTTGCTAATAATTATGGAGCTTCACGGCCAATTAGCGATTTGCTTTCGATGATAGTCGTATTATGTTGGCGAAATTATGGAGGAATTTTTGAGGCCTCGATTTTTTTTGAGTTTGGAATAATGATGCGGTTTTTTTCTGGCTAAAGTATTATTATTACATAATATACCATTTTATATATCGAAGAAGGTGTAGTTAGAATTCATAAATATTATTTAATTTTATTTATTTTTTTCTAAGCTAAGCTAGACTTACCTCGGGAAACATTATCTCAGTCTAAAACAAGCTTTAAATTCAGCAGAGGCGTGTCGTTTTTTATTCAAATAGATAAAACATTGGCTCCTATTACAGTTAGTTGTTCAACGACCGTAGGCGCCGCTCATTATTGACAGCTCAAATGACTTTAAACACACTTTTTGCGATACTTAAATCGTGGTCTGCATTAGCAATGGTACTTTGCTCTACGCCGGGTCATTTGTTTAGGAGAACAAGACTTTTGATGAATTATTTTGCATTCATTAAGAGTATCGAGCTTATTTGTATCTGCTAAACATACTATTAATTTAAAAAATTTCAAGTTATACGAAAAATAATCATTCAAATGAATCTAAAGAATGTCAGAAATATTTGACAAAAAAATACCTACTATTTAGATGAGTTAACTCATAACAAAAATTAGGATCCTCCTGCATGGATATGTCTTTCTAACGACTAAATTAAAAGCTATTCCGTTTTTTCAACTATATTTTATCGCGGTTACATTTCAAACTAGTCTTAGCTTAAATTGACACATCAAATATTATCATCATCTATGTTATTATTATGTTTATGTCATTACCTGTTTTCTTCTTTATCTATGTCTGCCTCACTTGCTTTATTTTTTTTCTATTTCACCTAGAAGATATTTTAAGATAGATTCATTATCATATTTTGTCTTATTAACATTCTCATCGTAAGTAATGCGTTATCTCGTATCGTAGAAACTTGACATTAAAACTTAATTATTTTTTAATTGATATGAAATAATAATTTATACAATTTATTTGATTCTATTTGTGCTTATTTAAATTTTTATGCATATATTGTAGGTGTTTAAATTCATTTTTTTTTCATCCACTAGTTTATTTTACACCACATTAAAATACCTGATATCGGTAATTAAATATTATACGAAAATAAACGCACTGATATTTAGAAAAAAAGATAAAATATACAAATACACTCTCGAAATAAAATAAAATAGGAATCCCAAAAAATATATTCATCTTCAAATTCAATAGATCAACCACTTATATCACCGTTGAATACCTAAGCACTGCTCTATGAATCAATAGTTTATAGATAAGACTGAAAAACTCGTCGCAAGCTTACACCACGTGGTATAACATCCTTCGGTACATACATTACATATTCGTACAGTCAACTACATTATACACAAGTGCATTTAAATAACTGTACACTGAACTTTAGCCAAAGCAACCGGTCCGCGATAAAACAGGTATCGTATTATCAATCAAATTAATTTTATGCGCGACTGTACACTTATTAAAGGGCAATGTGTGTATTCAATAATTTCATACTTGAATTATTATCGAAAGTTACGATAGTAACCGAGTTTTCAAAACAGAGGAGGTTCTCAATTCGGCTGTTTCTATTTTTTTTAAGTTTTCATCGAAGTTAATGTCGATTTCCGAAATTGCTATATTTATATTTGGGTTGTCTTGCCTAAATGTGACGTATTTTTGTTATTTTTATTTTATTTATTTATTTAATATATAGCGCATTATTATAGAGCACATATATTATAGCGCATTATATAGCGATGTATATGCTTAAAAGCTTAAAGTACCCGTGTTAAAGGATAGAATAAACAGGTCACTAAGCTCAATTTACATCAATGTCTACGTAGTGCTTGAAAAAAAAACATATATTTTTTCTAAAGCTTAAGTGGCAGTAAAAACTTGATACATAAAGATCCTAATTTCCTTTTTATGAGCAATTTACTACACGTTCAACAGCTTAACTTAGCGTAACCTTGAACTTCTAATACATCTCAATCATGTGTACAAAAAATGACGTAAGAAAAACACAATAAGTCATTTTCTGATTGATGTTAATTCGATTGAACTTATTGATGACTTCTCTAATAGTTTTACGTTCAAATGAGGTATGTATCTGTCTAGACTTTAGTTGGCGTGAAAAAAAAAAATGTTACTGGCAGTAAGGATGCGCTTAGATTTGATAATGACCTTTTTAAAAAAGATTTTGAATCTGTAAGGAATTCCAAGTTTGAAATCTTGGAAGCTGTTTTATTTGCTTGATTTTTCCTCCATTCTACTGTTTTAAGTAACGCCAACAAAGACCGGTAAAAAGGTGTGGTTGTGAGCCAACTTGGTGACGTGATAACCGCAAAAACATTACACCAGTGTACTTAAGAATACAAAATGTCTAAGTACCTAAGTACTGGCGACATTTTACCAAAGCACTTAAATGGACATTTGGTAATTGAGCTTTGAAGAAGATAGCTATCATGTAAATACCGTCTTACCACAAAAATTTTTAAACGTCAGTTTAAGACTTGTCTAAAAAAATGACAGATTATGACGTTGACATATGGTTCATTTTGCAGCCACATTTTTTTTAGACAAGTGTAAAACAGACGTTTAAGTTTTTGTAGTAAGGCCAATACAATTTAACATGATGTAAAAATAAAAGTCAATAAAATAACAACAAAAGCATTTACAGTTTACTACTGTAGCCTTATCAGACAAATACTTCAGGAGTAAGAGTACTCGAGTCATATAATCGAATCGGCAAAGACACACCGTTACTCGAAATATACTCGATCCAGCACAAATTAATCGAATGAATGGCACTTTCATAATTTATTCGGGTTAGTCCGATAAGCCGAAAGGGTAAACTTAATTGGCTTTCCCAACATAAAACTGCTTTAAATACTCGTAGGTGCTCACCTTTGTGTAAGAGAAAGGGATTTTAAAAATAATTGTATCGTTATTAAGGACGGTAAAAGGTGTTAAACTTGTCGATGGTGATATTGTTAATGATCAGTTTTATCGATATATAAGAAATGACAACAGTTAGGTAAGTCATTAATGTTTGTCATTAATGTCATTAATTAATGTCATTAATGTTTAACAACGCAACAAGATTATCTATAAGTTTATGGACTCATTATTATTGTAGTTACACACATCTTTGCAATTTCTAAAGTTGGCTACCATAACTGTCAACCCATACCAGTATAAAAAGTTTCTTATCTCTTTCGCTGGACTACCACCATACTCTATCCCGAATTTCAACTCAAACGCTTCAGCCCTTTTAGCGTGATAGTGCAGCCAACAAACTCACATTCGCATTTGTAATAAGTAGGTCATAATGAAATCTCGTGGGTGGCCTAGCTAGAAGAGAAATGATAAGCTGCGTTGATCTTTACTACGGAATATAAGTGTTATTTCATTGCGGCTGGCATATGGCCCATTCTATGTACTCGCATTAGTTACATGAGATTTTGATAAGCCATAGTATTAGCTAATTAATTGTATGCTCACTGCATTCTACATCATCTTTACCTAGTCCTTACTTCATCATCATCAATTTAAGAGCCCAGCTCTTGTCGGTGCAGCTCCTTCCATTTACGCCTATCTAGCGCCAACTCCTGAACTTCCTTATACGTCACAACATTCACCAAATGTTCAATTGCTTGCTTAAGTCCTTACTTACACACACTAAAACCCTAGAACACACAAAAAGACAAAGTAGACTGAACAAAACTGTAAGTAACTCTGTCTTTTTGTGTGTACCTAAGGTTTTTTTGCCTAAAATACTGAACCGATTTCAATAAAAGGTACAAAGATAGTCTAGAGCTTGAGAAAGGTACATGCTACTTTTTATACGAGTTTGGGAACAGCTTATCCTTATAAATAAAAACTCCACAACTTTCACACTGAAATATATTTGACTTTCCAAAACTGAATAGAGATTCAAGTAAGTAAGAGCTCTCGGCGAAAGAGTGGGGATTGCTTTGCGCACTGTACACATGAGGCAATAATCCAATAAATCGCTTCTGCGCAGGTGAAGGTCAGGGCTCAATATCCGTGCCGATAACTATACCTACCTAGCTACGTGTCAGCGGATACAAAATTCTTACCACTTACTCACAGTAGTAACAACGTGCTGTGTTGGATATTTACAAACAAGAGCATTGTCTTTGTCCATAACTTCATGTTTCATATTGGACGATACATCAGTCATTTGTCACTATTTATGGGAAACATGTACCGTTAGTGGAAAGAACGACAATAGTATGACGACAAGTGACTTCATGCCTTTGACGTCAAGCCCTTAAAAATGTTGCAGATGTTGATAGTTCTTCTTATGCGGAAGGATACCACTGAAATGTATAATTTGGCACAGATATTAGCTAGTTGTTTTCCACCAGCGTCCAGTAGTAAGTAGTAAAGGAAGTATTTTCTTCGATAAATGGGCTATGGGCAAATCAGTAGGTAGTTCCTAGGATTCGTATACAGCCTCTTTAGATCCATAATATTAGGACAGCTGTTATCTATACTAATATTATAAAGAGGAAAACTTTGTTTGTTTGTTTGTTTGTTTGGTTGTAATGGATAAACTCAAAAACTACTGGACCGATTTTAAATATTCTTTCACCATTAGAAAGCTATATTATCTGCGAGTAACATAGGCTATATTTTATCCCGGTGCGGGCAGTAGCCCCACGGGACGCGGGTGAAACCGCGGGAAAACGGCTATATTAACTACAATAAAAACTACTCTATTTTTTTTAATTAGACTCAATTTTCAAAACCACGCAGACATTATCTAGGGCAGAAACTAGTTCAAAACCCACTGAAACATGAACAAAAACAAACAAACGAAGATACCAAACTAATTTCTCAAACATTTTAACTACGATTACACACGTTAACTTAAACCGCTATCAATCATACTCATGGTTAATTTGACTTAACCATGTCACACCGTCTCATGAACGAGTGAACATGTTCATTCATTCATTCACTCAGATGATCCGTTGACGTTCATTCATCATAAACCTGACGGGTGTCAATCGGTTTATCAATTTAATTATATCTTGAGGTCAAGTTTGAGGTACTTGACGGATTAATATATAGAATTAAGATGCTTGTCAGCTAAATTGATGTGATGATTATCAAACAATCAATTTAGTTTTTTGAGTAGCTTCTGCTTGTAACGCTTTTTTGTGTATTTTAGATTGTATCGTTGGTTGTTTCGATTTGTAGGTGACGGAAGCAATTTATTTTAGGAGTATTGTACACTTTGGGTTGGACAAAATGCTGACACTTTCAAGAAAAAACAATACCTATTGTTTTTTTTTATTTGAAGTACCTTGGTTTTCCCTTAGCTCATATCACCCTATAATTTACTGTTGGTATTTCATAACATTTTTTACCAACTATGTTTACACTACATAGTTGATTTTAGATAAAAGCGCTTCCAACACTCGAGTATCGATTTCCTTGCAGACCTTCTTAGATCTTCCTTACTTTTCAAATTTTTTTATATAAAGTTAATTTGATGCATTTTTTTCGTAATAATTTGAACTAAAACTAATAAAACTATGTCATAATCCTCCTATAAAATCACCAAAATAAAATCGACATTCCTCTCATTGAATCCCACCCAGATCAAAGAGCGAACACAAGGTGTTCACAGTATCGACTTACTAGGAAGCAACTGCATTGCATCACGGTGCAATAATGCACTACGTATGCACCACAAATAGGTCAAACGGTAATTATTTATAAATCTCTTCATATGCCCCGGAAATTGAATTGCTGTATTGTGATTGGCTATTTAAATAAAATGCAAATGAAATTAACGTAGAGTTTTAACGTGTTATCGATGTGTTTTTGATAGATAGCGAAATAAAAAAACGTTCATTCAAAGTAGGCGGAATATCAGCACTTTTCGAACGTCAGAAGTACAAGAGACAGTCCCCAAAATCGCCTACCCTTCATCACTTCCTATAATTACAACTGCGATGAAGAAGATATTGACGTTTTCTCAAATTGATATGTAATCATATCATAATACAAACATCTAAAATGTACGTATTGCTGTTATGTGAATATGCTCATCGTGTCTAATGTCTTTCACAGAATCGTTAGTTTGACCGAATTCTGAAATAAGTGAAGTCGTTATGGCGATCTCTTGAAGTTTTTTACATAAAAAGCTATATAAAAAACGAATATATACTTAAAAATGAAAATCAATGAATATACATATGGAAGACGTCTGACACCAGTCTAACCAAGGGGTATTGGGTTGCCCGGGTATCTGGGATGAGGAGGTCAGATGGGCAGTCGCTCCTTGTAAAGCGCTGGTACTCAGCTGAATCCGGTTAGACTGGAAGCCGACCCCCAACATAATTGGAAAAAGGCTCGGATGATGATGATACGTATGAATGACGGACAAAAAGTGTTATCTATAGCTCAAGTAACAAGAAGTTAAACTCCCAAATACTTACCATCGAGACTAAAATGATTGATGATTCTCAGGTGTAGCTGTTTCTTTATTTATTGTTACAAAATTATAAACATATTCTTCCTCTATATTATAAGCAATTTTCAATGATTTTATAATAAAACAAACAACGATATTATTGAATTCAGGTGAGCTTCATCGCTAATGTATTTAACACAGATTAGTCACGGAAGATCAATCGATTTTATTATTGGCATGACGAGATTCACATTTTCTTTTAATACTTATAGATTTTGAAATGACTCATCATAACTAACATTTTGCTAATAATAACTTCTGAAATTGTTTATCTTTGATTTCGATTCGATTGATTTTCAGGACAATATCTTTATCGCACACTTAGGTCTAAAGGAAATTTATTCAAAAAAAATTTTTTTTATGTAGGTACCTATACTATCAAATTCCTCAAAAACGAATACCCGTCGATGAAAAAACAAATTTAAAAAACATTTTTCTCATTTACATATTTTTGTACACAACTGAAACATTTTAATGATAAACCACGAACAGAGAAGGAGGAATCAGTTTTTCGTCTTTTCTGAGCGTTTTTCCACTGCAGCATGTGAAATACACATATTTTTATCCATCAATCATATAATAAAATTCTTATCTCTCAAGTACGTATATTACCCCAGATTAGAACAGCACCTGTGTTTCTTAGAATTGGTTTACTGCATGCATAATTTTATCAATGTTTAAACAGCGGTTTAGGTGTAAAGCCGAGACAAACGGACAAAGCGACTTTCGCATATTCATGTTCATACATAATGTCGGTTGGGATTTCTGCTCACGTCATTTGCAGTGTTCATAACTATGAGACATAAAGTCTGGGCGTTTTAGCATAAGGTGCGGTTTAGTACTAAAGAGATAAAATGCTACCTAACCTCATTTGACATTTTACTGCAATTCAACAAATGTCAATGTGTTTGGTTTGAGGAAAATTGACAACTTAGTCATAAGTATGATGTTTTACTCAGTTATATCACATACTAGCTTCCGCGAGTGGTTTCACCCTTGTCCTTTTAAGCTCATAGTCTACGACATTAAGTGGGTTATGTAATACTGAAACAATTTTTCAAATCTGAGCAATACATTCTGAAATTTCTGTGTTCACATGCAAAAAAACTCTTCAGTTATATATAAAAAACATACTGTACATGTACTCCACTGTACTTGCAATCAGCCTGTTGCTATCAAATAGGTAAATAAACTGCGGAATGCAGCTGATAAAATTCTCAGGGAAATCGTAACGAGAACTTTTCAATCACTAGAATAATAAACTTGTATTGTTCAGAGCCTGAAAATGTGACTTTCAATATACGTCTATCTACATCAAGTCATTCCTTCATTTCGAACCAAACCATCAAAATACATATAGGTATTGTTTAAAAAAATGGACTAAACTTTTCAGTCTATTATGCCAATCACACCTTCACATGAAAAATAAGTCCTTCACGAAGCACAAAATTTCGTAATAATTTTTAACAGCTTACACTATCCGCCCAAAAAACTGACTCACGTTTTTTCGCAACTGACAGAACGTGACAGTTCACGCATTCAATACTAAATTCAAGTCATACAGAGGTTTCCTGATCTACTCCACGACTTATAGTGTATCTGCGTTCAGAATAACAAGTGAATGCTGTCGTAATCCGCAAACTGCATGAGTCAGGGCTGTGACTAAGATGATCCACCCATTTGTTGGAGTAAGAAAACTATGGTCTTTATTTTAAATTCATAATCAGGCCCAAGAACTAGCTAACTAACCAATTATCTAATTTCGAACTATGACCAAGAGAAGATCTGTGTCAAAAAATAATGGTTGTTGGTCAACACACTTGATAAAAGCAGATTGTATAGATTCCAGCCTTAGACTCTACCTACAGGATCGTGCACAAGGCTTACCGCGACAAGAATATCAAGAATAGAGATGGATTTTAGCCAGAAAAGTCTAACGTTCCCTTCATTTAATCCTAGGAGGCAATAGTAACCAAAGCTTTGGCAGTCAGTTAAAAAAGTCGTTAACTCTAATATATTCACGATACTGTCTACTATCTTTTGTGGTATCCAAGATACACTTAGAAAGTGTAAGCTATTGTTCGAGTAGAATGATGGCAGCAGTATGTATCGACACGGAATATCCGCGACCATAAATGGAACTTTAACGATATTACGTAGTATTACGTAGATCTGGAAATATATGTAGTTGTATTTGTACCGCTAGTGTTTATCGGGCTTCCTAACAGAGGGACTATGACTTTGAACAACAACACAACACCTACTTTTGAAATGGCTTTAGATAGACTGATATCTAGAAGGGGTATGAAAGAGAGGAATAGAATAAGAAATTGCTACCAAAACTAATACTACCTACTACGATGACAGGCTAAAAAAAGCTGGGCTAGCTTGGCCTATCAATATTCTTTTAATTAAAACTTTTTTACAAAAAAATTAAACCGACTTCCAAAAACACTAAAAAGCAAAAAAAAAAAAAAACAAATTTTAGGTGCATCGGCCTAGAAGTCGGTGTCTAATGGATGTTATTAAGTTAATTTTGCCACCGACTTCTAGGCCGATGCACCTAAAATTTGTTTTTTTTTTTTTTTGCTTTTTAGTGTTTTTGGAAGTCGGTTTAATTTTTTTGTAAAAAAGTTTTTTATTTACAGCTTTTCAGTGATACGAATAATTGTCACTATCCGTATAAGTGGAAAGTTCTCATCAATACAAAGAATATAAGCCCAAATACGAGGTATTCTTTATATTCAGTTGTCGAGTTCCCTCGACCTTCTCTGGTCTTCATCATCAGGTCAGCTCCAAACCTTCACTGTTGCAAAGGTCTTGTCAATACAAATAATATAAGCCCAAACACGAGGTAGTTTACATATTCAGTTGTCGAGTTCCCTCGACCCTCTCTGGTCGCCATCATCAGGTCAGCTCCAAACCTTCACTATTGCAAAGGTCTCGTCAATACAAATAATATAAGCCCAAACACGAGGTAGTTTACATATGCAGTTGTCGAGTTCCCTTGACCCTCTCTGGTCTCCATCATCAGGTCAGTTCCAAACCTTCACTGTTGCAAAGGTATCGTCAATACAAATAATATAAGCCCAAACACGAGCTAGTTAAGATGTGCCGTTTAGGAGTTCCCTCGATCCTCTGTCGTCTCCATCATCAGATCTGCCCTAAACCTCCATAGTATTGTAGTCTCATCAGATATACACATAAATATAAAGTTTTTACCCCATGCTTGCCTACAATTTTCAAGAGATGCCCTCGATTTCTCAGGGTTTCCACCATCAGATCCTGACCTGATGACGATGGGACCAAATGACAAGCATACCCTTTCAAATAAAAAAAGAATTTTTGAAATCGGTCCAGGCGTCTTTGAGAAATCGAGTAACAAACATAAAAAAAAAAAAAAAAAAAAAAAAAAAAAAAATACAGCCGAATTGAGAACCTCCTCCTTTTTTTGAAGTCGGTTGAAAATAGGTATATAAATATACCTTTATATTTTATTTGATAATGCATTATTAAAAATAACATGGTGCCATGGATTCCTAGAAAAAAAAAACTTAGCCTGAAGACTGTCTTGATTATTTTTCTCATGCATATGTAAGAAAACTCGGGAAAACTGCTGACATCATAGCTCAATCATGTAGCTATGTCACTCTGATGATGTGTCCACCATGATCTTCCATACCGTCACCGTTACCAGTAATCATGGCTTCTAACCTGACTAGAATTTATTAAACAGCCGGATTTACGAAGGTTTTCCCTCAAAAGGATTACCAATAATTCTACTTTGAAAAAAAAAGAAGGATAATGAGTTTTATTACTGCTGTGGTAAGGTCTATAATAGCTTTCTATGTTGTCGGTAAGTAAATACAGTCACTGTTTCGACGAATTATTTTGGTTTATGTATAGGCTGTTGTTTTGGTTAGCCTACCTCTAAGTAGTTTTAGGAAGCACGAATCCTTTTGTTCTCATTCAGCATAATCTTTTAGCATTAAAATATTTACAAATATATTAATATATTTATAGTGCGGGTCCTAACCTTCGTTTTTAAAGCTCCGAACAAAAATTCGGCGTGCAAAAATCGAGGCAAATATTTGTAACACTAAAACTGGCTATTGATGGCTATCTATTCATAGAAAACCATAAAATCGATTTTTAAATTCATGAATGCACCAAACCAAAAATGTCAGACACTGATTTAAATATTGATAATTCTTTATTACACATAGAATAGCACTAAATCTGTCATTTAGGCGCCAAGACGGATTATTCAAAATATTTTTTGTGACAAATTTTGAGTCGTCTATATGCAACGCAGATCACGTTATAGTGCAGATAAGTTTATTAGCAAATCTCAGTCTGAATGCATAAGATGGGTTATTTGTCACGATTTTTGATTATATTTAAATTACAATTATTTTTCAAGTTCAGATATTAGGCAGATGGATGAGAACCGAGGAAAAGATGGATTGACTGCCTGAAAGAGAACATGAATAGGAAGGGATTGGATGTTAGTATGACTTCTGAGAGAGATAAATGGAAGAAATAAACATATTGTGCCGACCTCAAATAACTTGGGAACAGGGCAGGAACAAGAAGATGGGAGGTAAATGTATGGCCATTTTGCTCACATTTTGGCACACCACCTTGAATCCCTTAGATGCTGGAATAACACATATGTATATAGGTTCATACGTGAGAGACAATTGATACGTCCATTTTCATATACCTATCGTCCTGCGGTACGATAGGCCAACAATAACAAACTTTTCATCGCAAGTAATAATTGGATTATTACTGACAATGAAAACCCAGAGCTGAACATGAAACTCAAAAACAATTTCAAGAAAATTACATTTATACTTTTAACCAGCCACTTTAAATTATAATTTTGCTAAAAATAAACCACCCATTACAAAACATACCTACATGACCCAAAAAAGCTCAAAAAAGAAATGATCGATATCATTTTTAAACGAAGTTCAACTTCAATATATTCACAAGAGCCCACTGTCACTTATTGGGGACTCGCAAGGTTGCAAGATGTCATGTAGATATTGCATGGAGGTTGTATTTGGCCAACTTGTGAAATGGTCGTGCATACACTGCACTAATTTGCATAATAATGGTACGTGTATGTTCGTGATGTTTTGTGAAAATATTTTGGGAGTCGGTTTTGAGGTGGCAGTATAATTTATCGGATTAAAAGAAGTTAATTGCGGTAGATCACGTAAAATTTATGTTTATCAGTTACCTATCATGTCTCAGTCAAGATCTCTCCTCTGGATCTACTTATAAGATTGAGTTTCAACTAAAATCAATTTGTATTACAGCCAAATTGTCAAAGTCACGTACCTTCAGTATATAGACTACTAGAGAAAATCGATTCTATATAAACGCGAAAGTAGAGATACCTAAGCTACCACACGTATAAAGAATAAAATAAACCTGTTCATAAATATGATTTTTACACACATAACAACAAGAATCTCTTAAGAAATTGCATGCATCTTATCTTAACTGCAATACATCGGCACTTAGTCACAGTTTTACGATGCAGTTTGTAAATAAGGCTGTTACTGCATGAGTAATAGTTTACAACAAGTATATTATAGAAGCAAGCAACACCAAAGTTTAAATATATTATCTTGTAAACAGATGTGAAGTTACGTACTAACATTCGTAACAATAATTCACACACGCATGTGCTCGATGCACGACACTCAGTACTGACAGCACCGATAGCGCCGATAAAAGCTCGTCATTGCACATGCGTGTGTGAGTGTCATTTCTACGAACGTCAGTAGGTATAGCTTCACAACTGTTTCCAAGAGAATATATCTAAACTGTGGTAACATGTATGGAAATCAGGACTTAGACAAATAGAGATGAGGTAACTCCGCCTTTGTTTGTGTTTCAGTTTCAGACTTATGCTAATTTATATTGTAAATGTTTAGCATAATGAGACCAGGTTTTGGTTAGTGATTTATTTGGCTTGTTTTGTTTTATTTTGAAGTATTGAGTCTTAATAAATTACTGATCGGAGAAAAATAGTGGTAAGGTAATATACTTATGTGTATTCAGAAATAATTGCAATTTTTAAAACAGTCTGTCTTAAAACTAGACTATAACTTCGACTTTCACTATAAAATCAATTTTAAACACTTTCAAACAAGTGTATCCGAACTCAAAAATATCTAAACGTTTTTCGCAAAAAACATTTAATAAATTGAAAGACTCAAGAGCAAATCGTTTGTGCAAAATTAAATAGATTCTGAGAAACATGTAGCTTGCCAATAAAAACAACCTTTTGTCAGTTAACAAGCATCTGAGTTACGCGATTCGGTTACAGAATGGCCAATTTGACATAATACCTAGCGCAAAAAAGACGGCCATATTTTTTTAAACACGTGCTGGCTGGCTCATTTCGTAAAAGTATCCGAACGTGAAGTCGAGGAGTAAGGAAGAAAAAAAAGTTTTTATAAATGATAAAGATGATAAATAATATCTTGGCACATATATTTGTTAAATTATTATTTTTAAAACATGCATTGCAGAATTTAGGTTGGTAAAGCAAAAATAGATTGATTTATGAAGTGATTTATAGAATAAGAATAATGTTGCTTAAATGATTTCAACATGATTAATATTGAATACTAGCTTCTGCCAGCGGTTTACCCGCATCCCGTGGGAACTACTTCCCGTACCGGGATAAAAAGTAGCCTATAGCCTTCCTCGATAAATGGGCTATCTAACACTGAAAGAAATTTTCAAATCGGACCAGTAGTTCCTGAGATTAGCGCGTTCAAACAAACAAACAAACAAACTCTTCAGCTTTATAATATTAGTATAGATAGTCATTGTTCCATGTAATTTTACGGTTAATTTGTCACACACGATACATTAGTTTATAGCATAGCTAGATGCCTATTCATAATGAGACCGTCAAGTACAGATTTTGTGACATATTGCTATTTAGTACGCTAATCTCGATTTTAATCTAAAATCTTCGCAGAGTAACATCATCCGTCACTCGAGTTCTCATAATCAAAAGTTCCCGTCATTATATTTACTATTCAACTCAGTCATCCATTCAAGTCACGATAACGAAGCTACTCTATCCATTGTGAATTATATGATAGACTTAGAGCATTTCATCAACTGGAGATGCCATAGCCGTCCCTCCCTCTCTGTCAAAAGCGTGAAACCGTGAAGCTCGGTCGCATGGTCTGACCATTTTTTGGCAGAAAATTGACTGGCGTCAACTGCACTAAAGATTTTGGTATTCCTATATTTGTATGTAGCTGTGTGCGAACACTGTATTCTTATTTTTGTCATATTTCTCGCGTGTTGTGCTATTACTAATGGTTATTCGTAAAGCTAAGCGTCCACTTGTCGGTATCGTACGCAACGGACGTATCGCACGCAACGGATCGTAGTATTATTTATATAGAATGCGATGCCTACGATGCGGACAGGTGGACGCACTTGTTTGAGTTTCTATATAAATAATACTACGATCCGTTGCGTGCGATACGTCCGTTGGGTACGATACCGACAAGTGGACGCTTAGCTTAAATGGACTTTTTCACAAGGCAGTTCCATTTGGTTACATATTCGAAGACAATGGGTTGTAACACAAATTATACGATAAATAAAACGTTTTAGATACCAATCTGCTTTCCTAAGTATCCTCTGGATTTACGAAGAGTACTGACGTGATTTATAGCAGGTCTATGTAGTAAATGTTAGCAGTTTCTGAGATTGGCACCTTCAACCAACAATCCAATCCTATCCATACAAATAAATCAAGAAATATCATAAAGAAGAAACTTTTTTTGTTCGTTTTTTGCACCCTAAAGGCTCCGAAAGTATTTAAAAAATATTTCACTGTTGAAAAGCTACCCGAGTGACATAGACTATATTTTATCCCGGTACGAGCAGAAGTTTTCACGGGACGCAGGTGAAACCGCAGGACAACGGTTAGCAATCATTTAATGTGACCACAGTAACAGTAGAATGACACAAAGCAAATGAATTTAAAATGAAAAACACTATAAATTATTTTTGGTCGAGTTATTTTAATTAATCTACAGCAATGTTGCATGCGTACAAACACGCGTAAATCAAGTTTAGGAATGTTACTGGATTTATGATAAAACAACAATTAAATTCACCATTGTCTCATCTCGCTAGCCTTTTCCGAACTATATTGAGGTCAGCTTCGAGTCGAACCGAGTGCCAGTGTTTAACAAGGACCGACTGCCTATCTGACTTTCTTAACCCAGCTACCCGTACGACGACGTCTGATTACCCGTAACGAATGCTAAACACAGTAAACACGTTCAAATGACATCCAGTATATTATTACAAAATCTACAACAAAAAATCAAAATAATTTCCTTCCTCTTATCCCGCATTTTAATTGAAAGCAAAAAAGAAAACAGAAAAAAGTAAAAAAAAAAAACACATATAAGTACACCGGTATCTTCGGTCGGCGAAACTGCTGAGATAAATGAGTGAGTATGGGACAGGTGTCTCGCTGTCAGCTAAATGTTATTTATTCCACACAAGAACGATTGAAATGTTTTATTTATTTTGCATTATTGTTCACGGAACTTTGTTTGTGTTTTACTCTTTAGTGAATCTTTCGAGATGAAAATTCGACTTGGGTGGCTTAGATAATGTCGTTGAGATTTCTTTTTGTTTCTAGTATCGTTTATTGCAGAGATTTTTTATTTGTATTTAAATAAATAGTTGTTGATATCCATTATGTAACGTGTGCCGCGATTTGAGGTAACTACTTTTTGTACCATTGTACTTAATCTCATTTAAATCAATTCAGTAGTTTTACATAAAAGCTAAATAAAAAAATGGCTCAAAAAAATACTCAGAGCCATTTTTTTTACCACCATTAGATATCTTCATTATTTACCGCCGGAGATAAGCAAGGCACTGGGAAGTTCTATTGCCACGCTATTTGATCCACAACTATCTTGTCCTTCAATCTGTTTGTTACACGAATTCGCCAAACTAAAAGAACCCTTTAATCATGCGAAACGATGAAAAAAATACTGACGAGCCACCTGTCTTCGCAGCTGCTCGCAGAAACACGATTTCCCTTGTAATTTGAACATCAATCATGCCTCTGGTGGGCAAGGTGTGCTCGCAGATTTAATGGTCATTCAAAATAATCTATCCATCTTTTGTTTTAGTTACTGGAGATAGGAATTTGACACTGCATGGGGTTAAGGTTAATGTCATAATTGTTGCTGGGGAATTTGTTGCGCCACTTCTTCTTCCCAGCAAAAACACATAGGAAGTGGTGAAGGGTGGGCGTTTTGGGGGCTGTCTTATGTAAATTCCTGACGTTCAAAAAGTGCTGTCTTGCAGCCAAGTTTGAATAAATGATTTTTGATTTTGATTTTTGATTTTAAATTATATCTCTACGTAAGAAAATCGATAGATAGATAGATTATAGGGACCGGCTGATAATCGGCCGTGTGTAGCGCCCGCCAGGCCTCTGTGACGTCATCAATTGTAGGTCACGGCTTCACGTAGGCAGCTTGGATGCAATTACAGTTCATAAATCAATAGTTTATCATTTTAAATGTTCAATGAAAATGTTTGTTTATTAGCAAGGTTCGTGAAAAACACATTTGTGTAGGAGTTAGCTAAGAAAATAGCGAAGGGAACGTGATGTTAATAATTTTTAGATTGAGGAATATTTTTGCTCAAAAATAACTAGCTAATCTTAAAATACACGAGCTAAATTAATTTAGCATCCAACATTATTTTAAGCTATAATCTCTCGCTAGTATTAAAATTAACAATTTCAAAATTCTCAAAATATCACATAAATCTTAAGACTACTAAATCTACTCACCTATAAATTTCAGATAATAACCCTAGAAAGGCGGCGTCGTAAATTCAGTCTAAAATTAATGACATTCATAAAAATTATCTTTCACAAAGGCCTAATAAGTTTTGACAGTGACGTAATATGTCGTCACTTTCACCGAAAACTGTCAAACTGACAGATGTCAGTTCGTCACCTCGAGACTAATTAGTAGACTAGTGACATGTTGACACTAGGACAATGTACTGACACACATCTTTTGTTAATACACTGGAGAAAATATTTACTTGTCACGGTAACATGGGTTTTCAATATACATTTTTGTAACACGAGTTTCTTCGTAAAAATCGTATCGTTCAAAAATCGCTAAAGTGTGATCATGGCGTAAAAAGTGATAATTATTCTTGTTTAATGGCTCGTTTGCGAGTAATCAAGATATGTAAAATAGATTTAAGTGTTAAATTGGATACTTATTTAGATTTATTTCAATGAGACCTTGAAAAACTTTTTTTTTATAAGTGCTATCCACGTGTCCGGACTTTTACCTTAACATATCAAAATCATCAGGGTACTTTTTGCTATACATCTCTTAAAAATATATGTATGTGACTCTTAGCAAAGCATTCAAAAGTCCATATTATTTCTTCCTTTTACTTATCAATTTCCTTCGATATCAAAACAGCCAGGACAAGGAAGTAAAACTTTGAAGAAGTTAAATTGTTCTTAGACTGTTAGGCTGAACGCATGAGATAAACCTCATCAATATTCATGATGAAAATTTTAAAAATAAAAATAGAAACATTATGATAATGAAGTCATATTAGACAATGTATTAGACCACCTATAAAATGAACGGTGACAAATTCTTTAATATAAAAAAAAATAATATGACATAACGCGTTCATGACAAAATTGACAGCTGACTCACCAATTACGAAATTGAATGAACTTGACATGACAGTAGCATTCAATGGGTTTTGACCTTTTGGCTTTAAATATTTTTAAATGAAAAAGCAGTTAATCTTAAATAAATAAATATAAATATTTTACTGCCGTGTTTGTAAATGATTGAGCAGAACATTTATTATGGTTTTCTGAATAAAAGTTCTTCGAAATTGTCAATAGTCGTGTTTAGGGATCCGTGATTAAATTAGGTGAATATATTTACAAGTTCTTGAGAGTGAAACGTGTTGTTTAAGAAGTACAACATAATCACGCTAAACGTATAAACATATTGTTATGTTTTCTCTCATACATTTTATAATTGAATAGCTAATAAGCTGAACAACTCGTTGTCCAAGAACAGAATAAAATATTATATATGTAGTTAGTATCTATATTAAAGTACATATGTATCTTTGATTATATATATGTATATAGACCCATACGGCTTTTTATTAGAAATATTAGACGGAACCACTGAAACATCCGCCACGGTGAGCAATTTCCTAATCATGTGCGTAATTTAGTTTGCCTACAAAAGGCATGTGTAGGCAACAATTTTTACTACATCAATAAAACGTGGGATGTGAAGACAATGCGTTTACGTATCACACATTATTTTCTTGTTAACCTTGAATTTTTATATTGACATCATCAATTAGTAGAATTCGTCATTTTTTTGTTACTTTTATGAGCCTAAAGCGGAAAGTTGTAAAGGTGTTTCGGTTGTTAAGTTTTACTAAACCGCTTAGTTTCCGTCAAATTCACGGAAGATGATATAGCGAAGAATCCTTATTTAACCAGCTTAAAATTATTTATGTCAAAATTATGGTTAATCCTATATTGATATAACATAACGCTTACACTGTTTCTCTTAAGGTATTATTTTACTCAGAATAAAAACCAATGCCCGTGAAATTGGTTCTTTTATAAAAAGAACCAATTTTCGATTTTCTCCATACCCTGCTTTTGGTATCCCAACAATGCCAATACTATCACTACAGTGTACCGTAAAAACCAATATTAATTCAGATAGACCTAAAAACCTCAATGTCAAACTATCGATAACCCTTTCCTACCACACTCATGCAGCAACTGCCACGACGAAGAACGAACATACCAAAATACTCAAATATTATGTTCACATACTATTATGTCATGCCATGCATAGCTTTCCACGCATGATGCTAGCATCCATTGTGCCTAAAGCTTGCATATTGACACAGATGCACCAGCATTGTGAGGGTTACAAGTTAAATAAAAATGTCACGGTATACCGTCCGGCTGGATTTTAATATTCATTAGGTTTATTCATTTTGGTACCGTTTAGAATTCGGTATTCGGGTATTTTGGTGTGTGGTCTATGTGGGTAACGGTAGCGGGAAATTTTATGTTAGCTGTGGACTGTGGTATCATACGTGTCTCAAGGAAGCGACATAAAGTGGTCAGAAATACTTCTTAGGGTCTATTTATGTCGAAATTTTATTGTTGAAATTAAAAATATACATAATACAAATGTGTCTCACAGACGTATTAAAATGGGTAATTTTTTTTGTCACGCTAATGCTATTTTATGATCCATATCAATAATTGCAGTTATCAACATTATCGACCTGCTAACTAACCCTAGCATATGATATTAGGTAGATACATAATCATGCTTTTTCAACTGACTTCCCAAAGAAGAGGAGCATCTTATTTCGTATGTTTGTATGTTTTTTGTTTATAACGCAAATCTCGCTACAATTGAGGTACCCTTAGCAAAAATGCAGATCTGATAATTTATTTGAAGCCATAAAAGACTACGACTAAGAGATTTAAATGAACAAGACCAGCATAAACCACTACCTAGTAACCCCTCCTTTTCCATGTTCTACCGGAGATAAAACACCAACTACCGTCCGTCGCGGCCAATAAACCGAGCTATTTCAATTAAAATTGTACTCTCGTACATACATAACATTCCAGAGTAAAATAGCTGTAAAGTTCATACATCTATTTTCACCAGCGTCCTCTAGAAATAAAGAGCAGCCCTTAACCATTCTCGGTAAGTAGGTTGCCTAACCGTGAAATAATTTTCGGGCACTCAAAACGAGCCACAGAGTACTTTAAGAGTTCTTGATATTAGCGCTGACCGTTCATGCAAACCCTACAGCTTTACAAAATAAATCTTGTATAAATGTGGTTGTGACTTTTCTTTTTGATATTACGTTGTTACGCTGCAATATCTAATAATGATATTAGCATTACGACAGGAGTCCCCAAAGATCCGTCTATGTTTTGACAATTATTTTATCTCAATGCGCACTTCAAAGCCCATGGGACGCGTTACCCCGGTGCTCTTACCAAAACCCATGGGACGCGTGTGAAACCGCAGGAAACGGCTCGTAGGTATAAATAATAATAAAGTCGTTAGATAACACGTTAGTGATGATAATAATGCGAATATATCACCGGTCGCTGTAAAACTGGAACATGTGGAGTAGACTCGTAAATCTCCCGCTGGTGACACTGTTTTGTACATAAGTTGTGGTACAAGTCAATGGATTATAGCGTTGAATGCTTTTATTGTTGCCAAGATTTGTGAGGCTGTGAAGGGTTAAACGTGTTGCTCTTTTAATATGCATTTAAATATTATATAATAAGTGGTTATAAAAGCGATTACATTATTAACATTACAAAATGTAAGTAAGATGTAAAATAAGTAAATGTTACATTGTAACACTGTCTTGATTTCTCCTCAAAAATTATATACCACACTAGTACAAGCTATTTGTAATTAATCTTTCTTACTTTATCCCTCTCGGTCGTTTAAGCTAATCCACAGGTAGGTAGTCAGAATCGGACGCGTCCCGCAATCAAAGAATATTTTAATACTACATCTACTGTATCGGCAGCCACCAGTCTAAGCCAGTTTTATTGGGAGTGATCGTGTGTATTCTGTGTTACTTCACTCGCCCCGCTACCGCTTCTGACTTCTAACCCAACTTTCACACAATTAAATCGCCGAATGATCTCACCCAGCCTTGGGGGTGCATTTATTGCAGCCATAAAAATGGCCATTTTTGTTTTGTGTACCTACACAATGGGTATGACCTCGGACAATAAGTGCATCATGTCATGGCGGAACATTAATTTTAATTATTTATTTATTTTATTAATTCCTGACCTAGATTAGCGATGAGTCATCTAATGATATTTGGTGACCGTATTTGTTTAGCTTAAGTGGGTGACAAACGGCTTTCCGAATGCACAATGGCATAATCATCTTGATAAGAAAGGCAGAACTCATCCTACCGGTACCTTATTGAGGCAGGCTATCATATGTTAGTCCATACGTTAATTTGATGACTTTTATTCACCTGAAACAAAAAAAAAAGAACATTAAAACAAAATAAATCAGGCAACTTAAAAAAGAACATAATTTTAAAATCATTCTAAACTTCCAAATTCAAATCTGCGTCACTCTCATCAATCAATATGAATGCATTGTTATCGATACCGACGTCAATTTACATGCTTTCTTGTCTATGCTATTAATATCCGCTCTCTTTGCTTTGTACTCGCCGCGAACACTGTTTATCGGCACGTGGGTAAGACTGTACTAGTTTTAGGCAGACATTTTAATATGTGTTATATGTATGATTCGGCGGATGTATCGTTTTTGGGGATAAATATGCGTGACTAAGGCTGACGGAAATGTATTAGGTAGGTACTCAAGCTTTGCGGCGTCCATAAGTCTGCCGATTTTAGGGCTGTTTCTTTTTACCAATTAATGGTTTTTTCAAGCACTTCTGGGTACTATTTTTGCTTTGAACACTTCATCTGTACTTTTCTATTCAATTATAATATCATTAGCATTAACATACACGCTTAACCTTTGAGTCGTATTTTTTCTTAAACACCAGAATTGGCGCACGGCCACGGAATCATAATACTCAGTTGTTTCCCATTAATTTATTGACATAGCTCACACAAGCCCTTCATTCATCATCGCAAATTATTACAGAACAAGAAAACACGCGAATTCTTTAGCAAAATACGCAATGAATATGAGAATATCAGACTTCAAAGATGGCCTAGTAACACATTTTTTTGAACGTAAATAAATGAATGAAGTTCAGCCGAGTCGCAGCGTGATTCATACTCATTCAACGTTCGAAATTAAAATTTTAAAATTGGAACAGGTTTTGTTGTTCTATTTATAAAATAAATGACAGAGCTCATCGAGGTTTAAGAATGTTCCTTCTAGGACTTATCGTTTACACGGTTTTTGATTTGTATGAATAACTGATCCAAAAACCGAGTTTACGCCAGTTTCTGTACCTGTAGATTGATATTCCAGTCTAGCAGCTAGATATCCAGTATTTTTTAATTAAAATAATTTCACAAATCAATCTTTAACGGATGTTCTTGTACTAAAAGAACAGTACCTAGGATGCATTTAAATATTTTGAATAAAAAAATATAGATTCAAATTGTCGAAGGCGTTTTTTCTAATATCGAATTTAATGTTTTATTGACCTATAAATTATTGTTTTAAAAGGGTAAAATATGTAGGAAATAGTCAATAAATATTTTAAAGAACACGGTGATAAATTATTGCAAATTAAGATTGATCATAAAATGGATCAATAAAATCTTTTATCCAAACCAAATCAAAAATTCACAAGCATGAAATCTATAGGTTTCAGATATTGTGACCTATATTTATATCGCATCATTTAACCAAACCCCGCTTACAATATTATATTATTATTATATTCATATGTCTCTACCAGACCTCGGGACTATAGAGTCCCGGATTTTTGGGAGGCGAACGTGGGGCCGAAGCCAACACGCTGAAGCCCTTTTGAGACAACTTTAATGAAATGGTGACACAAAACCGACGATTATCCCTGTATACACTATAGAAATGTACCCAAGGACAATCCCCGGTTCTGTGCTAAACTATTGCTAACTATGGATGAAAACTACTTGGGCTATTGTGATGGGATGCTAGTGGACTAGGAATGGGGAAACTACGGGAACTATGGCACCTGCCGATAACAATGTAATAAATACACGTAAAAATGGCAGGTGGAGACTCGCCAACTCACTTACTGGGCCCCCGGGAATCAGTCGCTAAATCGCAACAAGGGGGCAACAGGTACATGAGCGGCTGAAGGGTGAGGATACCTCGGCGGACTTTAAACGCAGATCACGCGCTCCCTGTGGGTCCAGCATCACCGGCCCACTCGCCACTTACCACGAGGCACCTACCCTCCGAGCAGAGCTGCTCTAGCGACTCCACTCTGACCGGCCGATGAAGGCAAGCCAAGAGGCGGGAGACCTATCCCCCGTCATGCTTCACTCCGGTAGGCCGGAGATGGGGGACAGTATACTCTCCCTGGAGCACTCGGATATATAGCCCCGCGGGGTCGCTACTCCCCGTCATCCGCCTCAGATGCCCTGCGGGGATTATTATATTATTATTATATCTAGCCTGTAGTGTCCCACTGCTGGGCAAAGGCCTCCCCATCTCGCTTCCACTCTTCCCGATCTTTCGACCGTGTCCACCAATCCGGACGATAGGCGTCTAGTTCGTCACGCCATCTCTTCCGGGGCCTACCCCGCCTGCGGTGTCCATCCTGAGGTATCCACTGGGTGATAATAGTGGCCCATCTCTCCGGATGCATTCGGCTGACGTGTCCGGCCCAGTTCCATTTTAATGTCGCCGCCTTTTGGCCTACATCAGCGACTCCTGTTCTAGAACGTATCACGGTATTCCGTATGCGATCGGTCCGTTAAATGCCTAAAAGGCTACGTTCCATTGCCCTTTGGCAAACCCTGAGCCTGGACTTCTGACACTCGGTGAGAGACCAGGTTTGCGCACCGTAGGTTAGGACGGGCAAGATACACATGTCGTCTAACTTTCGCTTGAGTGAAAGGGGAAGGTCCCCTTTCATGTATTGTTTCATGGACCAGTAGCTTTTCCAGGCATTCTCGAGTCGGCGATCTATTTCCTTCTCTTGCCTGTTATCGAAAGAAACTAACTGGCCCAAGTAGATGTACTCGTCGACATAGTGTAGAGCTTGCCCATCTACCTCGACCCTACGTTTCGTGCTGTTGGTCATTGTGTGTGTCTTGCTCATGTTCATTTGAAGTCCAACCTCCAGGCTTGCCCTGCTCAGATCTTGGAGCATTTGTTGTAGCTCTGCTGATGTAGACGCAAAAAGAACGATGTCGTCAGCAAAACGCAAGTTGGTCAGTCTTTTGCTCCCGATGACGATGCCTTTAGATGTCCACGGCACAGTGAGTTTTCTGAAGACTTCCTCCAGTGTACAGGTAAACAGATTAGGGGAGAGCGGATCACCCTGTTTTACGCCTTTTTCTATATAAAATGGTGGGCCAGGGGAAAGTAGTTTAATCGAAGCTGTGCTGGCTCTGTAGACTAACTCCAAAAGCTTTATATAGGTCTCATTTACTTCTTGCGAGCGTAAAGATGTAAAGATCGCTGTGTGTTTGAGACTGTCAAAAGCCTTAGAGTAATCCACAAAAGCCAGGTATAACGGTTTATGGTATTCGTTATATTTTTCTATTATTTGGTTGAGCGTAAACAGATGGTCGGTTGTGGAGAAGGAAGGGCGAAACCCAGCCTGTTCGACTGGCTGATGCTGGTCTAGCTGGCCTCTGATGCGGTTATGTACAATTTTAATAAAGAGTTTATACAGATGGGAAATTAGGCTTATGGGTCGATAGTTATTGATTTCGGACTTGTCACCTTTTTTATGGAGAAGAATTATATTGGAGTGGGCAAATTGCTTTGGTATCTGACCAGAATACAAAATAGAGTTAAAAAGATTAGTGATATGGGGTATTAATGTGTTTTTGAATAGTTTAAGTATCTCAGTACTGATGCCATCTTCTCCAGGGCTCTTGTTGTATTTTAAGCTTACAATAACCAAAAAAAACAACAACCAATAAAAAGCTACACCTGTTCAAAATTCGAACAACACAGGAAGCAATGAAAAAGGCCAAAGTGGTACACACCAAACTCTTTGATGTTTTATTGGGAGGGAAACAATGGGATTCGTGACCATCGTAAGGCAAAGGCATGGCGTTATACAGCCCAGCGACCCTATATCAACTATTTTTGGTAACATTCCATGAAGAACAAAATTACTAACGGACATGTCATAACGCAAAATCTCTTAAAGAAAGTAACGCGCCAAAATGCGGGTGTTTGGGAGATGAGAAACTTTAGAACGAGCCCATTATTTTTCAAATAAAATCAATCTTTGACAGATTGGTTTTGTTATGATAAGGAACCCGAACGCCTAGTCAGTTCTAGTAACAGGTCACGCCTATCGTATGTTACATCGACCTACAAGAAGGCCTCACCTACCTTCCTTATGGCATCTCCGCTATCTTTCCTTCCTCTTTGGTTACATTCAGTTTCATCTTGCACCGTTCGCGGTTTTCGAATGAAAGGACTTTTTTGTGGTTCACTGCTGAATGAATGAATGAATGAGACGGTGGTGAAGGAATACCGGAAAATGGATCTCTTTTGTACGAACTTTGTGTTACCACGTCCTGTTTGTGTCTGTTTTTATTTATTTATTGTCACCATTTGAATGGGATGGTCGTGATTTATTTGTTTGTGGTGACCGCGACTGCACCTCATAATTATCCGGTAGTTTTACGCTCGTCAAAGTCTGCTGCATTGAAGTTAGCCAATAGTGACTGCGCAACAGTTTAAATGTATGAACACAATACTAGTGCGCATGCGTGAGTCACCAAATGGCTGACTTCAGAGCAGTAAAATTATGTGACGAGAATTGTAACTTATGATATTGATATTTTTTACTTACTTTATTTATCGCTGCTTCCTCCTTGTTAGGTACGCTCTTTTGTCTTACCCAATAATTTCAAAACTTATTTCTAGAGTCAATCATAATTTTATAATGGTTAAGTTAACGCGTTTTAACTAATAGGTACAGTAATTTCTATGTAGATATGCAATTTTGCATAATTTTCCATTAATGGACACGTGTAAACGGTTTTAAACATTAAAATATCGTTAATGTACACGTGTGTTTTAAACTTTAAAATATTTTTATGTATTTAAGAGATAAAACGATAGCGACTTATGGCAAGGTTACCAGTTCTTTTGAATGCAGTTTATCTATTAATTTTAAAGGATATTGGCAGTAACATAGCTCATCAAAAATACATAGAGATATAGACTATTTTTTATTCATGTCCTGGAAGAAGTTCCTTCGGGAAACGAGTAAAACCGCGGGTGAAAACTAGTAAACAAATGTGTTCAAGTTTGTCGTAAATAAAATAGGCAGGTATCTATCTAACGGTGAAGATTTAACACAGCGGTGTCAGACGCGCCCTTCTCTTCATATAGTAACTAGTTTCTTGTCACTTAAAAACAAAAGAAAATACAATACCTATAGAAGCCGTTAGGTCATAAAACTATAGGGTCTTTAGATCTCTTTCAGATCTAAAAACAAAACACTAACGGTCTTACTACAAAAACTTAAACATGTGTCAAACATTTGTCTAAAAAAAGTGTGGCTGCAAAATGGACCTTATTTCAACGTCATAATTTGTCATTTTTTAGACAAGTGATAAACTGACGTCTAAAAGTTTTTGTGGTAAGACAGTAAAGCTTCCTTTCAATCAATGATGAATTGAACGTACATATAGGTACTAAAATACTTGTACATTTATTAACACATATAAACCTACCCCTTTATGTTTTGTAGATTATTTTGTCAAATAAAATATTAGGAAAGTAAATGACATGGTTATTTCACACGCTTCCTGAAGGAATTAATTAGCGCACCCTTATGAAAAAGTAATCTCATAGCACTTCTCGGTAAATTTGCTATTTAATACTGAAATATTTTCTCAAATCAGTTCTATCGTTTTTAAGTTTAAAACATTTCAACAGTAATAAAATATGTTATTACCAACATACGCGTAAGTATTTCCCATTGAAAAAAAACAACAATAATATATCAAATTGGAGATATCAATGAAACTTTATTATACAATTCTCAATGATAAAGTAGGCATTATTTGCATACAGAAACGTCAATGGTGTCATTGGTATGTCGCATCTGAATAAATACCAGATCTTGAACATTACGAAACACAAACGTAGTGAATAATTTATATGTCTGGAAGTTGACACTCCATTCAGAACACACAGTTGGTAAACTTATTTATATCTAAGTAATCTAATTCTGACTCATATTTCAGTAAATAAAGGAATGGCATTATAATGTTCTATGGTTTAGAAAAAAATGAGATCAGATTAGAAAAAACCGACCAAGTGCGAGTCGGACTCGCGCACGTAGGGTTCCGTACCATCCAAACTAATATTCTATATATATGTCGCAGGGATATGATAAAAACGGGGATTTGATCAATTCCCTAAGGGATTTGATCAAATCACGGAGGATGTTAAAATAACAACACGATTTTATCTTTTCCCTAAACAAATCTAGTGAATTGAACAAATCCCTAAACTGGTTCAGTGGAATGACAAAAAACATGTCAGTTCTTATATGTGTCGCGCTTGCAAACATTAGGCAAGCCGTAGGTGTCTGTCACGCACGATGCAAAACGAATAGACGTGCCTGTAAGAAAAATTATGTTTTATGTAATTCACGATGCCACAAATCAGCTACATGTTTTAATAAGTGATTATTACAAATAGGCATATCATACGCAACGCAACTAAAATATTTTTTAAATAAATTTTTGTTCATTCCTTCAAAAAAAAAATTGTTCTGAGTAATGGTGATTTTTTATATCAATATTTCCTTGTATTGCACACACCTGATTATCATAATTATGTAGGTATATCTTACCAACTAACCTTTAAAATATCAAATCAAAATTATTTTTGTCATTTCACTGAACCAATTCAGGGATTTGTTCAATTCACTAGATTTGTTTAGGGAAAAGATAAAATCGTGTTGTTGTTTTAACATCCTCCGTGATTCGATCAAAACCCTTAGGGAATTGATCAAATCCCCATTTTTATCATATCCCTGCGACATATATATATATACATTTATGGATATCGAGCAAAACTGAGCAAAAAAATCACGTTAGTTGTATGGGAGCCCCCCGAAATATTTATTTTATTCTAGTTTTCAGTATTTGTTGTTCTAGCGGCAACAGAAATACATCATCTGTGAAAATTTCAACTCTCTAACTATCACGGTTCATGAGATACAGCCTGGTGACAGACGGACGGACGGACGGACGGACGGACGTACGGACGGACGGGCAGAGGAGCGAAAACAATAGGGTCCCGTTTTACCCTTTGGGTACGGAACCCTAAAAAGGACGTCTGTTTCTGTCTGTTGCGATCCTTACTAATTTTATTTATACAAAAGTCAGTTGGCCTATTTGATTATTTTTACACTTTCCCGCTGATTCCGATGATATACATGAGAGCATTTGGTACAGTAATGTGGTACTCTACAGTCTAGAAATGGAGATATGTTAGGTACTACTAACTTTTACTCTGATATAGAACGTAGGTTGTTCTTCTCACGGGACAAATAAAACCGCGGGGAATAGCTAGTAAACCATTAACCTCCCCACTCAGAGACATTTAATGATAAGGTACTTAAGCCATTACTTAGTGAAGGATTTGTATGACATTCCGTCACTAAGGAGTGACTTAAGTAATCATTAAATGTCTCTGAGTGGGGAGGTAAGTTACCTCTATATTATTTCGATACTAACTAATTAAGTAATAAGCCACCAAGTTATTCATATTACAGCTTTATAATAACTCTGTAATCCTAACCTAAAAGATCATGTTACGTGATTTTATGCATCACGTTGCACCATACATTTGCTATTACTCATTCCTTTACGATTGCTTGCTATTGCTGTATGAATGGAGACTTTATATCAAAGGTTTTGTATCGCTTTATTTGTCAATGGTAGTAAATGGCTTGATGAGTGCAATAAGCTTCAGTATGTCAAATCTGTATTTCGCAAAACTTCGATAAATGATGAAAGAAAATTATTAACCAAATACAAACAGAAGGTATTTCCGATCGAAATTATGTTGATTAAATAAGGTCTTATATTTTAAAATAAAAGAATCTTAAGAAACCAACGAAGTGCTAGAACTATGAGAACTGTATTCTTTCCCTATCATATTATTTTTACTTATGTAGTATGATTAGTAACTATTATAGTAATCTGTGTTATGATGACGATGTAGACATAGAGCATTATTTCGTTGTTCCTTCTAAAATACTTTCACAGGTTGGAATAGAATGAGTACTGATTCCTCAAAACAAAGTATTAACATTTGGTGGTTTGATGTAGCTACCTAAATAAAAGGTCCGAAAACTAAAAGCAATATTCCAGAAAATACCCAACCCACACTTAACATCCAAAAGCACAACACTAAGAAAAAAAAGTAAACAAAAAAGGTATGCGTGTCAAGTTCACACTGCCAGCTGATCGGAACTGCATGATTTATACACAATATTGAGCAGACAGATGTGGCGAGCAGGGTGTGCGAACAGTTGGCGACAAATTGTCTGCACAGCTTTGATCGCGTGAAATCAACTCGTGGAGAAGTAGGGTAAAAGGGCATTAAGGTAGGAAAACATTCTGCACAAAGTGACTGTGGATTAAATATAATTTGTGATGGAATCTTTTGGAAGGTTAGAAAATAAGAAAAGAAAAGAAAGAAGAAACAGTGAGAAGGTTATAAGGGATATCATCGGGTTGCCCGGGCAATTTGGTAAAGGAGGCCAGATAGGCAGTCGCTCCATATTGAAAACAGGTGCATCCAGTTAGACTGGAAGTCAGTCCCATAATGGTTGAGAAAAGTTTAGGCAGATGATGATTAGTCTTTTATTTTTTAACTAGCTTCTGCCAGCGGTTTCATCCGCATCCCGTGGGAACTACTTCCCGTACCGGGATAAAAAAGTAGCCTATAGCCTTCCTTGATAAATGGGTTATCTAACACTGAAAGAAATTTTCAAATCGGACCAGTAGTTCCTGAGATTAGCGCGTTCAAACAAACAAACAAACTCTTCAGCTTTATAATATTAGTATAGATTTTAATTTTAATGGACATGACGTGTGTCTTGTCCAAGTCGAAGAAAACGGTATTTACTCTAAATACATTTTAGTTGCTGTGTCACATATGTTGAATTCGTGTTGGTGATTTCGTTTTGGTTCTTAATTATTTTATTCACGACAAGAGCATCTGTGCCGAAGGGTGGCAACGGCAATGTGACAACTATTAGCGACAAATGTACCACATTGTTGTTAATGCGGATTAAATTAGCAACTAATGATATTAGGGGAACATCTGTTTCTGGAAAAGAGCAGTATAAGTTGGAGTCATTATACTTTAGGTATATCATTGTCACTACCAATAAAGGGGACGAAAATGAAGCAACGTCAGTTGATCGATCTGACATCATCATGATAGTCAGACATCCAGACTGTAGCTTTTCCCCACAGTGTTTGATAATAATTTCGGAATTCAGCTGAATAACAGTCGTTTTGAAAAAAATATCTTCCATATCTCCCAACGACTAAAATCGCACAAAAATTACCGCATGAGTATTTATAAAATTCGAGATATTTGTACGAATGTCAAACCTTATAATTTCATTACGTTATTCGTAACTTAAAGAGGTTCAATCCAGATTTGCCCTTATACGAACAGTCCTACCTCTATAAACCTATGTAGATAATCCGTGATAAAACTGTACCTTTGGGACAAATTACCCATTATTGTCCCTGTAGCATAGAAACATCTGTTGTACCAAAAGGTCCGGATGTCAATACAAACGGGACATTTGCGAGTAATGGCGTTAAATGTCCCAACTATAGGGTGTTGTATTGCAGTACTGTTGGTTACTGGTGGTAACTTGAGGAGGATTTGTTTGATATTAATGGCCGCTGTTAGATTTTATTTGTGTATGTGGGATTTATTGCACCGCACAGATGATGTGTAGTAATCGTTAATGAATATTTTTATGTATTCCTTCAGTATTGTGGTTCTTTAAAAAGTTAAAGTTTAAATGTTTAGTAAAAATTATTATTATTGGAAGAAGTTTCGGATGCTTATATAGTTTATGTTAGTTTTAAGTTTAACTCTACTCTCCTCTAATAGTTCAGTAAGGTTGGTAGAAGGTGAGATAGTATTTACTCTATACTCCATCTCACTATTTTTATTTTAGTTTCAGAGACTTCGTTATGGAAATGAATAATCTGCGAAGCTTTTCGTTTTGCTTTTATGCCATGTTCAAATCTCATAACTGCCTAACCATTAAAAATACCTTAAAAACAGCATCCACTTCATTCTAACTGAATTCTTCCGGACCGTTATTTAAAATTCCATTCTAATATCAGTCATCACATTTATCATAATCATAGATCATAATTACAGTCACATTTCCCGACAATATTGTCGCGTCACCAATTGAAAGAGGTTCAACCGATCAATTGAACTTACTCAGAAATTCAATTGATATCATCTTGTGTGCGATCGTTGTTACTATCTGTAGATTCTTCTATTATCACTAGGTACGGAAGTAAATGCTTCTGATCTGTCTGTTTTGCGATAAATTCAAAAACGACCTAATAGATTTTCATTTGTTTTTCACTCCGACAAATTATTTTTTAAGTACGATTATGATTTACTAGTGCTCCATTTTTATAAAATCCAAAAAAAAAATCTAAAGAGAATCTTAAGCTAACAAAAATTGCGAATGTTACAAAAGGGGTAAAAGGTAACAATTGGTCATTGTATGGGAAAACCAAAACCTCAAAAAAATATAAGATCATCATCCCATAAAACCATCTTCAAAATTACAAATATGTTAGAAACCAAATAAACAAACAAAATTGTATAAAACCATTACAACTTTTATACATATATTAATATTATTCTTACACATTTACCAATCGCTACCAAGGCTTCAATAGTCACTCATCAATGTTGACTCGATTCAATGTCGCAAGCGCATATAAATCAATTATCCGTTTTGACAGCTAACGGTGCCGGACCAATGATTTTTGTGACTGTGACGTCATTACATGTGACGTCATCGAGATCACCCTGCCTGCTTATAAATAGGCTGATCAGGTAGCAATAACTGTATAGAGGTTCTATATGGTAGTGGGTCGTAATGATCAGTATTGTCATTTGAAAAGGATTATAGGATTAGTCTCTACGTTTTATGCGATCCTAGTACCAGTGAGGTCATGTGTGCCGAATATTGTTCTTCAAATAATAATATGAAGGCATTAAAAAATTAATTTATTTCGCTTTTATGGATCAATATTAAAATTACACGCGTAAAATATTTTTTCTTAATTCAAATAAACCACGCTAATCCGTGAAACGAGTTTTCAATTCAAATGCTAAGACGAACAATTTTATGGGTGGCAATAACTTTTTCTTAAAATCCTTTTTTTATTATTGTTTCAAGGTAAAATCGGCACAGGTTCTATTATGTTACTGTGTCTAGTTTTTTAGGATTGGCTATGAATTGAATTGTAAAGTGAATTCTTTATGAATTTGTCAATGGAATGGCTGATAGTTCAAGGTACAACGCGTGGACGGTCACCTACGCGCCGAGTGAATTGCAACTAAACTGTGTCATCGTATCTTGATTAAAGTTAAACATATCCGTTAAGAAAATTAAGTTTTATTAAAGTTGGTTGAATGATAAAAAATACAAAAATCGAGTTATTGATTTTTGTAAAGTCGGTTAAAATGGTACAACATGTTCAAAGCTGATGATTTGCTAGAATTAGGATACGTCAAACTTAGGGCCGGCCAGACACTCGTGCAGGAGGCGATTTGGGAGGCGACAACGAGATACGGCAAATTCATATATGTATAAACATTTACATAGTTGCGTGCGAGGCGTGATCTTATCATTTAAGTGGAAGCCGACCCCAACAAAGTTGGGAAAAGGCTCGGGAGATGGTGATTTGAATTTAAAGAATTATTGACATGTGCAGTAGATGGAATGAATGAAATACATTTAAAACAAGGTCAACTGCAGGTTGCTTATTTACCGATATTTATCTGTGTAGGTATCCATATTGATGACCAGATACGGCAAATTCCCTCAGACATCCTCCAATATTTACAGGATGAGATATTCCAGACTATTTTCATTCAAGGACTCCAATCTATTGATACAAATACGTTATCAGGCACCACTCAGGATATCGTACTTTCATACAATTTATCTGACAGCCTTGATACAAAAATAATATTGACGAGCTTGGCAACATAAAGCGTGTTTAATACTTTACGGTACGGTATTACGATTTTTGCGGAATTCTATAATCGTTAGATCAAATTGATAGACACAGATATGATAAACATGAGATGTTTTTTGTACGTTTTGATAAATTACGAGTATTATTGTTGTTTACGTTTTTATTTCGAGCCCCTTGACATGCATGTTTGTTTAAATTGCCATTGCTTTGTTTCTCCTATTTCTTCTTCTATCATCATCATCTCAGCCGTAGGACGTCCACTTCTGAACATAAGCCTCCCCCTTAGATCTCCACAGATACCTGTATCCCAGATATAATGAAGGGCCTTTCTAGATCATTCTTCTCCACTTCACTCTATCCATGACTTCTCTATCAGATACATGGCATTCATACATGGTGTGGAAATTATGACACATCAACCTAGAACATCTTTAATCCTTTTTCTAGAACCTAAATAAAGATATTTATAGGATATGCTGAAATAAACGTTTCTAGGTTCTAAATTCGAAACACCGTTTAAGTATTTTCTATATACATATGAAGAATACACGACCCTGAGGAAGTACATAAAATATATAAATTATGTACCTATTTATGTAAATACCACAATTACGTACGTAATGTCAACAATTTATTTCATTTTAAATACCTTATTTAGCAAGTGTGACACCCACACGTTTTTATGGAAGAGTCTATGTGAAATATGTGTGTGCCCTTATGTAAGACAAGGTCATGGAGAACAAAATGACTAGCAGAGATGTCATTACGCAAAATCTCCTAAGCAAGAAGCGCGTCAAAATGCGGATCTTCGGGGACGAGTAACGATACTAGCTTCGCTTTTACAAGCGTTATATCCCAGGCAGCACACAAGTCAGATAACTGGCCAAGAATTTAACTCTATGCAGGGTTAAGATTTATTATATATGAATATAAGCTGAGTGTATTACGAAATTATGTATTAAAGTTATTTTTTGCTATAATAATGCTATCAGCTGAATTAGTTTAGTAATTTGCGGATTTTATTTCTTCAAACTGAATAATCATCATAAAAAGACCTGTTACTCAAGAGTTCGTGTAATCTTTTGTATAACATTGGTATAAAATTCCATTATCAAGCATGATACTGGATAAGCTATATTCTGTTTTCTTTTAGTTGTATTACACAATACACCTTGACAGTTATTCAGCTGCTGTATAAAATAGGCGTTGTTTCTGTTATGAAGCATATAGTAACTTAACAGAAATAAAGATAGCTGTTGTAACTACTTTATGACGCTTTAAGTACGAAATTACCGTCATGTGCAGCTAACTGTAGTTATAGCAATATTAACAGATTCTGATGCAGAAGTTTGCTGAGTATTCATGAGAAGTAGACATTTTTAAGCTAGAAGAGCTGTTCTGGAACGTTAGTCAGCATTTAACCGGCTGACAGTGCTAATTGTTTTGTAGTGGTTACTACGTGAAAATGCATCGCACGTTTGTAGTAGGTATATAGTACCTACTATGCTTATTTATTTGTATCGTACTATTATGAATTCTGTACTACAATGATTAATTATAAATTAAGTATGTAATTTTTCGTATCGTAATATTTTTTAACCGACTTCTAAAAGAATGAGGTCTGAATTTGATAAGAACTAAAAAGAATAAATAATATAGCTTTCCTATAATGTGGGTTTTTATTAATTTATGACTGAATCCTAATTGTTTGATTTACAGTACGAATGTGTGTTATTATAGAACAGTTGTCGAAAAATGTTTAATGCAGTCCACTTTTAACCAGAGCACAACTTGATAAGTGGACACTTATGGTCTGTTATGCATACATTAGACGATAAGCCGCTGTGCAATCAGATTTTATTCAGAATGTGCGTCGCCATTACCGAACAACATAACCTAATTATAATGATGTGGAATTTTATACTCAAATACTCAAGTTTAATAACGAAATAAATATAATATTCTTAAAAAAGTTTTACAAGGTTATTTTTGAACCCATACATTGAAATAAACCAAAAAAATATTTTACACGTAAAAAACATAACTAGAAGAAATGTTGTTTATTTCTTCAAAACCCGGCTTATCAGGAAGCGCGTGAAAAATTTACACGAAATATATACATATATATATACACGGTAAAGTTGCATGCGCACCTACAATTTCTTTCATTAAGCCTAAATAAGGGTAACATTTACTTAATTACGATAGGTAAAATATTATAATACGAATATGTATAACTCTGTTCGGATTTGTCAATATTTAATTTGATCAACTTCTTGCTAAAATATACCTGAAATAAGCTAAACGCTGTGTATGATCTGAATATCTGAGCTTTGAAGGACTCAGTCAATTATAATATGTTCATTCATCATTCACTCATCATCTGGCTAAAAGAGCTGTAATACTTGTGTTAAAGAACAAAATCTTTTTATGCAGAAGATATTCAGCTTGTCGTACAATTATTCAAAACTTATTCATCTTTTACGTTGCTATTACATAGCTAATAGCAGTATAATTTTGTGCCCAAATTGCTTGAATAACGTCTGAGTAAGCGCCATATCAGCTATTTACAGTAGTTTTTTTCTGCAATTAGCTTCTATGACTGCTGTTAAACAAAAATTACTCAAAAGGTTTGTGCTGGCTGGGATGGAACCCGCCCATTTAAAGAAAATAAACTCACCAATCAATCAAGACCCATCTTTGACAGGTTGGTTTTGATTTGACAAGGAAATTGAACGCGTCGTTAGTTCAAGTAACTGATCTCGCCTACCGTGCGTCACTTGACCTACAAGAAGCCTGACCTAGCTTCCTTAGGGCATCTCTGTTATCTTTCCATCCTCCGTTCCGTAGTCACAGTATTACATAAGTAACCTTCTATATGTAATGTCAGTATGTTTGTACTGTATGTCAATATTGTTTAGTTAGTCAAACTAATGTTGACGATATACATACATATATTGACGACACTATTCGTTACATTGTAATTAGGTATGACAATGCTAAGAAAGTCAACGAATTTTGTACAATGTTTACTGTTACTGTTACTGTTACAGCCTTTTTTATCGTCCCACTGCTGGGCACAGGCCTCCTCTCACACGGAGAAGGATTAAGCGTTAATCACCACGCTTGCCCAATGCGGGTTGGTGATTTCAGACTTTATAGTCCAGGTTTCCTCAAGATGTTTTCCTTCACCTTTTTATCAGCCATTGGTGTCTAAGATTTATCTAGAAAGTACATACAAACTTAGAAAAGTTGCATTGGTACTTGCCTGACCTGGAATCGAACCCACACCCTCATACTCGAGAGGTTGGTTCTTTACCCACTAGGCCACCACGACTTTATATCTTGTTACAATGTTTGTTTGCTCCTAAAAACTATAGGCTGAGAATTATTTTTCTCCTTTATATCTTACCTAGGCAACGAGAAAACTATTGTTTATTTATGAAGAAAAGTAGATTTCCAAAACTTGCTTGAAAAATAATTGAAAAATATTTTTTTTGCCTTATGTTTTATGATTAAGATGCCTAATTGTCATAGGCAATATTGGTACCTACTCAAGAAATAAATGCCTTAAATGCCAAGACCATTAATTAAAATCAAACAAAATCTTAATGAATAACATCACCCTTTTAACGAGAGCAAGAACACAACTTCATTACTCAAAGGAATGCCTTCAGCCTTGTCAGTAATAATTCGCACTGTTAAAATCTCGGTAATCATTAATTCCTCGAATTTGAGTCGATTTATATTCGAGAATTCGTCGAAAACGTCGGATCTCGCTTTGCTACATTGAAGCTGAAAATGTTACTTATTATATTATTAAACGCTTGAGTAATTTTAAGTCGACTATACATTCTTTAATGTAAATGTCAATTCAATGAAATGGAATACGTCCAGAATTTTTATCGCTTAAATCTCCTCTACTTCAATATAATTATTAACAGTAAATCTTATTGCATGCAGCTCGCGTATTCACTACCAAAGCAAATTCCTAATAAATCATATACTGCCCCGATTGTTAAGTAAGAAATTATGCAAAAACTCTCTCCTGTCAAAATCCTTAAATCAAAAAGAAAGCTATCACGAAACGCGTGGGACACGAAATTTTAAAATGGTACACGAAGAACCAAGATGGTACACGAAAAGCTAAGATGGTACACTTTCTCGTATTACCAGGCCTCTGTCACTCGACGTACTTACGCGCGATAAATGCCTACCGCTCGCTGGGTTACCGGTAGCCCCACGCGGCTCAGGGCTTTCAACAGTCACACGCGCCGCGCGCGCTCCAATATTATTATTTTTATTTCGTGGCATGTTATGCTGTTGGTTTTTATTAGGTTTTTTTGAGCTACCTCACAAACTGATGGATTATTTTGAGTTGTGTTGGTTTATATGCGACTATTGTAAGATTTAGAAACATTTTATATGTATGAACTTATCTAGTAATTCTATTTTTTTTTTTTAAATAAATTAATACTTATCTACTTTATGATTTTAACAACAGAGATCATTAGGTACTTATTTTACTTTAGATACCTACTTAGTTATATGAACTGTATTGTGAGTTTTGTAGCTCAAATCTCGAGTGTAAGTAGGTATAGTTCTGGTCCAACTTAATGACGACTCGGAACATTACGCGTGTCGCTACGCAGAAACCAATTTTAGGTATGTATCAACACTCGACGGAGTTGTACCATATGGAGTACTAGCTTTTGCCCGCGACTTCGTTCGCGTGGAATAGTGACTTCCGGCAGATTTTTGGTTTGACCAATAGATGGCGCTATATGCCCGGAATACATTTACTTTTTAATTTTAAATTTTTTTTTGTAATAAAAACTATCCTATGTCCTTTCTCAAGCTCCAAACTATGTCTGTACCAAATTTCACACAAATCGGTTCAGTAGTTTAAGCGTGAAGAAACGACAGACAGACAGACAGACAGAGTTACTTTCGCATTTATAATATTAGTTAGGATGGCACTTGTGCTCGACGAAAGCTTTACTTAAGTACTTACCTATGCTTACGTATTAGGTAATATTTAGTAACTAGCTTTTGCCCGCGACTTCGTTCGCGTGGAATAGTGACTTCCGGCAGATTTTTGGTTTTACCCACATAGTTCCCGATCTCGCGGGATTTTTGAGACGTTCCCGCTCCCGCAGGATTTTTGGGATAAAAACTATCCTATGTCCTTTCTCGAGTTCCAAACTATGTCTGTACCAAATCGACAAATACAACGGAACCAAATTAGAATTTACGAAACAGGACCAATCCACATAAACGACCATACAACCGACAATACAATTTTTCCACGACGGTACCGAAGCGCTCGGCCGATACCCAACCAAATGCGTGTAACGAAACCATAGCGCGATCTATTTCGATCCCAACGCCATCTATCGAGCATAGTGACAACTCGGATTATTTATCTATACTCCGTTCGGGCATTTTCTTTGTACTAAAAGTAGTATTATATTGTTATTATTTTTTTCATACCTTTTTACTATTTATTTACTTTTTTCCGATGAATTAAAACAACATGAACCGAACTCGTGTAACGATCGACACAATTGCGCGTAGTACTAATAGAATTATCTATACTCCGTTAGAGCATTTTCTTTGTAGTAAAACTTTTATTATATTAATATTAATTTTTTTACACCTTTTTACTGTTTATTTACATTTTTCTGATGGATTTTCCGATGAATTAAAACAATAACATGAACCGAACACGTGTAATGACACCACTGCGCGATTAACGCCATCTATCTACGGAGCATAGGAACAGCATTTCGACATTTGACCAATAGATGGCACTGTATGTCCGTAATAAATTTTATTTTTTATTTTTATTTTTTGTAATAAAAACTATCCTATGTCCTTTCTCAAGTTTCAAACTATGTCTGTACCAAATTTCACACAAATCGGTTCAGTAGTTTAGGCGTGAAGAAAAGACAGACAGACAGACAGAAAGACAGACAGACAGACAGACAGACAGACAGACAGACAGAGTTACTTTCGCATTTATAATATTAGTTTGGAAGTTTGGATATGTACCCATACTCCATTTTAGTAGGCAATACAATAGTTAACTAAAGAAAAATATTCTTGATATTACTTTTTATTTAAAAACTCAGTTTTAAAAAAGGCTATCTTAAAATAAGCGTAACTTTGTTTTACTACTTAAATATTAATAAATTGTAAGAAGCAACCCTAAGCACGGCCACGGCACGGTTGCGGTCACTGAACTGTGCGCTATCGCATTGGAATAACAATCAAGCGCTCGAGCTTTTAAGGTTCATTTTATAACGCAGCTAGGAATTTGTAGGTGCTTATAACAGTAGGTATGGACTTTTTTGTATGGAGTGATTTATCTGTTACGTAGTAACTATTATATAATCTGTGGTATTACTCAGTCACGCCAATGACTGTGATCTGTTGCACGTTATGATGCAATAGATTCTTGTGACATTGCCAACGCTGATATTAATGTACGGAAAACTCATAACATTGCGGAGTCATTTTTACTGAGGAGACAAAAGTGGGAGAGCATAACATAACATCATCGGCGAAAATGAAAACCAGTGACTGCAAGTCAGTGATAGATACACTCAAGTATTCAGGTCTAATTAAATAATACATGTGTAGATTGCCATAAAGATAAGAAAGAGGAATTAGGACAAAGCGACTACGTGGACGTAATCACGTCTCCAACCGAGCAGATTATTGAAATAAGTGACAGAATCAACAAAATAACTACCAATTCTAAGAAGTCCCATGATTGCTATGCGAATATAAATTGTAAGAACATTAACGACACGAATTATTCACAGATACATCCGTGATCATCAAACTATGTAGTTGCAGACCATAAACATTCCTCTCCCAATCCGAAGACATATCGTAGCTAATAAAGCCCAGCCATATTTAATCCTTAACTCGGGTTCAACAGCAAACTTGTTTGAGTTATAAACTAATAAAGTTAAAACAAGACGGGTTTTAATAGCAATCTTTTCGGACGATCATCAAAATGAAGATAACATAAGTACCAATGCAATAAATCATCACAAACATAATGATAATGAAAGATTAGGAAAAGAAGAATTTAAGATTCGAAATATGGTTCTTATAAATGGATCCGTTGATTTAATTCTGAGAATCGTCTTGGAATTTCAACAATAGGTTGTAAGTGAGTTGTTGAACGTTATAAATTATCTTGGACCTGATTCTGAGATAGGATTCAAAGGTTATGGCAGCCATAATATTTTGTTGTGTGAAAATCGCATTGGTTTTTGTTTGGCCCTCGTTTAAAATTTTAAAAATAAAGTATTCCACGTCTTCCATTGTGTCTGTAATGTACTTTACTTTCAGTTTATATTTCCTGCCTTCTATTGTAACTGTAACTTTTTGTTCAGCGTCATTCATACCTACACTTACTTACTTAGTTTCATGCTCATTATCTTGTCTGAATTCGCTAATAATTTTCGCTCGAGCAATTTTATTATTAGATTGTTTAAGCAACACTGTTCCATTTAGTTGCTCCAGACTTTCTCGAATTGTTATCACAATTAATAATGCTCTCGTTAGATTCGTGCCAAGTTTCAGTTTGCACACTCAGTTTGCAGTCTTTCTGGCATTGAATCACTTGGCATTGAAAAATTGTGTAAATTGTATCCCACCCAAAACAAAAATGTGAAAGACTGCCAAGTTCGATAATATGGGAATGCTTCGCCTATAAAAGAAGTGAGATCTGAATAAGTACCAAGTTCCATACACATACCTCAGTTAAAAAAAATAGTTACTTTTTAATGATGTCACTTGGCAAGTTTTCATACACCTTGTTATAAACCTACTAAACGCATTGAATCAAGTATTTAATTTTCTATTAAAACTTGCCAAGTAACATCATTAAAAAGTAACTATTTTTTTTAACTGAGGTATGTGTATGGAACTTGGTACTTATTCAGATCTCACTTCTTTTATAGGCGAAGCATTCCCATATTATCGAACTTGGCAGTCTTTCACATTTTTGTTTTGGGTGGGATTTCATTTATTTTTGTAAGGTTGTTTATTTTATTTTTTTCTTATGATGAAGTTAGTTAAAGAAATGTCTCATTTATACTATCTTTTATATTTTTTAATATGCACTATGTTTCTTACAAAGAAATGAACTGGATTAACTAATCATCCTCCGAGCCTTTTTCCCAACAATGTTGGGGTCGGCTTCCAGTCTAACCGGATTCAGCTGAGTACCAGTGCTTTACAAGAAGCGACTGCCTATCTGACCTCCTCAACCCAGTTACCCGGGCAACCCGATACCCCTTGGTTAGACTGGTGTCAGACTTACTGGCTTCTAACTACCCGTAACGACTGCCAAGGATGTTCAATGACAGCCGGGACCTACAGTTTAACGTGCCATCCGAAACACAGCCAATGGTGTCTAAGATATACTTAGAAAGTACATACAAACTTAGAAAAGTTGCATTAGTACTTGCCTGACCTGGGATCGAACCCGCGCCCTTGTACTTGAGAGGTTGGTCCTTTACCCAGTAGGCCACCATGACTTTTTTTTTTTTTACCAGATTAACTAAATGGACTAGATTTACCAACTGACTGACATGACATGTTATCATATATTATGTTCGTGGATCAAAGTTACACATTCGTTATTTTCAAAAGTGACACACTTGGCCGTTTTCAGATTTTTACTTTACTTTGACTAAATACAAACCTTTGTACCATTCGAAGATATATTATATAAATATAGATAAATTTAAGTCGCTTTAGTTCCTTAGGGGTATAAATTTACACCTGGTATAAAACACCTTCATTATTTTGAAACCGACTCACACTTGGCCATTTTCAGATTTTTTCCTTTACCTTAACATAAAGACCTACCTCCATGCCAAATTTCAAGTCAATACGACCATTGGAAGTGGTCTAGGTTTTTGATGAGTGAGTCAGTGAATCAGTGAATCAGTGAATCAGTGAATCAGTGAATCAGTGTATAGTAAAAATAGCGATTTTCTGACGTCAATATCTCAAGACCTACAATAGGTATTTTAATGAAATTTTGTATTTTAGATAAGTGAGGGGGTCTCAACAGAAACTAGAAATTTGATATTCGTAAATAAAATAGATTTTGAGTTACAGGGGGGTCGAATTTGGCCCGAAATGGTTCGTGTAATATAACCCACGGCCGGTGTGTCGCTTTTTTTGCTCGAACTTGGCGGACACACTGCCGTGTGTCTAGATTACGTGTGTAATTGTATCAAAGTTTTTAGTTTCTTTTTCAACGTCTTATTTCTGATATTTTGATATTTTTGTTGTTTTTATAAAGTACGTGCGTCCAGATAGATTTTTACTCACACACAGAATTGATACTCTAAACACATCTAAACATATGTAAGTCCACGTAGGTTATAACTTCTCCGGAAAACGGACGTGACATAACGCTTAAAGAAACAACTCCAGCCTCTGTTGATAATAAGATGCAAACTAGAACCGTAACTAGAGTGCTCGGAAACTAGTACTCAGAGCCTCACACAGAGATAACGCTGTTTACACAATGACATATATTTACATACACATAACTGACAATACATAACACATGATGTCATCGTCTAGCAGACCTACTATATCCTGAATATTGAGAGATTCAACATTGAAAAGTGTAGGAAATGAAGAATAAGTTTCCTGAAAAGGTTTTTGCTAACATCCTTTCGGAGAGTCTGATGCATCTTTAAATATTTTACCAATATCTTTCAACTGTTTAACTATGGTAGCCGAATTGCTTATGCTATAATAAGTGATAATAGTTAGTGGAAAATGCTAGGGATGCCTCAAGAGCATCCCTAGCATTTTCAAAATGTTTAATGTTCGTTGGACACTTTTCGGAAGGTACGATGACAACTTTGACAGTCGTTAGGGGTAGCCAAAAGCCAGTAATTCTGACAACCTGTTTTACCTAGGGGTAACTGGGTTGAAGAGGTCACATAAGCAATCGTTCCATGTAAAAGCCTGCTACCAACATATTCGGGAAAAGGCAGATCTATGAAGATGACACTTTTTAATTCAGCGAAATGTTAATACCTCACATTAAGCTTTCCATTGAAATGATCGACATTAATTACAAGAGTAATTACTCGTGCACTAGCTAGCTTAAACTCATCTTTAGTGTTGATATCATCAGATGCTACAAACTATGTCACTAGTGTTTAGGAGCTAATAAATCCGCCAATTAGACAGACATTCCGTAACAATTTTGATTAAAATGTGGCTATGCGAAGATTGACCGTGACATATGGGTCACGGTTAATCTTTGGAATTATATGTACTGAATTGTCATCACGTCACCGGCCTATTTTATTTCACACTGCTGATGAAAGCATCTTTTCAAAGAAAATGTATGAGGTAGTAAAGACTGATTAAGAAATGAGGATGACGATGTCAGACTACTAAGCGCTCTCTCGGTGCGAGGGAACTACTTACAGCACCCGGACAAAAAGCAGATTTTATGTATGTATTACTGAAATTTTTTATTAAATATAACGTTTTTCAAACCTCGTTGCAATCTATTTTGAGAATAACTTCTACTCACACGTCACAGCTTTCAGAAATATTGGCAATCTTTAATATTGTCGTGGTAAAAGAAACACGAGGCAAAATAAAAATATCGATGCAAGCCAGAAACCGGGGAGAAATATTCTTCTATTGCAACGGCTTTGCATTTTTTACTTTGAGCTTAAATTCGAGCAAGTGCTCAAGGAGCACGTTTCTTTAAAGAGTACTTGAGTTTGCATTGCTGTTTTCATTTTTCAATGCAGACCAAGACAGCATTTAGTTCATTAAACTTCTTCCACATATTACTCAATTATAACTATATTCAACAATCGACTTCGACGGCGTCCCTAGGATACGTCCGCCCTCAACTCTTCAGGATGCCATTGTGCCTCAATCAAAAATTTTATCTCAATCGGCTCATCCATTTTGGCGTAAAAATGCGACAAACTCCTTTTCGTAATTATAATATTCGTAAAAATGTTATCATCTAAATATTTTACTATCTTACAACAATCTTCAGGAGCATAAAACTTGTCGTCAGAATTCTCAGTCTCTCTCGTTTGAGCTAATTTGGCACCATTACGCTAAATTCCTGCACCGGTTCTTGTGAATCAAGTATTGGACGTATCGATCCGTCCCATTCATGCGGGCGTTTGTATGGCTAATGCAAAATTTCGCGAAATAAATTGAGAGGTAAATTGCGAAAACCAAGTGGACCTGCATAAAGTCTTTAAAGTAAAATAACTTATGTGTTTTTTAAGAATCAGGTTTCATTGACCCTGACCAGGACCTGACCAGACGAGACGCCCATCATAATGTTACTAAAATAATGAATGAGAAATGGTCGTGTAAAGAAGTATGGTAGACGAAATATTCTTTCACTGACCCCAAAAAACATTTAAATAAGAGCAGAATAGTAATAATGAAACAAATTAAAAACAGTTGCTTATTTCAGAGAGTTCGATGAAGTAACGTATTAAAATTCAGTATCAGTAATGAGCTTCCCAGTTATGCATCTTCCTGTTTATAAATGACAATCTGATTTAAAACAATTGTTTTGTAAACAAGAACACGTATTTACTATCGAAAAGTTTATAATCAATTGTGATATAACTCGAACGGCTCGCATAAACACTAAACATGCAAATAATATTAACGAGTAGTAATAAATTAAACTTTTGACTGTCCAATGCACAATTTTATAAGAGTATCTGCACACTATAGACTTTTTGTCGGCCGATAGTTGGTTTAGGCTCGTTAATCAGTATGAAGATGAATGGTAGTACGCACATTAATGGTCTCTGCACACAGCGGGCGCGGCGCGACGGGACGGGACGGCGACGCGACACAATGTACTAGATCGTCGCGTCGCGTCGCGTCGAGCGGGACGGCTCTGTGTGGCGGCCTCCGTAATATCTAGTACATTACAACTGCTCAGCGTCGCGTCGCCGTCCCGTCCCGCCGCGCCGCGCCCGCTGTGTGCAGAGACCATAAAAAGATCGGGTATTTAGCCGGTATCAGACCGACTGAAAACTTTGAATCAAGATTTTATTTTAAAAAAAATGTCCAATCGGCTCAACTATCGGCTGACTATTTAGTGTGCAGTGTGCGGATACTCTAAACATGCAAATAATATGTAACGAGTACTAATAAATTTAACTTTTGACAGACCAATGCACAATTTTAATAACATGGAAGCACCTTGTGAACCGTTTTTAATAAAATTCCAGCATATTTTTTAAGTTTCTGATTACCATTTTTGCTTGCGTAATGTAGTTTTCTGAATTAATTTTGTTTAAGTAACTAATTCCCGTTTTCACCAATAATCTCTTAACGGTTCCCTAACTAAGTGTCACTTAGAATAAGGGCTCCCCCAATAATAAAGGTTGTAAGGGACACTTAAACTTTGGTGAAAACGAAATTCGTATTAAGTGTTCCCTAAATGCTCTTAGGGATCCTTAAATTTAGGTATTTGTTGGTGAAAAAGGGCATTAGTGTAGTAGATAAAACATTGTATTTTTTTTAAAGACTGGAAGAGACTATTTTTTAGAAGACTCTTATGGAATCTATTTATCATAAGTAGTGAACAAGTTTTTGTTGTAAAAAATCCTGAATTATGAAAAGCACATGCTACATATGGTTTCATTACAATCCAAAATAGACGACTGCAGCAATTGACATACGAGTATTATGTGAAATCATTACTTTGAATGTTCAGTTTCTCAAAACAGTAATAGCAAGTTGAAATGGTCATTCTATTGGAAAGATTAGTTTCCCGTGCTTTTACTTTCTTAAGCTGATACCCTAAAATTATTTAAAGAGACCACCTGACAGGACTGTATCTCAACAGTAGCATCGTCCCTTCATCTCTCAACTGTTCACTTACGAGATAATGAGGGACACACTGAACATCTCAGTCGACGCGTCAATAAGGAACAAATGCTTCGAAGATAAAACATGTCATATTTGCTTGTATGTACAATCTCCATTCCTTTCACTAAAACCATGGTTCCTTTAAACATGGAAGGATTCCTTTTAAGTAATGGTAGTAGCTTTAAGTTTATTCTTACTTGCTTATGCATTTCATCTTACTAATATTAATATAAACGTGAAAGTATTTAAAACTTTATGGATGGATAGATTTCTGTATATATATACTCTTTCAAGCAAAAACTCCTGATTGGATTATGATGAAACTTGGCATGTATCAGAATTGAACATACATACATAGTATTTATGACATACAGTGAGGATTATACCATAAAGAAGAACAGTCCGTATGTATCATTTGCTTGAACCAAATAGAATCTGTGTTTCAGAAGACGCTCTTGTCAAAAATCTACCATCCGTAAGCAAAACAGATCGTTTGTCTACACAGGGCTTCAGTAACAGGTGTTCACAAACGTTAAGTGTAACATTAGCAAGTTCTGTTTTAGTTAATAGCTTCAGTTCAGTTCAATACACAACGTTGTTATGATCGTTTTCGTATGTTTTCATTAGTTCGGCTATTTCTGGGTTGTAGTAATTAATTGGTGTTATGTTGCATGTAAGATGCATTGGGATAGGACGAAACAATTGGGATTTATTTTGAAAAATGATGACTGAAAATTGGTTTAGAATGTATCGTTTTCAAGTTTAATCAATCTAATAGATAGTAGGATTTTTGAATGAAATAAAAATAGAAGTTATTTCTGTAACAGCAGATATTTAAACATTCGTGTAAAAAAATGAATGAAAACTTTAATTTTATGAATAAAAATACCATTCCACTGAAACAGTTAACAGTTTCACCCAAAAAAACATAAAGTACAATTATTAATTCCGTCTTAAACAATAACTTTTACAAAACAAAATACATTAAATACATATTATCACCGATTTATTTACCTTAGCAACGTTGATCAGCCAGCACAAAAAAGTAACACTACAAATAGCACAATCAGTTGGACAACCAAGGAACTGTGTCGGGAAATCGTTCGCGAATTTGTACGATACTGTTTGTATCACGGACCGTGTAAATACGTGTGTTCGCCGCGGACGTTTGCCGGCGACTGATTTCTTGCATGCGGTGAGCGAAGCCGTGAAATGACTTTTCGCTAAATGTACCTATCAGCTGTTGAATTTTCTTTATAGGAAGTTATAGAATGCACTTTTTTAGGGTTCCGTACCCAAAGGGTAAAACGGGACCCTATCGTTTTCGCTCCTCTGTCCGTCCGTCCGTCCGTCCGTCACCAGGCTGTATCTCATGAACCGTGATAGTTAGAGAGCTGAAATTTTCACCGACGATGTATTTTTGTTGCCGCTATAACAACAAATATGAAAACGCTATGAAAACTAGAATTAAATAAATATTTTGGTTTTATAAATAATGGTACGGCACCCTCCGTGCGCGAGTCCGACTCGCACTTGGCCGGTTTTTTTTCTATGGGATTGTTATGTGACGTGCTTTTGTTTATTTCCTGTATTTGTTTAATTCCTTACGTGATTGGTGAATGATAAATTCTATAACCAGCTGCACTAATACTAAGAACTAATCCGGGTGCGTATAATGCCTCACCGCCATTTCTGGGTTCACAGTTTTTCTTAAGTTTTCTAGACAGATTTCCCTAAAAAATATTAGTAGTATCTAATTAAAGTTATTGCTTGATTGATAGACGAGTTTTCAATTACTTTCTTGTAACTCCTGACTAACATTATTGTTATTATGTCGGAAAGTTCAAATGCATTTTGAGGCCATTTTTGCCTTTGATAAGGATAAGAGTTTACTGACACTTATTTTTTTTTTGCTCTGCCTATTTTATCATTTTGTTATCAATGCAAGTGTTATGTTAGTAAAGTGCTATATCGATATTGTCAAAGTTATTTACGTGAGTATTTTTTGTACCTACTTCAGCACCTGCCACGATTTTTTTACTTTCACCCAAAGGTTTTCTGGAGAAGAACACCCGAGAACACCTAATACCTTCAGTCAAATTGTGTCAAAGAATCAAATTATATAGCATATTGAAAACAAAAAACTATCTCTGTTTTTCACTTGACAAAAATGCAGCTGGCGTCTTTCGGAGTCATCATAGCAAACAATAATAAATCTCTCAAGACGTAATCTGTATGAAGCGAAGCTGTGTGTCATACTAAACGTCGACAAACGATGAATGGTCTCCTGACCTGAATATTTTTACAAAAATTGGGCCAAAACCAACTGTAATTTATTAATTTCGGTGCGATTTCTTAATCATGCTGAAATAATTACGAAGAAGTTTAAAGTTGAGACTCGATTTATTTGGGCTGTACTGTAATTATTGTTTTTTTTTTTTTAATAATGATTCTTCCTGTATTTTTAATTTCAAAAAACACTTTTTGAACAAATATCTAAATACTTACGCGTTAATTAGTTTGGTATCGGGAAAATTTATGTATCTGTTCCGAAAAAAGGAAAAATATGCCTATGTATGTAGATTTGTTTCTACTCACATAGGACTTTCACACATTTTATAAAAAATAACAAAATTATCTCACCGCATTCTGTTTTAAGAAACCCGGATCCCATCCATCCCGAAACTCTTACTATGAAGAATGCAATAAGAAATGACCGACGCCTATCGCCCACGAAGACATCAATATCACTCATCGCTCACACTCTTGCGATATACCTACCCAGAGCATGATTCCTCCTCAGTTTTATAAATAACAAATCATAAAAGTTTTGCAACATCAGCTCATGCATCATCTTTTTGGAGAAATTCTTCATTTTTTTAATTCTTCAGTATTTATTTAATCTAAACGTGATCTACCTCACCAACGAACCAACATCACCAGGAACTTACAGTGGTGTTTTTTTAAACTAATCGTGTATTTTAATTAATAAAATGGGTTTTCCTCAATAACAATCTCCAATAGAAAATCATCCGAATAATCCAGTATTGATTTTCTTTTTATAAACAATTCTTCTGTTATTAGGAATGCAGAAGCTAGATATATTATTTACATACCATAAAAAATATTTCCTTTATCTTATTGAAATCACTGAATAGTCTTTTATAATAATGATGTCAATCTTCTGGTAATCTAAATACTTATATTACTATTTTACTGAATAGACATTTATTTTCTGTAAATATGTAATACCCATTTATTTATAATATTGGTCGACGTTGGCTGCTTTGCAAAAATGCTCATTCTCTCGCTTAGCATTTTCCCACACTGCGATAGTCAAACGGATGAACCGATTGAAATGAAATTGAATCTTAAGTTTTATGAGGACGCATCAGGTTGCTTCAAGATACTGATGAAGCCCTGGAAAGCTGTAATTCTGTGTAACATGGCGACATCCTTACTTCACTCATACTGTACGGGAATTCCAAAACGCAAAATAATAAACCAATGTCTACAAGTGTTTTTACTTCGACATATTGTCAGTTATTTTTAAACCTTGTGCAATGGGCCGTCATCGGTTATGTTCATTCAGACTGCAAGGTTCTAAGAAAATTCCCGTATAACGATCCTTTGGAAATAAGACAATTTCTACCTAGTAACTATTACCGTCTTATAATTTCTTTGAAAATCAGTACCAGGCGCTCAGTGAAAAGCATGTAAGTAACAGGGTGCAGGTTTTTGCAACACGACCTACTTAATACTTACTTTAAATGACTCGAGTGTGGCTTATTAATTTTCAATCCAACACATCATTCGTGATATTTTTTTATTATTGTCATTTATTTATTTTCAAACATATAATTTACATTTTTAAATATTAAATATAAAAATAAAAAAAACATTTAAAAATATAAAAAATAGGTTGCCACCGATATCGGGCACAGGGTCCAAGGTACCGGTGGTTAGGGTCCCAGAGACAGAAACCTCCTCACAATACGTGCCGTATCAAGGAGTACTGCCTTCTGAATCAGTTCCTTGATCCAGCCGCCCAACGAGAGCCTCCTGAGGTGTTCGTCGAGGCTCTTGGCTATTAAACCATTGGCCGTAACGACAATCGGCACAATAACAGCCGTGTCGACACTCCACATGGCGACAACCTCGTGCGCTAAGTCGAGATACTTTATTTGTTTCTCTTTCTCAGCTTTCACAAGGTTCTCGTCATGCGGAACGGCGACATCGACTATCATCGCGCGGCGCACTAATCGATCTATCACCACAATATCAGGCTTATTGGCTACAATAGTCCTGTCAATGATGATAGATCGATCCCAGTACAACGTAATATGGTCCTTTTCGAGAACTGGGTCGGGCGCATACTTGTAGTACGGTACCTCAAGGTCTACAAGGTTGTATTGCAGAGCAGGCTGCTGGTGGATGATCTTGGCCACTTAGTTATGTCTGTGCAAATATTCACCATTAGCCAAACGAGAACAACCAGATATAATATGTCTGATAGACTCACCCGGATGGTGACATGCCCGACATATGTCAACCGTCCCGTCTTTCATCATTCGTGATATTATTATTAAGAAATTCAAAGAAAGACAAACATGTAAGTGATTCATTTAATTTTAATAATCTCATCTATACTTCTATACTAATATTATAAAGCTGAAGAGTTTGTTTGTTTGTTTGTTTGAACGCGCTAATCTCAGGAACTACTGGTCCGATTTGAAAAATTATTTCAGTGTTAGATAGCCCATTTATCAAGGAAGGCTATAGGCTACTTTTTATCCGGGTCCGTGCCGAGGTTCCCACGGGATGCGGGTGAAACCGCTGGCAGAAGCTAGTATTTTTATAACAGTTGTCAGTTCATACTTCGTCGCTTCATCGTTCGCTTTTCTTCATGTTTTTCAGTAGTTGAACCCTGAAAATAAACAGAAATGATTAAAAAAAAATATAACCCCATAAAAAGTCTCTATGATATTGTAATAAGTATCTAATATATAAAACTAAAAAAAATAATACGGTAGAACGGTAATTTTGGTTTAGGATATCCGTCATCATATCAGTTCTTAGGATTGCACTTTATATGAATGCAAATAGGTTTCCATCACTCTAGCTAGCATATGTCAATTAATCTGAATAACCACGGCATGTTTCCACATAATGAACTCATGTGACCACGGTGCATCATAGTTGACTTCATCATTTTTATTAGTTTGATGACTATTTTATTCCCGTTTTCTGCGGTCTACGGTATAAAAACAAAGATTTTCAATTTCTGGTTAATTTTCTAAAATTAGGCTTAAAGTAACACTCTGATATATCAGCTACATGTCAATGTAAACCTTTTCAAAATCGGTCAGGATGTTTCGGTGATAACACATTGGGTGCAGACAGAAACGCATACAAATAAAAAAACGTTTTCTTCGTATCATATTTTTGCATCTGATAAAAATGCTGTTATTTTAACATAATAGAGACAAATTTATTTTTCGTGTAATATTTATGAGATATGGTCACGATATGCATCTGATAAAAATATTTTTTGACATACAAAAAAACACTGCGGACTAAACTGTCGGCCGATAACTCAAAACCGAAATCCATGACATTTTAGTTCATGTTGACTCGGAAATCTACTAAAACTTATTTTTTAGTCTAATATTGAACGGATACATGATCGTTGTATTGTAATGTGCATTAGGTATGTAGAGGAAAGTCACCAAATATGAAATAGTATCCTAATATGGAATACCTTCATTTCTCTAAGACTATAAGTATGAAACGCAACAATCGACCATCTTCTGTTTCATTCGGTCTACTAACTATCGCACTCACACCATCGAGTCAGTTGCGCGAACGCTTCACGTGTGGCAGGCGTGTTTTGTTTTGTTGTCGTGCAGAAACTTTTAAAGGTAAGTAATAAATGAGTATTACTAACTGTTATGTTTGTATAAATAAGTGTAATACTATTTAGTATATCGGTATTATGTTTATTTCACCATTTTGTGATCTTTTGTCATTAAAATATTGTGACTTGAAAAAATATTTAGAAGAGTTTGAACTAGTATAAAAATCCAAATATGGAACATGATGAGTTGATGGACCAAGTACCTCCTGACTCTGCTGATGCAGAATGTATGTTCTGTTCAAGACTTTTTTCCATGGATAAAAGTGGAGAAAGCTGGATTAAATGCTTGTTGTGTGGGCTCTGGGCACATTATGACATATTGTGCTGGTCCAGAGTTTGATACTTGGATCTGTGACTTTTGCAAGTAATTATGTAACTTCTCTCATTTATCACAATATGTTATATTCATTCAATTGATCTCAAAGATATTAATGTCCATTTTTGTTATTGTTATGTTGATTTATGCTTATATTCCATACTTGGTTACTCATTTGTGCTTTTGTTTTTTGTGTTAGATTTTGATTTGATAACTAATATATTTGATTAAAGGCTCTTAATTACTACATATAAATGTATGACTGATTAGTAAAAACATTAAACTGATTTAATTTATAAGAAGTTTTTTTTTTTTATATCCCAAAAACAAAATGGTATTCCATATTTGGTGACTTTCCTCTAAGTACCATTCATCTCCATAGGTACTACATAGTTGTAATTAATCATTTGTATAAATATAACTTCACATAATAATCTATACTAATATTATAAAGCTGAAGAGTTTGTTTGTTTGTTTGCTTGCTTGAACGCGCTAATCTCAGGAACTACTGGCCCGATTTGAAAAATTCTTTCAGTGTTAGATAGCCCATTTATCGAGGAAGGCTATAGGCTACTTTTTATCCCGGTACGGGAAGTAGTTCCCACGGGATGCGGGTGAAACCGCTGGCAGAAGCTAGTCTATACTAATATTATAAAGCTGAAGAGTTTGTTTGTTTGCTTGAACGCGCTAATCTCAGGAACTACTGGCCCGATTTGAAAAATTCTTTCAGTGTTAGATAGCCCATTTATCGAGGAAGGCTATAGGCTACTTTTTATCCGGGTTCGTGCAGAGGTTCCCACGGGATGCGGGTGAAACCGCTGGCGGAAGCTAGTGTAAAATTAAAAATGTTTCTTGTTAATCATTAAGTTATTGTAAAGTATTATAATTTTCAAATTCAATGCTCCATATTGGTTTATGATCCCGATGACACCATCGGCCGACTAAAAGTTTGCAGTGTAGGTACTCTTATTGAGTCTAGAATTAGGTCATACTATCAGCAACATAGTAATCAAGGCCGCTGACTAAGAAATGCATCTGAGCGCAATATTTACGGTCCATGACTGGGTTATTTGTTTTTCAATAACAATTGTACGCGTGATGTAACTATACGTTTTCGTTTACGACTTGTTTGAGTGCGGGCGTGTAGGGTTACTGTGAGTTTGGAGGTTTGGGGGATAAGTCCCAGTTGTTTTTCCATAATAATCTGACTTGGCTGATGATCTTATACTTTTATAATAACTTGTATTTTTCGTTTTTTTTTAATTGTGTTACATTATATTGCAAAAAAAATATAACTGGAATGTCTGGAATAATTTCCTAAAATGATGAAACATTAAACAGAAAAGAAATTTAACTTTGCTTTTAAAGTAAGCGCAGATTCTGCCAATATTTAAAGAGAAAGTAATAAAACCGTAAAATATGTAGAGGTATATAAAATATGAAAGCAAACATTATATGCCTAGATATTAGAAAGTAAAACCCTTATGAAAAACACATGAAGTAAATGATTATCGATTATTTAAATAATGCATTAAATTAATGTTCCGTATACTTTCTAAGTTAACTTCTACACATATTTTGTTCTACACATTTAATAGTCCGCAAGTATTTAATATTTCCGGACAATAGAACACCAATCTCTATAACGTTTGTAACGCATGGTCACCCTAGCCACGCGACACGATTCGTTACGTCATTATTAAAATAAAACTGTTATGTGTAACGAGCACTCTTTGATGCCGCCGCTATCGAGGCTGGAAGAGTAGAGTCCTAGTTTAAACGAGAATATACAACGTAGAAACTAAACGTATTTTTTGGCTATCCTACGTTACCTTTGTTGGCGTAAAAGAGTGTTAATTTAATTAAGCAAGTGCAAGTCGGATTCGCGCACGTGGCGTTTCGTACCTTTTATACTTATTTTGTGTAGGAACCCGTTCTAATATATTTGTTGGTATAGCGGCGACAGAAATATCTGTGATTTATGTATCAAGTGTAGTCTAGCTACCACGACTTACGGGATTTAGCTTGGTGACAGACGGACATGAAAGTCTTCGTAATACGGCCCGTTTTAATCTTAGAGCACAGAACTTTAAACCCAGTACCTATTTAAATTATTGCTGAATGAAAGTGCAGTTCATAGTTTCACGCCGTCACTGGCACCCCGTCCTACTTGCAACTCATCCAGAACATTTTGACATCAATCTCCGGACACCTGACACTCGAAATCATATCGTAAATCAATAATTTATTATTTTAATAAATATTTTATAAAAAGAAATAATTTACTTATAAGAAATACTTTGTTTATATATCCATTGCTTCCGTAAAGTTATTCAAATATTTATGTTATTTGACTTGACATTGAATGGATCAATTGTTTTGTTTTGGTTGACTATATCAATGGAGGTACTGAAATGAAACGGAAGTCAATGACCTCATGATATCTGGTATAAAGGCACAGTATTTTAGTTATAGGTGATGATAATATAAGAAGTCGCCTATATACGCTACTTGATACCTAGCTGTTCTCAGATAAAAAGTAGTCTAAACATGTCTTTCCTCAGGATCTAGACTACCTATGTAGGTACCAAACATTTAAACAGTTTAGTAGTTTTGGCATGAGAGTCTAAGAGACAGTTACTTTAAAAATGAAAAGTTTGGAAGATAGAGGATCTGCGCCTGAAAAAGCCCACTTTGGCCGCAGTCTAAAGATAGGGTGAAAGACCTTTAAGCGAACGTCTTTTGTCTTACAAAAATAGTTCAAATTAATGACTTAAGTTTTTCTTCCGTAACATTAGGGTAACGAGAAATACCTCTATATCAGACAATGGAAAAGTTTCCACCTCTCAGAACTAATAGTCGTTTCAACACCCTCTAATGCTTAAATAGTGTGCTTAAACACTATGTAGGACAGATTTATTATATGAACGAGAATTTTCATTTTAGGAGAAGCTCGTCGCGTAAACGCCACACAGGTCGATCGACCATGAGGTTAAGCAACGCTAGGCGCGGTCAGTCCGTGGATTGGTGACCATCTTGTCTTGATGAGATCCTCCTTGTTTCAGAAGGCACGATAAATTGCTGAAAGATGATACTCGGAAAAACTAAGATGAAAATCCGCTGGTGTGAAAATGCTGTTAATGTTAAGTCCTGATTGTTTTTCACTCAGTGTACAGTCGCGAAAGTTTAAAAACCTTCAATCTCAAACAATTCAGCCGATTTACGGTCAAAGTGTAGCAAAGAAAACTCAATTTTGAAGTTATAGGTACATTGAGTGTCCATAGAAGAAAACTTTTTATTACAAAAAAAAAATAGGTATATTAATTACCATATACAATTTATACGTACGATGATCTACAAGTCGGTATCTTAAGGATACTGTACCATCGACCAAAGAGGTTTGGGCTTTCTATTATGAAACAAAAGCCTAACTCTAATCTAGTCACATTATACCTCTATGTCGTAAAGGCCAAATCCAGTAGGTACTCTAGAAACAAAGTTTCACTTTAACGACCAACGTAGATTAACAATAGTAAAATTAGCTAAACGTGACTCCTGTGCGAAATCAGACCCAGATTCGCATTATGGCTGCACAATAAAATGTACATGAACTAGGTACTGATAGCGGTTTAACTGAATACAAGGAAAAATGCAGAAAAGCAACTCAAAACGAATATTATCTTTATGTTACAAACAGAATAGTTTATAATTTAAACTTTATTTGAAGACTTGAACGTTTACCATTAATTTAAGATTGTAAATAGCGTAGTTTTTAAATAGTGTTTAGTTTTTAGCTGTCGGATAAGTCCTGAAAAGATAGTTTAAGATGTTTTTTTATATACACCGTGACTTTTTAGTCGTCTTACAACGGCAGCCAACTTCATGTATCCAATGACTATTAAACGTTCATAGAAAAAAAAAATGATATTTATGAGATTTGAATAATTAAAAAATAAAAATAAATTCATTATTATGACGCATGACGTAGATAATTTTGTCTCGTAAAAAATGGAGATGGAACGATCACTCGACTCGAGCGCTTTGAAGGTATCTATTTTCTACCGTTTGATACGTAAACATTCTTAACAGGATGTTTCTTATTTCTAATTTCTCTTTGCACCTATTATCTTAATTAATGCTATAAAATTAATAATCATGGCTAGTGGCATTTTAGGTCGGATACATTGAGTGGACCACCTTTGTAAGACGACTAAAAAGTCACGGTATAAATAAATAAATCTTTGAAAACTTAAAGATGCTGAAGGTATATACCCTACATGACTTCATGTAGGATTATAAAAATACATTTATTAGTTGAATCACTATTTTCGACCCATATCGGGAGTCGAACCAGGGACCTCGGTTACAGCAGTCACTTACCTAAGGTCTAACTAGAAAAACGTAGTATTACCATGATAAAAAAATATTAGGCAAATTATTTCTTGGTATATTTTATAAATTACATAATATAATGTATAACAATGTAAGAAAATAACCCACATTATCCACGGGAGATAAGGCAGATTTCTTACAAACTCCTTAAAAACTGTTGTTTAATGGAATATCGACCATGTGTCTCTAATAATAAGGTCTTAGTCAAATGTTTGTTAAGTTGTGAGCAAGGACCTTGCATTTTTTAGCGCTTAGAATATCAGTCAGTGTGTTAAATATACTGTAAATATTAGCACGATGATAAGAATGACGTGACAAAATTGATGAGTGTGTCAAGAAACTTTAACGAAATATAGGTAGCGATCATGCAAGTATAGGGTTAGTTTTTTATAACGTTAATTTTGTTCAGGTAATTATTTTTTTAATTTGATTTTAGAAAAGACTCAAATACATGCTTAGGAAAATCTTCTGCAATTCCAAATTTTGACTGAAAAAAACCATAAAAAAAAAAACAAAAAAACCTTAAACATTACTTAAGTGCAAAAAATATTTAATAAATTGATATTCAGAACAATAAATTTTCTATCGTACTTCACAGTAGACGAGCGCCATCTAGCTGAGATTAAAGTAAATATTATTATAGCTACTCGCCGGCAGATGGCGTCCATGATTATATTTTTCTATTCAATGATAGATGGCGTTAAACTAACGTCCTTCATCAACGAACTTTATTTTTTTGCAATAAGTTTAAAACTATATAACAAACTTTAAGATTAAGTTAATCAAAATTTTCCTAAATGATAATTTTATTATTTGTATCAAATTAGTGCGCGAAGAAAATAAATCCTAGGTATTCTACGATACTCTTCAACTTACACGTTATAGGAACAAAACACATTTTCAGAACCGAACTCAAAGAAAATAATTAATTGGAAACCAATAAAAATACACAAAGTAATGGGAAAACTGTTCAAAGAGAAACTTGGGAAAATAAAATTACGTTCAAATGAGGGGCGCTCGGATTTCAAAGGACTTTGACGTCTGTTCATATAGTGCAGTTTCAGACCAGCATTTAGGTATAGTGCAGTTGTTATGGAATTTCATTTACTTACCTACCTATCTATTCAGCTATATGTAGTGTATGCTTTGAACACTATGTACTTACTTATTTTTACTAACTGGCGCCTCGTGGGAACTCTTACGCACCTGAATAAAATAATTCGTAGCCATCCCCTTTGAATTGGGTAAGAGTAATGTTGTTACTGTTACAGCCTTTTTATCGTCCCACTGCTGGGCACAGGCCTCCTCTCACACGGAGAAGGATTAAGCGTTAATCACCACGCTTGCTCAATGCGGGTTGGTGATTTCAGACTTTATAGTCCAGGTTTCCTCAAGATGTTTTTCTTCACCTTTTTATCAGCCATTGGTGTCTAAGATTTACCTAGAAAGTACATACAAACTTAGAAAAGTTGCATTGGTACTTGCCTAACCTGGAATCGAACCCACACCCTCATACTCGAGAAGTTGGTTCTTTACCCACTAGGCCACCACGTCTATCGTCTATCGGTAAGAGTAATACTTAGGTATTATGCAAATAGGCAAATACTTAAAACATTTTTTTCTTGCCACACAAACTCATCATCTAGGCAACTGTTGCTTCAAATAATATTTTTATTTTGATTTAAAACTGGCACCATTCTTACCCACTCTAATTTTGACTTCTCGTAAGTCTCGTAAGCCCCAGATACCCAAACCATCAAATATAGGTAAAAGAAACATTCTAGAACATTTATGAACAGACAAGACACAGCCACTATGCTCCCAATAGGACTTAAATACTCAAATACCAAGCCCGTGTTCCTAAAATAGGTATTAGGTAAATGTAGACAGAAACCTTGGTCACTCCTTTATTAACACTACAATACAGACCAAAGGAAATCCCAGAAATATTTTTATTCGGGTTCTAGGAAAAAAATATTGGATTGTCTAAGAAATCCACAGAACATACCTCCATATGTAATGAAGCCGTCGTTGGCGTAGGTCTGTTACTTAATTTTGCTTAGCTTTGTAGAATATCAAAACAATTTACCTGCTCAAGTAATCTGAACCTACCTATGAGATTTTAAAAGATCTTTTTTTGACAAACCACAAGACAGATTTAAAACAAGCTATGGAAATGTGTGTGCCAAATAGATTTAATTCAGCATTGTGATTATTATATTCAGAGATTGTGATGCTGGATGTTAACTGGATCATTTTGATATCCTGCAATTGAAATAATAATCAGGAACAGACAGCTTTGTTATAACAGAGGTGACAGCTCACCTCTGTTATAACATCTGTTATAACACAGCTGCTTCGTATTACGCAAAAAAATAACTACTTATCACAAACCAGCAAAGATCACAACTCGGAAACTTGATAACCCTTGCTAATCAGATACAAACCACGTCACCCGCGGTTAGTGATTCCCCTCACTAACCACGTATTCAAAGGCTGCATCGCTGGGCCGCCTACGCGGGTCGTCGAACGACCTCCCGGGCCCCTCCCGGGCCCCTGCCGGCCCCCGCCCGCGGCCTCAAGCGCCTCACGTCCACACGCATTTTGTATGCTTCGCGTCAGGTAACGTCAAGTCATCGAGCTAGTATATTTGCAGTTTATAAGCATATGAGGTAATTATAAGTCACTAGCTTCCGCACGATTTTACACGTCTCCTGAGAGAACTAATTCCTGCACCCGAATGATGCACCCGAATAATATACTTAGGTGAAGAATTCAGACCTCATGATCACAGTCATATATTATTCTCATATGGGTTAAAAATATACTAATACATCGATGTTAGATCTACTTCTTAGAATTGGACTCGCTCATCATCTGAAGGCAAGAGTGCTAAATAAGGACATTTAATTTCATGTTTTAAAACACCACATATAGATTATTAGTAATCCAATATTATTTTCATATGAATTCCCCTTGACCTATAAAGACCATTAATATTTCTATGTTTACTGAATTCTTAGTAAAGGCGTCTGATATGGCACATTCCCTACCTAAATACATTTAGTTTTCCTCAACACCGTTACAAAAGAACTTAAAGCTGACATCATTTACAAAAATAACTGAACTAATAAGAACTAACAGCAATCATCAGAAAGACAAACACTTAAATACAGTAGTTACCTACACTTAAATTCATCGGAATCCGTCCAGTATTTTATATAACAACCAATTGATGACACGAGATGAAGAAAAAACCAGATGACTTCATAACTTGATATACCTATACATATTATTTAGTCACCTTTTTCGTGAAACCTAATAGCACCATTTGTAGGCTATATGGTTGTCCGGAAATCGATCTCAGTGGCGTTCACTTGGAGAGGCCTATGTCCAGCAGTGGACTGCGATAGGCTGATGATAATGATGATGATGATGGTTGTCTGAAATCAGGCATGTCTAAAGGTTTTCCCAGTGGCATTATGACTACGCAAATAGCAATGTAACTTTTCTAAGTTTCATGTAAAAACTTTCTAAGTGTATGTTAGATTGAGTAAGGGCTCCCACACAAAACTGCAAACTCGCATCGCATCGCAAATATTTGCGAACTCGCACGAATACATATGTTTAGTTAGAGAGTTACTACCTAATGGCTACCAGGTATAACTAGTTGCTACCAATTGCTACGCTCGTGGTAATATGACCACAGAAATCGTCAAAGTATTTCACGTAAAGCTTATTTATGAAGATGTGTCATCTCCTGCCGTTAGTGATCATGACCGTGATGCTGATAATATACTTGTTTCACTTGAGCTGTAGCATCACTACACAGCTCATTAACTGCGCCGTTAGACTCATTTACTTTGATTTATTTTATGTTAACTACAGTTTTATTTCATTGCTCATTGTCAATTATCTGGATTTTATTATGTCCAGCGTTTGTTATGGATACACGAGTAAGTTAAGGATGAACCGAATTGAGATCTTGTTGTTTTACAAATCCTCGTCTTTTTGTTTTTGGATTGATTTATAGGTACTTACTTAGATACAAATAAATGAGCTCATTAAACATAATAAATTCATTCCAAACATCGAAGGATACCTGCCAAGCGTGCTTGTGAACACTTGACGTTTAATAACTAGGTGTTGCTCACAATTCGACTATTATCGCCCGTGTATTCCACGGAGTAAGGAAAGATAAGCGGAGATGCCATAATGCAGGTAGGTCAGGCGCCTTCTTTTAGGTCAAATACTTACGGTGGGCATGACCAAGACGATCACTTACGAGTAAACTAATGAGGTGTTCGTATTCTTTGAGACATTCGTCAATAATTTTTGGTATGACAACAAATGATCAGGTCCAAAAAAGGCTTATATGGACAAAAACAGCAACATTCCTCGTCCCCCGCATTTTGGCGCGCTTGTTTCTTAAGAGAGTCTGTTATGGCACCTCCGCTCATTTTGTTCTCTATAATGTAGTCCCACTATTAGGTCTTATAGAGAAGGGAAAGGGCCTTGGCAAATATTTGTGTGGAACATAATACGCCTGTCATTTGACTAGGTGATCAATATTAAGAATGTGCATCGGTTAGGTTATGTGAGAAATGTTGAAATGTGTAAATATTGAAAATAGTTGACGTGTTAATCAACTAAGTTATCTATTATGTTAGTTCCTAATAACGCAAGAGTATTTACATGGAGCTACTTGTCTCTACCTAGGAAGGTAGATACTACCAAATAACACTGATTTCAGGGACCTCCTTCAAAAAAAAAAAAATTACTAAAGATTGACATTCATTAGAAACGTCCAGCACAAAGACATACGTACCTTATAAAAAGTCCTATTACTAACTGTTCCCTGCGTTTTCACCCGCGTCAAGTGCAACTACTTCCCGTACCCGGACTACATAGAACCTATGTTAGTTGGAACTCGGGTATTATGGTAAATAAAATTTTCAAATTGGTCTAGTAGGTTTCGGAGTCTTTAAGGTATAAACAAAAGAATGTCTATTCTTTGTTATAAGACAAAATAAAAAAATAATAGTTTAAAAAAACTAAAAAACACGCTTTTTATAGAAAACCGAACTAAAAAATAGAAAATAAATTTTAATGAATTTAAATTAAGAAAATAGTGTTAAAAATTTCAATTAATATAAATTAATAATAGTGTGAATAAAAAAAAATATATTTTATTAAAAAAAAAAAAGAATTAAAGGCGAATGGCAGGCTTGTATGGGACTTTCGTACCGTTAATAAAATTTCGTGTTTTGAGATATTTTTTGTTTTAATTGGTGGGTAATATGATAGAAAAGCCCTTTGTAAATTCTTAGATTTTTAGAACTTGGGAAGTAAAAGTTATAACCAGTTTTGTTTTTTAAGGTTATGTACTACAGTGTACCCATGTAGGTTGTTTTACCTAGGTACATAAACATATTAAACATTGTTATGGTAATAAAATAAATGATCTTCCTAGCTTGTCTCTTAATCAACAGCAAATAACTGAACAGAGACTGAAAGATTTTCGTTACCTGTCAACAAAATAATTGCCAATACAAAAAAATATTGATGGTGAAAATAATTTATATCATTAAATTGTTAATTATTAAGATAGTATGCAATAATTATTCATTTTAAGGTATAATACGTAATTGGTTAATAATATTTACTGTTATTTCTATTTTTCAAAAAATTATTTATCATTTCGAGCCTCGAATTACTTGAATCTTTTAATTGGTATAATTAATTAATCCGGAGTTCTAAAAATACTACACTAACATTCATTCATAACATGGTACAAATTCTATAACTGAACAACAAAAAAAATATGCGGTACGAAATCTGCCGTTCGCCTTTATTGAAAATTATATAAATTAACAAAAATCATATTTTGCAAATTGAAAAATGGAATAATTTTATCAAATTAGTTTATTGTCATCGGTCCTCAATAAATCTACAAAGTTTGAACGAAATCTGGCCGTTTAAAGTGGGTCAAAATCGCGCCCAAAGAAGTCGGTTGCAAACAAACATACAAACATACAGGTGAAGCTAATAAAAAGCATGTAAAAAGCGTGTAACAAGTTATCCACCACAAATCACATTAAGCAAATAAAATAAACGACTTTACAACTAAATCCTTTCGAGATAATTTCATAAGCAAATAGCCTTTACACAGCATAGCAAAGCTCATTATTGATGACTAAGTGCGCCGAGAGAGCGGGGCCTTCGACTGCAGTTCTGATGCAACAATGTCCTTATGTACCAGCTACAAATCATTTCAGGAATGCTAGATGGTATTTTAGTTAAAGAGTATGGGTGAAATATCATCATAAGGGTGTGGGTTCGATTCCAGGTCAGGCAAGTACCAATGCAACTTTTCTAAGTTTGTATGTACTTTCTAAGTAATCTTAGACACCAATGGCTGATAAAAAGGTGAAGGAAAACATCTTGAGGAAACCTGGACTATATATATAGTCTGAAATCACCAACCCGCATTGAGCAGGCGTGGTGATTAATGCTCAATCCTTCTCCGTGTGAGAGGAGGCCTGTGCCCAGCAGTGGGACGATAAAAAGGCTGTAACAGAAATATCATCATCATCATCTTGCTACGATTAGCATAACTAAATACATATATGGAATTAAACGACGACAATGAACTGTAAGTACCTGGGTCATATTCAAAAAAATTGTATATTAAAACGTCCAACAGAGTTATTCTTTTTTAAACAATAGCTACTGGCTAATTACTCTTAAAACAGAATAAACATTTATTTCAGCATTATGAAAAACAAAAATAACGCTCCATAATCCTCAATGAATGATTAATTTTAAAAGAAAACTACAACGTAGAACATTTGTTTTCATATAAGCAATGCGTGTCCACATTCCTGGCGCGACATTTAAAAAACATTGTATTATTCAATATTAGTATTTTAACTGACAAATAATTTATTTCTTAGCAGAGCATTGTGGAACCTGAAGGAATTTGCTAAAATTATCATGAAATATAACACGCAGAATTCAGGAATAATTAATTAAAGCATGTCTTGATTTCACTTCATTTCTGTTATTCCTGTCTGTTACATTAGTAATTTTAATATTTTTGTAGTAGTTATCAAAATTATTTTACCTAAAACATTAGCAACTAAACTGTCATAAGAATCGACGAATCAAAAATGTTCGGTAATTTTGTTAAGCGCAACAAGCACGAAATATTGTGGTGCAGTGATTATTCGACAATTAAAAGTTACTTATTACTGTGAGACTTTTAAAGTAACGGTAAGTACTTTTACTGTTTTATAACTCAGCTTAGAATAGATGTATATTAACACTATCACTGTACTATACAAGTTTCGTATAAAGTAAGAATTAGCATTGAAAAAGAGTTTTTTTTTAGATTAGACACAAGCAATTTATTCATATCGGTTATCATATCGATTACTTTTTTGTGTGACGTAACAGATATGAACGGTTAAGGTTTGTTCACAGTGTACGTACCGAGATAAAAACGTATTTAATCAAACCTACCACTTTTCTTTTTATTTTATAATTTTATAAAGGTATCTTTACGAAAAGTCGACATGAACAGATTAAATAAAAATCAATCCACTAATCTAAACTAATATTATAAAGCTAAAGAGTTTGTTTGTTTGTTTGATTGTTTGTTTGTTTGAACGCGCTAATCTCAGGAACTACTGGTCCGATTTGAAAATTTCTTTCAGTGTTAGATAGCCTATTTATCGAGGAAGGCTATAGGCTACTTTTTATCCCGGTACGGGAAGTAGTTCCCACGGGATGCTGGTGAAACCGCTGGCAGAAGCTAGTAAAATATAAAACTCGAAAATGTTTTCTATCGATATACATTTATACAATCGATATTTGCAGGTAACATCATGTATTATAATGGGATAAGTTTGGGATAGTTGAGAAAAATAATTATACCTACTTACCTACCTACAGATGGCTTTAGTTCGGATATAAGAATTGCTGTGGGGTTTGTTTTAGAATATTTAATATTTATGTATTAAGGTTTTCTTTTCTTCACAGGCAATATGCTACTAACACCAGGTGAACGACAGCGAAATTATAGAGAACAATTCGAATACTACTATCTACTAATTTTCTTTTAAAAGTACGTCGTTATATACTGACCCTAATAATTCGTCTCTGTTACTTTTCCGTTATAATAATATAGCTTTCCTATCTGTTTCATATCTGTTTTTTACAATTTTTTTGAAAACGACCCACCTACCTTTTGAAAAATGTTCTTGTCATCATCCTCATCCTCCGAGCCTTTTTCCCAATCCTGTTGGGGTCGGTTTCCAGTCTAACCGGATTCAGCTGAGTACCAGTGCTTTACAAGAAGCGACTGCCTATCTGACCTCCTCAACCCAGTTCCCCGGGCAACCCGATACCCCTTGGTTAGACTGGTGTCAGACTTACTGGCTTCTGACTACCCGTAACGACTGTCAAGGATGTTCAATGACAGCCGGGACCTACAGTTTAACGTGCTAAGATATACTTAAGTACATACAAACTTAGAAAAGTTGCATTGGTACTTGCCTGACCTGTTAAAAATGTTCTTGTGTGTTTGGATTTAATGCAGGTAAGTATAGGAATGTTAAAGAAGCCACTTTTTTTACTTGATCGAACCATAGAAAAGTTAATACCAACTACTTTAATCTAGGTACTTAAAAACCTATAAGTAACTTTCGTTAACACGAAAGAAGTGTAGATTAAGTGCAATAAAATTGTCAGCAAGATTTTGATTTATTTAGTCGATTTTACATTTCCAAGTTAATATAGAGGTACAGCTGCCAACTAGCCTCCCGAAATAGTCTAGAGTTCTTAATCAAAGTTGCTTGTTTGCATATTCGGAGAACTTGCAGCAATTTAGGTATTTAAATTACTCAATCCGTAATTTTAGTCCTTAATTTCACCTCGATTCTAAATTAACGCTATTTAACCAAATTAGTTAAAAACACGGTGTGTTCCCTGTCACATAAACAGTACGGTTGTAGACAGCCTGTGAATTTTGTAAAAGTTACATTACATGATTATCCAATCTACCAAACATAAACGTCACACACTGCGCCAAAATTAATTACTACGCTACACAAAAAAACAACAGCTCCGCAATGTTTCAATTTGCCAAACCTCAAACAAGCCCATAAATTTGTTCCATTTTAACACAAGTTTGTGACCAGCATCATACTCGTCATTTCCCACTGGGCGAACAAAAAACGCACCTCGGGACGGCCATTTAATTTTTTGCTGCATCAAACCGAGTTCTGTCGAAAAAACGCGACGATCATTCGCCCGATACAAATATTGAGTCGTGTTTTGTTATTTTTACCTCTATCTGGACGGTTTTTGCTTAAATAGTTAGAATTGGGTTCTATTTTTGTGCGTGAGTTTTGACGTTTTTGCGAATGTTAGGTAGGCTTTCGTTTTTTTTTTCTTTTTAGATTACGTTAGGTTTCGCGTTTGATACTCGTTTGCTAACCTTTTTTTAGGTAGGTACTATTTTTCTGTTTTTATTTTTAAAGCTTGAAAATTAGTCATCAAATTCAGACCAAAACATTGTCTTAATATAAGCTTAGACTTAACCTAGGTCCTTTTTCATTTTTATATCCATCCATCAAAATAGAGGAAGTATTTACTACAGGCTCAAAACACCCTTTGTGACATAAAAAGCCTTCTACATAACGGAACATGTACAGCCAGAGGCAACATCTGCCACCACGAGGCAATCGTACACAAGGCTGGCAAATAGAATATGTTTTAACTAGAACCACTTTCTGGCCGTACTATTGTTTTGCAGTCAAGTGAGAAAATCTTTGGATGCACTGCAGTGTCATTTGAAGAAGATTTTAGTAAGCATGTAAGATATTGATTTGATCTAAGTACCTCAGAGTGTTTTAAAGCTGAAGAGTTTTTGTACTTTTGAACACTGGTCTGAAATACTGGCCCGATTCGAAATCGTCTCCTTGGAACCGTACAAGTAGCTTGAAGTTTCGAAAGAGGTTTTATGGACCTATTAAAATATTTGATTCCTTAAGTGATATATTGATCAAAAGGTCGACACATGAATCTATTAGAAACCAAAAGTGTGCCGTGAAGTCATGATCTCGATTGCTATAAATATAAAACAGCTAATGTCAGATTGGATGACAAACGATCATTTATTTTGATTACCTAAGCTATGAATATTTAAATTGTCAATGTTTAGCTTATTAGTGAATGTTAGAGCTAAAATGTTCGAAGGTCGTATGAGTTAAAGGGGTTACTTCATATCTTAAAACGACTGTCAATAGATCAAACAAAAGATAAATGTGTTGTTAACTAATTTTATACTAGCAACCAGTCATTGCTATCAATATTAAGATGTTGCATGACGAAGAAGTCGAAAATACATAACTGATTGGTTGAACACACTAACCTTAGAAACTACTGGCCCCATCTGAAAAATTTTCTAGTGTTAGATTGCACATTTATCCAGGAATCGCAGGGAAAGGATACGATACTTATTTCCTAGTACATAGAGTAGTTCTCATGAATCACGTACACGGTCCGTAATTTAATTTCGGGAGAAAATGCATGCTTTACAAAAACAAAAGCGTTACTATCACAAAATTTTACCACTACGTAGTTACCTATTTAGACAAACACAACTAAGCAGTAATAGCCAAATAGCTAGACAGCACGATCCTGGAACCATTAACCCTCATTATCATCTCAGGTCGAGCAAAAACGCTTCGTAATCCGTGACTTTAAAAGGACTAAAAATGGTCCTATGCGCTTCAAAGGTACTTTAAATGTCTGCGTCAGGATCGCTGTCACAACTCTTCGATCCTCTCGAAATACATATAGAGAGTTGCTACCTAATTGCTACCAGATATCATTAGTTGCCACCAATTGGTACCCTCGTGGTTTTGAAGATATTCTGCATCTAAAGGTGACAGCCATTCTGATATCAGGATGGCTGTCACTTTTCCCAGTGTGAAGAAAGGGCACAAAAGTATTGAGTTTTTTTTTTCACCCAGAGTTACTACCTAATTGCTACCCCCCAAAATTAAATTTTGGACCACATCGATTCCGTGGATAAAAAGATATTAAAAAAATGAGTTTTTGCGCCTTGCAAAAATAATTTAGCAAGTTGGCATACATAAGTTGATATGACAGGTAGACTATAGATAACGCCTAACTCAAAACTACCGTTTTGTATTTAACTGTCAACTTGCTAATTTAGTTTTACCCTAAAGGTACCGAAACTATTGAACCGATTTGACAAATTCTTTAATCGTTGGAAAACTACATTATCACCACGTGACATATTAGGCTATATTTTTATCCAGCTACGAGATGTTGTTTAAATGGGATGCAAGTGAAAACGTAGGATACAGGTAGTGTTTATATAATTTTAGTTTAATTTGAAGGCAGGTGGTTATGCAGGTGTTTCCTGCATCTTTATGACAGCCTTTATCTTTTGCATATATCTTTATTTTTGGAGTTTGGCCTTTAGGTTAAAAAGATCGGGCGATGTGATTGAGCGAGTCGAGTAATTTTACAAACTTATGGTGGGTTGCTCCATACAACTATTAGTACCTACCTATATGGCGGCTGGTTGTTATGGTTCCATGTACCAGTCGTAAAATCACCGAATTAACCAATACGCGGCAATTAGACGGCTGGTTTTGATTTGGCTGTCGCATATTGTTGCAATAACATGTGAAACTCACTCTTAGTGGAGTTTTAAATACCGTGATCATTAAGATACGTTTTTGTTTTGTATTTGTAAATTAAAACTTCTCATATAACCAGAACGGGATACTTTTTTGACACCTCTTTATCTAACCGTCAGTTGCACAAAGCTCCATTAAAGTAAAATCTTCTTTAAATCTATTGCTGACTGTTTCTTTGTCAACAGGATAAAAAGTGTCAGCAATAGATTTAATGAAGCTTTAACTTTAATGGAGCTTTGTGCAACTGACAGTTAGTGTATTAAAAACCATTGTTTTGTGAACTCCTTGCTGAATATCATTAGCAAGAAAAAGCAAAGTACTGTAATCAGAAAATCCTATCAATATAAAGTGGTTACTTCGATAGCCTGGACCTTCAAACGCGCATAAAATGAAAGGTTTAAAATCACAACTGGCTATAAAAATTGAGAAGGGTTCCAGTCCATTATGGCGTTCCCCTCGACTAACCCTGAGGTCAGGCGGAGACGATCCTCTCGCCCGTTTTATTGTGCCCATGACATATCTATCTAATATTTTATTGACGATATCGACAGTTAACTAAAGCTTATGTATGCTGTTTTGTTATTCTGTGGTCTTTTGCCGTCATTTGTTTCTTGAAGCTCGGCTCCTGTTCGTTGAATTCTATTAGTTGAATGGCTTACTGGTGATAGAATTTGTCATGAGCCCCATACTAGTATGTCTTCTTCCTATCTCCAGTAGTGCTATCCACAGATGGATATGTTATTGAAATTTGCAATTAGGTGAAAGTGCCCAAGTGCTGTAAGTACGTACATTTAGTTGCCAAAAAATCGACCTACCATAATTATTATTTTTAAATTGAATGTTTCTTTAAAAAAATATATATTGACAAAAATATATCCCTTTATGAATTCTTACATTATCCAAGTGTTTCCTATATTACCCGTTTAAAATTAAATCCATGCTATATAGCATCGGTCCAATAAAGCATGCTACATGCGATACCGTTACGTTGACCGGCGCGCGCGCAGAGGCTGCCGGAGCGTAAACATCTCTTAGAACATTATCTAGTTTTTGCTCACTGGATAGCGGATGTTTTCTTTTTTTTATAATTATTTATGTCTGTCGTAGATTGGATTTTTAAGTAAGATGGATTAACGTTATATTTTAGTCGCCTTTTGTCCACAGACAAATACCTCATAGTAGATGGAGAATTGATGACAAATTAATAAAAAAATAAGGAAAGCTGCCTAAGATAAGAATCTGAATCACACTGGTATGTCAAATAAAGGATATTTTGGAGTACTCAACAACACCTCCACTACGAAGGGATAGGTTTGGAATATCGGTCAGTGGTATTTAGAAATCATACACAAAACCATTACCTAAGCTTGTACTTAAGTAATAAAAACAGAGGTAAGTACCTGAAAGTGCAAAAATATAGATCTTCTTCTCGTAGCCCATTGAAGGTTAATCGACAGTTCAGCGATTTAATTTCTGTCCTGTAAGAATCGAAATAGGTCTCAACACTGGGATACAAAGACTGCATAGGCATATGAGTAGTAAATAAATAACAGTCAACAGTAAAAACAAATAAACAAAAAATATGACAGCACATTGTTTATTCATGCATCTGTCATTGAACACCCTTGACAGTCGCTACGGGTAGCCAGAAGCCAGTAAGTCTGACACCAGTCTTACCAAGGAGTATTGGATTGCCCGGGTAACTGGGTTGAGGAGGTTAGATAGGCAGTCGCTCCTTGTACAGCACTGGTACTCAGCTACATTCAGTTAGACTGGAAGCCGACCCCAACGTAGTTGGGAGAAGGCTAGGCAGCTGATTGTTTATTCATGCTCAAAATAAACAGCTCTGACCATTAACTAGATGAATATGCTAAAAACCTAATTTAATTATGGCGATAATGAACTTTGTATTATACCTACAGGTGTTGGCTTAATTACTTAGGCACGGTTAAATTAGTTTCGAGTTGAGTGAGGTCAATGCGCTAGAACCTAGTTTTATTTTCATACACTAGTCATAAAAAATTAGCGATATATAGCGTGGTTGATTTTCCGTGAAAAATAGTTGTATCTACAGCGAAAATAGAGCAAGAAAATTGTAGGTCCAAGTGTCTAATTTTCAGATCAACTAGTTTTTTTTTTTATTCTGGAATAACCCCAAAGAAATAAAAACAAGTACTAAGTTACGCTCATGTTGTCAACGTTCATTAGTTTTTAACCTACAAGAACCAATGTATTTGTTATACGAAACTTTTTAAAAGTTTAATTTGTAAAATGCATATTCGTGATGAACTATTTAAGAAAATATTTTTCTTATAAAGTTTTGGTTTATCTTAGCGTATACAATGCAAATGATGTCTACAAAATCAAAAGTTTATGAAACTTGATTAAGCATTATTTTTGTATTTTTAAACAATTTTTTTATAAAATTACAAATGCCTGTCACAAGATCAGTTTTTGAAGACTTCATAAACCATATTTGTTTTAACAATTTTACTTTCTTATTAATATTCTGTCATATCACAGGCATCAACATACTTCTCACTAAACTGTCGGACAATATGATAGATAGATTTGTCGGGCCTACATAATATGTAGATATATTACCTATAGGGGGCGATAAAACAAGTGGTCAGCTGCCCTAAATGACGAAAACAAAATGCTACTTACGTCAGCTTCTTGTAATAAATGTACCAGCTATGCAGGGTAGAATATATTGCGTGCCAAGTTAATAGGAACCTAAATTCAAGGTCAGAAAGTTCGACCTTGACCTTCAGATCATTGGCGAGCCGGAGAGGGTAATTTTTGCAAGTTAGTAGGTAATAAATTATATTATAGTCAACACCTTGAGTGCCTCATTACATAAGGAAGTATGAGGGTTTGAGGGTATCACTCTGGTTTGAAAAATAGGAGAATTAATTCTCATGATAGTTATCAAAACTATAAAAAAAAAATGGTAGCTTGTGATATGAGGGTGAGAATTGAGCAGGTTCGCAAAATAAAAGATATCATATTCAAAACCCAGCTCTATAATGAATAATCTTACATGTTACCCATTTTATAACAAACCACAAACGTATTATTTATTTACAAAAATGTGAATTTGCTACCATGGTCATAATATTACCACAGCGAAATGGTTTTCCCGAAATCGTTTTAATTAGATCTCTTAATGATACAAAAGAGACTACCATTCACTATGTATAATAAAATAACCCTCTAAACTAAATGAATATTTCAACCCTACCATGTTTTTACCCATCACAGGCCCATGATAATGGTCTAAAAATAGCGACAATTAGCCTCTAGGGGGTTAAGGTCGCTCATGTAGAATTAGTGACGTGTTGAATCCCTTAGATTGTCTGGGGACTGTAACTAGGGTTGGGCAGAAGAGGGTTAAGATTAGATCAAAAGAAGGTTTTATGAAGGATCGTTTAGTTAATTAATATAATGTAGCGCCATATTTTAGAATGGCAAAATAGCTTTACATTTTTCCCCATGTATCTTTGGAATATACGATATTTTAACCTGCTTTAAAAATTGGTGGTCTTCGATTCCAATGTGTCTATTCTACTACTGTACCCACAGTCTGCCCACATCCCACGTCCGGGAAAATCAGCTTCCACAGTAACTATGAATATTTGATGGGCTTTCATGCCAAAAGTTCTGAACCGATTTAAATGAAATAATGGATGCAGACAGTCTTGAGCCTAAGAAAAGATTTATGTTCTCTACACCCAAATACGTGAAGTGATTCTTCCCGGAACAGCTAGTTGTATAAGAAGAATAATTAATAATGGCGTCCACGGCCGATTTCGGCCACGGCGGCTGTCCTCATTTAAGGAGATCAGCCAGCTGCGCAGGACGTATTATAGTGCACGAGCATTTGCGCAGACACAGGTGCACTCCCTATTCCTTCACTCTCATAGCCCGATGGGACGGCAATCCGACACGACCGGAAAGAGATCTGGCGCAGGACCGACATTTACGTGCTCTCCGATGCACGGGTGAATCATTCACCAACTTCCAAACTACGGGCTGCTTTGTGAAAGTTTAAGAAAACCCACAAAGCGATTTCGGCTCGACCCGGGAATCGAACCCGAGACCTCGAGCACAGCAGCCGCGTTTGCGACCACTAGTCGTTGGTCTGGCAGAATAATTAAGACATAAGTGTCATATCCTTTATCGAATTCAATAACTCAACAGTTAGAAATGAAGAATCAATACAGTTAAAAATTAAGAAGTATCAAAACTATCTACTTAGTACAGTAAATCGCTCAAACTCACGCGGATCCTAAAGTCTAGAATCTAACACAAGTCCAGTGAAGTGAAACAAGTTCTTGGAGAAAGTTGGAGAGCTTTCTACTGAGCTTTTACCTGCGCTTATTAACTGTAATGCTGTATTTGCTAGCTTATAAAGTGTTGATGCATTTTGTATTTACCGGGGTTGGGATTTTAGTGCACCTGAAAAGTAGATGTTCAAATTTTCGTATTTTTTAAAATGAGACATTTTTGGTGTGTCTAAATTACCTAGTCCCTAATAATGAGATAGGATAAGAACTAGTAAGTTTAAGCATGGCTTACCTACTAAACCTATCTCATATATTTTTCTCCAATATCATAAAAAACCCACGACCATCACATGCGAGATGGTTAGCAGTCAGCGTTCGCTGCAGAAAAGATTTATGTATATTTTTTTTAAAGACTAATTCTTGTCCACTCTTTTGGGATGGCTGGGAGCTATTTACCATTTCCGACCGAATAAGAATAATCGATATTTTTATGCGAATCAAGTAAACGGATCGTCTGATGGTAAGCGATTATCATCGCCTTTAGACATCCTCAACTCCAGACATTTTGCAAGTGCCTTTTTAAAGAAGTAAATGGCACGCTTCCAAAAGTTCGAAAGACCTATTTATTCAAAAGTACAATAGTCCATTTACTAAAACTCCTTAAAGCTAAAATTTTGAGACTTCTACAAACTAAATCACGCTCTCAGCTTAGTGTTGCACAAAGCTGGTTCAGACACATTCCTGCAGTCGTCACCCTTGCGCGCACACCGCTACTTTTACCTCGGCTCGCTTATTAGAATATTGCGACTGGTTTGTCGACGGACCTGCGAACTGGCGACATTAGCTTGTGTATAAGGTGCTTGGGTAAGCAGGAATGTAAGTATGATTTCTTTGAGTGTAATGTGTGAGAATGTGAAGTTGAATTTAACGATTGATGATGAATTTAAATAAATGATTTGGAATTGGTTGGCTCTTGCTTGTGGTAATGGCTGGCAAATTGACAAGAGTGTGCTAGCATCTGATGTAAATGTTGTCCTTGCTTAAAGTTGATAGAAGTAATGCTAAAGATTCCTACATGATTGGTGTATTCATTGTGAAAAGTTAAGTTATTTCTAGGTACATTCTTCCCAACTTCATGCAATCTGTAACCATAGGGATAGACAAACCGTGTTTCGTCTAATTATTGATTCAAAGCACAAACCACATGATTTATGTCATGTTCAAGTAGTATAATATCAACTCAAGGACATCATTTCATTCAAAATCAAATCACTTCATTCAATCACTCTCATTTGGAAAATCACAACAAAATACATCGCTTCATTAGTTCAAAAATAAAAGCCATTGACATTGACACCGACAAAAGCTTTAATCGTTCACACTATTATTCCAAATCGATTCCATTGTTGAGGATCAGAATCAAGGAGTAAGGAAAGATGAGAGGAGATGCCATAATGCAGGTAGGTCAGGCACCTTCTTCTAGGCCAAATTCGAACTGTGGACTTGACCAATATCAGTTACAAGAGAACTAATCAGGCGTTCGGGTTCTTTCAGACATCTGTCTACGATTTTTGGTATTAAAAAAAAAATGGTCTGGTCCAAAGCAGGTGTATAAGGGCGAAAACAGTAACATTATTCGTTCCCCGCTGACCAGTATTTTGGCGCGCTACTTCTTGGGCTATTTTCCGTCATAGCACCTCCGCTATTCCTTTTGTTCTCCATGATCAGAACCGATTAAAAAATGCTAATCTATTCGATACGTGTCACCGAGTCCATTATTCCGTCCTTGTATAAATCAGCTGTTTTGTCTAAGTTATTACGCATTCCTGGTGCGTTAAATTCCAAGCATTAATGTAGCTGGAATAACAATCGGTAGATACAGTTCTCACGACGAGTTTAATGCACGTAAGTTGCATTTGTTGCCAAATATATCATCATCATCTTGGCAGTAGAAGTTAGTGTCAATATATTGGAGGTAGCTTTGGGGAATGCTTCTTCTGTAATCAAGGAGTCTTTTTTACCTGGGGCCCGATTCTCCTAATTTTACTTAAGCGACATACGATTCATATTTGATTGAGATCCAATCCCGACTCATTTACGATTGAAGCGTATGTGGCATTCCGCTATTTTTTCTTTTAAATAAACGTTTTTATCCTTTTCTGTCATTCAATAATGAATCACATTGTCTGCAAATTACTTACGATTGTAGAGCAAACTACCGTATAGACCAAAATCATCAAAATAGCAGACCAATCGCAAACCAATCGAATGTCGTTGGAATACGATTGGTCTTGTATTAGTAACAGAATGCCCGATATGGTTAAAACTGCTATTGTGATCATATTGCGACTCAATTTCTATTCGATTTTGACATTATTAACTTAGGAGAATCGGGCCCCTGGTCTTATCCTTCTCTTGACTAACCAAGCTAGTAGTAGCTAGCCGAAGATACATACATTCTACAGATTGTGGCTAAGGTTTTTAGAGATCATCTTTTCAACACGTTTATTACATGGATGAGCTAGCTTATTTCACAAACTTGTCTTTTTCTATTACATATCTTGTTATTTTCTGTTAAAGATAAATATTTTCATGTGCTGGAAAAAGAGGAATCTCTCAGGTAAAATCTCAACTAACCTATCAAGTGCAAGGTTATGTGCTTAACCCAAGGAATTTTGTTTTTCATTACAGAAATATAGAGCACAATTCTCACACACGTTGCCATACAGTTACACAAGGAAAAGGCTAGTAACAGCTACTTATATAGGTAATGTATGCAATGTCTAGACATAATAGAGATATAATCACAAGTAACTATAAAGTATAAGTCGTTTTTCCTATATTTAGAAGTAAGGCGATTTATTTATAGGCGAACTGGTGGAAATATTTAAATGGTTATGAGCATGTTATGGGCACACGCATGACCGTGAATATTGTGTGTGACCCTTGAAGAAAATATGTAAGTCTGTACATTTCAAAGGCATTACGGGTTTGAAATAATGTACAAAAAATTACCTAGAACATTGTAATTCCTCAAACGACTGAAAACTGTAGTTATATTTGTTAAGTTATTGATTTAGAAATCGTAGTAAATATACGATATATAGAGCTAGCTAGGGATTCGTCATCATGTTTTGTCATCATAGTTGGTTGGCACCCATTTGTTACCATTTTTGTCAATTAGGAAAGTTTATCATTAGGGTTACATTGAATCAGGTTTGCTTTCATCAATTCTATATAAACTATACGTTCTAAGCATTAAAATATGTGAAATAAGTGTCAGGCACACGCGCACCTTACAATGAATTTTTAAAATAGTTGTTTATTTCAAATTCATGTTTTAAAACCTGTTATATATTTTTATACAAAACTTGCATATTTATCAAATTAAAGTTTATTTTATTAATTGCCTTCTGAATATTTATCGGAATGATATATTAAATGTCAATAACTATAAATCATTTATCTTAAAATTAAATTGCTAATAAATTAAGATTATAATGGAGTATTTTCTACTCTAATGAGAACATAAAAATACATTAAAGATAACAAGTAAACTAGTTCACAGCGGCACGAGATAACTATTCATTATTCATTAACAAAAAATAATTAAAGAATTCGCAAACAAAGCTTAAGATAAGAAGTTCCTGGTATTACATGCTGACCGACAACGTTATAAGATCAAAAGTCACGCCACACGACATCGCAATAATTGCTGTCCTTTATCTGTCGATAAAAATGTGGCTCGTGACGTCATCGTCGCAGGCGCAACGCAAGATTAACCGGGCGACCAACTAAATATAGAGTGTAAACATGCCTTAAGTGAATCATGTGCGCTCGCTTCAGCTGTAGTAAGTAAACATTTGTGGCATTGAATGTCATGATTGTTCAACTAAAACGCGCCTAGTGTATTTTTTTGTATTAAAAGGTCTATCCAACCCTTGTTTGCGGCGTGCATTCGGAACTTAACCTCCAAAACTTAAGGCATTGTCCGGCACGTAAATAATGCAGGGCCGTTGTGGGTTTGTACGCACCTCGGACGGCGTCGTGTCGGCCCGATCTCGCCAGTAATTCTCGAACCTCGGGGCTGACGACTCGCCTCGCCGCGACCGGTTTCAAGTCACAACTTCTCGATAACTTATCAGCAAATAATTGCATGAAGTCATCGATTAAATTGAGTGCAGTCTAACGTTTATAACCAGTTTTATTCCTTGTTTGAACAAAATTCTCATTAAAAGTTTGTTAAAGTTCAATGCTAAAGTTTGACAGTGGTGAACTCTACAAGTGTCCGTGAAAAAGTTGTGTGCGATCCGATTGGTCGGTTTGTTTTGTTTTGTTGAGTCGTGTCCGGTAGCAGGATGAATGGAACGCCGGCTAGGAGGCCTAAGAGCGCTTTCTCTGAAATGGTAAGTTTCACTTAGGATTCCCAAAAGTGTTACTTATAGACTTTACCAACCATTTTTTTTAATAAAAATATCAGAAATTCCTCTATATTTTTATGTTATGTTAAACATCATGTCGTTAAGGTTTATTTTGTGGACCGTAGCAATGAAGGCCGGACTTTTTCTCGGACAGTCCCCTGTCAGTCCCCCGGCTTCGAAAGGGTTACTTCCACTGATATCTCGCAGTTCTCTTCTCGTCGCGAATTAATTGATCAATAAAATTCATGTACGATACGTGAATGATTTATTGTTTTGTTTACAGTTTGAGTAACTGATGAGTAATGCGTTCTGTTTAACTTTTACATAATTACTATTATGTGTGGTCCAACATATGTTTTAGTTTCAGTAAGTTTATGTACCTATGTTATCGATCGGTTATCGATGATAATCTCTTAGACTATAAACGGCTGTTTATCAATTAGGTCCAATGATAGACTAGGTTATATTAATTATCAATTATTGACAATTAATTTAGTTCGCTGCTGCTTGATTGCTTCGTTAATTTATTAATAATTGAACTGATAATTTCGAATTTATTATTGTATCAACATTTATTTATGTAGGTACCCTTAAATTCAAACATTGTAACATCACTATGGTAACTTAGAAAAACAGCATAGTAACACAACATCATGTCACAAGTTTTTTCTTATAACAAATGGTCTACTAGTTTAGTAGATGGCCATGAACCATACGACAGACGTATAAGGGAATGCGCCTTAAAATTCCGAGTATTGTACGAGCATAATGGTCTGACTGGCCTAAGACCATTAAGAATAGATTACAAGAACATAGGAAGGAATTAACTGGCCAGGAACCAATTACCTATATTGTTAGCTAGTACTTTAATACAAGTTTTAGAAGGAATTACGTCTAAGCATTCAATATTTATAGAAGCTATAAAAAATTGTTATTTAAAGACTGATCACACGTTGTATAGAGGTATATAAAATAAATAAAAAATATGTTGTTTATTTCAAGATTTTGTAAAAAACAAACAGGTTGAAAAAACTGGATTTTTGTTTATCATTTTAGGTATCTGATAAGAATGTGAAATGAACGTTGAGAAAAAATAAGTAGCTCTAGACTTAAAAAAGACAAAAACATCCAAGGAAATTAAAATGCAATCATTCAATGAAAATACAGATACTTTCATATTTACAAATTATGTTTACCATTTATGTAATAAACACTATAATAGTAATAGTGAACTGGTACACTTCTGCTTGAGTAGACACTGCTAAGCTGAGGTCATCATGATTGGGTTTCCCCACTTGGAAAAATCACAGTTGAACCTGTATGTTCCCGGTAAAAGAGTTCAAATGAGGAACCCAGGAATCAAATACTTTTAAACTTTTTAGTTTATTTTTGAAGAAACCATAAAAACTAGCTCAGGCACTTATTTCTCTTAGACTGGGCGCTGATTGCAACTTTTTGTCACCGTGACTTATTGTTATGGTCACCTGCTGTCACCCACGATGCGCTTACTGAATCTGTTCTTGGGTGACAGATCGCGTTCATTTTTGTATGCCGGCTGATTGACAAAAAGTCACCAGTGAGTGGACTCCCATTGTAATGTACCTATCTACAGAGCGAGTGACAATCACGTCACTCCGGCATTGCCTGCTGCTGCAACTATTTGTCACCGTATTGTCACGTCACCATAATGAGCGCACTCACTATAGTTTTCATTGCACTTGACTAAGTGACAAAAAGTCACGGTTACGAAAAGTTGCAATCAGCGGCTAGCCTTACACTTCCATATTTTAATAATTGTCTAGCTACAATTGTCAAGCAAGTAAACAATTACTTTGAAGTGAAACCTCTACAGTACCTTTTAACATGTCTAAACTCCTTATAATATTAAATATACACCTAGATGAAGCCCTAAGAAAAAAATGTCTTGGAGATGAGTTGAATAAGAAGAGAGCAAATTTATATATGCCAATGACGGAAAGAAATGGTAGCGAAAAACATATTACGACGACCCAGCAGTAGTAGGGCAGTAGTCCCAATTTCATTTGATGATGAAGAAGAATATGCAGAAAGAAAACGTCACGTTCTACTTTGATACATCTCTTCATGATTGGCGTAATGTTTATGGTGATGATTTCATGTAATGTACCTACTATCAGCTGTGAAGCTGAAATAAATAAAGTACAGGTATAAAAACCTGCACTCCTTACTCTTTTCTCATTTAAGAATGTCGTACCTACATCACGTGGATCTTAGGGTTAAAAATAAATTTATATTCACACACATTTACCTCTATAATACAAAGTGCATTTTGCTTTCTTAAGCATAAGTAGGGGTGGAAGGAAAGAGGTAGTAAGTACTTCATACAGGCATATATATAAAACCTTCTAACCTTTTGCATATAACCTCGATATACAAGACATGGCTGGTACGAGTAGCTTTCATCTCAGCTTTTCCTCTCTTGAACGACCTTCTTTACCTTCAAATGTGAAAATATTGCTGCATTTGAATTGAGAATCGCACTTTTTTAAGCCGTCTAGAAATTACATGAAATAAAATCAACCATGTTAAACCCGACCCGAGCATATTATTCCTAAAATCTTATGTTCCTAAAACAACTGATTATCAAAGCAAGGTTAAATTGACCCCCCATGGGCCCCCCCGCTGACCCAGAGTCTCCGGCCTCAGCTGGTGGAGGAGGTGGTGAGCGCTCTGTTCCCTTCGCGCGGGGAACACTCTCCCCCGCCCATGGCTCTGCAACCCGCGGTGTCAACGACGGACCACACTTCCGACGACGACGATGTCCCCGAGGTGACTGGGGTGGACCTGAGAGTGGCGGTGGCTAGGCTGAAAGCCAAAAACACCGCCCCAGGGCCTGACGGCCTGCCTGGCAAGGCCTGGGTCCTGGCCCTTGAGGCTCTCGGGCCTCGACTTAGGGGGCTTCTCAGCGCATGTTTGGAGAGGGGCCAGTTCCCACTTCGTTGGAAGACGGGGAAACTGGTCCTCATTCGGAAGCCGGGGCGCCCTGCGGACTCTCCGTCCGCATACCGGCCCATCGTGTTGCTCGACGAGGTGGGCAAGCTCTTTGAGCGAGTTGTCGCACACCGCCTCGTCGCGCACCTTGGGGGGATAGGGCCGGACCTTGCGGACCACCAGTTCGGATTCCGCAAGGGGCGCTCAACGGTGGACGCCATCATGCGCGTGAGAGCTCTCACGACGGGGGATGCTGTGTCCCGGGGGGGGGTCGTCTTGGCGGTGTCTCTTGACATCGCCAACGCCTTCAACACCCTTCCTTGGAGTTGCATCAGGGAGGCACTCCGGTATCACCGGGTGCCGACCTACCTTCGTCGCGTGGTCGAGGCCTATCTGTCGGATAGGTCCATCATTTACCCTGGTCACAACGGGGAATGGAACCGGCGAGAGATGTCGTGCGGTGTTCCGCAGGGGTCGGTACTGGGGCCGCTCTTGTGGAACATCGGCTACGACTGGGTGCTGCGCGCCGACCTCCCTAGCGGCGTCAGCGTGGTCTGCTACGCTGACGACACGCTGGTTCTGGCACAAGGGAGGTCGCACCAGGAGGCGGCCGACTTAATGACGCGCGGGGTTGCGATAGTCATCGAGAGGATCCAGCTGCTGGGACTGGAGGTGGCCTTGCACAAATCCGAGGCCATGTGCTTTCATGGGCTTCGGAACACGCCACCTTCAGGCTCCCAAGTCACGGTGGGGGGGGTTACCATCGGCGTCGAGAGGGCGATGAAGTACCTGGGACTCGTCCTCGACGGCCGGTGGAACTTCGTCGAGCATTTCCGACGTTTGGGCCCCAAACTGGAGAAGGCAGGTGCTGCATTCAAGCGGCTCCTGCCCAACCTGGGCGGCCCAAACGCCCCCTGCCGCAGACTCTACGCGGGGGTCATGCGGTCCATGGCCCTTTACGGGGCCCCGGTATGGGCACGTTCGGTACGGCCGCGGGCTGTACGCTACCTGAACGTGCCCCAAAGGGTGATAGCCATCAGGCTAATCCGGGGGTACCGCACGATCTCCCGCGAAGCAGCTGGCCTACTTGCTGGACTGCCACCGTGGGATCTGGAGGCGAGGGTCTTCTTGCGCCTGTACGACTGGCGCGAGGAGGCTCAGCGCCGGGGGGAAACTCCGCTACCGCGGCAAGTTGTCGCGCAGCGGGCGGAGCTCCGGCGCGATCTCATGGTGGCCTGGAGGGAGCGACTATCGCAACCCAGTGCAGGGCACGCCACCATCGTGGCGGTAAGTCCCCTCTTTGAGGAGTGGCTCGGGAGGAGTCACGGCGCCCTCACGTACCGCATGACGCAGGTCCTCACCGGACACGGTTGTTTCGGGAGGTACCTGCACCGCATCGGTCGTGAGGAGGCGCCCGGGTGTCACCACTGTGCGGACAGCCCCGAGGACACGGTGGACCACACAGTCCAGGTGTGCCCCGCATGGGAAGGGCACCGCCGGGTCCTCGTCGAGGCTTTGGGCGGCGGCGACCTCTCGCGTCCGGCCCTGGTTCAGGCCATGGTCCGGGGCGAGAGGGAATGGGATGCCGTCGCCTCCTTCTGCGAAGCGGTCATGCTCGAGAAGGAGGAGGCGGAACGCCAGAGAGTTCGCACCTCTCATCCCGGCCGCCGCGCTGGACCAGGTAGACACCATGGGCGCCGGGTGTCGCGAGATGACTCCCGGCCACCGTAGGCGTGGGTCTGTGGGCGGTGAGTTCGGGTGGCTCATCGTCCCTCTGTCTTCCTAGACGACAGACCCGTGTCGACGGCGCGCGTTGTTCCACGCGCTCCTCAAAGAGACGTCAGCAACCCCAGCGGGGCCCAGCAGGGCCAAGGCCTGCCGGGGCTGCGGGTTGTTCGAAAGAGATACCGCGGCCCTGGTACATAAAAGGCCTATGACGGAACACGACGATTTTAGTCAGTAAGAGTCTGACACTCCCTCACCGCTGCTAACCCACAGCGGGAGGGGTCATTTGATGATTTTACGTCGATAAAAAAAAAAAAAAAAAAAAAAAAAAAAAAAAAAAAAAAGGTTAAATTGACCCCAATAGGAGTTAAGGCGAATTTGCACTATAAGTAGGTATACATACATATCATATTTGGCTTTCCAACTCTATCACAATTTCAATTCTTCAAAACAGTCAACTTCATGATATTCTTAATAAGAATTCTACATTTTCACCTGTTGAAGACCCCAACAGTAACATAGGACACATAATAATATTCATCATCATCATCATTGGCCACAGAGCATCTTGGTCAGATGATTGTGGCAGTGCTTGTCTATGCGGTTATTAGTGCCGCAAGCACTTTCTTTTATGGCTAAATAAGCCAATAGCTGCACGGCACTTCTTGCCGCATTTGTCGCAGGTGAAGCGCGGGTCATCCACGGGTTCAGCGTTCTTGATGCGAAGCCTTTTCTGCTTAATGTCGTCGAGCCAGGCTTCGTCATATATTGCAGTCCCGGTGCGCAGGTCGCGTCTCCATAAGAGCCTCTCATAATAATATTATGATTCTGATATTACCTTCAAGGGACAAAGGGTTATATTATTACAAAGCATTACCTTATAGACATTTACCTTGCCGTGTATTTATAGTTGGGTGAGACGGGAGCGTTGTCATGGTTACCAGTAAATATACTCAGTTGTAATTTGTAATATTGTGCAAGAATATTGTTGTTAATAAGTGACTCACTCTATAAATCTTTTGCATCTCGCAAAAGATTTTTTGGATGCTTGGAATTAAATGAATCATAGGCAAGCGAAAAAATCCAAACATACTGACTTATTCTGTAATTGAATGATAACATGATATCACAATATTTCCAATAAAAAGAATACCACATCCAATAACCCTAACCCTTTCTTGTCAATATTATTCCTTTCGATAACACAGCATTCGCCCTATTTAGTCTTTTCGTAAGCCACGTTAAGTCCGCATCGGATTCCATTGCAAATGTAAGGGTTATGAGAATATTATCAGGGAGTTCCAGGGCTCAATATCTTATGTTGCAGAATACGTATCTTTATATCATGACCTCTTTACCTTTCATCATTTCTATTTTGGGATCTTTGTCTTGTGTCATCGGTATAGTCTAAAATAGTCTACTGATTAACCAAGGTTTGTAGCACGCTGGGGATTTGCCCATACATTTTTTTAAGCTCGGATTGGAGATGCTGCTACCCATTCCCAAACAAGGCATTTAATATCCACTTGGTGGTATGTGGTTATACCGTCACCGTTGGTCACTAGATACTCGTCCGTTATTCAGTAGGGTGCAATAGGAGCAGGATCATCATCCTCATCATCCTCCGAGCCTTTTCCCAACTATGTTAGGGTCGGCTTCCAGTCTAACCGGATTCAGCTGAGTACCAGTGCTTTACAAGGAGCGACTGCCTATCTGACCTCCTCAACCCAGTTACCCGGGCAACTCGATACCCCTTGGTTAGACTGGTGTCAGACTTACTGGCTTCTGACTACCCCTAACGACTGTCAAGGATGTTAAATGATAGCCGGGACCTACAGTTTAACGTGCCATCCGAAACACAATCATTGGTGTCTAAGATATACTTAGAAAGTACATACAAACTTAGAAAAGTTGCATTGGTACTTGCCTGGTCTGGAATTGAACCCGCGCCCTCATACTTGAGAGGTTGTTCTTTGCCCACTAGGCCACCACGACTTTACAACAATAGGACAACGACAATAGGAGCAGGATGATGTTAGTTTATCCCTTTACACACCAATTTTTTTAAATAGAACTTTGTGAAAGTTTCTAAAAACCCACGAAGCAATTTCGGCCCGACCCGGGAATCCAACTTAAGAAGCTGACGCGCTATGACAGTCCAAAGAGGCAGTTCTTCCCCATCTCTCCTTGAGAGTGCCCTTAATTTCTTATTTGTTTACAAAATTAAATTATACATACTTAGCACTAACGGGTCGTGTATATTATTATAATCACTGTAACCTCTTGGCAGGTGAATTGGCCTTAATAGGGTGTAATATCCTAAAATGGAAGAACATTTAGGAAATATGTTGTGATCCCATTTAGGAACAAGGATTCGTTTTATTATTATGGATTTTGTGTTTATGCACCCAAATTCTGCTGTCTTTAATAATTTCATAGGTTTTTTTTATATATTAACAAACATAAGCAAAGCCCACACAGCTTAAAAAAACTATGTTTATAAAATGTCAAATGTGTATGACGAAACGCTACCTTAAGCAAATCAACTCTACTCGTAAAATCATAACGTACTATTCCATAATTGAAATCAAATAACAATATGGCGTCGAATTCGAAATTTGAATTGGAAAATGGAATTCGGAGTTGTATTCATAAACGTAGGCGTTCCGATTCGCTTGATTATCAAGAATGTATTTTTTACTACAATTATGTGAGTTCCAATCGAGCAGTTAACGAATTAATTGTCGCGGTTTATTTTGTTATTTTTAAACATATCATGTCTTGTTACTAATTAAGCAATCAATTGTGCCATGTGTGAATAACTCGTACCTACGTGAATCGGACCGTGCTGCGAGAAATAAGTCATCGAAGAGCAAAAACTTCAGGTCCGTATATAAATGTTGTTATTTAAAGTTTCGCCTACTGTACTTACTTATAGTAATGATATCATAACATAACTTAATCACACTTTCCTTCTGACAATTAATTTGAATCACTGTCTAAAAATTCATAAAATAATAAACTAATCATAATTGGTTAGCTCGCAGTAATTCTGTACTCTGCCTTAAAAGGCTAATCGATATCGAATGTTCTAGAAACAAGTTCCTGAGATTACAAAAATGGATGCAAAAACTTAATAGGTTGCTTAACCTATTTTCGGTATAGGAAAATAACCAGAGTCTGACTCATGGCTATATTCGGAGAATAACATCCCAATCTATCAATAAGTACTGACATTTATCCTTATGACTTTGAAAATAAAATAAAAGGAGATCTACGAATAAATCAAAAAATTGTAACGCAACAAGGAGTTTTATATGGAACTTCTCGGACTTATTAGTAAAACGATGTTCTAAAGAAAGTACACATATGTTTTGCGTAGTTCCCGGTACATAACTTTACTGAAGTTGGCAAAAGGTAGTCACGATACTCAAAATGTATGAACAAAACAGTATTTCAACTGCACGAGCCTTTCTATGGCTGACTTCTTAAGAGTTCTTCTTCTGTCACGAACATAATATTATACTCGTTCTAGTATCTTCAAACTATAAACATCCTTTACAACAAATCTACTTCTAAACCCACTTCCTCCTCATCGATCTTGATTTAATTACGATACAACATGCGTAAGAGCATAATGCACATTCAATGGCTCCCCTCAGCCGTGACTCCCCTGCATCATGGCAGGTGGGCGGGGCTGATCTCCGATATGCAGTGCTTCTTTATTGCATGGGCTCGTATTATTATTTTCAAGGCTACTTTGGTAGTTTTGTGGTGCATTGCGTTGATATTGCTTTGTCCAGATAGTGGTTTGCACCTCTGTTACCATGATAAAAGCAACCTTTCTTGGGTTAAATTTTACGTTTAGGAGTTATACTTTCAGAAATTATTTCACAAGGCACAGGAAAGCGTGTATTTGACAACCTGTGTCACTTGTATGCAATCAGTTCTTCCTCTGGCTAATAACTTGGATGTCTTAATCATATGAAAGGTTGGAAAGCACGAGCTACTTAATACATAGGTGCTACAGTTGATAGCAACGTCATTCTTGCAATATGATAGGCAATTGTAATAAGTTTTGATGGAGATTGAAAGAGATTTTAAACTTCTAGAGGCAAGCATCGAATGGATACAAACTGCTCTAGATGAAGGTAAAACAAGGACTTACGAGAAGCATACGTGGACAGACGGTCCGATGATTCCACTTACTAAAAGGCATGTTTAACAAGATTTCAGTCAAAGACAAAAATACCAAAAAATACCTGTTGAATACCTAATCGATATTGATCAATTTATTCCAAAATAAATGGCCGGCCGACCTTCGTGACTAAACGTCGAAGGTTTAATGACCCCCTCGTGCTGTTATAAGATATTGTAGACAAGTTTATAAAATTACAAGCCTCGTAGTTTTCTTAGTAAAACTGTTTCTTGAAGACTAGGACTTAGGGATATGACATCTTATTCACCTTTTAGATGATTTATACTTTTAAAGTATTTCATTTCAATTACATCATTGACATGTATTTTCACAAAAAATATTCGTTAGGCTGAACTTAGTAGATTAACTATTTAACTATGTAAAATATGAATCAGCATTATAACAGCTATAATATAAACTATAAAACATAGGACTACTATTATACCTACAGAACTACGGCATCCTGGAAGTGTCTCAAGCAACTCAGAATGACTCAGCAGGAAAGAATCAAGAATCGACAAGATTATTTAAATATGAAAAAAAAACAAGAACATTATATAATCATGGGTTCAATAACCCCGGCCTTTGCTAAGTCTAACACTTAAATGTGTGATAGACCAAAAGCAGTCCATTTTTTTGTACTAATAAATATAAATGACCTTGCTATACGGATGGTATAAGAGGAATGTGCAGGGTAAGCTAGGTCGCTTCCTGTATCAGGTTACTTCACAATTGCAGTTATCAGTAAAAAGTGCATAGTGGATGCCATTTATGCATTTTCGTATTTGATACGAATTCTTTGATGAAAGTACCTGGACCATACCTGGACACGATCCTGCAATAAATTATATGATCTAAGAATCTCGAACGTCACTTTAAGACAGTCAGTTCAATACAGTATGTTTAAAGCTGGCGAGCCCAAAAAGAAATTGGCATTATCCTAGTGACTAGATATTCTCAATAATATTCGTCCTTAACTTACACGAGTAACCATAACAAACGCTGGACATAATAAAATCCAGATAATTGACAATGAGCAATGAAATAAAACTGCAGTTAACATAAAATAAATCAAATAATAATGAGTCTTACGGCGCAGTTAATGAGCTGTGTAGTGATGCTACAGCTCAAGTGAAACAAGTACATTATCAGCATCACGGTCATGATCACTAACGACAGGAGATGACACATCTTCATAAATAAGCTTCACGCGAAATACTTTGACGATTTCTGTGGTGTCAATTTTCACTTTTTGCCACTTACTAAATATTCAGATGCAGCTGTCAGTTGAACATCGTTGGCAGTCGTTACGGGTAGTTTGAAGCCAGAAAGTCTGATAACCATTTTTTCCTGAGGGATACCTAATGGGTTGCCCGGATAACTGGGTTGAGACGGTTAGATAGGCAGTCACTCCTTGTAAAATACTGGTACTCAGCTGCATCCGGTAAGACTGGAAGCCGACCCCAACATTGTTTGGAAAAGGCTCAAGAGATGGAGATGATGACCTAACAATGATTTTTAACTCAAATCTGTTCTCAATACTGATCGTCCTTAAGTCACACGTGTATCCATAAAAAACGCTGGACATAATAAAATTCAGATAATTGACAATGAGCATTGAAATAAAACTGCAGTTACCATAAAATAAATCAAAGTGAATGAGTCTAACGGCGCAGTTAATGAGCTGTGTAGTGATGCTACAGCTCAAGTGAAACAAGTACATTATCAGCATCACGGTCATGATCACTAATGACGTGAGATGACACATCTTCATAAATAAGCTTCACGCGAAATACTTTGACGATTTCCGTGGTGTCAATTTTCGCTTTGAACATCTTTGGCAGTCGTTACGAGTAGTCTGACAACCAGTCTTACCAACGGGTACTGGATTGTCCGGGTAACTGGCTTGAGCAGATCTGATAGGCGTCGCTCCTTGTAAAACACTGGTACCCAACTGCACACGGTTAGACTAGAAGCCGACCCCAACGTCGTTAGGAAAAGGCTCGGGAGATAGAGATGATGACTTAACAAAGATTTTTAACTTAAACAAAATATTCTCAATTCTGATCTTCCTTAACTTACTCGTGTGTATCCATAACAAACGCTGGATATCATAAAATCTAGATAATTGACAATGAGCAATGAAATAAAACTGCAGTTAACATAAAATAAATCAAAGCTAATGAGTCTAACGGCGCAGTTAATGAGCTGTGTAGTGATGCTACAGCTCAAGTGAAACAAGTACATTATCAGCATCACGGTCATGATCACTAACGACGTGAGATGATACATCTTCATAAATAAGCTTCACGTAATTTTTGAAGAACTGGTAATTTCATCTGATCTATACTAATATTATAAAGCTGAAGAGTTTGTTTGTTTGTTTGAACGCGCTAATCTCAGGAACTACTGGTCCGATTTGAAAATTTCTTTCAGTGTTAGATAGCCCATTTATCGAGGAAGGCTATAGGCTAATTTTTATCCCGGTACGGGAAGTAGTTCCCAGGGATGCGGGTGAAACCGCTGGCAGAAGCTAGTCAGAATATAATTGAGGAACTCAGAAACAAAATTCCTTGTTTTACGGCTAGCCAATCATGCTTTTGCTGAAATGGCAAAGGAAAAATATCAGTGTAATAGTTGGAAGGGTATTATCAATCAATTTGTAGACCATATCCGTATTGTGGATTATTTAAATGGCCAATCTCTTTTTGGCTGTAATGATATTGTAAAATTACATTATCAATCGACGTAAAAAGAGGGGTCTTGTAAGTTTGGCTGCTTTATGTCTGTCTGTGGTAATAACTTTATGTAGGTACGGTGTATGGTTTTATAGGGAAAAGAACAATATCTAATTTTAAATATCGAACAAGCCTTTCTCATCATAACAATAGAAACTAGGTACTGATATCAGACGATACGTGGCGACGTCACCAGTCCTCACACGACCTGCCAGACGATTTAGACGCTTGTACAAATATTGTGAATATAATATTATTCATGAGTGAAACATGACATGCAAAGGTTATTCAGTACCAGGGGTAGGTACCTAGAATAATACAGAGTAGAACATGACCTAAGCAATACAACTGCGATAGATACGAAGGTATTTATCATTCTTTTAAATTGTTAATGAATGGGCTTGGTTATTATAAGAAAATTCACATGAAGTTCATTTGATAATGTAGGAAAGATTGAATTATTTCTCACTACACTACTACATAAGTCGTGGTGGCCTAGTGGGTAAAGAACCAACCTCTTGAGTATGAGGGTGTGGGTTTGATTCCAGTTCAAGCAACTTTTCTAAGCTTGTATGCACTTTCTAAGTATATCTTTGACACCAACGGCTGATAAAAAGGTGAAAGAAAACATCTTGAGGAAACCTGGACTATATAGTCTGAAATCACCAACTCGCATTGAGCAAGCGTGGTGCTTAATCCTTCTCCGTGTGAGAGGAGGCCTGTGCCCAGCAGTGGGACGATAAAAAGGCTGTAACAAGTACACTGCTACAGACAACTATTGCCCGTAGAAACTTTAAGAATATTTCTTTTTGTTACTGAGTTTAAACAAATATTTAATTAAATGTATAATTATTTGCTATTTCCTAAACATTTGCTTTGTCTAATTCGGCAATATGTTTCCTACTTTATTAATATTAATGGCATCATTTTATTAATTAGAACGAGTTTCCTTCCTCCAGTTTTGCATGAAGTGCTCTGTATAAATGTAATAAATACTGTGAACGGAGTTTTTATTACTAACAAATACCAAATTGCGATATGGCTAGAAATTTGATGCTTATGAGGACGGCAGATAGAAGAGATGCAAAAAGAAAAAAATGATGAGGTCAGGAGGATAGGTGGTACAGCAGTATTCTTAACCAGTATCTAATCAAAGTTTACTTAAAGTATTATTTATCGATATTATTTATATTTAAAGATAAACAAAAGACGATAAATAGCCCAAATATTAAGGCGGGATTCCCCAACAAAGTCACGAAATTGGAAAAATTATATACGTACGTAAGATTTGCTTCTCACATTATACCAAATGTGATAATATTAAACATGCCTACATTATCTTAAAACAACATTTGTGTTTGGCATTAACAGCTAAACAAGTCTAGCGGTTCAAACAGGCAGATTCTAACTTTATTTGTATTTATAGCGACGATTTTGCGAAAACTACTAATTCTTGTTGTATCGGATTACGTCATTGGTTTGATGTTTCGTTATTATGTAAGAATGAGCAGAAGATCTACTTCTTTTTATCTATAACTTAACTAAACATACACTTCTTTGCTTTTCTACTTATACTCAAAGGGCAGGGTTTAAAATATCTGCTGCTATAAATTCATCATCATCTTTATAATTTCTGACCATAGACCTTTTTTTTTTAACGACGTCAAAAATCATCAAATGACCCCTCCCGCTCCCCTGGGTTAGCAGCGGTGAGGGAGTGTCAGACTCTTACTGACTAAAAACCGTCGTGTTCCGTCATAGGCCTTCTATGTACCAGGGCCGCGGTATCTCTTTCGAACAACCCGCAGCATCTGACCATAGACCTCACTTTTGTTTCAGAAATTAGCCGTTTAAGTTACATAACATCAATAATTTAGTTGGACAAATCATTACGTATTTCCTGTGAAGAAGAAAGAGTAAAATAGGAGTCAGAGTATAATGGTGGTATTGGGTTAATGTGAAAATAATGCGGTTATAACGAAACCTACGCCACCCATCTAAGAAATGATTAGGCTAGAGCTGTAAAGCTTTAACAGTCACCTTTAGTTGAAAGTTATCACGATAGTGGAGCTTCTGAAGTGCACCTACTCTATGGTTTAATGTTTAATTTAATACGGGGACGTTCGGCGGTCGCGTAGGAGCCAAGGTTGCGGCTTGTGGTGGGACCGGATGGTGCAACCATGCATTTTTGAGCTACAATCATGTGAGAAATGGGAGGAGTCAAAGGAGAGGGTTGTGGTAGGATTGATGTTTATAGTTTTGTAGTGGGAATGATTATCGCGTCAGTTTGTCATCATAATCTGACTGGCAATTTACCAGCTATGTTCGTGGGGTCGTCTTCAACTTTTTTTGGCGACTAACTGAATGAAGCTACCAAGAATACCAGCACTCTGCCTATCAGCCCTCCTCATCCCATTTACCGAGACATCTAGCTTCTGACCATCCGTAATAAGTAAAAATAGCATAAACAACTCACTAAAAAAGCTTAGCAAAAAGCTTGAGGTTCGAATTATTCAAACACAGAGACTAAAAACTTCTATACCTACCACAAAATAAAACATACACATTCGCCAATTTAATTTTATTCGGCATGCGATACTTTAAGAGAAAATGCGTCTGAACAAGGAATAGTGCACAACACCGCATCGCTGGGTAACTTGAACGGCTTACTGACTCACTACATGTGATATTTATACCTCATAATGTCAAACCGTAAGGTCACACGCAAATACATTCGTTGGAGGCAATGGAGAATTCTTCACCTACTTTTAGAATATCAGCTATGTTGCTTTTGGTAGGTACGGTTTGATCGGTTTTTGTTTTGTTTGATAAGCATGCTAAGCAAATTCGATATTTTGTTTTCATTCTAGTTTGGATGTGGATATACACACGTTTAAGCCTTATTTAGTTTTGTTTTTATGAATAATCGAGATCGCACTCACAAAATTCCGCGGGCATATAGCCTTATTTTTATTTAAGAGAAAATGATTCAACATCACGGAGGACAAAATGACTAGTCATTATTTTTTTTTTAATTTTACTCAAATTAAAAACATGCATGAGAAGCATTGAAAACATCAACATTTTATAAAGATGACGAAACAAGACATCGTAAACACTGGGTACCCTAACCAACCGTTTATGATAAACATGACAGCATAAATTAATTGCTTTGCTAATAAATCTTCTATATTGCGGATCGAATATTGGTGTTAAAACCGCTTGATTGATTTGGAAGTCGCGCTTCATGGCGCGTTTGAAAAATGTTCTAACAAATGACGGCTATAGAGGACTCTTGACCACAGGAACGGGATTAGTATCGCCATAGATTCTAATTTGATGAAAGTTACAATACCAATGAAATGGCCTACCTAAAGGTCCGATTTTTCAATCGCCATATAAGTTTTATTTTGCTTTTATATGAAGACATATTCTTCTTTTGACGTTTCGACAGCTTTTGTATAGAAAATTATATCAAACCACTATATTTATTCCTCAAAATCGGCCCTTAATGCTATACACCCATTTAAACAAGGGATTTGTCCTTGTCAATCATAGATACACAAATGCTGCCAATTTTACGAAAAAAAATGCATCCTCTTGATCTAGCCTTACCTCAGTCCATTTAACAATATCTAATTGCAGGCGCTATTTTATTTCACCAAACAGAGTTCAGTATTTCCCGGATTTCCGAATAGGAATTTCCCTCTAATACTGGAAATCGAAACCCGATTGAATCAGTGCTCGAATCTGTTTGCCAGTACTAGGAATATTCTGGTAGTAATTAATGAATCCTGTGTGTTCCATGTAAGTAAATCCACAGATTCACTGCATATTTTCCTAGAACTGTTGGAGCACAAAAAGCGCGCATAGATTAGCTATTATGGGTTATCTATGTACAAGTTAATTGTGTCAAAGCTACAATATATCCTGAAAATCGCAATTAAATAGACTGCATGCGTTTGAGTGTACACCTCGTACAGAGCTAGAAAAAATGTTGCCGCATTTTTGACATAAAGTGAAAATACCTAAGTCCTAAGTAGTAGATGATTTCAAGTAATGGCTATTTATTTTCATAGTTTTTCATACTGTAGACAATTTTGCTTACAGTTTTGTTTAGTTATTTCATTATGGTAGCATACCTACAGCAGTAGCCAGAAATCAAGATTGGTACCCATGGATGACAATTAGCTCCTATCTGCAACATAGATCTCATATAAACACTTATCTATACTAATATTATCAAGCTGAAGAGTTTGTCTGTTTGTTTGTTTGAACGCGCTAATCTCAGGAACTACTGGTCCGATTTGAAAATTTATTTCAGTGTTAGATAGCCCATTTATCGAGGAAGGCTATAGGCCACCTTTTTACGGGAAGTAGTTCCCACGGGATGCGGGTGAAACCGCTGGCAGAAGCTAGTTGGTAACAAAATATGAACTTGGTTGCGTACATATCTAACATAACTCTAAAAACAATCGTCACTTACAAAGCAAACAGAGTGAAAACCAACCCAGTAATTATAATTAATAATTGATAACGGGCAAAGGAAACCAGTCTCTATGGACAGCAGCATGGCAGCTTTCTACCAGGGGATTACTTTCACCATAGACTCATGGGTAATGCAAACTTCTATTATTAGGTACCGTGTTAGTGAACTTGAAATGGCACGATTGATTTTTTGTCCATGGTCAACCTTTTTTGGTGGAAAATTCTTCATAATATGTAAGTACCTATATGGTTTAATGTTCATAAAATTATGAGATGTGGATTGAATGACATAGGTGAACACTGGTTTAGCCTTAATTACTATTTATTTAATCATATTATGCATGTTGATTTTAGTCCCCCTAAATAAATTAATAAAATTAAATGTAAAAAGTGAATCTTGCAAGAAAAAAAAAGTGATGAAGTATTTTAGGTTTTTTGCTTATAGGTAATTAAAGGATATGTTAACCAAATTGTACCATACCTACGACGAATGAATAAATCACCATTTTAGGGTTTATAAAATAACCCCTTGTTATTTTAGGGTTTAGAAAACCCCGAATCATAACACACAGTTAGATGCCATTAACGTCAATTTGTATTACGAAATGTGCATCAAACACTGCAAGATTCAAGACCATAATAAAAAATATTTTTCTCATTAAAATTAATATTCCGGTGAATGTACACAAGATGATCCTTGAAAATCCACTAGCGTATAACGAAGAATCTGATAAAACGCATCCGCCATGTTTTTCAACGATTTCCACCGCTTACAAAATACGAATTCTTTTAACGTGGTTCAATCTGGTTATGTGTACAGTTGGCGGAATAACAGTTTCACGCAGAATATTCGCTTTTACCTTTTTTTTTGTACAAAAAAACGTGGTATGAGACACTTGATGTGTTTTTTTTTTATTCTTCTTTTATGTCTTTAAAGTCCAACGATAACTATTGTTTAAAATAATACACTCTCTTTCCAGTTTGAATCATGACAATTTTAACATGATTGATGAATTTTGAATCAGTCATCATTGATTTTCAGGCCAATTCAAACGACCCTATTTAATAATGCCAATACTTATCAAACCCTTCCTCTACACGAAACCTTCAAAAATACTTCTATAAAGTCCAAATATTTGGCTTAACCCTGCACCGCAGTTTTGGTCCACCGCACCGCGGCGCGTGTATCGCTCGCGGTGTCAATCCGGTTCCGTCAAAGTGGTCCGGTTTCAAATCGGCCGCATCACCGGACGGCTTTCCAATGGATGCAGTGACTAGTGACGCGAAATAGTTGGGATGTGCCTACTGTATGCTGTTGCTAGGTTTTTGTTTGAGTTAGTTTAGTTTAGTGTTAATCTTGTCTATGATCTGTGTGACTCACTATGCGTTTTTGAGTAAGATCTGCAGGTACACATTAACCCCTATGTTTAAGTTCATACTAATATTATTGTAAATGCCAAAGTACCTTTGTTTATGACGCCTTCTCTGGCTGAACCGATGGAGACGTAATTTGGCATGAAAATAGGTGCTACTAGTGATCTTGACATTCTTGGAGAGGGGAAGTTCTTAATAACTAAATAGGTAAAGTAGCCCTCGGGCTACGAATGAAGTCTCTGGCAGCAGTAATCCTAATCCTAACTAATATTATAAATGTGAAAGTAACTCTGTCTGTCTGTCTTTCTGTCTGTCTGTCTGTCTTTCTGTCTGTCTGTCTGTCTTTTCTTCACGCCTATACTACTGAACCGATTTGTGTGAAATTTGGTACAGACATAGTTTGGAACTTGAGAAAGGACATAGGATAGTTTTTATTACAAAAAAATATAAAAATAAAATTTATTTCGGACATATAGCGCCATCTATTGGTCAAACCAAAAATCACTATTCCACGCGAACGAAGTCGCGGGCAAAAGCTAGTATATTCTAAACCTAACCTAATATTCCTAACAGAATACAATATCTCATCAGGGTTAAACCTGCCTATGAGGGGCCTGCCGTGAGGCGGGCAATCGCCGGTGGGGGACTGGACGCCATAGATTCCCAGACCCCCTCCACTCAGGCGAGGTCGGAGTGCCGCTGGGCCTTTTTAGTGGGTATACCGGGAACGTGTTTACCGGGGAGTCCCACATACCCCTCTCCCGTCCCCCGACGGGAAGGGGATGCGTAATAGCATTTTTAGCCCAGCGACAACAAAAAAAAAAAAAAAAAAAGGGTTAAACCTGCCTCCATTTAAATCTACTCAATACATGTTTGCAAAGGATAAGTTTCTCAATAATACCTTTGATAGCCCATATAGGCACCATAGCCCTTTCAATTAGGACTCCTATAGATATAGCCCAAACATGGTCCTCCCGACTATGAATAGGACTTGTACCGTAAAAGGTGACCGAGATTTCAAATGGATATCAATTTCTATAGATTGCAACAGTTGTCATTGATTTGCTTACTAGATCTGGATCTTTTAATGTTCTTATTACTGGATATAGGCGTTATTTACTTCTGTGTCAGCTTTTTAAATGGCTTTTTCTATATAAGAAGTAGGTCGGTGAAATAAATTCTGCTATGTATGGTAATACATAGGAACATTACTATAAAATGTTTTTATATGTACAGTAATAATTGCCTGTTCACCCATTGGAATGTATTTTATTTGCTGTACCTATATAATTTGTTTATAAAAACATCTGACAAGCTATGTTTGTAGCACCTAAAGAAAATGACGCACGAAAATATTTTTTTCAAAAATAGAACTCCAAAACAAAACAGCTTTATCAATCACTACCTACTTAGTACCTACAGAAAAACTTCAAATAGTTCGTCTATTAGCAAATTAAACAAAATAACATCTCAAGCATGATTTAATCCTCATTTGTCGTGAGAATTACATCGGCCACGGCTATCTGAGTACGGAACGCATCAATCAACAATCGCATATACACAACCAGTGTATCTTGAATCCCGGCCATATTGAGAACTACAGTTCAAAGTGCATTAGTCAAAGAAGATTGGAAGGCCGTTGACAAGCAGCGACGTTGTGACGGATCAAGTTACATTGGTCGATGATTTGTTTACTAATTTGCTGCGCTGTTCAATGGTGTACAGTTTAAGCTCTTTCAGATGGATGTGTTATCGCTGCGAGATATTTGCTTTGAAGTGTAGCTTTTTGTGAATGAGCTATGTAAGTGGTACCTAATTGGTATCTAATAGTTTTTCGCCTGATTGTTTTTAATAATTTTTGCATCCTTATTATTCTACTTAAGGTAAGTAGTAAATGTGGATAACTTCGTAAGCGCAGTAAGCTATGTCCAACTTCTTTATCAATTAATGGCTACTTCAATGTTACTACTATGCCTACCCATTTTCTTTTGCATCCTGCTATCTAGGCAACAAGCAACAAATACTTCTTTTACTGCACACCTTAGGTACCTAGCAAAACTAATTTTACTGCACACAGCAGTAGCCCTACGATAAGATAAACAGACAGCCACCAGACGTCTACTACCGCGCGAATATTACCATGCAATCTGAGAGTACCTTTATTTTATCTGTAAATGGGTATGAGTTTCAATACGGTGACGTTCTATAGTATTCTGTACGCTTGTGTGCTACTGAGCTAGATCATAAGTGTTGACTGAGATAGATTGTCGGTTCTGATAAGGTACCGTATCTAGTCTTTGAAACCGATCATTGTTTATTTTGTACAGCACATGCTATGACATAACTTTGTAGTAGATACGTTAGGTACCTAATTAAATCTGGCAAGATAAATAAAAATCTTATAAAATTGGATGGCAAGTTTCAAATTTTTTATGAACTTTATTTACTTTGCTCAAAGTTGTGCATCCTACAAATGCCACCTAATTATAGCAAAAATACTGTTAAAGCGAATGTTTTGCAGAGCAATAAAATTATAAGCACTATCCTCAGAACATTAACACTTTTGTGCACCATTTAACACAAAATTCCTCATAATTTTAAACGATTCTTGTGCAACATTAATGCATTATTACCGGACAAACAGCGGTCGGTCGAAAAACAAAAATAATTTAGATCGAGGCTGTTTTATGTATGGCCGCTGTGGTCTGTGATCAGTTGAAGGCCCATCTGTCGTACATCGGCGCAGTTTGCAACCACCAAGCAGATAATATATTTAAGTGCTTCATTTATTTTCCACAAGCTGTTGCGAAATTTTATTTCAAATTAGTGAGGAGAAGGTGCTCTTTTTTTGGCCACCAAGTGTACAACGAATGCCATAATTAGGGCTGTATGAAAAAGAAAAACTTCAGGGCTAAATAAATTCTTAATATTAAATAATTTTTGAGCCAAAATCAAAACATTTAAAATTTTCCAAAAGTAGCCCCTTTATTTTTTAAAAGACGACACGATTTTAACACATTCTAGGGAGAATTTTTTACTTTACCCGAATAAAATATAGCTGATACACACATAAATCTGATGCAATCTGATGCAATGATACCAAGTTTGTCAACAGGTAACCTAGCAACACTATCGAATGTCACGTCACTATCCCAGGAACGAATGCAATTGACGTGCGGACATAGATAGTCTATATCGATGAGGACACCTCACTAATGTACTGGATTAGGCAGCTCGAGTGCACTTTGCTATACTTATCTCTGTTTATTTCAGTAGGCTGATAAAAATAATATACCGTCGCTATCATTTACTTGCAAAATATCTTATTCGCTGTTTCCTGTGGTTCCACCTGCCTCCTCGAGGAACTTCTTCCTTCACCAGGATCAAAAGTACTCTATGCTCTTTCCCAGGCTCTATCTGTGTAGCAAATTTTATCCAATTTGTTTCTTGTCTAATAATTTTGCTGCTGTCAGTCAGTCATTTGACGCCTGGAGCATGCGTAGTAGCTGTCTTCATAGCCAACTTCAGAGCGACAAGGGAATTTAACGAGCACTATAATTGAATAATTACCCCACAAAAAAAACGTATCATAAAATTCAATAAAAATAGGTAATCAAATAACGCAAACTTTTATCACTCGTTTTGGGAGTAAAGTTAGTGTTTCCATACCCAATTTAGTACCTAGTTTCAGACCAACTTTTCTGACCTTGTCGGATGAAAAAGTTTGGTAAATGCAAAAAAATTTGAGTGCTCAGCCGGAAAAGTTTGACAGTGTAAAGGGTGTGTGATGTTCACAAACAAGGTAACTAACTCAGTTTGGTAATTTAAGCTTGGGTTTCCTAGGAAAGCGGTGCCGTCATATAGCGGCCGTCATATTACGGACGCAAATAGACGGTCGTCTTTACGGTGATGACATGTGGAAAGTTCCACGGCCGTTTTAACACACCGTCATAAACTTTTTGTTAGTTGTATCATACTTACTAACCTGTTTTATTTAATATTTCTCAAATTTCACGACACTAATTCTGTTTTAGTTGACTTTTTCTATAATCTTTACTTTTTATATTATATATTGCTTCGTGGTTACGAACGAAATCTATTAAAATTTCGTCGTCCTCGCTGCTCCAAGAATTGTAACTAATTTTTGACGTTGTTCCGAAAAAAAAAACACAAATACGTATTAAAAAAGCTTCACCGCTTTCAATAAAACGTTCACCAAACTATCTGACACCGTCAAGACGGCCGTCATGCAAATGGCGGCACCGCTTTTTGAAGTTACGGCGTCAGTTACCGCTCTCTAGGAAACCGCCCCATTTTGTTTACATAGACAACGTTCTGGTGACGTCATTCACCGCTGTATTACGGCCGCTATATGACGGCACCGCTTTCCTAGGAAACCAAAGCTTTAGCCTTCTGTGTACTGAAACAAAATTAATCAATTTTAGTGCTCTGCCATTTTACCACAATAGAGTTTGTTTGCCTTAAGAGCGCTATTACAAAATCGAATCGCTCAGGTTTAGGTAAATTAGACGACCGGCAGCACTTGCGCGCGTGTGCGTCTAGTGAAATACGCAACGCACACCTGCGGACCGCCACGCGGCACAAACAAACTTGAGACTTTGCCACTTTTATTTTCGAAATAGTTTATTGGTTTTATAGTTTATGAAATATTATTTGTACCGATGAATTTTATAACCTAGAATAGCTCGATTGAGTTACAATAAACAAATAATCGTTTACAATTTTTAAATTATTTAATCGACAACCAAACTTTTCACCATGTTTATCAATTAGGTATAAGTAATTGATTTATAAAAAAACTAAAATCTATAATTCGTCTTCCATGTATTGTATCTTCATTTTCCTGCAACAATAAAAACTAGGAATGTAAATAGTTTATTAAAACAAATAGGTATGTCTGTTGCGAGTGACAAAAAATACTTACCATATTATTTGTACTGGTATCCGATTGAGTCTGATAATCTGAATTAAATATGCTTTCATTATCCTGCAAGAATCAAAGATATCCAATAATATTATTATGCAACAGCGAAACTAACGACGATGACATTTACGTACATATTTCTATATAACCAACATCAAAAAAAGAGAACCCAATCTATAACATTTTCGCATTAGAATATCATGGGCTAATACTTATGTATATTACATTTCAATCAGATCATTATAACTAATAAATAAAATAAGAACTCACTAGTATCAAAACGTGTTAGATGCGTAGGTTGCGCTATATTTTTCGAACTCCGGCGAGTTTACGCGGCGCAACAGCGAGCGATACGTCCCTCCTCGGTAAGCGCTTGGCGCTGACTAAAGTTGAACACCGCGCGTCACAAGATTTATATTGATTCTATGCATTGCAAACAAAAATTATTTTAAAATATTGTTTTACTTTTAAATAGGCCATTTTTTTTTCAAGCTTTATAACAATACCACCTTAATTATTAAATATTTTTTATTTGAATTTGGATTATACTTTCATAGATAAAAAATATAGTTTTGTACGGAAAATTGTCAGTAACTCTCAGTTTTATAGAATTATTTTTGGTGTATTACTGTATGAATTGTAATAAATTGGTTTATTACAATTCATACAGTTGTATGTTGTATCTTGAACATTTTTATAAATGGTTAAATTGCTATATCCTCGTAGTACTGAAGCATCAAAAGATTCCCAAAAGCAACATTTTATGAAACATCCTTTGCAGAGACAAAGATTTTACTGATGTACGTGGACAAATTAAAATATTTATTTAAAACAGACCCAAGATAAATGATCAAACTTTCTTAATCTTATTTTTGTTTTTTTTTTGTGACTATATCCAAAGCATAATGACGCATCAAAACTCGTAAAAAACTCGAAAATTTGTGATAGCCCTCTTAACGCGGTTATGCCAGTAACTGGTCGAATTTGAAATAGCGAAAGTGACAGCGAAGATTTTTTAATCAAAGAAACCTACAAAGTATAAAAATACATTACCTATACATATAAGGACATATAAATCCACATTTACCAACTCCTCCTGACCCAATTAAGCCATGTACCGTAGGACAAAAGTTGTCTAAGAAGTTCCCACTAGTTCTGCTGAAACTATGCTTAGGCAAGATTTCGCACTGAGAATACGTGACCTGATTGCAGGAATTGTGTGCAGGTGTCTATATTTTAATACGTCGGTACTCTCTTGGCCTCTTCTCCATCTAGTATGAAGGGAGCTAGTTTTATGCTGTGATATTTTGTATTCTTGTAAAGTTTTGGATGAGCAAACGTAGATATGGTGGTGGTCTACTTTCAAATAATACAAGTAATTTCTGAAGTTATTCGATTTAAGCGAGTTAGTTATGTAAAAAGTCCACGTATAACTTTGGTAGCACAGTAAATATATTTAAATTGACTTTGAAAAAATATTTAATTAATACACATTTAATTAGTGTTAAGTGATACTCGACAAGGTTGCGGATTTATGATACGGACGAAACTAGCAGAAATTCGCTTAAAATTTTTGAGGCGTAAAGAGTATGCTTCCGATGTTTTTTTTCGGTAGGTAATTAGTGAAATCAATTTATTTTTTTGATAGATCCTGAAGTTACACTACCTACAGTGTCCTAGTCTTCAGTTGGTGGGAAGCACGTTGAATAATTTCCCATGCCATGAAAGAGATACGAGGGCTTCATTCATTCAATTTATTACTAAAATAGGCAAAGGAAAAATCTGAAATAACTGTTCGTATTAATCATAACTTGAATCAATTATATTGATGACTTAACACCTTTATAATATAATTTATATATAGGTAAGGAACGTAATTGTATTTAAGCTATTGTTTCCTCATATGTTTAATAATGTCGGGAGACTCGGTCGTCATTTATAATTCTTTCACAGTTAAAATACAAACATCTGAATTGAGATCTTCCTTTTGTGAAGTCAATCAAAAATTGCTGAACCGGTTAAAAAGCACAAAAAGGATAATCAAGGTCATATAGACAAACTAAATAAGACGTTTTATCAGCTGCATCAAATTAGACTATAAGGAAACCCCAGCAAAGTTGAAGAAAGCTAGGCAGGCCGGCTACATGTCATAGAAAACGTCTTCAGTAAAATCTCAGCGCTTTATTTTATAACGTTCAAGGATATGATATACGCGCCCACAAGTGTCGCTTATGGCTAACCATGGCGGTATAATGGTCGTAAATTTTATATAGCCCATCGGATGTGCAAGGCCTTATTGTTATGAATGCAGTTGATAGTTTAATGTTCGAGAGGATAATGGAAACATCGACATCGTTATGTACTGAAATATATGTTATTTTCAAGGTTATAAGTGACTCCGGCACATTTTAGGATACAAGAGAGACATTTAAATTGCGATAGTGACTGAAAGGAAATATCATATTTAAATCACAGAGACGAATTATGACTATGATCTGCTGAAATGAAAAATTGCAAGTGACACTGCACCCACATCGAGAGGGCACATTTGACGATATCCCACAAAAAGGGCACAGGAGGCGAAAGCATCCTCAACTACAATACATATCCTTTAAAAAGGCCATAAAAAGACCTCAAACTGGTTTATGATTAACAGCTGATTGTAACGCTCTGTTTAAGGCGGATTCTTCTCGAGGCTGACGTAATTTCGTAAAAACATATTAAAGATGATATACATCTCCTTTGTCGGATTGTTGATAACATCAACAATCAAGTGCGTGGAACGCTGTAGGGAGTTGATGTTGATGACATAGAAGGGCAAAAAAAGCCTTTTGAAGGCAAAAGGGATAATAATATTACTTCAAGCCGAATTCTAAACCATCCTCGATATAGCTGTTTACCTCTTTTTTTTAGATTTTCTTTCTAGTCTCCTTAGACTTAATTTTTTGCCCAATCGATGACGAATCGAATATATTGTATATATGTAGGTACCTACCTGATGAAATATACCTAGCTACACAATTCACTTAACCCTCCTGTGCAAAGAAGCGTGACATAATGTCAAGTCTTCACATCTTGTTTTCTCGAAAATCGGTGGTGACCCATCCTAAATGTGATGTTAATTGAACCGTGCGTATTCATGGCGTCAACCCAGAGACGGCCGTTCCCACACCTAGGTATAAGTACACACTTATTTTTGGACAACCAGTGTTGTTCAGTGATGTATTCGTACAGAAAATGACATTTATTTAAAGTAAGGTGAAAATCAGTACTTTTTGAAGGACAATTTACAAAAATCAGCCCTAAAAATAGGGCGTTCCTCCATCTTCACGGTCTACTAAATGGCTAAGACACGAGTATAAACACGGATCCACAATAAAACAAAATTAAGCTTGCATCATTAATTTCATCTTTGTCGATCTCGATTCTAGAGATGTCATGTTATTCGATATCTCGCAGTCTCGATTGGTTGTGCGCAATCGATGCGTGAAGAGACTTACTACACAAACCATTGTTAATTAATTACCCATTCTAATGGAGCAGAACAATACTCTACGGTTTTATTAAGTTTATTGTTAATTCAATCAGCGTAATTACATGGATATGAAATACCATTCAGGGTCTATATTTATAAAGTGTCGCCATTTTTGCGGCAGAGCCTCCATGGGCCAGAGCCTACCGGGACTGTGGGATTTTTGAGTCACGGATGCTCTGGCACTAAAAGCTCGTGCATAGGACTAAGAAGGAAAATGGTGGGTTTAAGTCAGTAAACCACAGCAACAGGTTTTTTATTATTTCTCGAAAATCTACATGATTATAAAATAAGTTAACAACAATGTTATGCTAATACCTCCATCAAACATTAGTGTTGCCCTTCGGGACTACCCCAAGCTGTATCGATTATGACCTAATCTTATCGTCCGTAAAACGATAATATCGATACCTATCATAATATCCGATACCGTTTACCGTGGCTTAGGTGAGCTTGTTGTTAATTAAGTTTATGTTCTTTACATGATACTGCAAATCGTTGGGAGCTTAGCTTCGCGTTAACATGTCCATACATAAAGAAGACTGAACCTTGAAAGTCTGGCGGAGAACTGTGGAACTACATATGTATTTTGTTTACAATTTTAGGATGTTATATAGACAGAAGCGTTTGTAGTGTAGAACTTTTTTATAATGTGTCCATGGTTTCGCATTGATCTGGGCCTATGAGATGGAGTTTAGATGCGCACCCCCCTAAATAACTTATTTTCATGAATATCCAGATATGTGTAGCGGTTTCTGATAGCAGCACTTACTAAAATACGAACTTTTACTGCTGATAAGTGTGACACAAGATTGAAGTCCTAAATGAAAGCAATTGCTCGTTATAAGTAAACACAACCAACTAAGTAGGTACAGTCGCCCTCAAAACTCATTCCCAACATCACAGAAGTCAAACAACTTTGCACACGATCACATTTTCGATTCCCATTTAAAATTCTCTGGTCATAAAGGAAATTTGGCGAGAAGCAAATGTAGCTGAGTGTACATGAGTGTCTGTATGACGATATGCAATATTTCCGGAGCAACGTCCAATGTGCTGAAGGACGAAGATTGGAAAGGTCCGCAAATGGAATTGCTAGGGTAATAGCAAATGTCCTTACCCAACTGCTTTAAAAGACATGTTGATGTTTATCTATCGATATTTGTACTTCAACTAAGAGTTAGAAAAAGTCATATTATACTCCTAGTACTATTTTTTAAATAACAGCAGCACTTCATTTATTTAAGGGTTCCTAGTATATTATGGAACCCTAAAAACTAGCTGGAACTTCTTCCCGTACCGGGATGAAAAATCTATACTAATATTATAAAGCTGAAGAGTTTGTTTGTTTGAACGCGCTAATCTCAGGAACTACTGGTCCGATTTGAAAAATTCAGTGTTAGATAGCCAATTTATTGAGGAAGGCTATAGGCTACTTTTTATCCGGGTTTGTGCAGAGGTTCCCACGGGATGCGGGTGAAACCGCTGGCAGAAGCTAGTCTATGATAAAAACCCGGGGATATATTAGCTCTCCAGTGGGATAAATCATCAAATCGGTTCTGGGGTTTCGGAGCATCCAAAGTACAAATAAATCATGTTTCCTCTTTGTTATATTAGTGGAGATAGAATATAGATTACTCTGTCAACTTAAGGTGACAGAATAAAAAAAATACATAACCTTGTCTTACCAAAGAATATCTGTGACATAAACCTAATGACTCAATGTTTGTTATAAAAAAAATGTATCGACATAGCTCTTCAATAAGTAGGCTCGTTGAGCATCTGGTTAAATAAAGGCGGTAACAATCGTGTGTTGGCGTAATTCTGTGTGTCAATGGAGTTTAAAAAACAAGCATTCAGCCTAAGATACTGTTTTATCTATATAAAATACATAATCGCTCTGAGTTTATCGCCCATCACCTACTTTAATTAATTCTAAGACCAAAAATGAAAAAAAAACTGGTGTCCTTAATAAAGTGTGCCAAACTGTGCAAGAAGCGAGAATTGAAAATCATCCTTAAAAAATCAAATTGTCGATAAGTTAATTTCAGTTCAGTTATTAGTTAACCTTTCTATTTATTAATTATTCGTTAGTTTAGATATCTATCTTTTATTGAGGTTTCCGATATTTTCCTAGACAACCAGCCAAAAAACTAAACGGCTACTTATTTAAAATGCCCGCGACATTATGATGACTTCATGCCCCCAAATCATACAAAAAGCTTTACGTATGTAGGTGTAAGTACATAATGTTACATTATATGTTTTACTGCTCTGAAGGCCAATGACGTGCAAATATTGAATCGTAATGAATTACCCGTATTGAATGAAAAAGGTCGTAAGTCCCGTATTAACGTAAATGCAGTATGACATTATTCTTACATAATTGTATTTAATTTTTATGTTGATTTCAATAATCTCTGAAACTTTATTTATTTAATAGTTTATATACACACTAGCTTTTGCCCGCGACTTCGTTCGCGTGGAATAGTGATTTTTGGTTTGACCAATAGATGGCGCTATATGTCCGAAATAAATTTTATTTTTATTTTTATATTTTTTTGTAATCAAAACTATCCTATGTCCTTTCTCAAGTTCCAAACTATGTCTGTACCAAATTTCACACAAATCGGTTCAGTAGTATAGGCGTGAAGAAAAGACAGACAGACAGACAGAAAGACAGACAGACAGACAGACAGAGTTACTTTCACATTTATAATATTAGTTAGGATTAGGATTTACACGTAGAATACAGACACGAAGAAAAATAGGACAAATAGTTCGAAGGCACAACTTGTTTCATGAGAAATCTCTAGCAGTCCCGTTACGGGAGAGTTAGAATAAAATGATATGTAGATAGACGGTTAAAGAAATATCTAATAGAACTTTTGTGGAACTTTGCAGTTAAATTCAGGACCATGTTAAGTTAAACAAATAGCTTTGCTTCATCTATCATCAAATTAACAGGTTTTTTAAAATTGGATCCACTTTTTATAACTGTGCTACTAGTGCTCCTAGATCCTGCAAAAGCTTATTGCATATAAAGACCATTGACTCTGAATCAATCACCATTTTCGTCTCTTCCACAGCAGATACAGCAATGCAGTAACACTTAAAGTGATCCAATAAAATGACGATATTTCCTAAACTCCATCGATGTTGGTGTTAAGTGCTATAAGTTAGGATAAGCTACGTACGGAAGCCATACGCAGAGTTGGCACATTGCCATAACGGGGGCTGGGGTTTTAAAAACAATTTATGCTATCGAAAGCCTTTTCTGTCTTCGTATAAAAATGTTTGTGCCTTCAAAGCTGATATCTGGTTACAGTGGATTTATTTCTTTCATCTTACTTATTACATTTTCTCCAACCTCAGTCTTCGTATAAAACGCAATTAAATCTGTACCTAGAGTACCTACTAATATTATTTGGAAAAGGTTTTAATGCATAAGATTAAAAAAAACAGGCTACAGAACTTGGATCATCATCATCATCATCAGCCTATCGCAGTCCACTGCTGGACATAGGCCTCTCCAAGTGCACGCCACTGAGATCGATTTTCGGCTTCTCGCATCCAGCTCCTGCCAGCCGTCTTGCGCAAGTCATCACTCCACCGTGCCTGAGGACGTCCTACACTACGTTTGCCGAGGCGTGGTCTCCACTCTAGAACTCGTTTACCCCAACGGTTATCGGTTCTTCGGCTAATATGGCCAGCCCACTGCCACTTCAGCTTGCTGATTCGGATGAACTTGGATTTAACAACAATTTTTTTTGGTTAATGTGCAGATGATATCTATATCAGTTATGTCACATGCTTATCATGATTAGAAAAAAAAAAACAGTTTTTTTACTTGACGAAGTGCACTTGCAATAAATTGCAAATGGAGCCAACATCAAAGCAGCGAGCTAAAATATTAGAGATTTTACTTTGATACAGAAAATTTTATCCAAAGTCGAGCCTTTAGAGCGAAATGCGATATTTTTGACTAATTTACCTAACTGCAAGCTTGGAAGCCAATCCAATGACTTGCAAATACCTTATTGCAATGTAGAGAAAAATACTTAAAGTTTAATTACGTAATTCGAAGCCATATAAGAAGTAGTGGCAATAGCCTATTGTATTCTTATAGGCTGGGCACTAACCCTGACTCCGGACTGCTAAGAAATTCCACAACTTAAATAGAATAGGTAGGTTATACTAAGGCTTGCTCGTGTAAAAGTAAATAAAAATTACGGAGAACAAAATTATTAACGGCATGTCTTAAAACTCTCCGATGTTCGGGGTTACGCCGTCTTAAGAACCCGCCCATTTTTTTAATATTACTAATCTATTAATTCGGCTATATTCAAATTTCCAATTTTCGTTGAAAGGAAACAATAACAATTCAGTTCATTATTGTTTTTACTGAATTCATGTTAGAGGATTTTAATATTTGAGTTTTTGACATTTATAGAATAGGTTTAACATATTCTGACATATGACAACAAATTCTTGAGTTTGTGACTGTACTTATTCTACCTCTATTTACCTGTTTCGGAACACATAAACAGTACATTTTAACATAACTAGTTTCGATTCAAAACTGCATACAAGCTTAAATTAGCCGTAGGTGTTTAAAATGAATATGACATTCAGAGATAAAGTTTAATAGGCGTCTTAGGTGCGCGGACGCATACCAGACAATTTTCTAATGAACGGCCAATTGGCTGAGCAGGAAACTCGTTACCTCAACTATACAAATAATGTTCTTCTGAATGTTTGGTGATAAAATGTCTTGTGTGTGGGCTGAGGGACTTATTTGGCGAATTTGGACTTACGACCTTTGTTGCAAAAATGGCGTATTTTAACTTGTGGTTGAAAACTGGCAAAAAAAGTTTCTACAATATTGTAAAAATATGGGTTGTGTCAAGTATACATATAAATTAGTAACACTTCCAGTCATATATGTAGGTAATGAAGCATGCTGTAGTACCATATATCTATGTTATTCTGATGTGAGTATATGGTACATGCCATATTACTGTAAAGCTCTTGGGCCCGATTCTCCTAAGTTAATAATGTCAAAATTGAATAGAAATCGAATCGCAATATGATCGCAATAGCAGTTTTAACCATATCGGGCATTCTGCTACTAATATAAGACCAATCGTATTCCAACGACATTTGATTGGTTTGCAATTGGTCTGCTATTTTGGTGATTTTGGTCTATACGGTAGTTTGCTCTACAATCATATTGCAATCGTAAATCATTTGCAGACAAAACGATTCATTATTGAATGACAGAAAAGGATAAAAACGTTATTTTAAAGAAAAAATAGCGGAATGCCACATACGCTTCAATCGTAATCGAGTCGTGATTGGACTGCAGTCGAATATGAATCGTATGTTGCTTAAGTAAAATTAGGAGAATCGGGCCCCTGCTCACTAGTGTGATTTCTGGATTCCTCTGAATGTCTGACTAAATAAAGACTAAAAGACTAAAACTCACCTTTGTTCCTTCTCATTTGGGCTGGCTTGCACCCCATGTACTTATGTATAGTGTGATTAAATCTACCTATTCACGTGTACTTCAGTATGAGGTACACAAGTCTTCCCGTAACCACATGTGTCACCCACTAATTGGCGATTCATTAATCAATTTATAACACTGTGCAGAATACAAAGAATTCCATTATTATCCACTTGTCCGCCCACGAGGGTTTCATTGTGTGAAAACCAAACAGCTAATGATGTAACACCAAGTTCGCGTTACTTAGGAACGGAAATATTCTCAGAAATAAACACATGTTATGAAAAACCTACGTTAAAAGCTTAGATTTTTTTGTTTTACTATTGTTCCTGAGACTTTATCTACTATCGCGTATTACCTAAATACACAGTTTTCTTTGAATAGCTTTCCTTGCGACAAGTTGGTTACAAATAAACAAAACACGTCTACTCTACATACGCAAGGCGATAGGCAAGTATCTTCGGAGATGCAACGTTTTTGACAAGAACTGTTGTAAAGGTAGAACTGTCAAGTTTTTTTTATTTCTTTTGGGAAGTTTGTACAATAATCATTAATAACATCGCAAATAAAAAGTTAACAACACCTTCCAAAAATGTTGAACACGATTTTCCGTCGAAATGATGACTCTTTTGGCATGAGTAATCGCTCACAAACCACACTTGTTATTTTTATTTGTATTTTGAATGCAGTATTTTTATTGGTTTAGAAGTTTCATCACAGTCGGACGTTATGTTACCTTTTGTCATTATAAAAGTCCCATCTACGTATACAATCAGGTAAATGGTGGACTACAAAAACTCCTTAATACGGGTATGTTTTCCAACGACATCCATTTTCGTTCGACAATTGACAAGGTCGAAAACAAAATAGCTTTCCGATTCCATCGAGGAACTCCAAAGAGGCATGTTTACGTCACTACTGAACATCGTACGTGACCGGAATCGCATGGACATCACTACAAAAATTAATAAGTTAAATCACGACGCATACTTGTCTGTGGTCGATTTATTATTGGCGCGTAATTCGTTCGAATTATATATGAATTGATTTTGAATATGGAATGGTTTTAATCGTTTTTTGTTTTTTGTAGTTCAATGTTTTTTATAATAAATGCGAACTAGCGAATCATTAAATTAAGCTGGGAATTACAAAAGCCAGACTTTATACTGATAGCTTTCATCGGGAAATAAAATTATTTTCTCTTCTTTAAAAAAGGCGCACGCTGTCCAAGTTCAAAACATTTTTTTTTACGGAAAATAACACAGCACAAACATTATTTAGAGCTGGGCCATCTGCTGTACCCAAAAACCAGTAACCGAGCCAGGCTTATGGAATTACCCGCATGAACAAATCCAACATCGGCTGTCCGCAGCTTGAAATTTCTGACTTGTGACAAATTCTGATGCAGTATAAATGTTTCCAATCCTTGAATAATAATAGAGTAAACTCTTGACTTTTTCCAACATATGGTCTATTTCCAATTTCCACGTCGTCGTGTTCCTACATTGTCCAGCCCATTTTACCGTAAAACTGGTACTTAAGCATATTTTCGCTGGACCGTTTACCACAACAACAAATATTTGCTATTTATTTGGTCTACAGATGGCTGTTACGGGTTTGTCAATACTAGCTGCTTGCCCATACCTGCCTATGCCGAAAGAATGACTTCGCGAATAAAGTAACATAACCTTCCTCAATACATGGGGCATGCAATACCGAAATTTCAAAGACCAGTGAGTAGAGCTAGAGTAAGTCTAAATTAACAAGCAAGCTCTTCAGCTTTATAATAACTACAGAATTCGCAGACACCTCATAATAGTAACCTCAAGGAGGAAAACCAATCAATAATTAAGTCATACACATCGAAACTGAGAACAAAACACAACAATTATTACTGATTCACACAAGCCGAAATAATGATGATGCGCCCAAACACGGTGTCGTGTAGTGGGTGTAGTAATTATACTAATTGAACCGCGACGATGCTCGCTCATGCGTTTGAAGATGCTTGCCAGACTGATCGGCGTTTGTCGACGATCTGATATGTGATACAAGAATATAGTAGTTATAAATTGTCAAATAAGAAGTAAAATAGTAGTTATAAAGATGCACCCGCCTTGGGGTTGTATTACCTAATTATACTACTCACTTTAAACGTGACTATTCACGTCCATGTTTGTCATTTAAAAGATTTCCGTCATAAGGTATGGTATGTCCCAGTTATAACGGTGCTCAAATTATTTTTGCAGAAAGATTTACAAGAAATAAAACTTTAAAATAACACTAAAAATCACTTAACCACCTCTGTTGCCAAGAAGTACACCCACCCACATACTTAGCAAAGCAAGATTTAGACAACATACCTACTTATGACGTCATTCTGCGGAATCTAAGACATCCAAGTCAAAAAGAAGAAATAAAACTTAAAATAAGAAAGAGTAGGTAATAAAGAATAGACAAGCACTTAGATACAATACTAATGAACGCTGGCTGGTTGCCGAGAAAGTTTAAAAAAAGAAACGTAAAAATGAAGGATTTATTTATTGTCTAGATGCGGTGAGCATGCGTTGCAAGGCCTTTTTGGTCAGAAACTTTTGCAAGATCGCACACCCGCGGAAGTTTTGTTTCTAAGGCTGTTTTTAAATGAAACTAACAAAGAACTGCAGGAAAATATGACTTTATACTTAATATGGCTTCAAAAGCTGACTTTAATTATTAAATATTATATGTAGGTATTTAAAGCGTTTATTTCAATGTTGAGCTGTAAAACTTAATTGACGAATTGATATTTTAGCTGACGTTACTTGTTACAACATTGGTGGCAACTAAAAATTCTATATTTATACTCACTGGAAATGACATAGACGATACCCGATGCTTCTTTTGTTTTTTATTCAATGATATTCTAGAAACAAAACACATTCATTCATTCGAGCGTCACTTGTTATTTCGCAAAATCAAACACTCAGATATGTTATTCAGAATCGCCACCTACCTACCAGGTTAAGTTCAATATTCTTGTAAGACATTCAAGTCTCAGGTCACTCATTCATATGTATTTATGTGTACACTCGCTGGCTATGGATCCGGGTTAGTTTGAATAATCATGAAGATTACCGATGAAACTATCTTCTATCGCTGATTAAAATATAAATACAATTTTATGAGACACATAATTCGATTTTCGCAACATATAGGTAAGTGTATTTCGGCAATCAATTTGAATACTCCATACTATAAGATAGCGAAGAAACTTAAGAACTTAAGCGAAGAAACTTAAACTTAATCATCTATTAAATTCGTCTGTAAAATTAACTCTTATATAATTACTCTCTTAACCCTGAACTCTATGAATCAAACGCTGGATCTCACATTAACTCACACTTAACCGCTTGTATGCCGCTAATTGTAGAATAATAGAAAATCAATTGTGTCGCGCGTATATCTGCTCACCGGTATACAATGGGTTAAACAACTTGTCAAAAAGTTTTCCATCCATATTTTCAACTAACCCAATTTTATTAGCCCCTAGTGTACAAAACATATCGCGGGACATTTGAATAAACCGGATACCGGAGACTAATAGTGAATGTTTGCCAACGTCATAGGAGACGGATGCATCAGATTCGTCAGCTCAGAGGCACGTCCTGTTAGGCACAAAACGTGCGCCAGATGACGTTGCGTCTAATTTGCAAATCTGTGACCATTATTCAATTTAGATAACTGGCGTTGGTTCCCGGCTAAATATTTTGGGAACAATCATGATAGGTTTTCCCAATTTTTTTAATGGCAAATGTAAGTGTGGGGTGGGTATTGAACATGATCTCACGATCGCCAGGCTTCTACAACTGCTTTTAATGTTATTGTTAAGTTATTCATAGATCATCCTCCTGCCCTTATCCCAATTTTATTTGGGGTCGGCGCAGCATGTTTTCTTCATCGATATTTTTCTATCTGCCATCATCTCACAAGTAACATTCTTTCTAATCATATCCACTTTCACACAATCCACCCATCGTTTCTTCGGTCGTCCTCTTCCCCTATACCCGTCCACGTTCATGCTCATCACTTGCCTCACAACATGACTCTCATTCCTCCGCATCACATGCCCATACCATGACAGCCGGTTTCCACGCAGTTTTTCTGTTACCAGCGCCACTTTCAAACTTCCTCTTAAGTAATTCGTACAAATAATGAAAAACATCCTCGTGCACCAATCAGTTAGCATTCTCATATCAAAAATTGGACATAATTTAATACTTACAGTTTGGCAAATACGTATCTAGTTATCTTTCCTACAACCTCCAACATTGTTTGTACTGCAGGATATATCTCAAAAAAATAAATTTTGATAAGTAGACGGTTTTGCAAGAAGTTGGCTACATTCCAAACTAAAAGTGGGTTCTTTAGTTAGTTTATGTCGTTTTCTACTGCAATCCGTCTTTGGTATTTTAATCTCCGCCATTAGTGGTTAAATGCAACAAATTTTAATTAGATAAATTTGATAAATTAAGGATACTTAAAATTAAGGATAGCCTCACGTCAAATTTCAATAACCAATCTATCGATGGATATAGTTATCGGCACGGATATTGAGCTCTCGGCGGAAGAGTGGGGATCGCTTTGCACACTGTACACATAAGGCAATAAACCAATAAATCGCTTCTGCGCAGGTGAAGGTCAGGGCTCAATATCCGTGCCGATAACTATATCCTAACTAATATTATAAATGTGGAAGTAACTCTGTCTGTCTGTCTTTTCTTCACGCCTAAACTACTGCACCAATTTGTGTGAAATTTGGTACAGACATAGTTTGGAACTTGAGAAAGGACATAGGATAGTTTTTATTACAAAAACATATAAAGATAAAAAATAAATTTTATTCCGGACATATAGCGCCATCTATTGGTCAAACCAAAAATCTGCCGAAAGTCACTATTCCACGTAGTAAGCAAATCCAAAGGTAGATAGTACTTACTTCCGTTGGCTCTACAACCCTTTGTGGGTCTTGGCCTCCTCAACAATCATCCTCCAGTTATCACGAAGCTTGGCTGTTCTTTTCCAGTTGGTAAACTTTCCCATCTTTCTAAGGTCTTCTTCGATGCAGTCGAAAGCCAAAGGTAGATAGATAGGATATTAAAATCCATAGTTAGATCCTTCCATAATGATACCATTCAATCCTACGATGGCGTACCTATAAAATAGCCAAAATAAGTACCTAAACTCATTAACTGTTCTTAGAAATCAACATTCAAGATATAAGTTAATACATAAAAAGTAAACCGCCAATTTTAACCATCTTCTTATATATAAAAATTAATTGCTGTTCGTTAGTCTCACTAAAACTCCGGAATGGCTGGACCGATTTGGCTTATTTTGGTTTTAAAATGTTTGTAGAGGTCCAGGGAAGGTTTAAACGATACGAAGTTCGCGGGGTCAGCTAGTTAACAATAAAAACAATCACGGCGTCGTTACGGCCAATGGTTTAATAGCCAAGAGCCTCGACGAACACCTCAGGAGGCTCTCGTTGGGCGGCTGGATCAAGGGACTGATTCAGAAGGCAGTACTCCTTGATACGGCACGTATTGTGAGGAGGTTTCTGTCTCTGGGACCCTAACCACCGGTACCTTGGACCCTGTGCCCGATATCGGTGGCCACCTATTTTTTATATTTTTAAATGTTTTTTTATTTTTATATTTAATATTTAAAAATGTAAATTATATGTTTGAAAATAAATAAATGACATAAATAAAACAATCATCAATTAACTCTCAACAAAGTCACAAGTCAACACTTCTAAACACATTCACCCCATTCAAATATTACTCCTAATTATTTACTGTCTACACTATAGGTACTAACTAATTAACGATAACTTTGTCAACAGTCTTTAGTGGTGAGATCATTGTTCAAATACTTATGAAGTAGCTACGCACCTTCGTGTAATTACGTATTGTCCATGGAGAACAAAATGAATAGCGGAGATGTCATAACGCAAAATCTCCTAAGAAAGTAGCGCGCCAAAATGCGTGTGTTCGGGAGATGAACGTTACTAGCCTATACACGCGTTGTTTGAAACCCGTCCATTATTTTCAAAATAAACTCCCCAATCAATCACCAATTTTTGACAGATGGGGTCTTAATTTGACAAGGTAACCGAATGTCTCGTTAGTTCTAGTAACTGTTCGAACGTTGCTTGACCTACATTAAGACGCCTGACCTACCTTCCTTACGACATCTCCGCTACTTGTCCATCCTCCGTGGTGTTGATATACTCACACATGATGAGTTCTAGTGAAGCTGTGTGCGTGAACTTGTCAATGTTATGATTTAGGTATTTGAGAAGTTCTAGGTTACTCACACATTAATAGACTGTATGAGTATGCAAGAGGTAATTTTTAAACAGTCATATAAATCAGGTTTGAGGTTTGAATGTCTCCTATTTATTCAGCCGAATGAGACTGATCATCTTCAAACAACAACGAGTATACGTACTCACATGATATATCATCCTCCGAGCCTTTTTCCCAACTATGTTGGGGTCGGCTTCCAGTCTAACCGGATTCAGCTGAGTACCAGTGCTTTACAAGAAGCGACTGCCTATCTGACCTCCTCAACCCAGTTACCCGGGCAACCCGATACCCCTTGGTTAGACTGGTGTCAGACTTACTGGCTTCTGACTACCCGTAACGACTGCCAAGGATGTTCAATGACAGCCGGGACCTACAGTTTAACGTGCCATCCGAAACACAGTCATTGGTGTCTAAGATATACTTAGAAAGTACATACAAACTTAGAAAAGTTGCATTGGTACTTGCCTGACCTGGAATCGAACCCGCGCCCTCATACTCGAGAGGTTGGTTCTTTGCCCACTAGGCCACCACGACATCGACTCACATGATATATAAGGTGGGATAATATTGAATGACTACAGTTACAGGACTAAGTCGACCAAAATGAAGAAAGCGTATACCTAAACCAATACAATACAATGCTACAAAACTCTTATCACCCACTTTAAACAAACAAACACTCAAATATATCAAGTAAACAGTCTAGACAGCTATTCCTGGTTTCAGGACAGTAAACAAGTGATTAGCAGGTCAGTGATGCAGTGATGAGATCACCCTGTGTGTGTAATGGGCATTCGCTTTTGGTACATACTTGCGTTGCACCAGTGTATGGAGTCGCAAAGGTTTTGTCGCTTATGGAGTGTGGTGCAAGTTGTATTTATTTATACTTCTGAACTTTAACTTTGACTGCCTCGTTGGTCTAGTAGTCGCATAGTGCGACAGTACGATTTCCGGGTCCACCGAAATATTTGGGGCAATCGGTCGGCGAAGAACAAGCAAATATCCAGACGCAGATGCACTCTCTATACCCTTATAGTCTACTGGGACAGCAATCCGAAACGACTTGAGAGAGATCACATACATATAGGGCCCACTAAACCGACCATATAAAATATGGTATACGTGGACGCTAATTCTTATGTAGCTAAAAAACGCGCTGTTATAAAAATACTAGAATTTGGAAAACTTAAAAAATCATAGATATATCATTATGTTACGCAAATTCATACTTACATACTTGCAAATTCACACTGGTTTTCAAAGTGTTTAAAAAATGCCCTTCACTCTTCACATCACCAAATCGCTTTCTCCTGTCCCTTACAGCACGCGCCATGAATCAGTCGCTTATACTCCGCGCCAATTCATTACCAGCTCTACTTGTTTGCAAATTAGTCTTTGTGTTAACAATAGGTCGCATGACATTATGGCCGATGGTACTTCGTACTAAAGGACTGAATAACCTCAATTTTGTAGGATTTATATTTGCTATGAAATAAATCGATTTTCGGCTTCTGTGGCGTGCACTTGGAGAGGCCTATGTCCAGCAGTGGACTGCGATAGGCTGATGATGATGATGATGAAATAAATACCAGGGTACCAGTTTTAAGCACCTTTCAATCTATTTTTTGTGTGATAGTTTAAAACTAATGTTAAGAAAAGGTTTTTCCCACATATTTTAGTGCAGGTACATAGTAACCACATAGTTTGTTCAATTCATGAAATTCTCCATTTTTTTTTATAGGTATATCCTGGTTTTTTCTCTGCCGTTCCCCCACAGCAATTTATGGGTTATATATTAATAATTGTTGGACAACATTCGCCCGTTCAGAAGATTTTTGAATGAATACATACAACATACCTACGCGAGAAAAAAACCTTAGCCTTCTTGGTAGTCGGGTCAAAATCTCAAAATAATTTAATACAACTTGGACCAAAATTAGCTCATTTTCACTTAACGAAGAAGTGGCTAAACAAAGTGGCAAACTGCCCAGCAAAATGATGTCAATAATTGTCTCTCTGGTTGGGTTAGGTTGGGAATGAAATACTATCCAATAAATGCAATAGAAATTGTAATCAACATGGCCGCGTATCAACATAATATTGTTATCAATAATTGCTGGTCATACGCATAGTTTATAATAATAAATACAAAGTATACGTATTGCTTTATAAATACATACATTGCTTATCAAATTGGGTCGCTTACAAAGAAATATTGCGATAATTTTGCAATCAGTAAATTACATAATAAGTTGATTATCTTTCATGGCTACTAAGATTATTTTTGGACCAGTATTTTTATTTTGGCACTAGCTTCTGCCAGCGGTTTCACCCGCATCCCGTGGGAACCTCGGCACGGACCCGGATAAAAAGTAGCCTATAGCCTTCCTCGATAAATGGGCTATCTAACACTGAAAGAATTTTTCAAATCGGACCAGTAGTTCCTGAGATTAGCGCGTTCAAACAAACAAACAAACAAACAAACTCTTTAGCTTTATAATATTAGTATAGATATAATATTCAGATGACAATTATTACAATGACTGATGAAAGGTGAAGGAAAACATCTTGTGGAAACCTGGACTGTAATGTCTGAAATGACCAACGCGCACTGAGCAAGCGTGGTGATTAACGCTCAATCCTTTTCTGTGTGAGAGGAAGCAGGTGCCCAGCAGTGGGACGATAAAAAGGCTGATGATAATAATATTCTGAATGTATGCTTCAATGAAAGTAAAACACGTATTATTATAAACAATCTGTACCCCAAAATCGTTAACGCAAGGGGCGTTAAAATAACATTAATTAATTAATAGTTTAATAATGTAATAACCGCAACGTTTAAACACACAATACCGATCCCTGTATTTTCAATTTACACGCCGAAGTCTTAAAAATACAAACTGTATTTGTGTTCGAAATTCAAAGTGCAACCAATGAAATCTCAAAGGCCCTGAAAATACACAGCCTTCAGTTATGTAACACAAACTGTTTTTCTTCTAAAAATAGGTAACGGCTTTTGCAAAGTGGTGGAAGAATTTATTCTTGAAAAAAGCCTTGAGTGAAAATTGCATAATTTTATTTTCACCTCCTTGCTTTTTATGGAGTTTTTGTACTATGGTTTCTCTCGTGTTTTAGTTTAGCTTACCCAATTAAAATGCAACTACTTACTAGTAAAAACTATAAAATTTGATAACAATGCTTGCTCAAATGCCTTCATTTTGAAAAAACTTGCTGCGCTGACCCCAAATAAAATTGGGATATGGGCAGGAGGATGGAATGATGGAATGCCATTGTTGTCATTGGAAATTTAAAGCACATCATAAACACCGATCATTATATCATATCATGTAATAAAGCCCTTACGAATATAAAGCCCAGTTCACAAGCAGCGTTTTCTCGGTATCAAAATAACGACGTATTCCCGCGGTTTTTCCGCAGAAAACTGTGCGAATTCGCTCCATGAAACTTAATTAGAAACGTCAGTGAATGGCTGTTACTAAACTTTGTGTTGCTTAGAATTGTTTACTTAGAAATTGTATCATGCGTAAACAATATATGTAGGTACATCTGAACGGTTGAAATAGGTACTTCCTGGTTTTTCTTCGTACTGAAGGAACTTCGCCCGCTATGGTTTTGCAACTTGATATTTTTTTTTATAATTTTACATAACAGCTGGTGCTTATAAGTAGTTTCATATCGTATGAGTATTGTGACGGGAAGAGGTTGGGTGGTCCGTCCTTCCTTGGTACTCAAGTAGCATGCGGGTTGAAGTTCCTGCTTCAAAACTCTTTTTTAACATATTCATACAAATAGTAATAATCATACAAATAAGTTGTATGTACGTGATATTTCTTTTTCTATTTAGGTTTGATAATGAAGATTGTTTGAGAGTTTATTAATACATATTTACTATGGCTCTTACATCCTAGTAAAGTGATATTTACTACTTACATCGAAGTATGTAATCGAATCTGAAATATGAACCTAAACTACATTAACTTCAGCCGCTGTTTCCATGACTACAAATACCCTTTTACAGTACTTTTTCAGTTGTTTTACATAATTCACGCTGCACTAAAACCAAATTACGAATTTCCACTTATGCTATCGTATTCATGGAATTGTGGATTGCTTTCCTTCATGTAGGGAAAGAAAGAAAGAAAGAAAACTGTTATATCAACTCGTAATACGGTTAACAGAGGTTAAACGATTTTTTGTGAAGAAGTAACTGCACAATTGGTAGAATGGTATGAGTAGCAAAGATTTTTAGAAAATATATTAGCACAGTTTTAGAAACTGAAACCGTCCCTACTAATATTATAATTGCGAATGTAAACTGAAACTATGCCTGTCGGTCGTGCTTTCACACCAAAACTATTGAACTGATTTAATGTCTTCTTGCGGGAAGCGGTGCTCCTGGGACTTAAGTGAAACTGTAAGGTCAAACCATGTCCTTAGTCCTTTAAACATATCATCATCTCAGCCATAGGACGTCCACTGCTGAACATAGGCCTCCCCCTTTGATCTCCACAGATACCTGTTGGAAGCGACCTGCATCCAGCGTCTTCCGGCGACCTTTATAAGGTCGTCTGTCCACCTCGTTGGTGGACGTCCTACGCTGAGCTTGCTAGTCCGTGGTCTCCACTCCAGCACTTTTCGGCCCCATCGGCCATCTGCTCTGCGAGCAATATGGCCTGCCCATTGCCACTTCAACTTACTAATCCGGTGGGCTATATCGGTCACTTTGGTTCGTCTACGGATCTTCTCGTTTCGGATTCGATCACGTAGAGAAACACCGAGCATAGCCCTCTCCATAGCTCGTTGAGCGACTTTGAGCTTTGAGATGAGGCCGATAGTGAGAGACCACGTTTCGGTGCCGTAAGTCATCACTGGTAACACACATTGGTTGAAGACTTTCGTCTTGAGGCACTGAGGTATGTCGGACGAAAAGACATTGCGTAGTTTCCCGAACGTTGCCCAGCCGAGTTGGATTCGGCGGTTGACCTCTTTCTCGAAGTTGGACCTACCTAATTGGACTACTTGTCCTAGGTAGATATATGAGTCAACAACTTCGAGTACCGAGCTTCCAACAGAGACTGGGATGGGCTCAACATGGACATTTGACATAATTTTCGTCTTGTCCATGTTCATTTTCAGGCCCACCCGTTGTGAAACTCGAATCTAAGGTGCTATTAATAATGTAATATAGTCCTGGCAGGTAATATTAAAGCACCTTATATATTAGTCTATGGCTAGCATGCTAACTCTAGAATTTTGTTTTAACCAAAGCAAATGTCAGTACCTACTTTGTTAACTGGCAAACAGTTTTTAAACTTAGTTGTCTTAGAATAACTTAAGTGCTCAGTACTGAAGGTGTATGACCGTTCCTTCTAAGAATACTGACTTCGCTTGACGACGCGATTTCGCGCCGATATTTTAAGGTTACCAGTTTATTTTCAGTTTGGATATAAATGTAAAAAGATTCCTTGAATTCCAACTTTACAATATATTAAATCTAGGTTTTGCCAGCCGTACCACCTGCTTCCTGAAAGAACTACACCCAGTACTTTGATAAAAAGTACCATAGTTTCATGCAAAATTTTATCAAATCCAGTTTGTAATTTTGATGTGAAAATGCCAATAAGACCAATTTTAAAAACTTTTTTGATGACTCTTCTTTTTTTAGAAAGGGTGACTTTGCCTTAAATAAGAATTGGTAATTTTTATCTTTAAGGTTTAATCCCACATACATATAAACAGGCACATTCGTATCCACTTATCAGATTTAATATTTGGGTTATCAAGAAACCCCGTCTTCCAGAAGGCATGTAGATTCAAGGAAATGCAAACTAATATTTTCATCAGATAACAACATTAATTTATAGAAAAACTTGGCCATACTTAACTGATAAACTTAAATATTTAAGTTCAGAACTTCGACACACTTTACTTGGCTAGTTGCCAAAATTGGCTTGCTCTCACAAATTGGGCTGCATGAATTTTATTTGTGAACCTGGATTTTTTGTATATTTATTGCCTTGTATTTATTTATATGTTAAATAAATAGGCCATATTATTTTAAGGCACAAATTTTGATATAAAAAGTTTCTTTTCCTTATTAGTACTTTATATTTTTTTCAATTTAATGACGCTATTTAACCAAAAATAGCACGATGTCCACTTTAGCCGACTGCCAAAAAGGTTGAATCAAGTTTCATTTCTATTCCTTCACACATTTACCAAGAATAGTATTTCATTTCTATCAAGCTTTTAAAATTACAAATGTTTTACACTTTGCAACAAGACAATAATAAGTTACCTTTCATGAAAATGACGGAGGTACACTCACAGCCAAACCTTTATCAGAAAACATTTAACACAAAACATGCCATAATAGAAAATAGGTGCATTCAAGCACAGAAGTGTAAGGCACGCGGAAGGCCATTGTTGTCACATTCCTCTCACACAGGTTTACTATATACTGCTAACAGACTCGCTCGCACCTTATACGGTAACTGGACGCGATTGTACTTATTACGGAGAAAGGACGTATGCTTTGGTTTTTGTATTTAAGTGTACTTGAACTGCTTGGGAATTCAAAAAGTGAACTGAATAGAAGTACAATTTCATTAGGAAGTTCGTTGCTTTTACACTTTATTTTATTTTTCGTCAATTCTTATCAAAAATTGATTGTGTTAACAATTTGTCGAAAATGTATAGATTTCTTGGTGCAATAAAATTACCTTTTGTACGTTTGATAAGCGTTATCAAAATAACAACTAATGTATTTTATTTATTGTTTCAGGTAAATATCAAATTGATGATGACCATCAATACAAAGTGTTCGAAGATTATCAAATTATTTTGCATATGACGAAGCTCGTGGGTAGCACAACACTGCGTAAATATGCATTAAAATATTTGAATACTCACCAAATGACTGCGTTTCGTAAGTTAGCCATTTGAACATAATTATAAAGGTCATGTAACACAGGTTACATATATCTTTACATTAAACTATGGACTGGACAATATAACCCTGTAGAAACGGCATATGACCAAAAGTATTAAGCCTAAACTACAGGTAAAACAAAGAGCTGAACCCTAAAGTTTAACTCTACCTTTTTGTAATGGCTGAAATAATCACTGGTTCTAGTTACCTATTAATTAGTCCCAACAGTATTTGTTGTAACCAACAAAGGCATTAGAAGTTAAGGTCGGTCCTGTAGGTAGAGTATAATCTGGCAAAAATCACCGGAGACCAAAAAATACGAAGTTTGTAGTTCTACAAGCTATACTGTCATAAAGTATTGCTGATTATTTACACCGTCCATTATCATTAAGAAGATTCTGTATTCTAGTACTTAATAATCTAAAATCTTACAGTCTTACTTATAAACGTGAATTAAATACTTAATAAGTAATACTTAAGGGCTGTTTAAGAAAATTCTTACTTATAAACGTTGCTTAAGCATGTCTTAACTAACATTTAATCACTACTTAAGACTTTAAGTAAAAATGATGCTTCAACGATGATTAGAGATTTTTAACCAATAAGCAACGATCACAAATGTCCATTTGCTTAGAATTTAATGCGTACCTATACAAAAATAAATCCAGATTTTTTTTTTTGACCATGGTAGAAAATTGTAACCTGCATGCACTTCAATAAGTAAAATAAATACAACAAAGCTATGTCACGTTTAAGTTGTACTTCATGCATAGGTACCCAAATAAATGGTCAATCGTAACCTTCAACTACCAGCATTTTCAAACAAGTCTTCAAAATATCTGAATTGCAGAATACACAAAAGCTCTTCAAAACTACCTGAGCTGTGCATTGGCCAAAATTTTCATGCAAATATGCTAAACTTGTATCGTTAAAGATCAGCACAAATTGTACCTACTAACGATAACTGGGTAATTGTTAATTTTACTGTTATTGTTCATATGTGACAGGGCCGGATTGGAGAGACCACTATTAACAGTGTAAAATTTTCGCGTAACATCTCATCATCCGCCTAGACTTTTCCCAATTTAATTGGGGTCGTCTTCCAGGCTAACCAGATGCAGCTGGGAGATAGTGTTTTCACATAATATCTGAAAATATGCCTAAGGCTGTTGTATACAGGAATGAATTTTAAGCAGTGCACAAAAAAAAACTGGTGGTCCAGAATCATTAACAGAACATATCTGCATCATCAGTAAAAAAATTTTTTTCATTCTTTTGTCCGCCCCAAAATCAGCAAAATATGGATACTAACTATTCTTACGCGCGCCGAGCAACGCTCGCGTCAGTAAACCGGTTTCGCGTTGCCGCCGTGCCTACTATAACGACGGTGACCGTACAATCGGTTACAAAATAAACATCTTTCGATATCAATAACTTTTCTTTTTTGTACTAAAACACGACAAAATAAAAATATACGTATCTACAAAACTTATTTAACTATAAGTTGACGAAGTTTGCGCACTGGATAAAATTAATTCCTGTATAGTTAGTGTCTACATGGTATGTTTTTTTAATGCGGCAACTCCCGCTTTAAAAACGCGACTCTTAATTTTAGGTAACTTTTGTATTGTAAGGAAAAATATGATCTTATTGAACTTCTAGGTATATGTATATCCATGGGAAATAAACTTTAAAATTCCTTAACACAGATATTTGTGTGTATATGTGAACAACAAAAATTTGACAGTTTGTTTTGGGCCCTTAATACTCTTAACCGTATCGCACTTTTATTGCACCTTGCCCCTACCTAAATGCGTCCCTGTTCAAACTAAACAAGCATACATGTGAACATTATCAAAATGTTGACTCAACTGTGATGCTCCGAGTCCTCACTTTATGCAAATTTATTGATACCCTACACAAACAACTAAACATTTGTGTAGAGAATATTGTTTATTTATTGTGCAATAGTGTTATGGAAATTGTGTTTGATATCGTGACATTTCTCGAAGTAGAAGATTTTAGAGTGCACTTAGTATGAAAACAAATGTTATACATATATTAGGAAATATTATTTGAATCGTTTTTGAGGATTGACTTCCAGTCTATATACTATTTATATACCATACTAGTAATGGAATAAAATCTGGCGCCCAACATGGGACAAGTTCGATTTTTGAGTCTCTGAATACTTCTCCATAATGACGCAGTTTCTACAATAATAATTGATTAAAACCGACTGACAGTTAAAAGAAGACTATAATTTCACATTCAAACCTCAACCTCATAGGTAAATGTATATAGTATGTATGTATAAGGGTGATGTATATAGTTATAAGGGACTGTGTAACTGTGTAAATCTTCAATAACCCACTTCTTAATACATCCCACACAATAAAGCAAAAATACAACATGATGAAGTTTAAAATGTCAGCTGATAGGTCGGCCAGTAGACAGCGGTTGCGATCAAAGGAGCCGCCGACAGGTGTAAACGGATCATTAACTGCGGTCCTGTCAACAGATGGGGGTAAGGACCAATCTTGTATTAATGTATTTGGTAGGCGAGCAAGTGACTGTGAATATTTGGTAGAATATCATTACTAATGAAGGGCTTACTTCGAAGTATAGATAAAATTGAGTGGAAGCATGGACTGGTTCGTTTCCGATAAACTTAACTGATAAATACATAGAAATCTTCTAATATATATTACTTCATTACAATACTTGTGAAGCAACCCTTGAGTCTGCAAGGTGTTAGTTGTATGCCCGTGAACACTTTTATGGGTCTGCGCCTGATTTATTCCCATGTCGGATTGCCATTGGACAGTAAGAGAGAATGCAAATAGAGAGTGCATTTGTGTTTGCCCATATGTTGCTTATCCTATTATGTCTTGTGCAGTTGGCTGATCTTCTTCTTCTCGAGGAGATCAGCGCCGAGAAGAAGAGCCGCTATAAACGACAATCCGCAAGATAACCTTTATCCGAGTACTGAAAATATATTAACATTATTAACTTCCTACCCAATATCAAAACCTAAGATGTAACTGACCACTCCTCACATGTACCTACATACCTACTAAACTGTCCGTCACCAGTTCGTGCCATGAATAACTTAGCCGACCCGCAATCCGGTCGGTCGTCTCGCACGTCACGTTCGGGTAATCAGTCAAATTGTGACAGATGGACAGGAATAGAATGCAAGGCCTTGGGATGCAGTTGCATTGTGCTTTTGGATGTGCAGAAATGCTTGGAATTGGTGTAACATCTGGTTCTTGCTTGTCTCTAGCCTTAAATTATGTTCTCAAAATGATATCAGGATTTTCAGCAATATTCAGAATCATGGATTCATGGAGTCATTTTTAAATTAACCTAAGCATTTTTACAACGGTGAAAATGCACATTATAAGTGTAATAAAAATGCACATTATATTTACGAAAGTGCTTAAATTATTTTTTTTTTTTTAGGAAATTGTATAATTGGAAAAAGTATTTCAGTGTATATAAGTTCAAACTCACAAATTATATATTTCACAAAATACTGGAAAAATATAAACTAAATGTCAGCATTTTCGACTTTCCTCTCATTTGGGATTTAAAATTCATTCGACCATAAGACATCTAACACCAAACAATTAAAAACATTTAATACAAAACCGATAACAATAGCCTTGATAGCTAAAATATTAAAAAGACAAGCGAAGTTCAAAATTAATATCAAAAGTCCAACCAAGTTCCCCTTTCAAAAGTTTTGGTTAAACAAAAACATAATAATCGGCAAAATAATGCAAAACTTTACAAAAGTTTTAATGATGTTACAAGATATTCACTGCAATTAGTGTAGAAAGGGCTCAAGTGTATTAACAATTTGTTCAAAACTTGCAACCTTGGACCTTCGGTTCAGACAAAGTTTCTTTGACAACTTTGTTTTTAAGTAACATTTAATAGTGCTATAAAATCTTTTTGGTGGGCGTTTTTAAGGTCAGCAACTTAGCATGATACTTTTCATACTGTTTCATATAAAAGAAAATATTTACACACTTTTCTTTTGAAAACAGTCTCTTGTCTATCGATATGTCGTCAAGAAATAAACGAATAGGGTCAATTTACAGTTTTGACATTGATCTCAAACCTTTGATCATTTCTCTCACTATTTAACAAATACCTAATCATTTTGATAAGTTGCCTAGCCGTTCGGAACACTGCTCCTAAAACTACTAAATTATCAAACTAAAATAAAGCTCAGTTCAGTCGACATACACAACACAATACTAAGAACTACATACAATAATTCTAAACAACATTTAAATGTTTATGCAAATCGTGCATCGCGCCCGTCTGTCCAAGCCATTAGAAGCCAATGGACTGATCGGACGTAATATCTTGCAATGCATTAGAAATTGTCGTGCAATGTGTATTGTGCCATGAATTTAATTATTTTGTATGTTTTGTTGTGTCTAGTCTAGACTGGTGTTTATTTGTGAATTTGCTTCAACAACAGACTCACACCTACATGTCTTCATAGGCTGTGAATTGATTTTCATTCTTGTCCATTCAAAGATATATGAACCCTAAAATACTAAAAAACTATCGAAAAAGCAAAAGTGATATCAGGATTTTTATCGTACATCCCCTAAACGATGGATGGGTTGTGTGAAAGCCGACAAGGCTAGAAAGAATGTTACTTGTAAGATGACGGCAGACAGAAGAGTAATAAAAAATTGGAATAAGGGCAGAAGGATGATGATGATAAATCTCCTTTACCTTCTTACCAAAGAATAGTCAAAGTAAGCAGATTATATAAACAGTTGATTATTAAAGCATTATATGTATCTAAAATCAATTGTCATACAATTCGTGCAATCACGAGACAAGATCTATAACATGTTGTTTACCAGCAAGCATTAGTTACGCGACTTAGCAACGGTGCGTCCACGATTCGCCACGCACGCCGCCGTGGCCTGCATACAAAACTAAATGCTCAGACAATGACTGACTTCACAATCCTTATCAGAAGGTAGACATGACTTACATTGCATAAAACATCTTAATCCTAACTATAGGTAGTACTACAAACGTTAGATGCGCTTTCACCGTAATCCAGCAGAAAAATAGGCGATACATTTTCAACAAGTGCGAAAAGTAGTTCCCTATAAGCATGGGTGAAAACGTTACAAACTGCTACTATGATTTGTGCGAATGCGTCTCTGTCACGGAATACATTATGTATTATACATAAAACTGAGAAATGAATTTAGACGAAATTCTTATGAGCGATAGACGGAGACTTGAGAGAAAATACGTAAGATAGGTTTCATCTGGAATCCGTACTAAACCAAATGCAAAATAAATATTAGCTCGTCAAAGATATGTGAAAAATCAACATTATACAAAATAGATCGTGATAAAATGTCCTCCTCATAAAAGGTTAATCGAACAAGTTATTAGAACTTAATGTAATGCTCTAAAATAAACCAACAAAACTAACGATCTATTGCCAACATTACCAGTTTGAAAAGGTCATATGTACTCATGAAGTCGGTAAGAAATGTCTTCTTCTTCTAGTTCGTTTTGTAAGTGCATGACATTAAAGTTGCGTTTGATATGTTATAATTAACTTAAGTAAGAAGACTTTAGCGAAGGACAGTTTTCTTCATCTCTATGTACCTAAAATAAGTTATCATCCTCCGAGCCTTTTTCCCAACTACGTTGGGGTCGGCTTCCAGCCTAACCGGAGGTAGCTGGGTACCAGTGCTAAAATAAGTATTAAGTAAATATTATTTTTGAAGTGTCCGTTGAGCTCCTTACCAGTTCTTCTAGTTTCTTCATTATGGGGTCCATCGTTTGGAACAGAGAACTGGTGTCATAATTTTCAATGGATGGGAATAACTGGATAATTCCAATTAAATCCAAATTATATGAATTATAAATTTGTTAAGGAAAAATTATGACACTAACGGCCAGTTTCTTCATCAAAAGTTAAAGTTAAAGTTATGGCTAAAGTAATGTCTAAAGTAAAAGTAACGGTTACATTAAATTTTTCTATGAATTTTGCTGTCAGTTTAGCCTTGAAAAAACGAATTTGACCGTTACTTTTACTTTAGACATTACTTTAACTTTAACTTTTGATGAAGAAACTGGCCGTAAGAAAAAAATGAAGTGACAGATGTTATAAAAAATAAATCATTAAAATATTAAAATCTCTAAGTACGTACTTTGTGAGACAAAAGAGGTTTGTCTTGTACAATGGAGTCCGCAAAAGACTATTTAAAACAAAAATTGGGCTTGGATTTCGTCACCCAGCAGTGAAAACCTCGGATGTCTCATTTCCTCAAAATAAAATATATTTGTTCTTTGGATTGATAAAGTTCTTGGTAAGCACAGACTACTCTAGCAAACTTTTGAATCAGCTACTCCTAGCGCCATTTATGACGTGCTATGAGAACCTGTATCAAAATAAGCTCATACATTTTTTGTCAGTAGACAGTTTTTTTTAATGTAAAATGTTGTTATAAACACTTACGTGGTTTTCACTGCTGGGCGACGATTTAGACTTTCCCTTTACAGGTAAAATGCAACAATCAAACCGACAAGAAACCATGTTATCCTATATTGGTTTATTTCTAACTGTTCTCTATTATAACTCACTTTAATGGTTTCGAATTCACATCCCCCTACTAACGTGACCCTATAGGTCATCACGATACTAACATTAAGATAACAATCGCTCCATAGGAAATAGTGATAGTTAGTGGAACAAACTAAAATGGAAAGCGACTCGAATACAATAGAATCGAATAGCTAACAAACATGTATCGAATAATTGATATCGATTATAGATAATTAGAGTTCTGAATTCCATATATTTACTTACCTACATAATTAAACTCTTTTGCAAAAAAAGCGGGCACCTATGCGAAATTTTAGTTTTAAGGACTTTACGTGTATTTCAGAGGGTTTTAATGATTGTAGTATGTTCAAATTTAGAATACACTCTCACGCATGCTTGGCTAACCCTTTTGATGCTAGAAACATACTACAATCATTAAAACCCTTTGAAATACACGTAAAGTCCTTAAAACTAAGATTTCGCATAGGTGCCCGCTTTTTTTGCAAAAGAGTGTATATACTTTTATGAGAGACTCAGCTGTAGCTCTAAAAACATTGTGATACATCCTGGTTTGGCTTTTGTCTATTAAAGTGAAGATTATTCTTAAACCACGACGAGGCCAGTTTAATGCTTAAAAGGGTCCATAGTTCGAAAAAAAGGGTTCACAAATCAAAGAACAAAGTAATTTAGTTCCACGCTTAGTAAATTACCTACCGTTCAATCAATTAAAAAAAACTCAGCTCAGAATCTACATTTACCTGAAAGATTTGAGATAAAAAAATAATATAAGAATAGCTCGATGTATTTTTTATAATGCCTACATATTTACCTTCTTATAATTATGTTGCCCTAAAAACCCTAACAGTTGTTATTACCAAAGATATTAGACTTGATTATAATAATAATAATAAATCATTTATTTCAGGCCTTTACACCCATATAAATTACAAACAATACAAATGAATTAAACTTATCATAGTAAAAATCAATAATAATTCATCTCAATAGGTTACATTACAATAATTAAATTTCACACATTTATTAAAATAATATTTCTATATTATTCAGCAGATGAACCATACAGCAATGGTTCACGTACTGACAGTCAAATCGGTCAGAAAAAGCTCTCAGAATACTATTGCGGCTGGCTCGCACCCTGCGCACCAGGGACGTGCACCTTTTGCGCATTATAGTGTGGAAACAATCAACACGCGCCTCGGCAAACATCCCTTATGCGCTACAGAAGCGAGGCAGCCCCAAGAGTACCCTAAATGCGTTATTGTATTGGACACGTAGAGCGCTGTACTGCTTCCGCGTATAATCCACCCACAGACTGCCAGTATAAAAGGACGTACCTACAAAACGCTCTAAATAAGGTTATTTTTACGTCCCTTGTACACCGAGCAAATCTGCGGGCTATCATATTCGCACGAACAGACAGCGCCCTACGCTCCCTTTCAATATCTGCACCGTCTTTCAGGTCAGAGGTTAATATATGTCCAAGGTATTTAAAAGTATCAACTTTCTTAAGTAGGACTCCATTGAGCTTAATTGCTGCTAAGTAATCTGGACACTTCTTGGCCCGAAAGACCATGCACTCACTTTTACTGACGTTATACAGCAACCCATGTTCCTTCGCATATTTTTCACAAATGGCAATCAGCCTCGACAACCCACAAACAGAGGCGCTCAGCAGGACCATGTCGTCGGCGTAGCTGATATTATTCAAGCACACATCCCCAACATGGCAACCGACATGCGTGCTGCTGAGCCTCTCTATCAACTCATTAACGTACAGGTTGAAGAGCTTAGGTGAGGTCAACCCCCCTTGCCTCACGCCGCACTCCAACCTGTAAGGAGCTGAGTAGGCCCCCGACCACCGAACAACATTGACCTGATTGTTGTACCAGTATTGAAATATACGGATAAGACCGTCATCATCATCATCTCAGCCATAGGACGTCCACTGCTGAACATTGGCCTCCCCCTTAGATCTTCACAGATACCTGTTGGAGGCGACCTGCATCCAGCGTCTTCCGGCGACCTTTATAAGGTCGTCTGTCCACCTTGTTGGTGATTATTACTGACATGGAAATCAAACCTACACACACAGCACAGTGACTCACTACAAACATGACACTCGTATGATAGACACTCAAGTATCTGTCAGACTAGACGTTTTAGCCAGAAATGCAATACATGCAAACATTTATCAGTAGGAAGTTTCGTCATTCCCAGTCAATGACTACTTTACACTAAGTATCTGGGCATTTAAAGTAGGCAGCTACTACATTCACTTGTTTCTTGGAAATGGGACGTACGAGAATTGATGACGAATTTAGAACTCATTAGAATATTCGTGCATTCACGGAAATTACAAGAACACTAAAAATGCGCAAGTTTGTAAGAATTGTGTGTGAAAAAACTGACAGGATTTTGGAGAAACTTGGCGGAAATATAGCTTATATCAGAATATGATATTGGCTACTTTCTATTTATTCATGTGCGGGAAATCGTTCTCTCTGAACGAGGCTGAAACCGTGGGGGAAGCTTCGAATAAAAAAAAAATGAGATTCTTATAACACTGAGTAAAGAAAAAAAGTGCCGTTATTAAAATTACCTAAGTTTTGATTCAGGGTAACTGAAAACCGATATTAAAAAACATTGCACAATATTTTCACACAGAACCTACTAAGTACATATAAGCAATTTCTTGGTGAAATCCGCATAGCAACACCATTAGGCATACGTATGTGCAAATACATAAATAATATAAACATAATATAATGTCTGTTGGTCACGGCGACACGCCAGCGTTAGCGTGACAGAAACTCTTAGTTAATTATAGAGGTGCGGTTAATTCTTCTAGTTATAGCTTTTTAACTCGCTTTCTATGTCTGCGGGGCGTCAACTAACTACTTTGGTTACAGTATGCTAATCTTGACTGAAGGATACCTTGACCTAGACCCTAGTATATTCTGATCTTTCTATCCATACCTACACACTTTATTTAAATACTTAAAATTACCTTTTTTAATACTAAATTCGAAGAGTTTGTTTCTTTACGTAAACGCGCCAATCACCGAAACTACAGGTACGATTTGAAAAATTTTCAGTGTTTGATAGCCACTTTATAAACAAACTAGCTTCTGCCAGCGGTTTCACCCGCATCCCGTGGGAACTACTTCTCGTACCGGGATAAAAAGTAGCCTATAACCTTCCTCGATAAATGGGCTATCTAACACTGAAAGAAATTTTCAAATCGGACCAGTAGTTCCTGAGATTAGCGCGTTCAAACAAACAAACAAACAAACTCTTCAGCTTTATAATATTAGTATAGATATAAAATAATAAGCCATTGCGTGAAGAAGTTCCATGGGATGATAATTTGCCTACTTGCACGACAACAACCTTTAATTATATTTATCCCATGGAAACTATTTTCTATTCAAAACAATAAAACTAGTGTGTCCTTTCGTAACAGTTAGAAAAAAAACGAAGACTATTGAAGTTAAAAAAATACTATTCATTAATACCGTCTCGGCGATATAATAATAAACTCGTATCAAAAGAATTTATAATTATATTAATTGAATTATTATCAGCACATCATTTTTAATAATAATGAGTCATATTCCAGTCGTCTTCATAAGCAGCTTCACATTTCTTCAGCAAACTGAAAACACATGTTTCCTTTATTAGGACACAGTTTTATAAACAAATGTTCACTGAATCACCGCGCGTCTGATTCGTGGTGTGTGGTCTAAAGTGTAAGCGGATAGCGAATTAGATCAATTATTCGGAATTTCCTGTTGTGATTTATCGACTTACATAATTGAAACAAACAGCTTTATAAGTTGTAAAATTAATAGATATGACCAATGACCATATTAGGTTAAATTAGGTACTACATGATACACTTGAATGTTGACACTAATATGATATTTTGTTCATTAACTTCGTTATAACTGTTTTCTGCGGTTTCCCCCGCGTCCCGTGGAAATTTGACTTCTGTACCGGAACAAAATAAAGCTTGTTAATATCTATGGCCACAGTACCCTCAGATTTGTTTCTCAGTAACATAGTTTTACTCTTGTCTATGGTGTCGAATATAATCCATGGTGCGTTCACAATAAAAAATCAACGAACTCTCACTCTCTACCTCCTACCTCTTGCACCGCCACACTTCCCCCTATATGGTTCACAAGGTTAAACGAGTTGCGTAATCGAATATTTCGAGTTGTGATTCGATGTTAATAACGATGACAGCATCGTTTACGTGACACGACCGATGCCTTATAAGGAATAATATCGTAAAAGTGATTTATGTGATCTCTCCTACGCTGTTTCGGATGAGATACATTAGTTGGGGATGTGGGAAAAATGTGCTCTTTTAACTTTAAAAAACAGAAGTAAGTTGTACAGAAGTAGGTTCAAATGATGAAAAAAAAAGTTTGGTATCTTTGTATTGTATCATAGTGGAATAAAGTTCGGAATTCTTTAAGTAATCTTAGTATCTTAAGATAAATTTAATATATAAAATAAAGATAAAAATATATAAATATAATAAAGATAAAGATTAATATATGGATAAAAAACATATGCGTTTATTTTGACAGCTCTTAATGCATATAATTTTAAAACCAAAATACTACTGACACGCAGGTGGTTGTTTATATGTATCAAAAGAAAAAACTACACAAAAGTCTTTATCGAATAATTTCTGAAACCTTTTAAGTAGGTGCATACTTGTATAAAGTTAAGAAAAATAAAATCGAGACATAAATGGTTTATTTAAAAAAATGTTTATCATTTTACGGTGAGGTACAAAACTTTACTCCTATACTAAATTATTCAAAAGTAATTTATGCAAGTCACTGACGACTAATGTTCCAAACGACAGACCATTTATTTTAACGAATTCATATTTCAACTAATTGTTACTTTGATGATTTATTTACACTGAGTTTCCTAAATAAATATACAGTTCCTTCGTTAAATGGATCATACTTATAATTCGTTTTCCTAATCTAACAAACCCTCCTTTTTTGGTGCCTATTTATTTCAAAATTCAGGATACAATGTTATTAGAATGTCTAAATGGTGTTTTTTTTATTTATTTTATTGTATGGCATCTCGCAGTTCAGCCTAGGAGCTCGTATACTCCTTAACCGGACTTAAAAATAGTGATTATTATAGGAGCAGTATTTATATGAAAGGTCGTCTAAGCACTTGCGACACCTCTGGTATTGTGGGTGGCGCTTTCCATCAGTCTCAACATGTGATCTTTTGCTCCCTAGAACAAAAAACAAACTTAATCAGTTTATTTACATTTTAATCAGAATTTTTATCACATCCATCTAATCAGGGCTGCATTAGATTAGGTCAAGATTGCATACAATTACTTATGTATTAACACATTCTGTTTAATCACTGTAATCACGGCGTGCATACATAATCATGCATTGATTGATGAATCAGCTAATTGGAGGATGTCTTGCATATGAAGTGGTAAGCTCTTCCTTTCACTGAGACTAAAGACTAAGTGAAAAAAATACTTGAAACTCAGTGAGACATAATCATTCCTAGGAAACCCTGAAATAGTTTTCAAAATTCTCTAAGAAATCTCTTTCCTCTTTCGATCTTTAAAAAATCTAAATTCAAAGCGCGTAGTACACGCCATCTAGCGGAAGCAATTAGGTATAACTGAAAACAAATGAACTCGTTAAAAATCTCATTACAGTTTTTGCTACAGTTTTAAATTGAAAGAAGACTTTGTAGGCAACCACGTGTGCAATTGAAGTTTACTTTCTTTATATAATTTACTTGCTCTTAACTTTATTAGGATCAACTAAGAACATAGCTTTTGTCAAACATTTAAAATTTAAAAAAAAATAAAATTACCAGTCCGAAATGAGTAGCTTGCTTGCTTAATAATGAGGAATAAAATAAAAAACAACGGATTAGTTTATTACTTCAACCACAACTAATTTATCTAAAAGTCTAACAGCCAGTTTCTTCATCAATAGTTAAAGCCAAAGTAAAAGTCAAAGTAATGTCTAAAGTAAAAGTAACGGTCAAATTCAATTTTTTTCTATTAGTTTTTCTGTCATTTTAGCCTTGAAAAAACGTATTTGACCGTTACTTTTACTTTAGACATTACTTTAACTTTAACTTTTGATGAAGAAACTGGCCGTAAGAGTCTCTAAATTAAGTTATACTCAGAGTCAGTAATTACAGTTTACATTGTTTGAGGAACCATAAGGAAAGCGTAAAAAATAATTTGCAATTTAACATTTTCAATACAATATTACAACCATTTAATACTTAATATAGAATCCAAAATATATGTTACAGCCAAAGTAATAAGTCTGCATATTATACATATTATCTAGCTATTATTTACAATATCTACTCAATTTGGATAAAGTGATAATTGACACAGAATTAATCACATTAACTAGCAATTTTATATAATATCTCCATAGACTTAGATAATGTAATAAAACAAGTAGGTAAAGATTATTATTTCATTTAACTAACTAAAGTGACTGACCTTAATATAATTCGAAAAAGGCTAGTTAGCACAGTGCAGGGCACCCCAATAGTAGCGAAAAGTCCCCTCTTTGAGGTGTGGCTCAGGCCACTATACGGACGGCCCGGAGGACACTTGCCGCTTTATGTTTGGACGCACCTTTAGAAGACACGGGCCCGTCTTGGCAGCGCGCGTTGTTCCACGCGCTCCTCGAAGAGATTCAGCAAGCCCCAGTGGATTTAAGTCACTAACAGTCTGACACTCCTTCACGCTGCTAAACCACAGCGGGATGAATTATTTGATGATTTATCATAAAAAAGTCAACAATAACTTAAACCGTTTTTAAGAATTAGTCAGTACCAAGTTGGTTATACCTACCATATTTATTACTTTGGCTAACTTTGACCAGCTATTATGAATTATATCCATATAAAGTGATTAATTTATCACACTATCTAGTTAATTCGGGTATTATGTATAATGGCCAGTCATTATGTAAAATATTTATTTAATCACTATGGCTGTAACATATATATCACTGATTTCTCAAAACTCAGTAAATCGAAGTTCACGGTAAACTAAAAGGAAAGAGCTTATAGTTTCCTTGCAGAAATCAAACGAAATAGGTCGCAGGATGCAGAAGTTACAAACTTTTGATTTACTTATTACGTAGCAACATTTTCTTTTGCCTCTTCTTCTTATCGATGTTTTGACGTACCTATATTTTGTTAAACAAGATAATATTAATTGATGCAAATATATACCTATTCTTTTATAAACTTCAAAATTAATAACAGTAGTTCTCAAAGCTTCTTATCATCGGCAACGGTCGGTAATCGTATGATGAACGATTCATTGGAAAAATCGGAAATCGTAATGATATGTTTTTCTTTTTCAAACTCTGATATCCACCCGATTCAACCGCCATCTATTGGTTGTCAAACGGACTAGATGTCAAATTATTAAGCTGGATATAAGCTATTCCTGACAGCGTAACTTATAAAACAAACCTATTTATTTAAAATGCTATTTGAGTCAATTTATTTACTTGTCATTTGAAGCATTATTTATAATCGTTCCACAAACATTATACTTGAATATGCCGACGGAATGTTTTAAACATGCAAAAGGCTTGAATACAACTGTCATGTACTTAGTCCGCAGCATCACAAATGCAATATGTAGTCCAAATCGTGCCTTGAATACTTAATAAAATCGATAAGCTGCAGTATCAAACATTTAAACGTCCATTCAAATATTTCCGCAACCAAATTGAAGCGCGTAGGTATGTCCTTGTTCTCTTATTATATTATAGTGTTTACTTGGAAATTTATAAGGAAAATATCATACTACAGTTCTTAGGTTTAACAATAAGGTAAATTAGCTCTTCGTTGTTTTGGTCTAATTTATCATCAGTTTATTTATTAGAACTTGTAATTTGCGTTCATGACAGTAACGCTACTCGATAACAGATGGCGTTAGCTCCGAGCGCGCGCTGTGTAGTTGAAACTTTTTAGTCATCTCTGAAACGAAGTTAGTTGCTTAGAACGTTTGCAAGATGGCGCTGCAAGTACAATAGCAAGCTGTTGTAAACATACAGTTTTAAACATTCCGAGACTACAATATGGTATTACTATAATTAAAAATAATAGGATGTAGTCAATTACCTTTCCATTACCATTCTCTATCTAACAATAACATTACTGTAACTCATAACAATCTCTTGTTTACAGCTGCGATAAATCTATTTATAAACCACACATCATGTCACTGACCCCGCAAATAAAAGCGCTAATAAGGGTAGAAATTTAACAGGCAATACTACCCAAGGGTGTTGCAATTTGTCGAGTCATTTACTGTGGACACATTTAGATCTGTTTGCATGGCTGTAAAGAGTCCACGCCCTTACCAACCACCCACCCGGTGCACCAGTTTAGAAAGACCTCGCTCACCCCCCTAACTGTTCAATTAAACACCGACCACGGAATGTTCCCTTACAACCTGATGGGTCTTAGTATACTGGTCTAGAAGAACATTGTCCACCCATTGGCAGGTGAGCACGATCACGTCACCTTCGCAATGGAATCGTAATCGTAAAACCTGACTAGTTTTCCGCGGACTCTGTAACGGGGAACTACCCTCATTTACTCCCTTCAGACCATTTAACTAAAAGGCTTGTTCGAAATACAAAATGATTTGATGCCGCAGAGACGGAAATGAACTGGAAGTCCCCAAAAATATTGGAGATCATAAAAAGATTTTTTGCTTCGAACTTGTGTAGAAGAAATAAGAAAATGAACAATATGAGAAGAAGAAGGGAATCAGTTGCTTCTGTGTACAGAAAAACTACTAAATTCCTAACCACGAATACTGCTAATTTCCTTAAGAAGAAGCCTAACAATAAAAAATCCCAAATACTTATGGAAGCTGTAGAAGACTGCGAGGAACACGAGGAACAGAATGTAAACAAAGTCGAAGACACAAAAACAGATGATGACGACATCGGTGAACGAGACCTTGACTATTATCTAGGCGTTAGAAAGAGAGAGAGCTACTGGAGAGACCCGGCTGGCAAAGAGCAGATAAGGAAAGACTATCTAGTCTACCACTGCGGTATCACTGAAGAGGATTACGATAAAAATTATAAGAAAACGATAGCTTCCAAAGTGTCTTACGTCATACAACCAAGATTGAAACAAGTGCCTTTTAAAATTCATAGAAAGAGAAGAAGAAACGGTGATTCGAGAGACGACTCGTGGAGAGAGAAGTCTGGGATATTCAAACTGTTTGCGTACAGGCGTGATAGCGAATATTCTACGTCGGATAGTTACAGCGAATGCGATTCTAATGAAGATAAACCTTCGGAGAGGCTGCGGTCCACTAACGAGGACGATATGGAAGATATGATTGGATATCTTAACGAACTCGACGCTTCGGGTGATAAACTAGCGGAGGTTCGTTTGATTGTGACATTTGAAGACTTCCGTAGTTCGAAATATTTTATCTCTAAAGGACGACTGATGAATTTTGAATAAATAAACATGTGACAAAATTCTAAAGAAATTATTGTTTAATAAAAAAATATGAATTGAACTACATAATATTTGATATCATTTGCCGGTTCGCGTGAAGGCTTACTAGCTTCTTTAGAATGAAAACAAAAGTTGTAACGAATAATAGAAATACTATTATTCGTTACAACTTTTGTTTTCATTTCATTTTCCTTTATTATTGTATTAATATTTTTCCTTTCTTTCCAGGGCGTTCGGATAAAAGAAGTATCTGAAGGGAGGCCCTGCGACAACTGTCCGGAATTGTGCCCCGGCTTCATCCCACACGCTTGGAGGTAAGTGTTTATCATAGAACACGGAAGCTGTACCTTCATCATCAGACCTTGGATCATGGCCGACCCCGAAGACGTTATGGCCTATACCTTGTGCATACAAATAGAGAAAATGTTTTCTCGTCTGTCGAGCATATCTGCATCATTTGCATATAGAGCTATCAGCGTCTTCCGTCGACATATTTGTGTCGAAGCCTCGGTTTCTTTGTTTCTCATGTTTGGTGTCACGTAGACTGTCTCGTGTCGTATTTGGTTCACAATGATTTCATTTCGTGTGTTCACCTAATTTAGATGCTCCTTTATTCACGCCTTTGTCAAAAGTGTCGAAGAATTTGGCACTGGATGCACTTTATTGTTCCTCATGCTAAGGTACAAGTTATTTGGAATCGCTTTATGCGGCAGTTCGTTTTATTATACGAATAATCTCGTTTAATTTTATGCTATAAATAGGGACTTATCAATAACTATGTTAAAACTGAGAGTGTGCTTGCAAATATGATTACATCCAATAATAACAAACAGATAAGTAACGTCCAATAATGCCTAGCCATTACGTTATCTAATGACTGTGACCGGGTCACAGATACGTTATCAACAATCGTTCACGCCACGCCAACAAACGTGATCGAAATCAACTAACGAGCGGTTAATCAGCCTTGCGGTGAGGCCAGCGCGTGCGCATCGCATCAAGAAAAATGTCCACTCTTGCTCCCGCGGTCATACCGAACAGTCGTGTCGCGCTCCCAACTCAAACAAACCCAACAATGTGTCTCTCGTTGAAACAATTGGAGTGGGCGGATGTGTACCGACGCATCACGGGAACAGATAAAGAGCCGGTCAAAGAGAAAAAGATACAGAAATTCCCTTCGAGGGAACGAAATTTTGCCGTAAAGAGGAAGTTTAACAATAACATGAGGTCTCATGTTAACTGCGAAAGTTGCGCCCGAGTCGCCGAGAAAGAAAACAGGTGATGTGCTGAAGTGGGTGTGAATGTGATGATTCAGTGGATCTACGGATCGATATTGTGAAAACAATGTGTAATCGAACTATAATGACGATCAGTCAATAACATACATGTGATATTAATATTATAAAAGCTATAAATAAGTCGGTGCAAAGTGCGAAGAACCGGCTTTGTTAGTTGTGTCTCCGGCGTACTGAAGTTGGTGCTAAATCCTTTTTGCTCAACGTCATTCCAAACCTTTTTGTTGACTTGCTCAAAATGTATTTCTAAAATAACTCTCTGTGTAGAAGTTCGCGAAGTTTTATTGTTAATGAATATAATAGCAGGATGTTAGCAAGGTACTGAAAATATAAACAATGTGAATAGTATTGTATTTAAAGTTACAAGGCCCTGTTCTAAGGAAGAGTTTTGGAAACAAAAGAAACTGCAACAAAAGCCAGCTTAAATAATATTGTTTAACGTTCATATTATTTTTTGGAAACAACGTATTAATGAGACTTGGGTTCTCATTAACTGTATTTAACTAAGCGTCTATTTATTTGAATACTTCGTTAATGTTACATGATAAATCGTATGTCTCGTTAGTTTCCATATAATGTGTGTTATCATCAATAATGCTGGTGTGACGATCCCGGATGTTACAATTACATGCAATTTTAAGTCTTATCAATGTCCTGTATGGTTCATAATTGCATGAACCTTATTCTTTAAACCGGTTCCTATGTTTTGATATTCGCAAAAGAAATAAACAAATCCATATTTTAAAATATTGTTATCTAGCAGTGTAGGAGTATTAATATATTATTTTGCGTTATGTAACTGTTAGGAATTGCATCCTAGGTGGTTTCTATTGAGACGAAGGCTGAATTAATATTGTCTATAAATAAACGAGTTCATGAGTTCATTTCATTGTTTTATTTCTTATCTTATCTTCGTATTGTACGCAAACATGGCTGTTACGTAAATTAGTTTATATATTTATTACATAATAGTTTGTTGAACTAAGTATAGACAGGCCAAAGGTGTTGTAATATTATCGTCGATAACTTGGCCCCTTGAAATGATTGGTAGATTTTTTGTCTTGAAAGAAATATAGTTTTTTTTTCAATGTTTTTTTTCATCAATCCTCTCAAGTTTCTGTTGAATAGACGTTTTTATTGCTTCAAATGGTAGTGTCGTAAATTCTTCAATAAATTCCAATTTATTTCGTATCAAATTGAATGTGTGCTATATTGGGTTTAAATGGTGTCAGGCATTATTTGGATAGAGGATGCGGGTTCAGAGCTTGGCATTCTTTCTGACTAATTCAGATAGGTAGGTATTTTTTCGAGATTCAAGCTACTTCTTCTTGGTCTTGTGTACATACCTACTTGGAAAATGTGTCGAAATCTTGTCCAAATCTGTACAGAAGCGCCAGACAGCCAACGCAGAACAATAATACAAACATGAGATGACTTTCTTTGTAGTAAATTCATATTGATTCTATTCTAATAATCTCCTAACAAATAACGCATACCAATCTTTTTGTTTACGCACACAGTGGGCATTGAACGTCATTAAATACATATGACCCACAATATAATGCTTACAGTAGACGCCTGTATTATTTGACCTCTATGTATTGACAATACACCGTCATGATATTCTTCAAATCTTTCCTTATTCTTACTTACGTGCAGTATCGGAACTGCAATTTATCCTTATCCAATAACTTGAACGAAAATGTTGTCTGTTCGTGTAATAGGTACCTACGTTATTGTTAAACTATCCTTAAATCGATAGTTATATTGTAAATCTGAAGCGTTTGCTTTAAAGTGGTACTCTCACTAACTACTGGACCTATTGGAAAAATTGTCCAGTGTTATACAGCCCATTTATCGAGAAAGGCTGTAGGTGAGAAACCTATTAAGCTAAGACCATAACATAGCGTAATAGGTATGGCTTCTAGACAACCATACTGAGGATTTAAAGAAGATGGTAGGCAGTGGATGGATGCGGTCTCCAAAAACCGGGATGGTTGGCGCTCATTGAGGGAGGCCTATGTTCAGCAGTGGATGACAATTGACTGACGATTCTGATGACAAGTAAAGTCACGGTACTCACGCATTGTTGAATGCCCTTGCAACAATTGATATCAATGCTAGACATAGTCATGATTCTGAGTATAGCATTCTAATAAATGCTGGTTGGAAATTCTATAGAAAATTGAATGGTAGGCATATTAACGTAACTGGTTGTGGTGTAGGTACCTAACAATTTTGAATTACTTCATGACCACATTTCCTTTAAACGTTAGTCTGTTTTCGGCTGAACTTTGAAACGGCTTTCCCAATTTTCATGGGAAATTCTCTGACAGACAGCTATTAATATTAAGGACAATAAAGAATGTAATAAAAATTAAACAATGGAAGAAACTAAGAAATATAAGACACTTTTAGGGGAACGGAATTTTGTAACGTAGGTATAGGCTACTTTCTATTCTTGTGCAGGAAGAAATGCCACAGGACACGGGCGAAACCGCGGAATACAACTAGTTTTAAATTAAAACAGGCCACGCAGATAACAATTGCAGTTACGCATACAGCAACGACAAGATCCAGTCAAATTATCATTGTCCAATGACCCATGTAGTGTAGATAATGTTTATGTACCTACTATGTTAGTAGATACATATACCTAAATTGTGTATTTATACATATGTAGCTATGTAAAGAATCAATAAGGACCCTTATCTAAGGTCATTGTCCAATATACAATGAACTTGTCGTAATGTATTGTCGTTAGTTACTGTTACAGCCTTTTTTTTATCGTCCCACTACTGGGCACAGGCCTCCTCTCACACGGAGAAGGATTAAGCGTAGTAGATTCTTTTAAATGTATTTAAGTCATTTGGTTATTGATATTTGGAGGAATTTGGAAACAACTATCTGCACGAAACTAGCCACGAAAGACAAAGCTAGAAATTTTGAAATTGTGCCGACTTTATTTACTTACAAAGAGAGAAATAAACGGCATACTTAAATACGTAAACACATTCACAAACAAATATACTTACATAGGCTGTTATACTTATAATGTTATAAAACTGTTTATCGAGGATTTAAATTGGTCACGAGCATGACCAAGCCTGATATTATTTATTATCTTAGTTTATTTTATTTTCTCGTATCAGGCTACTAAGACCTTGTGTCAATATTGAACTGATTAGACGTATTTCACGTATTTATTTTAGGTTTTGTCTCTTTCATGTTACACTTTTTTATGAAGCCGATTTTCTGAGAAATGTATGAAAATGGCCTACCGATTCTGTCATCTAAGTAACAATCGCCGAGAACGATGTGATCTATAAGTCTATAAGGACAATAAAGAGACTGTATGCACTAGGCAAAATGGAAATAGGTACAAAACGTAGTAGGTTGCGTAAGTCAGATAGGCAGCCGGTCCGTGTAAAACACTTGCACTCAGCTGCATCCCTTCTAAACTGGAATCCAATCCCACAGTGAGGAAAAAGCTAGACAGATGATGATGACAAAAGGAAAAACTCAATTACTTCTATAGCCTGTACACTTTTAATTTCAATCATTTCTCATATTATGACATCCTCTATACATTTTACAAGACCATTGTCCCCCATAAGGATTTGGGAAGACCGAAAGTCTACTACGATTTTCCTGTTCCGATATTGTTTCCGGATTACTAAATATGTTTGAGGATATTTGATACGGGGTGATAGAATGAACTCCGGATATTACGTCTGTAATCCTTTTTGATGAAGTAACACATATTCTGGTGCTATGGCTGGATTTTGAGATGAATTAGGATAAGTCGTTGCACAAAATGAAAATAGTAGGTGTATGACACTGTATAATATCCTGGTCAATGATTTTACTCCTAAATATTATTGAATTTTGCGCTGGAGTAGACAAAGGGGAAGGAGAACATTTTTAGGAAATCAGGATTATAAGGTCTGAAATCAGCAAAGGGCTGGACTAACGGGGTAAACGACTCTAAAATTGATATATAATTACTGACAAAATCCAAAAACGTATAATAACGCCGGTATCAAAAGTTGTACGTGATATATAATTCACATCAAAAACAAGACAACATGTAAATTACAGTGTAATTGTTTCCTTTGTGACGAAACACGGCAGCTGTCACAATATTGTCAAAATGACATCACGGTGTCTGGTCACTGATGTCCCGCCCGTGCGCCTGAGTAGACTCGCTGTGACCCAATAGGCTTAACCGATGACGTATCGTCTATTGCTTGCGGTCCGACTTGACTGTTTAAACATGCATGCAGTTACCATTACCAGTCACCACTCTAATATGGCGGGTATGAGACCAGACATGTTCATATATTATAGCACTAGCTGTTTTCCCGCGGTTTTAACCGCTTCCCGTGGGAACTACTGCCTTTACCGGGGTAAAATATAGCCTATGTTACTTGGGAAGAGTGTAGCTTTACAACTGTGAAATAATTTTTCAAATCGGTTCAGAAGTTTCAGAGCCACAAACAAACAAAACATTGTGTCCTCTTTATTACACTGGTATACATACATGCAATTATTACCTATATATACCTAGTGGGTAAAGAGCCAAACTCTCGAGTATGAGGGTGTGGGTTCGATTCCAGGTCAGGCAAGTACCAATGCAACTTTTCTAAGTTTGTATGTACTTTCTAGGTAAATCTTACACACCAATGGCTGATAAAAAGGTGAAGGAAAACATCTTGAGGAAACCTGGACTATAAAGTCTGAAATCACCAACCCGCATTGAGCAAGCGTGGTGATTAACGCTTAATCCTTCTCCGTGTGAGAGGAGGCCTGTGCCCAGTAGTGGGACGATAAAAAGGCTGTAACAGTAACAGTAACTACTAATATGGTGGGTATGAGACCAGACATGTTACAAAATACAGTTGCTTGCATGCATTCGTAGACGTCTGAAAAGGTAAACTTAATTCTACACTTAAGTGCAAAATTTTGGCCACCTTATGATTTTAAATTTTAGATGCCGGATATAATCATACTCTCATGCATATGCGCATGCAGCAAAGGTTAATGTATAGTTTTTCATTTTATTTGATAAGTTATATTGCATTTGTATTTAATGTCGAAGCAAATCCTGTCTTTCAATGTAAACAGCTTATAAAACTAGGTTTACAAGTTAATGTGCATTGAGCAAGCCTGGTGATTAATGCTCAATCCTTCTCCGTGTGAGAGGAGGCCTGTGCCCAGCAGTGGGACGATAAAAAGGCTGTAACTGTTACAAGTTAATGTGACTCAGCATAGACATCAATCTACGGATAAAATAAAAACTGGTATCGCTTCAAAATAAAACAAAAACTAGACAATAAAATTGCATTTATTTTGACATATTACATGTCACTGGAACAATGTGCATAAAAACTTCTGTCTCATAAATTAATAAAAACAAAACAAAGACAAACGAACAGCTGAATTAACTGACAACCTACTTTAATAATATTATTGTTTGTTCATTCGTGTAGTGTCATATTTCATAGGAATAGGTAATTGTAGTGTTCTATTCTACTTGGAAAAATTGTTCATAATATTGATCTTTATACTTAACATTACGTTGTACATACATAGTGACTCTTGGCACAGTTCGTAAATAACTTGAAATAAAAAAGATCTGTCAATGAGTTTGTGATATTACTAAGAGACTAAAGTTCGTTTTAGGCAAACATATGGCTTCTATTTTCTGTCATGATAGCACATTAGTAGCATTACTGTTGTCAATTAATACTATAGAAGATTAAGTATGTCTAACCACGTTATTATTTTTGAAAATGTGTTGACCGAAATTAACTAAGATTATCTTAGTGTCACTGTTTTTTCACATCCATATGACGTCTGGTTACATTGGAACAATGATAGTATCGCCTTACATGTAATTTAAAGTTTCATTCGCATCACGACCACACTTCATGTTCAGTCATAAAAAGTATCTGGTGATACTGTTCAGAATACTGTACCTACTTCATTATAATTTACTAGTAATGTTTACTGGAAAAAACTTTAATATTTCACTAAACTCTGGTGGGAAACCAGGGCTAAACTCGAAAGATTTACCGCGGCTTTGGTACATAAAGGGCCCCAGGAGGAACATGGTGGGTTTTAAGCGGCAAGAGTCTGAAACTCCCTCACACTGCACCCACAGCGAGAGGGTTCAATAAAATTGGTGATTTCCCATAAAAAAAAATACGTGTGGCACTCGGGGACTGCCGCGGTAAAGCTATTGCATAACGTACAATACGTCTAATCGCACGACACACAGCGCCGTGTCGAAGACTGCCGAACTGACACGACGTTAGACGATGCACGGCCTTCAAGCCACACCTCCATGCCCGTCGGAGTGGGGAGCGTGAGGTTTTTTCGTTACGGAATTTCTGGATTTGGTCCCCGCGCTCAAGGCCTGCGATAGAAGCTATGCAATAGCTTAAAATATGTTAAACTAAAATATGTATTTTACTAAAAAATTAAGTGCCGCAGTTGCCTTTAAATCACAGACAGCTAAAAGAACAAAGTTGTGCAGTCATTTAATTTAGTAGAAGGAATGTATAATTTCTAATAAGTTGGGCCATGTCATGCGCAAACCAAAGTTGAATGATGCCTTGACCTAGTTCTTCTTGAAGCAATACTTAGTTGCCACTTAAAAGGTTCTAATAGTGTTGTAAGTCTAAGTGGCCTAAGTGCCACTGAACTTGAATTATATTGACCCTACCATTGCAATGGAGAAAGTTTTGTAAGAATAAATTAGTACGTATTGCAAATACATATACCTAACTAGCTTCTGCCAGCGGTTTCACCCGCATCCCGTGAGAACCTCGGCACGGACCCGGATAAAAAGTAGCCTATAGCCTTCCTCGATAAATGGGCTATCTAACACTGAAAGAAATTTTCAAATCGGACCAGTAGTTCCTGAGATTAGCGCGTTCAAACAAACAAACAAACTCTTCAGCTTTATAATATTAGTATAGATTAACGTTGTAACTATTAAGTAATCTGTGCTAATAGTAAATAATAAAAATTATGAAGTTTCTTCATTTATTATGATATCAAAATGATTATTACAAACTTGTTACGGAATAATAAATATCTCGGAATAAATATAAAGAGCCAAACAATCAGAGACAAAGTTATTTTTTTCAATTCCGTATATCTATACCTATTTAACGGGTTATAAAGTCGATCTTAGTACGTAGTAAGTAGTCTATTAGTCGGTTTAATTTCAGGCATAAGTACATACACATTACACAGGTTTCAACTTAAACAAGTGTAGGTAACTACTGTTTTTCAACATTGCCTGACGAAATGTCGGCGAAGCGCTTGTTCTCACGTAGTTACATAAAGAATGGTGAGAGAGTCGTCACGTCATAGTGGCTTTGGTTACCAAATAGAAGATATATTTTTAGTGTGGATTTAATTTTGACGACAGCTGTTACCTACTCAAAAAAAGAAGAATTTTTAAACTGGCCAGTTTTCACTGCCCCCAAGTTTAACTGCACTTACTCGGGTCTCAACACATTAGGCCAGTTTAATCGTTTACTGTTAAATTCTTTGATAGCCCATCAGAAACATATCTGACAGATAAACCATAACTTTTGGTTTCACTTGAATACCAATATCTGGCAGAAATTATAATCAACCTTTATCTGGCAGATAGCATTACTTGTCTAATAACTAACCGACACTATTAGTAACCGAGTGAAGCCGAGGCTTAATCAAGCAATTTATCTGCAACTAGCGTAGTAAGTACTTATTGCAAGGAATGCAACTTTGAAGTAAAAACTAAACGAGTTTGTATGTAGAAATAAGGTAATAGGTGTTACCTCATCATAGGTGCGGCCAACCTGACCATAGGTACTTTAGTTATTTAGTCAGTGGTAATTAACACGACAATAAGTAATAAGGAAGCATTTTTGCAATTTTTTGTGTAAATTATTGCCTCTGTTTTATTTGCTTTGACAATTGAGGAAAGACTTTTTATTCGGAAACATTTATAATATTGAGCCTAATTTCGAATACTCTAAATGACATAGGTACACATACACTCAAAATGTTTTGCAAAGTAGATAAGTATACGAATACGAACAGATACTACTAGGTATATAATTGAACGTACATAATTTATTTATAATCGTGACATTTTTGGAAGCGACTTCTTACTTATATTAATGGTAATCTGCCGCAATTTACGGCAATTTCTGACAGACTTGCATACCTAGCTAGTGATGACACATGGGAAGATAAAAAACCTAAAAGATGAATTAGAGGCTGTATGAGAAAACTTCTTTGGCATGTCACTTTACCGCAAAATAAAGTATTCTAACACGAGTTCATATTTATACCATTTTGCACGTTCAATGCTACGAAATTTTACGCAATATGATGTACCTAAGGGCAGTGTCATCAATTGATGGAAATGGTACAAATCATAGGTATAATAGCAAAACAAAAAGTTTGAAATAATATACACCTAGTGCTTATTGATTTCTGACACTTACGCGAATATTAGACATTTAAATAAAACTACTTTTACGGATTTTATCGCGTTATATTAATATTATTTAATCCCGACGTTTCGGATCCTTTACAGCATCCATGGTCACGGGCAGACTAAGTCTGCCCGTAAGTTTAATTTAAATACACCTAGTGCTCTTTTTAAGTGTCTGGGGCATCGAAATACACTTCATTTTCTGATATTTTCTAAGAAAATAAGCATGGTAAGTAATCGTTAGAGGAAATTATTCCACCATAAAGTATCATAATTCAATAAACGTTAAGTAATTGATATTATTTATTGTGTTTTCCTCACAACGTGGAAAATTTTGTTTACAAACATTAAACATAAACATTCATAGTACCGTTTTACTTGCGATAATATAATCGTTTACAAGGTAAATAAAATAATTTTGTACCTTATGACATATAAAATAATCTAAACAAAGTAATTATGAAGATATTGCTTCTTGAAGGCCCTTGTACCACGGTAACCATTTTCAGGCTTCCTTCAACCATTTTACCGAATTTTGAAGTACTTATACAAATGTAGGTACATATGTACCTGCACTTTTATAAAATTATTCAGAATTCATTGAATGACAGGACAGGATAAAGACACGATACTAAAGTTCATACAAGGACAAAGTACTTACATACGTTATGTTGACTTAAGTATATATGTCTTGCCTTTAGGTACTTAATTTGTAAATAACTTGTAACATATGTTTATTTTGCCAAATTGATGAAAAAGTGAGCAAACCTGGTTAGCACTTACTGGTTAGCACTTACTTACCATAGCACTCACAATCAATGGAATCGAATTATTATAATAGGCGTCAATACGTAGGGGAAAGGGGGGTAGCCCCGGCCGGTGGGTAGCCTCGGCCATAGTAAATATTAGTAATTCGCGTGGCGTGATTTTGAAGTTCGTGTGATCTCTGTGTGCGTTTAAGAGTAATTCGTCAAATGCAAACAGTTGAAGTCGATTGACCGCTGCGTTCGGGCGTGATAGAGTGAATTTCTTTTTTGCTGTCGACGGCCGCGTGACTTCAATTGTTTCGAAAACCATTTTTCATTGAATAAACGTAAGTAATTATTTATTTGATTTTTTTTACATGATTGAATACTATTCTATTTTGTATTTTGAAGTTTATTTCAACGTATAATTAGCTGCTTTTTAAAAATATTTTTTTTATCGAAGAAAGTCATGTCGGGTAACCCCGGCCATTAGTTTTGGGGGTATCCCCGGCCATATGTTAGATGTTTATTATTCTATTTGATGTTATTATTTTAAGTCTTAATTAAAAATATATATTAGTTTGCAGTGTCATAATGCCGAAATTCAAAATTAGAACTACGAATCGCGGAGACTGGAGTGAAGAAAACATGAAAAAACCGACCAAGTGCGAGTCGGACTCGCGCACGAAGGGTTCGATACGATTATTTATAAAACGGACAAAAAAATCACGTTTGTTGTATGGGAGCTCCCAAAATATTTATTTAATTCTAGTTTTCAGTATTTGTTGTTATAGCGGCAACAAAAATACATCATCTGTGAAAATTTCAGCTCTCTATCTATCACGGTTCATGAGATACAGCCTGGTGACAGACGGACGGACGGACGGACGGTCGGACGGACGGACGGGCGGACGGACGGACAGAGGAGCGAAAACAATATGGTCCCGTTTTAACCCTTTAGGTACGGAACCCTAAAAAGCAATTCAAGCGGTGCTTGAGAAAAAATCTTCTGAGAGAGCTGCCGCAGATCAGTATGAAGTTCCACGTACTTCTCTGCTGGATCGGGTCAAGATCAAGTTTAGATTGGGTTCACGAGGCACGTGTTGATATAAATCCATCGGATTCGTAATATAACTGTGATGTGTATGTCGCCAAAAATCGATTTGGCCATTAATTACGTAGGTGGCCGGAGCTACCCGCCACTTTAAAAAGATACCAAAATTTGACCACTAATTGAAGTGGGTTTAATAAGTATTGGATATTATTTTTGCTCAAATTTTCAATGTTATAATACGAATAAATATTGTGTTGATTATTTTTGGTAGTTTTCGTTGTATTTCTCTTGATAATTAAATCACAATAACAAAAATAAAAAATTGGCCGGGGCTATCCCCCTTTCGCCTACATTATCATTGCTGTTCGTACGATTTAATACACCCTTAATTAAAACGTAATTAACAGCTTGATTTAATTAGAGAGGTAATTAATACGTAAGCACAGCTGCGGGCAATATTGTGGGACCAAAATAGATATTGATTTTTGTATGGTTTTCATTTATTTATACTTTTTTTTCACTATTGGCGAACTTAACGCCTTAGGTTCTTAGTCCTTCTCTCCCAGTCTAACTTAGGTGAAATAGAAGTTGGTTGGTTAGTTAGTTTTAAGCTTTTGAACCGGACTTTCTTCAAGATAAATCTGATCATTACACGTTTGTTTTAAATCAATAGTTTAGTGGAAGTGCATACAATAATACGCAGATAATGTTGGTACAGAGATGAAAAGTCGAGGAAAACATTTCAATTTCTTTTCAATAATAAACTGCTTCATTTCCTATGTGACTGAGAATTTTATAAGAAACCCAATTAGTAAGTAAGTTTACCTAAATGAATAACCCTTTAAAAATACTCTTTTTTACTTTACAGACAATAAGACGAATATTATTTTTTACTTTACAAAAAAAAACAGATTCTTTTGATAATATTGGCTTCTCTGTTAATTAAATGCTCTATTTAGTTCCTACCTTTTTCTTTATTCGGGTTTAGTTAATAATATGACAATTAATCTTCTTTAGTGGCTTTGGTTACCCAATTTACCTGAGAAACAGGTGTGCCCGATACAATTCCGATATCGTAAATAAATTACAAAGAGTAGATCGATATCGCTTGGAAATACGTTACGATTGAGATAAACTTATGATATTTTGTCACAACGATAAATAAAAAAATCTGATGAATCATTTATCTGTGGAATTATTGAATATTTATCCTTGATAGATTAGTAACGCACTGGCAGTATTGTCAAAGCGCTGTAAAATTTTTATTTTTATTTTAGTACCTAAGGGTACGGAGTTATTTTCTCATGAATCACACCAAAATAATGCAGTACAAAGACCAACGCATTGTTTTTAGTGCTAATTTTCGATGTACGTTACTCATCATTTTCTTTAAACAAAAGGAAAATGCAACGAAAAATGTACTCATGTTCAGAGCCATCTATTGTCGAGTAGCTGAAGCAATAGAAGTGACAGCGACATCTAGTGACGTGTTGTTGTTTCCTGATTTCATGTAGTTTACCCGGGGGTTTGGATAGATGGCGCTGCATTAAAAATATTTTGCGTTTAATTGTAGCTTCTGATTGCTGAAAGTTGCAAAAATACAGCTAAATTCCAAAATACCCACTGAATTAAAATTATTGACCGATAAAGGAATAAATAACAGTAAATTAGGTACCTATTTCTCTTACAACCGTTATTTTCTTGGAAAAAAATTAAACTGCTAAGATGTCCTACAAACTGCAAAAAAGAGCCGATAGTGCTAAAACGTATACCTAGGTACGTGTACTAAGTGTAAACAGATAAAATATTTATTTTTCAAGCAAACGGCAACTGTTGCCGTCGCGATAATGCCTCAGATAAGATAGATAATGTCCTAATTTCCACACCTGATTCTATTATTATAAACCGATCGATTTCGTATTAGTCAAAAGGGACTTACCCACCTACCTGGGTAAGTAATAAAACACATTATTAGGTACTTAACTTGACACTATTAATTATCATTATTATGTTAGTACCTATAAATACCAGCTTCATTACCTAAAGTAAGAATGACCATGATATGGGTACCTACCTAGGTACTGTATATTCATAGAGCAGTTGAAAAGATGAATCGGATGCTATTGAACTATTGCAATAAATATGAGAATCTCAAGTCATCGATTGATCGATAATCATAACAAATGACAGGCCAAGACAAAGAATGTTAAACTAAAACAATCCATTGTTCAGATTCAGTCGACATCGCTAGCTATCAGACGCTGATATCAACATAGTGGGTATGACATCACCATTCCTGTCTGCCTTCAACCAGTAGATTATAACAATTTATTTGATCGTCACTGCTGCAAAAAAATAATACAGCCAACGTAATAAGACACGCGATATATTAAATGACAGAAACAATGAGGGGTCAAGCTTGGTTGGACATTCACACGTTCCGTAAAGCCTAATCCCTTGAACTTGAGCAAGCGGAACGGAGGTAAACAAACGTCGGGCAACCCGTTGACGCGCATTTGTCATTTGGAACGCACGCGACTCGCTAGCGCCAGTGTCGTACGCGCGCGCTCCGCGATTTAATACGAACGCGACGTAAAATTCGCAACTTCGAAAAAAGTAAACAACGCCAAACAATTCGGTTTTCGAAATTCAAACAGTTCAGTGTATCCAGCCAGTGAGAAATAGATAATTCAAGTGTGTGTTTTGGTAATTTATTGAGTGATTGTGATTTTTTGTTGTCAATTTGAAGTCATTGTTGTGGTTCATGAAGGAAATGACGGCAGAATGACCGATAAGAGGCTGATACAGCGAGTTTACATGATGTTCCAATAAGCAGTAGAGATTTCGTTGGTTTGTTTCATAATTATTATTTTATTAGGTAAATTACCGGCTCGAAACAAAACATTCGATGTGTCAAATTCGAAAAAGTTTTAACTATTTTAAAACTTTTTCTAACCTCTTTTGATTGGAGATAGGTATCTTGTTTATGGTGGTGGCAATGCAAGCTGCAAATTCCGGAAGCTTACTTTAATATTACCTACCTCAAGAAAACATGGGTAACCGTTATTGTTATCGTTCCTAGGCAACCAATTGTTTGAGTTCGGTTCTCACGTAGGTATTTATAAATCTTATTAGATTATCTACCTAACCGCATCACTACTAGGTTACTTAGGTAGGTTCATAATGAATGATTGACTGCATAAGGTAGGTACTTATTATAACATAATAAACACACAGGTAATATAATCATCGGCAGTGATATTGAGCCCTGACCTTCACCTGCGCAGAAGCGATTTATTGGTTTATTGCCTTATGTGTACAGTGCGCAAAGCGATCCCCACTCTTCCGCCGAGAGCTCAATATCCGTGCCGATAACTATACCTAGTTACCTAGGTACCTACTTAATGCAAACGTTACTGTCGTCATACCTATCTACCTATATGTGCTGATTTCCTATTCAATCGTAAAACTATAGAGATAGGTACATACCTAAGTTAGAAGGTACCTACCTATTTCAGTGATTCGAGAGAATTTCCTACAGATGAATGAATGTGAATTTCTAGTCGTTATTTGACACAATGGTCGCTTACCTACCTATCCTATAGCGTTTTTGCATGCTGATCTATAGCCGGCATTTAACTTGGCAAGGATTTGGGACCTTTAATAAGTGTGAGCTCGCACATAGTGCACTAAATTATACAAAAAAGTGGTCCCTGTTATTGCTTGTGCATTATTCTATGGTTATTGACATCATTTATTGGCGATTAAGTATGCTTGAAAAAAATAGGACTTGTTTTCAACTCACGATTCTTGCCAAGTTACGTGCCGGGAACTATACCTACGTTATAGGCTTATCGCTATTGTTCTGAAGACTCATAAAGACCACTTCCTAGTTTACCTAGTGAACTGGGAACTCAAGTACCTACCTACTTACAGTCACCTGACCGCACAATCATGGTGACAATTCTTTTAATTCCACTGATAATTTTGTAGGTATTAAGACGATTCTGACTAAAATGTTTTGTAAACATCGATATTAGCTTATTTACCTACTGTGGTATACCGCGTTGCATCCCTGTTTCACTGTGTCCTGGGGAAAGTCTTCCGGCATCCGACTAAAATGTTCCTCCCCAATAAATGAGCTACCTCACACTGAAAGAACTTTTCAAATCAGACCAGTAGTTCCTGAGATAGCGCGTCAAATGCGCGTCAAACTCAAACTTGATACTCGCGCACTTACCTATTGTACCTACTTGGATACCGGTAGTAACGACATTTAACACTTTACTGACTAGATTTTAACATCACCAATTTCAATTAAGTTCATACCGTCAGTTGCACAAAGCTCCATTAAAGTTATAGCTTCATTAAATCTATTGCTGACACTTTTTATCTTGTGGGCAAAGAAAGAGTCAGCAATAGATTTAATGAAGCTTTAACTTTAATGGAGCTTTGTGCAACTGACGGTTAGTCTGTTAAATTAGGTGAGTTACATATGAAACTACTTTTTATTTAAGTAGGTAGGTACCTATGTCTACGCTACACACCTAGGTAGATGCATGTAGAAACCACTTTTGAACCCATTGTTATTTCAATGACTGTTTTTTACAGCAAAAGCTAAGTAAATTAAGATCTATCTATTAGGTATAATTAAACTATTAACAGGTTCGCGTCTTAAAAAATGTGTTCTCGACACCTGCCGAATACAAAGTGGTACCTGCTGATTCACTTGGTACAAAGGTGTACTTGGCATTAGATGGTTATAGACCTCCATTTTCAAAGTTGTGATAATTTTATATCCATAAACGTTGCACTTGATTAGACTACTTACCTAGGTAATACAGGTAGATATCTATTATCTACACAAACTGTACCTACATATCTATGTATGTAGATTGGTGATTTGCTATGCATACGTTGATTTATCGATCCACTACATAGAACAGGTCTCTTTCTGCATAAAAGATGACATGATATGATGTGTTTATGCATACTGTCCCTTTATTTGGTGAGCAATAAATAATAAGTAGGTACTTAGGTACCTATTATACTAGTACAGTATACTACACATAATACCGTCTACCTGTACAGCTAGTCGTACCTGCCTGTGTGTGTGTGTGTACAGACCTCTATAACGCAAATAGGAGTCGAGACCCTAGTTTCAATGGGAAAAAGGATTATAAAGAGTAACCTCTTGGTCCTACTGTGGTTCAAGCACAGAGGGCTCAAACTTGTTATTTGTATCTACAGCAGTAGTAACTATTAACTAAGTAACCTGGGCCTGCAGTACTATTAAGGGTATCTGTCACTGACTAAAACCCATCTATCTATGTTCAATTTGGTGCCTGTCTCTTTCAAACAATCCCTACTTACGCTCCGAGTATTCCAATCCAACCATGATAGTTGATTATTTCGGATAACTAAATACATGCACGGAATACAAAAAACTCCAGTTCTTACCTGATTTTTCTTTGGAAACCTGAGTCACGAGCACGCTTAACATTCAGCTATCCGTTTAAATATTCACTGGCTATTCACGTTATTAGCACGAATAATAATTAGCTGTGTTCCAGCTACTTAGGCAGGCATTATACATAGTTAAACTAGCATTTAGAATTTATTAGAATGTGAGCGCATTTTGTGGTGCCAGAATTAATAGGCGCGGATCTCCGATTGACTCCGGAATTCCTGGGTTGGACAGTGTTTTATTTAGGACGTTTTCTAGTTATAACAACCTTTAAACTTGGTAGGCTTAAAGTTGACATCAATATTCTTACAATTTAAATCACATTGGTGTAAAAAATCTAATCATTTTAACAATGGCTAATCCAGATGTGGATATTTCTTCCTCCGCATGCAGCCGCAATGTTTGTAAACTGTCAAACGTTTGTCAAATACCATTTTCGCATTTTCGTGTGTTTGAAAAACATACATGCACGCTGTCAAACATATTTGACAATCTTGACGTCAAGTTTTATTCTGCCATTCAGTTTGTTTGACAATTGAATATGATTGGAGAGAAAAAATACAGTATTTCGTTCGTAGATTTTTGTTCTCTATTACAAAGTAGGTAGGTTCATTTACATTGTCTTTGGCCGGGTCTTTTTGTAATGAATTACTGTAACACTTAACATTACCAGAAAAAGTACTTAAATAATTTCTTACTCACGAATGGTGAACTGAATTTATTCGGAATCAAATCCAAAAGAGTGAACTTAATAACTAAAAAGTCACAGACACCACGATTTTATTTAAACCTCATTTCATCAACTTCACAAATATCGCGTAAATGATCTGCTAAGCGTCGAATAAACATGGAACTAAAATATACTGCTAATAACTTGCCGTGTACAGTAAGCAATTATTTAACATTAAATTAGTACTCCTTGATACTTGGCACTGAATCTAGACTAATACTTCAGTCCTAATCTGTAAGACCTGTTTCGTAGTATCTAGGACACCAATGTGTTTTTTAACAGTCTCTCCATAAATTCGCGATAAGATCCCCCTACGAACTTCCTATTAAATCATTATTGTTCTCTGATTTGTAGACTGAGATACTCGAAAAACTGACTAGTTTCTTTCCCTTGAAAATATGGTCTGTTTTCAAAATCCTTACATCAGATAGCTCAGCTCTCCAAGAACTTAAAAAATATCACGCCTAGATCCTAGATTCCACCAAATTCGAGTGAACTATACAGCGCATCTGTCTTTTTACGGTAAAAAATATGGCCATATGGTGCACCTGCAGTGCAATAAATTTCAAACCATACAAGAGCCATATTAATTACGAACAAATCTTAATTACTAAATTAGTCTCATTTCGTTTAATTACGTTTCTATAACGCCGGTGCGTACGCGCAAGACTTGAGTCATGCTTTCACGATTCTGAGTCAACCGCGTGTTTTGGTGAAAAAAAAAAGAAGTAAAGCCGTATTATGACTGGTTAGGGATTATTGGAATTCTTATGTTACGAATAATGATGCTGGACTGGAATATTGAAACAAGGACTCATTCGGAAATCGTTTATTTGCAAATGTGTAATTATTATTAACTGTTGCTCTGAGTTGGGTGGCATTCTATCGATATTAAAGAAAAGCAAACTTTCTTCAGGCAAATGTAGTTGGTAAATCATCTAGGTAAGTATAAACCTCCAAATCTACAAATTACTGTCTCTCTTTTCGTTCTGATAGCTAGGACAGTTCTCTTTTGTGGCTAAACGGAGGATGTCTTCAAACCTCTTTTGACAGTTCATCTTTTTTCTACATACAATATTGTGACTGCATTCCATTTTTGAATAAGTATTAACATGTTGAATGAAATAAAACCTTTGACGTAGAAGCACGGCGTATTCCAGTAACATACAAACACTTCAGTATTCCGTGATTTTCCTTAAACGTGACCACGAACAAAGTCCTTTAACACCATATTCCTTTCATTGAAAAGTAAACACGTTAGTTCTTAAGCTAATTGGATACAAAACAAATGTTTCTGTGAACTAATTCATTTGTAAAACAAATATGGCGATTGTAAAATTGTAACAATGGCGGCTTGTGATCAGCTGATCGTGTGCAATGCGATTATGACGAGCGGTTTATGCATTAGAGGTTGGATAAGTGCAGTGGGGAGTTAAATAGCTATTTTTAGATCAGTTTTCTGCTATTTTCTTGCATTTTCTGTAGCCTTCGCAAATATATTTTTTTATTAAGGAAAAATACTCCCCAGTACGAATGTCTTAAAATGTGTGACTTTGACTATTTATGTATTTTCTTATCTCCTCGTCTCTCTAAGTCATTTCATCTGGAAATCAAATCTTATTTCCTGTTTTTATCTGATAAAAACTTTCTAAAATCTTAATGTAGGTATGACATCACATATCTTAATCATAATGGAAACAAAACAATAGGTATAAAATGAATGAAATGTTGTGTGATTATGCATTTTACGACTTTACTTAATTTTATTACTTAGATATTTTTGCAGTTCTACATAGGAGAGACGGTGTTTCAAAATATGGCAAGTGAAGTTGGCTACCAAAGATTACTCAATTATAAAATCGTCACTCGACGCTCTGTTATTTTGTTACCAAAACAACAATCGATTGTTTTAAAAAATAACGTCTGAGATGACGAGCTCAAATATCGTATGCCGGATGAATCCATCATGATTGTGTTTACTGAATGAACGTGAAAAGAAAATATTGTTATTTTATTTTGGACCTAGTAGAAACTCTTTTCTTATATTTAATATCAGTACCTAAACGTTTCTGGGAAGTTAACTTCTAAACGTTTTCCGGTCGATCTTTTGGTAGTCAATGACGGCCAAATATATCGGCCAGTTATGATTGTTATGAAAGAAAGAAAATCCTACTAATATTATAAACGCGAAAGTTTGTATGTATGGATGTATGGATGTTTGTTACTCTTTCACGCAAAAACTACTGAATGGATTTTAATGAAACTTTACAATAATATAGCTTATACATCAGAATAACACATAGGCTACAATTTGTAAACATATTGTTCGAAATACTAAACCTGCGCAGACGAAGTCGCGGGCACCAGCTAGTAAAAAAATATTTGTAACAATACAAAATGAAACTCTTAAACATCTTGGTCGTTCTGAAGAATTACTCACCTCACAACACTTGCATCTAGGTATCCAACATAAGTAATACTATTGAGGTACTGTTAGCTACCTATGTTATTAACATTTTTAATATTTATAAACGTTGCACTTAACGGGAAATTCACACTATTGTTAAATAATTTCAGACGGGAAAATTGTCTTCCATTGGCTACCGAGGAAGTTTCCAAAGCCATCAAGTGTAGGAATTTGTGGTTTGTATTAGATTTCAGAACAATGCACTTTCTCTTGTATATTGACAGGACAATAGTTGTTTGTTACTACATGAAACGTTTGCTCAAACAATTTACATAACCGCTTCTAGGCTATACTCATAACAATAAGAGAGAAGCGGAATTGATAAACTGGCTATTATGTTCAGTACTTGTATGATCAGCTATATTTTCGGAATGGAAATGTCAGACTAAAAATATATGAAAATATGACCACGTTGTATGTAATCCTATACTTATGTCTTTCACGTGTCTTCTAGATCTTCTTCCTATCTTAGTTTTACGATTTATCACAGCAGTTAGTTCATTCAATCACTCACGCTGACCAGAACAAGCCTTCTGCTTCACGTAATCTATCAGTTTGCAGAATGCATGCATTCACTTTCAAATACTCAGTTTATGTATAATACTAGGTATAGTAATAAATTATTACATACAGCTAGTATCGGCCCTAACCTAGAGGTTACAATTAGAATTGAGCACGGTGTATCTCGGAAATCAGAGAATAAGGTAAAGCACGAGCATATTACCAGGAAACAATTTTGTTGATTCATTATTTTTATCACAAATACAGGGAATACTCAATACTCAATTTTTTTATTGCATATACTAGTTACATTGCTAAAAAAACAGCTTATGGCAGTTCAAAGTCGTGCGACATTTGGTATGGCTTCTGCAAGTCACAAACACTAAGACCTATAATCTAGATGACATTATGTAGGCTAAGCATAAGAACTCCTCGATAAAAAAAAGTATTCATTAAAAAAAAGAAAAATCATCGATAAAAAATTCGAATACTTATCGAATATTCTGTATTGAAAATAAACGATGCGTTGTTTACACAACAACTCAATCGAACGATCTGTTTTAGATCTTCAGCAGAGATTGACGCCTCCAATTACATGGTATCCACAATGTCTATCATCGTCAGACATTGTTATGCCGGAAAATTGGATTCTGTTTGATGAGTAAATGTTTCTTCACATATTGGCGTACTTCGGATGATGTGACGTCACTGGAATCTGTGTCGTGTAGTTGACGGTGTTCCGCTGATTAGCTGTGAAAGAACTAAAAAAATATGAGTATGTGGTATTCGTTTTTCAAGTAAGCATATTAAATCTCTTTCTAAATATCAAGCGGGTTGCACATCATCAGTCAATTTACAAATCCCAAAAAAAAAATGAGCATAGATTACCTACATAGAGGATTTCATAAATCAAAATATACAAAAAGTTTAATTAATTAATTTAATAAGTGAAAGCTTACATTATTCATATGAATTAATTAATTCTAATGAAATATCACGACTGTCATCACACGGGATGACTCAAGGCTGGCCACTCCCTTACGACATAAAAAATGTATTATTATTTTTACGCGCTTTTTTATTTACCCGGCGCCATTAATGTAACTGTCATTTTATGTTGACGTTAATTCAAATGATGGAATGTTTGATGACTTCTTACATAACATAGAGAAAGATAGTATAATAACTTTTAAGTTTTAACATTATCGTAGATGCATTTCAACAAAGCACGAATGTCTTGTGACCTAGAGAGATGATGGCTGAGAGTTATAATGTAGAAGACAGCTCATTACATTCGTTCTGTTCATTCATAATAAACAATGCGTTTGTTAAACTGTCAATTACTGACAAAATGCCATCGCACTATATCAATAACTCCGCCATTAGCAATGCTGCCAAGGAAAACTTGGCATTCAATATTCAAAAATATTTTTTTTTTTTCATGTGTCAATGAAAAAAAATACTGGCACAGTGGTCTTTTAAACTTAAACATTTTATCTTCAATTACGCAATCTTGTTCCAATTTCAAAGATTTTTTTTAAATGCAAAGGTCGCTAATAGCTACCCACATTAGAGTCGGTAGTAAGCTCGTAAGCTGTCACAGATAACCTATATCTCGGGCACTCAGGCGCCGGTTTATCGCTGGTTTTTACGCGCAGCCTTGAACATACCTTCTGATACAAAACAGTAATGAGGAAGAGTAAAGAGTACCAACCACGGAGTAAGAAAAAAAGCGGAGAAGCCATAATGCAGGTAGGCCAAGCACCTTTACTTAGCTCAAATGTGTACTCTGGGCATTACCGAAACGATCAGTTACGAGTGAATTAATTTGGAGTTCTGGTTCTTTGAGAGATCTGACAACAATTTTTGGAATTAGGTACAAAAAATGGGCGGGTCCAAAGAAAGCGTATAAGGGCGGAGACAGTAACATTCCTCGCCCCCCGAACACCCGGAGAAGATTTTCCGTTATGGCATCTCGGCTAGTCTTTTGTTCTCCGTGGTACCAAAATATATTTCTCAATAATAAATCATGCTAGCCGCCATCTCTTCGGCCCAAAACAAATATCGGTCCAGTTCAATAAAACGCTTTAAGAGAAAAGTGGCCTATTTAATCGTTCTAGGCTTTTTTCAAAGAATCACAGCTGGAATGCAATGGCTGTTTATTATTTTGTGCAAATTGTGTATTGTCACAGATTATATAATAGTTACTACGTAACAGATAAATCACTCCATACAAAAAAGTCCATACCTACTGTTATAAGCACCTACAAGTTCCCCAACTACCTACAAATTCCTAGCTGCGTTATAAAATGAACCTTAAAAGCTCGAGCGCTTGATTGTTATTCCAATGCGATAGCGCACAGTTCAGTGACCGCAACCGTGCCGTGGCCGTGCTTAGGGTTGCTTCTTACAATTTATTAATATTTAAGTAGGAAAACAAAGTTACGCTTATTTTAAGATAGCCTTTTTTAAAACTGAGTTTTTAAATAAAAAGTAATATCAAGAATATTTTTCTTTAGTTAACTATTGTATTGCCTACTAAAATGGAGTATGGGTACATATTACTAAATATTACCTAATACGTAAGCATAGGTAAGTAATTAAGTAAAGCTTTCGTCTAAATCAAAGGCGGTTTCCAACTATTTTTCGAGTACAAGTGCCATACCCCATATGGTACAACTCCGTCGAGTGTTGATACATACCTACCTAAAATTGGTTTCTGCGTAGCGACACGCGTAATGTTCCGAGTCGTCATTAAGTTGGACCAGAACTATACCTACTTACACTCGAGATGTGTTTTGAGCTACAAAACTCACAATACAGTTCATATAACTAAGTAGGTATCTAAAGTAAAATAAGTACCTAATGATCTCTGTTGTTAAAATCATAAAGTAGATAAGTATTAATTTATTAAAAAAAAATAGAATTACTAGATAAGATCATAAATATAAAATGTTTCTAAATCTTACAATAGTCGCATATAAACCAACACAACTCAAAATAATACATCAGTTTGTTAGGTAGCTTAAAAAACTAATAAAAACCAACAGCATAACATGCCACGAAATATAAATAATAATATTGGAACGCGCGCGGCGCGTGAAAGCCCTGAGCCGCGTGGGGTTACCGGTAACCCAGCGAGCGGTAGGCATTTATCGCGCGCAAGTACGTCGAGTGACAGAGGCCTGGTATTGTAGCGAAAAATAACATATGGACGCCATTAAGCGCATGCTGTGAAATCAAATCGTACTTAAAACTCGAATTGTGTATTGTTCTTTGAAGTAAATGTATTCTTAGCGAATCGAACGTTGTATAAAACCTTTTTTAAGTGTCAGTTGATGCCATTGTCTATGTTTCTTAAAAAAAGTTAGGTTATAAATTAAGTTTTGACAGAAGGTCATTCCTACTATTAATGAAATGGACAACGCGGAAGATAATGACAATGAAATATAAGTACCTCTTTGAAACTGTATATTTGTGAGAATATTTATTTGAAACATCAAAGTGCAATATATCGAGGACAACAATAATTTTATGTTTTCCCGCCTTCACGGAACATCCAACAGCGAAAGGGTTGACAACTACTCTATGCTCACCCACAGATAAAAAAATTCATTTAAAAAATTAAAGTAGGTAATCAATTACCTACGCGTAGGAACTTATGAAAATCAGCTGACAATAATACGAGTAGTTGTTGAGCTTCTTTCGTATTTTAAACGATCATTTTTTACATCTTTGATCACGACATGAATTGTTATTTCAATTTTTATCGACTCATTAAACATAGCGATCTAACGAGAGCAGTCACGGAACAGCCAACATATTCCTCATTAGAGACAGATTTTTTCTAGAAAAATCTCTGTGATTATCTTTCAAATAAGTAGCTGCACAGTGTGCACGTGTAATGTGGTGCGGTTGAACACGAAACGCGTATGCCGCTAATTACAAAACAATAGAAAATCAATTGTGTCTCGCGTATATCAGCGCTCCGGAGCCAGGGTACGAAAGTTTAAGTGTGCCGATGACATAAACATCAACATAAAAACAAGCGTACTTCGAAAATTGGACGTGAAAATTCGTAGTAAACCGTTGTTTTAAGGAAACTGAGGCTTATGTTCTGTGAAGTTGGGCGTTATTCATTCATGATTAACTTAATGGCTGCTAACAAGCACGAACGCTAAAAACATCGTAAATATGGACACGTAGTGATTACAGATAATGGGCGTTAGTCGTTAAGTGATTTCGTCTAATTACTACAGGGTGATAAGCGTAAGTTAAGTAGAATTAAATATGCTGTATTCAGTATTTCTCTTGATTCCGTGAAACCTCAGAATGATGAAGAACCTTTTGTTTTATTGAAGCTGGAATGATGAGTTTATTAACCGCAAAATTGTCTATGTGCCTACATATTTTTATTTATTTACGTAGGTTGTGAATCTTTCAACACTTGTCAAATCATAATTCAGACTCAGGCATAGGGTCATTTCGCCTGTTCGCGACCATCGCCCAGTTCGCGTCCATTTTGCCGATCTCCTTTTAAAAAACTTCGAAAACAAGATAATTAACACACCAATCAAACGAAAGATCATTACCGCTAATACGTTAATGTATAAGAGGCACGCACAGATAGACAAAAGTTCTGTGCGTCCAACCAATCCTTTTAGAAAAAATAATTAGTCTAGGCTCTTCAACAAGAAAGCACAAACACGCTGAATTTTAGATAAAAATTAGTGTGCAGCGGCGTGTTTGATGGTAAGTTTTATATTGTTTTATGTGAATTTTAGGATAGATAGCTATCTCTACGGTTTAATGATGAATAAAGGTATAATGTTTTTTATGAATTTGGTAATGTTTTTTATTTTTAACGAATAAAATAAGGTGGACGCGAATTACTACATCGAATTTTACAAAACTTCCACTTTGCGTCCACAATGGACGCGAACTAAAACTATCCTCTATAATAATAAACCAAATTGCGTCCACTGTTTTCGTTAAATACTTGCTTATAAAAAATAATTAAAACATAGGTACTGTTTAATATATTAAGATTAAACAGTACATTTTTTTATTATTTTAAATTAAAAATCAACATTATCATCATTTAAAATTCACTTTAAAAAATAAAAATAATTCTTCTCAACATTGGTTTAAGTAACTTAAAATTAGGCAATTAATTTTGCAACTTGAAAAATAAACAGTAATCAGTTCTGTTAATTTTACCCTAAAATCACAGGGAAAGACCCGCGTTGATTATAGTAAGTTTTTGGCCATATTAAATTAACAAAACAATATAACAATTTTGTGTCAACATACAACTAAAAGAATTGTTGAGTCAATAAATTATCAGACAAGGTAGCATATTCTTTGCATATTTTTTTTATCGATTTATTCTTCTCTCGAATATCATTTAATGCTTTCTTTAAATCTTCTTCTGTGTATGTTGTCTTTTCCTTCTTTTTTCCTGTATCCGAAGAACTTACCTTAAATGAAATTACTTAATATATTAAGATTAAACAGTACATTTTTTTATTAAGATATATATGTGGTTATAATTAAATCATATTTTTTTATTAAGATATATACGTGGTTATAATTAAATATTTAAATTATATATTTAATTAAATTATATTTAAATTATAATTAAAATTAAATTATAATTTAATTATAACCACGTATATATCTTAATAAAAAAATGTACTGTTTAATCTTATTTTAAGTTACTTAAACCAATGTTGAGCAGAATTATTTTTATTTTTAAAGTGAATTTTAAATGATAATAATGTTGATTTTTAATAATTAAGTTTATTGTTAAATAAATAAATGGTTCAAATACAATCTTTCTTTATTAATTCTTAAAAATTTCACCCATATATTCCTTTTCTATGCTGCTGGACGCGAACTGGACCATGGGTGGACGCGAATTGGATTTTGTGGACGCAAACTGGGTAAAACGCCTAATTCTGAGGTTTATCGATTTAAATAGAAAACGAAAGATATTTCTAATACAACTGAAAGTTAGTCTTAAAATAGAGTATATAAGGAATACATTACACAAATTTGACATAGAAATGAGTGCTGGAGCATTTTTATTATCGCCGTCAAACTTGCCAACTGCACTAAATGGTCGCGAACAGGCGAAATGACCCTACGACATGCGAATGTGAATTCATGGCTAGTTCTCGCATTTTTTAACAGATGGGCACACTGTTGTGAGTTTTTGTTGAATAAGATTTAATAATACAATTGTTAAAAAAAATTAAATGGTTTCCGAAATATTAATAATCGTATTGTACGGCTGAGAGATAACTCTGTAACAGGTATGTGTTGGGAAAGAAACGAATTTAACTATCCCAAAAAAAAGTGTTGTTCTATTTATTCGATTTGAACGTATAAGAGTGCGTCTAATATTTATTTTTCATTCAGTTATATGCAGGAGATAACTAAATCTAAACCCAAAATACAGCAGCCAAAAATAGATTCTAATCCAAAAGTAATAAAGTTAAAAATTCGTAACATGTTTACGTCGTCTGTCACCGTGTGTTTTGTTTACAAATTCTTACAATAGCGAATAATTACTAGAGTCGTTGCACTTAACCTTGGTCAGTGTAAATCAAAGTTGTCGTCAAAATTACAATGAGGTCATAAGGTGAAGAGTGACAGACAAAACGTCGCATTTCTTTATCAGTAACTGATACTAAAATGAGAAACTGTTTATTATATTTTAATTATTTGGTTTTTCTAAGTTTTAATTTTGGTATTGAAGTTTATGATAATTAATTACATATAATATAGGTAATATATGATAATTTACAGAATGAACTGCCACAAAAATAGTATAGCATGATTACTCCCGGCAGATTTAAGTTCTAGAATAAGTAACTTACGTTATTTAGGACTCAGTTCCTCAGAGAAACTTGAGATTGAACCACTAAATCCAATTTACAAGTTCTATCAAATAAAAACCAGTACATCAAGCTTATTTTTTCTACTACCACGGATATGATTAAGCGATGATGAATATTATGTGTAACATTTTTGTCTAGTCGTAAAATATTTTGCACACTGTGCATGACCGGTCTTGAGACATTTTTATTGGTTTGTTCAATGACAAATGATCTTGACATTGAATTTATTTCGCTCGTTGCATAGTTTTATGTCAAATTAATTTGACATTTCTGGCTTTCTTAGTTATGAAAAATGTTTATGGCATCTGTTGCTATATTTAATAGCGTCAATGACCTTTTATTACTTGCTAAATATTTAAATACTTTCGAATACATAAGTACGAAGATCAAAAGAGTTGTCACTTTTTTGGGAGTAACGGTAACATAGAATGTATAAAAAATCGTTTAAATAATAATATGGTATGATGGCTACGTTGGTTCTGTCCCTAAATTAAATATCTTTGCGGTTTTACTTAGTCTGAAATCTAATGTTACGACCTACTCCCGCACTGAAACCTTACGTTGCAGACCTGATTTAAATACATATTATGTCTTAACCTACATGCTTAGACACTCCTGTTCTAAATGCGAAAATAACTTTCTCTGTTTTCAAATGGTTCAACTCAAGGCCGGCTAGTTAGATGCATTTGGTATTAGATTTTTCTAGTCGTCATTCTCCATAGAATGACCGATATACAGACGTTGTCTAACAAGACTCTTTCTTCTTATGAAGGTTCTCTTAAGATAACCTGATCATACCAAAATTTCTTGAAGCCAATATTGATGTTAAGAAAATGTGTAAGTACCACGGATTACTATAAAGTTAGTACCTTAATAAACAGTCCTATTAAACGATTCTAAGATCTAAACAGTTAGTCCACCATAATCATAGCTAGATTCAGTGATTATAGAAACTAGTGGAGATTTTCTCACGCGACCCATGAGTTCCAATAGATTGCTGCAGGTGCGTCTACGTCGAATGACAACATGTCACATGTGTACGTAATGATGGGACGTCGCCACCGTAGGAAATATAAATAAACGCGTAGCGCCCATATTTTATAGAAAGTGCTTGAGAAACAATATTTTCTTGAGAATGGATGGACAGACATAATTTATATAGAGACTAGACGTTTTCCCGCGGTTTCACCCGCTTCCCGTGGGAGCTACAGTCCGCACCGGGATAAAATATAGCCTATGTTATAGCTTTCTAATGGTGAAAGAATATTTAAAATCGGTCCAGTAGTTTTTGAGTTTATCCATTACAACCAAACAAACAAACAAAGTTTTCCTCTTTATAATATTAGTATAGATTATGTTAAAACTCAATCTCTAATCGCAAATTGACGGATAGATTGGTTATTGAGATCCGCCGGTAGTCTTTGTAGAGCGGTTTTTAAGTTTCAGTATCGTTACGGGTATTCAGAAGCCAGAAAGTCTGTCAATCATTCTCACCAAAGGGATTGAACTGGATTGAAGTCACATAGGCATGCTCCATGAGAAATATTGATTCTCAGCTGAATACCAGCTGAATAGCGAAAACTAAAATCCGGCTGTAAGCTCCTAGCGATGTAAGCTTTGCAAAGGAAATAGGATTCAAATCAATGATAAGAATGCTTAAGTTGAGACACATTTGCTTTCAAGCCATTTTTACCCGACTGTCTCACGGTGCATTGCGACGTGATTGACTGACAAAGAGCCAGGGCAGTAAGAATTATAAGTTATTTACTCATTATTCTGTGAACCCATGGAGACATGAATACTGAATACCTTCTTTTAGCGTTGTGGGTCGTTGCACCCGTCAGACGTACTTAAAAACTTATATATATGTCACCGTAAGATTACAAACATCGTTAGATTACAATCTATCTCGAGAGATTGTAAACTGTCGAATTATTGTGAACCGTAACATCTGATTGCAATTTAACGCATTATTTTTCGCTATATTATAATCTATCGATGAGAAATTGACAAATTGTCAACTGTCCGAAAGCTCTCCCTGATTGGTCAGTCTTTTTGTAAGATCGACCAATCACGACCAGCCGTTCTGTTCCCATGGAGTTCCCGTAGAGTTAGGAATGAAATAGAGGTGTCAGTTAAATAAAATAAATGCTCTTCAAAAATTCTTCAAGTATTTATTATTTAGTACGAGTATGTAATTAATATTCCTGACATATGGAGGGAACAAATTGTAACGAAATATTTATTCTTCAAACACAAATTGAAATTGGAAAATTATAAGAAACTTTTATAAAAAAAAAACAATTAGGCAGTTTGTCTTCAAACACAAACAAATATTAAAAAAAATAAAAGCCTCTTATATAAAAAAGGGTACTTAATTTTGTCCTCAAACAATTTAAATTGGACAATTATAAAAAAAAAACTTTAAAATAATAAACAATCATTTTATCCTGCAATTCAAATGAAAATGAAAAATATAAAACTTTGTCCTCTAATACGCGCGCCGCCGAGTGGACTAGTCACGCAAACAGCAATATCTACATATAGCTATTGCTAGCGCTCTGTAGTACGCAGCTTACGCAACACTCCTCGCGCTCCTCATCCTCGCGCTCCTTGTCGTCGCTTGCTTGCTACGAAACTGCACAGTACAGTACTTTACCTTTTCGGTGAGTCAACTTACTTTGATTTTACATAAATGATGATGAACACCTCTGACCTTAACGCCCTGAACAAGTCTTTGTCAGACACGGAAGTTAATACAGCGGGCACACATAAAACTCCACCTAATTATGTGTTCCAACGCGTCAAAAGAAACAGAGATGATATGGATGATTCACTAACCAAAGAATTAAATGATTTCAAGGAAGAGATGAGAAAAATGCTCTCGTCCTTTACCGAAAAACAAGAGAAAGAGACACAAAAAATTAATTTAAAACTACTGGAGATTCAACAGTCAAACACACATATAGAAAAGTCGATCGCGTTCTTAACAGCACAAAACTCGGACCTCCAAGAGAAGATAAACCGACTCGAATTGCAGTCTAAAGAAGACAAAAAATATATCTTCACTTTAGAAAATAAGATTGAGGACATGCAAACGGAAAGTCGGAAAAGCAACTTAATGATTAAAAATGTACCGAGAAAAAATGGGGAGACCAAAGAAGATCTTTTAGAAATGACTACATGCCTTTTTGCAAACATACAGAGCAACATTAAAAAAAACGACATTAAGGACATATACCGAGTTCGCGGAAAAACAGAACACACCTATTGTCGTGGAAATTGGCTCCACAATCCTCAAGACTGAGACATTGAAAATGGCCAAGGCCTTCAACACAAAACATCAAAATAAGCTGAGTTGCAAACACATGGGGCTTAAAAGTCAAGAAGATACCCCGGTCTTCATATCGGAACACTTGACGGCTAAAAGCTCCCGCCTCCACTTTCTGGCACGGGATCTCACTAAAGCTGGAATATACAAGTTTTGCTGGACTGCCTATGGCAAGGTTTACATTAAAAAGGACGAAAATTCGCCAACTATACTTATAAGAACCGAAGAACAGGTACATAAACTTTTACTTAACAAATGACTATTCTCACCTAACTTTCTAATTTGTCTATTTTTTACATTGAAGATGTTTTTAGTACTGTTTAATTTGGAATTAACCGATTGTTGGCTGAAGATTTACTCAATTGGCAACTATAGCTTCCCAGCCGTTATGCTTATCTATCTATTTAAAAAACGCAACTCCAATATACATACATATTATATACATACATATCTTACTTACACAAAAATACACATACTATACATATATATCTTACTTACACATAAAGTACTTACACACATCACACTTATATGCATATATTCACACACTTTACATCCCTCTAAAATAAAAATACAGCCCACCAAAATAACACAAATTAAAATCTCACTATATGGCTACCTACTATTTATATACATTGAAATAAATACTTACCTAATCTTGAAGGTTTTGCAATTAAAATTAACTATAAATGAATAATAATACACTTCGTACGGTCACAGAAATTGATAACATTGAAATTGCCCATACAGTTGAATGCGATTCTACAGAACTCCATAAATATATATGTGTAAACAAAAGTGACCTCACTATAATATCCCAAAACATACGGAGTATTCACTGTAACTTTGACAGTTTTTTGATCTCTTTATCTAACCTCAAATTTGAACCAGACATTATTATTCTAACAGAATGTAGATTGCATGCTAACAAATCAATTCCGCAAATGAACAACTATCACTCGTATATGACAACTCGTCAATTAAACCAGAATGACGGCGTAGTTGTATATGTTAAGAACTCTTTAAACTCAAAAGTCAAGGAAATTCCACTGCTTCAAGCATCCTGTCTACGATTAGACATATTGGGTAATATAGTTCTATGTATCTACCGATCTCCCTCTAACTCAAACACTGACAGTTTCATTGACTCCCTCAGCACACAGTTAAACACATTAACGTCACAAAAAAACATTATAATAGCTGGTGACATAAATATTAATCTCAAGCCCAGAGATACTGAGTCATCCCAGGAGCAGAAGAGTAGAGTTAACTACCTAAATATGTTATCGTTATTCGGTATACTTCCCGGGCACACTTTGCCCACAAGGGAACAAAGCTGTCTTGATCATTTCATGCTTAAGATACATAAGAGGTTCTCAGCATCTATTGCTATCCTGCACACTACCGTGACCGATCACTACACAACTTTCATTTCTATAAAAAAGTTAAAAAATATTCCAATCATAAATCGAACTTCCACTACTCTAGATTACGATCAAGCTTTAAAAGATTTACAGGAAAGAAATTTATCGGACTTATTATTTTGTGATGATCCTAATTTATTAATCAATAATTTTATTAAAATGGTTACCGAAGTAATACACGAAAACACAAATATAAAAAATATTCCAAGTAACCAACGTATCATAAAACCTTGGATTACCTCGGGCATCCTCCGCTGTATCAAAAACCGAAATAGATTGCAAAAAAAACATAAAAATGACCCTCATAATGAAATTTTAAAACTGACATATATTAGGTACAGGAACTTCTGTAATAATTTAATAAAGAAATTAAAAAGAAAATATGAAAGGAATTTACTTTTACAATCAGTATCTAACAACAAATTACTCTGGAAAAATGTAAAAACCATCACACACTCAAATAAATTAAAAAGTCAGAACGTAGAACTATTAAACATTAAAACAACCCCCATAGAGTCTATTAACTACGTTAATTCTTATTTTGCGAATATTGGAGAACAACTAGCTAAAAAAATTCATTCGGATTTAAATAACACCCTTAACCCAACTATTGCACTAAGATCACATTCACAACTAAATTCCTTTGTATTACTAGATACGGACGATTCAGAAGTGCATAGTATTCTGATGAATCTGAAATCCGATAGTGCCCCTGGGTGGGACAATGTTTCGACTAAATTTTTAAAACATATAAGAAAGGAAGCTGTCCCCATTATCACCCACCTTGCTAATCTCTGCTTCCAAGAGGGTGTTTTCCCGGCTCCACTAAAACAGTCCGTTATAACCCCCGTTTACAAGGCTGGCGACAGTGACGATGTCAGCAACTATAGACCTATTTCCGTTTTAACCTCAATTTCCACAGTGCTTGAAAAAGTTATAAATATTAGACTGACAAATTATTTAAACAAATTCAATATATTGTCTAACTCACAGTTTGGCTTTAGGCAAGGTGTATGTACTGAGGATGCAGTAACTGCGTTAAGTTCTCTCGTAGCTGAGCATCTTGATAAAGGAAACAGATGTCTTTCTGTTTTCTTAGACCTCAAAAAAGCATTCGACACCGTCTCTGTCCCAATCCTTGTGAACAAGCTAGAGCAAGCCGGAATAAGGGGCAAAGCACTCAGTTTACTGAAAGACTACCTCTCCAATAGGAAACAAAGAGTAAAAATAGGACAGTACTCTAGTGACTGGGTAGATGTATCCTACGGCGTTCCACAGGGTAGCGTTCTTGGACCTACCCTCTTTCTCCTTTACATTAACGATCTTTGTAATATGGAAATAGAAAATGCTAAAGTATTCACCTACGCAGATGATACATCTATCGTGTTCTATGGTCCATCCTGGCACAAGGTTAAACTGAGTGCAGAGGCAGGAATGGCTCGAGTGGCTGAATGGCTAAAAAGTAACTTGCTTTCCCTAAATACTAATAAAACCAACTACATTTGCTTTAGTATCAGTAACCGTACGCAACCTATTGAAGAGTTGGATTTGAAGGTACACATATGTGGAAACATGTCTTCTATGAGTTGTGATTGCCCATGCATCGAGAAAGTAGCTAAAACTAAATATCTTGGAGTTGTGTTAGATCAAGCACTGTCCTGGTACCCTCATCTTGAGCAAACTTCTGGGAGAATAAGGAAACTCAGTTGGGTATTTAAAACCCTCAGGCATATTGTTCCAACTAAATTAGAGAGTTGTAAGAACCGTCCCAGAAATTTCCTAAATGAAATATATGTGGCACTAGCCCAATCCGTGCTATTATATTGTATTCCAATCTGGGGCGGGGCTGCAAAAACTAAATTTATATATTTAGAAAGAGCTCAGCGTGCATTAATAAAACTAATGTATTTTAAAAATAAAAGATTTCCTACATCAAGTTTATACCAAATTAGTGATTTACTCTCTGTGAGAAAACTGTACATTCTCCAAATTATACTAAAAAAACATAAAACCCTATCTTATAATGTTAAAGAAAAATCTAAAAGAAGAAAAGATTTAGTTCTCCAAGTTCCCCAAACTAAAACCAGATTTGCACACAAACAATTCAATAAACGCTCTAGTCAGCTATATAACAAAATTAACAAACACGTTTATGTATATAATAAAAGCTACCACGACTGTAAAAAAAGTATAATGGACTGGATTAAATCACTTACCTACGAGGAAACGGAGACGCTTCTGGAACACGTTGAGTAGCCATAACATACACATTATACATAACATACCATAACTTAAAACCAGACACACCATGCTACATCATACATTTCATCACACACAAGACTGAGACACACTACATCATATCACATCACTAACATACTACACTACACTACACCACACCACACTACACCACACCACACGACACCACACCACACTACACCACACCACACCACACTGCACCACACCACACCATACTACACCACACCACACCACACCACTCTATACTACACTACACCACACCACACTACACTACACCACAACACACCATAATTCATCACACACCCTACAATACCGCTCACCACGCCACACATAGCACAAGCATTGACTGAGAATATGTTTAGATTTACTGTTAATAAATTAAACTGCAACTTTATTAATATATTTTAAATTTCTTAAGATTATCTACATTGTTACTAAAATAAAAAAAAAAAAAATGTACTTACATTGCATATTTACCCTAAGGTCTCAGTACACTTTAATATTAACTGTGTTAGTATTATGTGTACGACAATGATGTAAAAAGAGCGGAGCCTTCTAATACAGGCATTGTTTGCTTAAATGGGGGCTCCAAACACGTTAACATGTAATGTACTTACTTTTTGACACAATAAACTATTTGTATTTGTATTTGTATTTGTATTAATTTCAGTCTTGGAAAAAACATTTGACATAAACTTATATAAAAATCACTCTTATAAAGCCCACTGTAATATTTTTGTAGCCCTATGGTAAATTCGTTCGGATTAACAATATAATTTTTTTCTGAGTTATTTTGTTGACCAGGCTCAATATCCGACATGGCTAATATTATTTAATGAGAACACGTAAGTTTCCACGCATATACAAATATTAAAACACGAGAAATTAATGTAATTTAGGTTATGTTCGGAAACTAACACTAATTTGTTGGTTTATCGTTCAAACTGCTTTTCTATGGTTAATCACAGATAAATTTTACATCCTCAACACTTTTATATAACTAATTCTAAAGATATAAGTTATTTTCAACAGAAAATCAATTTATAATCACGAAAACACAGTTGTTTACACAATCGACAACAAACGAAATAAACAAACAAAATGGCGAATGCCGGAGCGGTGGGGGCACATTACGTTCTACCAATCAGCGCGCAAGATGCATTCCGTTCTACGTCAGTTGACAATTTGACCGCTTTACATTGATAGATTATAATATAGCGAAAAATAATACGTTAAATTGCAATCAGATGTTACGGTTCACAATAATTCGACAGTTTACAATCTCTCGAGATAGATTGTAATCTAACGATGTTTGTAATCTTACGGTGACATATACATATATATTATGTGGTAGAACATGAACAAAACAGTTGAAAAACGAGGCGTCTTAATCAAAGATAATTTTGCAATTTGTATTATCCTAGTTCATGTGCCATGCCAAATTATTTACTCCATTTTTAATGAAAAAGAGAGAAACGTTCTAATAAAGAAATAACTGAGTAAACCGTTAAGTGGCAATGAAAATTCTTTTGAAAAAAATGGACAGGATGCGAACGACAACTGATGATGTTTCCATTCATTCCTCAGTATAAAAACTTAAATATCTCAAAAACTAGACTGTATCGCAATTACCACATCTCGTTTTAAATAAAACGTCGTATAAAATATATGATTTTGCTCCCGAACTCGTATTTTTCGCACATAATTAAATGTTATGACAGAGACAAAATCAGAACGCTGTCAAGAAGTTTAATATCAACGATATTTTACGGCTTATAAAATGGACGTTATTTTTAAAAGTGCTTTTAGACACATTGACACATTTTGAACCTGTGCCCGTTATACAATATTGGCTATTAAGAAGCCATAATGTGGTGTAGGTATAGTTTATAGTCCTTCCCGTGGATTTAAATTATGATAGGGAATAACACTAAAAAAACGTAAAATTAAAACTATAGTTCATTTCATCTTCGAAAATGTAAATAAGTATATTTTTTCTGACTGAGAACTAAATGAAGTCCACAGTGCAGTGATATCTTGAACCAATGACGTTTATTTTAAAATTATTGTGATATAATTAATACAGGCAAAATTATTACAATAACTATAAAAAATTACGAAGTCTAAAAAGAACAATAATGCAAGGAAACCCGTAAGAGTCAGAACGTGACTATAAATAGTTCGAGTGACACTCGCAAAGTGTTAAGTATATAATTACATTACGGCATCAATGCTAAACGTGCGCATTTTTCACTTGACCATCGTTTGACAGCCGCTGTCACGTAGTGATGTAATAGTAGAAAGAGAATTTATGTGTATGTGTCAAATCAACTGTGCCGTGGTATTTGCAGTCTATTCTGATGTAAAGTTTACATTTATTCAACAAGAAATTAAATAAAAGGTGAGGTTATCTTCATCGTACATTATTTTATTACAGCTAATTTAGATAAAATTCTTCACAGAACTTCTAGGTATGACTATAATTTTGAGCTCGAAATAAACGACTTTATTTATATTCTCTCAGTATAAAGATAACAACACCGTCCACATAATTAATTAAGTCGTCTAAAAATATTACAGCTATACGTTTTCTTGACACAAATTAATATTAATTTTTGTGGCCAGATGTCAGGCAGTTTGTCCGCAGTGCTATTTTTCTCCGTCATTTAACCCTACGATTATTCAGTGTCGCGTTGAAATTGAGTTTTCACCAGAAACATAAAAATAATTTAAACCTTCCGAAGTTAAGTATGTATGTAGAAAGATATTATCGGCATATAAATGTATTCACACGCATGCGTTGTTTTTTTTATATTTTAACATGCAATCTTGGACGAGCGAGAGATAATATCGAAACGTTTAAAACCTCGTTAAGGCCATTAAAATTTAAACGTAGAACATAAATTAAAGAAAATATGGACTAAACAGTACCGTGCCGAAGCTTATTTGATTTAAAACTTAATTGAAATGTAATCATACCATAGACAGCTAAACGGCTTTCCTAATACCGCCATTTTGTACCATTAAGTTTTATATTTAGCGTAAATGTCTATCTGTATTTGGATATTTTATTTTCGTAGTGAATAAAGTCGCGGTCAAGGATTGCATAATGCCATTAACGTTGGAGAAATAGAACGCAGCGTTTGCGCACACTTGTGAATGATTCATTCAATTACGTTCACGTGAACGCAGCGAGTGCAGATATTAATGGTTTCGAGAGTTGCAGTTTCACAAAATGCACTTGACCTGAGAAAATGCTTGTCTGTTTCTTCTTGCTATTATTCTTAATTATTAGAGCTAAACAGATTAGTTAAATATCTTGACTGGGCCAAGATGATCAAAATAGAGGACGATGAACTATAAATCAAGATAGTTCTGCAGTTTATCCAAAGAGCTGATCCTAAACCGCCAATGACAACTGCAGTTGACAAAAACATTTTTAGAGTAATTTATTAGGTACTAGCTTTTGCCCACGACTTCGTTCGCGTGGAATAGTGACTTCCGGCAGATTTTTGGTTTGACCAATAGATGGCGCTAAGTATATGTCCGGAATACATTTTATTTTTTATTTTCAATTTTTTTGTAATAAAAACTATCCTATGTCCTTTCTCAAGCTCCAAACTATGTCTGTACCAAATTTCACACAAATCGGTTCAGTAGTTTAAGCGTGAAGAAAAGACAGACAGACAGAGTTACTTTCGCATTTATAATATTAGTAGGAATTTCAAAACAAGTCACGTTCGTAACTAAGCTTAACAAAACATAAAACGTTTCGTAATGCCTAATTAACCGCCTTATATGGACCTCGTTAATCTTCTACAAGTAAGCGCATACGACTGTCAGCCGATTGCAAATTAAAAAAGAAAAAAAAACAAACTTATTTATTTCGCTGACATGTCAGCAAATGACTGTTGATTATTTTGAGCTTTAATTTTTTGTTCTCAGTCTAGTTTGAGACCTTATTAATTTAGTTCATAATGTATTCTTGTTAGCTTGCAATATTTTACGTGGGAACTGTTATAAGGTTCTGTTTTTACGCTTATTAAATTGTTTAACAATTCGTGATGTAGATTGAATGCAAGTGCAATGCTAAATTAATTAAAATGCATGAGACTGGACAAAAAAGCGTTCAAACTTGTTTACTGCAGTAATTTGTTTAGCAACTGGTTTTGCTTGACGTTTGACAGTTACTCATACTGTCACTTTTGACAGATAAGATGACACGCTTCGTGCATACAGCCTTTTGAAAGTGACTTATATCTCAATTGTTTCTTGTACTACAACAATGTACATACTATCTCCTAGCAATAACAACGAGAGAACGTTTCTAATTACTGCTTAATCAAACTGCGTCAGTTTATACACATTGTTCGAGAGTGCGGAGACAATGGTCATAAACGGTGAATTGTTTAAATTAGAACTTCCGACGGCAGAGGTCGCGGGCAGCGCCGGTCGTCGCTGCGACCGCTTCCTTTATTTGTTTTAATAATTATTGTGTAACAAGACAATGTAGGACACATGTGACCGATAGCCATTCAAATGGACATGCATTTGCTTAGTTTTATTGTCAATACGAAGGTTCGTTTCGCACGTGGGAACCGTAACTAATTGTTATTGAAAATAAATCAGTAAGTTGGTCTTTGTCGTATGTAGTGTCTAGTTACTGTAAAATACAACAAAAAATAACGCCACTAAAATTCATTACTGCGAACGGAAATATATTTTCTTAGTACAGATTTTGTTCGGTCATTCAGGTAAATGGCCCACTGTGCCCCAACTTATACCTATTCACTCTTTGACATGTGTCATAAAACAATGCTAATTTATCCTGCCTTCATTTGTTAAGTAGGTTCAAGCTTTATGTATTGGCTTCAGGTGACAATTTCGATACATAAAAAGTTCGACTCCTATTTTAAAGGAAAACTATAGCAATATAATATCAGATGTCTGTTTAACTTCAACCGTCAATAAAATCCATCCATCAAAGATTAGCACAGAAATGCGAGGCATGCATCACTAGCTTATCTTTTCCCACAAAATGTTTTATATAATGAAACATGTTAACATGTTATATTAAAATGTGGTTACTAAGTTATCATTCAGTGCAGTCGGTGAACGCTCGATCTATCTTAAACCTTGATAAATCAAGGGTTATTTTGTGACATCGTAAAAAAGTTAGGAACAAAACTGAATAAGTGGTATTCTTTTACATTTAGTTAGAGTTCGGAACTAACATAGTTTTGTACTTTTTCTGACTACTCCATGCAGTATCTTCTGCCTATTTTTGGCTTTGACTGGCTGAAAACCCATATTTGCTTGGGCCACGAACCCTAGATTACTGCTGGCACCTAATGAGCATGTCAGCCATATTAAGTAATAACCAATTTATAGTTGTTTTTGAATTGGCGATGCCCACGGGAAGTTCTCATAAGGCAGAAACGGGAATGACGTACAAGTACGTCGTTACTAGAGGTGAGCTCATATATTCGTCTTTACCCCGTAATATATCGTACGTAATAGTATCTCCCACGTATATCTTGAAATAAATTACGTACATAAGTATGTGTAAACTTCCGCCTTGTATTGTTTCTGTACATCTCAGTTCTCAGATTAACGGGTCTCAATGTCAATGTCCTTTTTTGCGAACTAATAAATAAAAATATATGTATTTTGTCACATGTATCTATTCTACGTCACTCTGTTTTGACAGATTGAAACTGATACTTTCTTTGCCTGCGTAGGCGTTCGAGCGAAAGGTTAAGTGATTGAATTTGAAAATGGAATTAGAAGCGATTTTCATTTGTTAGATTAAATAAATCTCTTTTGTTTGTGGATTTCTGCAATACCAAACGTTTCAAAACTTTATTACACCTATTGTTTGTAAGAAATGCATTTTAGCATCAGGCTGGAGTTTTTATAATGCGTCTTACCTATTTTTAATGTTGAGTCGAAACTGTTCACCGTTATAAAATCCCACGATAAGTAATCGAGATGTTTCGTACATTACGTTCGAAGTAAACTCATTCCTTGCACAATAAAAGTTAAGCAGCGTGCCTGGCTAAGTCCTATAAAACCGTTTTATGCGATAAACATAGCGGATAGCATTATTCGGGATTGAACAATCGATCTAATTTTAGGAATGACAATACCGACTGATTAAAACAATGAATTTCCTTAATATTTCTAATATGAGTATTAAATGAATGTCATGGATTGACGATATTTACAAAAACGTCATCATTGTCACTAAAGTATATTAGCCTGGACTAGTCCATCGTATTTATTAAACCATCTATCTTCGTCAAAATAATATTTGAAACTAAACCAACGAAACCTCTAGACCAAAACTGCAGTCATTCTTCATACCCAACTGTCACCCAACAGCCGATGTGTGATGACACCTGTCAAAAACTGTGATACCAAAAGCAAACCAAAGACAATAAATTAATAGTTTAAATGCCTCCTACGGAGACCGCGGTAGACGGCATGTTGTGCCTGTCTCGTCACGAGAACTGCCCCTGGAGTGAGGCTCTCAAGTCTGCAGAAGTAAACTGGACGGGCCTCCAGTATACTTGCTTGAAGATCCTGCATCTGTACTGCAAGGTCTTTGAGAAGGAAGATGTGCTGGATATGGTTATTAGGTGAGTTTGATGTTTTTAGCGTGTACCGGGTTTTGATTTTAAGCTATCGCGTTTGAAAGTTGTGCTGGGGTGTAGATTTATTTGGTGCTTAGAAGATTTTATTGATATGAATTAAAAGGGTTTCTAAAGTGTTATTTCCGTTTGAATTTGAATAATAAAATCCTTTGAAGAGTTTTAAAGCAATGCCAAACGAAATATTACTTTTATTTCCGCCAGCTGCAACAAAGTCTTTCGGGAATCGTTTTTTTCAACCTCTCACAAACGACACATAAATCTTGAAGTTCTACAATAAATCTTTGAACGGAAACAGTATACAATTTGATACACCATTGTATACTAAATCTTGACTCATCAGCAATAACCGCCAATGTAAACAAAATCGCTGTAATCTTAACAGCACTTTCTCGCTTTAATATTTCATTAGAACGATAATTTTATCGTGTAATAGAGTCATCAAATTGGGCGGTGCGCCCACGCATGCTGTCAGGATACGTTCTTATTATCGATAGTTCCTGTGTAATGGCGGAACAATCTAGATTGCACATTTTAAAATAATGCATCATACAAAACGTATATGGAAATAAATACAGCAATCATATTTTTAGGACTTTTACAATCTCTTTCGGTTCCAATGTCTTGACGTGTTCTTAAAACTCTGATTAATTTGGAAATATAATTTTCTTAAAAAAATAGACTCCGATAGGTTAGACTGGAAGCCGACCCCAACATAGTTGGGAAAAAAAGGCTCGGACGATGGATGAATTCTTAAAAAAAATACACAAAGAACGGAATTTTGCTTAAATGGTCTTATTGCTTTTAAAAAAAAACTAGTATATAATATACGTATACCTTTATCTTTCAAGATGATAATCAAATCACAGCACACAAAAAAAACAAACGACAAAGTGGGATAAACACCTTCCTTCCATCAACCCCACACACACATTTGTACGAATTTAGCCACCAAACCCACAACTCTAAGAATTAGCCATCCCAATTTGTGGCCCTTAGTCACAGGCGTACTAAAAGTGATGGATAGTGTATCTGTAGCCAAAACAACGTAAGATATTACTCCTAAGATTTACTGCTTGTAGGAGTCAGATAATGGTATGGTCATGCTGATGGAGCTAGTGGTGTCGTGAATAATATTGGTGGCATATTACCAAGTGTTTTTGAAACCGTGATCAAAAAAAGGAATGAAGGGGAGATAGTTAGAGTTGATAATTCCTGTTTAGGTGTTGTTCGTAACATTATTATAGTTCGCGGCACATATCGTTGCAATTCTGAAGTTAGGCATTTGACACCTTGGGCATTCATTCGTACAGATATAAGTTTGGCAGTTATTGACTTCACAATTATAAAAAAAATATGACCAAAACATTACTGCGAATCGTTTCGCATCAAATGACTAACTTCAGAATTGCAAAGATATATGACGCGATTTGTATTTTGTAGTTGATGAGATTCATGATTTCAAATAGAAAGATGCATATAAACATTTTGATACAAGTACCTATATCTGACTAGGTCTGATATCTTCGTCCGTCTAGTAGTGTCTTTGTCTTGCGTAAGGTATCAAATTAGCATCAGACTTGAATCAGAAAGTTAACATAAGCGATCTAAGAAATATTAATTAGTCAATCAGACCTTTAAATATCTTGTTTATGTACCTCTAAAACAAATAGAGTTTGCTTAACGATTAATTAATTTTGACATAAATTGACCTGGTGTTTAATTTATTCAATCAATATAGGGACAAAATTGTTAGCCGTCTAAAAATACTACAATAAATATTTAATGACGGTTTATCCTTTTATCCATAGTCTAGGTACCCGTAGGCTTGCCCCGGTATGAGGCCACTGCCGGGGTGGACAGGTACTTGTTCTCATACTCGTGGGACGTATATGGATAGTAATATTAAAAAAAAACCCAAACAAAAAAGACGATAGGGAGTGGGATGCGGACTCGGACTGCGAGTCCGTATCCAGTGAGGAAACTGCGGGAGACTTCACGGTCCCCCGCAGCAAGAAGGACCACAGAGTCGAGGCCTTCCTCAAGAGGAAGGCGGACGACCTGGGGTCTTCCTCCGGTGGTCGCGGAGCTTCGGCCAAAAAGGCCGATAGGAGGCTCGTTCGCGACAGGGGCAACGAAGGAGACCACCAGAGCTCCTCTGAGGAGGACGCATCGGCCTTCGGCTCTGACCGGGAGAGGAGGGCGGACTTCGCGAAGACAGTGGAGTCCGCCTTCAGAGAGGTGACCCTTAAGAGAAAGAAGGCCAATCGCAATAGCGCGATTGAGGCCGCTACCGCCTCCATCACCGCTGCAGCGGTGAGCAACTTTGGCCTGGCTCCCAAGAGCGAGCTGGCCAAGTTGCAGGAACAGGTAGCTCGCCTCACGGCCAACTTGGGGTCTCTCGTAGAGGAGAATAGATGTCTCCGGGCGGAGATAGAAAGGATGCGCGAGCAGGAGGCGGAGCGAAGCGGGGCCACCTTGCGGCAACCGCAGTCCTCTCCAGGGGAGAGCCAGGTTCTGGCCCTGTTTCGGCGGGAGATGGCGGCCTTCCAGGCTCGCTTCTCCGTCCTGGAGGGCAGAGTTCTGCGCCCTCCCCTCGCGGCGCCGAAGCCCCAAGCAGCTCAAAGGGCCTCTTATGCGACTGCGGCAGCATCGGCACCGAGCGAACCCCCCGTCGCGGCGCCGATCGGACCGCCCAGGGGGGCAGCCGCCCAGCCGAAGCCAAAGGCTGCAACGGCGGTCCGGGCGCAGAGGACCCCGGTGCCACCCCCAGCACCGGTCCCGTCGTCATCACCAGTGGCGAGACGCCCCCCAAAGCCGACTCCGTCAGCGACTACTTCTCCTCCCACTCAATCCGAGTGGCAGGTGGTGGGGGAGAAGAAGAAGAGAGGGAAGGCGGCCAGAAAGAAAGCCCAAAGGCAGCGCCGCAAGGAGCGAGCCGTCGCGGCTCAACTACGCGCCCCTAAGACCGCGGCTGTGGTGCTCACCCTACAGCCGGACGCGGTTAAGAGGGGCGTATCGTACCGCGACGTGCTCGCTAAGGCAAAGGAGGCGGTGGACCTAGCTGAGCTGGGTATCACCGAGGGCCTTCGGCTCAGGGTGACCGCAACGGGCGCCCGAATGCTGGAGGTCCCGGGAGCGGCCAGCGGGCCCACCGCAGACGCTCTAGCCGAGAGGCTCAGAGCGTCCATAAGTGCGGACGATGCCCGAGTCTCCAGGCCCTACAAGTGCGCGGATCTGCGCATCATGGGCCTGGACGACTCGGTCACTACGGAGGAGGTGGTGGCCGCCGTCGCTAGGACGGGTGGGTGCTCCGCCGATGAAGTCAAGGCGGGCACCTTACGTCCCGACTTCAGGGGCACGAGCACCATTACGGTGAGCTGCCCCGTGACGGCAGCCAAGACAATCGTCGACGGCCGAAGATTGTTGGTTGGCTGGGTGTCGGCGCAGGTCAAGCTGCTTGACCCCAGACCACTGAGGTGCTTCCGATGCCACGTTGGGCACCATGTGGGAGTTCGTTGCACCTCGGAGGTCGACCGCAGCGCCCTTTGCTTCCGCTGCGGTCAGCCCGGCCACAAGGCCGTGTCTTGCAGCGCCGCGCCGCACTGCACTGCATGTGCGGCTGCTGGAAGGCCAGCCGAACACCGGGCGGGATGCAAGACCTGTACCCCACCCGTCAAGACCAGGGGAAGGGTCGGCCGTCCGTCGTCGCCACAGCCGCCATCTACGCGGTGGCCACTGCCGCAGCTCCCGCGGCCGCCGCCACCTCCAATGATGCCGTCGCTGCCGGCGAAGTCGCCGCTGCTGCTGCTGCCGCGGTGCCCGCTTCTGGGCCTGAAGAGGAGGAAGACGTGATGGAATTCTAAAACGGCTCCACTACGCTTCCTCCAGGCGAACATCAACCACTGCGCCCGTGCCCAGGACCTGTTGCTCCAAAGCATGGCGCAGTGGTCGATCAACATCGCCGTGGTCGCGGAGCCGTACTTTGTCCTTCCCAGGGATGACTGGGTCAAGGACCTTAGCGGCTCGGTGACCATCATATCGTCGGCCGCCGCTGGTACTCCTTCCCTCGAAGGGGTGAAGAGTGGAAGGGGTTGCGTCGCAGCACGGTTCGGGGAGATAGTTGTTGTGGGGGTATACTTCTCCCCGAACCGAACTCTCGCCGAGTTCCACAACTCCCTCCTGGAGTTGTCTGTCGTCGTCGGAAGCTACACCCTCCCTGTGCTAGTGTTAGGGGACTTCAACGCCAAGAACTTGGCCTGGGGTTCCCGACACACGGACGCGCGGGGAAGGATGGTGGAGGACTGGGCGCTGGAATCAGGCCTGGTCGTCCTCAATCGGGGTTCTGTCCCCACGTGTGTACGGATGCAGGGCGACTCGGTAGTGGACATCTCGTTCGCCTGCCCCGCTCTGCTACCGCGTGTCTTAGACTGGCACGTCGAGGAGGGGGTGGAGACCTATTCCGATCACCGGTATATCCGGTTTGACGTCTCCGCCCAAAATCCAAACGCGCCGGTCCTGCAGACCCCGAGTGGTCCACGTTGGGCGCTAAAGCACCTTGACCGGGAGCTTCTCCTGGAAGCCTCAGTCGTGCGGGCTTGGGTGTCATCACCGGACAGGCCCGCCGACATCAACGACGAGGCGGAGTGGTTCCGGGAGACCATGTCCGAGATCTGTGACATGGCCATGCCCCGAGTCCTGCCAGGACGCGCCCGACGCCAGGTGTACTGGTGGTCCAGCGAGATTGCGGCCCTTCGTGAGGCGTGCGTCGCTGCGAGACACCTGTACACCAGACACCGCAGGCTGCGCATCCGCCCTCCGGATGCAGAGGCCAGGGAAGCGGAACTGTACGAGGGATACAGAGCTGCGAAGACCGCCCTCCAATTGGCCATCATCCAGGCCAAGGACGTGGCCAATACAGAGCTGCTGGGGACTCTGGACAGAGATCCGTGGGGGCGCCCTTACAAAATGGTGCGGGGTAAGCTCCGCCCATGGGCCCCCCCGCTGACCCAGAGTCTTCGGCCTCAACTGGTGGAGGAGGTGGTGAGTGCTCTGTTCCCTTCGCGCGGGGAACACTCTCCCCCGCCCATGGTTCTGCAACCCGCGGTGTCGACTGTGGACCACACATCCGACGACGACGATGTCCCCGAGGTGACTGGGGTGGACCTGAGAGTGGCGGTAACCAGGCTGAAAGCCAAAAATACCGCCCCAGGGCCTGACGGCGTGCCTGGCAAGGCCTGGGTCCTGGCCCTTGAGGCTCTTGGGCCTCGACTTAGGGAGCTTCTCAGCGCATGTATGGAGAGGGGCCAGTTCCCACTTCGTTGGAAAACAGGGAAACTGGTCCTCATTCGGAAGCCGGGGCGCCCTGCGGACTCTCCGTCCGCATACCGGCCCATCGTGTTGCTCGACGAGGTGGGCAAGCTCTTCGAGCGAGTTGTTGCACACCGCCTCGTTGCGCACCTTGGGGGGATGGGGCCGGACCTCGCGGACAACCAGTTCGGTTTCCGCAGGGGGCGCTCAACGGTGGACGCCATCATGCGCGTGAGATCTCTCACGACGGGGGATGCTGTGTCCCGGGGGGGGGTCGTCTTGGCGGTGTCTCTTGACATCGCCAATGCCTTCAACACCCTTCCCTGGAGTTGCATTAGGGAGGCACTCCGGTACCACCGGGTGCCGACCTACCTTCGTCGCGTGGTCGAGGCCTATCTGTCGGATAGGTCCATCATTTACCCCGGTCACAATGGGGAATGGAACCGGCGAGAGATGTCGTGCGGTGTTCCGCAGGGGTCGGTACTGGGGCCGCTCTTGTGGAACATCGGCTATGACTGGGTGCTGCGCGCCGACCTCCCTAGCGGCGTCAGCGTGGTTTGCTACGCTGACGACACGCTGGTACTGGCACAAGGGAGGTCGCACCAGGAGGCAGCCGACATAATGGCGCGCGGGGTTGCGATAGTCGTTGAGAGGATCCAGCTGCTGGGACTGGAGGTGGCATTGCACAAGTCCGAGGCCATGTGCTTTCATGGGCTTCGGAACGCGCCACCTTCAGGTTCCCAAGTTACGGTGGGAGGGGTTACCATCGGCGTCGAGAGGGCGATGAAGTACCTAGGACTCGTCCTCGACGGCCGGTGGAACTTCGTCGAACATTTCCGACGTTTGGGCCCCAAACTGGAGAAGACAGGTGCTGCCTTCAAGCGGCTCCTGCCCAACCTGGGAGGCCCAAACACCCCCTGCCGTAAACTCTACGCGGGAGTCTTGCGGTCCATGGCCCTTTACGGGGCCCCGGTATGGGCACGTTCGGTACGGCCGCGAGCTGTACACTACCTGAACGTGCCTCAAAGGGTGATAGCCATTAGGCTAATCCGGGGGTACCGCACGATCTCCCGCGAAGCAGCTGGCCTACTAGCCGGACTACCACCGTGGGATCTGGAGGCAAGAGTCTTCTTGCGCCTGTACGACTGGCGCGAGGAGGCTCAGCGCCGGGGGGAAACCCCGTTGCCGCGACAAGTTGTCGCGCAGCGCGCAGAGCTCCGGCGGGATGTCATGGTGGCCTGGAGGGAGCGACTGTCGCAACCCAGTGCAGGGCACGCCACCATAGTGGCGGTAAGTCCCCTCTTTGAGGAGTGGCTCGGGAGGAGTCACGGCGCCCTCACGTACCGCATGACGCAGGTCCTCACCGGACACGGTTGTTTCGGGAGGTATCTGCATCGAATCGGTCGTGAGGTGGCGCCCGGGTGTCACCACTGTGCGGATAGCCCCGAGGACACGGTGGACCACACAGTCCAGGAGTGCCCTGCGTGGGAAGGGCACCGCCGGGTCCTCGTCGAGGCTTTAGGCGGCGGCGACCTCTCGCGTCCGGCCCTGGTTCAAGCCATGGTCCGGGGCGAGAGGGAATGGGATGCCGTCGCCTCCTTCTGCGAAGCAGTCATGCTCGAGAAGGAGGCGGCGGAACGTCAGATAGTTCGCACCTCTCATCCCGGCCGCCGCGCTGGAGCAGGTAGACACCACGGGCGCCGGGTGTCGCGAGACGACTCCCGGCCACCGTAGGCGTGGGTCTGTGGGCGGTGAGTTCGGGTGGCTCATCGCTCATGTCTGTTTTTAGACAACAGACCCGTGTCGGCGGCGCGCGTTGTTCCACGCGCTCCTCAAAGAGATGTCAGCAACCCCAGCGGGGCCCAGCAGGGCCAAGGCCTGCCGGGGCTGCGGGTTGTTCGAAAGAGGTACCGCGGCCCTAGCACATAAAAAGGCCTACGACGGAACACGACGGCTTTTAGTCAGTAAGAGTCTGACACTCCCTCACCGCTGCTAACCCACAGCGGGAGGGGTCATTTGATGATTTTTTACGTCGTTAAAAAAAAAAAAAAAAAAAAAGGTACCCACAGAGAAGGAAAACTATTTTTTTTTTGTTAAAATGTTTGACTTACAACAATAATGGGAATTCTTTATTCTTATTTACAATTGTAATTCTATCATGCTAAAATGACTTGTCATCTGCGTCTTACTTTATTCTGTTCTCAGCTAAATCACATAGTAAGTGGTGAAGGGCGGTTGTATACGGGGGCTGTCTTGCACAGATTTTTAGCCTACTGTGACTTATCTTGATCCTTATACATATATCCGAGTCTGGTCATTGTTACCTCCTCTGCCTTTGCTTTTTATGATTCCTTTACATAATAAAAATTAAAAACAATTCGCCCTTGTTAACGTACACTTAAAAGTCTTGGCAGTATATTTAGAAATGACCAAATCCCTTTAGAATAAATATCCGAATGTTTATAGCCTCCATTCAGGAGAATTAGATTTAATTTTATTGGTACTTGCGATATCAGCATTCCGAAACAGATTTAATAGGGGTATAAATCTTTCAGTAGGTACTGTAAAAGTAATGGCATTGGATATTTTATCTAAATGAACCGTGTAAATATTCGTGTCACTTCTAAAAGTCCGTTTTCGTGCTATTTGTTTCAGTACAATTTACTATTTTTAAAATCTCTGAAAGATATGTTAAACCCAAAAAAATGGCGTACAAAGACCACTTGGGGGTTAGCTCTTTACTTGTTTTCCATTGTTACTGTTATTGTTTTCCATTGAATAACGCAATAATAAATTGAAGTGTATTCAAACGAAAAACAAATGAAGAACCGCGAATTAAAACTGCTATGATTGGCCAATTGAAATATTTTTCTGACAAAACTATTCACAGATCCAAAGTCATCCCATATTACAAGGATAACTGTGTACCAGCGAATCAGTCAAAACTTTCCCGTTATGAAACACAATTAGATCAGCAGCACAAATAATTTCAATCAGAACCATTAAATTGTTCTAATACAATAAACGATCAGACATGTTTATCAAATCGTAAACCCGTTTAATGTTTAATTACCCGATTTTTATGCGTTTCGCTAATTTTATCGCTTAGAGCATGGACCAACCGGATTAGAAATAAGCGCAAATGTCTATGCTAAAGTCTGCCAATTGACGCGCGGCGAGCAACAAATTATGATTCCTTCTTCTTCTTATCGATTGAGCTGCAGATTTAATCAATCACCTAACAAGCTCTGGTGTCAGAGTTTTCTCAAATCCGCGTAAAAGCCTCTGACGTGGAATTGTAACAACGACTGATACCTAGTAGCATTCGGGGACGCCAGCTTACGTGCTCCCAAGCACGGGCTGGTAGCTCACTCAAGCATTTTCGATGACATCATTATATGCACACGACAAAATTCACAAACGACAAGCATAAATTTTACACACACATGTAACATACGAGTATGAGCGGAGGCACTCTCGTATATTCCTTTGACAGAAGGGAAAGCACTGCCGTGTCTTGGCGTCTCCAGTTAGTTAAATTATCTAAGTTTTATAGGTATCAAACGGGGTTGTAAAACGGTTTTTGCGGGTGTTAAACTGCGTTGAGCTGGGATGACTCGGTCGTAATGTATTATGGCTTGGCTAATGAGGGCCGTGGCATTACGAATTTATTTTTATTATTGAATTTAGGGTGAACCAGGTGGAACTTGTGGGTTGATCCCTTTTATAATGTTAGCTAAAGGTTGTGAAGAAAGTTCTAGTAAGTAATACGCTGGTACATGTGAGCAGAATCGAACAGCGCGCATTTCCTACAAAACAGTGCTTTTCACGGATGCATGAAAACAATATGATGTTACTTTCCTGCGTTTTGATATAGATCATTGTTCTTTTGTTTTTGCTTAAGCGTATACAATGCTAAGTGCAATCTATAATAAATCAGCTGCACTAAACACATTTAAAATGGATTTGATTCTTTGATTTTAAACAAATGAGAATCATCAATTTCTATTTCATTCTAATTTCAAAAAACAAGCAACAATTCCTTTTGTAAACCACCAAACAGGTTATCCGTTCTGTAGGTTATATTGCGTTTACAATCTGATAATCAGGTGGCACAGATTTACAACTATTAGCAGTCGAGGGCATAAACCAATCAGGCTTAGATTTACATCAATACTAGTCCAAGTAACCAGCCAACCTTCAAGCCTGGCCTTTGACCTAGAAGGAGTGACTTATTACTATCTGGCAACCCTTAGAAATGGCTTGCCTCGTGACATTTAATTTACCCCACCTTTTTTATCGTATCGGTTTATTCTAGGCCTAATTTGATTAAGGCTTTGTTTAGAGGTTAAGACAGATACAGATAAGGGACTGGGTTCAATAGACAATCAGCTATCTTTTACCTGTTGCAATTTATGGTCAGTCAAAATGATCGTCACGCAGTTTGCGTCATAATGCATGAACATACGGAACAAGCATCTGTAAGTCATACAAAATTCCGTAGTTCGGGATTCAAACGAATCGGAAGAAAAAACATTAAATTGAAACACCTTGAGCTCATTACAAATTCATCTCAAATATTTATATTATTGCATTACTTTACGTCAAGAGCGGACGATACCATAAGCAAATGTAACAAGCTGCGAAAATCATTTTTCACACTGCATGTTTATTTCATTAGTCAAATGGGGTTGCAAGGAGGTCACAGAAAGGTCTACAGTTGTCTATGGCTCAGGGTTGCCACGTAATAATGATGGAATGGCTTGAAATAGAACGGAAATGTCACTTGGTATAAATATAATGGCCCAGGTACACAAGGGGACATGTAAACGCATTTTAATGGCTTGATGGATTGGCAAATAGATAAATGGATATCTTGAAATAAAAGGAGACATAGGAAATCATTTGTGACTTACATAAAACTAAATTACAGTGACAAGTCACGTTCAAACTAAGTAAGTTAACATAATAAGCAAAATCAGATATCCAAATAACGTTCTTCTGCAACTGGTGGATCTTCTTCCTAAGCAGCGTTCTGGCCATATAGGTATGTACATTTTTGTTATACCTAGTATTGACAATCAAGCAAAATATATTTTTCTAGTCTACAAGCCTAGTAAGTCCAAAGGCTGTTAGGTTGCCCGGGTAATTGGGATGACGAGATCCGATAGGCGGTCGCTCTATGTAAAACACTGGTACTCCGCTGCATCCCGTTAGACTGGAAGCCTGGAAGCCGACCCCAACATAGTTAGGAAAAAGGCTTGGCAGATGATAGTAAGTCCAAAGTAGACCTGTCGCTGTTTATCGAAGTAATCTAAAAATAAGAAATGGAGGGACCATCGAAGATGTAAGGATTTAATTATTTTATGATCGCATATAAGAGAAGCAGCCATTAAATCAGAAATGTGATGCAATTAAAATAAACATTCTTGCAGATATTTTTATTACGATGTTAAGATCTTTGGGCTCGTAAAAATAACGTATTAAAGTAAACTGATTGAAGTATTCGGTATCTCAATCTATAATTTTGCATTTTTTCTTTTAATAGTTATTTTATACATTTAGTCCAGTTTTTGAAGAAGATTTTAATTCTCATATTGAATATTTTATCATTTAGCATCTCCGGAGCTAAAAATTCCGACACTAGTGCGGTATGGGCGAATCTCTCCAGCTTGGGGGAGAAATTTATCCAGCTGTGTACGATTTTAGACTAACGGCCCTTTCACACGGCAGTCCAGTTTTTTGCAGGATACCGTTTTTTGCAGGATCCCGTTTGATCGCAAAAGATATTATATGCTAGTGTTCACACGAGCAAACCGCATGCAGGATCCTGCAAAATGCTGTTCCCGTCGATTTGTGCGATTCGGTTTTGTCACGGCCCTTTCACACGGCAGTCCAGTTTTGCGGGACCGGCATTTTACTGTATCCTGCAAAAACGGATGCTGTGTTCACACGTAGTTCAGTTTTGCAGGAAGGCCGGTCCCGCAAAACTGGATTGCCGTGTGAAAGGGCTGATCCTGTTTTTGACCATTCCTACGCTAGTGATCAGGCGAAATGGACGTGAATACTTTGCTAGTCTATTGGTATGATCGGTGTCGTTGGCAGCGAAATAGAAAATTCTGGACTCATCCTATCGTGACACAACGCATGACTTTAGGTATTTTTGTAATTCACTTTCCCGCAAAAAACAGTGTCCAGCAAAAAACCGCATGCAGGACGCCGTGTGAACACTGCTATAGAAATATATGTGTCATTAAACGGGATCCCGCTTTTTACTGGACGAACGATCCAGTTTCAAATCGACGGGAACAGCATTTTGCGGGATCCTGCAGGCGGTTTGCTCGTGTGAACACTAGCATATAATATCTTTTGCGATCAAACGGGATCCTGCAAAAAACGGTATCCTGCAAAAACTGGACTGCCGTGTGAAAGGGCCGTCACTTGAAACTGGATCGTTCGTCCAGTAAAAAGCGGGAATCCTGCAAAAACGGACGCTGTGTTCACACGTAGTTCAGTTTTGCAGGATACAGTAAAATGCCGGTCCCGCAAAACTGGACTGCCGTGTGAAAGGGCTGTAAGACGACAATTAGATACTTTCGTATGGGAGGCTTTTGATGGAATAGATGGTCCACTGCCAGCCTTTTAAAAACCTTTACTCCAAAGAGGTTGTACTTACTGAAACTAAAAGCAGTCTTCCAAGAAATGTTGAAAGTTAAACAACGCCTCTAGTTTGCATCGCTAAGTAAATTGTTATGGGCTCGGCGTTCCATTAGATAGTGGTAAGGTTGAGCTCAAGGACGCTACTGCCTTTAGATGCGGCTCAAAGGTTTTCTTGCTATGTTTGTTTGAGCTGCGCTTGAGTTGACATTGACACCCTGAGCTTGAAATGTCGAAGGACAGCGTAAGTACAGTAGGAAATATGTTGTAGAATTTGGAATTAAATCGTGGTCTGTCTACATTCTACAACATTGCCACTTGAACTTCTAGGCTATTTAGATTTAGATTTAAATACTCTTTCTTGTAAGGTATGATAAAGAAAACAATAAAGAAGAAATAAATACGAGAGTTTTAGTTGATTTTCTACTCTCAAAAATAATAACACTTAGGTGTTACAATAAATTCTAAAGAAAATAAGTAGGACTCCTAAATTAGGATATTAACATACAGACATGTTTTGACGCTCAAGGCTAACAGCCTCCCAGGCGCCACTGTTTTGGTCCTAACATTACCTCTATATTCAGCCCCTTTTATTCGCACAAATCATATTAATAGCTTTAAAAAACAATCCTTCGAGCTGATTATTTCTACATTTGGATATTACTGTAGCACAGACATCTATGCCACATTGGATGAAAGTATTTTGTCAAAATTTTATCGTAATTTTTTTATCGTCCCACAATTAGGCACAGGCCTCCTCTCACACGGAGAAGGATTGAGCGTTAATCACCACGCTTACTTAATTCGGGTTGGTGATTTCAGACTTCATAGTTCAGGTTTCCTCGAGATGTTTTCCTTCACCTTCACCATCCGTCAAATTTTATAGACCAGTAAAATATATCCCGCCTTATATTTATATACGGATATATTTTCAAATAATAGTGTAGTAAAACTCAAAGCACGTGGAAGAAATCGCTGGCATAAGGAATAGCTTTTGTTATTATTTTGGCAGGTAAAACTAAATTAGAAAATATAGTTTTATAATCAATTGGCAGTAAGATCAAAAGTGAACTGTAACTCAAATATGTTTATTGCAATTTTACTACATTTTCCATCACGGTAGGTCATTTCCATAGCTTTTATCGTACCATAGTGAGTTACATAAAGACGTTAATGTATGTGTGGTAGATTTATTGAGAAGTTCCTAGTATTACACTGTTTATTACCTGCATATAAATCTCACGTGCAAAACTGTACATCATATAAAAAAGTGAGGAATGGCCTGTATAAAATATTTGTCTAGGCATTAAAGAAATCACATGATAGATTTGAAATCTGACTAGACTTGCTTGAAAAAACTCACATATAGCACTTTTCTTTGACAATTGGTAAAACTCGAAAATATATGAGCATTTTCCAGCGTAGTTGTTCTTACTAAGTTTGAGTTACGAACAGAATAGACAGTTCATTCAAATTCAGGTTTGACGCGACGAATAGATTGTCAGATTGTCGTCTTTAAGATCAATATTCGCCGACTGAAATGATAATAAACTCTTGCATTGGTTACATGTACCATTGAATCTGAATGCATATCTAAAGAAGCCGCTGCTGTTTCGACAGTATTCGAAGACGATTTTGAAATGTCCTTCGAGTACGGATTTTTAGATTGTTTTCTGTAAAAACATACACATGTTTTTTTTATTCGGGTAATCTTACGACAGTTTTATCAGCGGATGAAGACCAGACTCCTTTAACATGCCTTTATAATTATTCAAACATAATCACGGAAATACGCACAACCAAAGATATAAAATTACAAACAAGATACGCCACATCATTATATTTTACATATCTATCATCAAACGTAGCCTCGGTCCTTTGATCTCTGGCTATTTTTGCTCAGTTTCAATGAACTTGGTCAAAGTTACCGTTTTGGCTATCAATATTGTGGATCTTGGACGATAATTGAGCTGAATGCCATCGTTAGCCTTTGCCTGTTTGCCAAGAGCATCAAACTTTGATTTTGTTTGTGGGATAAAGTTGAGACTTTATATCCGGATTTAAATTAAGAATTTTATTATTAGCCTTTAGTTGCTATATGACTTAGCAGTATTTTTTTTTACAATAACGTTTTTATAAAAGCTGTTGACCTGTTGTAATGTGTCTTAACTTCAAGTGTAATAATTTTTGAGAGGCTAGGAATATTTCCAACGATATACCAATTACAATATCGTGTCGGTATTAAGTGTATAGGTGTCGCAAAAATGCAATTCATAAAGTCCATTGCTCTTATTACAATTAAAAAAGCAAAAACAAATAAAAAAGACAACATTTATATTCACTGCAACCTTATCGTACTATCAGTAGCCTGACTAGGTAAACTTACAAACTGCAGCATAGTTATTTGGCGATGATGTCACCGTGTCACCCTAAGCCACTTCTAGATAACAAGGTCTGTGTACTTTACTAACAGTTCTGTGAACTTGGCAATATGTAAGCAATTTTATCAAAACTTGTTCTTGACATAGTTAATTTTTTATTTAAAAAATATATTTTTGAAATGATAAGTATGTACTCGTGGCCAAGGACAGCATAAGATGCATTGAGATTTTATACAAATCTCTTTAACTTAGGTACCTTTATATTTATATTATGCTTCATATACCTACTATACTAACTTAATGCCACAAGCAGGTTAAAACCCGATAGTTAACTGGTAGACAATGCCAGTTAAACAGGTTTTAACGGGGAAATGAAAAATACTTAGGTACAGAAAAGTAAATTAAACAATAATAATAGATCTGATCTATTCAAAGATTTATATACACATTTTTCTTGTCAAAACAATGTCTTGAGGGGATCAAAACAGTGTCTGCCAAATCGGAAGTGTTTCAAGGATGACGAAAACATGACATATGTTTTCTCATTGATCTTTATTTTTGTAGCTGATCAACTATACTTGACTGTGTAAAAAACTTCAAGAACAATTAACTCAATCTTTGTATGCAATTATTTTCCAAACAAAAATAATGATGGCGTCTCATTATTCGAAATTCAAAAGAACAATAAACGAATAACATTCAAACAAATGACGACACATAAACAAAACGCAAAGCAAAGGTATTTTCATCATACATCCTTGTTGTCTTATTATGAGTAAAGTTTTATTTTCATTACCAGACTACACAACGCCCACGCTGCAGCGAATTTTGTTTTATTGCAACACTGGCCGGAACCTTTGACAGGTGTTTTTCGCGCCAACCAGTTTGAACATGGAATGTAATCAGCTGTTTAGACCGTCTATGAGGTGATTAAAAGCGAGGACTATTTTTATCTATGGTATTTTGATAGAGATCCGGAATTTGCGTCGCTATGGTTACACCTGTTAATCTATTAAACGTGGTGTTAGTAACTTTTGCAATTGCAAAGAAAGCTAAGTAATTAATTAATTAAGAAAGAAATGGCATTATGGTTAGGTTTAATTCTTGTAATTTTTCATTGTTTAAAAAAGATCTATTGATTTCGCAGACCAGGGCCCGATTCTCCTAATTTTACTTAAGCGCCTTTCGATTCACGTTCGACTCGGTTCGACTGAGATCCAATCCCGACTCGATTACGATTGAAGCGTATGTGGCATTCCGCTATTTTTTCTTTGAAATAAACGTTTTTATCCTTTTCTATCATTCAATAATGAATCATTTTGTCTGCAAATGATTTACGATTGCAAAATGATTGTACAGCAAACTACCGTATAGACCAAAATCACCAAAATAGCAGACCAATCGCACACCAATCAAATGTCAATCGAATACGAATTGGTCTTTTATTAGTAGCAGAATGCCCGATATGGTTAAAACTACTATTACGATCATATTGCGATTCGATTTCTATTAGATTTTGACATTATTAACTTAGGAGAATCGGGCCCCTGTTCTTAGTACTCTAACATTGAATGCTTCCTAAGATATTATGCAGAGAATAGCATTTTACGACTAATAAATTATTTGTAACTACACCTAGCGATGACTCGCGACCTCGTTTTATTTATTATTAGATAAATATATTAAGTATATAATAATATCTATAGGTAGATTGTAATAAGTTTAGTAAGATATTTTAAATATTTTATCTAAAAATAATTATTGATGGTTTATTTATAAAATTAAAAAACCAGTTGTTTGTACCTATATTTTTTCCTACAATTTCTGTAGTCTATACTAAAGACGAGACTAACACAAACGTCATGAAATCTATAAAACTTCGAGATATCTATTTAAAGGCCCGATGTGGTTAACCAGAGCACTTTATAGCCTGAAACCACTGACGTATATTATTGTATTCTCATGTGACGATTGCAACACGAACAGATTGTTCTAGAATGTATCTTTATTCATGTAACTCTTACTGTTACTGTTACAGCCTTTTTATCGTCCCACTGCTGGGCACAGGGCTCCTCTCAAACGGAGAAGGATGTAACTCTTAACTGTTAATTATAATTGGAATGTCATTTGTATACGGAGGTGGCCAGGATAATGACATTAGAATCATATGGCCACTCAGTCACGTTTAGGTATTTGAAACAATCAGCGATCGTATATTTTTGATATTTTAACACGGTTAAGGAAATTACTCGTTTGAACCCACTGTTAAATAGGTAATAAGGAAAATACAGTAGCTATTATTACATCTAATGATATAATAGTATGTTGTTGTAATAAGTTCATACCTTATATATATATTTTTAAAGGACCATAAATATACAGGCTGCCACAGATTAAGGTGACGTTTGATCTATAGATGTACAGAAGTGACATGCCATTGACCTCAGGTATTTTCAGAATATGGTGGAAAGAGTACCAAATATATTATTAAGTACTATCGAAGGCTAGGAACACGGAAGCTTAATATTTCTGTAACCATTGACCATGATCTCATGAAGGGCTACACGTATGGAAGATACAAAAACAAACAAACCATTTTGGTTTTATTTCTACGAAGAATGTTTGCGTAAATATTGGAACATTTTCCGAGGAAGTTGTGTAAACTAGTGATGAGTAGGGCACTACAAATAATCATGGTAGTATGCCTTTTAAGTCTCTACAGGCACTTTGCGCATGTATGCTAAACTAATCCTCTTTTATTACATTACTTATATGGTTTAACTTATACTTAAAACTATAGATCCTAATTATGCAGTTTTTAATGCAAGAACTTTCGCTAATTTGGCGCTCCCAATTCATAGTCTTAGCCGGCTTGGCTATGCAACAGAAAAATAGATTAGCTTGCACTCACAAATATTAGATAGATGTCTGTGCTTGCACAAAATTGATTTATTTGATTTATGAGATCATACTATTACTAACACCATCTTCGCTAAAACACAAAAAAGAGCAGATGCAGCAACATCAATATGCCAATTTATTACTTTCCAAATCCGCACAAAATCTTTAAAGCAAGCCAATATTCTCAAATCTCTAAATTAATCCTAGATTCTCGGGAATGTCAATTATTCCCCCGTATTTACATTATTCCAGTACAAATATCTCTTAGCGTTAAGAAACAAGACATAGATGGGAAGCAGTGACTGGAAACGAGCCAAGTATTATAGCAAACATTTGTATAAACTGCGCTAATATATAAAAATAAACGACGTCTGTTTGTTGTTCCTTCATGTTGAACATCAGGTGAAATGATTATTATTTATGGATCCAAGAAGTTTTGCCAAGGGCGCCAGACTGATTGAAAGTGCAAAAAATAAATAGATTAGTTTACATCGCTAAATCATAGAGTGTAAGCGGTAAAGTGTGGAATTTATTGGTTTATGCTTCCGTGAATTTGCAGCGAAATTCGTTGAAAGAGAAGTTTCCTTTATGATTTTTTCTGGTTTCGTGTAAGTTTTTTTTTTATTGAATAGATAGATCCATCGTTCCGTTCTCTCAATGAAATCTTAGCGCACAGCTATCATTGTGTAAAAATAATAGATCATTAATATAATTAGACAATTTCGCCGTAATGGTCCACTTTTGTGGCGCCTGTAATGACATATTTTGGCGTCCTGATTTTGCACGGTTATGAGACGAGTGCCACGGCGCGGCGGTCGCCAATCTGGACCTGGCGCCTCAGATTTTTTATCCACCAGCTACAAAATACACGACATCTTCATACTGTATCAATTTATTTACCCATCGCCACCAATTATTAATATAAAAGGAACAATAATTTTATAAATAAAGACAGCACCGCACATCTTGACTTCCGTCGTGAAAAATAAACAATATGGCCATGTGGTTTGAAATTATTAACGGCGGGAAAAATTCAGTTCCGCCATTGAATGGGATTATTTTTAGCGGGAATATATTTATTTTTATGTAGGTGAGCGTTTGGTGAATTTTATTGCGTTTTTCTTTTTACTGAAATACCAGTGGGCATAGGTAGAGTAAATAGTTTGTGCGAAGAGGTTTTAAGAGTCTGTCTGGCCAGTTGTAAACACCTACCTACTACTATTTTTGTGGTATCTTTGAACTAGAGCGGAATTAATTAGATGTGTAATTAAATAAGAAAGAAATATACTGTTGTCAAAAATTATAAAGAAAGCTAAAGCTGTCACCAGAAACTATATCTAGTACGTACAAAGCCAAAGCACAATATAGCTTGGACATTTCAACTTCCATCCGAAAATCTTCATAGTAATTTTATTAATATCATTTGGACATTAAAAAGCCACATTCTAGCAATACGTAATACCTAACGCGTCCAATATAAACACATAAATCAGTTCCTAATTTATAATTCTCATTTATGTCTTCAGCAGTTGTGGCCAATTTGCTAAGTAAACATAGGATTCAATTTAGTAAGAAGGTTTAATTCTACGTGATTCTAGTCGTATCTTTCTTTAGATCGCCTCATCCTTTCTTAGTCGCACTCTATGCTTAATTTTATCAATGCGTAACAGACGCTATTAATTTTAACCGACTGCCGATTAAAAGGTAGGATATTTTAGTTTTTACATTAGACACCACCGTTCATCCAAGGAGGTACTCTTGAAGTGATTTCAATAATCAAAGGTTCACTCTAAAATTATTTCTCACCCGATTAGTCGTTTCCTATGACAGCATATAACAACACTAGCTTCTGCCAGCGGTTTCACCCGCATCCCGTGGGAACTACTTCCCGTACCGGGATAAAAAGTAGCCTGTAGCCTTCCTCGATAAATGGGCTATCTAACACTGAAAGAATTTTTCAAATCGGACCAGTAGTTCCTGAGATTAGCGCGTTCAAACAAACAAACAAACTCTTCAGCTTTATAATATTAGTATAGACTAGCTTCTGCCAGCGGTTTCACCCGCATCCCGTGGGAACCTTGGCACGGACCCGGATAAAAAGTACAACAAACAAACAAACAAACAAACTCTTTAGCTTTATAATATTAGTATAGATAGGTAGTAAATTTTCGTATTATAGATTTAGAAAAAGTAATGTTTCTTGCATCCTATCCTCCTTTGTCACATTTAGAGCAAATTATGGACCAGGCAGCTAAGTTATTTGTTTTAAATGTCATTAATCAACCTTCTGTATCTATACTAATATTATAAAGCTGAAGAGTTTGTTTGTTTGTTTGTTTGAACGCGCTAATCTCAGGAACTACTGGTCCGATTTGAAAATTTCTTTCAGTGTTAGATAGCCCATTTATCGAGGAAGGCTATAGGCTACTTTTTACCCCGGTACGAGAAGTAGTTCCCACGGGATGCGGGTGAAACCGCTGGCAGAAGCTAGTTAAGTATATTTATACCGTGTACTCAATCGTAAATCAACAAGATATTCAGAGCTAAGCTAAAAGTGAATTGTTTAAATGATACATCAGACTCCGTTAGTTGTTAGATCAAACTGCGGCTGAATGAATGCACATTTTGTGTGGGTATAGACAAATTGTAGAGGTTTTTGTTAAAGGCGGTTTATAAACAACTAGCTTCTGCCAGCGGTTTCACCCGCATCCCGTGGGAACTACTTCCCGTACCGGGATAAAAAGTAGCCTATAGCCTTCCTCGATAAATGGGCTATCTAACACTGAAAGAAATTTTCAAATCGGACCAGTAGTTCCTGAGATTAGCGCGTTCAAACAAATAAACAAACAAACAAACTCTTCAGCTTTATAATATTAGTTAGTGAGTATAGATGTTCGTTTTTATTCTGTAGAAGTAAAAGTACCTACCTGTTATAACAATCGGTAAGTTTCATAGTGGATAAATATAAATTAAATCCAAAAATACGTAGTATTATTTATTTACGTATACGTAAATATATGCCGTTATAAAAGACAATAGACATTGTTTTATTCATATTTTGTAATGAAGCACTGCAAAATAACTGAAAACTGCATTTACTGTAAATTGAACTTAATAAAATTCTTTAGTGTCTTAGTTATGTATTGTCACGAAACTCAATTAGTACAGCGTACCTATGATGTAAGTTAAAATTAAAAAATAAAACTTTCGAAAAATAGTTCAGAAAACAAAACTAAAAGAAGAAATAAATGCACCAATAAAAAAACAAATGCCGTCAATATTCTAAATTCAAATAAAGAAAATAGTCAATTGCGCCCCAAAAGCCCGCATCACCCAAACTGAGGACACAAAACACAGTGCCCTTGCAGTCACAAATGTGCATGACCTAATTACTGGCAATAAAACTAGCCGAAATATATTTTATGACAACATTAGAATTACAACGGACCGTATATAATCGCTGCACTGGCGGTCATGCACGCAATAGTTGAATGAATTCTTAGGATTTGTATGCATCCAACCTCTTTCGTAATGGTTTTCAAAATGGAATTGATTTTTGAAATTCGAACCTGTAGAGCAGTGGTTCTTAACCGGTGGTCCGCGGACCACTGGTGGTCCCTGGAGGCATTCCAAGTGGTCCGCGAAGCTTAGCTTCGCGACGACGTTGCTGTACGTTATCTAACTTAATTTTATCGACTTATAATTGCGAGCGGGGTTTTTCGCATGGACGTATATCGGGTGTGTCGTACCTAGTCCCCCCATTCATGAAAATGTATGTTTGGGCTACATTTTACGTAATATTTGGTTGAAGTCCGAGAAAATTTCGCGCTCGCTTCGCTCGCGTGTTCAGAAACTATATGCCCTTATTTTGGTATTTGTCAACAAACAAAAAGTTAAGTACGTTTGGGCTAAATTTTACGTAATATTTGGTTTAAGTCCGATAAAATTTCGCGCTCGCTCGCTCGCGTATTCAGAAACTATATTATGGCCCTTACTTTTGCATTTGTTAACAAACAAAACGTTGAGTAGGTTTGAGCTAAATTTTACGTAATTTTTGTTTTAAGTCCGATAAAAATTTCGCGCTCGCTTCGCTCGCGTGTTCAGAAACTTTGTGCCCTTATTTTTGCATTTGTCAACAAACAAAAAGTTAAGTACGTTTGGGCTACATTTTACGTAATATTTGGTTTAAGTCCGCTAAAAATTTCGCGCTCGCTTCGCTTGCGCATTTGGAAACTATATAGGCAAGTTTTTCTTTATTTGCATTTGCTTACCTACACAACTGCCGACATGCGTTTAGCTGTGAGTAGAACTGACCCAAATATTCAGAATTTTTTTATAAATAATAAAGAAATGAGTGCTAATTAGGTAAACCGATGAGGTGGTCCCCGGCAAGACAAACTTTAGTTAAAGTGGTCCCTCATGTCAAAAAGGTTAAGAACCACTGCTGTAGAGGCATAAGAGGTTTTGATGGCCAGCTCTCATAGATCTGGAATGTGGTTCAAAATATATCAGGAAATCATAAAATCAAAGAAGCATGACTTAGTGCAACAAGGTTGTAAATAATAATGATGAGTTCTGGTGACTTAGGTGTAATAAATAGTTGAAGCATAGGTTGAAGTCATAAGTGATAGTTCTTATTTAAATAGGCCTTCTATCTCGGGGAAGGTCGAATACAAGTTGCATTGCTCATTTGCACAAATGCGTGTGTTAAGCCAAATCTTACAATCATATATAAATTATTGAGTAAATAACGGAAGCATATAATTTATTTATTTTAACGTTAAGATTCATTTTTGGATTAATTTAATAAAAGCATCAATCAAGATGACAGGCGTTTGAATTTGACAGCTCCATAATACCTCCACAGATAATGACAAGTTCTATGTACACCACAGAGCCTAAACAAAAAGGTTTGCAAGACAAGGTCGTACGACACACTTGTTTAGCAAAAACAATTTAAAGTAGCTCTGTTTTAGATACATTTTACGTGGTTAACGAAGTAAAGATAATGTGGAGGGACATTATTTTAACGTGTATGATTTTCATGGTGGTGAACTTATAGTTTATAGCTACTTATCCTTCGACTGTTGTCTCGTATTTATGAGATCATTATGTTGAACCGAAGTGCTTCTTAAAAGGGTTTCTGGAAACAATAAAGTTTTGGAAAGGATTTAACAGAATAATAGCTGTTGAGTTGTTTGAATAGACTTATTAATATACTAACATTTTTAAGAATAAGCCACGGCTATCAAATGATCATTATCGATCCATGATCTGCATAAGGAGTCAGCCGGGTTAAAATATAAATAAATTCCCTTGCTATGTTTCATTTGATAGAATCAAACTTGCATGGAGCCAGAAATGGTGTCCTTAAAAGCATGACTATGTAGATATTGTAACAAAAAACTAATCTTATAATTTGTATCTACAAAGTGCAACGAATGGGGCATAAAAGTATTAAGGAATCATATAGCATCATGCGGCTTAGAAGGTCCAAAAAATCTATGTATGTATAGGTATCCTTCCTCTCAAAATCTTAAAAACCAACCTCACAAAGCAATAGGTAATAATCAAGCACACAAAGCTAACAAGACGTCAACGAACCCTGCGTACACGCAACTATGTCCGCGCATACCAATTAAACGCATTGCTATTACCATGGGTATCTTGGCTCACTCATAACTAAGAACGAAGGGGATAAAGGACCTATTTATAGTACATTTGCTACTAGTATTTAAAGTTCTAGAAATAGTAAGGATATAAAATAATAAGATTGCAGGATTGAAAGATTCTGGTTTATACTTAGTGGATTCCTGGATTCAGGTTTTCTATGAATGTTGATCGGAGATTGAAATGCAAAGATATACTTTTCTAATCTTCTGTTCGTACGTTTGGCAGAGTGAAGCGTGCAAATTACGAGAAAAATGCGTTTGAGATCAAAAAACAATTCTTCTTCCTGCCCTGTTCCCTATTTTATTTCATTAATTTCTAAAACCATTTTTTTGTGTAGCTTTGTCCCAACTATGTAGTGGTTGACTACCAGTCTAATCAGATGCAACTGACTAACAAAAGGTTTTACAAGGAGCGACTGCTTATCTGACCTCCAGATATCCTGATAACCCGATGGCAATTCCTAAAAAAATATATGTGTTCCAAACTGTATCGATATTCCATCATTCATAACTTCACGATCACGATTTGATCGCTTGTTAACCACTAATCTGCTGATAAATTCTTCTTATCATTGATTAGATTCTTACATGGAATTCCTATTACTAATAGTCAGCACAAATAAATTCCTCGAAATAGTAGCATACTCATAAATATTTGGAAATAGTAATGTAATTATCTACTCTATCTATCACTATAGGGCGTACACCTCTTTCCTTACAAAGAAGGAATGAGCCTTAATCCCCATGCTTGCTGAAGGTGGATTGGTGATTTAAGACCTTAAAATCTAGATTTCCTCCGTCATTGGAACAGTAATAAAGTTAACATTTTTTACTAAACCTAACAGATATTATGTATGTATCTATACTAATATTATAAAGCTGAAGAGTTTGTTTGTTTGTTTGAACGCGCTAATCTCAGGAACTACCGGTCCGATTTGAAAAATTCTTTCAGTGTTAGATAGCCCATTTATCGAGAAAGGCTATAGGCTACTTTTTATCCGGGTCCGTGCCGAGGTTAGCACGGGATGCGGGTGAAACCGCTGGCAGAAGCTAGTCTCCTATATATGAGTCTGTACATAATTCAATAGTCACAACAAAGTCTGACCTACATTTATTGAACAACCATTTCCATAAAATCCCCATCTTATAGTTATGACTAGAGAATGCAAATCCGTTCTGTTTTAAAATCCGGATTTTTAAGAACGGATTTTTGGTCCAATCCGGATTATCCGGATATTACGGATTTTTCATGAAAATAAACAAACCTACTTATATCAGTTTATTAATATGATGTTTCTTATATTTGTATAAATGGATTAAAATAAAAACAATGGAAAATCAAATCATATGATTTATTTTATTATTGTTATTTAGAATTATTCAATTTTAATACGAATATTTTGGTGTTATATTCTTATTAAATAATCAGTTTCGCAGACGACACAGCAATTCTAGCCGTTGATAGTCAGCCAGACATAGCAACCAGAAAACTCCAACTTGCCCTAGACGACATAGCAACTTGGCTAAAGGAGTGGCGAATCAAGGCCAATGAAAATAAATCTGTCAATGTTACATTTACTTTGAGAAGAGAATCCTGCCCACCTGTTCGATTAAACAATGTCCCCCAAGCAGACCATGTCCGATACCTAGGGTTGCATCTTGACAAACGCCTCACTTGGAAAAAACATATTTTCACCAAGCGTAAGCAGCTAAGCCTTCAGCTGCGGAAACTCTACTGGCTCATTGGCCGAAAATCCCAGCTATCACTAGAAAATAAGCTCCTACTTTACAAGGCTATCCTCAAATCTGTATGGTCCTATGGTATCCAGCTGTGGGGTACTGCTTCACACTCCAACATAGAAATAATACAACGGTTCCAAAACAAAATGTTGCGGATAATAGCAGATGCCCCATGGTTTGTGTCAAACAATCAGCTTCACAAAGACCTCAAAATATCTACAGTTCAAGATAAAATACGCAAACACACCAAAACCTACAAAAACAGGATTGCCAGTCACCCAAACATATTGGCACAGAAGTTAATGGAGAAATCTGGTAGACGGAGACTAAAGAAAAAGACGCCCCAAGATATATCCTAAGGGTATAGAAATGAGTAGGAAGCGACACTGGCTGCTTCCTTGAACGTGTCCCTTTGTAACACTCCAAATCTACTGTTTATTGTCCCACTCTGGTGACAGATCGCAGTATATAATTAAAAAAAAAAAACAGTTTGTAACTCGCGTGCTGAGTAACGTTAGTAAAATAATAAGTACAAATTCTTCTTCTTCTTTCGTGTCGATGACATATCTTATAGTGAGACTACACTTTGTCAGCCCAATATGCCGCCACAGCGAGAGCACGGCCGGATGCACTCATGAGGTCCTGCCGCGAGCAAGTTTCATTCATAGCAGCCCCGCACTCGCACCCAAGGTCCGCCCCGCCCTTGAAACCCCACCTGGACCGATTGTCTTTACTTCGGCCGACCTGCGTTCGGAGTCTGTGTAAGGACTGCCAAACTCTTCTCAAAACACGATCTGCCGTGTCCAAGAAGGGGTCTTTCCAAGAGCGGGACAAACTGTGGGCAGTGAACTCCTCGACCGCCAAAGTTCCCGTCTGGCTAGAGAGGCCTCACCATCGACAGGAGCAATGCTCTTGTAAAAACCCCTGCGACTTTTGAGCCGCTGTGGCACTGGGGTGTAATTGTACATGCATGGGGTGTCGTTGGTCTGCCTCGAGTTTGGCTCTCTCGATGCCAGAAGCCACGCTTCTGCGAACATCTGGTGGGGCAATGCCGGCCAGTGGGTACAGCATCTGTACCGGGGTCGGCTTGAGGCAGCCAGTCATAATGCGGCACGTTTCGTTCAGTGCTACATCCACCTGCCCGGCGTGAGCGGAACGACTCCACACGGGACATGCATATTCGCCCGCGGAGTAGCACAGTGCCAGGACAGTGGTTCGCAACACCGATGGTGAGGCACCCCAGGTCGTACTCGTCAGCCTTCGCAACAGGTTGTTGCGGGAGGTAACTTTCTGCTTGGTATTCTCGAAGTGTTTCCCAAAAGTGAGCGACCTGTCGCTGTCTGTGAACACCCAGATATTTTTGTTTAACTCAAATGCTAATCTCTCTCGAAAACTCATTTCTTGATCTAAAGACTCTTGTTCTCTGGAAATAGTTTTATGTGATTCAACAGACACGTCTATAGGATTAGTACGGTTTTCTACAGTTCTGCAAATTACTTCTTCTATTTCTGTCAGTTTTTTTTTTAGGTTTCTTATTATTCAGAAAATCCGCGGATTTGATTTTCGAATCCGGATTTACAAGTCGAGTAAAAATGTGCGGATATCCGGATTTTTCGGATTACGGATAGTCCGGATTGCATTCCCTAGTTATGACGTCCCTATGACTGTCCCCTATAATCATTAATTGTTCTAATAATATCGTCAACTAGAACAGCTGTTAACACACATTTCTGGACGTCTGGACCACATCTGAATCGGATAGTTTCGCCATCAATCTGTGGCTAAAATTAACTATACGTACGGTCATGGTGAAGGTTCTCTCAGTTTCCGCGTTCTGATGGAAAGAAACCTTTGAAATGTTGACATTCTGATTTGTGGACATTATTTTTATTGAGCTACTGGTGCTGTTTAGCGCGATGATTCTGAGATTTGATCTTCCATGTGGCTCATCCACTTGATTATGGCGTTGCCTAGGCAACCGATAAATAGGCTTCAATTAGCGAGTGTAGCAGTTAGTAGCATTGTCTTTCATATGCCTTAACCATAGTGAAATATCCTCTTATACACTGGCTATTTACTTGTGTCCTTCAAATTCACATTTTGGAAAACTTTGAATTAAGCTTTCATTTTGTGATCAGAGAAGCGCGACGTTTATTTACTTACCTCCCCGCACATTATACTCGTTGTAAAATCTGCTCCCACTCTTCCACCTTCAATAAACCATAACCCATACACGGGGTTCATGGTCAAGGTCACCGATAAGAAGACCATGATAGCACCATGGCCCATCGTATAGATAACTCTGCACTTTAGTGGAAGTAAAATTCAAGGTGACGCTAGTGTGGCCAGTTTTATGAGAAACTGGTGCTGCCATCTGGCGAATAAAAACGTAATTTGATTAAAGAGTTTTCAAATTGCTTATTATGGAGTTTTTATTTTAATATTTTTTTGCGGTAAAGAACACGAAAGACAGCATTAATTAAGTATAGGATAGGACCATAAGCTTTTCGCATTTTTTTATAGATCTAAATAAATATTCAATTTTACTGTTTGCAAAACTGCAAAACCTCTTCAAATATCAATAAATAAGCTACTAATACCTTCCTGAGGTCACTGACTCATCCCTAATCCGTATTCCGAATGACTGACGTGACTGCGCAAACGCACGGAACACGCACAACACTTGAATTTATCAAATTCCGTGTAATAATGAGTAATTTAGTTTACACAGACATTTGTCAGACATTCACTGAAATCCTGAAACCTGGTTTATTCTGACGTTCTGACCTAGATGTCAGTTTTGTTTAAGTTTATTCATTCATTGTTAGTTATACTTTTATGTTGTTTGAAATGTTTAAGAAGTTTTATAATGTTTCAAACTGCAATGGATGTTAATATTTAAAAAATAGGTTAGTACTTAATGAGGTTTTTTGATGAATGAACAGTGGAACTAGAAATGTTACAGCCATACATTCTCAAATACAACACACATATTTAATTTTGGTTCTATCTTAGTGAATGATACAAAAAAAAATAATTAATCAAGTTCAAATGCCGTTACATTTCGATTGCTAGCATATATTTGCTTCGGTTTCATTTAATGAGAAGTTGTAAAGTTTTCTCAGTAACAGAATCCTTAATTTAGAAGACTCATACCATAACCTATAATCTTCTCCATTGTTTGTCATACACACTTACATATTCACATTGCAAGAGTCACCCTATATTTCTAAGGACCTCGACACAACAATCTCCGTCCTTACTCATCCCACTTATCCTATTAAATCAGTCTTGTATCCAGTCAATCATATCACGGGCATCAGGAACACTAAGAGTACACCGTATACTGCAGACTTTCAGTCGGCCGATAGTTTGTTTGGGCTCATAAACCAGTATGAAGATGAAAGGTTGCACGCACATTCTAAAGATCAGGTACTTATTTAGCCAGTATTAGACCGACTAAAAACTAAGTTTGTATGTACTTTCTAAGTATATCTTAGACACCAATGACTGTGTTTCGGATGGCACGTTAAACTGTAGGTCCCGGCTGTCATTGAACATTCTTGGCAGTCGTTACGGGTAGTCAGAAGCCAGTAAGTCTGACACCAGTCTAACCAAGGGGTATTTATTGGGTTGCCCGGGTAACTGAGGTCAGATAGGCAGTCGCTTCTTGTAAAGCACTGGTACTCAGCTGAATCCGGTTAGACTGGAAGCCGACCCCAACATAGTTGGGAAAAGGCTCGGAGGATGAGACCGACTAAAAACTTCGATTGCAAAAAATAAACCTTTTACTTAAAAAAAAAAAAAGATAACCATCGAGTCAACTGTCGGTCCACTATTTTGTCTGCAGTGTGCTCAGCAGGGTACTCTTAGCATATCAATAATAGCTGCGCATTGTGCTCCGTTCAAACCTCTTTAGTTTTCAATGGATTTAAGCATTTATGTACATTATTTTGTATGCAATTTCGTTTAGACATGGAGAACAAAATGATGAGCGGAGATGTCATAACGCAAAATCTCTTAAGAAAGTAGCGCGCCAAATGAGGGTGTTCGTGGGGCGAGGACCAATCTTAGACAGATAGTGGGTTTTCTTACTTTTTTATTGGTTGCATTTCTTATGTTATCTCCGCTATCTTTCCTTCCTCCGTGCGTTTAGCGTCTGTTCTCGTATTGTTTGGGTTTGCAGTTCTCTTTTTGAATATTTTCTTATTGCCTTTATACATATAGTAAGAACAGCTCTAGGCAGCGATGACACCCGTCCCTTGAGAACTACTGCTCGTAGCCGGATAAAAAATAGTCCTCTAGTTAATGGGCTCTCTAACATGAAAGAATTACTCGTAGCATATTTTGTGCCCACTAGTTCCTGAGACTACCATTCAAGCAAACATAGAAACAAACACTTTAACCTTATAATATTGGTATTTAAAGATAATTTCCAATTCAAAATTCAGGGCTTAAGTTCTTATTTTTCGCTCATACCACTAAGTACTAGACGTGAGAGGAAAAATAATAAAGGTTGTAAGTATTAAATAATTTTAACACCTTATGTTAGCTCAAAACTTGATCGTAGATACACGCTGATCTCACGATTACGTCAGCTGTAGTTACTTCAAGACATTAGAATTAATTCGTGGCTAAGCACCTGTTTTTGCTTTAAAATCTTGGTTATTTATAAGTGTGAAACGAGGTAATTGTTTTAAACAACCTAACTTGGATCTGATATGGCTAGGTAATTTTGACGATGACTTGGGGAAATCCAGAATATCTTTTGGATAGATTTTATTACTACTGAAACGACGTATTTACCTACTTAGCTAGCTGGGTGTTTATATTTCTGTTAATCAAGAATCAATTTCGACTAATAAGAGATCGTACAATCAAGATTTAAGATTACAAGCTCAGATCAAAGACTTCTTTGATCTGAGATTACAAGCATTTAAAGCAAGATTATGAAATAAAAAAAAAACCTGTCTTACATGCTTTTTTGGTTAATCAGCCTGAGTATTAAGATTTCTTCTTCCTTCCCTATAACCTGGTTTCCGCTTTCAATTCTCTCTGTCAGCCGTCATATTAATATTCACTCTCTTTCGAGTAATTTATCCATTTTTTTAAGATTGCTTCGAACAGAAATACATTTGTTTATACTTAGTTACTTACCTATAAAGTTCGCAGATGTAACACACATTTAGAAGGACTAGTTCGACGGTAGAAGTTATCAGTTGCCATGTAAGACAAAGCTAGATATCAATGCTTTTGCATCCATTTATAATGGTTGCCTGATGAATACATGCATGTACTTATTGATACATACATATATGGATGTAGTGCAGATAGGTGTATTGGTAGGGTGAGTCATAGTTTAATGTAAATAGGTAGGGTTAGAATAAAATACTTAATAGTTTTGAAATTACTTAGTTGTGATAGGCTGTTTTGTTCAGGATACGTAGTGTTTACTGAGTGGGTAAACCTTGATTGGTGGAGAAAGTCATACTCAACTCTTTATTTAAATTAGTTTCTACTCCATACCATCTGAAAGGTCCCTTTTTTCTGGGATAAGACCTACATACATTTCATTTATTTTTCAATACAAGGTTTAACTGCTTTTCGGTCTCTGAAAACTGTTTTATGTCGTTTTTAGTAGGGAGGTCAAAACTATACTATCTAGAAAATAGTAACCTAACCTAACCTTTACCAAAATCCAGAAAATACAACAAAATAGTACCGGTAGGTATACCTCGTGTTAATCTAGGACCAAGAAGACCCACATCGGTTTACTTGTCTTACATTTTACAAGGCAGCTTGTTAAATTTTACTGCGTCCCCATTGGTCGTCATCTCCTACTCGTGCGATAGTCTTATTAGGGATAAGCGATGCTCCTTTGTCACGAGATGTGAGTGAGCTATTTTTAGTTAGTACTTGTTTACGTGTGCAAATGAGTTATAGAGAAGTTTTATCCTTATTGTGGAATATACTTTTGTAGTATGTGATGTATGGTGTGTGTAAATCTAGTTGTTGAGTGCCTTTTACAAAACATAAGTTTTGACAAAACAGTTTGTTTATGGCCCTATACGTTTTTGAATCTTGTTTCGAAACCTTTTTCGAGATTATTTTCAAGGGAATGAAAAAATAGGCATTCTACTGTGTTTAGGCTGCTATACTTAAAAGCATGGTTCAGTGTCTTCAACAAACTTTTATAAGAATACTTTTCCCAACAGTTGTACAATACAAATGTACCTTGTAAAAGATACCTCATACTTCAAAACTAACGCAACTTTCTTTTGTTTCCAGAAAAACTTGCAAGTCATGTGGCTGCGACCGGCTGAAGCACTCGGTGTACCACGAGGAGTTGGGCTCCGTGCGCGACCGTCTCGGCCTCAGGGAGTCCAAGATCAACCACCACGCGTACGACAGCCCGCCTGGACTTACTGCTAAGCAGGTCACTAGTATACCATATACCATATACTGACTAGTATACCAACCAGTCGTCAGTCATTTGTCTGGGCCATGTTTGTTTGCTGGAACGCAATAAGACTAGGGGTTCCTGGACTGATTTGAGAAATTCATTCAGTATCAGATAGCACAAATGTGATGGGCTATCGAATATCGAGGAAATAATTTACTAGGTGCTCGGATATGACATACACGTATAGAACTTTAAAGAAGTTTTTGACGAGAACCAACTCAAGATAAAATAGTATTTAAGTTGGGAGGTGTTGAATAAAACTATATCAGTAATGTGCAAATCTATACTAATATTATAAAGCTAAAGAGTTTGTTTGTTTGTTTGTTTGAACGCGCTAATCTCAGGAACTACTGGTCCGATTTGAAAATTTCTTTCAGTGTTAGATAGCCCATTTATCGAGGAAGGCTATAGGCTACTTTTTATCCCAGTACGAAAAGTAGTTCCCACGGGATGCGGGTGAAACCGCTGGCAGAAGCTAGTCTATACTAATATTATAATGCTGAAGAGTTTGTTTGTTTGTTTGAACGCGCTAATCTCAGGAACTACTGGTCCGATTTGAAAATTTCTTTCAGTGTTAGATAGCCCATTTATCGAGGAAGGCTATAGGCTACTTTTTTTATCCCGGTACGGGAAGTAGTTCCCACGGGATGCGGGTGAAACCGCTGGCAGAAGCTAGTACATAATATATTGATTGAAAACAAGCTTTTTTCGTTTCAAATATACAACCAATTTGTTCTAAGTAAGACGACTCTCTCGGTTGATTGTGCTCGGATGACATTTGGGGACGTGAAACTGGAGACTCAAAGTCCTTGGCCGCAGGGAAAATCATTAGCGTCAATTGCTGATATGGGAGGACTTGAGTTTCTCAGCCGACATGGTGGCTTAGGTATGCGTGGTGTTCTTGCGTCCATGGTGTTATTTAACGATGTATAATGTGCCCGTTTTGTATCTTCGCCCGTAATTGACATCAGACAGGTTATTTTTACTTTTAATAACATCCCGGTGTAGATAAACACCGATATTATTAGATCCCTAAACAAAAGTTGTCTGCCCTGTCATGTTTACGGGTATCTAAATATTTTAAATTTCATGTCGCCATAGTTGCTATGTCGATGCCACTGAAAATAGACTAATTTAACACCATATAGATAGGTACTGGTTGCCTGCATGATACATAAACATACCTGTGGGTGTAATTTTAATACTAATTTTTTTACTTATTGGCTGCTGTATATAAATAAATAAAGATATATTTTACGGTTTCAGACTGAACTGTACTGGTCTTCGTTAGCAGAGCGCGCTCCGACCGGCCTAGGTGGCGCCACCGGCGCGGCCGCCTGGAGGGCATGGCGAACTAGAGCATTAGCTTCTCAGCTACCGAAGCAAGACTTATCTCTAGCCCATTGCCGACATGTCGACGAAAACCACCGCAAACAATATGAAGACTTCGTTGCGGCTAGGAACGAAATTGCACTTGACATTGGTAACGAAATAATTAATTGAGTAGAGCGCCATCTAGTGGCGAGTAGCTGAATGTATGTATATTTGCTTTATGTAGGAACATTTGTTTCAGGCGTCGCTAGTCAATATCACGGTGCATCAGTTGATTGTGCTGGATGTAATAAACCTATTCGAAGTGGCAGTATTACCGTACAAGCGCCGCGGATAGGAGAGGAAGTAAGTAACAGCGCCATCTTTCTGCTTAGTGCTGCTACTCTACAACAGATGTCGCTACTAGTAGCATATTACAATTTCTAATGAATATTTTGTTTTAGGCATATTTCCACCCAACATGCTTCTCATGTGCGGAATGTGACGAGCTGCTGGTGGAACTGGCGTACTGCGCGTTAGATGGACGATTGTACTGCGTCCGACACTATGCAGAACGGTTGAAGCCCAGGTGTCATGCTTGTGATGAGGTAAGTGAGAAGTACCTGCTTTAAAAAAAAAAAAACTTTAGGACTTGTTCACAAAAGTTAGAATAAACATTATGTGCACTGGTTCCAGTGGCGCTTGAGCGTTTGTCTCAGTTGAACCATAATTGATCGGCAGCGCCACCTATAAAAAAAACAAGCATATTAATATGTCGCTTTATTAGGCTTTTTAAGTTTTACTTACGGCTGCAAGCTATATTGTAGTTGGTACAGTAATCAAAAATGGATGCTTAGTTAAAAACCTGTATTCAATGTAGTGTTCTAAATCACCTTAGTAATTAGAGAGAGGCGACAATATTTCAAAGGTTACATAAATAAATGCCAAATCGTATAATAAATTGCCGTGTTTGTGGTTTATTACAAATCAATTTGGTGTCGTTCCAAATACACCATTAGTACCGGTGTTGCTAATACATGGGGACTTTTGAGTGTCTGGCTGTTCGGGTTTTCTGTCGGATACAGAAATTGGGTTTAGGTAGATTCTTTTTACTAAAAAATTCAATACTTTTTAACAGTAAGGTAAGTGATGTAAAACTCTAGTTCCTGAAAAAAATAAGAAAATTACGAAGAATAATTATGGAAAAACCATTGTATTCATCAATCATTATCGACATCTACAACATCACAAAATAGGCCCAAAAAATAAATAAAAAAAAAATACTGGTGGTAACTGATTAAGGGTAAACTTACTCTCTCCCACAACCATTGTAAGACAAACACTTACAACATTCTAATTCCTCCCTTAACATTTAAAACCTACTCCGAAAATAAATCGCTCACAATCTTAGCGTTCCAAATATTAATATAACGACCGGTATAAATACTTAGTAGCAGTAACGATTAGTCTCGACGTATTCCAAAGAGACAACAAAACATATCACGCAGACTATTCCTGTCCCCCGATGTGAGATCTGACGGCCTGACATTTGCAACTATTATATAATGGTCCTTTAGATTGCATGGAGTAGGGCATGCAATTTCGGTAAAATAAAAATTACCGGTAAAAATTCGGTAATCAAAATATTTTTACCGGTAAACCGGTAAAACGGTAATTTTTGTATTTTTTTTTTGTGATATTTTAACAATAAGACTGGGTAGTCTAAAAGCAAAAACTAAATAAAAATACAAAGGTATAAGGTGGTAAACATTTTTTGCGACGTGGACCGTAACAAAAAAACATGTCAGTACCATCCGTACGCGATGACGCCGACAAAATGCAAGAGAAACGGCTGCAATGGTACGGACATGTAAAAAGGAGACCACTTTAATACATCGCCAATGTTATGTACTCAATCTCGATATACCCGGTCGAAGGCGCAGAGGCAGGCCGAAACTGTGGTGGTTGAGTGTCGTAATGACATGAAAATCTACGAATTCGAAGAGGAAGGTGTCCTGGATAGAGTGAAGTGGAAAAAGAAGATACGGAAAGAGGACCGAAATTACCGAATACACGCTAAGAATTACCGTGAAAAAAAAAATAATTTGAAGTGAAATCCCTTTTTTATGGTAAATCGTAGGCATTTTATGGACCAGGGTCGCGGTAACTCTCTCGAACAATCCTGCAGCCCCGGCAGGCCTTGGCCCTGCGCATGGAACAACGCGCACCGCCAACACGGGTCTGTTGTCTATGCAGACGGAGGGAACGATGAGCCACCCGAACTCACCGCCCACAGACCGACGCCTACGGTGGCCGGGTGTCGTCTCTCGACACTCGGCGCCCGTGGTATCTTCCTGGTCCACTACAGCGGCTGGGATGAGAGGTGCGAACTCGCAGTCACTCCGCCATCTCCTTCTCGAGCATGACTGCTTCGCAGAAGGAGGCGACGGCTTCCCATTCACTCAGGACCATGGCTTGAACCAGGACCGGACGCGAGAGGTTGCCGCTGCCTATTGCCTCGACGACGACACGGCGGTGCCCTTCCCAAGCAGTGCACACCTGGACTGTGTGCTTGTGTGTGGCTGCGTCTTCAGAGCTGTCCGCATGGTGATGAAGTAAAAGCCCTTGTTCAGTAAGGTCATAGAGTAGGTAAAATAAGCATAAGCTACATTTTTACCTTATATGAGCTGACAGCTATGAGGAAAATCAGAATAACCGAATGAATAAAATTTGTTTAGATATTATAAATTAAGATGAGAATGAAGATTTGTATCTAACCTAGAGATAGTTAAGAAGACACACAAGTTTTGTTTCCTAAAAAACAGCAACTTTAACACTCGTACAATATGTAATGTTTGTAATATTACTTTATGTTCAGGCTACATAATGAAGATTTGACGTTAAATGAACGATTGCTATATTTTATCACAAAAACGTAAAAACCGGTAAATTACCGGTTATATATTATTTTTACCGGTAATTTAAAAATCGCGAAAATGGGCGGTTTTACCGGTAAAACCGAAACCGGTAAACCGGTATTGCATGCCCTAGCATGGAGTCTTGGTCAGTTGCTGGGGTAACTGCTGTGCTCACATTTATTCTAGGTGAAGTTGGAGATAACGTTTCCAATTTAATAAGAAAGTAAGAGGATATAACCTGCTTCACCCGAATAAAAAGTCTAATCAGTCTTAAACTTCACCCCAATCTGATAAACCGTTGCAGTGTGAAAGCGTTACAAACAAACAAACACAATTTATATTAAGAATTGAATTTCAGTTAAATTAAAATATACTTGATAGGGGGCGTTATTAGTTGAGCTAACGAAGTCTAAGATTTACTCAAAACAATAAACAATTTTACAATTACATGCTATGCACCGACAACACTTATGATAATAAACAAAACAATAACGTTTTGTCGCTTCAATTAGTTTACTAGCTTAAACTATAAACATGATGTGTTCTGTCTCGCTTTGCTTTTCATGGGACGAATTTTATTTATTTTGCAAGGTTTTCTCTGAGTTGGGAATTTATCAGATGACTCCTCCCGTTGTGGGTGTAGCGGGAGTGACTGACTACAACCGATCTTTATTCCTCCCTTGAACCTTTATTGTACCAGGGCCGCGATAACTCGGCAGATTTTTTGCCAGGACGTTGCATGAATTTCACAAAAGCTCATATCATGTTAGCCACAGGTTTTGTTCCTATAATATTAGTACTGTTTGAAGGATTGTCCATTCTTGAGGCACCCATTGAGCCTCTTCAAACTTGGTATATTATAATGTGCCTTCAATTCCTATTGCAGCTATCAAACAGGATCAAACCAACGATCCTTCTTGCGAATCAATAAATTCGAAATTCGACTGATATCTTAATGTTTCCTCTTGAAATATGATTGGTTGAGCCATAGTTTAAATTTAGACGGCTACATTATAATGCATAACTGTGCTACTCAGTGCGTTTCGCATTAATGACAATATTATTGATGTGGCCAACTGTTCACATTCATTCAGCAAAGCACGTATCGTGCCACGAAATTATTGTCGGCCCTTCAACTAGAGAGTAGTGAAGAACTAAGAGTGAAAAAAAATGTGTCGATAATTTCTTGCAGCAGGCAATAATTGTGTTTACTTTCAAAAACGTTTCTCTTATTTTCTAATTGTGGCATAGTGTACATAGTTCTGCTAGTCTACAATAACAGGTACGTAATATAATCCAAGATGTTCGTCATAACCCTCATCATACATGTTATGCCTCCAATATGGCTGGCGTTATGCGTCATACGTAACTGCCTAAATCACGAGATAATGATTAAACATTCTTAGCAGTGAAAGCTGCAGATTTTTCACGAAGCACGCGCTCTCTGTCCAAACATTATCGATACTGTTTACACCTTATTTAGCCCAGCCTAATTTGCAACGCAAAGCTTTTCAATCGGTCAATAAACCAGCCGAATGAAATATGTTTGGTATGTGGTTACAGAACAAAAATAAACTGTTAACTAGTTACTGTTGAACATTGGTTCACACCTTACCACTTTAGTCAGATTCTACACACGGTACGGGTTTGCACGCATTTTTTTCAACTCCGACCTTTTTAGTTGTTGAAAAAAGTTCCGTTTGTTCTCTAGTCTGTGATACATTTTTAAAATTTAAATAATTTCAGTTCTTTATTTGAAAAGGTGAGGCTTTATTTTGTTTTGTTTTACCATAGAGTATAAATACACCAGTCCTAAAATACTAATTCACTAGCTCCATCAAAACTAAATTATAGTTATGAGTTATATAAAGTTTCCAATGTATCGTAATGGAAGCATCTGAAGTGGTGGCCTATATTCTGGAATGAACAAATTATTGCGAATGTTAATACTCCAGTTACATTTGTATCTCGTAGTGGAAATTACTAAATTACCCCTGTGCTCTAATAACACAGAAAAACAATTCTGTTTTATTTCAATGTGAAGTTAGTGCGAATAATTATTCCGCATTCTGAATAAGAAGGGCTTTTGATGTTTCGCTGTCAGTAGTACTCTATTTTTGACATTATCCCTACAAGTTATCGACGATGGCGTCTCGTTGGGGCAGGTGATGTTCCTGTCTATCGATCTTCGAAATACCGATCGATCTCTTTGAAGTGCCTGTCGTCCAAGCTTGTTTATAGTCACAAGCTGATGTAATAAATATAATCGACGCGCACACACGACAAGGACCATCTTACCGGACTGTTCGCCAACTGTGAACTCAATACTCTTTCGACAGCTACCGAGGACGTGTCGCCTCCAGCGAATATTATTAAATACCTTCGTCTCCAGTGTAATTAAAAAAATAATTTAAAAAGTCAAATCTGTACGCGACGGTCAAGTGTGATATCTTTGACCGAATACGAAATTCGAATTTGCGCGCGTTTTTTTGCCCGCGTTTTTTGGTGTGTTCGGATACGAGCTGATTAAGAAGACTGTTTCTGTGAGTGGTTAAAAAAGAAAGCATGGTCTTTTAATTGTGACTAACTAACCATTATTAAGGTTTGGGGAAACCAGCGGCAGTGGTGTGCTACAATTTTATATTTATACATTAAACAATTCTACAGCCTTTTACTTCGCAATTTATTTTTATTCACAGTGTGCATTGTTTCATTATGTGAATTAAAAAGTCTCCATAGTAAATTTTTCATCAAAATGCAAGAAGAGAACAATACCATCTGTAATTATTTAGAAAAACTCATTTCTGTCATACACAAGGAAAAGCTTTTAACAGTTCAGCTACTCGACAACAGATGGCGCTAGTAAAGCTTGACTGATTTAAAATCATAATGGTTGATAGCAAAAAATCTTTCAATTATTAACAAAATAAGCAGTTTTATTTTATCCATTATTTATTACAAAATTTATTGCATCCAATAAATACATTGTTTTCACTTTAATTAAGTGTCGTATCTGTAAATAAATTCAGATGCATCAGCGAACCTTTTATGGTTATAAGTTGAAGATGGCATTTAAGCTTAAACCAACAAGCTTTAAGCTTGGTCACCTTCTAAAAATATTACGTAATGGTCTCCAGTACAGCAGCCATACTAACACCAAAGTATTTCCACAATTATACCTACCTATATAATGTTCAGTAAACTTTGATCATTAGAAAGATCATGTCTTCTTAAAATTTTCTTGTCATTCATTGTCATCCTATTATCCTTATTCGGAACTTTTTGGATAAGTTACAGCATTTTCAGTTCAATGTTCATCTTAATCTTATTTTTTTTAATTACCATAATCCATAGCCTCTCAAGTAACATTTTTTCCAGCCAATGGGATTTTTATACAATCCATACATCGTATTTTTGGATTCCTTTCAATCCTGAGTGACACATTCCAACATACTTCAAAAACACCTTTACACATCAGTTAAGTGTCAATTTATAAACTACAGCTTTAAAAAAAATTGGCGTCGAACGCCCTACAAGATTATCAAGTCAAAACTGTTTTTCATACAAATCGGTAATTAGCCATTTTGAATGAAAACCATCCTACAAATGTACCCTTCCTCATATCCACTATTCCTTAATACCTTGAGATAAGGCTCAAAGTTGAACAGCTTTTGGTTTGACAGCTGTAGTTGAAAGTTTGTAATATTAAGCTCAGAGTGACAGCTTAATTTCTTTGAAGAGATTAGCTTGAATGTAAGAAGTAGGGGTTTTGTTTCTGTCTAAATATTCTAATTTATCTTCGTTTTAAAATGTCATGAAATAATCAGCACTGTCTTTAGTTAAGTCCTACCTACACGAATTTACAAAATAACATAAAGATACATTGACCTCTAGTGCAAGTATTTCTCATTGACATTCTTAAAGACAAATTAATTATAGTAGGTCTAATACTGATGACTTTTTTATCCTCATCTAGTATATAATTAGCGCTATTTCTAGACAGTAGTCTAATGTCACCATAAAGTTAACTAAAGTCAATAATTAAGGCCAGTACCACTAAACATATTTACAAACCATCTCAATTCTACCATCTCAAGTATTGAAGCACGTTTTGAGCGCGTGCCCTTCATACTAATAAGAAGCTAATTAAAAATAACGATTAAATACGAACTTCCAATATTAAACAAATAATTTGAACATAATCTGCATTTGTCATTGTTGTGCTCAGTTTTCCAAATTCAAAACGCTCTCACCTGTCCTGCGACAACCTACAACCTTCTTTTACCTTAAAACAAAAACATTGTGCGCAAACTCTATGTACTAAAACTCTTTGATGGTGTCATCGACCCACGTGGTTGTGGTGCCAAAACCCTGTTTACCGGACATTGGTCACCTTCCGTCAAAACATAAATTCAATTTAATAATGTTTCATATTGTTCGAATACTCTACAATACTCTACATAAATGCTCTATAATAGATTTTTCTCATTTTAGAATAAGCTAAAATCTTTCCTACATTCTGTGCCCATTTAAATTATCGATCGGGACTGATTCCCCTTACTTACCTTTTTTTATAAAACGATTAGACCAATACTGTTGTTTTCTCTTGTAATATTGCATGCTCATATTGCCCTACAACTAGGTAAAAATGAGCAGGTAACTACTAAAATTTTCCATAACGTTACACAGAATATATTCTAGACAGATCTTACTGAAACTTAATTTAATGACAGCTGTTGTCCTCACCTGAAAATATGCTCAATAAATGTTCGACGTTCAAAGTTTTGAAAATAGTTTACTATTACTTTTGTTTTATTTCATGTTTCTTTCTGCATTGTGTATTAAATACTTATTAAAATAATCAATTGTTTTGTAGAAGGAAAAACTATGAATCGATCATACCAAAGAGTTTTTAATCTATTGTAAACTACAGACATTAAAAATAAATCTAAATATGTAATTACCTTCAATGAACAATAAAAAATCACACGTGCGAACTATCAATCAAATGGATGATTCTATTAAATGTTGAATTCATAAATAACGTGTTATATTGTTGAATATTTGTGTTTGTGCGCGTGTTGCCAACACGTAAAAACTCTGAACGATTTTATGCGTTACACTGTAAAACAATAGTAAATATCTCCAAGAGAAAAAACAGTCAAATTATTCAAAAAATGTACAGCAATAATTTGGAACTTAACGCTTAACAACAGTCAGTTTTGCCAAATTCTAAACATCGACATCGATAAAAACCCTAATTGATCTTATAATTCAGTCCTAAGTATAAGTTTTGACAAAATGTTGATCTATGCTTAGAGATAACCATTAGTAATACCGAATTGTTTGAGTAAAAACGGAATGTGTCAAGGCAACATTTTCCGCGAATTCCCGCTTTACATAACATAATGTTTTCTACGCCTACTTAAATAAAACACATACAAACCTTCAGAATAATGATCGGGGAACGCCCCTCGGTTGCCAATAAGCTCATTCAAGTTTCAGTGGGCGTCTTACATGAATGAAAAATACTAAGCCTGTGTCTCTTATTTTATTTCAAACACTCGCAAATTATGAGGCTTTTCACCTTTCGTTACGTAAAATGTAATAGTATTTTTTTCGTCGCAATTTTTACTGACGACACGAACATTAAGAAAAAGAATTTAGCTACATCTAATTTCACCTAAAACGGCGTCCATATTTAGGAATAGTAACGTACATTTAGGACAAGAATTATATAGTTTACCGCCTTCAAAATACCTCCTAAATTCATAAAAAAAAAAAAATGGCGGCCACACGTCAAAATTTTCCCGCTAAAAATTTTCCTTACTCCCTGGTTCCTTCTCGCCTAGCGCGTCTCTTGCGCACGGCCCGCGCATGACGTCACACCGGTGTCGGGTTTCGGCGCGCGCGCACCCAGAGCCGTACTCGGCTGTTACTTTCACTGCGACCTTGCCTTTGACACCGATGGCTATAGTTATTTAGGTAAACAGGGATTTGGGCTAGGAACTGTTATCGCTTTTAAAGAATTGTGGTCTAGTCTTTGTAGTGTAGTTGTTGGGGTTTTTTTCGTATGGTATGATAGATGCGTGGTAAAAGTTTGTCAATTAAAGAGACCATGGCTGTACCTGTGGATGATTTTTGAACATAATCATATATAAATATAAAAATAAAATAACGATCTTGAAACTTGCCATTAAGCTTTCTTGGATGACAACAGGTACAGAAGTGAGATTTTAAATGTAGGTATCTGTTATGTATGATCATTATATTCATTATGATCAAAAAATTATCTGCGTGTGCAAAAACTAACTCAAAATTCACGCACTTTGTCTATTCTTTTCACAAAGCTCCAGCGAGAGTTTTCATAGACAATTATAATACAAGGAAAACAGCCAGGTATTTTACGCAATGTTTACGTTTCTTAGAATACATTTACCGACTGCGCAGTGGGCAGTAATGTGTTTGATGACTGTAGTTGTTAGGAATTGTAATGACATTTTACTTGTTAAAAATAAATGCAGTTATTTATTATGTATTTTTTTCTACGTCAGCTTGTGATAATCTAATCTTTATAGTTAGTGGAAACTTTAACATTCATAAGAATGTTAGGAAAAACATGAGGTTCATGTTGTGGGGAAGGTGACGAGCGTGAATGTGGATGGTCATAGTGCCCCTTCCACTAAACTAACGGATGGATTGTGTGCAAGTCGACATGGCTAGAAAGAATGTGACTTGTGAGATGACGGCAGGCAGAAGAGTATGTTAGAAAAAAACATGCTGCGCCGACCAATCAAATAAAAAAAATATATAGGGACCGGACGATGATGATGATATTAGGAAAAACGACAGAATTTTCTTCTAGCCTTTTTATTTATTTTTTAGCAAGTTCGAATTTTGTTCCTTTCTTTTTCTTTGCCACTTCACATTCCTGTCAAAGTGTTGACGTTAATAGGTCATCAGTTTAAGTTTAGCTGCAAAAAGACAGCATCATTTACAACGAGTGGGTAACGTTCTATATCTGTCATCGGGAATATAATTGGCAGTTCTAATATTTTATAACTGAAACTAGCTATGCTGAGGGGCTTTACTTGCTGTCATTTCCAATTTATACTGTGTAGGTACAGTTCCCGGTTCCTGTGTAGGAAATTTTAAAATTAACATTCCCTCTTTTAAACCTGTAAATAAAGCAGACATTAGCCAAATATTCGGAGATGTTTTTTGTTACTCAGTCGGAGATTCGGATTTCAAACATATCAAAGTATCAGAGACATTCCAAATAATAAGACCACTTCTAAAGGTGAACTTCCCATATAGATAAAATCTGCCTAAGCACCCTTTTTATTTCCATATTATTCATGAATTTGAAATATTAAGTCTAAGCACGATAAAACAAGCATAACACGTTGCAAAAAGACGATCATCCAAGAAAAATCTCGCCACAAAAATTCACAAAACCGCATTCATGAATCAAACCACCCACAGCCTTATGTAACTTATCAAACAAAGCGCTGAAATAAACTCTCGCGCATCGATCGATGTTCCCTAAGCCCCGCCCACAGTGTTCACACGGTACCTCTGACGTCACAATGACGTTACAACTCCGTAATTAGACGGTGTACCTAAATGAGTGTCTTACGTACCTCAGTTAGGAATAATGGGTTTGGAATGGTAAACTTTTGTAGTCAGTTTAGGAGTTTGGTGGTTAGTTTTGGTTCAGTTGTTGGGTGTATTTTTAGTTCTGAATTTGCGGTTAGAAGTTTTCATTATCATTAAAAAAATTGTTTGGACACACGACAACGACATTTACGAGAACTGTGTTTACCTATTTTGCTATTGTAAATGTGGGATTTGTGAACCCTACTAATATTATAAATCCTACTATCCTACTAATATTTTAATGTGAAAGTTTGTGAGAAATACATTCTCTTGAGGATGTATGTTTGTTATTCTTTCACGCAAAAACGGCTGGACGGATTTGGTTGAAATTCAGTATGTAGATAGGTGTTACCCTGGATTAACACATATGCTACTTTTTATCAACACACCACGCGGGTGAAGCCGCGAGCTGAAGCTAGTACATGTTTGTATATGTTTGATTTGTTACCAGAAAATCTAGTTTGTTGCTATAAGTATATCTAACTGTTTTATATACTACATAATACCTATAACAAATTTTATTGGTTACTGTATCTAAGTTCTAGTAGAGAAGTGTTTTCAGAGATTTTCTTTTCATATCAAAAGACTCATTATTATTTGATCTTGATTTCATCCAGCTGTTTCTGAAAGTTATGACATTTTAATTGAAAAATACGAGCGATATACTTAAATGTACGTAGTAAATCAAATATCATATAAAATCTTATAGAACTCAGCGTCACTAATCTTCAGTCCTGAAAATAAAGAAAACATTTATCATATTAATATTAATAGAATAAAATAGCAAGAGTTAAAAATATTGATGTTTGTTTGACACACATCAATATGTACACGTTATAAAAGTACAGAAGTGTGTACCTACAAAGCAGCCCCGGATCTTCAATTTTTTTTAGGCGGGGCAAAAACTGAAAAATGCCGCCCCGCCTACTACTTATATTTATTTTCACCTACGAAAGTCACTTTTGGTAGGTAAAGGACATAAAAAAATGTGTCCAAATCATTGTAGGCTCAAACAGTTAGCCAGGTTTAAGTTATGAAAGGCGAGACAGATTAATGTACACAAAAAGTTAATAAGTTTTAAAAAGCGCTGTTAAGTAACAAGCTGTCGGAAGCGCAAACTTTTTTGTTTTTGAGGACTCCATAAATATTTTTTTTTGCTACATTGGACTTATAAAAGGTAAGACAGCGTGGATTTGACTTATGAAGTCAACAAGGCAATGTCTGTGTAATATTGCGCGAGCAAAGCGAGCGCGAAATTTTTTGAGTCTACGACACAAAAGTACCTAATTAAGTAGGTACATTGTCAAGCAACAAGAAGCCGCGAGCGTAGCGAGTGCGAACTTTTTTAAGTTATTTGTTTGAAGACTCACAAATTAAACTGGGAATTATGTACAAATAAAAAGAAACCGTGATTAGAGCGAGCGCCAGTTGTGTTCGTTGATTCGGTGCGTCAATAAAAATAATAAACCATCAGAAAAACAGGACATAAATTGTCATTTAGCCGCGAGAATTTTTTCACTTGGAGGATGTTAAAAGTGAAAAATAATCAAAATTATCAAATAATCAAAATGACGCGACTGTTTTAGAACCTTTGCTCACCAGTATCATGATACAATGGAACTTATCAAACGGGTGTAATTTCATCGAAATTTCCTGGTGGTGGGGCGTCCCGCCGCGCCCCTGAGACCGAGGCGCCCGGGTTATTCGCACACCCTGCACCATAGGTTAAGACGGCACTGTAGGTAACTATTATGGTAATCTGTGATGTAGGATTTAAAATCAGGCAGCCGCCTGATTTTGCCGCCCCCTGAATTTGCCGCCCGGGGCATGGGCCCCGGCTTGCCCGCCCCTAGATCCGGGGCTGCTACAAAGAGATGCAAGAAAATTATATAGTAATAATTAAAACGAGGATTATGTAAAATGACATTAGCTTTAAAAAAATTACAATCTCCAATCAACAAACAACGGTTATTGAATCCGCCGTTAATCGTGTTCCCTATATTTTCTGTCATGTTGACAGGCAAAATCGCGGGAAAATTTTAGTCTACGTACTTTTAATAATCACTTACAATAAAATAGTTCTGGCATCCAGTCAAAAAGACGTAAAACGTCTTTTGAAAAGAAAACATTCGGTTTTTGAAGTGTTCGAAGTTTGAAGATTTAAAAACATTGGTTATAGACCGGGCGCTAGAGGTAAGTGAGTATGCAAAATGTGAGTACCAAATTTCGCCAACGGATTTAGGTGAGGAAAAGGTCAAAGAATAATAATGTGGATCTTGCCGGTCAATTTTTTGGTCCATTTTTTTTTACCCCCTCTTCTCTTATTAATAAAGGGAATGTATTTAGTGCATGATATAAAATCGCTTTAATGATTATTTTCGTAATAATTTATAGTATTTTCTCGTGTTATAAGTGAAGATGGATTCTTAAATAATAAAAATAAAAACAAAAATTACAGTAATAAATTTTTTTTATTGATAAAAAAATGAAAGTTATATATGAAAACCAGCTAATTAAAGCATAAATGTAGTTAAAGTAGGTAAAAAATTTATCATTTTTATTTTCACATTTGTTATTGATGCATTTACATAATGAAATACAAAACAATTCCGATTTTTTGCAATTACAAGACACAAGTAGTGATTTCACTACATGATTTTCGATCACTGCACCCTCAATATTTGTAAGTTCAGCGAGTCGTTGAGCTAAGAAACGCACTTCAAAAGAATGTGTTGGTAACCGGTCTTTAATTTCATCTATTAGTTTGTCAAATGCATCGATAAGTATTTCTTTAGGGATTTGATTTGAAGGTCGACCAGCTGGCAATTCAGAACTTCTCGGTAATCTTAAATAATCAAGGTAACAATGTTTGTGACACTCCGATAGCAAATAAATCTTCAGGTCGTTGACAAGTACTCAGTTCAGTGAAAACATGATCTTCTTTCCTACGTGCAGTACTAAAATTTTTTTCCGCTGCTGAAATTTCCGAACATAAATGTAGCTGCTTATCTTTGTTTCTTGTTACCTTCTTACAAAATATGCATTTCAACGATTTTTTCAACGCTGCCGGTTCCCTTGATGACGAACGAGATTTTGGAGTCAGCTCCTCCACGTTTGCTTTGGAAGTTGAAGCAGACACTTCTTCTTCTTCTTTTTTATGCAACGCAATTTCTCGACGCCTTATTTTCTCCTCACTTATATAAGTGGCTAAACAGTCTTGATGCCATGAAAATTCTTGTTTTGTGGAGTCTGGATCATATACAAGGTGTTGATTTGCATTTGTGCCATACTTCAGGAGGAGGACATAAAATACGTAAATAATCTATTGGAATTACGGTAGACGGGAAATAGCTAATATGCACTGCTTTTTTTGTCATTGTAATGTCATAGTATTTCAGAAGTAATCCAATTTTATGAATGAAATTTATGAATAATCGTTGCGTTTGCTTTGTTAGTTAAGGGATTATTTACAAGTCAGTCATAAGACCAGTTCTCATTTATGGAAGCGAGACGTGGGCCGTAACAAAAAAGCATGTCAGTACCATCCAAGTTGCCGAGATGTAGATGTTGCGGTGGATGTGCGGAGTAACGAGGCTCGATAAGATCCGTAACGAGTACGTACGCGGTAGCCTTGGAGTACGCGATGTCGCCGACAAACTACAAGAAAAACGGCTGCGATGGTACGGACATGTTAAAAGGAGACCACCTGAGTACATCGGCAATGCGACACTCAATCTCGATATACCCGGTCAAAGGCGCAGAGGCAGGCCAAAACTGCGGTGGTTGAGTGTCGTTAAGAAAGATATGATAAGCTGTGAACTCGAAGAGGAAGATGTCCAGGATAGAGCGAAGTGGAAGAAAAAGATACGGAAAGCGGACCCCGTCACAAGACGGGATAAACGCTAAGAAGAAGAAGAAGAAGTTGCGTATGCTTTGTGTTTGCGTTTGTGTGAGGGCGCAGCACGGTTTTAAGGCCAGTAACACACGCGCCAAGTTTAAATACGGCTAGATGACATTGACGAATTTCCGAAAAAAAATTAAAATCAAAAAATGTTGTACCAATTTTTTTGTTGATTTGGGTTGAGAATCATTAGTATAATTACGTCCTTGACTATGGCACGGATGCAAATCAACAGCTTATTATAGTTTTGAAAACTTCTCACTAATGCTGTCCTTTCTCCTATTTGTGTCCCGACATTATTTATTTACTTCTAACGACATTTTTTACGTTTTTCAATACAGTACACTTTGAACAGACACTAAGAATTTAGACACTATTTTTTTATGAAAATATGATTATTTTATATGATATATAAAAAAACGACTTAAAAATGCAACGTCTGTACGTCAATAGATGTAGAAACACACTAAACAAGTGAGCGCGTTATGCTTACTGTATGGGCGGAGAGGCGATGTGAAGGGACCGAGAAGGGACCATAACACCTGGCGGCAAGATGTATTTTGTCATTATTTAGGGTCTCAGGTATAAGAATCCGGTCACAGTTGCCGTCACTCGGATTTTGCATACTCAACTACCTCTAGCGCCTGGACTATTACGTGTGCAACGGTTACTTTTTGTTATTTCACAAAGGTCGATGACACAGGGCTGGGAATATTTAGGCTGTTTAGGGATTATTTACGACTTATTTGTTTGTTTGGCAACGAAGCTAGATACAATAGAAAATAAATGAGGCCAATAAATTAAGTTTAGTACCTAGAACTGTAGCTCACAAGTCAGTGTCCTTAAATCTGACTGACGATATATTCTGCCATTGAATTGTAAAAAGTTTTCAATTGGGGAGGTCGGCATACCGTGTCCTCCAAGTTAGTTTTTCTTACAATTGTTTAATTGAGGTCAGGAAATTACATCATATTTATCAAAATATTTATAGGATTGAAGATCTATAAATACTTACGGTAAATTAGCTGATTAAAAACAGATGTTTTCCAGCTGCTCTGCAAATACTGTTACACAATTGTTAGACCTAACATTAAAACTTAAAAGTCTTTGTTTCATTTCATAAAATTCTATAAACTAGAAATTCGGCTATTATATTTAAACAATACTGTGTAATATACCCCTACTATTTACTAATTATTATAAAATAAAAGCAAGCATTGGTAAAATTATACTTAAGAACTAGACAATAAAATCTTCTAAAAACTAGACACGGGCAGTTGGTTCAAGACCAACTGCCCGCGTCCTTTACATGAATTTATATAAATTCCTCAATTGAAATCACTTAGTGATACACACTTACAGGAAAACTTCTCCAAAAAACCACACATTATTTCGAAATTTACATTATTTCAAAGTCAAGACTCGAACCCACGCACTCTTCGATAACACAGCTGTACTCTCTACGCACGATCCGACGTAAGTTTTGTAATATTAAATAAAACAAGTTGCATAACTTGTTATTACAAACTTGTATAAAAATAGCCGCTTTATACACAACGGGTATTCTCGCGGATTTTTTCAGAGCATCGTTTCGCAACTTTCCGCGAAAACTATCATGCTACAAAAACAGTTATCTACTACATTGTACAAAAATTTTATCATATCAGCCTCCTTCTGCTGCCCTTCAATAAGGCGCCAACCAGAGGAATCTAAATAGTAGGAGGGACTTCCTTCTAAATCTTAGTATCAACCTTACTTCTTTTCTTTTTTTCGTCTTCGTGGGCAGCGAGCATATGTCCACTGCCCGCAATCTTCAAATCGTGTTAAAGCATTTTCTGAAAACATAAACACATCGACTTATGTCTCAGCCTTTTCGGCGTTCAGTCAGCTCTAGTGGCGATAAATGCATTCAAAACTCTTAATGATTATAAAATAATTAAAATAAAAAAATATTCATACTTCTACAAAAAAATGTCAAGTAAATATTTCTTGAAATTAACGCGTTCAAGCAAACATATAAACACAGACTTCAGCTTTATAACATTAGTATACCAACATACATTTTTATTTGTAGGAATTGACTCACATAGAATATCTGTAAAAGTTAGTGAAGTGACGTGAAAATTGAAATAAATTTACTTACCTACTAGCTAGCGCCTTTGACGGTCGGTCACGATTTGGCAACAATAGTTATACATTAGTCACAGCCTAAAGTGGGATGATTAATAAGACAAAACGTTCTTGTTGACCCACATTACGAAAGTAAATATTCCCTTAATATACCAGTAATACTTAAAGATACAAAGATTGTAACAATGTTATCTGTGACCCCGTGGTCTCACACTACCATATTTATTTGACCCGAGAAATTGATCGTTTCGAAAACAAAACTCGAAACCGCATTATTGGTTCTTTAAACCCATCATAATATATCATCAAAATCTCTTATGCGCAATACTCAACTTAATTCCTTAATTGATTGATTGACATCGCAGGAAATGCAACTAAACTTATTCGTCTTCACGAAGCAACAAATTAATTCGAGTTTACAGTTCCCATAACTCACACAGCTACAATCACACGGGTACAAATCAATCATTGGCTAAAACATTTTTATAGTCTCGTAAAGCCGCGACCTTCGACCGAATGATCGAACGAGACATAAAGCTAATGTCTGGCCACAACGCCAAATGAATTCTAAAACGGGACACAAAAGTTTGGCAAACTATTACACTTTAATTTCAGTTGTTCAAATCTTGTCTCGGTGTAATAGCGCTGCACCGTCCCGCTCCCCGGAGACCCTTTTCAAAAGTACCCCTTTTCCATTCCTTTTGACATAGGCGTGTTTGTTCGAGGACATTTGAAATGGGACTCCTGCTGTCTGTCGTTATCTCGTACGCCGGCGCGCACGAAGCTATCGAGTGCGTGAAACACTTGCTCAGTGGCGTCATACCCAACTCCAATCCGGACTTCCAAGAACTCGCCGAGTACTACTCCAGCCAACTCAGGAAAGCGGCCAGCCCAGCCTCCGCAGGCGAATGGAGCAAGGAATGCGGTCAGGGATACCTATTATTAACTGAGGATAAAAATGGAAAACTAAAATCGGCCGCCGTCAAGTACTACGGTGACAACACAAACTCGACCGCCATACTGTTCTCCACCAAAATATCCAGCTTCGGCCAGGAGTCCCTCGAGGAGAGCCAAGCGAGCGACGACAACCGGAGCGACAGGTACAATACGACGAAAACGAAAACCATTCTTACGAACTCTTCAGGCTCAATCAATATTCGACAAAGGAGCAGATCACCTACGCCTCGTGAAACTATTTCAGATTCAAATCACAACAGCTTTACTTCAAATACTGTCGCGCCTGAACACAAGGAGGACGAAGGGGCTGACGAGAAACTGACATGGCATTACAGACCACTGAGTCCCCCCCGCACCCCGCAACCACTGCCCGAAATACATTTCCAATCATTCGACGAAGACAAAAGAGGCGAATACAGCGAAGACTTCCTCAGGTTAATATTCATTGATATCAGCGGGCACATCTCTCATGTAGACTCTCATGTTTTCAGTTCGCTAGTGACCTAGCTGCATCCCATCATCGTGAGTGATCACTGCTCATCCGGACACCACATATGCACGAGTAGAAAGCTAATTCATGGTACCATTCACTCCACCTGTACTATACCTACTCATATGTTATGAATTTGTTTAAGATCTCTTGATGGGATTAAGTTTCGACCAATACAACGACACGACCCGAGTGGCAGGCGACGGAGTTTCAAAAAGCGCCACTCATCGTCGTCGAATTCTTCCAAAGATTCGCGAGCTTCACGCGAGGAGGAACTTAAGATGTTCACGTCTCTCGAGGAAGCTGAGTTCGCGCGTATGAACAAAGACGACAAACTTGGAGGATTCGGAAGCACGCCTAATCTATCAGCGCGTTCTTATTCCAGAAGTCGGTCGAGGGAAAACTCGAGGGAGAGAAGGAGTGAGCAATGGAGCGTGGAAGCGTCAGTGGACAGCGTGGCTTCCGATGACAATGTGACGCAAAAGCCGCTGTTGAAAGACGTTCCCAAACTCAACTCCTTCGAGGAAGAAACGAATGAGACTAAAGAGGTAATTGAAGAGGAGGAAGAAGAAGTAGATTTCTGGGGCACCGGGGACTAGCTTGGACCCTAACGCAGCACGCACTGCTGATGTGAGCCTCTGTACGCATGACTGAACATTAAATTATGATGCCCCGGTTTGTGTTTTGTTTTCTTTGACAACCCTTAGTAATAACCCCAAGTGATATCTCCTTTTTGACAGGATTTTGAGAGATAGGCTCTAATTGTTTGGCTTATTTAGAAACTGAAATTGTGGAACACAGTGTTTCGAAAGTACACATGTTATTATTTGAGACTGTATGGGATTGGCTTTATCATTCTATTGTTAATGAAAAGACCGATAAAAGTCATTACATGAACACAAATTATAAATATTTTTACATACAATATTAAAATCAAATAAATGATGAATAAACACGAACATGAAAATGTCCTTTTGATTACACAATTAAATTCATATAACGCTCACGTAATACTGTTATTGACTATGTAATTTGTGTTGTAAATACGTACTCCATTAGTGTATAGTACACTTTATTGGCTATGTTAATGTTAAACATTTTATTGGCAACGGGAATCGTAATGACGATCCTCGGTTGAAAACCATGTAGGATTTTGGAATTAAACTGAAAACCCAACTACTAGGAAGACAAATGGTTCTATAATTGATTCTAGATAGATGTCCAAAGACAAACTATCAGTCGAATTATTCTTGAGAACAATCCATAAATAGAACTGTCATAAAAATGCCTCAAGGGCTCAGACAATTAAATATTAAACCATAAAATCAACACTATTACCAAAAGCAGGTTCATAAAAACTCAACACCCAATCATAATTAAACAGCCATATTATTACCAATTAATATGAAAATTATGAACAGTTAATCAAAATTGTTGCACAATAGTCCGAAAATACTCGGCCAACCTCGACCCAGTTGTGTCTCATTAAATCCAGGGCATAAAGTTCCTACGACCTTTGATTTAATGCCATCTATCGGAGTGGATTATAACTGCTACTTATAGTGTTGCTAGATTAGATTTTCGAAATAAAATAGTGGGAAAAAAATGGGGAAGTCCTGAGCAAAATATATGAATAACTAGCTTATGTCGGCGGTTTCACCCGCGTCCCAATGCAACTTCTCCACGAACCAGAAAAACCTTCCACGAACCTTCCTCGATAAATGGGCTATCTAACACTGATAGAATTTTTCTATTTTAGAATTCAATGATTTGGTCTAATTATTCTAGAGGTAAGATAAGAAGTATGTAAGTATATGGAAACAATCTTACCGTTTACTTCACAACCAACCAACGTTTAAGTAGCTGCACTTTTACAAAACATCAGAGCACACATTTCTAAAGAAAATTAGTCACCAAATTCCCTATTCATTACGCATTTTGGCCAATAAAAGAGTGCTGACAGTACATCTCTTCACAAATAACTACAAACAAGTGCCCTAATGAGTGTTAAAATTACCCAAAATTGTAAGCTTGGAAAATATGTGGGCGTCACTGAAAACCACAGACGTGTAACGTTTAATCAACTCCTATTCATATTTGTATAAATAACTGGCTGTGACGCCTGGTTTCATTCGTGTACTAAGGGAATTGGTTTGCGTATGTTAGTAAACAGCTTATTACAGTCTCGGGGTTCATCTTCAGTTCATCATCTTGAACAGTGGACTGTATTTTTTTTAGTTTTTATTATATCTCTTATTTATAAACTTAGTTAGGAGGTGCCTATTATGTCACTCGCATCGCAATCCCAATCTTAGTTATTTTTAATTATTTTCACTTGCAAGGGACGAAGCATAATATTAAGAAGCTTATCATCTGTCTACTAACTGGATGCAACTAAGTACCAATATTTTACAAGGAACGACTGCCTATCTGAACTCCTCATAAAGCTTACGATATTCCTTATTTAGGTTATGAAAGTGCTTAAAGAATTGTAAAAATCTAACTGGTGATTATCTATATAGATTTACGCGTCCAAACAAGCAAACTAATCAGCTTGATAGGTGTATTATATACAGGAATGAATTTTAAGCAGTGCGCAAAAAAAAACTGGTGGTCCAGAATCGTTAACAGAACATATCTGCATCATCAGTAAAAAAAAAATTTTAATTCTTTTGTCCGCCCTAAAATCAGCAAAATATGGATACCAACTATTACTTACGCGCGCCGAGCGGAGCTCCGTCAGTAAACCGGTTTCGCGTTGCCGCCGTGCATACTATGACGATTGTGACCGTACTATCGGTTACAAAATAAACATCTTTCGATATCAATAACTTTTCTTTTTTGTACTAAAACACTACAAAATAAAAATATACGTATCTATAAAACTTATTTAACTATGAGTTGACAAAGTTTGCGCACTGGATAAAATTCATTCCTGTAGGTATAGGTGTATGTATGCACTTGAAAGCTAAATGTATTTTTGAAATCTTTATGATGGTAACTGATGAAGCACTATGTTATCAAGTGCTTTCTTCTGTTTGTATGTCAATGGTTGTAGGTCAGTAGCACATAATAATGGTATTTATAAATTAAAAACATCTGAAATCATCTGCCTTGATTTATGAGTTTATGGAACTAATTTTGAAAGGAAGATTTGATACTTGAAGTCGAAAATTCGCTGTAGTATACCTATATCTTTATTAATGCAATGTCAAATCCTAGTTTTCTACGAGGTACAAAAGCACTTCAATCCCGCAATCAGCTATCTTCAATGAAAAAGAGCTATTTTGAATCACCTAGATGCTAACTTTCCACAAATAATATTATTATCAAACCACAACGCTACTCAAGTCTTATATTCCTGAAACCACAACTTCCTTCTTACTTACTATTATTGCTTTTCCACAAGATTTTAATTCACTCACACACACTCAAACTACACCCACACATAGGTACGTAGATACTCTTTTACGACGGGATGTTTCCCGAATCTAACTCTTTGAAAAAATCTAATTTATGGGCTCCCGATGTTCTTTTGTCTTTTATTTAAAACTTTATCTATAGTTTTAGTAGGTTTTTCTTTGATACCGTTCGTCATATGTTTTTGTTTTGTATTTTGGATGTCACGTCTCTTTGAGGTGACTGTATGATCAATTTTGTTTTTTTTTTTTCTGGGAATTTTGTGATTTATAAGTAAAATGTAGGATCGCTATTTAACTAATGAGCCTTCTTATTTTGCTTTTGAGTCAGTATTCAGAGCATTGAGGTGACAACAAAAAACATACAAACATTCTAAATGAGAACCGCCTTTTTTGGGAAGTCGGTTAGAATACGGGTAACTCACAGTTTACCAGAGCAAACAATTTAATATAAACAAACAAAAATAACCAGTGGTATTAGTAAATGTTTTGCGTTAAACAATAACAGCGTTTCTCCAAAAATATCTAGTTCTGGCTTTTGTTTCGGTTTCAATATATTTTTATACAAACCTTACAAAACTTCTTAATCCATTGAGCATTAAAAGCATAAGTATCTTTTATAGAATACTCTTAACACAAGCCCCCTTTTAAGATGTGGATGCGGTATAGGACAAATTTCAATGCTTTATCGCTGAACCCGACTGTACTTCTTCTGTCGCCCTATGCCACTGCAGAGCTGCAGAAACCCTTTCAAACAATTCTGAAGCCCCTCTGTCAAAGGCCAGTCTACAAGAGACTTGCTCTTTTCCATCATGAAAAATATACCAATCCAAACCCATGTTATGTGGTGATATGTACTATCTACACTTACTACCCACAACAGTCGTACTACCAAAACATTTATTTATAAACCACTCTCCCTAGCGTAGGCAGCCACATTATTTTAAGACGTCCCTAATTGTCACTACTGTCCACCTCCTTTTGCAGCACCGTACATTATAACGTCACTTGTTCGTACAACATTTCTGAACGGAGCCAAAACATCACACCATTTTTCATGCTGACCAATAAATTAATCCTAATATTACAAAGCTGAAAAGTTTGTTTGTTTGTCTGCTTGTTTGAACGCGCAAATCTTAGGAACTGCTGGTCCAATTTGAAAAATTCTTTCAGTGCTAGATAACCCGTTTATTGAGGAAGGTTACAGGCTTACATTTTATCCGGGTTCATGCACAAGTTCTAACGGAATACGGGCGAAACCGCTGGCAGAAGCTAGTCTTCATATACATATATCCAGATGAAATTATCTATAACCTTTCTATTTTGCTTCGCGATTCGTTGTGCTAAAATTAGACAGTTACCGTTGCCAACCCGTACAGAAAAAGTTACATTAATTCTTAGAAGTTCAAACTAAGGAGGTATTCGTATTTTTAATATCAAAGACTTGCTGGGTTTAGCTGTCGTTCGGGAGTCGTTCAATGTCGTTGATTTAACCAATCTTACCTTTTCTAATAATTCTTCGCACCAGAAAATCGCTGTGATATAAAAGGACCAATTTTTTTGAAGAAGCGTAAAATGAATGCTTCTATGGGCTATGCTCGGGGTTTCTCTACGTGATCGAATCCGAAATGAGGAGATCCGTAGACGACCTAAAGTCACCGATATAGCCCACCGGATTAGCAAGTTGAAGTGGCAATGGGTAGGCCATATTGCTCGCAGAGTAGATGGCCGATGGGATCGAAAAGTGCTGGAGTGGAGACCACGGACTAGCAAGCGCAGCGTAGGACGTCCACCAACAAGGCGGACAGACGACCTTATAAAGGTCGCCGGAAGACGCTGGATGCAAATCGCCTCCAACAGGTATCTGTGGAGATCTAAGGGGGGAGGCCTATGTTTAGCAGTGGACGTCCTATGGCTGAGATGATGATGATGATGATGATGATGAATGCTTCTAAACTCATGCGCAATCGCATTTTTTAATCAGCACACGACACTAATTCTGCAAGATTGCGAATTCTTAAATTCTATTTAAAAGTTCAGGAAACTCACTTACGCCCGTCCGTTGATATTGATATGCAACAAAATAAATGCGTAGACAGTTGCCGAGATTGCTTATGTAAAAGAAGTGACTGTTTTCAAAATATGTAACTTGCCGTAACTTATGCTGAATTTTCTTCCCATGCCCATTTCAATTTCACACGGTGTTAGTATAGCTAGCTTCCAACAGTGAAAGAATTTCTCAAATGAATTCAGCAGTTTCCGAGACATTAGGGTATAACACAAACAACCAGAAATAAAAATCCTTTTATAATCAAACTAAATTTCAAGCCGCTGATAAGCTAAAGGTCCAAATAATTATAAAATATCACCTAAACACCCATTCATAACTAACAGTAATGAAATAATCTTCGACCCCAAGATGTGCCAAATGGCACTGGCAAGAACCACATTCGATCAGATCAGAATTAATTAAATGATAACACTATTCCGAACGTTTTGATTAATTATTGATTTATGGATGTGGAATAAATCTTTTTAGATTTACAAGTATTTATTGCTGTAAACAAGTCGTGGTGGACTAGTGGGTATAAGTGTGGGTTCGACTCCAAGTCAGGCAAGTACCAATGCAACTTTTTAAGTTTCTATGTACTTTCTGAGTATATCTTTTACACCATTGACTGTGTTTCGGAAGGCACGATAAACTGTAGGTCCCAGCTCTCACTTGAATATCTATGGCAGTAGATACGGGTAGTCAGAAGCCAGTAAGTCTGTGTTGCCCTGGTAACCGGGTTGAGGAAATCAGATAAGCAGTCGCTCCTTGTCAAACACTGGTACTCAGATGCATCCTGTTAGACTGGGAACCGACTCCAATAAAGTAGGGAAAAATCTAGGCAGATGATTTAGAAGTATTTATTGTGGTAAACAAGTTTAGACAAGCGGATGTTTGTGAAGGAACCGTTGGATTGTGTGACGATGGTACTAAGTGGGCGGGAAATGAAAGATGCATTTAGCTTTTACGTTGGCGATGACACAACTTTAAGTCCATTCCTGATAGGATGAGTATTTTTATAACATTCTTTTCATATAAAGTCATTTTCTTTATTAAAATTGCCTGATTTTACTGGAAGATTGTAAGCTTAGAAACAGTTCACAATTTCGACGTTCTAAAAAGGTGACAGAGATAATTTACGTTCACGTGGGATTTCCAATTCATCTTTGAAGAAAAATAAATGTTGTTCTTGTCTCGAATAGATTTGGTTTTTGATTATTATTGGCCTCAGCGAAATTAACAGAGCAGACTGTGGTTTCGAAATTGGTTGGTGCGAATCTTTAATAGCTATCGTAAAATATCATGGTATGCAGTCGTAATTAAGTTTCTGGTCTAGATAGATTCCATTTTATGTCTGCTACTCCATTTACCACAAAACATGGTTCAAAGAGCAGACAAAGAAGTAATTTAACACCACCATCATGCTTTATAATTTCTTCCTCAAAACAAATTCAAAAATGGAACTCAATCACTAGCAAAACGCATCAAATTCCCGCCAATCTTTTACGTCATCAAACCTACCATCATTTCAATAGAACCAATTCAAAGGGCGAAACCCCAGGTGTAAAATATCGGAAACGTAACCAAAAGCATTATAAAAATAGCCCAATGAATGGAGTAGCTTTGACCAAGACCTTGCTTCGAAGGTTCAGTGAAGACATCGACCGTATGTCTAGACGAGCGAAGGTAACTCACGCGGAAGCTTGCTAGCGAAAACTATGCGGGAATGTATGTATAGAGGATACTGAATCATTCATAATTTCTGCTGCAAGTAAAATGAAAACATTTTGCTCTGGATTTTATTTAATACTGGCGGTTTCCCGTGGGTTTACTCTGATTTCACATATTGATGTGATATCATCAAATGGCATTATTCTTCTGTGGGTGCAGCAAAAAGGAATGCCATTTTACTGACTAAAACCCACACGTGTTCTTTCTGGAGCCCAACACCAACAATCCCGCAGTAAAAAATGATTTCCTGAGGACCTCTTTTGTCCTTTAATAAGCTATATATAAGCTAGTTAACATCCAAACTTCAACATAATTCATGCTACAAGGAGATGCAGACTTTGCGTCATAAAAACGTAATAGACAGTCCAAGTTATTTTAGAATTCAAATCGTTTATATGGAACTGAATCACTCATAATTTTAGTTGCAGTTGTTCGGTAAACATCCACGCGTTTAACATTTCTATGAGAAAGCTTTGCATGAATCATGAACGAAAGAAAAGTTTGGAACCTCTGAGATTTTACTAGATTTCCGACTAACATTCTTCAGAGCATTCGCACACTAGGAACTTTTAGTCGGCCGATAGTTTGTCGGGCTCATAAATCAGTATAAAGATGAATGATGGAACGCGCACTACAATATCAGGCATTTACCCGGTATCACACCGACTGACAACTATGATAGGAAACAAAATTGCCTTAAAAAAAATTGCTAACCATCAGGCCAACCGTCGGCCGACTGTTTAGTCTTCAGTGTGCTGGTATTCTTAGTCGTAAATATTCCTAGAATTTTCCTCATGATCAAGTAGTTAACAAATGACGAATACCCCATTTATTTTTCGATCGTGTGTGATGCAGAAATAAATTTAGTAGCTGTAAAAACAAACTTGATTGTTATTTTTTATTTAGGCTTCTACATAATATCTTGTTTTATTTTAACAGCTGTTTTCATTACATTTACAATTACTATCATAAATCAAATTGAACAGGAATTAGGTATTTATCCGTTACAGACTTTGTGACTTGTCTGTAATCACAGTGGAGTGTTTTTTGGATCAAAAGATGAACTTGTCTCAGTAAATCTCTGAAATTGAAAAAAAAAAAAAAAAACAATTATATAAGTAAAGCAATTAGTAAAACCCATGTTATATAAAAATAATAGTTAGTGTAGTACCTACGTAACTGGGTATTTAAAACACACCTACGTCTTTTTAACTCGAAATATTAATAGTTTAAACACGATCCGTCAATACGGCCGTCAAAACAAGCTTTTAGTTAAGAAAACTACTAAAGAATATAAAATAAACGCTGTCGTTAAGATGTAGCAATTTCTTGGTTTGTTGTTTTAGCTAATGGTGTATTGCTATTGTTACAAAAGTTGCCAATAACTTTAATAATCCCAATCCCCATGTCAAAATGGCGTATCGTCATGGTGATCATGGTAGCATTTAGGACCTTTTTTATTTTCGATTATATGTAGGATTTTTTAAAGAAACCTTTTTTGCTAATTTACAATATTTAAATGCTTAAAGGAAAGACTGAATGATTTCCGTAGTTATACATAACTAAATGTTTCGTCCGTTTTCATGATGTGTCCCGAGGGAAGTTCAACTCATTTAATTATGAATGTTTCAATAACTAAATTACTTAATTTATTGTATAAATGACTAACGGCCAGTTTCTTCATCAAAAGTTAAAGTTAAAGTAATGTCTAAAGTAAAAGTAACGGTCAAATTCGTTTTTTCAAGGCTAAACTGACAGCAAAATTCATAGAAAAAATTAATTTAACCGTTACTTTTACTTTAGACATTACTTTAGCCATAACTTTAAGTTTTGATGAAGAAACTGGCCGTAAATGATTCATAATTATATTAATTAATTTATAACTAAATGGTTCTCGTTTCGTATATAAACCCAAATGTCTACATTATTTCCTGTAACCAAAAAGTTCGATAAACTATCTTGCTCGAAACTGATACCACTATTATAGTTATTAATGAAGTATAAGTTAGTGTGAAAGTAGAGTTGTCAGTCAACAAGGCTACATTTATAGGTACGTCATTAAAAACATCAATGGCCATTAAATATGCAAGAGTATTGACGCTTAGCTACATATAGACATATACATATTGCCCGCTTAGTTAAGTTAGGTATCTTGTAGGTCGTCTTCACGTAGGGCGCCTTTTCAGCCTAAGTCAACCATTTGGGCGGAAAAGTAAAAAAATCAAGTATCTTTGCCCTCGGTTAATTTGAGTGCTTCATATTTGTGATTGGTAAGTTGTTTCAACATTGTATTGCAAAATTTTCATTTTCATGATTAGGTCCTTTCTGAATGAAACACAAATGAATGGTCCTTAGATACGTGCCAGCTAATCATTTAATTAACTGATCGTTATCACGTAATTTATCATTTATACACTTTGTACTCCGCACGCGTTGTTTATTCGGTCCTATCAAAACAACGTGTCAGAAGTTAACGATGAGCATCAATAAAATTAATCTGTGTCAAACGCATCAATTAGAACGCCAACCAGTTTGCGCTGCATAAACATCAAAGCTTAATTATGCATTTATAGGTCGAATGTGCGTAAAACTGTAACTATTCGAGCATTGCCTATTTGTAATGTCGGCTTTTACTAGCTTTGTAAGCTCCCTCTCGTATTGATATTTCGCGCTCACCGGCATATCGCTTACAAGCAGGGAAGGATAGCAGCGGATCTTGGATAGGAAAAAGCGCGGTTTCAAGTCGCCATAGTTCGGAAACGCCGCCCGCGCACCTGCCCTCTCCGTCACTCTTCCAAATTTAAATCCCAAACTCCCCCCACCGTCCCGAGCGCTAAACATTCTGGAATAATTCCTGCGATTCGGCCACCGTTGCTCGCCATTCGAATTCGGGTCGCGACCGCGTCCGGTGATATCGTATCTTCTTAACGAACAACCCCGACTAGTGCCATGGCCGACGTAGACGTACAAGTCCAGTATACCACCACGGAGCGCAAAACTAGGAAGGTCAAGAAGACCTCCAAGCGCAGGGAGTCTAAGGATGGCGAAGTCACCGTTACGGAAGTGGAACAGACCAACACGACCACCAACGCCGACGATGGGTATGTGTAGTGGTGGCCAGACCCTGAGCCGTGCCAGTGACGCAGTGTGCAAGTGCAGCCAAGTGTCGGTTACCGATCGCGTTCCTCCGTCAGTGACATGCACAGCGTGTGCATTGTTTATATGCACTCAGTTAGGCGCGAAATGGCCACCCTCACATACCCGACCTAATTTAAGGTATCTATCGGATGTTTTGGAATGATGTGTTACAGAATCCTGATTTACTAACCATTGTTATGAATAAAGATTATCATATAAACTTTAGTTAAGTTTATCTCATTACATAAGCTTGTGACTCTATGAGAGATCAAAATGCGTGAAAGAAAGCAAAATTATGACACCCAAAAGGGAGAAAAAAAAGTTTTTTTTTTTACACCCATAAATAAATAAAAAGTTCATGTTTGAATCTTCGGGTTGCGATAAAGTTTAAAAAAAAATACAGTCGTCATGGAAGCCTCGTGCTTTAACTAACAATTTACCAAATCCATGACAGTTAAGGGTTCCAAAAACTATCAGTACTAACAATGGCTTGTTTGTCCCCAGCTTATTTTCAGTGGCGAATACACCAAGGCGATGAACAAGGACTGGCACAGCGGTCACTTCTGCTGCTGGCAATGCGACGAGTCGCTGACCGGCCAGCGCTACGTCCTCCGCGATGAGCACCCTTACTGCATCAAGTGCTACGAGAGCGTCTTCGCCAACGGCTGCGAGGAATGCAACAAGACCATCGGCATCGACTCTAAGGTCAGCACCATTAAGTTCATTTCTGTTTGGCTCTTTGTCTGTCACTTCAGTCATTATGCAATGTTTTGCAAAGCTATGGAACTTACTTGAATGTTTCAGTATAAGTTTTAGGTCGATGTCTTTGATCAATTTCACTTTCACTTATTTAGAATTTCTTATCTTTATTTTCTTTCTCTTTCTGTAAAGAATTAGATGCGCAAGAAATTTTACTTGAGTTAGTTAGGTAGTAAAACATAGATATTGTTTGGATTTAGGATACGGCTTCGAATCCAAAATAGTTTTAAAGTGCCATAAAAGTCAGAGATGTTATTTAGAGTCAATAAATAATAGCTCCGGGAGAGATATAATCTTACAGATACACTGAACAACAATTGGCAGAATACTCAGATTGTGACAGCTTGATTAAGAGCTCTTTGTAAACAACCCAACTGTCTATAATCGCTGCTAAATAAGACTTCATTTTACTGCCATCTCAAATCTACGCCCAAATCGCATATGTATAGAGTTTCATTGAAAATATCATTGACACAGAATTCCTGAGTGGTCGTATGTGTGGTATGAATAGGATTAGAATCCACGGCATTCGTCAGCTTTGTTTCGCCGATCAAATTTAGTAATGTCACTCCAGCCGGCCCAGATTCTTCGGGCGCACCTCTGCACACGGCCCGAGGCAGACCGCTGCCAAGCCAACATAACGTTAACGTTACGCCAAACATTATACATTTATCTCGACGAACACCCAATGACTTCTCCCGTCCACACACAGCTGCAAACGCTACCACTGTTTGTACTAACCAATTGTTCAAACACACCGATGATAAATTACATGTTCCATTTAATGAAATACTACCCCTAAATTGTCTGAAGAACCCTCGAATTCAAGCCAATCATACGAAATCTCATTATCATTTGATTTCATTGTAATAGAAAAAAAATCAAACTAAATGAAGCATTGTCTATAAAACAATGGCTATCTATTAGATAAATGACAGCTTCGATAGTGTCAAGTATTAGATGATGTGGTTCATAAATTACAAGTCCATGATGATGTTTATTGCGGCAGTCAAGAACACATTAGCGGGTTGTTTACTTATGCCGCGTACATCGGCCAGACTGTTAGCATTACATCCAACTGTTTGCCGCTGCAGACGAGACTTTAACAAATCGACGATCGCTTACAGAAAACAAATCTTGTGTTTAGCACAAACTAAACTATTTCTGGGTCGGCTACAGATATGTTTTCGTTTAGACTCAACCTTGAAAACGCTTGGGTGGATCCGTCAGACGATTCTTTTAAGATTTACGCGATCCAAGAAGCTCTAAGAGTTTCGTAATCGGCCAAAATAAACATTCATATTTTATTGACATTACGACATTCAGTTTTAAATGTACGTTCTGTCGGTCCTCGCACCGACGCCAGGAATAGAATCCAGAATGAGGGGAGATTTATTTTGAAACTTGAACTAAACACGTCAAATGCAACGTGAGAGAATGTATTTGAGTTTTTAATTTAACACGAATGCTTGCGATGACCTGAAATATGGAAATACTTGTAGTGCACGCCCTGAGGTTTTGGGTTAAGCTCGTTATTTGGTCAGTGAACTTGATATGAATGTAACAAATAGGATTTGCAGTCGAGTGTTTATATGAAATCGAAAATGTATGTTTATGAATCATGAACCGAAATAGGTTTGTTACGACTGTTGGTATTTCCAGCAATTGATATGTAGGTTGTTATGCAATTTAGGAGGAAGTCTTAGGAATGACATCTGAAGTTAATGTCGTCCATATAAGTAAGAACTCTATAACAATTGATTTGTGTCGGTAAAGTACCAACAAGTTGAAGGTAATAATTACCGCCCACGGTTAGTAGTCAACATCTGTCGTAGATACAATTAGTTTTTTGCGTCTTACGACTGGTTTTTCCTTCCAATTGAAGAGGATCTGATGTGAAGACCCCTGATTAATGTTGTCCACGTCAGATTTAAACGAATTAATTATCGGTATCGTGATCCAAACCAAGATATTTTTTCTAAATCACGCCTTTATTTAAATAAGATTTTGTCATGTCCATTCGTAGTGTGTGTGCTCGTCTCCGGCTTTATTTTTGTTTGGGCGATGTCATTTATTTAAAATTGAATAACAATGTTTTTGTTAACATTCGAGTCGCGTTGTTACAATAACAATAGATTAACATCAAAGGACCTATTTATAACGCTTAATTAGTTTCTGTCAACTTTTGTTTCTGGCGACTTAGGAAGGCACTCGATGTGTACGTAACTGGTGACACTGTCATTAGTTATTTTGTCCTTAGCTACCTCATCATCAGCAACGTTACTAGAAATATCAATAGTTCCATTAGATTCAAAATCTACAGTACATACTTGACATAATTTTTTTTATAAGTACACATCTCCTTCATCATCCGTATTGATTTCATCTGCATCCATTAGATTCAAATTCAAAGTACTTTACAACTATTTTCTTATACTTTCTTCATTAGCTCTTTCTGCTTATCATCGTCTTTTCTAACTTCACTATCCTTCTTCCTCAGGACCTGTCGTACAAAGACAAGCACTGGCACGAGGCCTGCTTCCTGTGCGCCAAGTGTCGCGTCTCGCTGGTAGACAAGCAGTTCGGCTCCAAGCTCGACAAGATCTACTGCGGCAACTGCTACGATGCCCAGTTCGCTAGCCGCTGTGATGGCTGCGGTGAAGTGTTCCGTGCTGGTGAGTACCAAGTTTTCATAGAAAGATTCAAAAGGATCAGATTTGTCCCTTGTGTAGCCCTTTATGTACTAAGGCCGCAGTCACTAGCGAATAGTCCCGCAGCCCCGGCAGGCTTGGCCCCGCTGTTTTTGCTGACGTCAAGTTTGGAGGTTGACCAATGTTAGGATTGTAGCTTGATGGAATTGCAAAAAGATACTACCGTATAATAATAATATTATCTGTACCTACTAGTTTGACAAGTTTTACATCTTTTGAACTACGAAACATTTCATTCCAAGAGACGTGTCAAATCATATATATCTCTTGATTAACCGCAATGTTATCTATGGGAATGACTTCGCTAACTTGAAATTATGCAGTCTTTTTATACGGGAGCTATAATAACATAATTTACTTGATCTACGTAGATTGAACGGCTTAATATGGCGTATCGTATAACGTGTCACATATCCTTTACATTTTATAGTTGATTGTACATTAGTCACATGCCGAGCAACACTTGTTTTTGATACACATTGATGTTCAATGTGGCCAGCTTTGCGTTAACGATTTCCTTTTTTATTGACTTGTGTTGCCGGGAATGGTAAAGTTTTTAACATTTCCCACATAGTTTCCTTTCAAAGATGCTTAAAAGTTGGCAACAGAGACCAACGTTAAAGTTAAAAACTCGCATTATAACCGAGAAATGCTGTACGTTTGTCGAGCAATTGAAAACTGTTTCTAGCTTTTCTTTTTCACATAAAAAAATATATCCAAATAAAGGGTTACTACAACGAAGCGTCAAAAATCTTCTCTTAGTAACAAAAATTATTTCGAAGAACAAAATCAATAATCCAACAACATTAGACAAACGCCCCAACAATGTATAAAGGATAAAGTTCTCGTTCCTCTCCTTAAAAGGCTCGTCATTACCCTCCCTCAATAAGGCAACGTAAGGTAAGGTACAAGAAAAAACGGCCAGTGTCATTGCCATCCAACCGTCACCTCGGAACGCTTCCATAATCATAAGTGGAAATGAAATTTTCGAAATCCAATATGGCGGCGCCTTCGCGCTATTTTTAAGACAGATTTTTGGGAACTGAAACATCTGGTACTGACCTTTATTGAAGTTACCTTGTTGACGTAAATGGTAGAAGATATTATGAACGTTGTACTGAAAATTTATCCTTTTTAGGGCTTGCTGTGTATAACAGTGCAGTATAGCCAATTTATTTGAAGTAAATCTAAACGGTTTTGTCAATTTGACACGAAATCCATAAAATGTGAATGACTTGTTAAGATTTAGCACTTTTTATGTTAGGAATGGACACATAGATATCGCAGATAAATTTCAGTACATTAGATGTACTAAAAAACCAATACCTTTTCCGTAGTTTTCTTATAATTCCTTAAATATACGTATTACTTACAATTACAAAGATACACACATAAATTCACTCTAATCACGATGTAACAGACAAAAACAGTTGTAAATTGAAAGGCTACGACCAATTATTATGGGAATCAAATTACATGTAATGATACCTTACTAGACAGAATAAGGATTCCTACAATTAGGGTAATGGCGACCAAAATTAGTGTCATTCAATGTTCATATAGTGATCATGATATACATATTGTAGTGTGCGGATGAAAATGGAGAAAAGAACCACAATTTTAAGTAAGACTAATCATACTTTTTTTGTAAATTTGATACTGGCCGATATACCCACCCGATCGTTGTACTTGATATAGTTATCGGCACGGATATTGAGCCCTGACCTTCACCTGCGCAGAAGCGATTTATTGGTTTATTGCCTTATATGTACAGTGCGCAAAGCGATTCCCACTTTTCCGTCGAGAGCTCAATATCCGTGCCGATTACTATACGCATTTGTTTGTCCGATCCAGACTAAAAGCAGTAAGTATGCGGAGGCACTGAAAGATGATCCAAATATTTGTCATGAGATGAGTTATTTTAAATAACAGTGAATCCCAATATTCCAAGAAAATCACAGCAATTTGTATGAGACCCAAATTCTTGGTAATAAAACACATGATAATTACTGTTATAGCTATTAATTTGCCATTCCGATAGTTGAACTCATAGTTAAAAATAAATATTGATTCATGATGATCTTAAACTCAGTACCATTAAAATTGTATTTATTTTTGTTTAATGTTATCTTTTCGTCATGTCATAATTTTACAGGAACATTTAATGAGTTAAGCCAATATGTAATTTTCAGTTTTGTCAGAAATAGGAATAATCAAGGTTTATCTATAAAGCAAACATACATACATACACACATTACATACATTGAACATCTTTGGCAGTCGTTACGAGTAGTCAGAAGCCAGTAAGTCTGACAACTAGTCTTACCTAGGGGTATTGGTTTGCCACCCGGGTAACTGGATTGAAGAGGTCGGATAGACAACCGCTTCTTGTAAAACACTGGTACTTAGCTGCGTCCAGTCAGATTGGAAGCCGACCCCAACATAGTTGGGAAAAGGCTCGGCGGATGACATACATACATACACATAACTACCACCCATACTGTTCTCTCACTATACTTAATAATCCCACATTTACAAGAACACCTCACTTTCATTAAACCTTATTACAGTTGACCCAATGACCACAGATATTCTAAGAAGCGCAAATGATTAATATAATTTATAACATCCTCCATCTAACGGGATGCTAATACTGTACAAGTGTTGTACACAAAATTAATGTACAATGACACCCACACATGCACAAATGTAGCGATGACGGTTCTAACAAAAATATCTTATAGTCATAGGTCATTAGAGTTTTTAGTTGAGCTTTCAACAACGGTAATTGAATTATAGTGCTACTGGGTAAATAATGGGTAATTGGTGAACATGCTTACATAAAAAAAAAGATTCCGACGAATTGTAAACCTCCTCCTTTCTGGGAAGTCGGTTAATGAACGCGTATTTCTCTCGAGCTTTTTAGAACGAACTCCTTAGAGTCGTAACTGTCTTTTCAAATGTTTTTCATTTCAGCGTTGGTATGTCAGAAATGCTAAAAATATAAATCTTAAGCACAAGTCGTAGGATCGTAGCTTCTATTTTGGGCTCGTATGCATAACTTGTCAAACAAAATCTACATAACATAACATAACAAAATAAGTTTATTTCTACATGTATACAAAAATCCCAGCTCACAATATGACATCATCTATTTTGGTTTTATACTAAGCTAGCTAAACACTTGATATTCTATAACTAATTAACAGTCTTTACAGTTCACTGTTCAAAGCACAAACATATAAAATTACTGTTCACGAGTCAAACCGCAAATCATGTATGGCTTCCGATTCCGTAGCTATGCAATCAGAAGAATCAAATTACTACCAACTGACTACCAAATAATTGCTGGTCTTTAGGGTTCACCATTGTGACCATTTTATTCGATGGTCCCGTTTATTTCCCTCTAATCTCCACACAATATTATCATTATTATATTTACAACTATATTTTTATGACATCCGCGACCCAGGAATGTCGAAACCAAAAGTGTCCATTATCAAATTTTAAAAATATATGGCACTAGATCGGCTCATAGAGCGGCCTGTAACGCGGTCTTTACACCTAATAAAGCTTCGTAAAACAATTGCAGAGCTTAATTTAAAAACAGAAATTGAAAATACAGTTTTCAAATCTTTCAAGGATTCAGAACCGTTAAATAACGGGGCTTGGAAAGTTAGTAACTGTTTTTTGATATAACAGTACACATTTTTCGGTTTAATTCTTAATTAATCCTGGCTGTAATGGACACGCGGGCTTAGTTCTCAAAGATAAGCCAATCAAAGGCCGCAATGACGTCATCATATTCGGTCATTTGGGCGAGTCCATCAATAAGGAGTTACGATATGTTTTTAATAAGATTCAATCATCAATAAATTTGAATCAACACCATAAACTTTTATATTCACATCAGCATGCTACTTTTATATCTTTATTATTCAAGATTATCTAAGAAATCTAAACAAATGTGTGATAAATTATTCATATAACACGAACAGCTTTTAGAACAATTTATTGGTATAAACAGATAAATAAGAGTATCCAAAGCCCCGTTAATAGATTCAAAATATTGCGAATTAAGAACAGACAGCCCACATGGCTCATCTTGTTAGTTCAGCAAAAAACTACGATTGTCTAAACCACGCCTTTGGTTTAACACAATAATCTATTTATCGACGTGACACTAAGTAAAGGCTGACTCAGACTCGTGGGCGAAAAACACGCGATTTCTTAATGACATTAATGGCGATGTAACATCAATAATACGGACATCTTTGCGTATTACTATGGGAAACTGACCGACCTTGCGAATCTGTGGAACCCTTATATGAAACTTTTAACGTGAATCACCGAAATCAGGTGTTGAAGCTTAAACTTGGATGTAAAAAGGTCGCCTGGGATACGGTAATGACATTTCGTTGACAGTCCATTAAGTACATGCAGATTATATGATGATGACACACAGAGACAAAATTATTTTCCTTAAATAGATTTTACACGGCACATGACAGCACGTACCGTAAACACGTGTTTTTATTTTTAATTGAATACAATGTAAAAATCTGCTACCTATACTTATAAGTAATTACCCTACTGCCAAGAAAATTATTTCGTCTAATTATTTCTAAAGAGACAACAAAAGATAAAATGTCAAGTACGAAAGAGCATTTACCTATGCTTATAGCAGAAATAAGAATGTATAAGTATAACAAAGTATTCATATACATCGTGCCTTTATGTAAAAAACCTTAGTTGTTTTTTGTTGAGTTAACTCGTATTACATCATCGACTTAAAATAATGGACATAATTTGCATAATGACAATTTCGAAACAAATTACACAAAGGACGTGGACAGTTATCATAATCAGACAAGTATTACATACATAATCAGAAACACATTACATTATATTTGTATTAAAATAAAAACACATACATTATTTTACACAAGACCATATTTTATACACACTAAGTATAGTTATCGGCACGGATAATGAGCTCTCGGCGGAAGAGTGGGGATCGCTTTACGCACTGTACACTTAAGGCAATAAACCAATAAATCACTTCTGCGCAGGTGAAGGTCAGGGCTCAATATCCTTGCCGATGATTATACATGTATCCAAACATCAAGAAACAAAAATATTTTCTTCAGTTGCTTAAAACTATTGGCCCAAAAAACGGCCCTAACTAAGAAGAGTTAATTAAAAAAAATATATTGCTTACGTCATTCCTAAATCTAGTCTTGACATCACTTGTATGCAGTTACTTCATAAAGTGCTCTACAAAGTATCATGCACGTAGGTCTTAAAAGAAAAAAAAATCTCAGTCTTTGAATTTGGTAATGGGTGTCATCCTAATAAAAACGTTTTGTATGATTTAATATGAGTCGTAAATGTTCGTCCACAGATTACATCAGCCACTTGAAAGATATATGGCGTCAAATTATTATTAATTGATATGATTTGATTTATTTTATGACATTGTATGACGTGTTAAGGTTGTTGTATGACATTCGTCGGTTTAATTAATATGTTTAGACTTGTTGAATATTTTGTACGAAATAATTTATGATTTGATGAATAGGTCATTAACATTATGAAGACAGAATCACTGTAAAACATTTTTTAATGGAAATAAAAAAGAAATACACAGAAGTAACCATAGAGTTAATTATACTAGTTTAGAAAATATCCTTGTGCATCTGTATGGTCGTGGATGGACCTACCTTGCTTGATTATATCTAGCTAGATTTTACTGACCATATAAGGGAAGCAAGTAAATAAGATGCACAAATTGATCGTAGGCAGCAATGCCACGTTACTAGGTCTCAGGAACAATAAAATCTTACTCAAATTAACATTGAAGATCTCAAGAACATCAACAACATTAAAATGGCTGAAAACATATGGTGTGCTTTTTGGAATCGGCATGGTTAAGCCACTTCTAGGTAATGGGATAGCCATGTTCCAAACCGACTTCAAAGATGAAGGTGTAGTTTAGTTTTTTGTATATCAGTCACGTTTTCTAATTGAACATGGCTTTCTAATTAATCATTTTTAAAGTTGGTATGACACTTTGATATGTCAACTTTCTTTTTCTAGACATGCATTCTATCCAGCCAGGTACAATAAAGTTAGCAAGCAACTATCCTGCTTTTGGCATAGTACGTTTTATTTTTTAATTTTTTAGAAGAGTTTAAAATCAAAATGATGTTGCAGATTCGTTTGTTTTAAAGTTTACTAATTACTATAAGCCAGCTGACCATGATTCATTTAAAACTAAATATCTGTCCTCGTAACTAATTTCTTAATGAATAATGCTCATTACTGAGTTTACGGATAACCGCGTGGAAAACGTGACACCAGTTAAAGTTAACACGTGCATTAGCGTTATCAGTTACATGTACCATTCATAAAGAACCTTTGTTTTTAATGCAACACTTGTTATGCATAACTGACTGCCAATGCTAAGTTATTGAAGGAAACAGACTGCTAGTAATTCCTACAAAGATACTAGAGGCTATGAGACATCTGTCCTTAAGCGTTGATCAACAGAAAAGTACCTCATGATATTTTATGGGCCCCAAAAGCAAAAGAAAAAACAAAATAATCGCAGCGGTAACTTCATACAAACGATATAAGCACTTCCTCATAACACCAAAGAGATACATCTCTGAAGGGAATCCAAATAATTTCTTATCGCGTTCAACCAATTAAGTTAATCGACAGCCTACATCGTACCTCGAACGCGGTCCGACGGTGGAGTCCGTCATAATACCGCTCAGTACCGCACCGCGAGCCGCGAAGCCTACACACGCGTATCCAAACGACGCAAACGTCAAACTTGGCGCGCTTTTCTCAAAAAAAAAAGTTTAAAAAGTAATTTGACATATAGCTAAAAATGTCAGCGGACGTGTTGAGTGAAGATTTAAAATCTCGTCTACATTTAACAACTAAAACAGTAGGACAAGAAAGGATACGAAGGGCGCGGGAAAATAACGAAGATGTCGCGATTCTGTCTATGTTCCTCCCGAATGCGACCGCTGAGAGGGAAAACAAGAAGTTTTGTTGTGCTTTAAGAGATCAGTGCCTCCTTGGAGATGCGAGGAAAACAGTTGCAGGTGTTTATTTTTTATGTATTCCTTTTTTTTTAATTTGTTTGTGGCTTTACCGTTTTCGATATTTAAATAAACGTGTTTATTAATGGTATATAACGGTGGAACGGAGTCTATAATATTAATCTACACTAAACGGGCAATAATTTTTTTTGCTTGTTTGCTTGTTAGAGGCTCAGGAAACTACTGAACTGATTTGAAAAATTATTTCACTATTGGAAAACTATGCTCTTTCCTAGTAACGTAGGATGTTGTTCGTGGTTGTTCATCCTGATACGGGCAGCAGTTCCCACGAAATCGACTAGTCAGATATAAAACGATTTTGAATTAAATTGAAAATGTTTGCTCCGATTATTCCAGAAGGAAAATAGAAATGTCCATGTAGTACCTAATTACGAGAGCCACACTTTCTATCGGACTGGTTTTGCTCAATTAAAACAGGTTTAGGTGCCATAGCGGTCTAGACTGACGGCCTACTAAGTATAACGAACACTATTTGTTTTGTAATATTTTTACATTAATCTTCAAATTATCAAAAATTTTAATACGCATCTCAAGACTCAGAAGAAAACTTTAAACAAAAAATTTTGCCCACTTCAATAATAGGTATAGGTACTTATATACACATACATAGTATGTACACATATACACCATATACATAGTAGTTTGACTGAGAACCTCCTTTTATTTAAATGGTAAAAAAACAAAATCCTGGCATACCTACTATTTTTTTCAGTACGAAGCCGTTTGCGTATTCTTAAAACTATAAACGCAAATGATGCTCTAAAAAGTCGTGACATGAATTTTTAAACTTAGAAAGATCCTATCAGGGCATTAACATTGTCGTAAAGTTTTATAAAAGTACACAATTTAAATAAACAGTTAAAAAAGGTTGAATAAAAATATTCTGCTAAAATTACAAACTGGCCTGTTCTAGATAAACTAACAACATTTTTGATTACACTAAATGTTTTTGTCTAGACAATCTAATAACATAGGTACAATTCGCAACAGTAATAACTGCTATTATTGCGGAACTTTATTCTTTTTATGGCGAAATATTTCCATATGTGTCATGTATTTTTGTCCAACAAAAACGTAGATATCTATAGAATTTTAATGAAACTTGGCAGTACCTAATATAACTTACTACTTACATCAGAATGGCTTATATGCGTCTTTTTATCTGCGTGCGGGAAATCTGTTCCTACAGGAAGCCAGTGAAACCTCTGGCGAAAGCTAGTAATATAAGTATAAGGCGCAGAATGAAAAAGTCTACAAAGCGGATATTAATTCCAAACCAAAATAAAAAAATCCATTAAGTACGACAGTTATTAAAAGACAGCTCAAGCAAAAAGTCTATATTTTTCAATTTATTTCACATTTTTTTGCAAAATTAATTCGAGACACCATAACCGTTACTTCATTCATTAATTGAATGACTGAATGAACAATGAACGACTCTTTATCTTTTCATTCAATTAATCTTCCATTAATGGAGGTCAGGTCTTAATTCATTTTAACGATTCATGATGTTTTGTTAAGTAAATGGTAAATGCTTTTGGAAATATTATTAATTCGTATAACAGATATGTGTACTTATGTAATTAGTGAATACATATGTGTAATGACGTAATTTTAATTGGTAGGAAGTTTTACTTATTGGCTGTGAGCTAATTGAACATAATTTCTGGCGGGAAATTTGGCAAAGGAATACTTATTTTTTTTACAGATTAGAAACAGAGACTAATTCATCGTAATGATTTTAGATGCTAAATAAATAATGTAAATAGATCAAATTTTAATGTGTATAAAAATCCTTTTAATCGTAAAACTCACATTCCCAAGAAATCCTTTTACATTTTTCTGAAGTGCAATGTATGTTTGCAATGTTAATTCACGTTCAGATATTCAGCCTTCACCGTAATTTGTGATTCAGTGGTGGTTACGCCCTTTTAAAGCAGTTACCGCATGAAGCTCACATTTACGGTAAAACAAATATTATGCTAATTTGTGCTATGTCTGTTAACCTGTTTTATGTCAACTATACTATGTAAACTTACTTTGGATTTTATGTAAACATTAAATAATATTTAGGTGTCATTTATCAATATTCGGTCATTACTTAGTTAACACATTACTGGCAGAGTTGTTAAGGTGACGTTTATGACATGCCGAAACACAGACTTCTCTATAAGCTTCTTCTTTAGTATATTTTACCGATCAATTACAGTAGGTTACCAAAATGAAACCAAAAACTTTTTAAAACAACTACTTCAAAAATCGGTACAGGAAACATTACTAGATATATCTTATTTCAAAAGTTAACTTTTAATGTTCTTACAGATATTTTTTACGACTTATTCCGAGTTATAAATCTAATATAGACTTCAAAGTACCGTGAGGAAATCAAAGTTTATTCATAGACGTTCGATTGGTCGGAAATCGACCTAATTCTTTTAGAGTAACAATTTATCTGTGGGTGATAAAAATGTAGATGTAAATACAAAAGCATAGATATATATTTTGAGAGACAATATAGGTACGATTACATTTCTTCTTTGAAAGTTATATTAATCCGATATTAAATTTATTTATAACAAGCAAACAAATCTACAAACGTAAACGACTCGGAAAAAATACAAATTATCCGCATTTACATGAAAAACAACTGAACTTAGTCGAGTTAAACCAGTCGGAAACTTAAACGCCCTCGTATAATTCCGTAATATCCGCCTGAGCTAAATGTTATTATGAATCCGAGTAAGAGCCGTATTCTAGAACGATGTTCAAGCAACATCGAGATATACTTACGAACAATCGACTTTTGTTTTTCGAATCTTCACATGTACACTTCGATTCAAAAAATTGAATCGAGATTTGTTTTTAATCGTTCCTGAATACGGCTGTCAGACGCACACACTGCATTATGCGAAACAAAACGTAAATACGTAACTTTACCACCATCGTGTTTTTTTTAAGTGACGCAGTTTTACGTTCGCTTTTCAAAAGGTAGGGAAACGGAAATGCGAGTTTTTTTTTGCTTTACGCTCACGTAAGGGTGCTTCACACTTTTCATTTTTTTTAGGTTGTAATTACAATTTGTCGTAAAATATGACATGTTAATTAGACTGTACTAATGAATGTAGACCTCGGTATTTTACTAGACGTCTATAAAAAATACTACAAAAAATAACTTATTACTTACGGTACGGTTCTTACGATTTGTTCGATGATAAAGTGTAACAAATCGTTTGTAATTTAAATATGTATGAAACTATACATAGGTGTGTCTGTTATTTCTTTTATACTAAACTTGTAGGACTTACGTCATTAGTTATTGATTACTCCACCCACTTGTGTAATTAAAATTATTATATTAAATCTAACCATGACACGCGATAAATATACATTAAAAACTATAATTCAGAATTATAATATTTAAAATCGACAATATTTTTAACTATAACAAGATCAAGGTAGTCCACAGATATCATAAATTCTATTTTATTGACGGCCAGTGCGTGGGACTTTGATTGTCAAGTTCGAATTTGGAAGACCCAAACATACTCCATTTTAGGAATTAAAGCGATTCGATTTACAAACTTAATTTTTTTTTTTAGAAATATTAAATTGGCAATATAGTGTTTTTGTCTTTTAGAGGTTAATTTAAATCCTTATAAAATGGTCGTTAAATATAAACGAGGAACTAGCTATTTGTTTCACCCGCGTTTCATGGGAACTACTGCCAGTACACGGTTAAAATATAGCCTGTGCTTGTCAGGGATAGCATATCTTCCCAATAGTGAGATTTTTTCAAATAGGTTGAGAAGTTCTGGTGGCTGTTGGGTACAAACAAACAAAATATGTTTCCTCTTTATTAAGTTAAGTAAAATATTTAGTTTCTCGTTTATTATTTTCAGCTTTCTACATAATAAACTGTATTGTTTATTGCTGAAGCCATTTACGGCAATAACAATATGTGACCTAAATGCTTACCTAACACTCGTAATAATTTGTCCGAACGATAATATCCATATTAAACGAATGTAAATTTATTTTATTGTCCCGAAATGTGTGAGTAATACGTATCATTGCTATAGGTCAAGGGTCTTGGATTTTATTGCATTTTAACAATATTTTATTTATTTAAATGCTATCGAAGTGTGATTTAATGAGGAATAATTATATCGCAATAAAACTTAAAATAATTATTACTTTTTCAGCAATTATTAAGTCTGACAAATACTGTGTTGAAACCGCAACAAAATAAGTTCAGCCATCAATCTATCTAATGGTCTCTGCACACAGCGGGCGCGGCGCGGCGGGACGGGACGGCGACGCGACGCAATGTACTAGATCGTCGCGTCGCGTCGCGCCGAGCGGGACGGCTCTGTGTGATGTCGTCCGTAATATCTAGTACATTACAACTGCTCAGCGTCGCGTCGCCGTCCCGTCCCGTCCCGCCGCGCCCGCTGTGTGCAGCGACCATAAAGCAATCGCGCATAAACATACACACATCCTCTTTTTGAAGTCGCTTATATATTCCCAACACTATCCTTTAGGTAACATCACACACTAAGTTAATTCAAACAACCAGTTTCCCTATTCCATAAACCAGTTTCCCTGTTCCATACGACTGTTTATTTAGGCTGGCAACACCTGTACTACCCTCGTTGCTTCGTATCTAATTACAAAACCACATTACAATTACACGTACCACACACACATGCATATAAACCACACATATAATGAGATAGTCACACGTTCAGTAAAACAATTGAGGAATTAGGTTATATTGAATTATGCTAAGGGATATGAGATTTTTCGTACATTCTATATTCTATATGAAAAGCCTAAGGCAATTCGTATTTGCCTGTTTTATTTCGGTCATAATTTCCATTTTGCTTAGCCTCACTACTTACTAGATAAATATTAAAAACTTATATTGGAAAACGGTTTTCTTTTTAAACTCTGTTATACTCGGTGTGGCTTCGTATATCATCTAAACTTTGTAAGTTTATCGAAGTTTTGTACTTGAACTTTAGCTTACCGAACTTTTTATTTCAAACTTGCCGTAGGTGTTCCAAAATGCTTGAATTTTGGTACTTGTATTAATTTGGTAATTTGAATCAATTATTAAAAAAAAACAAAACAATCCTTCAACTCACATCACCTACTTTCATTCAACCTTAAGTCACAGTTCAAGGTACATTTCTCGATGCCAATTAAACATGACAAATGACGTCATCACACGCCAAAAATACAAAAATGCACCTTACATTAACGGCTTAAGGTCGCAAATGACTTGACAGTGATGCATTACCTCTTTATATGGAGGTAGGAACAGATGGCGGATCACCATGACCTTCGGACCCCTTATCTCGTTGGTTTTAACCTCATAAGTCATGTAATAGACAGTCGATGGAAGACAAGACTTCTATTTATTAATGGACACGTGTTGAACATTCTGCCTAGGTTGTTGTTGAACTAAATTTAAATTAATTGAAAAGGAAATCGATAGATGTTGTCTATTTTAATGCTAGACGCATTGACAGTAGTCTCAAGTCTGTCTGCATTTCAAATAAAATGTGACTGATGAAAAAAGGTAAATACTTATTTCAAAATATGAAATCCTATTTTCATAAAACTATTGAACAATATATCTGTCACATGTCAATCGTAAATTCATAAATCGAACACAGTTTCAAACAGTTCCTACAATATGACAAACCTTCATGTAATATATCACAGCAGTTTCCATAGAGTCGCTTACTTATATGCGGAAATAAGAGAGCGTGTACGTAAAACATTGTACCCTTCAGTTTTATAGTTTCTCGTGTAAAGGGCGAACCTTGTTTACAACCAATCGAACGATTTTACGATGTCAAAGTTCAAGGATAGGAAAAGGCGGGGACATTTTGGATTGACTGACAGTGACACATTTTCAAATTGAAAATCAAATTGGCTTGATTAAAAAAAGCGTGCAGACTTCTTGCGACTGTAAACTTTTTTGAATTGGAAGAGGTCTGATTGCGGGTTCAAAATTCAACTGAATGATGGCCAATTTTTTTGTTTCATGTCTATTTATTTTCAGTCTCAAAATCTACATTCAGTTCATTAGAGGTTCGGGTCCGGGTTCACAACATGTAACAAAGCAATGATGAATGTATGCACACCGTAGCTACAAAATACATTTTCGCAGCGAATTCCAATGAAAAACAATGGCACAAAATCCTCTTATCAGATTTACCTCACGTGCAACACATGTGCACGCTACACACGCTCGGACACGTGCATAATCAATTTAGGGAACAAAATGGCGACGCCAGCCATTTTCATTTTTACGTTTGGAAAAAGTATTTGTTCCAATTCGCATGCTAGGAATTTCATTTTCAGTTTTATTGCGACAATAAAATGAGAAATGGATATTATTTGAATTGTAGGTACTAGTACCAAATTACCAATTGTATTATCATTTTCATTACTGGAATTTTCTCGAAGAAAAGGTTCCGACGAACATTTGTTTTCTTTAAAGAAATTGGAAATGGTACGCTATTGAATTACGGACGTTCATGGGAATAATAGAAATGTTTCAGATTGAGCACGATTTTGACAAACAAAATAGTTATAGGTAAATCGTTGTTTGAATTCAATTATGGAACGTTTTAAACCCAGTTACACGTACGGCATTATTTTTAAAGAGGTCCTATATCTTAGAAATCATACGTAACTCATAGACAAACTATGTGGTAAAATAATATTAACATTGACGGAAACTTACAAAGGAGTTCTTCTTTACATCAATTGAGATCTCCGTACACAATGGTGTGTAAATTTTCATTTGCCACGTCACATTACTATGGTAAAACAAATCAGAGGACGGTGTAAAAATAATGGATTTCGCTACATAAATAAACTATTTTATTGTAAATGGCATACGGTTGAAAATTGCGTGGCAATTTCCGTAGTGTGCAGATTACGTCATTGCTAATGTGGAATTAAGATTTGTTATAGAAAAAATGTCACGTGTGCTTGATTAATGTTTTTGAAGGAAACGTGTTTTAAAAAGTACATGTTCTCATAGTATCTTTCTGTTCATTATGAAAAGTAAATACCCAAATAAATGACAAATCGAATGCCTCGTAGACAAAGTTAAAATTGAATACCACTTAGTTTCGACAAGCAGAATTTATTGTTCAAGCATTTTTCAACAGTTCAGAACAACATTAATGAACGAAGTTACCTTTTTATTTCAATTTTCAACGAGCGATAAAAGCTCTGCAAAAATATTCACGAACAAAATTTAAAGCCGAGTGCTCAAGTCCTACGAATTTCCTACGCGACTTTTCATTAGATAGTAGGTCGTTGTGTCAGAAAATGGCGGTATAAAATAATAATAGTTTTTAGTACGTGCTATATTAAGAGTTCTCGTTAATATTTGCCCAAGCCTACACTGACCGGCTGACATCACCGCGGCCTTCAGACTTCATATTTGATCTTAACCGCTTGCTAATAATGTGGACAAACTGCTCCAACAATGCATCATAACGTAATCATTCAGTACTGTAAAATGCATACGGTATTATATTATTGGCTAAGTAAATATTAAGAAGAACTTGTTTTACAGGTCGCTAGTTTTTTTCGTTGACCACGCATGTTTTTAATCAGTGAATACTTATTAGTTTTTCATCACTTTTACACATGTACTTTTAATATGGTATAAGCGATTTGCGTTCCAAGTCTTTTTAACCGACTTAAAAAACGAGATTCTGAGTTTTACCTCTTAGACGTTTGTGCGTGATTATCTAGCGATTTTAATTTACCGTCCCTAAAGTCAGGTTTACTTACCCGACAATTCCTTTGCAGCAACTATCAGATATCCGCTCGGACAGATTAAAATAACATTAATATTAAGCGTATCCTCATCCCACGCTCAAGAAACGGAGCAAACAACTTTCTCAGTGTCACTAAGAGCCAGCCACTAACGAGTTTCATTAATTACCGATGCACTGCCGCTCCCACGGGGCATATTTTAATATTGCAACTGTAAATAAACTTAAGGCTAAAGCTAAGCTAATTTGCATAGGACATTGTTCCACATTTTATGTTTATAGGTGCATAAAATAAACGTTATTTTTCATTTTAACCTTCTGCGATGAAGTTTTACTTCTTAGCTGCCTTCTCATTTAAAGAAAGGAGTTGGTCACTTTGTGCTGATAATTTTCATAGTCCATACAGAATATTTAGAAAGATTTGTATTCATAACACTAATTTCAAAGTTTTATTTTCTTCTTAGGCCAGTGAATGAATCAATGGTATTTTGCAAATAATCTACCTACAGTACCTACACATCACTTTTACACGTCAAAACCTGAAATGAATACACCCAAAATCATCCATAACTGTTTCCTACAACAATTTTAATAATCACGCCTACACTTCGACGCTCGTGTACCCTATGCTTAACAGTAACAATTTGCAAATGAAATAGCCTAGTTATTATTGTCCGAAGCCATAGCTCCAGTGGGCGTAAGGGCCCTTTCACTACGAACAATGGAAAAGTGGAACGGTTTAACTGTAGTCTGTTCACAGCTTTATTATTTATGGGTGTGTTGAAGCGCCTTTATCTATGGGCTATGAAGTGCTTATTATATTAATAGATAGCTAGACTAATGGGTGTTTATGACCCTTATATATGGGTTATGAAAAATGTGTGCTTGGCCAGTTGACGGTCGCGTAAGAGTCACAGAAAAATCGTATTTTGACCATGAAGTTGATAAACATGTTAACGTATGGTATAGCATTAGTTACCAAAGATTTTATTTCTAAAATTGGGCCTTATATTTTAAGTAAAATATTCAGAAAGAACACAAAATAAAATCTAGCCATTCAAAAGCCACAAAAATGAACAAAAATCACGTGAAACAGCTTACCTACTGCAAGTATTCCCCAAATCGATATGAAATACGATAACAAAGTTCACAGACCCCAGCTGCAGATGTAACCCAAGACTAGTCACGAACCACAATGCTACAGTTTCCTATACTTTGACACGCGATACTTTTGCTGCCAACATGTTTTTGTCTTAGACTGTCTGCGCGAATTTAAAATCGGTAGCTTGTTTTTTGTTTGATTTCATTTTATAGACAATGTATAAAATGTCTGCAAAAAGATTTGAGTAGCTAGTACTCTTTAGGTTTTGAAAAGAGAACTGAAAATTCCCGCCGTTTTATTTCGAATTAATCCTTTACGAAACAAAAGCTCGCTAGGTCATAGAGAGCGTTGCCCTTAATTTTAAATTAAATATCGAACAATCAGTTGAACAAAACCAAAAACTTTTCGCTTTTCAAACAAACTCGCGTTCAAACTTTTGCATAGACAACAAATACAACACTGATAGAAAACTTTCCCTATTATACCGTGTCCATAATGATTAACGGCCGATCCCAATATAATATCTGTTGTTCTATCTATCTATCTGTTGTGTTGCTCAGAGATACCAATTTTACAATAAGTACATACTTGTATGGAACTGTAATGTAATTGCTATCTGTGGTAACCAAATGAAGAGATAGATAGATTATTGGGAAGCAAGACAAACTTGCGTTTCGTACGCTGATTGCTTTAGATATCGTGGAACTTGGAAACTTGGACAGTTTAAACGCATTCAACATTTATTGCTAATGGCTACCATTTATACTGGCGGTGATTAATTTATCTAACTTGTGTGTTTGGAAACTAGTGAAATGCGGTAATGTAGAAGTTTGATAGGAATGCTTTTTGAAATTATAATATTGGATGGGCGTACTTTTTAAAAGTGGTTTTTTTAGTACCCATGGCATCTCGCAGTTTATCATATGAGTTAACCGGATTTTGTGTTAATCTATACTAATATTATAAAGCTGAAGAGTTTGTTTGTTTGTTTGTTTGAACGCGCTAATCTCAGGAACTACTGGTCCGATTTGAAAATTTCTTTCAGTGTTAGATAGCCCATTTATCGAGGAAGGCTATAGGCTACTTTTTATCGCGTTACGGAAGTAGTTCCCGGGATACGGGATGCGGGTGAAACCGCTGGCAGAAGCTAGTGATTGAATATGTAGCAGTACTTAGTTTTTTTTACTGCAGCTTATAAAAAATTTAGTTACTTAATATTTTTTGTAAAATTCCCCTGATAGCTTTCGCTCAATAAACCTCAATCTGAAAAATCACGACACTAAGCAATAAATCAAATACCTAATCACAAATTGTGGGGTGTAAAACCGTTGTATGATAACAGGGTGCATGTTGCGTGCATCAGTCAAATCTCATTGTTACAATGTCACATGCAAACTCAAGGACGAATCGTTTGATTACAAACATGCGATCTTTACACTTTTACTGCATCGTAAAACCATAGATTAGGTATAGATATATAATAGTAATAAAAATATAGGGGCGAACACTTATTAAGTACGAGAAAGTATAGACAAAAAATATATTGGCAAAATATATAACCAGTGTGTGTGTGTGTGTAATATTATTACACGAGAAACGGAAATAAGTAGTAGTAATAATGGGTTCGTATTTTAAATATTTTATTGAATAGGTTCTGAATATGAATGGGATGAAAGGAAAATGTATTCCGACTTTACATTACGTTAATGTTTAAATGGTTTTCCTGCAAACCTTATTTATTTTTAGTTACAGAAATCAATTGAAAAATATGTATTTGAAAGCTGCAATATTATTTCAAAATATAAACAAAAGATTTAGAACAAATTCAAGATAGCTTCGGCGCACGCTAAAATTCTAGCTCACTACACAAATTAACTGATTGAGGGATCGCATAAAATTTTAGTACTAAAATAAAACCGAAACAGAATAACAAACACAATATTTTCATGAAAACTATAAAAAATATTTTTACCCTTGCCCCACTGTGACCTGCTATTTATTTACATACTTACGCTTAAGGCCATTAATATAGTAAAACATAGTTATTATAGTGTATGATAATCAATCTTCCCATATAAAGATATTAAATTAAAATATTATGATTAATCGCCATTGATACCTAACTATAATATTTGCTGTTATTTTTGTAGCGTGTCTAAATATACTTACCTACAGATTTATTCTCATTCGTTCTAAAACAGACGCTCAACTGCGCTAAAAAAAAATAAAAAAAAAAACACTATCAACTTTTCGACTGCACTTTCAAACAATTCCCGCCACAAAACGTTAACATGACGATGTTGACATTTGAAAGTGTCACTTCCTTGTCACGGCAACCTTGCCCCGTTTTGCAAGGACAGTCCTACCGCCATAACATAGTGTGGTTCCCCTACACCATTGTGATCGCATGATAATGTCCCCCGTGAATATATTAGAACATCGGAATAGATCGATCGGCTGATACAATGGTGTATTTGCATGATCTTGTCAACAAATGCACTAAATGTAGGAAGTCAGGGTTATTGTTTGCTATGCGGTATACAATGGATAGAATGTGTTAAGGATGCTAGTATTTTCTGGGTCTCTTAAGCATTTACAGTACAATATCTTCAAAAAGCAAACTAAATAAAAGATCGGGAGAGTAAAATAATAAAGCGGCTGAAGTAAACCTTTAGGAACTACCGAAAGAGATGCATCCGGACTCTGCCCTTGTAACGATTCAAATACAAATATGTATATTTTTAATTGCAATTCAAAAACATTGGTCAACCTACTCGTATCCCAGGACTCCAGGCCCATAGACTTTTAACAACATACCTACTTCATCGACCAGAATTTTTCGAATCTAATCTCCTCCATTCCTTGTTTCGCAGGAACCAAGAAGATGGAGTACAAGACGAGGCAGTGGCACGAGAAGTGCTTCTGCTGCGTGGTCTGCAAGAACCCCATCGGCACCAGGAGCTTCATTCCCAGGGAGCAGGAGATCTACTGCGCCGGCTGCTACGAGGACAAGTTCGCTACTCGCTGCGTTAAGTGCAACAAGGTGAGGAAACTTGTTAACTGCCGATTCAATATGCTATCTGTCTGTTAGGTTGGTTGCTACAGATAGGATTTTGGCCATTGGCCCTGATACAAGTGATGTCACATTCCTATCTGCCGTTAGAGATTTCTTGGATGGAGATGGAGGGGGAGGGTTAACTAGTGGGAGGATGTCGGGTCATGTAAAATCTGACGAAAATTGGTAAACAATTTTTCAGCGCTTTTGCTTAAATGGGCCACAAATTCATCATCATTTAGTTTGGTTTAGTGAGATTTTTAGATGACTCCCTAAAATGTTTGATGAGTAGCTTCAAACTCTTGTCTGAATGACGACCTTATTTCATCTCATATATTTGATTCTATTGGGATCAGATTAGCCTCCAGTCTCCTTTTATCTAATAGAGTTCTATTGAACTACAAACGCTCTTTCCGCATCTATAAATTGCTTCCTCATATCCCGAATTATTGGTCCAATTTGTTCATTAGTCTAATCCAGCCTTATTAAAAAATGGGGGCACTAGGTTAACAAGCCGACTGTTATGCAGGTACTGTAAATAAATCTTATACAAAATTGTATAAGAAGATCTCGTGGGTGAGATGTGGGTACATTTGTACCCACATCTCACCCACGAGATCGTTCAATGAGTAGGTATAGTTTATCATCGCCACAGATGTTGTTTATTGCGATTATATAGTTTTAACGCAGTCACCTGTTTTAAGGTCAGATGAAAGATAATAGGAAGTAAATAGAGGTTATTAATGGAAAGGTTGAACGATAAATGAAGAAGTTGACATGACACCTAGTCACCTACTTCATTGATATGCTTTGTTTCTTGCGCGTCCACGTAGTTTATTGAATGAATTGCATCACTGAAATGTATGAATTACAGAATGATATTTTAGTCCTATTGTAAACCCAACAGGAGGTTTAAATCTACTTCTACCCTTTAGTTCTTCAGTCTGCAAGAATACGTAGTCTTCAATGATTCCCTCCTTGGACTGAGTACCTTACCTTTGCAATTACTCTCATACAGCGGACATTAGAGCTTGTAGAAATCCCTTAGGTCCCCACTCTGCCCTACTTATCATTGCCTATCCTCTACTTCCAGATCATCACGCAAGGCGGCGTGACCTACAAGAACGAGCCGTGGCACCGCGAGTGCTTCACGTGCACCAACTGCAACACCTCGCTGGCTGGCCAGCGGTTCACTTCCCGCGACGAGAAGCCCTACTGCGCTGATTGCTTCGGAGAACTCTTCGCCAAGCGCTGCACGTCTTGCACCAAGCCTATTACTGGTCAGTATTTGTTCAGCAATTGAATCGGAACTTTTTGAGGGATTAAAAAGACATGGTGGGCGCCAAGACACGCACATTTTTCGCGCGTTCCTGTTGGGAGTGGAAGTGGCCGAACAAACTTCAAAGCCAAACATGTTTGTTACGTTTGAATCAGACTTTTTTGGGGTCATTTGGACAATTCGCGAAGTTTCTTTGGATCACCAAACTCGCTTGTACCAACAGTGGATATTGAGCATTGATTACAATACCAAAAGTAGATGAATGATGTTCCCAAACAGTTAGTCACAGGGCAATGTACCGTAATTCTACATTGTCTTCTTCATATGGACATGTTATCAAAGCCGAAATAAAAGCAATCAAATTATCATAATATTGAATTGATTTCATATTAAACAAAGTCATGATGAATAACAATTGTTTCGTTACATTGCAGGTATCGGCGGCACCCGCTTCATCTCGTTCGAGGACCGCCACTGGCACAACGATTGCTTCATCTGCGCGCAGTGCAAGACCTCCCTGGTCGGCAAGGGCTTCATCACCGACGGCCCCGACATAATCTGCCCCGAGTGCGCCAAGCAAAAGCTCATGTAAATACGAACTCACGCACAGCTCCCTAACGCTTCCCCTCCTGGCAACACCATAACACTATCGATAAGCTTACCATCGAGTGAATCCGCCAATCGATTTAGGAATCGATTCTCGTTACATCAAATGTGACTAATGTATTTTTGTGTGCTTATAGCGAAAAAACCATTCTACCGGTAGTCGCTAACGCCAGAGACTGGGTCGCGTCTAAAAAGCAGGATACTTCCAGCGATGTGCTTTTCGACCTCATTGACAACGTAAACTTTCACAAGGTCAATGTCAAACCTTAGACGTTACTTAGACAACTTGTTGACGATATTTTTATACAAAAATTAATAACGAAAATCACAAAAAAATGTGAATGCACAAATTGTGTTATCAAGTATTTAATTTTGCTTTTTGAAATCTTTTATTTATATATATTGACTGTTTAGTTCTGACTAATTCAACCCTGTATCTATCGTTATGTAGGTATGTATTACGTGCTAATTGCCATATTATTTCGCTTTGGCTGTTGTATTAGTCTTTAGATTTATAATTGTCAATTTACCTAGTGCGATTCACACGATGCCTTAATAACATATCTAAGTCAATTTCGAGGGTATATTATTTCTTGTTGTAAAGCCACCTTATTTATAAATTTTGTGATCTAAGTCTTGCCTTTCTTTGTAAACGCTAAAGGACAATCTACTGTGTTCAAGGTTTATAACTAAAGAGGTCCTACAACGCTAGTCTGGTGTCGCCAGATATATAATTTCTTTTTATTAATAGACACCCTACTGGGTGGTAATAAGTGCTTGTCATGTAACATAGTATATAAGAAATTTATTGAAAGAGTAATGTACGTGTTATATTTTAAGTATTTATTTATACGGGAGTACGCACTTATTATCTGTGGGGACGCCGATGGTGTTGCCGTCACATGAAAAAAGAATGAGATTTTAGATGTAGTGTTGCCATTTACGCCATCGGTAGGTCGCTACCTAACACTATTGTTAAGTGACATCTAGTTTTACTAATAAAAAATAATAATATAAAAATATTTTTGTTCTCGAATAAGAATCAGTCGTAATTGAATGTTATCGATATTTTTACATGATGGTAAATATTTAGCGTTTAGTGGTTAAGTGAGTAACAGCTGTGTTTACATCGCGTCAGCGCCGACCATGCAATGATTGGGGAACACTTTATAAACGTTACTTGTTAAGGATTAAATTATTCAAATGTTGAATTATTAATTTATAATAATGTGTACACTTAAAAACGACCGCTTAGCTGTGTGATCTGATCTAATTAAATATTTCTATCTATCTATAGAATGTAAACTATGAAACTGAAATAAACGATTTAAAAGTAGTTTTATTGTTTGTTTATTTTTGTGTTGTCCTGTAATTTTACTCGATTATGTATGATAGGTACAGTTAACGCCAAATGTTAAACAAGAGGAACAGGATTTAAAGTCTAGGCATAGAATAGAGGAATACCGCAGCTAATAAACAAATCAGATTTTCTAAATGGTTTGGAAAAGAAACACAAAAGGTGGTCAAATGCAGTAATGTGCGGTATTTATTATTGATGCATGGACTTAGTCCGTAAGAAGAAATATAGATGGTGCTACCACTAAAATTAACCAAAAAGCAAATTGGTCTCAACTTTTTATTTATAAAAGAGACAATTCAGTGATAATGACTAAATACATTTAATTATCAACTAGTAACTTCTGGCAATATCACAAACGTACAGCATTTAACTAATAAATAGATCAATTTCACTTAATACTAAAAATCTAGAGATTTGGGTTAATATAAAGCTGTAATCTTTGATAGCTACATATTTGAACGACATCGAATAATAAAAGTATACATATATTTTGCAAAAATATATATTTGTTATATGATGTTGTGGTGGCCAAGTGGGTAAAGGACCAACCTACGAGGGCGCAAGTTCGATCCCAGGTCAGGCAAGTACCAATGGAACTTTTCTAAGTTTGTAGGTATGTACTTTCTAAGTATATCTTAGTCACCAATGACTGTGTTTCGGATGGCACGTTAAACTGTAGGTCCCGGCTGTCATTGAACATCCTTGGCAGACGTTACAGGTACTCAGAAGCCAGTAAGTCTGACACCAGTCACCAGTCTAACCAAGGGGTATCAGGTTGCCCGGGTAACTGGGTTGAGGAGGTCAGATAGGCAGTCACTTCTTATAAAGCACTGGTACTCAGCTGAATCCGGTTAGACTGGAAGCCGACCCCAACATGGTTGGAAAAAAGGCTCAGAGGATGATGATGATATATTTGTTATATGAATGTATAAAATTCTAATTGTGTTTGATTATCAAGCGTTTTCTTTCATGTTGTATTGTGATTATCTCTAAAATATTTTCTCTGTGTCCTGTATATAATTTCATTCAATTGAATACATTCAATATTGCATAAATTACAATCTTGTAATCGCTACATATAGTAAATTCAAAACATAGTTTATCGTCATATAAATTTTGTCATTACACAAAAATACATTAAAGATTGAGATTAATTTTCATGATACATTGCTCAAAATTATATCCAAAATCATTCAATAAATAATGCTATTAACACAAAATACTTCACAAAAAATGCTAAAATAATAATAATAAGCTAACTAAACGTTAAGTACAAACTAAGATCCGTATCATAGATTAGACTCAAGTATTGATACATTCCATTAACTGCGAAATCTGCTATTGCATTTTACTTGCCTGGGTTATGCGGTTATGGTCTAATATTTATGTGTATACTGCATTTCTACACAGGGAGGTTACCTATCACAGTAGTCTCGTATACACCATGACGGCCATTTGCCGCTGTTACAGTATTTTCTTGAATTTATCTAAGACAAAATATACTACAACAAAGTTAGTGACAAACCTGATTCCATGCATTAAGGCAGTTAGGCAGTTTCTTCTTCATGGAACACCCCATTTATATGCCATTTACCAATGCTTGAGTACCATTTTAGAATACGGACCTAAAACTCAAACTCATCCTCGTATCAGTCTGTCCCAAAATACTTCTGTCCAAAGTGGTTGGGGGCCACAGGGTGCAGCTCGGAGGTCAACATCTTCATTTTAGGAACATAGTCTACTACTGCCTGAGCTGCTGCTGGGGTGCAGAATAGGTTGGACAGGATTATTCTTTCCTCTTTTACGCCGTGTTGGGTTAGGACGTTGACCGCCTAGAAATAAGAGAATGTTAAAAATAAAATAATCTCTTTGGGTATTGTGGGTGATCTAATAGCTGCATTTCATACACTCATTCAGTTGATAAACTACTCTTCTTTAAACAATAATTATTTATCTTTGAAATTGAGGTCTATGTATATCAAGATCGTATGTATTTTTGCTCCCAGTTAAGAGCACACTGCCTGCCCCACTGCTAGACACAGACCACATCTCACATGGAGAAAGATTGAGCATTAATCACCATGCCTGCTCAATGTGGGGTGGTCTAAGAGACTAGCCAACAATGACAACATTAGAAAATTATTGTACTACTACTAGTATTACCTGTTTCACAGTATTGCCAGTGGACATAATAGGGTACATCAGCAGCACCTGTCTCCGGGCAATATCTTCAGGGAACTTAGCGTACACCACGTGAGCTTCATGCGTGTCCGTGTCACTCTCCACCAGGATCTTACCGATGCGGATGGAGCGGCAGCAGTCGCGGAGCCCCTGAAGTAAGCAGGAAATTATTCTTCAAATTTTTCGATCGCCTCTTTGGTACACATAGGGTTCCGAAACTACAGAACTGATTTGGAAAATTCTTTCACTGTTGGTAAGCTAGGCTATCCACCAGTAACATTGGTTACATTTAGTCCGAGTACGGGAAGAAGGTCAACGGGGTGAGGGTTAAAACATAGTGTATAATTAAACAGTAATTAAGGAACACGTTACATTATACACTAGCTATGGAGGTGGTCTTACAATAGGAAATAGCTCTTTCCTCATTATTTTTACTTGCACATATACCTATTGTACCAAAATATTCCTAAGTACCCTCATCATTGATACACAAAAGTGAGTTTAATTTTTAACTTGATCATAAATTAGGATAATTTTTTATCAGCAATCACTATTATTAAAATGCATTAAGCACTCAACATGATAAGCCAGTTAGGTTAACTTCATAATTATGCTTTTACGTCAGTTAGATCAGATAAAAAATAAACAAACATGCTGGAAAATTATGTATCATGAGAGACACTGACAAAATACCTAAAAAGAAAGCTAAAACTCCTATTTACCTGCTCCATAGCCTCCCCAGACCTAACAATGGATACTCCGCAATTACCCGCACCATACTTGAGTCCCTTATACAACGCACCAGTGGGAGTGACCACTTCGCAGTCAGTAAACGGCAGCTTGTTCAAACTCTCCTCTATCACGAGGCGGATTAGACGGTCAGCGTAGAACTTGAAATCACTTCGGGATGTATTTCTGGAAAAGTTTTCAGCAATTGGTTACCAATAAATTTGAGGAATTAAAAAAATTATATCTAATCTCACAATTTCAATAATAATGTCACACTTTGTAATACGTTTTGGTACAGAGTCGAATTTGAGCTTAGTATTCCTCAAACATTTGCTTAATTAAGCATATATTCTAAAAACATAATTTCCTGCTATGTCAGCAATTAATGTCTTTGCAAAACAACTTTATCACTCACAATGAGCTGAACGAATGGGTTTAATTACATTGTTTTGACGTTTGCTTTATTACCTGTTATAAGTAAATAGGTATTTTAGTTTTCCTACAAAACTAAGGGTGCTGAACAACATCAATAATAATGCCGGAATGTTTAGGAACAGTTATATTAAACGTGAGTAATTAAAACAATTACGACCACTAATTTACAGCAATATGTACGATGCTATTAACATTTGTTGAGTCAAGCAAGCGTGATGCGGTGATACGATCCTTACTCAAATAAAACCATAACTATGTATTAAAATTACTTATTTGTGATTCCACCATTTTTAATTTACAATTCTCTTTTTAAAAACAAGAAAAAACCTGCTTAGAAGCAAAGGTAAAAGCCACAAGGCCTGGTAACCTCACTCACTTGTCTCGTAGAATAGTCTGGAGCTCCTTTATATTGTCATTCAAAGGCAGTAGCGTAATGTTGTCACCGAATTGCTCCTTCACATCAGCAGCATCCCATTGCCTAATCTCGTTATCAATCAAATCCATATTAGATTAAATTTTATAAACAAAGCGTGAATTTATTGACGTGAACAGAATGGTTCATTGATACTTTGACATTTGTGAAAAGTCAATGAAGTCAGCTGCTGCGTTACGTTCGGAAACTTCATTCGAAAAGTTTTTATTTATATCTACAATCTAAAAAATAATGATGATTTACGAAATAAGATTTTAATAAAATCTACCTCGTGTGTTCATAAGTTTTGAGATAAACTTTCCTTATAAAAATAAAATAAAAATTACTGGCTGCTGTATATTTCTTTTTTCTAATTTTGAATTTGGAATGTTAACTTTTAATATCTATGATTTCGGATTATTTTATTTAAATTTTCTCGTAATGGAGGGAACAAAAGAATTACGTGCGACCGTCATTTCACTATTTAAGGTGGGAAGAAAACCTATGGACATTTTCCGAGAACTGAAAAGTTTTGGTGTGAGCCGTAACTTCGTGTATTACACTATTAAACGATACAAGGAGACAAGATCTTTACAAGATCGGCAAAGAAGTGGTCGTCCACGCTCTGTGAGGACGCCTGCGAACATTGAAATCATCCGAGAGCGACTTCGCCGAAATCCATGTCGCACTCAGAAGAAACTCGGGTCAGTGGGTCGTCTTAGGGGCGGAGTTGTAGGAGTTGGAGTATACGCTTAGGGGCACTATGAGCAGCAAAGAAAACGAAAAAAAAAAATTTTTGAAAAAAAAAAAATTTTTGGGACTTAGTAAAATTTTCGGAGTTTTTTTTTTCGAAAACTTGCCGATTTTTTTGCAGAATCGGTTTGACCTTGCCTGCAGTAACCATTTACGATCTGAGAAGCATGGTCCTAGGACGCACCGTTTCCGAGTTATGGGCCATTTTCAATTTTCGTATTTTTTGAAAATGGTTTATATTTCCAAAATGGTAGCTCGGATGCGATTGTTTTCGGGAAAGAAATTGTTGCTCCACTCGAAAGCCATGACATCGTGTAAAAAAAACCAGCAAAATTGAGAAAAAAAAAAACAACATGAAAAATTTTCTAAGTGTCGGGCGTCGTTTCAGCTTGAGTATTGTTAGGGGCGCGGGACTTAGAATTTTCGTTTTTTTTTTTTTGTCCAATTCGACCATTTTTATTTCAGCAGCTGATTTTGTGACTCCTTAGAAAGCGTTTACGATCTGAGAAGCATGGTCCTCCGACGCACCGTTTCCGAGTTATGGGCCATTTTCAATTTTCGTATTTTTTGAAAATGTTTTATATTTCCAAAATGGTAGCTCGGATGAGATAGTTTTCAGGAAAGAAATTATTGCTCCACTCAAAAGCCATGACATCGTGTAAAAAAAACCAGCAAAATTGAGGAAAAAAAAACTCTCTGAAAATTTTACTAAGTCCTGCGCCCCTAACAATACTCAAGCTGAAACGACGCCCGACACTTAAAATTTTTCATGTTGTTTTTTTTTTTCTCAATTTTGCTGGTTTTTTTTACACGATGTCATGGCTTTCGAGTGGAGGAACAATTTCTTTCCCGAAAATAATCTCATCCGAGCTACCATTTTGGAAATATAAACCATTTTCTAAAAATACGAAAAATGAAAATGGCCCATAACTCGGAAACGGTGCGTCCTAGGGCCATGCTTCTCAGATCGTAAACGCTTTCTAAGGAGTCACAAAATCAGCTGCTGAAATAAAAATGGTCGAATTCGACAAAAAAAAAAAAAACCGAAAATTTTACTAAGTCCCGCGCCCCTAACAATACTCAAGCTGAAACGACGCCAGACACTTAGAAAATTTTTGATGTTGTTTTTTTTTTTTCTCAATTTTGCTGGTTTTTTTTACACGATGTCATGGCTTTCGAGTGGAGCAACAATTTCTTTCCCGAAAACAATCGCATCCGAGCTACCATTTTGGAAATATAAACCATTTTCAAAAAATACGAAAAATGAAAATGGCCCATAACTGGGAAACGGTGCGTCCTAGGGTCATGCTTCTCAGATCGTAAATGGTTGCTGCAGGCAAGGTCAAACCGATTCTGCAAAAAAATCGGCAAATTTTCGAAAAAAAAAATTACGAAAATTTTTCTAAGTCCTTGCTCCATAGTGCCCCTAAGGCTACACTCCAACCGAAACTCGCTCTGCAGACCAATATTTCGCGCGTTTCAGTCAACAGAATACTGAAATATGATCTCAAGGTTAAGGCGTATAGCCGTAGGAAAGTACACTTTTTAAACGATCGCCTTCGTCAATTGCGACGCGAACGTTGTCCAATACTGCTTAGGAGACACGATGCGAGGAAGATACTCTTCACCGACGAGAAAATCTTTACTGTCGAAGAAAAGTTCAACCGACAAAACAATAAAGTGTATGCCAAAAGTAGCAAGGATGTCCCAGCTTCAGCACGGAATGTCTCGCGTACTCATCATCCGGCTAGTGTCATGGTATGGTGGGGAGTTTCGTACGAAGGTGTGACTCAGCTTCATTTCTGCCAACAAGGCGTCAAGGTGAAAGCCAAAAATTATCAAAGTGACATTCTAGAGACTGTTGTGAAACCCCTTTCTAAAACCCTATTCCATAACAAGTATTGGGTTTTCCAGCAAGACTCGGCGCCATCCCATAAGGCTAAAACCACTCAAGCTTGGCTGAAAGAAAATGTGCCGGCCTTCATTGCGGCGAATGAATGGCCCTCCTCCAGCCCCGACCTCAACCCGCTGGATTATTCTGTATGGACCGAATTAGAGCTCAGAGCCTGCCGAAAGTCCCACCCAAACTTGGAGTCACTTAAGCGAGCTCTTGTCCGAGAAGCGAAGCGAATTCCTCTGGAAAAGATTCGTGCCGCCATTGATGACTGGCCAAATCGTCTAAGGGCATGTATTAAAAACAGGGGTGGTCATTTTGAATAATAATTATATTTAATTTTTACTTACTATTTACTTAATGTTTACTATTTTTTTTATAAATATAAGTTAATTATTTAAAAAGATATGCAACTTTTATTTTGTCTCAAAACTTATGAACACACGAGGTAGTTGTGCACTCTTGTTTAGTGTCTACTATGTTTTTAGAAACCACATATCTCTGAAAAATAAACCGTAAAAGACAATTTCTTTGAAGAGTACTTTTTTGTGATAATATTCGAAGCCACCTACTTGAACTTCTCACTCACTCTGATATTTGTAAAACCGCAGTTCTTTGAGATTATAGATCCTATAGTTTTTTGAGATTTATTATAATACCCTAATAACTTTTAGCTAACAGGCAAGGAATAAATAATACCTTGTATAAATTAATTTATATGTAAATAAATAGACAGCTGAGCTAGCTGAGTAAGCTGGGCATCGGATCAACCATTGGGGTCCTAAATCTATGGGATCCATATTCTGATGAGGAATTTATACCACGTTTTACGCAGCATCATTGTAGTAAAATTGTGGCAGTTTTTATCAGATATCAAGTTCTAATGTGGGAGGTTCAGAGATTTTCTTGTTGCCTCGGATCATTTGTGTTGCAAACAAGAAGTTTGATGGAAGGGTGGTTTCAGTTTTGAAATAAAAAATCAAGGGCTCCAAAACAAAAAATAAACAAACATAATGATTACGCATAACTCTTTATTTGCCCAGAAAATACAAATGAATGATTGCAAGAATATTTCCACTTTAGATTACAATGCTCTGTCGCTATATTATAATCTTTAGATCTGCATGTTGTAACCACAAAACTTCCTTCACAAAAATATATTTATTAAAATATTTTATTGAATATGGAACTGTAACCGCTAATTAGTTCTACTGAGAACATTTACAACAACAGTTTTCTTTTTAAATGCGAAAATATATTACACATAATAAATAATAAATGCGTTAGTGATTACATGTTTATTTACTATTATTACCCTGAATCATTTCTCAGAAATGAAAGTCAGGTGGACAAGGTTACATCATAATCATTTTTGTTGTACACGACGAAATAAGAGTTTTATGAAATACAATAACGTTCTGAATCAATTCAGTATACAAAAGTGCTTCAAGAACAAATAATAGTATAAAATATAATGCATTAATTGCAACTTTAACCCCTTGACCACGTAGGTTAACCCGTTGACGGTGCTAGAAAATTAAAGAAACTTGATTGATTAATTGTAATAAAAATTGTTGTGATGAGAAGTCGAGTTGAACACAAACTCGTCTGTGAAAGGGTTACATCAAGCTTAGAAGCTTTTCGTTTAGAAAATTGGATGTTAATGAATTTCCAACTGGGTTGAAAGTCCGCACCATATAATTATTAATCTCCTTCATTAAATTTCCATTAGACATGATTAGGCAAAGAAAAATAAATAAAAAGATGATAAAAAGTAATAAAAAAAAAACAAATTCTTCGCAATGTACTTTCTTCTAGGTGGTGAAAATAAAGACTACATAGGTAAACTGCATTGTTTTTGTTTGCACTAAGTACCTAATCCCCGATCCCGAATTATACCTAAGTCATTCCCCACCTTAGTCGATTGTTAATACTACAAGTAGTTCTAAAACTCACCATTCGTTAATGACAAAGCAATGAACTGGACAAAATAACAGCCTATTTCAAATAGCCTATATTAAAAATTGTGACTTCTATAAACGGTACTAGACGAAATTGACCTTCGCTAAAAACTATTCTAATTTGCACACTGACTCTTGTAAGGCCCAGTTCTAGGAGCTACCGCGGCGGAACTATTTGATACTGAGCCTCATTTTTAAACGCTCCCGAAGTCCAATTCAGTTCAAAGCGAATAAAAATGTTGCTGGACAATTTCCCATGCGGTCCCTTAAATTAGTTTTAGCTTATTTTTATTAATTATTGTGAGTTGATCTATCTACTAACTACATTTTCAAGGAGCATGGGAGTAAGTCGTATCAAACATACCGCGCGATAGATTAAACGCGAGCTTATTACCACGAAAAGGTCAATTGGCGGACAGTTACAGGGCATAATCTATACTAATTTAGTAACAGTGAAGTTAGAATACCGCTATTTAGCGTTCTTTCGTTTATCCAAAGCTTTCGTGTACTTTTATTAACGGATAAATCGAGTCTAATGGTTAATATTCATCGCCGACGGGAAGTCGACATTGACACGTGAACGCGATTGGACATTGAATAGACGCCTTATATAATAATTTGTATGGGTCCAATGTGAGCGTCGCGGACTAATTCTAATTAAGTCTATATATTCACAACGACCGCGTTTACGTTACATAAATGCCGTCGGTTGTTAAGCTTTCACGCGGTAACGTTAACGCACAAGTTAACGTAAGTGCGTGGAAGTGTCGATTTGAACTTTGTTTCGCCCGTATATCCGCGGCGCGTTACGTTACAAACACTCGTTGTTTCTTAAACAAAGTCTCCAAGTTTAAAAAAGAACGTTTGCCCATACTAAAATTAATTTCTTAACTTCTAAACGCGCCGAAACTGTAAATTTAAAGGAAACTTTCATTAATATTGCTTATTCCACTATCAGGAATTACATAATTACACTTTGTGCACTTGTTTGACAAGCATATCAAAGTATTACACCTACGCACCGCACTCGGTTTACATGAAGCGCAAAACATCGTTTAACATTTACAAAGTGTATAGGTAAAACTATCCCTTTAAAAATAAATTATTTAAAAAAATCACTAAGTTTTTTTCATTAAGTAATAAATACGACACAATAACAACAAAGTAGAGCTTTTATACAGGTCTTGGTGAAACAATAATTTAGGAGAGTGTACATAATTCCATAAATTTACAAGACAATTTGTACGGATTTCTTAAATAATATAATTCTCACACATTTCTATAGCAGGAATGTATCTTCTATGTTTTGAACAATTTAAAAAATCTTATAAATTATTCAGGGTCCCTGAAAATCAATACTCAACTCCTAAATTAATTAAAATCCGAAGATTTAAAACTATATCAAACTTAAATTCTTAATAACTTACTACGAGACCCTGTGGTAGAGTAATTTGTCAAAAATAATATGTACTACTATTTGCATTTTGCATCAACAAATAATGGCTCATTTGCTTCACATCAACTAATAACTAGTATTTACTAAACAAGTATTTCGCAATAATACGAACTAACTGCATCGAAATTATTTCAGTGTTTCACGTACCTTACAAAAAAAACTATTTAAAAATTAGACGAATAAAAAAAGTGATGTACTCAAAAAAGGCATTACAAAAATTGAAAACATTGATCGATTGAAAACTTACAGAAAAATAAAAAATACAACAAAAACATGGCAAGATTGTGTCAATTCGACACTATTTACAACATTTGACACTTCGATTCGATTGTAAATGGACTGTACACGAAGCACTCGATAATCGAGTGTTACTGTATAAATTATTCGACTTTTTTCAATTCGATGCAGCCTTTACTCGAATAGCACACGTCCTAAATCATCGGTACACAGAGCCTATATAAAAGCATGGTATTTGACACCAAGAGATCGCCGCCATTTTCAATTGACCACTGACGAATTGACGACTGTTGGAATTAAAACTGATAAACGTTAAGTTAACATTTGTACTAGAATTTCCTTAAAAATGCCAATTATGTTAGGTTACATATTTTGATTACAATGAGTATTTACATCTACTTTGTACATAGCCAGCTAAAGGCTTATCGCTTATCTATATGGGGTTTGTCCGATGGACAAATTCTCACGCATTAAAATAGTTTTTTTAACAAGCACGTTATAGCTTAGAAGTTAAAAAACTGTTTTATTTGAAAGTCTTTTTGTCAAAGGTTTTCAAATAAAACTTGAGTAAATCTTACATAATGTGTACTTAAGTTTGGTTTAATTCGGACAGTCGCCAGTAGTCGCCAGGGCTAGTGGAGCCTGACATCGGCCGCGAGCTAACAGTCGATCTAGCGTGGAATGTAACACGAGGCGACGTCTCCAGCATCGGCTGACCGCGATTGGACACCACCGCCGATCGATATAACAAACTTCATAACGCTATTTCAGGGAACAATACAAAAATGTGAGGGCAAAACTATTGCAACATCAGGAGCAAAACACTGGTTGTATATTGTCAAGGATCGCGCCTACCACTACGTTAGCGAGGTAGACATAGAACCGGCAATCGAGCCCAATCGTGACCAAATAAATAACAGCCATAACCTGTACAATATAACTAGTACATATCACGTGTGTCGTCGACTAGTGCGCGACAACGCCGTTCCTTTGCCGCGGGTAACCGTTGATCACCTTCTTGGTGACGGGGACGTCTCTGACGTCGGGGATGGGTTCAGTTTTGGCCTTCTTGCCAGTTTTGGGGGAGAGGTAGGCTTTGTAGAAGAACTGTGCGAAGAGGACGAAGTAGGAGAAGTACATGGCCATGGACAGCTTGATGTTGATCTGGCTGATGTGGCAGCTGGTGGGGGCGGACGTGGCCATGTAGTTGTGCGCCCAGATGTTGATGGCGCAGCCGACGATCATCTGCGTGAGCTGCAGCACCGTGATGGTCATCGCGAGCATCTTGGGCGGGTACTTGCCCATGCTCACTAACGCGTAGTACGAGTACATTACACTGGAAACAGAGAAATAGTATTGTTAGATTTTGATATTGGAAAGGTCTATTTGACGTATTTCTTTTTTTTTAACTAAGTAAGACACATGGTTCTCTAAACGATAACAATTTGACTTTAATACATATTATTTGGTCGTATCCTTAAACGTTTATGAGACCGGTGCAACCTGTAGTTTCCTGCTCTTCTGCTTTGTTTGACTTTTCCCGTATAGGCTACTCAAAAATATTTGCTTCAAAGCATGAAATAAAAAACATATTTTATCCTCACCAAGCAATCTTCTTAACATACTTAACTAAATAACTGGTTGGAGTTATTAATCGCTAATGCTCGGCATAAAATAATTATGTTCAGATAAGGATTTTCCTGATATTATCTTCGTTTTAATATGTCTAATAAATATATTTATTATCTCGTTTAACAGATAGTCATGTCCATAATATTTTCATACATAATACAGTTTAATAGTTTTCTGAGTAGTAATTTAATTGTTAAACGCGCTAACAATTATTCTGTCACTCAACATACAGGTTTAATTAACATAAATTGCTTTAATTATTTCATTGTTTACTTGTTTCGTTTATTTAACGATTTAGTATATTCTTATAATATGAGCACTTTATATCGCTAATGTTCTAAGAAATGGTGTTTATTTAAGATATATTATATTTTGCACAAAAGGATAAAACATCAGTATTAAATAAAATCCTTGTTAAGCATTTTATGACATTCAGTAATATCATAAAAGTAATCGCTTCACAGAAAATATTGTTCCAAGAATATTCGATTCATTGAATTCTTATACGTTTATGATTGTCGAAAGAGATTGAGAATATTGAAGACAACTTGGTTTTAGATAAAAATGTACTCACTATGAAGGAGAAAGCATGTCTGTTTTCCTACCCTACATTACACCTATTAGTATTATAAATAACAAAGTATGTCTGTGTATCCAGATCTCTTTTGTAACAGAAAAACTAAACCGCAGAACTCATGACTGTTAGCTTAACTTTTGGAGATCCTACACTAGTTTCCCCATTAACAATATCCTCATTTCCCATATGACTACAAACCTCAAACTACAGTCTACACAACAAGTAGCTAAACGATGATGATACCCGTTAGTAATACTTGAGAACGACATGACAAACCGGGCTATGAATAGAGCAATTTGCCGAGATCAAATACCGCGGTACGGCGAAACGCGCCTACTGAACCGTGCAAAGGAAACACTGCTTGTTAAGGTGTGGAAATATCAAATGGTAAATGTTTTTTTTTTTGTAATATATTTTACCTATCTATAGGTACTAATATAATAACGAGGAAACATTTTTCGTTTTGATTGTACTTAAAAAGCTCAAAAACTACTGAACCGATTTGAGAATTCTTTCACTGTTGGGAAGTTAAAGCTACACTATCCCCAACGTAGCGTAGGCTATATTTACCCGGCTATGGGAAAAAGTTCCCCCGAGACGCGGGAGAAACCGCAGCAAACAACTAAGTACCCAGTGCTCAATATAACGCTAATTTATATTATGGAAGTCTCGCTTACTTAGACGCTGATGTAATTATACAAAAACATACTATTTCCTTCTGATAACAACATTTTAATCCCTGCCACGCCTTTTATTTACAATTTCTTATCGTCTGCTGATATGCTTCGTTTAATCCAGGTGTTATTCCACAAAATTCGTCCATCAATCATTTGCGATTCATTAAGCACCCAAAACTAATACTTTTGTATTTCCGCTTAGAAGGGATAAGATGAAAAGAGCGTCAAAAGGACTGTATCACGGAATATCGAAGTTCAAAATGCCGATGTACTGTACCCATAAAGTACACAAGATCGATGCACGTGACTTAGAATATACGCTACATCGAAGTACTGTATTGCGAATGTTCATGATACCGATGTACGGAATATCGAAAGTTTGTTATGTAGAAGTACGTGATTGCGATTGTTCTGAATCCCGATGTACGGAATATCGAAAGTTCGTGATGCCGAAGTACCTAATATCGAAGGGTTTAAAATCACAGTTTCTGCGTTAATTAGAAATATCATCAGGGAATGCTTTGAATATCGTATTGTGATCAATTTACAGTAAAAAAATCATCATGTGCTTAGCCTTTCCAAACAACCACCCGGAGCCGTGATTTTAAACCCTTCGATATTAGGTACTTCGGCATCACGAACTTTCGATATTCCGTACATCGGGATTCAGAACAATCGCAATCACGTACTTCTACATAACAAACTTTCGATATTCCGTACATCGGTATCATGAACATTCGCGATGCAGTACTTCGATGTAGCGTACATTCTAAGTCACGTGCATCGATCTTGTGTACTTTATGGGTACAGTACATCGGCATTTTGAACTTCGAGATTCCGTGATACAGTCCGTCAAAAGGCCTAGTCACGATCCTTTAATATTTATTTTGTTTCAAATTATTAGCCCTTGCCGGTACTTGAAGAGTTTTGTTGTGGTATATTTGAAGAACTTGTTGTCATAATTTTTACCTAAATGATAAACAAATAACTATACCTAGAACACTACTGAATGCCACTAAGATTAAACATCTTCCCTTATTTGAATTAATTTAAAGCAGCACACGAGTAGCTTATAAAATACTCTTTTAACCGACTTTTTACTTGTCAACTTCACTAAGAAAGACAAATTCGGGTCGTCCTATGAGTCTAGCCCAAGATATCAAGGTCTGGTACCCATTAAAGCAATGAATGGACTTCCTCTAAGAATAATTGGTTCAATTCAGAAGTTATCGACACTAAAGAAACCCAACGGGACATCCATATCTCTTCGTTAAATGCCGATGCCGTGGGTGGATCTTAAATTGCAAATGGCGACTTACATACTAGGAGTAATTTTGTTTGTTTCAAATATTGTTAACGCAAACTTTATCAACGAAGAGGGTTTGTAGCCATAAATTAATGTAGGTTGTAGGTGCAATTCCATCTATGGTCATATCTACAATCTACACAGCTACTCTATACAATGAGCTTCACGTTTGTCACGCCCCCGCGTTCATTACTCAATTGGGTAAACAAAACATCCATTAATAAAGGTAATTATTTAACTAGTATAGATTGACAGTTCGATGGAGCCATTAAAATTGATTGGCAATCAATACAGGAACAATATGTAAGGTTCTTGATAGGACTGGATATTTCCTTAGTTGAAGGTACTGATTATTATCAGTGAAATGTTTCAAGAGAGTCCGACAGTTGTCAAACTATAAGACATACTTTTGTTATGGTTGCATTAAATGAATAATTTTTGGTCTACTCTTCAAGTTTCTATAAGACTTGACTCATTGCTATGTATGGTACAGCCGAGACTAAACCGAATAATTTGAATTTCATAGATTTATCGATCGTCGAAGTCGTGGTGGCCTAGTGGGCAAAGAACCAACTTCTCGAGTATGAGGGCGCGGGTTCGATTCCAGGTCAGGCAAGTACCAATGCAACTTTTCTAAGGTTGTATGTACTTTCTAAGTATATCTTAGACACCAATGACTGTGTTTCGGATGGTACGTTAAACTGTAGGTCCCGGCTGTCATTGAACATCTTTGGCAGTCGTTACGGGTAGTCAGAAGCCAGTAAGTCTGATGCCAGTCTAACCAAGGGGTATCGGGTTGCCCGGGTAACTGGGTTGAGGAGGTCAGATAGGCAGTCGCTTCTTGTAAAGCACTGGTACTCAGCTGAATCTGGTTAGACTGAAAGCCGACCCCAACATGTTTGGGAAAAAGGCTCGGAGGATGAGATTTATCGATCCGGTCTGCTTTGACTCGAACTAATATGCTTTACTTAAAAAAATAAATGAACAAGTATGCTCACCTATGAACACAATAGTTCATGACGACGAACCAGCGCGCGGACGACGTGTACTCCGTGAAAGAATACCAGGTGTACAGCAGGACGGTGATGTGATGATACCAGTGGAGGAAGATGAGCGGCTTCTTGCGGAGCACTATGAACACCGTGTCGCCGAGCTCAGGCAGCTTCGATAACACGAACATCCACGTCCAGAAGCCTGACACTTTGTCTTGTTCGATGAAACTGGAAATTAGAGAAAAATACTGTTAGTACATATCAAATTTGGCCTTAAAAAGTTAAAATAGTAAAGTTGTGTCATAAGGGAAGAACCGGCAAGATAATCTAAAAGGTCTAATAATAAAATATAACATAAAAGATAACAATAAAACCGAAGTTATCCGTAAAAAAATCTGGCCTTAAAATAGACAGAGAATAGAACTGTGGGTGGTCTAGCATTTAGGCTGGCAGATAAAAAAGGAACAACGAACGAGCCGAGCTAAAATGCCATCTCATTCGTAACGCCTACCGAACATGCTGGACAAAAACTAGAACTGAATTTCAAATGAGAATCTGTACCTAAGGGAAAAGAAAAAAATCTACTATTAGAGAGATATTGAAAAATTAACGACTGGTCGAAACATTGAAGGACTAATAGCAATTTGATTGGTCATAACCAAGAATTAGACCACGAAAAACGATGACTAATTCAAACCAATCAGTATTGTGTCGATAACTAGTGAACAACTGTATGATTGATGAACACGAGTCGATTACGATCATTATAAGGAGTAATGTGGCGTATAAAGAGCGAATATTTTTACATGGCTGATAGCAAAACATCGCGTGCGCATGAAATAGAATTGGACACGCGAGCAATGGGAATGGAGCCGTCTTGTCTGTTAGGTAGGACGCTAATTTGTGTCAGTTATGTGAGAATGTGCTAGAATTAGCGATGATTGTAACAGTTATCTTAGTTGGAGCACTCGCATTTCAAATAAAGGTCTTGTTTCTGTCGGTTGTGGTCTTCCCACGTAATTTTCGGAGGAAAGGAAATGAACGCTTACTTTGTTATGATGATAAACAAATACTGTTGTATCGAAAATTCTAAATAAACAGAGAACATTTAATAAGAACTGGCGAAAACAAGATCCATTCTATTCTCAAAAGTATGGGTGACCTTTTCCTATGACTCAAGTTTGTTATTTCATGTGATACAATTTTGAGTATTTTGTTTTCGCAGACAAAAGTACGCCAAGGTCAGACCCTTGTCTGCGCAAGGCTTCATACGTAAGCACGGTCAGATTGGCTCCAGGTTCACGCATACAAGATTTAAAAGGGCAATGTAGACGGAGAGAATTACCATGATATAGGTCTTGTTTTCCCAAAAGGTTTATTTAGGTCACAGTACACACACGATCATTTTGAATTCTATGTAGACACCTATGCCTATTCTCTGAACCTAATTCAAATCCCAACTCCCCCGTAGTACTCCTACCAAATTCCTAAAGTGATCTTGAATAAATGTTCCAATAACGTAAACACAGACAGTCAAACTTCTGTTACATAAACAATATCCCTTTATTAATTGAGGCAATAGATAGGACGTATATTTAATGAATATGACATCATAATAGAAAGGGGTTCGGACGGACATGTCAGTCTAATTACCATCCCTCTGTGACTCAGCTTTGAGGTAAATTAATTACCTACGTTAATTGTTTTGTGATGCATTTGTTTAACTACTGAGTGTTATAGTCTTAGAAGTGATAGAAACGTTGAAACAAAGAGCTTTCTGTTGGGATAGGTCAGTTAGTAAGTAATAATAGTAGGCTTGTCTAATCGCCTATCTCTGATAGATTACATTGTCCTATTAACGTGATAATACCATTTTTGTGTCCTAAAGAATCGAGGCTATGCTTAGACTGGTCAGAACTTGACCATTTTACTCGATAGTTCTTTATCTCCCTATCTAAATACTTTCACATTTTCCACACTGACTCATCCATATGGTACATAGCTTTCCTGTACGTAAGCTTAGCATAAAGTACTAACCTTGAATAAAATTATACATGCATCTGTTTTACTATTATTAGAAAACAGGATGTATTTTATGATTAAATCATAAAGTTAACTGCGGATCGCCGCAAATTGCCTACGCTGGCTGATCATCGTATTTATTCAGAATTCATTAAAAATGTATACAAAATATTTTGTGTACATTTTTTAGCTATGAAAACTACTTGTTTTGCATGGTCATTAAATCTGCTGTATTTAACGAAAGTAGACGAAATAGTCCTGAGAGACAGAAAAATATCTTTTCTAGACGTAAACGCTAGACGTAAAGCTTATTAAAATAAGCTTTGTCAAGATAGGCTATTACTAACAAACCTTTATCAATTAAATGAATAACTTGTCCCGTCGCAGACAACAATATTTCTATTGTATCTTACCTACTGTTCATAATAATTGTTAGGCTTTCATTAAATTCCGTATACATGTTACATAATAGACTGTTTGTATTTAAACAGTCTTATTATTCAAAGGTAGTTAATTAGTGAGTACATTGTTACACAATTATACAATTACATAACGTCTAGGTTACATTACTCTGTAAATAACTTCTTCTTTAAGATGAATGGCTTCACTGGTATATTCAGTATATTTTATGTCTATTATTCTATGCGAACAAGACCCACCCAGGGTCTGGCCAATTTTTCGGCGCAAACGAATTCAAGGCTCCTTTACAAGGCTTTGTTCGAGAACCCAAATAAGTTTTTGTCGGGATGAAAAAACCTCGTCGAATGAAAATTGGATCTACAGCCTTTTAGGTTTTTGACTAACCTAGTTGTCTGGCTTTCTTTGGTCAGCGGAAGAGATAAAAAGCTGTTTGTAGAAATCAGGATATTACGAGATACAGCTATGTCCATACTTAACACATAATACGTACCATAACAGTCAAATTACGATTTTAGAACACGTCTATCCCATAAAAAACTCAACATAACCATCAATAACAGACATCGCCAACGAAAGAAGACCACTAGGTTAATCAAACTAGTATTCAACGCGTAATCATGGCATTCGGCGCGAGCGCATAATTTTCCAACTGACGCAACGCTAACACACCACTTTCTATTTCCATTGAGCTATGGAGTCTGATGTAATTTTTACGTTGAAAAATGTTGGTTACGCCGTTTTCTGGCACAGTTCTACAAAACAGGTTGAAAGGGAAGGTCTGAGCTAGCGTGTGCTTACGTAATCGAGTCGAGATAATTGGATAGGTAGCAGATTCGATTTTAGACGAAATTCTTGGAAACGTACCCTTCGGGAACAGAGTACTGAAAAGACGCTTATGGTATAACACCCACGTCTTATAAGATTACAAAGCCTTTTAGGTACAACCCGATTGGATTAGATATACAATTTCTTTTGATTCCAAGGTCTAAGGAACTCTTAACGATACATGCGTAGATTTTTCGCGAGAAGGGTCCGTCGATAATCCGGCAAACAACACACTAAATATGAGATGAATGCGCACAATTTCAACTTAGCAAAAAATATGCGTAAAAGTAACCATCCCAAGACAAGAAGATCCCATTTATCTAATGGTCTCTAATTAAGAAAATCAGGCGCCATCAGAAGGCAAAGAAATGCGAAAAGATAAAGGACATATCGTTTCACATTATAATCGAGGTACACCTATCTAAAATGAACATCTGGCAATAAAAGGAGAAAAAAAATGTCTGTTCCATTGAGAAATTAAGATCTGAGAAGGGTGTGTGTCCCCAGACGTAGATTGGTTGAAGATAAGTGGGAATCAGACAGACTCACTGTATTATCAAGTCGAGAACGTGCTTTTAGAATTGCGTAAAATTTTCACTGTATCGGACTCTAGAGGTTTGTATTAAATTGTATTATTTTAAAAATATGTATTTTGATCTGTACTAATATTTCTTTCTATGGTAAAGTTTAAAATTACCAACGACAAGTCCCAAAAGGCAAAATTGGTGAATCAATTGATTTTGACGTCAAAATTTGATGCCGAAAAAGCTAAAATTTTATCATATTTAATAAAATTCTGAAGTTTGATATTTACATTGTAATGCGTCAAGAGGAAAGCAAGGCACTGAACTAACGTAATTGACTTCCTAGAAAAACATCACTTAATAGCATATGTCAATATAAAACTTTATATTTGCCTGACAAACACGTGATTCATCTCACGTTTCCTAGACTTCCAATACCAAACATACTTGTAATAACGAAATAAATGGCTCCCAAAATATTAGTACTGAATGGTGTCAACTTACAGGTGTCCTTTTACAACAACATGTCCTATATCAATAATATTAACTTTATTAATTTGTCTAACCTGACACTAGCCTGCCAGATTAGCCCGGGAAATATATAGACCATTTACTCGTATTTCATTCACCAAAATGGCGTTAAAAACCACCCCATACTTTAAACTACGAGAACCATTCGACAATAAAACTTATTGAACAAACGGCCAATCCATCAGAGTGAACAGCTGAAATACGTTGGAATCCATCAATCAATTGGCGACGACAACCAAATTGAACCAATTCCTGTTTGTACTCGTATTCGGAAGATTCTGGTTTTGCCTGAACAAAACTAATGAAACTTGGCTCATGGAAATATTTTTTGGCAACGTATTTGAGTTTCTTTCACGAAAAAATTTTGTTTTAAAGGCTGTCTTTTGTCAGTTAGAATGTTCGCTAAGTACAACCAATTTGGCTTAAAATGTAATAAAGGAGATTAAAGTCGTTATAAACAACTTCAATAAATTACAATTTAGTGAGCTGGCTTTAATCTCTTAAAATAATTCGAGACATATCTATTCAAAATAAAAAATACATTGGACCCTGCGTCCACATTACTTATAGCTACTACGCCTGCGTCAGATTTCATTCTTACATAGACCAAACTAGGACACTTAAAATTCAATGAGTGTAGCGAGACCATTGCGGGAATGAAATTTTCTTTACTGCGCGTGTGGGCAATTTTGGATTAGAAGTACCACAAGGGCATCAGAGAATAACAAAAATCCATAAACCCAACAGAAAAGTAAAGCAATTCTAACCCCAGTGTGGTTTGAAAACCTTTAGTACTTTTCCATTAGTGTGGCGAAGATCAAAATTCAGTTCTGATCTCATCTTAATCTCAAACGTCGCTAATGGTTTTACCTACTTAATTGAGAAATCCATCCGAATGTCAACAAAGTTGATACCAATTACTGTCCGAGATTAATATTGATGAAAGGAAGTTTACTGGATTGATATTTGATATTCATAGGAAGTCATTTTGAAAACACAAAGTTGAGTGCAAATTGTAATATAAGTTTACTAAATTAGAATTATTTATTTTAGTCAAAAATTACCCATATTATAAAATATGAAATTCCATGACATTGTTATGTATTATTGAGTGAGCACTAATAAATTTTGTCGTTATTGCATGACGCCCTTGGAGCTTACGTGAGGATGTGCTATTTACAATACTATTAAGCAAATATGACGAAATTAAAACCGTCGATAATGGCCTGCCGCCCTTGCTTACGACCCGGGCACAGCCGGGGTTCGACATTGACCGTGACACTACCTATCGGTCTACAAACGGGCTAAATCGATATTTGGATAGGGTTGTCAAATATGGTTTAGTGATAAACGGCCACTTTGTGAATCAATAATTGATTTGCGATGTTGAATGAAGGTTATGAACGTACTAAGTTACTTGTCCCTCTCTGTGGTCATCGGACATTCCAAATTAGTTATCCCAAAATATTGTGGTAAAATCCAAATACGGCGGACACCCAGAGCATCCGATTACACTCTCGTGATCCTAAATGGCTATAAATATATGAACGATGATATTGATGATACTACATGCGCCAATCAGTTTATAAATTGCGTACACGAGATAGGAATTATGATGTAGAGCGCTCACGTTTGCCGTAATGCGTAAACTCGCGTCAATGCTAGATGCGTTGATCGGCGTGTAGCAACAAACAACATGGTCTAGAAATTGTGAACAACTATGACTTCTGATTATATGTACTACAAAGTAGACTAATGCCAGTTTCTAAAACTAAAAGTAACAAAATACTTTACGAGAAAAAATCAAAATCTCATGTTACATCAAATAATTCTTCTCTCTCTTCCTGTCCGCAGTTGCAAAGTATGATGCTAAATCATATCGCCTACATAAATTAGAAATAAACATACAAGTTTATTTTAGAACTTCCAAGATTAGCTGTTTTATAAATAAGTATTACAAAGTCTAGGTATTTGTTGCCACGATTTTTACTCTTACGCATAATATATGTATTTATGCAATAGTAGGTACTTGCTATAAACTTTTGGCTAGCTGACAGCCCTATCTTTCTTCGGTCTACAGTAAAAAAAGGGAGTTACTGTAAACTCAACGACATATGGCATAGAGCTCTTTATGGCTTTAATAAAAGTTCTTTACGTAGCAAACTCCTAAAATTTTTGGCGTTTGAACTTTATTAGACCTGAGTGCTGATTCCGAGTTTTATGTGCGTTCGCAACTCGATACGTAATTATAAGTCTATTGAAATAAAGAGTCGTATGCTACGTCACATGATTTAGATATAACATGTTCATTTATTTTGCCGGTTAATAATGCTTACACCCGCAAAAGTGAGCTGGAGTGTTATACGACCAAGTACCGATGACAGACTTTATTAAATAAACAATTCTATGATAAGTGCTAGGTGATTCAATGGTGTGATAATCTTCGCATCGAAAAAATTAACTTGCAAAACTCGCACTAGGCACTCTGAACGTTTTTTGTCACGGAATAAGACAGACATTCTGTAGTATGGAATATGTAGCAAGTATTTTTGTATTTTACGTATTTAGATTCGAATATAAACGAAGGACCTTATAAATATAAACTACTAAGGTCATACCAGTAAGGTTTGTTTACAAAAATCATCATTTGAATAATATGTAGGTGAACAACGGTGACGAAAAGGTATTTTTGAAACGAAACAAAATAAAAAAGTGTGAGAACTTTAAGACAATGAACTTTTCAAGTGAGGCCAAGGTTTTGTCAGTCAGACAATTTAGTAGAAAATCTAATATTTATGATTGGATCCTAATTGAAATTAATTTCAGTATGTAACTTAAATGGAATGGATTTTTCAACTGATGTATTAGTATTAAAACGTAATGCTTCTGAAGCTTATATATTTTTTCCTCTTAATAGACTGAAGAAGTCTATAAGGAGTAGTTTAGGTCACCAGGATAAACAAACAGGACATTAATAACATGCTTTGAATAATTTCATACACGTCTTAATGCACTTTTTATTAATGATTGGCTATTTTTCAGGATGTTCAAAGAACAATAAAATATTTGCACATTTTTTTTTTACTACATTAAAACTTTGTGAAAAAAATAAATGATAATATATTGTCTCTTCTTCACATTGATGACTTGCTAGAAGGTAGATAAGTAACAAATTAAGAGCCTCGGCGGGTATGTAAGAAAACATTTTTGAAGAAAATCTAAGAGAACATTTTTTTTTTCATAAGTATATATGTAATAAAACTCCATTGACTGTTCAAACGAACAAATCCCTTCTGGTACTTATTTGCGATATTGTATGAAAAGTTCTGAGAAAGTATCATAGCTTCCGAATTCCAAATAAAAACTGCTTGTTATCTCGAAGTTAGAATCGAAGATCCTTTTGAGTGAAAAGAAATTCGGGATTGGATAGATACAAATCCGTTAGGCTTAACTTTTAATTAAGTTAAACACGGAGGATTTGATAAAATATCAATTAAGTTAAAACTCAATTGTAATATTAAAAAAATGTTTAAATAAAACTACTTTTACGGATTTTATCGCGGTTATATTAATATTATTTAATCCCGACGTTTCGGATCCTTTACAGCATCCATGGTCACGGGCAGACTAAGGTGTTGGTCGTCTTGATATATTAGTTACAAACAGCTACCCTACATTTTGTTGATTATTATTGACAATCCGATTCACGCAAAACGAGCTCACTGTACCCTTAGGTCGAGCAGTTGTAGGCTTGGATTTTGATTTAATAGTTTCTATGATGGGATTCCAAGCAGGTGGTATGCACCAGCCATCTTCTCTATTGAAATTTGGATGTTTTCAATCTTATACATAATATAGGTACAATGCATGTATCCGCTTCAAACAGGATGAACAAGAAACACGTGACTACATCTCTAGAACTGAACAAATATTAGCTCATCACTACACTAAACTAAAAGTCTAACTAACTTTATTTACACACACTCTTATCTGTAAATACAGTACGTATGTCTGTGTAACATGAGTTGTAAGACATTTCCATTCCACGTCCATTGCGTATGTATAAAGTCAATATTATTTCAATAACATTGATGATTTTCCTTCCAATGACGTAGATTGGATTAAGATTTCTAGAAGAGCTTTTTGGTTAAAAGTGATCACTCACTGGTTTTAGAGTCTCAGGTCGCCAAAAAAGGCCAGATTTTAATGGCGTTTCGCCATAGATCAATTCAGTTAAGTCTCATTCCATATAGGAATACCTAAAATCGATTAGTGTGGGAAATTGAAATCATTTATAATGCGACTTTATAAAGTATCCTTGAAACTTTTTTATAACGTAGCTACAAAGTCAAAGTCATTTTATCGACTTACTGTAGGGATGGTTTTCATTGAGCAATATGTAGACTTATCGATACAGAAGCGACAAACCGGCAGTACGGTGGGTGGTTTCAAATATAAAACCAATGGAACCTCATTAACATCTTCACTAGCAATAGAATGTGAAGTCATCATTACTTACTTTATTATGTAAACACACCTGTTGACTCACCATTGGACGACAAATATCTATTCGTAATACCTAACTACTTAAGACTTTTACAAACCATGATTAATGAATTCATTTGCCGTTGTCGAGCTCTTAACAGGCCAGAATTTATTTAAAAGATTCCCTTTTGTATATTTTTCTTATTCAAAAAGTTTCTAAACAAAGCTATGTAGATACTACCCATATAAGTTCTATACATAATGGGAACCAAGTCCCAATCCCAATTCACCAAACTTTTTCCGATAACAATATCGTATATGGATTTACGACCATTACTAGAGCATTAGATAGAAAAGGTCCGCCTATTTGCCGATAGACCATGAACACCCAATAACAATTTGTTACTATTTACAATATATGAAGTTGGATATAAAAAGGAAATGTTATGGTATGTAATATACTCGGGAAGAGTGTTATCAAGGCGAGCTTTTAATAATAAGCCGTTGATAGTTTTTTTTGTTATCAAGTTTGACAGTGACACTGAATGAAACTAGAGTGTCTGACCACTGACCACATTCCATAATTCCACATTCGCTGATCACCACGGCCTTGGTACACATAAGGCTCAAGAAAGAATAGGTAGATTTTAGTCAGCAAAATACCGGTGCAACCAAAGCACGAGATCATTCGATTCATTTGATGATAAAAAATATATCCGAGCCTTGAGATGCAATTGATTTGCAATGGAATATTCCACGAAGCAAGTAAATACACCATTACGAAAGGTGTGACGTAAGTTTCACTACCAAAGAGCAACGTCTCTTCAAGTTTAAATGCCACGGTAGTACCCCAGTTTTGCAAAGCTCATTTCACGCTCAGGTTACCTTGAAATTTAAACTGACTTTATTACCAGATCCTGGCTTTCTTGTACTTAGTTACCGTATGTTAAACGACATACTATCTTGCTTAAGCTCCCTGAGAGTAAACGAGCAAAAATCGATGCGAAGTATTTTCAAAGACTGTCTGATTCCAATTTTTTTGAAGCCTATTGTAACTAAATTAATGTGAAGTTGATTGCTACACTCAAAGCACAAACAACAACACAAGCAATTAACAATTTCTTCATTGAGAACTGGCTTACACATATCAAATTATCAAGCAACAACTTTCAAGGCCGTCTACGAGACAGTTGAACTTTTGGTCCCATTAAACTTTCATTTACAAGTTCAAACACGAAACGAGGAAGCCTTCAGTTTCAATCACTTAATATTAAGAGAGATTTCGTCTGAAACGAACTTAGCTTTTACAAAAGAAGTTTGGTCCTCGTTGGTATCTGGCACAGATCTTAAAACGTCAAAAGTGAATGCAATAACCTAACCTAGATAGACTAGAAAGCACTCGTTTCTCAGCGGTCACAATAGGTCGATGTCGTCATTTTAATGATAGCTTGCACATTTTAATCATATCGTGACTGTTGTATGCGTTGAGATAGCACAGATAGGATGCTGGTATTAAATTGGACGATGCATGTACATTTTTAATAAGATAACGTGTGGCTTTAGTTATTCAAGCAGTCTCAAGTTTAAAAGCAGCGTGGTAACCAAAAGATCCCACAGTAACGGCCAGTTTCTTCATCAAAAGTTAAAGTTAAAGTAATGTCTAAAGTAAAAGTAACGGTCAAATTCGTTTTCGTTTTTTTAAAGTGACAGCAAAACTAATAGAAAAATTGAATTTAACCGTTACTTTTACTTTAGCCATAACTTTAACTTTAACTTTTGATGAAGAAACTGGCCGTAAGTGAGATAAAATGAAATAAGCAGTTTAGTTGTAAAACCAGAAATTTATAAACATACCACTTCAGATTTATATTTTATTTAAACCACATACCTTTAACTGGTTGTTAAAGGTATGTGGTTTAAATAAAATATAAAATAAAATGAAACCGCAATATTGAAATAATGTATGGTGAAATCCCTGCATTACTTTACGGCCTATTAAGGTTAGGAGGTAAAATCCACTATTAAATTGATTCGCCACGCATTTATTGTATACCCTTAATTTTAATTGGAAAACCATAGCTATAAGTATCGATTACATGAAAAAGCCCTCAAATAACAGACAAACAAACAACATAGTTTTCTCCCCATTCGTATGGAAACGTAGGAATGTAAAAAATATTCCCTAGCTTAGCGCCGTTGTTTATTTGTTCACAAAACCAATTTCAGTTCGGTTGGCCGTGAAATTGTTCGTATTCATAGCCATTCTCTGAACGACTCCGAATATAAACATATTTCCGGTGTTAAATCAACCGGATTTTGCTAATCATAACATTTTTACACAGTTTTGCACTATTGCCCAATTTAGTCTAAAGAATATGAAAATATTCCTGATATGTATAAAATCACCAACCCGCCTTGAGCAAGTGTGGTGATTAACGCTCCATCCTTCTCTGTGTGAGAGGAGGCCTGTGCCCAGCAGTGGGACGATTTAAAGGCTGATGATGATGATAAAGTATAAAATTAATTAACAGAGTACTTTTCCTAGCTTTTATGTTCTTTATTTGGGTTTTACCCTTTCACCCCGAGTCTGGTAAACATTGTAATGAATGACGTAAGCCGATTGCGTGAAAGTGCGAGCGACCCGCTCAAAACTTCCACTTATGCTAATTAAATATAGATCGTTATGATAGATAACTAATAATTCTCAAGAACGTTAAATAAAACTAACAAGCACTGTTAAAAATTTTAAGATTATTTTTTTAGATGCAAACCAATTTTTAACACACTTAGAATATTTATTACGAGTCATCGAAAGCTTTGGATATTTATGAAGGGTCGTTTAAAAAACTGCGTTTACCGTTCAGCGCACTTCGACACGCTTGAAATAATTTTGAAATCTATCTAAATTCAAGTAAGCACCTTTCACAAATAAATAAAATGTTCCAAGCTTTTCAGCTGCTATAATTGATGACGTACTTATTTCAAATTTATAGGGTCTTACATGTAATAGCGCCGATTTCTTATGTTCCAGAGCTTGAGCCCTTGTTCTGAGTATAATATTCCTATAGTCCTTGCGCGAACGTTATGGGTTACAAATGGTTATAGTTGAGCCATTAATTCTCAGTGCATGCTGCTGCAATCTTCGACTGACGTCAATTGATGCGTATTGACGTCAGCAAGACCTCAGACCGGTCTTCGCAACGGCCTGGAGTATCAATGGGAATATTTCCACAGACCCTTGATTGCAAAAACCTGAACCTTTTAACAATGGAGGCTGAGTATTTTCCCGCACTAGAATATAAATTGGCGATTGATTCTATAGATTGATAGAGGAGTCTTTTAACAAATCAATATCCACACTTCTTCATTGTTAAATGATAAATAAACTTAGGTTTAGCGAAAACAAGTACAATAATGGACTGTTTATTAGTTACTGCTGTAATAGAGGTTCGCGTTATGCAGGGCTATAAATTTATATTGCTACTGAGAAGCGGTTCAATTAATTTATGTTATTTTATAAATAATCTTAACTTTTGCATTCAAGTTTACGCTATCTATTAATTTGAGCGAGAAAACAATTTTACCATTCGCTATGGTATCGAATTTGAATTATAAACATCCATATTTATCAGAAAAAAGATCGAATTTAATTATCAAGGTATTATACGGGTATTTAAACAATTGCGTCAATCTCATAGACAAGCCATCTAAATTGGCTATGGTATATGGCGTTAGTTCCGTGTTTGTGTTAAAAATAAACAGATTTTTTGGTCAAAAATTAACGTAGCTAAAAACTTAAATTGATGAAATTATCATAGGGCTGGGTAATTTAACACTTCGAGTGCAAAACAAATAGTTTTTTGTGAATTTATCTATGAAGGTTTTGGTCCTCTATACGGTCACGGTTTAAAATTATGATGTTTTCGCCATAATGATAATTATAATAATGATTCCATGTTTATTTCCCTCAGTTACGCCGTAGATCACCAGACCAAACTTTTGACTCCTCCATAGTACCTACCATTTAAGCTGAAGAAGAAGAGGAATGTCATAAAACAGCCCTAGTTGCAAAGACAATCATATAAACAACCTTCAAATCGGTTAACTAATTCCGAATATTCATACAACTTCGTCGATTTCCGCGGAATCCAATCGTCCCTTTACGAGTATTCGGTCAAGCGCAATAAACTCGCCGGTACTGAACACACTGTCCACTATCAAGGACCAATTCCAAGGCAGTCTAGTACGAGTTAGGGCAAAACTACATTTTAGATTGTCAACTGGTACAATTTAGTCTGTCTTGTGGTTTTTCTTGTTTATTTCCAAGTATTTCAGCATTTTTCTCATAAGTAATTTGTATCTGTTTAATATCGTAGGATTCCTTTCAATATCTTGCTGTGGAGACAGTAATGCTATTTCGTCCCAACACAGTCATAAAGATACGAGAGAGGGGACCTTCTAAAGAGATTTTAATTCTGATAAATAATTGCAAAGAATATGGCATCGGACTTCGGGTCACCGATTTAAATATAATTTAATGCATAATTTAATAAAACTAGCCATAAATTGCCTGAATCATGCATTCAAATGGCACGCATTATTTATTAATTAAAACATTTATAATACCGTGCACGTGGAGATACGGAGATATGCAATCAAATCGAGTAAGCGTGTCAAACTAGTTCCACAACTGTCCAGTGTTAAAATTACAGCTTGTAAATGATTATAATCTGAATTCTGACGTAAAAGGCAAGATTCCAGACTATATTCTTTAATTGATGCGATTACTATCGCGACATAAAATTATCCGTACATATATAAAAAAAACATTAATAGCAAATACCAATGGAATCGCAAGTAACAATTGAAACGTAAATTCACAGTAATTATAAAGTAAATAGAAAGTTTAGTACATAAAAACAGGGTCCTCAATATTAGATCTGAGATTTATCCCTATCCGTAGGCGGACAGAATTATTCAGTTAATGATGTTATAGACAAATGGTTTAATTGACAATACTTGATTTAATAAAAACGCTAGTAATAAATCTGGAAGTAAAAGAATCCTTCACCTACGTTTCTTTCTAGAAAATTCGTATAAAAATTCTCAAAATATACATCACTCACAACAATACAAATGGCCAAGTAATTACAGATCTACCTAGACCTAGCGAGCATAGGACAAGGATCAAATGATTACATAAAAACAAGATATTTACAATTAGACCAGTATTCTAGAACGATGCGAGCCAAGATCACACTTGATCAAAGTACCTACCACTACTGGAATGAGGTTTGATTAATCCTTAATAATATCAATGAAGCGAAAGTAACTGTCTGGCTGTCTACTCGCATTTCATGCCAAAACTACAGTCTACAGAGTCTCGAGCCGAGAGAAAAGATGAATTGCTACTTTTTATCCAAATCCAGAGAACGATTACTAGAATATTTCTAAATCTTGATTGCAGATTTGTAACCGAACAGTAATAATATGCCAGGTGAGTGATGATGAAAAAAGATAATATTTGTGCTGCTAATGTGTTCCTTGAATTGTCTAGCCTAAAGGAAAGTTAGTATTGACGAGAGTATTTAGCAAGGCGCTAAGTTACGTAAATTTCCATTATTCAATGATGAACGTTTCACTATTTCCATACAAGTGACACCAACATTATTTAATACATTATCGGATTTTGGTTCTTTAAATATCTAACAGGTTTAACGTCACGGGGTTTTTGCTTCTCAAAGAATAACAGATTTGTATTTATAATTAGCGATCAATTTAAAATTGTTATCGCTAACCCTTCTCAGATGAATAAAGCACGACTAAATTGGGATATAAATACGAAGTGTGGAAAACACCAAAAAATAATGGTATTTACAAAACACCTTTTCGACTCCTTATTTATAAACATGATTACATCAATGTGCTAAAATTAAAATACACATCATGTACAAACATAGTTGTTTTATTGCAATTAGAACTGAAATATCCGACACTGTTATAAGGTGTTAATTGAAAATCAATAAATCAGCTGCTTTCTCTAATGAAACAAAAGGAATGTTCAACTATCTGATTGAAAGATCACATAGGGTTTCAGATCGTTCAATTGTACTGGATTCCCATCAATTAGAATTCGTTCGCGAGTTTAATTTCGCTAACAGTGTGGGTGCAAACGATTATCGACATAATACTGTTGATTTTAAAGAAGCATTTGCACTGCAATGCAATCCAAAAGGAATTTCAAATGTTATTGGTGCAAATAAAAACACGAACATAGCTATTGATAGGAAGAAACTCAGTCAGATCTATTTCAAATAATAAGAGTACTTGTTTGAAGCCATTACAGTGCAATTTAGATAGGTATCTATTGGTGTAATTACGTTCGGATATTAATGGAATGTTATTTTTTTCAACTGCAATCACTGTTATTATTTTGTGGCCGGATCTGTATACCCACATTAAGATAGAATACAAAAACTATGCGGTTACACGGTACGCAGTGGAAGATTGAGTTACAAATTAATATGACGGTGGTAAAGGAGAAGTGAATGATGTATTAGAGGTTGACAAGGAAAAATAGAATGACAGAGGAGAAAAAGTCATAACAAAAGGGACTCACAAAAATATGGGATTGATTCAGATAAGAACGAACTAATTCAAAAGTAGGACCCATTTACATAATAACAACGATTTATCTAGCCAAAGAAAAATAAGTGAAACTTGTGACACAGGACATAAAGTAGTAAGTCTACAGAAGAAAGCAGGTCATGTTTGTGTAATGTAGCAATGATATCGACCGTGATTACGCATCAAATCACCGGGCTAGTCCACTGTGGACCGAAATCTCCCGTCTTGGTAAATGTAGGTAAGATCAACATCTGAGAGCAAACATCAACTTGTTTAGATGTTTGTTTGTTGTTATGTAACCTAACTAGCCGGGCCGAATCTTAGGGTACTACTTCATGAACTTCATAAATTATATTAGTCTTATAATCTTATCTAGGTGGCGACCCGAGGTAATGTTTAAGCTTTACGTAGACCAAAGTCGGTTAAAGTTAATTTGGAGACCTTAATAAACCAGCCCGGCTACACCACTGCTATGGTAGATATTAAGTTAAATCGTCACATATGAATTTGAATTGAAATAATAAATAGAGCCGTACTCAAGTCCTTACCGATAGATTCAGAAAATAGCAAAGATAATGAGAAAACATTAAAAGATAAGAATTGAAATAGACCTTTATATTGAGCACTCGACCGAGACGTTCCTGACTTGAGAGCTCATTGTAATTATGTGAATAGTAACATTATCAATTAAGAAGCCACTGTGTATGTAAATGATAATTGATATGACAACAATACAAACTTGTTTAATCTCTGTCAGGGTTATCGATTTACATTTCATCGAATAAAGATACCTCAGACGTTAGGCAGACAGACTATAGACTTAATATCATCTGTTATAAAAGCTATCGATTGCAATTTGCTGTCTAAAAATTTCATTTCGTCAAGGTCGACCTAGGGATAGATAGAATGAACATTGGAGGCCTGTATTCTTGGAACAGCGCCAAAAGCCTGGAACGCTGAAGATGCACAAAACCGGGCGAAGTTAAGAAAATTGTTAGATAACAAAATCTGGCTACAGACCCGGACGGAGCTTGGAAAAGACTTTATATAACAATAGAATTTGATTCTCTGTTCGCTTTCTGCAAAGCGCTCTCAAGTACCCTCGAGTCGGGAGACACCTTTGAGTTTAGCATGTCCGCACAGATACAACTAGACATAATAAAAGCTGTGAACATTTTCTCAGGCCTCAATTCCGCTGATGTAGACTATTGGGTACTTAATTCGATCTTGAGAAAAGCTAAGCCGCTAGCAAATTCGATACCTGGAAACATGGCTGTATATCAAAGGTAACTTAATCGGGTTATAACGTCCGAAGGAGATGTTATTACCTATGTATAAGTATATAAATACTGGGAATAGTAACATGGTTGATAACAAACCAATACATAGATCAATACTAACACAGAAATATTCTGTCCAAGACTTGTTACATATTATTACTATTCAATCATGAATTTCATAATTTTCTTTATAGCCATTGCGATATGGTTTAGCGTACATTGTAAGAATATAACAGAATTGGCTTTTTATGGTCACAATAACCTGATACCGCATATAATGCACTATTGTTCTATAGTTTTATTGCATTAGCGTGCTTATTATATTGTTTGTTTGTATCAGTCATACTGTGTTGCTGGATAACAGGTGAGATTTCATACAACTTGTTATGTATATTTTCCCTATTAGCACTTTTCGTTTGATGTTTTATGGATTTGCAGGAGTCCATTTTGTTCCGATTAATCTATGAAGTGGATAAGCCTTAATCGCGAAATAGCTGCACTCACATTTATTTATATGCTGATGTAAGCGCACTATGAATAATAATAAATTACATTATCATAATATTTACATCAATTGCACTTTCTTATCGTTATTATTAAACAGCTGTTAGTCGGATAATTATATTTAATGCGATCAATAGAGGACTAAAATAAGAAATCCTTTAAGGAAATATTTACCAGATAATAATAGGTCAAAGGTATATCGTAGGTTCTTTTAAATTTCCTAAGAAATCGTATTAAATTCTTGAACTTATATTTATTAGATCGTCTTTGTTCATTAATAAAATTAACTGAAAATTTTACATAAGTAACATTACTGAGTGCGTTAACCGGGTCTTGACTTCCAATAATATTAATTAATTGACATGTCATGTCAGTATAGGTCAGCAAGAAATTAATTACTTACATTGCGTTTCATACTTTGTTGGATAAGTCATTTGTTTACTTATTTATAAACTTTATGTATGCAGACGAGTAGTCATTAAAACTTTATCTTAATTTTTAATTAATGTTGCGAGCAATTTATAGTTAGTTAAAGGATTTGACTCGAAAATAAACAGAAGTTACCTATATGAAAGTCAGAAAACTATCGTAATACCGAATTTAATTCTCTATCTAAAATACACGAATAGATACATATTTGAAGGTTTCGTCCTCTGAAAGTCTAGATCAAGTAGGTTTTCGACAGTGCTTCCTCAATAACGTTTCAGCAACTTCTACGACATTTTCGCAAATTGTCAACCATTAATTTGTAACCCTAATTTTAATTACCACATTCTTGACACAATTACAATAGCCTATTGACGAAACCACGTGAACTTTCGCTTCGGACATCGCCAGAATAACATTAAACATGCGTACGCGTAACATTAAGTACGCGATTAGAATATATACGTGAGAATCTTACCGTCAGACTGTCGAACGAACGTGACGGTTTTCGCCGACCTAGCGTGGCGATAGTCGATAGCGAAGATAAGGCGTTTACGTACTACAAGTTATGTAAATAATATCACATCGATTAACTATTTTGTTCTTTCGTGAGATAAAGTATTGATTTTTATCAAGAAATTATCAACGTTGATAAATGTATAGTCCTAGTAAATGATGATTTATGGAATTGTACACAGCATCCTTCGTAAACAACCCTACTTAGTATGCAATAAAAAAGTTAGCGTAGCACATTCGTAGCCGCGTAGGCCGTAGCCTAAGTTTTAACGGTCCAAGTTTGTTAAACTCTTTTTGACTTTTAGTTACGGTGAGGCAAGTCACCGTTAAACTTCATGCATTACCAACTTATGCAACGCTGATATTTTGCAAGCACAACTTATGAAATATGTACATAACTTCGATATGGACCATTTATTTTGTTTTGAAAACAAATCCCTTCAAAAAATGCTAAATAAAAAGCGATTGAACGTCATATTCATATTTTTTTACGACTAGACCTCAAATCAGTGAGCATAAAATGTATTCACGTTAACATATCCGCATAAAAAAGAGGCCCTATTCATATGAGCAAAAAGGTACCTACGTTACTTCATTCGTTTAGGATTATATAAGAAGAAGTACCACCTCATTTTATACAAAGTGTAACACCAGGAAAACCAATAAAAAATTATGGTTCGATTATGTTTACGAAGAACAAATATTGTTTACCACAGGATATCCTGTGATAGTTTTGTCTGTAGGTCTTCAATGTCGATTGTAAATGGTAATCCTACATTCCGATCCTATAAGGAAGCTCATTTAACTACAAGTTTGCAAAAGGATCGGTTGATCGGATATAAACGATACATAGTCTCATTTTTAGGGTTCCGTACCCAAAGGGTAAAACGGGACCCTAGTTTTCGCTCCTCTGTCCGTCCGTCCGTCCGTCCATCCGTCCGTCCGTCCGTTTGTCCGTCTGTCACCAGGCTGTATCTCATGAACCGTGATAGTTAGAGAGTTGAAATTTTCACAGATGATGTATTTCTGTTGCCGCTAGAACAACAAATACTGAAAACTAGAATAAAATAAATATTTCGGGAGGCTCCCATACAACTAACGTGATTTTTTTGCTCAGTTTTGCTCGATATCCATAAATATATAATGTCAGGACACAGAGTTTCTGTTTGGAGTCATTCTACCAATACCTATTATTACTCCACTGGAACTTAAATGATCTCTAAAAATCGAGCCTTTCGATTCGATGCCTCCTATTACTAAATGGACTAATAAAACATTTTTAACCTAAATCTATAGCAAAGCAAAAGTATGTTTGACGGCCGCCAAAGAGGCTAATCATCAATTTCAGCCATTATTTCTGCCTATTTGCTCTTGTTTAGCCCAAATAGTCGGCTAGACAGACAGGCGGTCTAGACTATTCACCTTATACGTAATGTTGTTTATATGACGCAAAATTTATGAGTTTTTCTATTTAGGCGGCTTTATTGCCAAGCCTAATAAACGACTGCCGGTTTCTTTTGTCGACTTCACATTGCCAGATATAGTTATTAATCACTGTTGCCTTTTACCAAGGATATCCTTGAACAATACCTTTAAAGAAATAAGAACAAACGAAAATAGAATTCTTGAGATTTTTGTCTTGTTTCGATGCATAGAAACTTTGTTGACTTTATACAGGAAAAGTATGTTGACTTTATTAAGTTAAATAATAAATAACAATGCACCACATAATATCCATTAAATTAAATGAATTTAATACTGTTTACTTATTGTCGTGCATACCGAATTAATGATAACGAATTGTTACTCGATTTAATTCCAAAATCAATGAATAAACATGAGAAGGTAAATCCTTATGCATATGCAGTTTTAAAATAATGTTTTATTTTTATTTCTACCAATTTGACGTCTAATAAGTAGGTAAAGGCTATTGGTCTGAATCAACAGGACTATTGGAGATGATAGACTTCCGTGTTCGAAAAACCGATTAGATACGAAAACTTCATGTTTCATGCACAACATATTATAACATACATTTATCAACATTTATATCGTTGCTATCTCTCAGGGTTCTGATAATCACGTCTATGTATATTTGAATTGTTGCATACATTGTTCACTCAATCTGAAACTTACTTTAAATAAATAAATAATTTGAATGAAATTGTGAATTCCATACTTATTTTCTTATGGGGAATGTAGTGCACCTAAATTTATTGTAACTTCACCGACTGACGTAAAACAGCTACCTATCAACAAACAAGTCACTATATTTGTGTCATAAAAGACAATAAAACCAATGACTTCTTATCTAGACCAAAAGTGACCGAAGTAGATACCTACATGAATGGCAGAAAAGTCTAATAAAAAAGAGAACGGATACAATACTACTATACCAACCACTAGCCTAACCTATATCCAACGAAAATTCGAATAACCCAAAAAAAACATAACAGGACGCAACCCATAACAGGACCATACAAACGAAAAAATCGACAATTTAGACGCGACGATGAATATCTTGGCTAAGTTACAATTTCTTGACCTAGTCATATTTATCAAGAAAACAAAAAAAAACTCACCTTGGCACACAAATAGAGTGATAGATCCCGTAGTTCCGTAACACATGAATGAACTCCGGGAGCGTCCGACACGCGCCCATGATACTGAATGCTGCTAGCGAACAGTTCCATATCATTAGGGTCCGCCGTAACTCGAATCTGAGGACAAAATAAAACAGAAATTAGAAAAAAAATCATTAGTGTAATAATTATACAGAAGAAGTGAGGATGCGTTAAAGAGTAGTTCTGCTTAAATTTTCCAAAAATCATAAAGTATTGACAATTCATAATTAAATGTAATCGTAAGGTTTTCTCACTTATCAGCCGTTAGTGTAATCCTAAAGGATTTTGAGTATAAAAAGTATTGGGAACTTCCCATTGCAAAGTCATCAAAATCGTTAGGTATAGCTCTTGACAATTTTCCAAGGGCAAAACTTAAGTACCTACTGGTCCTGATCTCATAGAAATAGGGATCAAGACAAAGAATCATTAAACTGATGAAATACCAGAAATAAGAAACGAACAGGATCTCAAAGACCAGCTCAATAAAGACACTTAAGACAGGTCAAGTCAAACGTGAAGTGGCAGTTTATGGCACAATATTAATTGCTACCTAACTACGTCTAATTAGGTTTAAAGTATAGTGTACTGGATGTAATTACTTGATACTAAATTGTCTGAACTACTGGTAGTTTGCCCGCTATTGTTAGGATTATTATCTTAAAGAAAAGCCTGAGAACTGGTTCAGTATCTTCCTTTCTTGAGAATGTTGGGACTTTGAGGACAATGGAAATCTTGGCAGCAAGCTCGACTATTAAATCTTCTTTAAGCAAAATACACCTACAATCTCTTGGCATCAGTAGGACCAACATTACTATAACAATTCCTTTCTAACAGCCAATTTCTTCATCAAAAGTAAAATCCAAAGTAAAAATCAAAGTAATGTCTAAAGTAAAAGTAACGGTCAAATTCGCTTTTTCTATTAGTTTTGCTGTCACTTTAGCCTTGAAAAAACAAATTTGACCGTTACTTTTACTTTAGACATTACTTTGATTTTTATGTTTGATGAAGAAACTGGCCGTAACAAACATAAATCCGAATGGAGTCTATCTATCACACTTTCACGGGTAAATCACTGAAGGATTTTAACTCAATTGGGAGTGGAGATGTATTGGAAGGACTCTTGTTTTCTTTGGCTTTTATAAGTTAGTATAACGCAACATCTTCACGACGTGAAGAAGACTAAAAACTGTTACCTAGTACGTTGACGACATCCTCAGTGGCTATGAGTGACCGAACGAACAAATGTTACGTACAATAATCAAAGGGTTTAATTTGCATCAAATTATATTGCTGGGATTAATATCGTAAAGCTATTTAAGTCAGGCCGATAAGCCCTCAGCTTTATAAAGCATTAGACACAGGTGGACTGTACCTACAATAAATGTTTCGTTGATAAGAGCCGATAATATGGCTGTACGTGGAAAGGGTTCGCGGAATTACCTTTTAATACTTTTACATATATAACAAAGGTAATATCTAAACTAATATTATAAAGAGGAAAACTTTGTTTGTTTGTTTGTTTGGTTGTAATGGATAAACTCAAAAACTACTGGACCGATTTTAAATATTCTTTCACCATTAGAAAGCTATATTATCTGCGAGTAACATAGGCTATATTTTATCCCGGTGCGGGCAGTAGCTCCCACGGGACGCGGGTAAAACCGCGGGAAAACAGCTAGTGCAATATAATATGAAAAGAGGAAAACCAAATTAATACTGATTATAGGGATCCTTGACCCCAGAAAAGATAGTTAAAAGTAATTATGTTCACATGGAAACAGTGTCAATATGTTTTGATATAACTAAAGTCCCGTTTTTTTCATGTTTTTTCTGTCTATAGGATAACCTTATAACAATTTATCATTTTAAGCCAAATAAATTACACGCGAACAGAATAACAGGAACAGCTATAATTAATGAAAATATTCTCTTAAAAGATACCATTCACTGTAAAAGAGAGGACATAATTGCGAAAATTCAGTCTTTTGTGGTCTTTTGCGGCGATTGTCGTCAAACTACAAAGGAGCCTCGGATACACTGTCGACGTAATAATAATACGACGATAGCTTTGTGAGACCAACAATGAATGAGGCTAATTTAATTTCACGGGACCAATAGACTTGAAGAGCTCACAATTACAAAATACTTAGTTGATTATTATTGTTCTTAATTTTGGCCCAAAAAACCGCCTAGAAAGCCCATTCTAAGATATAGTCTGCACATTATAGGAGCCTTAAAATAGTTTGTCACTTTTTAAAGGTCTATGTCAAGAATAGAGACAAACCTTTGCATAATGGTATACCGAATAGGGTAGGTACTCTTTAAAAACAATTGAATGATTTGAATGTTAATAGAAAATTGTAATAGAATATTCCAGCGTAATTTAATCTAATTAATTTGTGACAGACATGTTAATTTATTTCAAAGTAATTAGTAAAGTACGCAAATTACAAAGCTAACTGTGAGGCATTTTCCTCCAAAATTTTGAATATGTAAACAACTTATTTAAATTAATCAATTTTGTATAAGTTTGCCACACTTACCGAAACTTTAATGTGCGTAGTGTGTGTTTGAAACCCCGACGCAAAAAGAGGGGTGTAGTTTTCCAACATGTTAATAGGCGACCAGATGCTAAAACGATTACAGATATTTTCAACTTTTTAAAAGTTAGCCTTTTGCGATGGGGGTTTTACAAATTATGATCGATCATAAAAGGGCACTTTGCCCATTTGACAAGTGGTATATCAATTTTAATTTTCAATAAACACGCCACTGCATACAACTGTTTCCATTCGCAAAGGTCATAAGTAGAATAAGTATTTATTTTTAATTGAACTAGTGTTGTTCTTGTTTATTACGAATGTATCGATTGCATTCGGCAGTAAAGGCAATCAATATTAATGGATTGATTAATAAATTAAATTGTTTTGTAATACTGCAGTAATAAAGATAAAATGTACGTTGAAATCTGTTAATTTATGGTATTCAATAGCTTTTTTTATTTTTGAATGGTCTAAAATTTAATTTAAAAGCAATTATCTTACCTATTTTATGGATGAGACAAAATCATAGGAAGCAATTCCTTCATTCACTGTTTTATATTTTTATAACATAATTTCCTTTTAATAGGTACTGAACACTTAAACACATTTTCATGCTAATGGCCAGACGGCGTCTGCGACTGCATAACAACTCCCTAATGAGACATCATATTTGTGAAAAGCGCCATTCGAAAAATAAACTCTGTCTAGAGTAACTTTCAAAAACTAGCCATATTTTCTACAAAAAAATAAAGTGAGATTAGAAACCCGTTTTCTATATTAAGAAGAGTTTTTTCGATTTGAAGAATTCTTTCACTATTTAGAAGCTAAACAGGAAGATGTGGTCCTATTTTATACAGATACGCGACGAAATTTCCACGGGTAGCAGTGACTCCGTCGGAAAAGCTGTTAAAAAAAACTAAAATAATAGTTGTTAATAATATTGAAGTTAGTATTTTTCATTTACTGTCAGTTAACTGGTACAGTACCGGCACCATTTTAAGCTAACTTATGCACAAAAAATTGTTCCACTCTTCGCAGAACATAATCAACATTATAAAAAGTACATTTGCAGAGAAAAAGTTATAATGACGTCTGCTTGACGTAATTGTCGAATACAAAACCAAAAAGCTGTAATAAATAGCTTGATAAAGAACTTTTTGTAATGAAGAGACAATGACCAGCAATGTTTGAGATAATATTTATGCTTAAAAAAATCTTCTGAATGCCGAAAATGTACTTCCAATTTTATATTAACCTGTCCTATATACGTAGAACTGGTCGTTATCACAGTTTATTAATAACAAACAAACGTCCAAGGTTATCCTTTTGTTGCTCTTTTATTTCTCTTTTAGTTGTATCTATTTTGTTTTTCTGACTCTTGGTCATAGCGGGCAATATGAAGACACTAGGTAGCAACATACAAGGGGCACGATTCCGCTATTTTACTTAAGCGACATACGATTCACATCCGACTGAGATCCAATCCCGACTCAATTACGATTGAAGCGTATGTGGCATTCCGCATTTTTTTTTTTAAATAAAGGTTTGTATCCTTTTCTGTCATTCAGTAGTGAATCATTTTGTCTGCAAATGATTTACGATTGCAATATGATTGTAGAGCAAACTACCGTATAGACCAAAATCACCAAAATAGCAGACCAATCGCAAACCAATCGAATGTCGTTGGAATACGATTGGTCTCTTATTAGTAGCAGAATGCCTGATATGGTTAAAAATGCTAATGCGATCATATTGCGATTCAATTTCTATTCAATTTTGACATTATTAACTTAGGAGAATCGGGCCCCAGGTGTGCATACAAATGCACTCTCAAAGTCCAATATAAAATCTGAAACGCGGAAACATATTCACTATATTAATGTATTAGAATTTGCATTTGTATTCGTTTATTTGTGCAATTTATAAAACTAAACAGCTTAGTTACTACCGGTTTCTTCAAAATGAAATTCAGACAATAGATATTCCTGAGACTTGTGCATAATTATTAATTGTAAATTTTCATTCATTCTTTCTTAAAAATTGTCTTATAATGTGAAATCAAATATTAATTCCGATTGTGAATAAAATTTAGAAAGATAGATCCAAAATACTATTAATAAACCAAACCTTCGATAGATAAACAAGACACTATTTCGATAACAAAATAGAACAACCTAATAAATCATAATTATTCCAATCAGAGCAATTAAAACTGACATTAAGCTTCTAATGAATCATTTAAAATCAATGTATTTGACACTTAGCCCGATACCTTGTACTATCAAGTGCGGATAATTGATTAAAATTAATTATACAAGGTGATAAGTGACGATTGCTTGAACTCTCCGGTAAATCGTACGACGGAATTAATTAGGGGTCATCTTATTAGATAAGGTTGGTACAGCAATGGTCATCATCGGACTAGGCTTTTCCTGGTTAGAAGTAAATTGGGACTGCTTCCCGATTTTATCCGGTGGAAACAGCAACTGTATATGAATCTCCGTAACTTAGTTAGCAGGATACCCTGCAATGAGACTCGTGTGCCTATTATTGACCCAATAGAATGGACTATGAAATTGTTTTGTTGGGTGCTTGTAGCAATCTCTGCGGTAAACAGACACATTTCAACCAATCCTCAGTATAGACCAAAATCAACTGTGAATTAATTCTACGTTTGTTTACAAAAGCGAAAGTAATGGAACAATCCATTACAGAAGGCGGAAATTAATTGACTACATAGTTTTGTTTTTATTTTATTGCCAAACAAAAATATTATGTTGTGAATTACGTACAAGAATGTTAATGAAACATTATTCTAGAAGAAATGGAGAAGCTACGCCAGTGGTTCTTAACCGGTGGTCCGCGGACCACTGGTGGTCCCTGGAGGCATTCTAAGTGGTCCGCGAAGCATTGCTTCGCGACTTTGCTATACGTTGTCTAACTTTATTTTTAACGACTTATCTATGCGAACAGGGGTTTTCGAATGGACGTATATAAGATATCCATCTTACTTGCTTGTCTAACAGACAAAAAAAAAATGTTTGGGCTACATTTTAAGTAATTTTGGCTTTGAGTCTTAAAAAATAATTGAAATTTCGCGCTCGCTTCGCTCGCGTATTCATAAACTATGTGTCCTTATATTTGCATTTGTCAACAAACAAAAAGTTAAGTACGTTTGGGCCACATTTTACGTAATTTTTGCTTTGAGTCCGAAAAAAAATTTCGCGCTCGCTTCGCTCGCGCTTTTGGAAACTAATATAGCCAATTGTTTATCACAAAAATCTCATTACATTAAAATCTGTAAATTTTTGTTTTTAGCTAAATAATTAAGAAATGAGCGCTAATTATAAAGTGTGCTTGTATTCTTTATCAAAGAACCCTCAATTTAGGTGAACCAATGTGGTGGTCCCCGGCAAGACAAACTTTTGGTAAAGTGGTCCCTCATGCCAAAAAGGTTAAGAACCACTGAGCTACGCAGTATTTTCATGTTTCCCGAAATTGTTAAAGAAAAGGTTACGTGGCCTAGGATCATGACAATAATATTAGAAGAGGTTTGTGTGTATCTGATCTACGTTGAATTCAGCTAAAAGGTTTTGATTAAACTTGGCAGTAACTTTCAACTTCTTTTTGGTATACCAGAATCTGGGTGCGAAAAGAATTTACCTCAGAAATCATATGATACTGCTAGCGCAAGCTAGTTATTTTTATGATATCGATTGTTCGGAAGATGAATACTGTATTTCACGCAGCCAGTTTCTGGACCATCTTACGTCTTTGTAGATAATATGATAAATAAGCCCCGAAGATATGTAGGTCATACATAACATATACAAAGTTTTATTGATTAATGTACTTCTCTCTTTCATATTTGGCATGGCTTCAAGTTAGCACCCTAGAATTCACGTAGGTTTATAAATAGTGTTAAAAGCGTATTGTAGTGTAGTAGTAGTATTATTACTTAGTTATTAACCTAAGCTCTGCTGTTATCAGATCTTAGACTGATCTCTTCTTATGTGTTTGAGTTAATACACCTCATGACAGTTAATTGCTGTTTTCTTGAAATGGAAACAATTATATTTGGATTACGTATTCTGTAATGACATAACTGAGGGCTGAAACACGCATGTTATAGGTATAAATTTAATTTAACACTGCAAATTAATAACATGAATGAGAATGAGACTAAACACAGTTTTCTCAAAAAAATGCACACAAAAGGGTTACAATACGAGAAAAAGTTGTCTTGCAGCTTGTAATATAAATCAAATGACTCATTGTGATGGTAATAGATCAGATAGACGATTGTACTCATTAATCTGACCAGAGTGCTGATTCCGAGTTTTGACAGCATTCGCAACTCGATACGTCTTTATAAGTCTATTAAAATAAAGAGTCGTATGCTACGTCACATGATTTAGATATGACATCTTCATTCATTTTGCCGGTTAATAATGATTACACTCGCAAAAGTGAGCTCAAGTGTAATACGACCAAGTACTGATGACAGTCTTTATTAAATAAACAATTCTAAGATAAGTGCTACGTGATTCAATGGTATAATAATCTTCGCATCGAAAAAATTAACTTGCAGCATACATATGTAAATTTGCGTGTACACACATTTACCTCTATAAAATTGCCATAATAAAACATGTAACATTTATTATGTATGTTCGTTCAACGTAACATGCGGAAAATTGCTGAAAACCTATTGTTGTGTCCATGATCTTTACCTTAAGTATCAACCCTGAAACGGTCGTGAACTTTTGACAGCTTTGAATATTGTGATTTACTAGTACATACCGGTAGCGTAAAAAAGTTATAAATACTTTTATAATGAATGAAAAACGTCACTTGGCTACAGAAGGAACATATGTACATTGTTGCATTTTGTAGTAAATGCATCTTTTCTAAAGCTTGCTTTCGCTGCCCACGAGCGTTCCGAAGGACCAATGTGTCAACCAGAGACTGTGTGTAGGTTCCCAACATTGAAATAATTATTTTTTTACCCTTATTTAAGAAAAGATTTGATTCCATCAAGATTGTTCCCATTTGAATATAATAATAAAACTCACAATTCATGATTGTTATAAAAACATGGGTCATTAGGTCAGTCAAGCGAGCTATTATACTTGAACTTGCTACATCTGTAATCATTTGACCTGTCAATAACTATAGATAATAGCCGTTTCCTGCCGATAACTGTTGAGAGGTGACACATCGGCACAGTACGACAGGTGACAGGTAGCGTGATGAATTGATGATAATAATAAGCAAATCTTTAAAACCACAAACAAAATAGAAGTGGAAAATCGTTCTATGAATTGAATGAAAAGTTTTTGCGTAAGTTAAATTCGTTTGTTTATCTGTAAAAAAAGAGGTCAAATGACAGTTTTTTTTTAATATTTATAATCGTTTTTGAATGGTATAATTTCGAAATAGTGCCTTTTGTATATGAGGCCAAAAAGTTCACTAATGACTTTGCCATACAAAAAAAATGCGCAACCGAAAATTACCCAAAAAATGGCAAAGGTAAACCAGGGGCACTTTAAGGTTCAAGATGGGTTATTGACATTCGACATATTGTAATGAATCTTTATTTCGAGATCGTAAAATCTCAAGGATACAATTTTAACGATGCCAATAACAGGTGTACCCTACTTCCTGATCTCCTTGTGACAAGGTTTTCTAGAAGGAAAACGTAATTGCCAAGTTAATAGTACATAATCAGTTTAAGGAAAATTCTAGTTAAATTTATAATATTATTTATTTAAGTCACGCACTCTTAAAGCATGTTGATATTTTAAAGTACGTGAATAATGTGTAGAACAGATTTTTATAGAAGTGTTATCTCATTCAAATAACTTCAAAAAATATTATCCCAGACTGACGCTTCCACATTCTTCTTCCTTCATTTCCGCACTACTTATATATATTACTAGCTTCTGCCAGCGGTTTCACCCGCATCCTGTGGGAACTACTTCCCGTACCGGATAAAAAGTAGCCTATAGCCTTCCTCGATAAATGGGCTATCTAACACTGAAAGAAATTTTCAAATCGGACCAGTAGTTCCTGAGATTAGCGCGTTCAAACAAACAAACAAATAAACAAACTCTTCAGCTTTATAATATTAGTATAGATCAGCTCATATCAACAATAATTTCAGCTGATTATAAGTGCCGAACATTACCGTATAATTCACGACTCTCTCTGATCTCTGTGGTCAAAGTCCACCGTCCAATAGGCCAAAAGAGAACGCAAACTAAGAAGGTAAGTACGTTATACCGAAACGGGTTCAAAGTACAGTGGTGATTCAGTTAGTCAGTTTAAATAGTATGTGACCGTTACATCACACACGTGAAAAGCCGACCTCGGTTATCACAAAGATAGGCATTATCAACGTATGATGCCAAGTGGTGCGATTCTGATAAAAAATGGCAGCTTGCCATTACATACGGCGAGTTGCGATGCAATAAATGTTTAAATCTAGTAATAATATGAGTTTTACATATTTATTGCTGAATAAGCCGATGTCCGGTTTTCGGTTTGATAGCGAAAGTCCCCGGGTTACAACAGATGTAGGTACCATATTTTCCCATTTGTCGCGAATTTTGTTCTTATTTTATTTACTGATAAAGTATTTGAAAACTCATTGCTTAACTCATTTTTTTGCAAAAATAAGCGTCATATGCGTATTTTATCTTGACTCAGTGAGTTCAATCGGAATATATTTTGAGTCATCCTGTTATTTTGTATTTAAGGCTCCAATCACGTCTGAAGCACCTCATTCAAACGTCATTCATAAATAAATGCAAATACGTCATCACTGAAATAAAATCAACGACATCTTTACAGCCTAAATACCGAAAAGAAATGCAATGTCGCCTATTTACTATCTCGGCGAGATATCTAATCATTTTACTGATAAGTTAACGAGAACTTCAGGAAAACGTGGAGGACAATATGAATTTTAGCAATAAAAACATATTCCATTAACTTTACAGCGAAATGTGGAGAAGCTAATATCCCCAGTAATAAGCCATATACAAGCATTAAGCAGATATAACATTAAACTTAATGAGTATGAGAATCATAACACCTCACTATCATTAAAGTAATACGAAATAACACCTACTTACAAGCTTTGTAATGTGCTAATGGTAAATACAATTTTTAACATCACTTTTTCCCCTGACGACGTAGGGGAAAAACATATTAACAAGTACATATAAAACGTTATTCGTTAATAAACAACACCAAGTTTAGAATTTGCAATGAAACATTCGCTAAGCTAGCTCATTTTCGAGCAATAAGGCTTAAAAAAACTAAACTACTTAAAACTTAGCTTTCACTTTCCTGCATCTGTCATTAACGTGATGCAATATGAAGTTTATCACTGCAACTATAAAGTTCATATTTGTTTACAAACGCGTATCGTATGATATGGCGTGTCATTATACGTCATCGGATTTAAGGCATTATGTAAACAATCAATATGTAGAGGTATAATGGACGAACACACTTTTTTTACATTCTTTTTCAGTCACTGCGTAGGAAAGGCGCTGTAACTTTCAATCCCAGGTCGAAGATCTAGAAACCGCTCCAAATTACAGTGGTTGAGGAATACCAGGTATCCGAAAGCCACGTCGAAGTGGAGAAGAAAAATAAGGATAGCTGACCCCAATACCATTTGGGATTCATAGCAGGCATGAGAAGCTGTCAGAAAATAAGTAAGAGGGGACTTAAAAGGACATGAAAGATGAGCCAAGAGAATTAGCAGGACTCGTTGAATACAAGATAAGGTCATATTGGAATTGCATCTTGCTTATCTTCAGAGGTTCAGAAGAAAGATTTTAAATAAGCAAAAACAGTGCAATCAACCAGTTGGAGATTGCAGTTACTTTTCATATGATTTATGCAACAGTGAATGTTTATGACCTGCAAACTGTGTCAACATGTTTTGATACAAAAAAAAACTTATTCTTTTTGCCTTCATGTTATTGTGTAAACTTAGATAAGTAATATATTCGACTGGACTTTGACACCGTGATTTTCGCCACAGCACGAAAAGACGGTCCGTAACTTTTGCAGACCAAAGTCCATTTATTTAAGCAGCAGTATCGAACTTTGAATTTTATTATGTAATAAAAAGTTACGTATTTTATTCGCCCAAATGAATATTGATAAATATATTATATACCACGTTTACAGTTTTGTTCGTGATGCAGTCATCTAGTTGCTGCTTACCTAACGAATTGGCTTTGTTACAACAATTTATTTCCGATGACAAACGATTCAGTCGTGAAATTTATAATTTACTAGCTTCTGCCAGCGGTTTCACCCGCATCCCGTGGGAACTACTTCCCGTACCGGGACAAAAAGCAGCCTATAGCCTTCCTCGATAAATGGGCTATCTAACACTGAAAGAAATTTTCAAATCGGACCAGTAGTTCCTGAGATTAGCGCGTTCAAACAAACAAACAAACAAACTCTTCAGCTTTATAATATTAGTATAGATAGGTAAATTAACATATAACTACTCGCCTCAATGTTTCATGAAGCTTCACGAGAAATCAGTGCAATGATTTCATCACTTGCATTAAAAGGATTCCATCCACTCCTCTGAGCACGTAATTTTTTTCAGAAGCTAAGCTCGTTATCAATGAAAGATTTAAAGGAAAAAAAAAATCCTACTTGATAACAAACCATCTGGGAGTCGAACCCAAAAGCTGATGCTCGACCAAACAAAATTGCGATCTTTTGAGTCCAGAATGAATGGTTGTTTTTAAAAAAAAAATATTGTTAAGTTTAATACATGAATGTTCTATAATAAAAATATTAAATGAATGTGCGAATCTCAAGTGTACTTGTGTTTTATTAACGGTATTTATAATAACGGCACACATTTATTATGCTTATATTTAGAAAAACGGGATTGTTATTAGAGTTATTACAGTTCAACTAGCAACAAAGATAATGTTCACTAATGTTTATACTTTATTATTGTTTATTTATGGTGTCTAGTTATCAACGTCATCAGTTTAGCACTTGGCAACTAGAAAAGTTATTTAAAAGTTGTGATCAATGATATTATTTTCTTTATGGAATCCAATAAAATTTATATACCATAAGAACCATAAGAATCCGTGTCACATTCAGCATATATATCACTGTCTTGTACACAAGGAGAGAGACCCTTCATCCCATAATACATCATCTATATTTTCAAAGGAAGACATACATATACTCTCAAATGTTTGCGCAAAACTGTCGCTATAGCATACCTACCTTAATTTAGCCAGTACAATTTTAAAAACATCTCGAAAACACCCATCGCACTTTCGGCAAGCAATTTCAATAAATTGACAATGGAGTAAAAAATGAGCATTTCACTCATAATTGTTACCTTCACAAATAACAGAGAGAACTCGCCTTGATTGAACCACTTTTTCCTTGAGGTCGTTGACCGATAATTAACTGTTGAAAAACTACAGCTACACGTAGAATTATAGTTTTCGTTCAAGGTTTTCAGAATATAGGATTCTTTGACACAAATGGTTGCAACACCAAAGAAAATAAGTGTAGGAAATAGGTGCTTTATTAAAATTGTCTTTAAATATATTTGCTTTTTTACTAACTAAATACAACAACCGGTTTTAAAATGAATTTTATTACCTAAATACTAATGATAGACAATTAACACGTGAGAATATCACGTTTTATTTCTTGTTTCACAGTAGGTATACAAAATTACTTCTACCTATATTCTTTTATATGATCTACCTAAATGTTTAAATGTGAGGCTGTATGTCACGTGCATTGACAAGTTATCTTTTCTAAGTTTTTAGTTTACAATTTGGTACGTTTCCGCTAAATGACATCTACTTTCAGGTAAACATGAAATTCAGAACTACCTATTTACTAGTTAATACTATTATATTCGCCGCCTATAAATTATTTACATTAATTAATTACCATTGACCGTCGTAAATAAATATCAGCTAAAAGAATATGTCCCACAAATAAAATTGAAAATTCAAAACCTCGAAATATTTACAAGCGAATAGAAAATCAATACAAACGCCACTAAACAAATAACACTCCTAAACAGTTAACAGTCAGCATTATTCGCATTTTCTCGCGAACAATAAACTTTTGGATACTGTTCAACAATCCTCCATTTAAAATGAATTTCGCAGAAGCGGGTAGCCAGAAAACGGTTGCGGTTTCCCACCCCTCGGCCTTGATACCGTTTATCTCGATGTTCAAAACATCTGGAGTTTATTTCGATACAATAAACTTCTTTGTAGGTAAAATACGTTTGTATTTCAGATTTCGGAAGAAATTCTACCCGAAATCGGATTTGCAATAAATACGGTCCTCAGATATGATCCATTTCATAAATACAAAATCTGACAGGAGTATCTTATGTATTCTAAGATTTGCGTATCAAAAATAATCCGCAGTGTTCAAGTAATCTGAGACAGTCAAACGAGATAAAATATAGCAAAGAATAATAAAAATGCCTACATGAACCAGTTCCATATTCAAATTAAAATACCCAATGAACGTGACCGTCTAGTTTTCCTTTTCATTTAATTTTAAAATCAACAGCAACTGGAAATTAAGTTATTCATATTCTGTAGAACTAGTGGGTACATATTAAATATAAATCTAATATTTACTGTACTCATTAGCGTGTTTGCACGCGTCCCTGAATGAAAAACAAATATGGGTCAAGCAGAGTTATACAATATGATTTATATATGACTAGCAAACCTAGCGAACTCCGTTTCGCCACCAGATGGCTTCGTTTTATGTTACATTTTGTTTGGTGATTAAGAGATAAAGAATATTTTTTTTGTTATGAATTTTCTTTGCTATAAACCTCACAGAGCCCGAGGCCTTTCCAACGAATGCAAAACCGTGGAAATCAGTTCGTGCGTTCTGGAGTTATAGCGTCAGGAAGGAAAACCCGACTTATTTTTATATAGTAGACTAGCTGTTTTCCCGCGGTTTCACCCGCGTCCCGTGGGAGCTACTGCCCGCACCGGGATAAAATATAGCCTATGTTACTCGCAGATAATATAGCTTTCTAATGGTGAAAGAGTATTTAAAATCGGTCCAGTAGTTTTTGAGTTTATCCATTACAACCAAACAAACAAAGTTTTCCTCTTTATAATATTAGTATAGATTTATGATTTCCGTCTCTCTCGAAATCGTTGGACGAAACAGGACAGCCTACAACTTCAACATTGCTAATTACTGTGGGCACCTAATCATCGACCAGTCGTTAGCTAATGCATGTCAATATCGATGACTATATTGGCCCTGGAATGGGGTGAATGACCTGAATTACTGTAATCCGGGCAAGTTCTAATCCGATTAATATCAAGTGTTTGTTGTGGAGGGTCCACGGGTCACTGCACAACCTTTGTATTCCAGTAAAGCTGGCTTCACTTTTTGGTCTGTGGAGAGATCATTGGGATTCAAATCGTAAAACTTGATGTTAATAATTATTTTTAATTTATATCTCCCCTGCGGCATCCCAGGCCAAAAACAAAAATGTACACGATTTAGACAGGCCGCGTTAAAATTCAAGTTCTAGAAATTACAGATAAAAGGGAAATGCCCATTCTTGGCCAAGTACTTGCCCATCTATGTGATAAATACAATAAAAATACTAAATAATTAATTTAAATATTGCGAGTATTTATCTGATAAAAAACCCCGGAAAAAAAAAGATGAAATTATTCAGAACTCAGTTGTTAAAATACTTCCGCTTCCGCTGTAACGATCATGACAGTCTTGTCAAAATAGAGAATTAGGGATTGAAACCCATATTGAAAAAGTCGATTTATTAAAAACCGGTTCTTGAAAATCGATTTTCTTTAAATATTTTCTAATAAACTAAAAAAAATATTTGTAAATATATATTCATTGTATTGTTATCATTAAACAAAATGTTTGGTGATTGATGTACCTTTAAACACGATTTTATGCGACTCCTTTCAAGGATTCCGTGTTTTCGGTTTATGACAAATATAGATTTTTCGATAAATTGATCCTACGTCCCATCCCTAATGCTCTTGTTTGTTGACGTTTATCGTTGACGTTTCGTATTTCACAATTTGGTTTGTGCTGTGCTCTTACGACTTGTATCTTTTCTTACTGCGTTTCTGATATTTCGACGAATGTTTACGATTATGGACCCCGTACCCGCCCCCGATGACGACCTTGGCTTTACATTGGATTCAGTACTGGATATTTTTTAAGTATTGGATTGAATAAAAACTTAAAAAATATATGTATGTATTTTTAGCATTATTTTCTGTTTACAGTTTGTGATGTTCCACCAAGTTCTATGTAAACATTTTTAGTTATTTCGTTATCTACGATGTCAACTCTAATGCCTACAACTTGTTTCTTTCTTGGGCATTACTTGGCCAAACCTTCTTTATCAAATGGGCATTTCCCTTTTGGTTACTAGTATTATGAAAATCGCTTGTAAAATAAACCCCAAAATTTTAAGCACATAAATGAAAATCGCAGACCCATTTATAACACTCAACTACTAAGGTCAAAGACCACTGACGTAAAATCGACAAATTGCTAAACAAATTGAATGTAATTCGAGCGTGAAAATAATTCCAATTAAATTCCAGTTGTAATTGTACCCATTTACTGTTCAGAAATACTGTAAGAATATTTAAATACGCACTTATGAATAATTAGAACCAAATTAATTAAGATCAATTTTTGCTTGTGACGCAAAAGAATGATGTTACATTTTTTGCCTATTACAGTTCTGGGCAGTTTTCCAAAAACTGCTACCCAGCTAACGACATGAATAAAACATTTTGTGATAGTTAAAAACCTATTTACTTGGCGTTACTTCCATATTTTATTTGGTAGTAAAACGATTTCAATATTTCAGAAGTGGTTTGTTTATTTCGTTATCGGAATTCCGAGGTAATTAAGTGCTGTATTTGGTCGAACCAATTAGATCCTGATATAAGTACTTTCATACTTTTAACTTATCTTGATTTTTAATTAATACGTTGACGCAAGTATCAATTAAAATATTCGGAATGATTTAGCTAAATCTCTAAAAACTTTCTCATTTCACTACTTCAGTTTTTGGAGCGTGAACAGACTGTAACGCGTTATTAATTGCCCCTTAGGTATTATTTAACAAACCAATTTATTTCTGAGCAATCTTAAAAGACGGTTAACATTCTTCAAGTCTAGGCGGGAATTCAGGCGTGTAAAAATAACTTCTTGAAATATCTAAAATCGATATCTGCCTACACAAAGTCCGCCGAAACTCAGTGAATACAAAATTAAATAGACGCGAACAATGAATGGCATGGCCAAACTCGTCTTGAATGCACAAGAACGAACTTCTGGGAAATGACGTCATGGTTGATGGAAAATGTTGCATTCTACTACACTGTGGCTAGCTTCAAACCATGACTATTTATCTTGATGATTAATGCTCCTCCATTCAGGACATTACGTAATAGGACTACTGGAAAAAATATTTCGATGACAGTTTCAAGGTTCATACAATCTTTCACCATTATGAAATTATGGTATCCACTCGGGGGTGATAAATGCCAAAAAAGTTAAAACATTACAAATAATGTAGTCATTGAGAAAAGAAACTCGTTTTCGAGAGGCTCAGCTCACAATTGAGGTCCACTCGACACCACCACACTTCAGGGTAAGAATCTGTTAGCATTGTTTGTTTCACAAGTGCATTGTAAACGTACTCTCGTTAAAATGTTCAAGTATTATCTAAATAGGAATATTGTGAGGCGTCGGAGCAATAAAAACATTGTTTACGTTGGTCGAATTGCTTGCCTGCTCAAACATAGTGGCGACTCACAATATGATGTCAATGTCAGCTCATAAAGAATACACAGTAGGCCGATTTCTCGTAGATACAATCCTATTTTGGTATTAGTCTGGTTATCTTTCAATCCATCTTCATTTCTAGCTCTAAAAAGCTGGCAGTACAAAGTGGGCAAAAATTAAAAAAAAAAGCTCAAAATTTGTTGCTAATTTGTTGCTAATTAGTTGCCAAATAATCGATTTTTTTGCTTTTGCCGATTTCGAGAAATCGTCAACAATGCTAGCTTCACCATAAGCTGGCATGGATTATATGATAAAAGTAAAGGTAAAATAAACAAAATCACTACAAATTTGTTGCTAATTTGTTGCTGTATAACCAAAATAAATTTGAGGTGCAAAAATATTTTTTTTTTCAAATAGAAAATTTTTATTTGCTTTGCGCGCTTGAATGTCAATTGTTTCATGAAAAAAATATGAAATAAATTTGTTGCTCGTCACAGAACTGTTCCTTGTCACTTAGAGAACCAGCAACTAAATAGACACCTGACGATCGGGTGTCTTGAACTTCGGTGACTAACAAACCGGCCATGCTAGCTTGAATGTCAATTTTTCCGGTGAAAAACGTTGAAATTAATTTGTTGCTCGTCACAGAGGTGATTAATGTCTCTCAGAGAACCAGCAACTAAATAGACACCCGACGATCGGGTGTCTTGAACTTCGGTGACTAACAAACCGGCCATGCTGGCTTGAATGTCGATTTTTCCGGTGAAAAACTTGGAAATAAATTTGTTGCTCTTCGCAGAACTGTTAGGCATCGATCGGAGAACCAGCAACTAAATAGACACCCGTTGATCGGGTGTCTTGAACTTCGGTGACTAACAAACCGGCCATGCTGGCTTGAATGTCGATTTTTCCGGTGAAAAACGTTGAAATGAATTTGTTGCTCGTCACAGAGGTGATTAATGTCACTTAGAGAACCAGCAACTAAATAAATAGGAGAGCTCAAAATAACACACAAGTCAAATTGTTGAGCTCTCATAAATTGACGAGCTCAAAAACATCGCAACAAACGGCAACATTCGAACGCTTAATGTATCTAGCGGGAAGTTACAGCAATGGCCTTTTAGGGTCATCCGATTTCGATAATTTTTTTTTGCTTATTAGCGCTCAAGGATGGCTTACTGTTACTGTTACAGCCTTTTTTTTTTTATCGTCCCACTGCTGGGCACAGGCCTCCTCTCACACAGAGAAGGGTCGAGCATTAATCACCACGCTTGCTCAATGCGGGTTGGTGATTTCAGACTTTATAGTCCAGGTTTCCTCAAGATGTTTTCCTTCACCTTTTTATCTGCCATTGGTGTCCAAGATATACTTAGAAAGTACATACAAACTTAGAAAAGTTGCATTGGTACTTGCCTGACCTGGAATCGAACCCGCGCCCTCATACTCGAGAGGATGGTTCTTTACCCACTAGGCCACCACGACTTAAGGATGGCTTAGAAAAATAGAATTCAAAAAAAAAAGCGAAAAAAATATAAAATTGAAAAATAAAAAAATATTAATAATGAATACTAGTCACCAATGTTACCAGTTGATTACGTGGCTATAAGAGTATACTAAAATTAATCAATATATAGTTTCTGGAATGTACTCAATGCTTAGTTCATTTTTAATGCCAAAGAACAGCAACAAATTCATTTCCACGTTTTTCACCGGAAAAATCGACATTCAAGCCAGCATGGCCGGTTTGTTAGTCACCGAAGTTCAAGACACCCGATCGTCGGGTGTCTATTTAGTTGCTGGTTCTCTGAGTGACAAGGAACAGTTCTGTGACGAGCAACAAATTTATTTCATATTTTTTTCCTGAAACAATTGACATTCAAGCGCGCAAAGCAAATAAAAATTTTCTATTTGAAAAAAAAAATATTTTTGCACCTCAAATTTATTTTGGTTATACAGCAACAAATTAGCAACAAATTTGTAGTGATTTTGTTTATTTTACCTTTACTTTTATCTTATAATCCATGCCAGCTTATGGTGAAGCTAGCATTGTTGACGATTTCTCGAAATCGGCAAAAGCAAAAAAATCGATTATTTGGCAACTAATTAGCAACAAATTAGCAACAAATTTTGAGCTTTTTTTTTTAATTTTTGCCCACTTTGTACTGCCAGCTTTTTAGAGCTTTCATTTCTTACAACATTATACTTTTCCAGTCTTTCAGTATTACATTTAGGTATGAGGTCGAACCGACTTCGAACCAAGTTGAATTTATGAGAATTATCTTACTGGTTACAATCAGATTTATGAAAATAAATCTTGGTGCAAATCCAATTACCCTAAGTACTCCAATAAAGTTAAATTAAAGTTCAATAGGTCTCGCTTTCATCAGATTACGTCACAAATGTGCCATTTAAGTGGAGTATCTCGTAGTTAGCGTAATGCAACATTGAACGCACCGAGTTATGCGTTCTAAGCCTACGGATTACACTGAAAATAGACGACATACACCTTGACCCACATGTTGCTGTTTTATAGTAATATTACAAGCAATCTATGACTTGAAAAATAAACTGTTCCAACTGCCACCGTCAATATTGCTTGTGAAATTGGCAAGCGGCAACACTGAGCCTAGGAAAATATAGGACAATACTTTCTTAAATGCAAAGTTATTCAATATTCTTGCGACCATCATATGAGGCTCGGACCACATGCAACGTCATACATAACAGTGTAAGTGAGACCAGTATTCACTGTGTTAAACTTTCACTTAATTGCTGACGAACGAAAGCGATACTTCGAAAAAGTTGTTCCGAAAAATAAAACCGTAGTTGTGTAAAATCATGAAAATGGGCAATATGAATGAGTGGAAAATGCAATGTGGCTGTGAAAACGGTTTTATTCATGAAAGCGTGCCAAACTGAGTTACGTAACGTTGCAGATCAGATGCGGAGTTTCATTCATGAGATACACCCCGGTGCCACCCCACCCGCCAGGCATCTGAGCGCCGCGTCCCGGTCACCCACGCCCGGCCATAATACAGTTTGTAAACATATAAGAAATTAGATAACCAAATATACTTATTACGAAAACGAATTTATGTTTACGTAATCACAACACACGCTCCAAATCTAGACTGTATGAAAGTCAATTTCAAAGAGAACGCGTCGCGTCGTTTATTTAAGATTTTAATCAAAATCTCTTTGAAAATGCAGCTGCAGAACTAAATTGAGTTTATATTTTTAGTTGGCGTTATAAAAGTGCAAGTATTTAACGTCGCATACATAACACGGACGGTCCTGTACATTTCCACAGCTAAATATGGATTTCCCCCATAATTACGAGGCTTGGCAGACCGGTTGATGGTCGACCATTATAAAGATACATGTAAACCTTCATTACCTGTATCCATTAGTCCCACACGAGTATTAGCGGGTTAGCTAGTGAGCTTTATTCTAGCTTAGGACAATGTCACGACAAAATATTTGGACATAGAACGAATATTATAAATAATAGATACTCGTACTTTTACATAACATTTATTGTCTTTGGACATCGGTCATAGTGAAAGTTAAAATATACACGGTTCGATTCGGACATGTATTGTACGTCAATCGATTCTTTGAATTACTATGCAATTTCTGATTATGACGTAAATCTATATTAGCTTTAACTAGGTATATTTGTTGCAAACAATAACGAGGACTTTGTTATGAATATTTATTGATTTTTTTTGAGGCATTGTTTATATGCACAATTAACTTGGTCATTTGAATTTTTACGTGTGATTGCTAAGTGTTTTATTACTATTCAACACCCAACTATTTTTTATTAAATTTAACAATATTTTAAATGACGATATCTGTTATTTTTTTAAAGTCACAGATAGATTTATTTACACCAAATACATACGATTACAAAACTCGTATCGGACATAACATGTAACAAACATGACATAAGAAGCGACGTTTTATCTTCCTGACTTTACAAGTCAGCGGAGTCAACGGGTCAGTAATTTTATTAAACAAATGATAATTTGCAGCACATGATCCACGTGTGGTAATTGACACTTAACTTTTTTATGGATAAGATATAAAGGTTAACCTATTCATAAGAAATTATATCGATAAAACATTTTATCTGGCCAGGTATTTGCATTTTAATTTCGACTTAGGGTAGGAAGAGTCGATAATTTTATGTCTATACATATTTATTCTTAAATTGCATAGCGAAATTTTAAGAAACCGTTGTTTACATCTAAAAGCTAAGAAGCAATTACACCGTTAGGTTTGTATAACTGTGCCTGCCTCAGACTATTCAAATAATAACTTTGAGATTGACGACGATTTAAGGCGCTACCTCGGAATTCAACAATTTTTTTTTAAGTTAATTTTAATTTAAGAATACTTATTTGAATAATTAACTTTTTTTATATGTGTTTGTTGACTATATTACCTAGATTAATCCGAAGACAAAAACATAAAACAAGTAACTTTTCTCGATAGAAAAAAAATCAGAACTTACCTCTAAAAATAACATTTTATGAATTCTATGACGTAGTCATATACTTTCTGTCACATTAAAATAATGAAGAATGTAGATAATATCTTATTAAACATTAATCAGAAATCAGTTTTTAAAGAAACATAAAATTGATTTTTTAATAAATTTTTATTAAGTATGGCGCTTACGTTATTTTTTTTCGAGCAGGTTGCATGTTTCCTCTCTCTATCTATTTACGTTGCTATCGCATAGTTCTTTCCCTCTCAACCATTTACCCAGTTCGCCCGTGAACATCGCAACGAGGTATCCTCTTAAAGCTGGGTACTGACCAAAACGTTACGAAGTGTACTGTAACATGTAACATGTTACACGTAGAGCATTCTTGCGGCAGTACTTAGTGTTACAGAGAAACCAGCGTGCAACGTACCGCTCGATACGTATTGACTGCATGAATGCTCGCCTTGTAGCATGTTACATTACACAGTTACGACGTCGCGTCGGTCAATACACGGCTTTAGATTCCCAAACTAAACACACATTAGACATTAGTATACAAAATGGCACGTAGTTGAATATTAATTTTGGAAGTATTTTAGCATAAATACCTACTTTACAATATATGTGATTCGGTTAAAAATTTAAAGCATACCTAGATGTTTGGTTTGGATTAGGTAGATTATTAGTATTTAGAAAGTGCATAAGTATGACGCCAGAATACGGCGAACTTGTTGTTTTGAAATGTCAAATTATTAACTTCTCTTGGAATGAGAATATTAAACCTACTTCTGCGTATTTTTTCCGATTGATCTTGCCTTTCGCGGAATTTTGGTGTTCTCTTTTATATGAAATGAACTAATACTGAACAGGGCTGGGGAAAACTACATATACATACTTACCTATAAAAGTTCCAATATCTTTAGATGTAAGAAACATTCAAGTAGTTATTATATTTCCTAGATTGCAATACCTAGTATGTTGACATCAGGGCATTTTGCAATTGTGTATCAAACCATTGTTTATTTAATTAGTCAAATGAAGCTCCATTTTTTACTTCATTGTTTCTGATTTTTCATGACTAAGAGGCAATTTGAATAAGAATTATGGATGCATGCTTTAATTCACAATGAATGGGCTAGATATTGAAATAGTTTACTTTATAGTTTATAGTCAAGCAGATTATTATTTTTTTTTTTTGCAAAAAGCAGATCTGTTTTGATTGTGCATCTGGATCAAAAAACTAAAATCAAAATTATACTACCTAACTATTTAAATGATTAAATAAGCAATATTTTGCGTTACGGAAATTGTAGGACAGATTTTAACAGAAAAATTATATGATATGGTGTTCCAATATTCATATTATCGTAGAGTAGGGTACTGATACTATTGAGCTTTAGATAAAGTCTCTGAATCATCACATACAATTTGGTAAACAAAGGTCATAGATTATTTATAACACCAGAATAGAAGAATGAGTCATAGATTATTAGACATCAATGGAATCTGAGGGCACGGCAGTGCCCCAGCCAAGACTCGAGCAAAGCGGGCACGGCCGTACCATCTTTTCTCGAAGCGTTTCGCGGCTATTTCAGCCCCCTGTATCTTCCATGTGAACAAAGCTAGGAGTTTAGGTTTTCGATGACCAAGAGTAAGTATTAGAACAAGCTCAGTCTTAAAATTACAAGACATTTGAATAAATAGTTTACGAGTTATGAGCGATCAAAGTTACACCATTTTGTCACTGACTCACTCACTGACCGATCATCAAAAGTCTAAGGTACTTCTAGCAAACTGAGAACCTTCAAATTTGGCATCAAGACAGGTTATCAGCTACATATAAAGGGAAAATTATAAAAACCTTAAAACTTAATAAAAAATAGGAAACAAATTTATATTTGCGGTTTTTCAAGAACATTGAGTATGAATTTTGACTGCATTGATAACTTTGTTATTTATTTATGTACAATATATTATGTTACTATTTGTTTTATTGTTACGTAGTGTGGTATATTGTTATTATGTATTAAATATACATACATATGAATAAAAAGGCTAGGTTAAAATGAAATACTGCATGCTCGCTCGATAGATGGCGTTGTCCTGGTCTAAATCGCGCTATGGTTTCGTTACATAGCTTAGGTGATGTTCACACTGCCCCGCATCACGCTGCATCTTGCGTGTCGACGCACCCACGCGCGTTCCTGCGGGAGTGCAGATCTGCATCATCGTGCGGGTTTTTCGCGCACTCACGCGCGTAGTTGCGTTTTGTTAATTCACGCACGGCGGCTCTCATCGAGTTCCATTTTCAAACATACACGTCACGCCCATTCAAAATCACGCGCGTCACTGCGGGATTCAGTGTGCCATACCTTGCGTCTCGCCCCGCACCTACGCGCGGGGGTGCGTGTTTCTCCGCATGTATGTGCGTGATCCGCATGAACGCGCGTGGATGCATTTTCAGTGTGTTGGACTATGCGTGTTTTCCATACAAACGGAGATATTTCCATACAACGGAAAAAAACGCATCCACGCACTACGCTGCATCATGCGGGGCAGTGTGATAATCGCCTTACGAAGGATTTATAAATTATTAATATCTTTAGTATAGGATAAACCTATAAAATATGATGAGATAACTAGTATAAGTAGTACTTAAAAAAAATCCTATAATTTCATGTGATAGCGCCATCTACCTCTGAAATAAATCTCTTTTATTCTAAAAGATATTCGATTCAAAAATTCGACAATTTCGAAATTTTTTAGTTTATTTTAAAAAAAGTTGTTTACGTGCTACTTTAGGTGTACATATTTAGTTTGTTATATATTTAGTTAGTTGAATTTAATTTGTTATATACCTAGAGAAGAAAGAGACCTACAAAAAATAAATGAGATCCCACCAAAAACATTAAATGTAAAAAAAAAGCCAATCCTCTACGCAATTCCTCCACCGTAAAAAGTTTTGAGATCGCATAGAAGCCAAGTCCTGTTCAACTTTATTTGTAATCATAAATCAATATTTTATGACTATATCAATAGTTTTATTCACATTACAATAATATTGTCTTGGCCATGAGCACAAGTTGAAAGTCGCCCCTTGAAATAATGTGTAAATACCATTGAATTGATAATTTCTATATGGACATGATTTTACGATTGGACTGATTGGAATTTGAGATCACCATGGACTAAACATGCGCCATAGTACATGTGCAGTTCATTGATGTTGGATGATACTGACTGTCGGTCATTTAGTAACAATTGAATAAACTAAAAGTAATTAATTCTGTGATATTAAACTTCATGTTTGACTTTCACCTCTCCAAGATATGCTGTATTATATTTGTAGTTTATTGTGCTCATGGCCAAGTCAATATTATTGTAATGTGAACAAAACTATTGATATAGTCACAAAATATTGATTTATTATTACAAATAAAGTTGAACAGGACTTGGCTTCTATGCGATCTCAAAACTTTTTACGGTGGAGGAATTGCGTAGAGGATTGGCTTTTTTTTTACATTTAATGTTTTTGGTGGGATAATATTTTAGTTGAAGAGTTCTATAGTGTCTTCTAAAAAAACATTCAATAGAAAAAAGCAGAATAGAAACCATAAACAGCAAAAAAGTTTATATTGAAAAACTTTTTGTTGTTATTTCAAAATAGCTTTGATAATGAAATATTTTTTACTAATAGAAGCATAGATGATCTTGGTTGTTGTTTTTAGTAACAACCATTAAAAATATTAACAAAAACTTATTTTTAAAGCAATATAAGACAAAATTACATTAACAGTTGATTGTTGCTTTTATCGTTTTTGTATAGTAATACTAATTAACATACATAATTAATGAGAAATAAGTTTTACCATTGTTGTTATTAAGAAAGTAGTAATGTAAAGATTTTAATACAAAGCCAACTTTGAGATTTATCATGAAATAAAACAGGAATTCTCAAGCCACTGATGTTAGTGTTAAAATTATAGTCAATTGTTATGTTAATGTACTGAACATGGATAGCATGGTTACCATACGGACATACAATTTAAGTAAATTGATTATTTTATATAAATGTAATAGATAAGTGTCCATGTAACATGTTCAACATGATCATGCAACTGGTTTTTCTAATGTTAATATTGTAATAAATAAATAAGATGATAAATAGGAGATATTTTTTTTTGTATTTCTTAACAGACAACATTATGTTTTGTACGCTATGGAGATTCTATTAGTAACGTGTTTACAACCACTCCTAGTTATGTCAAGCATAAGGATAATTTGTTACACCTACATGTTTCCACATCATTTTAAATTTAATTGAAAACAGCAGAACAAACTACAGATGTGTTTTTAAAATTGGCTTCATTTTAGAAAGTTCTATTACTCACTCTGAGCTACATGAACACTAATAAGCTATTTATAATCATTCACAACATTTTTAATTATAAAATGACTAATTCCAGATAAGGAAATGAGAAATGTTATCAGAATTAGCAAGCTGTGTACCTACACTACAAGCCCACATGATTGTGTTCTTGTAACAGATTACATTATTTCCTGTATTACGTCAATTAATTGACGCCAGTGGGCTACTGGAACACTGAACTTGGGAGCAAAGGAAGCATAAGGTACGTACCTGGGTCGGTTCTGCATGTAGTATTGACCGCCGAAAATGAACGCCATATACACTCCAACGTAGTAAAACGCCACAGTCCAATTTTCGGTCATCCATTTCCGATAGTCGGTATGAATAAATTCATTTTCAAATTCGAAAATGTACGAGTAATTCGGCGTTATATCGTACGCGTATGCCATCACCGGGGACTCCATTTCTCTAACAGCTCAGTCTGAACACCGGTCACGAGACGAGGGCGCGCACAGTCCTTAAACTTCTATAATGTTGCACTGATCGCACACGAGACTTTTAACCTAAAATCGAATAACAGGATACCGCTGTATCGTTATATCACAGATGACTAAAAATGTCAATATTCCGAAGGGGCGGCAAGGCGTGCTACCTTTCAGATACTAATTTCGATAATGATCACGGAATGTCCTCGGTTTTACTATTTATTCGCAGTGACGAGGCGTCGGCTCGAGCCCGAACTTCTTTGACTCGTCACAGCGGCAAGAGGAAAAGATGAATGAACTCGTTTCACGCCACGCCGTTTGTCGCTGTCGCCTTCATTTTCTATTTGACAGACGAAACCCACCCGCCCGCTCTACGGTGTTGCCAGATACTAAAAATTAAAATAATAGAAATTTTTCAATTGAAGCTAAAATCTAATAGGAAAAATAAGTCAGGATCGAATCGAATTATATAGCATGCGTTTGTTTAGCTTTGTCAAATTATGAAAATTGTAAATTGATTATTTTTGATAGTAGCTGCCGCTAGCGGTTTCATCCAAAGTGGCATATCTATTATATAGGTATGCCAGCAGTTTCATTAGCATCCCGTGGGACCATCTGTATGAATCCCGATAAAAATCCTTCCTCGCCAAAAAATGGGGTGGTTTTTGGTAAATTATTAGCCTAACGTAGCGTACTACTTTATTTTAGCTATTTGTTAATATTAACTACTGTCTACAGTTTGCAAGCGAATCGGTCGTTAGTGGAACAAAAGAAAAGACAAAAAAAAACATCCAAACATATTTATTTCGTACGTTTCAGAAACTACAAAATACAAATATTTTGCACTATTGGCAACACTGGTTTATGATGCGTTCACAGTGTAGTAGCATTTGAATTTAATTTTTACTTAAAGATTACATTTTTATTTGGGAATACATAATAAAATGAAATAGGGTGCTAATAAATGCTATTGCCTTGCCTATATGTAAGTATAACAGAAAGTCTGATCAGAAATATGATGTTATATTTTTGTTAAGAAGAAATTGTAAAGACTGGCAATACCGTTTATCCCGCGTTCACCCGTTCACCCGTACCCGCTTACAAACCTGTTTACCTGCCCGCGTGCTTTCAAATTCTTGACGATGTGTGGATTATTTTAAGTAGTTTTAATTTACACTTTTAAATTTAAAGGCTACGATAACACATTGAGTCATTTAACTCACTTTATAATAAATAATGACTAGTAGGTTCACTGCTACCTCAAAAGACATCACAATAACATGTATGTACTTATTGGTGGTTACATTTATTTAACAGCGGAAGTTCTTCTATTTTTCAGCAAACAATAGAATTTTTTTTGTGTTGACCGTTATTTGAAAGGTGAAATAATTCTGATTTTGGCCCCTTCACATTTTTCAGGGAGCGAGCCAGCCTCGCAATTGTGTAGGTACAACATTTAATTTTAATTAAGAATTTTTGAATTCAGTCAAGTTAAGATTAAATTATGTATTACATAATTTGTACCTATAATCAAAATAGGGTCAAAAACAGCATAATAGTTAGTTTATTTATTTATTTATGAGTTAAAAGATGACGCATTTTAATTTTATTTTATGTCCATTCTTTACCATTATGGTAAATGTGTAATACTTTGATTTGATCCAGGCTTAGTGTTAATTACTCTTAAGAAATTAATGAGAATATAATCAAAACACTATGGTACCCACCTAAAGTATTTAGCCATGAAATAATTAACCACTGAATAATTCAAGCAGAGCTACATTGTGAATATTTAAACAATTGAAAAACATTACTAACTACCAACTTGCCAAACACGAACATGTTGGCAAATCTTCTGAAAAGTTCTCGAAAGATCGGCAATTTATTGCTAGATGTATTATTCTGATCTAAATTCACATCAGTTGCATTAAAGAAAGTGTACATATAAAAGGCGGGATCTTTCCCGACATTTAGAACTCTGTGGAACATTCCAGAATTGACGTGAATGCGATGGCCGCTGGTCAGCTTGAAGGACTGTCCTATTTGCTTTGTGGTCACCTCTGGCTCGAACACCACTTGACCTTCTAGGACGGTCAGCGTGACATTTTGAAGCTCCAGTGGAATGTACTTTTCTTGGTCGTAACCTGTAAATGTGCAATAGGTATTGTGGGTAGGTAAATAAGTAAGTACTCAGGTACTTATTTTTAAAGATTAATTTAGACAGTCATTTGTTAGGTACTTAGGTGCATACTGATTCAGGTAGGTGCTTATTATAATAGGAATGTATGATTCGTGGCGACAAAAATAGACTGGACGATGAGATGTCAGTATATTTTTAAAAACATCACGTAGGCAGGTACCTAAGTACCTAAAAATAAATATGCAGTTTATTTATAAACTGTTTTTGACCATAAGCGACCTGTAGTTTTGAATGTACCACATCACATCACCGTCGTCAGTCTATTTTTAATCCCAACTTTTCATGCGTCTTAAAAGTAATATTTAGACATTAAAATCTTACCAACCTGGAAAATCAGCAAAGAATATAACATCGCTATGTTCACTCCAAGAATGGACTTCGCTTCTTATTTCATCCAAATCCTTTCTCCAATGAACTGCTTCATCTAACAAGGGCATTAGAAAAGGAACTTTAGAAAAAGGAGACCACGATGCCTTAAGCAAATCCGTCTTCGGGTCAAACATTCTTTGGACGAATCTGCCGTTCATTGAGCACCAGATATCTACGTAGACGGATATGTTGTTAGACAAAGCCTTCGATGGATTGTGCAATTTAGTTTTCTTCATTCTTTCTAGATTGTTCTTAAGACAGTGGGCGTATTGAAGGAGCATGTCACCATGTTTGGACCATCTATCGTTGAGGGTGTAAAGTTCGGGGTCGATGTAGATTTCCTCTTGTCTCTGGTTGTCCTCAATCTTGACGACGACGGAGCTGATGTCCCACGTGTGGACCATCATGTCCCAGGAGTAGCCGTAGAGCCCATTGGTCCAGTTATTGTAGCCCTGGAAGAGTACCTATTGAGTTTTATGTTGTTTTTAATATTTGAGAGCGTATCTTTATATCTGGCTAGCATGTTGAAGATGGCGTTTCCGAAATTAAATAGATCTGATACTACAACCTTTGACAAAATTCCCCGGGCAGTACAAAACGGGGTTTCGTAATGCACGCTAGTGGCGATTCTAGGTCAAATATTCTCAAAAGCTTTTTAGAAATTTCAGCGCTAAACGCCCACGTTTGCCGCCCACGGATTTAATACTACTTGCAGCTGAAATGACCATTTTCATGTTCCCTTTTTTAGTTTTATGTAAGTTCGACTTCAAAGCGAGGAGGAGGGAATTCACAGAATTTAATATTTCTATTTCGGAGTATTTTGTGTAGAGGTACTAATACGAAATAAGTTTTTAGGTGTAACCTGCCATATGCGGTTAAACGTAGGTGTATCTTCTAATCTTCGGTTAGAACTAGGTATCCTTAGTTAACCTTCAATAAACTGTTGACACCTTATTATAAAACGTGGTCTCAAAAGGAACCGGATTTATTATTATGTCGGGTTTAGACCATTAACTCAATGCAAGATTATGGTTTAATACTGGCACTAAATCCAATATCTATTGTCAATTTATTAACTACGACCTGACAATGATTTGAGTTAAAGGAGGTCAGTACTATCTAATAATTGCTTAGGTATTTATAAATAAATTATTGCCAACTTAGTAATAAAATTAGGAACCAATGTAAATATTTAAAAATCTATTCAATGATTGTTATTCAACTTACCTTTGTTATAAAGTGTGAATACGGCAGAAATGCTTGAATGAAAACGTATAATATGATTAGGTATATTGTTACTTTATTTCTATTGTTATTATTTTCAATACTACTATTGGGTGTATCAGGTTCATTTGTAGGTTTTTGTTCATCTGTTTTAGTTATTTTGTCTTTATCTTGATCAAATATGTGGTCCATGTTTGCTTTTTCTTTACAGTCATTAATTTTGTCATTAAGATCAGTATTTGTTTCTGCAGTTTTGATGATTTGTTTGCTTTTAAGTGAGTCTTCCTTTTCATCGACTTTCATAGTTTTATCTTCTTCCTTGACCTCAGAATCAGAATTGTTAGTTTTGCAGTCGCAGTCAGAGTTCTTTCTAAAATGTTGAATTTTGTTGCAAACACTACGTTTGACTTTAGTATAATAGTCGCAAGCGTATGATGCAATTGTCTTCGGCCAGTCAAAAGGATAAAATAAAGGCATTGTAGCCAGGCAGACCCATGGGAACATTCCTGAAAAAAAAAATGATTTAACATCGTCTATGAAGAAGATAGAGCAGACACTGATCTTTCCATATTTTAAACTAAAGGGAAAAAATGTTGTCTGGCCGAATGAAAAGACCCTAAATTGAAGCTGAAGTCTTATAGTCATCATCTGTGTTAATACGGTAAATGAGCACAATAAAACTCTTCATAAAACAATTAATGTTCACCAATTTTAAACCAACCTATCCGAAACAGACGACTGTTCATCAGATGGAACAATGCACAGAACACCATGGCCACGTGCCTGGTGATAGACCACATCATCCATAGAGCCACCGTCAGGTCGAATAGGAAGACGAACCAGTGCACCACCAGATAATCTGTCTGCTGGACTGTTAAGAAGTATCTGTGAATCATTATTGGTAGTTAGCTTACGATTTTAGGCGTAAGTGAAGGTTGGTTAATGTACCTAATGCAAATTCTGGTGATGATGAATTGTATTTGATTATTAATGAATTGAATTTCTAAACACGCACCAATTGTGTGATAACTATTTGGTGTTAATTGAGGTAGGTAGAGTACCTTTGCGTACCTAGCGACTACGTTGGTAGTATAATCTTCCTTTTGCTACTATTTTCTAAAGTCAGTCTGACTGATTTCAAATAACTGACTGATTCACTTAATACTTTGAAATAAAAAATGCGATGTGCAGACCTCTTTAATCAAAGTGAAGGATTTTCCTATAAGAAAGACGTCAACAGGGAAGGCACAAAATGGGGAAACACATTAAGAAAGAACTCCTTTCGTGAAATATACAACTAAAAATACGAAAATAAATAAAACAATAAGCTTTGAACTTACTTAAAAGGATCAAACACCCAATGTTCGCTAAGATTCTGGACTGAATACCCAGTAAGCCATTCAGCAGTTCCCTTCTTCATCCCAGCCATGAAGTACAGAATAAAGAACTGGTATTTCAGTACAAAATAGTTCCAGTACGGAACTGTAGGTTTCCGTTTGCTTGGGTCAAGGTATGCGTCTAATGACCTGAGGGGGCAAAAGTATACTTATTCATTTATGTTTAATTCAATTAAATATAGGAAGTTCATTAACACTGGTCTAGCCTAAATGAGGTATTTTTAATTCTACTATCACAAAGACGAAACTGAAGTTTTGGGTACAACTCTACAAGTCGATAACTGCTGGTCGTATCAGCCTACATTTTGAGAGGTCAGTACAAAAAAAATGTTACTCTCGTTATCACTTCGTCTCATAGTAAACTTTTGCTAGCCTTCATAAGGAACTGAAGAACTTCCCAAGAAACTAAATTAGGAGGACTACGTAAAATGATAATTCCATTTGATCTCTCTATTTCACACTATGTATCCTACATGGTGGTGGGGCCAGCTTTCCTTCTTTTTTCTACTCCTCTTCTCTCTATTTACCACGTCGTTTTCGGATAACTGGCGCTCCTTTATATCCGTCATCACTACATCCCTCCATCTAGTTTAGGGGCGGGCCATATATTTTCAAGATTATTTTGGGTAATGAAACACATAATTGCGTACCTTCATAATTCAAGTACCAGCTCTCAAAGACTATCAAAAGACCCGTAGGACTTACCTATCCTAAGATCTCTTACCAATAACAATCAGCTTCCGTACAGCTAAGCAACAAAGCGACCAGTCCGAAGAGATAGCTGTGGTTGTTCCAGAAGGACTTCTCTATGAGGAGCAGGTACCAGTAGCAGATCGTGAACATAGGTGCAGCGATGCGGTACTTGTAGCCAAGCATTATGCATAGCGCTCCTAGAAAATGAGGGTTTGTTATGATTGTCTTTCTTGCTGAAGATATAATAACCTGACAATTTTATTCGTTGCTTGACGGATTTATTATTTTGTGAGCAAAGCTAACTTACTTCACATTTTTAGTCAAAAGTCACTTTACAATCGTCACCTATCTCAATTGTGTTCAAGTTTAAAATATCTCCATTTTCGACAGCATCAGGTACTACGGAAAAAACACTTAATTCCATAGTTATTTTCTTTAAAAGTTACGAACGATTGTATGAAAAACTTGGTCGATTATTTCAGTCTGTCAGGTTTGAATTGAAGACCTCTTTCTTACCAACTCTTTTTATCGAACGACTGCTACCACTTAGGGCCTATGCACACCACGTTTTTTAAACGCACCATCGACGCGCGTCTGTAGTGATACAGACGCGATACGCACGCAAGTCAGGACTGCTCTGCAGGACAAAAACGCGCCAGGCGGCGACGCGCCTTCCCAAAACGCGCGTCGACGGCGCGTTTAAAAAACGTGGTGTGCATAGGCCCTTACCGATCCACAATGCCGCATACACCAGTGCCATATAAGGCATGCCGACAGCCGTCAGCCCCGGGAACAGCGGAAAATGGCAGGTGTTGGGATCTCCCCAGCGCTTGTCCATTGTAGCACCACCTCGCTCGTCAGGAATATCGAAGAGCATTGCTAGACCTGTGATGAGTGTTAAAGGCACGGATTATGGTGATTACGACTAAACTTCATTTACGTCTTAACTTCATTTACGTAGTTAGGTTCTTATGGTACAATCCTCTATCATCCTCCGAGCCTTTATTCCCAACTATGTTGGGGTCGGCTTCCAGTCTAACCGGATGTAGCTGAGTACCAGTGCTTTACAAGAAGCGACTGCCCTGTTTTTTTCTGATGCCCATGTTTTGTAGGGTCGTCAAAATATATTGGTATCAAAAGGCAATAAAAATCACATAAGATACCGGCACGGTTACTCAAACCAGATAGAAAGGCGAAAAAAATCTTATTTGCAGCAAATAAGAGACTCGGTCACTTACCAAATAGGATCCTCGTGACAGCTAAGCTGGAGGAATCCTTGGGGGTATACATGTAATCCACCAGTTTATTCATACTCGCTTCCTTTATTTTGAATCCAAACTGTTCATAGAACTTCTCATCTACTTTTTGATACAGGGCTTGCATCTTTTCCTTTGCTTTCATATTTCTGTAATTTTTATATGTGTGTGTTCTCTAAGTAAGTACCCATGGTGCTTTTAGACTAGAGGATAGAGATCCCATCCTGAATAGGTATGACTCTTAAGGCTATCCCAAGGCACATAATAAGTATTCCTACAGGATAATCCTACTAATTCCTAACTATGAATGAATTATATAAAAACATACAAGGAAACTAGCGGTAACTTATGAATTGCGTCATCATCCTTATATTGACAATAATATTGATCCTATATTTTTGTGACAAAAACGCGCTTTACGCACCTACGCTATATCAATAATTAATTTTGCACCTAATAATGCTAAACTCTTGAATTGATTTAGACATAAATGGACAAGTTTTAGTTTTCCTTATTTAATATTCTCGTGGAAATTTACAGAAAACTATGGAAATCTACCTACCACAGTATGTAAGTAAACAGTAGGTAATTTACTTATAATTACTTAATTACTAATTTTTATTAAATAGTTTTACAAAATGATCTTATTATAGGGAAATATTAAAACTAGGTATCAAAATATTCATCCGCATCGCTGTCAGCTGGGATCGTGCCCAAAAGGCTGGCTGCATTGCCACGCTGGATGGCAATGCATATCCTTTGACCGAAGTATAGGCCAGCCCTTTGGTCACGAGTGGACTCCACTAATCGCTTACTAATTTCTCGAAAGAGTCTGTGGGCACTTGGGCCCACTTGGGATATTACTAATAGTGTCTTGGGAAAAGTCGCCGATAAGACAATTTTTTGCTTTAATAATATCATATTTACAACATATGGGTTTTATCATAAGGGTATTTATTTGGGCCGCGGGTGAAACCACGAGCGGAAGCTAGAGTTGAATGAATAAGCTCATAAGTTTAAAACTTACCAATTTTTCAATTACCGCAGAGAAAAGCTTTCCCACCGAATTCACAAAACCGACTGAAAGCAGGTTCACAGGATACTGAAGAGCCTTCAATATTCTGCACACATATTCCAGTTATTAAATATGAATTATGTCACATTAATTATGGGCAGAAATTAGTCAAACGGTGTGTGAACGTGTGTTCAATGTTGGCTTCGATTATGTTAATTGTTAGGAAATTTTAATATAGGTAAACACCTTTTCAGTATGGAGAGAATAAGAAATACTCTAATGAGATACTCTGGGTAATTGTTTTGCTCTTTTTTAATGATGATCCTTGTCTTCTTTGTAATAAAAACTTATTATCATGTAGGTAAGCATTGAACGTTTCAACTAACTATACTTCGCCTGACTGAAAACTTTCCCTCGAGTTTCCAGCCGAAATTGCTTAACGTAACTTGACTTCCTCCAAATCGACGGTAGCCGATCTAAGCCCGTAACTTTCCTACTTTTCCTACAGTATATTTTTAATTAGGGCTTCGTTCCAGATCTTGAACGTCCTCAGTTTTAGTTTAGGATTGAAGAAGAAAATAAGAAATTGCGGCCCTCAATACAATCAATCCTCCTTTGCCACTATCTGTTTATCTACAGGATGCTGGTAAGATACCAATTATTAACGATTTCTGCTTTGAAAGTTGGGAGAGCCAACTACGAGTTATTTATTGAAAGGGTTTTTTTCAAATCTTCTTGAGTATTTTGGACTTCTTTTTTCTAATTTCACGAATCTAAAACTTTATATGCTTAAATATTTAATAGGCAGGTAACAACTTCTAACGAAAGCCAGTAAAAAATACAACACAGGTATTTGCTGAAATATTTATTTCTCCATTACAATATTCGTTACATGATTCGGTTCCTAATAGACATTTATTATTGTCAATCATAATTCATATCATATCTTCCACAATTTCAACAAACTAGTATCTAAAGGACTAATTTCGTCAACATTTATCCAAATATACACATTTAATATTTTTTGCTATCAAAAGGGCGTACAAGTGAAATTTTGAGTGTTTTTGGGCGAAGTTCAGTAATTGACGCGAGACCGTAAGCGTTGTTTAGAAACTAATTGATTCAGACATTATAATTAATCATCTACTTACAAGACATCTTTCGAGAAAATTCTAAATACTCACAAATATATTAAGTATGTGTTAGATTGACGTCAATGTTACGTCTCAAAATGTTTTAACCGATTACCAAGCGGAATAGGATTTAAGCAACACAGTTTGACGTAGGTACCTACTACAGATTATTTATTTAATTTCAGATTTCAAATAGTTTATTCCAAAAAAAATATGCATAATCATGTTAATGATGACATTTATAACTTGGGCTACGACTTAAATACGTATGTAGGTGAGTAAAAAAATTAAATAAGAAAGGCAAAATTAAAATAAAATATTTATTCAAAATAAAATCAAATTAACAAAGGAACATTAAATTAAATACTAAATATATTTTTAAATAATTTTGTGAAACTTAAAAAAAAACGACTTGATGAGAATTTTAGATGTTACACTATTTTACAGTAAATTGGTTAAACAATGAAACAATTACAGCTTATTGCTAACTACACGTTTTTACAATGTGTGTTATAAATAATTATACAAGAATAGTCTCTTCAGATGGACAGAGTTGTGATATTTAGGTACCAATACTTTCAATATTTAGTAATTATAAGCATAAATAGAAAGCTGAAAAGATTCTACGAAACTTTATAAACTTGGAAAATATTTTTTTTTGTAAACTAGGAACATAACTACACTCTGAAGAGACAATAAACTTATTTGATTACGTAGGAACTTCTACACATACCAAGAACGTCTCGTTTATAATTTCGTTTATTTTAAATTAATCTCATCACTGTAAGTTACATCACAGTTCAAACTAAATTATATTATATTATTACAATAACACATTTATTTTAAGGCTGAATTGCACCATTGTCCGCTAAAATATATTTACCACTAAATATGTTCCAAACGTATATTTTCGGTCATATTTAGCGTTAAGTAAGTTAGCGATCAATGGTGTAACTGGCCCTAAATATACAATAACACATTAAAACATTTACGTAAATACCATACATATTAACTGCTCAAAAATTAGGTGTATTATTTGTAAGAAGCATTATTATTTATTAACTTTTCGATAAATGCTGTTGATTTTTAACTAGTGCTGATCTTTTTGAAAATATAGAATTAATAAAAGTAGGTATATAGATCCTTCATGGATAGAGCAGGGGCCCGATTCTCCTAAATAAATATGTTAAAATTGAATAGAAATCGAATCACAATATGATCGCAATAGCAGTTTTAACCATATCGGGCATTCTGCTAAATTCTAATATAAGACCAATCGTATTGTGTTGTCGACCAATGTATTACATCCAACGACATTCGATTGGTTTGCGATTGGTCTGCTATTTTGGCGATTTTGGTCTATACGGTAGTTTGCTCTACAATCATATTGCAATCGTAAATCATTTGCAGACAAAATGATTCATTATTGAATGACAGAAAAGGACAAAAGCGTTTATTTCAAAGAAAAAATAGCGGAATGCCACATACGCTTAATCGTAATCGAGTCGGGATTAGATCGCAGTCGAATGTGAATCGTATGTTGCTAAAGTAAAATTAGGAGAATCGGGCCCCAGATAGTTTAATTTAATAGTTCATGTTCCTTAGAACGTTTAGTAACACTTATAAGCTTCGTACAACAATAATAATATACATTTCACATAGAATACTGACTACACGCCATACACTCTAAAACAATAACATTAAAAACATATATAATTTAACCAACAATGTATCCAGTTTATATGACACGAGAGATCACTATCCGTTCACAATCATTGATATTATAACGTAATTTTATAAACACATAACTTTTTACAATGAAACGATGAATTTTGTATTCAATTTAGGGTTGGTACACAACCGATAAATGTAATTATCACAAACATATATTTAGATTAAAATAAAATATTTAGTGTTAAACGTATTTTCTGAGCAACGGCTGAAATGTACATAAACTCAACACAACTAATGATTACTTACAAACCTTTTCAGAACACAACAAGAAAAAAACTGTTTGTGATTTATTTTTTGTCGATATTTTTGAAGTTTGTGAAAAAAAAGCAATTATTTAATTTACCGTTGACGTCATATGTTTTACCTCATCGTCTCATTGTAAATAAAAGTTTTGATGCGATAATCTATGCGTAACCAAAATAATATTTGGCATGAGATATGTATAATTAATGAAAATCCTCTCTAAAACGTAATAACGACCAAAAAGTCTAAAAAACGGAATGTGATTACACATAAAACGATTATATCAAACAGTATAATAATATGGTATCTTAAAATAAAATTAAGATCTTAAAGTAGTATTCGACAATCTACAAAATTTACGTCAGAATTACGTAAGTCTCACCGAGTACCATTGTTTAGTGTTCTCGGCTTTTTTGCTTAGAAATAGGCTACCAAATGTTAATTTGTAAATAAATGTTAATTTCAATTCATTTTTGAGGCAAAGCTTTTCTCATTCTTGTTCAAATGGGTCGCTGTTGACCATCTAACTTAGAAGAGGTGCGCTCAAAATATTAAAATGCTTGTAGTTTCCTAACTTAGAATACATTTTATTATTTTCTTGCGACTTTAATCGATTTTAGAGATACAAAAAATCTATTCGGTAGCTTATTTATAATGATTTTAGATAAACAAAATTTAAATTACAATGCAGCTTCAATTATTATTGTCGCTCCGTTTAAATTGATTAACTAAATAAATAATTTAATTTTAATATAATTATAAAACGTCATATTCAACGACTATACATTGATGGAACTTGATGATGATAACATTGATTAAATTTCAACTTTACGCAGTTGTTTATAAGATCTAGTTTTGGTTAACGTTGGTATATCGAAGCGGGTCTAGGCCCTAATGTTCTAACAACGCAAATTATGTTTGATAAAAGATATTATTTTGACGACTGCATGGACAAAACCTTGAAATGATGTTTTTTTGAAGGAAATTAAATACTGTTTTTAACTCTTTATAATCTCAATTTAAACATACAGTCGTCATTAGGATGCGAATATGAAGTGATATTACATCTCCGTCACAAAGTTGTGCTGATTAAAAACCGCTATACACAATGGGCCTTCTATCGCCCATTGTGTAAAGGACAGGACCTAATATGTATAGTAGCGTCAATACATGATCGCCACGTCAAATCCTGAATGCTGAGTACGAGGTTACAAGATATCGATATGTAAATCAGAACGTAACTAAACTTAATAGTAGAGGCAAGTTGTTGATGACGAGACATTGTCGCTTTAGAGTAAAAATATTAATTTACAATTACTTACTGCATGCCATATGATGCGTCCTATGTGAGCGGTCTAGATGCAACGCGTAAACAATAGACACATTTTTTAAAATTCTTTGTATCCCTTTCGCGTTGATTCGCTCACGTAGGACACCCTAATACTTGGCGATCTGAACTTATATCTTTAGCAATGATTTTTCGAAAACTCAGTCATAAAACCCATGTCAGAATACCATACTACTATATACTCCTAGTGATGTGACAACTTACATATCGATATAATCTCTTGATTCGTACTCTGCGTATGAATTGTTCAATGGTCGTAGATAACGCCGCCGGGTCCCGGCAGCGTGGACTTGCCGGAGAGGAAGGTGTCGACGGCTCGAGCCGCCTGTCTGCCCTCCGATATCGCCCACACTACGAGAGATTGGCCGCGGCGACAGTCTGTGCAAAGATTAGGAAATTAGCTAATTGCAGTAGTTTAGTTTTTATTATATTACTCTTAGAAGTGCTAGAATTAAATTAAAACAATACAAAGTAAAGAGTATCAAAGAATTGCTTCCAAAAAAACTGATTTTGTTGATTTTGATGGTACAAATACTTTTTGTTTCGTTTATTGTGCCAACCTTAGTACATATTACAATATATTATAAAGTGCTTATTTATTTAGTACATACCTCCAGCAGCGAAGACATTGCTGACAGGCGTCTTGTAAATGTTCGATTTCTCTGTCTCCACGTTACTGCGCGCGTCCAAGGGGAGATCTGCAAAAATAACGTTATATTAATATAAATCAAATTATTATATAGTTGAAGGGTTGCTTTAGATGAAACATTTTAGGCAAGTATGTAGTTGATCTTTGATAAATGAGACTGATAAAATACTGACATAGTCTCAACAAAATGCAATTTTATACACTGCAGTGTCACATAATTTGGGCAGTGTCCCATCAGGTTACATAAAAGAATTATACTACATAATGTTCAACTAACCCAGCTGATTGGCGACATATCTCTCGGGGCCCAGGAAGCCCATAGCCAGCAGCACGAGGTCGGCCTTGTACACCTTGTTGGTGCCGGGCAGCTCCTTCATCTCCCATCTCCCGCCGGCGCCGCGGGTCCACTCTACTTCTACTGCTGATACGCCGCATACGTTGCCTTCGCCTGGGGGATAAAGTATGGTTGGTCAGAATATTATAAGCCCGACTCTGTATGTTTGAGAATACCATTATGCAAATAGAAGTAAAAATATTACAGTATAAATGAAAAGCTTACCGTCATCCAAGAACTCTTTGGTGAGTGTGGAGAACTTCCTCGGGTCGCTGCCGAACTTTACCTTCACCTCCTCGTGACCGTAGTCCACCCTAAAAAGGAAAATATCAAATCGATTTACGAGGGCAAAAAGTTTATCACCTAGATATTCTGTATAGTTCCTTTCCATCATTTTTTTCTCAATTGTTACTATTATACATCACTTGACATCACTATGAACCGTCAACCACTATCCATGGTAAATTCTGCTTTATAAAAGAAGTTGCATGAACACATTGCTCACTTGTTGGCAACACGTCAAGTTCTCGCCCGACTCAAAGTTCTCATTGGTCGTTTACCATGAATACGAGACTTGATTCACTGGCGCATTTCACACATTTAAAGATAAAGATTGTTTATTTGTTCAAAACATGAGTATGCAGTACAAACAGGTTTGCAAAGCAGGGTGTTACATGAAAATCAATGTTCTTGCATGTTTTGCCCACAGGGGCGTACAAAAGTTAAATAAAAGATAATGCTTACATTTCTAACAAAACAAATTTGAGATATAAAAATAATGTAAAAAATGTGAAAAGTAAATTAAACTAAGTGTACATACAAACTAGATTACTTCTACTTCTTTAAGAATTCGTTAACATTATAAAAACAGTTTTCTATTAAATATTTTTTTAAATGAAATTTAAATTTTGTAAGCGGTAACTGTTTAATAGATTTAGGTATTTTGTTGAATATCATGGGTGCCAGACAGAAAATACTTTTGTGCATGAGCGCAGTATTTGATCTTACTACGCACATTTATGATCTTAGTTTTAAAAATGTAAGATTATTTTGTTAATTAGTAGTGACCTGAATACTCTTGGCCACTGCGGCCAGGGGTTGTCCTGTCCGCGCGACTTTTTGGGCTCGGGGAGGATCTCGAACGTCGTGATACTCTTAGCGCCCTGACGCAGCGAGGTCGCTATGCAGTCGCAACTGAAAAGGATAACCTTGTTTTAATACATACGGTTTTAATTGTATTATTTATTGACATGACAGAGAAAGTGTTGTTTTTGGAATAAAGCTAGGCAGATTTATTTTTTTAATACATAATGGACGACATACAACTATTTATACAACAAAAGATAGTAGTTATAGATGTTTGATATACATAGATGATGATTTTCCTACGTACCCAGTATCCCCACCCCCAATAACCAGCACATCCTTATCCTTAGCGTTAAGCTCAGGGTTGTTTTGCTGGTGATGCTGGGTGGCTCCCATCTGCTTCTTCTGCCAGGTCTCGAGGAACTCCATGGCGTAGTGGATGCCGTTCAGCTGCCGACCCTTCAGGGGTAAGTCGCGAGGCCAGGTGGCGCCCATGCACAGGACTAGGGCGTTGTATCTGGGAATTAGAGGATATTTGTAAGAGAGGTGTAAATATTTATAGGTCAAATAATACATTTCTTTCATAAAAATTTGATGTTTAATGTTTGGTGTAGGTTTGGTGCTTTATTAAAACTATTAAATCCTATTGACTGCCGAGGACTTTTACAGTAATTTATTTCATATTAAAGTTATACTTACCAGAAATAAGGAATAACCGTACTGTACATTTACGTAGATACTTGGACTTTTACTTTCTGTTTATTGGCAAGAAGGTTATAGACGTCAAGTTACAAAATGCTCCACCACACCATACATTGATTTATTGCGTCGGGTTTGATTGATGTGAATAGCAAGCACATTAAATTGGCGTCCATTTAAGTCTATTGCCGCCTAAGTCTATTACAGATATATTTTTTCCTTAAGGATTCTGATTTTCTACTGTAAAATATGTACTCACTCATTAGCCAGATCACTGGCAGAGATATCGCGTCCGACATCGACGTTGCACTTGAACGCGATGCCTTCAGCAGTCATGAGCTTGATGCGTCTGGCTACGACTTCCTTGCTGAGCTTCATGGTGGGGATGCCGTACTGCAGCAGGCCGCCGGGACGGTCGTTACGCTCGAATACTGTTACTGTGTAGCCGGCCTGTGGAATAAAAAACAAAAAGCGTTTATTCAAAGCAGTCTGTCAGTCAGTCGAAAGTAAAAATTACATGAGACCGCCCTCAAAAACGCCAACGCTTGACTACTTCCTGTGTTATTACTGAGAAGAAGTGGCGCAACAAACTCCCCAGCAGCACATGATTTATGCTAATGTATAAAGATAATAGTTTACGTGCTTAGAATACGCTCCGGATCTACATTTGAGAAATTATTTTATTATCGGGAAGCTACACTATCCCCGAGACGCGAGTGATACCGCGGGAAAAAGTTAGCTAATTATATTTGAACATGTATGATTAATATTGGTGAAATTTTGTGAATGTCGACAGTAAAAGATAAAAATCTACCTTATTGAGTTGATGTGCGCAGGCTAGACCAGCGGGGCCGGAACCGACAACAGCCACCGTTTTTCCATTTCTGTATGTAGGAATCTGTAAAGAAATAATATTCAATATATCACCTTTCTTCTGAAGATTCAATAACACTACTACGACTAATTTGAAAATGCCTCTTTTCACAAGCTTTTGTTTACTTTCACCAAAGATTCTGTGACTATTATGAAATCTTGCAACTTTTTTAAGGTTGAATGCCGCTAATTAGAGAACAATAGAAAATCCATTGTGTCTCGCGTAGATCTGCGCACCGGCATACAAGGGGTTGAATCTCAAACGATATCTTTGTTTTATGACTTGTGAGTTCGATTTGTGTATTTATATATAAATCTTTGCATATAACTTTTTTAACGTATTTACTTCTAAAAAATACCCATATAATATGTAGTTAGTACTTACATCAGGCGTTATCCATCCGCTTTCAAAGGCGTGGTCGATGATAGCACACTCAATGTTCTTGATAGTGACAGGCGGCTCTGAGATGCCCAATACACAGGCGCCTTCGCACGGTGCTGGACATACACGGCCAGTGAATTCTGTGGACGAAATTATGTTTTTTTTAAAAAGCGCTGTTGTAAATTTTGTGTATTATATTCGTGTTACTGGAAAATGTGTGAGATTTATTTAAATACACGATAAGAAAAAAATGTGATTGGGTTTTCAGTACGATGAAGATAGCTCTTTCCTAGAAAAAATATTTTGAAGACCTTTTTGTATTTCTTTTAGTTGATGAAGTGTGGATTATTTTGAAAACCCCTAGTAATTCGTATATAAGTAAGTCTTGTAACCTGTTAATGTTATAAACACAAAAGTTTGAATATTAGTTCCATTTTTACGTTAAAAGTACTGGGTGGATTTTGATGAACTTCAGCAGCAATAAAGCTTGCAAACCAGAACGCGGTTGAAAACTCGAGCGGAAGCTAGTATTTAGGTATATGTATAATATTTTTGAATATTATTTAATTACTTTTAAGGATTTTTTAGTTACCTGGGAAATTATTAGTCTGCAGCAGTTGCTGTAGCGCCTCCTTCCAGTCCCCGCGGTACACGAGATCGTTCCACTTGGGCACGATGTTGCCGAGCGGACAGCCGTGGCCGCTCTGGCAGAACGGCACGCCGCACTCCATGCACCGCGCCGCCTGGGAATATATTATATTTAAATGTGGTATAAAGTATGTAAGGTTACTTTAGGGGTTTGGAAAAGGTCCAAAATCCCGAGAAAGGGTCTCATTTCCAGAGAAAAATCCTGAGACTTCATCACGGTTTAAGATTTTTTCCGCAAATATATTTACATAATAAAATTAAACAAAAAGATCTGCAATGCGAGAAATCTAAAAACTAGATTGCGGGCCCGTAATTTTAATTACGACTTTACTTATTAGTACAATATTTGCAGTAAAACGATGGATATTACGACTCCTCAATATAGTTTTAGATCTCTCGCGTAGATCACACTTACTTTTCCTCAAAAAGTTTGATAAAACTGACTAAGGTCTAAAGCGACTTTTAAATCGTGACCAGACTAAAAATCTTGAGATTTCAGGACAAATCTTGACGTATTTATGGTAAGTGTACCTGCACTCGCACACCGCGTCGCACGTGTCCGCTGTTGTAGATCTCCTCCCAGTCGCGGAGACGCTTCTCTGCCGGACGGTACATTGTCGTCTCGCGGGGGTACTTTATGAAGCCTCTGAAATGGTATATGTTTTGTTACTTTACTAAGTTTGTAATGTACTAAAATGTTACAAAAAATGCATCCTTTACTTAAAAAATATACTACTACTTTTATCGCTCAACTTTAGCACTCTATAATTCACTCACCTAGTCTTATCCAAAATCTTCTCCAAATTCTTAGTCTCGAGTTCTACATCTTTGACAGTTTCCTCAATATCCAGCACTCCATTCTCCGCCTTCCCGTTAGTCTCCACCTTGCGTTGTGTCGGCTGCTTCACCGCCATGGACTTGAGAGCGCGTTGGTATTCATAGGGGAACACCTTTATGAACTTCTTGGCTGGCTCCGGCCAAGTTTTTAGGAATTCTTCGGCGATTAGTGAGCTGGGAAGATGGGAAAATATTGTTACATTTGATTTATCTTATCTAAGTCATTATTTTTTAGTTCATCGGGTTCTTTGTTAAATTCTAACTGACTTTGAAATGTTACTGACAACAAAATATAAGTAGTAGTTTAGTTTTTATTTTGAAACGGTTTTAGTGAATTACTAAATTAAATGCTCTTTAACCGACTTCCCAAAAAGGAGGAGGTTCTCAATTCGGCCGGTATGTTTTTTTTTTTCAATAGAGCTTTATAAAATATCTAGATTACCAGTCATCTATACTTATAATAAATCTGTAGAGAGGTCAATTCTGTACATTAAATATATTACCAAAATATCTATCAGGGGGTGATTAGTGATCGATACTGATGCCAAAAATGCAATCAGTAAAATTTTTGTCTGTCTGTCTGTCTGTCTTTCTGTCTGTCTGTCTGTCTGTCTGTATGTTCGTTATGGAAACAAAAACTACTCGACGGATTTTAATGAAACTTGGCACAAATATACTTCATACTCCTGGGCAGGTTATAGGATACTTTTCATCACGCTACGATCAATAGGAGCAGAGCAGTGATGGGAAATGTTGGGAAATCGGGAGAAGTTACTCCATTTTTTAAGCTTCCGTCGCGTGTGGTTGAAGATAAGTAGTAATAGGCTAGGTACGCATAGATTTAGATAATTGCATAGGCTGGTGATTATTATTTCTTCCATTCTTTGCACAAAGTCCGAATCTAACGCGGACGAAGTCGCTGGCAGAAGCTAGTCTTATCTAAAATTGCAGCCTAGCAGGTGGTAATACTTTCTGTCAGGACTATTGCATTGATTATTCAAGCGTTACAGCAGCATAACTGCTTTCGAGGGCAAACATTTGGTTCCACTCTCAGAAGGTCATTTAATAACTTTCCATCTCATCTACTATTCCAATCGAGGAACTTACATATCAGATTGTAAGTAAATAGAGCCATATAGGCGCATAATTATTAACTCACCCAGTATAGTCATGGAACTCTTGCAGCAACTGCTGCACATAGTCCAGGTCATCCTGCAGCTCTAGAGGCAGCAGTTCCACCATCTCGTGGTTGCACTTGCCCGAGAACGAGCCGTCGATGTCGTACACGTACGCGATACCACCTGAAAGGGAATAGAGTATTGTATTATCTATACTAATATTATAAAGCTGAAGAGTTTGTTTGTTTGTTTGTTTGAACGCGCTATTCTCAGGAACTACTGGTCCGATTTGAAAATTTCTTTCAGTGTTAGATAGCCCATTTATCGAGGAAGGCTATAGGCTACTTTTTATCCCGGTACGGGAAGTAGTTCCCACGGGATGCGGGTGAAACCGCTGGCATAAGCTAGTTGAAAAATAAACGCACATTTTTTTCTAAATAACAAAAAAGAAGTGGGGGTAGAACCATTAGTTTTAATATGGTTACTGAACGTTACTTTTAAGTTAGAGGTCATCAGGATTAAAGATAACTCTGACATAAGGACTCGTTAGGTAAACCTGCAGTTGATGCCACAAGAAGAAAAAGGCTGAATATTGTGTTATTTATTGTATTCTCTATAAATTTTGATGATTCACGGATACTGTATGGTAGTGAAGTTAAGGGAATTCCGTTTACTTGTTCAATTATTATGTTACTGTAAGGCATATAGAATAGAATTTTATTTTTCATATACAACGTTATTTTTAGTATATGCGAAACCTGAATATAGTTTGTTCAGAATCAGTAACTAAATCGATTCCAATAGTTTTTACACCAAGTTATATTTTTTTCAAAAACTATTTAAAAAAGTTTAAAGTTGGACATCGCCGCCATTAAGTACAACACAGGTCATGGCAGGTCATATCGAGTATTAGGAAACTGTAAACAACTAGTAGCAAGTGCAAAAAAACCCCTCAGTCCCCTTGAAGACCCGGTGACCTTGAATTTTTGCTGACTTTATAAGCTTATAACTTTGTGTTTTTTTATGATACAGTCGTGAAATTTTGTAAATAGATTCTTTACACAAAAATACTAGACAGGTGTATCAAGTTTCGCATTAACAAAAAATAAGGTTGTATATGTGTATTTACTTTATTTTATTTAATTTTTATACTGTTTGGAAGAACTATGTAAAGTCGAGTCTAGCTAGACATTATTGAACTTTTTTATACCCAGCTGCAAATAAAATGTATCACATACCGCTCATCCCTGCAGCGAAGTTCCGTCCAGTAAGTCCGAGTATAAGGGCAGTGCCGGCCGTCATGTACTCGCAGCCGTGGTCGCCGACACCCTCCACTACGGCGACGCAGCCGCTGTTGCGGACGCAGAACCGCTCCGATGCTATTCCTCTGTGGGAAAATAATTATTAGTGCCTGTTAAAAAAAGAGATATTTTAAACGAAAATTAAGGTGTGAATTATAAATTGCAATGCTACGTATTTTTCTTGCCGCTGCTTTATATGCATATGTCACCACAATCATATGTAATTAAAAGTTCCATTGTGAAAGGATATATGCGGAAAGACAGTGTTGATAACTCAATTAAGATATATTGTTCTTAGTTTTAGTATTCCTCACCCACTCACACAACGTCATCTAAGTCTAAACTAAACAGAGCATGTAGGATGGACACCAAACAAATATACTTTTCGGTACGAAACAGACTCGTAGATGTTATGTCGGTGAAAATACTTTTAAAAGTTCAATCCCTGTACCCTCGGCCGTTTAAAATCCTTTCTCTTTCATTCCATTTCTAATTTTTATTTGTATAATGTCATGAGAGTTAAACCGTAAATAAAATGAATAAATACCTGAAGTAAGCACGTCCAGAAGTAGCTCCATACAGACACACGTTGCCCACAATGACGTTGAGATGTGACTCGAACGGCGACGCCTTTGGCGGGTAGATGATTACTTTGCCGCCAGATAAGCCCTTGCCTGGCAAATAAATAATTTTGTTGAGAAGATTATTATATATATTCATTATGGAGCGAATGTAGTTTGCGGGGTTGTAAATAACATGAAACTTCGATGGCTTTCTCGGTGTTTCTAGTTAATGGCTACCAACATTTATTCATTCATTGAGTGTGAACAAGAACCACCATTATAAATACAAGTTCTTATAAAGATTTTTTCTCACGTAAGCGTATCACCCATGCCATACCTGTGTGAATAATGTACAGTCGGCAAAACGGATAGGTATGCAGGCCACACACACACACATACAGTGTTAGTGTGCGTAAAGCAAAACGTGTTTTACTTCGCCTATTCATAATATCAGTGCTGCTTCACTTCACACAAACACAATCAACGGTCAACGACTGTGTGACCCTCCCCTTTCGCGAAGCTAGATCCGCTCTTTTTTAGTGGCCTGCATACCTATCCGTTTTGCCGACTGTACATGCACATTGTCTTTGTCCGTGTAAGATAATGATCACAGCTCGGTAGTGGTCGAGTCGCCATGTCATTCAGAGATAATTTACATGTATGTTCATTTACACACACAAGAGTGGATCGCTCGCTTTCATGAGATAAAGCATCTATACTAATGTAAAATGTAATGTTGTCTTTAGGAAAAAAAAAAAAAACTAATATATTCCATGGTCAACAAACTTGTTTTTAGGGGATTAACACACGGCACCGCGCACCGCCGCGGAGGGCGGTGGCGCTCGAACAAAAGAGCACCGCTCGAACGCGCGGTCAGGCGGTGTACGTGTGTTAGGCATCAACGGATTTAATACAGGTCAATGCGATGATGATGAGATCCGCTTCACCGCCTACCGCGGCGGTGCGCGGTGCCCTGTGTGTATCGCCTTACTTCTGTTTATGTATTTACTTACCAACATAATCATTAGCATCTCCCTCGAGCGTGACAGTGATGCCCTTGGACAGGAAGGCGCAGAAGCTCTGTCCGGCCGACCCGGTCAGTGAAATGTTCACCGTCTTGCCTTCTGGGAGACCGTCGTCGCCGTATTTCCTGTACAGCATAAGTTTTACATATTAGAGTTATCTTTGTAAGAATTTTATAAATAAGAGAGTAAATAGAGTTATTAGTTAATAAAACGACTGCCTATCTGACCACCTCAACACAGTTAACCGTGCAATCCCATGGTTAGACTGGCGTCAGACATACTGGTTTCTGACTGCTCGTAACGACTGTTAAGGATGTTCAATGACAGCCGGGACCTACAGTTTAACGTGCGTAGTTGTCTAGACGTTTCCCTAGTTGGAGGTCCTGTGGCTAAAAATCCTTTTTTCTATACTTACATGGCAATATGGTAGGACAGCGTGGAGGTGAAGGCGCGGTCCTCATTAGTAATCCTCATGTTAATGTCCACGTGCTGCGCCGAGCCGTCCCACAGCGCCGAGCACTGAGATATCAGTTGATTGTCTAAGCGCTTCTCTAGTTGGAAGTCCTGTAAGTAAGAACATTGGAATTATGAGGTTAGTTAAGGTGTTGATTTAATTAATAATCTGAGAACAAACAATTTAAGAATACTTTCAAAAAATTGATCCGAATTCTCACAGGTATCCTTGCTGCCGCTAACATATAGATGACGGCCCCGATATTCGATATCGGGCTGAACAATATGAAAGACAGATTCATACGTTTTACTTCCTCGAACTGATATTGGATCGGCACATGATATCGATATTGTATCGGATAATGTGAACACCCTGAGTATAGTCTTGGTATTTTTGAATTGTTCGTTCGATTTTTTTTCATTAAAGCACTTTAAAAATATCAATATTCACCTGTGACTTAGACCCTCCAATAATATTGACTCCCGGTCTCATGTGCAGCGCGTTCTTCAGTATGAGGCTGAGGTTCAGCATCCTGGCCTTGGGGTTGTCGTTGTTCTCGCGCACCTTCAGTAAGTCTGTGCGGCCGATTAAGTCTTGGAAACGACGGACTCCGACCTCTGCCATGTGTTGGCGGACCTGCGGAACAAGATTGTAGGATAAAAAATATTGAAATGAATATCTTCCGTAGTAAACATTTAAATCATCATCATCATCAGTCTTTGTATCCTCCCACTGCTGGGTACAGGCTTCGTATCACACAAAGGAGGATTGAACATTGAAATATTGCACTTTTTTGGTTTCATATTCAAGTAAAAATACAATTCTCCCAGTAGTAAGTACCAAGCTTTGGAAGTGAGAAGAATAAAAAAGCTATCTACTGTATTTGATTTCTTCTTTTGTACACATACTGAGAAAGCAATGATGAAAGCATGCGATACCGCTAGTTCATAATTCATATATCATGTAGTGTAATATATTTGACTACTATTTAGTTAAAGTATAAATAAAAATAAATATGCAAAGTTGACCAACCTCTTCAGCCAACATAAACAGATAGTTGATAACATGTTCAGGCTTGCCGGCGAACTTCTTGCGCAGCACGGGGTCCTGCGTCGCGATGCCGACCGGACACGTGTTCAGGTGACACTTCCTCATCATTGTGCAGCCTGGGGGGATAAATAAACAAGGATATTATATTGCTGGAATAATTGTGAAAATGGGATAGTTCAGTTGGGTGATTGTGATAAAGACAAAATTGTGGATTAAGCTACTCTTCTTGGTTGATTTTGTACTGTTTCTTGTATGTTTACTCGTAATCATTTAAGCTGTTAGAAGTCCACTGAATAGTCCTATATTATTCATTTACTTCCAAAAGGTCCAATGCCCTCACATGGAATTTATTTTGACGTTTCCATACATAAATATAGGTATTACGGGAAGACTAAGTATATAAAGTCTCAAACTCCTGCCGATATTTACTATATTCTTGACTATTTACTTAATTATTTTTGTAGTTTACATAGCTACTTACCCAGTGCAATAAGTGGTGCAGTACTGAATCCGAATTCATCAGCACCGAGGAGTGCGGCCACCATCACGTCAAAACCTGTCCTGATCTGACCGTCCGCTTGTACCACCACTCTGAAATAGAATTTTATTGAATATATTTCATTTCTCATTGGACAATTGGCAGATTTGTATGCTACAATACTTGCGCCAATCTGCTATTGTCCTTTGTTTTTTACTGAAGTTAACGTTAAAAACAATATTTTTTAAAAGACCTGCTCGTATTAGACAAAAATATATAATGATATAGTTTTTGCCAGGTCTTTACTTACAAAAATCTAATTGTTAAAAATAATGTAAAGACGAGCAGAGAGCAGTGAGTCGAAAGTAGTCGGGAGCTACACTTTTTAAGAGTTAGAGCTACATTTGGTTTAAAATTTAATTATTTGTACATATTACCTGGATCGCAGGTCATTAAGCACCAGCACTTGATGTGTTTCAGCAACACCCAGTTCCCACGGTAAGCCAGCACTCTTGATGCCCGTCCACGAACTAGCGCCGGTACCACCGTCGTGACCTGAGATCACTATGTGTTCCGCTTTGCCCTGGGGGAACATTACATAGTTAGTATATCTTACAAATACACGTCTTACAGGATATCCACATATTCTCATAAATAGATAGAACCGTCATCTAGGTTTCGTACGAAGCTGTAATAGGTATATATGAAATAAAAACTATTGACGCTGAGGTGAGATAAAATTGGTACTTTAAATGAGATTATTAGACTACAGCTGTAGCTGCATACATAATACTGAAAGTGACTGAAACTACTCAAAAACATACCTTAGCCACACCAGAAGCGACAACACCAACCCCCACTTCAGACACCAGTTTGACAGATATCCTGGCTCTTGGATTAGCAGCCTTCAAGTCATAAATGAGTTCAGCCAAGTCTTCGATGGAGTAGATGTCGTGGTGAGGGGGGGGAGAGATCAAACCCACGCCGGGGACTGAGCAACGGGTCTTTGCTATGTCCTCTGTTACTTTGTAGCCTGGAAAGAAATAAAATTCATGTTAGCTGAGAATGTGTTATGGTTCAGTTAAGGTAAATTGTGGTAGAATGCGTTGCTTCGGAATGCATATTTTTTGCCCATTTTTCCTATGGATTGGACTATACATAAGGGGACTATATAAGGCAGCACATAAGGGGAGTAGGTACATAACGATTGCCACGCTGAATGGCAATGCATATTCTTTGGCCGAAGTATAGGCCAGCCTTTTGGTCACGAGTGGACTCCACTAATCGCTTGGAAACATAATAACAGTGTATTACCGGGCAGCTCCCCGCCCTCGCCGGGCTTGGCGCCCTGCGCCATCTTGATCTGCAGATCGTCGGCATGCGCCAGGTACGACGCCGTCACGCCGAAGCGGCCCGACGCCACCTGCTTGATCGCTGAACGCTTGTTGAACTCGGGGTCCTGGAGAAAGTATGAAAAAATATTATATTTAATTGTTAAGTATGATTATATTATTATGGTCTTTTGAAGTTACTATAGTCCATAATGATGCTCCACTTTCTCATAGAAAATATTTAGTGAAATTGCTTTTAATTTATTTTTATTTGTTATGCACGAATATAAGGCGATTTTAAACAACAACCTAATATTTAATTCAAAACTGAACAATTTTAGCCATCTTTTACAGCCTTTTGTTTAAAAGTGTTTGGCTGTATTGGTTTAGACTGAATTTGACATATCATCATAAAATACCGCTAGCAGTTCATTCATGTAAAACAAACCACAACCGTTTGCTACTATGTAATTACTATCAAAGATTGACCGACTGATGTTGAATTAAAAAAACACCAATATTTAAAAAAAGTACCTGGTTGAGATATCTGTCAGCATTTTCACCACCCTCTCCGGTGTTGGACTTGCCGCCGATGCGGTTCATAGCGATAGCCAGCGATGTGTGAGCTTCCAATGAAATCGAACCGAACGACATGGCGCCTGGAAATAAACATGTATCATTACTCATTGGCATCATAATCATGTAGTTTAATTGACTATGGAGTCTCTTCGTTTGCTTTATTTTTTATTTACCCCCAACGCAAAAAGGGGTTCGGCATGTCTGCAGTGTTATTTATTTTTAGTGTCATGCTTATGAATAGGTAAGGGGCCTTCTTGTAACAAAAGCCTACATTTTGGCCATCGAATTACGTAAATTGCTTTATAAATAAAAGGTTTTACATGCCTGTAGCGAATCGCTTGACGATCTCAACAGCGGGTTCCACTTCGCTTAGCGGTATTGGCTCGTCTAACTTGACGAGCTCTAACTGTCCACGTAGTGTGCACGCACGGATAGATTCCAATGCGCTCTCCCTGTGAATATAAAAGCGAATATTTATTAAATGATGTTTCTTATGGTAAAACGTAGATTATGTGTTATTCCGATATATAAGCTATATTACTGCCAAGTTTCATCAAAGTCACTCCAGTAGTTTTGACGTGAAAGAGGAACAAAGATTCATAAATACAAACTTTCGCATCAATCAGTAAGATTTTATATTGGAAGATTAAATATTTATACTTACTGCATTTATGCACTCAGTGTACTCAGATTATTTTTCCTCCGGTTTGATTAAAATAAACTCTTAAGTAAAAGCTATAAGGTTGAAAATCACCTGTATTTATCGTATGCCGATGAGCTCTTGTTAATGGCGGCTTCCTGCAAGTTGGCGATAGACATTGGATCGTTAATGTGCTTCTCTCCGCCCGCTCGCCAGTGGTAGTTGCCGGGGTTCCTTAAAACAAAGTTGCATTCATTAGCTAAGCATACACTAACGGACGAATACTGAACCGTCACTCAATTTCATGAAGTTTGCATTCAATCTCTGTCACACTTATGTTTCTGTGACAGAAGTAGAAAAACTTAAGTAGCTCGGTACATACTTAAGGATATGCCTCTGTTTTTAAAATCTCCATATCTAATAAAATATGGAGATAGTAAAACTGGTCAAAAATAATAAACATAAAAAAGAAATATAAACGTACCTTAAAACCAGCGCGTCCTTGACTTCACCATAGGTCAACGCATGTCTGTCAAAGATTTCCTTCGATAAAATTTCAAAGTTTACTCCACCTGAAATAAAATACAAAATTTAATCTTCCTACAAGACAGTTAGACAGACGTATGTCATGTGTTTAAGGAAAATAGGGTATCAAGTAGGTATCTCTACATTTTATAACACCTATGTATCACTCATGATCTCTATAAATATTTGAAGTTTGAAATTCTCCATACATCATTTTCTTAAACACGTGTTGAACGTGTAAGTAACTTTTTTGTAGTAAGACCATTTAAATCATAATCTTTACTGACCAATCCTAGATTGTGTTCCTCTAAAGCATTTATCGATGACCTCCTCACACAAGCCAACTGCTTCAAATATCTGTGCACTCTTATACGACTGCAGAGTACTGATCCCCATCTTGGCCATGACCTTAGCAAGGCCTGTCTCTATTGCGCCCTGGTAGGCCTTGTAAATATCCTCATCGGTGAGGTTGGGGTCCAAAATGTGGTCGTTGCGCAGGGAGAAGGCCAGCTCGAAGGCCAGGTAGGGACAGATTGCGTCGGCGCCGTAACCTGGGGGAAAAAGATTTGGGTGTGATGATTTGGATGGTGCTGATGTCTGTTAGTGGAAACATTTTTATTTATTTGTGCTATAATGGATCACAAACTACTGAACGGATTTGAAAAATTATATAAAACCTTATAGTCACTATCAAATATGTTTATTGAAAATAGGAGATTGGAGAGCATCCTCAAAAACCTTTCAACTCTTTATAATGTTATGCGTAGAACCTGTCCCCTCAGTGATTATATGATGTTGTTGGAACAAATAGATATTAAAGGATTTGGTGTAGGTAGATATAACAATACACACTTTATAGTTTCTTACCCAATAGAACGCACATGTGATGCACTTCTCTAGCCTCTGCAGTTTCGAGGATAATGCCAACCTTCATGCGTTGACGAGTTTCAATCAAATGATGGTGGACAGCACCTGCAAATATTAATAACAGTGTTTTTAATTTTACGTGGACAACACACATACATAACAGATATATTCAATTGTCCGGTTTCACTGGTTGTTAAAAGTGTTGTGTTAGTTATATGATAGTTAATGTTATTTACTAGATATAGCTAGAGACCTGTGAAACCAGAAGTGATAGTTTTTCTGACAGAAATGTTCCTGATAGGTTATCAGAGACATTATCAGTAACTGGTGAAACTGGCCATATGTCTTGCATTATTACCCAACGCCAGCAAAGTGCTAACAGGCACCCGACACCGTCCGGCCTGCCTATCAGACAGCACGATGAGCTGGTATCCGCTGGCGGCAGCCGCATGAGCTTCCCCCGCTATACGGCCCAGTGCTGGCTCCATGCCTGACGGTCCTTCTAGGTAGTCGAATGTGCAGTCGATTACTTTTGTCTGCGGAATAAATGTTGGTGGTTAAATAAAAATCATTATGCGGCTTATGTTTCCTGTACATTAACGTTTTGTAAGTAGTCGGTTATAGAGGTTATAGAGACGCTAGCACATCAAGCTAATTTGTAAATACCAATAAAAAATGAACCTTATACTTTTGGAGATTGAGTTGATTTTTCAAGTTATACTTTTGACAGGTAGCTTGATGCAGAGTAGTGTAGTAGTGACGTTACTGTGTTCTCTCTATATATAAAGACATCCTCACCTTCCAGCCTCTATGAGTGGTATGCTTCAAGGCGTGGAGGTCGGGCAGCGACAGTATCGGCTGCGGCAGGAACAGGCGGTGCACGAACTCCGCGCTCGGCTGCAGGATGTTCGGAGCGGGGCCGATCGGGCACAGTAGTGACATCACAATTTTTTCTCTGTGGGGATAATTACAATATTTCAGTAAATGTAGTGGCTAAAATACTGGGGAAAATCAAATAAAAAAAGAAGATAAAAAAATATTTTATAAACTTTTTGATAGTTTTATAGGAAAAAACGCTGTTCTAAACTAACTGCACATAGATATTAACTAGTGTTAGTGCTTCTTTCCACATGCTTTTATGTGTCTTACGGCCAGTTTCTTCATCAAAAGTTAAAGTTAAAGTAATGTCTAAAGTAAAAGTAACTGTCAAATTCGTTTTTTCAAGGCTAAACTGACAGCAAAATTCGTAGAAAAATTGAATTTAACCGTTACTTTTACTTTAGACATTACTTTAGCCATAACTTTAACTTTAGCTTTTGATGAAGAAACTGGCCGTGAATGTGGCACCAAAGTTGCTGAACTGACCAAGACACAATCCAACAAAATCAGTTTAATCGTCTCAAAATTATCTGCTGTTTCGTCAAGGACTTCCAAAACTATTACTTAACAGCATGACAAATTATAACGTTATATTACCTGAATGGATCAATAGGCGGGTTGGTGACTTGAGCGAACAGCTGCTTAAAGTACTCGTAAGGCATCGGCTGGAACTGCGACAGGCAGGCCAGTGGGGCGTCGTTACCCATGCTGCCTAGCGCTTCTTTTCTGTAATACAAGACATTATTATTCATTAATAAGTGCAAAGAGACTTATGTAATATCCCTAAAGGTGGAAAAATCAATCTATTGTGTGCCGAACCTGAGGTCCCGGGGTTCGATTCCCGGTTCGGTCGACATTTGTGTGATGAGCATGCTTGTTGGCCGTGGTCTGGGTGTTACAATATGTATTTATAAATATGTATATATGTAGCTATATGTAATTTATCAGTTGTGTTAGCACCCATAACACAAGTTAATTAATAACTTAGCATGGAGCTAACCGACCGTGTGTGAAAAAAAGGTGTCCCGACATCATCATACAAAATATCTGTGTTTCATTCAAACATAAACATTGTCACTGACTCCTTATAAAATCTAGAAGCTCCAGTTAGTAAACTAACATGATTAGAATAATTATTTCATTGGTAGTTAGCTTATTAATCAAGGAAAGCCTTTTTTTATCACGGAACGGAAAGTAGGTCCCACGCGGGTGAAAGCTAGCCGTTAGCGGAAGCTAGTATGATTTAAAGAAATGGAGGATTTTGCAATATATGTAAAAATTAATAAATGTATAATATCCAAACTTACTTATTCTGAATCATAGGCAGCAACAGCATATGTATAGACTCGATTGTATATCCAAACAACCCGAGCCTCTTGTCAGCTAACCCCGTGATAACTCCGCCGTTCTCGTGGCCGTCCGTGCCGTTGCCGTTGGAAACTACGGCACTGCTACCGTTCTCGGCCGTCACGGATTTGTGAATGTCTTCCATTGTTATCTGTGGGTTGGAATGTGGTTATGTACTGGGAAGGCAGGCAGGAGGTTAAAGTAATTAGTAGACTATGAAAAGAATGATTTAAAATATTTTTTGTAGGTACTATTTTGGTAATTTTGATTTCGCAAATAATCATGAACTCATTTTGGAGTTGCCAAATTAGTACACTTATTCAACGTTTGCGACAAAAATGCTTTCGAAAAATAAAATTCATTTTATTGGCACTAAAAAACCCTTCTTATTGTTCAATCTGAGCATTTTTGTTTACATTCTTTTCACGGTCTCCTGTCATAAAATTCAACAACAACAACTAAAAAATCCTACGAAGCTGTAAAGAAAACCTGCTGCAAGAAAAGTAAAACAATAAAAGCTTAACACGCCTGTATTGGTCCTCCCAGTCGTGGTCATTAACGCTACGGTAAAACGATGTTAGAATAAGCGAATCCTAAAATCATGCATTTCTTGAAAACTAAGTGTATAGGTACGCGATTCATGGGAATGATTCTAGGAAGCAGGTATTAAATTCGAAACAGTTTGCCTACTACACAGCCACAGCCTAGGATACAGCTTTATATTAACCTATAGTATTCAATACTTTATTGAACTGTTAAAAACGGTTAATATATATGATGAAGTCACTTATTTTTCCAGTCAAGCAGTAAGTTTACTTATTTGAAGATTATTTACTAAATGAAAACGATAGTTTCTCATTTTTGGCTTAGCAGTTACCCTATTGTAATACGATCATGTGCCACAACTATTGCGCTAATGCCAATTATGGAATTATTAATTAACTTCAAACAACGTGACAAAGCGTGTAAGCAACCTACATAAAAAATAAGGGTTATAATTAGTGATAAGCATCCCGTACTGTCCCGTACGAAATCAATTCAACTCGGCAATAATTTGGAATTTTGAAACAAATTCAAAAAGTATAACAACAGCAATTTTGAAAACCTGGCCATGCGCGTAACCAAACTCACCATCTGATAATATGTATTAATGTTATCCCCACGTACGGTAATGCATAGAAAAGAGAAACAAATGTTAGGAATGTGTATGTCTATTTAATGATTACCTGAAATTATGTATTTTTATATTAAAATATCGCTGAATAATAGACTTATATAAATTGAAAATATATTTTTGCGTTACACGACTGTCCTGGTCTAAAAGCGTACGGGTGAAATAAACAAGTTATATACTAGTCAAAAAATTTAAAATCTAGCTTTCGATTCGACTAAGCATTCACTTTATCCAGTGGAAAAATAAATAGGCCTTGGTTTTTAAGGTCCCTAATCAAGTAGTATATTATTCAGCGATTTCCATGTTTATAATATGAAGTAACCATTGCCCAACACAGAGCTATGAACAAATACAGTAGAAAATTTCGATTAAATCCGATTTTTATTGATCTTTCTCACCTTATCTTGAAGCCATTCAGAGTGAGGTCGGCTTCGTGCAATCTCCATCTTCAGTTCAGCATCTTGAACCAGTTTCTTTTCTTCTGTATCAACCAGCAACATACGACCCGGCTTCAAACGACTCTGGAACATTTAATTTTACATTACTACTGTTACTGTTTGTATTTCTTTTTTTTTGTAAAAGAATAAGAACTTTATTTTATGCCAAGAAAGACTTCAATAAATATCCTCCTCTGAGCCTTTTTCCCAACTATGTTGGGGTCGGCTTCCAGTCTAACCGGATGTAGCTGAGTACCAGTGCTTTACAAGGAGCGACTGCCCTATCTGACCTCCTCAACCCAGTTACCCGGGCAACCCAATACCCCTTGGTTAGACTGGTGTCAGACTAACTGGCTTCTGACTACCCATAACGACTGCATTTTAAATATACTTTTTCTAAACCACAGAATGAATGAGCTTCTTTTGATTAAAACTCATCGCGATCATCCTTATAATTAAATCTATGGTGTTCGTTGAAATATAAATTCATACTTAATATAGTGGAATTATGTATATTTAAAATCTAGATTACATTTTACTAAAGATCTTTACGGTTATTTTAAGATAGCTAGTTCAAGCTACATAAAACTTTTATATGCTTAGAAAAGTTCTAAAGATGAGTGAGACTATTGCAAATACATATTTTGAAAATGAAAAATTTCACATCTTCCTTACCTTGAGTATGACCTTGTCAGGGTCGACATCGTAGACACCGACTTCAGAAGCCATGACGAGGATGTTCTCGCTCGTCACGTAGAATCGGGACGGACGGAGACCGTTCCTGTCCAAAATGGCACCTGGAAACAGACATTTTTAAAGTTATGTTTGAGTAAATGTGGTTTAGAAGAAGTTAGTAAGAACCACTGGGCTTCGAACAGCCATTCATTAGCTTTACTAACTAAACTGATTATATTTCGCACCTCAACACAAAACATATTAAACATATGCGCAGTAAGTGCGCAGTTTACGATGTTGAAAACCTCATTACTTCGTTATCAAATCTTATAAGACATCAACATTGACAAAATTGAGCATCTAATTGCTCATATAACGAGGCATACATAGACGATCCGACATAAAAAATTGCAGCTTTTTGGGAAACTCACCAATGTACCGCCCATCAGTAAAAGAGACTAAAGCCGGTCCATCCCAGGGTTCCATACAAGAAGAAGCCCACTGATAATAATCCCTCTTTTCCTTAGGCATGGTGACGTCATTCTGCCAGGCTTCGGGCACCATCGTCATCACCGCCTCGGGAAGGGATCGCTGGCCAGCGTGCAGAAGGAATTCTAGCACGCAGTCAGCTGAACCGGAGTCTGAGAGGTTCGGTTCTACGACTGGGTATAGTTTCTTGAGGTCTGCAGATAATAAGGATGCGTTGTAGAGATGTATTTATAGCTTGAAGGGTTTTGTAAGATGCTAGTCCAGTAGTAGGGCAAAAATTCAATAGTAATTAAAATCGACAATTAAGTTTTTACGGAACACCCGTGAGTTTTTAAGGCCCCGTATGAGAATACAAACATGGGACTGTTTTAGGTCATAACATGTAGTTAACGTTACTGTATTTAGGAGGGCTTTCCTTTATTGTTTCATCCAGGATTTCATAAATATTTATTTAAAGGAAAAATACTGTTACTCCAAGAAATTCTTACCTTCTCCAAAGAGTTCGCTCTTCATGACGCCCTCGCGTGCCTTCATGAGGTTGACATTACCTCGCAACGTATTGATCTCGCCATTGTGAGCGAGGACTCTGTAACACAAACAATGGATCTATTAAATAAACCGCATATAGCTGTAATAATGTATGTAGTACATACTATAAACGCTCTGTATTAAATTGCTGGGAAATAAGCAATTTTATGGTTTGCAATTTTTATTTTGCCACACACCATTAAGTCAATTTTGATCTGTTTTTCTTTTGATTCCTTTTCATGTAGATCTTAAAGTTTCTCTCTTTTAGTTGTAAGAAAACTTCTGGATGGTACCTACTTGTAACCAAGTAGAGCGAGAATTATAAACAAGAAGGTCCTGTCGGTCCATACATACCTCAGAGGATGAGCTCTTTCCCAGCTGGGGAAAGTATTGGTGGAGAATCTGGTGTGCACCAACGCGAGGTACGTGGTGAACGCAGGGTTTGTCAAGTCCTTGAAGTACTCCTGTTTAAAGAACATTATAATTACATTAGAGGGGGAATTCTTAAAAATTACATCGTAAAAACCCTAATAGGTACTATCGATCTTCTATCTTTAATAATCCTCAGACTAAGAGAGACCTCCTGAATTTTTGAATTACGTACTTTTATTACTCCACATTCTACTCTCTTCTCATGTTGGTCTAGCCCATTTTAAACCAGCTTATAGGAAAAAGTCGACTCACCCATAGCTGCTGAGAAGTCAGAAGTCCCTTGTAGACAACAGTCTTGAGCGCAAGACTGCAGATGTAGAACCTGGCTCCAGGCACCACCAGCTCATGGGACGCTCGCTTGCGCAGAACGAATATCTGAAAACACGAACACACACTCCAGATCCTGAAAATACAGCACACGGTGGGATGCCTGTATGGAAAAGATGGTAAGGAATTTACAGGTCCTAATTAGTGGTGATAATTATTTTCGATATTGTTTTGAAGTTTATTGATAAGCTTTTATTTTATTTGCTCTGCTCTTATACTTAACACTGCAAAAACTAGATAGAAGTCTCCGAGAAGAATCGGCCAAGTACTACGTAAGTAACTATTGACTCTAGCCTACTTTAGTAAATTTTAATTGTTAGTAGGTGTGGTACCAACTTTTGAATACAAGCATCCCACAGGGATTATGTAAGGGTATATAAAATTTACGTTTGGCACGAAGTGGTCGCGTCCGGCCGGCCAGTGTGCACGCAACGATCTGAAAAAACACCTATAAGAGTTCCTTACGTCCTAAGTTCGCGCTAACTACCACTTTACAAGAGAATGAAATCGCAATTTTGTATTGCAAGTTCATACTCCCCATACCCTGTTTCGTTCCGGTGTTTTCTCCGTCTCGTTCTTACCTGTCTGGCTAGAAGTTCGTCGTCAGAATCTCCGGTAACAAACACTTGACGCATAAATGGCTCCGAATTACGAGCCACCTGACCTGAAAGCGAGCCAAAACAGCCCATTACTAACTTCACCAAGGGGATCTGTCAACTTTATACTAGGAGATTTATATCCTACTTAAAACTAACTTTATAGAACACTTTAATGGCATAAATTGAATGGTATCTCGAAATGTCATAAATGTATAATGCAATAGGTTTTGTATGTAATTCCAATTGAACAGATGGCTACATTTATGACAACTGCATGGATGGACACATGACAACATTACCATTTAAGCGTTATTTAATGACAATGACTCGATAGGTTTAAACTTAATCGACTGTTTAACTCAAGATTCAACAAAAAATAATTATTATGCAAGACGTTATCACATAAATCATAATAAGCTAAGAACTATGTTTCTCTAATGAATCTTAAGTTAAAATAACAAAAACTCTCTTAAAACTATGTAACTTTAAAAATCTTGTACTGCCCGAGCATCCGGCACTATAATTAATTTTCTAAGAAAATTCGAATAAATCAACAACTTGATTATCTTCGATGCTTGCGACAGTACTTAGCGTAATTATTTGCAATAATTTTCCAAGCGTATCCACGTATTTGCAATGCAAATCAAAACGACTGTATTTCATGCAAAATCATAAGCCTTATTCGATAAAGATACTACAAGCGAAAAAGTGGATACCCTGTGGAAAATGTCATAAGAACCGACTATGCGTAATAAAATCACTCAAAACATTAAAAAAGTACTGAAAAATTGCTGTAACACAAATTGCCTGTGCCTTATGGAGCAATAAAAATGTTTTGACACTAGAAATTTGTACTACGGTATTGCTTCGAGTGACTCAACAACGCACAGCACCGAATCAGATGTCAAATCGAACAAACCGTTTGGTCAAGCATCGCATGACCGCGTTCAGCCGCGTTTAAACGACCCGACATTACTACGAGTACGACCTGCAATGAGTCGCAAAAAAAAATCGCAACGCCGAAACTGGCCTTATATCGAGCGACGAACATCGGTGGATAGTCGATTGTGATCGACAGAATAATATAAATGATAATGTGCTTTCAGCTCACGATGGTTTGGTACTGAGAGCCTTTTTATTCGTTTCCAATATTGACGGTTTTGTAAATGTTCATTTAAGGATGTGACATAAAATGAACAAGTCAGAATAATCTTCCATCTAATATACAGTTGTTAATAAAATCAATAAGCTAGCTACGTCGGCCAGGCAATCAGTTGTAAATTAAAACAGTGATTTAGTTCAACTAGCCGACCATTCCTATTGGCTATGATTATTTAGACGCCATCTTGGTTTTCAAATGTATGTCCTTTTGCTACTGCGTAATAGTTTCAAACAGGCTACTTAAAAAGGCTCTCAGTTTTGTATATTTTCCCTAATCTCACATCCAAAGAAAAAAAAATGCTCTATAATTATTTAATGTATCAGTTAACAAATCTTCTAGTTTTTTTTCTAATATGCTAAGAGTGATGTTATATTGAAAAGAGCATATTCATCTTATATGGATAATTCTGAAGCCTTTCTACATTATTAAAATCTCTTTGCGGCTAGACTCGGTTCTAATTTAATTAAAACTTTTGCATGAGAAGAGAAAATTCTTTCTGCGCTAACATTGGTTAAATGTTGACTATATAATTCTTGTTGCAATTTTACCTCTAGAGGTATTTCGAGCTTCACTCTATGTAGAATAAACTTATTTTGTTCTTCTAAACATTCGATTCCAACAATATGATCAAGCAGCTCTCGTCACAATATGGATGGAGACATGACCAATATTTCGAACCCCTTCCCAAATTACATGCATGATTCGGCCCCTCTGATATATGAAATATGACGGTTAAAACATAGAACATACATAATGTAACACTATTGACATGAACTGATTTAAAAAGGTCCTGACACAAATGAATGTTCCTACACGTATTATTGAATATATATATGGTGTGTCATGTCTTACCGATGGTGGAATTATTGGTGGGAACCGTGCGCCAGCATAGAACAGTCAGACCGAGGCTCTCGGCCAATTCTCCGAACTTCTTCTCAATGTCCTGGTGGTGAAGCTTGTCGAGGAAGAAGATGCCGGTGGCATAGCGACCGAAAGGAGGCAAGTCGATCTGGTGAGTATCTCTGTGAACGAAAGAAAACAAAGTTATTAGGAGTTTCCAATTTAATTTTAAGTGTTTCCACTTTTTCTTTTTCGATTTAATTTTATAGCAACCTTTGACTAGTTTGTCCTATTGTCGTTTATTATTATGTAATTTGTAAGCAATACTGTTTTTGACTTCAATAATAATGAGAATATATATATTTTCCATAACATCCGATAACTTATGGCTTGGTCAACATAAACATATTACGTGTGTGTGAACGAAATTAATTTTATCGTAAAACCGTAACAATGCGTCAAAATGTGTCCTTAACACTATCGTGTGACTACTAAATACCGATAACAATACACATAAAATATAGACTAATGAATTACTGGGAACACAGAAGAAATAAGAGCTAAAACATCCCACGCAAAAGTACAAGCTTGGGATGTTATGTCTCGAAGATTGTTTTAAACTTTCTCATAGATATTCCAAGCAGTTTTGAATTCCTCTTACATTGCAACTAAAACAATACTCCTTAACTAGTCCTTGAGACTGCTACAGACTTTAAACAACAGACAGTACTCGATCTAGTCAAAACAAAGACCCAAGTACGCTTTCCAGAACGTTCACGTTATCCTTTGCTAAAAAAAGCAACGACTGTTGTTTTTCTCATACCTATTGAACTTTGCTATTAATGACTACTGTCTCATTCATCACTCCCCATCATTACATCATAGAAGCTACCCAAAGCTTGTACCATGTGCTCCATCAGTTATCACGTAGGTAAAGGTCACAGGGACGGCTGCGCGCGCAGCTACGTCACATTCGCCGCAATATTGACCAACAAGCCGGCAGCCGGGCGATACCGGTATCTATGATAGAATATTGCAAATCTAGGTATCTGCGTCATGTGGGCACTAATTGTTTATCGAAGGTTTTTGGGCGTGTCGCTTCATCACTGTTGGGTGTGCAAATTCATGATTTGTCCGATTTGGGAGAGATATAGTTATTCGATGTCAACAACAGCAATCGTAAGGGTGAAGAAGAAATTTTCGATTGACTGCTTTAAGATTAAGAGCTAAATATTGCAACTGGAGATACTGAGGACTGGTCATATTTTTTGTTCAGCTAATTTTGAAGAATCTGCAATACGAAAGCGCCACAAAAAAACCCAACTTAAGAAAAAAACAATTAGAACCTGAAGTCTGAAGGTCCATCAATCCAAGAACGAAGGATGACAAGTAAAAAGTGTTTTTAATTTATGCATTATCGAAGCGAAGATTCTTTCACAGCCCATTCAAATCCAATCTTGGATCATTGAATGTAATTGATATTAATGGCTTACTGAAGAGCCAAATACAAGAATAGCTTGCCCTACGATGATTTATATGTTTTTAAACGAAGTGTGGTTTTATTTTAGGACATATTTAACACGAATAATAATAAAAACTATCCGAATAAAAGACAAGTTGTCAAATATTTAAATATGATGTACATAGTCCAGACTCCAATGCATCCATAGTCGTAAGTCAGATAAATAAATTGCAGAAGGAGCATTTGATTTATTTTATGAGGCGTACACAAGGACAGTCGTTCGTTCATTCATTTTATGAAACAATGTCTTGTTATAAGATCCTATAAATTATGTAAACTTATCTTGTATCATCTGGTATCTTGGTGTCTGTTAACTCAATGCCTAGTAGTATTGAACCGATTTATGGAGATTTTTCATTTCGCAAGAATCGAACCGTAAAAACTGCAGCTACCATAATAATGCATATTACAAGAACTAAAACTGCTTGTTCAGAATCTATTATTCATTCAAAAGATCTATTAGAAACACGAAAGCCTGACAAATTCACTTACATAACATAACCTCAAACATGTATCCAATTCGCAATCACGAAACTCATTTCCAAAGTAGCGGAAAGTCCCCAAAAGCCCGACAGACAGTTCTTAAAATAAGCTTGTCATTGGAGCTGTGAGTAAAACCACACCACCTACTGGATACAGGTAAATGGTGGCATAAAACAAGTCCAGTGGACGAAAGAGCTTCATAAAAATACCCACAAAACGACAAATGTGACTAAATCAGAATGTGGGAATACTTCTGCAAATAAACTGGATGACTCGGTCTTGAAAGCCGTGTGAATGAAATAATTGATGTAAACGCAGCTGCTCAACATTCTTAAAGAAACTGGTTACAGCAAGGGATTTGTTTCAATACACTGCCATCTCAAGTCTAAATAGTTCACTATTGAACAATAATAATATTTTTGTTAATTATTTCTGGCGAATAATAGGAGAAAATAACGTTAATTAAGCTTAATTTTTTACATACTCCAAACTTCCTCTTATATTTCTGTATTACAGCGTATAAGTTCCAAACATTTATGAAAAGCAGGAATTTTCCAAAACACTGGAATTTTCGAGCGAGTTATGCGTAGTTCGCGACCCATTTCAATGGCCGAACACTGAAGAGTCAGTATTTACGGCTAGCCAGGAATTCTGAGCGGGCTCAGAGTTCATTGAATTCTTTTTGGGAGCTCTTGTCTGCGTATGGTGACAGGAAGCCTACTTAATCATCGATATGTGATAAGAATTTTTGACATTCAAACAATGCTTTTAAGACTCCACATAGTTTATGGATCAGTTTCCTTAATAGATGAACAATAGTGACAATCTGGTGCGAGTTCAAGTAAACATCTCAGTAATAAACGAAGTCTATCGATCTGTTTACATTTTACGCATGAAGATTTTATTCAACTACCTAATCAAGTATTGCACAATGATATTCCTTGTCTACGATGAACGTAGCGATATTGTTTACAAAACATTATAGCTATTACGTTTAGTATAGCATTCCTTATTCCATATAGGTATGTTCTATTACATTGGCAATAGATGAATCTTACGTCGAAAGACTACTTTCTTTTAGAACATTTTACTTGATAGCTTTTAGCACTTAAGTGCTCTAAGGACGCACGTCCGCTCGGAAGCTTATCTTAATGGGCGTCTCAAATTGCAGAGCCAGATGTAGATGACATTTCTTGGTTTTATACACGAAGAATATGAAAGGACTTATTTATTTTGCCTATAAAGGAGATCTGTCTAAGAAACTACTCTTGCGGATTCAGTTACCTACAGGTCGCTGAGTACGTCAATGTCAATTATTCAGAGTGATGGAACAATGTTCCCATTTCCGCACCTAAGCTACACAATTACGCATTCCAACCGCATCTACATCAATTAGTACTTAGTTAAGTTTGTAAAATAAATAACTATGATAATATTGACAATAAAACGTCAGCGTAAATGTCACAACACCGTGTGCAGATAGATAAGCAAGATGCTTACGTTTCGGTGGCCGCCAACATCCGTTTGATAATGCTCGCATGAATGAGGATAGACGGACTCGCGTTTACTTGATAGGGACAGAACAATGCTTTCACGGTTCCGTAAGAGCTAATGAAAATGGGACAAGGAACGTTAATAGTAAGGAGTACGCGGAATAAAGAGAAGATAGATATGTGTGGCTCAATTATTGCATGTGGCGCTAGAAACAGCCCAAAGACTTGAAGTTCGATGGCAAGAATTCAACCAACAGTTCCTGAAACGGCCATTATTAAAACAATCGTTCAACACCACACGATATATCAAAATCTGAACGGTACAAGGGAACAGACAGCGGTTCTGTCGTGAACAAATTGCATCACCGTACCACAAACAACATTAATCCCGCATCATGATGTACGGAATCCGAGCACGTGACCGCGCACATGGCGTGATCTATGTCCGCCATAGGAGACGCCGCAGGAACGCTTGGACTGCTGCCAAGATGGCGGCCAAATCGGGATATTTACAATAGCACTTAGTGTCGCGGACGCTGAACTTAGCTTGCACTGATTGTGTGATTAATCGCCAAAATTCGCCACTTACATAATTATAACATGAAGTAGCTACACACAGTACACACCCATTTTTGAGCGGTGAAAAAAAAAATTTTTTTCTAGCATTTTCTTCAAACTCAACAAACTGTATCTACGCTTATGTTCTATTTTACATACATAACAATAAATATATTGGGTCATCATAATCTATTGCACGAAGCCACATCGACATAAATCATCATAAATGTCACGTTAAACGATCATCTCCTAAAATTATGAGAAGAAAATGCTTAATATAATGTAATTATGCTTAATATATAAAAGTCAATCAAAATCATGTAAAATTAGTAGTATGATTCTACTCTACTAAAGACTCGGGAAAAACAACAATCGTTGAAGATGTTCTATTTGAACAACTGCACGAAGGACAAAAATAATATCTACCTACGTCAGCTTAGTAAATGTATTTGGGTTAATATTGTTTTGAATGAAGCTACAAGCTTCAAAACTAATTATCCAAAATTACAAAGAATATACAAAAAAATAAGTAAAGGAGATACAAAAAAGTAATAACTAAGGACTAACGAATGACACGTCACGACTTAAAATCCTTGCAGTGAAAAAAACCGTTACAAAGTTAGCAAAGGTTGGAAGACGGTCTTAATCGTTGCATCGAGAGTGAACCCATCTTGATCCTTATTCAAAACCGCAGCTTCACCTGTTTATGCGTAGATAAGGACCAGTGTCACTTTCAGTGACGTAAGTGAAGTTCATGTGAGTCAATGAAATCGATACAGCATCGTGTACAGGTTATCGCAGCTCGGTTAACGTTGAATGACCGACAACTGACCCAGATTGGACCCGTTCCATAATCAATATCAGAAAATATTTTATAATTTGAATCAGAAAGTAAAAGTGAACTGCATTGAAAATTATTTTTGGCTAAAAGTGGCAACGGACGAGGACGACGAAAAAGAAAGGAAAATATTAAATTGCAACCATGAAAAATAGGGCGGAACAGACAAATACATAAAAGTTAAAGGACATTGCCGTTTCTACTTTGGCTATATCTGCTATGTACTAGCTAAGACATCATCATGAGATGCTCGCCACTCGTAAAACTAACTCAAGCGGAAAATTAACAAGCAAGCGCTAATGCGCTAAGCGCTGCTCAGCGAAGCAACATCTTGATTGTGGAGTATTTCATTAAATGTCACGGGAGATAAAATAGGATCATGTTCTAGGTTCGTAAAGGTCAAAGTTGAATTAAAACGTGCCAAGATTGCATGTGGAAAATTTTACGGCGGGATATTAAAATTGTCGGGATTGCTCTGCGTTCATATCTGAATGAGTAATTCATTGTACTGGATCTTTAAGAAAACGATTGTAGGAGGAGGAGTAGTAGGAGTATTGTTTCATATTGTAGGAAGCTTGTGATGATAGACTTGTATACCTACATACTCGAATGTGATACTGTGAGCGAATTATATTAAGAACTCAAACGGATATTTATAGACAGCATCGGTTATTTTTAGACTTAACTAGAGATCAGAGAAGAATCCGGGAAAGGTCGCGAAATTTAAATGTGCAATATGGCTTCATATGGCTTATGTACGCAATTACTTGCAGATTTTTTTTATCACTAAGGTGTAAACTTTGTAGAACAATGAATCTATCAGTAAAGACGGTGAAATAAAAGACGAACGGACGTTGAAATCCCGTTGAAAACGTGACTTCGCGTATGCAGTTAGCAAAGACAATTCTAAATTGAAAATGACGTCTATTAATAGATAAACCTGACGTGTCCGCAGATCTGAAACCTACGTTAAACTGTAAATGCATTGCAGATTCTGTTAACGTGTCCGCAGATCTGAAACCTACGTTAAACTGTAAATGCATTGCAGATTCTGTTAATACAAATGATGTCGATACTGATAAACTTACAATAAATATCGATGCCAATATTAAAAATGGAATGTTGTGGGAGCTTTATCGATTTTCCTATTAATAGCCTATAATGATGAGAGTGGGGGATATATACACAATATTTTTATAATTATATATATTGGTTACATAATAGTTTTGATAGCAACTCCTCTGCGCCAATGGAATTTACTTCTCAAGATGTATTGTTTCCACTTGGATGTTTAAGAAATTCTTAAGATACTTCTGAACGGTCTCTTGGATCGAGTTTATTATGGAAAAAAATATCTAATAACAACGGATATTCTTCCTACATATTCTATTTGATTCTAAGAACTTTGAAATTGCTTTACAACCGTGCCGACCGAGCGAGCAGCAATATTCTATTCGATCTTTTTGTATGAAGAGCACAGAGGAATTTAATAAGACTTGAACATCGTAGTTCATAAGACTTCGCTAGTTCTGAAATGTATGTGTTCCAAGATCAAAGTCCCAGCCCGTAATTTGCACAACAAACCGTCAGCAATCTAGTATCAATTTGTGCGGGCGTTGTTATTCTAACCTCTCCAAGCGTCGTGTCATCGTCTTTTATGAACAAACAATCGTGGCTTTTGCCAACAACTCGCCTGTTATTCATTAAGTTGACATTTAATACACCTGCCGTAATATCACAGCGAAATTAGTAGCAAATCTTAATGATAATAACTTCTCCAAGTACTTAAAAATGCTTGCTGGCAGACGTCCAAATACATAAGAATACTAGCTTCTGCCAGCGGTTTCACCCGCATCCCGTGGGAACTACTTCCCGTACCGGGATAAAAAGCCTATAGCCTTCCTCGATAAATGGGCTATCTAACACTGAAATAAATTTTCAAATCGGACCAGTAGTTCCTGAGATTAGCGCGTTCAAACAAACAAACAAACTCTTCAGCTTTATAATATTAGTATAGATTATTTACATGATTGTATAAAGTAATGAACCGATTAAATAAATATGTAAAACCAAACGTTACACCATTAGACGTCACATTTATTTACACATTATCTGTTAAAGCATCTGTTTTTCTAACCTAGTCTACATAAAAATCGTTTCACAAATTGTAAGTCAAACGTTTGTAAACGAGAGCTCTCCATCAATTTCATTCAAGTATTGAGTGACATTGTTCCATCAGAATTCTTGAATGAAGATACAAGCTTTACTTTACAAATACTTGTAACGATTGCCAAATTGTCTCTTATTACTCAAGAGTCGTCTACTACTGTTTCAAATGCGGTAACATCGTTAATTGCATTATCAACTTTACCTTTGTAACTTTTGTGTACTGTCGTCGTTGATCAGATTATAATTAAAATCTTTATCAACAATTGCATAATTATTTAATAAATTATCATGAACAGCCGTGATTGTCTTATTTGTTTGTGTAATTTAAGTTAAACCTACACGATTTATAATTAATCAATTTGTTTATCTAGTATTGCGTCTGCACCTTATCCGTCTGTCTGTGTTTCGAGTGCAAAGATGTTATCAATTCACACTTACAAAAATATTGCGTAGTGTCTTGTTTTTTCGGCTGCAAATTAAATGACAAGGTCTAAAAATAAATTCGAGATTGTGGAAGAGATGTTTCTACCCTGGCGTCGTTGGTCCTTGTTTTAATTTAAAATCTTTTAAAAGAAATGTGCAGCACTTAGACTTTGAACTTCAATTCTTTGGAACACATTGCAATTTCTGGAATCTGTCCAAGTCCAAGAATGCTAGATATTGCCGGAATTTCTTTACAACAATAGATATAGATTTAACGGTCTATACAAGCTGTTGATTTTTGATTTAGTGATGGACATAACAACGGAAAATCGATTTGATATTGTTTTGAATAGCAATCAGTCATATCATCGCTGATCGAATGATCACACCGATAGCTTATCTTATCCCAAGTGGTTTACATTTACATTTATTTCCCCACAACTACCTGTAATACCATCATAATGCAATGTAAAATATTGATAATCACGATAATCCTGCAATCGTGATTCTAATCTTTTAATTATGCCGGCTTTGTTTCATAGTAACAAATGTATAACTGGTAGCTCTGGGAGACCCATACAGAGTTGGTTCTATATGTAGATGACATTAGAACTGCACCTATCGATGATACAAAATTAAACGTCATAATAGCAAAGTTCTATGAACTGCTATCTAAAGCAAGAACTAGTAGAACAGTAGCCAACTATAAAACTATCGCAGCTAATCGGTAAAATGGCCAGACAGATAAAGATATGTACTAAAATAATGAAAATAAAAAACAAAGATAACGGAATCCCCCACGCGACTAGCACGTGGTAGCTGCGTGCAAACGTAGTGATGTTTATCTAAAACAATAAATTGTTTTATAGATACTCTCCAACTGTTACTCAGCGGTTGTAAAACGTGGGAAAATTTATAGAGTAGTGAGCCGAAAGATATGTAACGACTGTTAATGTGCTGAAATTACTTATTTTCTTTAAACATTTTGGCACATTCCATTAAATCCAAAACGAATTATATTGTGCTTTAAAAAAAAAGAGACGAATTTTATTGCTTTATACACGAGTAAATTGAGACTTACTTAAGTAAAGGAAAGAAGCCTTACATAGACGAAACTCATGAAACCAATAAAATAAGTGCGAAGTAAGAAGAAGAAAACTCATATTCTATTTCTTACTTCCAGCACCAAAAAAGGCGGACTCAGGATATTTTATTAAAATGTTAAAGTTCATGTTACGTTTAAACGGGTCATTGACATAAAACCTCTAATGCTTAGGTTTACATTTGTATTTAATGTTGGTCGAATTATAGGCGTTAATCAGGTAGGTAACGTTAATCACGAAGGCAACGCGTGAGCACCGTCGCGCCACCCGTGCGGTGGTAATCCTTTATCAAGGCTTAGGTAACATAATCTTTATACCTCTGAGTTCCATGATGAACATGTTAATAAATAAATAATACCAAACCTAAGAAAGGTCGTAGTAAACTTCGATGTAATAATTTTGATTAATGACATTCGATTAAGACACTCGCGGGACACATAAGTCCTACTCTGCCAAAAGCTGACCAAGATAAAATTTAAGGAATTAGAGCATTTACAACGTACTGAGCATCTTTAGAGGTAGGCCCTAAAGCCCAACTAGCCTAAAGTTATAAGATTTTAATATCACGCCTATCACAAACAATATTAATTTACTGAAGCGTTTCAATTGCACTCGAACTAATTGATGGGCTCCTGTCGATCTAATTAGAGAATGTTGTTACGCTCGTCAATCATATCTGAAGCCTGAGCCATTATGGATGCATCAATAATTTCCTGTGTGAACGGAACATCGCGACGGAGCGCTGCGGAATAAGGACTATTAACTCCAGACGATGACGCATAAAGCATACTACGTTGGATTTAAGATCTGAAGGGCAGAGAAAATGAGGAGACAGCACAATGTAGGTATAGTTGAAAGGACTAAAGAACAGAATCTTATCAGTTGAAGAAATCGGACACGTTTTATGAACAGATTATGATTTTAATTAACTTTAACTAAGTTTTTAAATACAATAGACCCTAAATGACGTAGCATGGAAACCAAAGGAAAAGAAAGTAAGCTCAGAAGGAAGATCAAGGACTAGAATGAGATAAGTACCAGTTTGTCGAAGTGAGTAGAACAGATTTGTAAAATTTGAAAAATCAAGAAGAATGAAAATATGAAATATTTTCTAAAATAAAAATACCAAATATCATATAACCGGTAAGTGTAATTACATTGGATTAAACCATAAACATAGAAACGTAGTAATCAAATATATATCTACAAGGGTAACAATAAAGTTTACGAGGCCGAGGGGATTACAGTTGCATACTCTCACATTCCTGAGGTGTAAAACTATAAAGATAATAAAATGGATCATTCACTGAAAGTCACTGTTTATTCACGTGAATCGTGATCAAAGGTTGGTAAGTTAAAGTATTGATTAAACATTAAAAATAAAATATGGCGTGAAAAAGTTATTGCCAACCTTGACAATTTCATCGCAAATAATGAAGAAGTGTTCCGTGATAATAATACATTAGAAAGAAATAATCGGACCCACGTCATCCAAAACCGTTGTCACGATATCAACAAGCACGCAGAGTCAAAAGACAAACAAATTATCATACGCTTACATTGCATCATTTGATTACTTCAGTCTTGCGTTTTTTTCCTCTCGGGGTATCTCAAGGAACTTGCCTTATTACATGTAGTTCTATCAACTGTTGCTCCTGACAATATTGTCTCATAATATGCATGTCTGTAAACATTTTTATCTTCAGAACGCAGTATTGTCGCCGGGAGGTGTCTATTGTTGACATGTGATACCCTGTGTGAACTCTGGAAAAGCATATTGAACAATGAGCGTTCGGCAAACAACCTCACATCTGATCTATCGCTTTGTTATGTAATGCCATTCTTAGAATTATATTACCATCGTCATTAATGGCTATGTCTATTTATAAATTGAGACCGTCGATATGCAATTTTATTAATAAAGTGGAATGATCTTCAGTATCGTCATTTACATCAGTATAGATTTACAACTTATTTCTTACACTACAATACACCTAGTTTATTATAATATCGTGCCATGCATTACTTGTTACAACGTCTGTCGTCGACAACATTAAATATTTATGTACTGCAATAACCAGTTTCCTTCAGTTATTTTTTATGTTCAGATTGCAAGTAGCCGTATTAACTATATTGTTCAGTTTACATGGGTACTGCTAGTATATCTTGACATTGTATTACTGTGGCTGCATAAAATTGCAGATTAGGTTAGCCTCATGGTTATGATTTTATCAAGTTTTGAAGATGGCTGATCAAAAGTTATCTCATTAGGAGACCTTTTCCAAGTTGTCAATCCAACAACGATTACAATCTTTGAGAAGGTGGAATATTATAGCTCAATGATACTGTTACGTATGGAAGTGACATGGCAGCAGTGTGAAATTCTTCATTATGAATATACAATACAAACAAGTACGACCTTGTAGTAACTACGCAGCACATTGCATGTGGTCACACATGAACTGTTCTAATGAGCACTAATTCTTCGACTACATCTTAACGTGCTGCTCACGTTACTTTCAAATGCAAATTGAAAACAAATATAGAAATAAACGAGTACTTGATACATTAACAAGCATTTGCCTTCATAGACTTCACACAATGACTACATAGAGACATATCTTTATGTAGAACTCCATACAGATAGGAATTCGGTAGAAATGCGAGTTAGCAATAATAGATAGGGATAAAACATCCGCGATCTGATATCTCGATATCAGTAGCAGGAAAGGATGACGAAAACCATTTCTTTCCGTCACCCTTTTTTGCAATATTCGATTTATGAAATTTCTGAGAAATCGAATAATGTAAAGCGGATCTAAAAAGTAATACAAAATGGAATTTGAACCTGTATGTAGTGTAGATGTATGAAACTTATAACAACGAGAACTGTAGGTTTCACATTATGGAGTGATAGCCACCTAGTATTTACGTCACAGCCAGACCATGTAGGTCTAAATAAAATTAAGCAAAATTAAAAATTTTGAAAAAACCCCCGACGGTAAAAATCTTATTGAAAAATAATAAAATAACTCAAAACCCCCGACTTAACCCAATTATATAGGAATATCCGTCGGGAGCTGCCATTAAACCAGCTAAAGGATTCTAGTGTCGTGAATACAATTATTGAAGAATTGTAGATATTTAACGATGACATAAAATACACTCAATTAATTGTTGAAATTTCATATAGAAAAGGCAACCCCCGACGGTTATTACTATATAATTGGGTTAAGTCGGGGGTTTTGAGTTATTTTATTATTTTTCAATAAGATTTTTACCGTCGGGGGTATTTTCAAAATTTTTAATTTTGCTTAATTTTATTTCAGACTTTTTAGAGAACATATACGAATTATAGTCTATATAATATGTTATTGCAATATTATTTTGCACCGATATTGTAGCGCCCTCTAGTGAGTTACAGGCGTAATTTTTATTATTTGGGAACATGCATTAAGCACGTACACATTGCTGATGAAAACAGAATTGTAATCGGACGTTTTGATTATATTGTAACATTGTTTGGCACTAATATTGTGGCGCCCCCTAGTGATTAATAGCCATGACACCTATCTAAGAACATGAACTCATCGAACACAAAACCGTTATTGAAAACCGCATCAAAATCGGATCATTAGTTTAGAAGGTAGGTGGGAACATTACTTTGCTCTTTTGCACTAATATTGTGGCGCCCCCTAGTGAGTTACAGCCATGACACCTATCTAAGAACATGAACTCATTGAACACAAAAACGTTATTGAAAACCGCATCAAAATCGGATCATTAGCTTAGAAGGTAGGTGGGAACATTCCTTTGCTGTTTGGACTAATATTGTGGCGCCCCCTAGTGAGTTACAGCCATGACACCTGTCTAAGAACATGAACTCATCAAACACAAACCCTTTATTGAAAACCGCATCAAAATCAGATCATTAGTTTAGAAGATATGTGGGAACATTACTTTGCACAAACGCACACACAAACACACAAACGCACAAACGCACATCTCTCACCCTAAACGCATATACCTGCTCCGTTCCGTCGTGGGTAAAAAGCAAACTCAACAAATATTTAATGTCTACTCATACGTGGTAACTAACGATTCTATGATGCAAGAAGGGACCTTCAAAAGTGCTAATCGATGCTGTTACATGAGCAGTTGACATTAAAGTTCACTTAGGACTTACAGTAAATAGAATAAACTCGTCCGCTTCTTATACCAGATCGATTTGGTTCAAGCTAAACAGATTTAAGAGATGTCATTACGTAATTTTCAGTCTCGTGTGCTTACGTACCTAGTACAGATTTACTAGCGTGTAAATAGTCTAAATAGCTTTTTAAAGCCAGAGCTAATGTGTAACGAGCATTCAGGAATTTGGTTTCTGAAAATTTATATTCGTTCTCCATTAGCTATAGTTTATTTCTAATTCATATTTTAATGAGCTTGAAATAACTGTTACTTTGCAAAAATTTTAGACTATTGTTCGCCAAAAATACACGTGGAATGCTAGGACATAACTGTCGTTAGTAATCTTTAGGGCCGTCGAGAAGACCACAGAAAAGACGAAGCTTCCTTAAGATAATAGAGTAGAAAATGAAGTCCAACGGGGTAAGCAGATAGAGAACTATATCACTTCATTCACACCACTTCAAGATAAGATGTGGCGCCGTGCCGTGTGAAGATCTTTATTTCTATAACACTTATCCATGTTTGCGCATAAGCAGATAATTTTAACAATAATATCCAGTTACATCTAGTTGTGGAATCATTTAGGGATAATGCTATCTCAAGTAAATATTTTGGTATCATGCGTTTAGTGAATGATGAGGACATTTCATTTGGCTGTCAATTTCGTGGTGATAGTATTAAAGAGCGTGACTGGTATATGAACATTATTCTCGAAATAAAACTTTATTAGGTAAACGATAAAATAATTTTGATAAACATAACGCATCCACTTTTGATCTTGTTTGAAACCCTGCAAATTGCACTTTATGCGATAACCAACTCTTTTGGCCAAAGTACGCCAATTAATCAAAACGAGGCGGAAAATTTACTTGCGGTAAGACATCACCTTCAATAGACGATCAAGGGAAAACTCGTAAAACCAAGAAGGTCTCGTCAAAAAAGATGCAATTTGACATTGTCAGAACCGACAAATCTTTGAGGAATTCATTATTTCTGCCAGAAGCTTACGTAATTATTACTGGACATAGATTTCAAATAAGTTACACGGTACTCATCTATACTAATATTATAAAGCTGAAGAGTTTGTTTGTTTGAACGCGCTAATCTCAGGAACTACTGGTCCGATTTGAAAATTTCTTTCAGTGTTAAATAGCCCATTTATCAAGGAAGGCTATAGGCTACTTTTTATCCCGGTACGGGAAGTAGTTCCCACGGGATGCGGGTGAAACCGCTGGCAGAAGCTAGTTCTAAATACACGACGATCTTGTAAAGAACCTTTTCAAAGTCAAGAAATGAAAAATGAATTCCATTTTATGCACAAGAATTCTTCCGCAGTGAGACTTCCTTTTCCAACTATCATCCAAGCTCCATTAAACAGACACTGTGTCGGTAGCACGGAAACACGGAGACAACTGCGTCATAACTTGGAACAGGCGTCCTTGAATCTGCAGTTCTATTGAGGAGCTGAATAGCTTCGTTGGACACTTGAAGACCCGTAATTTAATGGTGTGTTATTTGTATTACCAGCTTCTTTTTCAAAAGCCAAGGCCGAGTTATCAGGGGTAATGTAATAGCGTGTTTATGTAACTGCGAAACAACTTTGTGCATCCGGAGCTAGAATATAAGTAGTTCAGGTCTGCGGTTTGAAGCCTTTGTTTTGGAATTCATTTGTAACCACACGAAATGGTGACGTAGGTGTTGCATGTAGACTTTGGCTTCATCAAACCATTTCCAACTTCCCACGCCCTATCGCTATCGTGTGAGAAATTACATGTTATTTAGAAAACAAGGAAATACGTGTAAACATCATTAAGCTCTCTTGTTAGATAACATCCAAGGTCTTGCTGCAAGGCTGTCCTATATTAGAACACAAGTAATGATATCGAATAGTGAGGCGACATGTCTTAATTGGGTATATTTATTCAAGAATGCGATAAATTCTATTTTGCATATCAGTAGTGCATGTAAGTTTAATGTCAAGATTGTTAATGGGCCAATAAACGGCCTTAGCTTACATAACAACTGCTTCTTCCTGTTAAATTGCATCCGAGATTCTAATTAATTCCATGATGCACTATAATATATTCCATGAAGACAACAGCTAAGATATTGACTTATGCTTACGTGAAGTGTTTACTTTTTGATTAATGTATTATATTAGTAGCTGTGTAAACACTATCTAGTTGATACAGATAACAAAGCATGCATCAGAAGCTGCGTACTTAATATGCAGTACTTCACAACAGCTGATGTAATATTTGGAACCGAAATTGCAACGAGGAAATATTCCGCTGAACAGTCTTTGAATAAAATACTTTCCCATAATTGACTATTACTTATATTGGTACTGTAATACTTATTAACAAATACTTGTTCTAGGCACGAAGGAATTCAGTAATACCACCTCAAAGACGGCGCACAAAAACAGCAAAGCAAATCTCCCACAGAGCGTTATCGATAAGCTGTTCCCAGCACTATTGCATAGATAAATCAAACAACTGCGCAGCCATTCTGCCACAGATCGTGGCGGCCATTATCTATTTGTTAGCGAATAGGTGACTGGGTCAGACAAATTGACTGTTGATATTGCGGGCACTACATCGGGAGGGGTCTATTAGACCTGCTATGACTATTATGTAATTGACGTCTTTGAACTGGCACGAGGGGCAATGGCAAACAAGCTGCAAAAAGGATTTCGGACTGTTTTTAACTCGAAGAACAAAATAATTCTACTGAGATCGTGAATATGATTCGTGTTTCAAGGTTCTGTTGCCTCCAATGGCTACTAAATCACTATTACAGAGCACAGTAGCTTCCAGAGTTCTGTTGTCTATTTAAAGTCGTGATTTAGCATAGTTACGAATTCCATCTTTGTCCGTAACTTGGTTGTGAATATTTCAGCAACCGAGGGGCCTCTATTAGGTAGGACATGCAACCTAATGAAGTTTGTACACCGCAAAGGGGTTTTCCCACATGAAACGCCGATCATTATCACATTATTGAGAGTCCAAACATTGGTTGCCTATTTGTAATAGTAGTTTCTGAAACATATTTTCTGAAATGATGTGTCGTTTTAGTCTTTTGATGAGGTTAAAAGGGTATATTGCTTTGGTTTTCACTAATAATGCATTTTTAAACGTTATGACAACCATGCAAATTATATTAGACTCACAAGCCTTCAGTTTCTTTTGAATAAAGCCAAGTGACTCAAGTGAGGCTTCACATCTTGTCGTCTTGACATAACTTATGGCCCGTTAATTAGATGGAATCAGATGGCATGAAAATTTTCTATAGAGGTATAAGTTAGTTAGCTTGGGTCAGATCTCGATAATTTATTGTAAGTTATCAAAGGGTCTTTGTACCTGAAGCAGGCAGGCACCTGAATCATCATTCATTCCAATGGTCGATAACCCGTACACTTGTTCCATGTATTTATCTTTTCAATAACGCAGTTCCCCTTTTTATCGATGTTTTTTCAACGATAAAGGAATTCCTATTACAGCGCAGTTTCCTATCTGCGAACTCTTCTCGTTCTTTTGAATTATTTAACATGCTCTTCAAAATCTTTTGTGTACTTAACGGTATTTAAATAATGTATTCTGTATTCAGTGAATATAAATTGCTGGTAGTTTTAATACTCGTGAAAACTTATAAAAACTATGTAAGTACAGTTTCATACAATGTTTTCGTTGTGTTCATGTATTGCCATGGCCTTTGAGCCGTTTGAAACATTGAACTTGAATGTATAGTACTTTAACTGGTTCTACTCATTTACACAATGTTACGGTATACATAAGTGTGTTTATAAATGTCTAATGGAGTTACCATTAGACATATGTAGGTATTAGAAGTATGTAGGTTCGTAAGATAGAATATTGGCAAATGTACTTGTAATAAGTATACAAGCTGAATTTCTCAAAATGTGAGAGAAAATTGCAGACATCAATTATTTCTGTGGAGAAGATTGATTCTAAAAAAACTTTAAAGAAAAGTTTTTACTCTCCCTCACAACCGGTACTGAAACTACATTCTGTATAGAGTCTACCTAAAATAATTTAATTGACTTCTTGTCTCTTTCCCGGTCCTTTTGTCAATGTTTCCATTAAACCATTTTCTCAGTACAATTCCCAGCTGGAAAACGGTTGCTCCAGTTTGTCATGTCGTATCGTCAGCCAGTCTGGCGGAATGCCAAGTGCAAGCCTGTGAGCACGATTGTTCTCATACTGGCACAAAGCCAAATGCCACACTTTTTAATCGATAACTAAGTCAAACTTTTTAATCGTCTGTCAAGGATTTTTGATTTACGTAAATAAATATTTTCAGTAGTGTATATTTTTTTTTGTTTTAATCAGGCAATTTCTGTTCTGTAAATAAGCAGTACTTTTGTACTCAGTTGTATTATTATGTTCTATTTGTTATTAACAGTGTGTGGGTACATAAATTATAAAATAAATAAATAGGGAATATTTAAAGAGCATAACTAGCGTCTAATTTCCTTTGATCATACAAATAATATTTATGGTTTAGTTAGAGAACTTTACTCTGATTTCAGTAACTATCGGTAATTAAGTTCATTCGTCTCGGTACTAACTAAACTAGTGCATTGATGACGCATTGTTTTGACCACAAGTTTGGCTGCCAGCCCGACTGTATTTTGTTTTTATTTGTTTATAATTTACCGTAGGATGTAGCTTCTGTATTATACTACGCTGTGTAGTTTATCACCGCTATCTGTCTCGGTTATGCAAAACGTGAATAGTGCATCCAATATCTCGTTATTCATATGATGATGTTAATCTAGTTGAGACCTATCAATTGTTAGTGCAGTTAAGTTCAGATAACTGGCAATACAAATCGAACATACAGTCAATTACTCCTGAAAGTGAGAACGTTGATATTCATGACCGAGAAAATACATTTGTTTTTTTCCTGCTTCTCGTGGATTTCGCATGGAAAACCTTGTTAAAGGTATTGATGAAAGTTCGCAATTAAGTTAGGGTACTGACCTGAGCTGAGCACAGTAGAACTGATGCGGGATAGCGGTTAGAACTCCCGCGCCATCACCCGTGTCGTTATCGCAGGCGCACGCACCGCGGTGCTCCATGCGTTTTGCGAGAGTCTCTGCATCTCGGACGATCTGTGTACAGATACAAGCATTATTTAAGTAGTAATCAAAACGGTGTTATGTACTTGGGTCATAATGTTTATATTCATTTTAAGGTCTTCGATATGTGGATGCCACCTATTCAATATAAGCCACCCTCAAAAGCACCACACCACAAATCATTTTTTTCAACTTTTCAAAAGAAGTTATAGGTAATTTGAGTAAGTGACGTGTGAGAAGCCTTCATCAGAAATTAATAAATTGGTATCCTGATTTGATACATCTACAGATCTAAGTCCCGATTCAAAGATTGGGCAACATTTCTTCTAAGTCAATAAGACCGAGGCAAGTTGGTTAGCAACAAGATAGTAATAACGTGTCTAGGTGAATGTTACTCGTACTACGTCATAGAAAATTATCAACTTCTAAATATAATTCACTCGTGAAATACACAAGAGGTTTATCATCAGAGTTTATCTAAATAGTAGAAGGAGTTATGGCTTGAATTTATCAGTGTCAAACAAGTCAAGGTTCAAACTTATTTGTTTACCATTACGTGATTTTTAATTAATGTTCAGATCATGTGTAAAGACGTCATTGTATTCGGGAAGACCTACACCTATTTGATTCCTATTTTTTTTTAATTTTATGCTGTTTATGGTGTTTGACGTGTTCATATAAAATAGGTGCATTAGAGGACACACATTTAACATAAGCCCAAACAAAATGTCTAAAATAGAAGATATGTAGAGGTACATATCACTGGTAATCTTCCATTCAACTAAAGAAACAAAATAAATTGCATTTAAATTCGCCATGGAGATAAAAGTCATGCTTATAAACGTGTTACCTAGTCCCAAAATAGTGCAGACAATTAATTAGCTTTTTGGAATATAAACTATGGAAGAGTAATAGATAGCTTAGTAATGGTCGCTGCACACAGCGGGCGGGGCGCGACGGGACGGGACGGGACGGCGACGCGACGCTGAGCAGTTGTAATGTACTATATAGATATTACGGACGACGCCACACAGAGCCGTCCCGCTCGGCGCGACGCGACGCGACGATCTAGTACATTGCGTCGCGTCGCCGTCCCGTCCCGCCGCGCCGCGCCCGCTGTGTGCAGAGACCATAATTGTTTACCAGATTCGTTAATGAATGAAACATCACATTCAAAAGCCGACCCCAACATATTTAGGAAAAGGTTAGGTACTTGGCTCTAGGCGCATATGACGATGGCAGATGTCACATCCAGAGGTGTAATTTTTGCAAAGTTTGCATAGCCCAGTGTTTTTACCAATCAGCGTAGATTCGATATTGTAGGATGCAATTGCATAGTTCCAAATGGCTTATTGTTTAATTCTGGACTGGAACCACGGTAAAGATATGAAACAGTATGGAAACTAAGCCTGTTTGCGGACATAACTACCTACGCTCCGTTGAAGCAATAGGGTTGTCACTTTTAATGATATTGGTGTTGTTTTTTTTTTTACTTTTTTGTTCTGTAGTGATCAATCATTGAATTTAATTAACTACCTAACTAGCTTACAAATTACAATACAATTTAAATAGGTAATTTCATAGCTTTGGTTAATCTCAGCAAAAACCGATAGCTTGAACACGAAAATAATATTTACACAACAACTTGTTATTACTAAATTATAGCTTTATATTATATCTGTAACTTTTATAATAACGGTGGCGTAACCTTTGCAAGTTTTGGCGGGAGTAAGCGATGGCGCGCAGACAAGGCTCAAGGACTTTTTACACAAATACATAATAATTATCAAACAAATAAACTACTGCTTAAAATAATCTTCCAATTGATTAAGTAATTGTTGTTATTGTATTTACACTTATTTTTAGCTGTTCTTTATTCATAAACTGAGTTTTTTAAATTAAAAGTCTTTAGATAACTACCTAAACAGCTGGAGTAGGTATAATAATTAAAAACCCATTACATAAAAAATACCTATTATTAATATTCCTGTAGTTCCGGCTAGGACGCGTGGTGGGTCAGCGCTGAAAACCAGCGCTGTTGTCTCGTGCCTGCGTGCGCGAGACACAGCATTTATGCTGAGCGCTGTCCCTTTCACGCACGAGTGACGCAATTGCAGCGTTTTTTTTTTTTTTTTTTGTGTGTTTGAAATAAATGGATTTTCTTTCTTTCTTCTTTCTTTCTTTCTTCTATTGTTCATTTATATCTACACATTATTAACAGAAAAATATTTTCGTCTGCTACGGCACGTTCGAAATTCTTTGTTTATTTATTATTAAATTTTGACTGCACTATCGTTTTAAGCACCCTCAAAAACCAGGAAAATGATACCCATGACGACAAAAATTATAACTGTTGCAGCCGCCATCTTGGATTCATGTTTTGATTGCACTATCGTTTTTAGAACCCTCAAATACCATGAAAATGACACCCATGACGAAAAAATGATATCTGTTACAGCCGCCATTTTGGTTTTACGTTTTGACTGCACTATCGTTTTAAGCACCCTCAAATACCATGAATATGACAGCCCTGACGAAAAAAATGATACCTGTTGCAGCCGCCATCTTGGATTTACGTTTTGACTGCACTATCGTTTTTAGCACCCTCAAATACCATGAAAATGACACCCATGACGAAAAAAATGATACCTGTTGCAGCCGCCATCTTGGATTCAGGTTTTGACTGCAGTATCGTTTTTAGCACCCTCAAATACCATGAATATGACACCCATGACGAAAAAATGATACCTGTTGCAGCCGCCATCTTGGATTCACGTTTTGACTGCACTATCGTTTTTAGCACCCTCAAATACCATGAAAATGACACCCATGACGAAAAAAATGATACCTGTTGCAGCCGCCATCTTGGATTCACGTTTTGACTGCACTATCGTTTCTAGCACCCTCAAATACCATGAAAATGACACCCATGACGAAAAAAATGATACCTGATGCAGCCGCCATCTTGGATTCACGTTTTGACTGCACTATCGTTTAAAGCACCCTCAAATACCATGAAAATGACACCCATGACGAAAAAAATGATACCTGTTACAGCCGCCATCTTGGATTTACGTTTTGACTGCACTATCGTTTTTAGCACCCTCGAATATCTTGAAAATGGGTGATGGGTGTCCTATGACGAAAAAATTATACGTATTTCGGCCGCCATCTTTGATTTACATTTTCTACAACTATTACACTATCGGCTTTAAATATCCTCATAACCGCCGCATCACAGTTAAAATTAACAAATTAATTATGATCGCGGCCTTAAATCGAATAATAACGATGATAAGTATAACAATAACAATAAATAAATCGTTCGCTCGCGGCATTTTCGGAAAAAAAAAAAAACTTAAACGCGACCACTCGTCTTGACACGCGTTACTGAGAGCACCGCGAGATCCCCCCGGAGCCTCGTCGGTGTGCATGTTTGTGTGAGTGAGCCCGTTTCGAACGTTTGTTCGTAGTTTCCGAACTGCTCTACATATATTTAAACTGTGCTGGAACTGGGGCTGCCAAGAATTCTCCATCGAGACGAAGCGCAGTCTCACTTTGGATGGTCTCCAAAACAATATGCTGTTAAAAATGTCAGTTTTAGCCATAAAATGCTTGCGGATTTGCTATGGTTAATGGATGAAAGCCAAATACAGTTAAAATAAGAAATATTTGCATGTAAGAATAAGATTTCGTCATTTCGGTACGAAAGAAAAGAACTTGAGACTCAAATGCGATTCCAAATAACCTGACATAATGTTTGCGTACTGAATTTGTTTTTTGAACCCCATTTGAAGGGGTACAGGCAGGCTTAGCAATTAGTCGGGGCTTTAACATTGATCCTTCAATCTATATGGAAGTTATAACTGGACACGAAAGTGCAGTGCTCTCGTCAAAATTCATCAACGTTACTAGGCAACGGGAGATTGGGGTGCTACCCTATTACAAGCCCAGTAGCTTGATTGATTGAATCGGGATGATGGTACGTCAAGTAAACGTTGGATAATGTTAGGAATTTGAACGTGGCTGCTAGTCCCATTATTAGCGTTATTATAACTTGAATGCAAACCTCTGTCCATTGTACCTAAAATAAACAGAAAACAGGCAATCTTTTGTGGAAGAATGGCTCGTTACGCGAAATATTTCTGAAGTGGTGAAGTCCACTTTCAAGAGGTTTCAGAGGTTATGTAAGAATAGGTACTTACTTTATGGGTACGTTTTCCGTCGATAGCAACAACAAAACCAACACCGCAGGCTTCGTGCTCGTTCTGAGGGTCGTACAAGCCTTGCTTGGGCGGCCCTTCCCACTCCATACCTGGTTCAAAAAAGAAGAAAAAGTTAAACTAAATGACATTAAAAATTCGGAAGATGAAGCAGAAAACAATGGGTTAAAATATGGTATTTTACTAAGATAGGTACGACTGTTAATTAATTGTGATATCTTCATAATCCCGTAGCTTCAGAGATCAGGATTACGATTTTTCAGAGTGCAGTAGTGCACTTTCGTGAAGTTTATTTGATTTATTGGAAAAGTATGAGAGCTACTTTTTACTACACCTACAGGAAAATGTAAATGAATGGCACAAATTTTATTTTCCTTTTAGGTATGCAGACTGAGTCAGTTTCATTGCATAAATTCATTCAAGGAATAAACTATGGCGTGATACCACTTGCGATGGTCACGTACGAAGGTTTACAAGGTTTAAATAAAAGCTATTTCGCCTTGTCCTACAAATTGCAGGTTCACTGACATTTGTACTATAAACAATATCGTTTGCACACTAACGTGGTAGAGTTTAACTAGCCTGTTTACGACCGTCGACTTTTTATGCCATAAAACTAGATTAAAGCATTTTATAAGAAAATTCATGATTTTTTACAGCATTTTTTTTTTATTTCCTGAAAACCGGGTTTTATAGTGTTCGTAGGTACTCTAATTATGTACTTATTTTAAATAATAAACGAATGGACGGACCTAGAATCTGGATGCATAGGTACTATAATCCAAATCCTACAATTCTCTACTGAATACCAAAGACCTTATCCTACAATTATCTATCGAAGACCTTGCACCACCCATGGCTATTCAAAATCAACATAAAGTGATACACTGAAGTATCACTTTGTCAATTGATTCGTGTTGGAGAGTCTATCCAATTTAGGCAAACCATCCATAAACAATAGTCACTTTAGCACTCAAATCACAATGCATACACAGATGACAGTGACGGATTGAGTTTGATTGCTAGAATTACAAGACATTTCATAATGGAAAACTTTGCACTTTTCATTGATAACTACATAATATAATAATAATAATATAATCGGGACTGCATAACTGATAGCATAATGCATTTGCTGAGTTTCCCATGCCATTGATATATAAAGAGATGACACCTAATTATGCATTGTCAGTTGTTTATTAGTTCATGACTCAATTAACTGCTTGGGTCGATTTATCAAGGTTAAACTAGTGTTGCAGTTGGTATGTGGATGGGTTAACATAAAAATTTTATTGAGATCCTATACATGCAAAAGAATTAACCCACAGGGAGGCTATAACTTTTTTTATTGGTTTTAGCAATAAAACAACTGAAAAAATTTGAGCCAATTTTGTTTGTAGAAAAATATGAAGTTACTCACCGTCCAGATGTGAAACATGTAAATTAATATAGTTGGTATTCATATAGCTTACTAGCGTTATAGGCACTAGGTGCATTTGTAATGAATATATCGAAACGGTGGAAATTTCCTATAGTTCTGCATATTGGCATAAGGAAAACCGTAAATTAATTAATTGAAAAGTTTTGTGTAAGTAATAAATAGGTATTAAACAATTTATTAGAACTTCTCATTTTCCGTCTCAGAGTAAAACGATAAGGTTTGCTTCTGGGCATGAAAATGAACTGATTGCAAAGTGATGTAAGTATTATAACGATATGGTGATATCAAACTTATTATGTGTAAAGCTATTTATGAGCAAAATTAAGTTAAAAGATTTATTTAGTTTTTTTTTTGGCTTGAAATGGTCAGAAATTTCATCTTATGTTAGTTAATCTACCTTCTTACCCTATCTATCAAAAGTTCCTTCATATCTCCATTAATTAGATCCAAGTTCCCTTTTATCTCTGTTAAATAGATCCAAGGGCAAAATTATACACGAAAACTGTAAATTAATTAGTCTTATCCTTTTTCATGAAACCCAGACAAACTGTCTATGAATTTTATATTGCTTGGCTAACAAAGCTAATCCTTTGGCAAAGATGAGATCTCTGTATAATTACTTAATTAAGGTTTTAATGATGTTTGACGAATCTGTCTGGGTTTTATCGTAATTACTTGGATTGCCTCATAAAGAGTATTTAGTTCGAGATTTCGGGTTGAGGTCAAATGTTTGGTGTTAAGATTATTCTTATTCTTTGGCAAAATAAGATGATGAATATAGAGCTAAATTTTATTGGAGAAAATTATTACAGTAAAAGATTCTTTCACAGGCAGAAGTTCCCAGGATGCAAGTGAAACAGTGCAGAAATCATAAATAATATTATTTAATTATTATATCGGACTCGTTTCTTATGTAAAAGGTGCAGCATGAGAGGTCCCAGATTGTCTATTGTCTGGGGTTCCACCTCATCTGAAATGATGATCACAACTACTCCATCAAGACATAGGTTTTTTTTTGTGCGTAATTTTTACTAGAATACGGAATGATTATGTTAACGTACTGACAATGTTCTTATGAATACATCTTATTCAATATATCTTCATTATTACATAGGTAGTATGTAATTAATGTTACTTAATGACTGACACTATCATTGAACCAGGAAAAAACACTAAAGGGCAAAGGGTTACTAAGACATTTGTTCATTTATGTTCATTATTACAATATTATTACTACAATAACATAAATAATGATCTCACTGATTAACCAAAGAGAAACGAAATCTTATTTTAGAAGTCAAAACTTTGACGAAAATTAAATATTGGAATTTCCATCTGAAACTTAGATGAAGATTTGAATATTTAAATTAGGAATTCGAACCAGCTGACAGATCAATGACCGCCCAAATCTCAGATCATTGAAGGCGCTTCGACCGGTTTCCGATAAAGAAATAATTCTATTTTTAAATGGAATACGGGATAGCTAGATAACGGCAATATTTTGTTCATAAGATGTCTCCGCCCCTAAGACGACCCACTGACCATGTGTTTTTGTTTTACTTTTAGTAAGATGAATTATTATTGTTTTTTATTTATTTAGTCCACAGTGCACATACGAAGCAATGTTTGCACCGGTAATTATTTTTAGAACAGTAGACGCTGCGAATAAATAAGAACGTCAAATACGGACTCCACGATTTGCAAACGATTAACAGGAAAATAGGATCATGTAATACAAACAGACATACGCATGGTGTGAGAAAAATATTGTGAGGCGCAATTTTATGGAATATAAAATTGCATCATTTTCAGCCGATGACACAGATTTTACACCACGTATTCATTACACGTGGATCACCAGTTACTTGCGAAAGACGTGCCAGACATAACCCGTGAAAATATCTAAAAGCAACAAAAAAATTCCTTACCTCAAAGTACTTTCGGGAAATGTAACAAACTGTTCTCACCTACTTCACAACTTTACAGTTCTCACTTTCACACACAAATGTTATCAAATAACAACAAATGTGTTGGATTGAGAACTTGATCAAAGGACACTAGAGATACCGGTAACCGCGCAGTGACCGCTCTACAGACGACTACGACAACCGGCAGAACGCGAATGACTGAGTGAGTGAGCAAGTAAGTAAGAGCTATTGAAGCTTGAACGTGAACTATTTCTGGTGCTTTGTCTGGATTGGTTAGTGCTGGTGATGGATTGAATGGAACGAAACTTAGGAGCGTTTTGATTGGTCAAAGGGCAATAACAGTGTTACCATGAACGACATATCCAATCCGTACAACTTAGGAAAATTTTATTTACCGTAGATTTCGTTTTGTACGGTTTTTTATGATGGTTTTACGCGACTTTGTAAAATTTGGTATATTGGTTATATACATTTTCATAACTCTGAATCGTTTGTTTTATTCCACGTAAAAATGAAATGTGGACAGCAACGAAATGTGGACAAATCAAATTCAAATGAGGTAATTCTAGCAATTTTTTACTGTTCTTTTCTTTTATATAGATTCAAATACATTTTGACGATTATAAAAATATATAATTTTCGCCTGGATTTACCCATACCTAAGATTAATAAATTACAGAAACAAATGGTCTTTAGTAAGTGGTAACACTTATGTGGGTTCGATCGATTTGTTATGGAAAATGAATTTGACTGAATGATGATGATGACTAGAATAGTCGTCAAAATAACAACATAGGTATTAAATTTTTTAGTTGTTCAGAAGCTTAGTTTGTCATTGAATGATACAATTTGAGTTCAATAGATGTTAATTGGTTTAATTTTAAAGCTTCTTTAAATGAGGGGAGGAGAGCATTGAATTTCACTTCAGATGGTGAAATAGTTTCGTTGTTTACATACGTTTCTTAGCGAGATAAAAAACTTATAACACCCCGTCGTTTTTGCGTCGGGGGTTAATTAAAAGCTAAGTATATGAACAAATAAATAACTAGTAGATAAAAATTTTGTTACCTACCTACTAATTCCTACCTTTCTGAAATAAGTGCTTACCTACTTTTATGAACGTTAGACGTTACGCGGGACCCTATTATTGTACTAAGTATTATGTGCTAATATTTTAATGTCTTTCTGTCCGTCTGTCCCCAAGCTCACTCATACCCGCACATGGTCAGTAATAACACTGGTCAACAAGTTTTTTCCATATAAACCAGACTACACTTTTTGAAAGTTTCGGTCGGCTGAATCTAAATCTGACCGCAGAATTGTTCTATTAGCTCAGGATTTTGAGATATTCTAACCTAAAAGTGCGAAATACACTGATTTTGACCATTTTTAAGGCCTATGTAGACCGGCAAGTTTTTTTTACCTGAAAAAGTATTCAAGGGGTCTCAAAGAACAGTAGCGGCGTAAGGGGGGGGCGGAGGGCGGTCCGCCCCGGGTACCAGGTCTCGGGGGGGTGCCATCTCGGTCGGGCAGAAGGGATAAGCCACCGAGGGTGCCATTCTAATCTGCAAAGCCTAGGTTCACTACTAGTCACTGTACGCTATTAAAATTTTAAACAAAACTACGACAGTGCATGCGCAAGACGTCGAGGCGGCACTGAGAGGGGTGCCAGTTCGGCTGTCACCCCTCTCTTTCTTGTTTATATTTGTTTTTTAACTGATTCCATAAATTAATTCCTCAAAGTTATAAAAAAAAATCCGCTCGCTTCGCTCGCGGTTTTTTCTTAATTTCTGTTTTATTCTGCGCTCTTTGAGTCCTCAATCTAATAAAAAGTTAAAGCACTGTTTGGAGGTGGAGGACTTTTGTGTCCCGAAACTGAAAAAATTTCGCGCTCGCTGCGCTCGCAGCTTTTTGACTTTCCACTGGTTTCTTTCAAACTTGTTTAAGTATTTTTGTGTTCCAAACTCAAAAATTTCGCACTCGCTGCGCTCGCGCCTTTCACTTGACAGTGTGTTTCTTCTAATTTCTTTAGGTACCATTGCGTCTCAAAAATCAAAAATTTCGCGCTCGCTACGCTCGCGGCTTCTTCTCTTTACTGTGGTTTTTTTCACACTTGTTTGGGTACTTTTGTGTCCCAAAACTAAAGAATTTCGCGCTCGCTACGCTCGCGACTATTTCACTTTACGGCGTTTTTTTTTTAAACTTATTTTGGTACTTTAATGTTCCAAAACTAAAAAATTTCGCGCTCGCTACACTCGCGACTATTTCACTTTACGGCGGTTTTTTTTAAACTTGTTTTGGTACTTTACTGTTCCAAAACTCAAAAATTTCGCGCTCGCTGCGCTCGCGGCTTTTTCACTTGGCACTGCCTTTTATGCATGAACATGTATGGGTTCTTTTATGTACCAAAACTCAAAAATTACGGGCTCGCTTCGCTAGGGCTTTATAAGTTTGCAGTGATCTGTCTCCGATTTCTTTATGTTAAACCTAGCAAAAAACATCATAAACGATTTTTAAGTACTTTAATTTAAAATTTTAGTAAGTGATTATATTTTGTCGTTTTTTTTTGGGGGGCGCTCAATAGGTAGTCCGCCCCGGGTACCACCCGATGCTACGCCGCCACTGTCAAAGAACAAGTCTTTTTCTTTCAAATGGCGTTGAGCTTGCTCAAATATCAATTTTTTTCACTGAAATATTACAATTTGAAGTACTTATACAAGTAAAAATCCCATATAATTAGAAATACTCAATCTATACTAATATTATAAAGCTGAAGAGTTTGTTTGTTTGAACGCGCTAATCTCAGGTACTACTAGTCCGATTTGAAAATTTATTTCAGTGTTAGATAGCCCATTTATCGAGGAAGGCTATAGGCTACTTTTTATCCCGGTACGGGAAGTAGTTCCCACGGGATGCGGGTGAAACCGCTGGCAGAAGCTAGTATATGTATATGGATAAAACCTTGTTAACTTCAAATCGCAATATCTATGGTTAAAACAGTGTTTTTCGCACTTTTAGGTTAGAATATCTCAAAATCCCGAGCTAACAGAACAATTCTGAAGCCAAATTTGGATTCAGCGCACTGAAAACTTCCTAAAAAGTGAAGTCTCATTTCTGTGGCTGGAAGTTGGTCTAATTTTGTTGACCAGTGTAATTGAACTTATGATTTTCACACATTGCAATCGGATAAAATATTATACGAGTTACAATCTTAATATAAAATATATTTTATTATGTACAAAAAAAAATACCAACATCTACCACTTCAAACACGGACTAGTCGTCTGTCCATTCAACTTAAAGATTACCATAAAGCGAGATAGATGTCGCTGATGATGCCTTCTCATCAGTCAAATTCAAAGTTAAAGCTCTTCTTTCTGTGAACATAGGTAGGTTACAAGGTGTTAATATAATTATAATGTTTAGTTTCACTATGCCCTGCTCGTAGAGCGTACAGATATACTTAGTAGGTACCTAATACTAGGTAAAATCTATATGGTTATTTACATTATCTTTATAATATGTTGAGTTAACACTAACAAATCTTACTAAAACTATAATAAATCTAACTAAACTTATAATGCCTTTTTTTTTTTTTTTTATCGACGTAAAATCATCAAATGACCCCTCCCGCTGTGGGTTAGCAGCGGTGAGGGAGTGTCAGACTCTTACTGACTAAAATCGTCGTGTTCCGTCATAGGCCTTTTATGTACCAGGGCCGCGGTATCTCTTTCGAACAACCCGCAGCCCCGGCAGGCCTTGGCCCTGCTGGGCCCCGCTGGGGTTGCTGACATCTCTTTGAGGAGCGCGTGGAACAACGCGCGCCGTCGACACGGGTCTGTCGTCTAGAAAGACAGAGGGACGATGAGCCACCCGAACTCACCGCCCACAGACCCACGCCTACGGTGGCCGGGAGTCATCTCGCGACACCCGGCGCCCATGGTGTCTACCTGGTCCAGCGCGGCGGCCGGGATGAGAGGTGCGAACTCTCTGGCGTTCCGCCTCCTCCTTCTCGAGCATGACCGCTTCGCAGAAGGAGGCGACGGCATCCCATTCCCTCTCGCCCCGGACCATGGCCTGAACCAAGGCCGGACGCGAGAGGTCGCCGCCGCCCAAAGCCTCGACGAGGAAACTTATAATGCCTCTACTAAACTTATAAGTTACTAGGTATAACATAGTACTTATAAGTCTTTAACGCATTTTATTTTTAACCCCCGACGCAAAAACGACGGGGTGTTATAAGTTTGACGTGTGTGTGTGTGTGTGTGTGTGTGTGTGTGTGTGTGTATGTGGCATCGTAGCTCCCAAACGGATGATCCGATTGTAATGCGGTTTTTTTTGTTTAAAAGCTATGTCAGTCGGGAGTGTTCTTAGCTATGATTGGTGGAAATCGGTTCAGGTCTTCAAGGTCATCAGCTCGTTTGTTAGATGTGATAGGAATGTTACACGGTCAGTTTACTTGCAAGCATATGTGGGATCTGAAATTTGAAACACTAATGTCTTCTGGAACCACTGAGCTGGTCTGCTGTTAGGGCACGAAGGTAGGAGACGTAACCCTGAACTGCCTTTTAGTAAACCCATCGAGTTTGGGCTCGTTGAATTTGTCTTGACGAGTTCTCTTGATGTTTCTTATTGACAAGAACCTGATGCTGGAAATGGGATGTGGCGGAAGAAACCCTGGAATGCCGGAATGAAACGGATAAACCGATCTATATTTTTACTGAAAATCTAGAATGACCAAAGGTTAATCTTTATTGTTTCTCAATCTGTGCAATTCTCCCAGAGCCAGTTTGTCATGAGGATTGTTAAACAGCTTCCTTTGGCCGAGATCGCATGTAGCGACCCCATCTTAAAATAAAATAAATTAAATGAAAGAAGGAAAAATTAAGGAGCTCCTTCAAAAAGCATGAAATAAAATTAAATTATAAATTTAAAAAAACCCCCGACCCAAAAAAAGTACGCAATAATTATGACAAAACGTTAATAACGCTAAACCCTATAAAAAGCAAAAAATAACTTTTAACACTACGTAAACTAAATTTTGACGTGTCGGGGGACCGCTTTTTACCTTCAAAAATACCTACATAAATCAAATGATACCTACCTAATTACAACATTAGTATAAAAAAAACACGTATTTAAAGTAACGAATTAGAGCGGTCCCCCGACACGACAAAATTTAGTTTACGTAGTGTTAAAAGTTATTTTTTGCTTTTTATAGGGTTTAGCGTTATTAACGTTTTGTGCCCTGGGTATTCTCCGCTGCGTGAAGCTGTAAGATTATCTTCAAGAACTCTAAGTAGTCTAATAAATAATATCTAATTATCTACCCTCAGTGTACATAGTGCGTTTCAATCTCCTAAACATAGGTAGGTACTACCAAATTTTTTTTCATGTTACGTTGAGCGATACTAACAGATTTGGTTTCCACCTACTTCACCTACCTTACCCTACACAAAGTAATGTATTAGTCGAATCACACTATTGTTGGTACATAGTACATATAATCACAATTTAAAAATCTGGGAACAACTAAATGCAATCCATTTATCTTTCTGCCTTCCTACCATTGTGAAAACTTCAATCCCCAAACCGCGAATCAGCAGGCCTGACGTCAATCAGTTCATAGACTTCATTCACCATTCGGTCAGTCAACCGATCACCCGCGAAAGTTGTGCACGTTCGTAATTCAACGTTCAAAATTACTTGCGAAATAAATTCTGTCTTTTGCAAACATTGCATAGGATATTGAATTTAGTCGCAAAGTTAATTTAGTGCTACTTGGAAATTAATTTCATCAGTCATCATAATTGATGCATTATTTTTGTATTATATTAGTGAATTTGTGCAAGTAGTGTTTGTTGTGCAAATAATTACTTTCGCGCTTTCGAAATTCGAATTGCGTAGTCGTTAGTATTCCCGGGTCGGTGAGGTTCATTGGGAAAATGAGTCTGAGTCGTTTGTATCGCGTTGTGAAGTGTGATTTAGTGAAAGTTCAGTCATCTAGTGCGTTGGTTTCGAAACTTTGGGGACCTTGTACTGTGAGGGAAGTGAGCACATGTAACACGCAGCGAGCAAGTGTTGCCCAACACAACTCGAAGCCAGACTGGAATCGAGCAGTGAGTGAGGCGGAGAAGATTGTCGGATATCCCACCTCCTTCCTGAGCCTGCGATGGGTCCTGAGCGATGAAATTGCGAACGTAGCTTTGCATCTGCGCAAGTTGGTCGGGAGCAACCATCCTTTGCTGAAGACAGCTAAGTATGTGGCAAGTTTTATTAGGACGCTGGTATTGACGTAAATACGTCATGTAATTCGTAGGTGCGAATCATCTACATTCGTCGTGTCATCGGTCGATGCCGATGTTAAGGGCTTCGATTATCACACCACTTAATTCAGAATTTAAATGTGTAAAGTTCAAACTATAACAGCTCGATTAGTAAGTAGTTTACTGCAGTAAGCCTGCCTGTCAGCCTGGTCTGATTGTGCCCACATATAAACACTATTATAGGTATATTTAGAACGAGAATTGCCACTTCTGACGTAGTCCTTACCGTCAGGGGTCTGTACTCTGTCCATTCCTAAAGAAACACTGTCTATTGTTGATTTATTCCCGTAAAGCGAAAAGCCTTAATGCTTGCGTTGCTCAAGTTTACTGAAGATCCCAATCGTGTGGTGAGAAATATGAGGGACAGTACTTACCTATCTACGCACTGGGGCCCGATTCTCCTAATTTTACCTAAGCGACGATCGATCGACGTTCGACTCGATTCGACTGAGATCCAATTTCGACTCGATTACGATTGAAGCGTATGTGGCATTCCGCTATTTTTTCTTTGAAATAAACGTTTTTATCCTTTTCTATCATTCAATAATGAATCATTATGTCTGCAAATGATTTACGATTGCAAAATGATTGTACAGCAAACTACCGTATAGACCAAAATCACCAAAATAGCAGACCAATCGCACACCAATCAAATGTCAATCGAATACGATTGGTCTTTTATTAGTAGCAGAATGCCCGATATGGTTAAAACTGCTAATGCGATCATATTGCAATTCGATTTCTATTCGATTTGCCATTATTAACTTAGGAGAATCGGGCCCCTGTTTTTCTGCTATCTGAATCTAAACAGCTGCACAAAAATGTCATTAGAGGCGACAGCTTAAGGTCTTTCTTAGCTACAGAAACAGAGAAACAGTCGATATCCCATCGATACCCTTTGTGTCTGTGATACTACTTCATTACATAAATTCTTCCTTAGGCCCCAAGAGTATTTCGAAATCAGCTCAAAGTGAGAGTCAAGTGAACTTTAATATTATGTAGGTATTTTTAGACCCACAATTGCCCTTGGTTTTGAATGGACTTTATTTCCCCGTTATACAGTTTTCGGATATAAGTAATATTAACCTATAAATCGGATAATTTCACCTTCGTACTATTTTGTAGGTACTGAACACATTTTAGCGGACCTTTAGATACTGGTTTTAGAAAAAAACCTTGAGAATTAAAGTAAACGTACCATTACCGTTTATCGTGCAACAAAATCGTCTAGACTCGGATCTAAAAGAACTCAAGTGCATTTATGCCTTAATAACAACAATCTTTGATTTTATTTTTTCTGTAAAACAACACTTTTTGAATGTCAACAAAGTCCTCAAACCATTCACCATAACACTGTTGTCCTCCAAAAGCTGATTTAGATAGCAATACTAGTTGCTCCCATTGTTTTCAGCCGCGCCATCGCACCCAGCTTTACACACCCCTATACATACTACAAAGTTTTCCATATCCATCCCCATGTTTTTATCATCACAGCCTTTTCCGTCTTAGAGTACTTACAGGAGTAATAGATAAGGATTTACATACACAATTCATATTCTAAGTATGAAGGTTTACAGAACTACCTTTTTGCCATATCGTAACATCGCGTGCAGAGGTTACTACCGATTCACGTTCAATGCATTCCTTATTGCAACATTGCACATCATCGCTCATTTAATCACTTGCGTTATACATCATTAGTATTCTTCAAACATTTAACCAACATCACGAAAACGTAGTTATTTTACGTCACACTTCCTGTAGGTTCATCATCATCAGAGAATAACATTGTGTCCTTAATAAAATGATGTTATCAAGCTTTTGTTATTACTGTTTCCAAAATCTTACTTAAATAGTAGGTAGTTATCACACATTAATAATCAGGTCGTTTTTGTATACTTTTTGTTAGCTTGGCAAAGGTCAGGATCTTAAAATAACACTTGCATCAATTGATAAATGACTCTTCTCGCTACGGGTGGAGCGAGCGTAATCTCGGAACTTTATTGACTAAAACCTGTCCATCGATGTGCTTTCTTCTAGTTATACATATGATAGGTTAACCGAGGTAACTCTTTTAGATAATCCCAATCCTAGCCCTTATTATCAAATATGTTCACTCTTCTACTCTTTATATTCTAGGGCCATGGTACCTATTTCAAACCATCGCCTCCACCACTCTTGAAATCCAATTATCCCTAGTCTGATGTTATTAGAACAATTTTTACGTTAGGAGCAGTTAAGAATTACAATAATACAATAAATAAAATCTTTTGTTCAGGAACTTGATCTACAATGGCAAGAACAACATGCAAGCGTGGGGGCTCATCGTGCTTCTGGTTTCAAAAGCAGCCGGCCACAGCCCCGAGATCCCAGACATGGAACAGGACAAGGCTGCTGGTGTCTTGCATAGGTAAGTTCTAGAAGAAAATGAATGAAAAAAATAGAGATGCTCTTCACAAGTCGTTTAAGCCAGAGCTATGATAATGGTTACCTACTGGGGTGGCGAATTTGGGCATAGGAAGTCATAATTGACTACCTTGAGCAAAGTGGATGCTTAGCATGTAATTCTACCAATTCAAAAGTTCAATTATTATTCACCAATGCCACACGAGGTATACAATACTCGTAGCAGAGTTCTTTATACAAAAATCTGATTTATTTATCAAACCACAAGTTTCATAACCAGAATTTTCGTCAGCATCGTCATAATTTTCGAAATCATCTTTCGTGAACACGGAACATTTTCAATAAACTCGCATAATGCGCCTCTCAATTTGGTCATAAACATCATTTTATGTGTCCTCAAGGTTTTATAAACCGTGGAATTTGTTGCATAGTGCACCAGTATATTATCGAAAGGGCATCGTCCGGTCGAAGGTCTGAGACTGCAGCTTCCTTATTTATCGAAACCAGCTGTAAAACTTCCTGTGAATGTAAAAAGTGATTAATTGGTAACTTATTAATTCTGCCAAGTGACATCCTACCGGATAATGTTATTGTATAGTAGGTACAGAGGTGGATTTATGAGCAAAAACGTATTCAACTTTCAATAAAGACATAAAAACTTGTAAGAAAGGCGTTACCGACATGTCCAAGTAAATACTTCCAAAACAAACGATTTTGCTTTCGAAGTGTCACTTGTCTTAATACTAAGATTAAACAAGAGGAGGGTAAGGGTAAATAAAAAATTGTTGCTTTAAAATCAGCAATATGACTTCAAAACACATTCGCGTCTAACGAAAATGTGCTTGATAAGGTCTGTAGCATTTAACGGAATACCATCCTTGATTAGAAAAGAACTGATTCATTCATTAGAAATATTTTCCTTTTACTTTAAGATACATCTAAATCAAATATTCATTGGTCAGCCAACACGTTCATCCTCAACACGAATCTAATCTTCTTCTTTACTCTCCACCAGCCAACGAGCTCTTGCAGAAGTAACAGAAATGATTCGCACCTCCCATTTGGTGCACAAAGGGCTGGTCAACATGAACTCCAGACAGCCTATAGCGGCTGAACCCGATGACATGATGTTCGGCAACAAGATAGCTCTGCTCAGCGGAGATTATCTGCTGGCTAACTCTTGTTCTGAGCTGGCGAATTTGAGGTGAGTGAGAATTTTTCTTTTACATAGTCTTTGGGTGTAATAATAATAGTAGTCGATTTACAATGTCTTAGCTTCGTCGGGAAGCTTCGAATGGTCCCAAGAGTGTAATAGATTCAGTACGTATCGTCTACATTTACAGCTAGGTATGTTGTGGATACGTCGGTAGATTTTTTAATCAGAGCCTGGGTGGTTCGTCAACTATAAATTATTTAAATAAGGATATAGAAATGATGTATGAACTAGTATGAAGTACAAATGAGCGATCTTTAGAAACTCTAGAAAAATACAGAAAGAAAGAAACTGACAAAGTAGAAATTGTAAACACATCTAATAAACAAACCTTAACCAAAGAAAACTTGCAACGAAAATCAATGAAAGCATTGGTGTCAAATTATAGGAAATTATTATTCAACATGAAACATAATGCAAATGAGCCCGCCATGTAGGTGAGAGGTCGCATTAATCTTATATTTCAATACATAAGAAGAGGTGGGAGATCCAGTCGTGTTGAAAATGTATGATAATTAAGCGAAGGAAAGACAGGTAGACATGACATATCCAAAAGAGGGACCTATACAAATTGTACTTAGTATTTTATAGTTTCAAACACAGCTATACCAATACCAAAATATAAACATTCGATTTGGTGGGTTCATTGCATAACCCATTCAATACATATTAGTCTAGACTCTAGACACATAAATCAATAGGAACTGATGCAGGATTTATCACTTATTTTGTTTTATTTGCTGTTTATTTTTGTCTGACTTTTGAGAATGATTGAGATAAGACAGAAGAGCCAACAACCAGGTATTTGTATTTGAAAGCTCGCTTTGTTTACTACAGCTTTTTCGTATTTCCTTAATTTCTCTAGAAGAATTTCTTTATCAAATTAATGATGCTCGTGACCTTTTGAAATCCCTTTGGTCATGAGGCCATGTCACTGACGAATGACAGTTGGAACAACACGCATGCATTCAAGACGACGAGAGAAAACTAAGAAAGCGCGCCTCTAAAGGTTAAATTGTAATTGGTAATTCTTTTGTATCGTTTGACAGTGATGGCTCTCAATCATGTGGAATGGTTAGAAAATGTGGTTTCTGCATTGAAAAAAACAGTTTGTGGGTTGTTTCTTCATCATATAGATGAATAAATTGAACACATGCAGATAGTTTACATAAGTAAGGAACTAAGAACCCAACTATTTTTCGATGAATATGATGTTCCAAATGACCAATGTGTAACTTCAAATTGCATTGCCACGAAGGGTCTTGCTACAAGCACACCAGGCTACTTTTCATTCAATTTCAGACTTGAATCTGGCTCGAATTAACTACACCATAACGATCTCTGATTTATCATGCTTGTCCCACTTGTACCCTACGTAACATAATTATAAACTTGACCACATATCAATCAAAACATACGAGTATTTCAAATCCACACAGTATTTTTCTTTATCCAGCAGATAGGTGCGAAATAATAAAAATAGTTAAAAAATTAAAAAACAAATCTAGTTTTGGACATGATGATATTCCTATAAAAATTATCAAAGAAAGCATTTCATTTATTGCCGACCCACTTGTACATATAATAAACTTAATGTTAGAAACTGGAGAATTTCCTCAAACCTTAAAAAAAGCTCTTATAAAGCCTCTATATAAGAAGGGATCGCGGCATGACATAAATAACTTCAGACCAATTGCACTATTACCAAGCTTTTCAAAAATATATGAAAAAATAATATATAACAGAATTACCGTTTTTTTGGAAAAATATAAAATATTAAGCGCTAACCAATTCGGATTTCAAAAAAATAAAACAACATCTTTGGCAATATATAAATTATTCAACACTATCTGGGAAAAAATAAATGTTAAAAAACAATGTGCTGCCCTTTTCATTGATATGTCCAAAGCTTTTGACTGTGTAAAATATGACATCCTTTTAAATAAATTAGAAAGCATAGGAATACGAGGTATAGCTCTAAAACTGGTAGAAAATTATTTAAGTAACAGAATGCAGGCAACAATTATTGAAGTATATAATGAAAATACTAAAATGGTTGAGGTAATTAAATCTGAATTTGAAAATGTATTACTAGGTGTGCCCCAAGGCAGTATATTGGGTCCTCAATTATTTCTTATCTACATAAATGAGCTACCGAATATAATAAACCACCTTTGTGTAATGTATGCCGATGATGCAACTATATTTATCTCAAATGATGATGCAAATGTTACAAACTACGAAATTGAAATAAATAGAACATTAACGACAATAACTGATTGGTTGCAGTCACTAAATTTAAAAGTAAATCTCTCAAAAACCAAATTAGTCCAACTAAGAAATTACAAGAGTAAACCTATGAAACTAAATGTAAACGTGGCTAACAGAACTATTGAAGAAGTAAATCATATTAATTTTCTTGGTGTGACGATAGATCAACATTTGAATTGGAAAGAGCATATCGCGAAAATAAATAAAATAATATCTAGTGCTTGTTATGCATTATCCATCTTGTCAGAAACTACAAATGTGGACATCACTAGAAATGCCTACTATGGACATGTTTATCCCATTTTAACGTATGGTATTATTTACTGGGGGAACTCGACAAATGTACAATCTACTTTCATTCTCCAGAAAAAATGTATAAAGACAATATATAACATGTATAGTACTGAATCTTTAAGAGATACATTTAAGACAAAGGGTTTCCTAACACTGACTGGAATCTATATACTGGAATTGTGTTTGTTCGTAAAAAATAATATGCAATATTTTAATTTTAAAAGTGACTCCATTAAAAATGTTCGTACACAATATAAGTATAATATTAATTTGCCTTGTATAAAAAATATGATTTATTATAAAAGTACATATATTACTGCTATTCGTGTATACAACAAACTGCCATCAGCAATTAAGCAATTAAATGGAAATATGTTTAAAGCAAAGTTAAAGAAATTTTTAATTGATAATGTTTTTTATAATTTAAATGAATATTTTGGAAAAGTAATTTAGAAGTGTCACTTTTGTATTGTCAGTAAATCTTTTTTCTCTACTTTATTTTAATATTGCATGTCCGACTTGGATAGACTGTTGATCTAATTTATTGTATTTAATGAACATCAATATGTACACAGTTATGCAATAAATGAATCTTATCTTATCTTATCTTATCTTATCACAACACCAGCTGTAGGTGCCGTTGACAACGATGCTCAATCCGGTCTGCCATAACGTAATACTTTACGCTCCGACATTACGCAACCTGCCGTTCATTAGTATCTTGTAACAGTGAAAGTGTCTGTCTGTTTGTGTTGGTATTTTGTGTTATATGCATTGAATGGGATGATTGCATCCATCGCATTTTGTTATTTTTTTAGTACTAAGGTGAATCTTGCTAAGACCTTCTCTACGGATCAGGATCCAAGCAGGCCTTATGGTAAAATCTAATTTAAGTCCCATGTGTATAAATACCTCTAGAAATAATGATGGTAATCTAAAGTGATGCCATAGCTTTATCTAATGAGACGACGTCAAGCATTTCCACCAGTAAGTTTGAGATGCTAGCTGGCTAGTATAGTACTTAATAACTACAGCATTCAAACATGGATATGAAAACATTTTACACGGAGCATGCACCAGAACGGAAACAGCCATCACATAGGAAAATTATATTTGGTTCTAACAACCGATTCGTTAGTTTCGCATGAGTAAACTAAAGCTACTCGTAGATCAGTGTTGTCCCAGATATCACGGCCCTGACTTTACAAGTTGTGAGGTCGCGAGTTTTGAACTCAGCTCGCCATTTTACTACCTCTATGCTACATGTATGATGTTGGTTTCCACACGTTTGCTCTAAAATTGTGATGGGTAATGTGAGAAAAGTTTAAAAGTGTGCTGCTGCTACCACTATTGACTTTCTAGCCAGTTCACTTAGTTTTTCTCATTTTCCACTACAATTCGTATCAGTCTGCTACTTTGTGAACTACTCGTTAATGGATTAAGTCTAAAACTGACTTACGTCGTGGTCTTTGGCTAAACATGACATTAAAATTAAAATGATGTGCAGAATTATAATACTTTTGCACAAAACGTTCTTAGGTCTGTTACTTAATTTTTCACTTTTGTAAATGTAATCCTATTCATAGTTCGTAACGCGTGTGCCAACATAACTTACAATAGAATTATTACTACGCTCTAGATATTTACATTTTATTTTTCATACATCATCTTTACGTCTAGAAATACGCATTTATTTATGAGTAAGTACTACGAACTGGATATTTAAATATTCAGTAAGGTCTGCAAAATTAGTGATTTCCTACGTATTTTCGGGATCCTCTATAACATGTTTTCCAACTATGATGATTAAAGTCTGCAAACGAGATACTCCTCCCTTATACTTACAAATCAATAATTGTGCAATCATCATCCTTTACCATAAAATGAGGTGGCAATCTCTCATATGACCATAGGCCATAGTGACCCATTGACCCAGCTACGCAACATAGTTGGCAGAACATGACAAACTCGTTGTAAATTAACACGCAATAACTCTTCTATAGAGCTAATGGCGATAATTTTACATCTCGTAATTTATAATGATGTGTGGCTAAATTGCTTTTTAATGATGTTAATTGTTTTGTTAGATTTATCTTGTCACGCTTTGAACTTAAAATTATTATCTTGGTAACTGTGTGTATTTTGCATTCTAGGGTAAAAGTACTTACTAGGTAATTCCTTGATCCTTAAAGTTTCACTTCATCAATTGGACCACATATTTAAATGTCATGCTCAGTTTAACAAGCCGGTGGTCAGATAAGACATAAATGTTTTGCAATATTGGCAATAATGTTATTATTGCTGTTCCTAGTGTAATTCAAAATATAAAATTAGGTGCCAAACCGTCATTCTTAACCTTGGGTTTACGAATCTTTCAGGAATCAAGAGCTGGTAGAACTAATGTCTTCAGCAGTACGAGACCTGGCTGAAGCGGAGTTCCTCGGTGAGCGTGACGAGCAGAACAACCCACTGCCGTCGAGACCATTGCCTAAGGAGCAGATACAGGAAGCTTCAGGTAATTTGATTTTGCAGTCACTTGAACATTTGAAGTTCGTACTTATTGTAACTTGTAGCAGCACTTTCAATGTCTATGTCTTTCATAGGCTAGGCATATATCCCGCATTACTATCAAAAAACGAAAAGTTAATTCAAAATTACTTTAAGCTGCAACGTAGCAATCTATGTACTTGTGCTTACTACTCCAGTGCTTGTTGTACCTTGAATGCAAATGTAATGGATGCTTCGCCACGGACAGTACCTAGTCGATACCTTAAATCAAGTGTCATCACGCCCCGTTTACCATATACCGTCTCTCTTCATTAGACTGTAGAAACGGTCACTAAAACACCAATAGCTCAGTACATACATTTAGTTAAAACTGGTTCTATTTGCACGGATGTAGGTTAAGTAATTAACACCACTTAAAGTTTACTTAAGCGAAAACAAATTAAGGCGGAGCTAAAAATTATTATTTGCATGCTAGCTATACATATTCATCACCTCACAGGTTGAGGTTGCTGATTTATTAGTATCTGTAATTGGACAAAAATGTCTAGATATTCATCTTTGGTTTGAAATACTCAGATTGCATACTTTAATACTAGATTTTCGCTGCATATATAGTAACTACTACATAAATAAATATGATGTATTTCTCTACGTACTGGTTTAGAGTATCTTCTTAATCTACCTTTCCAAAGCATTCGACAACCCAAATCATTCTTCAACTTAAATAAAACGAAGCATAAAACAGTAACCAACACTACAAAATAAATCGGGTCCACAATACATTGGAAATCATCACATTCCAATCTAAAAGTGGTACATCATTGTGGTACATTCAGGGTGCATTAGTATTCTTGGCGCGTATGCCGCAAGGAACTATGCTGCGCCCTCCATTCGGACGTGACACTGGCAGACAATGGGGACAGATGTTACTGGTTCGACCAATTGCTATTTGTTTTGCGACTTTCGGTTTTCTTGGGTTTGTTCCGTGTTGACGTCAGTTTATAGGTCGACGTGGTAAAGCTAGGAAATTCCTTGTTTTAGTTAGTACAAGAGTTATTGTTTTAGTTAGCCGTTGATTGAGAGAAGTATAAAATTAATAAAGTTCAATGAATCGATTTCACCTTTGAATGACACTTAGGTTCCGGTTACATTTTGTTGTCGGTTGTCATATTATTTTTAATCTCTGTGCACTTTAATTTATGTATTACGTTCAAATTACGGCAGCGCTGGCTATTCTCATAATATGTATTACTTAGGTCATGACTTATCTACGTCATTGTTATCTGCCTACAAATACTCCTTATTCACAGTTCCCTTTGTACGACTACGAATACCATCTCACAAAACTCTAAATCCACCACCATTTCCAAATATTCCAGAATGGGACATAATAACTGACCCTCTCCCAATGGGCGGAGTGATCGGTTGCGCTGGACGCGAGTGGTCAGCGCGTCACGTGCTGGCGGCGGGGGCGCTGCTGGGTAAGAGCTGCTCTGCTGCTCTGAAGCTGGCTGGACATAACCAGGAGTTGCAGACGCAGGTGAGTTGATTTTGTAGCATAGGATTGATCTTTTTTCAGAAAATTCTATTTAATAGAAGAAGAATAAGTTTTCGGTGGTGAAAATACTGTTTCAAGAAAATAACATCACCTTTCGAACAACTATTATCTGGTTTCCTAGGCTAGTGTGGCTTGATGGTATAGTACCTGAACCTTATGTACTTAATTGCTTGCGTTTTTGTTTGTTCGAGTGTTTATAGCTTTTGGTATCATCTTTGTTGAAACGTATAGGCATTATTTACAACAAACAAATAAATGTTAAACAAAATGATAATTGTTTTGATTTTTACTTTAATTCACTTTATTTACTCCGTTGGCCTATAAAGTTAGGTTGCAGAATACGAAACTTGCGCAAAAACATATCTGAAATACTTCCCCATAAAAATTTCAATCTCAACCAACCAATAATCCCCTTCATCCCCAGGGCTACCTCTTCGGCTGTCACCTAGCACTAGCATGGCAGGCCTTCCTGGACCTTGAAGCGTTCACAGGTCCCGAGCCCGCTAGCTTCTCGCTGGTGGGGGCGCCGCTGGCCTTCACGCTGCAGGCGCGGCCTGAGCTGTACGAGTACATTGAAGCTGGAAGGAAGAGTGTGCATGATGTTGATTATCATGCGGTGAGTTTTATCTTACATAATATACTTTTTGTTTAATAACTAGCTTCTTAAGTTTTAGCTGCTACCCGAGGGAACTATTTGCCGAATGTGGATAAAATGTAGCCGATACGTTATTCTAATATCTAACAATTCTGACAAGCCATATTACTGCCCAGTTTCATGAACATCCATCCAGTAGTTTATGTGTGAAAAAGGCACAATCTTCTTAAACTTTTAGAGTTTATGAGTAGGATTAAGATGTAATTGCTTTTCATTGTCTCCCTGCCAAACATGGTGATTTTTTGCCAAAATGCCTGTTGCGGTCTTAAGAGTTCCATCTACCTTGACACCCAAAAAAGTTGTTATTTATTCCATTCAGACGGGGTTATTTTATGATTTTCTAAGCCAATAAAGCTTTAGGGATCAGTCTTAGGTAGAATCCCTAATTGAGCACTGCCTCTTCTGGTCGTGCGGTGCAGGGGGTTGATAGAAACACGGTGTTCGGATGCCGGATATATTTCGCGTAAACCCCCAGATAGAACCGTTCACTCGGACTAGTGAGCAGTAGGCAGCAACTGTCCGTGTCTCGCATACCTCACGCTCTCACACGTTTTTGCTTACCTTGCCATACATACTTACATGTGTCCCTACAAAGCTTTGTCGTTTATATGGTGAATTTTAAGGCATAATTTTTATATTTTTCCAGCTTTATGAAGCAGTAGTATCAGGGCCCGGCATAGAGGAGACACTGCGGCTGCAGCGCTCGCACACGTCCCGCGCCGTGCGGGTGCTGGACAGCTTCCCCGCATGCGACGCCCGCACCGCGCTCGCCAACATCATCGTCGCTATGCATCATGATCATCTCTAGTGTCAGTCTTACACATAGTGTCATCCACAGCTATACAAGCAGTGCTATCAGGCCCGGCATCTGATGATTTTCCCCGCGTATGGTATCCGTAAACTGTATCTACTCGCCATCATCATTGTCGTTATGCATCACGATCATCTTTAGTAGGGAAAATAAATATAGTGTCTTCTTAATTTTGTAGATATTTTTTTAAGGTAATATTTCTCTGAGCTCCAACATTTCGTTTCGAGTAGACCGCTGCAAGCTCAATATGTTCCCCGCATGCGGAAGCTGTATACTACTCGCCATCATCATCGTCGCTACGCATCATGCCCACTTCTAGTATGAATCGTGCCTCTATATAAATTCATAATTTTTGTACACATTTCGTTGTCACAAGAAAATTGCAAAAAAGATTGTAAATTCCCATTAACTTCAACAAAAATATTTAACTATTTTATTAAAATAAATAGTGCGTTAACCTAATTACCTACATTCCTCGAAATATTAGTGATCCGTTTCATAAGAAAATGAATCAGTCCTTAAGCGAGTCGCCAACCTAGTTATTTTTTATAAGAATTGACGAATACTACGTGTTGCATTTAAGACCATTGCTCACGTATATTTCCCTTTTAGGTTTTCATATAAAAAGAAGGATTGTAGCTTTTCTTAATTGTTCATAAAAATCGACGTCAAATGATCATAATGCTTATTCTTTTTATATAATATTCTTGTATTGTATAGGTATAATAATGTTATCATTTAATTATAATTGAATTTTACAAAAGATAGAGTTACCATTTGACAACTCAAGGTATAAAAGACAAATTATGAAATTAGTTTTTATGAGAAAAATGTGACAAGTACTTAATGCTCCAAGTAAATATATTTAGGAACTAGTAAAGTAAGTCTGTCTATATTTTTATACATACATATATGTATATCATAGGAGTAGTTGCTTTAATTGTATAATTATTATATTTTTGAACACTCCAAAATATACAGTTTTACATTTGTTTGTACGAATCTATGGACGAAGTATTGTATATTATACATACAGTCATACATATACCTAGACTTAAGATATATTTTTATAAAAAAATGTTTTGTATTAAAGTATTAACAACATTGTCTGTAATAACCAGGGTACCTATGTAATATTTTGATACAAATAAAAAATATACAATTTATTAAACCAATTCAGTTTTTATTAAGTGAAGTAACCTAGTCCCGAGTTGCTGTGAGCTATTTAAGTATTTTAATTTAATTTACTAGTCAATGCCTTTTTTATTTTATTTTCTAATTAAAAAATGAATATATAAAATTAAAAAATATAAAAATATAATATTATTATATAATTATTTTATTTTTTTTTAATTAATAAAATAAGTAAGTTATTTTTCCCGCATTTTAACACATTATTTCGCTTATTTTCATATAAAAAGTAACTCGATTGACAGTCTATTGATGATTCCGCTCGCCATTATACCAACTACCGCAGCGCCCATTGGTTCGTATCGAGTGCTTCGCGAAGACGCTCGTAGTGACTGTTCGTAGTGAATATTCTTCCCGCCGCGCCGCCATTCGCATTGTGTCGAATGTACAAAGCTCCGCGTTAATAATTCCCTTTATGTTGAATTTCTGAGGATATAGGATTCTCGTGTAATAAGTGGACTTGCTGCTGAGAGACATTGAGAACTTATAGTGTAGTGTTGATTTCACGAATTTTAACGAGACCTCCGGTGCATACTTAGTTCGCTAGCCGGCAGCCCATACCGCGACCTGAACCTGGAACGAGGCATCTTCCATCTCCCTGGATTCACAAGGTACGTGGGCTTTATTGCAACTATTTGCAGCAATGCAATGCATTGTGGGATATCTCATCAACAGGGATTTAATTATATTATACATCGATATTAATATACGATTTGTGTTCACCGCCATATTGACTACCCTGCATTCTATTTTCAAATTTTAAACTCCCGCTCCCGTCATTATATTTTTTTCTCGGTGAGCTATTCACACGTCTTATCACCCACCATACGAATTTGACTTAGAAGAATACACCTAACGTAGCTATATTATGGCATCTCCACTTATGTATCTAGGTAGAACGTAGGGTAACTGAGGGAGGACTGAAGTGTAATATACCGCAGCTGTCTTTGCATGACGGGGTCTATCGTTAACACCAGAGCAACACCCTTTGGTAACACTGGTGGTCAGACACTCCGTGAAGTAGATACCTATGTACATTCGTATATCAAATATGTTTTGCCTTATCTGAATTCCCTGAAAGGTAGGTAGGTAATGGCTTTCTAAAATATATGTATGCTAGTTTTAAGGTGTTTATCTATGGGCCTTTGATGCCTGACAATAAAGATGATTTGATTTGATTTCATTTGAAAAACAATATAACTACCTAGTTTGGATATTGGTGTTCATAGTATTATTTTTTGCTGTGTTGAGGTCAAAATGAATCTCACATTTTTAATTTGTTATTGTGAAGTGTGCTATATAGTGTGATTGTGGTATAATGTTTAGAAATAGGATTTTAAACAAATAAAACAAAAGAAAGTTTTTTAAATTAATTGTATTAATAAATAATGGTAGTTCTATTTACATGACACATTCGATTACTCTTTTGTTTTGGCAGAAGACAATAAAAATATTGTTACACAATAAGTTCGCCTAACTCAAACGTGGCGAGCATTGAACCCGCGACCTAACACTCTTATAAACGACATTGGTAATAAACCCATACCCACATCATAAGAATAACATAAAAAAACACATTTTTGGTTACAATCTGACAATACTGGTCGTTTTTGGTTTTGAAAAGTATTCAAGTTTCGCAATAATGCTTCAGAACTTCAGACGAGTCAATCACACTGAAGAAAGACATACATTCAAGCACTCTCGCAGTTAATGTATATCACAGGCTTCTAATGTGACCTAAATGATACATTTTCATACAAATGAGGTTGTTCAACAATTTACAATTTATACTTTTTGGTGTCAAAACTTTGCCACTGCAATTATGATTCTATAAAGTTTTACAAATATCCCAACTGTACTGTAACGTGTATACCATTTAAAAATACTGTGATTGCTTCTGATATGTCTTTTCACACAATGCATTGAGAATTGAAGAGTTACAACGATTGGCAACTGTTTAATGGCAAGAATAACAGGGCATGTTACCAATGCAATACACAAATAATATCCGAATACAATTTAGGCATATTTCGGTATGTAAAACGTCAAGCGTTACCATAAGACCGTCGACAATATCGCACCATTCGTTAATTTTAATATTTTTCACTCCTACGTTACAATGTACATAGACCCCGATGTCTATTATTGCTTAGTTTTTATAAGTTTTGTTATATCCAAAACTTGTACCTATAAATAATTTTCACGTTCGTCCCAATAAATTTACCATTCAATAAATACGTACACGTAAAAAATATAAACTATATCAATAGTTTAATCTTTAAAACAAACTTTCCTTACACTAATTATATATTAATAACTATTCATCAGTATGGTTTCATTCATTTTCAATAATATGCCTACTTTATAATCTTTCCAAGCGCCTGAAAATTGATTTTTTAACCTCGCAATATTCTATCTTATATAAACGTATGTAATTTATTATTCATCTTTTATTGTATGGTATCTTATTTTATAAAATTTTATCGTCACTAAGTTAGAAGAATGTTCGTATAATGCAATCGCAAATCTTAAACAATAACGTCACAATTTATAATAATTTAGTCGAAAAATCAGATTCATCATATAATATCAATTAATATTTATAGCCAAACATACAGGCACTCGATTTGACAAATAAAGAAGGCGATCTTGAAACATGCATAAAACAACCTGTAATAATTTAATGATCGAGCCGTAAAGCAAATATATTAAATATTAATGTCTACAGTAACACTAAAATTATTACAAAGAAAATGATACGATAATGGTTCACGTAATACAATATAAATAAGTTAAATATTCTAAAAAGTTAAAAATACACACGTCTTAACCTAATAGAAAAGCACTCGTATCTTTGTGGTAAAATACTAAGGCGCGATCGCCCTCATTTCATATTTAAATCCATTAAAATATAAGCCAAAACAAATGTTCAGAATGACAGGAATGGTAATTAACATTACAAATTAAATAAAACAACTAATTGACAGACAAAGGTACAAAAATATGAATAAACACGACCGCCGAATGTATCCGCCACCAGCCCGCGCCTTGACGCCGGCCGCGGCCCTTCGACCGCTCTCAATGTAGTGTTTTGTACTTTTGTTCTGATAAACTTTACATAATGTAGGGTTAGTAGTTTATGAGATCATTGTGTCGCACAAAACTTTCGATTATGCGCTTAATTAGAAAAAAACATCGACAAAATATGCAGACAAAACCTACATTAACGTCACTATTTTATACAGCAATAGTCTGTTAAAATTAAACTAACCGCTCTGTGGTCGGGTCAACGATCGTTAACTTAAAACATACGACAAGAATATACAAAAAAATCTACACGATTACGGTCATTTTGACAAAATACACAATCGATACTAACGTAACGTAAGACTAGCTGAAATGCGATAAACACTATTTAAAATTAAAACTTAAAGTTACATCTTTGATTAAAACTCACTCGGTATACGTTTTAAAAAATATTTCAGTTACAAACGGTACTCAATTCCAATTTTTAAATGCATAAAGGAATCGCTGGATTTTCAACCGCGCAGCGCAGCGGACCAGTGCCGCGCCACACACAATACTTATCATAATCGAGGAACTACAAAATATATTGGAAAGCACGACGGCTCTAATCGACGATTAGAAGACTTCTAAAATCGAAAGGCAACATAGAGCTTACATAGCTAGGGAAGGGACGTCGGAGCGTCTCGTGTTCGTGTTCGCGCGGGACGGCGCGAGCTTGCGTCAGGTGCTCGACTCCTGGTAGGGGCCCGTCACCGTGCACGGGTGCATCGGGAACAGCGTCGTCCACGACATCGTGGTCTGCGTGTCGGCCCGCAGCCGCACCTCCCCGCGCCGCCGCGCCGCCGCCGCCGCCTCCACCAGCACCGACAGCGGCGGCAGCCCCGCTGAAGCCTTCTCGGCGCGCTCCGGTGTCGGCGTGCCGGCCGGGGACACGGCCGCTGACGCCGGTGTTGGCGTACCCGGCGTCGGAGGATTCAGCCCCAGTTTCTTTAACCTCATCTTTTCCTCCCATTCTTCAAGACCATGTTTGGGACGATTCAAGTTCCTGTGTTGGTAGAACACAAGAGATATCCTTGTCGGGTTTACTCTATTCGGACTTTTGACTGCAGTTGTAGAGTGCATTTCATGTTTCGCACATTCAAACAGAACGCTTCCATGCCCCAGTGCTATAGCGACGCCACCCATCTGACCGTCTTTGAAACAATCTAAGTTTTCTGTGAATTCAGTTACTTCGCCAATAGGTTCAGCTTTTGGTGGTTCTGGTGGGTATGGAATGGAAAATGGTGGCGGGTATATGCACCAGTTTGGTGATGATTGGCACCAATTTGGACTTGGATTTTGATAAAAGTTAGGAGCAAAGTTTGGATTATATTGATATCCATAGGAGTTGTAACAATGTGGGTTTCTGAGAAGCTCTTCCCTTTTGTATTTCTCAGCATTGTAATACGCCAAGCTGTTGTAATCGTTGTACGTGTTCTCATATGGACTGTAGTGACCGTACGGGTTCGGCGGGAAGGAATAGGCGTTCGCAACCTGCGGGTAGTTGCCATAACTTTGTATCTGTGCCTGGTTGCCATAAGTGTTCTGATTGACGGGGTGGAAGTTGTTTCCAGCAAACTCGGGAACTTGTTTATTAGCCGCCGCCTGCATGTTTTGCTCCTCATGGTTAATCGTGAAGTTGTTTTGGGAAGTAGATGTTTGTGGCGTAGTGTTGTTCAATCTACTGTCGTAAGGACTCCTGTGCTCGTAGCCTTGGCTTAAATGCGGCCTGTCTGAAGGCGGATATGGTTTTAAGAAAGTTGAATTCTCAATAGCTTCGGGTGGATTAGTATGCTGTGACCTAGATGGAGGTCTTGCTTTTGGTACTCTAAATAAAGAGTTCTCATTTTCAGGTGTGGCCTGATCTTTGGGTTTTGGGTCCCAATTCTTAGAATCTGGTGACTTCCACACGCTTTTACGAGCGTCCGAGTTCATTAATTCATTGTTCGGTGACTTGAGTTCTGGGATCTGTGAAGGAGCTGGAGAAGCTGGCGTGCTCTGAGAGTTTTGTGATATCTCAGTCAATCGCGGAGAAGTGGGCATGTCAAATTCAGGAATTTTGTTTGTGATGTCAGCTATTAGATTTTGTTTCTCAGGCTCTGGGGTCACTTTTGGCAACATTGGATCTGAATTAGTTTCGCTCCTGCTTGAATCTGGGCTGTAATTATTAGGAGCAACGTTCAAATGCGCAGTGGTAGAATCAGGATCCTCCTTAACAACATTGTTGAACAATTCAGTGTTAGCGAAGTCTGGCCATTGGTTCTGAGGGGCCATTTGGTTGGGGAACTGTTGCTCCCTTTTCTGTAACCCAGCGGCGAAACTTGGCAGTTGATTTGGGTTTGGATTAGGATTTTGATTCTGGTGATTCTGAATCGGATTGCCTTCAACTATCGGCGATACATGATTTGGATTGTAAATAGCATTCTGATGGTGTAAGTTATAACTTTGATCGTATGGATTGTATGGCGAGTCTAATACAGTGCTGGATATCTGATTGCTTTGTAGCTGAGCATCCGTAAAGTTATCAATCATCGTCGCCATATCTAACAAGGCAGGGTTGCCCAAATTGGGATTGATAAGACCTGGGTTCTGGTGTTGCATATTAGGGTTGACGAATGCGGAGTTGTAGTGTGAGTTGTTAGTGAATGCTGAAGGGTTGGATTGGTTGAGTGCTGGTGTGATGGCCCTGGGTGACGCGCTATGACTTCGAGGACTGGCATTATTCCTTGCATCGGCCGGCTGCGGAGTCCTAGGCGCCGGAGACTGCTGAGACTTCTTCTGGTTATTGCCAGGGCTCTGTGAGTTATTGCTGTTAGCTGATGTGTTTGATTCTGAATTCTCGTCGTCTTTTCTCTTCTTGCCGTGACGACGACATGGTTGCAGCGGGACTGATCGTACTCGTACTTCCATAGGATATCTGGAAATAATTCATCATGTCGTAAACGCAAAATCTTTTTAGGTACATATTTACAAAATTTCAAACAAATTATTATTTAACGATAATAAAACTTGTACATCACCACTCACTTATCGAGTATCTCAAGGGCTCCGCTCTTCACTTTCTCATCCTGTCCATCTTTGGAGCCGAACTCATCCGTAGTATCCAGGACATAGAGAGGCAGTACATGGAGTTGTTCATCAGGCGGTCTGGTGAGGGAGCGATGCTTCGCGAGGGTGACAACGGCGGTGCAACCATTGTTCATATTGTGGAGATCACGATGGGCGTGAGCGCAGAAGTCGATGCATGCTGTTACGCCTGGAAAGAGGTGAACATTTTCGTTAGTGACAATCTTCTTTGAGCTCCTTTTAAAGGTACATAAAATTGTCCTTAAGACTCACACAGAGATAATACACACTATTGTAGTAGTACTTTTGGCAGTTATGCATTACGTAAATTACGTTCTTAGTTTAACTAAACCATTAAGGTGGGCAGGTTCATCTACATACCTGAAAACGGTCGTCCCGGCTTAAACCCAAGCCTGCAGTCAGACGCCTCCTTCTCAAACTGTATCTGGTTCTCAAAGGCCTTGGGCGCGAGGTTCATGTACAAAGGGCTGAGTAGCGTCGCCAGCACATGGATGCGTTCTTCTATTTCGCTTTCCTCAGTCTTCACAGACAGACGGAATTTGCGAACTGTTTTTGAACGGGCGTATTTGCATCCATTGTAGTACATCGACCAGGAACATCCGAAGCTGTAGGAAGCACCGCAGGTCTCTGGGTCCAGGCCTGGAAGAAAATAAGAAATTATAAGATGTTGTTGATCATAAAAAAAAAACTTAGTATGGTGAGCTATCGAGTGTATTTTAGTTCACATTTTATCTACAGTTACATGAGAAACATGAAAAACTTTTCTAAACATCAAAATATTTTATGAATTAAAGAGTTTTTATTCATAAGAGTTTGCTTGACTTACAAAATGTTTATCATCAGACTTTCAGCTTTTCACATTTGCCATGTAAAAAGTTAAGTATATGTGACGAAAATACTTACCTTGACAAGCACAGGTTCTATTCTCGTTTGTGGCACAGCGGCGTGTAGTTGGAAGACCATATCTGTTGAGCTTGTGTGACAGTAGTGTGTAGTCTAGATCAGCTTCAGATTGCGGAATGCCTTCCCAGGCAACCAGACACACGACGATCCAGGAAGTCGCACATTTGTGACCGTTTCGGAATTTTACTACTACTAATACTTTTTCTGTGTAATTTGCACGTCTTATTACCTGTAAATAAAAGTTAAGGTTGAGTACATATTCATTGCTAAATAATATGATGATACCAGGTATGTCAGTATGTCAAATATTAGCTATTTTGTTGTTTAGTAAGAATGAGTTTTGGGATCCATACACTCACCCACTTAGCCATCGGGCAGCCCTGTGCCGATTTCCCTTCCTTTCCAGTATAACAGATCTTCTCTATCCGCAACTCTTTGCCAGATAAACCAGTTCGAGCTTCTAGGTCCTTCCTTAATTCTGCTAAAGTTGATGCAGCCCCTGAACAAGACAACAAAAGAATTATTGAAGTTTACTAGATTAACACATCAGAAGGCACTTTAACTGAATTTCACTTACCTAAATGAGTGTAATAACTGCCAGGTTCCGGAGGATTTTTATCAGCCGGAAAACAATTGCAATCAGGAACTTCTGTTCTAGAATTATTTCGTAGCCTCTCTAGGTTTTCAAGGTACTCTTTGGAGTAATTAAATTGGTTCTCTTTAGGTTTTGCTAAATCAGGAACTGGAGTGCCAGGCTTTGATGGAGCTTTAGGATCACCTTTCTCTGCATCTGGATCATCCTCTAATATTTCATCCTTAGTTTGAAGACCAGGGCAAGCGCCGTCTCTTAAATGTTCTGGTGGCGGTTTCTTAGTAGACCCTTGGCGACAACACGAATACCCAACCTCGTTTCTAATAGAAGCTGGTCCACCATCTCCCGGGTAAAGATATGGCTCATTCCTAGGGGGCTGGTTGTAAGGCAGGTTTTTGTATATTTTATGCCCCGGTGGAGAATGTTCAGACTTGATCTGTTCTATGTAATACGGTGGCTTCGGATCAACTGGAGTAGTCCTGTCAGCAGGTTTTTCTGGTTCCTTATTCTTTGGATCTGTGAAGTTACGATGGTATCTTTGGAAGCCCATATTTTCCTGCATTCGTGGTATTTGTGCAAAAGTTTCTGCCGGCTCTTGTCGCTTAGCAGGTTCCGAATAAGGGAAGTTTTGAAAATTCTGATAAGGTTGAGGCTTTTGCCCAAAATTTTCCTGTTTGATTGTCGATATCGGTGGCAACACGGTATTCTGTTGCGGCCTTGCTGCGCCGTTCGGAAACTCACTATACGTATTATTAATAGGCATTTCATTTGGTTTTAGATATGTAGCCTGATTCATAAGCCTCTGAGGCTCTGCTTTTAATAATCTATCATCCTTATGATATTGATAGTTGTCGGGCATCTCCAATTTAGGAATTAAAGGAGCCGAAGGATGTCTAAACTTAGCGTCATATGCTTCCCTACTTTCATAAGCTCTTCTTTGTGCGTTTGTGTCCCTAGGTGGGTTACAGTTTTGTTGATTCATCTCCGATACTGGTCCAATGAGCATTTTTGATTGAAAATCCTTACTATCTTGTTGAGTATAACTTAAACTACTATCATTACTATAAACTTCTGCATACTTTTGCGCTTCATAGGGTACGTTTGAGTATGTACCGTATTGTCCTCTCATGTCTGCGTAAGACGGCAACTTTTGTGGAGCTTTAGTTACGTTCTTGGTCGAAGCGTGTTTGTCAAAAGTTCTCTGGACCTCTGTCCCCCCCTCCCATACTTGGTGGCCACCACCTCCGAACTCACCCGCGCCATAAGCTTGGGTGTTTTGTGAATAATTACCAGCGACAGAATACGCCTGTTCGCCTAAGCGGTAATTATCTCGGAGATGGTGGCTATACGATAAAAAATGACCGGTAGTGTTCCTATCGTCATTGACAGTGACGCCTCCGGTCTTCCTATCGTCAATTACCCGAGGCGGCCCTTCCCCTGGGTCACCTTTGTCCGGCGGTGTGTTAGTGCCGTCCCGGGTGTGGTTCTGTTTGTTTAATATCATCGTTTTCAGTCTCGAGTTCAAGTTCACCCTGTCTGATTGCGAGAACATCTGCTGTTCATCCTCCTGCCTCTGCTGATTCTGCATCTGTTGATTCTGCATTTGTTGGTTTTGCAATTGATTCTGCAGCTGCTGATTTTGCAATTGCTGTTGTTGGTTTTGCATTTGCTGGTTTTGTATCTGTTGCTGTTGGTTTTGTATTTGTTGCTGTTGGTTTTGCAACTGTTGATTCTGTATTCTTTGGTTGTGCTGCCACTGGTGTTGTTGCCATTCATTCTGGTTCTGTGGCTGCCCGTTCTCTCTGTACTGTCCGCTGTTATAGCCGCCCGAATACCCGCTACAATCGAGTGAAGCTCGCGGACCGTTGCTCCCCTGCAGGTATCCAGGCTCGGCGTTTCCCGAATGCTGTCCATTAGGCGTATTTTGTTCTTGTCTCTCGCCTTCGTTGCTGGTATCTCCCGACCCATTTTCAGGGTTGGAATATTCTTCTTGATGTTCTTGAGAGTATTCTGTGCGATCGTAAGATTGTTGACTGACAGTGTAGCCAGCTGCTGTTGTTGGAACGGAATTTTGGTATGATGCGGCTGAGGCTGGTCGAGAATCATTGCCAGATGTAGCACCGGGTGTTGCTGCCTGAGCGTACTGTTGTTGGTAATCTGTTGCATAGTGGGGCGCTCTAGGCGATGGCACGGGGGTGTAGGCGCCGCGGTTGGAGGGCGGCCGCTGGGCAGGCACAGACTGGATGCCAGCCTGGTAGTAGGTGTTATTGCTGGCGTCAAAGGCGGTGGCGACGTTCTGGACGGTGTACGTGGTGTTGGCTTGGTAGTGCGGCGATGTAGCGTACGCTGTGTGGTTGCCCTGGTAGTCCAGCGTCGTCTGCCCGGTTTGTGTGGGCAGTTGCTGGATGAACTGGTTCTGCCAACCTGTAATATAAAAATACTATTTTGGGACACGACTCAAATACGAAAATAAATACATTAGTTGACGGGAAGACGGCATCTATACACGACTTCATAGCTGTTGAGACTGTCAGACGTATGAGAGCAATGGGATTTGCGTAATACCAGATTGCATATCTGCACAATTTGAATTGAAGAATTTCAAAATTGTGGTTGAATTTTCTATTGAGATCAAACATTATAAATCTGCAGTGATATTACCTTGAGACGGATCTGTCTGCCACGCCGTCGGGAAGCGGTTCGGATCTCCCGCGTAGAATGGCATTGGTGCCTGCAACAACACAAAACACTGTTTTAAATTATTATTCAAAACCATTGCAATTCTACATCTTTGTTACACAACCCTTTTCAGTCACATCTTTACGTATTTATTTATGTAGTTACATAATAATTTTATCGATTTCTCCTGCTGCTGTCACATTAAATCTATATATTTCAATGATCATTCGATTTAACAATATAAAGAATCTTGGTCAGTCCTTGGTCATAGAATACTTTTCATTCAGCCAGATATAAGTTTATTTTACTACGTTTAACATCCATAACCAATTTAAATATTTTAAACTTAACTGCCGCCCTTGCCGCATTTTTACAATAGTCATACCGTTTTAGATAATTAGCGCACAAGTCATTTAATATTGTGTTATGTGTGTCGAGGCTGCAAGCATTGTTTACTACATTATGTATCGTGTGAACTGCCCTAACGTAATCACACGATGACCGAGGCCGTCAAACTGTTTGTGTTAGCGTCATACTGAATTATATGACCAACCGTTGGATGTAATCCTAACTAATATTATAAATGTGAAAGTAACTCTGTCTGTCTGTCTTTCTGTCTGTCTGTCTGTCTGTCTATTCTTCACGCCTAAACTACTGAACCGATTTATGTGAAATTTGGTACGTTTGGAACTTGAGAAAGGACATAGGATAGTTTTTATTACAAAAAATATAAAAAACAAAAAATTATTCCGGACATATAGCGCCATCTATTGGTCAAACCAAAAATCTGCCGAAGTCCCTATTCCACGCGAACGAAGTCGCGGGCAAAAGCTTGACGAATATATTTAGGTACTTTACTATTTTGTTAGAGGACTTTGTCATTCTAACACATGTTTGAAGTGAAGCAATTTTGAAGTAATTTAATGAAATCTTCTTGAAGGTAAAGTTAGTCTTTGTTTCAAATGAAAACAGACAGAGCCTGAAACGCTATTACAGTACTTTTTTTCTAATAACGCTTTCTTCAGAAAGGAAATTATTAAATTACAAAACTTAAGCATGTTAAGCGTCGACAGGACGAAGTAAATATGTTACGCAACAAATTATAATGTAATGCTTCTTCGGAACTCGTTGAAGTTTCTAAGATTTTAATTTCAGCACGAAGGGGGATGCCTTTTACGAAGTTGAGTAATATTTTATTAACATGCCGACGTACGTACGTCGTTCGTAATTAAAACTTTGTTATGTCGTCGTAATGAGATTCTATAACGAGGTTATTCTTGTTTACGAGCATTACTGGGCGCGCTGTTTAGGCACTTTCTGACTGATTACTTATTCTATGGTACCTGTCAACCTGTGATATGTAGTGTGATAGGTTTCACGTTGCTATCATTTTATAAACTATGCTTCTAAATAATGAATACGGAAGCAAATATCACATGACACCAAAAAAAATATTGGGTTTTGTAGTAGACAAATGTGTTTTTAATTCTGAAACTTTACAAGGCAAATAGTTTGACATTTGGCATTAAAATACGACAGCACTAACGGTTTAAAAAGCTTGTTATTTTTCGCGAGACAATTCTCTCAGTAACTACTACAGTCTTAATATAATATCAGATATACTACAGATATTCGAAATAAAGACACAATTATCGAATAGACGCGACAACAGCTAGGTGGACCTCTATTTATTACCCAATTACAATGTTACCGTAAATTACAGCGCTATACGTAATTACATTGTGAACATAAATGAACACAATTATACGCCATCTCTCCCCATACGATGGAGAATTTATGGGTAAGGAGATAAAAGATAATTATTAAAAAATATGAAAGGGGAATATTTTTTTGGTCCGATTTGAAATTGCGAAAAATTTAAGCATCATTTCGTATTCTAGATTTATTAACGCGATGTATAAAGGTGAGTCTAAATATATCCGAATGTTACAAGCTTCTATTCGGAAGTTTATATTCCCAATAAAAGGTAAATAAATACTCCACAAATAATATATTATCGGGCAATAACAGACAATAAAGGACAATTTATCGTGTTTGTTGTTATTAATGAATTATATCGCTGAACAATGCGCTCTCTGATAACTATGGCGATTATTGCCAATTTCTACCATGAATGGACATTCCATACATTGTCACGATCAATTTCAATTTATTTGTAACAACTGTCCGTGTATCTAATAGAAATTGTTATTAACAGAGGTTCCTTATACTTTCTTGATATTATTTCCCTTTTATAATATAAGGTTTTTGTCTTCAGTTTTTAAAGAAAAATATACATGAAAAATGGTAGAAATCGTATAAAAAGGAACTTAAATAATAGCAAAGTCTAAAAAAAGAACACTTATTTGAATTTAAAATGTTTGTTTTAAAATGAAAAAAGTTTTTATTCATTACGCAAAGTCGACAGTCTTACGGCCATATAACTGGCCGGTTTTAAAATAAAATAGAAAAGCGTACGAACGAATATCATAAATTGGGCGCCTACTGCACTGAAATTGCCAAAGTTGGGGGCCGCGGCGCAAATTAAAAATTTCCCACTTTGACATCTTGTTATAGAAGTAGTAGTTATTTGAACTAGACGTAGTGCTCTCAATGTACCCGTTGTTAGAGTTTTCAACTTCAAATAACCAAGTCTAAGAAATATTAATGACGTACCTAATACACAACAAAGTATGTAGTTTATTGCGAAGTTTGATTTACGACCTTTTTGGTTTATTTTTAATATTAGTTTATGTTAATATTGCAAAGAGTTCAACGAGAATTCAAACAATTTTCAAGTTGTTAAAACATACTGATCAATTTTCATCACGAAATAAAACCTTGTTTCAACCGACCATTTTTTACCCTTCCATTTTGAAAAAGCAATAGCCCAAACAAACTCAATTATAATTACATCAAAACAGTCACAGAGACGTTTTTGTCAACTGCAAACGAAAAGGAACAAACAAATTGAATAACTTTGTTTGAGCGCATTTACCTACGAAAATTTAACAATTCAATTTACTTAGTTTCGGGGAATTATTTCTCTTTTTGTATTGTATTTTTTGTCTTTCGAGATTAGGTCTTTAAACCTTTTTATACGATTTAGTTTTATAATTATGTTAATAAATTATTCTAGTGGATAGTGCGGATAAGGCTTTTTTATTACTTATCTCTTAAAAATCGATAACTTTATAAAAATAATAATTACTATTATTATCCACGTTTTTTTATTCAGCAATTGCAATTCAAATTCATACCTCACAAACAATATAAAAATTGCTTGGAAAAAATAGACCTGCAATCTTACAGTATTTCTTAGTTAATTACTACAATTTACGTATCCAAATGTTGCGGAAGAGATAGCTGTATCAGTCACTAAACCTAATTGTTGTAAACCTGGCCTTCACTGGCTACAAACCAAATTAAAAAACAACAATCAGCCAAATTAAAAAAAGGTTTAATTAAAAAGTTTTGTTTGATGAAACACGAAAAAAAAAAACAATATGTTTCTCGGCTCTTTTGTTTTATTTTTTATTTGGATACTTTGAATTTCGATTGACAATTACGAACATTAGCAACTTTCAGATGGTATTCACGATTGTAACTACTAAAAAACTTCGGATTATCCAAGAATTAAATAAGATACCAATTTATTATAGGAATTTTAAAAGGACTGACGTATAACAGCCTTAGTTACTAAAACAAGTACAAATCATCACTAGTGTTCCAACCATCGTTAAAAATAAACCTGTCATACGTTTATAAACACAATTACCATGTCCGGCCCCATAATTACTTATAAAGCAATCATGCAGCTTGTTAAAACCGAACATTAAATGACAACGATTATGGTAATGGCTCGTTATGATACACTTATGCAAATCCCTCACTTTACTGTTATAAAACCATAATCATGTGTTATTCCTCGTGAACGCTTGTAATAACGCTCCGTTCCATGGCACAATTTCGCAGCGGCTTTTATTTCACAAATGTTAATTTCGTGGATAAAGGCGAGCGGATGTGTCATTATTTTAAGGTCGACATGTCAACTGGCCAGTAAATATTACGATTAACTTAATTATAAGTGGAATACTACTGTTTTAATACGGTATTAATTTTAACTTTTGGACTGAATAACTCAATGATGGCGACCATTCACAATAATTGCAGTTGTATTCAAACAAAATGTGAAAACAGATAAATTTTTACGACGCTGTTCGAGCTGTTAAAATATGTTTTACGAGCAAGCAAGGTTGTAATGCAAATAAAAATGTCGATAAGTACATAGTAAAGTTAGTTACTTCGTTAAGATTAATTGAAGAGCCATAATTCTAAAGGAACTTAGTAAGCTACGTAGTTATTGGAGAGAAGCTAGCAGTATATCAAATTGCATAATTTCGTTATACAGGAATGGTAACCACTAACGTGCATCCTAGGTCTTAATTTGTGCGCTGAACCTAATCAAGTCCAAGATGAAGATTGACTCGAAGCTAAATTGGATCTATCATTTCCTTTTAGCAAAATGAACGGGAACTGCATTGTACCTATCTGCATAACGTCATTTAGAACGATGAAGGTTCTATATTACTTGAGTTTATTATTGGATTAACAGGCACATTCATAGCGCTTTAGTTTCTTCAAAAAGTACTCACATACGCAAGTAAATGGCTTTTTTCCGTTACATGAATTACGACAACTTTTCTACTGTTGCGGTATCTTTTATACCAAGACTTTTCATAGACTCGTAAACCGGTAAACGAAGTTGGAGAAGCTCATGATACACTAAAACTGATACCTTAATAAGAGCTGGCCAGGCTATTCCTACGACTGTACATCCGTATGGATAAAAACCCCGACTTCATTAAATGGAAGAAAAATCTATGTCTGAGCAATACCTGAAAGAGTTTGAAGCTAGTCCTTCATATACCGATGCCTATATACCATTGTCCTGAATCAAAATACTAAGCAGATCCTTACCATAGGCTGGCTAGGGTGCTCCTGCTTCATGGCGGGCGTGGTTGCCGGGGCTGGGCTCGGCGCTGCCGGTGCTTGGGGCGCTGGGCTCGGAGACGCTGCGGCGGCCACGCCTGGCACTCCGCCGCCTGCCACTCCCGCTGTACCTCCGAGGGGCTTGCGACCGCGGTAGCTCTGTGGGGAGAGATGGAGTTTAGCTGATGGAAAAGCAAAGGGCAATGTTGGTAGAGGAGAAGTCCACGCTTGAGGCTGTCAAGAAGATTTCAGAACACTCTGACATTAGGGAGGGCTGAGGGGTGACAAAACTTGCAGCTCACTTGGTAATAAGAAGGCGAGGAGTTAGAGAGAGCATTATAATGACAGCTAAATTGGACTGATGAGGCGGAAAAGGTTTTTTAGTAGTATCATTTCAATAAAAGACTGCATTTCATATTGCTAACATTACCAATTAGGTAATTCTAGGACAAAAAAGACTTCAAATGGTGACCAATGATTAAAACTGATACATTCAATTGAGATTCAAGAAAGGAAAAGAGTTTTAAAATGAAAGATCTAATCGAAGATCCAATGTTTAAAAGTAAAATAACTCGTTCCGTTTTTCAGCTCTGTGGCTCGGCCCGCAATAAGATCGCAACTAAAAGGTACTTATATGGAATTTAACGAAATTGGATCCTATATTTTCAGACATTCCGTCCAGGAAAACTTAGGATTGTAATCTCTAGATGTTGTATAGTTTGTTTTGTTGTTTTGTACGCTATTTGATTGAAATCAGTAACATGTTCTTAGATTACTAGTAATTCTAGGCAATGACATAGAATTAAAAAATATACTACAAATCCTAAATGCAAAGCTCAAATTATACCTAATAGACAGTAAAACATAATAACGATCATTAATATAACAATCGTGTAGGTTTCCGAACAAGCACTTTCACACAAAACTAGAACCATAACCAATATTATTCCTTATAAAGGTTTCTTCAATAAACTGGCCGGTAATAACCGACGAACATTAACGGTAATGCAGCCTATATATCTCAACAGCGTCTTCCTTTTTCAAATCGAGCGCCACGATTGGCCGATTCAAACCGGCAACGACCGAACTCTAGCCGATTGCGCTTCGTAATTTTAAGATTGGAAATAGAAAATTCAAAATTACACGTCAGATGCTGTTATTAGTTATTACATGGTGTAATGAGGCTTATTTACAGTGATTCGATGTGTTTGTAATATAAATAGCGGTTTACCGGTTGGATTGCGCTGTTAATTCGTACCCTACAATGTTGCTTAGCTATACTTAGCTGGCTATTGAGTAAGACTGTTTTTCTTTACCGACAATTACTATGACGTAACATGAACATTATACGTAACGAGATTAACATCCTAAGATACTTCATCTTTAAATGAAGAATCTAATGGTCTTTCTAATCCAATAGAGCAACAAAAACACATGAGCAATTTCTTAACAAAAAATATCAATTTAGAGCTAACGAAACGTGAAACGGTGTTACAAATAGGAATGCATGATTGAAGTGATGTGAAGATGTATGGTTCCGTGGTCAGAGCGGCGTGCGATGGTCGCACGGTAGAGTGCACCCTGTATATAGTATATCGGTTACCAGTATATTGCTTATTGAGTATAACCCAGTTTTACAATCAACCTATTGTGAAATTGGCTGAATATAATTTTGATCGATTGAAGTTTTGGATGAACTAAGTCTAAGGAATGCTAGAATAAAATATTTCCTCAACACACTAAATATCATACTACCAAATCATATTATCTTGCGATGTTACAATTCCACGTCAAAGGCCGTCCGGCGGATTTGAGAAAACTCTGACACTAGGGCTTGTTAGGTGCTTAAACCTGCAGCTGATTCGATAACGAGAAGATATTACCAAACCTATATTTTTATTAAAAAGTAAAACAAAAATATTACCTACATTTAATTTAAAATAATCATGACAACGTAGAAAAAAAGGGATCTTATGACAAACGAGTATTGTGATCAATCAAATGGAGGCTACATCGCCGTAATGGATTAGCCGCTATTTGAGATTTTAAAGATTAATAACTTTTTGCATTCCGACGTAAATATAAAGACAGACGATGTACTTTAAAATGAAATAGGTACATGTTAAAAAATAATTATAAGGAATGATACTTGTATGTTTTTTTTGGTCCCCATCATATTAATAGAGTCTACTTTCTACATTGATATAGCATATTTTCAAGCGCCAGGTATAAAAAAAATATTTGTACTAAGTTCCTCTTTCAAAAACTTGTATTTACAAAACTTTATGTTCTTCACTTCGTTGCACTTTTTAAATGCATTTCAATCTTTGTAAACATTAGAAGCAGCTGTGTTCTAAAATGGTTTTTTCTTTTGAGTTATAAAAATATGAAATATAATATTTCTGATGCTTAAAAATTGAATGTTATTGAATTCTATTATTATGAAGGTATACGCAATTGTTGAGGAGTTTAATGGGATTATTGATAGTTCTATTGAACTTGATATCAGGTAGACTCGAAGGCCAATACGGATAAGATGGTATTTATTATTTGTACCCAATGTCTTGAAATTTTAATCTCAGGTTGGGAATTGGCAATACGCAAGGATATAATCTTGTTACCTTTTTGTTAAATACACCAGAACTTGGATAAAAATGCATTGTATTCCCTTGTTTCATCCTACTGCACTTAAGTTAAACTTATAAATATTGAAGAGTCATACGACTTTTCTGAAATACACTAATGATTTCAAAACTTTTCCGCGATTTTCACATGGAAGTATCGAGAGCGCTTTTAGCCATTTTTGACTGTGAATATTTGAGACGTATACACACCGTCACTTCCCGACAATAAGTCAAAATTCAGGCACAATGACAAAGCAAGCCGTACATTAGCCGTAAACAAAGGACTTTTGTCCGGGCCACAAGTTGCCCGGCCCGGGAACATCGCTTTTGTTCAACTTTGTGTAACTGGCTTTAGGCTTTATTTAATTGTCTTTGGGATCTAACACGGTCTGGGATCATAATCCGTTGGTAAAATCCTAATGTCGGCGGCCACTTAACTGCTATTTATCGTCCCCAATTGTTTAACTTACAAACATTTATTTCTCACTAGCTTCTGCCAGCGGTTTCACCCGCATCCCGTGGGAACTACTTCCCGTACCGGAATAAAAAGTAGCCTATAGCCTTCCTCGATAAATGGGCTATCTAACACTGAAAGAAATTTTCAAATCGGACCAGTAGTTCCCGAGATTAGCGCGGTCAAACAAACAAACAAACAAACTCTTCAGCTTTATAATATTAGTATAGATTATTATTTAGTTAAAAGTATGAATTTAATTTCGACGTTTAATACAAGCTACAAATAGTGTGTTTACTTCGAGAAATAAACATCTTTAAACTATATTTGGATTGGGACATGGCCTTCATAACGAGAACTAGAGCTTCAAGCGGAACAAATATTTGTATGGCCTAGAAGTTCCGAATCTAGCATTTTATGAATGCTGCACTGTTCTGCTGTGAGAATAATTCTTGGTAAAAAATAAGTTTTTTTATTTTTATTATACGTAATATAACACACAAAGGTGCTTCAGTATCGCGTGTTTATCAGTGCATGTGTTCCTCAAGGTCGATCTTTGATCTTTTTGGCAGAATATCAAAATCCGTAACACATTTCTTGTGACTAGTCATTAATATCGCACTGTATTTACATTTTCTACAATTCATTGTTTGTTTCCCGAGCAATGATTTACGTCGGTTGTAATTCTTACGATACTATTTTACGTTGTTTTATTTCAAAATAAATATGGCGACGGTTATGCCTGAATAAATTTTATTTACGACTCGTCCGTCACGAGATTTTTGTGATAAATATTAAGAATTGCATAATATTGAATTTATTTATTGCAGATGAAAGAGAGATGGAGAGATTTATTAATAGCTGTCATTGGTGCACTCTTAAGAGTGAATCATTGACCCTTCGCCTCATTTGTGACGTTTTGTCTCCAAAATAGTAGGCTACTGAAATATACTTTTTATTCTTCAAATTCAGCAGTATATTACTGTATACATTAAACTTAGATATCAATTCTCATGATATAATTGCATTTTCACGGATTTACCAAGAACCAGAAAGTCTTTCATTCTATTCAAAGTTCAAAATAACCATGGATTCTTTCCATGGGGAAGCGATTAACGTTATTTGATAGTAGTTATCAAAATAGGTTGTTTGCCGTGATCGATCAAACGTATTTCGGGTTGGTGTAATCGCGACCTACTTAGATAGTCTTATCGCTGCGTTCACATAATTAATGGTGCTATGATACCTTGCCCTCAAAAATATGGCGGAGTTTTCTTGAGAGAGTTTTGATGGTGTGAATTGCAGTAAAAATATATGTTTTTTAGAGTGTAAACTGCAGGACATAACAGGTCTGATATAATGTGTAGTTAGCATACATAATTACATATGTTTTGGTTTAACTGAAATAAGTTTATGTATAACTAGCTTCTGCCAGCGGTTTCACCCGCATCCCGTGGGAACTACTTCCCGTACCGGGATAAAAAGTAGCCTATAGCCTTCCTCGATAAATGGGCTATCTAACACTGAAAGAAATTTTCAAATCGGACCAGTAGTTCCTGAGATTAGCGCGTTCAAACAAACAAACAAACAAACTCTTTAGCTTTATAATATTAGTATAGATTATATAAATTAAATATCGATTATTAATAAACAATGCTGCTGGAATACCAAAAGATTGAGTTTTGAAATCATAAATTTCAGGCATGATAAGGTTTTGAATAAGTCTCTCTAAGTTCCTAGTACTTAAGCATTATTTTACATAATTTCTTCAGTGCTTTATCCAGCTTATTATAAACAAACCAAAACAAAAACTGATGGACACAAACCCCTAACAGTTTATTACATCCATATCGTGCACAAACCCCCATTAATTCACCATGGAGGTAAATGAATCACCTACAACGACATTACGAGTATTCTCTAGATACTAATCGTTTTACATACATGATATAATATTTTGTATTACAATGTTCGTAGTTAGTAAATTATATTTGCAACCCCCTTATAAATCGTGCTTCGTGCCTAAGATTTATGTTTTCACTCCACGGTAATATATTGTTAGATTGCTATTAATTTATCTTGTTGTGTGTTGTATCTTTGTAGATGCTAATCGGGGAAATGAGACAAAATTATTTAGTGACAAATATTCAAATGTTAGGCTGGCACTTAAACTCTTCCTACTCAATAACTGTCATGACATGGGTGCTATTAAAAACGATAGAGTGGTTAAAAAAGTTGAAGTTCCTATATAATAAACAGGGACATTCTATTCATCTATCATAAGTCTCATAAACCATCGCTCAAAATATTCACTATCTACACTAATATTATAAAGCTGAAGAGTTTGTTTGTTTGTTTGTTTGTTTGAACGCGCTAATCTCAGGAACTACTGGTCCGATTTGAAAATTTCTTTCAGTGTTAGATAGCCTATTTATCGAGGAAGGCTATAGGCTACTTTTTATCCCGGTACGGGAAGTAGTTCCCACGGGATGCGGGTGAAACCGCTGGCAGAAGCTAGTTTAAACTATTTCGCTTGGCAAGCGCATTTGTATCTTTATCTATTACAGACATTTTCGTTTCCTAAATTCGTTGATGAAAAATTTAGAATTTAGCTCTTTTATTTTAGCAACAAAAATGCATCTATTTGATAAACGTAAGAACGTAATCATTCGCCACATTCAAGCTCTTCATACTCTTTGCCTCCTATAAGAACGACTTTAACCAATATTTGGTTAGTTATTTCTGTTACACGTTTAACTACGCTCACACCACGTGTAGAACGTAAATCTACTATGGATAACATTAAATATTCAAGCTTAGGTACTACTATACTACCAATGTCGCCCATTAAAGCCTTAACCGACGGTTCTATTATTTCAACTCCCGAATTAGGAAGATAGGTCACACTACAGGGGTTGCTTTTAAAATGGCTGGAGAAAGTTAATGTTAATAATAATTTCGAGTTCGAGCTATGCTTTAAATTCGAAAACACATTGTATTAGGTCAATTGAATAGGATGAAGATTGTATATCAGGAAAGAATAGAGGCACTATGATAGTCAGAGAGCTACAGAAAAAAGACAAGACAAAAGAAGAGTATAACAAAAGATTGATTCATTTGAACTATAATATGAGATTCAAAGTTCAGTTAATACTGCGAAAGCCATAAAAAAACGAAAAAGAACTCTCAAAAAGAATCAATGACGACATTATTTTAAAAGGTAAAATGAAGACGTTATTCCGTATTGTCATATGTCACATTCAGTCCCAGGTCAGGCGAACACATGTAGGTGTAGTAGACATGGATTACACAAGTGGCAGTCATTGTGGGACACGTGAACCACCACGTTGGCCGGCGGCTATTCTTGAACGCGCCGGGTGTGAGCGCAAGTAGTGTAAGGTACGGGAGAAGCGGGAATGAACTTGTATTGACATATGAAAGAACTTATTTTGAAAAAAAGAATACAGAGAGACAAAGTGTAAGTGAAAATATGGAAGATCTTATTTAGAAAAAGAATACAGAATACAGGAACAGAAAGTGTTATTGTATGTGATTTTGAAGAAGACATTGACATTAGATACATAGAAGCCATTAATGATGCTAGACAGTCATTTGTTTTGGATTTCTATGGAGATAAGAATGAAGTTCTTGGTTTTATTTCTGAGGAATAGGGGCTAGTTGGAGTATTTTTTCGAGTGAGTACCTATAAGTTTCAATATAAAAGTATTTGAGAAAATAATACTTTCTTGTGGAATACATAAAATCTGATAATATAGATATTATGGGAAAATGAAGGTGTCAAACGGCAGCTAAGTTAAAAAGAATTGAAATCGCTATTTCCTACTCCCTGCGCTACACCTAGCCTAGCAAGTATATTTCAGTGTTGTAGTTCGTGAATGGCATATGTTTTCTCAGCATATTGCACAAGTTATTAATTTATTTCCTTCATTATTGCAAGGCACATGTTAATTCCTTGTTGTTTCATTTGTTCAGGAGTTAATATTTATAATTGAGTTGTTACAATTTTTAGAAAATGATGTGGAAGAATTGTATTTTAATTTTCAATTTCCATCTGTAACTTCCAGGTATAATAATGAAATCATGATGCAATCTTTATCTAGGTTGATTAAGACTACTTAAAAGAAAACGAATCCATCGCTAACTTTAAAAACGCGTATAAGTACAGGAGCTTTGAATTTGGCCAACATTTGTAAACCTAAAGCCATAAGAGTAGAGCAATCCTTAAAATCAATTGTAGCAGATACACAGACTTTTATAGTTATTGCACCAATATCCACGAATAACAGGTCCATTTTCTATCGTCGTTTCAACGAAACCGCGTATTCGTGGTCGCAGGATGGTCGTTCCACGCGGTGGATCGACGAACCACAGGCGACCGAACGACCAACAATGGCGCCGCAGTTTGCCGTAAACTGTGTTCAAGGTTTTGCGCATTTGCTCAGCAGCGGTTTGGCGGGCGGACGCCTAAATGCGCGGCTTACCGCTGCCCCAAACGATTTTACCTTCAATAAAGCGCGAAATAGTAACAGGTTGGTTTTCCTCTGCGGGTTTCAACGCCTTTTATCCTAAATCTGGAAAGTCGCCATCATTATCGGCTGTGTTATTTTCAGCAACTATTTCGGGATTGACATTGTCCGTACTTAATTAATTACTGAATAAAATCAATCAGCTAATTCAGGGTCTGTCACTAATTATAGATTTTCCCGCTAATTAATATTCCGTGACCTTTTCGTTTAATTTAGGTTTTGTACGTTGTAATTTTGTTAAGAACTTATTGAATTCTAAACAAACTATTTGCACGCGGCTAATGTTATTGCCACGTGGCTATTTTAAGACTGCCATAAGGATACAGGAAAAAAATCAAGGTTATCAAGTCAGAAAAGTTTTTTAGACATGTCTGGACAAGTTAAGATATTTTTTTTTGGTTTGAAATAAGCATGTTTATGCCTGTGCGTATTTTGAATATAGTTATTAAAACTATCAAATCGTTACACAATTCAATAAATCGAATTAGAACTAAGAAATCATGACAAATGACAGTCGCAAACCATGACATGAGACTATTTATCAAGGAATTGGCACATAGTTCATAAGACAAAAAAAAAAGAAGTAAAGATATTACCAAAGACACTTCCATTCCTTAGAACGCAGTAACTCCGTGATCAGTTTAACTGAACACGAAGGTTACGAGCATTGTACTTCGATTGATCCTTAACCTTCCTACATTAGGTCTATTGTGGCAGGAATTGATTGCTTCCGGTGTTGCCCGATGTCTTTTTATTGTGTACGCAACTAAGCTATTTGCCGACAAGTGGCTCAGCCGTACAAGTCTGGAATGTTCCAGAGATTCTAGAAGAATTGTAGAATCAGTATTTATGAGGAATAGAAGTTTCCTTAAGTAAAATTTGATCAATTAATCAATAAATTGGAAGAATATGAAGACAGAGATAAGAATGTTAGTGAACGTAATATGTAAGTAAATAAAGACGCTACATTAACAAATACGTCGATAGAAAATAAACTTCAAAAACAAAACAAGAAGATTTATACGTTTCCTTATTAGGAAGCACTCGTTAGTGGAGACCCAAAAACGAATGAAGATAAAGAAGGGAGACCAAAACAAAACAATGTCGATGCAATCATATTGAAAATAACAACGGAATATCTAAAAGTATAAACAGGTAAAACGGTCTCGAAATAATGCGATTTGACCAAGGTAACCGTCGTTCCAAGGTTACATCACATAACATTGATGTGACTAATTGAATCCTCCTTGAGGATGCAATAGAGATGACACCGTTCCATTAAGCAGATTAAGGACCAATTTGTCCAACACTGCAAGTGGACAAGTATGAAAAAGTCATTTGTCAAGGGACCGAAAAGTTTAGACTTCAAGTTTTTTTTTAAAGATAATTTTGACTCATGACTACGAAGTCACTAAAGAGAGACCCTTTTTTGGAACAGGAAACCAAATATTTCGGAATGGCTACAAAAAGCTCTAAAAAGGCCATTTCAAAAAGGTCCATCAAAATTCAAATTCGAAATCCAATCAAATTACAGATTCACAAATCTGGCCCATCAATTTGATGTTCCAATATTGTCTAAAACGGGCTCGAATACCCAATATTATTACGGCATCACGATGTTTGGATATCATGAGCGGATGTTATGAAAATAACCAGGCAAATTATTAGCAATTGTTGCCATGATCATTTGTTATTTAATAAACATCACAGCTATTGTTATCACACAATAACATAACAATAGAATGTGGTAGAAAGTACTGTTATACAATACCATTTTGTCTAGCTGCTATAACATAATCAATTTCATTTATTTTAGGTCTACATATCTTAGATGTGACGTTTTCTGTCTTTGCTGCTACAGGTTCATTAAAGTTACTACTTAAATCAACTCTTTTATGATTACATTACATACTTTTTCATCTCAACAGACTTTAGGTCAACTAAGATTAGTTGACCTGGCAAGTACTGCAACAAAACTTTTGCAAAACGTTTTAAAATGCAACGGATTCGGGAGTTCCTCAACTTTGGACGACACTCTATACTTTCTTACTCTCCATTCAATTCCAAATACTTTTAAGCTATATCACTGTCAAAAACAGTTCAGAGAACTTTCGAAAGGGAAAACCGAGTCTAAAAATACAGCACAAAGAATACTTAATTTTAGTCACATTTCCAGGAAAGTTCCTAGTCAAAGCAATGTGTCATTAGCATGCATAGACTCTGCTGTCATAATCAAAACAATAGTTATGTATGAGGGACATTAATTATGAAAATATAAGAGAAAACGTAGCAAATTCCAGTCTGTATTATCTGTTTAGTCGTCATAATCTTATTCAAGAGTACTTCCATAGCCTATGTTTTGACTTATATCACAGATCCTTCGACACATTTTGAGATAGGTATGCAAAACATCATTTTTATTAACAGTAGTAAATCTTCGTGTAAGGTGGGCCTTTTTCTTTTGTAATATTATTTACCTATTTGTACGTGTATGACTTATTTACACAGAACATTTAAGGATAAAATACCATATCACATATGGTCATCAGAGAACAAATTTCCTCTTGTCTTATCTCCTGTTGAGATTTTCCTAAAAGTTTCCTGCATATCATTTAGTATTTACACAGAACTTTGCACAAGCCCTAAACGGAATACGGTCTGTTTAGAAAGAGAAGCAAGACAAGGACAGCGTTACTCCAGCTCGTGACGTCACCGGCGCAAGCGCACAGCGGGACGGCAACGTCGCGCGCCGAATGTTTTGTAAATAGAATATTGGATAGCGATTGTTGTAAGAGCGAGAGACCACGGTTGGCTTGAAAGAGACGTATGATATGTCAAAATGTGTATGAAACAGGACTTTATGTGGTGGAATTATGGATTCCTCAATACATTTTGTTTGCGGTTGTGAATTTGTCCGGCATACACCGTCCGGAACGAGCAACGCTTTCTATAATGGCAGCGTGTTCTGCGCCGTGTACCAGTTATCGGGAAGGATAAATAGGCATTTCGGTTGGGCCTGATAACGTTTATCAATGACCTGATTAATTAATTAACAGTTTTGTAGAACCGTGAAATCATGGAGTTGTACGGTGTAATTGAATTTCTTGGAAAATCTTATGTTTATTAACAAGTAGGGCTTGTGCAATCTTATTATCGTTGAAAATAAGTACATACCCTAAATCATCTAGAGTTAATTTGAAAACGGATCAAATATATGATACAGAATATCAAAGAAGGTAAAAAAACCAACCAACCTCCTTATTTATATAACAAAAGAAAAACAAAGAACTGAAGCACTTTACTTTTCTATTATCTCATTTATAAGATGAAAATTAAATTCCCTCCCTTATTAAACACTCGCTATAGAACAATGTAGGTAAATTTTAATAAATAAATAAGTGGGAGGAGGGGAGGGTGGCATCGAAATCCTCCCGAGGTCGTTGACCCATCGACCGCCCCCCCCCCCCGTGCAACCCTCACGACGTATCGAACCTTCGCGGATGTGATGTGTCTTAGTACCTATGTATTTTAAAATATTCTCGTATATAGGCTGTTAGAAAGTTTTCATAGAATATCTTGATTGGAATGTGAGCGAGAGAAATAATGAGAATAAAAGACAAAGGTAAAATTGAATGAAAAAGATGACACTGAAACTATTGGCTATAAATATGAGTTGGAAGATAATAAAGCTGTTAATAAGACATGCAATATAAAAAAAAAACAGCTGTTGAGACGAAAGATAATCCTTTAAACACAGGACATTAATTAGTACCTACTTTCACATCAACTAATGAGCTAACAATTACTAAAAAGAAAACAGGAAACATAGAACCAAGACTCAAAGTACTGACGAAGAAAAAAACGAACTACAAAATTAGTAAAGAAAAGATATAAGCGTTATATTGGAAAATAAAACAAAAGAAAAAGGTAAACGTGCAAAAAGAAATTGCAACTAAAAGATACGAGACAAAAGGTGCGAGAAACAATGCGTTAGACAAGGATAAAATATATTTACCTTGATGTCTTGTAAGACCTGTAAACAACAAACACGGTACATTAGTGTTGTTAAACATTACATTACATTGTGTAAGACTGTCATTGAACATCTTTGGCAGTTGCTACGGGTAGTCAGAAGTCAGTAAGTCTGACAACCAATCTTCAATGGGTTGCCTGGTGACTAGGTTGGGAAGGTCAGATAGGCAGTCGCTCCTTTTAAAACACTGGTACTCAGCTACATCCGGTTAGACTGGAAGCCGACCCCAACATAGTTAGGAAAAGGCTCGGGAGATGATGATGTTACCAAATGTAACTTTAGATTTTCAATTCCATCATTCAAATACCAAAACTCTTTATGAATCCAGTAAAATCTCTTCAAATAAGCACTCGTTCAAATACATGGCCATTATAAAGTTAAAAAAACGAATGCTCCAAATTCAAATTCAAAATTCGTTATCCAACTGTCAGAAACGAAACTCCAAAGTCAGCCATATTGAATAACAAAGTTCACAGAAAGCTCGCTATCACAGTTAATTTGTAGTTAAGTTTAAATAAACAAAGTCCTGATTGATAAACTTTGACCGTATGCGGGCCGGGTTATCGACCGGACATGTCTGTAAACCCGGGTATCTGATAAAAACCGGATGAACGTTGTCTAGGTAGTGCGAGAAGTATTTGTTGCGATTGTTATTACAAGTGCAGCTTATCATTTTACGTGAAAGCTTATCGCCTATTTTGAATGTAAAGACTTATATACATATCAGTGTTAATATTAATCTATGTAAGTACAAATATAATAAAGAGGAAACAATTTTTGTCTGTTTGTTTGTTTGCTTGAACCTTAAAGGCTTCGAAACTACTGAACCGATTTGAAATATTTCACTGTTGGAAAGCTACACTTTGCCCGAGTAACGTAGGCTATATTTTTATTCCGGTAATAGAGAATATAGCGAACTGCTACCAAACGTGACGGTGTCAACGCATGAAATACTTTTGTAAAAAATACAATCTCCTTTGATTATTCATGTAAATTGAAGTCCATGACGTCATTGACGAGGAATTAAGGCAAAGTTTAAGTGATTCATACAAATGATGAATAGAGAAAGGCATTCTTTTGTAATTTACTCATCGAACACAATAGGGCTTGATAAGTTTTAGCAAATATACGACGATATATTGTAACCAGCTCAAAAATTACAAACGCTTGAGTCATTCTCATTACATTTTATCTTTAGACTTTATACCTATTTTAAATTAACTCTTATGTACGACTAAAACGTACAATTGAATACTGTAAAATAAATAGTTCATATTCTCTCAAAAGCTACAAACATTTTACACTGAATATTAATTTTCATAACATCTACCTGAACAGGCTTGACTGAAAAGTTCTATCGCTCTCTCGCCTTTTGTGTCTATTTATATCGGAAGGTCTTCCAACTCAAGGTAGGCATAATAATTTGAAGGTTTTTTACCTCAAGGCGAGCCTAAAATGTCGTAATTTTAGACATTTTTATTTCTACTGTCACTTGTTGAAAAACCGCTTGAAACGTTCTTCGTTCGAGATTCAGATGGTTTATGTTTCTTTTTTTAATGGTGTTCTATTTTCAAAGCAAAGGTTTTACAACCAGTCTCTAAAAAGTATACATCTAAAAAGTTTTCAATTTTTCATTACAAAATTGAAATTCGAATTGTTCAGAAACTTTGTTACACTGAAAGCGGTAAGTTTGATATATTCTCCTTAAGTATCGTTAATTATAAGGTCGATATCCGGAGGCGGTCCGGGGTTATCGACCGGTCGGGCGAAGTGACCCGGCTGAGACGGATTTCAACCGGGCATAGTCGTTTGTTGTTGCCATAGGTCCGGGACGTTTATTTATCTTTACTAGAAAATTATAGAAATCTGCAAGCATTTTAGTCTTTCATCCATATTTGTATCTTTTGTAGTCTTAACTGAAAACACAATTTTCTTAATTAAACTACAATATCTCTATGTGAAATAGGTTAAGTTAAGAATGGATCTTGAAGAAAAGAAAAGCGGTACCAATTCCACAATAATCTTACTCAGAAAAATGTCAGACGCAACTTACGAGAAAAGCAACCAAATCCTTGTTCCAAGCGATTTTCTTTCCTATCCCTCTAAGCTTAGAGCTTTATATCCTCTAAAATTTCCACCAGGTGAGGCATCATAAAATCCCTTGTCACAAATACATGCATATAAAACATAACTCATCTTTTGTTGCACCGTCGGATAAACAATACCACTCGATTTATTATTACTGCCCGCAGTTGTCAGAATTGAAATAAAGAAAAGTAATGTTTCGAACAATTTGTTCTTTCGTTTTGTTCCACGGAAAATTCTGTTTGGACTGAGTCCGTATTTTATTTAGTTACTTACTAGAAATTATGTTTTGTAAAAGATGGTAGCAAAACCTATTTAAGATCCCAATTGTTTATTAAATATAACACTCTAGCTTTGCAAACTTTAATAGACAAATTACCCTATATTTTTTATCAAAAACCTAACATAAAAATGAGTCACAATAGTACATCTGTGACAGGAGCGGTCGTCGATAAGGTAACGAGAGCCAAACAGACGGTTATCCGGGTCTCGAACGTCCGGCTATTTGTCACCATGTCGTTGTGAACACCGGGTCCATGAGAATACAAGATAAAACCACTGATATCTTGCTTGTATCGAAGCATTTTTAGAGGCAAACTAAGGTCATCCATATAGAAAAATATGTCATTCAGTGGTCCTCTATAAAATCATTAATATGCAAAACAATAGCGGACGTTGCGTCCTCTCATTATAAATACAATAGGAACTGAATCGCCACAATGACAGCGTATGGGTGTCATTCAAAGCTCTTTGAGATATTCCTAAACTACATGTGATAGATCACTGTGACGTGAAGCATTAGTCTCGTCGCAGACGGGTAGAGGAGAATGTGTAGCGGCTGCGTGCGACGGCTCACGCATAGTTTCACGCACATCCGAGCTCCACGGCCGGGTAAGTCGACGGGTAAAGTTCAAGGGCCGTCTGCCGCGCGTCTACGCGTATTCCCGAGCGACCGGATATATTTCACCCGCACTTGGCACCCGGCTTACCAGTTCTTTGCACGAACACCCGAGGTGTAAACACGCCAGAGAAAGTTCACACGTTCGTGGTTTAACGACGGTTTTATTGCCACTAGACTGCAGCTAGACTATTGCTAGTTTAATTTTATATTTTTACTTCGCGGAATTGGCCATTCAAAACGTTGTACTTACACAATTTTCTCGGGCGCGTTATGGTTGCGCGTTATTGCGAACGTTACGGCGCTTATATGTACTACGTTTCCGTCGGCTACGATAAGCTTATCTTATCTTGAAAGTTCGTGCGGAAATATTTTCAAGTTATTTTTTCCTTCTGGCGAAAATAGAACAGTAAATAAATCTGTATTGAAATAAACGGGCAAAAGAGGTAAACGTCCGTATTGTCGGCGCGTGACGGCTCCAAGTTCAAGGGCGGGATCCGCAGGAGTGCGGGATATCTTACGCTTGTCTACCCGATCCGATCCCGGGGGCCTCGCTCGGGAAATATGAGGAGGGCGCCCCGGGAGCCCGGGACCGTGAATGAAGTCATTTGGCTCTGTTTGTAAACAACGTTTAGGATTGCTCTTTGATTGTTTGTACTGATAAACTTTGAGAGACGGCTGTAGAAAATTCAAAACTTTCTCTTCGAAAGGTTAATTACATTTTAAATGTCGGTTAAGTGGCCTAGTGGCATTACGATTATTATTTAAGGTGTTATTAATCTTGCAAATTGTAGCATCTTTTATCGTCTTATACAGATAGCTCCAGTTTTGGCCAAGGTCTTCTTAAATCCTGGCAATAAACTGCATGATATCAGTGTTCGTAGTACAAGCTAGTGTGAGTTCTCTCGGCACGTGGCGCATGAATGGAATAATATGGAAGTGACACGTCGCATGCGTGACTGGTCGCCACGCGGTCTCAACCACTTACTTGCGATTACGTTCATATAAAAACAACTTGTTACTATCGATTGCTTTTTGTTGTTGTTGATACGAGTCAGCTGGTCGCTCAACCAGTTCTGAGTCACTTGGTTAATTGGTTGGAGTGAACTTGCTACTGTATTTTCAGTTCACACCTTATTGACTCTCTTTAAAGAATAATGTACAGTCTATTTATATCTTTCGATGTTTCTGTTCGTTCGAGAAATTATCTATCAGATAAATATAGCTATCTAATCGTGTCGTTATAGTGCAAGTTTTATAAATAGCATTATCTTTTTCTTTGTAAGTGACCTTTATCCGCTTTCCACGTGTCTAATACCTAGAGCAAGGCTAATCAAATTCTAAAGCCGAGTAAAAAAATACATTTTGCTACTAGAGAATGTAAAGAGCAAAGAAGTAAACAAAAAAATGAACCGTTGAGGAAAAATTAAAAAGCCATTACGGTAGCCCGGGCCGCTTTGACACAACTTATGACGGTTTTCACAAAAAAATGCAAATATCACCTCATTTCTTTGTACGTAGAAAGTTCATGGTGAAAGTACTGGGTTCCGCCGGTACATAGGAACTGTACCTACGCGTACTTAACCCTTATGTGCCGTACCACGGTTTACTGCCATTCAAACGATCGTAAAATCTATAAAAGGTGAACTTCGCAGTCGTTTTATGATCACAGTATGATATATTGAGACAAGAAGTAATAAGACGTATTTTGCAGAATTTACGACTAAATGCTACGAAAAATTGAAAAAATATTTCCCAGGCCTACTTAAGTTTGGATGAAAAGACCTTTTTTGTTACGAATTAAGCTCGAGCGAAACATCTTTTGTCAAAGTTTTAAATACTGCCACCTTTAGTGAAGTTCTCGACATTATACCGTCTTCATAATCTTTTGTCTTGGAAGTGCTCGAGTTTTTAAGAAAACACTTCTTGTTTATAAAATTAAATCTCGCTCGCGTTGCTAGCTGATCTCGCAAGATTCACATCTAAAGATAGAACCTTATTAAGTTCAATTAAGATGTTAATTCAGTGAATGAAATACACTAGCATCACGTCTAGCATCTCAGTTAATATTTCAAAAGCAAAATAAACACAGTAAAGGTGGCAGGAGCCGCGAGACCGGCTAATTGCAGTTGATATGACTCGTAAAGTCAATTATGGCGCTCGTGAAAATGTCCAGAATTAAAATTTACGTTTACGGTTAAAAGCCCTATGTACACATTTAACTGTTCTTGTATTTTTTATGATATCCAATGCTTAATGTCAAATAGGTGAGACCACACGCAGGTAGAAGTACAAAAATAAACAGCCTAAAGACGGAACGGGTTTCGACATCTTTTTTTTTCAGAAAGTTAAGCACGAGCTGCATCTCGAGACGAATCGCTATCGACAGAATCGATACTTAAATCTCGATATTATAGCACGAACTTCAGATAAAATATGTCCAAAGTTTTAATGGATATAAATTAAATTACAATTCCCAACAAAAACCACGGGAGTAGCATTTTGTTTTAATTTATTATCCTTAATGCAACACGGAAAAGGTTCTGCGTGGACAAAAGTGAAAATTTATAGCTTTCAACGTGCAGAGAATTTTCCAATTATCCAGACTCCTGGCGTCGGGCTGCCGACATTATTGATTTTCACTTTTTATGCGACCGCTTGTCCGCAGACAGCTTTTATGGTTTGTTTTAAAAATACACCGGCTTATTAAAATAATGCTTCGTTCGTTAAATACAGGCGCGATCACTCATTCTGATAGCCGTTAAACAAAAACCCTCTACAAAGTAGACACAACGTTTTTTGTACTTTTTAAACAATTTATTTATGGGTCCAATTTTCATTACTGATTCTTTTCTACCTGAACGAATGTATGAATATTAAAACATTTACTCAAGAAGTCACGGTTCGGAAATGTATTAACAAATATTAAACGTGTAGCGCAACATTTTGTTAATTAAAACGTGCCGGCCACGTATCGCACCGTCAATGAATGTTAATTCCATTTAGCGCTGTGAATGGGGAAATAATATAGTGCGGTTTGAGCGTAGTCCGAACCGATTTGTATTTCCTAGTAGCGAGTAGAGGTTATCTGCTGGCGGCCAGATGCGTGGGCCACGTGTTTTTATTTACAACAGTATCAAACATCGAGCCGGCATAACGCACGATCGGCACGAGCTCTCAATGAATCGAGGCCAGCCACCGAGACTGACCTAAATTTTTATTCGCCACGCATAACTACAACCGTGTCGTCACATGGCAACATTGGTCACTAGCACCAGCACTGCATACCCCACGCGAGACTTGTTTCAAATTTAGAACTCTATCGGCAGCCATGTTTTTTTTAACCAAGGAGGTCAGAGGTCATAACTGAGGAACTTGGTAATAATATTCTATTAAAAAAGAGCGAATCAGAAAACAGGGCATTAGATAAGCCTTATCTAGAGTACACGCACACAATCTAAATCGACTATGTTGTGTAAACTTTACATCATGATAAGAGATAAGGGAGAACTATGAATCAGGCGACGAATATTACTTATTGACGAGACCTACATATTTTTGGTTAAGAGGAAATTTTTATCTTATCGATTTGGGACTTTAAAGAGCTTAAAACAGGACTTATTTGTTATTATTTTCGCTGATTCATCTTCTAGTTATTATGGAAAAGTTCTATTTTAGAACGGAAATGCTTTAAGCGTGGCTTTGGTCCATTTTCGTATGATGGAGTGCGTACGTGACGAATAACAGAAGTGTACGGAAATGTGTTCAAATTGTTGAGATAACGATGAATATTAAGTACCTATTTAAATATATTTTTGTAATAAGTATTGTTTGAGGAAAAAATGATTGTTTTTTCCTTTATACTAAAATATTCACGGGCTCTTTGTCGACCGTTTGAGAATCTAAAAAGATTTTCTATAGACTAAGTACTTAAAGCTTTCAGGCAATTTATTTAGTTATTTCCTATTATTACTGTAGCAAGCATATCGGCTGATATCATTTAAAATTTCATTGTTATCTTGTATCTAGCGAAAAATGCAGTGTCATCGCAGCGTTATCAAAAAAAATGCAACGTAACCAACTATAATTATACAGTTAGGTTTGAAGATCTCAAACTCATATTATCCAAATATTTGCTGGGAAATTCGAATGCATCTCGAGAGGAGGTACTTTATCCTATACCCGGAAAAAAAGCCTAGCCTATCTCCGTTTACCAGAATATGAAAGGGATGAAATTTCATCTCAATCGCTTCAGCCTTTTAGCGAGAAAGCGTAACAAACAAACAAACTCTCTTTCTTAAAGGATTTTTTAAAAAACACGAGGAAGCTATATTAGTCTCCTAAAAAAACAATTTACAGTTCAGATGTACATTATTTGACGAATTTATTACGAACATAAATTGTGACGACCTTGCTCAAGATTTAAATGTACCGTTTTATTACCAGTAAATCAAATAAACGTTATATCAAGATACATTTCGGTGTAAATTAAAAATACTTATTTATATTTTTTAAGAGAGTCGTAAATACCATTTTACTGTACTTATTCAGAAATGTATTGTTATTTATTATTTTTGAAGCGCATCGTTTTACGAATTTTTGTTTTTATGTTACGCTCTCGGAAAATGCTTTTCCGTAATTTAACAAATGCATTTTTTGCGGGTAAAGGTGTTTTTAAATTTTCAACAATAAATATCAAAATAAAAGTTTTTAACCATAAAATTATGTGCGTTTTAATGTTATCATAATAACCTTTTGTTCAAATCCTCAATTCATATTTTTTCTTCGGGAAATATAGGAAGTTAAGAATCTCTATCTTCCTTAAGTTATCTTACCTAAAAAAATGAAAAATGTCTCTAGGTACTTGCAATAATAAATACTTAAATCCGGAAGAAAAATTCCGGTATAGTTTAATATTATAAAAAACCAGAACTAAGGAAGCTGAAAACAAATTGTCTGAAAGATCTATTCCATAACATATATTTTTATTTCATCATGAAACCTTCATGATAAGTAAAGAGAGAAGTGGAAAAAATTGGAGATGCTTTAACAACAAAATTAAATCGGTAATCAAGTAAAAGAAGTATAAAAACTCAACCCAAAAAAACGTTATCTGTAACAAACATGTCGAACAAAGTTAATTAAATTAGTTATTTACCGCCGTTACCGCAATTAGAATTAATTGCTTAAATAACCATATCTTATTAAGATTAATTAAAATTTAACAAAGGTAGGTACATCGTGAGTGAGTCAGAAACCTGACAATTAATTGTAGATTCAGTCCGATGTTGTATGGGAAGCCGCTATATTCGGAGTTACTAGTGAAGTGTATGTGGCGTGATCAGACGTCCGTCATGGTATGGTCGGCTCCAGCCGTCAGCACGACCACATCGCTCCACATTCATCGCTGCGTCTTGCTCGCGTGCCACCGGGAGTATTGACCTTTTAACTAAAGCGATTTAGCGCAATCGAACCGGTTCCATTTTCCCATCATAGATTTTTACCATCACTAATAACTAACCATAAAACAATACAGCAAAAGTTGAACCCACCTCGGAACTTCTAAGCGAAGCTTGACCGACAAAATCCAAGGCCTCGTCACAAAATAAAAAAAAAACACAACACACGCGACGTTGACGTGCAATCCAAAATCAAATTTGCGCGGGAAACCAAGTTATAGTGATGTGCATCGGGCGATCGGCGATCGATTGGTGCAGCGGGAATCGATATGTTACGTAAAGCGCGTTGTGGGCCGGCGTCGTCGCACGTGACTGCTGGCCGTGTGACGGGACGAGCGCGGCAAGCGCGGCCGCGCCCCGCGCGCCCCCGCTCCGCCCCGCGCCCCTACATACCTATACCAGACGTTTGATAAACAAATTACAAATTTTAGATATACGTCGAGATGAGCTGAGCTTTAATAGCTTGTTTTACAAGTCTTTTATAAAAACGTGTAGAAGAGGCGCTTATGAAATTCTTTCACTTCGTTATTAAACTTGTAATGAAGTTTTGTAAGAAAGTAAAAGTTTTGCTGTAGTATTTTATGGCTGAATATTATGTGGTTGTAAACAGTTTGAATTGAATCGTTTTACTTATCATTGGACCGCGTAATGTGTTTGCTTATGAGTCATGATACTTATATAATGGTATATTTCTTCTAAGCACCTACTCTACATACGGAAATTTTCTTTTCCTCAACCTATAACCTACTTTTCGATATTTCCATCCTTGTCTGTCACACTGGCAGTAACTGGTAACAACCGATGGCATACTATTTACCTTCTTACTATATCTTTACTATGTAAGATAAGAACTTGCAAGTTTTAAGCTGAGATCCTCTAGAAACTCACTGAATACTAAAATTATCTCGATTGTAACGGTCGACTGCGTTTTAAATTCATACTCGATAAAATTGTTCGAATATGAATATGAAGTACGTAACTATCGACAAGCATGTTTGCGTATTTGAATTAGCTTTTCAATAGCACTCATTAATGCAATCAGAATAGAAGTTTTTGTGCTTTTGCAATAAAAAAATACTAGATTTTCAGTTAACATATTTTATAAAACCTTGCCAGAAACTTAAAAAAACTGATTAGATCACATTCGTAATCCTAAATCATTCTGTCCAAATCTCGAAAACATCCCTAAAAATCATAAAAATGTTACCGAATTAACCGAAAACGTCGCGTCACGTTTTCCTGTCGTTATAATACGACGGATCTATATACGTATAATATCATATATACTTAGGTACGTATAAAGTGATTAATGAACGTACCTAGTCATATACTAACGTATATTGTCGTTTCTCGGAGCGGCCTCGATTTTCTTTTGATCGGATCGGCATACTATATTGAATACTGGTAGGTCAAGGAGAAATGTTAATGCGAAATTTTGATACATCTAACGCTTTAACAATGAGGTACAAAATATTCAAACTTAAACAGTAACGGAACTGTATTTCAACTAAGCGTTGCTACAAAACAACTTTGATTTACACTCGAAATAAACGCTAAATTGAATCAGCTCGACAATTCTTAATAACAAATTGTTACAACATTAACTAAAATTAGAGTCAAATTTATTGTGTACCAGAATTATATTTTACATTTATACGACAAATTTGTTTTCATTAGCGTCACAGTTAATGAGCAATTAGATCGCTACGAGTTCCGGCGTAGCGGCGGCGTAGCACATCGTAGAACCGTTTCACTCGAGTTTCGCCGCGGTGCTTATGCAAAAGAGGCCAATATTTCATCGCTCCTCCGTCTATTGCAGCCAGCATTATCATAACAATCGCTTACACTATGTACAAGTGTTCCTCATATACTTAATAATCATGTCCATATATTTACTACGACTGCTACGTCGTAGCAATTCTATTAGATTAATTTCTTACGACCGCTTGTGTCAACATCTAGTTCAAACGGCCAACGATGTAATAAAATTAATCGATTCTATATCGATTGCTAGTCTCATATAGATAGTATCGGTACAATGGAAGCGAGATAGAGCGATACGGACACCATTACTGACATTGCACGCTCGGAAACTTATTTTTTTTAAGTTTCTTTAAACGGCGTTCGGTAACTGCCAGTAAGGTTTGGTTTTATTTTAAGGTTGTATAGCAGAGGATCACGAAAGAGCTAATTGTTAAATCAGCAATGTATTAGAGTAAGAGAAGTTTGGACAGACATAGACGTCGTCTATATCTATGTGGTGGACAGAATTATTCAGCTGAATATGCAATTAAACGAGGGCAGTTGTGCAGCGGGTGCGAGTGAGACAGCGCCCCGCCACTCGATATTATATTGAACAAGTTTATAACTACGTGTATTAGACGAACGAGTTCCTACAACGTTTTCTCATTTCCCGGGACGAAACTTTTCTAATATTATAGTTTCATTCATATTGTCGGTAGTTTCGCGGAGTTTTCTTTCGTGGAAAATGAAAGACCATTTCCATAACTATTATTTCGCTTTTATAGCTTTGTTAGTTTCTTTCGCTTCAAATAGATTTGTTAAAGTTTTCTACTTTATCGTTCGGAAATAATATTTGTTCTTCGGTGTTGGGTTATTACTTATAGGCTGAAGGAATATTGATCGGCTGCCTGATTATAATATTCCTGATGAATATATTTAGATAAATCGTTTTTATTTTGGTGAGCTGAATATATTTTTTGTTCACATTGACCTGTTTATATTAGAGCGAGATGCATAATGCATTTCTGTATTCATGATTCATAATATATTAGTCAAAATTCAAGGGTCTGATGCAAGTTAAGAGTTGGTCGAATAAAATATTGAGGTAACATACGAAACCTGATTAAAATAAAAAGGTGTATGATATAAATGAATATACTCGTAACTACCGGTTTGTGAGCAAAAAGGTTCGTAATGCTGGAATTGGCAGACGCTGATGAAATTTTGTCTCTTCCTTTTTTTAAATATCGATTCTTATCTCGACGAATTTCTGCCATAATATTACAGCATTGCATTGAAGGGATAAAACTCAGCATAAACCTATCGCTTTAAGTTTAATACTCACTTTTTCTAACAGCTTATTTTTAATGGATATTTGTAGGTAAGAAGTCGAATCGTTTACTTTTTAATAAGCATTAAAAAGCGTTGTCAATTACTCGAGTACCTACCACAAAACAGTTTGGTGTGACCAAAATACTACTTTATATTAAAAACCAGTTTAATTGATACAGTTTACATTGTATTTTTCCTCCTTACAATATTTATAATAGTAACTATTATGGTAGGATTAATTGGTAGTAATTTCAGGCTGTGATTGGCAACATTACTGGGCCCTACTCCGCCATTATTTCAATTATGACTATTACATAAATTGCCGGTATCGACTGCCTAGTTTATTAAAGGCAGTATTTTATTTAAAACCGTAGTTTTTGTAGCTTTATTTACTTACTTTGTTTTACTTGTAATAAATAGGTTAGTTTTTAATTCTCGTAAGACATTTTAAAATCTATACTTATATTTTCAGTTCCACGTCGTGTTATCGTAACCAAAATCAAATGGTACCTAAATCTTGAATTATTTAACACTGTTGGTTTTGGAAATGCAATGAGAACTTGTCTTATAAGTACTCCTTTATAATACCTATAACTTTCATTGCCAAATGAGAATCTCACATCAATGTTACCCGCAGCAAAAAAGTTATTCCTCATTACATAAGACCTTCATGTATCAAAACCATAACCTCAATTTAATTTCTTCAACAACCCATAGATAGGTACCCATTACATGGAAATCATTTATGAAGACCAAACAAGCGTCGTAAGAAAATAACATCGAGTGAACCACCAACGAAGATGGAATTGAATGTAAATGTTGATTTTTAATTATATGGAGCTCTGCAATTTATGCACAGACGTGTCTCAGTTTTCTGTGTAAACACACGAACAAGCTCAATTTGTGTTCGGAAATGTGCAGCTAACGAACCAGATTCGAAGGTACAATTTATGTTTCTTGTGGAAATCAGTTGTTGTTTTGTTCTTAGTGATTTTTGGTGGAGAGGAAAAGGAAAAGTTTGTGAAAATGCAGGGTGAAATAGAGTATTTTTTATGGGTAGACTACGAGCACTATCAAGACATGAAGACAGGCAGTAGTGCTATTCTATAAGACTTCACTCTAAACTTCACATCTGAATCCGCCGTGAGTTACTACACTAGCGCTACTCTTGCGAGCGTGTTTTCGAGTTGAACTAAATTAAACTCGAGATTTTGACAGATAACGTATGAGATGACTTTTAGAACGTTTTGAACCGAATGTGAAGTGAGTGTGAATAGCGAAGTGAAATGTGAAGTGAAATGCGAGTTGTTGTTCAAATTTTATAGAATCGACGTACAGTACCTAATTAGAAAAATAAATTAGCATAGGTATGCAAGGAACCAAATCTCCTGTGCGAATGCACCTCATTTAAAAACAAAAACTCGCCCACCTAGATTTCTATTTAAACAAAAACGAACTAGACCAACAAGTACCTCAGTAATAACGACACCGGCGGCCAAAGTTTCATTAGAAAAAGTTCTTTTGTCGTCGACTTAAACTTAGTTCACAATGGTCGTAATTAAAAGTTGGCGGGAATGCGCTGGTGACAGCGGCAATCCGCCATAATCCCGCCGCCAGAGGGCGCGCAAAAAGGGCGCCAAACTCGCACAGATAAACAAGTTCCCGCGTTTTGTTGCATTCACTTTGATGTGGTCTAATGCAGTGGTTTGTTTTAATGGAGTTTGTTGAATGCTGATATGTTGGCATTGTCTTTTGGTGAGCTTCTCGCTGGCTCACTTTTAAGGCTTCGCGTTCTTTTTGTTTAACGTAAACAACGGCTGTTTATACAGGCTGCTGCATTGCACTTTTAAATCTCATTCGATTCAAATTCTACGTTTCCTTGCACCACAAGCAAATTCTAATTACAACATAAACTGAACAGGAATACATAAATTCCGATACACATATATAAACCAAATATCACTTTACAAATTAATGACCATACGATACGGAAATTAAGCGGCGTACAGGCGAGCGAGTGGGGGTAGTCTGCCCCCTCCCCCAGACGGAGTGGGGGGTTAGAATAGCAATCTAGGGAGCCTGAATAGTCTGGGCGGTTGAATGAAATATCTAGCGTTGCGGACTGGCCATCAGGCCTACGAAAATGCATTAGGCTGGTAGATGAGCCTTGCGTTTAGCGCAGAACTAAACGCACGCAGAAATAGACCGTGCGGTATCTCTTATTGATCGCCGAATACTCGCTGCGTTTGAATTATTGTACGTCCTGACTTCCTTACATCACGTCTCGCTGGGATTTTAGCTTGAGCATGTGTTTTTTAGCGTGGTTGGAGTGATTGGTTAGGTCTTTAAACGTATTACTTAATAGCTTATTGTGTTTTTATTTTGTCATTATTTGTAAGTTACTTTTCAATAAGTACAGATAGAGTTATCTTTAATAATACACAGTTTTTTACTGACGTGTATGAAGTCTTTCAAGTTCGTAAAAGCGACATAAACTTTTATCGAAGAAAGAAATTTAATTGGCACATTTATTGGGCTCAGGATTCATGTTAGTAACGTTCTAATTAACGTAATATATCTCGCTATCTAATAAGAATTCAAATTGTTTCTAGTACAAACATTATTCCATTATTAGCGACGGCCAACGTGATATATTATCAAGTTAAAATTAAATTAATTTCATCCCCTCTCCTTCTACATTGAGACAGGGTTGCCAATGTAGATTTTTTTTGCTTATAACGTACCTATATGATTGCTTTGATTAAGCGCCAAGATTTTGTTTTTATTTGCAAGGAACATAAATAATTACTTTATAGTCACGATTACGATTAAGCTATATTATTAATAAAAAATCGGTAAAAAAACTTTTAAGTTAAACGGTTTTATCTTATGTGCACTGAAAACTAGAAAATAAAAAAATAGTTACTTACCTGTCAACCTCCGTAGGTGGTCCCGGTCATATTAGACTAAAATAAAAACGTGGGGCCCATTAACTATTGCTGTAGTACTTTCTTTTAGAGGTATAATAGGTGTGGATTGCATCGACTTACAATAATCGTAACTGGAAATTTTGACAATCAATAATCAGCCGTAGCGGCTTCACCAGCGAACGCCGAGCTCATGATCTACCAAAGTATAAAGATATGCTTTGCCATAGGTAGGATTTCACAGGGGCCCCACGTTTTTATTTTAGTCTAATATGACCGGGACCACCTACGGAGGTTGACAGGTAAGTAACTATTTTTTTATTTTCTAGTTTTCAGTGCACATAAGATAAAACCGTTTAACTTAAAAGTTTTTTTACCGATTTTTTATTTTCTAGTTTTTAGTATTTAATGAAAATGCCTACCGAATATTCCTCATTCTATCTAATTCATTTAGTGCATCATTATTACACGGTCTCTTACCTGACAATTTATTACAATCTAATTCCTCAATACATAGCCCTTCCAGATACTTTTTTTTTAACGACCCCAAAAATCATCACATGACCTCTCCTGCTGTGGGTCAGCAGCGGTGAGGGAGTGCCAGACTCTTGACTAAAAACCGTTTTGTGTCGTAGGCCTTTTATGTACCAGGGCCGCGGTAACTCTTTCGAACAATCTCGCAGCCCAGGCAGGCCTTGGCCCTGTTGGGCCCCGCTGGAGTTACTGACTGTTTTCTACTTGTGAAGTCCTTTCATTTGATACCCATATTGGTGGGATTGATAAAAAATTGTTATCAGCCATTTGGTAGCTGCGGCCATCTTAGATTTCAATTTTGCATAGTAAATTGTATTCTACTTGTTGAGACCTTTCATTTGATACCCATGTTGATGGGATTTATAAAACCTAAGTTATCCGCCATTTTGTAGAGGCCGCCATCTTGGATTTTAATTTTATATAGTACATTGTATTCTACTGGTTGAGAACTTTCATTTGATACCCATATTGATGGGATTGATAAAACCTATGTTATCCGCCATTTTGTAGCGGCCGCCATCTTGGATTTCAATTTTTTATAGTATATTGTATTCTGCTTGTTGAGCCCTTTCATTTGAAACCCATATTGATGGGATTGATAAAACCTACGTTATCCGCCATCTTAGATTTCAATTTTGCATAGTAAATTGTATTCTACTTGTTGAGACCTTTCATTTGATACCCATGTTGATGAGATTTATAAAACCTAAGTTATCCGCCATTTTGTAGAGGCCGCCATCTTGGATTTTAATTTTATATAGTACATTGTATTCTACTGGTTGAGAACTTTCATTTGATACCCATATTGATGGGATTGATAAAACCTACGTTATCCGCCATTTTGTAGCGGCCGCCATCTTGGATTTCAATTTTTTATAGTATATTGTATTCTGCTTGTTGAGCCCTTTCATTTGATACCCATATTGATGGGATTGATAAAATCTACGTTATCCGCCATTTTGTGCCGGCGGCCAAATTAGATTTACAATGTTATTGATATTACTATATTGTATTGTCATCGGAATTAAAGGTGTATACAAAATTTCAGATTAATCGGTTGACAGGAAGAGGGTGAAATTTGAATTACTAAATTTGACCCAAGAATGAATAAATAATAAATAAATAATAAAACAAACGGGGTGAGCTAAATAAAACCGTTTAATAAAAACGGGTACCTACGTAGAAATATTTTTTATTAGTACTTTTCCAGCAAGATTTTCAACCGTCTTCCTATTGATTCAGATCTGCAGAAGTTCCAATAGCAAACATAATTTAAAAAAAAATCTGATTACCCTTCCATTTTAGGTATACTTATTTATACCAATGGTCAGTTAGTAATATTAATCAATGGTCAGTTATCATAAAAAACCCACAAAATATTACCTATATTTTTACGTACAAAACTTCCATCCAAATCTAGCCACCATTTGGCGTTGACAGTTATCCGTAGCAGCCCTACACGAGTCGCTATCTCCCTGATATATAGAGGATGTTTAATTAAAATATCTTTAAGTGATTTACGACACTATCGATAATGTTAGGTTCAAGGCTGATTTATCGGACCCAAGATTTATATACGTCCGTAAGATAGTCATTATGATTCATTTGTTTATTCTCCGTTTGAAGAAGTTGTTTGAGTTACGTCTTTATTACACTGTAAGTATCTTATAGGAACTGCAGTTAACTACATGATAGAGGTTTGAAAAATATACTGTTACTGTTACAGCCTTTTTTTTTATCGTCCCACTGCTGGGCACAGGCCTCCTCTCACAAGGAGAAGGATTGAGCATTAATCACCACGCTTGCTCAATGCGGGTTGGTGATTTCAGACAATAGTCCAGGTTTCCTCAAGATGTTTACCTTCACCTTTTTATCAGCCATAGGTGTCCAAGATATACTTAGAAAGTACATACAAACTTAGAAAAGTTGCATTGGTACTTGCCTGACCTGGAATCGAACCCACACCCACATACTCGAGGTTGGTTCTTTTACCCACTAGGCCACCACGACTTTTAAATATATCAAACGTTAAAAAACCTTAAATAATTAGGATGTAAACACACTACTAAACTCCACCTTTGCATATTGTCTATGTTATAAGAGATTTATTTTTAAGTTAGTTTTTAGGACTTCCGTTTAATGTAAAAAAATAGTAAGTAGTAATCATAAGCAATGTTTTGAAAGTATTACGAATATCTACTTAATATGAAGGAATTAAAACCTCGCATTACAAAATCTAACTTTAAAAAAACGTTAATCTAAAACATGGATAGACGCATATGTTAGTATCTTTCACAGATGTCTGGGAAAAATCTTACAACCGATTCCCATATCAGTCTCAAATTGTAAACAATTTCAAGTAAATGCAACGCGTTTTGATATAACATCTTTTGTTTTGCAGTTTTTGAGATTGTTATGCCACAAACGGTCGTGTTGCTCGTGTTGGGAGATGTTTGATCTAGTAAATACTAAATAAACTTTTTCTTCATTTCTGTGTAGAGAGAGAATATACAGTTATTATTCTGAGGATATTTAAAAAAAAATACCCAATTCCTTGGTTTACACACCCGATACAAAAGTAGGGTGTTACAAGATTTGCTTCTTGAAGAACAATGATAAAAAATAAAGAACTTTTAACTTCCAAAGTTAAAAAGGTACTCCACAAAATATCACCAAAGGATATTTTCACATAATACCAGGACTCATCATTTTTATTAGCCGCTACCAACAATGGGTATTTATAAGAGTTTTATCGGGAAAATTCGATTCATTGCAGTACCGCCGTGCCCCGGGATACCAATTTCCCGAGAAAATTAAATTTTCCGTTCACCCGGAAAAAGTTAAGGCCCCAAACGGTGACTTGTACGTTTTTATGTTTCTACGGCCGGTTGTACCCGGTTTACAACTATCGTAATTCAATATAAAATGTCCTATTTTTAGATACTTTGTTTTTGAAAGGTTCTTTGACACAAAAGAAAATATTCATCCAATTTTCCTCTATTTATTTTATTTCTTTTGATATTTATTGTATTGTAAGTGCGTCGTGCACCGAAAAATGCGTTAATGTGGCGTAAAATCAGCTTAGAGGAGCTATACATTGAATTACGAAGTACTCCTCAGAAAAGTTAAAAAATAATTGACGATCACATGACGCTTAAGTGCGTCATGTGATCGTCAAAACGTGAAAGTAATATCATCGTGAAATACAAAGGATTACCAAATACCCAGGACAATTTGATAACATAAATATTGAAAACGGCAGTAAAACGCACGGTCGGATTTTACGTTATATACGAAAATTTAAGCCGGTAATAAAACAGATTTCCGAGCGTACCCGGGTAATCCACGATATATTAAAAGTCGTCTGTTAAGCCTCTTACGATACACGAGGCGTTGTTCAAGAGAATAAATACCGTGAAATAATATATCTATGACAATTCTAGGGATGTCCAAAAATTTTTGAGAATCCCTCTGGTGGTTTTCGAACCGCATTCACTTTTTTCTAGTCCTTGAACTTTTTCTATTTCAATATTATTATGTATATACTTAACAATAGTTAACATAGATTTAACTAACTTTATAGAAAACGTAAAGATTGTCAGTAATTAAAAAACAAAGATCCCGATGCATTGAGAATGTCTGATATGAAAATTCGCGCACCTTTTCAATATGATCTAAAAATGATGTAAAAACTTTAATAAATTAGGCATGTGACCTAATATTTTTTTATCGATAGAACATTTTTTGCTACTTCTTACGTAAGAATACAATTTAAAACGTTTTGCATATCGTACCTAATGTCCGTCGACCAACAATTTTTTCATTCGCGGTAAATATTTAAATGAAACATAAGTTTTTTTCACGTAGACCAGAGATAACATGTAAATGTGATGGAACTTTCTGGATATATCGACATGTGACATGAATTATTCACGTACTGTTACATTATGTATATTTTATTATATAGAACACAAATCGTTTAAAGTATGTTATTATGTTTTTGTTATTAAGATTAAGTACTTCATTTTGGGAATAATTTATTTCTTTGATTGTTATTTTTTATAGGTTCATGGATGTTTTAAATGTTTTGATGTATGTCAAAAAATACGTGTTTTTCATGACTATAATTAGAAAGAAAGAAAGAAAAAAATTTTCACGTGCCAAAATCGATTTGCATTAAAATGTACAAAATGAATTCCCGGGAACGTTACTATGAGGTACATCTCTAGCGCCACGTCATCGGATATGTCGTCCAATTTATGCCCCCACTTGTTGCTTAGATTCTTTCAACGACAAATCGTACGTTGCGGTTTGTGTCACATATAACACGAACGCAGTGTGAACTTCGATGTTCAATTCTTTTTGCTACATTGCTCCTTCGTAAGGGGCTCTCGTCTTGAACCGAGGCGGGGTTAACCCCGGGATTGCTGTATTTTTGAACAGAAATTGTACACGGGTTTAAGCTTGGGTTTAGGGATGTTTTTTGAACAAGAAAATTTTGGTCAACGTTATTTTCATGATGTATGTAGATTTTAGCCTATGCTATGTGTGTTTATTATAAAGTTTTAACGAAAATATGAGATTTCTCAACAAAGAGATGATCCCTTTCAAGAATATCTGTGTTAATCAATACAGAAACACAACTCAATGATTCTTCAATATTCAATTTACATTTCAAAGTTGGACTTTTATCTCTCCCCTGTGTAACAAAGCATGAACAAGCCGCAACTCACTGCCGATGGCGGCTCGGTTCATTTGGCGCGTTCTTAAAACCGCGTCAGCCGCAACCCTAATCGCCTCCTGAGGGTTGTCACCCGTGTCTTATTAGCGGTGGGCTCAAAAGTCACATCGATTCACTTGTTGCACACCTCTAGTGCTAACGTTTCACGGTGGCTTGCGCCCCGGGACGTGACAACCCGCGGGAATCCCGGAATCCCGGGGTAAGTGGTTGCGGGATTGTACTGCGGCAAGCACTATTTCAATACGCTTGCCGCGAAAAGCTGTTTTATTTGGAGTTTACATAAATGTTTCGTTTGTTTTCCGCCAACGGTAGCGGCTCGACTTTATTTTCATTTGTCATAATGGGATCTTGAGATAAGTCCTAAAGTGTTGGATAATAGCACGAAATTGAATCTTAATAACGAGTATTTAAGGCAAAAAGCTACATGTAAGTTTCTGATAACTATGTTGTCAAAAGGGACAGTTGACTATAGAACCTTAATAATAGTACTCGAAGGTTCATTCTTCAAACAACATTTTCATTTATATGCCCAGCCAACCCTCGAATTGTGAAACTAATAAATTACAATTTATTAAATTAACCGAGACAAATTAATGTTTGCCCAAGAAAATATTAATTTAAATCATTAATTACAATTGCCTAACTTACCAAATTAACAGTAATTAGGTCTAGACTTTGGCAAAATATTATTTCGACCTCCTTCATTTTAATACAATCATAATATAATCAAAGAGAATAACTATTCGCATTAAAATTCAAATTATTTTACGTATTTTGCTTAATTTATGCCTATAAGGGGGGAGAAAAGGGGGAATGGAGCCATTATTAAATTAAATTTACGCAGAAACTGGAATTTCCATATTTCTCAGAGTCTAGGCATATGTTCGCGAAGCAATATGAGTGATTTTATTTGCGAACGCGGTTATTCAATTATGTGGTACGATCTGAGATGTGAAGAAAATTAAATAGGGAAGATGAAACATATTTTATTCTTTAAAAATTGTTAGGAAATTAAGTCGCATAAGATTTAAAAGTTAATTTTGTCACTATTCAGTTATGTAGGAAAAATCGATACAAAACTAAACAAAACTAAAACAATACTGAAGTAAATATGTAGGTACCTATTTAACGCTTAAAATCTTCGTGTGTTATGTTGAAATAGAAGCCAAAAATAACATTAGAAAAATATGTGTTATTTGGAAAATGATAATATAATTAGAAGCTGAAAAAATATGGACAAGTGCCAGTGTTCTGTCAATACGCCATACACACTCAGTGTTGAAAGGTATCCCTCAATGGCGGATCACTTTATGAAGTGAAAATTATTTATAAACTGAAGCTGACATTAATATTTCTAAAATAAAGGATGATTCTTTGGGAATTTCACCAACCATTATCTGCCGAATGATCTACTAATCTATACTTAATATTATAAAGCTGAAGAGTTTGTTTGTTTGTTTGTTTGAACGCGCTAATCTCAGGAACTACTGGTCCGATTTGAAAATTTCTTTCAGTGTTAGATAGCCCATTTATCGAGGAGGGCTATAGGCTACTTTTTATCCCGGTACGGGAAGTAGTTCCCACGGGATGCGGGTGAAACCGCTGGCAGAAGCTAGTTATAAATAAAAATCATTTTTTTCTTTGTTTGAACCCTAATGGCTCCAAAACTACAGTACCGAATTGAACAAATCTTTCATTGTTGGAAAGCTATACACTGCTAGAGTAATATAGGCTGTATTTTATCCGGGTAAAAGCAGTAGTACCTACGGGACGCGAGTGAAACCGTGGGAAATCGGCTAGTGTTTTATGAAACAGTAACTTTCGAAAAAAGAATGAAATACCAATATCACCAAATGAATCTTAAAAAAACGTTCGAATAACATTCAAAATTTGTCCAACCTAACGGAAGCAGATTGCGGAGCGAAATACCTTTTCTTGAAAACGGCGCAATAAAAATGTAATAGCGTGTTCTATCGGATTTTTCCAATTCAGAGACACTTTAAAAGATATCCAACGGTTGCCTTTGACCGGGACACCATCCTAAAAGGCTAACAGCTTATATTGAAATAAACTTTCCACATTTAACAATAAAATTTCTAACACGTGTTTTATCAAACAATTTTAGTGCAAGTTAATTTAAATTCGCCGTATTAGTTTGCAAAGACAGATAAGTTTGAAGACTTTACAGACGAAAGCATCAGCATATTGGCTCGTTAGTAAGACAGACTGGAATGCGCTATACAGCCAGTAGTCTATGCTACTACAGCTTTTGTGATCGTTTCGTACGTGTATCCGGGCGTGTGTGAGTGCAGACACGGGTTACAATAGACTATAGACCATTGTTGGCGGGAGTAGTTTTTTTTTAGCTCCCGTAAGTTGCCAGCCTTGACTTAATTGACGCCGGAAAATTGGTAGACGTGAAAACGATAGGTTTTGAGTTCAAAAGCATTTGAAAAGAGAATCACATCTGTAAGGTCAAATATGGCAACATGTCTGATCATTTCGAAATACGAATATAGAAGATTCGAGTATTTAACAAACTCAATTATTTATTCACGAGAAAACACAAGTCTCAATAGTTAAAACTGTGACATAGTAAAAAAAACATTTCCACATTCCCCGTCCCACTTTTTATTTAACGTCATTTTTATAAAGTGTTTCAGTTATTTCTATTTACGTAGAACTCTTGACGCAACCGGGTTGACGTTACGTATTTACGAAATCAATTGTAAAGGTACTGCTATATCCCGAGGGCTGTAATCAAAAGGAGCAATTTCGCAACAACTGCGCCCCAAATAAAATATTTAACGACTCTTTACAACATTGAAACAGTATGAAAAGTTATGAAATTCTGAAATATCAGCCGGATATTACGCGCGTACATTAAATATAGAGTAAGTACGCACACGTTTCACGCCCGGGTAACAATGAGATAACATTTATTTAACAAGACTTTAAAATCCTCTTTTATACGTAAATTATTCAGAATAATTTCGGAAATAATCACAGCGTTAATTATTCCATAAATTGCATTTTGAAAACGGCTGTCCATATTCATATTTTCATTCAAAATAAAATTCTTTATGCAAACGTAACTTTAAATAAAACATAAAATTACGCATTCCGCAAAGCAATAGAATACCGAATATTGCATAAACGAGGTAATAGAATGCATTAATGAAAGTTTCAGGCAATAGTTTCGAGCAACTATCCAATAGGAGCGGGCGGTCCCACCCCTAGGCACCTCCCCGTCTTGCCGACACAATTCCTATAAAAAATATTTCCCTTCTATTTCTGAACAACTCATAAAATACAAGAATTCTATTTTCAAAAATGTAACCTCACTTTGGCATTTTGGCGCGCAAACTGTTATTGTATTAAGAAAAAACAATAATAAAGTCTTGGCGTATTGATCGCCTTATGGCGCATGCGCTCAGTTAGGAAATTTGCAATTACAAAGTGCTCTGTGCAAATTTCGCCCGAGTTTATAATTCGAAGGCGGACTCTAGCGTCGATATTCGTGCTCGCGGACTCAACCACGGAAAAAGAAGGAGATAGTTCGAATAAATTGTTGTTTTTTTTTAAGAATACTCATATACCAATTCACAAATTCAAATGTCAATCCAGACTTTTTGTTGAATTGAAAATGTGGTTCGTAATTTTCTTACAGTTGCACGGAAAATGGAACCAGTATTAACGGATCATTTAGCTTTTATTGTTTGAATTTTGTTTCCAGACGTTTCATGTTTACAGCGATGGTCACGGGCGGGTCAGACACGGCGCTAAACTTTCCCTAACTATAAGTTTTATTAGACACTAGAAATATCGGAAAATGAGGTAATAAAAACTTTATCATAGTATTTTTTCTATTTTTAAACCTTTATAGCTGTGAGATTGCGAAGGTTTCAGTGCTTTTGCAGACTTGAATTTGGAACAGTTTTCTTCATCGTTGATTTTTGCTCGCGTATCGTCAGCTGATATTGTTCCCATGGATATTCATTTGTTTTTAAATAAAAGATGAATTAAAAAAAAAACTGACTGGAAAATTCAAGACTTTTGATTTTTGTTTCTTGTGCAATCATCATCCTCCTGGCCTTTAAACAATTTTGTTTGAAATTGGCCACAATTTTGTTTTTGTTTTTACATTATTTGAAAATTCTTTTCTCCTCCATAATTTGAGAAAAATAATAAATACAATACTCTTTTATTGACTTAAAACAACAATATTAACAATTTATTTTTCTCAACGCACGTTACCTAAATCTCGTACCATTTTTACCTATCCACATCTCCTGTACAAATCGTCTCCTACATTACTTACCTATACCTAGAAAATAGGTAACGTAAAGGCCAACAAATAGCAATACACGACGATACCGCTGTCCTTCCGTCAGTCTGGCTTTGCAATCAGACGTGAATTATTTTTCCTATGGCCGACAGATTACGGGATGCGATAGGCTTTTAATGGTTTTGTTAATTCATAGGGGTTTATAGCCGTTTGAATGACTAGGAATGCAGGATATGGGTTTTTAAAGCATGGATTTTATAGTTGATGGTAAATGTTGTGATTGGTCCTTTTTATAAGGAATACTAGATTTCAAAAATATAGCTCGAGCTGGAAAACACGATTTTCTTTTTACACGAAAAGAAAATATGTTTTAATACTTTAAGGAAAATTTCTTATCCTTTTCTATTGTAACTAACGGGAAATAAGAGGATATTGTAACGATGCAATACAGATTGAGGAGTATGTTTTCCAATCATGATAGAAAATATAACACCAATATTTAATTAAAATAAACAAAATCACAAAACCAACAAATCAAACCTAAGAAACGTGCTTCTCAAATCAAATTGAATCTTCGTCAATAATTTGAGCGCAGAAACACAACTATTCGTACGTATACATTGGGCGAACTATGGGCCGTACAGTATAACAACCTTCTACATAGCTTAGTCTAGCCTTTAGGAAGTGCAGCGCAAGTGCAGGGGGGGAGGGGGTTAGGGGGGCAGTCTCGTTGCCATGGCAACGCCAAGATGGCGGCCGCGAAATTAGTCCGTCTGCAGCCTTTATGCGCCCGTCTTCATTATGTAGGATTTCAATTTATTTCCGAAATGAACGGTAGGATTAGATTTTGTTATTAGTAGTTTGGTATGTGTATGTGAATGATGATTGATTAATTTAAGGATATTGGTGAAGGCTTATGTAGACATGTTATCATTTAGTCGTTATATTTTTTCACGAGTATCTTTAGTTACCTACCTATAGAAAACCGTATTTTTCAGAGCTTGCTTTCTGACTACTGATATAATTGCCTCTCCCAAGATTGGAGCTATTATGTGATAGAAAATTTCATCGTAATTGGTTTACTGTTAAACACACAGATAACCTCTCGAAAATCTTTATAAATCATGGTTTTTACAAAAATAGCATTTCCCCATCAATTAAAACACAAAACTTCTCACATAATTACACTCAATCGAAAAAAACGACAAACATTTTGCTAGAAGTTTTGCTTCCCTTTGAAAAAGTTCGGTCTTGCTGCAGACAATCTTTTTGTCCGTGACTAGCAAGCTTTTGTGTCAAATACTGTGTAGTAAAAGCCGAGATATACAACGATAACTTAAATTGATAGGGGTGTATTGGGAATTGTGATATAGTGGATTTTTTATATGCAATAACTTTAATGGTTTTAGAAGAAAAGATTAGAAATAACTATTTCATAGGATTTTTCTTAACGGTATAGAATTGCTGTATTTATTGTACGCCAAAGCTAGTCGGCCAGCGGTTACATTCGGTTCTTAGGACTACATCTCGGTTAAAAAGTATTTTTCAAAATTCGTTCAGCCATTTGTGCGTGAAGAAGTAACGAACATACACACACATAATCACTTATAATATTACATAGTTTGATAGCGTATTGCACTAATAATGTTACTTAGGCAAGAAATATGTAATTCTTAGCTTTTAATTTGTTAAGTGTGGGAATCGAACCAGCAACACATAGCCATACGAACAAACACAAATTAATTGTGACAATGTCTCCTATGTTTTTCTTGCGGGGAGAATTTTTGATTCCTTGGCTACAATAGCACCTACTAGCTGTCCTGTTCACCCACGTCCCGGGAAAACCAATTTCCACTACCGAGTAAAAAGTAGCCTAAGGTCTTTTTCACGTTACACTACCTTACTATCTCTTTATCAAACATTTAATCAGTAATTTTAGTGTGAAAGCTCCACAGATAAACAAAGTGACTTTCGCATTACAATATTAGTAAGGCGACTTCCTTATACTCACAATCAATCACTATGTGACCTCATACACAATATATTATATACCATCTAATATAATCGACGTACAATATAAATAATGACTCAATTACCCCCCACCCTCCAACTGACCACTGACCACCCTCTAAAGCTTGTATTGTTTAGACGTACTAATAGATGCGGTAGGAATTGACGTAACTGACGCAAGGGCGGGGGTGACGTTTAACGTTTGATTAATGACGGTTCCGTATTACAGTGATAATCGACTTTTATGTTGTTGTGTAGACTAGGCTTTTTATGGGGTTCCACTCATGTAGACTTGACAATTAAAAGCGTTTTGAAAATGTGGACAAGTTCCGTCTATTTCTGTTGTGGTTAAATAAATACTAGATTCTGCATAATATTTTGTAGTAAAAATGTTTGCTAAATAATCGAAAAAAAAATGCCAAAACTTTGCTCATTTAAATATTAAAATAACTATAAAAATGTCATTAATTCTCATACATTTCATATTTTATAAGCACTCTATTGTCAATTTAATTCCATTATACCCAAAAAAATCCTAATAAAATAGATAACTTAAAATTCCTTTTAAACTAGACTCAAAGAGCGGGGGATCTTAAAATAAAGATATTGGATTTTCCAAGTTCTTTGTAAGTTGAAGTACATTAGCTAATCAAATGTCGTGCTGTTTGCTGTAAGGAGCACTTTGTATGGAAACTAGTGATGGCACACTGAGATGTAGGAATCTTAGGTGTTTATTGCTTAGACACTAAGATCTAGATGTAAGAATCTTAGGTTATTGTACATACAGTATTAAATTAGCTTTAAATAGTAGGCTTAAGGCTAATTTATTAAAATCAATGTTGTAGGGAATTTTGAATTAACTTCATATTATATCAGATATAGGACGCTGAACATAGGCCTCCCCATTGATTTCGTGTATGCGTGTATTTATTTCCGCAAGAATAATATTAATATGCTCTTTCAGTCTGTTTACCTATATACATATTAAAATTCACATGGTGTAAAAAGTTTTACCGTACAATTGTAACAGACAGACAGATCTTCTTTTATATGTACATTTCTGTGTACGAGGATATTCTCCTATAACTTTTCCTAAAGTCTAAGCTTTTTCAATACCATCGTTTAAAGCGCCCATAATATAGGTACTCGTACTTACATAAGCAAATAACCCATAACATTACTCTCGCTTTGATTTTATTAAAAAAACTACATATTCATAAGTACTTTCACCTCTTGGAAATATTCCAATAAATTGAAAAACAACCGACAAGCTACATGTCTCGATCACCAATTTTATTTGGCACGCGGTTACGCCAATCTGCTACGACGGATATTCGTAGCAACGCGTAGCGAGTCTACGAAAAAATATTCGATTCGTAGCACTTTAAAATAGAGATTTTTATACATATAAGTCTTGTCAATTAATCCATGTTTTTTCTTTATTTTCAGGTAGGATCCTGTTTCACCGATCTTTATCTTGGAGTAATCAGTGAGTTTCAAAAATATGAAATTCTTAAGTGATAATGTAAGAAAGCCCGAATAGCTCATTTGATTAAGCCTTCTATGTAAAGTTTGATTATCAGTAAGTACTCAGATCATTTCCCATTCCGTGTTTTACAATCTAATCGTCAGAAATCGTATCAAGACCTCTGCATATGCAATTACGCAACATAAGCGTAAACTAATAGAACAATACACACTAGGCACAATAACCTTTACAACCTTCGTCATAAAGCCTATAAATAAATAACTAGCGCAACACGAAATGTCACAATCACAAACCAGTAAATAGGTGAACGACACCGAAGGACCTTGTTGAATAATCTTTCAATTAATTTACAATTCGCCCACTCGATACATTGAATGGAAACAGGTGGTGTTCGCTGGTATGCAGAAAAATATCCTACCGAAAACCGTCACTATTATACGAACATAACTCTTAGTAGAACATACATTGCCGTCTTTCTTTGGGTACGAGAGTATGAGGTTTGAACCAGACGAGCAATGTACAGCGTGCAATGAAAAGTGGTCGTTCTCAGCCCGTGTTAATCTCCGTGAATGGGGTTTGTTTACGAATGCTGAGTGGCCATGAACCCGGGTTACACTTTATTCCTCTATATTCGGATATTTCGTTTCGAAAGCGAGAGTGGCCTGGTTTTTGTTCGCGTTTGATTTATTGTCGTTATGTAACAGCGGTCACGCTGTCATTGGCGGGTTCACGGCGACCAATGATCGGATTTTGGTTTGGACCGAAATCTGAGGGTCGTTGATACCTATGTTGGGGTTAAAGGTTGCTATCGATAGACTGTTTGTCGACAGTTTCGTTGTAGCTTTAAGGATTGCGGTAGGACCCTGAATATCGATATAGTTTGAAGTTGCTGTGACTACACTATCCGATGCATTCAACTATGTAGGTATCGATTACGATAGTATTTTGTTAAGCCGGGGAAGCTTCTAAGGAAGCTTCTAAGAAAGCTCTATGTAGGCATGAAATTCATGTATTCAAGAAATAGTTTGAAGATATTAAGTTTCAAGACAATAAACAGTAGGTAATTTTTATAAAGGTATTATATGACTATTTTATCGTTAGATTTTTTGAAATTGATGCATAGGTATTTAGCGCGTATTTACAGGAAAAAATAAGACGGATATTTATTCAATTCGAAATCATTCTCCAAAAACAAGAAACACATGTTAATGATGATTGTTAATCATTAGTCACCAAAGGGTACACATACCATGAAGGAAATGAAAAAATAAAAAAAACAAACAAACAAAAGAAAAGTTAAGAAAAAATATTAAGGTACTCACGGGTGTGGTACTCGAGCGCCCTCTGCCGCGTCCTCTTCGAGACTCGCTCTTCACTGTCTGCAAGGTGCCGTCCGGAGCCAAAATAAGCTATAACAACACAGACACACCACGGACTTAACATAAAGCAAAAATAAAGTAAGTAAAACAAAGGAGAAACGTTAACACAAAATAAGGGAAAAATGAATAGACAAACATGCAATGGAGGTAAGGTTAGATGGCGACAGATTAGTGTTTTAGTATGAAATATTTCGTTATTTACGTACATTGATTATTATTTACTGAAAGCACTAATTATAACCATATTCTTTTTCGTATTTATATTGCTTTATATACAAAACTGAAACTACAGACGTTATTGGGAGAAACCTAGCAAGCGCCATCTATGTTTGCATTTACGAACAACCGCAAACACAGAGCGCCGCGTTGCTAGAGTCTGTAGTAGTTTCACTACTCGCCGCTAGGTGGCGCTCTATGAGGCAATCCGGAAAGTTTTGGTTGTGCGAATTGTTTGAAAAAATATTTTTATTGTTTCTGCAACTTATATCAGCTAATTTGGATAAATATGGTAAAAATACCTAACTATGGTAACTACATTTTTACGCAGTTTTCTTCGTTGAAAAATAAATATATTATCAAAAATTAATTAAACTGTTTATTAAAAACGAAAAATACTGTAATAATCAAGAATTAGGTGTTTATTTCCCATAATATATCTTTTGATTTTGTATTTTTTGAGTGTTTGGCAACCTTAGACGTAGAAGATAATCTGAAAGCTCTTAATCAGATGTCAATTAAAATGATATTTAGAATACCGGAAAAATCTGCTTCACTACCAAAAAAATATTGATGAAACGCTCAACTGTCACTTACAGACAGCTGTCATTGTCAAACCTACCGAGCTTTTTCATTATCTAGCCACACTAATTAAATAGGTTACTTCAACTGAGGCCACGAATAAATAAATAGTTTCTGTTACTGAGCACATGGCACGACTCACACCTGGCGTTTTAGTTCGTTACTCCTGTTTTTATGTTAGACGCAAACGACATTTGTTCCATCGCCGTCTCTCTCTATTGCCCTTCTCTTACTAACGTTGTCTATTCTTATTCAAATCGCGGGTTTTGTAATTATCCTTGTGAACAGGTCCGGGACTCATTTTTCGTTCGCTAGAGAGATTTTAATAAGATGAATAAACATTAGGAAGGTCTTTATAGTAAACGGCTGCATTTTGGTCTTTTGGGAAACTTTGGGTTGAAAGATGTAGGAAAGATATTGTGACCGTTATTTTTGCTATTAGTTGTTGTTACTCTTGGGTTGTATTTTGTGAAAAATGATTTACAATTGTTAAGATTTACATAATGTGTGATGATTGCATATCAAATGAATTTTCTAATGACACATCTAGTTTGTTAACCTTTTTTTTTATCATAAAAAAATCTACACCATGGCTATTGCTAGAAATAATGCTAATTATTATTTTTCCATCCTGATAACACAAATACGAGGAACTTCCTTCAATTTATGACTCGCAACATTGTGACATACTTTTAAAATACTAGGGGAATATCAAAAACGTGGCTACCGTTATTTAAATATTAATTATCAGGTAGCATCATCGTCAAATATTACATTAACAAACGGGTTTTGTAAATTAGAATTAGTACACCTTCAAACATCTGTCAGTTATTAATAACGCTTCTAATTAATACTTTCATATTTGATAACACCTTTAAAATGACAGCTCATTGATTATTGCGTGTGATTGGTGCTTTAGTGTAATATTTTTAATAAAAATAATAATTTGATTCACACCTTGTCCAGTTTCGATGAAGTGTATTATAATTCTAAATGTTTAAAAATAATGTAGTTAACCTATCATCAAAAATCTCCTACGAGGTCTACAAGACAAGTTACAATTCCCAAAGGACCAAAAACACGAGCCGCTACTCACGAAGTTGGTCCTTCCGCCCTCACCTCGCGTGTATTCGTAAACAAATTACTTACTCTCGGGAGATCATACAGTAGTACTCGTAATTCGGCTCGTATTCTCGTGTCGTGGGTGCGTGTGGCGTGGGTTTGTTGAGGCAGGTCGTGTCCGTCACGCGAACCACTTGATTACCTCATTGACGACTGTTGAGACATGTTCGAGATATTTGCGACGTTGTTTTGATGATATGGTTGTTTGAAGGCCTTTTGCGGTCAAAAGTTTGGTCCTTTTTGTAAAGTGGCGGGAAGCAATTGGAGTTTTGTATTTGTAAAGAAGGAATATGGCATTCTCTTGTCTTTGATATGATTTTAATAATGTTTGAGCCGAATACCGTTACAAGATACGAGGTTACTGTAGATAATATAGCCATGGTAGCATGAATGGATGTGTGCGTAGTTAGCAATAACTTTATTTTATTCTAAAAATACCTGTTATTTAATCCTAAAACCTAGAAATTAAGGTTTGAATTGCAATATTGCATGATTATTATCCATAAAATTTTTAAAAGGTATTGTTAAAAAAATATCCATTGTTAAGTAAATAGTTGTCTATTACGACGAGTTATTATACTCTACAGTTGCAGACGACTTTAATAGTCCAACTTAAAATGTTAGGTTCTACTTAACCGATCATTCTATCGCCTATAATTCATTTAAGTGGGACACTTGCTATAAACGTAAAAGTAACATGTTTCCTAATTATATTTAATGTTAAATATAATTCATCAAGACAACCGACCATTGAATTGTACCGCCATGATGGATTGAAATGGCAGTTATTTGAAATCGGTTAAAAAGGCAGGTGCAGCGCATCGCCGAAGATAATAAAGGCAGAAGATAATCTCGAACGTTAATCTGTACAGTAAAAATAACGAGGTTAATTGGAATATGTTTTGTGTCGTTTTGGTATGTCCGTTTTTGCGGACCGTTAGTAAATTACAATGGGTCCGTGTTTAGTGCCGCTATTCGACGACAGATGGCATGCAAACTAATTTGCGGAACTGCGCTCCCTTGAGTTTTGGTCGGACAATATTTAGTAAGAATTTATTGACGTATTTTGCTACAAGTGAAATGTAATGTGCTGTAATTTGAAGCAAAATTTAGACGTACAAACTGATCATTATAGGAAAATACAAAATGTTTTGGAGCTGCCTCGTCTCGGTTGAAAATGCGAGGTAATATGCACGTCAACGACATACTATAGGCTAAGTGAATCTCAAATTGGCGATATTCACCCCAAAGTGCCGATTCGACGTGTCTGTTGCGATTCAGCGGTTTTATTTGAATGGGAATGCGATTCGCGCGACAATATCAAGTGTGTACCTCGTATACTTTGCTGGCAAATAGTTTTTCAGAATACAGATAGATTTTTGTATTGGATTTTTAAGATTTCGTATTGGGAAAAGATTATTAGATGGTTTCATGAGTCATGGCAGGCTTAATGGGAATTTAATCTATTTCGCACGCAGATTTTTCTTTCAATTGAAATCATTTATGTTGTGAACGACAAATTATAAATCTAAAGCAAAAATAACTTTGACTTGCAATTTTCCTAGCTAGCTCTGGATTCTATTTTCCTTTCAAACTTATTCAAGTTAAATTACGAACACAAATCACAAAGTTTATTAGCATTAAACTCTAAAACTATTATCTTGAGACTGCCAAGTTAGCTTTTCCTTTCAGCGTATTCTTTCGAGAATGTTCTCGAGCACAATAGAAGAAGTTTATTTAGCAAACAATTACATTGTATAAGAAAGTTCACCTATAAATTATATCATGAATGTCGGGTTGTCTACAGACTAATTTAACACCCGAGTAAGTTTAATCAAGTTGAATATGAAAACTAGAAGTAGTCTGAAAATGTATCGGCCTGGCGAAAGAGATAATTTATTAACATTGTAGTACCGGTTGTAGGAGAAAAGGCATGTGTCCTGTAGTGGATCTATGAAATGGCTTATGATGGTAAAGGTACATTTAATGCTAGTATTATTGTCATATAAATACTTCGATTAAGTATAAGATGAGAGACTAAACAGTGTTCAAATTGTAAATCTGGATACACGTTAATCTAAAATGTAAAATTGTTTTTTACATTAGCCAACTTAACACATGAATACGTCTACATCGAGTAGCAATTTCCAATCTCGGCAGTAATTCATACGCACCCAATCAATCAGTAGGTAAACGGGGCCTAACAGGTTTTAGTCGCATATACCTGAGGTCGCCGGTAGCTGGTCGCATGGTCGCCGGGGGCGTCAGGTAGGGTCGCAAATTGGTCAGAAACACCCTCCCCAGTGTTTAACCAGATATCTGCACATCAATGCGCGTTACCCACTAAATGTATTAAGAGATTACCCTTGGGTCGGGAGTTCGTGTACCTATTTCGGTTCAAAAGTTTTGAAAACACTAATGGCCTGATTTTTGAAGATTTTCTTTGTTCAGTTTCTGGTCTATTTAATATACAAAGCCTAGGAAACGGTTTGGTACTCATTGTGTGCAGAAATAGGTCAGAGTTCTAAAATTTCGTATGGATGTAATCAAACATTTAGTTTTAATAGATCGGATAGTCAATTTGATTTGTTGATCGAATCATTTGGGAGGGTCTTCGTAAGGCTATGTTCCATTTGAGTTATTAGATAGAATCGTATATAAAGTACTACATGTATGTATCAACAATATGTTAAAATTGAATTTGAGAAAGATCCTTCAAAATAAATCAATATCGTCTAGTATAAGATATCCCAAATAATTAACTTTAAAAAATTAGCTAAGAAATTCTTTGACTTATCACGTAATATGACAGGCTTTTAAAAGATACACGAGGTATCCTTAAGTAATAAGGATATATAAAGAACAGAAACCATGTGTAACGATGGTGTTAGCGTGCATGGCAAGTCGACAAAGCCAGCCATGGTCGGACAATTCAATCAGACAATCAAATTGACTCCAATGGCGCGACACCCGTAAGCAGTTTTATATTGACAGACATGTGCTATAGGATTTTATGGGTGTATTGGCAATGTAAGGTCTGGTTAAAACCTACTATACGGGCTTGACTTATATCCTTAGATGATTTACTTTGTTAGACATTGGAGGGATAGTTGATACTCAGAAAAATATGGTTTCGGTGTAATGAATTCGTTAAAAATTCAAGAGAAAGCATTAACGACTACAACCACGAAACCATTATCCTGAACACCAATTAAACCAACCCTAACAACCCTAGGTCCGTATTACAGAAAGCTACTCAAGTCCTGATCTCTGTTTAAAACTAGATTTGAGTTGAGATTTAATTTTAGAACGCTGCTCAAGCATAGATTTGGTGATCATAGTTCAGCCGAGTGTAGATCATTACTCAGTTGTAGATTACAGTTTAAGTAGAGATTTGAACTATAATCACACAAGCGTGGTCGACACCGCGCTTGAGCAGAGATTTGCTTGTGAGTTGTCAGTTTTGCGAATAATTTGCTGTCGAATTTAAAATTAAAATACTAACAGAAATGGATATTTTTGAAGAAATATATTATTATGATAATCTATTTCCTATCGACGATTCGAACAGAAGGTTGAACTTCAGCGTTCTGCTCAGATACCTCAGAGATGTTCAGGACCCATATCATTGTGAGAACTTCAAGAAAAGATATAGGCACACCGATTAGACTAAACGACGCAGAAAAAAATGACAAATCCATTGGTATATATAACTCATTTTTGGAATTTCTGTCGCTTAGATATTTTTGCCTTTCAAGCGTCGATATACAAATACTTACTGACTCATTTATAATAGTCGACGCATTAAACATCTCCGCAATACGCGCCTAAGCAGCCTTCTTCTTTGCTATGCTTATATTATCAGTTTTTTTGCTCTCCACTACATCTTTAAATTTTTTTAATATTTCTATAAGTTTTCTTTCAATTAAACTAAAATTCTTCTTTCTTGAAGTCATTTTGATAAAATTGTGACTGTAGTGTCAAGTGTCTGTCGATCTCCACCACCACAGATACGATACACTCGGGAAACATTCCATTCTACGAACACGCTTGTATTTGTAATTTCAGATATTACAGCCGATTACTATATCCTTCAACACATTTTCAAGGCGTAAAAATTGCATTTTTAAATAAAACCTACAATTAAAAACCCTATGTTTTCTCTAAATCATGATTTTATTATTAATTAGATGTTAAACTAAAGTCTTATTTTGCGTAAGTTGAAACAGAGTTGACGTATAAAATAAAATGTAAACGAAAACAGGCTGATGCATAGACAAGCCATATTCTCTGCTTGAGGCGCGATTTGAATCTCGATTCAGCTGAGTGCAGTTTAAGTATTGTTCTGAAATAAGAACGTACCTCAAGTGCAGATTCGATATTTAAACTATGATCAGGTGATTCAAGATCAAACTGGACTTGAGTAGCCTTCTGTAATACGGACCTAAAACCCGAAAGTTCAACACAACGCCAAACCCAGACTCGAAAATCGATCGGATGCAACCAAATCACTTAAATATTTAAGCATGTGTCGTCTTGTCGCGTCGTGCAGTGTGCACGCCTCCTAAAGCTCTACAGAGACCGCGATTGGCTATTGTTTAATGCCGCCGAGGACACGGCCGGGTTTTTTTATCCTGTCGACGACGGAAGCTCAATTCAGTGCAATCACGGCGCAGTGACGCGGGACGCGATGTAGTTGCGCGTGTGTGACGGTGGCGCTCGCGGCGGCGAGTAGCGGAACTATGTTTTATGAACTTTAGTAATTTTTTGGATGTTGAAATGTTTTGGTAAAGTTGAGATTTATGCTTGGGAAATACGAAATAAATTATTTTATTTTGTAATGAATAATTTATGTTATTTTATTCGATTAAATTTTAGTTTTATGACGTAGTTATTTGTACTTCAGTAATGGTTAAAGCATGTTAGACAAATGACGAAAATTCCCGTCCTACATATCGGGCAAGTGAATCTGTGCATAGCGTGGAGTTTAATTTAACAAATTGAACCGCCATCCGGCGACCAAGTGGCGGATATGTCATGATGCCGCTCTCATGACGCACGTCAGCGGCAACGTGTCCAAACACAAAATATACTTTTACCCAAAGAGGATTTTATGGGTTGAACTCTAAACTCTTTTCTCTATATCATTAATGTCTGGCCATAAAAAATAAACGTAAGGTCTGTTTTTGAAACATGACAACAAAATGTGGGATTATAATTTTAAATTCGTCATAATTTATTGTAATTTGGAATAAAATATGCAACATATTTATTTTTATTTAAACTTAATAAATAAGATTTAATAGTTTTATTTATTTTATTGCTTCTTAAATTCGAAATAAGAAGCAATTTGTTTCCAATATTTTTTTTACACGGCCCGATTTACCTATAAACAAAGAACGCGGCAACGTTCGAATGATTTAAATTTGGAATTGGTGTAAAGCTCGCATTGATTGGCGGGTGAGTCAGTATGATGCATTGTCCCATGCTTATGGCTGACTCATGGCTTACAAAGTCATTCTTTCGGCTCACGGCTCGAACAATAAAATTATCGGCATTATGCTAATTTGTGAAAACAATATCTAAAAGGTCGAGGTAATATAGGTCTACCTACCTACTATATCTTCTAAACCATTTAAATCTTGCGTATGAAAGTACTAGTCGCTTTTCCGCGGTTTCAACCGCGTCCCGTAGGAACTACTGCTCATACCGTGATAAAATATAGCTTATGTTACTCGGGAAGTGTGTAGCTTTTTAACAGTGAAAGAATTTGTCAAATCGGTTCAGTAGTTTCGGAATCTTTAGTACAAATAAAGAAACAAAAAAATAATTATCTATTATATTAGTATCATATGTAAATATTGTACATACTAATAGTCTATTTATGACCATACTCATTCATAATAAAAATACGAAATCCAAACAAGAATAAACACCAATCACAATCCTCGTTCGATTTTCAAAAGCAACAATAAACACACAATATATTTAAAGCCAGTCCTATCGTAAAATAAAGAGGTCGTATAAGGAAAACCCTTGGACCCTCGTCCCGGGTGTAAACGGTCACAAAGTACCCGGGTGTACCCGTGACCGAGGTCAGACCTTGGGACCTTGAACTTCATGGAAACAGATATGGTTTGTTTACAAACATACTATTTATGTATTAAAAGAAAAAAAGAGTTTTCATTGATAGGGATCTTTTTCTTTAACATTTTTTTTTCGTGTGGCATGTATTCCTTTTTCAAATGCATCATCAACATATTATTACTGAGAGAGTATTCATTTTTATTCGTCAAAGATCGAAATATTCTCTTACTTTTTCCTGACGACCTTTTATTTACAACTAGCTTTTGCCCGCGACTTCGTTCGCGTGGAATAGTGACTTCCAGCAGATTTTTGGTTTGACCAATAGATGGCGCTATATGTCCGGAATAAATTTTATTTTTTTATTTCTTTGTAATAAAAACTATCCTATATCCTTTCTCAAGTCCCAAACTATGTCTGTACCAAATTTCACACAAATCGGTTCAGTAGTTTAGGCGTGAAGAAAAGACAGATAGACAGACAGACAGACAGAAAGACAGACAGACAGAGTTACTTTCACATTTATAATATTAGTTAGGATTTTCAAATTGTCGTCGTGATCAAACTCATGTGCGCCTAGTTTGTTCCAGTTATGATTGAATCTAAAACCTGAGAGAGGTTCGCATCCGGCAGTTTGTCAATAGACAAACTGGGTCGAAGTTGAATTGTGACAGGATTTATTATAATTTAATAATAATAAATGTGACACGTTCTCACTATATTATGTAATATAATAAAGAGGAAACTTTTTTCGTTTCATTGTACATTAAAGGCATCCGAAACTACTGAACCGATCTTGAAAAATTCTTTCACCGTTAGAAAGCTACACACTTCCCGAGTAACATCCAAACTAATATTATAAATGCGAAAGTAACTCTGTCTGTCTGTCTGTCTGTCTGTCTGTCTTTCTGTCTGTCTGTCTGTCTTTTCTTCACGCCTAAACTACTGAACCGATTTGTGTGAAATTTGGTACAGACATAGTTTGAAACTTGAGAAAGGACATAGGATAGTTTTTATTACAAAAAATAAAAATAAAAAATAAAATTTATTACGGACATACAGTGCCATCTATTGGTCAAATGTCGAAATGCTGTTCCTATGCTCCGTAGATAGATGGCGTTAATCGCGCAATGGTGTCATTACACGTGTTCGGTTCATGTTATTGTTTTAATTCATCGGAAAATCCATCAGAAAAATGTAAATAAACAGTAAAAAGGTGTAAAAAAATTAATATTAATATAATAAAAGTTTTACTACAAAGAAAATGCTCTAACGGAGTATAGATAATTCTATTAGTACTACGCGCAATTGTGTCGATCGTTACACGAGTTCGGTTCATGTTGTTTTAATTCATCGGAAAAAAGTAAATAAATAGTAAAAAGGTATGAAAAAAATAATAACAATATAATACTACTTTTAGTACAAAGAAAATGCCCGAACGGAGTATAGATAAATAATCCGAGTTGTCACTATGCTCGATAGATGGCGTTGGGATCGAAATAGATCGCGCTATGGTTTCGTTACACGCATTTGGTTGGGTATCGGCCGAGCGCTTCGGTACCGTCGTGGAAAAATTGTATTGTCGGTTGTATGGTCGTTAATGTATGTGGATTGGTCCTGTTTCGTAAATTCTAATTTGGTTCCGTTGTATTTGTCGATTTGGTACAGACATAGTTTGGAACTCGAGAAAGGACATAGGATAGTTTTTATCCCAAAAATCCCGCGAGATCGGGAACTATGTGGGTAAAACCAAAAATCTGCCGGAAGTCACTATTCCACGCGAACGAAGTCGCGGGCAAAAGCTAGTAGGTTATATTTTATCCCGCTAAGAACACTAGTTAGTACGGGACGCGGGTGAAACTGAGGGAAAGCGGCTAGTCTAATTCAATTTTAAATTAAGTTTATGAAATGCTTTCAATTTTAAATTAATTTTATGCTGGTCGTAATTTCCAGGTATACAGTAAACTTTATGATGTTAAGAAACTTGTTGGAAAATAAACAAACTGTTACGAAGGACTTTTGATGTTTTGACATTTCTACGTACGTGTTTTCAGGGTCATTGCAAAGGCTAGGAACTTTACGTGTAACCGGTAAGTACATTTGTTCTTGAAAAGTTTTTTTTTTGTGAATATGTTGAGAAACTCTTTTCCGGGTTCGTTTTGACGTTTAAAACGTGAGTTTATAAGTTAAACAAAGCTTTTTCATTTTAGCAGGAAATGTCGAAATCTTGTTTTCATTAATTACGAAACAAGTAAGTATGAGAAACCAAAGAAAATCTTATCGGATATTATTTTCGAGAAAAAAAAGTATTTGTTTTGATTTATGAAGACCCAAAAAGGATTTAATAATTTGCAACTTTTTGGACGTAACTGTTCCACATTAAAAAAAAATGGCTTTTTTGAATGTGGAATGCATAAGCAGTCAAGAATATTATAGGGGTGCCGATTTTTTTGTGCAGTTAACAGAATTTTCAAATGCACCAAAAAATCGGTCAGACCATAGTGTCTTTTATAAATTGACCAAGTATCTATTTTTTAAAGTAACGCATAAAATTTAAACAAACTCGGAGCACGCTGCTAGTTAAACATCAGCCAACAGATTGAAGTTAAAATTTAATAATAGGTAAACTTCGACAGTGAACTGTAGTATTCTTGTGTAACTAACAATACCAGTTAGCTAACTTTCTGATTAGTGACGTAAATTAATTGTTATCTCTTAACTTTGTTAGTTAATTAGTTAACTTTTTGTTTATATTTTTATTTTAAATTGTTTGGTGTAATTTAACTTATTGTTTTGAATTCGTATTAAATTTTGTGGATTGCAGTACAATATTATTACTTCATAAGAAAGAAGAAAATATCTCTTATCTATACTAATATTATAAAGCTGAAGAGTTTGTTTGTTTGTTTGTTTGAACGCGCTAATCTCAGGAACTACTGGTCCTATTTGAAAATTTCTTTCAGTGTTAGATAGCCCATTTACCGAGGAAGGCTATAGGCTACTTTTTATCCCGGTACGGGAAGTAGTTCCCACGGGATGCGGGTGAAACCGCTGGCAGAAGCTAGTTTATCTATAAAACCCCGTCAATTTTGCATTGACGAAAACATGAAACTGACAAGATTTCAGTGTCAAATACAAAATTTCTTCATGTCTTACCCGTGAATACCTACAACTTATAATATCTATGTACAATTGTATACATATTTCACAACATACCTGTACAATTGCTTATCACACTATACATTGCATATAGATGTACAATACATACAAATGTATGTACATATAAATGTTCGTGAACCCAACAATGTACCCACACATTGTGGTTACAAGGGAATGCGTTGTCTGTGGGTACCTAAAGTTATGGTACTTATGTATTACATATTACAATTACATGTAGGGAGTCACTTGCTCTTTAGTGGGGTCAGCAGGTAGACGAAATTTTGTAGATGTATGGTATTTTAGTTTGACCAAATATAAAAATATAGAATGAAGATATTTTTATTACATTTTGAATATCTAGATTTAGAGTGACTAATTATGATATTTATTCTGATTTTTATATTTGAATGAGAAGGCTAGGAACGAGCGTATGATGGCCCATTTAAAGTGACAAATTAAAGGATAAATTCTTAATTTAAGACCATATTCAAAAATAGACAGACACCAGACCGAATTAAATTCAAAATCAAAATAACCACTAATCCAAAAAACTTTCCATCAAAATGATCACCCGCTGAATAAAATCGCCATTACTCAAAAGAGCTCTTCACTGCACTGCACAAGCGCTCAATATCGCGAAAATGCGCCATAACCCTAAACCTTTATGATATACCGCGGGATATATCATGATATATCATGACATATCCCAAATGCACACGGAATGTACCACAACCCTCCCTTGATTAAAAATGCCGAATATTTACACAAGTTGCGATAAAACCGCTCGCTTTCTCTATTAAAAGCGAAGTGTGAATAGTTAAAAGCACTCTGTTTGAGATGAAAACTGAAGTGCAAGTGTAGTAAACTGTATACAGATGTTAACTTTCGGAGATTTTTAATTAATATTTTTGATATATCAAAATTACACAGTCTTATCACTATTTTTGATATTTCAAAACTGTTTTATTAATAAAAAACAAATAATTAGAAGTAATCATTCAAGTCATGCCTCATCATTTAAAACGGTAATTTGAGTTAATCATTCATCTACTTCTCAACATTTAGTACAAAACAAAACACCCTATACTCTCCAAACAAATCACAAGTACATTAACCAACTCAAAAGAATTACTCGTGACATAAAAAATAGAGTAGCGCGCTTCAAATTTCTATTTTCTCGCGCGAATAAAATCCTAGCATCCAAGTGATTTCCCGCGCCGTAGATTGACGCCAGGGGGCGTGGGTGAGCCGACTGTGCCGACAATTTGTGCTCTCACCCTATCTTTGGAAGATATGTTTCGATGTTGCGTCAATTTTTCTTTGGGATCTTTGATTTGGATTTTGTTGTAGTGGTTAGAATTGACGTGTGATATAGAATAGAAATGGAAATAAAAAAAATGAAATTTTTGGTCTTTTTAGGAGGATTGAATTAAATGATATTCTGATGAATATTTAGAACGAATCAATCGAAACGAATAATAGCACGCAATATTTCTAATTTTCTCGCACAACCACAAATTGAGTGCTTCCTAGCTATTCAAAATTTTTAAACTCTAAAGCTGATTAAACTACATAAGCATGTAGGCAATCTATCACAAAAACTGATACCAAATTTTCAACAGCACACTCAACGAGTCCCAGTTCAACAGCGCACAACATTTGCATGCCCCAACAGTGTTGAACCTGACCTCGAGAGCGCGGATTACATTACGACGCACCCCAAGCCGTCTGTAATCCTTAATCCGATACATATAGGGAAATTGCAACTTCTGTACGTATTGTGAAGATTTATGATTAATTATTCAGTAAAGAAATGAAGCTGTATTTGATGATTGAGTTGATAAACAAGGAAATTGGCATTGAAACGTCGGTAAAAGCTAACCTACATATGGATGGAGGAAGAACTTTTACAGCAGGCACTCAATCGTGCGGAAACAGCATAAAACAATACTTAAAGGCAACCGTAAAAGATTTACTAATTAAATGTCATGAAGACAAGTCTATAGAATATAACTTTAACACTACAACAATACATACATACAGAGACCTCAAAATCGAACAAAGCAAAAAGCAATCCCATCACGTGTAAGAAAAATATCAAAAGTGAACCATACATGGCAGCTAAAACAAAGAATAACGGAGATAAAAAAGAAATATCAAAAGACAAACAATGTCGCATGCATCATGGTTTAGTAATCTTGATCGTGACCTCGGGTATCCCTTCAGATCCCGACATTACCGTAATCTGTGCCCAGACGATTGCACAGACGGCCAAACACCCCAATGCGCATGAAAAATTTAAATTTTTAACTTTGTTGACAGATGGAGATTATGCGATTTGTATTGGGAATATTGGTTTTTGATGAGCATGTTTTGGTGTATCCTGCATGATCGTGTGGGTTGTCTTTAGATGTTTTCAGTGTCGCCTACGTATGTATTTTGAGTGTTTTTTTTTGTTACTGCAATGTGAGATAAGCTTATGGTGTCTTGTATTTTATTGTTCTATTTAAATAAATGGATTGTGTACCCCCTGTGTTTAGTGTTAATTTCAGTTCTATGAATATTCTCACATTACAAAACAGATGTAATTTCCTACCTTATATTCGCAAATTAAGAGGTAACATGACGATCACGTGTTTTGGTTCATATGTCTTGAACCTGACCTCTTATGCCCGGGGGTGAAAGAGGGTCCGAAATATAATCTATGTACGGAGTATTGAGAGGGCACCGTGATGCGAATGTTTATGTAACTCCTTATTATTTATTTGTACCTACTTTTATTTGGGGATTTTGTTTTGTATTTGATTTTGGAGGGGACGGAGTGTGTTGATAGCGAATTATTTGTTTTATTTAGCATGCCACAGACAATCATTTTATGACTGTCTCTGTGCATATAAACATTGGGCATTACAATAGACGAACCACATTGATATGACAGACCTTTACACTTAAAGGCTCAAACCTCAAACAAATCTAAATTCCAGTGGCACAAAACTGTCTGCAATCCTCCAATTGCAATAACCAGTAAAACACTCATCAGCCTCAGACCCAAGACCTCTCAAAAATATGTCCCTGTTTACTCCCAATCGAGGACCATCAATGCCTTCCTCACGAGGCTCATAAAACGTACCCCTAAAAATAAATGGTCATTATTCTGGTACACTTGTTGCCCTGAACTGTGTCGTCAACGTCCCATCCCGGGGTAGGGTTGTCAGAGGTCCGGGATTGTGTCGTGTGAGTCTTTGTGTCGAAGAGGATTGAGGGTTAAGAATTTGGGTAAGCTGTGTTGTAGGGATGTGCTTTGAATTCGATTGTTGGAATGTGTGAAAGAGGTGAGGCAATTTTTTGACTATTTTGCTCACTACGGTTGTGATAATTTATTTGTGAGCTAAATAAACCAACTAAGTATGAAAGTCCTGCAGTTTTGGTCAATTGATAGTGGCTCCAGGAAAAGGTTTAGGTAATGAATTATAAGCCCGGAAGAGGTGAAGCAATATGCATCATTAGGTACAGAGAATAATGTCAATGGTGTAATGTGTGGTGTATGCTTTGGTTTAAATTCCAAAAAAAGTAACTATGCATTGCCCTTACATACAAATATTGTGAAACAATGTTCCTTTCAAAATTCCCCAGTAAGAAATACCCGACCTACCTCAGCTCGGAAGTTTTAAAATATGTATCTTATGGGCCGGAGTAACCCTACAGTATGAATATGGCGATATCAGTGACCGGTCCGGGCCGTCTGGCGCGCGTCTGCCCGAGGGTATCGAGATTAATGCCTCCTGTGGTTACACGCCCAAGGTCACGTTTACGTACGTTTGTTTTTATCGTGTCTGATCCTTTTTTGGACTCCCTGAACGTTTTGGCACCGTTTTTGAGGGTTAGGGGAGCGTTGCGGTCCTGTTTGCGAATGCGAAGGAGGAATGGTTAATCAGGTTAGCTTAACGTTGATCTATGGAATTCGAAAAGATGATGTAGTTCCATACAAACGTATGGAACTACAATCGTACCTTAAGTAGGTAAAAAAAACAAATGATGATTAATATCTGCTTCGTTTAGTGTCAAGAGTGAGCAGGAATAATAGTAGTCAAGTATCGTAGTATGTATGAAACCAGCGTCGGTACACAATATTTCTCTCATAAAAGAAAATAAAGAAAAATATAAAGCATACGGTCGGAAGTATTTAATAGAGGCGGTGTTTCGTAGCTAGCGGCGCTACGCGGCTACGTCGTAGTCGCGTCTACAAGGCTACGAAATGGAGTCTATGATAGCTGTAATTGTATTTTCTTATGAGGTTATATGGGATTTTTATGCTCAGATCTGTAAGGAATAAAATAAAATTATCCTAAAGAAGGAAATTCCTCGAAAAACGGACAAACGGATAATTGCTGAAGACGTTAGGTAATCGAGTTCGAGAACAGAAAATTAAAATCGAATAGTAGTTTTCCAAAGTATTATCTAAGATTCTAAGTGATCCTAAAATAGCCTGTCACTCAAAACTTTTCAGACTGTCAGCTCAATTCTAAACTAATTACGTACGCTTCCTTATTACGTCAGCATTTTCTCAAGTACTAGTATTTTATCTAAGACACAAAAAGTTACATAATAACCTTTTATTTCTTCCAAAATATGTATCGTACAGAGTTTATCTCTCGACAGTAAAACTGAGCCTTAATTTTATGTATTTCCAATCGATTTTATTTTTTATGTCAATGGTTTTATAGTATGATATATGCTTTCATAAAATTTATAGCCATATAAACTTGTAGGTCTATAACAGTAAAAGTATCATTAGTTATGTTTCCCTGTAACACCGAGGAATTACAGTCCTGAATCATGTTGGTAACAAAATTTTATTTTGAAAGTTTTTTACTGTGTAAGTAATATTGTGGGACATAAAAATAATAATTTTCCTATAAAAACAAAGCCATTTACAGGTTTGCAAAACCAGCGACCACGACAAGATCACGACCAAGGAGAATATTTTTCTAGGTTGCATAACTTGAACGTCAACAAAAAAGAACAATTAAAAAAGCAAACTGTCATCACTACAAATCGAACTGTCATTCGATATTCGAAGTCTATCAGAAACAAATGAAGTTCGAAATTTGAAATCGCCAAATAGATCGCGGAAGGTTGGCGGGGTGCGACGCAGAGAGGGACACTTTCACCCTCGCACCAAGGTCACACGGACACTGCATCGGGACACATGGCATGCGTCTGTGTGGGTGCATGTATTCAGAATTCGGATGTGTTTACATTAACGTTAGTTGTAATGGTGGAATTACTTTGTTGAATGTGTGCGTGTCTTTATAGCGTCTGTGGCCAGTAAAAGCTTTCAGACTTTATCTTTACAAGTTGCCAGCCTGTTATTTATAAAAATTTTTGAATAAATTTGTCTAGAAACGTAATTCTTTTAGCTACTTTCTTTAGTGATTGTAGCCTAAATAAAGGTAGTCCTGGATAGCAATTTAATAAAACCTAATTTATTAGTCTGTTAATAACTTAACCCTGTAAACCCTCTCTGGGTACATTTATTTTTTTTAAGTAGAATAAAAACCACTTTGAGAAGATAAATACGTGAAGTTGCAAAGTAAAATTAATCACAAAATACGTGTTAAAATTTTCAAGAGAATGCGTTTCAATTTTCAACACGAAAAAGCTAATTCCAAAAATTTTCAATTAGGTACTAAAAATAAATCTTACTCGCACTTTGAAATAATAAAAAAACAGATAGAATTTAGCTATTGTAACGGAGGTCGTGAACAGTAGACCGAAAAACACTCGATTATAGACTAGACGCGTTCGCAATTTGTCGACTCTGCGTAATTTGGGCGGGAAATTGATTTTTTATGCCATTAAAGGCGGGCGAGGGGTGTGAGGTCGCGGCGGGAGGGGAGGGGAAGTACGAAAGTTATCGGATTTTCGCGCCTCGAGCCGTAAGCTGCCGCACAATCGTCGGCATGAAGGTTAACAGCTTTATTCAATGTTGCCAGTATTATAAATACAATAACTACGTCGTAAGGTTTGAGTGTACTTGTGTAAAGTTTGCTTGTAAAGACCTGGAGTGCGGACATTGGCAGACTCTGAGCTCTCTGATTAGATTGAGGATACAACGCAATTGCTTTTGTTTTTGTTTCTAATGGTACATTAAATGTAATGTGCTTTAACTGTATGTTCTTTATAGTGTACAGTTTAAATGAAAATGTGGAAATTAAATTCAAGTATCTTGTCTTTGTTAGGATTTTTGGTCCCGGGGTGCTACTATGTTTATCATTTAAGTATAAAGTCCAAATTGTTCTACATGGCATCTACTGCCTATACGGGAAATTATGGTGATGAATTTGTATGGACATCTTTTATCAGAAATCCTTTTTCTCGAACTCATATTTCTTACATAATTAAACAACCATTTGTACGACACCTCATTCAGTAGGAACAGATAAAGTTAATCATTCAGCTTTTCCTCAAGGATTTAAAACAAATCGACGTTAAAATTAATACCTAAAGAATTAGCATAAAATGCGTCGAAGAATATTCTCAGTCTAGGAATTTTAAATAACTAGGTTATTTCTTAGGAATAACTTGGCAGAATGGAATATCATTGCGAATTTTTAGAGTTAATTAAAAAGGTCAAGAGTCTTGGAGTGAAAACTTTTTGGTCTTTCTCGAATATCTTTAGGTGTTCTAAATATGATTTAGCTTAGGTTTTTCTTTTTCACATTTTAAATATAGAACCCTCTATTAAAGTATCTAAATATAATGTCATTAAGTATAGACAACGAAGTCGTAACATCGTTTGCTCCATCAATGAAATGGTAAGAAAAATTGTCTGACTCTCTTTATATCTATAGCAAGCAAACGTTTACTGCTACTTTCTCTGAATAATATCGTATTATTTAGTAAGTCAAAAACGGTAGTTACCAATAAGTATACCTATATCATGTTTCTAATTCGTAATAATCAACGTATTTTGTTTTATAACAACAACCTAAAATTACTTAATCTTTGAAAGCCGATTTCCTAGACTCTACCTACATACATAAATACTTATTTAATTCAACCTACACTGTCTAACCCTACCCCAGTGGAGTTACGATCTCCACAGTACGGTACAAGCAGATTGCGGTAATGGCCTGTGACGTCATCTCCCCCTTCTAAAGTCATGGAAGTTTTGACCATGGGTAGTACAGATATGGTCAATTTGTATTGATTTTTAAAGTTGGACTGTGGTAAATAGGGGAGTGTAGGAAGGCATTTTTGTGGAAGAGAGAAAAACTGAGTATGTAATAGTGTCTGTATTGAAAGTTTTTTAGATAAAAAGAACATTATAAGAAGCCATTTTAACTCAAAGTGAGTCCATAAAATCCACTCCTAAGAAAAGTTTCACAATAAATCTTGAAAAAGCTCTCTATTCTTTTAATAACTTTAATTGTTCAGAAGCACGACTCAAAGTCAGCGTCTACGAAAGTCGATCGAACACGGAAACGTTCTAGCGTAGGTATACTGCAACGTTCATACAAATTCGTCTGACGCACACACTCACGCCGCCACCGTATAATATTCATCAAAACAAACGCACACAGACGTACCGCGTCTGCCGAATTAAACCCACACAGACGTAAGTTACGAGGAGTGAACTATCCTGTGAGTGTGTTCGTTGTGTGTGTGAATGAGAGAGAGAGTGTGACGAAATTTCACTTTCCGTTTTGGCAACGTCGCGCGACGCGCCTCCCCGTTCGTCGACATTTGAACAGGGGTGGGTGCACGGCTAGTTCGTTCCGAAAGCCGACATTTTCATTTTTAATATTGGCATCGCGGTCGTAATTGAGAACGAAGCATTCCAATTTTAAAAGAAAACTGTTATCGAGATCGGAACTCTTTCTTATATTTCGGGAACAGCAGACATCGATTTATAGCCTTTGTTTGAAAGTCCGTTTCGAATAGAATAATAATGACGTCTATTCAAAGACATTACGGTTGAACGGACAATCTAAAAGTTTGTGCTGTAAATTCGCATAGACAATAAAGGGGGGTTGGATTGGACAAAAGCTTGAGAGACGTAGAAAAAAAAAACGCAAAGTGAGTTGTATTCTTAGTAGTAAAGTAACGGTACTGTGTGTGGGGCATTTCAAATACTTCAAAAGCTCAGACGATTCTCGGAAGTGTCATCCTCTAATGTGTGAGTGAGGTGGCACGATGTTCCTGTTTCTGTCTCACGACTATCGACTCACAAAGGGACGCGAGTTGAATATTTTTCGTGCATTTCAATTTTTTTTTTTGTAATTCTGTCAGCGTATTGTTTAAATTGAAAATTTAATGTTAAATGAATGATGATTAATTAACTATTATTTAATAAATTACTTGGGATAAAAGAAGTGTATAATGCAATACTTAATACGGGTTATTAGAAATGAAATGCAACTGATGATTGAAGTTACTTTGAATGGTTGTTTTGATCCTACATTTAGGATATACATACATTTTGTTCTCCTTACGTAGTTTTCACCTACTTATATGATAAATAAAACTTCAGCACGTAAGCAAAAGTTCAATAACACTATTAATGCTAAGCCTCGTTCGTGAAAGGAAAAATAACCACTTGCAGTAAAAAACAACGAATATCATAGGTATTCAAAGAAACAAAAAAGGAGATAATAATAAATATTTCAACGAACTATCAATTGATTTGTATGTGAATAAATATTGGCCGATTGACTATTGAGAGCCAAAAATATATTGTTGTGTTGAATCTATTACGATAATGTCAAGGTCTTCGATGTTTGTGCTAGATGTTCAAGTTCCTCGCGATTTGCAAAAGGAATTAATTCTAAAAGAAGTCTTGTCTTGTATACCTACTTGGAAATGATGTTACTGACAGGTAGAGGGGTATGGAAGAAGACACGTGTCCATTCCAAATAAAAATCGGGCTAAGAGTAGAAGGATGGTGAAGCTAATGAGAGAACAGAGTTTTCTATGTTTATTTTTGGTTGATCAACATTATTCAGATATTGGAAGTAAAATAGATTAGCAAATATCCAAACTTACAAACACTTAGGTAATTTTCATCATAGTTTGAACTTAGTTTACGTGTCAGTTTTCACACGTAATGATAAAACACATTTTGAATAAGCGTTTAAGGTGGATTTGCTTTAGATGTTGGAGTGTCATTCGATCTGGTTCTGGTTTCAGGTCAAGTTTACTGAAGGCCCCTTCAAAGTTCAGTTGGCGCCCTAACTGGGACTCGGGAGACGTTTACTGTCCCGATATGGACGCTTACAAAATTGACAATTGTAATTTATTTTAATTTGTTCTTATTTTGAAATAAGATTACATAAACAAAACATGTGGATTTGATCATCTATAAAACTATGACATAATCCACCGATGCGGTAGAAGAATTCTAATTTGCCATCGTTTTTTTGCCATAAATCTCAATGTTTTTCACGAAAACGTTCCTTTGTTAACCAAAGCGTTAGATACTTTATTCTGAAAGTCTGAAGCGTTAGCATGAATTAACATAAACACGAAGAGTTTTTTTCAAAACATTATCTAGAAGATTTAGAGCCACGATTACATTATTTCCTATATAATTTGTAGTTTTAATCGAAAATGGGTGCCTCTAGCACGGTTTGGATCGTTTTTTTTAAAGTTAATTGCGTTTAAATTTTTTGGGCTATAAAAGGTTTAAAGTTAACGCTCGTCTCGCAAATCGATTGGCTAAGGCTGCGCCGCAGGCTGCGCAGGAGTCGAATTACGGGCGGATGCGGCCGCGGAAGTGGCATGGCCGCCGGACGCGCGCCATCTTGCTTTTGCACTTTGCGCACCTCACGCGGATGTGTTTTTGTTTTTCTTTTGTCTTTGGAGTGCACGAGCCAGGTTTTTTTGTCGATAGTTGTAATGGGCAATCGTTTTATTTGGCCATGGTTATTTAGTTCCTATCAATTTATTAGGTTTTTTGATACCTGCTTTCTTTTTCAGATTTTGTAACTACTTTTTTTTCTCCTTAAGTTTATTTAGAATTAAAGCTACATTTTAGTTCAACCATGATGCCATTTGATGTAAGAATAACACAAAAAATATAGGACAAATAAAATCCTGTCAGATGTAGTGAGAAAATTTTCTTTAGCGACAATAAATTCTCATCTGATCTCTGTCCTTATTCTTTGCATCTGTATCTTACACCTAATCGATTATGAACTCTGCTGCTAGGAGAATAAAGTTGATTGTCTTGTAACAGTTCATTGTTGACATATGACAGTTTTTGTATTACCAAATCACATTGTTGCTGGGATCTGTGCAAAAAATACAAAGGCAGGTAAGAGCTTTTGTTGCTCGCTGCGCTTGCGCAAGCTTCGTAACAAAAGCTTGCGATTCCGATGCGCGGGTACACAATAGCTGATAAATTATTTGCTAATTTAGTGTGCGAAGATTGCACCTGGTGATAGTAAGAACGAAAGTTTTATCTTCGTGTTGATTTTTTAAAATACGTATTTTAAACACGGATTTTATATGGTTGAGCCGTGTAAGTCTGGTCTTATAACTATTGATAAGGTTTCAATTTAAGGATTTAAAATGATTATCTAAGGAGGAAACCTCAAAGATTTGGTACAGTTAGATACCAAAATACTTAAGTCTTTTTAAATAATTTTCTACAGAATATAACGGCCAAGTATCTTCCCAATAAATAACTAGTCACGTTCAAAAGCGTGGTCTACATAAATATTAGATTGTAACTTTTGAAAAAATATAATTAAAGAACAAGAAAGAAGTAATCATTCGTATTTACTAAGTTTTTTATGAAGTCTGTACAGAATTGACTAGACTTGTTCGGAACGTGACTTGCCTGCGTATGACAGAATTAAAATTAGTCGCCATATTTTAAGGACAATACTAATTAATGAAGTATTTACGTATTTCGAGAGGTTTTCGAGATAAATGCTGTTTAAAGTTTGAGACTAAATTATTTTAGTTTTGTTGTTCTATTTTTAGTACCGGGCAATTTATTAAATGAACTAAACAACTGGATACTGGTTAGTAGGAATCACAATAATTGGTTTGGTTGGACATGTGTATTTATACCGCAATTGATATTGAACGTAGTTTAAAAGGCCTCAAAAGTAATTCTACCATGTTACCATCAACGCAAAAGCATCCATGGTGTAGATTAACATCGAATTTAAAATCACAAAAAGGGAACTAATTATACGTTGGAAAAAAAAACGAGAAAATCGTTGGCTCGGTGGCGTAATTAAAGAAACGGCAACAGAGCATTCCGCGTAGAAACGGGACCGAGAAAAATGCAACGTCGCATTTTCACCCTCGAACGTTTTCCCGCTCGCCCCTCCGCCCCGCGCCCGCGGTGACTCATTCAACCTTTCGAGTTTCGGAACGTGTGTACTGGCCGAAGTTTTCTTACTTCCTAGTTTATGGTCAGACTGTTTGAATTTGGAACTGTTTTGTTTTTTTCTTTAGTGACGATTTTTGGCATACGTTTTAATCTGTATGTCAAGAATTTATGCTTACATAAGTTTCATAAGGTATAAATGTGTTAAATCTCTCTAGGGTAACCCGATCCTGTTTGACGTTTCCTTTATAATCGAAAAAGACGGCTTTTTAGTTCAAATACTACATTAACTACGTCTTTTTACCTCATAGTTGTTCGCCAATCTGCATGTCTGATGTTCTGAAATAGACTGATCACCACTTACCTGAAACAATTTAAATTAAGCATTAAAATGACACTTCAATATTGTCTACCTATAATGACACATTTCTATCTTAAAACTGTTCTAAAAAACGAAAATTATACTCCTTAATATTTAATACCTACAGTTTTTCCAATTAATGTTTCCTAATGAAAATAAGAACCCAAATCATAGTTTACGGTTATATTTTAATAAGCTGATTTCCAAAAGACTTCCTAAGCTTCTCTGTTAGTATGTTAAAATTTAATAAGCTGCCACAGACGACAAAGAATATGAATATTGCATATCTTGCAACTAAAACTTAAGAAGTAAAGTAGGTATTCATATGAGAACAATGTACCTAAGTCATAGAATCTTCATTGACGAGAAAAAAAGAGAAACCTCAAAAAAATATCACATACTACACCTAAGCTTTTGTCAAAAAACACGACGTTTTCGTACACGTTATCATGATTAATCGCTTATAATGGAACAATGCTACAAATCCATCGTCGGTATGTTGTGCAGCTGACAACAAGCCTAGCTGGCATATGGTTCAATGGAAGCACATACATCTGTCAAAATACCACACTCAACTATCAACTTTAGTAGGTTAAAAATAAGGGTGTTTCTCGTGTGTACATTTCCGGGATAGTGTAGAAGTGTTGAACTTCCTGATAGTTACCTGCGCGCGCAGCTGCTTGCCTAGCGCGTGCGCAAGTGATAAAAGGTTACGTTGAAAGACACGAATAGGTCAGTCATTAAAAAGTTTTGTTAGACAGCGGTTTCCTTAAAATGCCTTGTTTTCTTACTAGTTGTTTTTCTTGGTTTCGCCCGCATCCCAAATGTATCCTAACGGCCTTTCCCAATATTCCATTTATCTGTTAATTTGATGGAGAAAAAAAGCATAAGACATGTCGTCTTATGCTTTTAGAGCTTTACACAATTAATGGGCTAGCTAGCAATAAAAAAAAAATAATCAGACCAGTCTCTACTAACCGGACCCGCGCCTTTAACCGAACAAAGTCTTCAGTTTCAAAAATGTACACCGATTTACTATCGCTTTTGACTTCACAATGTTACCTAGAACATGTTAAAAGGACGTTTTCAGGTCTTTTTTGGACTTAAAATAAAATTAATTGTCGTGGCTTGGACTGTAAAATATTGTTTTGATGTTCAACATCTGGTCAATGAAGTCACGCTTACTTAAATTTTTGCTAAAGGTTGAATTTGGCACGTGCACGAGTTCAGAACACATGGTGCATTTTATATGGGGTATTTATCAATGTAATGAAATAGGGGATGATTAAGTTGGTCTTTAAAATAGGCATTACTGCAGAATTACCTATAATATATCTGTTCGATATCCCTGTTTGAGTTCTAGTGCATTTACAAATCTATACAGAGCTTCTCTAAATTATAACTCAGTTTTTGCAGAGATAGACATATTGTTCTATTAGGGCATCTCTCAAAAGTATTTCCATTCAAGTTACGGATCTATCTTATCTTCATAGAATTGTAAACACGAGTAGTTAGGAACTGCGTCATAGCATTACCCCTTAAATTGATGACTCAATTTCTGCGCAAAATGACCAAAAGGGAATTCCACTTCACGACGCAGAAATTATGAATGAAACGTAAATTCACCTGAGGACATGCTACCTCTATACATGTGGACTATTTCATATTCGCGTTCCATTGCCCGTTTTGAAACACACCCCTATTGACATTTCGAAGGAAAACCGGCAATAGTTTAGTTGTTAAGCGAGAATATCATGAAGGAGCTTTAAGGAGTTACTATGATAGTAATGAAAGGTAATTAAGTCATCAGCTTAACGAGGATGTGTTAAGTACTGTGTTGACTTGATATTTGAATTTGACCTTTGGCGTCTATGAATATTGTTTTACTTTTAAGGGGTGAAGCGGAAAGATAAAAAGGAGTAATTCTGTACTGGAAAAAATGCTTTATATAACCAATCTGTGCATTTATGGAACCGAAAGAAAATATGGGGAAGATAATGTTAAATCAGAAAACGTATCTTATAAAGGTATTTTTCTTCCTTAGATTCATACTGCCCATTATTCGTGTTTTCAGTCGTTTTTTTTGTCAAAATCTTCTTCCACAACAACCGTTGCTATTACCGAGGTACTTCAAGTCGAAAATTTTTAATCCACAATATAATTCTGATCCCAATTTTAATTCCCACAAAGTTAAAGCATAAAATAACATCAACAATACACAATAAGATCAACTAAGTTTTTGGGCCGAACCATTTCTATGGTTCTACCTGGTATCGTAAAAAAAGGGGTCAACGAACTCCACACAACAGCTGCTCCAATTCAAAATGGCCGCGGTTTATGTCAAAAATTAATAAATGCAAGCCTGTTTTCGTATGATGGATTGAGTAGAACGATTTACTTGGGCCTCCGTTTTATATGCACTCAATGTCTTGTCGTTAAATTATGAAATATTGTTTTTTTTTGCGATGCTAATTTGAATAGCATTTTTTAATAAGGTAAAGAAAGTTTGAAGATGGAGTATAAGGGAATTGAGTTTAGAATGACGTTGAAAATGTAGCAATGTCTTTTACATTAAAATGAAAGTACTTAAATAGCTCCATATTGTCGTAAAGTTATAAAATATGATAATTTGTCATTATGAACTACTACTTTGTAGACACCTAATACCAACCTAATGCATAGAAAAAATGTCACCTGCCTGCCTGCATGTGTTAGCTGACGACTCTTTTGAAATAACAAGCTTTTATGAGATCGGAATGTATGTGTTTTTCTTCGCATACTTTATCATGGCAATTTTTCATTAGGAACACCTAGAAGGCTCTAGATTATTCTTTAATTAAAAATACGACGCCAAATATTACAAAAAATATACGAATTCCATTTTCAAAATAAACTTTCATTACTCGTATTTGGATACGGCCATTCAATATTTATAATGAAAAAAGCACCTTAGACAATAGACGACAGATGCGTGTCAAATGTCTCTGGTCTGTTCACTGTTATTACTCGTTGTGCTTCTGATGTGAAAATGGGCAGGTACAATGGGCCATATGTTTTTACAAAAGGTTATGGTACCTATATATTTGTACGTTTATCGCTACCATTTAGAGAAATAATATACTTAATTTGATGAGGAAAACTTGGTACAAACGATAGTTGAGAAAAAAATGTCTTTAGAGAAAAATAAGTAAGTCCCCCATGTTGAGATCATCCCCTAAACTTCATAACGTTACCCATGTTTTTCAAAAACTTTTTTCGATTTGCAAAGACTATAGAAAACTTCCACGAATCGCCGCAAACCTTCAACACACTATAATTTCACTAACCATGTCCTCCAAGCATTATTAACTTTATTTATTACTTAAAAACAAAGTTGATTGATCAAATCATAATATTAATAATGTAGTGGATGGACAATTATTTACGTTCTCTATATTTAAATAGGATTATTATAACTGTCATTATGTAAAACGTCATGGTTTGACAGGTGGAGGGAAAACAATGCCTTAGGGATGCTTGGACTCCTTTTTAATAAGTGCACAGGGGAAAAATATGCGTTACAATGCTACTTACTATCCTCTAACTTATTGCATTCTTGTTATTATCTAGCAAAATTGTACTCTAGATCCCTACTAACATTATAAATGCGAAAGTAGCTCTGTCTGTCTGTCTGTTACGCTTTCACGTCTAAACCACAGAACTGATTTTTATAAAATTTGGTACAGAGATAGAGTTGACCTTGAGAAAGAACATAGGATAGTTTTTATCCCGGACTTTTAAAGAATTCTCTTGGAAACGCGATATAACCGAACTCTACGCGGGCGAAGCCGCGGGCGGAAGCTAGTTGTAAAATAATTAAGGATATTTGATGAGAGAAGAAAAAGCGTTACTATAAAACGATTTTCAGAAACAAATCATTAGTTGGACGTCCACATGTAGTTTTTTTGTAGCCTCGTTTAATAGTAAAGATTTAATCACTTCACCACAAAATGTATTCAAATGACATTTACCCACATCAGCAGATGTACGCGCAAACTACATATTACAAGCACTGCTTATTTTTTACATACATAAATAATTAAGTACAGAAGCGACGAAGACATGTTATAAATCATCAGTACGGACGTTTTCAATGAAACGATAAGTAACTCATGTTTCGTACGGCATGTTGCCGCCAAGTGTTTCCCAAGCCTTCCTGATGAAAAAATAAAAAAAATAAAAAGGATATAAATCAAATAAAGGTGCGTTCGTGTTGCGTTACAATGTTTGAGAGCGGCGCGGCGGAAGCGAACGCGACGTTCGAAAACCGGAGCTAAATCATAAATTATACTTTACAGTTCCCGCCGGGATCGAGTTACGCGTTGTCACGTAATTACGATTACGAGACGTTTCGATTCTGATCGATATTCAATGGCTCGATTTAATTGATCGAAGTAAAAATTCTCAAGTATACTTATTATTTTTTATCAAAAAGAAAAACGATTATTGCACGCACTTCCATGCAATTAACTTAGTCCATACTTAAACCCACATTAACAAAATCCAGTAGCTTAATGACGCAATTACTTATTGAACGATGCAAATTTGCCCCTTTTACACAAAAAACGCGACCAAACCAATGATAATTACAATAATTATCGTCATTCATCAACGCGTATCTGGGAGGCCATCTTTAAAAGCGGACTATTTACCTCAATTACACATACGCTCTATCTCTCTTACCCTAGTGATGCATAAAAAACTGCAATTTGCCTATCAGTGCTTGGGTCACACAATAAACTTGGCTTAGACCCTCGCCAGGGTAAGAAGAGCTGCCCCGCGTCCCTGCCTCCTCAGATACGGTAGTGAGAAAGGGGGTGAAGTTTGAGTAGCGAGAGGTCACCGGGCGCTGGTCGGATCTGAAAGGGCATGGAAGGCTTGAAGCTGCGAGGTCGTTAGCCTGGCGTTGATTGTTCGATGAGTGGTGCAATGACTCACTTGTGTATGTAAATATACGGGAAAAATATGTAGGGAACATGAAGAGCTCATGATGGAGCTTATTAAATTTATGGAGGCTGTGCTGAAGGAATCAGTGCATAGCCTAGCGTGAGGTTTTACAAATCAGAACACATTTTGAAAATGGAACACGAAATGCACATAAGACCAGTTGCATTTTCGTTCAATACATAGTTGCCAAATATATAATTAATAATTTATTTAGTGTAAACATTACGATGACAGTTCTACGGAACAATTTCAATTATCCTTTCGTATCTAGAGTCATTTTATTTGAATTACTACGATTTCAAATAAAATCCTTGCATAATTACTGCAAGTATTATTTATCCCGCCCTACGTTTTAATCCAGATAAATAATAAATCATCATTTCACAATAAAAACGCCACTACATCCCCTTACAAAGTTCCGCAACTTGAACAAGAAAAATACTTCACTATTTTTCTTCCTGGCAATATTACTCAAGAGGATTATTGTTTCTTGGAAATTATGAAGCTTGTTATTTCAACCGCTTTCCTCAGTTTCCAATCAATCTATAGCTTGTACTTAAAGTTGTAGTTAAGCATGATTGTAATACATAGGGTGGCATTATTTGCATAACATTATATACCGAGGTACCTAAGTAGTGTATACCTAGGTAATGCTTTTATACGATATCTTACTAGTAAAATATCTACGACTATTAATGTTTAATAGATAAAGCCTTATGATAGACATAACCATAACTAACTAGCAACACCAGAAACTTCAGTAACATCAAACCTCTTTATTCCCAGAAAAAGTTTCCACCGAACATATAAACCTCTTTCGAGTCAGTTCCACGTAGTGATATCTGTATTCCATTGCAATTACCTTACAATAGTTCTTTTCCCGATAGCTAAGTAGGGAGTGCGTTCACTAGGTTACGCGCACTCCCCCCACCCCCGAGGGAGGGCAACCCTTCTATGTGGCATATACCAGCTAGGCTATGTATAAACATTTATGTAGAACGCGGTAAAGTCAAATGTTTCTCTAGTGATGGCTTGACGTAGGAAATTATAACGTTGGCAATACTTCGGGACACAATTTTTCATAACAGCTTATTGTAGACTCAAGTAATAAGACTTTACAGGAACCTACTTACATAATGACATCAATAAAAAAGCAATCATCTTTTAGAATTTCGATATTATCAAAAAAAACTTGATGGGCCTACACAATGTCCCACTTTGGCAACACTTCAAATTCGCTCTATCCAACACAAAAGGCCGATCAGAGTAGTCAGTAATCCATCAGGACATTCAATTGTTAGGAATATCGGCCATTGTGATAGTAGACTCCCTAAATAAAGCAGGAGGTTTTAAATATAGATCTATCAAGTCTTTTTAAAAATGGGATGCTCTATGTACAGAGAACACATAATTTAATTTGACAGAGGAATTCAAAAATAGAACCGAAATAAAAAATATATCAAGGAGGCTTCATTCGAATGGAACGATGTTTTAAAATTGAAATAAGGTTGGCTGTTTTCACATTACATGCAACATGGTCACCCGTTAGAGTGCAGATTTGTAGGTTACGCGTGCAGGTGGCTTGCCCCACAGCGGGGCGGAGCGCCACTTATCATATAAACCTATGTGCCACACACACGCACAAATGAAAATCTCAACCTCCGTTCCTTTGTGGAAATTACATAAAGTGCGTAACTGTGTTGATGCTAGAAAAGTAAACAAAGTACTGTTTTTTTTAGACTTTGCTCTATGACTATGTGAGGTTAGATGTTTACTTACGGACAACTAGAGAGATAGAGGTCAACATTTCTGGAAGGAAGCCTACGTATTATAATAATGTAGCTAATACCTAAGAAACAGATATTACGAATTCATACTTATGATTTTCAGTTTTCAGTATATAAAAGTAATCTGTTAGTTGTTAAAAGCTTCTCAATTCTTCCTTCTTGTTTGGTTCATTTTCAGTTACAGTAGGAGCATAAGATTACAGAAGAGTAAAGCAATATTTTAAAGGCAACTAAATCAAAGTCACACAGATATAAAATTCTGTAGCAATTACACATTGCATTTTAGATTTGGAATTTAACAATAAATTAACCAGTTAATTTTTTTCATACGAGCGCTTCCAAACTCTTTCATAGCAGTGAATAAGAGGTTGCTTGTAAGCATTTATAAAAATTAATTCGAAAAATTCAAACCTAGAACATAATAATTCAAAGTCAGAACGCAACGTTACGTATTCGAGCGCGTGCAGAATTAGATCTCTAGAAGGGTGGGGCGGGGAGGTTTCACGCTGCACGGCACGACGCGTGCCAGGGGGAAGTCTCTAATGAACTGTATGAACTAGTGTGTCTATGCGTAGTTAAAACTATATAGGTTAGCACGTAGGTATTTGAAGTAATCGCTGAGTGAGATGGAACGTAAGAGAACGTTCCTAAAACGGTTGAATATGACATGTTATGTTTCGTCGATTCAAACAGGGTTGAAAAAAAAAATACGCAATCATTGAGTCATATTTTTAGGTCATATTTATAGTGAATGTGTTTGTTAGACTAAAAAATGTGATCTTATAAGCAAAAGCTTTGAAATAAAATAAAGATGACATACTTTGCAACCCTCTAGGAATAGTTTTTCTTAGAAAAATCATAACATTTTCTATTTTACATAAAAATCCCCGACCTCATTACTAGACGAAGGAAAACATTTGCCATCTTACGTTATATATACATACATACATATGTGTTTTTTTAAATATGTGTTAAAAGCTCTTCAAGTCACCGCGCGGGATGTGTTAAAGCGCCGGGTATGCGTGAGCACGCGCAAATTAACCGCCACATTGCTTCTGAACGCACCCTTACTTGCGTTAGCATACGTCATTATAGCCAGTGCGAATGTTGTGTTTTGAAAAAAGAATATAAAATAATGAGGTCTGTTTCAAATTTTTGAATTTGGAATTTGTTGTAATAATCCTTTTATGGAATTCCTAAGAAGTCTATGATTTGATTGTGTATCTGTTTTTTTTTATATAAAAAAAGAAATAATGCGTCTGAAAGCTATAAACATTTAAAAACTTTTAGTTAAGTACTGAATGTTCAAAGTCACTTTGAAAACCACTGCTGAAATTCGTTATTTTTCTAAGTAAAACAACAATTTCTGAGTAACTATCAAAATGTGAGTTATGATACCATTTACAAAATTAGAAATTAATGCCGTCCAGATAGCTATCTCTTTGCAAGAATTTACTAACTATAAAATGCATAAATTCAACATAAAAATATTCTGAAAGAGAAAGGTAATAAAAATCTACAATGGCAATAATTTCACTTTCATTCCAGATAATATAGTGCTGAGTGCGCCCATGAAATAACGAAATATCAATAAATAACTGGATTGTCGGCCATAACTACAGAAACCCGATTTAATAATAATAAAACTGCATCGAGTTTTAGTTTCGTGTTGGATGCGTGGTAAGGGTGCATCGACGCACCCCTCACGCACACACGCACAGCGAACACTTACGATAGGAAACTGGGCCGCGATTGGTCGGTACAGCTGTGCATGTGTGCGTACCTGTTTGGTTGTAGAAAAGAGGTCGTATGGATGTAGTTATTTATACCGTGTTCTAGGCTGTTTGAATAAGTTGCGTGCATTGGGGTAGTCTTTGCTAGGAAAAAGTATTGATTTGTTGCACAGTAGCTGGGTTTAATGCGGACTTTTGCAAGTAGATGATGATTTTTGAAAAATATACGCGGGGGTCTGTGGTGTTGGCAATTTTATAAGACATTGCGCACACATATTTTGAGGTTATGCGCTGTCAGTTTTGCATTTTAGAATGAATTATAGAGAACCAATATATTATTATGCAATTGTTTAAAAAAACATGGAGATATTTTTTTTTATAGGAAAAATTACGCGATACCTTTTTTTAAAAAGGATTTAATAAACGAAACCACTAGGTTATAAAGATGCATCAAAAAAAGGCGGCAAAACTCTTCGGCCAGTGTTATTTTAATAGTTTATAATGCAGATGGTGAAACCGGTTTATAGCAAGTCTACGGTCCTTTGTAAATATTTCATTGAGCACAGCTTTAATATGTAAAGTTTTTATTATCAACCGACAATGAAGGTTTTATTTTTCGACTCTAGTTTACGGCAGCCATTTTGGATTTATTTAATATCGTGTGAAAGGGATTTATAATTAACGGTTAAAAAAATGTATTCGGTACTAATGGGATTTAGGACAATTTTGTAAGAATTGTAGCATATTTTACTGCGATAAATAAAAAAAAACTGTATTTTCAGTAAAAAATCTATCTCTAAAAACTAAAAAATTACAAGCAAACAAAACAAAACTAATGCACGGTGTACAAAACAACGGCGAAACGTGGAAAAAAACTAAATTGTAAATATTTCGCTTTGACGTTTGTCGAGTGTTAGAATACTAACATGGAATGCCTCGTTATTTCTGTTCTAGCCATAACGATGACAAAGGACTCATTTATATTAGCATTTGTGGGTTTGGTAACAATATTTTTTTATTCGTAGCTTTATTTTTTTATACATTTGCTCTATAGATGTGTCTATTGAACAAAACATAAGCTACCTATTGGCACTTTTTGCTATTCTTTTTTTAAATAAAAAAAAATCATCACTTCAGTCATATTCCAATTTCAAACTAAGCGTCATTGTCATATTTGAATTTAAACACTCTTCTAGAACACGGTCTCCTTTTTGGTTTTTCCTAACTTTGCCTTTATTTTGGCGGTTAAATATAGGAACGAATTTCCGCGAGTTCATACCTCAATACAGTTATATTTATAAAGATAACTTGACATAAACACGCGTCTGAACCGCATCCTGTTTGTTTTTGTGAACAACGTAATTTTGCCGTTAACACAAAATCAACTAATGCTTGCTTAGCAACTTTGAACTTTAACACATTAGAATACAGTACAAAAGTATGAATATTGACTAAAATCCTCACTAATTTAAGTGCTGAGAATAGCTTTGTCTTCCATTAATGTTAGATACGTCGTTAGTTTCAGTTAAAATCCATAACTTCAAATGAAACATGTTACTCAACATTGCGTCATTTCACTCAAACATGACAGAAAATGCGCGAACAAAACGAACACGTTTATAAAAAAAAGAAGATTAAAAAAAACAATTACACAACACGGACTCCTGTTACACGTAATAGTTCAGAGCATGCAAGATGCATCATTAACAAGTCGATTCCTGCCCGTTACATCAGCTGATAGCACAAAAAGCTCGGCCTAACATCTGCCGGCCTCTGTCGTGAATCACCGGCCCTTGGCGCGTGCCGGCTCGAAAAAAAAAAACAGAAAAAAAAATCAAAAGTGTAAACTCCTGTCGACCGTTATAATCGCCTCGCCTGTGGGTGGACCGTGTTCGACCGAGTTTAAAAATCGAACATTATATTTTTTTTTATGAATTTTTGATTTTGTGAAAATCGGTATAAGTAGGTACTTTTATTTCGTGTAAGTGAATGAGTTTTATTTTTATTTCTTGAGCAGTTAGAAATGTAACAATTCATAAATTAAAGATAAAAGCTCAATGTTTTGGATAGTTGTAACAGCGCGTTAAGAATTCATAAATATTCATTGTTTGTCAACCAATATTAGTTTTATATGAAAACTAAATTGCTATAGGACGAAGTTTTGTCGTAAATCCTTAGCTTAATAAACTCAAGTTTTTCGATATTCTTATGATAAAACAGAAATTGCTTTCGTAGCAATAAATTTTCTTTAATTTCAAGATGGCGACGGGGACGTATTCCCGGGCTATTAAATCTGAGGAACAAAAAATGTTAGAGAAATAGGTGATATTCGAAAAAGGCCATTTAAATGTACGATAAAACCGGCAGTGATTTATCTTGAAGTTACTGGTTAATGTTTATTGTATGTTTGTTTGTGAATTGAGAGGAAAACACAGTTACTCGATTAGTGAGACAATTTTGTCATTGGTATTGTTGTTTGTGCTTCTACCGCAACAATTTTAACAATTAAATATAGTATCAATTGTTAGAATGATATTATACCTACTTGATTGAACGATTTACATAACTGAATTAATTGTCAAATTAAATGATGAAAAAATCAACTCAAAAGAAAATCTCATCACACTAAAATAAGTTTCAAATTCACACAACCAGACACTGAAAACGTACATCCCTATATTAAAAACAAAATTTTCAACAAAAAAAGTGACTCAGACACTTTAGGTACCTTTTAAGTTATTTTATTACTCCAATACGAATACAATTATCTTCATAAACAAAAGAAATGCTCTAAAAATAAAACAGCTCTCAACGACGACTATTTATCTTACCTAATTCGTTTGTTCTAGGTACGACAAAACAAAAGTCTATCCAGATATTATTTTTATCATAAGTCACGCGTTTTTGGGATAAATGCTTTTGTCGAAGAAAATTGGACTGGAAAAACGATTGTAATTAAATTGAAGATCATATTATGATATGATGAAAGATAAACAAAAATATTGCTAATAGACTAAGTACCTAACCATCAAAAACTTAACCATTATTGATGTAAAAGTCACTCAGCTTGTTTTTCAATTCCCAGTTCCCAGATTTCTAAAATTAACTTTTGAGCTTCCGAAAGACAAAAGAGGTCTTTCCACCCAGGTGAAAATAGCGTCACTAATATTTGTGAGAAACCATTAGAACTCAGTTTTTAATTGTCCAAAACAGCATTTATGAAATTAAAAATGCATTCACTCTAAAGCAGTGCATCCCCCTTTCCCAAACGTGTCATAAGAGGCGTCCGGGCGATTGTATCAGGTGTGATCACCAATCACCCGGATAACCGGGCCGATTATAACAATATCTCGTTGCTCCCTTCCGAATGATATCTGTTGCTTTGGGGTGGTCAGTTGTTTGAGCGGGCTATTTGACAGCAATGAGGATTTGTTCTTTTGTCTTTTGTCTATTGATGTAATGAGCATGTTTAGATTTAGAAAATTCTGAACATGAAAATGTTGTACTACCTACTTTTTTGGAAAGGGTGTCAATATAATTGATTGTATATAAAAATTGTACACCCCAGTTGTCAATCCAAAGTTGCAGATGAGAGTAAAGGAAATAATAACTATCCGTGCAATGTTAACTTTCTTATACCAAAACCTAAAACTCGATAACATAAAACTACCTACTAGGTACAATCAAACCGATAACAAATCCGTAACAAGGCGCAACACCTTTTACCGCACAATAGGTACAATCAGATAAAGTAAAGGCGGGTCTGCGCAGGCGTCGACGCTCGCGATTGGAGCTCGCCTCCCGCGCATCTGCCGCGCACGTTGACGCGTGCGCCCGCGTGCCCAGATAATGTGCGCGACATATGAACTGCGCACTATATAAATAATACTTTTAAACTTTTTCGGGAAAAAAAAAGAAAAGCGACCGGTGGCCAAATAGGTTGAACAGCTGAAATGATTTTTTTTTAAGAACTGTTACCTCCTTTGTGATTTATTTGATAAAGAAATAGATAGAACATCAAAGTAGAGTTTTTGCATACGCATAGGGCGTATACCGAAGATCCACATTATGGTTTGGGGTATAAAGTCTTATTTCATTTCAGAATTAAATTAAAAGTTTCGTGAAACAAAATGTTCCAATTACATAATGAGAGCAAAATGCCAATAGATCAATCTTTTTTGTGTAGATGCCTTTAATTACCTCTACAGGTGTATTTTTTTAACTTTTTTAGCCATTAACCTACAGTAGCTTAATTGTGGTATTTCTATTAATCGACTACACTATAATTTTGGGTCATATTTTTATAACTTTTGTTAAACTGTCTTTCATGAAAAAATCTACATCAGTAATATTGAAAAACTACATCATGACACGAGGAAAAAATTATGTACAGTATTTTAGGACCATATTCCTAAGATAATTATAGATTCTGCCTAAGTCCTTTGATTCAAATGGCAACCCATTTTGAGACACGGAGATATTATTAAGACCTCCACAGGTCCTTTTAAAACAATAGACTTTGTCCCAAATTTTTATAAAACGTATTATTAAGTGGCTTCAAGAAGGCATTTCTCGTAACCTAGTACTTATTCAAAGTAGGTTTTGAACAAACGTAATTCCTGGACTTAAACAAAGGTGGGACCACCCGTACCCCCCAAAAGCTTTACGGTGCTTGTTTTAAAACTAATTTGCTAAAGTTACTTCGCAGCCGGTAACTTATAATCGTAAATTAAGTCAAGTACGTTCTCTCTTCGCACTTTCTTTGGGTAAAAAACTTTTTTTCGGTTACCTTTGTTCGGGAAAAGTATTCGAGCGATTTTAGTAGGTACCTACTTTTGTTGGTATAGCTTTTTAATAAGAAGATAAGGCTGTAATTATGTTTACTTCTTTATTTTTGTGGGTTACTTATTTTTGAGGATATTGTATTTAAAGCAATGAGTGAGTGTTGTCAATAATATACCTAAACGTACAATGGACGAAAAAATACCTAGGTATGTGAAATGTCTTAATTTTATCACGAAGTCCATAATTCAAATATGTAATTTCTTTAATACGTATTTTCATTGGGTAAATAGGCGTTCAAAACAAGACGTTTCAGATTTACTAAAGATGTTTTTAAAAAGCTCAGTTCATAACATTTTTCAATCTGTCTGCCTCGTCCTGGCGATGATCTAATCGGGACAAAAGCGTACACCGTGTCATTTCAAATTTATTATTTAGCTGATGTATTCTGATGAAACTTTAGGAAATACACACTGATAGGTTTTCTTATTTACAGCTGTGTAGCTGATATATATACATATATGCCGTCATTCGTCCTTAAATAGATTTTTAAATTAGTTTTTCTTCCTTTAAAAAAATAAAATAATGAACTGAATAGGGAAGTATGCATTACCTGTTAAAAATGACAAGTACCTATTAACATTCCAACAATCAGGTACGAAAAACAAAATCAAATGTGGCCAGAAACAAACATGAAAAAAGAAAATGTCTTTTTTTCTTTATGGTTTCAATTTTCATTTATTTTCGTTTTGAAATGACTTTTTAAAAGAAACTTGAATAATTTTACGCGACCTAATTAAAGAGACTATTCCCTGCTCTACAGTACTCCCTAGTACAAAGTATGCGAATGCCTTTTCACGGCCTATTAATTCAGCTATTAAATATTTTTATTGGTATTTTATGATAATCTGTGTTTTATTTTGAATTGTTTTTCTTTTGACTACGATAAATAGGCGTCCGATGACGATTATCATTATCTATGACAGAATATAAAGCATACGATTTATCTCATACATATTGAAGGCATTTTACAACTAATAATAATAGGACATGAACATTGAGATATTTCTTACAATATCCAGAATCACCTGTAGCTAATTTTTAAATACTTACATCCGATCAATTAAAATTCGCCTCTTTGTCTCCAATGTCGTGTTATTTACGTTTTGTATCTCGTACAAAAGTGTCGGCCATCTTGTCAAGAATTCCCGCGTCACAAGATGTCGACCAACACACGCTCGTATAAATTAATGCAAATGACACGACAAGGCGACAACGAGGTATTTGCGTCATTCCTAAATCGATTCAACACATTTTTTTATGAAATTTATCAGAATCGATACGAATGTATAAAAGATCGTATTGAAATCGAAAACCAACGTGAATCGGAAGGAATATTTGTGGGAGATATTACCTTTAATTTTGGCAACCATGGTCATTTTTAACCGACTTCCCAAAAAGGAGGAGGTTCTCAATTCGTCGGGATCTTTTTTTTTTTTTTTTTTTATTTTTTATGTATGTTCACCGATTACTCGGAGACGCCTGGACCGATTTGCAAAATTTTTTTTTTGTTTGATAGGGTTTACCTCCCAGGTGGTCCCATAGTCACCAGGTCAGGATCTGATGGTGGAAACCCTGAGAAATCGAGGGCAACTTTCGAAAATTGTAGGCATACGTAGGGTAAAAACTTGACACTAAGGCGTATGTCTGATAACACTATGCAATGGTGAAGGTTTGGAGCTGACCTGATGATGAAGACCAGAGAAGGTCGAGGGAACTTGAACTATGAATGTGTAAACTACCTCGTGTTTGGGCTTATTTTGTTCGTATTGATGAGACCTTTGTAACAGTAAAGGTTTGGAGCTGACCTGATGATGAAGACCAGAGAAGGTCGAGGGAACTTGAACTATGAATGTGTAAACTACCTCGTGTTTGGGCTTATTTTGTTCGTATTGACGAGACCTTTGCAACAGTAAAGGTTTGAAGCTGACCTGATGATGGAGACCAGCGAAGGTCGAGGGAACTCGACAATTGAATATGTAAACTACTTCGTGTTTGGGCTTATATTGTTCGTATTGATGAGAACTTTCCACTTATGCGGATAGTGACATCTATGCTTGTCACTGAAAAGCTAAAAATAAAAAACTTTTTACAAAAAAATAAAACCGACTCCCAAAAACACTGAAAAGCAAAAAAAAACTATTCTTAGGTGCATCGGCCTAGAAGTCGGTGGCGAAATAAACTTAGTTACATCCATTAGACACTGACTTCTAGGCCGATGCACCTAAGAATAGTTTTTTTTTGCTTTTCAGTGTTTTTGGGAGTCGGTTTTATTTTTTTGTAAAAAGTTTTTTATTTTTATAAGTCAAATGGAGTGTCATATTAATTATTTAACTGTTTTAATTTGATGTCGGTAATTGCGTTATAAAGTTAACTGTCACCGTATATGCTTTATGAAACCATTGTGTAAAATTTATATTTATGTATTGTTAAGTACATTTTTTTTTATTGGAGTAATGAGCCATGTCGCCCATTTTTGGATTCAATATACATACACTTACAATAACATTACTGTATGAAATATTGACAGGCTGTTTTGCAAAATATCTTTATTTTGGCAATGTTTATACTTGATGCTAAAGTATTTTTAAAAAGACGTGAAAATTAAGGTGTCATAATAAAGAGTAAGTTGATGCTTTTTAAAGGGATATAAGAATATTGTGGTTATTATTAATTAAGCTGATCCCAGCATACTTAGCTGAGAAAAAGCTCTCTAAAAGACGATTCTAAGTAAACACAAAACCTGGGTATACAAATAAGAGAAAAACTGATACCTAGCTGTGTGTGTGTTTTCTTAAGTCTATCACATTAAATAAACGCTAATTGAACTTCTACTTTGACTATAGGTACCTAAGTGAGCTAGCAAGACTTTCAGCTTCTTCTCAATTAGTGTAATTTTTCATTCTTGAAATGCACCTATATTTCCATAATTATTTTTCTATAAATAAAGTTATGAACTCACCTTCTTTTCGGTCAACTTCTCGCATCGTCTCTGCTTGCATATCTGATGCGACTTGTCGTTGCGGCACGGCGCGCAGTCGCCGCAATTGTCCTTACGCTGACACCCGATGCATTCACCGCATCTTTTCCGTTTCTTCTTCGTCTGCGATCGGAAATACTGATTTATTATTGTAGTTAGTTTCATAAACATTAATCTAAGTATTTAAAAATTCCGATAAAAAGTTTAGGGGCAGAGAGATTCCGGCAAATGCAAAGTTATTGTGTCTTTTATGACACTACGCACGTTTCGACTTCGCCATTTTAGTCAATTTTAAGTATATTAATGATAACTTGTTACATTCCACTTAGCATTCAATTTATTCTTAAAAGCCTTTTTTACGTAACCATAACACGAAAATTATCATTTTTACATTAATTCGATAATTAAATAACACAGTTTTGAAAGTTTAATTCGAGAAATTGGCTTTGGAGTGTTCATTAAGTCATATTTTACTGTTACACGAGTGTCGTATCTGATCGTACTCCCGTTGGTTGCGTGTGCGATTCATTCACGATCCTGTGCCAAACGTTGGCCATACTGCAACACACATTTGGCCAACTGTTTACTCCACTAAGTTATAAGCGTTTTGTTCGAGACAGAAAGAGAGACGTACGGCAAATGTTTGGCGAATTGCTGCCAATATAAAGGGACGTTGTAATTACTGGCCAGACAACAATTTCGGAGTATTCCGCGCTCATTATTATGACTCGTCTCGGTGCCCCGGCGCATTCAGTCGGAGCGATATCATGTACTCTGATTACGACTGGTGTATTTATCCAGTCTTGCTAGCCATTAATCAATCCAAAATTATTTTAAGTATTTTCGAGGTATTTTTTTAAAGCTTAATTTATTTTTTTCTCACATCAATTACAGGTAATGTAATTGACCATACCTATAAGTAATTTAAATACCTTCAATGTTGCAAAAGTAAAGAAATATGGTCCAATAAAAGCTCGTAACAGCTGTGATACGGTAAGTCCGCCATATTTGGTGCAATTTCATTCGTGCAACGTTCGTATTATCTCGGTCGTAATCGGAACCGACCGATTGTGGCACCGACAAACAGCTGACGATTATTTAAATACGGAATTCTATTCAAATTCGTATATCGAACGCTTGTTTAAGTTAGACGACGGATGGATATGCATTCCGGTGAAAATAACGTTTTTTTCAAAAGAATTAAGGCCCAGTTAGTTTTCTTACAACTGATTATTATAATTTTTTGCGTTTGATATTCAAATCAAACAGTTGTTTTACGAAAAACAAACGTTTATATGGTCAGTGAAAATAGGCCTTAAAAGGGATGTACCACGACTTTTTTTCAGGTTAAACATTTAGTTCTAAATTCAAAATAGGTAGCCTAATTAATATCAATGTTTATCGCTTGTCAGTTCTAATCCTTCCTTGTACATTTAAAGCAGGCTGTTTGCATAAAGTTTTTATCCAAGCAGGATAATTACAGTATCTAATCGCAAAAAATGACGTATTCCTATTAGCACCTTAGAAATATTCTAATCACCCGGTCATCCTGCAGATGTTAGTTTTTTTTTTTTAATTTTAATTAAGCCGACTGGCATTATAGAGTTACATGCCTTTGCTTTGTAGAACTAACCTTTAGTCTATTGCAACATGCAACAACAGATGTGACACGAAGCTTATTTCTAGGTATATAATTAGTTTTTACTTACAAGTAAGTATGTATTTTTTGTTCAGAAAATATCATTTTAGACGTACCAAGAGGTTCATTAATTATGAAGCTGAATTTTATACTTAGATTTGTGTTTTTCTCATCAAAACTTTGTTGAAATCACCAAATCATAAAATAAAGAATTTTATGATTTCGACTCTTCTACAATACTCTTACTTAGTTACAAAGATGGTCAGTACCTATGTCTATAAGACGACATAAGTAAAACGCCTAACCTCAATAAAAAGTAAATAAAGAAACCTCATTATTGTCTATTCGTAAGTGCTACATCACTAAAATATAGCCATCTTCCGGTTTTCCTAATGTTTTGTCCACATTTCTAGGAAGCTTCGGATTTTCCCCGTTTGACTCATTCGCATAATGAGTAATAGCTGCGGCTAGACAAAGGAAAATGTAATCTATCATAGCGAAATAAAGATTAAATCCGAATGATCATCACGTACTTTGGTATTTTTATTTCAGTTCGGTTAATGGCGAAAAAGTTTTTTCCATTTCGAATTTAATGTTCCAGAATTCTCAATTTGAATTTAAATATTTCAACGCAAATACTTTTTTTTATTTGACAGGCGAAAGAACTATTAATCGTTTTATTACTATTAAAATGAGTGACGCAGTACAGAGTATGTAATTACGTTGAACTTTATTTATTTATTTGCACTAAATGAAAGTAACGAACGAGCCATTAAGCTAAATGCAATAGTGAATTAACCGTAATACAGCTTTATGATTGACGTTGTTAAAGAAAAATGTAATAAAGTATAATAATTCTATGAAATATGCGATAACAATCGATATTAAGTCAACGGCAGCTGAACTTTTTCGATAAATTAAATCGTCAGATTCTTTAGTCGAGTCATTGCATCGATTAAAGTTAGCCGATATCAAATTGATTGATCCAATAACAATCTTATCGATACCTCATAATTATTGGGTGGAATTTACATTTTAAATTAATGTTATTATACTGAGACTATCGATTGAAAGGCGTCATAGGTATACCTAGTTAAAATTGCATTTTATTTAAATATGTGGAATTTATCGATTTGTTGTATATCCAATTAGAGCATATCTTTGCGGCTCATTACTGTAGATCTGTTACAGCCTTTTTTTTATCGTCCCACTGCTGGGCACAGGCCTCCTCTCACACGGAGAAGGATAGAGCATAAATCACCACGCTTGCTCAATGCGGGTTGGTGATTTCAGACTTTATAGTCCAGGTTTCCTCAAGATGTTTTCCTTCACCTTTTTATCAGCCATTGGTGTCCAAGATATACTTAGAAAGTACATACAAACTTAGAAAAGTTGCATTGGTACTTGCCTGACCTGGAATCGAGACCGCGCCCTCATACTCGAGAGGATGGTTCTTTACCCACTAGGCCACCACGACTGTAGATCTACACGATAGTAATCAGTAAAATATCTACAATCGGTTTTATGACCACTAACAAAACTTGGCCACTAAACTACGCACCATCGATATCTCACTCAATCAATTCGAGTGCGCAGTTGTCCTTTATACTACACCATCATAATTCACTTCAACAATACTGAATTATACTGATTACCGATTATCGATCCCTAAAGACGTAATATCGACTAATCGAGGTACATCTCTAACAATTACTGTTGAAGCAGCTGCTACAAAAGGTGTTTGTTATTAGACGAGGAAGCGCTGACATTTACTGCCTAAAGAATGTCGTCAAAGTCTAGAACCTAGAACCTTTCATACTCGTTAGATAAGTTTTTAGGTCTGCCAACTTGCTTCACTAACAAGTAATTTTAATTACAAAAGAATTCTCAAGTACGACTGTAGATCTAGCGTTAGAATTGTTTTGTATCTAGTTTTTTTTTTTAATTGATTAGGTCCAGTCATGCGTGTAGAAATTGTTTAGCATGTTTTTGAACTGTTTATTATTTCTATAAACTTTTTATGTTTCAATTAAAATAAATAGGGCGATACTATGTATTGAAATGTCTTCCTGTTTTTTAGAAAAATATGTAATGTCTTTATTCACATGTGAAGATTGTTGCAAGCAAATACAACAAAAAAGTTGTACGAGGACTGTTGACAAAATGATTTAGTAAAATGGCACTATAAACTCGGGAGTTCGGGACACAATTAAAACGTTCTAACTCCGTTAATATCGAGGGCTTTTCAAAACTGCCGACTAATTGCATTCGCTGTTAAATTTCAAAGTCATAAAATTTTCTAAGCAGGACACGCATAAATCGCCCGACTTTAATTTGTGTTTTAAACGAGAGAGGAAGTTAATTTATTGGTGGAGCAAGAGAATCGGCTAACTATTAAATTTATAGCCGCGAAGACAAGGAGTTCGGCCATTTCGAAACTCAAGACCGAGAATAAAAACTGCTCGGAGAATAATAAAAGGTGGAATTACGGGGGAAGTTTCTCTTTTTCGGGTTCTCTCGAATACACTTTCGACGGCCGTGTAGCTGAATGAAAATTCTGAGAATTCTTATATCTTTCGTGGAATACGCAGTCGGCTTTTCGCGATTCCCTCGCGTCTTGTTTACGCAATTCGCCAATTCGTGGGAAGGAAGATTAGTTGTCGTTCCCGATTTTATTGTGTTGCTTTTCAACTTGCCTACGTTTCGTGTATGTATCATTTTGTTTACATTTGTTCTGTCATATATCAGCGGCTAATGATTGTGCGCTATGGCGTGTGTGGCAGGGAATCGTTCTATTATTGGCGAAGTCGAAACTGTTACTACTCAGATTGATAGTTCTATGTAAACAAATATTTATTATCTTCTTTATGTTCGTGAATATTATAGCAAAACATTCGCTTGTTTTGTAAAGTATACATAACAAAACTGTTAGTAAGATTTTAAAATGCTCACCTGTTTTTCACTCGTAATGTCGTCCATTTCCATAGGTCCAGTGTTCATCGGGGGTGCTCCGTGCATCGGCGATTTAAACCCTGCCGTTGAAGATACCGCCGCGACCTGCCCACTGCTTTCTGACCCTACTTCCATGTTAGACCCGTCTGACTCTGTGCTATTCGCGCGCATTTTCCGTCTCTCCTTCTTCCTAAAGTCCGATCTTGTTGGCGACGAACCGGTGCCAAACCCATTCGTCTTTTTCTCATAACCATTGTCAATCAACATTGGATTCTGGAAATTACTGTGATGTAGCCCGTTCGGCGTATACTTCTCCTGTAGCGCTTTCACATCAAAAGGCTCGTTTTTCAACACATGAACAACGGTTGGACTTTGTATGTTCTGTATTAAGCTCCCGTTTTGGTGCAGGAGCGTTCCATTCTGGTGTAGGATGCCATTTTGCGTCGGATACGCGTTTATAGTGGCTATGTTTGGTTGGTATAGCTGTATGTGTCGGTCGTCGATGTACGCCTGTCCGGCGGGTGCCAGCTCCCTCGCCTGCAAGGGCGCCGGCACGATCGGGAAGCTTCGCGCGTTCACAGCTGTTAGCGTATGGAATGTTGTGGCATTGACCGGTGACAGAGTCGTCAGGGTGGTCGATAGGGGCGTCATCTGCGCTAGAGTTGTGAGATGCGCAGGTGACGACGGTGTAGTTAGTTGCGTGAGTTGGGTTAACTGACTAGGACTCGCGCTGGGCGTCGGGCTCGCCGTGACCGGCACCGGGGTCACGCTAGGCAGACCCGTCTCCGGTATCACCGACGTTTCTGGAAAAGTCTGGAACTGGCTCTGGAAGGACGGCAGCTTGTTCGTTATCGGCTGCAGCGTGACGGGCTGGTAGTCCAGCGCCGCGGAGAAGCCAGCCCGCAGGAAGGAGTCTTTGGAGTGCACCGTGATGGGCATTGATTCCCAGGGTCGGTACTGCGGCTGGCTGGCGATGACGGAGACCGTGTCTCCGGTCCTCTCGTAGTACTCCCAGGCGGGGTCGAGCAGCCGCGTGTCGGCTGTGAGGATCCGCTGCTCGTTCTCCATGTCGCCGAAGGTGGAGAACGGCGGAAGAGCGCTGTCTGCGCTGGCGTCGCTGTGGAGCGCCTCGCTCATGACGCCTTGCCTCGACGCTGCCTCATCGCGTCGGGGACCATAAACCCTTACAAAAATAAGCTCTAAGTCTATTGTAGTACTGAACACTCGGAACTGCACTGGAACTTACAATTTGTACTCTTGACGTGGCTCCGCTAATTTGTTAACGTTCGGTATTCTAAGTAGCACTTAATGTTACGGTTATACGGCACACTGGTTTACACTAAAACTAATCACAATATCTTCGTTATCCAACTAAGGAATAAATATAAAAGTCCTTAACAAGAGGCAGTTGAACTTACACGAACTCTTAAAGTCTAAGGGTTTATAAAAATCTTTGGCTGACTTTTTTACAAAATGCTCGAGGATTCGGTTCGTATTATAATTGTTAACGATCGATAAAATATTTTGTGCACTCGTTTAACGATTTCTATTATTTTGGAACGTTTAAATACTGGTCGTTGGTTGATTAACTTCGCTCGTTCAAGGCTTTTTTATTGTAAATACCGATCACTTCAGACTTAAATTAATTTGTACTGTTTGGGAGTTAGCGTATACTATTTACGATTTAGATTTATCGTTAAAAGGTTAAAAAAATAGTGCTTATATTTAGATTTTCGAAACGAAAGATATGACTGGAGGCTTTGGTTTGAGGATTTCGTGGCTTTTGGTTGAACGTGTATCAGCTTCGGCGCATGAGGCGTCGTCTGGGCCGGTTATCCGTACGGCCGGCACCAATCTGCGGACAAGAACACACCATTTAAACAAACTATAGCAGGAAAATGGAAAAATAAACTTGTGGAGCGTTAGTTACACGGGGAAGATGTAAATTGTGGAGAAGGAAGAATGGAGGTAAGGAAATTCGCAAGTTATGGGCAGACCTCGACATGTTTACTGCGATGGCGGGCCGCGCATGCGCGCTTTTGTTTTGAATTGAGCGCGAATCGATGCAATGGCGCGAATAACCCATACTTGCGAACTTTTAATGGAAACTCGTAACAATCAGCTGTTGTTATTTAGGTACTGTGTTCAGTTTGATTGGTTTCAGATATTATAAAATAGATTAAGATTTTTGAATGGATGTTTTACATTTAACTGAAACACACACAAAACTCAAAGTCCAAAACTGGCACGAGCCAGACAACTTCGAAAAGCTCAACTTTCTTAAAAAATTAATACATAATCCTAAGCATATATTATAGCAAAGAAATAACCATATTTAGAATTATTCGCAAAAAATTGAACAATCGAGTGAATCCCAGAAACTGTATCAAACATTCCGACATTCCAGTTCCAATCCTTCGACACCAAAAAATCCACCAAAATGTTCAAAGCTTAAAAAAGATCTCTCTTTTCAGTTCATCTTCATATACCTAGTTCAGAAAATCATCAGCCCAGATAAACAACCTAACCTTATCCAACTAACATTAGCAAATCGTTTCTGAGCTGATAATTAATGTGCGTTGCGTTAATGTGCGTTGATAAAACCGTCGGTGCGCGATAATCACGTTGTCATATGCCGGTAACATTTCGCAGCCGTGACGTCACTAAGCCCCCCCCCCCCTCTCACCCTGGTAACCTGACCCCGATCGCGTGCAGGCCCGTGCAAGAAAATGTGCGAAGAAAAACATTAGTTTTAGTAATTTTTTTCTTTTTTTTGTGGTAATTTTTTTGGGATGTGGCAACATTGGTTGAAGGATCGGGAAGTCCATTCATTTTCTGCTTTAGTCTAGAGACAAAAAAAAATGCAAGGGCACCAAAACAGCCGTTTTTCTCTAACGTAAAATATTTCATTAGTGTACGCATTTTTTTTTTAAAGCTCACAGAAGCTTTTCGTATAGAGAAAGGAAACGCTATTAAATTACTACTTAAATCAATTTCCAAGTTCGGAAAGTTTATATTCTTCACTTTTCATGAAAGTAGCCAACACCACCAAAAGTCTATGATACAAAAAAAACGCGCGCGAGCTTTTTGTCACACGACCAATTTTAGGATGCACATCTCCGAACACTTTCCCAACAAGTTTAAAATACCATCTTATTTAGTAGCATTATCACATAGGAGTAAACAATATCTATTATTAGAAGGGTACGGCAATAGTACCTAATGTTACGCTCTATTTCTGTCACACTATTTTAAGGGCGAACTATTTTTGAAAAGTTTCAATTTAAAATGTCTATTTTCATTGATCGAGATTCAATGTGACGTTTTTAGAAAATGTATTTTATTCTTAAAATTGTCTATTGAAATAGATTTCTGTTTTGGTTTTTGATTGACATAATATTTTTTGTTGCATTTCTTGTATGTATTTTGCTGGTAATTTATGAACAAGGTTTTCTCACATTAAAATTGATATTTTAATGGGGTTACTAGATTATGATTTTTATTATGATTATGATTAGACTGGAAGCCGACCTCAACATAGTTGGGAAAAGGGCTCGGAGGATGGATGAGATTATGAATTTTCAACATTAGATCAAAATATGTATTGCCAAAATATTTTATTTGTAATCCTATTACTATTATTGTATAATAACATAATCAACCATTGTATTAGCTGAACTAAAATGTATAGTCACGTATTTCATAGAACAGGAATTTTATTCAGGCTAAGAGACATCCATTGGCACTTCATTTGCAGTATTGGTGACGTCAAAGCTGCGTTATTATTAAACCAGACATTATTTTTATCGACTAACCTTATTTGTGGATACCTTGTTAAATTGTTATGTCATAAATTCACTCTGTTTCAGAAACAGTATGTTTTAAGTTGCAAAAATATGTCGATATACTTTACAGCGATGTTTTCACAGCTATCAAGAATTAATCCGGAGGCTTTTTAAAAGAAAGTCAGAGGCATAATTTAAATGAAATTCTTAAAAAAAGTCTATGAAACCCTATCTTCAATGGCCGACGCCACTAATTCCTTATTGATCAAATTCTCTCATTATAAAACTTTGGCGAATCTGAGCCATAAGTAAGGCTTCCAAAGGATACGCATCAAAAGAAATGTCTTTTGTTTTCATCACAAAGAGAGAGTAAATTGCAACTTGCTTGTTTCGACTTTTTCGCTTTCCCTCAAGTACCTCGCAGTATTTTCCCGAGGGACTTACAAGATTTTTCTGTTCCGTTACCCTATCTACATGAAATTAATGTAGCTGGCTTCTCCGCATAATGTTCTACTTTGGACCAACTTAACAGTTAATGATGGATGGCTGTTTTGATGGATCTCCTTGAATGCTATGTGTTTCAGTGGGGTCGGCATGCTATGAGTTGTAAATGTCACTTCTTACATGTTAACTGATTCGATCTTAATGATAAGCTACGGTTTATCGTAGACAAGAACTTCTAAACGCTTTCTGTGACATCATGCCTCACTATTTGTATATCGAACACATTCAAGTCGTCTTTTGTTACGATTCTACGTTCAAAAACGTCGCGTTCGAAATCATTCCGCATTACATCACCGTCACTCCAAAACGTCCCGACTAGTAATCACAGGGCAAAACTCTTTGTAGGAGCGCACAAAGAGCGTTCCTCGAAAAAAAATTAAAAAGCTCACTTCAGAACGCAAGCCGTTCGCATGTGTGCTGTGTGTGTTCGGCGAGTGTGTGTTGCAAGGATTCGTGGGGTGCGAGTGTGTGGGTGTGTGTGGACGTGTGGGTAGAACGCGATAGTATCTGGGTCTGGGTTGTCAAGGGCAACCGTACAACTGCTGCAGCGAAAGCATTGCGCTTTCAGCGTTGGGCTGCAATTATACGGAATATTTTTAGCTTCGGATGTTGTCGCTTTTTTGTAGCGACGCGCAAACTGAACCGAACTGCGTTTGGATGTTCGGAAATCATTCAGTCTTGTTATGAAGAATGTGGGTAGTTTGTTCGTGAGAAGATGCTTGTTTTAGTTAGAGAGATTAGCTTGTTGGGACATGTGGGTGGATTCTTGCTACCTTGAGTTTGTGTTAGCTTAGCAAGAGGAAATTGACAGATAAGATTTTATAAATAAAGCTAATGACTAATATTTTAAAAATATTGTGAAATATTACGACACACATTCAAAACCTTACGAACCACCAAATAAGGCTCCAGCTACATAAAAATCATAAAGTAAAGAAGTACAAACGATTTCAACGACTCACAAAGCTCACGATATTAAATAACAGAACATAAAATCCTTCTTGAACATTTTTACCTCACCAGCTGTGTACTGTAACATCCGTTTGAACATAATACCTGCACAGGAAGCCGATATCTCAATATAAGTGATCATTCCATAATGATTATCTACTGATAACTTATCGATGGTTGCTTAAAGTAGTTCGTATATTATTATCGATGGATCAGCACCTTCGTTTTGTTAAAAAGTTGTTATAAAACCATTAAGGAGGTGCGAGTTCTTTTTTTAATCTATGATTGAGCTGTCAAGGTTTATTGCTGTCATTGCGATCGTTGCGATCATATTTTTTTTCTTAATCACCAACATCATTATTGGCCTTAAATATTGTTACTTCTTGATCAATTTGTTTGTCTGTTTGTTCACTATGTTCAACCAGTGGTTGTGTATTTGCAGTCCTTTTGCATTGGTTTTGAAAACCAACTGTTGATGTGTCGTTATTTGAGGGACCCCAATTAATTGGCTCGGTGAGATGGAAAATATAGGTGAGGATCAAACAATAACTGTCTGCGCTTCATTATGGATTGTACTTAATTGTAGATCATACATGCAATTGCGCCCGTAAAAGATATTAAGTGCTTTTAAACAAGAAATTCAACTTTAAATTGTTTTTAATACCGTTCACATTTCACTAATAATGTATTTACTGGCTGATCTCCGCGGTTTCTCACTTTTCGAGGGAACTAATTCCCGCACCCGGATAAATAGGCGAATATATCCTTTTTCTGGCTCTGAGACTACCTCTGCTAGAAAGATTTAAATCAGCCTAAAATAGAATTATTTCCTTAAGAATCTGAATTAAACGTTCAAATCACAATGTACAACAGTTGTTTTTTACATTGATAGGTTCTCACAAATACATATATAAATCCGTATGTAATGACACGGCAGGCAGGATACGTACATCAGTCTGATTGCCACGGAGCGATGCGGATTCAATTCCCGCTCTATTATTTTATACGAGCAATTCAACTACTAGATATTTGTTATTAAGTATTGAACCCTTTATTGCGTATGTTGTTTGTTCGTTTTCTTGTTTGCATTGTTTTCTAAGCTTAGAAGTACTGTTTGAAATTATGATCGACTAGCAAATGTCCGTGGTTTCTCCCGGTATCCGATGGACTACTTGAACTTCATTCTCTCGTATTTGATTCCCATATTCGAGCTATGTTACTGCTGAGTTTCATCAAAATCTATCTATTAGTTTATACATGAAAGAGGAAAATATCCATGTATAAGTACCTACAAACTTTCGCGCCCATAATATCAGTAGGGTTTGAGTTTATATCTTACTTTTATGGGTTCCTTGGATAGTTAGTAATTTTAATTTGCAATTGTTTGAAACCAACTTAAGATTAAAATAAATAAATGAAAACTCCTCATTTCATGTTTGAGCCAGTAGGCGATTTTTAAGGGTTGTTGACACTATATCTGTCTGTTGGCTATCAACAGAAGACAACTAAGCGCCTACAAATTGAGAGACGGAGGTCTTTAGTTTTCCAAAAACAACTAGTCTAGACGAAAAAGTAAATTTAAATTTGTTTGCAGACAAACAGTCGCTGTCGAATGGACTCAAAATTGAAAATGTAACTACCCTTATTATTTATTTGCAAGTCTACAACATTGTCTAATTAAATAAGATGAATATTTAAAGTGAAATAAAGTCCATAAACATGCCAATAGAATATCAGGACTCCATCAAATTCTAAACACATTAGAATGATAAGGCCTCCGCGATATAAAGTTACCGTCCCATCCCATTCAGCCACTCGAATCCCGCTCAATAGAGACGCAGATGTTTAGTTTTTTACGACAATCTTTCCCACACTACCACTTTTTCTGATGCCTTAATATTTCAACAAACTTATTGTTGCACTTTCCCCTAGGTTAACACATTCGAATTCAACCCTTAAGTCAACGGCATAGGGCGAATTTTGGATTTAACGAAGAGCTGTTTAAAGTTGGTCGATACAGTTTTGTAAAGAATTTTTTGTAGCCACGTCTGTCTTTGCTATCGGATGCGACATCGGAAATTGAGCATTTTTTGTACTTACACCTATGAGATGGAATTGTTTGAAGGAAGTCACATGTGTATGACGATGATTGTATGATTTAGTATTGTTTCCTTTGCATCTTGTCGCGTTGCGTACTTAAAATTTCTATATGAATTCACTTGAAAGTTAACACTCATTGGATACATCCTCAAGATGATAATAGGTGCCTTCGCTCCGGGTATATTGATTTTGGTTCAAAGTTTTGCAACTTCCATTGTTCTTATTCTCTTATTTAACTCAAGATCAATTGCGTCTCAATTCAACGAAAATTGAAAAGACTAAGTTCAACGCAATGCGCGTGATACTTATTCATCCAACTCAATTCAACACCTTCTTAAACAACTTCCAATAAACAAGAACTTGCTCAAACTATAAAAATTCAATATTAACTCCCAATGTAAACGTAGCCAAACTTAAAACTGAATTCTCATTGAAAAGCGAGCGTTCACCGTCGCGACTCCCTAACTCAAATAAAATATCCACCACAATTACATTTCTGAGAAACTTTTCAGTACATCGATGTTTAAACTTTTACCTAGACGGCTGAGCACGTACATGTTCGGCAATGTATAGGATGAAAAGCGTAAGCGTCGCGTTTGCTTGGTAGCAATAAGAGGAGGATTATCCCACAGAGAAAGTATGAATCAACTTATGATATTACTTGTGGCAATAATCGGGATATTCGAGACTACAGGCGGATGAAGAGAACTCCGTTTCAACGCTTGGACTTAGAAGTGATATTAATATTTTAGATTGTGGTCGCGAGATTATTTTTAGGTTTCATTTCAGGGTATTAGTAGGTTCTTGGGAATTGTCTACGTTAGTACTACGTGCACAAGCTTTCGTTTTCTTTTAACCATTGGGACGCGCTACAGAGCTTTACATAAGTAAGACAACGTAATAGTTACGAATTCTGAACGATCTGGACTAAAGTCTTAAAATTGCAATGAAACACAAATGCAACGCATTCAATATCAAAAAACGAACACAACTTTAGAACATGCTGTAACTTAAATCTAAGCTGCAACTAAAGATGCTGAAAACAATAAAAAATCCAATTAGCGTCACCAAAGATCCAAACACAAACCAATCCAAAACTAGATTCAGAGGAAACATAACTCGTTTGTTCAACTAAAAAGGAAGCATGTACCATTGCACAATCCGCTGCGTTGCTCTCAGCATGAACTGTTAACTCCAGCGAAATTGGCCAATTTGTTTATTTGTTTTCATTGGCCTCTCTGAACTTGACTCCCTATTATCGCATTCGCGGGAGGAAGACGTATTATTCATTCGATTATTCCGTGGGACCGGAATCTCCTTCGAAGTTGTGTGCTTAAAAGTATTTAATATCCAATTTTCAGATATCCGATCTTGGAGTTGGAGTTGCAAAATATGCTATTGATTTTGAGGCTCTGTTTGAGTATAAAGAAGAAAAATCTTTGTTTTGTGTTGCAGTTAGAAGGAGCTTTAATCAATCTTTATTCTTATGTTTCAATACAAACTACATGGCAGTTATTAGAGCTACCTACATATGTAGGGTTATTATAGGTTGTGTAATAGTATATACTCTAACAAACTAAAACTATTCAAAGCTAGCAAAAGCAAATACAGAGTCTATAAACAGCATCTTAAGGAAAAGTGTTCATAAACTTCGCATTAATTAGAACATCAAACGAAAAAGAACTGCGTAGAAAATTGTGGACGCGGAAAGATTAAGGAACATAGAAATGAATAACGCTTAATAGATCAAGAATCAGAATTAATTAAGAAACCATTCAGAAGAGGATTATAAGAACCTATAGGTATAGTTTTTATGGAGAAAGAGCTTTCGAAGAAATGTAACAGCTTACTAGCAATCATTAGGAATAAGAAGACTGTCGTTCGGTTTCAAAATGAATGATTAATCGATCTACTTAAGATTCAAAGAGTGTTAAGGAAATATTTGAATTTATGAGGACTGATTAAATTAACTTAAAGTAATCTAAACTATTTGAGACTAAAGGGGAACTTAAAACGCCTTGGATAGGTTGTAGACAAACAATTGGATTAAAGATTAGTACAATTCCAGTATTAATCGATCGATGAAAAAAGCAGATAAGTCAATTCACGAAAGTTAAGAAGATTTGTCCGTTAAACTCTTGGAAGAGTCAATCAACAAACTTGGGCTAGAAATCTATTTCAAGTTTTTGATTGGTTTGACCTCTGGGTTTTGGTCATCTAAACAATGCAATAAGATTAAAACAATCTACGTGAATGACCCTTGGAGCTTGTGCTTTGAACTTGCAAACTGCAATAAAGTAGATAAAAATCGTTCCCGCTCCAATTTCGCTCGTTGCAATTAAGATCTAAATTATGTGACATCATGCACATCAGACAATGACAGCCGATGCGTCACCACGACGTGTCTCCGGATGCTATCACCGTTTCCCGGAGTTTTGCAACTCTCACACACTTTGTTAAGAACCACCGTCTGTTGTAAACTACCGACAAGATCACGTCCAATTGGCTTCAGATAAGCGTGAGACAGTGCAGCCTTGATGTGTTCCGACAAGTCTTACAGATACAGTTTACCAATTGTCTGCTACAACAACAAACGCCAAGCAGGAAAACAGGGATCGATTCGCGAAAGCACACAACGAAAGCTCTGGCGGAAGCACGCGAACGCGCACCGGACCTCGCTTCACGCTCTGCTGCCGTCGCTGCACGAGTACCTCTAACTAAACATCCACAAAAACCAAAAGCTTCTATTCCACTACTTGGAAACACTTGCACATTTAGCCACAAAACTTTTGTGTAAGACGCGAACTCTGTACCTTCTCTCGCTCGATCCATCCGCGCCTCCTTTTTTTCTTCGTCTCGCTGCCTCGGAAACAAAACGGTCCGAAGGACGCAAGCGAAAAATAAACAAAAAGGGAATCGGAGTTCGCGATCGCGTCAGTTGTGCGCGTGTCGCGTCGCGCGGGGGCGATCTGCGTGCATGTGTACGCGGCGACGGTCGGCGGCGGACTGGCGCGCGCGGCGCGACGCAGCTGCCGGGCGGCCAATGGCGCGCGGTCACGTGACGCGCCCCGCGCCCGCACACGCTCGCTCGCTTGTTTACAAATAATAATAATACGCCGCCCGGTGGCGCCGCCTCTGCCGCGGCCGGCTACGCGCGCTACGGGCTACGCACAGCTGTCGTTGCATTTGGCGGGATTCGATTCGGAGTTCGCTCAAAGCTTCGATCTGTTTACTTGGAGCTTTTGCGTTGGCGTGCTATCGATCGGTACAAGTTTGCTGCCGCTTTGTAGATGCGTTTCAACCAACTTACAACAATTCCTGTTTGTTAAACGAAAAATATTTTGATGTCATTTTCGCCGTTGCGAATATGTCGCGCGAAGGCGAGAGTAAAGCGCAAATTGAAGGTTAAAATTTGGGAAAAGGGTTAATAAAATTATTACGCAATTTGGTTAAGAGGGTGCGACATTCGTCCCTATTTCGCGACAGGTTGATGTTTCCGATTGTTTTGGCAGGCCGTAAGGTGCAAGGAGGGCTGAACCCCAGTGCAGTACGTACGCTGTTCAGTGCTACAGTCCCCTCTGTCTAAATCTGGGCTGAGGAGCCCCGTGGTCTCGTGCTAAGGGATGCACTTGACAAACTCTTTTTAATTGATACCCTTATCTTTTTCGTGTTGTGGAATGTGGTTTGCCCACAATATTTTGGTAATTAGTGTTGTACTTGAAATGGGTGGGGAGGGTGTTGTCAACAGTCGTTATAGCATAAACTGTTGCAACAGTATTTCTTTATTTATGTAACCTGCCAACGCATTAAATTCTACGAACTTCTGTGCAATAAGTAATACGAATTAATGCCTACATAAAGTACACAGGATTTACTATAAAAACTCGTTATAATCGGTACATGAAATCAATGAAACTATAATTCCTCGTATGGACTTTAAGTTAACTTCCATTAATTATGAAGCTCTAAAATCTTTTGTTGTTTTTCATCTATACTAATATTATAAAGAGGAAAACTTTGTTTGTTTGTTTGTTTGGTTGTAATGGATAAACTCAAAAACTACTGGACCGATTTTAAATATTCTTTCACCATTAGAAAGCTATATTATCTGCGAGTAACATAGGCTATATTTTATCCCGGTGCGAGTAGTAGCTCCCACGGGACGCGGGTGAAACCGCGGGAAAACGGCTAGTTATATTATAAAATAATAGAGTCTATCAATCAACTTTGTAACGAAACTTCCTAGGTATCTTAATCTGAATAAAAAGGAACGGCTATTTATGTAAGTAGAGCCCTTACAGACTAAGTAAGCTTAAGTATTGGCCACCTATTCCTCCACCAGAAGTTTGATAATTTCTAGCTGCATGCAGACTGCTGTCTGCAAGTCTGAAACGACTTCAAAGCAAGGGCTGACCTAACGGTTACCTGCACGTACAAATGTGCATATAATTATATACCAATACTCGACATAATCATACTGCCTCATATTAAGTTCATCTAAATATCTCCGATGTAAGTTACACTCTCATGTGACAAAGGATTATTATATTGAACCTCTTAAAATTAAAGACTAGCTTATTTTGATTTTAACATTATTTAAAATATCACATACAATCAATATTAAATGCATTTATTGACTAAAATTAACTTAATCTGTCTATCTATTACACATATGTACATGATGGAAAAGCTGAACTCTTTTTGATTACACTTGTCGAGAGATTACTTTAACCAGGGACACTAAATATAATTCTGGAGCGTTGGGAGAGATTACCTATACTCACTTTGGCATACAAATGAAACCAATATTTATGTGTTTCTAAATCTCTTCAAAAGCTCTTTTGTAATATTAGGCCAGTTGCGCAGTTGAAGTCGTGGTGGCCTAGTGGGCAAAGAACCAACCTCTCAAGTATGAGGACGCGGGTTCGATTCCAGGTCAGGCAAGTACCAATGCAACTTTTCTAAATTTGTATGTACTTTCTAAGTATATCTTAAGACACCAATGACTGTGTTTCGGATGGCACGTTAAACTGTAGGTCCCGGCTATCATTGAACATCTTTGGCAGTCGTTACGGGTAGTCAGAAGCCAGTAAGTCTGACACCAGTCTAACCAAGGGGTATCGGGTTGCCCGGGTAACTGGGTTGAGGAGGTCAGATAGGCAGTCGCTCCTTGTAAAGCACTGGTACTCAGCTGAATCCGGTTAGACTGGAAGCCGACCCCAAAATAGTTGGGAAAAAGGCTCGGAGGAGGATGATGAGGCCAGTTGCGCAGTTCCCAATCCACTCATCCTAATGGAGAATAATCGGTGACTTAAACACCAAGGAAGACTAGTAGTTTCGTTCTAATAAACCTTTCCCCATAATCATAAAATCAGGAAAAACTTATAGGAACAAGTTGCCTTCTCATCCGTGTATATAAAGTGAGCCTCTAAATAACAAAGTTTATACGAGTGAGAATTTAAGACAGTTTTTAATGCTCTAAGTTTCAGACGCTACATTATATTCAGAACTTGTGTTTCAGTGAAAATATTATGAGCAGACTTTAGTTTTCAGAACACTGGGTTATAAATCATTTTTGTAGTAGTAGTATATTCATGCGGTATTAAGTATATGGTCTTTGATTTAGAGGAAAATAATAAGTATTTGGTTTTAAATGGATATTAACAATTATAAAAAGTTGTAAAAATAAATAAGTAATTAAATAGATTGATTCATTCATTCAGTCATTTACTTATTACTGTCTTTAAATCGTTTGATAGCTATTACATTCCTTAAAAAAAATCGATGGTATATCAAAAAATTTAGTTTAAATAGTTGCCTTTTTTCACCTCACATGCCATCGAAATAATTCTAGTATATTTTTACAAAAACATCTAGTTGATCAATATTTTCTATGACAACATTTTATATTTCGGTATTTAGATTATCATAATGAAGACTATTTTTACCCCTTTCAGTGTAACTAAGTAAAAATACTCACCTACACATTCAGAAAATTCCTACTAAGCGAAATTCTACTTCATAAATGTCGCATCAAATAATATTATTCCCATACGTAGAACCGAAATAATTTCTTTTCCGAGAAATGGTCGAATTCGCGAACTGTATGACTAGCACAGCGGCCCGTACCTAAGTGACTCATCAGAATTTCACCCCCCACCCCTGTATTACTCAGTTTCTGTAAAAACGTCATTATTTTTCTCTAACATACGTGATAATCATAATTTGAACATCTGGCGAACGTAGAAGATTGTTTCTTTTTAGCCTGGCCTAACTGTGGCCAGGTTTAAGCTATTAATTGAAAAAAAAAGTAATTATATTTTGTCCATGGTTTTTTAATCATACGAAATACAATTTCATTTTAATAAATGTTCATGTAAAATATGGTTTATATTAATTCGGTAGTATAACTTAAACAAATAACCCAAAACCTACACGAGAACTGTGCTAAGTAAAACCGCGATCAAAAATTCAAAAGTAGTTGCAACGCGTGCAAACGTTTCTTGCATCGTGCCGCGCCAATTCCATTGCTACAAAAGTGCGTAATATCGATTACCGGATCCCTTGCCCTCCCCGTCTCGCTCGCACGACGCACACTCCACTTCCGAAAACAATAAAAGCTTAAACGTGAACGCAGCGTTCCTGACGCGACTTTGCGCGGGAACCATAGCTGCCATTTTGTTGTTTTCGCGTTTGACATAGGACCTTCTTTCCCGCCGAATGGAGCCCCCGTCACGGTTGCCATGACAACGGATCTGTCACACGCATAGAACATAAAACGCAGGCATTGATTTTTTCCCCGCTTCCTCTTTTACTTTTACGCGTGTCGAGCGACTTTTTGCTTGAATTTTTATATTTTTTTCGAAAGCGACATCGCGTCAGTTTTAGCGCTCGCTAAGTGCTTTTAGATTTATAGTGGTGAACGCTTGATATTGGGATAATTTTTGAGTTATACACTTTTAGAATATTGAATAACGTGGCGTAGTACGTTATTAAAGTTCTAAGAACGTCTTAGCTATTATTTGTCATGTTATTGTTTATTCTCGGAGTTTACTGTGAGAAACATTACTTCGATATTTTTTCTACAACTTTAATTTTCATATAGGTACATACTGACATTTAAGGATATCAGTAGCACTAATAAAATTAATAAGATGTGAATTAAATTAGTTACGTTTTAAACACAATTTTAGCTCGAGATTTTTTTGGCGTTTTGTAGTACTTATTTACTTGATTTTAATTTATGTGTCTAAAATACTGACAATAAAAAGTACCTACATATTATGAGAATAAACACCTGTACCTACAAACCATGGTAATTACGAAAAAAAATCCAGAAAAAAAAAATTTTTCCTCAATTTTTCTCTAATCACGTTAAGAGTCACTTCAAAGGATTTCCTTTCCTTGATAAACAGTACATCGAGTTACGCTTAAGGGAAAATTTGTTAAGGTAGGCTCAGTAACCCCGGGGGTGGCCAAGGGTTGGATTTTCCATCCCCTCCAGATGTGGCGATTTCACCCCTCGATGTCTCGTTAACTTAATAGAAGGAAAAATATGTTAGCCCATCCGGAGTACCGCGAAAAATGTGTCTTAATCAATAGACGAAGAAAATATGGGAAAAGGTTACGTTTTCTTATTCATATTTGATGATTTCTTTTTTGTGGGCTCACTTGTGTGTTGGTTAGGGGTCTTCTTGATCTCGGAGGGCTCGATAATGTTGCAAACTGAATTGGGTATAAGTGAGGGATGTAACCGAATAAGGGTTAGACCATTAGACCTAACCCCTTCGCCCTTAAGTTTCAAATTTTTTACGTGGACTTATTTTGAATATGTCGGTCCCAGGAGCTTTTGAAGAAATAAGTACAAACAATTATTTTGTTTCAAGTCAATCGGATCTCAAACTTACCACATACTTCATGACGAGCTGAGTTTGCAAGTTAACTGTCAAAGAAATGATTCCCGTTGAAGCAGACAAAGTCCTTGAGTGGAGATTACGATTCGGCCATAGCGAGCGTCGCCCCCGACTGAGGACCTTATAAACAGCTGCACAAGACATATTGGAAATAAAAATTGGGAGAAAATGTAAAACAGTGGGTTATGAATACTTTTTTTGGTTGGGAAATTATCAAATGAACTCTCTCGCTGTGGGTGCAGTGGGAGGGAGTGTCAGACTTTTACTGATGAGAACTAAAAACTGTTCCTTCTGGAGTCTTTTATGACCAGCGCCGCAGTAACTCTTTCGAACAATCCCGCAACCCCAGCTTTGGCCCCAGACGCATACATCTATTCTGTTCTTTGCTTCATATGAATGTTAAATTTTAACCAATTGGAAAGTAAACTCAAAACTGTCTAAATTTAGCTGTTTGTGAAAAGGTACAGTTGTCTCGCTAAAAGGACACAGGCCTCTTCTCACACCAAGAAGGAATGAGCAATAATCACCACGCTTGCCTACTCAAGACACATTAGCGATTTCAATTTTCAATTTCCAGATTTCCCTACTATGTTTTCCTTCAATTTTACTGTAGTTATTAGTGTCTGACTAAATTAGAAAGTTACATTAAGACTTGCAATACCTGAAATTATACCAGTAAATAACCTGAGTTGTAACCTTTCTCAGTGAAAGATATTTGCCTTAGCATGCGAATCGATCTGTCCATCCGATTCCCAATGCCCCCACGTTAACGTCGCCTTCAAACCTGTTGCATTGTCGAGTATTTTGGCGGTTCTATGCGATGCATGTTTTCCCTCGGTGGTAAGAATTAGGGGATCAAAGACTAGGGAACTTGTATATGTGTTAGAATTGTAATCATCGTTTTCAGGGTTTTATTTTGAATACGATTTTCTCTGTACTCTTAATTGATTTAAAAGACTATAGATTGAAGACACTTTTGTGTAATTCTGAGATTTCTTTAGCCTGTTTATAAGATTCTGTTCTGCGCATTAATAAAATCAAAATATGGGTCCAATGGGGAGTCCTAATTTTTTCATATGACTGAGTTATGACACTGGCATTGTGTGTTCAGTGGAAATAAATATAGGTACCTAAGTTTTTGAAAACCAGGATTGATTCTTTAAGGAAGAAGAAAAAGCGGCGTCATTTATATTCATATAATATAATTATTAAAAACTAAAATAAAAGTTAAATGTACAAAAGAGAGGAATACTTATTCTTGTTTCCGTGACATTATAACATACTGACAAACATACAAAATCAGTGAGATTCACTAGCCCTCCTTTTCACCGTAGTCGGCAAACGTAGTTAACTTTTTCTTCCTTACTGCGTTAAAATGGACGTGCGATGAATTGTAAGCTCACTCCTATTCCCGTATGTAACCAACATTAATGTACTGATTATGGGTATGAAAAGTTGTTGATTGATTTACATTTTTTAAAAGGGATCGTAAATTCATAATTTGTAGCCATACACTGACTTTTCATATTTATTTAGTTCAAATATTTTTTTACTATGTAGTTTAGTTTTACCCTTAAGAATAATTGCTCAGTTGGTATCTGAGAGATCATAATCCTAATACTAATATTGTTACCATGTCTAAGACTGTATAAGATATTGAAAATATGCATTAACAAAACTAGTTAATTCATTCCAACGATAATTTAATATCTTGTCTGTAGCTACTTACACTATAATATGGACAAAATTGGTGGCAAATGAATTGTATAAGTTAAATATCTAACAAGATTTCATATTGGAATATCTACTATTTACAAACCATCCACTTTAAACTTTAATTAATACTTTGTTAAACATAATTTATTATAATACTCTGCCTTTAGGATAAAAGCGATTATAAAATGCTTCATTCATAGTATTTATTAATATTATATCTATGTCATGATTAAACATTATAGGGCAGTGAAGTTATCTTACACATTCGCAAAATAATACATTAACGATAGTAGTGCCATCTAGTATCAGATAGTCAAACTTTCAACGAGGTGTGAAAGTTCTAGTTTAAATAAGATCACAAGTGATGAATTTTAAATAAATTCAATTGGCATTTGCCGTAAATGTGCATTGGCAACAGCTAGGTATCCAGAAAACATCGGTGTATAGATTTTGACCGTTAGATTGGAGAGCTACCAAACGTTTTTGAATGTATTTTTGTTCACATTTTGAAGTGTATCCAGGTGGTACCGAACATAATCCACTGCACTGTGTTGACCTGTAACGAAACGTTAAGGATATAAAATAATTATGTTTAGATACATAATTAAACGGATTTTTTTAACAGTTTTAAAACTTTAAATACTGTTGCTACTCGACAACAGATGGCGCTGTTACAAAGTTTCTCAAGCGCCGTGATAGATGGCGCTAAACACAAACTTACAATAAGAAACAAAAAACGTACGTGCAAATCTCGGCTCGGACTAATTGAGACATCATATCAGGCATGTTGACCACGTATTTCCAGTTGCCCTTGTTGTTCAAAGCCGCTCTGGGAGTTATGAACTCTGTTCGCACGGAACACAGAGTTTGTTGGTTCGGAGCCTGTCGACGATGGCGTTCCGCTGAAGTATCTTCGCTGTGAAACATCGAATTATATAACAAGAAATGTGTTGTACAGGACAAATAGGCACGGTACATTTGCAATCGGTCCTTACGAACTAGGAAATGAAAGTTGTGAGGTATTAAAGATTCTGTTAGCTCTTGTACTATACTTCCCTATTGTTATTCAAGAGGGAGCCACTTGAAAATGAGACTGATAGCTGATGCAACCGTTAAATGGAATGTATCAATGTAAAAAAAATATACCGACCGAATTGAGATCCTCCTCCTTTTTGGGAAGTCGGTTAAAAATATAAATAACGACATTATGACTGAAAATGTTAACAAGGTATTTCTTCGACAAATCTTTACAAAATAGGACAGTCTATCCCATATGAGTAAAATTCGTTAAAAATATAACTACCTACTTTCTATTCTTCTATCGTATAAAATTGCATCCAGGCTTAGGTGAAACGGAATATATCTACTTATTGGAACAAAATATTGTTTCACTTTGCCGTGACTCACACTAAGTATTGCTATTTATGTGTTTTATTTTTCTCAAGAATTCGGTCACCGATTTATCAGTCGTTGGCAGCGCGTTACACAAAGGGTTAAATAAACAAAATGATCATCCTCACTTGGCAAGTCCTAGCGCAATTCTCAGAGCCTCAGCTCCCGTCAGCTTGCGTTTCTCAGAAGCCTTCACGAGCTCAGCGTTTCGCTTGCGTCGCTTTGCGCCAACCGTGAGCGTCGGGAACGTGACGGAGCGCTCCACTGTCACGTCGCCGTCGGAACGAGATGGTGATACGTATCTGTAAGGTGATTAGATTGGTGATTTAGTTTTAAGGTAAAAGAAATGGTCCAGGATGTACACAAAAGTTGGCATTATGATGATTAAATAAAAAAATAATTATGTTGGTGTTAAGTGTGAAGTATCTACTGGTTTTAGGCCCTACGTTTACGATTAGGATAACTAGAAGCATGTGTGTGTGTTACATACGCGACTCACCAGTACCTAGGTAGGTAACATTAATTTTGATCTACATAGAAAGACAAATGAACTAAAACTCATAAATGTTCCTTCAAATTATTCTGATAAATCAGCACTTTCGAACGTCAAAAACAAAAGACAGCCCCCAAATCGCCCACCCTTCGCCACTTCCTATGTGGATTTGCTGAGAAGAAGTGGCGCAATAAATTCCCCAGCAACACGTACGTAGATAGGTACGTTAAAATATGTAATAACAATTATTTACATAGATTAGAGAGTTCTCAACAATTTGCCCAGGGCTCAAAATCGACACTTTGATGGAAACACATAATCAGTCAATAGTATTCACAAGCCTTGTAATGAAATGCAAGAAATTTCTCCAGCAAACATGAATTATGACGCAAAAAGTATGTAAAATCTTCTATAATGTATGTGTTGCTATTATTCTTTCTCCTGATATGACACTTGTAATTCCCACAATACTTTTTATCTTTTGTTAGGAATTCTGAATTTATCGTAAATCATTTTTAATGAGACGTTGAAACAATCTGTGTTAAGAAATTAACGAGTTCCTATAGATTTCTATCTTCAAGTGTTTGGGGAAGTCAGTGCATCTTTTCTTAGGTTGTTAAGTTGTCAGTGAAGAAATAAGACCATTACTATTTTGTTAGTAGATTATATTTAAGTATTAAATATCCTAGATAGTTTTTAGTGAGAATTTAATTGATTCCACTTCGAAAGTCATAAAACTAGGAAGTGGTCAACGGGCGCTTTTGAGGGTGCTGTACTTTGTAAATATTGGCGTGAAAGTATTAATCTAATTGGTCTACTTTCAATGTATGATTTTGGCATCTAGAAATAGTATGTAATTATATTATATTACATTTTATCATACTTACTTCCACCATTCATTAGGATTATACTGCGACACACCAGAAGACGGTCGAAACCATTCGTTGTTCTCACCGTTCGGGTAGAAATTCGTAATGTCGAAAAACTTGTGATCAAAAGGGCTTGGTCTTAGACCTTTTTTGTCATAGTCGCCGAAGTTTCTGGTGGGATTCCAGTAGCCGTTTGGGGAGTAACCATGGAAACCGAAGTTGGAGAAATTGCTGGCTTGAGAATACACGTTGTTGTAGGGAGACGGGTCACTCGCTGTGGGTGGTTGTAAAGGTGTCTTTTGGGCGAAAATGTCTGAAAAGAAATGATGGTTTTGATTAGTAAACACATGTCTTCTTTCTTTCTTGTTTTCTTTCAAGTACAGCTTTAAAGACGAATGATAAGATGTGTAGAGAGAGGTGATTACAATGACGTAAGAGGATGATCTCTCATCTTGCAATTCTGATTTGAATGAGGAAATACTAAATGCTGGAATAAGTTTACTTTTAAATAATTTATGAGGCCTATCAACACCACTTAAAATAGCAATGGCTTACACATTACAGTAAAACATGTGAACGGTCCTCCTCCAATAGATATTCGATTGCGTGGACGCAGGTATCTTGTCCATAGATAGTTGTCGAATCGATTTGTAAGATTTATTTGCGAGAGATTCTTCTCACGATAGTGCGTTTGTAGTTTCTGCGTCTACACTTAAGACCAGAGAATTTTGGTCACTCGCAAATTACAAAATATAGGTATAAAACCTTCACGGTGTTTTGTATGACTGTTAAGCTTAGTATTTTATAAACAGTATTTTTGGAGTTTTCCTAGTGAGTTTTACAATGTTCAGAAAACTAGTTTTTTTTTGTTTTACGAATTACTGGATTCTATTTATTGCTACCAAGTGTGTGAGGTAACCTGGTTTTAGAAAGTAAAAGCTTGACCTATGCGAAGTTTCTGGTAATGGGCCATTAGAGCTTATCTTTGAACTAAATGGCTCAATTCCAAATATCGGAAAGGTTATTGAATTAGACTAGTGAAATAGTAAATGGCCACTATTTAGAATGTATTTGGTTTGCGTGAATAGATTTGGCAGGAAACTAAAGCGCAATCTCGTTTACTGCCATAAACACGATACAATTTGCATTTCTCCTAAACTAATTCCCGATACTTATGCAGCAGCTAGGCTGCCCGCGACCTCGTCCGCGTGAGCTTTGAGGAAACAAAAATGCAAAACTTGCTTTATAAGGGTCCGACTTTAACAGGACTGAAAACTGAATTTAGACGTCATTTCATGGATCCAGGAGTATCGAGAATACTGAAAACCATATTTTCTCCGCCTTCCAAAACTGTGGTGTTCTAACAAAAAATAAAAATATCATACTCACCATGATTATACCTAGTATGAAACTTAGTATTATAATTTTTGTTATAATGAGGGTCATTGACCAATGATATCTGGTCGACGTGCGGCAGTGAGTTGGGTCCGTAGTCATATGGGTAGTCATTCTTCTTCAGAGAGAACTCGTCTCGCGTCTCGTCTGAGAGGAGGGTACTGATGTCGTATCTGCCGGCTTCGATCAGTTGGCGGATTATCTTTCTGGAAAATATTTGAAAAAGTATTAAACAAAAGAATATTGTGAAGATCTGGTAAGGAGTTATGGGAAGGGAGTCGTAATGTAAACCAAGGATATGGAATAATGAGCTCGCAAGGGTCTCCTGCAGCCTTGGCAGAAGATAGGCTGTAAAATGGATCACGTTGAGCTTTAACTAGTTTCAACTCTTATAGGTATTCCACGATGATGTGACAATGACGTTTAAACTTATATGTTTAATATTATAGTGCCTAGCCCAGAAAGTTTCCCAGTAGTATTTGAAACTCGGGCAAAACTGCACGTTATGCATTTAACTAGCATAACACACGTAATCCTTAGAAGAAGAAAAGCTCGTAGCTAAGTCAAATCCACGTCCATCGATCTTAGGATTTCCCCACATTTGTCGACGCGGAATCGGCTAACACCAGTCAAAAAAGCCTTTATGTCTACATAATATGGGTGTTACTATATAATACCACTAGCTTCTGCCAGCGGTTTCACCCGCATCCCGTGGGAACCTCGGCACGGACCCGGATAAAAAGTAGCCTATAGCCTTCCTCGATAAATGGGCTATCTAACACTTAAAGAATTTTTCAAATCGGACCAGTAGTTCCTGAGATTAGAGCGTTCAAACAAACAAACAAACAAACAAACAAACAAACTCTTTAGCTTTATAATATAAATATAGATTCGCATCGGCACGTCTCGATAGAGAAGATTATACAGCTGATCGGCAATAAGTCGAGAAGCGTGCTGATATGCACTCGGCTTCCTGTAAAGGTAACTTACTCAGGATAAGGGTCGGGATGCACGCAGTACGTGAGGCCGGGCTGCGCGCACGGCGGCGTGCGGCCCGGGGGCGCGGGCTCCAGCACGCAGTTCTGTCCGTAGGGACAGTTGTACCCATCACCGCCGTGAAAACATATACAGACTATCTGTGAACAAAAAAGAAGAATAATGTCAGATCTTCATTGCATAGCATGAGTATTTTGTAAGATTAGAAGAATCAGATGAACGTCCAGCCTTGATTGTGAGATTTGAAACAGTTACTATGGTCCTGGTAAACAAAGGACTTCAGAGAAAATAGATAGGTTTAGTCAATAAAAGTCTGATACCGTGGAAGGGATAGTTACACCCACAGAGGTCCTCCTTCAAAATTTACTAACCAAAAAAAAGGCCCTAACTGTCTTTCAGCTATATTAGAGTTGGCTTTCAATTAGCAACTTAATCACAAGGAATGACTGCCATTTAGTAGCTGTCGAATCGGCTCCTAACGACTGTAAAAGGTTCACCTTTAACGATTTCAATATTGCAAAAAGCAGCAATTTCTTAAGCTATATTTTAATCTATCGCTAGTTTTACAAATTACACAGCTATATTACAATAAATTATAGTTCTGACATAATCAGATTATGTAAAAGACGTAGACTTTAAACTGCCGTATCATCTTGTCATCATCATTACTATGTCAATTGCAGATGTCATTATCTAATTATCTGTGTCGGGAGACACGCCCAGTGGGAGGGGTTTATCATCATCTGATGGTTGCATTTAGACAGAGTAATGATAATGTAACATTTTTAGACCTAGAAATAGAATCATGAATTATAATTTGAATTCGAAAAATAGCACTATTAAATAAATACTAGGTACTTTGACCGGTAATGTTTCAAGTCACATTAGAAGAATTAAATGTAAATGTAAATTATACCTGTAAATTACATTGTGGCACCACTCTTATACGTAAATTTCCAATGATCTAGATTTTTAACCCTCATACTTCAGCCTATAAATAAGATACGTACTTTTCCTATAAACTACATCATCCTCCGAGCCTTTTCCCAACTATGTTGGGGTCGGCTTCCAGTCTAACCGGATTCAGCTGAGTACCAGTGCTTTACAAGAAGCGACTGCCTATCTGACCTCCTCAACCCAGTTACCCGGGCAACCCGATACCCCTTGGTTAGACTGGTGTCAGACTTACTGGCTTCTGACTACCCGTAACGACTGCCAAGGATGTTCGATGACAGCCGGGACCTACAGTTTAACGTGCCATCCGAAACACAGTCATTGATGTCTAAGATTTACTTAGAAAGTACATACAAACTTAGAAAAGTTGCATTGGTACTTGCCTGACCTGGAATCGAACCCGCGCCCTCATACTCGAGAGGTTGGTTCTTTGCCCACTAGGCCACCACGACTTTTCCTATAAACTACAATCAGGTAAAATATTATTCAACTAGCTTCTACCAGCGGTTTCACCCGCATCCCGTGGGAACTACTTCCCGTACCGGGATAAAAAGTAGCCTATAGCCTTCCTCGATAAATGGGCTATCTAACACTGAAAGACATTTTCAAATCGGACCAGTAGTTCCTGAGATTAGCGCGTTCAAACAAACAAACAAACAAACTCTTCAGCTTTATAATATTAGTATAGATACATATATATAATCCAATGAGTCCTTGAAGACCATCGCATTCTGATACCCGTTAATCACCTTAAAAATAGTTTTTGAAAGTTGATGTAAACAATATTGAATACCAACCGGTTTTTTTGCATTAAAAGTACCGACTATCTTAATTAATATTCTTTAATTAACGCATAATTTAAAAGTTGAAGAAAACTTAGAAAAAGACTTAGAATTTTATTCTTTTGAAGTCAATCTTCAGCATATGTCGATTTTAACTTCTAAAGACGAATTTTATTTTTAGTATGTTTTGACACTAACTTTCACTAAGTTATATCAAGTATACTGGAAATACCCTACACCACAAGTTATGTAGATTGTCTATTTCTCTTACATTAGTCCACACATGTATTCCGAAAGAGCTTCGATTCAATGTTTCCGTATCTGCTTAAATATTTATTGATAGAACGTTTTAAGTGACACTAACATTTGTATTTCGCTTTAAATATTTTATTTGGTTTTCATGTAATCGTGTTGTCTTCTGAAAAACACTTGTAAAGTTATGGTGTAAATTGCCTACTTGTTTATCAATATTTAGTAGTAGTAGTTGCCTACTTATAAGTATCTAGTAGTAATAGTAGGTAGTAGATATATCTAGACAATGTTACAAGATTTAAAATCATATCTCGGGAAGCTTATAAGATTCTCTGAACATGTATTCTAATAACGGTATGTATCAACTCCATTCTAGGCTGATACTACATACTTATAAGCAACCTTTAAATTATTTCTGAGTGCATAACATCGTTTTTCAAGGTTCATAATGCAAGTAATTTAAGATCAAATTCTAAAGGTCTGAAGTAATGTTAATGAGAGAGTCTTTGAGAGAACCTTTCTTTTTAACTTAAAAAAACATTCATCAAGAACCAGTGCTCCAATTAAACCGAATATCTTGCATAATGATTCAGAGTTCTCACAAATAATGATGTAAGTTGCGCCTGCGTCGTGGGACCGCCCACTTTTTGGCATAAATGTCAATGTCGCGGTTAGTCACTGGGACTGGGACTAGACTGTTATTTCCAGCTGTTATAGAATTTTAGGATGACACATTATTTAGTTCTATTTTTTCCACCATTCACCCCCTATTACTGTAAGATGTATATGTACTTGATTTCCTCCGACATACATTGAGTTGCGGATTCATTTAGCTTTAGTATACCTAGCTAAAACAAGACATGAATACTAAACTCAAAGAGCAAGCTTAACCAATTGGTAACTTTTAATAAGACAAAAGAATCATCACAACAGATACAGTTACCTATACGTATCATATGTACCTACAACTATAACTTCAATCAAAAACCACCACCAACAAACCACATCAACAAAATCAACCTAAAACAACACAGGTCCGTAACCAACAACAAAAAGGCCGCCTCACTAATCTGCGCGCACGCATCGCGTATGCTTGTCGCGTAAACGAAAGCGATGCGTTAATCTGGTTCTTGAATAAACCATCGACTTCTCACGCATGGAAAGCTAAGCATTGACTACTGATGTTCGATTGTTTTTTAAGTTGAGGAAGGCTTCAAATTGTTTAGTGAGGGTTTTCCTATTTGTTTTATTCAGTTTGGAGAGATTTTATCTGCAGTGATGTCAGTAGTAGCAGTTTTAGGTTGCGGAGTTCCGCAGGGAAGAGTTCTTGGTCCTCTATTGTCTATGGCCTATTTAATATGAACTATATTATTGGATCGGGTAATGGATTCTAGTTGTGGCTCCATATCTTTTAATTATTTTTCAAATTTGTTAGAACCTTAACTATGTGCATGAAAGTAATGCTAGTAATTAGTATTACATCAAATTACATACTTACAGAAGGTTTAGATGAAATATTATACATATAAAGTTCATGCTAAGTCATATCTTTTCTTATAGCTAAGAAAGCTTGACATTTTACATATTCAATAGAAGTATTGCTTTTGCAACAGAATTGCAATTCAGAGATTCAAATTGATACGGGATTTGTCATCAGATGAATGTAAACGTCGTGCAAATTCGTGAATACAAAATGAGTAGCGGCTTCTTTTATCTTTGCGAGTCGGCGTTTAATAGTTATGTTGGAAGGTGCATTAGGCATGATACCTAATACTATGTAGTTCCGTGATCCATCATTACATATTTTACTACTGCGAGCATTTAGTTTAAGAGATCCTGAATTAAATTTTAAATGTATCTACAAATAAAAATGGATTTCACAAAACACAACCACTTATCATAACGCATAATACCTACATATGTTAAAGTCGGATGATACTGTATCTGTATTATCGGGGGTTCTGTACAAGCGTCCATTTTATTTTTGTACTAACTCGACAATCAACAAATGAAGGATGGTAGAGGAAAAGGCAACGCAGACTCTTTCTGACTAAAGCATACAAATTTTCCTTCAGGAACCCTTCGTGCTCTGGGGTCACGCGGAAACTCTCAAACAGGACCATGGCTCAGGGTATTAAGAGTCGTGTATTTTTTTATTGACCTATTAAAATAAATATTATAAAAGTAAATCATTGTCTCAGCCTTTCCATCAATCAGTCGTGAAGGTCTCATTAACCTTCGTTTGCTGATGTGTCAAATTAGTCACTATTGTCATAGAATTGTCACTTCTTCTGATTGTGACAGTTCTTATTGAGTATTGTACCTACATTGTTTGATAACCTCGTTTTGGTGACTAATGACTTATTGTTGCATCAGGATTGGTGTAGCTTTTACTTTAGTGGGTACTGAAAATGTGTAGGTACCTAACAATAAAGTTTCTTGCACTTTTTTCTTGTGATTTTTTTAACATAGGTTTTACAATAACGTCAACCTGTCTTTTGACTAACTGCTATTTTGATTCAAAAATGGTTCATTGGAGAAAATCATTTATCCATACGAGTAGTTTGATAGGTTACAGAGTCTTTTCATATTTTAAACAGCTCGTCTATTTTAATTTTTATGTACAATATTATTTGCATTTCATACATTACTGAACATAGAGTACTTATACAACATAGTGTCTATTTTCCCTCCTCATATAACCCCAGGGAACCTCTCGTACCTTATGTATTACAAAGAAACACATAAGTAGTTCATAATTAACGAGTTCATTATCTCGTACTGCGTTAAACTGTCGTAATACTCGAAGTAACGTAACAAACAAAGCGATCTAAAATCTTCCGATTTTTTACAAATATTATCATAGCTGTTGCATTGTTCGCGAGACTTCCTATTACCGGCCGACTTCCACAGTACGCACCTAGACTATTAATAATGCGATTTAGGGATCCGTAGTAATGATTACCAATTGGCTTTTTCGATAGCAAAGCCAGGGTTCACTACTAGCCTCCTTCACCACAATATGTTTCAAAAATCGTGAACTCTTGTTACTTATAGAAAAGTGAATAAAATTACCACTTAATACATCGATTTGAATGTGATAACCCATTAATTTTTACACGTTGAAGATCTTGGAAAGCTGTCTTATTGAAGTGGAAACGAACAACATGATTCAGACATAAAATAAGAATTTCATACAAAATATGTTCCGGATCTACGGAACACCTTCATCTACGCACTATCAATTAATTGCTCGTATCTCATACCATAGTGGGGTTCAACCATATACGACTGTAGATTACATAACGTGCATTGAATAACAAATTGCAGAGTTGTAATTACAGCTTAGATTTCATGTAACCTGTAATTTTATGTAAACGTGTTAGAGAATAGCTCTGAAACTCTATGAGATTCAAATTGTTCACGGTTTTGTGGTTAAGAAAGTAGTCAAATTATCGTATTAATGATAATAATAGTATCACTAAGATAACAATCATAAAAACATGGGTAAATGTATTTTTTGGTGAAATTAAAATTAGGGGAAAATGGGTTCGTTATTTTTATAACAATTATTAAGGATTAATATGGCCAGCCGAAGAACCGATAACCGTTGGGGTAAACGAGTTCTAGAGTGGAGACCACGCCTCGGCAAACGTAGTGTAGGACGTCCTCAGGCACGGTGGAGTGATGACTTGCGCAAGACGGCTGGCAGGAGCTGGATGCGAGAAGCCGAAAATCGATCTCAGTGGCGTGCACTTGGAGAGGCCTATGTCCAGCAGTGGACTGCGATAGGCTGATGATGATGATGATGATGATGATAATAAAAAGTAAGAGATGAGATAAAAAAGACAGTTTATTTTCCTTTTTTGTTCGCCATGTTTTGACTGCTTTGCATTGGATAATATGCTAATCGTAACTTACACTATTCTGAAAGGTAGTAAATTGCAAACCACAGTACGGCAATGTCTTTCTTACAAACTAGTTCAAGGGTGAGGTCTTAGCATCCGCCTTTACATCATCATCATCATCATCATCAGCCTATCGCAGTCCACTGCTGGACATAGGCCTCTCCAAGTGCACGCCACTGAGATCTATTTTCGGCTTCTCGCATCCAGCTCCTGCCGGCCGTCTTGCGCAAGTCATCCGCCTTTACATAACTGATATTATATACAAACTACTTTGATTCGGTATTGGTGACGAATAGGCGCGGAATTTCACGAGATTGCACGATTTATGAAATATTTGCTATTGGTGATCCCGGATTGAATGAATCCGGGTCTTAGGGCTGTTGGTAGACAGAGTTGTTGCGATATTAGGGGAGTTATTAATTACATAAGAAATTATTGTAAACTAATATGGGTGAAACACAGGCCAATGTCAATTAAATCGGATTGGCGAGAAAATATCTTGTTTATTTCGGTATATGTAACAAATCATAACAAAACTTAACACACAGGTTCTGTACACCTAGTTTTCTTTTGTTTTGAAACAACAACGAACCTAGTGTTCCAATTTTAAAACAATCAAGTTTTAAAAACACGAAACAATTTTAGAAAGTGTAGAACAAGTTGCAAATAACAAAAAAACTGCAATAAACACAAATCCGAGTGAAATCCGACGGATAACATCTTCAGCGAGTTTGAATACTAAGTTACGTCCTTGGTAAGTGGAAACATACGGGGAGGTGTTGTGACCGTGTACGCTATGGTAATGTTGGTCGATTTTAGTAACGTATATAGAATAAAATCAAAAGTAACGTGTTGATTAGGGTCGCAGAATATATAAATGTAAACTTCATACATCATTTCGGAAGTGATAAAATATCCAATGTTGTGATATGTATTTAAGTAAAATAGTAAAGAAAAAATCAAAGCTCCATTGAAACTGTGATAAATATTTTCCAATTATAAACTTAAGCTACGGAGATAACGAAATGTTTGCTTTCTAATGCTGCAACAGAATGCTTAAGCACAATGAAAGCAATAGAAAACGATATTTAGAAAGATTGCAAGCGTACAAATCGCAGCGTAACCTCCCCAATGTCTGGCCACGTATGTTTCTAACCTAAAGTCTATATATAGTACGAGCACGTTTGAAATCGCTTTCTAACATTCGTCACTTTTCCGGAAAACTGATATTAGTGACATTTCATAAACAAGTCAACATTGAGTCAGTTTTAGGAGATACTATCTTGTAACCGGCTGGACTGTAAACAGTAATAGTTAAAGGTTATGTCGACTTGTCTGTTTATGTGCGTTTTGTTTCGCAAACTTAGCTTGTTTTGTACAATACCTATTGACGTATAATGTGACTGCGGTGCAGCGAAGACATTGAGGATTTTTAAAGGGGTCTAAAGTTTGGTTCAGTTGATGTGTGACATACCTAGGTACCTATAAAAAAAAACTGAGAAAAAAAACTGTAACTAATTTAAACCAAAGTAAAAATTTAAAGTGCAAATAATAGGTAAAGAGTAATTAATATACCAATTACCCTGGTAAGTTCTCAAATAAGGTCCGGTCATATTATCCTGCAGCAATACCTTATGCAATTTGTTCAGATAAAAAAAAATAGATTTCTGTAAATTCTAGCAGTCGTACCTACGAAAAATAATCGGTTAGGCATACAATAGAAATAGATCTAAGAAACAGTCTATGAATCAAGGTTTAATCAAAAATCTATTCTAAAAAGAAAGCAAAATTAGTTTAATTTTATTCGTTTTTTATCAACTTAACAATATGAATGAGGAAAACTCAGATTAGTAGACCAAATCATCAAAATTATGATAATTACTGTGACTTCATTCAAGGTCGCATAAAAACTTATGAATAAACTGTGAACCAGTTTGATGCAAAAACGTTGTTGCTAAGCTCTTGTTGCTAAGCCGAAAGAATTAAAATGTGGGTTTCGGTAACATAATTTTATTATTGGTATTTTTATTATATTACTAACTTCTGCCAGCGGTTTCACCCGCATCCCTTGGGGACTACTTCCCGTACCGGGATAAAAAGTAGCCTATAGCCTTCCTCGATAAATGGGCTATCTAACACTGAAAGAAATTTTCAGATCGGACCAGTAGTTCCTGAGATTAGCGCGTTCAAACAAACAAACAAACTCTTCAGCTTTATAATATTAATATAGATAATATCGCGTAAACTTGGTAGCTATGTAACCAGGTGTATAGATCGGTTAAGGTTAAGGATGCTGGATGAGTGATTTATTTGTCTTTGAAGAGATCGCCGCTTTCATTCCGATTACCTATTGACTATTCTAATACCTATAAGAAACAAAACACATTGTTGGAACAAAACCATTGCCGAATAACATAGGCTATATTTTTTCCGGGTACGGGAAGGAGTACCTAAATAAACTAGTTTTGTATAATTGTCGAAAGCTTTCGGCAAGTATGTACCTACCTATTTTATATTATTTAACATTTTATCGAGTCTAAAGTCCTTTTAGTTTAACATTGTAACAATATTAGTCACGACAAAATTCCTAAGCTGTCGTGAAAACATTAAATAACTATTGAAATAATGACCAATTGTTGCGAGTTTTCTAAATATAGGATAATATTATGCTAATTAATGGATTTGAAGCATAAACACGGATATTTTATTACGACAAGCGTCGAATTATAAGTTAATGTTTGTTTAATTTATTACGATACTAAGTCATAACTTAGTTTGTACTATCGAGAATAGAAATTGTTGCGAAAACTTTATTATTTATTAATTTACGATGCGCATTTTTAATCAAAAATTACTTTGTTGTATGTTGTACTTTGTGTCAGTTTTTTGAATAATTGTTTATTAAAATAATTTTTAAACTATTGTTTTAATAGTTGTATAGGTACATAAAAGTGACACATCTTGAGTTTGACAGAACTTTTCATTTAAATCCTGTTTTCGTGAACCTAGTCCTAGGAACTAACTTTGCCAACAATACAATTATAACAACAGAGCAGAATAAATTAAACATTATTTTAAGTCACATAAGGAATTAACAACACAAAAAATTGCAATTTCAAAAATGTCCTCTTACACAGGAACAAATCATTGAGCAACGAACACTTGTCTGCTCGCATACCCAGCCTCGCTCCACTTGCATACAATTAGAACGACAATAGACACTGTTTGTACAGCCTACGGACAGTCGCGAACACAGCCTACTCACGCTCAACACGAAGTTCTTTAACCGATTTCAACAAAGTGAAATTGTGTGATGCGACACGGATTACTAAATATCCTTTTTGAAATGAGTGTATTGTTCTCTTTTTCGTAAAGTTTGTACTTAGTGTCAAAAGGTTTTCCAAGGCGAAAAGTGGAAATTGATACTAACAGCTTTTTACATTTCTTTCCAAAATATATAAAGGTTTACCATCAGGAAAAACGCATGATGGAACAAATTTTGCTAACTTTAGTAAAAGCTCAATTTTTAATAAGAAAAATAATATTGAGTTTGAATTCTTTTTACATAACCAGTAGACTGAGATATTGTATTTTGTCTCAAGCAAATAAATAAACATTACAATACGGACATATGAAATTCATATTTGCACTTTTTGAGGCTAACTACATATGTTAAAGCTAGCTTAGGCTAGAAAAGGGTCTACACAACCCAGACATTCATCAATTTGATTTATTAAATAGGAAATACCTACTACGCAAAACCAATAGACATTCCCTTGTCAATCTTAAGTCTATAGGAAGTGGTAATTAAAAACAATTGTGGTTTTATCATAGATATCTATGCAATAAACGCATTCTATGTGCAAATGAATATTAAATTCAATGATGGAAGGCAAAGTGATTAATTATTTGTGTCATAATTATTTATAACATAACACTGATACTTATTTAATAAATTGCACCTTCCCACCTTCCCAGTACGGCGAGCTGTGTCGGTGCAGCTGCTGCAGCCGCGGAAAACCTCAAGCGGCACAAATATGTAAACCTCACCGGCAATTGCATTTTTGAGCCGTTTGGGGTTGAAACCTTGGGACCATGGGGCCCAAGTGCCCACAGACTCTTTCGAGAAATCAGTAAGCGATTAGTGGAGTCCACTCATGACCAAAGGGCTGGCCTATACTTCGGCCAAAGGATATGCATCGCCATCCAGCGTGGCAATGCAGCCAGCCTTTTGGGCACGATCCCCGCTGACAGCGATGCGGATGAATATTTTGATACTTAGTTTTAATATTATTTTATATCATAAATTGTATGCTTAAATTATAATACAACTTAATAAAGTATTGTAACTTTAATAAATTAACGAGATACCAATGCGAATAACTGACCTGATTAAATGAATAAAATCAACCATAATAGTAATATTTTGACAAAAAAATCATAAATTACTTAATAGGGTGATCGATTTTATGCACAACTTGTCTATGAAAACTAAATGTGGAACTAACCGACCATCTAAGAGTCAGAGCTTACTTACAAACAAATTGTTAGATAATCTGATACACAGTCAGTATCAATGTGTTTTCAGTATTCGTTATAGGTATATAATTCTAAGAAATGTCGAACCATAATCGTTGTCATACTGTTTTGCTTCTAGTTCCGTAGTACTGGTAAAGGTTGTATCACACATATCAACTCGGAAACGGTATCGACCTACTGTTAGGAAACGAGGCGATAACGTTACGATCAGTGTACGTTGCAGTAAGGAGTTTTAATACACCTGTCGTCATGTCGCGGGAAAGCTCCGGGTTTCAGTCAGTAAAAGTCTGAAACTCTCGCTGTACAAAGTACAATTTATTGATGTCAATCGCGCGCGCAGTCAGCAGTTCCACGCTGACCCAAATATTTAGTTATAATATTAAAATTATTATAAAGTTAGTTAACGATCGGTCACCAACCAAGCCGCGTTTACTCATACCATTAACCATTACCATTTTAACAACCAATATACCATATTTCTACCATACGAGTTTTTACTTAGTTGGATTTACGCCCAACACTCGCTTCATTCCATTTGGAGGGTTTATCTGACGATTTCTAACCTCATAAAAAGCAAATATACTTCCTATCCCACTTACCCGGGCAACTCAATTCCCCTTGGTAAGACTAGATGTCAGACTTACTGGCTTCTGACTACCCGTATCGACTATCAAGGATGTTAAATGACAGCCGGGGTCTACTGTTAAAAGTGCCCTCTGAATCATAGTCATGTGTGTTACGACCCTAATTTAGTTGTTTAAAAAATCGATTGATAGATTGATTGATCGATAACGTTGTCACAGTGACTTGTTATTGTAAGTAGCTTGTTGTTTGTTAAATATCTTGTTCGTATATTGTTTGTTGCATGTGTAATGAGTTGTAAGAACTTTTTATTGTCCTTTGATTGAGATTTTATCGCTGTTCCTAGAAGTAATCAAGTATTTGAATCAAAAGTGGATATATTTATTTGTCCTGGTTCAAATAAGAAGTTGTAATCAGTCTATTTTTTCCGTTTTTTTTAAATAAAAATGTTATTAGACTATCAGCCTATCAGTTATATTTATATATTTTTTTATAATTCTCGTGAAATCAAAATATGCATCCTATCGACATTTAGATCCTTTACTTCATTCTATGAAATCAAAAAACGCGAAATACAAAGGTTTTGTTGACACTTTGTCTAAAGGTCATTCACCCAGAACTTATAGCGATTCACACTAATTGCGTAAAAGTTAACAAACCTTACAGACGCGTTAGTCTAGAGAACTATGGTAGGTGGTGATTTATGCTAGCTTCTTAGTTTAGGACTCTTAAATGACGGTTACATAAAATGGGTAAGCTTACCTGTCTCATAAATTAATTTAAAATTAAGTACCTACATCAAATTAACATGGAATATTATTCCTTAATTGTAAATTACTGAAATGAACGTAATGTCATACATACCTAATGGTAATCTTATGAAGCATTTTCCTTCTATCTGTGGTTACACTCGCATCCCATGGGAACCGGGGTATGATATACTTAACCTTTGGTACTCGGAAAGAGTGTAACTTTCCAACAGTTAAATAATTTAAAAAACGGGTTTTATCCATTACAAACAAACATTTTTTCCTCTTTAATCACGTAACATTTCGCTCAAAATTGCACCCTGTATAGAAAGTTCTTAAATAATAAATTCCTACAAAAAATCACCAATGTTTCAATAACAAAAATATTTATTATTAGAACTCAAAGCACGTGTCATAATCTACAAATAAAACATTATCAGATTGTCTGTCTACTAGTTACAAGTAATCAAGTGCTGACCACTAGGAAATCCGGTTTATACCGACCGTAAATTAACTTGTACAGTCAATCGCAAAAGTGATACGACTATTGTGATTAGGAGATAAATAAATTATTACGTTATTAGATATGTACCTACCTATCAAATATGTATGTAAGCATTTTTTTAGTTGGCCACCTACCTACCATACCTACATAGGAAAATATAACTTGTCTTTTCGGAAGGTTAATAATTACGATCGACGTACCAAGCTAAATTATAATTATTTATTGTAGAGGTATATTTGTCTTTGATTGTTTCTAAACGCAAGATACGTGAAGTTCCTATGTTCACACCTCCATTTATTGATCAAGCAATACCTAGCGAGCCAATTTTATGGAACTTTCTCTAAATGATTTATATCTTCACTAATTGACAGCTTGTTGTTTTGCATGATAAAAGAATTGATTGCCAACTCTCCATTTTTAATTAAAAATACCAATTATACAGGTATACTATATGAATATTTTTTATAATAGAGGTATAAAAAAATATATATGTTCAGTAAAACGTTATTTAAAAAATAATAATTGCTGAGCTGTAGTTTTTAATAAGCACGAGTATATTATGATAATCGTAAAATACATTCATCTTTTTAGAATAAAACAAACATAAAAGTTTATGTACCGCATATAAAATTATAAATGTTAAAGTTAGCTGCTCCCGGATTTGTATTACGGTTGCATGACCTAAGTATTATTACATACACAATAAATAAGATGGAGACTTCATAATAGGTAATACCAGTTTTAAAAATATTTTATCAAATTATACGTATCACTGTATTTAGAACGTACAATTTAGCCTTAGGCTTTAAAATAAAGAATACAATCGTGACTAACAATAAAACGAATCAGATATTAAAACAACACAAAAAAATAATAAGTCCCATAATCTGTCACCATTCTTTTTTGCATTACAAACTTTTTGCTAATTACAAAACAAAGAGTAGGAAGCTGTTTTTTTTTCTAACGACTTCTATTCGTGACTGTACATAATAAAATGTCGTGATTGTCCAATGGGGACAATATGCAGATAAATAGAGTTATTGATTTATAATTAAATTGTAACAATAATATGCCACGCCCTTTTGTGAGTTAGCCATGAAAATAATCGTATTATTAGTTATAGCCGCATAATAAAATGACAAATGGTTCTGCAAGGCTACCTATTTAAATTGGCACGCGGGATTGTTAAGCTTGAATTGTTTTTTTTTTTTATATAGGATATAGAGCATATCTATGGTTAAAGCCTAATCCAGGAAGTAATTTACAGGTTTAGTTAAAAAAAAACTTTTATTATAATAAAACAAGTGAGTTGGTACACTGGTCCAGTGATAGATTTTTGGAGGTTTTGAAAATCAATAATTACACTCTAGGTGTGAATGGACCTTTCGACGAACGCATTTATTGAAAAATGTTCCATTGCGGACGGTGATGGCCTGAAACTTTCACTGTTCTTAGTATTTATAAACAAAATATAAACGACTGTTTGCAATAACATAATCACGCATGTACTCATATTGTTACACACCTATACTCATAGTTTTACTCAGAATCGTCTTTTATTTTAACTTCACGTACCTACATCTATTTTCCTTAACATACGCAACTTTCTTAGTACCTACTTACTGTCAAAAGATTTAGCAACATTCGTGGTTTATCGCATTTTCTATACAAAAGGATTAGCCATCAATAGCTGTCATTAAAATTCTAGTAAGACAAGCGTTTTCCTTATTATTGCGCTATACATACATAAGTTTGTTTCGTAAAATGGGTAAATCTTCGTTTAAAAGTGTTTAAAATAAGCCATCAATAGCTTTTTTTTAACTAAATTAAGTCATAAACATCTTACAACAATCTTAATTTCTTAATTAAGTCAGATTTTACGAACGTTACCACATTTTATAGACTACTGAACATATGACGAAGATCAGGGCTCTTACCTGCTCCACAGTTTATGTTTATAGTATTCGTAGGAAGGTTTATACTACCTTAGTAGAGTTAGGCAGTCTTGTAAAATCTGGGACTCGTACATGTTTAGGAACACCATAGGAAAACGTCTGCGTCAGGATCGCTGTCACAACTCACCGATTCTCTCGAAATACATATAGAGAGTTGCTACCAAATTGCTTCCAGCTACCATTAGTTGCTACCAATTGCTACCCTCGTGGTTTTGAAGATATTCAGCATCTAAACGTGACAGCCATTCTGATATCAGGATGGCTGTCACTTTTCCCAGTGTGAAGAAACGGTGCAAAATTATTGAGTTTTTTTTTTCACCCAGAGTTGCTACCTAATTGCTACCCTCCAGAATTAAATTTTGGACCACATAAATTTCGTGGATAAAAATATATATAAAAAAAAGTTTTTTCGCCTACCAAAAATAAATTTGCAGGTTGACAGTTCAATATAAAACAGTACTTTTGGGTTAGGCGCTATCTATAGTCTACATGTCATATCAACTTATGTATGCCAACTTGCTAATTTATTTTTGCAGCTGTTCACAAAGCATAGACAAGTTTTCTTACACTGTATTGTACCAATGATGTCATTTGTCATAGTTTATGTTATAGAACCGGCCTTCTGGTATTTAGATACGAGATTGGAAATGGACACCTGTTACACGGTTCGATTACAATTTGACTTCAATACCTACCGATTTTTTATTATCATGTTACTCGTGTCTCGTGTTGTTATTAGAAATATGAATTTTAGTTCTTAATTTAACTAAAAGCACGATTATGAATAAGTAATTATTAGGTATAATAGTAATTATTTGGTTTGACGCAGCAAGAGAACATCTGGTTAAAATTCAGATGGCCAGTATCACTGGTTAGGCTAGCCTATCAGATCAGGAAAATTTACCTGCCAATTTACCTGACAGATACTGATACTGTTACTGTTACAGCCTTTTTGTCGTCCCACTGGGCACAGGCCTCCTCTCACACGAAGAAGGACAGATACACTTTATTTTTTTATAGGTCTCGGAAAACAAGAATGACAAAAATTATAAGCAATCTTTATCTGGCTTAAAGCATTAACTAGGTAAATCAGATAACTAACTGACTCCTTATCGGTAACCAGAGCCTTAAACTTATCTAAACGTCATCATACATATTTCTGACTAATCTAAGATTTAAAATCCCTCGCCCAATCAATAGTAGTATAGTTTCGGCCGTGACCTTGTGACACGCGGCACTTTCTTCGCGTGTAACCGCAGTGTTGTGTCGTGAACATCAGCGTGTTATGTAACTTGAGGTAATGTTTGCTGATTGTATTTATTTATATGGATATTCGTCTAGACGATTTATAAGCCGGTAAGTTAGTGGATAGATGTGAATAGATGAGTATGGTGTGATAGGAAATGTTATGGACTTTTTATGTTGATAAAGGACTTAGTACCTAATCTTTGAGATGAGAAGGTGGATCTCTTGAAATATGTAGCTTCTTCTGAAATATTGGCTGTCAGGTAGGTATCTACCTTGCTTTAGTAAATCTATACTAATATTATAAAGCTGAAGAGTTTGTTTGTTTGAACGCGCTAATCTCAGGAACTACTGGTCCGATTTGAAAAATTCTTTCAGTGTTAGATAGCCCATTTATCGAGGAAGGCTATAGGCTACTTTTTATCCGGGTCCGTGCCGAGGTTCCCACGGGATGCGGGTGAAACCGCTGGCAGAAGCTAGTATCTTATATGGGAAAAAATATTTTCACAAGAAGAAAAAATGGTTCAATACATATAAACGCTATAAGAAACAGAAAATATATTAATTATTACGCTAGGTATGATATCTTTCAAAAATTATAACAATACAGTAAATACCTACCAGCTTTTTAAAAACCTTAGAAAAGTTTTACCCATTTCAGTGTAGAAACCACAAAACCACATATTGCTGCTATATTGCATTATTGTGAGCAATTTTAAGTAGCCTACTTGACACTTTAACGTGAGCTACTGCTCTGAAGATGCTTTAAGTGTCAAATAAAATAGTGCATTACCAAATATGTGTGTGTTTACAAATTGTACATTCAACACACATACAACTCGTAAATTTTAGTTATGTTAGACTAGCTTCTGCCAGCGGTTTCACCCGCATCCCGTGGGAACTACTTCCCGTACCGGGATAAAATGTAGCCTAAGGCCTTCCTCGATAAATGGGCTATCTAACACTGAAAGAAATTTTCAAATCGGACCAGTAGTTCCTGAGATTAGCGCGTTCAAACAAACAAACAAACAACCTCTTCAGCTTTATAATATTAGTATAGATTTAGGTACTAAATTTGTTTGATTTGCTACTTGGGCTAGGTATATTTAAAAGCGATGACGAAGTTATGCAAAATATAGAGTACCTATTAATGATATTCTGGTAGGAATATTCTACTGTTTCGATATAAAATTCCAAAAATAAAGTCTGTTCGTCTTCAACTTCTTCACTACCTAGTATAAAACAAAGTCGCTTTTTCTGTCCCTATGTCCCTTTGTACGCTTAAATCTTCAAAACTACGCAACGGCTTTGATGCGGTTTTTTTCAATAGATAGAGTGATTAAAGAGGAAGGTTTATATGTATAATAACATACATGAAATAGTGGGGAAATAATGTTACCCCGTGCGAAGCCGGAGCGGGTCGCTAGTTAAAAAATAAAACTCTGCAAATAATGCATGCCATTGTCAACCGCGTCTAATATACCTAGTGATCAACCTTTCTCCACACATAAATACAAACATCGCTTTCAGGGTTGTCACACAACACATACAATTTTCCTCATTTCTCGTAAATAAAATATTTTTAAGGTTTCCTTGACAACTACATATGCAAAAAAATTAAGTAAGATTGACTTTTTCACCGAGAAAATTTCGACACTTAAAATAGGGAGTAAAAATGCGTTAAATCGATAGAAATGACAAATCATATTATGTATATGACGTGATAGGCGCCGCTAAAAACTGATAGACATTTCAGTCTCCGGTCAAATTCTATCTTAATTAATGTCCGTCATTAAACAAAATCTATGTTTATCTCGCCTTTACTAAGCACCCCATTAATTATCTATTTCAAATAATGACAGACTTGTGTCTGGTAACCCTAATACATATGGGTAATGGGTCCGGCGCCGTATCACATTATGTATTAGCAAATTAATCAATCAGTCTACAAAATAAAATGTGGCTAGATATTGCATTTCTAGACATAACTTAATCTATGGAAGAATTCTGCATTATTATGCATGTTTGTGCAATTCTGAATGACCATATAAGGTTGGTGTCTGAAGCTAGGATTTTGTAATGATCATTAATTTTTGGACGCGACAAAAGACGATTATAAAGTTACATTGTAACTTGCTTTGCTCATAATAAGGCGCATGTCTACAGAAATATTCAGCCGTGTAGCGACGGCTTAAGAATACATATGTCGCTACCCCTTCTTCCAGTGGGTGTCGTAGAAGTCGACTAATGGAGTCAAAAATGCACCGAACACCAGTGCGAGAGAAGGAAAACTCGAAAAAAACCCTCTATCAACCCGTCTGGCCAGCGTGATAGCAGTAGGCTAAATACCTCTATGAGCAGCACAAAAAAGCCACGGCCCCTAGTTCCCGGCAGTCCCGCTATTCCCGGTCACGGTGGCGACCGTGGTTACGGCGGGCCAGGGGGTGCGAAGAATCTCCGGGTTACGGGAGGCCACCAAACACAACTGACTCTGGCGACGTACAACGGCCGCACGCTACGGCTTGACTCGCATCTGGCGCAACTCGAGGTGGAACTTGGGAAGATTAGGTGGCACATATTAGGGTTATGTGAAGTTCGAAGAGAGGGGGAGGACACCATAACCCTCGAATCAGGTCACCTAATGTACTTCCGAGAGGGAGACCAACAATCCCAAGGTGGCGTTGGGTTTCTGGTTAATAAGTCCCTAGCTGATAACGTTGTGGAGGTGTCTAGTGTGTCGAACAGGGTAGCGTACCTTATCATAAAGCTCACCGACAGGTATAGCCTCAAGGTAGTGCAAGTGTACGCACCGACCTCGACACATTCAGACGATGAAGTGGAGGATATGTTTGATGATATATCAAGGGCCCTCCACTTCACTACAAAGACCCATTACACCGTTGTCATGGGGGACTTTAACGCTAAAGTGGGAGTACAGATTTGCGGCGAATCGGCAGTAGGATCCCATGGATTTGGAAGCAGGAATCATAGGGGGCAAATGCTCGTCAACTTCCTCGAACGCGAGGGGCTCTTTTTGATGAACTCCTTTTTCAAAAAGCAGCCCCAAAGGAAGTGGACGTGGCAAAGCCCCGACACTATGACTAAAAATGAGATTGACTTCATCATGACGAACAAGAAGCACATATTCAGAGACGTCTCCGTGATCAATAGGTTTAATACCGGGAGCGATCACCGACTTGTCCGAGGCTCTCTGAATATCAACTTCAAGGCCGAACGTTTCCGTCTGATGAAGGCCAGGCTCCGACCAACACTGCTCCAAACCATGACAGGATCTGAAACGTTCCAGTCAAATCTGGAGAACCGATTTGCCGCCGTGGAAACCACAACAGACGTTAACCAGAACCATGAATATGTGGTTCGGATCCTCAGGGAGGAAGGTTCGAGATTCTATAACATGCAGCGTAAGGGCAAGAAATCAAAGCTTTCGGAAGAGACATTAGGGCTTATGAAGAAACGACGTGAAAGCCCGCCTGTCACTTCGTCAGCTAAGCGGGCTCTAAACCAAGAGATCAACAAGCACGTACGACGCGACCTCCGGTGCTCCAATACTCTTGCCATTGAAAGAGCAATTGAGCTGAATCGGGGGTCAAAGGTGTTCGTACAATCTCTTGGAAGAAGCCACTTGACGAAGCTGACCACAACAAGTGGAGAAGTCGTTTCTTCGGTGCCGGCAGTCCTTTCGGAAGTGGAAAATTTCTATGGCCGGTTATACGCATCGCATGCATCTAGACCTGATCCCGGAAATGAGGATTCTAGAGCCACATTAACACGCCATTTCACCGAAGACCTGCCAGAAGTCAGCAGTGGCGAAATCGAGATCGCTCTGAGACAGCTCAAAAATGGAAAAGCCCCTGGCGAGGATGGCATTACAACAAAGCTATTAAAAGCAGGAGGAAACCCCTTACTGGGGGAGCTCCAGAAGCTTTTTAATGCCGTCCTGTTTGAAGGGAGAACTCCAGAGGCGTGGAGTAGGAGTGTTGTCGTCCTGTTCTTCAAAAACGGAGACAAAACCCAGCTGAAGAACTATCGACCCATTTCCCTCCTAAGCCACGTCTATAAGCTGTTCTCAAGAGTGATCACGAACCGACTTGCGCGAAGACTCGACGAATTCCAACCACCGGAGCAGGCTGGGTTTCGGAGCGGATACGGCACCATAGACCACATCCACACAGTGCGGCAGATTATACAGAAGACCGAAGAGTATAATCAGCCCCTGTGTCTAGCATTTGTGGACTATGAGAAGGCCTTTGACTCGGTTGAAATCTGGTCTGTTCTGGAGTCCCTGCAGCGTTGTCAAGTAGATTGGCGATACATCCAAGTGATGAGATGTCTCTACGAAGCCGCTACAATGTCCGTCCAAGTACAGAATCAGCAAACAAGGCCCATACCGTTGCATCGAGGAGTGAGACAAGGGGATGTTATTTCCCCGAAACTATTCACTAATGCAATGGAGGATATGTTCAAGACGCTGAACTGGAAAGAACGCGGCATCAACATCAATGGCGAACACATCTCTCACTTGCGATTTGCTGACGATATCGTCATCATGGCGGAAACGCTGCAGGACCTACAACAGATGCTGAACGACCTGGCTGAATCTTCTCTACGCATCGGCCTACGGATGAACTTGGACAAAACCAAGGTCATGTTTAATGAACATGTTCTACCGGAACCGATTGCGATACACGGCGCCGTTCTCGAAGTTGTTCGGAAATATGTATACCTCGGGCAGACATTGCAGTTAGGTAGAAACAACTTTGAGGACGAGGTGAATAGGAGAATTCAGTTGGGTTGGGCTGCATTTGGGAAGCTACGTCGAGTCCTAACATCGTCGATCTCACAGTGCCTAAAGACAAAAGTCTTCAATCAGTGCGTCCTACGTGTCATGACTTACGGAGCCGAAACGTGGACACTGACGGTACGGCTGGTTCACAAGTTTAAAGTCGCTCAGCGGGCTATGGAAAGGGCTATGCTCGGCATTTCTCTGAGGGATCGCATCAGAAATGAGGTAATCCGTCAGAGAACCAAGGTCATCGACATAGCCCACCGAATCAGCAAGCTGAAGTGGCAGTGGGCTGGCCATATTAGCCGAAGAACCGATAACCGTTGGGGTAAACGAGTTCTAGAGTGGAGACCACGCCTCGGCAAACGTAGTGTAGGACGTCCTCAGGCACGGTGGAGTGACGACTTGCGCAAGATGGCTGGCAGGAGCTGGATGCGAGAAGCCGAAAATCGATCTCAGTGGCGTGCACTTGGAGAGGCCTATGTCCAGCAGTGGACTGCGATAGGCTGATGATGATGATGATGACTACAGAAATATTCAGATATCTAGCAACTAATTAACATTCACTTAACAAACACATACAAAATTAATTTTATTTGATGCAAATCGTGCTAATTGGCAATGAATGTGCGAAAATATTGAAAATGATTTGTCGTCTATGTACTTTCCTGAGTTTGGTAAGCCGATACCTACAGTATTGTATCTTATTCCAACAAAGCTTGCCTTTTTAAATCGTTTTTCAGATTGTTTAACACATTTTGTGTAACTCGAGAATAGGCTGTATCCCAGCCAAGTATCCCCAAGATATCCGAAATCGATCATTAATACTCCCAAGCTTATTTTTATTGACCCCTAATAGAATTACCAAACTTTTCTCTAACTACAAATTACCTTCCTACAAATAAATAAGCTGTTGAATGTTTTTTTGGTTGCATAAACTTAATCCTTATAAATTGTCGTTTAAAGAAGACTTAGTTACCTTGAAATATGAGAATGAAAGTAATGTATGGTTACTTAACTAGCTATTGAGTATTTAGTTTTATTTTATTTTGTGTAAATAAACTTATTGATTCCCGTAGTTCGCAGTTAAGTGAAATAAATGCATTTGCCAATTATTTACTTGAATGATTCCTGTGTAACAATGTTTATTTATCTAAATAATTTCGTAGGAAACGAATGTTTCGACACGCCCACAATTTTGTCTAGCTCTGTAACCCGGATTTAAATAGATTAAAAACGATCATAACTTTTGCTAACTGTGCTGCCAAAAACAAGGTTAGTTCTTGTAACTGTTAAATGATTTTGAAGATTATTTTAACTCTTCAATCACAGAAATTATGACCTTCGATTTATAAGCGAATTTTGGGAAACCCCATGGTCTTACTTATTCTCTCTGAGTTTAATTAAAATAATCGCCATGACTAATACCAAGCGAACGAGAATTCAAATGAAATGATTTTCTTATGTAGATTTTCTCCAAACTAGTTTTAAGCCAAGTTTCCTTATTATAATGTGTATCGCATAATGTCACATCATTGACATAGCTACATAATTTTAGCAATGAATTGTGAATTAAATGTCATAATAATGTACGAGTTTTAAAACTTAATTATTTTCTTAACATTTAATACCAATATTTTTATTTTTTTTTTATTTTTACTACTCTCTACTAGAAGCTCGCGGTTAAGTAATAGACGCACGGGTATATCGATCACTAGCTTCTGCCAGCGGTTTCACCCGCATCCCGTGGGAACTACTTCCCGTATCGGGATAAAAAGTAGCCTATAGCCTTCCTCGATAAATGGGCTATCTAACACTGAAGAAATTTTCATTTCGGACCTGAGATTAGCGCGTTCAAACAAACAAACAAACAAACAAACTCTTCAGCTTTATAATATTAGTATAGAAGTATAGATAAAGCTAAGCAACGCTTGGTGCGGTCGGTCCGTGGATGAGTGACCACCTTGTTATATCGGATCCCTTCAGTCCTTTGGATATTTTTGACACTCATTACGGGTATCTAGAAGCCAGAAAGTCAGATAATTGATCTATCGAAGGGGTATCAAGTTGGCCCAGATAACTGTGTAGAGGAGGTCAGATAGGCAGTCGCTCTATGTTAAATACTGGTGCTTAGCTGTATCCGGTTAGACTGGAAGCCGATTCCAACACTGTTAGGAAAAGGTTCGGCAGATGATGACTTAGGTAATTTCTAACAAGATTCACAAACCCAATTGTGCCAGACATTGCAAGGCGGATTAGCAGCATATTATTAACACCTATTAAAACTAGTTTTTTTACGACAATAGTTCGATGGAATGCCAACACTTAACTGACCTATCCGTCTACGCCACCTAAATTGAGTTCATTGACCTTTACTACTACATCGTCCAAAGACAATCAAAATGCAATTTTATCAAAAAGGATGTTCTTTTAAAGTCCAATGTTACCAATAAATTATTGGTTTAGAATACATTGCTGGTTGAAAATTAGTATGACAATTATGTTTTTTTGTTTTAAGAGTAATGGTCAACAAAGTGGTGGGATTTCCGTGTCGTCGTGGGTGGGGTTTGCGCAAGCGCAGAACGGCGCCTCACGCTCAGCCCGTTTAGAATCGAATGCGATCGTCGATATGATAATGTTATGCATAGTGATGCAGTTTTTTGATAGTTTCATTGAGCGAAGTTGCGTTGTTTTTTTCTTTATTTATTTTAAATAGGATGAAACTAGGGTATCTAGGCAAAAAATATTCAATGATGTCTATAGCAAAATTCTACAAAATTAACTGTTACTACCCATAGACTAGCTTATGATTATTAATGCTTTTACCTGCTAATAAACGAAATAGCTAAAATATCCCATATTTTGTTCACCCATGTAAGAACTCCTGTATTCACACGAAAACTACCGAAACTACTAAACTTATAGATGTTATTTAGTAAACAGATAATCTACAGCCAAGTATCTACTTACGCTATTTTTTATGTGGATGCGAGAAGTAGCTCTGTCAAATGCGAATGATCCACCCATGTCCACACTAGCTGATTTACAACCTAGTTTGACCACAGAACACGTAACTAAACAACCACTATACCAACCAAACCTCCCAAAAGAAAATGCCAACATAAAAAAAGCGTGCAACCTCAATTTTAACCCTGCAACAGGCGTCACAACACGTATGTATGTGTCAACCGCAGTGTGTCAAGTGCGCGTGACGCAACGACACGCAATGTTAGTGAAAGAACACGCGTCTAGTGTTTACTGACGTACGTCTGTGTGTCTGTAAGTTATAAGGTTAGTCTTAGGTACGCTAGAATATATTTTGGTACTTTTTGAAGAAGTGTAGATGTTTACTGCGTTTTAGCGAAGACGTAGATTCAAAGTTCATTGTAATTTTTGTGTCATTTTTCTTTTGGTGTCAATCATTAGCTTAACAGTGATTTTATGAATTTTAACAAACTATTACATAATGAGGTGATACTTAAATTATTTTTGTAGGAATGGTAGATAAAGACTTGCTAAAGGTATGTGAAACAGCAGACGATTTGTTTGTTCCAGAAAGAACGAAAACAAGCTGAAGTTAGGGTTGGTAAGCTTATTTACGTTTAAAAACTGCCATCACAAAAACCTACTACGTAGTTCACCCACGGGGGGTCGCAGATAAACTACCAAAGTTTCCCATAGACAATACTATTGTCTATAAATAGAGGCGGTCACAGCCAATAGAAATTGGTCACAGATCATTTGTCAGAGGTTAGCAATAGACCCCTGCTGTGTATCAAGGATGTACCTATTACAACTGTGAGTAAATAGACACTAGCTGACTGTATTTTTGGTTAATTTTTTATCACAAACATTGAAAACAAAAAACAGTTTTAGCCCGGGGCATATTTCTAGGTATTTTTTATCGCAATAACATAATACGATACCATTATAATACGATTTGATAGAGTCAACTACAAAAAACTTACCAAAAGAAAAGTCTTCAGTTGATAACAAAGACGTTTCATTTTGACTTCCTTTCGATCTGAAAAAAAATATCACATTAGTTATTTTTTTTTTCTGAAACCTGTTTGTTCTATTTCCAAACCAATGAAACAAAATGAAAAACCACTAGCTTATTGAAAAAAAGAAAGGAGGATATAAGGAAAAATATAATTAAATAAAGATGGAAAGAAATAAAAACCGACAGAGACACATTTTATAATCTTAGCAGAGAGGCAACTTGGCACAAAAAATTTCAGGTCGTCTAGTCTGATATTCTAACCTCGGACTTCCTATGCCTTCTACTTAAAACCACTTTGAAAGTCGAACTTAACGATAAGGATAATCCCATAAAGTCATGGTTGCATTACCAAACACAAGTCCTCGTAAGGGCGTTCAGTTAGGTAATAATATCCCATGGTTTATGGTGAACACGTAAATATACGTAATGTCGTATCGTAGTCAAGGTTTTGGAGATAGTACACCAAATATAGTGTAATGTTGTGAAGACAAATTGGAAGTTTTTGTTGCCTAGTCTTTACAAGAAGACGAACAAAACGGTTCTTTAAGATAGTGGTCATAATGTACTTTCCAAGTAGTCTATCAATTCTTCTCTCTACTGCTAACAAAAGTTATAGTTATCGGCACGGATATTGAGCCCTGACCTTCACCTGCGCAGAAGCGATTTATTGGTTTATTGCCTTATGTGTACAGTGCGCAAAGCGATCCCCACTCTTCCGCCGAGAGCCCAATATCCGTGCCTATAACTATACTCATTTTGATTAATGGCGATACGCTAAGGGTTACCTTAGCCTTATATTTTAATTATATTAATTGATTGTGTATAGGTCTCCTACTAATATTATTAAGCTGAAGAGATTTTTTTAATGAACTCGCTTATCTCAGGAGTTCAATGTTCGGTAATAGTAATCTATTTAGTGCCCGTGAAAATGCGAGTGAACCCGCGGGTAACAGCTTGTTTTCTAGTCAAATAAGACAAAAAAAGTCACGTAACGTCAGTAACATATTAGGAAATACCATCGACCTCTCATATTAACTGCTATAATAGAAGAAATAACAATTATATTTGTCTGAGATCGACCCGAATTCAAGCATTGTTTGTGAGATAACATCTCAGTCGTGACCGAGCGAAAATTTTGGCGTTTGTAAATATTCCTAGTTTGGTTTTCTTTAGTTGCATAAAAGTGTGATTCATCATGCATTGAGGTTTTGAAGATTCTCCTATGTGAATAGAATATTTTTTGAAATAACAAAGCTTTATGACATTGTTAAAAATTTAAAATTTTGCTGATACCCAGTGGATATGCAAAAGACTATATACCCTTGATAGAAATTGAAAAAAAAGTAAATTTCTCTACTTATATAATCATCATCATCATCATCATCTCAGCCATAGGACGTCCACTGCTGAACATAGGCCTCCCCCTTAGATCTCCACAGATACCTGTTGGAGGCGACCTGCAACTTATATAATAAATAGGAATATTTTTTGTATGTTTGTATTTTATTTAAAGGCTCCGATACTACTACTGAACCGAATTGAAAAGTTCTTTGACTATTGGAAAGCTACACTCCCCCTGAGTAACGTAACCTATTTTATCCCGGTACAGGTAGTAGTTCACCCGGGACGCGTAAAAAAGATGGCGATGCATAAAAAAAATCTAAGATACATATTTTTTTGTAAACCATTGAATATTGTTTACTGTTACTGTTACAGCCCTTTTATCGTCCCACTGCTGGGCACAGGCCTCCTCTCACACGGAGAAGGATTGAGCATTAATCACCACGCTTGCTCAATGCGGGTTGGTGATTTCAGACTATATAATATATATATAGTCCAGGTTTCCTCAAGATGTTTTCCTTCACCTTTTTATCAGCCATTGGTGTCTAAGATTACTTAGAAAGTACATACAAACTTAGAAAAGTTGCATTGGTACTTGCCTGACCTGGAATCGAACCCACACCCTCATACTCGAGAGGTTGGTTCTTTACCCACTAGGCCACCACGACTTTTTTTAAAGCAAAAAATAAATAAACAACAAATTACAATTATGATAAAGAATGATTTAAAAAGTTGCCCTCGATTTCTCAGGGTTTCCATCATCAAATCCTGACCTGGTGATTATGGAACCACCTGGAAGGTATACCCTATCGAACAAAAAAAGAATTTTGCAAATCGGTCCAGGCGTCTTCGAGTAACCGGTGAACATACATAAGAAAAACAAAAAAGATCCCGACGAATTGAGAACCTCCTCCTTTTTGGGAAGTCGGTTAAAAATAACCAAATTGATTTAAATAAAGATTTATTCCAAAAATTTTCCTTGAAGCGGGACAATATGAGGCTGCTTCACAATGGGTACTTTCAGTACAATAGCTCATTTCTCACAGCGATCGGGTAACACGTTATATGCAGAGGCCTCACAGCATGCGAGTATGTTGTGATCTTATGCTAATTATATTTGATGCTTTATTAAAAGTCTGGGTGCAGTTTTGATGTAACGATGGACTTTGTACTAAAAAACGATTCTTCTTAAATCCTTACCACTATTGTAAATGTTACGCCAAAGTAACTCTTTCATCCCGTCTGTATCGCTTTCACGCTTAAACTACTGAACTGATTTAATTGAAAGGCACACAAAAAGTCTCGATCCTGTGAAAGGTCATAGGTTATTTTCTCGGGGAAAAGCTATTTCATAATTATATTGTCGGCCATCTAGTGGTTACAGTGATTAGATTCTTTCAAAGTGTTTTTTTTTCATCTAAGGAGCCATGTTCTAGCTTCACAAAGGGTGTAACTTGAGTACCTAATACTGTAATCACCGTGACACTGATTCTCTAGAGTTTACGACCATATACAGGGTCAAAACAACTCCAAACCGGTTGGGAAAAAACCTAGTAAAAAACTGAATGTTGCGAATGTTGCATTTAATACAAAATCAAATAATTAAGAAGTTTACGACAATTTTATTGCGTGAATAGGCTCTTAAACTTCTTTGTCACTGGAGTTTCCCAAAACAAAATGACCACAGTTTTGGTTAAATAAAAAAAAAGCTAATAGTCAAAAATGATAGGCGATCCTAATCGTTAGCGCACGAAGCCTTGAATAATTTGATTTATTTGGCTAGTGCAGCTTTATATGTGCATAAATATTTGTAAACTGTCTGTGGTTTCATTCGCTTGTAAAATAAACTACATGCATTTGATTGCTGATTAAATTCGTCTGGGTAGGTTGATATTTCGAGGACTACTTTTTTCTTTGGATATTAAGCAAAATAGTGTAAGCGACACGAGCAAGGCGAAGGTTGCTGTTGGTGGGCGTTTTGAGGGCTGTCTTTTGTTTTTGAAGTTCGAAAAGTACTGATTTATCAGCCTAATTTGAATAAACATCTTTGAATTTGATAGGGAAAATTCATAATGCTAACAATACACATTATCAAATTTTATTTCTTTTTATAATTACCGGGCAAGCAAGGCAGATTGAGACCTTGCGGACACACGAACACTAGTAATATATATACTAGCCGTTTTCCTGCGGTTTTACCCGCGTCCCGTGGTAACTACTGCCCGTACCGGGATAAAATATAGCCTATGTTACTCGTGGATAATGTAGCTTATGGTGCGCGCGAATGGTGAAAGAATTTTTAAAAACGGCCCAGTAGTTTTTTAGCCTATTCATTACAACCAAAAAAACAAACAAAGTTTTCCTCTTTATAATATTAGTATAGATAAATAAAATGTGCAAAAGAAACATTTCTTTACCAATTCCTCGAAGGGGTTGCGAAACTGCCGTATTACGAAGGTTAGTCTACCGAGGGTTCAAGAGGTCGCGGGTTCAAATACCAGTCGTTTAACTATTGTACAAACACTTTGTCTAACGTTAACCTTGACATGTTAACTTGCAGTTTAGAAGGAATTCAGGATAAGTTATTTTTGTAACTGTACGAGGTGGCATTGAATCCGGATCGGTTGCAGTAATATGTGTGACTCAAATTGCAAATTACACAAGGGAACAAGATTTTTGTTGCATGAAATATTACGACTAATATTGTATATTTTTGGGCTGCTAATTGAAGATCTGAAGTCAGAATTGCTGCATCAGCTTTAGTTTTTGAGTTATCAACAAAACGTGATTTTCAAGAAAAACACAATTTTATTAACAAAAAACAGCAGAAGAACAACAATTAAGCATCAGAAAACTTTCTTTTATAAGATTTTCTAGCTTGATTCGGTTCACTTGGGCTGTCTTTAATGCTGCAACAATAGTTTGCCATCATGTTGGCATTCCAATGACCCTGGGACCACTTTTCCATAGTCCGAATATCTCGATGGAACCTTTCGCCTTGTTCTTCACTGAGATCACATAGATTTTCAGGGATATGGTCGAAATGGCTAAGGAGGAAGTATACCTTGATGCTCATATTACAACCAAGCCGACAACATCTGTTCAAAGTGATTTGAATAAACTTTCATCCTTTTTGTTTGATAGAAAATGTTGTGCAATCCAAACGAATTCGTTTCAGGCATTTTTTTCGATATCGGTCATGTAATTATGAAACTTACACTTACATCAACCACCTTATTTGTGGACCATCAGAAATTCCGGCTTTTAGTTTCTCTATACTCAAATTATGGGACTTTTTAGATATGTATTGAGCATTTTTGTTCAGAGCTTTTACAAATTGTTTCATGAGCCCAAGTTTGATGAGCAAAGGTGGTAGCACCTTTATTAAGGTAAATTAGTAGATAACAAGTTAGGGTAAATCGATTTGGACCTTTTTTTTTGTTAATACCGTTCATATCAACCACGCAGAAAAACTACCTAATGATTCGAGGGTTCTCGCCAGATCATCGGTATTTGTTACTTGAAATGGGGTCTTTTCTTATTTTTCCATAACTTTAAAGACTCGACGCATGTTTTACATACCATTTTAGACACCCAGTAGGTACCTGTCGCAGGTGTCCAAAGAAAATCCAAAGAACTCAAAGTACACCCGTTTCAAGAACTCCGACACGCTTAGTCTACAATCTTTAAATGTATATTCACTACAAATATTACAGAAATAGTTAGTATCATTTTAACAATTATTTTGCAAACTAGAAATAGTAAAAATGATATACTTTTTAAATAAAATGCTCTGTTTTATGTAATTTAAGTGTAACTAGTTCGAACATACGGTCAATAGCTGTATCTCAAAAACTAAAGCTGTTAGAAAAAAAATGTGGGTAGATTTGAAATCAGCGACCTCGAATTAGTAAACAAAAGTCATAAAATTTCATGCAACAAAAAAAAAGTCTTATTTTGTTCCCTTGTGTTATTAATGCGAAATAATTTCAAGCTATATTTAAATACTAGCTTCGTAAAGTAGCTTATTAAGATATTATTTGTTTTTAGATAAACTATTTATTTAGTTGATAATTTTCCTCACAAAGGTCGTTACACTAATCTGATTAAAACACTGACCTAGATTTATTATTTCTTGATACTTGATGTTTCATAGTTAGTAGTAGTCTCTAACATCTACAGCAATTACAACACATTGTGGAACAAAGACATCTGCATATGCCCGTTTGTTCGCGATCACAGATGTTTTCACCCATACAAGGCCTAGGAAAGGCCTAAGCTTTGTGTACCTGTATCTATATAAATACACGTACACTGGGCGTAGCCGGGTCGGTCTGCTAGTATCACTATAATCTGTTTTCTTGTACTGTAAGTATGATACTGCATATTATACCGATTATTTAAGGTGCAACAGACGGGAACGCGCTAATATAATGTTTGTAAGCGATGAGTTAGCATCTTATTATCTATATTACAGACATTTGCAAATGCTCCTCAAGCGATTGTGTTATTGTGGCTAATTTGCAACTTAGAGTATTTTGTTATATTTTTCTTGGTAGCTTCTGCAAGCGGTTGTACTCGCGTCCTGTGGGAACTACTTCAGGCAAACGAATAAAAAGTAGCCTAAAACCTCAAATATTTTAACAAATAAGATCAGCAGTTCCTGAGATAAGCGCGTTAACGCAAACAATCGGATTATGCAGTTCTATAATATTAGTATGTAGAGTAGATGGTAAACTGTAAGAAGAAATATTTTTGAAGAAAATAAAAGCCATTCAAGTTTGAGGTATTTTATCTTTACGAGATATAAAGTCGTGATGTATCGATCCAATTAAATCGATATTACGAATATAAATGCCTTTCCACAGACATTCACAACCAGTTGCAATGCTACCGACATATTAGGCAGCTTGTATTTAAGGCTGTATTCATATGGAGCAAAGAAAGTAATTGGTGATGTTTCTTGGAAATAATTAACACAATTGCAGATAGGATGTGATGAACATAGGTATTCGTGAAATGTACAGTTTTATTTATAGGTATACGTTATTTTATGTCTTTAATTATTCTCTAATATTGAAGAAGATTTGGATACGCAGAGAAACTCCTTTAACACGCTGATAAAACTATTAAGCCTTCCTCAATAAATGACCTAATCCATACAAAAATATTTTTTCAAACCGGTCCTGAGATTAGCGCTTATCAGACAAACTCTTCAGCTTTATCTTATTATGCATGCATGCATCCTCCGAGCCTTTTCCCAATTATGTTTGGGGTCGGCTTCCAGTCTAACCGGATTCAGCTGAGTACCAGTGCTTTTCAAGAAGCAACTGCCTATCTGACCTCCTCAACCCAGTTACCCGGGCAACCCGATACCCCTTGGTTAGACTGGTGTCAGACTTACTGGCTTCTGACTACCCGTAACGACTGCCAAGGATGTTCAATGACAGCCGGGACCTACAGTTTAACGTGCCATCCGAAACACAGTCATTGATGTCTAACATTTACTTAGAAAGTACATACAAACTTAGAAAAGTTGCATTGGTACCTGCCCGACCTGGAATCGAACCCGCGCCCTCATACTCGAGAGGTTGGTTCTTTGCTCACTAGGCCACCACGACTTTATCTTATTAGTTAAGAGAATATTTGCAAATAACATACAGCATTCACTTTACATAGCAGCAGCGTAGGACGTCCACCAACAAGGTGGACAGACGACCTTATAAAGGTCGCCGGAAGACGCTGGATGCAAGTCGCCTCCAACAGGTATCTGTGGAGATCTAAGGGGGCGGCCTATGTTCAGCAGTGGACGTCCTATGGCTGAGATGATGATGAAGATGATGATGATTCACTTTACATCCCAGTTACTTAATACCGAAATCACCATTTTATCTCCCGAGCCTTTTACCAACTATGTTGGAGTCGGCTGCCAGTCCAACTGGGTGCAGCTGAGTACCAGTGTTTACCAATATTACTCAATACCGGATTATGTCTTATAATGTTATTTATATTTTTCCTTCGTTCCCAATAGCCCATTACAAATCGATACCTAGTACCGACTATTGGAATATTTGTACACTATAAGACTTACTGATCGACTATTTCGTGTGCTATAAGGAAATGCCACGGGTTCGCCCGGGTCGCCACGATCTAGTATGTAGTGCGAGATCGTGGCTCGTTACCTCCTTACTGTCGTCGGTTAACAGACAGACACACGTTACAAGTAGGTTCGTGATACCGTTTAGTTTGAGATGGCGTTTTGATCTTATCTGCTGCGATTGGGTTGTAGATTTTGGTAAATGGTTTCAGAAGTTGTGAGGTGAAGACTTTAATGTTTGGTTGTCAATCCCACTATTTACAACACAAAAGGTATATTTAAATGATACGAAAAATGTACTGTATTGATTTTGATGAAACGTGATAAAATAAATGAAATTATAATCAGACAGAATAACATAAATAGGCCACATTTTGTATATGTGCGAGAAGGTGGAAGCTGGTATAATAGATAAAAAAAACCGGCCAAGTGCGAGTCGGACTCGCGCACGATGGGTTCCGTACCAGAGCAAAAATGAGCAAAAAAATCACGTTTGTTGTATAGGAGCCCCCAGAAATATTTATTTTATTTTTCAGTATTTGTTGTTATAGCGGCAACAGAAATACATCATCTGTGAATATTTAAACTCATCACGGTTCATGAGATACAGCCTGGCGATAGACGGACGGACGGACGGACAGGGGAGCGAAAACAATAAGGTCCCGTTTTACCCTTAGGGTACGGAACCCTAAAAAAGCAATCGCTTCGTTTAAAACATTGATTAGACTGGAAACCAATCTCAAGTTTGGAAAATGCTAGGCAGATTATGATTATCTGATCCGTGTTTTAATAGCACTCCATGGTACATGATACACGTGGTATTTGTAGCATTTAACTATTAAAAAATTAAATCAATATCTCAGAAACGTGAGCAAATTGATTAAAAACAACATAACTTTTCTATGAAGTACGCATATTTCATTTACGTCCCCGTATCTATTTACCGGTAAATCCCATGAATAAATTCATGCGTACCAATGAGGGTTTTTGAAATTTTTTCTGCCACCGGGTGGCGCCACGTATGCGTCTGGTCCAAACAGCTGTCAAATAGTATGGAATTGTAGGTGCCGAACTTATTGTTTATTGAAATTCTGTTATATTGGAAGTGTTATTGATTTTATTATGGACTACGGTCAGAATAAGGTTTCCGAACTAAAAATTGAGCTAAGAGAGAGGGTGCAAAAGTCACTGGTACTAAGGAAAAGCTTGTTGAAAAATTTGTTAACACAATATGATTTAGTTTTTTTTATTTACTCAACCGCAATAGTAAAACAATAATGCAGTGCTTTAATTATAAAATAAAAAAAAAACACTAAAATCGTTCACTATTCATAGTAAAGATAAGCACTTTGACAGTTATCTGGACCTGACGCTCGGTGCTGCCACCTCGTGGATTGCCATTTTAGAAAACCCTCATTATTTCTCCGTTTTATATAAAGTTATTTATCACAAAAACACTAACATAATTGGCGCTTTAAAGCCGTAATTAAGCGAACAAAAATAATTTAATTTTTCTTGAAATTTACTTTAACGCGTTGATGTCTTTTATATGAATATGTAAAACTGTACATTCGGTTTTGCTTTTTTGGGTTTTATCCTTTTGTTGATTATTATTGCGATGTGTTTTTATCGAGTAATTTGAAAGATTAACTTTATTAGTGTTATTTAATGGGTACTCGTTAATTACCGCCTCGAAAACAAAAATAACGTTCCAAGAAAGTGACGTCACTCAAAATATTTTTAATTTTTTTCCGAGCTGCTTTTAAATGTTCTACTCTCGTTTTAAGGATAACTACATATATACAAGAATTTCATCAAAATTAGGTTAATTGTTTTGGTGTTAAGACGTTCTACTATATTTTCTTTTCGCATTAACGAGGACAATATCATTGTTATTTAGGAATTAACCAAAAACATTGCTTAAATAAAAATACTCAAGTAGGTAATATGAGTATTATAATGTATAAGATTTGAATGTACAATTATTCGGACACGGATGCAAGCTGACGCTCAGATAATAATCGTGGGAATAAACAATAAAAACATATAATTTCATGAAATGCTTCGTTAACGTTGCAATTTAACTTTTATAGTTTATGTTGCTAAAGAGATTTTGGCTAATTAGGTGTTTTGCAGTTACATTCAAGGTTGGATAATCTCTTTGAAGGATAAGGAGAAGAATTTGGACTTTGACTATAGCTAGATTTAAAAAAAATGCAAGTTTTTGATCATCATCTTCCGAGCCTTTTTCCCAACTACGTTGGGGTCGGCTTCCAGTCTAACTTCCAGCCTTAATGCAAGTTTTTGACAATTATCTTTATTTGATAAAATTGATAATTTGAAAAAGAGACATTGTCAGGTCACAAATCGACTAATTTTACTAAACCTTATCCGTCTTACCACAAAAACTTTTAAACGTCAGTTTAAGACTTGTCTAAAAAAATGACAGATTATGACGTTGAAATAAGGTCCATTTTGCAGCCACATTATTTTTAGACAAGTATTTGACACATGTTTAAGTTTTTGTAGTAAGACCATATCTGTTTAGAAATTTAAGACAGCCTTGCATGTAGGTTATTTTTATATCAGAATACTCTTTAATAGCGTATTATAAAACCACTAGCTTCTGCCAGCGGTTTCACCCGCATCCCGCGGGAACTACTTCCCGTACCGGGATAAAAAGCCTATAGCCTTCCTCGATAAATGGGCTATCTAACACTGAAAGAAATTTTCAAATCGGACCAGTAGTTCCTGAGATTAGCGCGTTCAAACAAACAAACAAACTCTTCAGCTTTATAATATTAGTATAGATTACACAAACTTTCAGAAATATAATTTTACCTCAAAATAAAAAAAATAATTATGCAAAGGATAAGTTGTTCAAATTAACATGGTTCCCATTACATATTTTCATAGCAACTGCTGAAGACAGCCTATCTAAATTTCTAAGTAAAAAAAGAAGCAAAAAACAGCGGAACATTGTTTGTCACAGTAGTTTATAAGCTTATGTTTCTGCCTATAATAGGCTTGAATGAATAATTTTTATCGAGTGGGCGGAGAATTTGATCGTCGGCACGATGATTAATGAAACACGTCTCGTGAATGAATCTATACTAATATTATAAAGCTGAAGAGTTTGTTTGTTTGTTTGTTTGAACGCGCTAATCTCAGGAACTACTGGTCCGATTTGAAAATTTCTTTCAGTGTTAGATAGCCCATTTATCGAGGAAGGCTATAGGCTACTTTTTATCCCGGTACGGGAAGTAGTTCCCACGGGATGCGGGTGAAACCGCTGGCAGAAGCTAGTGATTGAATAAACGACTAGAAATAAGATAAATTGGTGACAGTTGTTGCAAAATGTAGTAACTTTTTAATGATCTTGTTTTTATAGGTAACCTAGATATCCTATTTTGATGATTTACTTATTTATATTGTACTGTTGTTAACATAGTTTGTTAACTGTTTGTTTATTAAAGTTTTCTTATCTGGCTCTACTTAGCTTAATGATGTATATTATATAACGAGGTGATAATACCATTGTTAAATGTGATAACAAAGTCATCACTATTATTAAATTTCAGTTCAAATAAAACTTTAACCCTGATGCTTTTCAATAAATTAGATTATGAAAGCAAACATTACTTTCAGTCAAAATATCAAGGCTTTTCATTAAAATACAAACACACTTCTAAACAAAATTAAAAAAGTCTGAAATTCCCAAAAGAGAAAGAATAGAACATAAACACAACCTTTACCTACCGATTTTTTTAAATAACCAAAACACAAAGTTAAAAAAAAAAAACTATAAATACTAGAACACTACTTTGAAATCACAGACACAGATACGTAAATATTTTCGCACGATCTTATATTTTGCGTTCATGACGCTTGCGAAAAGCGTGCGTCGCCCGTCGCGTCGCGTGGCGAACTGAGAGCCGGCCGGTGCATTTGCTAATAGACATCGCATAATCAAGTGAGAGGAAGTATATAGAGGTGATAGAGGGACAATTTTGTGAGACAAAGGCCATGGTAGTCGTGATACATGAGAGCATAGTGATTATGTTTATGTTTATAGAGCTGTTTAAGGTGGGGAAGGGTGGTTGTCGTTAATGTGACATTGGAAAATGATTTCAAGTAGTTTTCTTTTCATTTTCTTAAAAAATATTAGGACTGCCAACGTTAACTAGAATATTAATTAAGACAATTTCTAAAAATCTTTGCTGTCAAAAAGCCTAGCAATTTTCAGAAACTTTGAGGACGGATAAAGTTCAAGTGATTTTGAACCAAAATTTCATAGATCTACAAAAAACACATTATTTACTACAATCGTATGGTCACTTTCCCTGTTTGCTGTATCCAATTACTAATTTAAAAAAAACAATCATTATCACACCAAAATAATACCTGTCACACTAGCCTTAACAACTTTGCTAAATATTACACCTGATATAACCAAAGCAACCTACTTACAAGGCAAAGAAAGCAATACTTCTGTGACATATTGTCCTTCACTATCTATCTCTATCATATGACCACATATGTCATATGAAAGAGCAGGACAGCTGTATGGCTAGGAGGAAAGTGAACAAGTTTTGGTGATCGCTCAATAAATCGACTTGTGATCGGATTTTGTTTGATTATAGTGACCGCGAATTTTAATTGTGGTTAATTAATTTTAAACTTTATAACTGCAGGTCATAAGGCTCAAAATTGATATAGAATAAATAGCTTGTGATATGACCTTCTAGTTTTGTTGTACGCAAAGAATTTATTGGTTTAATAAAGAATGGTGTGAAGATCAAACTTATGAGAAAGTAAATCTATTGTAAGGATTAGGTAAATGATAAGATTATGACCTTTTTTAAAAGAAGTCACCAACTAGGTACCTAACTTTTTTTCCGCGGTTTCACTCGCGCCTCGGGGGAACTTGTCGTACCCGGACGAAATATAACCTATTCAAGTGTAGCTTCCCAACATTGAAAGATTTTTTTCAAGTCGGTTCAGTAGCTTAGTATTCAAATATGGTAAGAACATTAAACGCGTGTTTTGTTTTGTAATCTAAATCGCCTATTTTGATGATTTAGGCCCGGTTGTTCGTAATTTGACCGATGTCAATTTTCACCACGGTTAATTTGACATTTTTATTATGAAAATTTAACGTTCAACAACGCTTTTTGAATTTAAACCCTGTTAATTTTACTGTAACTAGAATTTAACCCTAACGTTGACGTAACCGAGCTTCGAACAACTGGGCCTTACTCATTTGTATTAAGATATCGTTTTTAACTACAGTTTTATAAAACTGTTTGTTGTATATGTTTTCTTTACTCACGCTCTAATTAGCTTAATGATGCATACTGTATAACGAGGTGATAATACCATTGTCAAAAACGATAATAACTTCAGCCCTAATATTAAATTACACTTTAAATAAAACTTTATCTATGCATGTACTCATGTGTGTATACATATATATATGAATTACCCTTTTTTTTCTTTCTAAAGAAAAAAAGCATTTATTTACACGAGAGAACAATAGCAGAAAATGAAATTAATTATACTTACAAACAATGATTTAAACTCCACTACGACCTGTATCTGTATCTAACTGTAACTGTCATATCTTCAGCTTGACGCCTCTGCATGCAGCCAGATCCTCATCTTACTTTAGAACTTCTGAATCCAAATGTAGGTACCTATTGGAAAATTCTGTAACAGACACGTAACATATGTCACACGGAAATTCGCGGAAAACAATGGAAATCCTATTTGTGGACACGTAAAACTATTTATTTTGGTGTTTAGCAGTATTACGATATATTTGCTGCTCATAATTTAGTTTTGTTACGTAAAATGTAAACTGGAGAAACCGTCTTATAGGAAGTAGACCTAGACGAGTCTGATTCCTAGGTATTCTAATTTGAGCTGAGGGATTGAAGTGTGGCCAAAAACATTGAGAAAGTACATATTAACATACAAAAGTAACATTGGTCTTATTGATTGACGGTCTGACTTGGAATAGAACCCGCACACTACTTGAGAGAGGCTGGTGTTTTAACCACTAGGCTACATGATTATATTATGAACGGCAATTACTATAAATTAATCTTCTAGATAAGCTTGTCGTATTCGTCAGTACACCCACACACCACAAAAGAAACAAAATCCTATCCAACGACAGGATTTAAAAATAGAATAGGTACCTACCTAATGTCACTTATTCTCGTCCAATGGATTAAGTAAGCAAGACAGTGAAAGCGCGTGAGTCACAGGATTTATCCAACGACTACTTACAAATCAGTATTCAAGTCATTCCTCTCTGTTCCATTTACCGTTCGTAAAGCTGATTTCTTTTTATCTTCTAATAAAAGTTTACTGTAAAAGGTATTAAGTGGTTTCGCTTTTATTCGGATCGCAGACTGTTTATGCGGTTAGAATTATAAATGTCATCTTTGTAATACTCTTGTTCGGGAGCGTTTCCATTGGACTGCTGTGATCTTTGTTAAAAAGAGGATAAACATTGCTTCATTCAGCGCACTTACACGAAATTACTATTCTCTATTATTTGTTTACATGACCCTCAATCTTATTAATCGCTTCTCCTTAAAGGACGTACAAAATTGCACTGTCCCCGGGCCCCCAAATAGGCTTTATGCTCAATATGAAAACAACTTCTTAGCCTGGAATAGGATTAATTATGAGAATTCATAGTAAACGGTTATTAAAACAAAAAAAAACAGACATTTATGTGTCGGGGAACTGAAAAAATCGGTCGCCGATTATTATCGGACGTATAGCACCCTACAACTGTCTCAAGACTTACCGTACCACATATTGGACACACGCCCCACACAATACAAAACGAGATTGCATTACGCAACGCCCGTGGGAACCGCGAACATGTTCCTTCTCTACTGCATGCAAAAACTAAACGCCCGGAACAGGCTTCCGTATCGTTATGTTGTAAGGCTCTCTAGGCCTTATTAGGTAACTGATCCGTATCTAGCATTGGTTTAAGTATGGTCTAAATACAGGAACATCAATGTTATGTAGGACTTCGATTGTTTTAAGTGCATTTTGTTCTCCAGGGGAGAATTTGACGTTTATTAAATTCAGGTACGTTATACGTATATGAGGGAGAACATAGGGGGATTAATTACATAAGGAAGAATATGGCGAGAGTATAATATAGAGGTAGGTACGGGTCGTATATAAGGGGAGTTCATAGTAGATAAGGGAGTATATATGGAGAGCACAGGTCAGGTGTTGTACATACGGGAGTGCATAATGACGAATAATAACTAAAGACAGCGAAATCTATGGCCTTCTTGTCTTAACAACTTTTGCTTGCAACCAAAACTGCGTCAGTCCTTGCCATAGGGCTCTTAACTAGGATTTCATAAATGTAGACCCCAAAATAACTCAGTTCTAATGACCTATCAGATCTCACCATTCACTATGTCATACAGGATGCGGTTAAAATACAATACTGAAATACCCTTGACAGGCCTTCAGAGGAAATCGGGGAGGTTACATCGAATTGATGTGATTTTCTACGCAATAGGACTTTTGTTAGCAATTTGATACGGTCGGACCAGCTCATGGATTTCCGTAGGTAGGTACAATAAAACGTCTGGTCCTTGGTGTGAAACCATGAAATTCATGGTTCAATTTGTTATGCTGTGCTAAATGGAACCTTAGATTTAGATTTATTTGTAAACATAGGTACAGATACACATGAGTGTGAGATGTTACATTATCGGTGTATAGTTATCGGCACGAATCTTGGGCTCTGACCTTCACCTGCGCAGAAGTAATTTATTGGGTCCCTTTTGTGGTATGAAGTGAAGCGCGGGGGCGGGATAAAGCGGTGATTGGCCCGCAGTGCATCGCGTCATAGCTGTCACTCGGGATTGGTTCTTTGCTAATAAATCACTTCTGCGCAGATGTAGGTCAGAGCTCAAGATTCGTGCCGATAACCAATGTTCTAAACTATGATTTGAGTTGATGAAAATTTTATTTTGTTTCTGAGATGTGTCAGAGTGGATAATTTCTGGATAGCTTTTTTTATGAGTAAATAGGTGTTTTTTCCTTTCAAATTCACTTTGTGGCTGCGCAAATATAGTCACCTGACAACTCGTGCAACGAGCATGTGCAGAAGTTATTTGCTATACTCGCTTATCCTGAATTCATTAGAACCTGTTGGTACTACCCAACTTCAGAGTGGTAAACATGGGAAACACGAGAAATGTACAGTAGCCGGCATATAACTTGGCAAGGATTTGGGACCTTTAATAAGTGTGAGCTCGCACATAGTGCACTAAATTATTCAAAAAAGTGGTCCCTGTTATTGCTTGTGCATTATTCTATGGTTATTGTCATCATTTATTGGCGATTATGTATGCTTGAAAAAATAGGACCTGTTTTCATCTCACGATTCTTGCCAAGTTACGTGCCGGGAACTATACACAGAGTCTGGAAATTGAATAGCAAAAGAAATTGAAATTGTGAGAAATTGTTATAACAACCCTGCTTCTAAATCGTTATACTTACCTAATAAAGTAAGGGATAAAGAAATAAAATAAAAATCAAGCTGACACCTTTAGGACTTCATTTATTTTACCTTCACATATCCAATAAATAATTTGTATCATAAAACACATCTAGGTCTACAATAGAGTAGCTATCATATTTATGTAGGTACGCATATTCTCGTTTTCAAAACAGCCCTTACTTTTAGTTTTAATGATCCTTAATAAGATTGTACAAGCTGTTGCGACATCTGGTGCTCATCCTTAGCAACTCATCTCTTTAGATCCTAGAATTCTTCATTGGCTAGAAGTTCCCAACACTAAGAAAGTAGGTATATACCTGCCTACTACCATTAAAAAAAATAAAAGTATGGGCCGTTTACAAAACAGTAAACATCAATTTACAAAATCGTTTCAAGGTCATAATTTCTTTGTGACAAAACGGACATTTCTAACGGAGAAGTGCTGGTAAGACATCATTTGGTAGGTGTGGCAAAGCTTAAGATAATATTGTAAATTGTTCATAATAATTTTAGTCACATCCAAATACATATTTATAGCTGGTAATATGACTCAATTATTTGCCTGTATCCGATCGCTTTTGATCGAAACCTTCTTCATATATTTACGGAGTTGAAAAAAAAAAATGAACAATTCACAAGACAATCAGCTCTATATAAATATAATTATCACATACGCTAGACATTTAGCACGACGCATATACACAGCTATCTTAACGATTAACATCAATACTTTTAATACTATTACGACACCAACTTTTTGTGGTGTGCGAGTGATTACAAATCAATTTTTATGATGAGTATTTTCAATATTGCAGAGTTAATTAAAAAGGACTACTTACCACGCCTTTCGCACCCAATTCGACAATTGATTAATAGTTTGAACGTGTATGTATTTGTTCCATCGTATACATAAGGCGGTCTTACGTAGACGGTAGCTTTAACTCTGCTACCACTTAAAACTTTACTTCGATATAAGTGACACTGCAGAGTAATTAAAACTCTGCAGCATCACTTAGCTGTTGGAATGCTTCAGAGATCATTAAAAGTACATTTTCTTGCTGAAATTTTATTATCACTCACACACACACGAAATATATTTAAATACTCGGGTTATTATAATAACGGCAAATAATTCTACAACTACAACCATAGACTATAGTAAATCAAACAGTGCAGTTTGTCCTATGGCAAATAAACGTAGTAGCTTGTTGTAACGACATAATTATTATAAATCCATTGGTCCTTACTTACACAAACGTTTTGGTAGGTACTCGTCACATGAATGTATAAACTGTATTTTAATAGCGATATACAATAATATTACTTCATCCCAATATTATGTAATACAAGTATGTACTTGGGGCAGATAATATTTAGTACGTTTTTAACCGACAGCTTAGATATACAAAATTTTGCAATCAATATATTGGTTTTATTGCTAAATATAAAATACCGTCACCGCTTGCAGACAAACAACAGACAAATTACTAAACTTTATGAGACATAATTATAAGGTATCGTAATACCTAATAAATTAAGATAAAACTCGTAGTAACAATTAACATCGTTAAAAATCCAAGTAAAGTTACCTCTATGTTACCGACTACATAATTTAGGGAATAAGTGACTCTGCAGAGTTTAGTCATCATGCAGAGTTATCTCATTACGATTCCTCAGAACACAACTACTTCACTGATGTCAAAAAGAAAAAAAAAAACTAAAAGCTAACCTAACAAATGCTAATAAACAACACTAAAAGCTAGCGAACGAGCAAATTAACACGCAAAGCGAAAAATCAACATGAGAATACCAACGTAACGTAAAATCACAATAAAAAACATCGCCAAACTTAACATTTGCCATCGCAACGCTGATAATTTTTATTCCTATAACATTAATGTTAATTTATAATATTTATTATATTGCTATTTTAGAGAACCAATGTTTTTTGAAAAGCGTGCACCTTATAAGCGACAATGCAGAGTTTAAAATTGCATTTAGTGACATTGCAAGCTGTCACATCATACTTTCCTGTCAATTCACTTTCCATTACCTTCAATCGATCTTCGCTGATTAAATATGTACCACCGTTACTTAAAATTTCTTGCTATTTAAGAAATTTAAACTTATAAAATTTTACCAAACACTGCCAAAAGACATATTTTGGAAAATCAAGAGCAAGGCTATTACTAAAAATCAATTAAAACCAATATAAGGCATATTAACCAATACTAAATTTATAGTAATGTTGTAAAGGAGTGGCCTAAGTAACAATCATTATTTTGACGTTTACGTACCAAAAGTAAACTCTCAAAAAGTCTTTAGCACATTGTAACAGTCGTTCGTTATTCAGTCTAAAGCATAAATACAAATGCATTATTCCCTGTCTAATCCAAAAAATAACTATAATCATGTTTACTACTGAACTAAGAAATTATGTACTTTCAAGATGTCAAATTTCTTTTTCATAGTTTTATTTCTACCATACTCTCGAAGCTTGGTTCAGTGGTAAACATATTACATTCGTATATAAAATGAGCTGTAATGTTATATAAGCGCAATAAAGGCCTTTTAGGCCAACCTAAAGCAATCCGACTATTTCAATACATTCAAAATGAGAGACAACTAAAAATAAACTATAAAGAAATTAATAGATTCAATACAAATTGTATGAGGCATTCATTTAAACTACACATAAAAATTCGAGGAAGAATTTTAATTATAAATACTTAAAAGTAAGTCCGCCGTTACCCAGACAGTAGTTTTTAAATCAATTCGAGTGGTTTCAATAAATAGGACATTTTTTTCAACATTTTTTAATTTTTCATTAATACGAAGTTAACTATGCCCTTTATTATTAGCACAAGAACCACATTTAATTTATTTCTATTCTGGTTTTTATACGAACAAGCTTGATTGATTTCTATATACTCATCCCATTTATACGTTCCGTTAGACATCCAAATATACGGAATACACATTGTTGGTAAAAAACAATCTCTTTCTAGCTTGATCGTACAAATTCAGCTTATATTTACGTATTAAATGACAAATAAAAACTACGAATTTTCGTACAATTTACCATTTAATACCTCTACACACATCAAATTTTTCACGTTGTGTATAGAGTAAGAAATATTTTAATATAATTAAAATTTGACTACTATTGTAGCCTATGATAAATCTATAAGTAAATTCAATATAATCAATAATATTATTATATCTCCTTGAAGGATATCGTTATGTAGTATGCGGGAGATTAATAAATTATTACTATTCACATATCTTTATATGGAATTGGGTTTATCATTTAATTTGATATTTTTTATTCTTTGGTAGTCATGTATGTACTGTAAGTTCATTGTACAGATTTTAGAAAAACATATCACATTAGGTATCGTAAGGTACTGTAGTAAATTGACATAAACAATTCGAAATATTGTATTAGAAAAATATCGATAGGTATATGGAATGCTGTCATTGAGTTTATCGATATTTAAAGAGTGAATTGTTACCGATACCTGGGGGATATCGATGGGATTTTTGAGTATAATTTTTCGTACATATCAAAGTAAATGATAAACTCAATATTAGACTAGAACAAAATGTAATTCCTTGCAAGGTACTCGGGATATGTTCTTCCTTAGACAACTTACACTTTACGGATCCACGCTGAGTTTTAATTAATACAAACCTATTGTTACGTATCATATTCAACACGAAATACTCAGTATTTAGATCCACAAATACAGCGAAAAAATCTCTTGAAGTCTTCGTCATCGATGCAACAACAAGAAACAAGGCATCTGCAAAAATTTAAACCCAAATTGACATTTCGCAAAATTAATCACATCTTTGACGAATCCAAAAACGAGTTATTACACTAGCCGCCAGAAAAAATATACCCGTATTTGATTGATTGTAAAACCTTAGCGTTTGGCCGTTAAGTGTAAAGTTGTCTGCTTGCTGTGACCAACATTACCTGAATTGAACTAAAGCGTCGCGTCTAAGGTACCAAGTTCAGTATATTTCGGTGTTCCAGCGATTCTTTCAGAGCGTAGAACAGTTGCAGCTGCTGTTCAGGTTTCAGGTTGTATACCTAGGGATTTAGATATAAATAAATTATTATAAAATGTGGGAGATTCAGAGATTGTCTAATGTATAAAAGGTCAGAGTTGCCATTATTAAAATCGAGATCTAGATAAAAATTGATCATTTATTAATTTATTAAGTAAATTTAAGTAGAATGATAAATTATTTATTTGCGAAAACTAAAACGGCAGTAGATAGTTTCAATATATTGGATTATATATTTTTAAATCAGATACCGGGTCACTGTTTTACAACACAAAAAAGCATGAAGTCCAATCCTCATGGTTCTTCACTAAAAATAGAAGTGGATCCACGATGTTACAAATCCAAATATTAAAATTATCCAAAAATTTGTGTGCGATGCTCCTTCAATCAATTATTTGAATGATATAGGGATAATTGTGATAAGATGATAAGTTCTATAGAAGGTTAAAGACCACTTTTTCACAAGTCTAAAGAAAGTTCCATAAAGAATCAAATGGAAACCAGTTCCTAATTTATACTGACCTGTTGCAACAATTTCTGCGGCGTAGCAGTGCGAATGAAGCTGGTGATGTACACGTTGACGAAGGTGGCCATTAGGAACTGACAGTCGAACCGGTCCATGATGCCGCCGTGACCGGGGATAACATCACCAAAGTCCTGAGGGGAGATTGATAGAAGAGATTTAATTTGTGTGTTCGGGTGTTTAGTTAGAAAAATATTATGAAAATGGAAACGTATGTTTTGACTGTACCTCTCACAAAGTCTTAGTAATGAATTCATTATGAAGGTAGTACTATGAATTAATTATGAAGGTATTTTGAATATTGGTCCGTTTAATCCTAATTATTTCAAGAAAAATGCCCCATCTTATAAGTAAAAGCATTATTGACATGTTTACCCTTTATCAGTAGTTCAAATTTTACCTAGGTGTTATTTTAAACTGTTTCTAGCGGTACCTAGAACATCTCCTGTCACAAGACTATCCTTAACATAAATTGTGGCCATATAAAGTACCAGCTTTAGACCATTAACTCTGTTCGAGACGACGCATGTTTTAAATGTTGCATAAGGAATTCAAATCACAACATATTTTAGACAATAGTTGTTACCTTGATCTTAAAAGCTCGTTTAAATCCTGACGCGAAGAATCCTCCGAAAGGTCCGATGACGGAGCTAAAGGTGCTCAGACACAGCGAGTGGATCATGAACGGGTAGATGTTAAGCTTCTCCAGGCCGAACTGTAAGGAAAACAAAAATATAGACTTTAGTGGCACAGATACAAGGCGTATTTTTGACCAACCTACCATTGTACTTATGAACTCATGACATGTATGTAAGTAATAATTGCGCATTAAGCAATGGTAGTCGCTAGGTATATATTTTTAATCAAAGATATAGGATTCGTGACACACAACACAGAAATAAGTTATATCGTTCAATGTTCTCTGTAAAAAATTGAGATTTTCCAAAATCGAAATGATTCATAATTTGTAAATTAATATTTAAGATTACTAAAATACATTTCTAATTGACTGTGTTTCCATCAGCTCAACAGTCCTCTGTTTCGTTTATTTATTTATTTATTGCAAAAATGTATACAGTTACAGAAATGCATCCTTATCCTAAGTATACATTACCCTGTTAGGGCGCAGCAAATTAACTTAAAACTATCTCAACACAATATATATATACTGTTTAATTCTTAACTAGACTTAAATTTAAAAGGATAATATAGTTATTTATTTACATTATAATTGTGACTTAATAAATAAATACATACATAAATAATGTATATATATATATATACCCTCAACCTTTCAACCGACCCTCACTCCCCTACAACAAAACACCACAATATACTTACTACTTTCATAACCGGCTGCACGAACTGAGGCGGCGTGTACTCATGGAGACGGAACAGCGATGAAGGTTCACAGTCCATGGTCATGCGGCCTAGAGACTCCGAGTACTCGATGGGGCAAACTAGGTACGGGTACTGGGACATCATGTACGACATCTGTGGGAGAAATAGAGGGGTTTTATTAGAATAAAATAAAATCTTTTCATAAATAGGAAGATCTATGTTAGATTTTAGTATAGACTGTCTCAGATACAAATGCATAAGAATATAAAGCAAGCCAGATATTCCTCTATTATCTACTAGGTAGGCCCGATATTTATTTTGTGATGGCATTATGCAATTGTATATTTTATTTGACGTGATGTTTACTGCTGCATATTCTACTTTATAACATATTTCACAAGACTGAAAAACCGCATATATGTAAAAACACACAGCTCATTTTTCTCTGCACATCACACCGCAGTAAATTCAACTCTTATCCCACCCCATGAAGTCTAAATTCAACTCACACTTTACCTCCCACAAAAAAAAAAAACATCATCACCCTCCACTGCGATTTCAACTCAACATCCTAGACATAAGGTCGAAATTAACACACAACTTACTGTTACTTTATTTATACATTACTAGCTTCTGCCAGCGGTTTCACCCGCATGCCGTGGGAACTACTTCCCGTACCGGGATAAAAAGTAGCCTATAGCCTTCCTCGATAAATGGGCTATCTAACACTGAAAGAAATTTTCAAATCGGACCAGTAGTTCCTGAGATTAGCGCGTTCAAACAAACAAACAAACTCTTCAGCTTTATAATATTAGTATAGATTATGTACTGTTTTGTTCGTTTTCCCAAATAAAATAAAATTATTTAACATCGACATACCACAAGTCCAAACACGACAGTAGAAACTCCTCCTCCAATGAAACCTTCCCAGGTCTTCTTAGGGCTCAGCTTGATAAGGGGAGTCTTGCCGAAGAAGAAGCCGAACACGTACGCCATGACGTCATTGCAGATGATCATTGATACCGGCACTATGAACCATATGAGGCCTGGAACAAAGAGGTGTAATGTTAGGGGTGTGTGTTTAGTTACGGTGTGTTGTGGGTTGAGACAGAGCTAAAAAGAATGTAACTTGTGAGATGGCGGCTGATAGAAGAGTATGGAAGAAGAAAATATGATGCGCCGACCCCAAATAAAATTTTGATAAGGGCAGGAGGTAGATGAAGTCTGTTACACTATTCATATATATTTGAATATTTATTTAAATAAATACATGGGAAACTTCCATTTAAAATAACATCATTTTTTTTCAAACAAGATTAAACACCTTATTCCAAAAAATATGTTTAATGTGAAAGTAACGTAAGGAGATATACCTATCAGTAGCAGCATTAGGATTTCGATAAACAAATCATTACCCATCGCAGTTTTAATCGAAACAGACTTCCCTTTCATACGAATCATACATGTATAGGTAATTACAACAATTACGATAGATAGTGTCTCTAACGTCACCCACACATAAACCGACCACTTAAGAGGACGAATTGGAAATTTTGGCGCCAAGGATCTCAATTTTTCTCAGTAAATACAAAACGGATCAAAATACAACTTGGTTACCTGAAAGTTCATGATAAAAACCTTATTTTGTTAGAATTCAAAACATGATTAGGTAACTTTTATAACAGAGAAAAATATATCAAACATACCTCTTTTTAAAAAGAGATTCACATATTATGGGCAAACGGGACCGATTTAAGCCTCTTTACTTTTTAACCGACTTCCCAAAAAGGAGGAGGTTCTCAATTCGGCCGGTATATTTTTTTTTTTTTAGTAGTTGAGTATATACATAATCTTTAAAATTGTAGAAGGAATTTTTATCAAATTATCATTTCTAAATAATAAAATTACAAAACCATTTTGTCGCTTACGACTTTTAGTTATAAGCTAGCGCGCGTATTGTTATCCTCGCCCCGCTCAGACGCTCCGACCCCTTTTGGCGCCTTAGGTGCGCGTGCCGGTTATGGAATTATTGTTTACCAATTCGTCGCCTTAAACAGCAAAATACCAGTAGTTAAATAATTACTACAATCTGCATACCCACGTATCTACATACAACATATCCGGCAGTTAGCGTCCACGTCGTTGAAACCACGATAAATCATAATTCCTACACTAAAACTATGCGATTGGCTGACCAATCAGATCTCGTTGTGTGTACAAATGTGACCTATTTACGTTCAATATACACGTTACTGCTGCACGGTCATTAGTTTTGTAACAACCAATCAAGTTTTAGGTGAAATCTAGAACCCAGTTTTTTTAGAGAATTGTTAAAGGCTATGCTGTGAAAATCTGATAAAATAAAATATCTACAATATTGCCCTTATGTGAAAATAAATCGTCATGCATTATAAACTATCTTCCGAATCTTTGAGATAATTAATACATTAATTAGTGCCCCAGATCAAAATCAAAATCAAAAGTCATTTATTCAAACTTGGCTGCAAAACAGCACTTTTCGAACGTCAAAAAATAAATTTACAAAAGACAGCCCCCAAAACGCCCACCCTTCACCACTTCCTATGTGTTTTTGCTGGGAAGAAGAAGTGGCGCAACAAACTCCCCAGCAACACATGTCTGTCTGTTAGGTTAGAAGAACCTTAAACATTGTTTGATATGTACATTTGTATACAATTTAATTTGTATATTTCAATAGAGGACAATACAGTAAAAATAATTTATACACCACATGCTAGCTAGATCTCAGGACCGATTCACAGATAAGCCAGAAATCTCAGACGCAGAAAGGCTTGTTACATTTTCAACTAACTACCATTGATTTCAAATTGATATATTTTTGGATTAAACTAGAATATAATTTTTGTTTTAACCTAATGGATTACCAATAAACTGAAAAAACAAACTCCCCAGCAACGTATCTGTATGTTAACAGTAATGAAACTCGGATTTGATTAAGCCCTAATGGCTTTTGGCCCGCACGCACGGCCTTTGGGAATTGACAACGTACCTAATTCCTTAATATTGTACCGACTCATACTGATTTTAACATACGTTTTGCATATTCAGGTTTCAGGTCTTTATAAAGATGGCGAAATACTGAAAGAAATACAATAAATGTCGACAAGCACGAATTATTTAGAAAAGATGATAGTTTTATAGTTAATGAGCTTGTGGCTAAGTAACAGTCGCACGAGTCGATCAATCATAAGGTTAAGCAACGCTTGACGCGGGCTGTCCATGGATGGGTGACGAATGGCTGTAATGGTAGTTTATAATGTTTCAACCAGATATCAAAACTGATACAGTTTTAGAAGACAACGCTCCATACTTAGAATAATGTCAGCTGTGTAGAATCCCTATTCACCAAGCAACAACCTACTATTCAACTCTTTTATAAAAGTCGAGGCCTATTTCGTTCGGAAATGTCACAGTAAGTAAATGTAGTGAACTTAAAACAACGACGTGACCTCATTACGTCAGTGGTGGTTGACGGTAATCTATCACCGGGTTTTTTGCTAGTAAGCCAAGGAAACCCCTGCAAACCCTTTGCAAGGAAATGCGAAATGTTATCGGTGCACGGAATACCATGTCAAGAAAATTCGCAAAAATAGGCAAATAAACTAAAGTAAAAGAAAGGCATTAGACGCTGCTGAAACTTTCGCAAAACAACCGTCTTCTATCCAGTTCAATTCAATCAGTTTTCTTTTATTTCAGACTCTTCCAATTTTTTCTAGCGTACTTATCTTATTGGCTTTTAGGGTTGTTTCCTAGTATTCAGTCAATTAAAAATTTGTATATGCACCGAAAGTTAACAAAACTAGAAACACGTTAAGCTATATTATATTAATAATAACTGACCACATAATTTTTAAAAAATTAATGAAATTTAAATTTATCGTCTATTACGTCATGCCCTTGAAAACGGCGAATCGAGTCCGATGTCGTCACTTTACATTGACAATGACAAGTATTTGACAGTGACAGTCTATGACAGGTATAAACTGAGAATTGATGTGATGTTTTCTTTAGTTTTTATTTGTATTTGAGCGAAAGAAAGTTAGAAAAGAATTATGGAGAAAGGATTTATGAAAGCTGATAGTTTTTTTGTCGCTCAATTCTTTGCTAATAACCAAGATGACACAAATATAACCTCAATAACAAACACAAACTTTACGTTCCTTTGCACAGTTTTATTTTATCGCGTACACAACTCAAAACATTACAGGTATTTTCTTTTGTGCCCAATGTTTAAAAATAATGTAAATGTTTAAAATATTTGTTTTTGTATCTATATTATAAGAATACATTGTTAGAATTTCAAAATCAATGACTTCTTTCTAATTAGTTTCTTCTCTTTATATGTGCAAAGTGTAAAGGAACACATAGTATACTGTGACGTCACAGTCACGTGATCGAGCGTTTTCTGGGCAATGTTTTAATAAAAATAGAAAAAAATCGAATACATAAAAAGTAAAGAGATTTAAGACGCAAAATCATAGGAGGGGTGATCTTTAAATTATTTAGAAGCTATTTAAATAGATTTTCGAAAATTGGAAACAACCCTATTCTACAAACTAATTTTTGAACTTCAACTTTCTCAAGCCAAGTTTCAAAGTTAATACTAGAAATAAACTTTGTCTGATACTTCTTGTGCTTCTGGGTTTTATATTAGTGGTGTTGCGGGATTAACGACCAATCGTTAATCCCGCAACACCACTATAAAATTTCTACAAAATCTTTGCTCACCTAGATAATATTTCTACAAAATTTATTCTTTATTCTTATATGTATGATCTATTGTATGTAAGTGAACTATACATTCATACATACATAGAAGAGTTTCAAAACGTTCCAGCTGTAGTAACAATGCCGAGGTTGAAGATCAAAACGTCTAATAATAAAACGCTGTTTTTCGTTAACCGTTCAAAATCCGGGTGTCTGGTGTGTAAGATTTGGAGTATACGATAATATTCTTCAGTGCGCTTGTTGTTAACGGGTTCAACTCATACTATCAGTAAATACTTCTAGTACCAATCATTTTAAGCCAAGAAGTAGGTACATGCTGTGGCGAAATATAGGCCATACCATACATTATGCCAACTAAAGGTATGGCCCATAAGTTATCTATACTAATATTATAAAGCTAAAGAGTTTGTTTGTTTGTTTGTTTGTTTGTTTGTTTGATTGTTTGTTTGTTTGTTTGTTTGAACGCGCTAATCTCAGGAACTACTGGTCCGATTTGAAAAATTCTTTCAGTGTTAGATAGCCCATTTATCGAGGAAGGCTATAGGCTACTTTTTATCCGGGTCCATGCCGAGGTTCCCACGGGATGCGGGTGAAACCGCTGGCAGAAGCTAGTATCATCATATGTATAGCATGGCCCTTATAACTTATGATAAAAGTACGCTTTGGGAATTTACAAAATACAAGAGTGGCACAAAGGTGAATAATTTGACTACAGAAGTTGACAAACCACACTAAAAGAGTAACGAAAATAAAGTATTCAAAAGTCCCCATTTACCTATTAAACTATACCATTCCAGATGTTTCTAGAGAAAACTTCTTCCCTCTTATTATAAAACGCGGTATCAAATAAGTATCGGCTTTTGTACTACCTTTAATCCAGCTGTAAGTACGACCTTGAAAAAACGTTATTACAAAACGCAGTTTATCGCAAGTCCTATTACTATCTGTAGTACAAAAGATAAACCATCGAGCCCCCTAGTTTAACTGCAGTACTTAGTCGACAAACGTCAAATTCCGACATTATTTACTTTTGAGGTTATTTGTTTTGTGATGAAAAAAACGAAAGTGGATATAAATATGTGTGATTTGGAATACTTGGATGTGTAAGAATACTATTGAGAGTGTCCGGGGACCCAACAGAGTGCGTGATCGACAAAATTTCTTCAAATTATCTGACGACAATTTTCGATATAAATATCGATTTACGTTTTTCGAAATAATAGTCAATTGAATGCATGATGATAATCCATGATGATCCTATGATGCTCAACTGGGCTCGCCATAAGGTAAGTAGTCTTTACAGTGCAAGTAGGTTGCCAAAACATCCTATTAATTTTATATAAGAGTCGAAGTTTTTATTATGGATGTTTGTTTATGTTCCACGCATAAACTACCACATGGATTTTGATGAAACTGGGAAAATATATCAGATTATCATACAGTCTACTGTTTATTTACAGATTCAAGACTATGTTGGCGGTTTGCACGCCGTATCTCTGCCAGTAATATGCAATGTTTGTAAAATACTGGAATCTAGCTAAAATGTACAAAAATGCCTAGATGAGAAAGGGAACCAGATTTTGTGATGAAGAACAGTTTCCAACATGTATCAGTGCGTTTGACTGCATAAATAGACATCGGAATAAAATATAATTTTTTACTTTTATGTTGTTTCGTTTTCTTTTGCTAATTTAATGAATACGATATTCTGTGTGTAAGTTATTGTTCATTTAATTTTGAAGAGGTTCTAATTAGATGCACAACGTCTTATTTCATCATATAAATCGGGATGAAAATAATTCAAGTTATTTCTAACCTAAAAACAAAACATAACTCGGTTACGCGCGCTGACGTTCCGCTATACGCGCAAACTCGATAGTTGTTTAAATACAATAATTGGATCGTGTATATCGTTAAAAGATACTAGAAACATAAAATTACCTTTAAATAATAAAAAATAATATTTTCCACTGCAGAGATATTTTTTTTATTATCATAGATATTTATTTTTCATCAAAATACACTTAATAAAATAATGTAAAAAGGAACGGCGCATAGAATTCGGAACGATTGAACGAATGATTTAAATATTTGTTGCTTATAATCTGTGGATATTATTTCAACCACAGACAAATCGAAGTACCAAACAGTCTTCTCTTAGTCTACGTTTTGTAATAAGGATGTGAAGACTATCGTAAGTACCGTAACAAACCAAGACGTCTTCAGTCTGGTTTAAACCACTACTTGCGGCAGATTTTATAATAAGAGGGCTTACATTTAAGGCACCATTAAAACTAATTCCGGCAATTTAGTCCAAGTGCGTTCGCACTTAGGTCGACGACGTTTACCTATTAACTTAGAATATAATTACTGTACGGTCAGCGTCAAAAGCAGCTGAACAAATCAACATTTTCAAATGTTTGTTGTCTACCCACGTAGATTAGGGGACATAATTTCTTATCTACACAAACGACAAAATTTACTTCACACATTAAATTACAAAAAAGTAAATGAATACTGTGGTAAGTTATCGTCGACACGGAGAGAACACGTTCTGAAAATTTCGATTTGTTCAGCTACTTTTAAAGCCGACTGTACAAAAAACGCATCCCAGGCTAAACGCGTGAAAGTGTAACCAACAGACTCACTACAAATACATTAAATCAGTATTGAAATGCGAAATAAATCACAGGGTTACTCATGCATATAAAGCGATACAGATCGATAGACGAAACGACTGAGCGAAATACACTCGCGAGCAATAAAATCGGGTACCGAGGTAATTTACCCAAAACCAATTTTTATTGGTGTTTCTAATGTTTTTTTTTTATTTATCAATTATAAAACTAACTTTTTTGCTGTCAAAATAACAGTTTCAAAAACATGTCAAAACATTGCTTCCGGTAAATCACTGAACCTAGGTTTTTTCTTTCAAACTTTTTTGGACATTTTAAGATTTTGTCCTAGTCGCCAACTGTAAACCTGGGTAGCGTGACACTTTAAAATAAACTGGTAAAATACTGCAAAATTTCCTGCATACTAAAATGAACCTAATGAGTGTTTAGTTACAGTTTGATTTTGCTTTTAACTTTGTACCTACTGCGCTTTTCGCTGACACGAACCAACGTAATCTATTTTAGCGATGGCTTCCCTCGTAATGTGTCTTGCAGGTTAGTTAGGTTGAGGATATATTGTGTAAGCAATAGCGGTTTTTCTTTCTATTTTATTGGCCTACTTTTCTTCTAGTTTATATTTTGCTTCACTAGGAATATATACGTGATGATAGTCCTCGTTTTCTTTAAGTTAGAGTACCTAGTTCCTGAAGGTGTTCCATGGTCTAGGTACTCCATAAAGGGATAAATACTTCATTTAAAACCAAACTTAAAAAAAAAACATGACTTGTTATTATGCAATAACAAGTATGCACCAGTCGTCAGTCTGGACTGCTTATTAACTGCGTATTTAACTACAAGGACTTACACTCATATAAGTAATAATATTATGCACTGATACCAACCTACATACGACAACATAGTACGTACGAATATGAAGAATTTTTCATCAGCCATCCATGTCATGCGTAGATATAATGGTGTCTCTACTCTATTTAATTTTACTCTCAATACATCGTCATGTATTAGAATTGGCCTATTAACACATTGGCACCACATTGATACAGAATTCTCATCTATTCTGACGTAACCGTGATACATTGGCACGGAGACTTACGTAGGCAGATGACTAAAATCGTACGATTATTTATATCACTCATTAGTTATAAATATAAACAATATGGCGTGATGAAGTGAAAGTCTATCATAACGTATTGCTCACATAAGTTCAAGTGAATTAATTAATGATTAGTGATAAAGGTTTCTACACGTTTTGGAATTACTACGATTTGTTGATCCTCTTCGATTATATGAACCAATACTACGAAAGCACACAGAATTTAATTGTAGGTACTCTCTAGGTATAAATAAATTCTTGAACAATCGAAGTAGCACGTAAATAAGTTCCTACTCAGTTATTTCCCTTGCCACTAGATTTTTTTTTAGATCCTCCTTTGTTTATATCTTGTTTGTCAGCAAACATATATTTATTTTTTGAATGACACAGTTTTCCCTTTCCCATTTCTTCATATTTTAAATACAATAACTCCTAACCTACGCACAACATCTCCATCCCTACCATTCGCAGCGCTCACACCTCGTCCTAGTTACAGCCAGTTGAAAGGCTTCCCCGTCCGTGACAATGTTGACTTGACACCGTTGGACAAGGGACAATATCGATATACAACACAAAGCTTGTGTTCATCTATGTGAACGGAATTACACGACAGGAATTGTGTAGTGACGTTTATATTTGCAAGGCATTCTATTCAATCAAAAGTTGAGATGTCGGATTTTTGGCACGGAGGTGTAATATCCACTTTGGCATTATGTGGTTTTTAAACAACCTAAGTATTTAAAGTATACTAAATAATTTATTATTTAGGTACTAAGTTTACTTTTTGCGAGATATCAACATTTTCAGATTAGGTATAGGGGCTAATTAAAACTTTTCAAACAAAAGAAAGTAGGTAGGTACCTAGAAACAAAATCTATATCGACTAGGAAACAATACATCATCCCCCGAGCCTTTTCCCAACTATGTTGGGGTCGGCTTCCAGTCTAACTGGATTCAGCTGAGTACCAGTGCTTTACAAGAAGCGACTGCCTATCTGACCTCCTCAACCCAGTTACCCGGGCAACCCGATACCCCTTGGTTAGACTGGTGTCAGACTTACTGGCTTCTGACTACCCGTAACGACTGCCAAGGATGTTCAATGACAGCCGGGACCTACAGTTTAACGTGCCATCCGAAACACAGTCATTGGTGTCTAAGATATACTTAGAAAGTACATACAAACTTAGAAAAGTTGCATTGGTACTTGCCTGATCTGGAATCGAACCCGCGCCCTCATACTTGAGAGGTTGGTTCTTGGAAACAATACAATGATTGTTAATTCACGGAGGAGGTCGTCTGACCGTTTAATTACATTAATGTAAGTCACCGACTTCATTGAATCAATTTCCATCGTCGGCAGAAGTTTTACAATATTTTTAGAGGTGTGAGCGAGCATATAAGATAGAACACGACACATATCTGTACATGGATTTAAATTATTGTATCTGAATGTAGAAATACCGAGGCATACCGACTTAACCTTATTACGCTTATTATCCTAATATAATATGGACAGTCTGTAGTCAAGAAATTGAAAGCACCTATCGACCTAATTCTGGAAATGAAAAAAACCATTAACATACCTACGAATAAACCTACATAGCATCGCGTTTCCTATTTCAATGCAATAATTATTTAACTTGATAATATAAAAAGTAGGTAAACTAGACACATAAATCTTAACAATGTTGCACATCCTACAATAGTACACTCAGCAACACAAGTTCACACGCATTGTCAGTAAAATCCGAGACATTTAACATGTCTGTTATCGGCCGACTGCACTCGTTATGATGTAACATGCATTCTGGAGCTATCAAGCAGTCAGACTGCAGTTCAAGCTCAATGTCTGATAGTATTATCTCCAAAATTATCGTCTCGAGTGTCTTGTACCTATTTTTATGCTTCACGGGACGACCAGAACACGACATAAAATCGACAATAATAAGCAATCAAAATTATCGTCCAATCCTCGATTTGAAACAGGGATATAGTTACCGGCACGGATATCGAGCCCTAACTTTCACCTGCGCAGAAGTGATTTATTGGGTCCCTTTGGTGGTATGAAGTGAGCGCGGGGGCGGCGGTAAAAAGGTGATTGGCCCGCAGCGCATCGCGTCATAGCCGTCACTCGGGATTGGTTCTTTGCTGCGGTTGACGTACGTCAGGACGACGAGTACACTTCGGGCCAATTTAATTGAGACCAATTTTTATAAAATATATTTTTCTTTTTTACAAAAAATGTTTTTCATTTCATTAAAGAATAAATAAAATTCGAGGTCAAAAATCTTAACAAGAAAAGTACCAAAGTACGTAGTAATTTTTTTTTGTCAAACTAGAAAATTTAACCTATATTTTAAATTAGAAACACTTTTGATTACCTAATTCCATCCCAATTTCCATTTCTCAATTAAATCAATCAATAAAAAATCTTTCTTTAAATCATTGAGCCAGTATGCAGATAATTACGTAGGGAACTTAGGAAAAAATAAATAATAAAAGGGTGTGTGTTTTTTCTTGCCATAAGTGTACGGTGCGCAAAGCGATCCCCACTCTTCCGCCGAGGGCTCGACATCCGTGCCGATAACTGTATTAATGTTGCAAGAAAGTTTTTTTTTCGTCACCATTTCTAACTTCTTCCGCTTTAATAGGTCTATTGGAAAGCAACTAAGGCTAAGAACAATCCAGAAAACTCAGTAGTTCCAACTTTTTAGAAGGAAATAATTACCCAACGTCACGAGAACGTCAACGTGACGTTATCACTTATCGTGTTATACGTTTTGAACGCTGTCGACGTGACGTGTCGTGCCGTCGCTTATAAATAGACGTTCATACAATAGACGCTATCTACATCCCGACTACACGTGTGTTATATGATGTAAACAAATGAAACGCGTACAAACTGCTATCTGAGTGTTTTGCTATAAATTAATGGCTTCTAATAAGATTGCGATGTGTATTTACGAAAGTTTATTAGACTTGAGTATGGGGTATGGAGAGTGTTTATTGTTTAGCGAGGATTTCAATGTGATTTTAGCAGCATTTTGTCTGAATATTGACTCCTTAGTATAGTAGCTAGCAGCAATAATTTCAATAATTATTAAACTCATGGAAAGGTTAATACTATATCAGGGATCATCGGTTACTGGGTGGCAAACACTTAAATGTCCCGAAATGAAAGACCTGTCGACCATTGAAAATGTTTTTCCCGTGATAACAGGATTATGCAAACCAATGCATAGCATGGAAACCAACACCTAGAAGTAAGGAGTAACTACAATGGTGCACGCAAAGCGATCATAGTTCACCGCAGGTCAAGCAAATTCTTGGAATGTTTTGCATATTTACATCGCTTATTAGCGGGTATTTCGAACTCATTTTGCTTGGTCATTTAAATGCATGCTATTATTTAAAACAATACGTGTATATTTCGCGCTACATAACTTTGCAACTCTGATGTTAACCATTTGACTCCTTGCGAGTTTATCTTCACACGTCCGAAGTTGGCTACTATTGCCTTCACAATAGAAAAATGCATGAGGTGTCAAATTGCTAACCTCAGAATTGCAAGCTTCAGATCAACGTTATGTGGCTCGAACTATACTGCTATTTCAGCATCAAAAACTTGAAGAGGCAATAACGAACCTACTACGTCATAAAATAACCCATTCAACGTTGAAATGGCTCTTATAATAGTGTAGCACAGTCTTAACAAGACATCAAGTGACACGATAATTGTATGATAGCGCTATTGTCACCATGTATTATAACCGCGTACCATTTAAACGTCCATTGTCTTTTATATATTGTTAGTTATACGTATGACAGTGATAGTTAACTTTGGCGTATCAAGGGCAAACTGTACAGTAAGGCATGTTTTAGCTTCGTATGAGAAAAAAACAATTCAGCAAAAGCAGAAAATAATGAGGGTTTTCTAAAATGGCAATCCACGAGGTGGCAGCACCGAGCGTCAGGTCCAGATAACTGTCAAAGTGCTTATCTTTACTATGAATAGTGAACGATTTTAGTGTTTTTTTTATTTTATAATTAAAGCACTGCATTATTGTTTTACTATTGCGGTTGAGTAAATAAAAAAAACTAAATCATATTGTGTTAACAAATTTTTCAACAAGCTTTTCCTTAGTACCAGTGACTTTTGCACCCTCTCTCTTAGCTCAATTTTTAGTTCGGAAACCTTATTCTGACCGTAGTCCATAATAAAATCAATAACACTTCCAATATAACAGAATTTCAATAAACAATAAGTTCGGCACCTACAATTCCATACTATTTGACAGCTGTTTGGACCAGACGCATACGTGGCGCCACCCGGTGGCAGAAAAAATTTCAAAAACCCTCATTAAAACCTTGCTGCTTTCTCCAAAGTGTATCATATCTGCTCTTTTTTAAGGGAATCATCAAGCAACCTCTCCCGCTGTGAGCGCACCGTGAGGGTATCAAACTCATACAGGCTAAACCTCATTATGTTCCTTCTGGAGCTGTTGATGTACCAGGGCCGCGGCAACTCTTCCGAACAACCCCACAGCCCCAGATTATATCTATGTGCTTAGGTAGAGGAAACGTTAACATTTAGTACCTATACTTCAGCCCCTCGTCATATAAAGCGACACTTTACTATCGACTAGACACAAACTATCATAGAGCTTGGAAATTCCCGTAGGAAATACCCAATAGCATTGACCGACGCGATGCAATCCATGCGAAACTTTCATACAACCCGTAGTTTCTTCCTTCCAGTGTATGTCTTTTATTTTTTGTTGTTCTATCGGTTGTAACCACAGTGCGTATTTTCGTTTATCGATAAACATGTCGAGTTTTGGGATCTTGATATCGATAGTAACATTCGTCACTCCAGAAAAGCTTCTATTTGTGAACTCGCTTTTAGTACTAACGGCGATTGATTGATATCGCAGCGTTGCCCTCTTTGCCCGAATTCCCGTTCAAAAGATTAATGATGATAGTGAATGATTCTAAAGATAAGCAAGCCCATTCAACATCGCGATAATGCGGATAACCCAAATTATTTCAAGCAAAGAGATAGCCAAGAGGTATGTCTTGGTACTTATTGCATGAGTTTCTAAACGAAAACTGCACTGCTTCCAAATGAAGACATCTTTGGATAAAGATCATTATTACAGAACGTAAAAGAAGTTTCTGATTGGGTGGGAATATTGGATGTCTAAATATAGCAACGATTCGTTGTATCTGAAAAAGGTTTTTAATCTCGATAGCACAGCGAGCGGTGAGGACGGATATTTTCTCATCCGATTGAAAATACATCGAGGGATAAAAATACATTTTCACAGTACAACTAAAATACATAGGTACCTGAGTAAACGGTGAGTTAGTCAAAAACAATAGTTTACGTAAGCAGTACCTTAAATCTTCCGAGAATATTCAAATGAGCGAATTATTATGCACTCCTCGAAAGTAGGTCATAAACTCATTTTCACATCTGTTAGGTAGTCTCGAACAATGTTGTTTTACTCTTGAATAAAAGCACAGTTTTCTATGAATAGGTATCTCGGATGTGTAACTACAAGTCATAGTTTTTAGAAGGAGCTTGGTAGAAAAGGTTGGCAAACTGTTTTAATGATTTACTTATTATGTGGAATTCCGACAATCCAATCGCTACAATAAATATTTCTGTCATCAATAAAAAACTTAAACCATTTTTCTAAAAGACTACAAAACCAATCAACAAACCGTACCAATAAATCCCAACTTCAATAAAAAGCAAGTAAGAACTCTCATTCAATACTTGGCAATGCCAAGTTTTATATCAAACAAAATGGCGTAGACATTATTGGCTTCTACAAAGTCAATAAGAGGCCAAGCCTGTATAATCCGTTTACATAGGAGCTCTATTGAAAGTAAGAACACTATTATTGAGCTGTGTTTTATTGAAGGTCTAATCAACACCGCGTGGGTTATAAAACGTTGGTTCATTAATCCAATATGTGAGATTGTTTGTTAGGTTTTTCCGATAAAACTGTTGAGTTCGCAAAATTTGGCAGAATTATGACTGAACTCTTCGGTTATATTTTTTTTCCTTTCATAATAAGTACGTACTTGTTTCTTTATACCCTAACTCATCCTCCGAGCCTTTTCCTAACTATGTTGGGGTCGGCTTCCAGTCTAACCGGATTCAGCTGAGTACCAGTGCTTTACAAGGAGCGACTGCCTATCTGACCTCCTCAATCCAGTTACCCGGGCAACCCGATACCCCTTGGTTAGACTGGTGTCAGACTTACTGGCTACTGACTACCCGTAACGACTGCCAAGGATGTTCAATGACAGCCGGGACCTACAGTTTAACGTGCCATCCGAAACACAGTCATTGGTCTAAGATATACTTAGAAAGTACATACAAACTTAGAAAAGTTGCATTGGTACTTGCCTGACCTGGAATCGAACCCGCGCTCTCATACTCGAGAGGTTGGTTCTTTCCCCACTAGGCCACCACTTTTTTTTTTCTTTATACCCTAACTAAAGGCTGAAAATGCTTTCACTGTAGGGAAGCTAGTCTATCCCCGAGTAATGTAGATAAAGCCTACGTTACTCGGGGGTACTTTTGTCCGGATACTGGAACAAGTTCCCCGGACAGTGGTTAAACTACGGGAATCATATCGCTACGCGACTAAATTGGAGCGTAAACTGTTATTCCGAACATTCTAGTATTTTCCACGCATCGTTTTAATGCATAATTTTATCTGTCCCAATTATTATCTCAGTTAAATCGAGTATCATTAAGCTGGTGTAATAATTTCCCATTTGTTTACGTCGCCGGTTCGTTAAACCACTCATGCGCGTAAAAAGGTTCGAGTGAGGAAAATTGACAACCCTACGGGAACGAGGTTGGTTTCAAACACGATCGATGTTGGTATATTTTTATTTAGAAAGAGTCTACAGGACGTTTTTGGATCATTATGGGACGAAGTAAGATTTTTGGGTTGTTTAAAAGGACTGTTGGTAATTTGGTTTACGAATATTGAGAAAATTATAGACTTTAGTGTGAAGTAATTCGCTGGAATACTTCACACTAAAGTGTCTTTAAAATGATTAGATAATTTATTTTATAGTTGACTGTTACTAATAAGTAATTAAAAGACTGTAATTATAGGCTGCTAGTAATAATTAAATAATAAGAAAGTGTTGTTAATTCCAATTGCATAGCTACTTAAAATAACGTATTTGAGTATACGGCAATAATAATATGTTTATTAATTTAACCAATAGTAAGTTTTGCGTTTGCCTTGACTAAATATTATACAATTTATTATTATTCAGACCTTCAAACGTGTACTTAAATAAATTACGTAATTTTGAGTGCGCATACAAAAATAACATAGTTTTGAACACATACGGCAGTTCAGTTTATATTTTAGCTGAGGGTCGCTAGTTACATATTTTCTAAACAAAAGTAACTAAGTATATGAAAATAGTGTATTAGAAAAATAATGTAGTTACGTTATGTCTATATTGAATACTGAATTGAATACTTCCAAGTTAGATATAGTACATTGAATATTAGTTGCGATAAAACTTTGGTTCTTGCAAACCACAAGTCAGGAACCATTTAAACATTATATTTAAACATTACATAAAAATGTGGATCTGACAACTACAAACAGTTATGATGGCACTTCAAGCGCCATCCTACCACCATAAACATTCTAGGCTCCTCTTTTGTTTCACGCTCCACTTTTTTTAGCAAAATGGTAGGTCATCAAAGAAAAGAAATTAGTCTTACCTTCAAAGATATTCTGAATGATGAGATAGCTCTGAGTGACCACGATCAGTAGAGCGACATGAGTCCACGCAAAGAGACTGAACTGGCGCATATAGTACTTCTTGACTAGAGACAGCACGAACCACACGAAGCCCACGCAGTAAAGACTGAACGATATGAACCGGTGGTAGGTCACCAGGAATTTGAGGTAGTCCTGTTGGAAAAATTATAGTTTAGAACGCTCTTCCATTTTGAAGTAGGTTAAAAATTATGTTGGTATTTGTAGGTTTCCTACTCTTTGGTGATTTGTATTGATAACTAATCACATTAAGTCTGCATCATCAAAAATGTTTAAGTACTTTATGTTTTCACTATGATGCGAAATATGACGATACAGATTATTCACATCATGCTGTATGTTTATTGTAAAAAAAAAAACATCAAAACGTCAAATTAATGTAACATTATTTTAAGATGCTTCACCAGATGAATGTTACAAAGGATTTATTTTTATATCTAGTCAACTACCCAATCTTTGTTGACACTATAAGACATCATAGTTCATGAGGAGAGGGAAGGCGGATCACAGACTTTTAAATAAGTGTTTATCAACGATATTTATTTGGATAGTATAGTAAGTCTGACACCAGTCTAACCAAGGGGTATCGGGTTGCCCGGGTAACTGGGTTGAGGAGGTCAGATAGGCAGTGTCGCTTCTTGTAAAGCACTGGTACTCAGCTGAATCCGGTTAGACTGGAAGCCGACCCCAACATAGTTGGGAAAAGGCTCGGAGGATGATGAACGATATTTATTTGGATAAACAATATTGTTTCTGGAATAGGTGCTATAGCCGCTATAGCGAAGTATTGTCCAGCATATTTCATAAATTTCCTTTGTGAACAAATCGTTACAAAACGTTTTCATTGGTGGAAATTTACGTCTGTTTGAGCACACTTAGCGTTGCAATGAGGTCAACCAATTAAGTTGATTGCTTGATTAATCCGATAATGCTATTGGGTTCACATACATAATTATTGAATGCTTCGAATATATTTCGGGAATTCGAAAATTTATCGGAAACTCTCTTTTACGTATTTTCTTATCTTATTATTACTTCAATATATAGAAATTATATTCGATATATTATTTCGACTTCGGAACGAAAAGGTCTCATGTGTCTTAATCCAGAACAGGGTTTGACTATTTATCTCCCCTGAGTCCCTTAAGTAGTTTGCACGTTAACAAACAGACGATAGGTACATATTTTTTTCTGGTGGTGAACTATCAAATGACCCCGCTGTGGGTGAAGCGGAAGGGAGTAGGTATCAGATTTTTATTGACTAAAACCCAGCCATGTTGTTACTTGACCCCTTTGTGTACGAGGGCCACCGTAACTCTTTCTCTCTTTCTTGTCGTTTCTCTTTCTTTGGCGGAGCCATAAAAGACATCCCTAGATACAATTCATAACATTCAATTAAAATGATAACTGTCAATACCGTCATAAATTATGTCGCTAACAATTGATTTAAAATCACGTCACAAGCTTATCGTGATTACGAATAAGGTATTAACGTTATCTTCGTCTAGAATCGAACTATTAATCAACAACTATTATCTATAGGAATCCCTATGTGGATAATTTCGTTAATTACATAATGAGATTAGATTAGTTGGGCAGAAAAGCCTAAATAACTAATTGGAAGCCTAAAATTCTAAGTAGGTAATGTTAGGTCTTCTGTAAGAAAATTTGTGTACTCGCAAAACCTGAAAAGCGTGTTGGAATTTCAAAATTACATGTGATATCTTTGATATGATTTTCCAAAAAATGATTAATTCAATATGAATTTTATCACAATTAGGTCTGTCCGAATCACAATCCATCAGGATCGTATCTACTTTCGTTAGGAAAGTGCTAACGCATTAATGAATGCTAAAATACCTTATCTGTAGATCGTACGATCGATAATTAGTAATAACAAAAATGCGAAGATAGTGCGGTTAATAAACTATTCACTGTGATAATGTTTGGGCAAAATATTGTGAAAGGTATTATGATGGGCAGAAATCGAATGAAGAGTCAATGAATGAAGCCACTGTCTTTACCCAGGTTACCCAATCATATTTCAACCATATTGAAAGATAAGTGCGTGGGTTAAAAATCGAATAATTGCCCAGCGACATGACGTTACTCATCATAGCGTAGATCGTCTAACAAAGCAGAAGCCATAGTGATCAGTGACCGTAATTTCTCAGAACTCATGAAAAAGACGTAGAAGTTTGCTCAGCAGAATACAACAGATTGGCCAATAATCAAGAACATATTCCTGTTTAAAAATATGGTTAAACACAAAGAATTTAAAATATAACTTACCGTCCTATTGATGACTACTCCGAAGTAATCAATGAGGTTCTCTCCATAGAAGAAGTAGTTGGAAGTCAGTAGGAAGTACCAGGAGAGGGAGCGGAACCACGGCAGGCCATGGACCCGGTACACCGCGTACCCAATGTTGATGATCTCTTCGAAGCATTTCACTTGGACGCAGAGTACCTGTGGGAAAAATAGCGTGTAACTGGCTGTTAATTATTAGTTACCTCAGGATATTTTTTTTCATTCTATGGACGCCTTTGTAATTTATTGTTGTGAATGAAAGCTTGCTAATCATAAGAGTAGTAGGTGTACGGTCTGTCCCAGGTAGACCACATAGGCCCAATAGGCGAAGACTCCTTGTTAGATCTGCTATAGGTTTTGTTTTCTGTTCTGTTAAAGTTAGGAGGATGCGTTTAAGTAGATGTACACCACCCAAATACAGCAAGTTATGGTCCGATATCATAAAGGAGTGGTGCCTACGGTGCTTCCGCTTGCTCATTTAGTTTAAGAAATTGATTGCTGATCTCATTTTTATCTTTACCGATTTGCTAACACATTCATTACTTTTCCAAAAGTAATATGTCATCATGAAATTAGACATTCTTAGAAGGTACTTCTCATGAAAGTGAATCATTGAAATGGTCTACAATAACTAGAACTAGATTTTATCAATAAATTCTCTTAGCTTTACGCAAACGTTTATTGTGGAGGTCATGATATAGAACGGATACTTATTTGTTGCGGCATAAACCACGCTTGGTTGACCACTGTTGGTTTTACATTTATACCTAAAATTATTATTTTAAAAGAGTTTAAAACAATGTTCTAGTAATTTTAAGCGCGCTGTCGATAGGATTTTTTTGTTTTGCATTAGCATCAAGAGTTCTTTAACTGTATGAAGCCACGCCCAATTTTTTTGGGCATACAAATCTTTTGGACACTTGTCAAACGGGCCCAGAATTTTGTATATTTTTTCAAAAATAAATAAAAATCTTTTCAGCAAACATTCAGTTTGTAACAACTTAATATTAGCATTTAAATATATATAAATGTCAATGAAGGTTTGCAATCTAAATATTCATTGAATGAACATACTATGAATATTTAATGAATTCAAGATACCACACACACAAAACTCATTAATAATATTCATGTATCCGTATATGAATTTAGAAACAGGAAAACTATATGGGATATTTGGTTGCACGTGTAATATTCACACATATTAACTAAAAATACGCTATTAGCGTAGAAAAAAGGACCGGTTTGGTTATTTAAAAATTAAACAGATTGCAAGTTCTATTTAAATTACAACTTATCTTTTTGTGGTTATTCAGGCAGAACAGTAGTGCTTCTTCCAATTTTTTTTTTATTTTGTTGATAGAAATGGGATGAAACTATGGCTGGTTAGCCTATATAGAACAATGTTTATTTAGATGGAACAATGAATGATTACCAGAACTTACCGTTATCATGAGAGCCAGCGGGCCACCGTAGATCAGCAAGCAGAAAGCTGCAATCATCAACCAGGTGAAGATGCCTCGGATGACCCAATTCCGCCATCTGTATCAAATAAATTCCTTCATTATCTGATAATCCATACTAATATTATAAAGTAACTCTATTCATCTGTACTTGTTACACACTTGAGAAAGGATATGGGCCACTTTTAATAGTGCCCTCGGGACTGGTGGAACCGCGGGGAATGACTATCTTTATAAAAATAATTGTAGTTGCCCTGAGTGTGGTTTGTCACCTAAATCCTCAATGGATGGGCTGATTTAATTGCACTTTTATTGTATTTTAAATGGGTTTTTGGATTAATTGAAAATGCAATCGGGCCCGGTAGGTATCTATTAACCAGTTCAAGAAACAAAGGATCAGTTTTAGTTTTTAAGATGCATAATTATCAGAGACCACACGGATGGGTGGTTACAATAAGGTCCCATATAGAACATGACTATAAAATAATAATATGATATAGCAAATATCAGATAGTTACGCTTCAAAATAGGTTTTGTATTAAATCAACAGCTTGACAAACTGGATACATTAAAATATCTACGAGGCATGTAAATTGACCTTATGCTTTAATGGTATGTTAACAACATAAAAACCTGTTTGGTTAAAATAACATAGTTCTGATAACAATTTTTGTTTGGGAATAAAAATTTTATTCATCTAAATATCTTTTTGATCTGAATGCCTTGGATATTTTGGGAATAATATTAGAGCACATTGTAAAATATATTTTTTATAACAATAACAAAAAGCTAATATTGTAGTTATAGGGTACCTAATATGAATTATTGTTTTTCTTAACATTCATTAAGGTAATGATAAAAATTGTGGCTTCATTTCTATGCTATTAATAGATTGATCACATAGTATCATGATGCATATAATTGTGACCAAACAATGTGCATGATTATGACAAAATGTAACATAAATTACTGGCTATTCCATTATCATTCATCATTTACTTCAACCAACAATAAAACTTCCTCAACATTTTTATAAATAGAACGTCACTATGGAAAAAAATCAGAGACATTACCTTGATGATAGACCCGAAAGCGCAGAGTCAAGGATTTCCGGAGTCTTATCCGTTCCCTGAGGCAAAGACTTCGCCAATTCATCCACATATTTCTCCTCTATGTTCTTCTCCTCCTCCGAATCAACCTACCCAAAACACGCAAAGTAACAGATTTACAACATTTAAATTAATAACAGGTTTTTTATTAAGAAATAACAATCAAATGATCACGTACATGATCAGATTCGCCAGCGTTTTCCAGTTTGTCGTTTCCATCACCTTCGCCGCGCCGATGTCTCAACTCACTCATGCTTATAGTTTGTTATCAAACAAAATTTACACAATAAACAGTAGATTTTACACAAAAACACTTCACTAACGAGTTTATATTAATCCATTTAGACGAGAAAAATAAAGAATCCAAGAATGTTTTCCAGCGACTTGTCAAACGAAAAATCAATAATGTTTTTTTTTAATACAGTCAGTGTTGTCATATACACAGAGAGTACAACATGGTAGAAATTAAACGTAGCAATGGAAGAAAATAATTGCTATCAAATGTATTGCATTATGAAGAGTACATTGAAAAACTGTAATACGCAGAAAAATAGTCTATAATAATGGTTTTTGTCGAATTAAGAAAATGGACCAAGTACGAGTCGCTTCACACGATGGGTTCCATACATGTATAGGAGCACTAGCTACATTTTTTTTTAGTTTTCAGTATTTGTTGTTGTAGCGGCAACAATAATACAAACTGTCCAACTTTCAGGGTTCTTGAGATAGGTAGAGCCTGGTGACAGACGAACGTGGACGGATGGGTACGTTCTTTATGGAACCCTGAAAAACTTTTTTTTTTATTATCTCGTAGGTTTTATTTATTCGTTTATTTATTTATTAGTTTTAATACCCAACTGCCTCTTTTTTTGAAAGATCACTATGCATTTACGATACACATATGTAACTATCGTTTCATTTTCATCTCATAACTAGTTAAATAGGTATTACAATAAATATAAATGCCATGTGATTTAAGACGACGCGACGTAACCGCAACTGCAACAGACTTTCGTATTTCAAATATGTATCTACTTGATGAGTGTTCATTAAATTTTAACTTTTAAAATAACTTTGTTAATGAAATTTCCAAATAAATACACTGAATTACGATTTTATCTATGTTTCCTACATATAGAAGAAAGAAATAGCTATGTATAGTCCTTGCATATTTTGGACCCATTCTTGGTTTACCTGCAGCAAATGACCTAGTTTGGCCATGCCAGAAGGGTGGGGGTAAAGTGGGTAGTTTTTTGAAAATGTATTTCGGCAACTTTCTACCCATAGACGTCAAACTTTCTAAATAAACGTAAACATGGCGAGTGATCCGGACGATTTTGATAAAAATATTGAAAATGTAAGTATTTTGAAAAGAAAAACTTTTTAATTTTGTTATGATAACAAATTCATGTAACGTTTCTATGTTTACAGTTGAAAAGCAACGTCAGAGCGTCGTTTGCGCGGGTGTATGCAACTTTAAAAGCAAGGGAATTAAAAACTTTACGACAATTAGATGCTATACGTAAACAATGCCAAGATAACAAAGACTTGAAGAGGAATTGTGTTCAAAATATTCATATATGTTTCGAGAAAGAGTCCACGTTGTTAGAAAATGTCAGTAATTTCGGTGTTATTGATTTTGAAAAGCTTAACTTTGATAGTAATACGTTTACACTGGAGGATTACGTTAGCCCCGAAGATGACCACATGTACTCTTATAAAACTATTGAGGAGGTGACTAAGGAGGTTGAGGAAGGAGATAATGACTTAGAGGCTATAGAAGAGGCTGCCCTCAAGCAGATTACAGCCACAGACAACTGTGTATGTTATGTAAATATAAAATCCGAAGAGGTATCGAAAAAATTTAGAGATTTAGAAATTAGAGCGTCACCGGTTAAAGTATGCGAGAGTAGTTGCAGTAGTTTCGATAACAATGAGGTTGATTGTCCAGAGAGTATAACGGAAGATGACAAGAGTGACAGTTCAGATCCTGATGTTAAGAAAATTGATCCGACAGATGATTGGTTGAACTCCATTAAAGGTCAGACTGAAACCGAGCCGTCACAAGTAACCGATGTAATGGAACACAGCACAATAGCTTGTTTATAGCAGAATGTAGTGGTAGTATTGATATGAATTTACATTTTACCAATTAGATAATATTGTAATAAAGTTTTATATTTTGCATAATATTTAGTTTTATTAATATGTTTCGAGCTGTACTAAGACATTTTCTGGTAACTAAAGTATTCTTAATATTATTTTCAAAATGATCTCTTCTTCTCATTACTTATCAGCTATTAATAGGTAATGTCCACTTCTTATTCACTCTGACTTGTCACTTACCAATCACTTACACATGACAAATTCTTGGCTTATCTATTACAATGATTGCATCAAGTTCTGATGCATTTTCATTTTCTATAGACTCAGGTGAATTTCACATACTGTCCACTGAATTGGATATTCTCACTATAGAAATTGCTTTACAGGAATAGAAGCTGTAAGCCCCTAATTTATTAAGAAGTGAGCTGAATTGTACCTTTATGTTGATTTATTCTTAAATGTTTGGACTATTACAGGTGCTGAATAGGACTGCCTATCAGGTTTTTTTTATTTAGTAGTTAGTGAAGGATTGTAATTTAAAAGAAGAGGGTAGAGTGAGGCAAAGGTACTAGACAGTAGTGGTGCAATAGTGGGATGTTGGGTAGGCAGTCTCAATAAGTAGCATTCAAGGTAAATAAAACGAAATTACTTAAAGCATCATCTTATATTGTTAATAAATTTTTACAAATGGCGTTATTACTGAATTAAACTAATTGCGATATGACTTCAGATTATGTTCCCTAATGAATAAATACCCATTGCTTTCATACACAAATTCAGCAAAATTCTTAGACATGTAATGTTCAATCAAATACCGCTTCCCATTCCATATTTCGCCCGCATTATGTAATACTATGGTTTTTATGGCACTTAATACATGACATACATTTTACAAATCATTCCTATAAATTCCCATTGTTGGATGGAATCTGTTTGGAGTTAGGTATTCTAGTTTGTACTCGACTTTTTCACTGGAAATATTGTGATGGCACGAACAGAAGTGCTGTGGAGAGGGTCAATTTAAATAGTTAGCTAGTAGCGTGAGAGCCGCATATTTACTAAAGGATAGTGAAACTACTTTATGGCTACAATTGAATTACGATTCTATTAGATCGAATTAGGCACTAAATTTCCATGTAATTAGATATTTTTAGGCCACTTTTTGTTCACACAGGTGTTATTAGTTTCATAGTTTATTGTCTCAATACTTTTAAAGTGAGCTACAAACTAAGAATTTTCCGATTATTCATTAACGATTACATTTATGAATACTGTGTTAAATAATTTCTACATTGATACTTTCGATGATAATAAGTTAGTAAAGACAAACAAAATTTTAATAATAGGGGATACAATTTAAGAGATAAATTCCGTAAATAGGGAGTACAAAATCTTAAACGAGTAAGTTTTCGAACTTAACGTACCTACGTAGGTATTGCGTATCTAAAGCGTGTTACAATGTAGTTACGAATAAGTTATACAACTACCTTACATCATACAGTGTTATGTCTACTATTGTACATTTTACAACAAAAAATATTATATGTTAATTGCTATACAAGTCCAAAGTCTGTGCACACGGCGGCGACATCGCGGTTGTTCTGCTTCTCCGAGTTGTTGGCGGCCATGTTGAGCTCGACCAGCGTGTCCACGCTGTTGATGCTCACGCCCTTCAGTATCTTCTGCGCCGCTAAACTAGTGAAATTAAAGCTCAAGTCGCTTAAACTCGGAAAATTGTAGAAATCCTGGTTCTCCTTCTTGCTCTCCTGACTCAGACTGTACCTCTTCTGTTTGTTTTCCAAGCAGTTTATTTTCTCAGCCGACGTGTTTATATCTTTTATCTGGTCTTGATTCTTCAGTGCTAAGTTCGGCTCGGACCCCAGCACTGTGGGTTTCTGGTCGATAGCCTTCGTTAACAAATTGGCTATGGAGTCCGAGCTCACCCTGTTATTTATATTTGGGAGTCCGTTCAGCATTTGAAGCGCTGCTGCCTTTTTTAGCAAGTCTACACTTTTGAGCTCACTGTTCGAATTAATGTTCGTTTGTATCCCACTGTTGGCCGACGACAAAGAGTTCTTCTGGTACCTCAGACTTCCCAATGATCCTATAATGTTATCGTAACTTTTAGTTGGCGTTGAAGGAATACTATTCGCTGTGGTTTCCAAATTGTTTATGTTATTATGGATTGCCGGAGAGGCAGGATTAGATGCAACTTCATTGGTATTGTTTAATTGGTTTTTGTATACAAAACTATTATTATTAGTTGCACCACCTATTTGCAATGAAAGCTTACGATTATTATTCATACCGGTGTCATTAATTGAGTTCTTATTGAACTTGTTTTCTTGAACTTTAATCGGTTCTTCCTGATACATCTGCTTATTCTTTTCGACACAAACGTCGAAGGAGGTTTCAGTGGGGTTTTTTGCAGTTTTGTTTTGGACTCCGTTTTGGGATACTGACACAACTTGCCTGTCGTCGTTTATAATGTAAATATTACTCCCGTTTGAAGTCTCGGTGACTTTACCATTCTCAAAAGTAATGACGGACCTTACTGGCGAATTTTGTACATATACTTTGGTGTTAGTACCACCACCGTTCTGAGAGATAGTATTCGTGGTAACTTTTAGTGTGATGGAGTTGTTAGAATTAGAGCTGGCCAACATCGTCGTCGATGGGTTTTCTACTTTAGCCCCTAAGGTTTTATGCAGTGGGGTTGCGGTTTTTTTGGGTGTGCTTGGACAGTTTTTTGGCGAACTTTTGGGTGACGTGTTACCGTTTTTTACCGTTTCACCACCGACCATTGGTGGTTTCGTTCTGTACTTGTGCAGACTCTTTGGCGAGCTCTGTAAGCTCTGTACCTTGACGAGTGACTGTGCTCTGCTAAGGCCGGGCGCTCCGTGCTGGTTGCTATGACTAGGCGAAGGCTTTAACGTGCGGTCTGATATGTGGGACTCTAAACTTGAATGGCCGCTACTCCCGCTAGTATGGTAGCCCCTTTTCATGGGTGAATTTTGGTCTAACTGACCGTTTTTGGCATCCTTTCTTGGGGTGCGAAGTGGGGTCGTACTTTCTAAACTGGAGGGGCCACTGGTGGACATGATGTGGTCTGAATTGGAGTAGTCGACCCTCCTGAGGCTTCCGCTGGGACTGTCCCGTAGTTTGGGGTCGCTGTGTCTTTGTGGCGATCCGAAGTGATCGAGGATGGTTTTGTTGGTGGAACTCCTGCTGAGAGTGGAGCGAGGCAGGCTGCCGGAGCTGGGGCTGGAGTGCCTGACAGGCGAGTGGTCATAGTGGCCGGTCACGGAGCCCGCCAGCCCCGACTCAGTGGAGAGGTGCCGCTTGTGCCGCCGCGGCAGCGTCGACGACCGATTACTGATCTCCGAACCGTCGTAGTACGATGAGACGAAAGATGTTTGACTCTGCAATGACTCCTGAAAACAAAAATACAGTGCGTCAATATTTATTTTCTTGGTCACACATTGCTTCTAAGAATTTTTACTTTCTGTGACTAGATAGGTACTTGATCTACCAATTAATAACCAATTAGGATGTGAACATGACTGAACGAAGGTACATAAAATTTGCATTTACCTTTGAGTTGGTCTGCGTAGCGACGCAGTGCAAATGCACCGCTTTGGAGTTGAACCACTCGGTGGGCGGGAACTGCGCAGAGAAGGTGCTCATCGCGCGCGTCTGCTTGCTGCGGCCGCTTCGTCTGAATAAGCGGGACAACAGGGACACTTTCTCTGAAAATAGTGGAAGAATATCATTAGTATTTGCGTGATACATGTTCTTGTTTCAAACACCTAAAAAGGAAACAAAGGAAGAACATCAAGAATAACAGACTCTTATGTGTTTAATAACAGTTTTAACATAAGATAGGGCTGACGGTTTGTTCCCACTAGTTCTACTGCTTAGTTCTACCGTAGAACTAATGGGAACTTTTTTTCCCACTAGTTCTACTATATGAGATGTAACAAAATAGTAGAACTAGTGGGAATTATAGTTTTTATTGGTATTCCCACTAGTTCCACTGAACATTGGCAGTAGAACTAATGGGACATAATTTTGTTCTACTAGACAGAAGAAGTACACTCGACGGCCGATAGTTGTGATTTTTTTCAGAGCTCAATATCGATAGCAGTCAGAATAACTTAGATTTTTTTCATGAATTTCAACAAAAATCAAATGTTTTTCTTTATAAAAGTACTAGGACAGCAGAAATGAAGAGGAGCTAGTTTCCTAATCTTTTTTGTTCATGTAATTTTATAACACCTCTGTAGTGGTGTTTAAAAATCAGACATTGATAAAAAAAACACGCTTTAAAAAGTTAGTTAGATGTGAGTGTTGTGTTGGAAACTAACAGTCTTATTACAAAAAGTTAATCCAAATCTGTTGAACACTTGTCTAAAAAAAGTGTGGCTACAAAAGGGACCTTAGTTCAACGTCATAATTTGTCATTTTTAGACAAGTGTTCAACAGACGTTTAAAAGTTTTTGTGGTACGACGGTAAATGTCCGAATTATTTTGTAATTTTTTAAAGCGTGTTTTTTAAACTATTTTTTTTTTTGTCTAAATCATAGGGCTGCAATTAAAATAGTCAATCAGCAAATATTTTTTGTATAATTATAATTTAATGCATGCTGTGATTTCCTATAATTAATTTTCTTATAAATTATGAGTGAACATGTCATAATTTCTAGAGGACGGGGAAAAGTTTTGCTGCTATCGGGGCATCAATTTTATCAAAGTGGGCAATCCATATGGAAATGTAAGAGGTACAAAGATAAAAAATGTCCTGGATCCGTAACATTGACCACGGTGAAAACTTTACAGAATGAACAAAAAGATTAACTAGCTCCTCTTTATTTCTGCTGCCCTAGTACTTTTATAAAGAAAAACATTTGATTTTTGCTGAAAGTTATGAAAAAAAAACTAAGTTTTTCTGACTGCTATCGATTTTGAGCTCTGAAAAACATCACAACTAAAGATAACCACGGACACGACGAGATGTCACCCAGGCCGTCGACTGTACTTCTTCTGTCTAGTAGAACAAAATGTCCCATTAGTTCTACTGCCAATGTTCAGTAGAACTAGTGGGAATACCAATAAAAACCATAATTCCCACTAGTTCTACTATTTTGTTACATGTCATATAGTAGAACTAGTGGGAAAAAAAGTTCCCATTAGTTCTACGGTAGAACTAAGCAGTAGAACTAGTGGGAACAAACCGGGCTGACTGGTCTAGCAGTATAGGTAATATGTTGCCGTAAGTCATTGAACAGAATACATAGTTTTGCAAGGTGCTCCCAGAATAAGAGAAAGGAATTCTACTAAAGAATTGAGTATCGCGAATGACCATAGAATCTCACTTATTAAGCAGTGGCGTTCTAAGTCAATACTAGTAAAGTACATACCCAATATCCAGGCAAAGGCACATTGATACTTGCCAGGTTTGGTACCAACAACCTCTAATGTCCTCTATACTACTAAGCAGGTCCATACCCCAAGTCAGGACGACATAGTGCGTTTAATGCTGCTGAAAGTCTAATCTCAATCGTTAAATTACTTATGTTGTTATTTTGATAGAGATTTAAAGACTTGTGGTGATTACATAGTCTTAATTTCTGTCCATACGCAAAGATAAATGAATAAATACCAAAGTACTAACCCAGGTAGTACCAGTACAACTCTTCCTAGCAACCTTCTCAGGTTTAGTACCTATTATTATGTACTAAGTATGACAACCTTTATTTTCTTTTGACATACTGATCATCCGAAGCCAGTTCACCTTCTATCTACTTATATCTAGAAACTCGAACCACAGTCTGAGGAACCCTTCATCCCATTTCTATTCTATTTGCCATTGACTTGCTAAAAAGACGGAAAGTTTCAAAAAGTACTTACTAGGCGACGCAGATTCGACGCTCGGCGGGTAATCGGTGGAAGACGAGCTGTCAGTGGTGTTAGCGTTCTTGTGATGCAAGCTCCGCGTGGAAGCGCACCTCTGCAGGTACTTGCTGGAAGACCCGAAGATCCGCAGCGAGTTCCTCCGGTCCAGGGACCGCGGGGCTGGGAAGGAAGCACTCCGTCTCTTGTTCGGACGACCGTACAGGATTTTGTCGTTGGGATTGCCTGGAATTGAGAATTGAGAACTTTAGAAGTATTGTACAGAAGTTAAGGAATCTTATGAATCGTGTTGTTGTGTGTGGAAGTGTTCAGTCTAACTAACACTTATGTTTTTTATTTGAGAGTCTCAAAAACCAGTGTGACTGTGGTACCTGCGATACCTCAAAGCTATCTTTCTTAGTCCAATTTTTATGCAAAAGCCATTTTAAATAATCGTTTAATGTTCATTATTACTCTTATACCCGCTTTTATTTAACCTAGATAAAGCGATTAAAACCCGCTTTTAATCCACCTGTTCCATTATTCTACCCAAGCAATGCGACAGAACATAGTTAGCTACACTTAATTGAACCCATTTACTACATTGTTTAGTATCGTACTCGTTCAGCAAATGTTTTAATACCACATTTCGCATGGAAATAAATTCCGAGGTATTTGCTTGTTCGTACTCAAATTTAACGGACATTTGCGTTGCATGTTGATTTGTGAGCGTAATAAACAGTTTCATAATGTTTTGCTTTAAAGTTTTGCTAATGGGCTGTGACACGGTACCTATGGTTTAAATTATGCATCTATGTGACAGTGTTTAGCTCATTTAACACGACTGAAATTGTGGATTACGTAAAACATTTTTTTTGAAATCTTAGATAATACATAATTAGCTAGAAAACCACGTAGGTAGATAATTAATGCAGAATCTGTGGGTTAAACAGTAGTTTAAGATTCGCAAAGGTATAAAGGAGTGTGACTTTACGCAGAGTGCATTATTCCTTTGTTACAAGAACCCTAAAAAAAAAACTTTAGTTCAAAATTGGAACGTTCCAATTTCGAATTTGGCTCCAAATTTTTGATTGTAAAACGTCAAACTTTTGACACGACACCGAAATCTCATTAAAAACTGAAAAAGCTCATAATTCATTGAAACACGCGCTTGCGCATCTGACTCACAAAGAAACACCGAAGCGAACAGTTGCTTTCATAAATCAAGAGTGAACTTGACAGATGCGTGAGTGCGTAATGTAAGCACATACGTCTTATAGACACACACATGCAAACACTTACAAAAGTTGCACTAACATAAGCCTTGTTTTGTAGGTAGTTACGTCTGTGTGTGTGACGGTCTCTTTTCCCCTAGATGGTAACTAGGATTCTATGTAGGTGTGAACATGATGGATTGCCAGCCTATTTACATGCCTAACGCTTCGGTCTGTTTTATTCGCGACAAAATCGTCTGATTTCTAGATTCTTAAGCTAAGATGTAGTGTAAACTTAGCTGGGTCTATGTAAGATGGTTGTTAAGCTTTGTGTAATTAAAATGCTTCTGTGTTATATTTCTTGTAACTCGAAGCGTTAATGACTATTCTTTTAGTCAGTAGGTAGGTACGCCCTTTGGTAATTCACATTATAACAATTACGTTACTACCTATAATTTCAAAAGGTTTCTTTGAAAGGCTATTACTGAATAATTTGTTCATGGTTGAAATCTGTTTATAGCTATGTACTAAACAGTTTTTCTCCTTACATTTCCAACTCAAGATAAATATAGAGACGTATGCAACCGTTTCAGTACTTGACATGATCCTTTTACAAACACCAGCATCAGTAATTAATACCCGCATTTAATTGAGTTTATGTTTACCAAATGTTTGTGCAAGGTTGTAACTTTAGCTCTTTATTGAATGCCTGAAGATTCAGCAGTAATTTGTGTGGCTTTTTTTGAATTGGTGGATATAGAATTTGAAGGAAGAAATCCTTTGTTTTCATGTTTTCAAATCCACTTTATTAAAATGAAGAAAAAAAGTCTATTTAAATCGGAAATTGGTACAAGACAGTCAGCTACCTATAGTAAGTTAAGGGAAACCCCTGTGAAACCTCAAAAGTTTTCAGCTGTTGCCCCTGTTATAGAACTAAGTATCTAAGTCCCTACTTTTCCGATTCTTGTGGACCCATTCCGACGCCTTAAGTAATTTCTAAAGTTACATTCAAAGTTACTGATTCTTTCTTCATTATAGGATGAGTACGTCTAAAACAGATCGAAAGGTACCTACATAACTTGGTTAGCTTTATCTTCAAATAGATCGCGTAGAAGTTCAATAACACATCAAGTTCACTACCCCTAGATAGAGAATCCTGCGGCTATTTTCCTTCTTCATCCGAGAGCTAAACAAGTCATCCTAAGTCCTAACGATGAACATAATCGCCAACATCGGCATCCCCGTCCATTAAGATGCCGACTACTTAGAGCATTTGAACAACTGGAGATGCCACTACCATATCTTCCCTACGCCAAAGACGTAATAGCCGGTCTTACTCGTATGAACATGTGTGCGTCCAAATCTTTGTGTTTGACCATTTTGTCGGGTGCGAAACGATGTGATCTAAAATGCATGAGTAAGCTACAAAACTTTTTATATGGTTCCCTCGCCTCTAACTCATATTATTGGCATACTAGGTACATATTACTGCAAAGAAATTCCTGCCCATGGCAATTCCAGTTGGTAAAGTGCTCTAAGAGATGCCAACTACTAAACTCGTACATAACATAAATAGGACGGCATGCGTACGAATAATTTTAGCGCACCTTTATGACTGGATGCTTCTCAGAAACCGTAGTAATGCGATGCTGTTTAGATATATTTAGCTGGAATGCCAAGCGAAAATGTTCTGTGATCTTTGGTGACCTTTTGGACTGTTTCCGCGGTTCTGGAATGCTTTATTTATCAATTTGATTATCCTAGATATGAGTGTGAGTGTTAGCTAGAGATAATCCTATTTTGACTATCAAAAGGACCGTACGTATTTACGTACGCGAGAGAAAGAGAGTGTTTTGGGTGCATTCAGCCTCTTAAAAGCCTTTTTGTGAGCTTGTCACAGTTTGCTATTGAAATTGTAGTGCACCTGTTTAGTACAAAGTCGAGAAAAGTTGCCCCTAAAGCTCCATAACACTTTGTGTAACAAAAAAAACCGGCCAAGTGCGAGTCGGGCTCGCGCACCGAGGGTTCCGTACAAATCCTGTATAGATAAAAAACACTAAAAAGCAAAAAAAAAATACTAATTTTAGGTGCATCGGCCTAGAAGTCGGTGTCTAATGGATGTTACTAAGTTAATTTTGCCACCGACTTGTAGGCCGATGCACCTAAAATTAGTTTTTTTTTTTGCTTTTTAGTGTTTTTGGAAGTCGGTTTAATTTTTTTGTAAAAAAAGTTTTTTATTTACTGCTTTTCAGTGATACGAATAGTTGTCACTATCCATATAAGTGGAAAGTTCTCATCAATACAAAGAATATAAGCCCAAATACGAGGTATTTTACATATTCAGTTGTCGAGTCCCCTCGACCTTCTCTGGTCTCCATCATCAGGTCAGCTCCAAACCTTCACTGTTGCAAAGGTCTCGTCAATACAAATAATATAAGCCCAAACACGAGGTAGTTTACATATTCAGTTGTCGAGTTCCCTCGACCCTCTCTGGTCTCCATCATCAGGTCAGCTCGAAACCTTCACTGTTGCAAAGGTCTCGTCAATACAAATAATATAAGCCCAAACACGAGGTAGTTTACATATTCAGTTGTCGAGTTCCCTCGACCCTCTCTGGTCTCCATCATCAGGTCAGCTCCAAACCTTCACTGTTGAATAGTACTTTCAGGCATACACCTGAGTGTCAAGTTTTTACACTATGTATGCCTACAACTTTCGAAGGTTGCCCTCGACTTTTCAGGGTTTCCATCATCAGATCCTGACCTGATGACTATGGGACCATCTGGCAGCTATTTCGCGTCGAACAAAAAAAGAATCACGCAAATCGGTCTATAAACCTCGGAGTAATCGATGTACATACATAGAAAAAAAAAAAAACATACCGGCCGAATTGAGAACCTCCTCCTTTTTGGGAAGTCGGTTAAAAAGTGACTCTCGCGTAAACCGTTCAGTTTAGAACAATCACAGTATTCACAGTTATGGCGTGTACAGGTCACAATTACAGTTCTTATTGTTAAAATACTTTTCAAAAAGAAGGAAGATCTCAATTCGGATGACCAGGACCTCATGAGGATCTGGAAACCTCGAGAAATCGAGGGCAACTCTCGAATATTGTAGGCACGCATCAAGTCAAAACCAGACATGCGGGTGTATTTTTGAGGGAATTGCGAAACAGTGAAGTTTTGGAGCTGATTTGAATATGGAGACCAAAGAGTATCGAGGGAACTCCTGAACAGTATGCTGCAACTACCACGTGTTTCCTTATAAAGAAATAATTACTCGTATCCATCCCATTTGGTCGTTTAAATTCACCATTGAAGTGGGGAAAATATTTGATGTTTAAACATGATTTTCTCCAGATTCCCATGGCTCACGTTGATGCGACCAACGCCATAGTACATCAGAGCCTTATATCATTATACTATGCTATATTTCGTTCGTGTCCGCCGTGGGTATGGTTTCCATACTAAGGTGCCCAATGACCTTTGAATGATTTAGAATTTTTCACAGTTTAGAGGCTATTAGATTTAAGAAGTGTTTGATATGAATTTCAACTTTAATATCTCTACGCGTTCATGTGCAAAAAAAGGGAAGTAGTAAGTTTATAAATAATAAAAAAATATTTTATGTTATGTAAGCAAAAATAATATTTTATGTAACTTCAAATTTCAAATTTATCATTTTCGCAATTTTTCCTTTATCTGTACTATGTAACGTTGCTTCGTGCCGAATTTCAAGATTCTGAGTTCACGGGAAGTACCTTGTAGGTTTTGATTCCCTAGCGTGTGACTGAAATTCGTCTAAGGTGTCGGTATAACTGCTGTATCCTTTGATCACATTAACTTAGAAGTTTGATATTTGCACTGCTTAAAGAGACAATAGACCTTGGTATTTGGTATAAATTTCAATTTGATACCTTTATTCGTTCGTGAGAAAAAAGGTAGTAAGTTTCATTTTATTAAAATATTTTTATTATATTATATAACTAAAAAAATTTGATTTTCGCAATTTTTCCTATATTTGCATTATATGACAATGCTTCATGCCAAATTTCAAGATTGTGAGTTTACGGGAAGTATCCTGTAGGTTTTGATTCCTTTGCGAGTGTCGAAAATATGTTGAAAATATCGACATAATCGGCTGTATCTTTTGATTGGCTTGGCTTAGAAGTTTGATATTTTCACAGCTTAAAGGGACATCAGACTTGAGTATTTCATGTGAATTTCAGCTTGATACGTCTACGCGTTCTTGAGATAAAGGGTCTTGACAGACAGACAGACAGACAGACGGACAACAAAGTGATCCTATAAGGGTTCCGTTTTTTCCTTTTGAGGTACGGAACCCTAAAAAGGGACCATTAAACACATAGGTAAATGTTCTCTCCGTACGTTTGTCTGATATGCATTATCTAGAATCTAGATAGGTGCCGCTTAACACATACATAATTCTAAAAAGTAGCGTTGTTAATTTGTTTGTTAAAAAAACATGCGCAACTTCCGACATTTTATCTGTACGTGTCAACGAGCGTGCGTATCTCAAAAACAGCTTTGCGGATGTTTGTATAAGTATTCTGAGAAAAAGAACTGTTTGTGTCATTCATTTGTGAAGACAGGTGGGATAGATCTGTGGCGAAATGGGGCTTTACTGAGGAAGTGGAGGGTGCAACATATAGACAAGTACAATATTCAATGATGACAGTTTAGTAAGTTAATATTTTTGGGATAGCTTGGACAATCTTGTCGTGAGAATATGAGAAGACAGACTGTTGAATGTCAAATACATTGAGTACCTACGTAATTGCAATGTTTGTACGGTAATGAAGATCTCTTTTATATCATCAAAAATATATGTAGGTAGGTATATGCCAATTGCCGTCCCCTGCGGAACGTAGGCCAAAAAAATTAATTTATAATTTATGGTGTGCACTCTTGTTTGGGCTTTATTTTATTCCGATTTATCAAATAGCATGATGATTTTACCATTTTTGTAACTGATCTAAATTGTTTGCTTCCTAGTTCATCGAGCAATTTCTATTCCACTTTAGAAAAAGCTCCATTACATTGACGATATATTATTACACTTGAAATCGCAGTTACTGTAACGTACTTATATAGAATTTTATTACTTAAGTACATCTTTATACGACATAAATTGTGAAAGTAACCTAATATTTTGACAAATTTTAAGACTAGGAGGAATTGTAGCTAGTATAATTTATAGATTAAAGTACTTTTATGTACATTTGTAATTAACTGAAGCATTTTATTGATGATATAAAACGTGCAGTGAAATATAAGCCCAACAAACTTGCACGCTGCAATGTGATTAAATTAAGGCGGGGGACAGACTGCAGGCAAGAGAAATGAGTCTGCAAAATTAATTGAAACCTCGAGTTTAGAGTGTAGTATGTTCCTTTATGTAGCTATTTTAAGGAATACAAAATCCTTTATTGATAATGCGCCTACTTCGATTGAAGATATCTTGAGTGACAATAGTAAACGACGTAAGACGTAGACTTCTATAAGTAAGCGGGATTTTTCCCATAACACTTAAACAAACCATCTGACCAGCGTATTTCAATAAAATTTTCACAACATAAAAGCAACGCATCAAAATTGCATTATGTTTTGCAAAGTGTATCCCAAGCTTTATGATATACCCCACGATCCTGCAATCTTCATCTGTATTCCAATAATAACTCTGGACGTCGTATCTGCTAAGTGATTTCTTATCTTTAACTAAAATACACGTCCTGCCAAAGAAAAGCAGTCACGAGCCGACGGCGATGGCCGACTACTATGTTGAGAGGAATGTACACATTTGCATGCCACCAAGTTTACCGACTATGGAGAATAAAATGACTAGCAGAGGTGCCATAACGGAAAATCGCCTAAGAAAGTAGCGCGCCAAAATGTGCGGGGGACGAGGAACATTACCGATCATTTTTTGTAATAACAAAAATCGTTGACAGATAGATGTCTCAAAGAACCAGAACGCCTCATTAGTTCAGTCGTAACTGATATTTTTGGACCCGTACGAATTTGACCTAGAAGAAGGCGCCTGACGTGCCTGCATTATAGCATCTCCGCTCATCTTTCCTTACTCCGTGGTACCGACTATGTATTCTGGATGTACCCCATCTGCAGTATTATTGTTGCAGCGATTTGATGCTGCTGTTATGCAATTTTATACCTTATTTTTAGGTTTGCAGGGTTGTTTTTAGACTGTGTTAGTGTAAAAATATGTGTGGCTAGATTTAATTTAATGATAGGACTATATGTAAGCAAATTCCTTTGGTTATGTTATGTTAGGTTCGTGTTATTATTCTACAGATTACGATACAGCAATCTGTGTATTTTTGTCGTTTATAATCTGTCGGTCTTTCGCTTTCATTTTTGCCGCGGTCATTGTTAATGTTCGTTAACCAAATTAAAAGTGAAAAAGTCTTTTGTTACGTTATTATCTATTACGTTAGTTTTTTTGAAACTATTGTTGTGTTTATTTGAGATAGTATTTATCTTGTTTTCGCTAGTTTGTTACATGAACTTCCTGATTTGCGCCTTACATCAGTTAGGAATTGTGTTTCCGGAATCATTATGTGACCTTTTCATCCAAATATTGCTTAATTTCTGGCGCTTTGACAACTAGAGACTAATCAAAACGGAATCATATCCCAAAAATATGCTTAACACTTTTTTTATGTAAGGTAGAAAAACTAGGTGTCTATTAATACAGAGCCGTAAAGAAAATGTTTCGAACACCATATATGATCTTCCACGCTCATTTTCTATGCTTAATCGCTTCCTTCCTTAATCTGAGAGAATCCCCTCATACCAGTTACGGCATACGATTTGATCACAATGTATACTTTCACGACATACGAGTAGATGAATAGACGAGGAGCTAAGAACTAACATTTTTAATTATTTCTGTAGGTCGTGAGCCTTATAATCTTTCTAGCTAATTATGAACCCTCTTTTTACCTAATTTAGGTCGAAATTTCTTTCACTAACTGAAAATGGGGGTTCTCAGTTTGGTCTCTATGTATGTAGGTAAAGTACCTATGCATTTGTGCGCGATTATCTCACTTTCAGTTGAATCGCTTCAGAAGCGGTTTTAGCATAGTATTTTTAGTTATTTTAATGTATCTATACATTAAACACACATCAATTCTGTCACTTCAAGACTTCCATTTCGAGTTTAGAATTTTATATGACACAAAAAAGTTATAAAACAGACTCTCTGAATCCTACCATGAGGTATTCCACGAAGCGCACCCAAACGAAGCACACCCAGACGAAGCACACCTAAAGTATTCCACTTAGCACACCCGTAGGTGGGCTTCAAATAAAAAAAATAATTAATTAATTTCCTATTCCACGAAGCACACCTAAGAATATCACTCGCATAGTGCGGGGACTAAGGAATAAAAATGTCGATAGAAGAACATATTTATTATTTAAAAGACTAACATAAATTTCTAACACCATTTAGTTTCATTATAATAATGTGACACAATATTTGTCATTTTTGTAATCTTACTATTTAAAATCACAGATTGTTTCATAATTGTTAGCTGAATCCGGTTAGACTGGAAGCCAACCCCAACATAGTTAGGAAGAGTTATGCCCAATTCGTCATTTTAGTGATTTGGCATCCATAAAAACGTGTCTCAGTTTGTCATTCGATAAAATATTTTATTTTGCTTAGTTTCAATTCGTCATCCGTACTTTATTTTGTAAAAAGTACTGTCAACAAGAAAAGTTTTACAATATTGTAATTATGTTTTTTTTTATTTATGTTGGTTATGTTTTTTTCCGAATATGGCAAGACGCTATTAATAAAATCGCAATTTCAACGGCGTCACACAACGCACGGCCAAAACCAAAATACCAGGATCGCATAAATCAGATGAGTAATATACCAATCAACGAGTGTCCATGGAACTGCCCACCGTGTACTAGGACCGCATAACTTACAGAAGTATAGCAGTCAAGAGTGTCAGGATTGTATGTTTTATATATACTAAATGTAGATAAACATACCAATTTACACCATGTCGATGAATTGTGTTTTATGTATGTCAACCAATTTTTTGAAAATCCCGGTATAACTCATTTTATATATAAAATCAGGTAATAAAACAGAAGCCTTTTGTTTTCTAGAAAGAGACAAAATATAGAAGAAGGGGCAAAGTATGGTCCGGTTTCTATTGTTTTGTGTAACTATTTACTATTATCGGTATTAGCAAAAAACATGTGGTGTAAATGCATTATTAGTTGGCTGTTGAGTGCCCTGGAGGTGTAACACAACTGCTGACTATATTCAAATTATTTTTGTTAATTAAATTTTATATTTATTTTCTTGTTTGTGAATATTTTTATGTATACAATCTCTTTGCTAGTTATGGGCTCCTGGTACTTTTGTAACCGGTACAAAAAGTATCGAGTCACATTTTCGGGTTTATAAAATGCCCATGTTGTCTTCACCTGTGTTTTTTAATGTAAATTTTATTAATTTATTATATTTATATGAGAGCTATTAAAATCTTTACCTACATCGAAGTTTTTCATTTAAAATGCTCGGCTAAATTCGGGTTGGCTCGGGAATCTAGTGGCTGGCGCACGCGTTTACTATTAGTGCATCATGTATACGTCTTATCTATGGGATTTATATTTGAACATTATGAAAATTACAAGTATTGTATTACATTATTATAATGTAACTGAATGGTGTTAGAAATTTAAGTTAGTCTTTTAAATAATAAATATGTTCTTCTATCGACATTTTTATTCCTTAGTCCCCGCACTATGCGAGTGATATTCTTGGGTGTGCTTCGTGGAATAGGAATTTAATTTATTTATTTTTTTATTTGAAGCCCACCTACGGGTGTGCTAAGTGGAATACTTTAGGTGTGCTTCGTCTAGGTGTGCTTCGTTTGGGTGTGCTTCGTGGAATACCTCCCTACCATAATTTCTTCACAGATACTATTCATACTTGGTTATAATCACCCACCTCCCAACCTATACTATTTCAGTCGCATTTGACGGTCTAGTCTTCATAACACGTGCGAGTTGTTAACGGCGTATAATGCGAGCGGTATGCGCGCGCGCACTCGCCTCAAGCTTCGGGATTCTGATCTCTGAGAGCTGTTGTTATGAGTTACGGTTTGTTTACGGAGTTAGTTGTGTTTTGTATACTTTGTAGATTGTAGACTAGGTATGCAAGGTTAGGTCTTGAAGGAAGTAAAAAAAACACATAGTGCCACTTTCACTAAGACGTCTCGTTTTGGAAACTGCTTAAAAGACTCATAAAGAAGCTTGAATTTTAGTGACCCGTGTGTCATGTATCATGTCGCCATTACCAGTCCAAATTGTAGGTGGTCAATGCATTTGGGGAAAAATGCTTATTCTACTTAGTAAGTAACGTCAGTCACATCAGGAAGAAAAATCTAAACCATCTCTAAACGAATTACAAAATTACATCTTACTCTCTAATAATTAAGACAACTCAAGAGACTCATAAATCACTAGATGCATCCAAAGCAATTCCAACGTATATAAAAGTCTGTCAATAAATCTAAGCGTTGCACCGCTGCAGTCTTCTGCATACTCGACCCAAATCTCCAGTCGCATCCGTATCATTCAAAATAAACCGGCGTTCATTAGGTTAATATTCATTAATTATGAATGGATTGGCGTCGGCTCGCTTAAAATTAGCAATGGGTATTGAACGGTCATCTATATTGCTATGCTAAAAAGGAAACATTTTTGTTTGGACCCTAAGGCTAAAATGATTTTACTCCATTTTATCCTCATCCGCAGTTGTTCTCACGGGACGCGGGCAAACCCCGAGGAAACGGCTAGTCTAATATAATAAAGAGAGAGGAAAAATTTGTTTGTAAAGCACACTAAAGCAACTACTGAACCGATTTGAAAAAATATTTCACTGTTAAGTAAGCTAGATTATCCCCGAGTAACGTATGCTATATTTTATCCTGGTACGGGCAGTAGTTACCACGGGACGCGGGTGAAACCCCTTGAAAACAGCTAGTTAGGTATACATTAGTATACATTTATTACATACTAGCTTTTGCCCGCGACTTCGTTCGCGTGGAATAGTGACTTCCAGCAGATTTTTGGTTTGACCAATAGATGGCGCTATATGTCCGGAATAAATTTTATTTTTTTATTTCTTTGTAATAAAAACTATCCTATGTCCTTTCTCAAGTCCCAAACTATGTCTGTACCAAATTTCACACAAATCGGTTCAGTAGTTTAGGCGTGAAGAAAAGACAGACAGACAGACAGACAGACAGACAGAAAGACAGACAGACAGAGTTACTTTCACATTTATAATATTAGTTAGGATGAATGGATTGCTCCCTGTTTCGACTGGATCGCCTAATTTTAGCAATGACTATCGAACGGTTATCCGATACACGTATAAATCATTGCAATCCTGTGTTTGGATTTAATGTTGCTTTATTTCGGATCATGTTTCGTTTAATGTGGCTGCTGTTTAATTCGTGTTTTGTGATTTCATTGTGGGTGTAAACGCTAATGTAAGTATTGGTTATTGCCTTGGAATCTCGCTGTTCTGTTGTTTGAATTAATGTCTCGTAAAACTGATTTCTATGAACTATTGTTTCTTTTTAGAAGGTAAGTTTAAGTAGCTTGATAGAGTTGATAGTACATTCCTACATATCCTTTTGCTTCTTCTATAAACAATGTTACCTTTAACATATCGAAGAGCTTTCTGTACTGGAAATCATTCATTCAGCGTTTGAGAGCGTTTCTACCGGCGTCGATAGACTTCCGTGAAAATGATGAATGAACGTGGAAGTTAATTACGTTGCAGATTCGAGATGGCAAGAAAAATTGGGTCAGTAGGATCTCGCTTATAAATGTTGTGTCAAACGGTCACTATACCTGTATAACTAGACTGAAAATATTCACAGGAGATAGTAAACAGTATGAAGAACTGGTCAGAAATAACATAGTATGAAGATTTAAATATCTGCAAATATGCCTTAAAAAGATCTGACGGTGTCTATCGCGCTTATCTCAGATAGCTATGTTAATGATATGAGCAACACTTGAATTCAATTAGTTTAGAATTTCTGCTATTACCCCATTTCATTCTCTATCTACAGCTACCACGGATTAAGTGCATACTACAAACTTTTATTCGGCCGATAGTTTGTTTGGGCTCATAAATCAGCATGAAGATGAATGGTAGTGCACACATTACAAAGATCAGGTATTTAGTCGGTATCAGACCTACTGAAAACTTGGATTGGAATCAAAATTTTGTTTAAAAAAAATTCCGACTATTGGTCCAACTGTCGGTCGACAATTTAGTCGGCAGTGTACTCTTAAGTATAATTTATTTAACAAGAAGTGCTCTATTAAACTTTAATTGCAGATTCAATTGCGCTCATTATGCCTTATGAAATAGTTTAGCAACCACTTAACGAGTTTCTGAATAGAGTATTTAATTACAAAAAAAATTGTGTTAAGAAATGTTGTTTGGGGTTTTCTTCTGAATTTTATCACGAATATTTTTGTAAGTTTTCAGTTTATCGGTGATTTGATGTTTCCGATTTTTTCTGTATTTTCAGCGGTTAACGTAAAATGAATTGACTGATCACTCAAAAACGGAATACTAAGAATGGAAGCGATAAATTTCCTACTACTTGATATAGAACAATAAGAATATATGTAGCTGTTTCACTGACAAATTAAGATCAAACGAATGCGAATTTATTTTTATTAGTTTGACGTGACATATAGTTATAATAAGTTAGCAAATAACGGTGTTACAAGGACATATTTGCATGTTTAAGGCTTCAAATAACCGTTATTCTTAATAACGTGTTTACCGTTGCAGTTTTATTGGAATTCGATGGTTTTAACATAAAATTAGCGGAGCGTGAAGCATTATGGTTCTGTACTTTGTAAGCATGGTATGCTGTTGATGAGTTTCAAGGATACATCTCATTAACACACTTTTTAGTATTAGTATTTTATTTACAAGATTTTGATGTCGTGGTCATACATAGGTTTCTCTAGATTTTATGAATAGATCTGAATTAATTCATCAACATTTTTGTGAATCACTGGTTAGATAATAAAACTACTGAAAAAACACAGGATTTACATTAGATATTATAAGCGGTATATTATAACTTTAAACAATATTGGCATATAAAGAAGACTGCCAACATTTATACCTGTCGCTTAGATAAGCTAATATAACAAAATTAATGCATACCTAATAATATTGCAAAATCAAGCTCCAAAAATGCCAATAAAACAGTTGAATGAACTGCAAAAAACGCGCACAAACATAACATGAGAAAAATGCATTCGAGTTCAGGAAGACGCGTCATGCAAAAGGAATTTACATTCGAAGTTCGGTGTCGTGTATAATATATCCTTGGGAGGTCGAAATATATATATATTTTTTGTGAAGTTTTAGAACGCAGCCAGCCTTTTAGGCACGATCCCCGCTGACAGCGATACGGATGAATTTTTTGATGCATAGTTGCCATTTCTCTTTTTTTATTTATTTGTTAATATTTACTGTTAAGTGTATTTTATATGTTTGTTAATATTTAGTAGGTATATGTAAACTATATATAATCTTGTAAGTTTTTTTGTTGGCCTTTAGTCTTTTTTATTTTTTTTAAAGGCTAAAAACAAAAGTTTCTCATTTAGAATGTGCCTTTTTAGATAATTTTAATCTACTTACATAAGTCAGTACCACATTCTGAACATTTTCAATGGCCTTTATTTGTTTAGTAGGATATGATTATTGTGCAATATTCGAAAGTTATTAGCAGATTTGGATTAAGTCAAGTAGGTAGGATTATGTTTACTTTTCGCCTACGATGGTTAGTTGGTAACTTTTTCTATTAATTTAGTGTTGTGTGGGATTGGTGCACGGAGGACAAATAACCTCCGTGGATTGGTGTTATATTTCATTTAATTCTTGCAACGGTAGGTATTTAAAATTTTTGGATAGCTTGGCTAATAGATTCGTCGTTTTATTATAGACTATTAAATAATGTCTTCAATATTAAAGTTAATACGTTAACGCTTATAATAATGGATAAGTTACCTAGTAGGTCATCTAAAACGGTTTGTCATCTATTGAAAATCCTTTCTATAAATGTTATTTGCTCAAATGTATCAATCTTTTTAATTAATTTTGGAATGCATGACAGGATGCGATCGCCACGGCACATTAGGGGAAGGTGCAATTTATTGCTCACGCGCATTTTTTGCCGCTATATTTCTTTCAGTCGCGCTGTAATTAGTAGCGTTCTAATTCTGAATGTTGAAATATTTTTTAATAGTTAAACTGATATCTGTTGTGTTGACAGTACTTTTGCAGTTTCTAGGAAGTATTATTTACTTAAGTATTTCGGTTAAAAAATGAACTTAATTATACACTTTTTATGTTTTGTAGCGTTCTTTAAACAGCGTTCCAGATTTTATTCCTATTTAGTCGAAATTGGGTTAAATTCCTTAAACATTTCAAAACATCGCATCGTAGACGGATATGCTTTATATATTGAATAACCAAATATATATTATTAAGGCAGGATATTTCTGACTCGATCAAAAGCAAAGCACGCGTATTTCCTGATTTACGAAACTATTTTATAACAAATGTCGGTATCAATTAGTGTCAGAATAACAAATTTTATTTGCTGTCAATTATAGATGGTGTAAAGAAATTTGAACCATATTGCAAGGTGATAAAAGTCAGGGTTAATTTTGTTGGGTGTTATTAAGTAGTAGATAAATGGGATGTGAACAATATGGCGCAGGAAATCGGATTAGAGTGTTCCTGCGCTTTGATCTTAATATTGTTTCCTAACAATAAGTTAAGGTGGGTATAATTAGTATCGCTATTAGTTTTTAAGATGTTCTTAATGATTGAAGTTAACACGTTATATAGATGCCACAATAATCAAAATCTGCCCCAATTGGCCCTACAGGCCTCTTTTAAAAATGCCCTAACATGTATAATGTAACCTAATTGTTGATAGTTGCTATAGTTGTTATTCATCGTGTCGGGGTTTCCCTCCGACGCAGTGTCTCCTCGCGCCAGTCGTACAGGCGCAAGAAGACAATCGCCTCCAGATCCCACGGTGGCAGTCCGGCTAGTAGGCCGCTTCGCGGAAAATCGTGCGGTACCCCCGGATTAGCCTGATGGCTATCACTCTTTGAGGCACTTTCAGATAGTGTAAAAAACAACAAACGTCGGAAGTCCCCAGCAGCTGGATCCTCTCGATGACAGTCGCAACCCCGCGCTAATCAGAGTTCCTAGTACCTATTCTAATTGGAGCCCACAGTGTTCCAACAGGAGTCCTGTGCATTCCAATTGGCGGTCCTAGTATTCTAATCGGTGTTCCAAGTACTGGAGCATCAACTATTCCAATTGTAGTTCCAGGCATTCTAACTAGAGTCCCTAGCGTTCTAATTGGAGTCCCTTTTTTTACTGATGGCAAAAATCATCCAATGACCCGTCCCTACTTGTGAATCTACAATATTGGTTTTACGTAAATAAAAAATTCTCAAGATAAGTACTCCAAACTTGAGTTAGGAGCACACCTTGGTAAGTTAAGTACCTATTTCACTTAATATGTATGGTACATGTTTCAATTTCAAACGAGATACTTATGTATTATGTAATAAATATGTGAGATATTGAATAACATCCTTCAGAAATTACACTTACATAAAGATGACAAGCATATTCATATCATTGCTTAAAAATAAAGAAATCAATATTAACTGCCTGTGTAATAAATTATATTCATAAACTACCTCTACATTAAATAAAATGGCAATGGGAAAGTCTTCTGGGCACGTTTCCGGAGGACAGTGATGTGGAGGAATACTTCGACGCCTGATCGATGCCCTTTTATATTATGTTTTATGTTTATATATATTTTGTATATAGTATTTTATTTTTAGTTCTGTATAAAGATAAGTAGTTTAAGTTTGTATATATATATAATGGGAATTAAAACAAATGTCCAAATGCCCATAGATGGTTAGAAGACAGAAAATTATAAAATGTAAAAACAAAACTGTATGCAAAACCTGACATTTTCCATTTTTGTAGGTGCCTATTATTTTATTTTATTATTACTTCCATGATACTGATGGGTACTTGTGGTTTTTAGAAACAAAACCTTCATTTGTTTTGACCTTGATGTCGTCACCGTGAAGTGTCAAACTGTCATGTCATTGGTCATAAAACATCATCATCAAAGTCAAATGCATTTTTTCTACCGGATTTTGTGTTAATTTACGTATTCTTGATTACTATCATAGATGATAAGCTCTCAAGTTTATACTTCTATAGATACTAATATTATGAAGAGGTTGCATTTTTGTTTATGTTTAGCGTAGGCTCCGAAACTACTGAACAGATTTTAATACTTAATTCTTTCACTTATTTGAAGCCACACTATTGTCGGGTGAAGTAGGCTCTATTTTATCCGTGAACGTAATTTCCACGGGATACATAATGTCATAAAGGTACATAGTCTTAAGTTTTTATTTACTAACAATTTTGTATAACATATATGCTAGTTTTTAAGGTATTTATCTATGGGCCTTTGATGCCTGACAATAAAGATGATTTGATTTGATTTGATTTGATAAAGGAATCCATATACCGCTCTGCTTATGCCAATAACATGTACAACAAAACAACAATGCTATTTATTTAATTAAGATAATAATTGGAAGCCTAGAGTAGTTTCAGCCAAGTAATTGTGCAAAGTCGCCAAATTTTTACCACCACAAAAAAGTATCGTTGCCATCCTAACGTTGACTCATCAAAATGTTTAAAAATAATTGTTTTTCAGCAAAAAAGCGTCAATCAACATTGTTACTGAACAATTTGACAGTAAGTATAATATTATTAGTATCTTAGAGCGGTGATGTGTGAAATTGCTAACTAGTCCTTGGCTGGGTTATTATGAAACCTTTGGTTCGTGTCGCCGAAAAATGCGGCAATGAATGCCGGGATGTTTAAATTGTCGTTTAGAGATATGATTTGATATGACAGTAGGTACATTTCCGCGGTAAATTTTTTTTTAGTTGTTTTTATTTGTGTAGTTAGTCCTATTCAAGAGGATTGGAGATTATTTCTACTGCTGTCAAATGATGATAATATTCGCGTAAATATTTTCATAGATGCATTTATTTGTCTATTAAAGTATATCCCACCAAAAACATTAAATGTAAAAAAATGCCAAGTCTCTCGATGCAGTCTTTCCATCGTAAAAAGTTTTGAGATCTCATAGAAGCCAAGTCCTATTCAAAATATTTTGTAGTTATAAATCAACATTTAGTAATTGTATCAATAGTTTTCTTTATATTATAATTATAGTGACTTGGCAATGAGCACAAGAAGAAACAAATAAAACGGCATATTTGGAGGAGTTGAAAGTTACACACACCGCATGCGTAAACATTAATATCACAAAATTAATTTTCTTTTGGTTTATCCGTGTCGTCCCAACCGAATTTCGGCAAGGGCAGTCAGTCTTAGTGTACTCTCGATTCATTTACTTTCATAAAGCGATGGCCCGTAAGGTATTCTTAATTATTGTATTGGAGCATGTAGTCGGTAGTGACCATCATGATTCACACATAACAAATAATCTGATCACTGGTCTCGTCAGTAACATTTGCACATAATTCCAGGCAGCAAGCAGCTTTTAATTTGTGCTCATTGCCAAGTCACTATAATTATAATATAAAGAAAACTATTGATACAATTACTAAATGTTGATTTATAACTACAAAATATTTTGAATAGGACTTGGCTTCTATGAGATCTCAAAACTTTTTACGATGGAAAGACTGCATCGAGAGACTTGGCATTTTTTTACATTTAATGTTTTTGGTGGGATCTCATTTATTTTTTGTAAGTGTATTTCTTTTTTTTTTTTAGGTGACCTCATAATTTCTTGGACTTCAGCCACTGCTTTGCTTAGAACCCATTCTCTATCTCTATATCTTTTGTTTCTTCTCTGAGGCTTCGTTACTTCTAAGGTAGACAAGTCTGGGCGATATATACTTCGGAGTCGATTATATTCAGCTATTGCTGTCTCCTGAGCTTTGATACTACTAAAATTCACATTTATTAAATGTAATCCACCCAAACTAGTCACTCTTGAAAGGGCCACGTATGCTTGACCACAGGTAAAAACTGAAGAACCTATATCCATCATTGCATTGTCTAGGCTCAGCCCCTGACTCTTATGTATGGTTATAGCATAAGCTATGCATATGGGGAATTGTTCCCTCCCGATGAACATACGCTCTAGATATAATTTCAAATTTGGTTTTAACAGCACAAAGTTCATATGAGTGGTCATTACTAAATTTGATTACTATTGTTTTTACTTTCTTTGGGTCCTCAGGATCATACTTTACACTTTGTACTATACCGATGGAACCATTTACTAAACCTAAACTAACGTCAATATTTCTTCTTAGCATCAATGTTTCGGACAATCTATACTATCTCTGGCAGTAAGTTGTATTTCGGGGGTGGGAAGGGAATTAAGCATAGCACTGTTTAATTGTTGGCACATATTTTTGGTAGGTAATAAGCAAACTGTATCATCAGGAAGATTCGATAAATATTGGATAATTTCACGTAATCTGTTTTCATTGGAATGAGAATTAAGAGTAATTAATCGACTAGTTAATAAATCACGGTCTTTTTGTAAAGTAACACCTAATCTTATTCTATTTAACATTTCAACGAAGTTAGAGTCATTGAGCTGTCTCATGTTGATAGTGAGTTCGTCATAGTTAAATAACTCAGCCCAGAGATTAGGCATACTCAGAGAACCTAAGAGTTTATGAGTTTCGGCGACAGTCAGTTTTGTAAAACGAGAACTTTCTCTTTCTGGCGGCAGTTGTAAGAGATCTCCGAAAACTAACATGTGTTTTTTTCCAAACCACCCATTTTCGTCTTCCCCGCTATCAAATATTTCAGACACGCGTAAATGAATATACGTTAGTGTAACATTTGATATCATTGACACTTCATCTATTATAAACAACACTACATCTTTCAAATCTGATCTCAACACCTGAAGGACTTCGTCAGAAAGTGGTTTATATTGAGGGGTTTGCTTGTGCTCTACAGGCAGCTGCAAGAGACGATGTATAGTCAAGCCATTCACATTGAATGCAGCTATTCCTGTAGGAGCACTAATAGCGACTTTTTTACCCGACTGCCAAAGAAGGAGGGTAATGTTTTTCGAGTGTATGTAAGTATGTATGTATGTCTGTTCCTTTGTGACCTCCTGTAGCCTAAACGGCTTGATGGATTTTGATGTATGAGGTATCGTTAGATTTGTCTTGATTACGGGAGTGTCATAGGATACATTTTATCCTAAAAGTCCCACGGGATATTTTTTCTAAATTTCCCTTTAAAAAAATATGTATGCGTATCATTAGATCACCTTGTATCACCTTGGATCGGGCTGTCGTGGACCTATCAAACGTGTTTGCAAAGGGCCAGGCTTATGTAGCCCTAAGCCGTGTTAAAACACTTGCTGGGTTAGCAATAAAAACACTTGACCCAAAAAAGCTGTTGGACCGGCCCCACGACGAATGTTCTTTAACTGAACTTAAACGTTTGCGGGATCTTCAGCAGTAATGACTCACCTAATTCTTTTTCTTCTTCACTACCAACAGTCCAGATTGGCGGTAAATTTATGTTGCGGAGTAACATCACTCGTAATCTAAAGCCAAATGTCGTCGAAATAATTTAAAATGGTACTTACATATACATAGTCTTCTACATCTACAACATTTTCGTTAAATAAAAACAGCTAAAAAGTTATAAATAAAAGAATTATTATTAAAAAAACAAAATACCCGACTGCACACTAAAAAAAGAGTAAAACAAGCCCCACAATAATATTGATCAATCAAATGCTAAAAACTAATTATGTAATACCGTTTAAACAATACCTATATTAAAATACACTACAATATGTGTTCGTAATCGATAGTTAAATAAACAGAAACTTATTTTGAATACAAATTTACTGAATATAATTTATAAATATTGATGGAAAGCATCGCAGGCGGGGACCACCTTGACCGCCACCAACGAAAATTCTGCTAAATGGTGCACAACCGAAATGACTATAAATAAGCCTCTGTTGGTCCCCGCCTGCGATGCTTTCCATCAATATTTATAAATTATATTCAGTAAATTTGTATTCAAAATAAGTTTCTGTTTATTTAACTATCGATTACGAACACATATTGTAGTGTATTTTAATATAGGTATTGTTTAAACGGTATTACATAATTAGTTTTTAGCATTTGATTGATCAATATTATTGTGGGGCTTGTTTTACTCTTTTTTTAGTGTGCAGTCGGGTATTTTGTTTTTTTAATAATAATTCTTTTTTATTTAAGAAGCTTTGTAGCCAGGCTTTTAAAGTTTTTATACGTACGTTTCACTGGTTTCCTAGGATCATAACCGAATGATCCCTGCAAACGACCATTTTGGTAAACTTGGAAAATAAAGGGATACAATGCAGCGGCCGCTTTAAGTTCGGATACGGATCCATAGGTGGTTGTTTTCAGCATTGCAGCTGAATACATATCTGCATTGATATAAACGTCTCCACGTTCGTCGCAGGTATAGACTTGCATATCATCCTAATTCTCCACTACATAATGGACGACAGCACGCCTAATATCGTTTGACGTCTGAAAACTCCCATACATGCAGTATGACAACGAATGAAATAAACACGACCCATCTCCAGGAATAGAGATGACTCTGTGTGGACAAAGGTCGCCATTTATGTACAATATTTCACGTTCAATTACACTATATTTACAATTACTACTATAACAATATATTAATAGGGCTTAAACTTATATATATATATATATGCATATATATATATATATATATATATATATGTATAATAAATAACTAACAAACTATAACTAAACTAAACTAAATAACACGTAAAGTTCTCCGAATAGCAATTTTATCACTACAATATTTTTTTTTAGTTTCGAAATGGTTAGACAGATGGCGCTATCAAATGAAAATCATCGAATTATTTTGAAGTACTACTTAGACTGCGCTTTGTAACGAAACCATAGCGCGATTCAGACAGGTACAACGCCATCTATCGAGCGCGCATACAATATTTATCGCAATACAATGGAGTTTTAGCTTTATTAATTTAATGAATTATGAACTTTATGTATTAATTTGTATTAATGATAGTCTATGTATTACATTTATATTATTCTTTTCTATTCTATGTATGTATTCATCCAATTGAATAGGTACTTAAACAACGAACAAAGTTAACAATGCAGTCAAAATCCATACATAATGTTCTTGCCAAACCGCAAATATAAAATTGTTTTCTATGGCATATTATTTTTTAATGTTTTTATAATTTTTCCTTTATATGTGGCTAATGACCTATCTTGGTGCAAAATTTGAAGTTTTTAAGTCTGCTAGAAGTACCTTAGATTTTTGATGATCTGTCAGTGAATCAGTGAGTCAGTGAGTCAGTGAGTGACAAAATGGTGTAACTTTGATCGACCGTAACTCCTAAACTATTAATTCAATTGGCATGTAATTTCGAACTTAAGCTTGTTCTAATACCTACTATTATTCACCGAAAACCTAAACTCCTAGCTTTGTCCACGTCGAAGATATAGGGGGGGCGAAACAGCCGCGAATCGCTTCGAGAAAAGATGGTACGGCCGTGCCCGTTTTGCTCGAGACTTGGCAGGGGCACTGCCGTGCCCCCAGATTTAGTGTTCCAGAACAAAAATATAGTAGGTACCTACTTATGTATGTAATATATTTTCTGCTTTTATTCAATTACTTAATTTACAGAATTAACATTGATTGACATTTCCTCAAATTATTTTATTATGAAAAGACTTCGTAGACACAAAATATACACGCAACATTACCGTCCCAATGAGATACACTCCAATAAATAGTTATATACCATCTTCACTACTTCAAAGTATTTTCAACTTTACCTATTTAGAAATAAGGTCGTTTTTATTGCCAAGAAGTAAGCAATTGGTCAGGTACATCCGAGAACCATCAAGTCATTGTAACAAATTATAAAATAATAATGTTGATTTCGATTTCTTTTCACTTTCCTACTTTGAAACATATTTACAAGTATTTCGGTTCGACGGTAGTTTATTATGAATTCTTATGGAGAAACTTTGCACTGATTTTCATAAGATTTTGTGAGATAACGATGACGAATGAATACTGTTTTGTACAAATCTTTGGACATTTGTTCTTTTTTATACAAAAATATTTGCATTTTAAAGTGCAAAATTTATAAAAGGCGTTATCATTTAATTTTTAAGGGGCGAAAGGTGTTGCAAGGAAATAAATAATTTGTGAAATCATGTCAAAACTCATAACAATTTCCTAAGACCATAGAGTCCGTAAAGCCAAATGACAACTTCACGATGACCATAACGTTCCGTGTCTCTGGTTTTCAAAAAAAGAACTAGGCTAGTTTCTGATGTGGGTCATATAAATGTCAACGGTCGTTGCGGACGGCTAGTGCTATATGCCCGTTTAGGTTTAATCCACCGGCCGTTGACACTGGACAAAAAACGCAGATGGTCAAGTGAGTAAGGTTGACAAAGCAAGTTTACATGAAAAGTCACTGTGTATAAAGTTAGGTGTTGTACCTATTCATATTTTATAATCGTTATTCATTTTATTCTGACTAAGCACTAAAGTATTAAAAACAAGCGAAAATAAATAAATTTTCGTAAGTCTTGGGCAACCATTATGTAGGTACTAGAATAATTAAGTACCTACATAAGAGCCGAATTCACTTATAATGTCATCCTAAGTTACTTTACTATTCAAGTCTGCTGGTTTCCATACGACTACTTAGCCCTAAGTTAAAAAACCTATGATAAAAAACTCTTACGCTTTTCAACTAATTGGTGTTTGGTGATTATTCTTGTTCTTCATCTACTTAATCTTTATTTTTCGAACTCAGCCTTCTTCACTTATCTTCATAGTGTAGCTAGGTGGAGCTCTTATCGTGAGCCGTCGCATTAATTTGCTGGCTCCGTACGTTTGCGGAAAAAAGACGTCCACGAACATACTGCCTACATACTGATGACCTTTGAGGATTAACTCTAGTTTATTGCGGCGCCTGCTCTTTAGCATTGCAGGAATGAATAATTATAAAATAAATATTTACATTAAAGTTGCAGTAAGAGATACTGTCATTAAGGAGCTTGTAGTGACTACAAATTTAGGCAGATGGCAAACATGCAATGGACAACTTGGGTTCCTAAAATTCAATTGACATGATCACGAATACTCAACGTCCCGAAGGTTTAGTAGTAGGTAAGTATTTCTTTAATTTTTCATAGGCCACATGTATGTAGATAGGTACTTCAAAATTCGAAGCCAGAGAAAAGTTTCCCATGTATTGCCACATCCATCACCTACTGTACGTTGACTCTCCGGCAGATAGTCATAAGTACCTTCGTCATATCACTACAGATAATAGAGCAATTTCCCATTTGTACCCCACAAAATCTCAGCAACTAGGCTACTAGTACCACTAGTGTATCGTGCGGAATCGTTCCGATCACGCGACGTCCACGTGACGTAATCTCTGCGCCAAAACCTGAATATGATTAGCCTAGATGCCAACAACTTTGGCGTAAGTGAATTGTGCCCTACATAAGTGGTATCACATTTTATTGTGGGCGTGTATTGAGATTAGGTATAGGTAAGATTGGAGCTGGTTTTATGATGGATTGGTTTGCAAGATGGGGTGTGTCTGCAATCTGCCTAGGCAGAGTGTGACGTAATCAATGATCGAGGAATTAATTCAATGATCGCGAATTTTTGTGACACTGTCCTGACGTATCTCCGTTGATAGAAGTGCAGAAGAGTACATAAAGAGAAGGAAAGGTCAGGAATAAAATCAGTGCTCTCTTGATATAAGGATAATTGTTTACTAAATCATGGTGCCAGTCTCGTTCACAATTCTAGTTACTCTTCAAGAATCTTCGGGACATTTGCACCTGTACCTACCTTCCAGCATTTTTTACTTTAGTTCCACATTTCATCAGAAGCCGACTTCAAAATTACTATACAAAGTAACAAAGCATACAATCCGATGGAGCCTGCGGCCAAGATAAAAACTATAGGTACTTGATTGTTCAATAATGATGCTAAATCGATTCACTAAACCACAAATCAATGCAATTTGATCGATAAATCGACCGAAATAAACTTCCTTCATAATAAAGTATATTAATTTGTTTTGTATCAAAGTTTGATAACATTCAACTATTCGCTTTAATCCGTGTGTGGTAACGAATTGAAGTAATTTCATGTTGTAGGTACCTACACATGTAGTCATTATATCATTACTTATCCAACTTAATTACGGTTATGTTAGCTTAAGTTATTAAAGTTAAGTTTAAGTATAGTTACTTTAAACTGCACATATCGCAACCTAACCATTAATAGTGGATAATCACTCTATCTTGGTACTACATCCACTATACCTCTATTTTGATATTAATAGGTCAGTTGAGCCTACTCGATTAATCGCATTGTTTCGAGTGAGAAATTGGAGCCGACGTCGAACTTTAACCTCATAATTCTAGTCATCTATAATCCACTAAGGGCTGATTTTTCAATCGCCAGATAACTTTTATCTGAGGAATATTTTAAACGTTTTGACAGCTTTTGTATGGAAAATATGTCAAACCGCCATATTTATTCCTCAGATAGAGGTTAACTGATGATTGAAAAATCAGCCCTAAGAGTAGCACACTGCAGACTAAATAGTCGGCCGATAGACTGTTGCTCCGATGGTCATTTTTTAAAAAGTGTAAAAACCTGATATTTGATGTGCGTACTACCATTTATCTTCACTGATTATGATTACTGATTTATGAGCCCAAACAAACTATCGGCCGACTAAAAGTTTGCCGTGTGTAGTATCGTGATAAAGTATCGATTTAATATGGGTAAGTAAAGTGGCACTTACCTTATTTGTCTATCACTTCCAATATGTCAGACATAAATAATAACATATTGTATTAATATTATCGAGTGTTGGAATTATATCGAGTTTGCGTGAAACTATCGATTGTAAATGAGTATTAGCGTGATGGTAAATGAGATGTTTTCTGATCTAATACTTAGATGATGACTATATCATTGAAAAACTAGCACTAAATAGATGATACAAATATTCCTAAGTACCAGAAAATGCAGAAAGATTCTGATTTTCATCGAGATATTTGCGTTGAGTTCTTATCCATCACTTTGTAAGTTAACAAACCATGTTGTCGATAAAAGTTCGTTCATAGTTGAATTATAATTTGGCACTGAAATCGCTATTTTCATAAAATAAGTCTTCGTTTTGGAAAATGCAAAAAATTATCTTTCACACTTTCAAAACTAAAAATGCGTATAAACATGACTCACCTAGATATATTATATGAATAATATTAAAATAACATATGCTAAGTAAGTTTCCTACTACAATCTTAGTTTAACCTATCATTACCGTTTACCGTGAAGCGATTCGATCAACATACTATGAGATAACTGCATATAAATTCTCTTTTAATGTAGTTTATTTTCCTGTATTATGGAATATGCAGTTTTATATACGCGTTCTAGACTTGTCATTCTACTTTCCGTTTATTGACTATTTTTTTTTTTTTTTTTTTTTTTTAATATCTTTGGTATTTATCAATTATATATAATCTATATGTATGTACACCCTAAACTGCCCGTTTTTCACTGTGTTCTACAGATAAACTCCATCCAAAGGTTGTCTGGAAGAAATCTCTATTTAGCGATAAGACCGCCGATTGTACTGTTTTATGTATGTTGTGATGTCCTGTGTTGTTAATTTTCTTGGTGTACAATAAAGAATAATCTATCTATCTATCTATGTCAGTTGTGTTACTAGAAGGAAACACATGCCCCAATGAGTAAGTTAAGTATGAATGCAGATAAGTAAATCGAAGAAGGGAGTGACAGCGCTTAACACTAGTGGATTTTCCGCTCGGTATTTCTACGCACGACACATTCCGAACGGCTAAAATTCTGTCACGCGGTTTGACTCATATTTCACGCCAGTATCTGTCAATTTTGGTGTCACGGTGCAAGGACCATGCAAACCAAACGATACCTTGCGGAAAATCAACTAATGGAGAGGAATTTAAGCGGGAAACATGTAGCGCTGTTCCCAAATAAATTGAAATCAGGACAAGAAGAAGAGAAGTTTCGATACTAATTGGTTCTTGTTCAACTAAGCATAAAATTATTATTACTTTACAAAATAGGAAATCTGATAGCAGTGTGTCACTACTGGCAAAACTCCAGGTCTCAGTGATATGGATAAACCTAAAACCCAGGGTATTTCCATTAGGAAATTATCGGAATTCGAGTATGCGGTTTGTTGTTTAATCTACGTACAACAGGACGCTGTGGTTTTGTTAATGCAAAATATTGATAAGTTTAGCATCAACGAGCTTTTCATAGCTTTTAGCAATAAGTACCGCGAGAAATCCATTGTGATCAGACTTATTTCTAAACTGGTTAATTATGAGTACCTTTTTTTAAACATTTCAAACATAGGCAAGGCAATGTTGAAAATTGCGATTTGCCTTAAGAAAGAAATGTAATAGTTATTTGATACTTTTTAGTTGATTCCGACGGTTTCAACTGCGTCTCGAAGGTAATACCACAGATTACTATAATGTAGTACTTTCTGTACCTGAATAAATTAAAGCCATATTCACAAGTAACGTAGCATCGTATGATTAAAAAAGTTTTCGAAATCAGTTGAGCTTTGTCTTTGATAATCCCCTTCCAATGACACAAACTCGAAAACTTTGCCTGTTTGTAATATTGATATAGATTATTGTACAACAACACTAAACAGTCTTATTAATATTATCACCTTTAACATAACACTAAAGAATTTTCAGCGTCATAACTTCGAGTTTCTCCGCCATTTTATCATCGATTATTACTATAGATAAAGCGTATTTATCGTCACAATAAATACGAAAGTGAATTAACAGCTCATCAGAAAGGAATACGGTGATTAAAGTGGAGCAGAGACTGCACTTAGACTGAACTAGTGAAGGAACCGGTAGCTATTACGAGAGATAGTAAGTAAAATTCATAATTATTTTAGACTAGATTATTACCTGCTGCCTGTTTTTATGTTTTCGATTTACCTGTAGTTACTTAGATAATATTAAACATGTAGCTTTGTTTCTGTGTGTTTGACTTTGTTTTAAACGCGTTAATCTCAGGAACTTTTGGTGAGATTTGAAAAATTTATATGGGTGTTAGATAACCCATTAATTTGTTGAGGAAAACTAGAGGGTATACGTTTTATCAACATGTGGGGACATGGGTAAAAACACTAGCGGAAGCTGGGTGTGTAAAAAGATAGATGTTTTTGATACATTAGAAACCTAGCTTTAGATGTCTTTTTTGTTAATTCTGGGTTATGTCTACTTTATAGGAATCGCTTGTAAATCAATGATCCATCTCATAATTTATTTATTAGCTGGAAGGTCGTTCAAGGTTTCAACTGATATATTTCACATGATAATTTCGATACGCGAAGTTATGAAGTACTTACATAAAGTTACTAAAAACTTGATAGAGTATAACCTTGAGAAATGTCACACGGTCTCTAATTTATGGAGTTCCTTTTAAGTCATTTAAATACCACGTCCAAACTGATTAGATCTACACCTATTTGTAATTTTTTGTTGTGTCAAATACGTTATTTGTTATATTTTTTATTGTTTGCTTGTCGCAGTTTGGCCAGTTCCGGGGAAGTTGTCACGTATTCGGATAAAATACCTACACCTATAAGACCCTCGGAGATAGTGTAACTTCCCAACTGTAAATAAGTTTTTGAGCTCATTAATTAAAAACACAAAAATACAATTATTTTCTCTTAACGATATTAGTGTTGATGTGTGAGGCTCTAAAAAAATTTGTTACGCTGCGCAACAAAACAATTTTGCTCACGTCATATACTTAGTCAGAATTAATCACCTGAAAACAAGCTTTTATAGCTTCAATCTTACACGTACCCCATAAAGTCTGATAGTATATAATTTATTAACTTTAGGTGCATAACCTTACACCTCTGCTTAACCTTTCTACCCAGGAGTCATGCACATAATGTTCCCCATAAAAATTAAACATTTTAGTGACATTTGACCTTTTGACAGTTGAGTCACAACACTACTGTGACCTTGATATTAAAAACTTGAATGAGTTTCGGATCTTTTAAAAACAATTCGGGTTTTTTATTTATTACAATGTTGTAACGGTCAAGATTGACATTTGATTTGCTTAATGATTTATCTATACTAATATTATAAAGCTAAAGAGTTTGTTTGTTTGAACGCGCTAATCTCAGGAACTACTGGTACGATTTGAAAATTTCTTTCAGTGTTAGATAGCCCATTTATCGAGGAAGGCTATAGGCTACTTTTTATCCCGGTACGGGAAGTAGTTCCCACGGGATGCGGGTGAAACCGCTGGCAGAAGCTATTATGTCATAAATGTTCAACGTTTATCTTGTAGTTTTTATGTTTAGACACCCACGTAATTTACTTCCTGCTGTATTTTAATGCAATGCGAAATTATATTTGAACTTCGAACAGGAAAAAGCTATCGAGCTAAAACTAACTTATTCAGAAAAGCGTAAAATCACCTAAATTCGTGCCCACAAATGTCATCAATTCACGTGGCGTTTAAAAAGTTGACGAGCAATTTTACAGGTAATCAACCAATCCTAACAACAATGTAAAACATTATAAAAGATCATATGACACCACTTTCCCAGGTTACAATCTCAAAGATTTTCCTGCCATCCGTGGAAAGTATTCATTTTATGAGAAAAACACCTCAGATGACACTTTCCATAGTTTGACGTTTAATTTGACAGTAATGACAGATCATTAGCTAGAGCTGCGATGTCGCTTTCTTCAGAATATCGATATTGAATCTTTTCTAATGATAGAAGTTGTTGGTTTATCGTGAGATGGAGATAGGTCATCCGGTTTTTGTGTCGTTATTCACCGCTTTACTGTGTGGCTATTAACGTGTTAATTGATGGGGATTTTATAGACGTTTACCTACTGTATGATGTTTGATTGTAAGTTGGTAATGTGTTGCTTTGAATGTATGAATGTGTAGTCTTATAGAAATATAGGTTCAAAGTAAACTGTTAACGTAACGTCACATGAGTTACATGGTTCACTCAATTTTAGTAATATTTTATTATTTTACGGCATAATAATGCCTTTGTCATCTTTGACAGAATCCGCAGCATCAGTATTAAATCAAATAAACTTCGTTTACGTAAAAAAGAAACTTGGTCTATGTACGCAGTATTTACATCCTATATTAACCTTTTTCACTTAACTTCCTGGTCAATACGAAGACATCGATACTTCTAATGAAAGGTTAAAAACTAGCCGCCATCTTCCGTGAAAGATACTTTCATTGATATATTAGACTTTTTACTTAACCACACCATATATCCTTCAGATTAAAGCTTTTAAATATTGGATATTGAGCCTTATGCTTTTAGAATTAAAAGTGCTTTTAGATTGACAGTTAATGAAGTTAGAGTAGCTAAAGACGTCTTCATCGGTGTACGCGCGTCTGTTTTGATAAATAAGAGAATCCATGAAACAGGTGGTGAGGTTCATTTATTTGAAAAGGGCGCACTTATTATTGTCAATTGAGCTGAGGAATCCTCAAGAAGTCGTCAACATTATCCAAAGATGGGAGCCTAAATTCAAGTGAACATCGTAGCGAAATTGCAAAGCTTGTCTGGAAGCACCTTTACTGTTAAGCGTAAAGCTGATGCAAGCTGTTTCCTGTGTGTTTGCGGATTTGACTTTCCACTGTTCTCATTACTCACATGCTGGTTCTAAGTAATAGTTGTTCATTCATTGCTTACGCTTTTACGTAGAACTCTTAATATTGTTGGTAAGCAAAACGATTAAATCAATAAATGTGACATAAATAAAACCTTTACATAGAAGTCAAGCATAATGTAGGTACCTAAATACCTAACCGTATTAGATATTTCAAGAAAAATAAATTAGAGCTATTAAAGCAAGAGTTTATTTATTAAAAGTGTTGGATAATAAAATTGCAAATTAATCGCGTGTTCATGATCTCAATTACAAAAGCCTATTTCCCCAATGATTGATAAACTCTCTAATTTAATTTGTATCCGAAAACCGATCATTGCAACAATATACGCATTTCAGCTTGAAATCATTTACCTACGCATTGAAATCGACTTTCAATAAAACGTAACTTCGAACTGCATTCACAAAAAAAAAACGTGTGAATTCCCGAAATCGTTTTTTTCGATTTATCATTCGAGTAACATTGTTATCGATTACAACCAATCGATCATGACTAATCGGTCTGCATTTCTTTGTAAAACTGTAGTTACGTCAAACAATAGCAATGTTTCTTTAACAAAACTTGGTCCGTGACAGAAGAGCGGACGTATAATATGTTACTGTTATGTCTAAAACAAATTGGCTCACGAAATATCGTGTGATTGTTGTAACCTTACAGGTCTTTCAGAATTTAAGACTACTAGGATATTATAATCATTGAAAGATTAAAACTAAATTAATCTGTAAAAGAATCAAGTGTAAAAAGCTCGAATATCTAATTATTTCTCTAATAAATAATTAGTCATTTAATTCTACGTAAATAATAGTCTGTTTAATATAATTTTCAAAGTTTTTCTTATAAAGGGCGCATAATTCTTATACTTAACATGTTCTTCTTTGAAAGTATGACGTCCGTTTTCTGACCGTAAATGCATCAAAGTCCGTTATACCACTATTCAGGCTATTTTCAGCCGAGACCGTTTTATAGCTCATTCCGGCGCTCCTTTGATACCAAAAATAGTTCCCACTGAATAAAACTTAAAAACATATCTGCAAAGAACAGTTCGAACTACGGATTTTCGAAAAATCTTTGATGTTAGGTCGAAGATCTTTTAATATTATAAGTGTTAAAAAAAATAACATTGAGTTAACGTTGTTCGAGTCAGAAATGATCGATTAACATGTTTTAATGATTCGTAGAAATATGTAGGTACACAGCAAAACCGTCGAACTTTTAACCATAAACCTAACAAGACATTTCTGTTAGCTACAGCAAACAGTCCAAAAAAATACACAAAAATGTTAATCTGTAACCTTACAAACGATTCTGGTGTCAGAAATATGAGCTGCAATTCCAATGGAATATTCCGCATACAAAAGGGAATGAAAATCAACGCGAATTTTCATAGTAACAGTGTTGGCAATGCAGCGTAAAATCAGGGCATTGCAGGCTGCCCCACATTTCACCACGCTTTGTTTTTCAGCATTTATTACGCGAATTTAGCCTTTAATGCCATATAAGTCTTTGGAATACAAAAAAATATTCCCTGATGCGGTTACTGCTGGACTAAGGCAGTCGCTTCTCGGAAACATATTTGTATGACCTTAGTAACCTGAATAAGTTTATTGAACTGGTACTTCAGGGTATAAAGTTAATGGATGTGTATTATGTGCATAACTTGGCAAAAGCTACCACAATTTCTCGGAACATAGTCGTGAAATATTACGTGATTTATCAACATGTTGTTCTAGTAAAAATGGTGGTGTAGCAGTTATGTGTAATGTGGTGTTTGAGGAATTACTTTGTGCTGACAACATTCATTTAATCTAACGACTATGATTTAAGCTGTTGACAAAATCCCATGTAAAGCTAAAATTGTTATGAAAGCCCATCTAAATCCAGGAGACACTCAAAATCCTCATCTCTAGTGACTCTAGTCCTATGATGCAACACTGACATGAAATCTACATCACCAATGAGAACATAAGCCAAATTCTACTTACCACCACAAATGACATCAGCAAGATTAGTCTGCACGCATTGGTGCGTCACCGCCCCATCTCTGAGGGTCGTGATCTCCCCATAGAGCTGGTGTAACGCTTCTTGGTCCGACATGAGGATGGTTCGGGGGGAAGGGCAGTCATCCTCAATGCTGTTTGCGTGGTGGCGCGAGGACGATCTTGATCGAGATCTACGGCGTCTGAAAAGATGGTTTATGATGTGGAAGATTACAAATTGATTAAGTAATTAAGTATATATAGTATAACTAGAGTACCATGAGCAGCCTATAAAGATAAAGATACTTTTTTTCTCTTATAATCTAAAGTTCTTGGCAGCCTAGTTAAAGTTCTTAAACTTTGCACAAAAAAACCGTGTTCAACTTTGACCGAACTACACGAACTATCACTTAAGAAGAAACATGAAAAATCACTAAAAACTAATTCCGTTATATTCTTAGAATACAGCTAGGTTAACAAGAAAACTGCCAACAAACAGGAATACCCATAAATGGTGAATGCTTCCAAATAGTAATTTAAGCGGTAGTCAATGGAAGCCTAGATTCAATAAGAAGGGCAATCGACCAACGCGATGATGAAGATACAATTTATAGATAACAGGATTACGTAAGGGATACAGTAAAATTTGAAACTTCAAAGATATACGTTATAGCTAGGTATAGTCTACCAGCAAATAAATTCATTCTAAAAGCTACGACAGAGAAACAGCAAAGACAAGAAAATGTAAATGAATCTAATTAAACCGAAGTAAGCTTTGGATTTTTTGCAGAACTAAGCCAGGATCTGGTTTAAGTTATTCAAGATATGTACAAGTTTGGCCTCATTTTGATAACAAGAACTAGTTGATGTCGATCGCAGTCGCAACTAGTTTTAGATAAGATCCCTGTTCAGATGGATAGTATGTCGGTATGCAATCGATGAAAGAGCCGCATTGAGTACATGCTTTGACTGAATTGCAAATGAATGCATCAAGTCTTCTGTTGAAATCTGTTTGAAAATAGAATTGAAATCAGAATGTTTGGGTTCGGATTTCATTTATTTATTGTCATTTTCAGCTCTCTCGTTAGTTTTATTTTAATTCCCATTAGGTGCCATCTGAGTCTCAATTTATGCGTTAGCTCATTCGTCTTTTTTCAACCTTTAATATTTATTTTGCCACTAACGTATCAAGTTTTTTCTTTCGAGGAACAAAATATAATTTAAACCCACTAATAAGACACATTATTTATTTTAATGATTGGCTGGGAATTATTTATGTTATATAATCGTATCTTCTATGGGATTCTTGTCGCTTGATTTTATACTTTCAGTATTTGCGTTAAGGTTTAAATTGAACTGTGGAGATGTTCGGTCATCGTTACCCGGATTCTGCCACCATATAATTCATTGGCGATATTTTTTGCTTTCATTAATACATCATGGTGTTTTTGTCATATCAATTTGTCACTTAACGGAAACATTTTGCAGCTGCGTCATTGCCATTAGGTAATTGACAATTGAATGTCGACACTTTGCATTAAATTGATTATGTTTATTTTTGTATGCTCTTTGTGTCTTACCCTGTGGTTAATTGTGACAAATGGCCAAGATGTAAAGTAATAAATGTCAATTTTTAAATATTAGCTACCTACGAGTACGTGTTAAGTTTTACCGTTTAATATAAGACGTATGAGATAGTTTTATCTATCTCCATCTGGGCATTGCCATAAACCAGAGTACTTAAACAGGTTTGTTTTTATTAGTTCGAACAACTGGAATAATAATTTTAAAAGCACTATTACAATTTCGCAAACCATTTATGGTTTTTGCAATGTTATCCAACTTTGCAACAATTTCTTTACGGTGGGCGTTATAAAATAATGTGACATAAAGTAGATAAAACTTGACACTTTAGTAGATATTCATTTCATCAGCTACCAGTAAATGGTTTTTGCATAATAGAATCTAGACTCAAAAGGAACAAATAACTTGTTTGAGATAAAAAATGACGTTTATACAGCAAACTTTAGATAAATATATAAAATTAAAATAAAGAACATGAATTACGAATCTAAATCCTTTCAGGTTTGCTCAATGAATGAGTTATTGGCAATGAATTATGAGTCAGTAGGCTATAGCATATCATTAGTGCTATTGCAAAATTGCAATAATGGACCCCGTCTAACCTTGAGTTCCTAAAACCTAAAAGCGATTCTCAACCTTGTTTTTATAAAAAATTCACACACTGCAGTTAATGTATGAATTGCTGAGATAATAAGTAATCGCCTTTGTGAAATAATGTATCGACCTCACACATTATGAAATGACACCTACGTTACAGTCTTAATAAGCGAATGGAAGAATTATTGCTTTTTGTGGCATTGGAAGGACGAACAGACGTAATGATGTCAGGTCAAGTACTCAGATACGCCTACAATTTAATAAGTGAGATATAAACGTAAATAATCAACGCTACATTATTCGTACATTGATTCGAAACAAAAATGGCGACCGCAAAATCTAATCCACCACATTTGATGAAATTGACCACAGTTCCATGAATGGTTCCAATTAGATTATGTTTATTGTGATTCTATTTTTATAATAGTCTAATAGTTTTAGAATTTTGTATGGATATTGTAAACAAGGAGCATATCCAATCTATTATTGAGAATAATTTTTATCCACCTTGAAAAATCTATAAAATCATTCCAATAGTAGCTATAAATGCAATTTGTTAGATTTATTACAATGCACATCGGATTATCCAACCAATTATTGAGTTCCTAAATTGACTCGCCAAGCGCCATTTTGAATCCGCGCAGTGTCAAGTTTGGCGCCAAAATTGGTGCTCTGAACGCATTGCGCGTTCAATTTCGTGAAACATGTCCACTTGGGATCACCTGCGTACTAAAATGGCGATGTGACTCATGTTATTTGAGATTTTAATAAATATTTAAGCCGTGTACCAACCTACTGGTCCCTTTTGGGCTTAGGTAACGACATGTGGAATATGTTTCTGCCTGACGTCAACATTTTATTTGTATTCATAACGGCTGTTGAATTGATCAATTAAAATAAGATTTTATCACACTTTGTCCGTGAATTGAATTTTAATAAAAAAATATCTTTATTTAAACTGATATCTGCTGTGAAATCTAGTTACGAGTTTTTTTGGCAACTTTTTGTGTTAAATAGCAAAGTTATTCTAATTTCCATTGCCAATTGTTTGATTTATTTGACACCATTTTTTTATTACCGCTGTTATAAATTATATTTAATTGTTTATAAATACATTTTACATTCAAAGTACAGATGACAATAAAAATCAAGTCTAAAATTAATGTCCAAACCGCCATGAATTTTACAATAATATTGTAGGATATTATCCTCAACTTTGGCAGTAAATTCCGGCTCCATGAAGTTTGTATCGAAACTAGTTTCAAATTCATAGTCAAGCAATAAAAAACTTACTCTGGCGTGACTATGAAGAAGCCCCTCGACGTTTGGTATATTTTCCTCTCCTGCATCAGTTGGGCTAACGTGTCGTAGACTACCTCTTGTGAAGGGGTCTGCATCGATGGGAATTTTGCGGACAATGAGGTCCGTATACTTTCTAGCGTCGCTGATTGACCCTGCAACAAAAAATGAGCTTTAAGTTATGGTGATTAAGTTAGGTAATTCCTTGATGAGTGATTTTTCATTAAGGAATACAAAGTCTACCTAAAGCAGATTCGGAATTCACAACAGAAACTTTTTAGTTGCACATTTGAAATTGAATCATTCTTATAGCTAACCAAAAGTAATGTCTTAGATAGAACATTATCATTCAACTCAGTATGCTAGCATTTTTTCTGATCTACTTACAAACCAAATCAAATGGGAAATGTATCTCAACATCTTTCATAACCTGTCAGCAAGACTACCAAAAATTATAAACGCATTATGTTCACGAAGCAATACTATAAAATGGATTAGATTACCAACAATAGAATTGCATAGAAACACAGCATATTTCCATTCAACCTGTGATCTATCATCTGAGGAATGATTACTCAAGCGATAACAAACTTGGTCTATCAATCAATTTCAATCTGGATCTGGTTGAGTTAGCAGAATGTCTTCATCTGTAGTGACCTTAGCTATTTGGACAACTGCCATTGAATCTCATATTTGGTCAAGATAGGAATCGTTATAATAATATTGTATCTACGGACTGAGGAAGAACTGGTCACTGTTATTCTGAACATCAAGTGTACAAAAGAAAAACAAATGCAGTTTACATTACTTAAGACTGTTTTGACGCTTGATTACAACACTAGTAAGATATAAAGAACATCAAAACAAAAGATAGAGATTATATGTATTGAATTGAATACTATGGAAAAAACCAAGCTCGATGTTTGGCAGATTATTTAGTAGACTGTACAAGTACACGCGAACACTTTAATCCACTACTATTTATGGCAATGGAATCCTATTGTGAATATGATATGGACTTGACCCAGTTTTTACAAAAGGTATCATCGTATATCTATTCAGATAATATTTATCTAAGCTTCTTCGTTTCACGTCATGGTCGTTGATCGTGTTAACAGCAGGCATAGAAATATTATCCTTTTTGATACCACAGCTTTTAAAAATAAATACATATATGTACCTTTTATTATTGTACAGTCCATAACATCTGTTAAAGTTATTTTAATCATCTATCTTCTATTTATAGTTACCATTACATTAAAATATAGCAGTAGCTTGCCTTAAAATTTTATTAAATTCCACACGATCAAGTTGAAAATCCTAACTAATTGAAATTAGACCCATACTGCATTCGAAAACGATAAATCGTGTACAACCGCATATCGTTCGCGTAAATTTCGCAGTCAGCAAATGAAACCGAGTAGCAATAGCGCACGTAAGCGATAAGCCAGCAACTTGTCACTGCAACTACATTACTAAGGTCTTTGAACTCTAAATAATTTATTACCTTACCTGCCTCAGGCAGTTCTCTGATATACATTGTAATAACATTCCTGTTTGTATCTAAATCTAGATTAAGTCTTACTTTTTATCTCGTATCAGTACTATCGATCATTTGTTTAAGCATTTCACAATCATAATATTGTCTTCGGTGATATTTTTATCAATACTTTCAATGGTTTTAATAACACCAATATTTTATTCAGAAATAAATATCTGCAAACATTCACCTGTGGTTAAAGCCGTGTTCCTTCATTTAACTATGACTAATAAATCAATTCAATCAAGGCAAATTTGATCTTGTTCAATTATCAACGGACAATCTAAGCATTGTTAGGTAAGCCAGCCTTCGCGACATGGAATGTGGCAGATATTAATGAGCATCTATTGAGAAATGTACGTAAATATAATTTAAAATGTAGTACGCAGTTTATCGATTAAGTGATTTAAATAATCGAGCGTTCATTTTATTGATTTAGATTAATGCAGTGTCTTTTGTAATCGATATTACGTTAAATTATACAACCGTTTCTGCGGTAACTGTGACCTCATGTTTCTTGGTTGCCATATCACGAGTTGCTTCTGCGAATGCTTTGACATAACTGTCATCATTAAAGTTAAACTTTTCTAACATATCTTCACAACCTTTTACCTCGGTTTCATTTAAAACATGTATGAGATGGTCGTCATTCCCGGCTTAAGTAATTAAATTCTTTCCAACGCGTTCACATTAAGCATAACCTGGAGCCATTTCAAAAATGAAAACTGCGACATTTAATTGAGTCATTTCCCCTTATTTCTTCTTGTTTACCGTTTTCTTCGGCAATTAAAGCAGTTGACACATTGAGTTTGTTAGTCGAGTGCTGAATAATTGGGGCTTAAGTCAGACAAGTTGTGATATATGAAACCTGTTTGGGCTATTAATGCACGTTACGATATCTGAGACCTTTGTGTTAAGCGATTTGGCAAAGGCGTGGTTCAAAGAATGCTCTGTATGACACAATGGTAACTGTCGTCTGTTTTAGTACGAGTGTTGCAATGTCTCATATAAAGTGTATTGCCATGAATGTATGATCTTTATGTTTTGGTCTTTCATTAAAAGGTCGATGAATGGAATCGATCGGCTCTTTTGGTATTGATGTCATTTGATATAGTTGTGATTTGTTCATGTGTTTGTTATAAACATGTTATTGTGATTAAGAGTCCATAAAGTGAATATGCAAACAGTAATTGATGTGTACTCAATCGATTCAGTCTTGTGTGTCTTGAGATTCATCAAATTACGTTCTTCGACACCTTTTCGCATTTGGCCTTCAAAAATACCTATGGGAAAGTAAACAAAAAACTCGTTTTTGCAACGAATTAGAAACTGAAGCAATCAAACAATTATAAAGAAGGAATAAAGTAAATAATTTATATATAAAATAACGTAACCATTAATGTTCTGAGAAATTCTAAGAGATCTTATATCAAATTGTAATCAAAATATGAGCAACGTAAATAAATTAGAGTTTACTGGTTTCAGTAAAATATTTGACATAGTAATGGCTTGTCTTAAATCAGACACCAGTAAGGCATTCCAAGCCTAGGCTTTAAAACAATAATAACTATCGGAAACTGCTCAAAACAGACGCTTGGACAGTCCGGTCTAAATCCTATCTGGGATAGGGTTACCATCAGACAAGAACGAGAATAGTCTTAATACTCGTGTTTTTCTCCTCGCAATGCTGTTTTTGGCACCTTTGCTTTTTGTAGTACGTAATGGTTCCTATTATTGCTTATTTTTCAAGCAATGGATTTGCTTGTTCTGGCAGAAGTGATTTTGTCGTTTTTGACATCTCCACATTTGCTTCTCGTTGAAATTCCTTCTCCCTTCGAATGCCCCCTAAATTAGGACAAATCTGGGGAAAGCATAACTGATGGCTGCCCTAACTTAGGAGCGTGCCAGCTACCTCACCTAAGTCCTACTTCAAACACTATATTACAAAGTTAATGCAATCCTGATTGAAATTCCGAGTGGCATTGTCTACAAGACCTGTCGACTGCCACATTCCTTGTCCAATAAGATGTGGAATTAGGCCATAATCTTGCGTAACTGACAAATTAATTGAGCAAACTTAGATACCTGTAATTTCAAGAACCAAGTTTATAACTTTGTATCGACATAATTAATGGAAAAGCAATACATTTTCCTTGTTTCTTATCTGATTTTGTTGTGATTAATAGTGATATGGAATTTAAGTGATATCAAGTATCTAGATTGTTTATAGAAATACGATTGTAAGAAAATTTACACAAGTTCACTGATTTACTATGAAATTGGATGTTTGGTAACGTACTGGCAACAGATAATGACCCGATCACAAAAGGCCATAAGGTTACTAGAAAAAACCGCGCCATTTTCAATTACTTTTTAATGCATCGTTAAATTGGTTAATTAAATTGAAAATTCAAATTGATGGTGATTTAATATGGCGATTACTCCGCAATGAGCTCATGGCGCAGATATTTTTAGGAGTGTATGGGCAAAAAGACCATGATGGCAGAATTCCTTGCAACCTCGAATGACTGGACGCCGTGGTACAAGGTGTAAGCGACAGCGGGATTTATTTTTAGCGTTTTTTAGGTCGCTTGAGGTCGAATATTGTGGATATGGGGAATAGGAGTCGGATATTTTAAAGATCAGGCATTAAGGTACGGTCGTGAGATATTTTGAAGGCATGAGGCACATCTATGGTCTAATAATGTGAGGATACTGTTAGTTGCATATAGATCACAATTTACCATTGACGACAGCGTGCAGGAATTTTCAACTTTTGCTTGATGTTAATAATTAAAAGAAACGTATCAAAATTCTTTTTCCCATTTGATCGTAGAATCTAATCACCATTTTTTATATCAACGAAATGAAACTACATAAATCATTATATTCGAAGCGTAAATAAATAATATTGATAATTCTATCCATAAAATCTATACATATAATAAATCTGTAGAAAAGTAATTTTTGTACATTGAAGAAATTGACAAAAAAAATAGCCGGCATGTTAAAGGATAACTAACAGAACCCATTTCCATCATTTTTGTCATTTTTGTCTGTTTGTCTGTTTGTCTGTTTGTCTGTTTATCTGTTTGTTTGTTCGGGATTCACGTAAAATCTACGAATTCAATGCAGACAATGCTTATATACAAAAATTCTACGTAACTTGGGGTATTACTTAGTTTTTGTTTCATCGAAATCGATTCACTCTATCAAAAGATATGATTAATTTTGTGAATTCAAGATGTAAAATATTACGACACGCAATCTGTTTGTCAAAACTGTACATTTGAATGTTGTACTTATATTAGTTGTTCGGCCTATTATTAATTTTTACACAGAAAATCACACCTTTATATGTAACTTCGGAAGAAAAAAAAAAATGAAAATTTTGTTTAGCCAAGGTTAAAGTAGCTCCATCTGTGGTAAAAATACATCAAATTTGTCAAAAGAGCGAGGTGGTAAATGACAATTAATTACCATACATTCTTTATAGAGGATTATTATTTCAACAGATGGAGTTGTGTATTTTCCGTAATTCACCATATTTTAACACGTAGCGTAATTTTTCGATAGACATTTCAATAGTGTTTGTCAGTTTGCCGTACCACATCAAACTCCAACTATAATTATTACCTTGATGAAAGGAAAATTAATAGTTCTCAGCCAAATTTAAAACGGTGCCATCTAAATTATTTTTTGAACATTATGTCAAAAATGATGACTTTAGTGGAACAATTAATTATCATTTAAACTTACAGATGGAGTTCATATCAGGATTTTTTCATAAACATAGTTTAGCTTATCTTCCACTAATGTGGTGGCCTTAAAACAAATTACTTTGAGTGAGTAGTATTAAGTAGACCTTAATTATTTTTTCTGATGCAAAATATGTAAACTTAATCCTAGAAGAAAGGAAGATCGAATAGATCGATAGAAGCGCTAATGTAGGCTTCTGTAGCTTTAAAAACAAGCCCAGATACAAAGTGCAGATAAGAAATGGGAGCTTTCTCGATTTAATACCATACACACGTAAAATGCTTTATGCGTCTGGAAACGTACAAATTACGCGTCGCATACCAGAGACATGCTTACTTTCAACTTCTGATCGCAAATACACTGTTCACGATTACGAACAGTCTCAGTAAGACCCGAGCCAAGTCTAAAAAAACACCTTTTATATAAAACTACGTTTGATGTCATTCAATTACAAAGACAGAATTGTTCTCTGCTGCAAATCCTATCCACCTATATCCTATCCTAATCCAGCATGCATTGCAGGTGTGCATTGCACAAAAACCAATGGTATCCTATTCGAGAAGTCAAAAGAGTCGGCCTGCCATCGTCAGCTTTTGCGCTAAGCAAGTGTTCTTAATAGTACCATCAGAATTACATTTATCGTTGAATGAGGTGAATACATTTTCAGAAACCACAATAACAGTAGGAGCCAAAGCGTATGATCGCTTCATAGAGCTCTGATTGGCCCCAGGTGACCAACTCAGGTCTGATTTGTTCGTTCATCAGATCTTTGAAAGTGTTTCGGTGGATACTTACTGTCGTTCTGTTTACGTGTGACACAAAATATGGTATATAAACGTCCTCCGCAAGAGCGAAATTTTCCCGGTGAGCGGTAGTGACGCACAGTATACAACACTTCTGTTTCTTTTGATTTGCTGGCTCCATCAAGAAATGACAAATTGCGAACGTACATTTTGAAAATCTTGGCAAAACTGCAGGTTTCAAGTACGAACACATGAAGTGGACTCTCACAGATACATACATTTTGCCTATTCGTGAACTAAAGCAAACATTTCGGTGGAGTCCCTCCCGGTTTAGACCTAACCCTACATTAGGCGTGCGCGATCCTCGGGCGTGTGAGTAGCGCGTGCGTCGCGAGCACGCTGCGTGAGCGTCGCGTTTTGCTGCCCTGCGGCATTTGCAGCGCGCTCGACTTGACGTTTATCTGCTAAGGCGTTTAGCGGGCGGCGGAGATAGCGGGCGAAGGGGTAAGAACGCAACTCGAGCGCCGCGTGCTCGCCGCGAGCGCGTCGCTTGCACTCTTCACACATGCCGCAGGGCAGCAAAACGCGACGTTCACGCAGCGCGCTCGCGACGCCCGCGCTACTCACACGCCCGAGGATCGCGCACGCCTAATGTGGGGTCAGCCTTACCATAGTAAGTAAGTGCACAGAAAATCCCCAATTCATACAAGTCATACAAGTGTTTCTCCCCAGTAGTGAAACTATCCTACCCTATGCGCCTGCTGATGATGATGACTCATTTTATCATCCATCCAGCTATTCCCCAACTATGTTGGTGTTGGGCTTCCAGTCACCGAATCTGTTTGAGTACCAATATTTTGCTTGGAGCGACTACCTATCTATCTATCTTCAATCCAGTCAACTACACAAGACGATATCCATGGTAAGACTGACAGACTTTCTGGCTTCTGATTAGTCGCAGCAGCTGCAGAAAATGTACAAATGACAGCTTTGTCAGACTCAAAGCATATAGACATAGATTATAGCTATTTCCTGTGAAAATTACTTACGCACCATCTATATCTATACTTATAATAAATCTGTAGAGAGGTCAATTCTGTACATTGAATATATTTCCAAAAAAACTATCGGGGGGTGATTAGTGATCGATACTGATGCCAAAAATGCAATCAGAAAATTTTTTGTCTGTCTGTCTGTCTGTCTGTCTGTCTGTCTGTCTGTCTGTCTGTCTGTCTGTATGTTCGTTATGGAAACAAAAACTACTTGACGGATTTCAACGAAACTTGGTACAATAATTCTTCATACTCCTGGGCAGGTTATAGGATACTTTTCATCACGCTACAATCAATAGGAGCAGAGCAGTGAAGGTAAATGTTGGGAAAACGGGAGAAGTTACTCCATTTTTTATGCTTCCGTCGCGTGTGCAGCCTTAATGGTTAAAGCTACACAGAAACCATGTATGACGGAAATGTACTCCTTAAAATTATGTAAAAAATATACTATGAGAGTATATGTCTATCTTTTATGGTTGGCTCAGAATAACACGTTTAACTCTCGATGGCTTAGAAGTTCGGAGCTTTCTGACTACATTTGTCTACTATTACATTTATAACACTCTTACTCACACTAATTAAAAAAGTTAACGTTATTACCTATTCAATAAAAAAAGAATCATATAAATCGGTAAAGAAACACCAAAGTTATACATGAAATAAGGTAACAAGCCATCGCGCGTAAATACTGAATCATGCCATAAGAATCATTTTTGTGCAACGTGCGCCGGGCTCGACGCGGCTCGCGGCGCGGTGGCTGCGCGAGCTTCATATATGATACATATTTGGCTGTTGATGCGATTGATGCGAATAGACGTTCAGTGTTCAACCTTATTGACCGACAATAATTGATATTTACCAAACCTTGCTTATCAGAGCGACTTTTAGGTTTTAAATAATTTATTTTTAACTTTCTTTTATTGATATTTTATAAAACAGGAAAGTACCTATTAGTTATTTTGGTAATGTTTAGGTAGATATTTGTTCAAATTACAAATAGTTTACATTTTATTTATTTTTAGGTGAAGTAGTAGTAGGTACGCATAGATTTACATAATTGGATAGGCTGGTGTTTATTATTTCTCTTTCCTCTCCTCTCTTTCTCTTTGCACAAAGTCCGAATCTAACGCGGACGAAGTCGCTGGCAGAAGCTAGTACGTAATAATTGACTATTCTATATTGCCCACGCAGACGAAGTTGCGGGCAACAGCTATAACATATAAAACCACAACTTACACCACACATGAAGACAAACACCGAAACAGGTTTACATTCCTAAACCAGTATTATATTTTTATTTTAGCAACATTTCACGGCCAAGTTCCATCGATCTATCCGTGCCGTATGCAAATTAACTTAATTTAAATAATTTACTAATTATTATCATTTATTTCTTTTACTATGTAGCTTTGGTTGATTGGCATTTTTATTAGTGTAACAGCTGTTTAATTAATGTTGTTGCTAACGTGATGGATTGCTATTTTTTAATGTTTGTAGACGCTGCGCAAAATGGAGATGAATTAAGGAATTCAAGAATAAGATGAATTAATAATAGGTATTTAATTTAATAATATTTAATAATAGGTATTTATAAAAAATAATAGGTATTTCCTATCATCATCAGCTTTAGGTCCCATTGTAGAGCACATGCCTCTTCTCAAACAGAGAAAGAATGAGCATTAATCATCACGCTTGCTCAAAGCGGATTGACGATTTCAAACTTAAAGTCCTTTCATCCTCAAGATGTTTTCCTTCCTCCTTAACTCAGTCATTTATGTCCAAGATATACTTAAAGTGTACGTATTTATTTCTTAGAAAAGTAACGTTGGTATTTTCACATTTTATAAAACATCACATTGGTCTTATTTTCTAATCGAATTTAATAAAAAAAAGTGAGACTTGAAGTCTGTTATGATTTATTATTGACTAGAATATTAGCAGATACTTCTAATAATACCTAAAACAGTACAGGGGGTCAGTTACCTCGATGTGAGCTTGTATTTAAACCAGTCTAAATTAATGAAAGCTATCATGTACATATAATTTATATATTTAATTCATATTTACGACAGCACAGCATGAAGGTGCAGTTTGGAGACCAGTGCTAAAACAATAATTTACAAGAGGCACTTTTGCAAATTGTTAATTGCAAAATACGATACCCAAATTTTTTTTCTCATATCACATCTTTGTTGCCAAAAGCCAACAAAAGAAGAAGAAAAAAAAAAACAAGTGAATGTGCTCTACAAAACAATAATACGGTGAAAGCAGTAAGCTAAAGTGTAATTAAAGAGTACCAGCACACTGCACACTAAACAGTCGGCCGACAGTAGACCGGCGGGTTGTCAATTTTTTTAAAAGGAAATCTTGATTCTCTTTAAAGTTGTCAATCGGTCTCATCTTCCGAGTCTTTTCCCAACTATGTTGGGGTCGGCAGCCGAGTAACAGCGTTTTACAAGAAGCAACTGCCAGTCTGACCTCCTCAACCCGGTTACCCGGGCAACCCCTTGTAAAACCCTTGGCTGTTAGACTTACTGGCTTCTAACTACCCGAAACGACTGCCAAAGATTTTCAATGACAGCCGGTTCAACGACTGTTTTCAGTCGGTCTAATGCATATAAATCTGATCTTTGTTATGTGCTTCCTACCATTCATCTTCATACTGATTTATGAGCCCAAACAAACCATCGGCCGACTAAAAGTTTGACGTGTGCGGGTACTCTAAAAGTAATTCCGAATCAATGTAATTGTAATCCTCTGTTCCGATTCGCAAGCCTATTGTTTCGAGTTCTTTTGTTAATTAAATCCTAAATATTTGGTCGGATTTGGCTATCACAGGCTAAAGTTTCATTGTGATATGTAGAGCGGTTATTTAGATAGTCATCTTTGTAATTTGATGTTGGTTTTACAAGATTTTAATTTGGTTATAAGAGGATTTTGAGAGAGTTGTGATGAGGTAAAATGGAACTTAAGTTTGTGTTTCTATTACAGTTCAAATATATGAAAAATTTCAATCCGGGAAAACCGCGGGCAAAAAGTTGGTAATACAAGGTGTTGATTTGCATTTGTGCCATACTTCAGGAGGAGGACATTAAATACGTAAATAATCGATTGGAATTACAGTAGACGGGAAATAGTTAATATGCACTGCTTTTTTTGTCATTGTAATGTCATAGTATTTCAGAAGTAATCCAGTTTTATGAATGAAATTTATGAATAATCGTTGCGTATGCTTTGTGTTTGCGTTTGTGTGAGGGCGCAGCACGGTTTTAAGGCCAGTAACATACGCGCCAAGTTTAAATACGGCTAGATGATATTGACGGATTTCCGAAAAAAAAAATTAAAATCAAAAATTTTTGTACCAATTTTCTTATTGATTTGGGTTGAGAATCATTAGTATAATTACGTCCTTGACTATGGCACGGATGCAAATCAACAGCTTGTATATTAAGTGACAGTGAAAGTTTATACGAGTTATAATGAGTTACAAGAGTGTAACAACGACGAAAATATGACATACAACAGCAAATCTAAAGTCATAACGATGTCGATATATCGGTCAACTTGTATAATATTGAAGAACGATTCGACATTCATTTATTGGCAGTAAAAACTTTATTATTGTGTTACACTTATAAAGTTGTAAACCCAACTGGGGCTCAGTAATAAAGAGTATGATTTATATCATTTACGTCAATTTGGGTTCCACGCCCTATGATTACTTCATTGAACTGACATACAGACATACATACAAATTGTTATTTATATGCCATAACTTTATTGGTACTATCACGCAATAGCCCTATAGTAACTAGACCTAGTTAGGTATGAGGTCGTCTATTCGATTTCCTGGTTAGAAAGTGTTATTGAATTTTCCATCGTAGTGACAGTATTAAGATTTGCTTGTTTAATTCGTGATACAGAATGCGAACCACTTAACCTGCTCGTCAGGGTCTGAAGTTTCAAAATTCATCTTCCTTAGTAAGTATATGTTTAATCCATTCCTTGTCCTTAAAATATACATGTAGTTATAAAACACATGTATCACATTTGATTCGTGTTGCAGTTATAAATCATCAAATATCGTGCAGTTTGTATCCCCATTACTTAATGATTTTATGCTGATGAATCAGATTGACATTGTACACCTAACACCTTTCTTACTTTCAAAGTAGATATTTTTTTACCAAGCTCACATACAAGTCTCCTACCTCTGAAACATACATTATTCAACTCCATATCTTAGGCTAGTTACACACCTGCGACGTTAAGTCCATGATGCAGTCGCACAGCGCCTCCGGCAGCGGTGTGAACTGGCCCTGGTATGCCGGCGTTACTATGCAGTCCTCGATGTCACCTGGGAACAAAAGAAAAATATCATTAGTTGGGTTGTGATTCATTTGTTCAAAGAGGGAGCTTTGGAAAATGTTGATGATTTGTGGAGCACGCAAGATGCAGACGGCAAACGAAATAGTCGGACGACAGTTGACCCCATGGTTGATACCTGATTTTTGTAATGTGCGTACCTACTAATGTGCGTACATACTAATTTAAGAGTATTTATAGCTCATATTTATAACTTTTTTAGTCGTAATAACAAGAATATTTAAAACGATTATTACAAAAGACATAATTGGAAAAATCAACAAAGTATCATTTACAGGTAAGAACTCGCGCTCCAAAATGCCAATTAAAAACCATCCCTTTCCAAAACCAGCTGCAATACTCAATTAAAGCTAGGATATCAGAGAAGGCATAAATCGCGTCGACACACGCCGGGGTGTCCACTGGGAACGTTTGTTGGAGTCTGGCCAAATTCACCCGCATTGTAAGAGTCAAGCGGGAGGGTATTGATAGCTGTGTTTTCTAAATATTTGCTGCTATTGAGGCCGATTAGCAGGTAGGGGTTAAGTATAGATCAACCGACCGACGGTTCACTAGACTTGAATAGGGAATTTATAAGCGTATATGACATGTATGGTCAGTGTATGGTTACGAGCTCGTTTACGATACTTTGAGACTAGTGAAAAGGGGTATTAGAAAAGTTTGCCAGAATAAAACAGTACTCCATGTGCGGGATGGTCTTGTCCGCGTATTTTACTACTCAATAAAATATCGAGCTTTGAAACTTCTGGACCCTCAGGGGTTTCAGTTTCTACAACTTATCATTAGTAAGTTAGTTGGTTGGTTTGTCTGCCAAGATACCTTAAAAATTCCAAGCTTTCAAACCTCGATACAAATACATGCCTTGTAGAACGAATGCGCCAACCAGAGTCCAGTAAAAATGTCCGCAGTATACGCAATAGGACCGCAGTTATATCCGCGATGATATTTATACGTCACGTTTGGCTAAAACCGGGACTACGGCGGATAAAGTTCCGTCACATTATCTTTTGGTGGCTACAAATTGTGAGGCGACGTTATTATTTCCATTTCGTGTCAGGAAGCAAATTTTATATGGGCTAATGTTGGTGTTGGAAATAAAATTAGCTTCGGGAAGATTGGGTGTTTTATTTGATTGGACACGGAAACAATAATTGGGACTGATGTTTTGGGTGCCAATTTTTTTTTTTAGACAGAATGTTTATTTTTGCCTTCAGTTGCCAGTTCTTTTTAAACACGCCTTACATGTCACAGGCAAGACTAGCCACCTATCTCGTGAGTTTTCGACAGGATATTGATAAAAGAAAGAATTTTGATTGAACCCCAAAATGGACTAAAACACATTTTCGGTGAGTAGAGGTCTAAACAAAAGGTTATGCATAATCCCCAAAAGTAGTAGTGTAACATCACGATTAAAACCAGCATTAAACCACAAACCCACGCAACCGTCACACCATTGACACTCAAACACAATTTCAGTGCTGAATTCATGAAACTGAAGCTGAATTCAGTGGATTGAAGAGCTTATCTGTGCTCACAGACTCGGCAGTGGCTCGGTTGAAACAATAGTGGTGGTACCAGGCTAGCATGTTGTGGAAGAGTGTTTATTTAACATTCTGTTTGACTTAATGTTCACGGTAATGAAGTCGATGTGAATAGGGATTTAGATGTAGGTTAGACTGTTATAGTGACACTAGAAGATAACGCTTTTTCAAATAAGACTAAAGCTGGTTTTATAAATACCAAAGCTTTAAGGAAGACTATATGCATAATTAAGGGTCTAATATCTAAGAGGGTGAAGATTTTACTAAGAATATCAATGGAAAAAACGCATTTGATCATATAGTAGTGAAAAGCATCTTCTACTCACTATAGACTTAAACATAACAAATGATGATACAAAGGATTAATACAAATGTAGTAAATAGCTATCGAATTACTAATTCATACATATCAGTACGTTAACTATAATAGTTGAACATAATCTACTACTAATTAGTTGCGATAATTGAAGTATAAACCCAAAAGCTGTGCATTTGGCTGACATTCAGCTAGTTTGACAATATAATAACGATGCTATACGAAGCATGAAGTTGCAGTTTTGTAAAATAGCGGATGACAGTCTGCTTTATTTTGGACGTGTATTTTATCTATTGTGCCCAATATTTCACCCGTTTTGATTCTTTCATGGACGTCATTGGTTTAACTTTTAGCGTGGGGGCCGACACTTTGCCAGTTGATTTGTTCATTGGATCTCGAATGCCTTTTTACTCTCCCACTGCTGGGTACATGTCGACTCTCAGACAGAGAAGGACTGATCGTTAATCACTACTCTTGCTTACCAGTAAAGCTTCAGTTATTTTTGGTAAATAAGCTGATCTACTTTTTTTGGAGCCCTTCAATGAGACAGATTTTTTTGGAAATTATTAAAGGAATTTCAAACATCTCCAAAATATTTAGAGTAGTCAACTTCCCATCCATCCTCATTTTGTTTACATACTTGTACTCCCAAAGCGTTTTCTTTTGTTTCAATCACTAGCTCCTAATTGTATAACCGTCTTTGTAACATCGTATGAGCAATTATCCATACAAATATTTATTTCCATGCCCTTAATAATATTAATCTTAGTGTTTACGTATCTTGTAAGTGGTATGTTAATGCATTGTTTACCAAACAGGTGTAGTTACCGTATGTTCTGCTTACGTTCCGTTATATGCATCTTAGTTGTTGATATTCGGTGTAAGTTTCGTATGTTTATCTATATCAATTTGTTTTTGTGTTACTAGAGGGGTTTTATACTTATTTAAATCCTTGTCACTTGTTATGTCAGGTAATACTGAACTGATTAATAAAGTTACATTGTTATTTGTATGTCTACCGTATTTGGTGTGCTTAGAGCATTTGTATTTAGGTACTTTTTGATTAGGTCATTGTCTAGCGTTTCTTTCTTAATTTGAAATGAACGTCAGCGTAGGCATTCAGACTCATTATTTTTGTATGTTATGGCTGATCCAAAGCTTCGCAATTCATTAAAGTTAATAACTATTACATTTACCATTAAAATTCCTAGCCAAGTTCCTACCTACAGAAGAGGGTGACCCATTCTTCCGCAACCGCGCGGCACATTTCTTTACAATCTCCCCTCTCCTCGTTATTTCACATGAGGCGGGCAGTTACGCTCTCCCAGTCAGTTAGTGCATAACACGAAAAACAAAAGCGTTGAGAGCACTAAGGTAACCTAAATTCTGCTTACACGAGGACACGGTCGTCCACGGAATTATGTCAAGTGGGGTTACCCTGTTAATATGGTTTTATGAGTTTTGATTGCGTTTATTTTATTAATTAATATAAAGATGTGCAAAGAAGGTATTTTACTAAGATGAATATTGAAAGTGAAGAATACCTATACTTCTCTATCTACACTAATGCTATTAACTTGAAGAGAATGTTTGTTTTCCTGAACACGCGAATCTTAGGGACTACTGATTTTTGTAGACTTAGATAGCATTACCATTTATTAAAAAAGAAATGTATAACACATATAAGCTACTTTTTATCCGGGCGCGCGAAATGTTTACCACGGACAAAACCGCAGGCGGAAAGTAGTTTATTTATCAACTTCGATAACTTTACCAACGGTTAATTTCTAATAACTATCGAGTATCGATTAAAGTTCCCTTCAAAACCCACGAACAAAGTACACTTGCGTGCAAATTAACATGTCTGTACCTACATTGATAAAGATGGTCCTAAGTAGGTGTTGTGTCGAATACCATTCGTTACATGTTCCCGCATGTGGGTAGAGGCCAAGGTTCAGAAGTGCATTACGAAGGCTCTGACTTGAATTATGATTCTTTTTCGCTTTTAATTGGTCGATTTTTGTGAGAGGGATAAGTTTCGGGGATTTTTGCTTTTGGTCCTTAGTGGTGGCACATGGGCTGTATTAAAAATTAAAAGTTTAACCATCTGAATGTGAAACAATGGTATCTAAAAATACATATAAATAAATTGAATTGTATTGTATTGTGTAAAAATCACATAACAGCCTGTTGCAAAAAAAAATCATTTTTTTAAAGATGTAAAATGTCTGACAGAGTATTGCTTAACCCCATCAACTTAGTGTCGTGCATTGTCACAGAATTTTAGGATTCCGCATTATTTTGGTATTTCTCGTATAAACTTGTGAATAAGCTTCACGTTATACTTAAGTTTTTACAATAAAAATCTTTAGAGGAATACTTTAACACTTGCTGCAATGACAATATCACTCCTTTGTATGGAGTTGTCTTTATTTAAAAATGACAAATATGGGCACCAAAATCGTACCGGTAAAACTTCTTCTGTGGGAGGTAATTATCGATCCGTATCACAATCTCTTCCTGCATAATTGATTGTTATCACGAAAGTGCATTCAAACCTTTTTGGTCCTTTTGAATACAAAATCGTGTGCGTACTTAAGGAATCAATTACTGAAAGCGATTCTCTGAAATTGTTATTTGCATTTGATACGTTTTACCGTATCTAAAGTTAGGGTTTCGTTCCAATATTTAAATGTACACACGCTTATTTACTTATAAGCTAAGGACAACCGTTGGTTTCTATTAGAACATATTTTTAGATTCAAGTTCAAAAACAAATAAATAAGTTTGAAAATAGGACTAGACTTCAAGTAAATGGCTATACGAATACTTATTTGGATTATGTCAAGAGCCAACTTCAGCTTACTGCCCTCTAGCCAAAACTAGTCTCGCCTTAATATAACAAAATTATAACATCATTTAACCTGTAAACAATGTACGGAACTCGGACATTCAGATTGCGCTTAACCCGTTCCCGCCACGTGGGTAGTCTTCGATGCCTCGTAAATACCACACTTTATCGCCTTCCTCGTTGCGAAAAAAATATAAAAATGTTATTGTGCCCCTTTTTCTGTGGCCGCTAGTGGAATGTTTATGCCTTGAGCCTTATAGGTAGTGCATTTTACGGCTGCATATAGTTGGAGCTTGATGAGATAATGTTAAGTTTAATATTTCTAATTTTGAAAGTATGGTGATGTTGGTGATGAGTCAAACTTTACACTTAAGTGGAAACCACTCCCTGTGTACACGGAATAATCTCTAGCCCTTGTCACCTGGGGATAGTGAACAACTTTTTTTCAGACAGCAAAAGATGTTTCGGAGCATTGGGGTATGTACAAACAAATAATGAACAAAACTTTTCCTCCTTATAGGCAATGTCCGTACATCTTGTTTATATATTTAAAAAAAATAAAGTATTTCGTGTCTTTATTTAAAGCAGTGTTCAATGATCATAAAAGCTAATTTTATGCAGAACTTTTCCATGTAGACCAGCCCGCGTATCAAAGGACCAGATATTAAAATAACGAGCGACAAGACACCGCCATTCCACTTTGAAGCACCGCATTAAATGAATGGAGCAAAGACCTTGCATTCCATCCATTGGATGAAACGAAAACAAACTATAAAAACATGTAACCTGCCAATATAAAATCCAATCAATAACTTTCAGCCTATAATCCCCGATAAATGACAAACCGTCTTTAGCAAAATCGTATTTCGACTGGCAGCAGCAATTTGCCAGTCATTAAAAATTAATTTTGTTCCATTCAAAACTGTATGTATGTCATTACGAGTGGAAATAAAGAAATGCCCAAGTCCGGCCAAGGCTGGCTTGTGCCAGTAATGATACAATGATTCATTTATTTATTGTTATTATATTATTAACGCAATTGCGAATGATTGCTGAAAAGATTGGGACTCAAGCTGTTGACATATCAAGGGTGTTTTGTGATTATGAGTAATGTTTTGTGGGATCTAATGATAGGATAATCACCAAAACCATACGATGCATCTATATGAAAAAATATTACCTTCAAAACCTTATTTTGAACCCAATTTGGGTTGTAGGTACTATTAGCTTGAACCAATGAAAGGCCGTATACGCAACAAACATTCTTGTAACTATTTAGAGATATAAATAAGTTAAAGAATCTTATAAACACGGCACCTACCTACATCAAAAACAAATTATAAAATCTACATTACAAGGATTTACCAACCAATATCAATTTGTTTTGCAATCGATAATGATTAATTCGATAGCAAATATCGAGATGCTCCAATGATCATTCATTTTAATCGCGAAATCAATTTGTATGTACATACCTACTGAAAGTGATTGGAGATTAAATTTTGCAATAGTTCCTTTGAAATATTTCGTAACAAGAAGATGGTTTAATTATATCGATATTAATGATATTTTATTCAAGATTAAGCAAATTACAGCCAAAATAACGTTTCAGATTGAAAGGTGGAGGAAATTAGAATATTAATGTAGGTAATTACGATGTTATAAATGCCTATTTATTTATTTCGAATCACGATAGTAATTTTAAAATATCACGGATTACAAAGATCCTTAACTATCGAGGTATTAGGTATTTTGTTTTACTCATAACTTTACTTTCTATTTTTACAATGAATAACTAATTTTAAATTAAAAGAGACATGAAACGGGCGGCTGAAATGTTAATTTAATTAGATCTTTACGATCGGAACTTTAAGCACAGAAATTACCACATTCAACATCACGTTTCTAAAGTTGCAAATTATATATATTTTGATTAAGTATTAGTTTTTTGTAATAAGATTTTTTGTCACCAAAATCCATTACCCATTCAAGACTTATTGCACACAGGACCCACTTGTCCCTCTAACAGTATATAAGGACGAATTTCCCATAGACTTTACGAAACCCATACTTCTAAAAACCAACGATGAAACATAGACAATGATGTTTTACCATAAAACCTGGCGTTTAACACCTGTACACCATGGCGTCAGGACGACATTACCATAATATTATGGGTTTACCGAAGTGGGCGTGAGACTAGAAATTGGCGTTTGAGTATTTATGTACCATTGACAGGTTATGAATTAAATGATAAATTAGATACGATAATTGTTAATTGAAGATGTTTATAGTGAATCTTTGAGTACATGGATTTTGTAATAATTTTGTGAAATAGACTCTTTCTGAGCTTCTAATGTAAACTTTGTTTCTTATATAAGACAAAAAATTGATATTTTAGGAGAATACCCACTTATAATTTTGTGGAAGGTCCACAAAATTATAAGTAAAATAGTGAAACGTGTACATTGTAATATAAACCCCGATTTCTTCCCCATTATCGGAAAACTCTTCCCTTTCAGACTATCCCTCAAAGTATTATCAATTTCCAGGTGATTACATCCATTCACGTCGTTTAGTACAAAAATTGGCTATAATGTCGCTGTTACCACATCGGTAGGGTAGGGGGAAGAAATGCTTTCTTTGCATTATTAAGTTTTTGTTTAAAAGTTCGCGTCTAAGCAGTGCCGACAGTAACGATTTACCCTTGCTAATATTTTAATTTTACTTACGTTGTATAATTTATATCATAATCATGAAGGTTATGTAATGCAAATATTATATGTACGAGGCGGTTGCAACTACTGAACTAATTAAAATTGATTTGTTATTAGGTTAAGCCAGAGCACAGGTTAGGTATTTTTTATCCTGCTACCGAAGTAATGTCCTTAGGACACTAATGAAACCGCAGGAAAGAGCTAGTTCGGTATAAATCCTATAATATGATGTCTCAATCCTTCACTTATCACGATAAATTAACTCAAGCACAAAAACATCACAGAACCAGTCACATTTCACTCCTTTGATTGATAGCCTCATTAGAAATTGCAAAGAAACTTTGAAAGCGATACCTAATTACCACGAATAAAGTCGTCAACCAAACTTATAAATTGTGCTATGCAGGAACGTTTTGCACGCTAAGAAGTAATACAGTTTAAACTTATATTAAATCTGCATTCCTGCAAGTTTTGTTCGAGAAGTAATTATTAAAGTTACAGTACGGCTGTTCGTGCTAACGGAATCGGTGACAATAGTAATTGGTATGAAAAGGAAGGAATTTATGTAGCAGCTTTGACACGTAATAAGAATTTATCGCTTTTTAATGTATTTTTTGTCATAATGCAGAGGAGGCACTGATGTGCTGGAGCCAAAAAGTAAATTTCGAACCAGCCACAAGAGAAAGAAGGGATTATTTTGGATATCGATTTTTTCACGATAAATACCTAAATTGGAGCCAATATACATATGTGTATTAGTTTTTTAGGGTTCCGTACCCAGAGGGTAAAACGGGACCCTATTGTTTTCGCTCCTCTGTCCGTCCGTCCGTCCGTCTGTCACCAGGCTGTACCTCATGAACCGTGATAGTTAGAGAGCTGAAATTTTCACAGATGTATTATTGTTACCGCTATAACAATAAATACTGAAAACTACAATGAAATAAATATTTTGGGGGGCTCCCATACAACAAAACGTGATTTTTTTGTCCGTTTTATAAATCGGTACGGAACTCTTCGTGCGCGAGTCCGTCTCGTACTTGGCCGGTTTTTTTATACTCTACCTTATACTTACTATTTCATACTCTCTACTTACTTTATGTTCCATTGTGGGAGAGACCAATTGGCGATTATAATATTTGTACCTATCCTATGCTTCGCTACGAGTCTTTATCAGTATAGACCAAAGATATCCTTTCTAGCTCTCTATATCAACAACTTAATAGAAATACAATAAATATACAAAAGCGATTAAAGTCAAAACAAAGTCCCAAGTCACAGCGGTAGGTTAAGCAAACTGTATCGCGTGATACACAAAGTACTTTATTAGTCTAGACTGCTACAACTGAGCGCGTGTTATTAATTATAGTGCACGAAATATTTGCTTTTCAGTTACCTAGGATAACAAGACAAGTTGATAGGTAAGGTGAACGAAGTAGTATAAAAAAATAACGTATATTTTTTGGATCTATTTGACCCTCTCAAATTGGTTTGTCTTTTTCTGCTCTGTTTCGTAAAAAGTGTGATTCAAAATGAATGACAAGAGCTTTTTCATACTAGCGGATTTGTCGATCGTATATGCTTGACACATTCCGCATGGTTCCAGGCGTTAACAATTTTTGAATCTATACTTAGTCAATGACAGAACCCATAAGTACGATGCGAGCGGAAAGCCTAGTGTAAAAACCTTTTAATAATGATTTTCAAAATTAACTACGCACCTATGTATTTGACTCATAAATAAAAATAATTATATAAAAAAACGTATAAAACTTATTATGCCAGTAACTAATTATTCACAGAAAAAAAATCGATAACCTCTATAGGTGTTATATTAAAGTCAAAGGTGATAAGGTAGCGCAAATACAAATTAACCCTGATTGGTAATTGCATAGAAGCACACATAATTACGCACACATTTACAAATTACATAATGTTCAGTACATGGCCGATCGCATCGTTACTCGATCGCTTATTCATACAATTTAATCAGTTGATTATGCAATCATTAATTTGTACTATACTAGTGTAAATGTAGCTTTTAAAATAATGCTTACAGTATGGTTTATTTGTTTTAAGGACAATAGCCATTCTAGCATAGCATATGAAAACCAAACGTTAATGTAAATTTAAACTGAAACTAACACTTTTTGTACAGCGATTTCCAAAATAATTAAGAAAATACCTACTCATTTTAACATTTTATATATATTTTTATTAGATAACTTAGATGATTATGATATAAATAATTTCAATTGTACTAGGTATATCTCTATGAAGGCAAGTAAAATTATGATCGCTAAGTGAAAACGAATTTATAAGCCTTACAGGTCGACATGCGGGTGAAACCGCAGGGCAAAGCTGTTATAACCGATGTGTTTATTTGCTATCTATGCCATAGTTTATGATAGTAAACAGCATATAGTAACTGTGATTAAGACCGTTCATTCCTATTCAATAACGTTACGTGAGAGGCCCTGCCGGTAGTTCAACTTCGGAATTTCTTGCCTACACACCGATTTCTTGTGTCAATGCGAAAATTATTATTTTGTAAGTGAAAATTATTAATCAAATAAACGAGGAATGTAGTCTTAACTTTCCACGTAATCTATAACTAATTAGATGCGAAAACATATTCATAATAAGTCGTAAATCCAAACCAATTGCGTTCGAGCAAATACGACAACTTTAACAAAACTTGGTAGTGTAAACTTTGAAGTTTTACAACGCGATAGGAGAACTCTTAAGTGATTTCTAGCGGTAGCACTATGCCAATATTATGCAGGACTAGGGTTGGTCACACATACCTTTCTTTGTTGGTACAGAACATTAAAAAAAAGGTAAATATATAACAAATTATAAAGCCACAAAGGGATACAAAGGGCTTCGGAAAAAAACATTGATTAGGACACTCCATTTAGCTACACAGCGGAATTGGTAATTTCTGATTTCGAATTTTCCAAGAAGAAGTAGATATCCCATCTAAAAACTAGAGCTATTAAACAATGTTAAGGATTTATGAAAGTTTGTTTCCACTTCATCATCCTCCTGCCCTTATCCCAATTTTATTTGGGGTCGGCGCAGCATGTTTTCTCCTTCCATACTCTTCTATCTGCCGTCATCTCACATATGGCTTGCCATTTCACTCCAACATTCATTCACACATCTACCTTCCATCTCCTTCATTTATTTACTATTCTCATGCTGCATAGGTTTCGGCTTAAGTTTTATGGTCGGCCGCCTGCCTGACACCAACCCTCTTTGGGAATGCTGTTGTGGTGATTTACCCGTCACCGTGCGGGTGGCCCAAAAGTGCAGATGTTATGCATTGGCCTTTAGGTTCCCTTAGTCGCCTCTTACGACACCCACGGGAGAGAGATGGGGACGTCCTATTCTGATCCGGGAACGTCACGGAATAAAGTTTGTTTCCACTTAAAAAATACATATTTCCACAAACACAAACTTGCACGATTTTTGAAACCTAACGTACCTCGAATATTTTTTTACCTAGGAAAAATCCAGTTACTAAGAATGGTTGGCAGCCCTAGGTTGGAGTAACAAGGATTCCATTTGTAACGGAAAACTGCCAGTTGTAGAGGTTGTTTGCTGATGTCGAAGGAGCGACGGTTCAATGTTTGTCGAATGTGAACGCTCGTGAAAGAGTTTAGAGTTTGTGGAGATTTGTTGATTAGGTGAAACTATCCTATAGCTAATTGTATACAGTACATTATCTTCTGTTATCTCATTTGGATCTTGCAGAAGTGGGTATTCTTGAGCTGATAACCACGAGTAACACTTTAAGTGACATTGGCATCCGTTCTTATTCTATCTCGGTAATTTCTATAGCCACTTCATTTTTTTTACATATTTACAACAATACTTAATTTGGCATATTAGTGTGTATGAGTGTAGCTCTCGTGTCAAATCCAAGCTACGTGATATTCATTATAAATTCGTATCTCAACTTGAGACGTATTTTCTGCAAGTGACATTGAGTGTGAGATACGCTACATCACGACTCTGTTTATGTTTGGGCTTTCTGTCATTGATAGTTGAGGTAAATAGATAACTAAATTGTGCTCCTTAAAATTAATCTTTGTGGTAAAACAAATACATCATGAATTTATTTACAAAGATTATTTTTTTTGACACTCATCAAAAATACAAATGAAATAGGCGAGTTTATAGGTTCTATCGATTTTCGTGAGAATCAATGACAATATTTTACCATCTTTCCTCGATACGATGATCGTTTGTCACATAACTAGAGCAAGATTTAATAACTTCAGCTCTTCGTTCTAAATGATTTGAAATTTGTATGGTCACGTAAACTATGTTTTTCTCACCACGTTTTCACCCTGCGGTGTGCGTGAATAATTTTCTATAGAATAGTCATTTTTACTTACCATAGTGATTCAGTTTTGTAACATAGATTATGTAGATTATGGAAGAGGCATTATTTAGTAATAGTTTGTGTGTTTGTCACATGCGATTTTAATGGTAAAGAAAGAATTAAGTTAATATATTTTAAGCATTAGTGAATATTTCTGGTGTTTATATTCTTATTGCTTAAATAGAAAGGGTAGAATATCCTTAGTGACAGATGAATCAAAGAAAAAAAACTAACTGATAGTTAAGAGCAAATAGAAATAAATTTTGCTTAAAAAATCATAAGACTTATGAAACTATTCATTCAGGTTAATCTTCACAAGAAAAACATAAGCATTTTTAAAGTCACTTCTATTATTCAAACATCTATGGTAACATTGGTAACAGAACTGCTAGAATCATAACGGCTTAGTCGTTGAATATTCTTTTGTGATGTTTTTACGCAAAACTGATTTACGCGAAGGAATGCTCCATGGTTTAACTAAAGTAAAATCGATATTCATAAACGGTATTCGATTTGTATTCAATTTTGACTACCGTAATATCGTTTAATCGTTGTAGCTGATCTACGGATGACTAGTGTAAAATAAGTAATAACTTTAGGTATATGTGGTTATTTGCGATTGACGCACTATTTTATTACAAACTGAGGAGCTCTCATTTTTAAATATTATTTTATCCTTACTAAAAAGTATAATAAATGCAAAAGAACCTTTCTGTCGCGCTTTACGCTGAAACTATTCAACCGATTTCAATAGGTAAGTAAACATCAACTAGATTCTATTTAACCGGGTGCAAGAAATAGTGCCTTTGGGAAAAGGGTGGAACTGCGGACCACCGCTGTTTTTATAAAAATTGTAGTCATCACTAAATAAAACCTGAATACACAGCTAGTTACTACCTACGAGATAATTTAGCTGCTTAATTAATTTTCTTTTATTCCTTGATGTTCATTCAATAAAGATAATGCTATAAATATTCAGTTTCCCATGTCTTTTATCTCGTAACCGTGTTTGGTTACAAACCAGTGATTCCAATTTATATGGGAAATTATATCATTTCACGGCGTTTTACACAATTTCCAGAGCAAATGTGCTAAATTGGATTATTGGGATTCAAATATACATTTGGTTACGTCGTTTTATTTACGAACCGTTAAATGTACTTCCATACATAGGTACGATTGGGAGATTAGCTATGAAACTGATTTATGATAAACTGACCAAAATTATATTTTGTTTTGTTTTTAACGATTTGACCAAATATAGATACATATTCTGATGATAAAGTTAGCCAACTTTGCATGCAAAATTCGAGACAAAGCCTTTTAAATATCTTCAATTTTATTAGATTCTTCTCGTAATACTATTTTATGATAACGCTTCTTCCAATAATTCTAATAAATCACTACACATTATCCGGTGGCTTTTATAACAGGAAAGTCTCATCGGACTTCCTAGTGACGTCACTGCGGGTAAGAAGATAGGAAAATAAAAACATTGCGCAACTATGGTTGACATAACCCTATATAATTTATATAAAGCGAGTCACACACTACCACACTTTATTCCGGTACCCGGGGGTACTATATCGTTGATCATATGAAATAAATAATGCAAATAAATATATAATTATGAATAATAATTCAGTTGGTTTAGAAAAGGAGTTAACATGCGCGTTGAAATTAGTTAGTAGTAGTGTGTGGAGCTTACAAAACGAATTATTTACTAGTGAGATCGTTATGAGTTCATAATAATACAAATAATTCTTAAAACGAAGACTATCTTCTTTCTTGAAATCATTACATAAAGATTATAATTACGCTAGCATTTATCCCTTTTTTAATTTGTAATAAAAATCCTAGAAAATTCCTTGACAATACAGCCTGCACCTAAACTCCAACTACATAGTAAGACTACAACATCCCAATTCCCAGTGCCCACTTTACCGAGCATATACAAGTGCCCTGGCTACACAAACACTCTAAACCTCACATAATGTTTCCCCACAACTCGCCGCCGGCAATTTGACTTGATTTGCCTTCCACAAGTTTTTCACAGAGGAACTGCGAAGCTAATAGACCACTCTCACTAGTGTGAGAACTCGATAAAATACGACAATTTAGGAAAATGATTTGTGTTTGTGTGTGTAATGTAAGTTTGCTTATCAAATGTGTAGTTGAATTACGGGAAAAACTTTGTTAGTTTAATTTCGAAAATTTAAGAAATCATCGTGTACTGAAAGCATTTTAAATACCTTTGTAGATCGAATCCAATCCATGGATTTTAAGATGAAACTTATAGCTATGAGTAAGAACAGACGTATGTTAAGACACAACATAAACGTCTGCTTTGCTTAAACCGACTTCACTTTGAAAATTTAACGTCAAAGTTCATAATAAATAGTTGTTTTAAGAAAACTGTCGACTATGTTGTTTTAACTTGGGCCCCAGTTAATGAATTGTGACAATTAAAATGATGTAAAGACTAACGATACTCATCATAACATTCTCTATTGTTAAAACCGTTGCCCGTAACTTAAGACGCCTATTAACCTTAACCACAATCAAACAGTACTGCTATTTCCTCTACACAATAGGCCTATTAATACCTCAAAATATTGAATAAGCAGTAATAACTGCTAAAAGTACGCAATCACTAAAATTACCTTCATCCTCTAACCTCTAAGACGTATTAACTATTACATAGCCAGATTATAGAGTACTATCGACAAACGAAAAAGATTTATTAAGGTATTATTCTTAAGCTGCCAGAAAATCGGTTTAGATAAAAATCACATTAGATAGTATAATTACCTCCATTGCATTTTGATATGGCATCTCTATGTAAAATGTATTTTATATTACTAACCTGTTTTTTTTACTAAAATATATTTTTATTTCATTCAAGTTAAGGGAAGGTGATGACAAAAGAAACGGATGGATTGTGTGAAAGGCTGGCAAATATATTTCTTGTGAGACACCATCAGATAGAGAAGTATGGAAGAAGTTGCACTGACAGCAAAGAAATTATACAGGTAGGAGGTTACATTACACTATCTTTGTCAGCAAGCGACAGATACAATTCAAATGATGCAAACACCATTACAACAGAAGCAACGTTTATTAGACGCACGCTAGAACCCATCAATGTACGTATTTGTCGACAGTACATAGGGAGGTACTATTACAAACGTTAGGACAATGGTCGTCACGGCATTGTTTCTGAGCCCGTAACCGTTGGGTCAGAGGTGACAAATGTTGCTAAACAAACCGTGCTCGGACTTGTTTGATGTTGCAGGGAGAACTGGACATGTTTGCTGAAGATTAATTGCTGTTATGTAAGTTTTATGCAGGGGCTGCAGTTCCAGGGGATGGTAAACTTAAAGCAACTCTGACGATACTTTTCCTGATGTCAGTCAGTGGTATGTCTTCTCGTGCGGAATGTAATCGAGGCTCACGAAAACAAAAATAAAATGAAATACGAAAAGTTCAATCATTAAACAATAGACAAAAGTGTGAATGATCATCATCAGCGTAACTCACATAAAGGGAAAGGAACTTTTACCGAGTTTACTCTAAATACTGTTATGAACATCATAACGCCCGCAGCAGTAGATATTTGTGCCAAAGCCTGAGAAAGTGTCGATGTCCATTAAACAGTAATGCTCAAAAAGCGTTACATTGCCTTAGGTAGAGAAATTGATTCATATTAGTCTCGTTAACACATTAAACCTATTACAAATAGTGTATTATGTAGTGTGACCTTTGTTGCACTTAATTATAAATGTGCCAACGATATGCGAAAGTGAAATTCATATTACATAAGTGAATGCTTCCGCGAAACGATTGCACATCCCATAGAGTAAGGTCCTTGAATCTTGATAACCTTTACATTGTTCGAACGATTGCTCGAACGGTGCAACCCCGGTGCTTATTTAATAATTCAAACGGATTTGAATGCGATTCTCGGCGACAATATCTATAGGTAAAATCGCGGCGTGACGTTAACATCGTGAAATTGTATCGTGATGGAGTTTCGTGACGAGCCTTCTCCGGTTTGGGGAACTAAAATATGGCCGCGACAGATCTTTGACCCAGGTCGGCTAGGACAATTGCTTTACTTTCTTTAACAAGGTCAGCCGGACCGTTGGATCAGTACATCGCAGAACAAAAGAATACGCCGAAATTAAACTCACTGGCGTATAAAATGCGATTGAAGAGAGCACCGTGGAATGGAAAACGTGAGTTTTTTCATCTTGTGCATGAGACGTGTGAATATGGTTCGCTCATTACGGTTTAGGATTAGAAACTATCGGTGTCACTGGGAACTGGAACGAGCTGGTCGACGCCATTGTTGCAGCGAGAGGTTCGTTATCACTTCTTTCAGCTTAATAGAAACTTCCTATTTTTTACCACATTGCTCTTACTTTCTACGGAGCTATATCAACGTATCAATGAGACCGAATTCAATGATAATACTATTTTGGGTCGAGTGATCGAAGGCAGTTTCGATAGTAGGAATTGAAAAAATAAGGTTATTGAAGAGGTAATTTGGTTTATTTGAGTAATTCATTGGCTTGTGATTGTTGTAGACCACAACGCTTTTGTTAAGTGGAACACAGTCTTTTTCAAGTAACATTTGCAATTTTGTGTTTGGCATCGTTTTGCGTGATTGAAATTTTTATGGTTACCTACGAGAAACTCAAACATGATTGAATGTTATTTAAAGGCTAGTTAAATAGAGAAAAACTGAAGTTAATCAATCAGCGCCTTTCTAAAAAACAAGATCCTAATTACAATTTTATATATGCCAACGAATTAATTTGATCAAACTCGATAAGAATTTGTTTTCATTTATCTAGACCACCCGTAGACTAAATAATTGAGCAATTTGCAGCAACTATTAACTCTGATGGGGCCCCATGTACACTTCCGAAAGCACTAATTAAACGCAACTAACATGATAAAGAAAGGAAATGCAACGGTTTTGCTCAATTAGATGTACCGCCTTACAAAATTACTTGGGAACTGGGTATGTGTGACGAATGTATTCATTGCCAAGGTTTTTGATATCACAATACGTCCAGTAGTTAACCGGTTTAAATGGGTAGAAAACTATTGTGAACTATAACAAAGGAATGATGGGTGTATGGATTCTCTTCATGTATTGTAAGGAAATGGAAACGGTTGCGTACGATAATGACAGCCATGAAATAGATACTCAGCATGCAATAGGATGTTATGAGCGCTTGGTAAATTCACTGCAGAAACGAGAAAAAGCTCTGAGAAGATTAATGGTAAATTATGTGTAGTTAATTGAAGTAAAACACAACCTAAATGAAACCAGTTTACTGATACATAAAACATTAATACATTTCTCCACCTAAATCCATACACATGAACGAAAGATACTATTAATCTACTTCATGTACTGCGGACAGTTTGGGATCATCGTATAATTAAATGTAAATACACTGATTTAATTTCCGAGCTCAGCAAAAAGTTCACACACCAACTAGACTCTTATTAGTTACGAAACGCGTCACTCTAATTCCTAGTTGCTAACCACAAATCTAGATAATTCAACTACCACCAATTTGTCGACGTAACCCACAATAACTGTTAATCCATCACCATCATCTCGTTACAAGACCAGCAATTTAATTTTACGTCCTCTATCTCGTTACAGTTTAATTACATCATATAGTGACGGAAATTAATTGATAACATGACTAGAGTGAAATAATTTGAGTCTTAGATAAACAGTTTGATGTAAAATGTCATGCTAATTGAACCTCACGTATGTAACACAAAGAAAGGCATGGGTCAACGATTCAGCGAGCTAACGGTGCGCGGATGTCAACCTCGAGAAACAAGTTTGAGTCCGGCGAACAGCCGCTACGACCATAAAATACACTCCGATGACAAACCTCGATAATAATATGTTACTGTTTATTACGACCAAGAAATTCCTAGAACTTACGCCAGCTACTGACATTTTGACATCAGCGACAATACAAATCATTTAGATAGTGTCAAACGGCAGTCCGACGCCGAAACTCAGATAGTTCGCATGATTGACAACTTTTCACCGCGTTCCGCACATAATGTTAGAGATAGAGGAAACAAATTGCGTTTGTCTACAGACCACACTAATATCAGATGTGCATGTTAATCACCTTGATTGTTCACTCTTGCTTTCTTTTGGGCTGCTTCTCAAATTTCACATTCACTTTCGTCAATATCGATCACAACTTTGTCTACGTCTTGATAACCATCAAGATCATTTAGATGCTCGTCAACCTCAACCAAAATAATGACTAGGCAGTTGGGACTCATTGTTAAGTTGCAGTAGTATTGTATTCCATTGTGATAAGGTTTGTATTCATCAAACTTACATTTGTGTCGGCAAATGCTAAGTTTGTAGAGTACGACACACGTGTCTGCTTATGTCCGTTCTGTCACAACACTGTCTAGTTGTCGTGACAATCGTTGACTGGTGAAAATCTATGAGAACATGTTTTCTCGATTTGCATCCACAACATTTAAATACCCACAAGCCGCGAGACAGGAAAAGCCTATGAGATCAAGGGAAAGCGTTCTATAAAGTAACATTCAATTCAAGTAACCAGTGCACTTGTTCGGCGACTACTGATATGAGCCAGTCCAAAATTAAAGTATCCGGTTCTCTGCTCATAAAGGCAGGTAACTAATTATAAACTCTCAGTTCAGAGTCTAAAACAAAAGAACTCATTTAAAGTTTACACCGTTGACATTTTCACACAATTATCAGATTGTTGGCATCTTAATATAGGTGTAAGTGAATTCCATACAATTACTGTAACTTTCTAGTGTGCAGGGATCGCTTTCAATGGTGCTTAAGTAAAAGCCAGGGTCATATGTGATCATGTCGTGACGGTCTTTTACATTTACGGGCCTAAGAGCGGGTTATTGTTTACAGCTATCGCCGGAATTCAGGCTAAATGCATACACAATGCTTTACCGGCTTTTAACGATTGAACTGAGAATTTAAATGCAAAAGAGGCCGCGAATTGTATTGTTATTGAAGTATTCTCAGAATACGAGTTGTTAGAAACGAAACACTAATTGATTTAATGGGCAATGAAATTAAAGTAAGAGGATGTCGAAAAAATAAATTAATTGCTAAAACGAAGCACAATACTTCCATTAAATTAGAAAGAGAAATAGTAACAAACATGATTACCGACTTTCTATAAAGTATTACAGATCATGAACCAGTTGACCATGTTATAATCTTCAAGAGTCTAGGATGTAAGGCAAGAGGAAATGACTTAATTATTATACCTCTAGATAATGTGTAATTAGTCGTGTATGACCTTTATTTGTTTTGTTCCTCGCGTTGATGTGAAAGTAACCGTAAACCAAAGCTCCGTATAACAATGCATAGTCGATTAAAGAAAGTTTCACTAGTTAACTCATATTGGGTAACAGTCTGGTCATATCGCCTATGTAATTCCATTCATACAGTATTAAATGAACTGATTAATTGAACATCGCGTCTCGTACCCTTATCTGGACTCTTTCAATCACCTATCACAGCTAATACGTCTAAACGAGACAAAGGCATCAGCTAATTTGCTTGTCAGTACAAAATAATCAACATTGATCTAACGTCGTGCGCCAAACAATAAACCTATTTGCCAGCAGCGTAATTCAGACTCTATCACTCAGCCTGACAGTATAAATTTATTTGAGCTTCGATCAGAGTGTCTTCATCATTTCCAACTAACAAATTAGTCGCAATCAAATTTGCACCGTGATTGGTTATGATACGTTTTATTTTTCTTTACGTTTTAGAATGGAGCTTCTTTTAGTTGGAAGAGTGTGTCAAATGAGAGTCAATTTGCCGTTTGAGGCTGGTGTATGCCGTCGATAGCCTGAGGTGTAACTCATTAAGTATACTTTCGCTGTTCTCGTGACGTGCTTTACTCGTTCTTTTATCATTACCGCCACCTATCTCTGTATCTAAGATCTTAGTTTGATTGGGAAACCAGTCCACATGAAGTGAATTCGTTCAACCGTAATTTCCTGTCCACAAATTAATATTTCGAAACTGCAAATCTGATATCGATTTTCAATATTACCAAGTTCGTTGATTGATTGCGAAACGACAAGATGAACCACCTATGCAAAGGAAGTACCAATGCTACATTTCCCACATTATAGTAGCTCACAGTGAACAAGATATCCGATGTCGGAACACGGATTTACAATCTTTTGAAACCAGTGATGAATGAATTACATAACACTATTTATAACGACAGCACGAGAACTAAAGGTAGCTGCAAATATGGAATCTTGTTGGATACGCAAAACACGACTTCTGACGAACGGCTTTGAAATCAATCAAACCCAGATCAACATATTACGTCTAAACCATAGTTCCGAGTTCAATAAACTCGTTGGATCCAAATTACTATTTTTTTCTTAATAGCCGTGGCATACAGAATTATAAAATAGGCAGTCGGCCTCCGAAGATCAAAGCTGTAATCGCACAGAAGTCACGACAAGATACTATCTAAGTAAGATTTGACGTCCAATCATCTACCGCATTGATTCCTAAAACAAAGATACAATCACCTGTGACGCAAGATTTGAACTCTATGCCTTTACATTAGAATGCAATTCGGTGTGTAGTGACAGCAGCAGTAATTTGGTACGACGGTATGTAAGTGTCGATGTTGATCGATGAGTTTGCAATACAAATGACGACAAGTGATGTACATCTGTGCTTTCTGATATAAAATTTGTTTGCGATGAAGTATTACATGACTATTGTGAGTATGGTTATTACAATAATAGTTCAAAAGGAACCTTTTATTACGTCTCAATTAGAAGCTCTATTTTACTGTTATGTTGTAAACGCAAAAAAGTTACTAGTACAGTTATGTCAATAGTAGTGAATGCAGGACTTCTAGTTCATGTCTCACGTATTTCATCGCAAATCTTAACGACACTATCACGAGTGTTATTTAAAAATGTTGGTTTTAGAAAATGTTTATTTTCGTTGTCTCCTTATGTTACATCATCGTGATTTATATTTCGTTCTCCAAGTGTAATTTCTTGCAATAGTCAAACATCATAATCATAAATTGTCACAGTCATTATATTAATCGACTTACACGTTTGAACAGAGCGTCCAATCATCTTCAATTTGATTAATGTTTCAATAAATTTCAACAGCATTTTCTTGTTCACAGATATTGCTGTTTTATTCGCTGTTATTTTATTTATTTGACATACTCTGATGTACGATGGTCATAGAATATTATTTCAGAATTGTGGTGTATTACGGGAATATAAATTTCGTGGAGACGTTTATGATCTTTATTGATATCATTAAAATATTCTTTATTGTTTTTAACGCTATAATCTGTGTCCTTTGCTTACCATTATGTGAGGATTTCAAGTATGTTTGTATCGTCATGATTCAGTCTACGCTCAGATTTAGTATCTCAAAGATTATGCATCAGAGCTTTGGCGCCAATAATAAACACAAATGCAAAGCAAAGCAATGACGTTTTCTGATATATTGTTTACATAAAACATTATCTTAGAATCGTGTATCATTACAGAAGAGTATATTTTATGAAGACACATCTTTATTTGTTGAGCCTGTGGTGACTGGTGATCTTCTAAACCATTTGCAGCTGTATGAATATTTTGATTTAGTGTTATATCAAGAAACATCTTGCGTTAGGGAAAGTTCAGTTGTAAGGTGTCATTATAATATATGATCTGTTAACTTAAAGGTGAGAGGTGATTTACTTGACTATTATTGTGGATTCCACGAAAGTGTTGCGTTATATTAAATAATTGAACTGTGAGGCAAAGTTTCATTGACGTCAGGCCGTTACGCTGCTTGGCATGATATTTGGAACACCAAATCACAGAATTTTGATGAACTGCTACTTGTATTGGTTTGCAAAGCTCAATGATACTAGACAGACAGTATATTCAGTTTCTCAAAATTAGGCCAATAAACTCCTCAGAATCTAGGCTTTAAGTGATTCCAAGTCAAAGCTAAGTTTAAAACTACATTGTTAATCTAAATGATACTTATCTAATAGCAGACAAATTCCCACTTTTACCAGTACACAAGTAACAAATGTAAGCCATCACAGTACCAAGCACTAGTGTTACATTTGCCATAGGTATGCTTTCACTTTTTAAGCCATTTCCCCATATTTGTTCACACGGAGCACCATGCCTTATAGGGCTTTGTGAAAGGGGTATATTGTCTTACCTGGCCTTTGTAAATAGTTGATCTATTGCTAATATGGTGCTTGTCAAAGTAACGGTGCTTTTTTCTATGGGTTTGATCGAGATTAGGTGATGTTTGTGACTGTTCTTCCTTATTTATAAATTTACAATTGTGTGTGTTACATTGTTTACAACGGTATTTTTATCTTGCAAGGCGAAATAGACAGAACAGATGACTATTGAAAAATGCATTAATTAAAGGTTATCCTTTCTAATTTTTAACTCATTTTTATGCCTGCTACACAAGATTATTGTGTCCTTCTTTGTTTTTATCATTGATCATCCTTTTTAACCACATGTTTCTCCTTTACACAATAATGCCGTTTAAATGCACATGAAGTTTCACAAAAAAAAGGATTAACTCGTTTAAAATCTCGAGTTAACTACCCGTGCTTGAAATAAAAGTCACGTCGCAGTGTTAAAATTTAAATAATGATTCCGAAACAATGAGAGGGCTACATTAATTAAAAGTAATATTTGCATAAACGAGCGAACTACTATCAAAAAAGAATGGAATGTTTCTGAAACTTTCACGGATATTAAAAACTTGTTGCCTTTTCACTGGAATGTTAATTTACCAGATTCAACACTAATAATGAAAGGTACAATATTATCAGCTGTTTATTATATTGGGAACTTGGGACTTATCTGTTTGACTTACGTCATAAAATGTAGCCTTTATTGTTATATGTACGAGATAAGTAATCATTAACTACAATGAAAATATCCTTAACGACAAAAAAAATAAATAAACTGAATTTAAAAAATATTAGTTTACATAAGCTTTTGTCCTAATTATTTTGTCCTCATAAGATTCCATTCGCAAAGAACATGTCCATGATTAGTCTATTTCAACAGCATTGTAGTCTTCTTTGTTAGCTCAACAACGCCAAATAATAAATAAATGCCAATATTGGAAATCACATAATTATCTAATTAGCCTGTAAGCCCCCTATAGTACACATACGCAAAAACCTTAACAATACCTACAAAAAAGCTGCGTCCTACACATAACAAGCTATAGCTATAAGAAAGTAAGAAATGTACCGGTTCTATTGTAACTGGTCGACAAGGCCGTTACCACATGCCTTTCCACGAGGTGCTCTTATCAGAAGGACGTATCTGACAGACTCTGACTCCCTTCACGGAATTGGAGAAGTTATTACTGATTTCAGGTTTCAAAATTTTGGATTGTAATAATGAGACGCGGTGAGAATGATGGTTGAATATATTAATATTTAGTTTGAGAGGAGGGCCGTGACAAAAATAAATTTGTGTTGCAAGTAACACTTCCAAATAAAAGTGGGGTCTTGCAATACAAATATATTTTTGTCACGGCCCTCCTCTCAAACTAAATATATTAATACTAGCTTTTGCCCGCGACTTTGTTCGCGTGGAATAGTGACTTCCGGCAGATTTTTGGTTTGACCAATAGATGGCGCTATATGTCCGGATTAAATTTTATTATTTTTATATTTTTTGTAATAAAAACTATCCTATATCCTTTCTCAAGTTCCATACTATGTCTGTACCAAATTTCACACAAATCGGTTCAGTAGTTTAGGCGTGAAGAAAAGACAGACAGACAGACAGACGGACGGACAGAAAGACAGACAGACAGAGTTACTTTCACATTTATAATATTAGTTAGGATTGCAAGTAACACTTCCAAATAAAAGTGGGGTCTTGTCGTATATCGAAAATGCATTTCTCAACTTTAGGCAATGTTTTGTAGAGGCCTAAACCTCGGCACCAATATAAAATTTTAACAAAATGCAGCACATTTTTAAACTTTTTTTGCGTTATTAAGTATACCGAGAGTTATTATAAACACTTCATCAGATTATACACAACTTTTTCAACCTTGTCAACTCACAAACTTAATCTAGATTCATTAGCACAACTTCACAACCACCACACGCCGACAATTGCCATAATAAACTTTAACTTTATAGTTCGAAAGTTCAAATTGCAATGGTGGTCGCTTTCTCGCGGCGTGTGAACAATATCATTTTGACATTACTATATGTAAATAAAAAATGTGATGGCAACACATTATATATTATGGTGGCTTTCTATAGCTATTAGTAGAAGCTTGGGCTGATGAGCCTTCATTTGTCAGCCATGATGTTCTAAGTACCAGTTCTAAGTACCAGTACCAGATGTTCTAAGAAGTCAACATTGTTGATTTCTCAACTAGGTTCATGATATTTTTGTGTTGAGTGGTTACTGGAGGACCAGATAAATAGAGAATTACTTACGATTTCAAAAAAGGACAAAATGATTAAATAGAAACAAATGGAATTCTTCTTTTGATTAAAAAAAAACAGTAATAGGATTTTTTAATGATAACTTATAGTTTGAATTGATTGCGAATAAAATTAGATAGGTAAATATTATAAGAAGACAAGCAGAACCAGATTAAAGTTAATATTTTTGACATACGAATAAATACAAGTTCTATTAATTTCATTGACCAATTTCCAAGTTTTCTACATCATAAATCAAAATATAATGAGTTACAACACTCATAAATCTTTCACACTTTCCGTCAACAGCTTGTCTTATGCCCAATATATTCAAATCACTCGATAGTAAACTCGTAACCCAATCATGTAAATTAATCGATACCTAATCGCAATCGGTTTATTCGACACTTCCTCTACGTACCGATTAATGTCGATTAGAATTTATTTTATCGATTCAATCGGTACAAATGTGCGCGACGATGTAATTCGAGTAATGTTATATTTAAACTTTTCCTTAATTTGTGAAAGTTGTGGTGTCTGTTTGTCTATTGAGTTTTACAAGTGTATAAATACTGAATGAGATTGATGAAAACTGTCTGTAAACCAGCTTCCTCCCTATGTTTGCCAGTGAAAACTTTTTCGTGCACCCGTCTAAAGTCTACAGTCTTTCTCGTGGAACGGACTTTTTAAAACTGTTTTCTTTTCTACAAAACAGACAAACAAATTCATTGAGATCAGAATTCAGGAACCAGCAATCCGTTTAGCGCATTGACACAATCACACAAAATAAACTTCTAAGTTTTATAAGTGTCTTCTAAGTTGCAGTTTGATTAGTGTACCTAGATGACATATTGGGAGCAGCTACGCTATATTTTCCGAATGCATTTTCATTAAAACTTAAGTGAAATACCAAGAAAAGCGTTGTTTGTAAATCATCGGGAAACCAAAGGAACCACGGTTTAGAGATAATGAACTCTTGTCCGAGCACTCCCATAGCCATTGCTTTGACATAATGTACGTCCAACAGTTGTAATTGAACATTTTCCCATCGGTAAATAATAATAGAAATCTTGCAGTTACCCGTGTCTAACCCTGTTTGGTGTTAAAAGTTAGACCCTATCATGTTTTTCGTGAAAATACTGGAAAGTACTGTTGTACTGCGGTATTGGGATTTTGTTGTGGAAAGGAATTGAATAAATAAAATGTTGTAGTAATATACGAAAAGTTTATGTGTTATTCAATACAAATATACTTAGCCATTGCCATTATTTTCTTTTGTCACAGATTTCAATCAATTTTTATTCTATAGAATTTTTACGATTAAACAACAAACAATATTACAACAAAACAAAAAATAAGCATTTTTTCACGAAAAATAATTTTGACTTTTTTGTCTGAACTCACAATAACAGCTTGCAATATAACACAAAATTGTATTACCAACAGAACACTGAAAAATATAAAAATAATACTTCGCCCAGACATGAACATAGACCCGTCTACATAAAACAACGCCCGTTCATAAATAATGGGACTATGAATCTTTTGCCGGACACCCGCTCAATACCGGACACTGCGGGTAGCGTCCGACATTGCGGAGTGTCGGACAGTCAGGCATAGCGAGGGGTGTCTGACACCGAATATACGTCCAACGATTATGGTTTCAATAACTTTCAGATGCACCTGACGCTTATGTTAGACATTTTGATATTTCTAGTATTATGAGTAGGTATGCTACATGTGTCAATAGTTTATGTGAAGGGGGACGATTTCTGTAAAAAAACAGTATTGCAAGCCAAGTTCCTTTGGATAAATGCGATGAATGATACACATGAGTAATAAAATTACGTTCCTGGAAATATTACAAAGATTCAAAATTCATTGGAAAAATTGGACCGACAACAGAAGACACACTTTAAAATAATGACTATCTTACTACATTTTTTATGGGGTCACAAGTCCATCAAATAAATGACCTTTATTTGCCCAAAGCTTAATACAAAACATCCCAATTCAACATCACGTAAGTACTCTATACAAATATTTTGTGTAAAGAATATAAAATCCGCTAATAAAAAACACATACACACCAATTTTCGCAAGTGAATGACAATTACGTAACATTACGAGTGTACTTCTTGGTATAAAGCTGGTTACATATGAGCTTTCCGCTGCGCTTTTAGGCGTTACAATCAAAAAAGGATATAGATTTTTTATTAAAAATATGCCATTTTGTATATTATTGTCTCACAAAAACATAACAAAAGTTGCAGTGTTGACCAAATCTTATTAAGTAAGATAGTAAGTATCAATTGTTCTGTCTTACACACTCTTCTATGAAAAACCTGCGTATCTGTTTCGTTCTCAAATTATTAACGATACTGAAGATGCCATATCATTTACATGACGTTTTGAGTTCGCAAGAAGTTTTTCTGAATTGACAAATCACCCATAAAAAGCTCTGATATTGAAAAAACAAATTGCCCATTCATAGTTAACATTGAAAATCGCAGCATCATCGCATCGTACCGCAAAATGGTCACTGTACAAGCAGCCTAATTACCAAGATGTCAACTCATTGTCGAGTGCGTGCTAACGTGTGCAAGGGCCGTGAAGGTTGTAGGCATAAGTGAGCGGCTCTTAAATAAATGCCCTCATTTGTTTAAACTACGTAATTATGTTTGTATGAATCATACGGTCATTTTAGTGTACGAGATAAACGGTACGTCGCGTTTAATTGCAAATTTTGTGCTTAATGTTCTTCATATGTACTTAAAATAAGCTGTGTTTACTTTGAATCATCATCTAGTTTTCCCAACTATGTTGGGGTCGGCTCTAGTCCAGTGAGTGCCTATCTGACCTCCTCAACCTAGTTACCCAATGCCCCTTGGTAAGACTGGTTGTAAGGCTACCTATCTTGCTTCTGACTACGCGTAATGATTGCCAAAGCCGGTCAAATGGACGCGAAAAGTTAGCTTTACGAGTCCTCAAATAACTTCGGTACGCATTCGATTAAAATTCGCTGCGCTTTCAATCGCAATCGCAATTCGAAAACGCACTCGAAACTTCACTTCGATTTACCTACATCGCGCCGCCATCACAACAATCAAAAGATTTACGTCTATCCAAAGTCATTACTATACTTAACACTGAAATACGAACATTACAACAAAACATTTAATGAAATTAAGTGCATAAACATACGGCCAGAATCGCTAACAGTCTTTAGAGTCCCTTACTGTCTCGTTAACCGCTTATGACATCCCCAATTAGATTATATTTGTGAAGTTATTGACTTTACAGAGAAATAATAAGGACTATTGTTCTGTCCAAAGTGTAGGTTTGTTTGTTACAACATTTATGCAAATGTTTTACTATAGGCTTATGATAAAATACCAGTTATATTTCTATTGCTTGCAAAATAGCTCTTTTATACGGGAATGTTCGAGCATTGGTATTCTCTGGACCTTATGATGCGAGTCCAGAAAAGTCTTTACTAAATACAATGGGACATTATTCTTAACTTCCTCAAGCTCTTCATAAAAAGATATATTTTTATGAAGAGCTTGAGGAATATTTATTACGAACATGTTATTATTTGTAAAATCTTATATTTTATAAGAACAGGATTACTAAATTGTCACTAAAGCCGGCTTTTCACTGAGGGATATAATATAATAAACATATTTTACATCCTGAGATATCGTATTTTATCGCTCGTCATACATTTCAACCTGTGCTATAATAAAATATAAAAAAATATATGACGAGCGATAAAATATTATATCTCAGGATGTAATTAATATATTTATATTATATCCCATAGTGAAAAGCCGGCTTTAGACACATACATTATCATACCTGTAATTTAGTTTCCTGGCGTAGAAGAATTTAAAGTGCCAAAAAAGAAAGACATGAACCTTAGTGAAAAGCTTAGTAAAAAAAAACAAACAGTACTTATCTACATATAATACTAACTGTAACCTTTGAAAACCACAGAGAGTAAAAGGTTTGTTTTTACTGTTAAAATACGAGTAGTATAAGGTACACGTTGGAACGTTTTTCCGTGCCCAACGGAGTAGGAAGGAAGCCTGAAACCACAAATGCAGTCTAGGCTTTCAAATGTTTTTATAGTAGCAGAGAAGCTTTTTGTTTGAAAGATTTTACTAGGTAGTGTTTTGCGGAAATAGCTAGGTTCGGTTTCTAGCTTTATTTATACTATATTTCTACATATTTACATGTATTATCAAATTGTATATCAGAAAATAACAAATGGATTACGAAACTCTTACATATATTTTCATGATCAAATACTTACAATATGTACGTACATATATACAATTTTTAAAAATACTTATGTAAATAGAACTAAATTAGTATTTATTTGGTCAACCTTTTCAATAAATCACAGCTCGCTTTTCTTAAAAGAAAACTCGTGGTAAACGAAATCCGGTTCAGTCTGGTTCGTTATTGTCCCGGAAAAATAAGCCGTACCATAAACAATCTATACAGAAAAGCGCGACTAACTAGCAAATCTAATGTAAACTGGAAAGCTTGCTATATAAATAAATCTGTCGATAAATTAATACTAATAGCTTCAAGTGAGGGGAAAACTCACTGCGGGCTAAAGGGATGTGTAGCATTAGTTATCGATATGAAAAGAGTGGGCTATGGCCCATGGGTGAAACGGATGACGAATGTTTGGGAAATAAAATCAGGTGACACTTTTCATAATACTTAAGTCAGAAATACATAGTTGTGCCACTGTAAAGACTGTTCATTGTGGTTGTGCTACGTAGGAATAACGATTTAATATGATATTTAATGTGCCGTCACATAAAACCGGAATATGAATTCTGTTGCTTTCTGGACATTTTAAGTACACCATTTAGTTCTACAAAAATGTAATATTCTAACACAAATACAATCAAACCATCACCTACTATATTCAAGCTAACTAACACACATACAAACACCAGAACCCCACAAACCCACAACCATAACAAGCATAAAATCAACCGAATCAATACCTAGTTATCACTCAGATTACATATCCGCAGCGGATACAGCTAGCCGGCGATCCGACCATTTCCCACAATATTACATGACCGCAACTATTCTAGACATGATCCTTATGTAAAACCATTAGAGTAGACACACACTGACCACTAAACAGTCGGCCGACAGTTGGCCCGAATATCGTGAATTCAATCAAAGTTTTAGTCAATCTGATCCCGTCCCGCCTGTCATTGAACATCTTTGGCAGCTTTTAGGGGTGGTCAGAAGCCAATAAGTCTTTTAAGCCGCCATACCTACATACTATATTGTGTTACCTACGTACCATAACATATGTATTGTGTTGCTGGGGAAACTGGGTTGAGGAAGTCAGATAGGCAGTCGCTACTTGTAAAACACTGGTACTCAGCTGCATCCAGTTAGACTGGAAGCCGACCCTAACATATTTGGGAAAAGGCTCGGGAGATGATGATGAGACCGGCCAAATACCTGATCATTCTTCGAGAACAAACTGTCGGCCGACTAAAAAGTTTCTAGTGTGCGGCTACTCTTACTAGCCATATAATATGGCGGCTCTATGCGGAATTCCTTTGTCATACATTGACAGGAGCGAATGATATATCACTATAGAAATTGTTTCACGTCATAAAAGCTTGATGTCTGAAAATAATTGAGTTTTTGTTGTTAGGTAATCGGGGGGAAGAAGCATTCATTAATTCATATAAAATCCATATAATGAATAGGTATTAAATAACCGGGTGTAATATTAACTGTCTTTGTATTTTAAACAACTTGTAACTTCCACCCGCGGTTTTACATGCGTCTCGTTGGACCTAAGTTCTCTGCGCACCCGGATACCAAGTATCCTACAGGCTTTTCCCGATAAATAGGCCACTTATATAACACTGAAATATTTTTTTAACCTCATGGCAATAGTTTCAACCAAAATGGTTTTTTGTCATAACAAAATCTTTTACTTTAACAGCATTCATTGCATCTACACTTTACACTATTCCAATCCACATTCATTTAAAAAACACACGTCCCAAAAGCAAACAGCTCGATGAACGACAAAAAACAAAAAAGAAAATGGAGGAGGTATTTTGTGCAATTCACGTAGGTACGAAGGCCGTTAATCATGTCAATATTCGCTCACAGCCGCTTCTGTGCAGGCAAAATTGAATTTTCAGGCAGACAGACAGCCAATTGATATCGAGTAGGTATAGTGATTCTGTTGATAGTCTGCGTTTGAACGCACCTGATTTCATGGTTCAAAGGCTGGCCAATTTATGAATTGGTAGTCGGCGAAGTGTTGGGAGGGGTTAATATGAGTAGTAAGTGATTAAACAATAGGTGTACCAGGTAATAAAATTACTGAAAAGGCGTTCTTTTTCAGAGTTCGTTTAGAGGATTTATGAATATCTGTAACTTTTTACGCAAAAACAACACAACGGACTTTTATGCAACTTTACAGTAATGCGCTTTTACATCAGAATAATGAAACAAATATGAAATATTCTTCACTGTTAGAAAGCTACACTCTTTCCGAGTGACATAGGTTATATTCTATCCCGTAGTAGCTCCCACAGTAATCTTACTGGTAAAAAACTGAAAAGACCTCTGTCACTCTGTGAACAATGAAAGTATTTAATAACATACTCACATTACTAGATAAACAAAATAAATGATAAATGCAATTTGTTACCGGAACTATAATTCAAACTACCACACGGGATGCATAATTCAAATTGAACAACTATTTAGATGACTGCAGATAACCGGCCTATTCAAACAGGCAGAACGCCACTGGCTATTCTCTTAACAATAGACGAATATGATCAGGTGAACACAAATTAATATTAGCAATACCTACTAATACATATACATATATAGACAGGAAAGATTTGATTGTTTGTTTGTTGCATCGAATAGGCTGGGCTCCACTGAATCGATTTTAATAATTCTTTCACTGTTCGGAAGCTACACTCTCTGACCTGAATGATGTTTAATCTGGGTACGGATAGAAGTTTCCCCGGTATGCTGCCGAAACATAAAAGGAAAGTACCAGGACAGCATGTTACCAGATTACATGAACTTGGGATATCGATGCAAGTACTCCCCATGTAGATACCAGGATAGCATAGCTTACATGAAGTAAATACCTCAAGACGCGGGTAAAACCGCGTGGAACAGCTAGTGATCAAATAAACAAATGATCAATATACGATACGTCGTGTTTACACTCAACAGAGTTTTATTGATTAAAATTATCGAAACGATGATCAGGACAGTCAATTTATTGTTACTTGTCAAATGCGTGTGTCTCGAAGCTAGAAAGTTTAGCGTTTGTAACTAATATTCATGTTTTGAATGTTTTATGTACGTAACTACTGTGAACTTTTCTGAATTGGAGCTATTGTTTAAATAAATACATTGAGTTGAATTGAATTGAAATAGTTTTTACTGAAACCTATTATTTGATACTTTTTAGAAATTAAGCCAGTTTCCTATTTACTATATTAGTATAGATGTACGTTTTGAGTATTAATATAAATAATATAAAAAATGTGTAGCTAAATCAGGCTTTAAAGTTATGTGTTTTTTAGTAACATACCGATGTACAGATCATACTTGTCACCATAAATTGAATTCCTAAGTTACAATTAATACTCTGTTGCCATTACGCAATGCGATTACCAATTAGGCCTTTTTTGCACGACTCACTTTCAAACATTCCAGACGCTTCACTTGGTAACACTAAACTTACGTGAAATAATAGCAACACCACGCTCACTCCTTTGGGAACCATGCATATTTATATCGTCCTCTAACTGTTTATTTTACAGTTATTTTTAATACAATAACTACCTATATCAAGAGCAAAAGTAGGTACACAGGTAGGTACCGAATATTTTGTACATTTGACAGCTATCAAATATTATATCTTAGGGAAATTAGGGGTATATTAGAGAAAATTGCATTTTTGTACTGACTGACAGGATAGTCAACTGGACCAAAAACCGATACGCGGAAACAGAAAACTTTTCCAACGAAAGCTTCGATTTTAAAGAAATCTTTGTAGTTGCGACTTTTTTAATTCGTAGTTTTCCTCAATTAGAATTCGGATTTCGTTTTGATTCTCCACATGACAGCTGTGGTAATCGATTAAGGGTCCATTCGATTCGAAAATCGATAATGAGTTAGGCATTATAATAGAATGCCTAACTTGAATGTAGAATTTAGTTTTTATTTTATCATTACTTTCGCTGTGGTTCATTGTGCGAGAGATTGTTACTTGACAAATCGATTTTATCGATTATTCTTTTATTCAAAAGAAAAAGGTTAGCATAATTGAATATTGCTTTTCAAAAAGATAGATTTGTTATCAGTTTTTTGTATCGCGTTAATTCTTATAGCCACCTCGGACTCAATAAGCTATACCTACCTAGGCATAAGATTCAGATAAATATTTTTGCTCTACAGGAAAATATAACGAAATACTAAGATCTTTATATCTTAAAGAAGAACTCTTGAAACGTTTTTTGCTTACTCCTGAAACCACCATGGAAGTTATCTCCTTAAATTAACACTAAACAGTACTATTCATGTAAACAAATAAATATTAAAGTGTAAAATGATTCTCTTAATACTCTCAATTAAATTGATATCACCGCAACACACACTTCAATACGAACTTACTCAGCAACGCCGCCAATTGACCGCAAATTAAATATACACTTTTACGAAATTCTTAATAACCTTTTAGCATTAACCGAATAATTTTGGTATACATTTAGGTGCTTGAATTAAATATCACTTGATCACATTAAGGTATCAAGTTGGTACGGTATTTCGACATCAGATATAGGAAGAAAGTAAAAGTACTTGCACGTTTTGGCTTACTTTAAGTTACATTTAAGTCCGGTCAAGTGTGAGTCGTATACTTAAGTACCTACGGAACAAAAATGCTTCACAATTGTAGCCTTATTTTGGCTCTGTATGTCTGAAAAGTGGTTTTCGTCTAAGCAGATATGATAAACTGAAATAAATTGCGTAATACATCATTATGTACATTTAATGTAGAGCAATGTTATACCCATTTTGGGAAAATTACTTATTGAAAACGAGTTTTTATTAAACGTTATCAAAAACGCATTTATTTTTGAAAAGGTCAAAAATAAACGCTGTAATGTCCTTTGGAAAGTCACTAATGCACTGGTTCATGGAAAGGTACCTACGTGACAATAAATTAAATAAAAATATATTTAATTTTAAAACGATTTTGTTAATTTTTAAGTTGACTGTTATTGTTTTTTCTCATTGAACTAACCAACATTTTTGGAACTTAAAATTAAACGCGCAATATTTTAAGGTTTCATATTGATGTTCTAAGATTGTCGCTTACCACAGACAGCCCTCAAGCCGCAAGCATTATTTCTCCAGTATCGAATAACACTTCCTTTTCAATGTTTCCTATTAATTTGTCATAATAGCAGTCCAGCATTCAAATCAAAGAAACTTCATGTTCAAGACAATTATGCAATCGGCTTGAATTGTTAGACATTTCTGCATACCTCGCATTTGTAGGAAAGCAAAAGAATAATTTCCGCGTCCCTTTCCTTTTAGACAAAACAATCCAATTTATCTTAGTTTATTCATTTCACGAAGAGATTGTATGTGAAAGTCGGATGTTTTGTATGCAGTTAACGCATGCCTTTATTTGTAGCAAAATATTGAGTTATTTTGCGACCCTTTTCGATATACCTTTACTATGGTCGATTATTCGACGTTTAACAGAATAATTTACAATTTAGAATAATTTGCAATTTAACTCAATCGTTTAAATATTTCAAACAGCTGTCATCGCCATAACGATTTATACAGAGAAGTCAAATAGGTACAATGTCTTGTCCTAAATATACATAACAGTAAAACTACAAAAATGTAAGGTACCTACATTTTTACATCTACAAAAGGTCCTAATTATTGGGCTCATACGTCCTTTTTAACACCGACACTCAATGTCTAACTGTACTTCAGTATAATTTAAAGTCACGTAGTACCAACAATAGTGGCATCATCTATTCTAATTAGCATACATACTGTGGGCATATTTTGCATAAAATTTTATGATCAGACCTTGGAATTATGTGATCTTAAGTACCGACTAAATAGGACCTACATGCATGTAATAATTTAATATTTATTTTAGAAGGACTTTTGGAGTTGTTTTGGTTGATATAATGGCAGGAAATTTGTCTTAGAATGGTATCAAAAGATGCCGATTCCATGTGTCTTCTTTGTTTGATAAGTTTAGTTGATAACAATAGTGATGCACTATGTCTGAAATTGTTTATCGATAAAAAATTAAGGACGCAAAGATATTTGCGATGATGAATAATTTGGATGTCAATGATGAAGTTTTCAGTCCTGTGTAAGTAACAACGCTTATATGTTTATTATATATAGTACTAGCTGCCCGCCCCGGCTTCGCCCGTGGTACTTACATGAATTATACATACAAACCTTCCTTAAGAATCACTCTATCTATTATAAAAAACCGCATCAAAATCCGTTGCGTAGTTTTAAAGATCTAAGCATACATACGGACATACAGCGAAAGCGACTTTGTTTTATACTATGTATTGATTAGTCTAAGTTACTATTTATATAAAATGACAAATAATATAACAAAATGCATAATACCGAATGCTACAAACCCAGTTAGAGTAACTAACTAATATTTCGTAATAGGTACATTGTAACAACACACACAGGCAATAAAATTGCAAATAAAACACATGTTTAAAATTCCTCTTAATTTTAAACCTACCGTATAATTTTCCAGCAATTATAGTGGTAATTAGGAAAGTCGTTAACACAGGATTCTTGAACTAAATGACTGACATCATTACAAACGCCCTTCACAGATGACGTTACTTCGTTTGCCTATGCTAAGGTTGTTTATAAATAACCATGGCAACGAGTTATAGCAAAAAATGCTTGTTGTTAATGGGTTTCTAATTTTAATATACCTACTTGTGGAATTTATCTAGTTAGCTGTTGTAGGTTAATTCAACTTTTATAAATACTTAGATGTTTTCTCGCAGTTTTACCCGTGTCACTTGGGAACTACTACCCGTACCGAGATAAAATATAGCCTATATTACTCGGGAAGAATGTAGCTTATTAACAGTGAAAGAATTTGTCAAATCGGTTCAGTTGTTTCTAAGCTTTCGGGGTACTAACAAACATTTTTTTTTCCTCTTATTAGAATAGATTATTAGAATTTTAGCGAGTTATAATAAATTACTTACTCAATTGCAATGTTTTCTTACGATGTAAATTGAAACGCTTAATTATGCAAAAGCCCAGAAGGTTAATTGCATCTAATCATCATACAAGACATTAAATTTATCACAATGGCATCAACACGCGTGTGGTCTTTGAACATGAGCCATTGAAGCCAAGACCTTATTTTATAGCTTTTAATAAAGATTTACGTAAGTTTATTTCTAGGACGTATATCATCATCATTGTTCTCAGACAGAAAAGGATTGGCGAAGCTTGTCATCTAAGATACCTACTTTTCTATCCTGATGTCCTACCAGAAGTAAAATTATATTGGCCGAAAAACACTTGAAAATATTTCCAAAAAATAAAAATTGCCTAAAAATACCTGTGAGAATTAAATGTTAAATCTCTTCAATTAAATCATTGAGAATTAATAATGTACTTACTATGATTTTTAAAAAAATCTCAGCGAGAAAAGTAAACCTCAAAAAGAAATACTGAAATCTATTAACAAAATTACAGTCAGCCCTTGAATTATCCCACCTTCCCACAGACAGAAAAAAAAAAAAAAAAAAACAAAAAATAACTACACAGACCAAAACCCATTAGGTACACACGAAAACAAAAAGAATTACACCCACTCTCTACAAACGATTAGGTACTCATATGACATAACGGCTACGGAACCGTTTGACATTTAGCGTGGAGCGAGCGTTACATAAGCGACGTCCTTGCAAGGCCGTTGGTGCGCGGGCGCAGATACCGTAGTGTAAGTGAACTGAGAAGGTTAAGTTGGTAGGTGTTGAGTGGTGTAATTAGGTTTATTTTGTGAAAGAAGTGATTAAGTTTGAAATAATAACTTTATATGTTACTTGCAAAATCTACAAAAGCTTTTATTACACTTTATAATTATACAGCGATATATTTTTACAGACGTATAATTTTTATTTCGTCAACATTTTAGGTAGCTGAAAAAAAGTGAAATAATAATGTCGGTATATCTAGAACTGGCTGATAAAAACTTCGAAATTGGCAAACATAGCAAGACTACCAACACTTTAACTGTTGTTATTGATATTATTAACTATGGATTTATAAATTGCTGTCAAATTATGTGTCAGTTAGCGAATATTGTTCTAACTGCACCTTCTACAATTATCTTCGACAGCGGTTAAGCACAACGCCGCCCGCCTGCGCGCGCGCACGTAATTACGCCTTTGTTACAGCTAATCGTGGGAAAAGGATGCAAGGTGCAGTGATGACATGCACTGTGAGTTTGATTGTTATAAGGAAGCAGTTTTTTTATCGCGATAATTACAAATTATTTACAGAGAAGGATGTATCCGTGAAGGTATTTACATTAAAAAATATTTTCAGAAAATAATCATCGCACAGAGTATGTTAATATGGACAACTTTCATAGTCTCCAAAAATAAAATGCTTAGGTATGAAGGGAAGCCGGATAGGATTACTAGTGTTAACTAAAATGTAACAAAGAAAACTTAAAATTTTCAGGGATTCGGTACCAACTTGAAATCTGTAATAATTTTCTCGTTTTACATTTATTTCAATATTTTCAATTTAAATAACAAAAATACATTTCAGTTACTTCCCCAGAATAATAAATCCCTACTAATATTATAAATGCGAAAGTAACTCTGTCTGTCTGTCTGTCTTTTCTTCACGCTTAAACTACTGAACCGATTTGTGTGAAATTTGGTACAGACATAGTTTGGAGCTTGAGAAAGGACATAGGATAGTTTTTATTACAAAAAAATTGAAAATAAAAAATAAAATGTATTCCGGACATATAGCACCATCTATTGGTCAAACCAAAAATCTGCCGGAAGTCACTATTCCACGCGAACGAAGTCGTGGGCAAAAGCTAGTCCTAAATAACTGTAATGATTGATCATTCACGGATTAGAAGCTACACAAAAGTCTAATTTTATCAAAAAAAAATATTATCTTATTTTCCTTATCGATAATGTCATCGTTACAACACTATTTTTATGGATTAACTTTAAGAGATTTATGTTTAAGGTTGGGAAGTAGGAAGTCTGACAGTAAAGGTTTCTGAGTCAGACTAGTTGCAAGGTTATGACAGATTGAAGCTAAGATAGGCTCTGTTTGGACTCACATTTGGTGCAGATATATATCTCAAGGTATATTGTTTTGTTCACTTGTTATGACTGCATGTTTTCTAGGCTCTTTCGAATTATGGAGACTTAGTCATCACTGGTATATATGGTGCTGGTACAAACATTTGCGAAATAAGTAAACAATTTCTTAGCGTTTCATGGGAGTTCCATTTGGGAATATAAGCGTGTTCTAGATCTAAAAAGAAATGTACATAATGCTTTTTAAAGAATTTCAGTAGCTTGAATATAATCAAGTTTTTCGAACTCATAATGATGGCGTTTTTAAACGGTTTTTTAAATAGATTTATTAGCTATAGTGAAATAACAAAAAGCAAACATAAATGCCACCTGTTACTGTGAAAAAAGATTATGTCACCTTATTTTATAAATATGTTCCTATTACCATCGCAAAAGCCTTGCAATAGCCGTTTGGCCGTATTTGACGCAACTTTTTATAGTTTTATGACATCATCTCAGTGACTTCAAAACTTCCAAGAACTTATAAATACTGTGTTATCCTCGATTTAATGTTGCATAAATATGCAGGTAAATCAGAAACTGCTGGGACATTTATTGCATCTATTTTTGCAATAGGTGCGGGTTGGCCATCACGAATACAAAAATACAGTAACTATAAAAACGATGTCTATACAATAGCATTCTGACGTTATATTGTGCATGTTATAAAATAAAGGCTGATTGATTTAGGTCTTAGTGACTGGGATAACAAAGGGAAGTTTGTCCGGCCTTCGGGAAAATGATGCAGGTAGTCTTATTTTTCTGACGACATCTCAAAAGCTACTAATCATCATGAATGCCGCCACAACTCAACAATACAACGTGCGCATAGCATTCGGTGTAGCGAGTTAAACAATCCATATCCAATTACACAATCTGAGCCTATGAACAAAATCAAACTGCTCGTATATACTATAGTGTAGCCGTCGACAAAAACGTCTATTAGGACATCATCATCACCTCTATAACCACCAAAACAACTGCCAAACATAACACCAATAAAAATAAAACTACACAAGTACTCACCAAGCCCACAAATGAGGTAAGTCGGCGGCGGCTTCAGGACCGACCGTGCGTACGCACCCCTGACGGTCTCCAGAGCCCTGGGAGCTCCGGCCACCAGCAGCACCCCTGGTGACACGTAACCGGCATACCGGAGCTCTGCTGTAGCTGCTGCCAGGGCTCCCGCCCACCAGCATTTTGCGTTCGCTGATAGAAAGCTCTGAAACAATAGGGGATGATGTTAGAGTTTATGTTTTAGGTGGTGAGTAGACATGGGAGACATGTGGGCAATACAAGGTACATACAGTGTACAGGCATTTAGGCAGAAACAGTCTTTAGTTCTTTATTGGATGAGACGGTAATTCGACACGACCAGAGAGAGATCGGAGTGTAAAAGACGCAACAAAATTGTTTTGTATTGACTGATTAGGAAGGACGGGTCAATAGACCAGAAAATATAAATAGACCAGGTCTTTTATTCAGGTATATTATGCCTACTATCAAAAAATAATTTCGATATGTAAAGTCAATTTACAGATGCTAATCGTTCGTAACAAGTTTGTTCTCAAACGAAAGTAAAAAGATTAATTTCATAATAATGAACATATTGCTAATTGACTTAACTAAATACAGGATCTCTTTCACATCAATCACAAACAACCCAATTGCTAGACCAGAAACGCCTTTTAATTTCCAATCAAATATTAAAAACCTCTCTAATCCGCAGATCAAAGATTTAGATAAAAGCGTTTAGCCGATTCAATTTAGTCTAAACACTAAAGCTGACGAAACGAAAGTATTAAACGAATTATAGATCCTTCACTTGATATGTATCTTGAAGCCGAATTCTGTCATACTCAGTCCTTGACCGGTACTTAAGACCTGGCATTTTGTGGGTTGCTCAACTGTTTGGATCCTGCACTACATTGGTTGTTGTGAAATGTACTTTGAGAATTCAACCAAATGGAGACGAAATCATTCCTCTCTTCTTAAGGGACGTGAACGAGCGCCGCTCGTACCCATTATAAATTATGTCCAATTATAAACATGATTCAGTTTTTCGTAATTTTAGTGTAATTAAAAGTTTTGTCATCGTAACAATGTGATCGAAAATGTATGTTTAAGTGAGCTAGTTATCAGTGTTTCTTGCGTTGACTCGTCTCTTTGCAAAAATTGGCAAACTTCTTCGCCTTGTCGTGTCACATTTCGCCTCCACTTGGTTACATGCTCAAAGAAAGTAAGTATCATAAGGTTATTTGTGTAGGCAACGCCCGATCGACTTCAATGCGCCGCGTTTAATGGAATGCAGCGAATAAATTGAATTAACATTTTAATTTAATTAATACTGAATGAAGAAGCTTGTTCAGCTTGATGATGTCATTGATTGTGCAGGTTTTATTTGGAAATAAGAGATTTACTGTTACTTGGGTTTGCGTGTACTTGCGAGATAAATAACATCTCATTAGGGTTATCCCTTGTTCATGAATATGTTTGTATTTTTAGGTCGGAATCCAAAACATGCTTTTACTTTAAAGAACTTATTTGTAACACAACTGCACAAAAATGCTACTTAGTAAATATCAATTGCTAGAAATATACGCCATCTGTTCATTACAAACTGTTTATTTCATCAAACATAATCACTGGAATTATTATATTTTCACTTTCCCATAAAGATAATAGATCCGCGCTTCGAATTAAGCTATAAAAAAATAATAAGTATAAAGATTATCATCGTGAAATTGCTCACTACTTCTCTTCAATCAATTTCTAAGTACATTGTCAAGGAATTTTAATATGATGTCAAATTGATTCTGCATACTTTAAATTATAATTTTATGGTATCAACAACATTTCTGGCAACCTTCATTTCTTTGAAACGACGAAGCCCAACGGTTGATAAAATCTCTTTTAAGATAGTAATTCCATATCAATTCCGTGAAAATTGAAACGATTATCGTTGGAACATTTTGATAGACAGTGTCTATTACTATGTAGCCCTTCGGATTGTCTAAAGAGAAAACTTGTCTAAAGTATAAAGAGTAAATTGCTGCCTTCAATAATGATATTAGCCTTAGTACTCACTGATGCAACGCTCCTACAATTATTACTAAATAGATTCGTAGGAGTTTCGATACAATCCAGTTTTATTAGCAATACTATCAACGCTTTGCAATTAACTTTATCTCCTATCATTGACATGATTATGCTTTTAAAATTAAGTTACTTCAATATTTCTCAACGTTCAAAGATAGAGTCGGCAATATTCTTAAAAATCCAATGACATCATTTGCCAAAACCCCGAGGCCACACTATAGCGCAATTTATCGAGAACTACATTGATTGGTGACAGTCGCTTAGGCTATAAACAGTTGAATAGCGACATTCTATCTCAACATTCCTAGCGTCTCCTAGCACCAAACCGATGTAGACCCAGCCTATCATTATGTAGATTAGAATTTTCCTAGGTGTGAATTAAATAAGTACTTTGTGAAAGCGGAGGTACTAGGTATCTCGGATACATTATAAGCTAGGCGACTGCGATTATGTGCTTATTATATTGTCTCATAAAATTTTATCGCCGGCAAATGAGAATTTATTAAGTTACAATAACTTTCATGTGAGTGAATTATTTTAGATTGTTTTAGTATTTTGTAATTATGGTCTTTTGATTATGATATAGTCTGAAAGCCTCCGGGTTGGTATTGTATGTTTATTAAGCTGCATTGTATTATTTGAGCTGACTTTTAATACCCATTTATTGGTGATTGATGCCTTGAAGCTAATTTGTCAGTTCAGGCTAGTGTTATATAAAATCAATGGAAGTGACTTGATATTGAAGCTGCTGTATATAAATTGGTGAACGTTTGATACGTAGAAAGACATAATGATTACCATAATTATGAATATTTACAACATAACAACACGAAAAATTTCAAATTATGAGGACTTTCAATATGTAGGTATAATTGACGTGAAAAATTCCTTCCTAAAAAAAGTCAAATAGTTATTCCAATTCTTAAATCATTTCAGTAAGACTTGAAATCACATCAACAAGTTTTTATCTAAAAACCACACAGGTTCGTTAAGTTTTTACAACATAATTATGAAAAGATCATTTACGTCTGTTTGTCAGTGTATTTAACGACATGTAAATCCTTTAAGACCAGTCACGTTTGACATGTTAAAACCACAACCTGACATCTCACTGTGTTGAACTCGGTATGATGTCAGCTTGTGAATTCTTTTAATATTACTAGCTTACATTGAATATTTTATTATTATTTTATTCTATGTGAAGATTTTATAGTTATAAATGCAGTTAATGTGATCCTTTTAGGTATTTTTAGAGAGTTTAGTCGTTTAAGTAAATAGTATTGTTGTTATTGTAGAGTTCGTAAAATTTGTTGGTATGTGAAAAGTGGTATTTCAATGTTTAAAATCTTTTATAGGTATCCCAAAAAAAGTCATGACCTAAACTTTATCATTTATTCATTCCCCAAAAAACTATTGCAGTCAATATACAAGTCAATTTATTTATACCTATCCCATAGTCTGAAGCTAATAGATTCCTTGGGATATAAACACCATATAAACTCAATAGACTTTATCTATAATTCTCAGATCATCAGCTCCATAAATACGTAATAAAAACATGTCGCAAAAAGTTTCCATACTTATCTAATAACAATGGGAACTTCTTAAATAAGAGTGCAGTCGGAAGCAAAGGCCTCACATGTTGGAGCCAACGTTGGAACAAACACTGGCTGAGAATATGGCGAAAGCTCTGATGCAACGAGAGGCGCAAATGCATTAACAAAACATACATACTTGTACAATATTTTCTTTATGTGAGTTATCGAATGTATTGTAAAGTAGATAAAGGTTAAAATATATCTCTCTTTTTTTCCTTTATATTTTTAAAATAAGTGTTCAAGTTGGTACTTACAAAATTGTAAAAGAAATCCAAAATGAACGTCAAAAGACACAATTTATAAGATTTTTTACATTAATTAATTTTGTTATAAAGCTGTTACAATAATCTCACTTTCATATCGTCAGATTGTAGCAACCACAAACGTTTCATCCAGAGTTGGTCCTTTGCCACCAATGTTACGTGTGAGAAAACTGAGAAATTGCACTCGCAATCGCCATCTTGGATCGGCTCGCAGATAATGTACATTGTGTTATGGTCCGCTGACTGTTCCCGTGTGAGGCACATAACCGTTCCATTAAATATTTATGCGCAATTTTTTTCACTAAAACACAGCTCACAATGGATGAAGTTGTAAAAAGCCTTTCCTACATTTTTACGGTTGAACAAACAGGAATTCTATCGGCCTTTGTTTGATTTTTTACTAAGCCAATAGCTATTTTTGTAAATGTTATAATGATTCTGTAATTCAAAAAACGTGTTAAAACTATCAAGCTATATATCTAACTGTCAAAATCGCAGAAGAGCAAACAAAAAAGTTGCGTCATGTTAAAAAATTCTAAATTCGAAAAAAGAACCGCCGTACCATAATAAGAAGCTCGTCTATAATTGGCAAAGGAATTCACGTTAAGCCACTACCAAAAACTATTCTCGATTGCGCCACGCGCCTCTAAAAAGCAATCTCCTGTTGTAGTGTAGTCCTAAGTTTATTTTTAAAATGTTTTTCGAAATTATACGGCGTGCTTTTAATAGTTCTTATTTGGATTAACGACACGCGTTTCCTTTTATTGAAAGGGAATGTCAAAAACAGGAAACGTGCCAAAGAAATCAAATAGTTAATTTTTTCCGCGTTGTTGATGTTTATTGACGTGTAATTCTGAGTTTAAGTGTGTTTCCTATTTCAAAGGATCGTAAATTAATAAATAGTGGAAAGCCTGTGTTATACAAATACCTTGATGTAAGGCGTTGATAATTTATATGTTTTTTTTTTCTCATTATTTGTGTGTTTATGTATATGATTTTTTTTTCTCAATAGAGAGTTGTTCTTTTGTCTTTTGTTAAATATCCTAACACAAAATTGACAACACTATGCTGAAATACTATCCGTAATCAAGATTCTGTTATTCAAATGGCACTTAGTTTATAATCATGAATGTTTCATAAATTCGATCACAAATCGAAATCGATGTTTATGTTAATTCACTTGGTACTCTAAACGCGAAATGTGAAGGAAGTTGTAAATGTCTTTATAAATAGATTTGTTCACTGAAACCTTTGTAAGGACCCCAGAGATGTGAGTGGTAGAGATAATTTGTCTTTTAATACACGTAGGTACCATTTTTAGAGTCATCAACATAACAGTAAGTTTTTCTCTTAAATCACAAAACTATACGGTATGTTAATGTATAAACTATATGCCACAATGCCACACTATAATGAAAATGAAACACCATGGTATTTCATCGTTAACTTTTATAATAATAACTAGCTTCTGCCAGCGGTTTCACCCGCATCCCGTGGGAACCTCTGCACGAACCCGGATAAAAAGTAGCCTATAGCCTTTCTCGATAAATGGGCTATCTAACACTGAAAGAATTTTTCAAATCGGACCAGTAGTTCCTGAGATTAGCGCGTTCAAACAAACAAGCAAACAAACAAACTCTTCAGCTTTATAATATTAGTATAGATTATTGGGCTTTTTATGACAGCCATTTTACAGTTCGCGGTTCAGACAAGGCAATATACACGTCGGACCGCGTTCAAATTTTTGACGTGCACGGAAACCCCAACGTTCATGAAAGCCCAAATTATAGCATTTTAAGTATAGAAAACAAAAGAACTTGTAATTCATAGTTATAAAGAAACAATAGTAAAAGTATCACACAGCAAATTTCAGCGGTTCATTAAACGAAATACTTCTAACATTTCTGTGGTCGAAAGTCCAACAACGCGTGAGAACAAAATCAACAATACCTAAACGCAAACCAAAACGAAGTAGACAATCTCTACAATAATTTTATTAGATAATACTTCACAATTGGGCCAAATGCATTGAATCCAATAAAACAGCGCTTACATCATACGCTTGTTAAACGTGACAATAAAATGCAGCGCTCCACCGCTTTACAATACTTCTGATTGAGATTTATGCATTGCGCTATCAAGTTACGACACTTTCAGGGCGACGCGGGCCACTATTAAATTTGCCTCCAAATAAGCTTTATAGTTATTAGTTATGTCAGTAAACATGACCCTTGATTGTATGATTTATTGTTTTATTATTAGATTTGTGACGCAACGTAATTTGGTCATTGTTGGCTTAACGAGTTAACCTTGCTTGACCCGGGTTATTAAAGTCGACTTTAATAGCAAACGTGATTGCAAACCTTTTGATTATGTTAGTGCAGTTGTCACTGTCAAGAATGAAGATTGTAAACCACATTTCGCTGACTTCCTACTTTCTGATAGCGGTGATATATTTTAGAAAATAGATAGCAATCATACTTGAGATACAAGTAAAGCATCAAAATAGACAGCCGTTTCTCAGATCAATGAGTTTAATAGCCGAACAGAAAAGGCCTGTATAAACTGAGCTATTGACACTTTCCTGTTCGTTCTGACTTTTACTTCAAATTAACACCTGAATAAGGCCTTAACAACGTTAAACTTATCAATGAAGAGAAAGCAAATATAAATCAATGAAATCTATCAACGGTGTATGAATGAACTGACACTGGAGAGGGAAAGACGGTTGCAACGCCATAAGTGTTATAAGGGCTACATTCCAACAATCGTAGTTCAAAGGAAATATTGTTTTCTCCACTTATATGGCTAGGTCAAGTGGTCTACTTGAAATCGATAACTGGACTGCCTATCTGTCAGATATCGTGTTCCGGGTTAATTTGTTGCGGTTTACTTTCGCTGGAGTAGGTTTCAATGGGGTTGCTAGGATGCTAATAGTTGACAAACACATTTAAATTGAAGAAATAATATGAAATGTGGACTCGAATAACATTTCAATTTATGCTGACAAAATGGAAGACGAAATCGATATATCCTAATTAAATACTATTTTCCATTGCAAATTGAATGAAAATATTTCACTGCATCTTTGTCGAAATAATCTTAATAGCATCTTGAGATTGAAATTTTACAAAAGCAAGACGGAGCGGAGTAGCACATTATTAAGACATTAGATCCGCTATAAGGTACCTGCGGCAAATAAGGCCCACCTAATTTTAAAACCAAATAACTCAGAAATTGTTGTAAAAAAATTAAAGAAGTCTAGTTCATATGAATGTTTATTTATTTGCGATTAAAATAAAAGGTTAATAGTAATACAAAAAACAGTATGAAAAGAAACATAACCATTTTTAAAAACACTTACCGTGGGCCTTATTAAACTACCATAGTAAATTAAGGCCCAAAAATATTTTTTTATTTTCTTATGAAATAATCAACGAAACAACGTTTATGGCACTTTTCAGCTAATAGAACAAATGAAAATGTTTTCTTCACATAATCTTAAGATATAATAACAATGGGCCTTTTTATCCCCCCCAGGGGGTAATAAGGCCACTTATTAAGTTATCACAAAATTTCTTATACTAAGACTAGTAATAACATATTCTAAATCAGGCTTTTGATTAGGAACTGTTGGAATTAAATTAGTTTAGAAGTTATCGTACTTCAACAACTAAGAATTTACCATTATACACACAAATATTTAGGAAAAAATAGGTACTCCTTTGGGAACTATACTTATTCATCACAGTTTTAACAGTAAAAAAAATCTTTATCATTTTTGGTTAGCCCTAGGCATTCTTCGTGGTACCATATTCTGCATTTAACACACTGTCTCATATCAGACACACGATTTTCATTGCAAGCTGGGCAGAACCAAGATTCCTCTACCGATAGATTGCTTCTTTTTCTTTTATCCCCTTTAGATCGTTTCTTTTTTTCATTTTTAGTCTTCTTTGATTCTTTAGGTTTTCTTTTCTTTGTCAACTTATTTTCCTTCAATGTTTCTTGTTCCTTAAACAGATCTTTGGTGACTCGTTGGCCTTTATAATTGATGGCTTTTCTCCTAGGTTTATTCTTTGTCACAGCGTAGTTTGGCGTTGGCAGTAGTTCTTGAAAAGGAGACCTAAATTTATTGTCTTTGAGGTTCGCCAAAGGTACGTTGTCATCAGAACTAAAATCGTCGCTGTCTTCGATATTTTCTTCAGAACCATATATATTATCCATGGCCAGTGATGATTTGTTTAATGCCAGTTGTGTTATCTGCAATTCAATATTTGTTTCAGAGTCTGTCTCGGATCCTGAGCTGTAAATTATTGGACGACGATATATAGGAGCCCTGTGAAGTCCTGAAGTGGATGGTTTTGGTGACTGGGTCGGAGTAACAATGATTTGTGCCTTCTTTGGTGTTGTTTCTACATCATTCAAGATATTTTCAGATGATTGAATAGTGTCTTCATGCTATTGGTTAGTTAAGACCGACAAATTATTTAGATCCATGGCGCTTTGAGCAGGACTTTTCTCGGGTAAATCAGGAACCTGCTCCAAATGAGATTGAGAATCATCCTCGTTTCGAAGCTGTTCTTCTGGCTGATTGACAGTATAATTATCTGGATGATCTGTGTTTGAGCCTACTAAAGCGCTGGGTTCTGTTGGTGGAGGCAGCTCTGTTAAAATTGATGGAGCAAATGCCTCGTCAGGTAATATGTCAGGGTTGAAAGGGTACAAGCCCGTAGCTCGAAACCCGTTTACTATATTGTCGTGAGTCAAACACTGTGACCACACCTTTGTGAAAATTGTATTAAAACTGGTTTTCGTTATGCGTCTTTCAGGATTTTGATACATGTATCTTAAAACCTCTTGATCCCAATAATGTTCAAAAGACTTATTCACAGATTTGTCCAGAGGTTGCAGCTCGTGCGTAGTATTACTCGGGAGACAATAAAGGACTATGTCATGCCGGTCTGCTTCCTCAACGATCGTGTAATCTAAGTGCGATGACGCTCCATCGAAGATCAACAAAATTTTTCCTTGAGTCTTATATTTTGCCAAATGTTTAATGAACTCCACGAATAGTTCAGTTGTCATGCTCCCTTTTGCTGACATCTTCACGAAACTCCCCGCGGGTAAATTGTCACTAAATTCAGGTTTCTGCCTCTGTCCTTTAAATATTATCATCGGTGGAATAGCGGTCCCGACAGCATTGACACACATTGCGATCGTGACATTTTGAGCATGCTCTGGCGCTATTAAATGGACTCGTCGAGCTCCTCTTTGTGCTAGAACAGTCTGTTGATTATGAACAGTCAACCGACATCCCTTTTCGTCTATGTTGTAAAGTCTTTGCGGGTGTGTTATAATTTCAAGCTCGTCATTTTTTTGGATTTCTGAGAAGTGTTGGCTAACGATTGGTCTGTTTAGCTTTTGCGCCCTAGCTGGATTCATGAACTGTGCCTTTCTCTTTGAAATTTCTGGATGCCGTTTCAAAAACATCTTTAGCCAGTCTTTGCCAGCAAGGCCAATGTCTGCGTTGAAGTTATGTTTTAGCTCATATTTTTCACAAAAAATGAATGCTTGTCTGCGAATAAGCTTTGGAGTAAGTGGCATCCCTATATTTGCAAATCTTATGATTCTGTTGACAAGATCACATTCTTGAGCTTCAGTCATAATTGAACGGCGTCCTAAACATCGCATTGTATTTCCACTTTTCAAGTGGTTCCTTAGCGTACGTCTAGGTATATTATATCGCTCTGCTGCACCACGCTGCGTCAACTGCCCTCGTTGTACGGCTGCCATAGCAGAACGCAAGTTTTCTTGAGTCCACGGAGCTCGACGTGGAGGCATTTTTATTCGATCTGTGAGTAGAAACAAAAATCAAGTTGTATAACAAAGGTCGGTTAATAAGGCCCATGACCTACTGTAGTGGGCCTTATTAGACGCATAACATGCTTTATAAAATCATCAATTTAGAACGAAATTAAACACTTATTTTTGATTAATAGCATAGAAAATAACTAATTTGATGTTTAATGTTTAATAAAATTACGTTACTTTATAGCTTAATAACAATTAAATCAAAATACTTACATTTCTTTATCACCAAATTTTATAAATCCGAGCTGTGCAGCGAACCCTGTCACAAATCGTTCACTACTGGCAAGATGGCGGCGCGCGGCGGCCGCGCGCTACCAACACAGCGAACCTAACGGTCTTGTGCATCTGTGAGTCAAGTTCGAACCGGAATTGAAATATTTTAGCGCGAGTTTTCAAATGTGGGCTTTATTACCCTCCGGGCCTTATTTGCCGCAGGTACCTTAATTTTCAATAAACATCATTATTATTCTTTATTGTACACAAAAACATTTAAAAGACACACACAACACAGAGAAGACATGTACAAAGGCGAGCTTAACCCAGAACTGGGTTCTCTAACAGCAAACCTTAGAGCGATAGAGAGATGCGATAGGGAAGAGAAAATTTTAAGTGCACAACATTAAACAAAACAAAGATGAAACTACATAACATAAAATATATACCTATAAATAAAACATAAAATATAATAAATAAATAAATACATACATACAAATAAGGTCATGTTGACAGGAAATGTTCTTTAATTCGTCTCTTGAAGACATCTAACGATGTGCTGTCACGTATACTGTGAGGCAGAGCGTTCCAAAGCCTTACAGCGCGAACAGTGAAGGATCCATCATAACGGCTCGAAGTATGAGGAGGGATACGGAGTAAAAGAGATGAAGAGGAGCGACAGGGTTTGCCTCTAGGAACAAGGAACTCAAAGCGTTCCCTAAGATAATTTGGAGCGTTGGGATTGTGAAGAAGAGAGAAGAGAAAAGACAGAATATGAGCATCTCGACGCTGCCGAATTGGCAGCCACTTCAGCTGGCTCCGGAATTCAGACACATGGTCGTATTTCCGGAGGCCAAAAATGAAGCGGATGCACAGATTCTGCAGACGCTCGAGTTTGTTAAGAAGTTCCTCAGTCGCATCAAGGAAACAGACATCAGCATAATCTAAAAGAGGGAGAAGAAGCGACTGAGCGAGAGTAATTTTTGTTGAAAAAGGCAGGAACTTCTGGAGACGTTTGAGTGACTGAAAAGAGCAAAAAACTCTTCTGCTTACTTCTGCAACGTGTGAACCCCAGGATAGATGACAGTCCAAAATTACCCCCAAGTTCTTGACCGTAGTAGAGTATGGGATGGCAACGCTATCATATGAGACCGGTGGTGGAGAAGACAGCTTATTGAGGAAATATCTGCCACCAATAATGAGAGCTTGTGACTTGGCAGGATTGACCAGAAGCCCGAAATCCTTAGCCCATCGACTTATGTGTCCAAGATCATCATTGATGGCATCAATCGCTCTCGGAAGCTCTTCAAGTTTAAAGTGCTGATAAAGCTGCAAGTCATCTGCATAGAGATGGTAATGTGAAACTAGTGACTTAGTGATGGCGTTTATAAAAACGGAGAAAAGTAATGGAGAGAGAACGCCACCTTGAGGAACACCCGCAGCGAGTTCCCGCCATTCAGAGGAAACCTCATCAACGCGGACCGACTGTGAGCGACCCCGAAGATAAGAGCTGAACCACTCGACTGCAGAAGGAGATACATTTAGTGAGGATAGTATACCCAAGAGGATGTCAAAATCAACTGAGTTAAATGCACTGCTAAAATCCAGCAAAACCAAAACAGTTAAAAGCCCCTTCTCCATAGCCAGCCTGATGTCATCAGTAATTTTGATGAGAGCAGAAACTGTACTATGGCCAGGGCGAAAACCAGATTGGTATGGACTTAGCAGGCTGTTAAAGGAGAGATAACGAGAAAGTTGACTGTTGACAACACTCTCAAGGACTTTAGATAAGATGGGAAGTATGGATATAGGACGGTACTGAGAAACTGAGGATGGGTTGGAGACTTTGGGCAAAGGTAGCACATGAGCTTTCTTCCAAGCAGATGGAAAGGAGCTAGTGAAGAGGGAATAATTGACGAGATGGAGAATGACAGGAATAATGACACTAAGGATAGGAAGGAGCATCTGTAGGTGAAGACCATCATCCCCTACAGCTTTTGTGGAGATGGAAAGAATAGCACGTTTAATATCTCCCTCTGTAGCCGGGTGGAAAGAAAACGAAGTACATTTAGGCAATGAAAGGTTTGAGAGATACTTAATAGTAGACGATTTAACGTTGTCATCCAGCGTTACTGGTGACTTCGAAAAATGGTCATTAATTGTGTTTGGATTTATTTCGGAAGCGCTATCATTAGCGACCTTCCCGATACCGAAAGACTTAAGGAATTGCCATACTTGTGTTGTGTTGAAGTTTTTAATGGAGTTGTGAATATGGCGTCTCTTTGCATCTCTGCACAGACGACTGCAACGATTTCGTAACTGCTTGTAAAAAGACCAGTTCTCCTCAGTTGGGTCCCTTCTGAATCGGCGCTTAGCCTTATCCCGCCTTGACATCTCCTGCTTTATACTATCAGATAGCCACGGGGCTGGAAGGTGCTTGACTCTGACTTTTCTCACAGGTGCATGTTTGTCATAAAGTTCCAACATCAACTTGTTAAATACAGATACCATGGAGTCCACATCAGTGCAGTCATAAACAGGAGACCAGTCAATTTTGCCCGCATCCTCCAACAAACGATCCATATCAATGTTCTTGAAACTGCGAAGGAAAAGAAATTTGGATTTACGCTTAGGAGGACGAATCTTATAAGATAGAAACAGGAGGTCATGATATGAGAAAGAGGCAGGAAGTTGACCATGAGTGGCTACTTTGCTAGGGTCTGATACTATTATAAGATCTAACAGAGAAGGATTACAGTGAGGGGCGTGATGAGTAGCATTAAGCTGAAGAATATTCATATTGACAGAAGAGACAAGAGATCGAAGTTTACGGCTGCGCACATCATCCTTAACTAAACAGGTGTTGAAGTCTCCGAGGATTATAGTGTGGTCATAACAAGGAGTGAAGGATTCAAGTTTCGACTCAAAAGAAGAAAAGTAGTCGAAAGTACATGACGGGTTATAGTAAACACCTAAAAGTACTTTGACACCATTAAAAGAAACTTCAATAAAAAGGTGTTCAGCGAATCTCGAGTAATCTCCCGGAGACTTGTCAACAATGTGATAGGAGATATCACCACGTAGGTAAATGGCGACCCCTCCGCCTCCCTTGCCAGTTCTGTCATTACGCACAAGTTTGTAGCCGGGCAGGGAATATTGAGTGGAACACACACATCATCAAAACCTTTAGCATAATTCGATTATTTTCTTGGCAAAAACTAACAAATATTACTAAACTGGCCTTGGAACTTGATTGTTTGATCTACAACAATATTATTGGACGTTGTATGAAAAATGTTTTTGATTTTATCATTTTTGACTCCAAATATTCATGGCCAACACTTTCGATCTGATTTAACACTGAAATTGCCTTTTGGTAGTTGTAAAATTTGATTGATCTTGTTTTGTTTTTGTTAGCTTGTTCATTTTAAGGTCGAGTAGATATTATGAACAGTTTCAGTTGTTATATAGTTTAAATATTTTTCACATTTATTAACTTAACACAATTTTTGCATCAACATGAACCACACATTTTTTTCGGAATGTAAAAAGTCCGAATGTCTTATTACCACTCCATAAAGAATCAAAGTACTTTTAATAATCGTTTTTCTCTCAAGGATCTCAAAAAGAATTTATAAAATCGCAAATCTTCTTGTTAAAACTGGCTAAAGTAATAATGGATTTGTCTGAAAACTTGGATATCTTTGTAACAAAAGAACGCATTCAGTTCCCACGAGATAACGGGAAATCTAAGCTGAAAGAGGAATGAATGCAATGAATGAAGTTTTTTATCGAGACGATTATAATAAGATAGATGAAGATATGCAGTTATACTTATCCTTAGAAATAATTACTGTTGAAGAATTCACGACTGTAATAAACGTAGGTATTAAAACGAATCAAAGACTTTCATATGCAGAAGAAAAAGAACACATAAGACATCACAATGAAGACATAACACTTGAACTAAACAATCATAACATATCATTATCTGAACATGTCTATATGCGAAAATCCGTGTCAAAGGCCACTAAATGCACGCCACACATCCTAACGTCTCTATTATCTCAGCATCAATCTAAAAATCGACGTAATAAGATCACAATGAAAGTAGGTACCATCATAATTGATACCTGAAGTCCCAGACAGGTTCAGAGGTCAGGTTATGCAAGCAAATTGATATAATATGGATTATTCTTGATACACACGGCTTGTTAGAACAACAAGCTTTCGAAAGTGATCGACTGGTAAACAATGTTAGGTTATTTTTTTTTTGGTCTTTTGTTACGTGTTATGGTATTTAGGACTAGTTGTTTCGGTTTTGCTCGTGTCTTGAAGCCGTTTTCTACATACCAGGATATAAGTAAGTGGTATAATTCTGTGACAAAAATCTAAGTCTACAGCCGTCTCCAAGGCCCAGTTCTTCCATATCTACTTTTTAAGCATGGAAGTGAAACAAACAAACTTACATCACTTTATACATATGTATTATTAGTTAGGAAAGAAGATGATGAATTGTTATTAGATTGTGTTACATTTGAAACAGCAGAAATAACTACACCTCAAACTTCGACTTATTAGACACAAATAATGGTTCAAATGTTAATGACACGATCAAGATGATCATAATGATCAGTTACGTACGGTTATGTTTGTTCATTAGCCTACTTTGTTAGTTGGTTTATTTGTTTATAATTTATTGTATTATGATTGATATGTTTTGTTTATTAGCATAGTTCATCTTCATCTTCATTATTTGCATGTCTGTTCAATTAGGTTATGTTGATTAGATTTAGCCTAATTGTTACTTTTGGTGTTCTGTGCTAGGTCTGGTTTTGCTCTCTTTTGGCGCTTTCATCATATGCATTTTGTTGGTACATAACGTGGCAGAATGTTCCCAATATTTATATTGAAAGTACAGTATTTATTAGTGCATTGCTATTCATACTTGAGTGTAAATGAAATTTCGATTTGTAAGTAGGTACTGATGTTGAAATAAAGACATTTATGATCGCACATAAAAGCTTAGGTGAGAACATGAATTTGAAACAATTTCGGTTTCATAATGTATATTACAGTAGTTATTATTGGTATTGTAACAATATTGATTGTTTGTTTCATTTGTTACGTTACTATTATTTGTCTGATTGCTTCATTACGATGTTATTGACGATTAAATATTGGACTGGTTTCATTGGTCGAATATTATTTATCGATGTCGGAAATAAAGTCATTACAGAAAGTAGAGAATTCAGAATCCACATTTCTGCATCATCTTTAGCAGTTACTGATCCAATAACCGAGGATTTCATTACTACCTTATTTATTTTAATCTAGATCGTATTGAAAGCTATCTCTTGATTCTGAACAATGGCAACAATTGTGCCGGCAAATACTTTGTGGTCAATAAAACTTAATTCTAAGAAGTGGGACATCGGACGCAATGAGTTACACCAGTTGCATTCTGTTGTATCATCAGCTTGTTATAAACTATTAATAGGGTTGTCATAAAGTCCTTTAAGGATATTTCTTCTACTCAACATGTATTGTTCCTGACTTGCTTAATTGATGATAAAAATCCAGCACTTTAATGTTTTTTAAGCATCTACAGAGGCAAGCACCCACGAGGTGAAACATTAATGGCAATCATATAAAATTGGATCCTGCTTTGTGGACTTCATTCGCAGTTATGTGCAACCTTTAAACTTACTGCAGCAGCAGTAATTGCTCTTATAATACATATTGTACCAGCAGAATCTCCATTGATATTGCTTTTAGGCACACCACTATTGTCATGATTTCCAGATTTTTTTGGCCTATAAATCGTGGCCCCATAGAATAAATGTCTTCGAATGTTTGACTATTAAGAGTAGGCAGCCCTAATTTAAACTAACACAGGAGACAGTTGCAATTCTAGTCGGGCGCAGTCCTGAGCGTTGATTGCGGGTAACAACTGCTGCATATTTGTTCTCAATTTTCAGTCTGGTAACCTACGTGCGTCACGTACATTTGTCAGCCAATAAGATATTTGTTTTGATTACTGCCTGCCATAGAAGTACGTACATTTCTGAATATCATATGCCTGATCTGTTTGTTATTCAGACAAAAATGTTCTCTAGCATTATTGGTTTTATGTCTTAGATATATTGTTAACTGTCTAAACAAAATGCTGTTGTCTTTAATAACTAGACATTAAGTAGACAAAGATAAAGCAATCAATGTTAACAACATTAACAAGGCTGCCAAAACAGCATTAAATCCGAACAAATCAGACGACAATCCTTCTACACCAGCCAAAACAGCAAACATTCCTCTCAAATTGATACGACTCATACAAACAGCAGATAGTGTAGCCAATAAATCGTCCAATTCGAAGGCAACTGTATCGGTGGGCGAAAAGGCAATTGGTTCCTCTATTGCCGATAAATTACTACGGGAAATAGAAGAAGTCAGCTTTACGAGTTCGGGAATTGGTCTAATCTGGCGAGAAAATACATTCTTTTGGGCAAGTTTTGGATGAATGTGACTTTTAGGAGGCAAAGTAGTTATATCTAACCCTTTTGAATGCAAAAAAGTTTTGGAGATATTCACATGTAGGTATTAACCAAAATATAGCCCAGGCTCAAAGCAACTGAAGTTAATTTGCAAATATGCTTAGAGAATCTACTACATCTACAACATTAACACCTATACTAAGAAGTCCTACAATCTAACATGATTTATATACTTTACATACTTCACTAGACTGACTGCCTTGTTGGTCTAGTGGTCGCAAGCGCGGCTGCTGTGCTAGAGGTCTCGGGTTCGATTCCCGGGTCGGGCCGAAATCGCTTCGTGGGTTTTCTTAAACTTTCACAAAGCAGCCCGTAGTCTGGAAGTTGGTGATTGATTCACCCGTGCATCGGAGAGCACGTAAATGTCGGTCCTGCGCCTGATCTCTTTCCGATCGTGTTGGATTGCCGTCCCATCGGGTAATGAGAGTGAAGGAATAGGGAGTGCACCTGTGTCTGCGCAAATGCTCGTGCACTATAATATGTCCTGCGCAGCTGGCTGATCTCCTTAAAATGAGAACAGCCGCCGTGGCCGAAATCGGCCGTGGACGCCATTATTATTATTATACTTCACTAATAATCACGCTATTAACCTTCCTACATCAGGAACTAACTCCAACAATGCTATCACCACAGTTTTATAGTCTCCATCGAGTTCCAACGGTAACGCTTGTCCAATCGGCTGAAACGGCCAACGATTGCCTGATAACGTGTTATTGGTGCACAAGCGAATGCACTTTGATGGCAATTTTAATGCCTTTCAATGCTTTGTTGGTTTGATTGGAGTCGAAAAAACTGTTATCTTTTTAGAGCTATTTATAGTCTTTAGCATGTTTTTGCTAATCTTTGTTCTTCCTCTTATAATTAGGTATTTGTCAACACAATGGTCACCATCGTAATTGTAATGGTGAGACCCTTATTTTAGAAGGCTCTAATTTTATTAGAATCGTAAAATTGTTCAAAACTTGAATTACCTACAAAGCTTTCGGTGCCATTTAATATCTTTCAATAAAAACTTTTCTAGCTATGCACTCTTTAAGCTGTTATATTCTTGTTTGTGATGGTTATAGCATTTTCCAGACGTCGGAATCGTTAACTTTAATGTCTGAGACTTGCATATCAGGCTTAGATATAATGTTTAGATATTTGTCTAAATTTTGACAGGTACTATGAGGTTATGATGTTTCCTACTTGCAGTTAAATTGGTTTATCAACGCAATTAATTTAATTGAGTTTGATCCAAAAATCTAAAGATGCTCATGTCACTTGTTATAACATCATTCATTTGAGCTTTTGAGTGATCACGAAAAAGCCTGTCAATCAAATACCTAAAAAGGATTTATCCAACATCCTGCCTTCACTATTTTATTTATTCCTTCCATAGACGAGGATAATCCACTATCCTAGTCGTTAGCAGTATTGATTGGATCGGAGAGTTAATAACATAAGTCAGGGCTGTCCACAGGAGCACCTAATTTTATTACTCTACCCTTATACTGAGATAGTGCTGTAGAAACGTAAGGACTAATAGGGATGTGGATTTGAAAAAATAAAATCAAATGTAAACTACAAGTTGAATTCGTGCAGAGATTATTTAAGATTGTGTGTGACTTAGAAAAGTCTATTTTTTGTTTAAGATTGGGTTACTTTGAGAAAAAACATAACCATTCTCAACAGTCGCGTAAAAATACAATCCGTTAAAAACTCCATATCAATAAAAATCAAACGGGTTATTAATTCAGTGTCAAAACACAATAAAATCAATTTATAAAGCATCACAGTCTACAATGAATTTCAGCTGCCGAATAATTTACGAACAATAAACGCCCGTCTGAGCCGAGATTTAAAAATAGCGTCTCATCAAATATTTCTAACGCCACTTCTCTCAAGTATCAACGACCAGCTTACCTGATCTCCCCTTCCCCTCTCACTAGAAGAAACCGTAGATGAGAAAAAGGATTGTTAAGGAAAGATGCTAGGTCAATTTTTTCTGGTCGTGTCAATCACGGGTGCACCCTATCTGTCAAGTACAGAAGTTCTAAGTGACTAATACATGCGGACCCCTTGATATTGTCGGGTTTTTGTCTCACGTGTAGATAAAGCTTGGGATTGGAATCGATCGGTGCCTAATTCGGGGGGGGGGACAATGTGAGATTTTTGGAGAAGTATATGGTGTGAAGGGGTTTAACGATTTAACGTATGACTTATTGTGCGACTTATATGTATAGAATTTACTCAGCTTGTTAGGGAAACTCTGGGAAATGATAGGATGCTAGTGCCGTTTAAAAGTTAATAATTCTCGATTCATAATTTATTAAGTGTTGTCAGCAGATTTCTCGTAAAAAATAATAAGTACTTAATAGGAAAATAACGGCTATTATCCAGTGCCAACTTCTGACACGCTACCTGACAATGTACACTCCATTTCAAAAATAAGTATACACCTCACTTCAACAATTAATTTCGCGCACCAACTGCGTTTAAAATTACAAACAAAAATATTTTGGTCAAAAACTGAAATGCAGTATTTTACAATCTTATTTTGTGAGGAATAAAGTAGAAAATTGAAATGTTTATTGTTTTATAGTGTAGTGGTAAAATTAATTTTGTAGCAGTTCAGTGTTCTGTTGGCAGCTGTCATTTACTGATGTGAGGGTCTTGTCAGAAATGTGTCAGAACTAGTCGAAAGATGTCAGAAACGTTTACACTTAAGGAGCGATCAGGTAGCCCTTGGTACCTTGATGTTTGGGTAATTAGATATTTTCAAACAATTACCGTGTCGGCTCTTTTAATAAGCATATTTACAACAGCTTGTGCTGTGTAAGTAAAATATTAATTTAGATAAGTTTTCAAATATCGAAAACATCTGGGATTGATTCATATAAAGTCATTAATGTAGAAATGTGTTTACTTGGGTAGGTTAGTAAGTACCTATAAACTACCAACTTAACTAAACCATGGACACGATACTATGTAAGTTTATTATAAGCAATAAACAGCAACGAGTACTAAAATTCTCAGTTTTATTTATGACCGCAATTCCAATTAATTCTCACCTAACTACGAAGCAGACGACACCTTATTAATGAGCGTTTATTTATAGAAATTACATTTTCTAAGCATAAATAAGTAACTATATATTATTTTTTCCTAATAACACGCAGTTAATGATGGAAACTAATTATATACTAAGAAATATAAATTGTGTTTCCATAGTTCATATTAAGTATGTTTTCAAACGATTTTATAACCGACAACAATCACCAAGTTACCATATTGAGGTAATAACTTACACATAAGGAAAACATATAATTATCCTTTAGAAATAAATATTTATCCTTATCTACACATCGAGATATGGCATATTATTTATAAAAACGAAGGTTAAAATTAATATTCAAACACGTTAATAAATAATGTGACCTCATTGTGTGCCTACTTTTACTGCCAGCAAGTGTACGAGATTAAGTACAATGTCAGCTACCTACGAATGAGATGTAGTCTTATGCAAATGTGTTCAGGTTTAATTTCTTTGTACCATTAGGCTTTATAAAGTGTTTTGTTATTGTGTTTAATTGTTTTGCGTGAAAAAGTTTGAAATATTCCGCAAGGATATTTGTGATTTTCAGTTGATTATCCAGATTTCAACGCAAAGCAAACGAAACTTGGCGTATCTCTTGTAATCTATACTCCGATGAAGTACAATGTAAAAGAAATGGTAAGCATTTCCAGATACTCTGAAATTTAAAATGTAAAATACCCCAAATCTTCGAAAAAGCCAATCCCAAAAGGCGAAAAAAATACCGCAAACTAGGTAAAACACAACTTCAACAATGCTCGACAAAAGACGTCCGCAAACGTGCGACTAATCGCAATTGCGGTTACACGCAAGTATGATAATGCCTTTACGTCGGGAAAGCGAAGAAGGAAGCTCTCGATCGCGACATGATTCGAAGCTCGAACGCTTTTCGACACGGATTATAGAAATAGGGTAAATTGAACGATTTGTTCGAAAAGGAGACTTGTTTTAGGCCAAAATGTTGGTTATAAACGAATCTGGATAATTTTGTATTTGAAAGACTTGTTTAAGAAGCAAATTATTGCTGAGATTGATACAATTTCATCACACTACTGTAAATATTCATAAAATTTCCTTCCTTAAAATAGTAAGGGTAGATACGCTTTTCAAAAGACAGGTATAATCTGTGTTTGTTAGGGCAATAACCAAAAGTAAGATTTTAATTCATACAAGATTATATTTTCTAATAAATTAAGTATTTTAATCAGTTATTGAATTTACTGAATACACAAAGATTATATATTACTTACATCATCATCTAACAATAAAGCAGACCAACAATTTAACATTATAATTTATTGTCACATCCATATTATTCTATCACCTAAACGATGTCCAGTGTCCACACGCAATAAACTAGCCTACACATAAACAACAGTGAAGTATGCACCCACTTCACTAGGTGCACACTTTACTAGTGCACACTCTACTAGGTGCACGTTTTCCTAGGCGCTCACTTGTTCGTTGTTCAGTTCGACAGAAGCTCTTGTTTATTGATAATGCGCTAGCTTCCTTGCAAAACACGTATTACGTAAAACTGATGTGTTTTCTGTAATAAACTCGGTGATGTAAGCAACTAAGTTTGTAATAAGTTGCTACCGTATAACCTAGCGTAAGAGAATCTTATTTCTGCATTCTCTTGTCTATATCAGTTTGAGGAAAAGCAACGTAAAGCATGCAGTTGGTGAAGTCGATAACTTTGTCTATGGTAATGGTTAAAAAGGCGTCAAACCATCTGTCAAAACAATATGGTTGTCATTTGTTATAGCATGGCGTATAACGCCCTCTAAAAAGTCAAGAAAACATATTTTTATTTTTTTAAGTTGCTTTTGTATTTGCTAAATATTCTAAATCAAAATTACCTACTAGTGAGTAACTAATCATTTTATAGTCTAGCGGTAGCAATTTGCAATGCGCAGTGCGGAGGTTAAACGATTACATAAGAAGTGTGTAAGTAACTACATAATTTGTTAAAACAGATGACATTCTATAATTATGTTCTTTACACATGTAACGTGTTCCACGGAAACACTGCACGCTGCATAGATTTATCGGTATTTTATTTTAATGGGGTAAAATGGTCATTGTGTTGCGGCGGTTGGTATCCTGGTAGTCAGGCTGGCCGACAGGTAGGTAGGTAGGGGTCCAAATAAAGTACACAATTTGGTAGAAATTGAGACTTTATTTAAGCCAACTTCTGCTGCCCTAACCACGAATAGATCCTGAGGTAGAAGGTACACTGGGAACACTGGCCTGAACCGTGGTGTAGCTCCGAAGGCGGCCCAGCTCCTTCCCAGGTTGCACTTCCAGGTCTCCAGCAGGACCCAGGTAGTTCCAGACAAAATCAGGTCTGGTCTTTCACTCGCCGCCAGGTAGAAAGTTGCGTAGCGAGGGTTTAAAGAGGCACGTAGAAAAAACTCGAACGTAGAAATCCTGGAAGCGCAGAGACAAGGCTAGCATTAGCAGAGCTTGGGCCACGTTGCCGGGTCCAAAGGTCACAGTGTCCCAGCAAACAAAGTGAACTAAGAACAGCTGCTTTAGACAGAAATTTAGCAAGAAGAACACCTTACAATAGTATTTAAGCAATGCATGGAAACTTACCCCAGCGGGATTTCCGATTATAGGTAATTTGTTTAGCACAAATAGGTAGGAATTAGGCAGGTACGAAATAATGAAGGTCGACTAAAAAAAACATGTGACACAGCCGTCACGTCTGATGCAATTTGGTCGTCTGCCTGCGTCTCCGGCCCGAATGCACTCGAGGCACCACCATCGCGCGCGGCGAAACCAGTTCACCCGTTTAGAGATGCGTAGGCGCAATAGTTACGAGGACCTTTGTGTAAATAATTAATATTGGGTTCCGTATTAAATTATGTAGACTATATTATAATATTTATTTTAGTTTAATTTAGGTGTTTTATTATTAATTTTAGAATAAATCTATTGTAATTATTTATACTTTTTTTAATTCTAACCTATTCTTAGAGCTAGCAAAGTACAACGTTACAGTACCCCGCCGCAAAGTGAAGGATTTTTCGTACTTAGAATAGAAAAAATCCGCTATCACTACTAACTGCAAACTTACTAATACGTCCAGGCTAACATTCATACTTCACGCTCACATAAACAAATCACACCGTCTGTAAGTCTTTTAGTTTATGACTGGAGACCCTAACAAACAGAGTAACAATTATATAGTATCAATTGTTCTCGTTAGTAAGTTTGTATGTAAAAAATTAATACAATATTTAACACATAAGTTAAGTAGATAAGATGTTACTATTAAGACTAGGTTAGATATATTAGCTTATTATAATTATTACGTTTTATCTTGTATATATTTATTATGTTTTATAATTTGTGATTTTAATATCTTTGATATGCCAGGAACCTAGTAATTTTCCAGACATATCAGCTAACTCGTAGACAAGAGGAGACTTTTTACCAATTATTTTACATTTTATAAATTTCGGTGCTAACTTTTTATTAAAATATTTATCTTTGTCACTAAGGTAAAACGTCTTTCTCCACACTACATCACCAACATTAAATTCAGCCGGTTTTCGGCGTAAATTATAATGTTGACAATTGCGACTGTGAGCTTGTAGAAGTAGTGACTGAACTTTGTTAAAGATAGAAGATAGGACGCCTATGTTCTCCGCGTAGGGATCGCGAGGTTGAAAAGTTAAATCATCGTCAGTATCAGTATCGATATAATGTGTACCGCAAGTTACTAGTTCACGTCCGTATACAAGAAATGAGGGGGTGTAGCCAGTAACTTCATTTACGGAACAATTCACAGCGAATTGTATTTTAGGTACAAGTAGATCCCAAATACGTTGATCGTTAGAGATGAACGTGGAAATGGCAGTCATTATAGTTTTGTTATAACGTTCAACAGTGTTTACATGTGGTGAATATTTAGGCGTAAAATGCAACTTAGGTACCTTATACTTATCTAGCATTTGTTTTAGCGTGGTACTTACAAATTGTTTACCATTATCCAATATTACAGTGGACGGAATGCCATGTATTAGGAATACATGTTCCTCCAGTATTCTGGTAATAATTTCAGCGGTAGCGCGCTTGATTGGAAATAATAAGCAATACTTACTAAAACAACAAGTGACGACTAGAATAAAGGTGTTTAGTTTCCTAGTAGGAGGTAGGGGTCCTACTAGGTCCACGCTAATAACTTGGAAAGGTCTCGTACAATGTTTAGGTCTACCCATTTCACCTAGAATCGCGTGATTTTGGTGTTTATGCGCGATGCAAGTATCGCAAGAAGTGACAGCTTTTACAACGTCAGCATGCATACCAGGCCAGAAATAACTGAGACTTAAACGTTTAAAAGTTTTAAAAATACCGAAATGACCAGCTGTTGGGTCCGAGTGGTTTTCGAGCACAATAGCTTGTCTTGATTCAGCAGGAATTACTTCTTTCCACTCGAACTCTTTATGTAAAGGGTTATTAGTTTTTGAATAACGGAATAATCTATTGTTTTTAATTAGGTAATTAGGAAATGATGTAGGAGAATTTTGACAACCATGAAATATATTTAAGTACCACTGATCATTAGTGTTAGGTAGGACATTGTTAGAATGTATAGTTGAAATTTTACATGAACGTGACAATGCATCAGGGATAACATTATCAACGCCACGCCTGTGCTTAATTTCAAAATTAAAAGCTGATAGACGGACACCCCAGCGAGCTAACCGTCCAGTTGGGTTGCTTAGATTTAGGAACCACTTGAGAGCTGAATGGTCAGTATAGACGACAAACTTCATACCATTATCCAGATAGCATCTCCAGTGTTCTAAAGCTACTAACACAGCCAAAGCTTCACGCTCCGTAATGCTATAGTTCCTTTCAGGTCCAGTCAAAGTTCTACTATAGTAGGCAATAGGGTGTTCCACTCCTTCTATGGTTTGGGTTAGCATACCTCCAACACCATAGTCGCTAGCATCCGTATGTACTTGAAAGGGAAGGTCAAAATTAGGGCAAGATAGAATAGGGGCAGAGACTAGTAATTCTCTTAATTTATTAAAAGACTCTTCGGCTTGGGTAGTCCAAGCAAAAGGATTAGTTTTTTTATTAGTAGAAGTTAATTTATTTAAAGGGCCAGCAATTGAACTAAAATTAGGGACAAACTTCCGGTACCACGAAGCTATACCCAGAAATCGTTTAACTTCTTTTTTATTTGTAGGTGTAGGGTAATTAACAATAGTCTCAATTTTAGAAGGATCAACATGAAGACCTTTAGAGTTTATTACATAGCCAAGGTATTTAAGCTCATTACGAAAGAAAACAGATTTTTCAAAGTTTATAGTTAGATTAGCCATTTTTAATTTTTTATGAACTTTCAGGAGTAGAGAAATATGAGATTCAAAGTCAGAACTAGCTACTACAATATCGTCTACGTAAACAAATACAGAGTTTTCAAATTCAGGTCCATAGAATAAAGTATCAACTAGTCTTTGTTGTGTAGCCGGTGAATTTGTCAACCCGAATGGCATAGTGACAAATCTGAAGGTACCACGATGCGGAATATAGAATGCAGTCTTGTTACGGTCAGCTTCAGAAATAGGTATCTGCCAAAAAGCTCTAGATAGGTCTATACTACTTAGGTATTTAGCATTTTTCAGGTTGTCTAGAATCTCAGATATGTAGGGTAACTTGTAGGCATCCTTTTTCGTCACAGAGTTTAGTTTTCTGCTATCTAGACAGAACCTAAGCTTGCCATCTTTTTTAGGTATTAGTAAGACAGGAGAAGACCAAGGGCTCTCGCATTCTTCAACCACACCTAGCGCTAGCATTTCATCTAGTTCTTCAGATAAAATACGTTGCTTCTCTGGAGAAACGCGGTAATATCTTTGCCTAATAGGTAAAGAATCTCCAGTGTCAATGCGATGCATGACTAGATTAGTTCTACCCAAACCACACTTTTCGGTAGAAATATTTTTAAACTGATCGATAATGTTATCAGCTGTAACACGTTGATCTTCAGTAAGTTCATTATAGGAACGTAACATACCATTAGCTTCCGAGACTGTGTTTACATTAGTAGGGCAATTAGACAAACTATGTAGCGAAATAGATTTAGAAAATTTTGGGAAAAGATTAAATTTTGTCCAAAAATCGACACCGAGAATAAGATTGGTTTTTATAGTAGGTATAACATAAGCTTTTAAAATATGAAACTGATTTTCAAATGTTATGGGTAAATTAACATAACCTATAGTAGGTAAATTTCCGCCTCCTGCAGCAGTAAAAGTTTTAAAGTCTTTATGAATAGCTAGTCCAATAGATTTTAGATAGTCATGACAATTGTTGCCTAGAATAGTTGCTGCTGAGCCAGAGTCCAGTAATCCACACAATGTAATATCGCCTACCAGGACAGTTGCGTAGGGACGTATATCATCTATAGGTTTTTTATCGAAGATTGTTGTAACAAAATAGCTTGAAAAGAATGTTTTAATAGTTAACAGCCAATTTTGCCAATCGTTTTCATCAAAATTTTTAGAGTTTTTAGTTTTAGTTTTGTCATTTATATTACAACAATCTTCAGTAGTTAGTTTTTTGAATTAGATTTAGAGTGACAGTTAGGGCAATTAGGATATTTAACATCTTTAGTTCCACATTTAAAACAAATAGGGTACCTGTTAGCTTTACATTGACTTAAGGGATGATCAGAGTTACGACAACGTGGACAGAAAACAGTTTTTATATTTGAACTACTAGGCTGTGTTATAGCAGCTACACTAGTGTTTGATTTTTTATTGAAATTATAAGAATTATTATTAAAATGTTGATTTTTAAAATTAGTTTTAGTGTAAGATGAATTATTATCAGGATATTTATTATTATATCTATGTTGATTGTAGAATTTAGGTTTATTTAAATTAGGTTCATTAAATTTTGAGAATGCAAGATCTGGAGCTAAGGTTTCACCTGTAATTCTAGGAGGTTCTTTAAACTGAGATGTTAAGGACTGTATTCTTTCAAAGTTCCTGCAGATTGTTTTTAAGCTGTCAATAGAATTTATAGTTGATGAATTAGAAGCCAACACACTAGCATAACAAGGTCGAATATTATGTAGAAGGATCTCTAGTTTTTCTTGTTCCGATATATCTTTACTAAGCCTGGAGAATAATTCTTTCATTTTAGCAAAATAGATTGTGATTGTCTCAGTATCACCTTGAGTGCGCTGCCGAATCTCAGACAGAAGTCGGTAGTCATAGTCAAACTGACTAAAATCCTCAACCAGTACAGCCACCAGTTCCTCCCACGTAGACACAGAGGTTCTGATGCTACGGTACCAATGCAACGCATCACCCGTAAATATTTCCGTAGCGTAAGCTAACAATTTAGAAGAAGATATGTTCCTAGCCGTGCTGTATTCCCTCACTCTCTGTATAAAGGCGTGAACGCAAGACTTGCCATTATATTTAAGTTTTTGTAAATCACTAATATGCGAACGATCACAATGTATCGATACGTTAGGTAGAACATCACTAGATGCAATTGAATGAACAACTTCTGCTACAGGCTCACAGCTAGTAGGATTAGCAGATTTATTTATTGCGTCTAATTTTGCCGAAAGTGCAGTAATATGTTTTGTTAGTGATTTTATTTTGTCTGCATATTTAGAATCAGAACCATCTAAACGTTTTATACGGTGATATAGGTGATTGCATAAAGCCCTAGTACGTTCGAAAAGATTATTATCAAACTTATCCTCAAGAGACTTAACGCGTGATAATAGCTCGCTTAAAGATGTGCTAGCACCCGAGATATCTACGTCCGGTTCTATACCCGATTCGCAAATATCCGAAGTAGGAATAATAGGTGTAAGTTTATTAATTTGTTTACGAAGTTCAAGTACCGTTGACGCAGGTTCCTCGCCTCTAATTAGCACCTCGTACACTAATTCGTTTTTGTTAAGCAAAAAGAATTTAATAGGGTAAGTTTCCATGACGCTTACAGTGTAGAAATTAAGAAATGAAAACAGAAACAGATTACTAACTACTAGATAATGAAATGATTATGAAATGAAAATGAAATGGTGTTCTTTACAACTAGAAGTAATTACTACCTTTTACTACGATGAGGTGATGAAAAAATGAATACCCAAATAAATAAAATTAAATGAAAAGAAAAAAAATAAGTGGGTAGGTGAAAAACAAAAAAAATAAAAATGATAGAAAGGAAAGGAAGAAAAAATGTGCGAACTGTTACGTATTCCAATAATTAATAACATGTAATCATTTATAAAGTAGCTTAAGTTATAATTTACAATAGTAGTTCCAATTTGCAGTTAACATTACATGTAGTTTTATTGTTATTGAACTCGAGATAATTCTTTAAAATAATAACCAATATGCTTTCCAAAAGTAACGTGTACAATACGCATCAGTTAACAAAGAACATAAAACAGAAAGAAAAACATAAAAGGCACACCCAGAACATAAATGAGAAAAAATGTAGAAAAGAGTACAGTATACTATTATGATAAAGTACGTACCAGTTCGCCGAGTCACCGTCTCGTTCACAAAAACTTGTAGGTAGGTGATTATTTAGCAGCTGACCAATAGACTAGAATCTAGACGTGATTAGGCAACAGAAACCACGGTAAGGGCGCCACTGCGGCGGTTGGTATCCTGGTAGTCAGGCTGGCCGACAGGTAGGTAGGTAGGGGTCCAAATAAAGTACACAATTTGGTAGAAATTGAGACTTTATTTAAGCCAACTTCTGCTGCCCTAACCACGAATAGATCCTGAGGTAGAAGGTACACTGGGAACACTGGCCTGAACCGTGGTGTAGCTCCGAAGGCGGCCCAGCTCCTTCCCAGGTTGCACTTCCAGGTCTCCAGCAGGACCCAGGTAGTTCCAGACAAAATCAGGTCTGGTCTTTCACTCGCCGCCAGGTAGAAAGTTGCGTAGCGAGGGTTTAAAGAGGCACGTAGAAAAAACTCGAACGTAGAAATCCTGGAAGCGCAGAGACAAGGCTAGCATTAGCAGAGCTTGGGCCACGTTGCCGGGTCCAAAGGTCACAGTGTCCCAGCAAACAAAGTGAACTAAGAACAGCTGCTTTAGACAGAAATTTAGCAAGAAGAACACCTTACAATAGTATTTAAGCAATGCATGGAAACTTACCCCAGCGGGATTTCCGATTATAGGTAATTTGTTTAGCACAAATAGGTAGGAATTAGGCAGGTACGAAATAATGAAGGTCGACTAAAAAAAACATGTGACACAGCCGTCACGTCTGATGCAATTTGGTCGTCTGCCTGCGTCTCCGGCCCGAATGCACTCGAGGCACCACCATCGCGCGCGGCGAAACCAGTTCACCCGTTTAGAGATGCGTAGGCGCAATAGTTACGAGGACCTTTGTGTAAATAATTAATATTGGGTTCCGTATTAAATTATGTAGACTATATTATAATATTTATTTTAGTTTAATTTAGGTGTTTTATTATTAATTTTAGAATAAATCTATTGTAATTATTTATACTTTTTTTAATTCTAACCTATTCTTAGAGCTAGCAAAGTACAACGTTACAGTGTTCTGGTTGATCAATTGTAGTTTAGTGTAAGCGTTGAGAGATGATTAACTGATGGGTAAAAAGTTCGAACAAATAGTATCAATATTTGTAGTCTAGTTCTTGTTTTCCTGCCCTGTTCCCAAATCATTTATTCGTCTTCTCTTCAATTTCCAAAGAGATTGGAAGTTACTCGTTAAGTAAAAGTTTATTTTTTTTGGAGATATTTTCAGTAGGTGCCTTAAATTTTAAAACAAAGACCTTCTAAATAACATTACCCGACAGATGTAACAGACCATAATTCAAGTTGTTCCTGTATTTTTATGAGGCGGCAAGTCTTGTTGACATTGTACGTCTCTGGCGATCGTTGGCAACGATTCAATCGCATTTTTGTGGACGCAAGAGAAATTGCAATGTTTACGTCCAACGACAATGCAAGAGGAATGGTTTCTGTCGCTTTTTGTTTTTGTACAAGTTTCTTGAAGTGGAAATTAGTTATTTTTGGGATAAAAGTTTGCAGTGAAGGAGTGTTTGGTTCAATTTTGTTTTGAAAAGCGTTTTGTGGAGTCTTATTTACACACTTAAAAAAAATAAAATGTGCAATTATGTACCCATTTCAAGAATGGCTACCTTTTGTTTGTAATACTACCTACTTATGCCATTTTAATTGGAATAAATTTAGCAAAAACAAAGTTCACATCCCAAAACAGTTTTTCCACTCAACAAATTTTAACAAATGGGAAAATAATACAGTTATTTTCCCGCGTCTTCCAATAGAATGGGTTCCAATAAATCTGTCTGTTCCAGCCCTCAGAATAGGTCGGTAATGATGCAGGGTATTGCCCCCGGAGCTTAAGAGCAATTATTATAAAATCTGACAAGTCAGCCGGCCATTATGCAGTTAGGGGAGGAAAGGGTCTTAGGATGACACTGTGGGAGAAGACAGAAGCGAAGAAAAATATAGGTAATGAGATTATTTCCTTAACAGCATGCTTCGTTAAACTTTTTTATGTATGACTTACGAAGTGACAAAATATTGATTTTAAAACAGTATCTTCTCTCTCAGCCCATTGTTTACCAAAAAAAATATGGTAAACATCTGTTTCTTCAGTTAAGTTTTTGTAATCCAAGGATACGTATCTCTATTTTTTTTCTTTTCAGCTATAAAAATCATGACACTTTCTTTCACCAAAATCAATCTATCCTCAATAAAGATGTTATATTACATTAAGTAAAACATTACAAACATCTCGCTCTCCGCCTATCCCTCGCGGCTTACAACAAAGGGCGATAATTTGACAGACACTTGAGTGACGCCGTTAATTACTTAACGCGTGAATGTTACGTTCGTCACGCCGCGCTCCGGTTTACTTCCATCGCGGTCACCTCTAGTTTGCGGATTATATTTGGTTTGTTCCCACTAGTTCTACTGCTTAGTTCTACCGTAGAACTAATGGGAACTTTTTTTCCCACTAGTTCTACTATATGACATGTAACAAAATAGTAGAACTAGTGGGAATTATGGTTTTTATTGGTATTCCCACTAGTTCTACTGAACATTGGCAGTAGAACTAATGGGACATTTTGTTCTACTAGACAGAAGAAGTACAGTCGACGGCCTGGGTGACATCTCGTCGTGTCCGTGGTTATCTGTAGTTGTGATTTTTTTCAGAGCTCAAAATCGATAGCAGTCAGAAAAACTTAGTTTTTTTTTCATAACTTTCAGCAAAAATCAAATGTTTTTCTTTATAAAAGTACTAGGGCAGCAGAAATAAAGAGGAGCTAGTTAATCTTTTCGTTAATTCTGTAAAGTTCTCACCGTGGTCAATGTTACGGATCCAGGACATTTTTTATCTTTTTACCTCTTACATTTCCATATGGATTGCCCACTTTGATAAATTCGCTGTCGGTAAAATTGATGTCCCGATAGCAGCAAAACTTTTCCCCGTCCTCTAGAAATTATGACATGTTCACTCATTATTTATAAGAAAATTAATTATAAGAAATCACAGAATGCATTAAATTATAATTATACAAAAAATATTTGCTGATTGACTATTTTAATTGCAGCCCTATGATTTAGACAAAAAAAAATAAAAAAAAAAAACAAATAATAGTTTAAAAAACACGCTTTAAAAAATTACAAATATACAAATTAAATTGTAAACAAATGTACATATCAAACAATGTTTAAGGTTCTTCTAACCTAACAGACAGACATGTGTTGCTGGGGAGTTTGTTGCGCCACTTCTTCTTCCCAGCAAAAACACATAGGAAGTGGTGAAGGGTGGGCGTTTTGGGGGCTGTCTTTTGTAAATTTATTTTTTTGACGTTCGAAAAGTGCTGTTTTGCAGCCAAGTTTGAATAAATGACTTTTGATTTTGATTTTGATTTTGATACAAAATAATTCGGACATTTACCGTCGTACCACAAAAACTTTTAAACGTCTGCTGAACACTTGTCTAAAAATGACAAATTATGACGTTGAACTAAGGTCCCTTTTGTAGCCACACTTTTTTTAGACAAGTGTTCAACAGATTTGGATTAACTTTTTGTAATAAGACTGTTAGTTTCCAACACAACACTCACATCTAACTCACTTTTTAAAGCGTGTTTTTTTTATGAATGTCTGATTTTTAAACACCACCACAGAGGTGTTATAAAATTAGATGAACAAAAAAGATTAGGAAACTAGCTCCTCTTCATTTCTGCTGTCCTAGTACTTTTATAAAGAAAAACATTTGATTTTTGTTGAAATTCATGAAAAAAATCTAAGTTATTCTGACTGCTATCGATATTGAGCTCTGAAAAAAATCACAACTATCGGCCGTCGACTGTACTTCTTCTGTCTAGTAGAACAAAATTATGTCCCATTAGTTCTACTGCCAATGTTCAGTGGAACTAGTGGGAATACCAATAAAAACTACAATTCCCACTAGTTCTACTATTTTGTTACATCTCATATAGTAGAACTAGTGGGAAAAAAGTTCCCATTAGTTCTACGGTAGAACTAAGCAGTAGAATTAGTGGGAACAAACCTTATATTTAACTTTGTTACATTGAAAATTCAGTTCTATAGTTTAACGTGATGTTAGTGCGTTAAATTAGTTAGAGGTTTGCACATCTTTGGCAGTCGTGCAGGGATTCAAATATTGACAATCAGTCTTACGAAGGGGCATTGAGTTGCCCGGGTACCTGGTTGAGGAGTTCAGATAGGCACACGCTTCATAAAAACGAGGTCGGTTATGAGTCAGTTGCATAAAAGTACGTAGAAGACAGAATCTAGGGAAAGAGATAACCGCGAAGTGAGAACCTCCTCGTTATTCGGAAGTCGGCTAAAAGTCAGTATGCAGACATAACCTACTTTTCCATATACTCCGCTTATTTTAACGAACACGTCAATTCGAAGCAATTATTATTACACAATACCATAGTCTCGCATTACTAGTTACCGAAAACATTTTTACTTCATCATTTCACTACGGTAAAGAAACATTACATCTAATTTTCGTATGTAGCCAGTATATGTTGAGATACGGTCACTTGTAACATAGACATTTGTGAAGTATCTAGTTATGTATCCTCTTTGGGGTCTAACTGCGGATTTGGACCTGTAATTTTGCTTACTAGAGCTAGAATTTTGAGATTAGCCCCATACAAGTAATGCATATTTTCATTAAGTAAATCAACCAATAGCCACATGATCTTAATAATGATGCTCATTATCTGCTTAGGCCTTTTCCTTATTTATTTGAATAACTATGCGCTCTGTAACCCAGTTAAGCACATGTATAGAAATTCTATGCGGCGCGGCGTTTACTTCAAAAATCATTATACTTCGACTTGGAAGTTGTGACTGCTGCTGAATTATTGTCATTTAAGCATACCTACATTGGACCCAAAGAAACATTTTCTTCTCATTGAGTCTTTAAACTAATTTCAATATATTCTTAGGTGACCTATCACTACACATCTAACTTCTACATTACACTGCGTTTCAAGAAATACTGGTCAGTTTTTATTCAGCCATTGCGTGCGTCGCCTCATTACAACTCCGCCTGCAGCCAGTGTAAAGGTTAACGATGAAAGTTCCGCTTTGTCATACGCGGGTACATCATGGATCCGGAGTTCCGGAGTTACGGAGTTGCGGAGTTCTGATGATGAATTGTGTCTTTAGAACAGTTTATAGTGCTTATTGTTTTGTAATGATCTGGAATGTATCAATGTATCAAATTAAATACTCATAGAACATAGGTAGGTATGTAGCCTAGTATAATATTCCGTATAAACAAAACTTATCTATCTACCCACTACCCATGACTCAAAACTATAAATTCTGTGAAACGTGGAAAATCGGAAATTCCCAACATTACGACCTGCCAGCGTCGAAACAAAACCATTTTCGCAATGAACATACACTCGTACCTGCTACTATAGGTAGCTAGTATATATTGTATGGCAGATAGTGAAACCACGCCCATTGGCCGTGCGGGTAGCTGATGGTAAAACTGCAGTGTAAGTATTATTTGTGTTATTATTTAATTATTAAGCTAGTGCTGATTTAATTGTTGAGCTTGGGAAAAGAATGAGCTTTCTGACTGTTTAGAAAAAAATGGTAGTCACAGATTTGCAGACGATAATTCCCCCGAAATTACATATTGAATCAGAAGTAATTGGGACCCACATTTAAAACTCCTTTCGCTGTTCAAATATAATAAAACTTCAAATTATATTATTGAAATTAAATAAAAAAAAGAATTGATATGAAAATAGCAGCAAGTTAGTAATAAGATCTCAATAAATCTTTTATGGAAAAAAAATAATGGACCAGATTTTACAAATAATTTCACACCTTACTTATCAACAAACCAGTAAATAAACCAAACACCTTATAAGACCATTCATATTATTAGCTAGGGTATGATCTCCTAGCCTTAATCAGAAATAAAACGTCAATTCGTATCACAATAACTTCTTGTATTCACTTTTAAAACACAATTTAATATCAATCGTAATAAAACATAGTTTATCAGTCCACGAAGGAAGCGCGCGCTCTGTCTGTCAAAATCTTCCAAGGGTTGTCATCACGGTGGCAGCAGTGTTGCCCGTATAAAATAAAAGGATCTAACATTCGGCCTTCCTGACCTTTAGTTTGTCCTCAAACTATACCCTTGGGTAATTATAAGTAAGTTTGATTCTAGTTGCCCATTCCAAAAGTAGCTTCCTATGGAGAAGAACGGGCAAGAAACTCCATGGTTACTCTTTTTAAAACATAATAGGTATATCATTTGGCATGTATTGATACATACGATAGTAACATAAAAAAAAAGGAAATGCTTACAATATTTTACGGCTGACTCTAAGAAAGTTATACAATGCAAGTTGAACTAGGAATAATAACATGTGCCACCTATTGGCCACTAAACAACTTTCCAATAAGTCGGATTTAACACAATTACTCTAATTTATTAATCTTTTTATATTCTACATTTGTTACCATATCTTCTCATAGCTTCACTGGCCAAGTACTCTCACTTGCCAGTCACTGTACAACTTCAAGCAATATGACATCACTTACTACATTGTAGGTTTCACAGGCCAAGCACTCTCACTTGCCACCTGCTTCTCTTTACTGTTGCAGAGGCCAAGCACTCTCACTTGCCACCTGCTTCTCTTTACTGTTGCAGAGGCCAAGCACTCTCACTTGCCACCTGCTTCTCTTTACTGTTGCAGAGGCCAAACACTCTCACTTGCCACCTGCTTCTCTTTACTGTTGCAGAGGCCAAGCACTCTCACTTGCCACCTGCTTCTCTTTACTATTGCAGAGGCCAAGCACTCTCACTTGCCACCTGCTTCTCTTTACTGTTGCAAAGGCCAAGCACTCTCACTTGCCACCTGCTTCTCTTTACTGTTGCAGAGGCCCAGCACTCTCACTTGCCATCCACACCTTCCAACCATCTGTAACTATGACTGCATCGTGGCCTTCACTCGAACTGGAGCCATCCACGCCTTCCAGCCAATTTCAACTCACGACATCTGCATTTGACCCCTCACCGCAAAGCCAAGAGGATGTCCACCAACAAGGCTTCACGATCGTGCCAACCTTCCAGAGTCGTATCTTTAACTAGGACTGCATCGTGGCCTTCACTCCAACTGGAGCCATCCACGCCTTCCAGCCAATCTCAACTCACGACATCTGCATTTGACCCCTCACCGCAAAGCCAAGAGGATGTCCACCAACAAGGCTTCACGATCGTGCCAACCTTCCAGAGTCGTATCTTTAACTAGGACGGACTGCATCGTGGCCTTCACTCCAACTGGAGCCATCCACGCCTTCCAGCCAATCTCAACTCACGACATCTGCATTTGACCCCTCACCGCAAAGCCAAGAGGATGTCCACCAACAAGGCTTCACGATCGTGCCAACCTTCCAGAGTCGTATCTTTAACTAGGACGGACTGCATCGTGGCCTTCACTCCAACTGGAGCCATCCACGCCTTCCAGCCAATCTCAACTCACGACATCAAGATCCTTCTATCAAGTCTCTCGACTTATGTACCTTATCATTACATTCAAATTTAACCATGACAAGTCAACATCAACATATTGGCATCTATATACTTATATAATTTCCTATTTAAATAATCGACTTGTTTTGTATCCAGTCTCTGGATTTATATTCTTTATAAATACATTCCAATTCAACCATTTCAAGTCAACATCAATATATTGACATCTATATACTTATATCATATCCTATTTCAATAATCGACTTGTTTTATATCCAGTCTCTGGATTTATTTCTTTATAAATACATTCAAATTCAACGATTACAAGTCAACATCAACATATTGACATCAATATACTTTTATCATTCCCCATTAAATAAACAATTCTCTATATCCAGTCTCCGGACTTGTGTACCTTACCAATACGTTCAAATTCAAGCAATACAAGTCAAAATCAACATATTGACATTAATTCATTTATATAGTTCCCCATCAAATAAACAATTCCTTATATCCAGTCTCGGTTCTTATCTTACACGTACATTATCAATACATTCAAATTTCAATATTACAAGTCAATATCAACATATCGACAACAATATACTTATATCATCAATCATTAAATAAAGAATCCTATGTATCCAGTCTCTGGATTTGTGTACCTCATTCAAATTCAAGCAGTACAAGTCAACACCACCATATTGGCATCAAAATACTTATATCATTTCTCATTTCAATAGAAAACTTCTATTATACAAAGTCTCTGAACTTTTGTTCCTTATTAACACATTAAAATTTATCACTATCATAATTCAAAGTGCAAATCAGTATTTACACATTGCTTCTGCTTATATAATTTCTCATTACAGTAAACAACTTCTTTCTATCCAGTACCTGGACTACTGTACATTAACAATACAATATACAATTTCTTAATATCTAGCCTTAGATTCATAAACTGCGTCGCTACACTTGTATTGATCTTCAATACAATATACACTTTCTCAATATCTAGCGTCAGATTTTTATACTTCATCATTACGCTTGTATCAATCTTCAATACAATGTACAATTGCTTAATATCCTGTCTTATTTTATATCCTACTTCACAATTACACTTGTATTGGTCCTCATTAGGCACAATATATACAATTTATTTTTAAAGGACTTAGTTTCGAAAAATTGAGAGCTATGAGAAATATACACAGCTTTTTAAGTATGTGTCAATGAAGATCTCTATAAATATTGATTAATAATATTATCACGAGTGGCTCCTTACACAAAACCGTCCTAACACAATTCCTTCCGTGTATTAACTTCAGAATCATAAATGACTCGTAGTTATCAATATCATCAAACTGGACAATATACAAATCTCTCAATTTATTACATCTTCTATCTCTGTCTACAATATATATATGTATACATATTTTATCTCGTTTAGTATCCATTAATCATCAATATAATCAAGGTAGCTAATACAAATTCTTTAGTCAGTTTCTCTGCCCATCTCTTATTTATATTCGTTATCTCACAACTAGTACAATAGGGTCATTTCGCCTGTTCGCGACCATTTAGTGCAGTTGGCAAGTTTGACGGCGATAATAAAAATGCTCCAGCACTCATTTCTATGTCAAATTTGTGTAATGTATTCCTTATATACTCTATTTTAAGACTAACTTTCAGTTGTATTAGAAATATCTTTCGTTTTCTATTTAAATCGATAAACCTCAGAATTAGGCGTTTTACCCAGTTTGCGTCCACAAAATCCAATTCGCGTCCACCCATGGTCCAGTTCGCGTCCAGCAGCATAGAAAAGGAATATATGGGTGAAATTTTTAAGAATTAATAAAGAAAGATTGTATTTGAACCATTTATTTATTTAACAATAAACTTAATTATTAAAAATCAACATTATCATCATTTAAAATTCACTTTAAAAATAAAAATAATTCTGCTCAACATTGGTTTAAGTAACTTAAAATAAGATTAAACAGTACATTTTTTTATTAAGATATATACGTGGTTATAATTAAATTATAATTTAATTTTAATTATAATTTAAATATAATTTAATTTTAATTATAATTTAAATATAATTTAATTAAATATATAATTTAAATATTTAATTATAACCACGTATATATCTTAATAAAAAAATATAATTTAATTATAACCACATATATATCTTAATAAAAAAATGTACTGTTTAATCTTAATATATTAAGTAATTTCATTTAAGGTAAGTTCTTCGGATACAGGAAAAAAGAAGGAAAAGACAACATACACAGAAGAAGATTTAAAGAAAGCATTAAATGATATTCGAGAGAAGAATAAATCGATAAAAAAATATGCAAAGAATATGCTACCTTGTCTGATAATTTATTGACTCAACAATTCTTTTAGTTGTATGTTGACACAAAATTGTTATATTGTTTTGTTAATTTAATATGGCCAAAAACTTACCATAATCAACGCGGGTCTTTCCCTGTGATTTTAGGGTAAAATTAACAGAACTGATTACTGTTTATTTTTCAAGTTGCAAAATTAATTGCCTAATTTTAAGTTACTTAAACCAATGTTGAGAAGAATTATTTTTATTTTTTAAAGTGAATTTTAAATGATGATAATGTTGATTTTTAATTTAAAATAATAAAAAATGTACTGTTTAATCTTAATATATTAAACAGTACCTATGTTTTAATTATTTTTTATAAGCAAGTATTTAACGAAAACAGTGGACGCAATTTGGTTTATTATTATAGAGGATAGTTTTAGTTCGCGTCCATTGTGGACGCAAAGTGGAAGTTTTGTAAAATTCGATGTAGTAATTCGCGTCCACCTTATTTTATTCGTTAAAAATAAAAAACATTACCAAATTCATAAAAAACATTATACCTTTATTCATCATTAAACCGTAGAGATAGCTATCTATCCTAAAATTCACATAAAACAATATAAAACTTACCATCAAACACGCCGCTGCACACTAATTTTTATCTAAAATTCAGCGTGTTTGCGCTTTCTTGTTGAAGAGCCTAGACTAATTATTTTTTCTAAAAGGATTGGTTGGACGCACAGAACTTTTGTCTATCTGTGCGTGCCTCTTATACATTAACGTATTAGCGGTAATGATCTTTCGTTTGATTGGTGTGTTAATTATCTTGTTTTCGAAGTTTTTTAAAAGGAGATCGGCAAAATGGACGCGAACTGGGCGATGGTCGCGAACAGGCGAAATGACCCTATATCTTGTCTATTCAATACTCAATTCTTTATTAGCATTCCAGTTGCTTGTTTTTAATAATTAACAACATAATAAAACGAGAAATATACAAGTAATTACATTTTTCTCTGTCCATCTCTTATTTGTATTCTTCTTCTTGGCGAGTCGATTATTTGTACTATTAGAGCAATGCCTATGGTTGAACTAAATCAATACATGTCTTCTATTATTATTATTTAACAACACAATCAAACTCAACCAGACCACTACAAGTTACAATTGTTACAACATTACAATTGTTTCTGTTAATCCCTTATTGTAGTGGATAAAATATATAAATATGTCGGATGGGCGAACATCAGGATGGCACTATTGTCCGACACCAGCTAGGGTAATCGCACAAAGAGATAACTCAAAAGAACTCTCAACTCAAAAACGTTTATTCAAATTATTCGGAACAAATACCCCAAAACGCCCGCCCTTCGCCACTTCCTATGTGTTTTGGCTTGGGGAGAAGAAGTGGCGGAACAAACTCCCCAGCAACACATGTCTGTCTGTTAGGTTAGAAGAACCTTACCATACGATAGACGTTACAATAATCTTAACACTTCACAATATGGATCTACAACGGTACTACAACACTAAGTAATAACACTAGGTACACTAGACGTGACGTAAGGCAGTTTCGAGATGTGTGCCACACGACGACTCAACGAAGACCGAGCTCCGCCGACGCCACGCTGACCACCACGACTCTGCCAAGCGCGCCAAAATGTTGTTTCACCGGAAATGCCACCAGATGGCGCGCTTGCGTCTCGTTTAGTGTCCGTACTATTGACCGTCTCCGACACGGCCATCCTGCATATACCCACGTCCTCGTGGGTTTAATCTGCAACAACACAAATACAGCACAGTACGTTTGCCTCGGCCACTCCTGACCACAACAGTAACTCTCGATCTTCGTTTTACTTCTCTCAAGGAATTTAAAATAAACTTTAAATGGCCTCAATTAGGTCTTTAACAAACAATCTAGGAGACATCTAGTTCTCAAAAGCTACACCTAGAGCAACCGAGTACCAAACTTTCACAGGTAACAAATCAAACTCTACATTTCATGAAATCAATAACCAAAACTCTAGGTCTCTCACTCGTGGCCTATGGCTACTATTAGCCCACACACACACGCTCATCCCAGGATTGCCGGGACCGCCAGTCAACCATTTGACTCTCTATGATCTCTACAAGACCCGACCTCCGCCAGGGTTAACCGCGCACCGCGCATCCACGGTCTACTCTTCTACCGAGAGATTCCGACTTCTAACGGACTACGGCTACGGAATAACCACTGGTACGGTGGACCAACCGAACTGAGAACCTAAGCTTTTACTCTTCTGAATTTTCATCGACTTCGAATGGTACTTGGCCCTCTAGCATCTTCCTAATCCGGTTAATGACTTTAAATCGATTTTAACTTTCAACTAAATCGAGCGTTATGATCCAGCTACTAATCGGAAATAAAATATTGTCAATAATCTAAAACAGTAAGGAGTCACAGAATAGAAGTCACAAATCAGTCACGATTAAAGTCAAAGCCAAAAACGTTTTTTTTTTTCAAAGTCAACACTGTGGTACAACTTCAACTGTCTCAGAATAAAAAGGCGTGTGTCCTTTCGACCAGCCACACGTGCATGGCCCGGACGACACTGTCCCTTCGACCAAATGAACACTCAAGGTTGGACCGGATGAATGTGTCCCTTCGACCACCTTCCACGCACGACATTACTCAATGTGCCAACATAGTTAAGTAGACGTCATGTCCTTTGTCACCCTATCGTCAAACTCTGTCTCTTGTTGTCAGTCGTCAAACTCTGTCCACGCCGCCACGCGGCCAAGTCACAACGCCAACTCTCATGGCCACACACGCCGCCTCGCGGCCAAGTCAAATAGTCAAGTCCCACTGGACTGTGCTAATCAACATGGTTAGAGTCACCAGAACCTACGACCAGTTAAGGCCAGCTCTTAATATGACCCCCATGCCGTGCTACAGCGTCCCAGCGAGCACACACGAAAGTCAGTCACAATTAAAATACGTCGTGGAACATCGACCCTGAGGGCCAGTCCCTGTCATTCAATCAGTCATTCACCAGTCACACTAGTCGAGACATCGGCCCTGCGAGCCAGTCCCCAAGATCTGTCACATGTCATGGAACGTCGGCCCTACGAGTCAATCCCCACAGTCCACCTAATCCGTAACGGTCAAGTTAGTCGTCAATCAGTTTTGTCAAAATACGTAAACCACAAAATCGTCATTGTCAACGTAAATGTCATCATCACATGATACTTTCTAAATTCCATGGTCGTGAACCACCGTCTATCCTGATTTGACTATACTTCAATACACCATATCACAAACTAAACGACAGCGAGTCATCTTACAAGGACCGGGTAAGTGTATCCCTTCGACTGCCGGCTTGCAGACCGGATGGCACCACCCCTTCGACCTTGTCTCCAGAACAGGACCGGACAAATACACCCCTACGACTGCCCTACACTGCGGCGCAGACCGGGTAACAAAGTCCCTTCGACCTGATCTCCTATGTATGCGGGACCGAGCAAGTGCATCCCTACGACTGCCTACTGCAGACCGGATAACACCGCCCCTACGACCCTTCAACGCATTTGGGACTGGACAAGTGCGCCCCTTCGAACTTACAGCGTAAGAACCGGGCAACACCGCCACTTCTACCCTCCTATGTATGCGGGACCGAGCAAGTGCATCCCTACGACTGCCTACTGCAGACCGGATAACACCGCCCCTACGACCCTTCAACGCATTTGGACTGGACAAGTGCGCCCCTTCGAACTTACAGCGTAAGAACCGGGCAACACCGCCACTTCTACCAAGTCGAATCATAACTCATATTTACTGGCTGAATAATTTCGTAGAGAATGTACAAACTTACTTTTCATTACTATGAACGTCCACAGCAACATCGAATGTCATGGCAGGGGTGTCATCATCAGATTCAGCTGATAGAGTGTCAGAGTTAGCTGTCTCTGTCACACTGGATGCCGTCAAAGTGTCAGAGCCTGCCGTCATTGTATCGTAACTCTGAATCGAAATCGTGTCATTGTTTTCGTAATCTGACGTATCATCATCTGGCGCCTTCTTAGTCGACCTCGTTCTGTTCTCCAGGCGCGGTTTACCTAGGATGATATCTGTTAAGCCAGAAATAGAAAGTGCTTAGGCAGCCAATCAAATATTGACAACATATGGGTCAGCAACTGACCTTCTGGTTACGCAAGATAGTAAGACTTACACACATGTTACAGATTTAAGGAATAGCAATCGCTATTTAAATGAAGAAACTAGATACATTAAATGCTAAGGACGAAATCAAAGAAAGATCGAATTGCTAGTCAGACTCAACTTGTAAATTACTAAATCATTACAGCTACGGTTGTCATTCACATCAGCGCCTTCTACTCGCTAGGCTCCACATGATCGTTGTGTCCCTTAGCCGAACTCTCAGCTCATCCTGGCCTCCTAGGGACCACAACCACAACCACAGTGACATGACACCAGCTGTACCACAGATTCACACAGGTCTCTTCCTGGTCACCCCGATGCCGTCATACAGGCCAACGGGTCTCTTTCAAGTCACCCCGATACCCATCATAGGTACAGCTTAACACAATAAAAACAACATTGCGGCAGACTTTACACAGGTCTCTTCTTGGTCACCCCGATGCCGTCACACAGGCCAACGGGTCTTTTCCAAGTCACCCCCGGTATCCAACCAAAAATCTATAGTCTGATGCACAATTCAATCAAATGACGCAAAACTGAAATATTCTCATTTGAGGTTTAATTGTTAAACAGAAACCAAGTCATCCCTGTGACCAAACATAAGATACACACTTCAGCCATCCCTGTGACAAGTGTTCAACAACAGTCATCTCTGCGACTACCAACTTAACAGTCAATCAACCCTGTGATTGAAGCGCAACACACAAGCATACACACATGTCAACCCTGTGAATCTAGCTTTCATCATCTACGATTTCATTAATTAAAAATTAACTACCATCATTAATCACACATCAACATCCCAACACATATCGCGATTCTACCCAGTGTCTCCATCAATCACGCAAATCAACACACGTAACGCCTCCATCAAGCGATATACGGTTTGAGACCAAATAGAACCAAACGCCTCCCTCAAGCGTAATGGTTACAGTGCCTCCGTCAAGCACTAAATCGAACAATGCCTCCATCCAGCATTGCACCAGTAAACAGTAACACCTCCATCAAATGTTACTAAACTCGATCAAACAATGACGCAGAAACTGAATTATTCTAACTTTAGGATATTGATGAGATCAGGTAACTAATAACTTTCAACTCTGGGATGAAACCTAGGTTCACGGTTTCTGATTCTGATTATCTACGATTTCACTAATTAATAAGCGCTCCCACTAATCAACGAGACTGAAACTGCCTCTCAAGTTTGAAAGTGTCGTAAGACAAATAACCTCAACATAAAGCAAAAATGGATCGGTCTCACCGGGTTTCCACTCAACGCCTCAACGCGCATGACGATGCGCACATCGCTATGGCGCGCAGTTCAGCAAGGCTTCACGTTCACAGACACCACGGAGATGCACCAACACTCCGACCTCACGATCGCACGTCAGGCTCCAATTCCAGCTGGGATGCTCCATTTTGTCGCCATATTGCACAATAATCACCGTCATTGTTGAAACATGAAAATGAGAAGATAAATCGGTTAATTTTCTAGCGTACCTTCAATAACTAGTTTGACATATCACAATGGAAATCGATACCATTACCATAATCGTGGTTACCATACTTGTACCTTCGCTGAAATTCTTAATCAATTTTCTACTATAACCTCCATATCAAAATTCTGACGTTTCCTTATTTTGTTTTCTGCCTACTGGAAAACATGGTATTCAGCATGTGCCTATCGTGCACTCAGAAATCCAGTAAGTTTGTCTTCACGTGGCGAATTCTCTCGAAACTAATCCACCAACGGCCGCCACACATCACTCCAAACGAGCACATCACTTTTTCACTTTTTGAACAATGGCATGGCAATCCTTAACACATGTGGGCATTTGGATTGCATCCCACTTCTGATGTCGGATGGGCGAACATCAGGATGGCACTATTGTCCGACACCAGCTAGGGTAATCGCACAAAGAGATAACTCAAAAGAACTCTCAACTCAAAAACGTTTATTCAAATTATTCGGAACAAATACCCCAAAACGCCCGCCCTTCGCCACTTCCTATGTGTTTTGGCTTGGGGAGAAGAAGTGGCGGAACAAACTCCCCAGCAACACATGTCTGTCTGTTAGGTTAGAAGAACCTTACCATACGATAGACGTTACAATAATCTTAACACTTCACAATATGGATCTACAACGGTACTACAACACTAAGTAATAACACTAGGTACACTAGACGTGACGTAAGGCAGTTTCGAGATGTGTGCCACACGACGACTCAACGAAGACCGAGCTCCGCCGACGCCACGCTGACCACCACGACTCTGCCAAGCGCGCCAAAATGTTGTTTCACCGGAAATGCCACCAGATGGCGCGCTTGCGTCTCGTTTAGTGTCCGTACTATTGACCGTCTCCGACAAATACATAATATCCATTTCCTTCCTCGAGTCGTTTGTTGTCAGCAACAAACAATAGAACCAGCTAAAACAGTACATAGTGCATACCTTCCAACCTATGAACTTATCAAAAGTTTATTTATGTAGTCTTATTTCAATAATTCAACAATACAACCAAACTGAATTAGTATGAATCTTTCAATTTATTTCACATCTCAATACAGAGGCTCGTAAGAATTAATAACAGATAATCAAGGTAAAAATTGTATAAATCTTTAATCTATTCATTCAATTTTCTTCGTCTGGTATTGTTTTATTAATTAACAATTCATTAAAATCACTACACTTCTCAATTTAAGCTTTTCTTTTTAGTGAATACCATTTAATCAAATTATAACTCTACAAGTTGTAAAGTGTGAGTGGAAAAGCCTTCTGCTCCCTCGGAACTATATCCCTGATGGGGGATACGAAAGCAGAATTGAAGGTGGTGCCGTAGTAACAATTTTAATACAAACAAAGTGACAACAAAGTACCCCTGAGCCTAGTTTAACTCATGGTTCTTTGTAAATTATTTATGGTGCCTTAAAGTATTGCCTTCTTTAGCTGTGCCCTAACAGGGCCTATAATGGTACCTACTTAGTTTTAAGCCTCTTCAACATCTATTGTAACATTATGGAATGCAAATAAATATATATGAATATAAACATAACCAGATGTCATCATCTTTAAATATAAGTTACAATCTCCATATAAATTGTTCTTTATCAGTCAGTTTATTCAATTAATGGTTCAAAACTAATAAATACTAAGCAATGCTCTTTCTTAGTTGTTGACTGTAAAACACTTGTGGTTGTACTTACTGACTTGTTAAGGATGTTGTTGACACCCCACTGAATTCACTCCTCTGATCCTCCACAATCTTGGTTCCTATTTTATAAGTGGTCAGAATAGACTCACAACATCAATCAAGAAAATCATCATAAACTGTACATGTAATTTTCTGTGAGAAAAGGTCTAACATACAATATGTGCTGAAATTTAGTCTCAGAATAAAATGTCTAACCTCCCAGAAAATTACAAGATTTCCTGTCATAATGAGAGTATAGAGAGAAGTGTTAACTCGTATTGTTACCATCCATAAAAGTTCAGGTTCAGTTTATTTATAATAATCTATGTGTTTTACTGAGTGCCCTGGTATGCATTCAACTTTTTAATGGGCTAGGACAAATTACTTATTAATTGCCTAGTCTTTTATTCTTTAACCGTCTCACATACTTCTTTTTCAGTATGGTTTAATGTATTCTGATGGTATAGCTCCTGTGTAGTATCAGACAATTTTATGTCTAACTAATGTTGTTTTGTTCCAACTCAAACCTATCTCTTATTGACCCAATTGCCATATTCATTTATTAAGTTAATAATAATAGACTGCTTTCGATTCAGATTTCAAAGCCGAAAATTGATTATTTTGTATTTATTTGATTCTAGTATACATATCTTTAAGCACTTCGGGTTATTTTTAATGGTTGAGAAAACTGGTCTCAGCATCAAGTGGTGGATTCCAAATTAAAATGAAATCTTTCAAAAAGAACATAATATCTGATCTGGTTACTCAGATTACTGACACTACTGAGTTATATTTTCTTCTGATTAATTGACACTACTGATTTATATTTATTTATTATGCTTCAGTTTGTAAAATCCTTTAAGTAAATAATATTTACTACAATTGCTGCATCTTTACTGTGATTAAACTATCCTTAATGTGTTACGGTCCTATAACGTACCTGTTAGCTGTAATGTCATCCAACATTCAGATAGAATAAGCAGTTTAACTTTTTCTAGGTGAGGCAATTTACAGTTAATAATATGGAAAAGATCATTTAAAAAGATTACCATTTTTATAATTTTCACTTTAGATACTCTTTAAAATAATAACAAGCAATGATATTTGCTTGGAATGAAGTTTTACTTAACAATGATGTATGCTATTGGCAGAACCAACATATTGGTAAAACATACTTAGTGTCTGAAACATACTGGCTTGAAGCATTTAGTTTCATATAGTTACTTTATTAATAAAAACTGGTTTAGTGTTTATAGTACTTTAAAGTATTTGATTATCCATTATTAATACCTGTTATCACCGCTTTGGATGTACTTAGAATAGTCAAGAGCTGTGTCGCACGGTTTTTGTTGGTTGTCAATTAACCACTTTATTTTCTACTTCTATTTGTAATTGATTATGGTTATTTCAATTTTAATTATTGTAATATTGGCTTTATATCATGAAAATCCTATTGTTATATCCTATTTACTTATTTTTATAGGTACTTCCTCTGTCTATTTCAATAATGTATGTAAATAATGCATTAACACCAAATCGTTTGGCCATCATCCCCATAAACTATGCAATTAGCTTTACTTGCTTTATTTACTCTTTTCCCATAAATATTTTATGTATTCAATGTGTAGCAAAAATAACACCATACATAATTACTCAGGATATAAATGTTTACCTCAGAGTATCTGCCATGTTCCCAGCTGGTTTATGGATGTCTAATTAAATATATTGTTGTACATTTACTCACCTTAAAAATGCATGCATCAAATGGATCAATAGCAAACTCTGTTCACATCCATGTAAAACTGCACTTATGTGCAAAATTTTATTTTGAATGGCACCCATTATGTACAACAAAATATCTGTAACCTAGAGAAAACTCAGTACCGAAGCTCTGAAATGTCGGCTCAAATAGTTTTTAGTATATAGAGCTAAATGTTTCTGGTTTTATATTTGTATGCCATGACAAGTGGCAAACATGTTTTAAGCACATACCTTTAATAATTGTATTATCCTACATGCATGCACCTGCGTGTGTATGCATGTATACACATGTTTGGGTAATTAAATGATTGTTTTCTATTCCATGGATTAAATTGGAATGAGAAAAAAAATATTAATGCTTATACCTGATTGTCCAATGTCTCGAGTACCTGTTTCATCGCGGCGGAGAAGGTGTCTAATCGCCATCAGGCGTAGTGTGTGTCAAGCAGTAATCTACACACAAGAATCTTGTCTGGTCGTCGTCATTATAGGCTCCACAAGTTGTTGACCATGTCGCTTTGTTTTCCTTGAGTAGAAAAGTCCTTGATGCATTATTGCGGTTGAGCAATCAGTGCTGTGGTCATCTCGTCTTCGTTTAAGTGTTTCGCATAGTGTGGCGTGATCATTAATTTTATTGTATTCGGAGCATTCGCGCCCCATTGGTAATTAGGCGTTTTCTGTTCTTCCCGCTTCTGATATTAGCTAGGGTATGATCTCCTAGCCTTAATCAGAAATAAAACGTCAATTCGTATCACAATAACTTCTTTTAAACACAATTTTCACTTTTAGAACACAATTTAATATCAATCGTAATAAAACATAGTTTATCAGTCCACGAAGGAAGCGCGCGCTCTGTCTGTCAAAATCTTCCAAGGGTTGTCATCACGGTGGCAGCAGTGTTGCCCGTATAAAATAAAAGGATCTAACAATATTAAGCTTCTCCTTTAATTAAACGACTCAAGTAAACGCTTTAAAAGCGTATAACTACGGAGTGTTGAGAATCGCGTGCGTACCCACAGTCAATCATTTGAAGCTATCAACCATCTTACATTCACACATTTATTTAGCCTAAGCGCACATTGAAGACTAAAAAGTCGGCCGATTACTAGCCCGGTGCGGTGGTTAGAAATTACGTTGGTCTAGTCGTCGATAGCGCGACTGCTGTGCACGAGGTCTCGGGTTCGATTCCCGGGAGGGGCCGAAATCGCTTTATAGGCTTTAGAAACTTTCACAAAGCAGCCCGGACTCTGGATGTTGGCTTTGTTACACCCCCGTGCCTGGAAGGGTAGGAATTCCGTCGTCCCCGAATACTCCTCAGTAGCAGTCGTTGTTACAATTCCACGTCGGAGGCCATTCAGGCTGATTTTAGAAAACTCTGACACTGAGGCCCTGGGCCTCATTATACCTGCAACTCGCTCGGTAAGAAGAAGGTTGAAATATCATGAATTTAATCAAAGTTTTTAGTCGGTCTTATGCCGTACAAATACCTGATCATTTTCAAGTATGTTCTTCCATTCATCTTCATATTGATTTATGAGTCCAAACCAACTATCGGCCGACTAAAAGTTTGTAGTGTGCACGTCCTCTTAACGAGGATTAGACATACTTTTTCAAAGGAAATTAAGAAAGTTACGCTTGAATTACTTATCTTCATCCAAAGGGAAATTTAATTAGAGTAAAAATAGATAAGTGTTCAAATGAAGCGGTCAGTCTTGGAATCTGTTTATCTTCTTATTAAAGTTAATTAATAATTATGATGCTTGACTTACCAAATGGTAGTTTCTAAAATGCCCGAATACTGCTTTAAATAAAGTATTTTATTCGTTAACTATTTTGGTAATTTAATTAAGAAAAAATAGCTACAGTGCAATTTGACGATTTCAAAATTCTAACTTGCTTAAGCTTCAGGTGACTTACTTATAGTCGTTTATTGACATACTCGCAAACTTTGCAATTATTTTAATGAAGTCATGTCAAATTATTTACATTCTTAATTATTCTAATATACCAAACTAATTCATGCAAATGCAATACTGCAATAAGACAGATGTCACCTACATTTTAAATTATATTAGCCTATTTACAATTATGCAACAATTACATACAACATTTTACGCAATGTCGCTTACGCCTGTATTCAGATGTCGTTTGTAACAGATACATCATTTTACTCGGTCTTATTTGTATTAATTAAAGGTGCTTCTACACGGTGCAAGAAGCTTGCGCATGTTGGGGCACATGCGCAGGTAACATGCATTTTAAAAAGGTGTGGATCTAGCGACTCGCGCATGGACCAAAGCAAAACATCCAACCGCGTGCTCTTGTCACTTGTCACTTGCGCATGTTAGCTTGCTACAGCTACTTGCACTGTGTAGACGCACCCTAAGTTTTTCCACGGAATGTTGCAAGAGGAGATACCACAGTTTACTCTGTATTCCAATCTTATGTGTAATTAAGTTCGCTCGCGTAATGTTACTAAGAGTATTGTAGACAGATGTGCAATTAATATGGAAGTGGTGTGTTCTTACAGGTTGTAATAGTTACATGTTTTCTTGTTTTGTGAAAACAGACATGTCTGGGCATCTGATGTAACTAGAAGACGTTTGTCTCAAATTTTAAGCATATTATTTTGCATTTATTACCATATCTGCACATAATAGATATCTTTGATTCATCTCGTTCTTATAATAGCATGAAATATGCTGTTTAAGTATAGATATCTATTGAAATTTATATTTTTTTTTTGTTGAAATTATTATTTTCAAATACTATTTTAATCTAAAACACCTTCAGCTAATAACATCACACGATAAACGATTAAGTACCTACTATGTATGTTATATGTACCTACTGCTAACTAATTACAGTCTCCAAGAAAACGTCCAGATACGTCACTTTACGTAGAAGAATGACATCATTAGCAAATAGGTCATTCTACCCCCCGGCCTCAGAGGCTTAATAGTACCAAGGCCTTAACTGACCCCTATTTAGTATTAAAGCTAGGCTTTTATTGAAGCTCTAGGTATCTGGGTCGAAAAACTATGAAGTATTACGTAAGTACCTACGTATGTCTTACTATAGTATGTGTCCACTAGACCACGGGACTATAGTTTCCCGGAGTTTTGGAAAGCGAACGTGGGACCGAAGCCAACACGCTGAATCCTTTTTGCACGTACTTTAATGAAAACGTGACACAAATTAATTGTAGTTATCGTTAAGGTAAAATTGGTCACATAATATAAACTGTATAATTTCATCTAAAAACATTATATCACTTAAAAACAGCTCATTATTCGTTAACCAACGTGTCAGGAAACTTAACTATGTAAAATTACAGTGTTTTTGCGTATTTTCCGGCCATAAGCAAACTTCCTTACTACTGAAATAATTCTCTACTTGAGGTCGTGTTAATGAGTTCCTTTGACTTACATTTACGGCGACAACAAGCATTAATAGTACCACTAGGTAGATAAATACAGCAGTTTCAATAATAAGCTGTGATAAAGCTTAAGTACTTTTCTAAATCAAGTCAAATGTAAGGGCTCTCAAAACCGATATGAGATATCCGCTAATCTATACTAATATTATAAAGAGAAAAATTTTGTTTGTTTGTTTGGTTGTAATGGATAAACTCAAAAACTACTGGACCGATTTTAAATATTTTTTTCACCATTAGAAAGCTATATTATCTGCGAGTAACATAGGCTATATTTATCCCGGTGCGGGCAGTAGCTCCCACGGGACACGGGTGAAATCGCGGGAAAACGGCTAGTAATAAATAAATCTAGGCGTAATCTGCCATCACCCTGCCATCACAAAATGTCTAGACCTTCGCTTACTACAATGTTTTGCTATATGACTGTATTTAGTGATATCCTAACTTATTTTAAAACATCCGATTCTCCGCGTTCCCATCCTTTCTAGTCGAACAATGAAAAAAGTTTTCGTGCGAACCGCCTCAAAACTTCAAAGCTCGGTCCGATTTGAAAACTGTACAAAAACAATGTCAAATTCTCTGCAACTTTTATATCCGGATTTTTATTTAAGAAAAAAAAAAGTCCTTTATCCATCTCCCGTGTTAACCTTAGAGCTTATAATCTACTCTATGCTATGTTACTCTATGGTACCTATGTAGGTAGTCTGTTAGCTGTCCCAGCGATGATCAATGAGACCGATCAAAATCGATTTTGTGTCAACTTTTTTTTCGTGTCTTATTGTAACCACTGTAACTTCTGATAATTTTATTTTGTAACAATACCCAACCAATAAAAACTTGTTACATTATTATCCGCCATTTTTTTCTCTGGACACGCAAGTTAAGATAAAATCTGCCCAATGTTCGTGCGTATTGAAGTTTTTAAATATATTTGCGCAGTTTATAAATTAGCTTCATTATTAAAGTATTCGGAATAAAATAAAATGTTCTCCTGATATATTGTATGGTAAGAATTATTTATAGGAATTTACGCGTTCTTATTGAGCCGTTAATGCATCGTATTTTATTTTTTTTGTATTGATTTTAAAATAACTGTCCATTCATTTTAAAATAATGTTTTATTCAGGTACTGGCCTCCTTTAAGACTATAATAAGAACAAAAAAAAAAACAGAAAATTGTACTAAATATATTCACAATGATACCACAGCCAAAATAATACAATGCAATCTAGGCACAGTGACCGGTGCATGCAATTCACTTTAAAATGCCAAACCGATTTTTCTAGAAGCTACCAATTACATCTGAACTTTGACTTCCTTATTTCTGAACTTACACGTACACACTCACCTACTGAAATCATAACACTGCACTCATTAGTGATGTCACAGTTTCGTGCAATTATACAAACCGTGCAATTTATGCACACTGTGCAATTTATTCGTGCATTTTCCCGTGGTTCGTCGTGACCAAGAGCTTTCTATCGGGGGGCAGATAATAGTTTAACATTATGGAAGTAATTTTAAGTTTACAATTTTAGTTACGTAAAAAATGTGTCAAGAAACCGAAGTTTAACTTTGAAATTAACATTTTTTTATTTAAGGTTAGTTCTCAATAAAGAGTTGCGTATATTTCCCTAAATTAAATGAAAAGGCATTAAATATTACGTTATCAACTGCTAAAATCCATAATCCAAGTAAACACATGTACTTAGGTGCATTCTATAATTGACACTTATACTAACACATAACTAAAGCTCTTTGAATTCACTCAATTTCATGATTATGTAGATATTTTGAAAAAAATATCGCCAAAAAAATGATATTATAAGTTTAATTCCCCTCTGCACCGGTTTTTAACTTTAAATCTAACTTACAAATCAGTATCACTGACAAATCGTATCGTAGTCGTGGTGGCCTAGTGGGTAAAGAACCAACTTCTCGAGTATGAAGGTGTGGGTTCGATTCCAGGTCAGGCAAGTACCAATACAACTTTTCTAAGTTTGTATGTACTTTCTAGGTAAATCTTAGACACCAATGGCTGATAAAAAGGTGAAGGAAAACATCTTGAGGAAACCTGGACTACCTCTATAAAGTCTGAAATCACCAACCCGCATTGAGCAAGCGTGGTGATTACTTAACGCTTAATCCTTCTCCGTGTGAGAGGAGGCCTGTGCCCAGCAGTGGGACAATAAAAAGGCTGTAACAACAATCACTGACAAACACATAAACATTCACCCGATCTCATAATTTTGTCCAATTTTCTCATCAACGCCTCTAAACCTACAATATCAAGTCAATTACATAGATCAATATGTTCAATTCTTGAACACAACTTGTTCACAAACAGTTGCAGTCATCGATCAACTTCAGTCTGAATGGACAGGCGTCGACAGGTGATGTAACTAGTTTAGTCTTTAGAGTATATGTCAGGGCTAAACTTAGTCCTGTCCCAATATTGTAAGGATGGAGTTTGAACCTTATCGTGAAAGATTGGGGTTGAAATTAGGATGTTTCGAGTTTTTTGTGTACTATGATACAGGCAAATGGAAGGGTTGTCATTTGGATGTTGTTTTTTTTTTACCTATCCAGTAGCTAATTTCGCATGCGTGACCCTCTTAAGAATAGGCACTTACCTAAGCTAACAGTAAATGAAGATATACAATGAACACACAAAGAATTCCTAATATATTATGTAAATGTACCGGAATCACGGCACATAACGGGTGCCCCTTTAGCTGTTTTTGTTATTTATTGGGTTTTTCTTTAAAATCTAGGCTGCATTTTACATACTGACGTTTTTATTTAATCCTATGATAATCTGTCTATTATTATCTTGATGGACCTACATTGTATCATTTGTTTAATGCCATGTACAAAGTTGCTGATAACCGGGCAAAGATGAAAGACTGGTTTAGGGAAAAAAATAAAAAAGTATCTAATCTGCAACAACCTTTTCACACCGAGCGACATCGCCCGGTCGTACGGGAGGTGTCGCGTGTACAAAAATGACTTTAAAAACAATGTAAAACCGCCTGTAGAAACCTAGTGCATTTTCCCGAAAAAACCTGAAAAATGCGCCTGTAAAACTCCTGAACATTTCATAAACTATCTCTGTATCAAAAAAAAAAGGCCAAAAATATTTAAATTAAGAATCTTGACCGCACCTACATTCTACAGCATAAACCATTTTATTTATGACCCAGCAGTTTTGACCGAAAAATTCCTCGAAATTTAATCGCAAATACCGCAAGACGGGTCTAAAGGTGCTCTCCCACTGTCTCTTGTACCGTAACGATGTGTAGAAAGCCTCGTCCTTGAGTAACTGCAGGCAGGTCAATGACCGCGAGCATGAAGTGGCGAACATTATCAATTTTTGGCGACATTCACGCGGGTTAACGCTTCCGGGTGGGTGATGAGTTTTAGGATTTTGATATACGTACCTATTTATTTTAACATAATGTGGGTTGTTATATGCTATATTTGAATTGTCACATTTAGATATTTAAAAAAATGATTTTGTTATCCATGATTTGTTCACGACATATACCTATATCATTTAAAACTTTTCACAGCTGAGTTTTCTTTTTATTAATCTAATGGTCTTCGCATTTTTTAATCTTGACATATTAGCAATTGAAAAACGGATCTTCTATTTACTTTGCTTACATAACACTAATCTCCACTTACACACAATTATATTTCACCTATAACACAACACAAATAACAAACATTCCACTAAAAGCTCTATTACATTCACGTAATATAACATAATTGCTAATAAAACACGTAATAGTGACTAAACGATAATGATTGTCACACCTCAGTGATTGACAGGTCTAATGTAATTATAATAGCCGATATTGTAAAGTACGGAACACGGAGTAAGGAAAGATAAGCAGAGATGTCATAATGTAGGTAAGTCAAGCGCCTTCATCTATGTCAAATACGTCAGATGAGCATGACCGAAACCATCAGTTACAAGTGAACTAACAAGGCGTTCGGGTTTCTAGACAGAAGTCTAAGATTTTTGGTATTAAAAAAAATGCTTGTATCCAAAAACGTATAAAGGTGGAGATTGTAAAATTCCTCGGCCCCCGAACAGCCGCATTTTGGCTCGCTACTTTCTTAGGACCTTTTTCGTTATGGCACCTCCGCTAGTCATTTTGTTCTCCATGGTGCGGACTCATTACGGCGAATCTATTTGACTGTTTTAGATAAGGGCCGATGGTGTTTTGTTTTTATTTGAGTTTGGAACATTCATTGTAAAACAATTGCTTAAGTTAGATGTTAATTAGGTAGGTAGTAAGAGATTAGTTTTAGTAGTTGGTAAAGCAAACTATTTTTTCACAAAGTTGTTTTTTTTTGTCATGTAACGTGTCTATCGTGAGAATACGAAAAATGTAAATAAACGATACATAAGTTGAATTTCAACTGTTAAAGTTGAATCAGGTTTAAAGTTCATCAGTTTTATATTTGAGTTCTATTTTATCAATAATCAAACTTATAACTTCCTCACAGAACTACCTACTTTTTAACTCATAAATACCACTCGTCATGTCTAAAAATGAATTTCCACATAACTAGGTACAACCATATTTCAATACCTACATGATTCATTTCCACTGCGTCTAGACTGCATATGAAGATATGCTTATTACAATGCTGTCAGCTACCGATGCACGAGACTTGTGTACAACGCGGGTTTTGATTGAAAGCCCTACATTGGTTGCATTTTAGCGCAGCGATGGATGATGAATTGATGATTCATGTTAACGTGTATGGAGAATTGTAATGTTGATAAGAGATCATTTTACTAACATAATATTTGTTACAGCATTTTTATCTATTGCGTCCCACTACTGGGCACAGGCCTCATCTCACACAAAATCCTTCTTCGTGTGAGAACATAATATTATAATCAATTTATAATGGACTACAATGTTATCAATGAATGGAAAGCAAAAGTAACATTAAAAAATATATTTATACTTGTAGGTACAGGGTTTATACTTGTAAGTAGTCCGCATCCTTTCATGAGGTGATAGTATAGGTCAATACGGACTTTGACTATGGGATACACTGGGCAAAAGTTAACCCGTTTCAAGATAATCGAATTTCAAGATCTTTTCTTAAAAAGTCGTCTAGGTACACGATGCGGACTACTTACAAGTAACCCTGTATATTCACCTACATTGTTTAAGTAGGAAATGAGTTTCAGCCACAACAATTTTAGTTTTTTATGGGGGCTATATTCTCCCATGTGTAAAAAAAACACATACTTTGTTGTTTCAGTTCAGTTTTAAAATACGTAATCTTCCTATGGCAAATAGAGCTTATTTAATGCACCCTATAAATGTTGCCACAACGAAAGGTTTATACGGAGCCAAAACCGCAAAACATTGTTTCATACAAGGATATACGATGTGGTAGTCTGTGGCATATTCTCCATATGTGCAGTATTTGGTTTGTTTTACATCGTCTAAAAAGTATGTTTAAAGGGAGTGTTTCGCTTACTGAAATTTCTTAGCCTTATTCTTTCTTTTGTGTACCATAGCGTAATAAAAACTACTAGAATAGATTCTAATTTTGCAAGCAAAGAATCAGTCCTACAATTTTCGTCAGATAACTTTGTCACATCAAATTTAGCCACTTGAATGGTCGTGAGTTGCCTCGAAGAGCTTTATTCATTAATTTTGACAACTCCACAATCAGTAATAGATAAGTTCAGAGCGGCAACTAGACTTGTACTCTCAATAAAAAGTATCCATTTAAACTGGTAAATCGAGAATTTACAATAATAAATCAAACAAGACAAGTGGAGTATTGGTTTTGTAAAATTATTTAAAGCAAAAACAGTCGACTTGTCTATGATTTATTGACGCCGTTTCCGTTCCGATGTTATTTTATTGTGATTCGATTTTAAATGGTACCTCCTTGGAAATTGTCAAACGAGAAACTGTTATAAATTGTTAGTTAAACAAGCTGCTAGATTAATTGTTATTCTGGTTCAGAATTCACAAATGAATGTACGATTTTATAAGCGTTATACAACGTAAGTATTTACTTACAAAATTGTGGAAGAAAAAAAAATATCTGAATTAGCAACCGCTTTTTTAAGTCACTTAATAAAACATTATTAAGTTGCTGCCCTGTAAATCCCAGTCGTCGACGAATGGTGAGAATCTTTTCTTTTTTAGCTGACTTCAAAAAAAGAAGGTCCTTGGTTTGATCTCTATGTACGTTTTTTTATTGTAGTATTTCGATGTGATGTAAATACTAATGAGCAATTGAATATAATAATGCTTAGTTACCATTTCACAAAGCATATATATGTTACAGCCATAGTGATTAAATATATATTTTACATAATCACTGGTCATTATATATATTACTTTATCCAAATTGAGTAGATATTATAAATAATAGCAAGATAATATGTATAATATGCAGATTTATTACTTTGGCTGTAACATATACATAAAATTCTATCTTACAAATACAACCTAATGAATAACAAATGACGTTGGTAGTCAACCTGGCACTCATTAATACTAGTACCAAGCTATAAAGTGAGGCAGGATGTAGAAAGCAAGACTGGACAACTCTGATTAATTGCCGTTAACTAATTATTTCTTTGCTTTATCGTCAATTAGTACATGTATAATAAATAAGATTGAGATTATTAATTTTGTTTGAGTGTGGGTAATTAATTTCTAGGATATGTATGTATAATTGTATCTATGAATGGTGATGATTGGATGAGCGTGGCAAGGGTTGCATAGATGGAGTGCACATAGTCTTAGTATTTACTTATAACTACTTGATGCCAAAATTTAGAGGATAGGGAAATCTCAGTCTCTAAGCCTATATGTATTTAAAGTAATTTTTAAGGTATGACTTAACACGTAACTTTTAGGACAAAGTTTACAACTAGATGAAATGAAGCAACGTTCAAAAGTGTAACCTATTAATTAATTAATCGATTTATCAATACAATAAATATTTTATTACCAGCTTGAAATACTCTATAAAACTTATTAAATTATTACATCTATCAATTACAAAAATAACAACAAATTAATTTTATTTAACGTAATAAAAGAACAAGAACGCCAAGAGTACTAGGTATGTTGACAAACCTCATTAGATTTTGCCATTTCATCTAGGCCTAAGTGTCCTCAATATAAATAATGGAAATAATTAAATACGTAACTCATTATGAAGTAACTAGCAATAATGTGGATTGCCCATGCGATAAACTTTGCTTTTATTTTATTCTGCCCAAAATAAAAGAGATGTTTTTAAAAAAACTTTTTTTTATTTTTACATAAAAAAAAGTTATGTCTCATTCGTGAAGAAAACGCGTGAACTATCTTTCTCCTTACATGACAATCCGCTTGCAATACACATAAACGACTCTTTTGTTTGCATTTCCTCCTACTTAAAAATAATAATTCTAAAAGCCATATAAGATTTAAGAAAGAAAAAATAACAAACTGTAATATATTATAGTGATGTGGGTACTTAAATAATAAATCAGTCTCGCTTAAACCGTCTTTCAATGTGCATCGATATTCCTCAGTGGCGACGAGTTATAATATAAAACAGCAAAATATCAAGATGCCAATCGGGAAAATACACGTTTTCGATCTGGATGGAGGTGAAAACTGGCCAGCATATGTGCGTTTAGTGGAACAGTTTATTTTATTAAACGATATAAAAGATAACCTACGCGTGGCCACGTTGGTGACACATGTTGGTGCGCCGACTTACCGGTTAATGTGTGATTTGAGTGCTCCGGACAATCCGGAAAATAAAACATTTACCGCATTAGTCGAGCTTGTGAAAAATCATCTAGAACCCAAAAGGTCGGAAATAGCAGAACGACACGTGTTTCGTCAGCGGCGGCAGGGTGAAGGCGAATCGATCAATGTGTTTTTACAAAAATTGAAACACTTGGCTACCTACTGCAATTTTGGGGATCAGTTAGAAGTGAACCTTCGAGATCAATTCGTGTCTGGTCTTCGTAGCGAAGAGATACGATCTCGTTTATTTGCGGAGACCACGCTCGACTACAAGAAGGCGGTGGGGCTGGCGCTAGCGCTGGAGGCGGCCGAGCAGCATGCGGCTAAGGCCGTGGCGCCGGCCGCGCTGTGGGCAGCGGCCGGACCGGCGGGACTCCAGGCGGACGCGGGCGAGCGGGTGCACCGGGTGAGCGTGGCCAAGCAGGCCAGCGCCGCCGGTCGAGACGACGGGCCGCCGCGACGCGACGGATGCTGGCGCTGTGGCCGGGACGGCCATGCACCGCACAGGTGTCGGTACAAGTCGTATGTGTGTGAAAAGTGTAAAATAAAGGGTCACTTGAAGTCAGTATGTGATAAAAAAAATGTGAATGTGAGCCGGTCGGGTTTAAAATATCAAAACTTCATTGAAACAGATTCATCGGAGTCTGGAAGTGAGGAGTTTCAAGGTTTATATGTTATAGAAGGTGAGACAGTCCAGAATGTAAAAGACGGCCCATATTATTGTGAGTTAATTGTTGAAAATCAAAAAGTGTTGTTTGAAATCGACACGGGCAGCAAAATATCGGCAGTATCGAAAATATTTTATGATCAACATCTTTCTAACATACCTATAGAAAAAGATAACATTAAGTTAAAGTCGTATACAGGTGACGCAATAGTACCGTTAGGCCGGGTTTCAGTGCGAGTCAGCTGTGCGGGAGCAGCGCATGCTATATTGACATTGTTTATTATTGAGAACGGTGGACCTCCGCTTATCGGACGCACCTGGATGCGCGAACTTAAATTAAAATCATTAAACCTATTAAACCTCAAAGAAGATGTAGATCCTGTTGTTTTGGAATTGAAACAAGAATTTCCAGAAGTATTTTCTGACAAAATAGGTACATATAAACATAAGTTGACATTGTACTTGACTGACAACACTCCGATATTTTGCAAGTCACGTGCGCTAAGTGGCGGGGAGCAATATAGTAAATTAGACTTAAAGAATGCTTTCATGCAACTAGAATTATCCGAGAGCTCACAGCCGCTAACAGCAATTACTACACATGTAGGGACATTTGTATATCGCAGGGCTCCTTTTGGACTAAAATGCTTACCCGAAAACTTTCAAAAAATTGTTACCGAAACATTAAGTGGACTTGAATTCGTGGTAGCTTTTATTGACGATATTTGTGTGAGTGGTAGGAACAAATCTCATCATTTGGAAAATTTAAAGAAAGTACTGTCTAGATTAAGAGATGCCGGATTAACAATAAAGTTTTCTAAATGTGAATTTTTAAAAGATGAGGTTTGTTATTTAGGATACCGAATCAACAAACACGGTCTGTATACAGATACATCAAAAGTAAAAGCGATATCTAAAATGCCCATCCCCGAAAATGTGTCTCAGTTAAGAGCTTTATTGGGTTTTATCAATTATTATGCTCGTTTTATTCCCAACCTCAGTACAATTCTGCACCCACTTCATGATCTTTTAAAAAAGGGAGTGACATGGGTGTGGTCGGAGAGCTGCAACGCCGCATTTGAGGAAATCAAGGTAAGATTGACGAGCGACCCAGTGTTGGCGCATTACTCGCCAGCGCTCCCGCTGGTGTTGGCGGTGGACAGCAGCGCGTACGGCCTGGGCGCCGTGCTGGCGCAGCGTTACCCCGACGGCAGCGAGCGCCTGGTGTGCTGCGCCTCGCGCACGCTCAATGACGCCGAGCGGCGGTACAGCCAGGTGGACAAGGAGGCGCTGGCCATTGTGTATGGAGTCACGAGACACCATCAGTATCTTTTTGGTAGGCATTTTACTCTTAAGAGTGATCACAAAGCTCTTAGTTATATATTCGGACCTAAGAAGGGTATTCCACAAACAGCAGCCAGCCGCTTGCAGAGATACGCGGTGCGGCTCGCAGCTTACGATTTTAACATTGTATTCGTAAGCTCTGAAAAGAATAGCAATGCTGATGGGTTATCACGATTACCTTTAGCAAAAACGAAGGCAGAGGATCAAGACGACGCGGCATATTTACATTTTGTGGAGGACAACTTCCCTCTTAGTCACAAAGATGTAGCACAAGCGACAAAAGAAGACAAAATTTTATGTAAAGTGTACGGTTACATAATGAGTGGAGGATGGCCTCTTATAGGTGATTCTGAAGATGAGAAAGCATATTTTCATCGACGTGAAAATCTACACATAGATCACGGGTGCATAGTGTGGGGATACAGGATAGTGGTGCCTGAGCGGCTGCGTGCACAGATCCTGGAGGAGGTGCACGCGGGGCACGTGGGCGTCGTGCGCATGAAGAGCATCGCGCGCAACTACGTGTGGTGGCCGCGCCTCGACAGCGACATCGAGGCGCGCGCCGCCGCGTGTGCCGCGTGCCGCGCGCAGTTGGACGCGCCGCCGAGACACACTCCTGTACCGTATGTATGGCCATCAGAACCTTGGACGAGACTTCATGTAGATTTCCTACAGTACCAAGGTAAATATTACTTTTTAATACTGGACTCGCACTCTAAGTGGATCGAAGTATTTCTGATGGGGACCGGTACATCGGCCAAGTTAGTAACAAACAAACTAAGAGAATGCTTCTCTAGATTTGGACTGCCAAAGTGTTTGGTGAGTGATGGGGGACCACCATTTCGATCGGAGGAATTTGAGTTATTTTTAACCCGTAACGGGATTAAACACATTCTCATAGCTCCGTATCACCCATCGAGCAACGGCGCTGCCGAGAACGCCGTGAAGACAGTCAAGAAAGTTATAAAAAAAGCTGCTTCTGAAGGTCAGAATATCGAGCGAGCAATAAACAATTTCCTTTTAATATATAGAAATAGTACACATTCAAGCACACAGCGTGAACCATCTGTGGCACTGCTAGGACGGAGGCTGCGCATGCGCTTGGACTTGCTGCGTGCTAGTACTGCAGATGCGGTCGAGGCGGCGCAGGCCAAGCAAGTAGAACATGCACGAGGTATGTATAGAGAGGTCCAACCTGGTGAACGAGTGTTGTTTCGAGATTACTCGCGAAACAATCCCAAGTGGATGGAAGGACAAATCGCTGAGCGCACTGGAGCTGTGACATATAGAGTAAAATCGGACCAGGGGGAATATAGAAAACATATAGATCAAATTATGCCAATACGAAGACACACACGTTCCTCAAATCCTATGATCACAGATATCGATACTGAAACAGTGAATACTGACAATGACACTTGGGAATCTGCACCTAATTCACCGGTGACGTCATCACCCAAGACCTCAGAGGAGCCGCCCGTCATACATGAGTCCATTTCTGGGGATTGGGTCAACAATAAACCTAGAAATAAGAATCACAAAAATACTATCGATAATCATGTGCAGTGAGACCGTGTTTGTAGTTATTTAGATATATGGTTTAAGAGTAAGAATTATAGTAATGTTACCTACTATAGTTTTGTAATTATAATAAGTAAATATGTATTATAGTGAAGTGATACCCTGTCAACTAAGATTACATAGGTAGTTACCAGTTGAGTAGAATGTTTTTATTGTTGTAGTAAGTAGTATTGGTAGCAACTGGCATTGTTAACTGTTATACTTAATTACTTTTTGTCATATTTCTCGTGAGGGAGGAAATGTAATATATTATAGTGATGTGGGTACTTAAATAATAAATCAGTCTCGCTTAAACCGTCTTTCAATGTGCATCGATATTCCTCACAAACAAACAATAAGGAAACTGCATAACACCTCACCGACAGATAAGGATCGTTGCAGACTTATAAAAAAACAATTTCATTGTTTTGCACGCTGGGAATGTTTCGCCGTTTGTAGCGAGCCTAACCCCGTGGGAACTATTGTGTGTCTAACAGGACTTTAGGACTCGCGTTATATGCAGGCTTTGTAGTCTAATGTGGATAACGGTGAAGGCATATTATATGCGTTTCTGCATTTGAATTCAAGTGCATTGCGTTTTAGCGTGCCAGAGTGGTGTGATTTTTAGTTGCAAACTATAAAAATTTAATTGTTAAGAATGATTTTAAAGTATGGTAAAATTTCTCGAGCATGATCTCCATCATCTCCCGAGCCTTTTCCCAACTATGTTGGGGTCGGCTTCTAGTCTAAGCAGATTATCCGGAACCAGAAAATTTCTCGAGCATTTTTTTAAAAAGCTTCAATCTTTTTGAGACTTTTGTGAGCGCGCCTTTATTATGGTAATTTGCAATAAAAAAATACAACTGTAAATGTTCACAGTCTGAACCAAGCTTAATTTTAACGTGGAAAATAAATACTCGGCAATCTTTGACCACTAACGCTATTTTAGCAAAAACTTGATCAAACAAAACCTAAACAAATCAAAAGAAAGTCTCACTCCCATCTAGCTTTTTGTCTCACAAAAGTTTAATAGTTAGTTCAAAATCGACCTTCTCCGCCCACACAAACCATTTCCTTCACGTAATACTGCAATCGACCATAGGCTCATCAATCAGACTTTCTGAATTTGCGTGCTAAGTCCGCACAATCGGGTCGGTCAGACCTTTAGTTCAGAAACAGCGTAAATCTTCTAACACTACTAGGTATTTTGAACTTTAAAGTGACGTAACATAAGGTTGGTTTTGATGTAGCAAGGTCGTGTTATGTGACTTATGGTAAGGATAAAGTGTATGTAAAAACAAAATAGTCTGTCTTGTTTTTTTTTTTGAAAATGTTTTCCAATTTGTTACCCCTTTCCGTGCATTTGTGAATGCAATTTTTGTGTTTCTACTTACGATTTGCATATTCAAATCTTGATTACGTCAGTGCCGCTAAATTATTAAGTTAAAGTACCTGCAACAAAAAAACAAAGTTAATTAAAAAGTCTTATTCACTTCACTTTTTTTTCACACGTTTTGAAAACTGTTGGCAACCTACTTTTTAATTTCACATTCTTAAAGTTCAATTACATAAATAAATGTATAATGATACCACAATATTATTAAAAAAATACTGTTTAAGTATCATGCCCTCCTCGTACTTGTATTGTTGTCTTATAATATTCGGGTTAAATTCAAAGTAAAAGTGGAATACATTAGGACTTTTCAGTAATAGTTTATAGCCTGTACAATCATTATTAACCGACTTCAAAAAAGGAGTTTCTCCGTTAGACCTGCATTTATGTGTGCGATTACGTCACGTTTCCGAACCGATTTTGATGCAATTTTCAGTTCAGTATTTGTCAGATTTAAAAAAGGTTTTAGATATAATAGGAATGTTTTATTCTTTTTTTTGTAAAAAGTTCTCATATGGTTCAAAAATATTAAGTATATTGTTTAGTGAGTTTAATGTTGCAACAAAATTATGTCACTGCAGTAATATTGATCTTCAGCACAGTTCACACACTATCGGTATGGATTTACGTAATGACCTACATACAATACATTTATCGATATAATCTTAAAACAATATTAAATGCATAAAGCTACACTTACCTGATAATATAAATGAACCTAATTGTAATCGATTGAACACGTAAAACGATTCTCGATTCTTTCCCAAAGAAAACGTGAGAAATGAAGCGCATCGATAAAGACACGTCTCGATTAAATCATAATGAGTTGATAATAAATAAACAATATCTTCCCAAGTTAAATTATTTAGATTATTATTTACATACGCCTTTTTTGTTTAGAAAACTATTATTGGCAGTCATTGATAGTTAACAAAGAGGATGCTAGACTAAACTAGAAGTTTAATATAACAGCAAACTACGTCTTTTCTCCGACAGATGCTATTGAAGGCAAGCCAGTAAGGATTATGTTAATTAACTAGTAGTAGAGTACCATAAAATGTGTATTTTCACACTATTGGAAACAACTAGGGTTTTCAATTTTACTAAAGTAATTTAAAGATACTGATAAACAAGCGCAAAATACCTACTTATTCATTTACATTCATATTAAGAATATTTTTACTTATAACATGCCCTTTTTTGGCAGTTGTGTCAAAATGCCTTCGATTCCACGATCAATTCCGCGACGTATAATGTATCTAGATGACTTTTCATACACATTTGGATGTGAATTTTGAAAAAAAAAATGTTTATGGTGTCTTCTTGACAATTACAATACTTGTATGCTGTCTGACGACAGACAAATATGAAAACAGAAGTCAAATTACATCAGGGTAAGGATAGCAGCATGACGATATTTAAAGTCAAGTTTGAAGCAACCCTAACTTAGGTACCTCAGTGTCCAACATGCGACTGTGTTAAGTGATTATAATTAGTATTGACGCACCTTAAGTACATTCGTGTTTCTCGCAGTGTAATTGCTATTTCACTGAGGTAGTTTGTTATGTTAATTAAAAGATAACCTCAGTTCACTTCCCGTTCATTTCGCAAGATGTTTCTGCAATACGCACAGTTATGTACGCCATCCGACGGCGCGCGTTGTTCCACGCGCTCCTCAAAGAGATTTCAGCAACCCCAGCGGGGCCCAGTAGGGCCAAGGCCTGCCGGGGCTGCGGGTTGTTCGAAAGAGATACCGTGGCCCTGGTACATAAAAGGCCTATGACGGAACATGACGGTATTTAGTCAGTATGAGTCTGACACTCCCTCACCGCTGCTTACCCACAGCGGGAGGGGTCATTTGATGATTTTTGACGTCGGTAAAAAAAAGGGGTAATAAATAGAGAGGCTTGAATATCAAATTGGTTACCAGGAGATCAAGTATAGGTAGGATCTAGCATAGAATTTAATACACATAGGTAGGTACGTAGCTTTATCTAATTAATGAATAAACTGAATCGAATAATGAAATCAAATTAATTCATTATACTTCAATTAGCCTATTTTTACGTGACGTTCTAGTTAGAACTAAGTTATAATTAGATGGATTGACCTAGGTCTATTAAATCTATTTTTAGACAAATAGAACAGATAAGTTTACAAGATTTTATGCCAAGGTTTGTTATCTCACGACAGTAGCTCAAGCGTTAATAAATATTATAATGTTAGCTTATATTAATCTTTAATCATTTTTATTACAAGAGGTTAGGTTTTCCTCGCAAAATTCCTTAAATCTATACTAATATTATACCTAAAGCTGAAGCGTTTGTTTGTTTGAACGCGCTAATCTCAGGAACTACTGGTCCGATTTATAAATTTCTTTCAGTGTTAGATAGCCCATTTATCGAGGAAGGCTATAGGCTACTTTTTATCCGGGTCCGTGCCGAGGTTCCTACGTGATGCGGGTGAAACCGCTGGCAGAAGCTAGGTATGTTATATTCAAAAAGTTTTACCGCCCTGTACAAAATGTATGAATGAAAAAAAAACGCTACAGCTCTTATACCGATTTTCGGCTTTTTAATATTTCTGTTATCCATCTCAATATATGTTTGACAGGATAATTGCTGAATGTAGTATGTAGTTCAAACGTGTAACTTAGTATTTTAATATTAAAAATATAATCTATACTAATATTATAAAGCTGAAGAGTTTGTTTGTTTGTTTGTTTGAACGCGCTAATCTCAGGAACTACTGGTCCGATTTGAAAATTTCTTTCAGTGTTAGATAGCCCATTTATCGAGGAAGGCTATAGGCTACTTTTTATCCCGGTACGGGAAGTAGTTCCCACGGGATGCGGGTAAAACCGCTGGCAGAAGCTAGTACTTAATAAGTATAAGGTTACATGACATAGCCTTCAAACGTACAAAGTCACTGGCACATAAGTTCAAAGTAAGTAATAAAAACAATTGAGTTGAGTGAACCGCGGCCGACACTAAACTCAGGTAATAAAGATCCCGTTCTAGATATGAAACGTCTGAATTAATGATTTCGCTGTTAATACCTCTATTATATAAATATGTACCTGAAACATTTTATTTATTTATTTATTTTGTTAAGTTGTCATCTTATCTAGACGAATGTGACTCAACTTGAAGGCAAACGGTTATTATTACACACTAGCTTCTGCCAGCGGTTTCACCCGTATCCCGTGGGAACTACTTCCCGTACCGGGATGAAAAGTAGCCTATAGCCTTCCTCGATAAATGGGCTATCTAACACGAAAATAAATTTTCAAATCGGACCAGTAGTTCCTGAGATTAGCGCGTTCAAACAAACAAACAAACAAACAAAAAAACTCTTCAGCTTTATAATATTAGTATACTTAGATTAAGTTATTAAGTAGGCAGCCTTATACATTACATTTTGATAAGAAGGTAAGTAGCTGTGAACTTATTTTTTACAAATTACCGTAAGTACCTAAAGGTGTTTTTTTAATGCCTACCTGCCGACTGCAATTGCCGACCGTAGATGCAGCGACTGCATGAGATCGGCATTTGGTTGCGACCAAAAATAGTGAGTAAGTACCATAAAAATCATGAAAATTAATGTCGAAGTCAAGACATTTTTAAATCTCGGAATAGTCGTAGGGCATGCTGAACGTGAGCATAATAGTTATTTGTTATACAAGAGTGCAAAGTTGCTTTTTAACCGCGGGCTCAATTTTGATGACCGAGCAAGCGAAGGATTCTAACATTGAAACACGAGCGTAGCGAGTGTTTCAATAATTAGAATCCTGAGCGATAGCGAGGGAATCAAAAGAGCACAAGGTGAAAAATCTTTGCACTCGAGTGCAACACGTAACTTTTCATCCCACCTCATCGAGGAAATTACTAAATGCAAAAAACAAAATGGCGCGCACATATGAAGAGTATCAAATTAAAAAGAAATACCTATTAAAGTTCATTTATTTCAAAACTCGGTTTAAAAATGAAACGAGGTTAAAAATCTATGTAAAAATAATAATAAAAATTACTTAATTAATTGAATAATTATTTTAAGCAGTATTTTATTTGTTTAATACGAGTATGTATTTGTTTGAAAAGTCTTATCAAGATTGTCACAAATGGAGTATTGCACACGATGTTCTAAATTCAAATCACTTTGCCGCTCTAGAGAATAAAAACGGCTTTTGCGCTCAGATATCAAAGGGTAAAACTACTCTTTCCGAGATGGTGGGATGAAAAAAATATATTCTACGTAAAATAGATACTCCAAACTAAACCCAAAACATCAATTACTTACCACAAACAAGAACACAACACAACAATAGTTCCGCATAACTAAACTGCTCTAAATAAAGTAATCGCCTTTCGAACATCTCACCAGGAACAATACAATATTGAGTGATGACCTTTTCGAGGCATGCGAGCCATCAAATGAAAGGCATCATTATGCCGTAATGTGCCGTATGCCGTAACGTGGGTAACATGTGAATTATCGTAATTATCTCAAAGTTAAGTAGATGTTAAGGGGCTTCAGATTGGGTGGTTGCAGGTGCGTCGTTTAAATTTTTTGCATGAGAAGATTTGGATGAGTTATTTTTCAAAGTTAATATTATCGAAATCTTAAGTTGTATTGCTACAAATTAAATTCATTTTAGGTTGATTAATAAGTAAGCCGTAGATCACGTTAAACAAGCAGTTTTAGTTGAGTAAGTACATAACATTTTAACATCCACTCATCAGTATTAATCGAGTCCTTAAGTAACAATCTTAGCATCCATTCCATAGTCGATATTGTTGAAAATCTGATCACGATTACGATTGCTTAGATAATATTAATAAGACAAGTAACATTCGTTGTCATTCAACACATGGACTTTGACTATTCATTGTTCGGATACATAAATAATACGTAGCATTCGAAAACCTTTTAATACGTTGATACGTTTATTAAAGAATTTATCTAGACATGTATAAAAGGTAGAATAAATAATTTTCCAACATTTTATTTTCACCAGCTGTCAGGGGATTTGGATTCGATTTTGTCGCGCGTTAACCCCTCGCCAGTCTGACACGCCTTTACACAAACATACGAATTGTTTACTCATAAGTTAACGGTGTCTGAACATTTAAGCCGGTTCTTGCAATTTTTTTCTGCTCACTAACTTTAAACTTGGGCGAACCGTTACCAAAACAAAAAAATATAACAAAAACTATGTAACTAAATTCGTATTTTACAATTTCTTTGTCAATATATTTTCAAATAAGGTTTAATTACTGCTTTGATGAAGCTTCGTCTTTGTATGGGTACGTTCGATTTCAATGACGTCAGTTTTCGCGGTTTCCTAATATTACACAGGTGTTATTTTTCACGATTCTTTATATTAGCATTTTACATTAGCATAAGGATGCGTGAATTAGTATCTAATGTTTGTAAACTTAAAAATTTACTTCCTTTACTTCAGTTAGTTACTCATTTGATCAAATCTAATTATTTCTTAATCTAAATTGTTACAAATAAAAGCTCTATTTACCTATTTGTTTACTCATAATTTTCAGAAATATTCATATCTAATTTGCTTTAAGAGTTGTTTTTCTCTGCAAACATTTAATATATTAAGCATTAAATGCTGAAAAAAATAATGCCACTGAACTTCACAAACGGTAAAATAAAATAAAAATGTTAATTACATTAGCAACAATTAATCCCAAGAAAGGAAGTAACACAGTCGTTATAAATACATTTTAATTGGACTTATGATTAAGTGATATTAATAAATTAACGTTACGGTAAAACTGACGTCTGTGGGCACTTCTAATTCTGTTTAATATGTTTATCTTTTAATTTCTTATTTTGTACAAGATGCAAGCCCACAGCCCGGGAAGGGTCATTTGATGATTTACCACCCAAAAGTCATGGTAGATGTCAGATTAGGCAGTCAATAAGTTCACAAAAAATGTATTAATTGGTAAGACCCGATTCTAATGTTCATAGGTATGACACGAAAAAAATACTAGAGTTATGTTGCTGTTCGATAAACCAGTCACATGAAAGTTTTGATATCAATATCAGCTGATCTATCTACCTATCCCGTTTTAGTAAAGTTTCTATAACTTAGTTATCACGATTCTTTCCTCCTACGGATTAAAAGACGCCTAATTAGCAATTTCGAAGGTCATCGTTCTCTGAATTACAAACGAATACATCAATATGGATCGTTTCGTGTCAAATCTTTTAGCATAATGATAACAATCGCATGTTAGGACATATTTAGGCGATGGCACGTTTAACACGAATTATGATAATGTGCTATCAATTCATTCCAATCACGTTGATTTCGATTTAGTGCGAATTTTGAGGTAGCCTTCAAAATTTGATTGACGATAAACGTTTTTCGTGATTACTTATTTGAATCTGTGAGACTACATATTTCTGGCTTAAAAATTGACACAAACTTCTTGACGATTCAAACTTTTAGTCTCAAGTTTACTTTGAAAATTGGACGTGACAATTCTAATATTATTAAACAGCTGTTTTAAGAAAATTGAAAGACCCAAGCTAATGTCAATTCAAAACATTACAAGTTGTTAGACCTAAAATTTTGCCTGAAAGGATGATTCAGATAAAACATTTCCGAAGTAATCCGCCTGTATCGGCGCCAGCATTCATACTGAAACAACAGCTTATAATAAACGAGAGGTCCATTCAAACGTCTGACTGGCTACTGACCGGTGAGTCAGCGGTCTGACCTTAGCTATGATTAATATTTATGGTAATGAATCTATTCTGTGCCGACCTTCTTTGTGGAGATCGGAAGGAACTGTTTCTTTGTGGTGTGTTTATATGGCGTTATGTATTTTTTATTCTGTGTATAGGCATGTGTGAGAGGTATCGGCATATGTATGCCTGCGGTTTCGCTTAAGAACATCTTGTGGGAAGTTCTAAGCGTAGTTACTTGGACACGAAGGAGACTTGACTTGTAGCCTTCTCAATAAAAAGGCTATTTAACACTGCAATAAATTTAAATTGGTCGTTTAGTTTTTGAGATTGATGCGTTTACCATGTACATAAGGATAATGCACGCCGTTCTGGAGACGCACTTTATAGGGCGAAGCTAATCAAACTAGGAAATGTTACAAATTGCAAAGTGTTTCTTCCAATATATCAAATGACCCTTCACCGCGAAAAATATAACTAACCATTGCCATTTTCTCTATTACATACATAATAACTAAAATATTCTTAAGCTTTTGAAAGAGAGATTAACTTAAGAGTTATCTTCCCAATCATCATTTCGCAAGAGGTGTGCAAATCCTATTCACAAACAAATTTACCATTACACAAATCGCGAGGTGCCAGTATTTTCTTATTAGCATACTAACCTTTTTCAACACACCTTATTATGCATTGAAATTAAACTAGTTTTACTTACACACTTAGATAATTTGACTAACCGGACACGCCATTCCAGTGGCTTCCCTTCTGCAAAAGCTACTAGAGCACTACTCTTACTCGATATAATGTGTTAACATATTTGTGCCGCACACTCATATCATAAAATTGACAAACACATGTGATCAGAAATAGTTTCATCTCCTCGCTCCTGGTGTGAAAATTGGCAGACTTTTTGCGTATAAACATTTGTGTTTATGTTCGTGGTAGTTCAGGTTGGTTATATGCTCTAAGTAGAGATTCTAGTAATCGTACATTATAGATTATCGGAAAGTGTAGTGGGATAGCCAATTAGTATGGAGGTGTGAATTACACAGTTTCCTTTTGAAATTAATGTTGTGTTATTGAAAGAAAAGTTTAATTTGTTGCTTCATAGCCAGTTCTTGAATATACCTTTTTCAGGGTGTAAGGTTGCATGATTTAAATATACGAGGTATATTTAACTACTAACATAATTGGGTAAGTAGATAAAACCAATTTTGCTTTTTGAAACTAAATAATTAAAAACGATGCAGTCTTTGGCACAATTATAATTAAATCGAAAGTAAGTACAAGAGCAAAATTATTATCAAGCATCTATTTCTTATTTATGACTAAGTTCAATGCGGTTACATGTATGTATCTAACAAATAAAGTAGTCAAAGTGATGATTACAATTATAAGTGTTGTAATCAAATTAATTCTAGACGCAACCAATTTAATTGGTAAAAAGAAGATCGAGTATTTAGATAGGAACAAAACGATATGATGTTATTTCACAGTGGATACTTTGTAAAGTGCTAAAGTTTATGACTGTGTTATGTAACTTTTTTGCATTTGGCTTCTTTAAAATGCATTTTTTGAACTGAATAGGATTTGTGACTATTTGTAATCTTCTTGCTACTGGCGTATTCGTTGTCTATTTGGATTTCGTCTAAGACTATTTTGTTTCTTGATAATTTTGACTTGAATAAAACAGTTTGAGTAGCTTTATTATGTTCAAGAAGGGAGTGAATGATAGTATGACTGCTGTCAGAGAAAAATGGAAGTGCAAAACATATTGCGCCGAACTCAAACCACTTGAGAACAGGACAGGATGAAGATGATGAATACCAAAATCCTTTGCTGCATGAAAGATATTTAAATCCCAATAATCTGTCACTCGATGTATAAAATGGAAAGAAAATACATATTTTTCCCTGCAGACTTTAGAGGTATGTAGTGTGTGAAGTACTAAATAATATTTGCCAAGTTCAACGTGATGTTGAATGAATATCCTGTCGAACACGGTATAAAGACGTTCGCTTTTCTCGAAAAGCTCATGTGTAATGGAGCTGAACGTTCGACATAGATTGATGGTAGTTTCCATAAAAATGCATTCGTTCTTATATGTAAGTATAGAGACGTATAGGAGTTACATGTTACTGATGAGAAAAGATATGAGTAACTGATAGTGTGAAAAAGTCCCGTTCATTTCAGTATTCACTGTCTAGCCTTTTTGGTTATCAAAATGATGGAATTCATAATCTTTATAATTTATAACGTTAAAAGTTTGTCAGGCTAAGACTGGTTAAAAAAATGCCTGCATACCAAAATGAATAAAAGTGTTTCGCTTATATGTACCTATTATGCGTAAGGAAATCTGTATTCGTTTCTATAGTTAAGTTTTATAAATTTATAGCTAATACAACTTACACGAACTTACTTTACAACGTAAGAAAATACTTTGATAGAATTAATTTGATATTTTTGCTTAATTAGCATGAAACGTAAAATCGGGCCACGGTACCCCGAAGGGTCAAGTCGTTAATCTTGATAAATGTATGTAGAATTTACCTACATACAGGATTAATCAAATGTTTAAGAATATACTTTATTATAATTTAAATCGTTCCAGAATAAAAGGTAAATAGGTAAATGTGAAAGTCAAAGAATATAGTTATTATTAGATAAATAGCAGATCATATCGACTTATTATTTAAATTTACAAGACAATAAACGCAATTTAACAAAAATGTATAAGTATCTTACCCAGCACTCACGGAAACGCAAGTTTTTACATCTTCTCAGATTAACATAAGAATGATCAATAAGGAAATAACCAATGTGGGAAATAAATAAACTTAATGCATTTTAATAATGCACAATCACATGTTCTCAGGGATACAACAATAAAATAAAGAAATTCAACTGAGGAAGATGTGTGAACAAATTGCAGTTTTAATCGTTGATAGAGTAATTAATTTATTGCAAAGTCATTTATTAGGAAGGAACTTAAGTGTAACTATTAAATGTATGTTAATATTATTAGTTTTTTGCCGACATCATCAGTAGTTTGCTTATAAAAAAATGTTTTCAGAAAAAATAGCTTACAAAAAAAACAATTTCTACAATAGGTACAAAAAAGAATAAAATATCGTTTTTTTTTTTGTGCATCGTTCTAGAAGTCGGAGTCTAGAGTCTAGAGGATGCAGCAATTTTTATTTTGCATCAAACATACAAACATCCCAATTTAGACCCTCTTCCTTTTTTAGGAAGTCGGTTAAAAAGAGAAGTTTAAAGTTGTCGGTGAACTTAAGCCACCGATGTATCGATACAGTCTTAATGAAATCAATGCCTTGCCTCAATATCCATCGCAGTCTAACTTAGATTACAGGAACAAGCCAAAACTTAGCCTTAACTTTGAAGCGGCTCGCGTTAAAGTTAATTTCGAACAATATCTAGTTTGTAATTTGTTGGTAGGTTACTCTAAGGTTAATTTGATCGGCCATAAGTGTAGATCATTGATATGTTCTATGAACTTTCATGCCGGTTTTTCTCCATACCATAGGACCAACGCTTTTTTACCATTGTAAGACTTTTCATGAGAGCTTGCTATTCTCATAATTTACAGTAGGTAATAAAGGTTTTCATTATGTTTTCACTATGAAATAAATAGAAGACTTCAGGGTTATTATATTTTCAATAAGTTATATCTGCAAACCATAGACATGACATATGCACTCATACATTTTTTTGCAACTGGCCAAGAGGTGTGGCTTCATAGTTCATACATCAATAGTCATCAATCATTGAAACTACCATTTCTACCATTAGTTATTCAATTCAAAAAATTATAACAAAATGTTTTGATTAGCGAAATATTTCTGTATTGCACTTTAAAAATAGGTATTATAATTTCTTAATCCTTTGTAATAAATAAAAATATCAACTTGTCCCCTTTGGGCAGGAGGTATTGTGTTTTTAAGCTCAAACTTTCTTTTCAACTTTATCCATAATGGCTGTCAACAGATTGTCACTCATTATCGAATTCAATTTAAGTGGTAATCAATATTATTTATTGAAAATATTGAATTGAATATTTATTACGTAACCCAATTAGCGAATCAAAGGATAGGAAGGAGCTTAACAAAAGCACCAAATTGAGAAAACGTTACCTATATCTACAGTTGTGAAACATATACATGAATTATTTTGAATCACAATACCGAAAACCAACCAATATTAATCATAATAAAACATACTTAATCGGCATTCTTCTTTCACTTATTCACCGAAAAACTGCAAATATTTTCCCGCCTTTTCCCAATACAAAATTATTTTACTCGTATTTAAAAATAAACATCTAAAAATACCAGATACTTCCTGATTGTCTACGAAACGCCTCTGGTACTGGCCATCATCAGACAGTATTTTACTTTTAAAACTGTTTCGTTTTTGGAACGCAAAGTGCAAAGGTCATTTGGTTTCAGCGACGCAGATCGACGCGGTTGTCAATTAGAATTAATTTCGTTCTTTTTTTGTATGTATTCGATTTTTTAATGTTTAATGATAGTTTAAAAAGTGATAAGGTAGCTATAGACACCAGAAATATATTTAAGCTGTCCGGTAGATATTGAAATAAGGTTTTATACAATAAAACTATACAATTTGTATTGTAGGGTTATAATTATTTATTACCTATGCCTTAAGTTAAATTAGTTTCTACAGAAGCATAATTTGTCATCAAACATTTCTGACGACGTTGGCTATGGTCAATTAAACATCACTTAGACTTGCAAACATTAAATTAACCAAGATTAACGTTAATTAACTGTCGTCTGTTTCGTAGTAACGTAATGCACATAACATGTTATGCCTAGTTCACACAGTAACAATACATTGCATTGTGTTATGTCCTAAGCCTTAAGTTGCATACACAAATTGCCTTGCACATTAAAATATGAGTGGGCAGTTGCGTAGAAATATTCAATTTCGTTTTTTATTTATAAGTACTGTCTATTGTTTTTTCTTGGTAATCTATAGTAGGTATTAGGTAATATTAATTCTACATATTACGCTGCTGTCTTAATTGGTATTTTAAAGAAAAATGTAATGAAGTAATCAAACTAGGTTTATGTTGCTGTTTTATCGAACATCCAACCTAATTGTAGAAATAGATACGCCACAGATTTTCAAAGTTTGAACGTACATAATCTATCATATAAAGTCAATTCATGAAACTACTACTAAAATATAAGACATACTCATAAATAAAGTTACACTACAGCTACTAAAACAACGAACAAAAATACTCAAACAAAAAAGAGCCAACTTGTAACTGACCTATGACCATACAATTGAAAACGTATGCAATGACAGACACACGTCCGTTACGTAAGACTTTCTCGAGAAAGTGATCGGTCCCCTAACCGCGGTGATTAATATCTATAGAATAGATTTATTTATTTGCATAAAATGTAGGTAATTTTACAATTAGGTGTTACAATTTTATTTGACCCGTGTACATTCTGCCTAAATGGCATGCAAAAAATAAGACTTATACTATAAAAAACTATAATCTAGGTATCACTTATAACTATATTAATTTAATCTAAGAACAATAATACTTTAAGCTAAATTGAGTTATCATTAATGAAATCGGATACAGAGTAATAGCATTTCTTAATAAGTAAATTTTTGAGTGTGTTTTTGAATCTTCTTAATGGTAGCTCTTTTATCATTTTTGGTAGATGGTTGTAGATTCGAGGAGCCATACCCATGACACTCTTTGTCAACAAAGAAGTTTTATATTTACCTAGACATAACTTATCTTCATATTGAGATCTTAAACATGTGGTTCTGTTTCTAGACATCTTTAAAGTCGGGAATAGGTGGTAATTAGTTTTTACAAAAATAGCTATTTCCAATATGTATAGGCATGGGAAAGTTAAAAGATTATATTTTTTGAAAGTAGGTATGCAGCTGTCAGTCACTTTGAGATTAAAAATAGATCTAATACAGCGTTTTTGCGCCTTAAAAATATTTTCTCTCTCGCTACAGTTACCCCAGAATATTATTCCAAATCTCAAGACAGAAACAACTAGACTATGATAAGCTATCAATACTGTTTGAGTGTTAACTTTTTTAGATAAACTATACAAAGCATAAGCAGCTGAACTAAGTTTTTTACAAATGTTATCTGCTTGAGTTTTCCATGTCAGTTGACTATCAATCGTAATTCCTAAAAATTTTGCTACATTAACTTCATCTATTGTTTGTCCATTATAATTTATATTCATATTTGTATTTACTATTCTTTGATAAAAATGCATTACTTTGGTTTTTTCTAAATTTATAATTAAATTATTTTTTTCCAGCCAATCAATAAATTTTTCAAGCGTACTGTTAACGTTATCTTCATATGAATCTTTATTGTGACATTTAATTATCAAAGTGCTGTCATCAGCAAAAAGAACCATAGGATTTGGCATTTGGTTAGGTAAATCATTCACGTACAGTAAAAATAATAAGGGGCCGAGTACGCTACCCTGTGGGACACCAAATTTTATATTTCTTCTAGATGAAGCATACTTTTCTTCTTTTTTCGTTTTCTTGCTGATTCTAGAAATTTCTATAAATTGTTTGCGTCCTTTTAAGTAAGTTTTGATGAGATTTAGCACATTTCCTCGTATCCCGTATGTTTCTATTTTCTTTAAAAGTAAATCATGATCCACATAATCAAATGCTTTTGATAAATCAGTAAATAGAGCACATATCGGTATTTTTTTATCAATATTTGGCATTATGATGTTAAGGAAATCAAAAATAGCCATATTAATATTAGTGTGCTTCCTAAAGCCTTTCTGCTCATTACATAAGATATTGAATTTTGTCAAGAAGGCATATATTGCATTATAAATAACTTTTTCTATTATTTTTGAAAAAATTGAAATCAAGGAAATTGGTCTATAGTTTGAAATCTCATCTTTGGCGTTTTTTTTATAGAGTGGCTTCACCTTAACGATTTTAAGTGCTTCTGGAAATTTACCAGCTGATATACAGGCATTTATTATATGAGCTAGAGGGGCTGCTATATAGCTACTGACATATTTTATGACCTTTGTAGAGATACCATCATAGCCATAGCTTTTTTTATCTCTCAAAGATTTAATTATGTTTATTACATCTTGAGGAATTACTGGAGATAAAAAAATGGAGTGGGGATTTTCTTTTACAATATTATTAAAGTCACTTTTTGGTGCTGCAGCTACTTGATCTACGTAAAAATTATTGAAAGATTCTGCTAAATCGTGAGGATCGGTTAATACTGTATTATTATATTTTATTTGAGAGATAGGTTCACTTGTTATTTTTTTATTATTTATTACTTGCCATACTGTTTTAGATTTATTTTTAGATTGATTAATTAAGTAATTGTTTTGCGATCTTTGAGTTAATTTAATAATTCTCTTAAATTTACGAGAATAATTTATAAATAAAGTCTTATTTTCTTTTGATGGTTTTAATCTCTGTTGCCAAAGTAAATGTCGTTGTTTTCTGCTGCACATACGAATACCTCGAGATAACCAAGTAATCTTTCTTTCAGTCTTTATTGTGACTTTTTTAAAAGGAAAACATAAATTGTGTAGTAGCTGAAAAATATCCATGAAGTTATTGTATGATTCATCAGGATCTTCTGTATTGTAAACGTCATAAAATGATAGACTTTGTAAATGTTTACTAAAAGTTTCAAGATTTTCTTTGGAAGTGTCTCTTTGCATAGTGAACCAAGATTTAATCAAGGAAGTTTTATTTATTTTTGCATTTATGATCTGTGCCGAGTGATCTGACAATCCAAAATCCTTTACTTGGTGTTGACAGACTTGTTTAAAATTGTGAGCAAAATTATCGATACATGTGTTGCTAGAAAGTCGAGTTGCTTCATTAATTTGTAACTTTAAATTGTAACTTAAGAGAAAATATTTAAATTCCAAAGTATATCTATTGTTTTTTAATATGTCTATATTGAAATCTCCGCATAAAATGAGTTTTTTATTTCGAATACATACTTTCCTGAGAATGGCATCTAAATTTTCATAGAATTTGTTTAAATTTGTAAACTTGGGGGGTCTGTACACACATATTATAATCAATTTTTGCTGTATGAGTTCAATAGCGCAACACTCAATTATTCCTGCTATGGAGAACTTCATAATTTCCGGCAATTCTTTATATTCGTAACCGCATTTGACCAAAATACACGAACCACCACGTTTAATATTACTTCGTGAATAGCTTGCTGCAAGTTTATAATTCGGTAAATATAGTAAGTTTTCCTGTCCGGACATTATGAAGTGCTCGGTTATACATATTACATCTATTAATATTTGTTCACTACACAACTCTTGGATATACATAGTTAAAAGATCCGACTTGTTCAAAAGTCCAGCGATATTTTGATGGAATATACATAAATTATTAGAGAAAAAACTGGTTACAATTTGGATCAATTATATTTTCTTGTAGTTGATTAGTTTTGTTGTTTTTAATCAAAAGTGACAAATTGTTAAATATGTTATCCATTCCTCGGTTATTTAATTTTCTATCATACTTAGAGAACATAGTAAAGTCGTAAACTAAATCCAAATTAGAGTCCAATGCCATGGCGTAATTATGAGACTGAAGATCTAAATAAAGTAAGCTATTAAAAGTTTCTATTCGCCAGTTGAACATGGTAGAAAATTTGCTCAATTTAAAAGTCGGAACACATAATATTATATTCGTATGTTGTATTTTTTGCAATTCAGTTCTAAGTTCTACTACAATCTCAACATAATTTTCTGTTCTATTAAAGTCTTTTTCTCCTATTAAAACTACACAATAATCGTCCATCGTAAAATCTTTAACCTTTGTATACAAGTTACGAATAAGTTCTATAGTTCCACAGTTAGGTGACACATAATGACATATTTGCGAATGTTGAAAAGTTTTTTGAGCTATTGACAAAATACTATTAATGTTATTAGAGCTAACTATGCAAATTTTGTTTTTCTGGGATTCTATATTCTGTTTTTCTTTTTGGCTTGCTGTACTACGAGTCGTTTTGGTACTATTAGTGGGTAAAGTTGTCCGTTGTTTCAAAGGCGTCGATGTACACTGAGCTTGTTCGTTGTTCGTTGCTCGTTGTTGTAAACTATTACTAGATGACAAACTAACGTTTGCGTGACTCGTTGTAGTATTCTCTATTTTACTATCATTTTTATTTCTGAAATCATGTATTGTGCTTTTAAGTTCTCTGTTTTCGATTGATAATGTATTTATTTCTTCTTGAGCTTTATATAGTTTAGATGTAAGTGCGTTTATTTGTTGTTTTAGCTCCTGTATTGTTGTTGTGTTCTCATCTTCTGATATATTAGGCATACTAGTGCTGCCATCTACTAGTGAATTATTTGTACTATTTTCTTCCGAAGACAAATCTATGGATCGTGTTTTTTTTGTTTTATTTGGTTTTCTGAATGTGATGTGATCGAGGAAGTTCATTTTTGAACTTGTACTGTTTTTGTTCGACTGTAATGATATTTAAAAATAGAAAAAGATTTCGTCGCAGGTTGGGCTCGAACTCGCGCCACTTCACTCGTGCAGTAGCATACAAACGCACTTGAACAGCTGTACGTTAAGATTTGGATCGAAATTACTGTACTTATTTTTGAAATACCAATAAAATCCGTTATAAGTTTTGTATTTTGAATTTAGCGGTTTTATGGAAAAATTTGCACAAAGTTTGTTTACACTTTTTTTGCACTTTTAATTCAAAGTATATGTTTATGATATGATGCATCAGTGTTAATAATCAAAGTTTTGGTTTAGTTTATGCACTAGTTCACTGATTTTAACACAAAAATCGTCACTATTCGGCAAGATACAGCACAGTTATTTCAAACGTTTGTAACTTTGATATTTGCAGATATTATATCTGTATAACACTGTCACTAATTTATTGTGGCGTACTTTCACTAATTAAAATGTCCAAGAGGCTTGAGTTAGCTATGATTGCTATGGTTCTTTTTCTGCGAGGCTATGGTTCTTTTTCTTTTTTTATTAGCTCGTGCCAAAGATTAGGGACCAATGGATGGTGACATTTATTGATGGGACTTTTTTTGAAGTGTTGAAATTATTGCACTATTGCTATATGTAATACATTATTGACTGTTTAGTCTGCTGTGTGTACTGTTAATGTACGTACCGAGATATGTATTTAGAGGGATGAAAAACATCTTAAAAGATTTTAATATTACGATCATAACATGAGTTATAACATAAAAGTATATAGAGCTATGAATACAAATCGTTAAATTGCACTTAACACAGTAAAAACGTCAGTTTGTTTTGATAGCGAATAACAAGTAAAAGTGGTATGATGCAACCGGCCCTTTGTGTCAATCTGCCCGCAAGCCTCATATCAATAATCTTTAATTCTTCAAAAATGTCAGTAGCAAGTGACATTAATCCCAAGAAATTAATTGATTAAACACCAACACCCAGTTTTACGCTTAGTTTCTAAAAAATCTGACATAACAACATAAGTGCTATTAATTGACATTTTCTGTTTTTGACGTTTTGTCAACTGACAGAAATGTCAGATGGTGAAGATACCAATATTTTGGAGTTACATAATTTAGTTGGCTATGGGAATGTGATTGATATGTTGTGTGAAAATTGACGGAATAGATTAGAAGAAAGTGGTATAAATATTACGTATGGAATATATTCGGAACATTAAATTAAATAGGTACAAAAGTTTAAGGGAAACGACATTTTTGGACTAAACATAAATAAAATATTATTTAAACAACTTTCGCACTGTCCTTTTCTTAAAAACCCTATTTATCTACTAATCGAAAGCTTAATATTAGAGTAGGTACCTGGGCCGCCTAAAAGTCTGTAGTGTGTGAGTAAAACTAATCAAACGATTCAATCCCCCTTAAAAAAAAAAAAAACAAAATAATTTAAATACACCCAAAACCATCCCACATTAGATAATTACACCATCATCTTGTACCTACTTAATATGTTTAATTTCGTGACCAACAAGTGCTTTCTATTCAATCCGACAATAATTGTCTAATATTCCTTCAGTTCAGTTATGCATTAGTTATTTAACATTGTAAATTACTGTGGCAAACGCTTGTTATTGTCTTTCGGAGATAGATAAGAGGATATTAGGTTAGGGCTGTCAGTTGTCAGTTTTGTAAGTAGGAAAAAACTGATGCTTAGAACACACGGTTCACGTTTATAAAATAAATTTATTTAAATCTATCTAACTTACAGATCAACAATTTAGTTAATATTTTAAATTATTCTGAAAATAACCCAATGAAAAGTAACTCAAATGGAATATGAGAAAATATATTCTTTAAATATAAAAAAAAAAACACTAGTAATCTAGTCCTTACTTTGGCATATTTTTTGCCATGAATCTAAAGCATTTTTCTAAGAATGGCATCAATGAAAATTATCTAAAGAATACACACATGAGGCAACCCTATTATCATAATTATTAATGACCAGTATTCGGGCTGTCGGCGCGCGTTTTAATTTTACGGTACAACCAATCAATTGTTATTAATGTTCTAATGTTATAAGTGGGCACTTTTTCTAAAACGATGAATGGACCGAGAAATTGTTTCTAGACGTTAGTCGTTTTTATAAGATTTACCTACTAGCTACTCTCAGCGGTTTCTTTCGAGTTCCGAGAGAAATAGCTTACAGCTTTCTTTGATAAATGAGTTATTTACACTGATTTTTTCAAAAAAACAATCTCTTCAGCTTAAGAATAAGAATAAGAATAAGAATCTTTTATTTGTATGAAACACGGGGTACAAAGATGTTACATTGGTTATATTATGTTCTGCATGTTTCGCCGTAGCATCGGCATACAAATATGAATAAAAAAAGGTATTTAACAACTACACTTAAATTTAAATGACCCTATACCTACAACATTATAATTAAATTAAAATTAAGACAAATAACAATTTAAACTCTTAAAAACTAATAATACTGTACTAAGAATTTGTACTGTACGAACCTAAATCGTTTTTTCCTTATGAGCCATATACTCAGCTATAGAATAGAAACATTTCTCTAAAAGCCATTTCTTCAGTACATTCTTAAATTTACACAGTGGTAGTTCCCTTACAGGTTTAGGTAGCTTGTTAAATATTTGGATAGCCATACAATAACAGTTCCTCTTAAACAAAGTAGTCGACATCATAGGAAGAACCAACTTACTCGGGTCTCTAGACAAATACTTTCTGGTTTCGCTAACTTTTTCGAATAATCTACTATGTTTTTTAACGAATACCGCAACTTCATAAATGTAGAGGCATGTTATCGTGAGCACTTTAAATTTTTTAAAGAATGGTCTACAGGACTCCATTGGACTAATACCACTTATTGCCCGAATACACTTTTTTTGGGATATAAATGCTCTATTAATGTCTACCGAATTACCCCATAGTAGAATTCCATACCTCAGAACTGAGCCTACGTATCCATGGTATGCTAATAGTGCAGTTTTCTCGGATGCGAGTTTACGTATCTTTCTAAGAGCATACACGAACCTGTTGATACGTTTGCAAACATTATTTACCTGCACTTTCCAATTACAATGTTTATCAAGGAAAATCCCTAAAAACTTTGTTTCGTCGATTTCCTCAACTTTTTGGCCGCGATAATTTATTTCTAAATTTTGAGTTTTGCTATTGTAGTTCCTAAACTGGATAATTTTAGTTTTAGATATGTTAGCTGTGAGGTTGTTTTCACTGAGCCAGCTTGCTACGTTTTCTATTGTGCTGTTAAGTGTTTCTTTGTATTCAGAAAAATCTTTGGTATACTCAGGTACTACTATGGAAATATCATCTGCAAAAAGAGTACACTTAAAATTTGTAATTTGGGGCAGATCGTTAATATAAATTAAGAAAAGAAGTGGACCTAACACACTTCCCTGGGGGACTCCGAAACTATTTAATTGATAAGGAGATTTGTGTGATGTAGAAATAAGATTTTTGTCAATACGAATAATTTCTACACATTGTTTTCGATTTCTTAGGTAATTAGCTAACCACTGTAGTGCATTTCCTCGGATCCCGTAGTATTCACATTTTCGTAGCAGGATTTGATGATCAACAAAGTCAAAAGCGCTAGACATATCAAAAAAGATTGCAGAGGCTCGCTTCCTCTTGTCTAGAAATTCCGTCACATTTTTTACTAAAGAAAAGGCTGCAAGCGTAGTTGACTTGTTTTTCTGAAACCCATTTTGATCATCAGATAAAATGTTATGTTTATTCAAGAAACTACTTATGCGAAAGTGCATTAACTTTTCGAAAATTTTAGAAAATATGGGTATTAGCGTTATAGGCCTATAATTGTTCAATTTCTCTTTCTCATCCTTTTTATACAGTGGTCTTACAATTGAAAGTTTAAGTTTGTCAGGAAAAGTGCCCTCAGAAAATGAAAGGTTAATAAGATAACTAAGTACTGTTGCAATTTCATTTTGACATTTTTTAATTATTTTAGTTGATATAGAGTCGTAACCAACAGCATTCGTATCCTTCAGTGATTTGATTGCTTTCACTACCTCATTTCCAGTGCACGGTGATAAATAAATGGTTGAATCGACTGAATTAAGAAGGGAATAGTTAGGATTATTTTTGTTACGCTTATTTGTTTTTGTAATATAAAACTCATTGAATGCTTTAGCTATTTCTACTGGATCATTTATAGTATTTTCATTATATTCTATATTTTTTATATCATGGACACTCATAGTATTATCAAGTTTATCGCCAATGACATCCCACGTTGCTTTACATTTATTTTTCGCGTTCGCAATAAACTTATTGTTATTCTTTTTTTTGCAATCTGTTATACACTTTTTAAAGATTTTAGTATATTGTATATAGTGTAATTTACTATTATAGTCTTTGGTTTTATAGCAGTTGAATCTAAGTTTCCTTTTTGCTAGAGCGGAAGTTTTAATGCCTGTAGTCAACCATCTCGGGGAGCGCACATTTGTCTTTATTTTGGCTCTGTATACAGGAAAACAAAGATCGTAGAACAGTTTGAAATCCTCATAGAATAAGTCGAAGGCTCGGTTACAATCTAATTCATTAAAAACATAGTTCCATGACAAGTTCGATAAACATGCTTTAAATTTCTGTATGTTTTCTTCGTCGTAATTTCTTTTCATAACATACATATACGTTGGCTTTGGTTTTTTATACATAATTTTAAAATCAAGAGTCTGAGCAGTATCATGATCAGACAAATAAAGCTGATGCACTTTACCTACAGCATTATGCATATTACTAAAAATATGGTCTATACAGGATGATTGACGTGTGGGTTCGTTTATGTGCGATTGCAAATTATGGGTAATAAGAAAATCTTTTAAGTTTAATGCAGGAGTGTTATTTACTAAAGAGTTTATATTAAGATCACCGGTTATAATTATTCGCTTGTTTTCTTTTAAATTTAATTTATAGATAAGAAGTTCTAATTTATCGAAGAATATAGCAACATTTGAACTAGGGATTCTATATACACATAAGATTATACATTTTAAAGACGGAATATCGACACCACAACACTCAAATACTTTTTCGCTTGAAATTATGTTACAAATTTGAATGGGTCTGCAGTCCAAGGATTTGTTATAATAATATTATATTACTAATACTTATAAATATAGGTACTAGCTGCCACCCGCGGCTTCGCCCGCGTCGAGTTCGGTTATATCGCATTTCCAAGAGAACCCTTCAAAAGTCCGGGATAAAAACTATCCTATGTCCCTATGTTCATTCTCAAGGTCAACTCTATCTCTGTACCAAATTTTATTAAAATCAGTTCAGTGGCTTAGACGTGAAAGCGTAACAGACAGACAGACAGAGTTACTTTCGCATTTATAATATTAATTAGTAGGGATTTATGTCTGTCAGTCTTTCACGCTAAAACCGCTGAAATGAAAACCTGCTCCTTTAGGGGTGTCTAAAAAATAAATACGCATCAGCTCAATATTATTAACTAGCTGTTGCCCGCAACTTCGTCTGCGTGGGCAATATAGAATAGTCAATTATTACGTATGGTGCGTAAGTAATTTTCACAGGAAATAGCTATAATATATGTCTATATGCTTTGAGTCTGACAAAGCTGTCATTTGTACATTTTCTGCAGCTGCTGCGACTAAGCAGAAGCCAGAAAGTCTGTCAGTCTTACCATGGATATCGTCTTGTGTAGTTGACTGGATTGAAGATAGATAGATAGGTAGTCGCTCCAAGCAAAATATTGGTACTCAAACAGATTCGGTGACTGGAAGCCCAACACCAACATAGTTGGGGAATAGCTGGATGGATGATAAAATGAGTCATCATCATCAGCAGGCGCATAGGGTAGGATAGTTTCACTACTGGGGAGAAACACTTGTATGACTTGTATGAATTGGGGATTTTCTGTGCACTTACTCACTATGGTAAGGCTGACCCCACATTAGGCGTGCGCGATCCTCGGGCGTGTGAGCAGCGCGGGCGTCGCGAGCGCGCTGCGTGAAAGTCGCGTTTTGCTGCCCTGCGGCATGTGTGAAGAGTGCAAGCGACGCGCTCGCGGCGAGCACGCGGCGCTCGAGTTGCGTTACCCCTACGCCCGCTATCCCCGCCGCCCGCTAAACGCCTTAGCAGTTAAACGTCAAGTCGAGCGCGCTGCAAATGCCGCAGGGCAGCAAAACGCGACGCTCACGCAGCGTGCTCGCGACGCACGCGCTACTCACACGCCCGAGGATCGCGCACGCCTAATGTGGGGTTAGGTCTAAACCGGGAGGGACTCCACCGAAATGTTTGCATTAGTTCACGAATAGGCAAAATGTACGTATCTGTGAGAGTCCACTTCATGTGTTCGTATTTGAAACCTGCAGTTTTGCCAAGATTTTCAAAATGTACGCTCGCAATTTGTCATTTCTTGGTGGAGCCAGCAAATCAAAAGAAACAGAAGTGTTGTATACTGTGCGTCACTACCGCTCACCGGGAAAATTTCGCTCTTGCGGAGGACGTTTATATACCATATTTTGTGTCACACGTAAACAGGACGACAGTAAGTATCCACCGAAACACTTTCAAAGATCTGATGAACGAACAAATCAGACCTGAGTTGGTCACCTGGGGCCAATCAGAGCTCTATGAAGCGATCATACGCTTTGGCTCCTACTATTATTGTGGTTTCTGAAAATGTATTCACCTCATTCAACGATGAATGTAATTCTGATGGTACTATTAAGAACACTTGCTTAGCGCAAAAGCTGACGTTGGCAGGCCGACTCTTTTGACTTCTCGAATAGGATACCATTGGTTTTTGTGCAATGCACACCTGCAATGCATGCTGGATTAGGATAGGATATAGGTGGATAGGATTTGCAGCAGAGAACAATTCTGTCTTTGTAATTGAATGACATCAAACGTAGTTTTATATAAAAGGTGTTTTTTTAGACTTGGCTCGGGTCTTACTGAGACTGTTCGTAATCGTGAACAGTGTATTTGCGATCAGAAGTTGAAAGTAAGCATGTCTCTGGTATGCGGCGCGTAATTTGTACGTTTTCAGATGCATAAAGCATTTTACGTGTGTATGGTATTAAATACCATCCCATTTCTTATCTGCACTTTGTATCTGGGCTTGTTTTTAAAGCTACAGAATCTTACATTACCTACCTCACGCTTAGCAGCGCTTGCGAGAGATAGGTCCTCATTTCTTCTAGGATTAAGTTTACATATTTTGCATCAGAAAAAATAATTAAGGTCTACTTAATACTACTCACTCAAAGTAATTTGTTTTAAGGCCACCACATTAGTGGAAGATAAGCTAAACTATGTTTATGAAAAAATCCTGATATGAACTCCATCTGTAACTTTAAATGATAATTAATTGTTCCACTAAAGTCATCATTTTTGACATAATGTTCAAAAAATAATTTAGATGGCACCGTTTTAAATTTGGCTGAGAACTATTAATTTTCCTTTCATCAAGGTAATAATTATAGTTGGATTTTGATGTGGTACGGCAAACTGACAAACACTATTGAAATGTCTATCGAAAAATTACACTACGTGTTAAAATATGGTGAATTACGGAAAATACACAACTCCATCTGTTGAAATAATAATCCTCTATAAAGAATGTATGGTAATTAATTGTCATTTACCACCTCGCTCTTTTGACAAATTTGATGTATTTTTACCACAGATGGAGCTACTTTAACCTTGGCTAAATAAAATTTTCATATTTTTTTTTCTTCCGAAGTTACTTATAAAGGTGTGATTTTCTATGTAAAGATTAACAACCGAACAACTAATATAGGTACAACATTCAAATGTACAGTTTTGACAAACAGATTGCGTGTCGTAATATTTTACATCTTGAATTCACAAAATTAATCATATCTTTTGATAGAGTGAATCGATTTCGATGAAACAAAAACTAAGTAATACCCCAAGTTACGTAAAATTTTTGTATATAAGCATTGTCTGCATTGAATCCGTAGATTTTACGTGAATCCCGAACAAACAAACAGATAAACAGACAAACAGACAAACAGACAAAAATGACAAAAATGACGGAAATGGGTTCTGTTAGTTATCCTTTAACATGCCGGCTATTTTTTTTGTCAATTTCTTCAATGTACAAAAATTACTTTTCTACAGATTTATTATATGTATAGAAGGTATAGATATAGATTTCTATGTAAAGATTAATAATAGGCCGAACAACTAATATAGGTACAACATTCAAATGTACAGTTTTGACAAACAGATTGCGTGTCGTAATATTTTACATCTTGAATTCACAAAATTAATCATATCTTTTGATAGAGTGAATCGATTTCGATGAAACAAAAACTAAGTAATACCCCAAGTTACGCAGAATTTTTGTATATAAGCATTGTCTGCATTGAATTCGTAGATTTTACGTGAATCCCGAACAAACAAACAGATAAACAGACAAACAGACAAACAGACAAACAGACAAACAGACAAACAGACAAAAATGACAAAAATGATGGAAATGGGTTCTGTTAGTTATCCTTTAACATGCCGGCTATTTTTTTTGTCAATTTCTTCAATGTACAAAAATTACTTTTCTACAAATTTATTATATGTATAGATTTCTCATTAACCCAATTGTTCGTTCAGTACATTTTACAGGAATATGGGACAGAAGTGGGTCATTAAGGCTGAGTACACACTTAATCTCACGCGATATGTTATCGCCTCGCTGATTTGTGCGCGTGCCTAATGAAAACTACAACATAATATTGTATAAGTAGGTACTTACGACGCACGAGATAAATTAAACATTACATAAAGAAAAAGTAGCTTAGATGCTACGTGAATAAGATTATTGTCCTCAGATTTTTTAACAATTATCTTGCACCCTAGGAAACTCAAGTCGAAACAATCTTGCTGCATTACTAACAAAAAATTAGACTTCACAAACATATCCTACGACTGTTCTACATTTCCAACCATACCACAATCAAATAGTTAATGTGCAAAATAACTTTTCAATTGCAAACAATTTTAAACTGCAAGAAAATAAACAAACAAAAACACATACATATCCACGCTGTTTCCTTTCCAAGCGATAATAAAACAAGTTTAAACCAATCAACAGTCGAACAGAAGTGAAAAGTCGTATTTTCTTTAATTTACTCGAAAAGGAAGGAAAGCGATCTCGAAGTCACACACACACACACTACCATTCAGTCGGAAATAACATATTAAATCTTCTTTCGATCAGTCCAGGTATTTCCGAAAAATATTACTAAACAAGTTATTAGCAATGGTTTTCAATTACGTAACTTCCCGTTATTCCTATTGTTCAACACACGAAATGCTATTAAACGTTAAATACGTAATTGAAAACAAATTGATTGCGATGAAAGGTTTCGGCGGGACTCCTCAAATATATAAAGTGAAAAACTTGTCTAATCCATCCCTATTCTAAAGTAATAAAGTTCAAGTTAGAATGGCAGAAACATTCAGAAATTGTAAGGCATGTTTGTAATAACTAGCTCACATCGCCGGAAGATGGGTGTAACTAATAAACGTACCTAATATCGATAACATTTTATAACAAGTAATCAAATGCCCTTAACAACCCCGGTATTAATGCTTAAGGCGAGAAATAATCGATTTTAATGGACTCGATTAAATCTGTATCGATATTATCCGAGTTGCATAATTATAAATACGACCTCATAAGATTTTATTAATATAAATATCGAAAGTAAAATGTGTAATGAAAGTAAAACCGCTAGTGATGCCGACGCGATAGTTTTAATCGATTATAAAGTGTGACCGACCATAAAAGTATTCGTTGAGGCTGTACGTAGCTTATCTTTGGCTTGCCGTTTACGGTCTATGGTAAAAGCGGACACTTCTTTAAATTGTCGATGGTATGGCCGTTAAAATTATTTAAAAATATATTGAATTACTGATACGTGTATGTTTGCATTCTGGGTGCCTATTAGTGTTATTTTCCCATAGTTAACACTTCAAACATGATGCATCTTCATGTCGTTCTCGTTCGTGGAAAGTTTTTCCTTTTCTGTAAAAATACTACGTTGAAAGCATGTTGGTTACTACGAACTAGATACTTTTGATGATAGATTATTCCTACAGTAAGTAAGTCAGAGTAACGTTGTCATTACCTTGTGTACTATTCCAGTTAACCACGGCATCAAAACATGATAAAAATCTATAGCTAATCATTCTTACTCAGCTATAATCAAGCTATAAAGCTATTAGTTTTAAGTTGTATATATATATACAATATAAGTTTTTTTTTTTCAATTAATGTAAATATTTAGTTGAATTATAAATAAACTAGCTTCTGCCAGCGGTTTCACCCGTATCCCGTGGGAACTACTTCCCGTACCGGGATAAAAAGTAGTCTATAGCCTTCCTCGATAAATGGGCTATCTAACACTGAAAGAATTTTTCAAATCGGACCAGTAGTTCCCGAGATTAGCGCGTTCAAACAAACAAACAAACTCTTCAGCTTTATAATATTAGAATAGATTAAAAAGCTATAAATCGAAATCAAATTAGCATCGAAATCTGACACATCACTTATCGCATTAATATTGCTGTCACAGCACTAATAGAGTTGTCAACCTTCAGAAATAAGCAATGATTCTCACGCATAAAGTGTTAGAAAGCGCGACTTACCACATTCACACAATACGTCATTAAACCATGGTTAATTTAACTGAAACTATGACAAATCGGCACTAAGTTTTTAACAATAGCTCCACTATAACCTTTGATCGAGATTACAATCGATATTTCATAAATACACAGATTACAAAAGAGTATAAATGGCTAAATACACAAGAAGATGGTATTGTCGCCACAGATTAAATAATAGACTGAATAAGATAGCATCTTTGCTTGAATAAAAGTGAAAGAGGTTATCGTTGTTCGTAACTGATGACATAATTGTCTATTACTACTGCGTTGTAAGGTCAAATTGGTATTTCGAAAAAGTTTGTCTGAGCATTACCATGTTTTTTTTTATGATATTGGTGATACATGTACCTAGATCTAGGCTTTAACATGAAATATTTGAATAGTTTGTGATTTAAGTGTTTTCGCTAAATAAAAAAGTCTCTTCATAAAAAAAAGTATAAGTAAGGAGTTATAAAACAAATGTTACAGCCTTTTTTTTAATCGTCCCACTGCTGGGCACAGGCCTCCTCTCACACGGAGAAGGATTCAGCATTAATCAACAAGTAAAACAAATAAACAAATAAAACAACAAGTAACTTGTCGGAAGAGAGTCAATAGTACGGACACTAAACGAGACGCAAGCGCGCCATCTGGTGGCATTTCCGGTGAAACAACATTTTGGCGCGCTTGGCAGAGTCGTGGTGGTCAGCGTGGCGTCGGCGGAGCTCAGTCTTCGTTGAGTCTTCGTTGGGTCGTCGTGTGGCACACATCTCGAAACTGCCTTACGTCACGTCTAGTGTACCTAGTGTTATTACTTAGTGTTGTAGTACCGTTGTAGATCCATATTGTGAAGTGTTAAGATTATTGTAACGTCTATCGTATGGTAAGGTTCTTCTAACCTAACAGACAGACATGTGTTGCTGGGGAGTTTGTTCCGCCACTTCTTCTCCCCAAGCCAAAACACATAGGAAGTGGCGAAGGGCGGGCGTTTTGGGGGCTGTCTTTTGTTCTGACTAATTTGAATAAACGTTTTTGAGTTTAGAGTTCTTTTTGAGTTATCTCTTCGTACGACTACCCTAGCTGATGTCGGACAATAGTGCCATTCTGATGATGTTCGCCCCCCCCACCTCCGACATCAGAAGTGGGATGCAATCCAAATGCCCACATGTGTTAAGGATTGCCATGCCATTGTTCAAAAAGTGAAAAAGTGATGTGCTCGTTTGGAGTGATGTGTGGCAGCCGTTGGTGGATTAGTTTCGAGAGAATTCGCCACGTGAAGACAAACTTTCTGGATTTCTGAGCGCACGATAGGCACATGCTGAATACCATGTTTTCCAGTAGGCAGAAAACAAAATAAGGAAACATCAGAATTTTGATGGTAGAAAATTGATTAAGAACTTCAGCGAAGGTACAAGTATGGTAACCACGGTTATGGTAATGGTATCGGTTTCCATTGCGACATGTCAAACTAGTTATTGAAGGTACGCTGGAAAATTAACCGATTTATCTTCTCATTTTCATGTTTCAACAATGACGGTGATTATTGTGCAATATGGCGACAAAATGGAGCATCCCACCTGGAATCGGAGCCTGACGTGCGATCGTGAGGTCGGAGTGTTGGTGCATCTCCGTGGTGTCTGTGAACGTGAAGCCTTGCTGAACTGCGCGCCAAAGCGATGTGCGCATCATCATGCGCGTTGAGTGGAAACCCGGTGAGACCGATCCATTTTTGCTTTATGTTGAGGTTATTTGTCTTACGACATTTTTAAACTTGAGAATTTGTGGGCTTACTTTACTACTGTGACTTCTAATGTAACTAGGAACTAAGGGCTTAGGAGACCGAGACGGTGGTTCACGACCATGGAATTTAGAAAGTATCATGTGATGACATTTACGTTGACAAAACTGATTGGCGACTAACTTGACCGTTACGGGTTAGGTGTACTGTGGGGACTGACTCGTAGGGCCGATGGTCCATGACATGGGACAAATCTGAGGAACTGGCTTATGCGGGTCGATGTTCCGAATTGTTCGAGCTATGAGATTAGGCGAGACTTAGGAGTGATCGTAGGGACGCTGTAGGGTTGTCCGGTCCATGTTGTCTGGAGAGATAACTGGTCGAAGGGACGCCTTTTCAGTTGTCCGGGTCAGCTCTTTTGTAGGGACGCTGTAGGGTTGTCCGGTCCATGTTGTCTGGAGAGATAACTGGTCGAAGGGACGCCTATGGTGTTGAACGGTTGTCCGGTCCATGTTGTCTGGAGAGATAACTGGTCGAAGGGACGCCTATGGTGTTGAACGGTTGTCCGGTCCACGTTATCTAGAGAGATAACTGGTCGAAGGGACGCCTATGGTGTTGAACGGTTGTCCGGTCCACGTTATCTAGAGAGATAACTGGTCGAAGGGACGCCTATGGTGTTGAACGGTTGTCCGGTCCACGTTATCTAGAGAGATATCTGGTCGAAGGGACGCCTCTTTCAATTATCCGGGCCCAAGTGATAGGAGTTGAATTTATGGGGTATAAAGAGTTGTAAAATGATCAGTGATGGACGAGAGAGTAAAACAAAGATCGAGAGTTACTGTTGTGGTCAGGAGTGGCCGAGGCAAACTTACTGTGCTGTGTTTTTGTTGTTGCAGATTAAACCCACGAGGACGTGGCTATATGCAGGATGGCCGTGTCGGAAGAGAGTCAATAGTACGGACACTAAACGAGACGCAAGCGCGCCATCTGGTGGCATTTCCGGTGAAACAACATTTTGGCGCGCTTGGCAGAGTCGTGGTGGTCAGCGTGGCGTCGGCGGAGCTCAGTCTTCGTTGAGTCTTCGTTGGGTCGTCGTGTGGCACACATCTCGAAACTGCCTTACGTCACGTCTAGTGTACCTAGTGTTATTACTTAGTGTTGTAGTACCGTTGTAGATCCATATTGTGAAGTGTTAAGATTATTGTAACGTCTATCGTATGGTAAGGTTCTTCTAACCTAACAGACAGACATGTGTTGCTGGGGAGTTTGTTCCGCCACTTCTTCTCCCCAAGCCAAAACACATAGGAAGTGGCGAAGGGCGGGCGTTTTGGGGGCTGTCTTTTGTTCTGACTAATTTGAATAAACGTTTTTGAGTTTAGAGTTCTTTTTGAGTTATCTCTTCGTACGACTACCCTAGCTGATGTCGGACAATAGTGCCATTCTGATGATGTTCGCCCCCCCCCACCTCCGACAAACTTTATTCAATATTACAAACAGCAAATAATAAGGTCAAATCATCAAATAAACTTCATTATTATTAACAACAGTTTTAACGAAATTAAATAAATCAGTTAACAATAAATTAGTTACAATTTCCATTTCATACCAATGTCAATGCCGGCTTAACAATCCCACGAATATTGACGAAACATAACTCAAAAACCGTAAACAATGTTCCGATTAACGTAAAATTATTTAATTGTTTACTTACTGAGGAAAATTGGTAATTTGTGAGCGAAATTCGTAGCGTCCTTCGATTTGGAACGCGTCACTAGAATTTTGTAAAATTACGTGTTTTAATAAAATCACTGTGAGGGTCGCGGTTCGAAGGTTAGAGCTCGCTTTTCAAGTACGAGACACACTTTGAGGTAGGTATTCATTTCGAATCTACTGTTAAAAGTAAGTAAGTAGGTAAAGTGTCTCAGATAAGAACGTGATTATAAGAAAATCTGTGAAAGTTAAATTATCTCAAATTGACCCCGTAAGCATACCTAATAATCACTCCGCAGAATTTATTGAAAGAAAAATTTAAAAAAACTTCTACTAAAATAGTCTACTTTTATATAAAAACAGATTGGTTTGAAATTCAAAAATCAAATGAAGTCGAACTATTGCATATCCGTGATTTTAATATAAAACTTTTAAACAACATTTCACATTATCTACCACATAAACCAACTCTCATATAACCTTGCATCAGTCTCTATCGGGTCATATAAAATGATCGCAGCGTTTTATTTGCGGCGTAAAGTCTGCCACGGAAATTACGACCCGAGGCGGCGACGAGACGGCCACATACAAAGGGTAGCTAACAGATTTATTTCCATTGTTTCTCTACACTAAACTTTTGCAGGACTTTTGTAGATGGACACTAAGTTTATTATTGTAAGTTTTTTAATTGAAAAACACAAAAGTTTTAGTGTGTATTCACAGATAAATGAATTAAAAATACATTCTTGGTATCCGTTTACGAGATGCACATCTTATTTTATCAAACACGCAACGTTAAGATAAAAAAAAGTTTTAATACATTCTAAAATAATCCTTAAGTAGTACCTAATTAACACTTTAAGTTTTTAGTATACCTAACCTATTCCACAGAAACCAAAAGAATAATATTCAATAATTTTAAAACGTCATGTGTTTACAAGCTTTCATTAAAAAATGAATACAGATCCATCATTGTACCGCGATGAAATGTAAAAGGTATAGAGGTAAGTATTCATTTTCCGTGACCATACCTTACGCAATAGGACGGTACAGCTTCTTTGACATGGAAAAATATACGTAATAAATCATAATAAACCATATTGCTGTAATGTAGGATTATTGCAGAAGTATAACAATTTCATTACAACAAGAATTGTTTGTTTGTTTGTTCGCTTTTTATGGATAAACGATTGGACAGATCTTGACGGGCATCAACTAACAACAATTATAACCTGGACTGCTAAAATGCGACTAAAAATCAATGTAAACACAATTTTCATATTTACTTTATCAATTGAAGAATTATGTTAAGCAGCAGTAGGTAGGTACCTATATTTGTTTACATATTATATACGAATTGATGTTTTTTTTAAGTGGAGATAGATAAATAAAAGGATGGACAGTGACATGGGCTATTTACCGCCCAACGAAGTGGGTGCGGGTCAGCTAGTATTATATATTTGTGTAAAAAGTGCTATCAAGATTGTTTAGCTTTACAAGTGCCTTCTCAAAAGGTGTATATCTGAAAGCTAGCAGGCTTGGTGACCAACTCTCTTTCTTTTTCTGTACGAGAAGCCTGTGCTCTGCAATAAAATGCTGAACATAGCTTGATATATAGCTATGTACTTCTAAAATATATGGTAAATTGCAAGCAAAAGCTGAAAGCAAATAAATTCAATTTTGTTGTAACGAAAGTCTTGACTCAATATTGAGCTTCATGTCGGCTTAACGAAATGGATTTTGTATTGGAAATAATCCAACTTATATACTATAGGCCTCTGATATATTTATATTGCAAACATTTCGATACTGATGCTAAAAGACCTTTGTAAGTCTACCTCTATAACTTCGATATAAATAGGTCGAGGTCAAATACAGATAAAAAGCGAACAAAAGAATACTTTCAATTCACCAGAGATATAATCGACGTATAACAGAATCTTTTTAAATGAGAGCAATTTTAAAATCTGGGCCTCAATCATTTGTAAAATCACCTTCTCCGTAACAATATATCATGAACAATATTAAGGCTAAGCCCATTGGTAACTTAATGTAGTGGAGGCTTTATTTAATTAAAATACTCTGTCACTATTAACTACAAACAATTGACGGTTAATGTTTATTTGAGGATTTGGCGGAAAACTTTCATAATACGGGTCTTCCTACTCGTGTAATTCATTTGGATCGGACCTTTTCAAAGTCAAATTGCAACTAAAAAAGGGGCCAAAAGAGTAAGGCTGAAAATCGCCTCTGAAATTGAAAAAGCTAGCGCCTACAAAGGTAATCCCTTTACCTTTTACACTAAGCTAGAACCGCTAACGATTTAACTGTTTTATACCCCAAAAACTGCTGATTGTACATCAAACCACCAAAAAAACCGCCCACTAACTCACCTACATGTTTCACTTACTAGAAATGGCCTCCGAACACATAAAACAAATCTAAACTTCTCCATATCTCCTTCGTTATGAGTCACAAAGAGACCGCCTGACCCTCGCATAGGTTGAACTTTCTATGCAGTTGCTACCGACGTGAGGTCACGAGTATTTGCCCATAATTTATGGGTCAAATTAAAAACTACTGCTTCATACCCTGATGCTTATCTCGTATGTGTGGGTGTACGTGAAATTGTTTAGATACGTCCTACGCGTGTGTGCAACTTTCTTTGTCGTCTTCATGTCAGTTCTAGCTAAGTTTGGCAGTTTGACTCTCTATAAATATTGTTTTGAAGTGGTCTTGTCTGTTTAGGTGTTTTATTTTCTTCCAAAAGTATGCACTGTTTCAACTTAACTTTTTCAATATGCTAAATCAACGGCTCAATCTTTAGGGATAGTCTAATATTGTCCTCATCAGATATTTTTCTTCTCCTTGAAACGTTCAGAAAGCATGCTATGAAATAAGCTCTTTATTATGCAGATCTACATTTTTGAACGCCTAACGAACATTATTTAATCAACTAACGGAAATTGTAACACGATAGCATCTTCACAACAATTCAAAAGGCTTACATAAAAAATGCAACACAAAACCAATTGTTCGCAACAACTTTTTTCGCTAATCCATCCTATTCAAGAAGAAAAACGATGAAAAAGAAATAAAACTGCAACAGAGGGTCATTAAACTATCACTGAATGTAGGCTAGTAATCCTATCACTTGATATCAAAGCTGCGGCCGATAGAAAATACGCTATATTTGTAAAGGGTTATGGTGTAAATTGCAATGGATGTGGAATGATAAGTGCGACTGTGTGAACTTTGTCGCAGCTGACCGGTCAGTATCGCGTTACAGCTTTGCATTCAATTACATATGTCGACAAGGCATAGGCGATGGCGAGAGCGATTGGCGATTGTGAGGATTCATAAAATATGAGATGATAAATAGCTAAACTAAAGAAGGTTTTACGTAAAGCAAGAAATTCGATACCAGCAATTTTTGGTAATCCTAATAACTTTAAAAGGCCTTAATCCTAATAACCTCAAGAACCCTCCAAAACTTGCACCTCTTTTTGCACAAAGGATCAATGCTAATGTTAGAACATGTCAGAATAAAGCTCAATATGTGTTTAACCGACAAGAGCAACATATTGTGGTAAATAGTCTGACATTTCACTTAAAGGAACTCGCATGAATGCAACTTCAAAACCAAACACGAGCTAATAAAATAACAAGATCAATTGATCCAGTAACCAATGCCCCATAACTTAACTACAAACAAAGCTTTGACTCCAATATCCAAATATGGATTGGTAATAAGACGATTCGAGCGGAGGCCGTTGACCGCCATTTAATTTTACCAACACAGACATAAATTGGTCATTGTTCAAGGCCCCGCTCGCGCTCGTAACTTGACATCAAAGTACTGTAGGTGAATTAGTTATTTAGCTCAGTCGATCTAAATTAATGTCTGTACACCATATCCTAATATGGTCCGGTATTTCAGCCCGTACTTTGATCTAAACAGATAAGGAAGCCATTCAAACCACTGTGTTTCAATTAACGGTAATTTATTAGTCCTTAAACTTGCAGTAGGGAATTTTATGTGTATGTGGTTATAATTTTATGTGTATTTTCGGAATTTTGTGTGTGGTTTTATGCTAGTTTTATGGGTACAAGTTGCAGGCTGTGTAAAGTTGCATCAAAAGCAAACCACAGTTCAATAAATATGTGCGGTTCTAAGGGGATTGCTACCATCTTCATCGATAGCCTTCACAAACATAGTAAGACACAACATGTGGTATTTTGAAGGATAAAAATGTTTCTACAAAATGCTTGTTCACTGCCGCCTTGTTTCTAAAGTTAGTATTCGGCAGGCATCTATACATAAAGTCTTACTTATTGAAGTAAACAAGCTAAAATTATAATTTCAGCTTTGCACTTAGCACGATTATTCATCATATATCTACCATCTACTGCACTGTTTGCACTTCTTAGGGCTGATCTTTCAGTCATCGGTTAACTTCTTTCTGAGGAATAAGTATGGCGAATTGACATATATTCTGTACAAAAGCCATCAAAACATCAAACATATTCTTTAGATGAAAGTTATCTGGCGATTGAGAAATCGGCCCTTAGAAAAATATTTATTTGAAAATACATGTTACCGACTGACTGGTAGGTATTGTGACATCACAAATCTAACCATTTACTATCAGATCAGCCGAGCAAACGACATAGCCCGGCACGTACAACAGATTACACCCGGTGGGTAAACCACGGTAGCCATTTGTAAGCCATCCATGGCGGGCCGTGCATGAGTTATTGGCTTCTAACGCATCAGCTGTGCGGCGATCGAAACGTAAACATCGGCTTTGTTGCTGTTAGGATATTGTAAGGCAGTGGTGCGACTGTGGGCGTTCCGAGTCATTTATTTTTTTACAAAAATAAATGTTAGGACTTTCTGTGTTTTTATACGTAAATATTATCTATACTAATATTATAAAGCGGAAGAGTTTGTTTGTTTGTTTGTTTGTTTGTTTGTTTGAACGCGATAATCTCCGAAACTACTGGTTCAAATTGAATAATTCTTTTTGTGTTGGATAGTCCAGTTATCGAGGAAGGCTATAGGCTATATAACATCACGCTACGACCAATAGGAGCAAAGATATAGTGGTAAATGTGTAAAAAACGGGAGAAATTATTTCATCTTTGAAGCCTTCCGTTGCGTGCGCCGTGAAAACGGTTCAAGATACACAAAAAATATGTATTAAAGAATAATAGCTCTTTTAATGATCTAAAAAACAGTCCGCGACAGTGTATGTCTATCTTTTAAGATTAACTCACAAAAACCGTTTTTATGGTACCTAATTTGGTCGAAATAATTTGTTTAAGTTGTATCAACATAATAATATTAATCTTTATATTCAAATAAATATGTTGTTGGTTAAGAGTACTAAATCTATATATATAAAAGAAAGTCGTGTTAGTTACTCCACTTATAACTCAAGAACAGCTGAACCGATTTAGCTGAAAATTGGCAGGGAGGTAGTTTAGAGCCAGGAGAAGGACATAGGATAGTTTTTATTACAAAAAAAATAAAAAAAAATACAATTTATTCCGGACATACAGCGCCATCTATTGTTCAAACCGAAAATCTGCCGGATGCCACTATTCCACGCGAACGAAGTCGCGGGCAAAAGCTAGTGTTATTATAATATGAAAAGCTTTTAACAAGATCACCCAACTAAACTATGACGACCGAGTAGTACCAGTGGTATTTTTCCACACAACTTCATCTGTAGTGTAGGTACCAGAATGATACATTAAAAGGCCTTTTATGTGCACCTCGTAATGATGAACTATACGTAATATGTTTTACATACCTGAAACAGCAGATAGCCGGACTCGTACATCCAGAAATCATCGGGCGCGTTGCCCGGCTTGGTGAGTTGTATCGCGAGACAGCGCTGCAGGATCAGCTGGCAGCGCTGTCCGCCCGCTCCGCGACCGCTCATGCCTTACACGGGCGGCGGCATGCTCTGTGGGAAACAGAAAGGGAGTTTAGATTTTTTGTTTGGTGTATGGAACAACTTATGCTAAGCTTACGCGAAGGGTATGGACTATCAGCGCGTATCAGTACTCGGGAGTAAGCAGCGAGTAACCATTAAGTATGACGAGAAATTAATAAACAAGTGAAAAATTGTCTCCAAATGATAAATTATTGAGGTGAGGACACACTAATGGTTTGAGTTATTGAGGAACTATAGCAAGGAGTACGTACTTTGATTTTTTAAATATTTGGCTAACCAATAAATGGATATATATTCTAGAACTCAGTATGGCTTCTAAGTAGGTACGGATTAAATTTACTCCTTAAAATTAGATCCTTTCAGTTGCATTGCAGTTGCTCTTCAAGGGCCTCTGTTTATTAAACAATGTTGTAAGTAAATTATCTTTATAAAAAGAAAGGAGGAAAAAACATGTTTAGTAATGACAGAATTATTGTGTCACTGCTATAAAATTTTACGGGTTAAAGATCAATAATTTTGTGAATGCCTCTTTACGCGACACAAAAGTTGTTACATCATTGTTAAAACAATTGAAACAAAACCTCTTCAACCGTTAACCTGTATCTTTATACCAAAATATATTTTTAACTGAACTGTAATTTTTATACTTAACCACCGAATCGCTATTACTGTTACATATTAAAAAAAACAGATATTAAAAACCCATTTCCGCTTACAGACTTACCACAGCTTTATGTCCTAAGCGTGTTTGTTTTTATTTCCATTCAACCGTTTACTTTTCTAATTTGGACATCTAAAGAGACAGTCTCATACACTTTGATTATATATATGTCTAGATGTAGCGTCGAGTGCGCGCAAGCGTGGAAAAAAAAGTCGATGTACTGTTCATCGACAGGAGCTTTCCCGTCAATCAGAACAGATCGTGCCGCTTAACTGTCAAAACGTATTACGCGCTCTAACTAAAATACAAATAACAGTGGTAAAATGACGACATGTGCAATTAAAGTCTGCCGGAATTATAAAGGAAGGCTAAAACGTGCCAATAACATCACCTATCATCGGTCAAGTGACCCAGAAAATTAATATTTGTTTTTTGTAATTATGTTAATTTATGTTTACTAAATCACGCCATATTGTATCGGTGTTGCCAGTTTCTGTTTTTCATTTTCCCAACTTCACGTGTTTATGTTATGTATGTATAATAAGTATAAAGGATATTTTTTAAGCATCGCACAAAAAAATAATAGGTGACACTAATCAATAGTATCAAATCATAGATTTAATTTCCATTTTTATTGCTCGGATAGACATTTTCTGATTCTCCAAAATATTATCTACTATTATTTGATTAGTAAATGGTGGTCATCAACGTAACATATTTTTTTTTAGTATTCCAAGTAATCCTATTATTAGGAGTCAGTGGATAGACCGCATTAAAAAAAGCCGCGGAGATGCGATGTGGACACCAACAAAAAATACCTTAGTGTGTTCCGATCACTTCCGCAGCAAGGACATGAGTACTTTCGACAAGATAGGGCGCCGAAGACTTACAAAAGGATGAGTGCCAAGCAAGGTTCAATGTTCTATAAAGTTATAGTATCATTTAAAAAAAGTAACGTAGCTTCTAAGCGAAAACTTTTCAAAAACCAAATACAAAGAGATGGTCATTGCCCTGGTTTTAATATTGTTTTATCACCAAAGTCTTTGTAAACGTGTTTATTTAAAATTAAAATATTTTTTTTGACTTTGTTTTATTATTGACTTTGACCATGTGATCTTTCATTTAAATTTTGGAAAATAATTTGGCCTAAATTATTAAATGTTTTGATACTTATTTAATTAACTGAGTTGATTACAAACAGTTTAGTAGACTACAATATACTACCGCCTAACTCTAATTTAATATAAAAAGGTAACAGCTAGATAATGTGACACTAAAACCGAATAACACTATGTATACAAACTTATTTAATTAGTCAATTTTTTTTCATTATTTATGGGAGAATCGTAGAAGCTGGTATCATTATTTACGTCAACGCGCAGTGTAAAATGACACCTACACGCACACATGCATAACAATTTTGTCTCTGCTTCTTTGTTGTGATTGTAGGGTGACACTCCATCTAGACATATATATAATCAAAGCTCATACATTGTCTTAGTATACCAAACAAAAAGTTCTAAGAACCAAAAATACACGAACTCTTTGTTAAAAAGAAAAAAACTCGTCAATTTCGTTTGAATATCGAACGTGTCCAAATAGTTCTTAGTGCGTAATAGATACTGTCATTGATCCGCTATTGACATTGAAAATCCCGGTAGTCGATCAAACTTTAGATAAAATGACACAGGATTATCTTGGGTCTAAAAATAAATTCGTACCGATTACATCTAAGCCCAAACATGTTTTGAATAGTTATCGACATGACAGATCAATGACGAAAATTAAGGACGAATTACTCACCGAAATTGTACAAACAAGTGAGAATTAACATAAAAAAAGAATTGTCCAAATCCTGTTTATTTGTATTTTTAAATGGCGTATCGAAATGTTCTGTTTTCTAATAATAGAACGCTAATCGTCGGGACCCTTGACACGACAGTTTGAGAACAAGGTGACATTAGGTATTGTTTACATTGTCCTTTAACAGCGTTTGCGGTTGCTTTAGTACCCGCAAACTGGAGACTTTTCAGACGGCCGACTATTTAATCGGACGCTTGGTAAGTACGGAGATGTACCTATGGGAGAGCGTAAATTACAGCGAGCGTATTTGGCAAATATCAGACCGGCTAAAAACTTTGATTGAATTCACGATTTTTTTAAAGAATATTTTTTTCCAACTGTCAGACGACTGTTTAGTCGGCAGTTTCCGAGTACTCTTATACCGGACACGTAATAGGGTATCGGATAAATGTTGTATGAATGAGCTTTAACGCGAAATACCAGTAATACCACTGAATAAAATTAGAATTATACTGTCACGTAATTTGAGAAGAATTGTGGTTACGAGTTCACGATAATCGAATCGAATCGAAGCAGAGTTATTTAACATACTTAGTCTTGATATTTACCGGGAAATTAGTAGTAATCTATTAATCGCGGATTAGCTGTAAAATGTGGATGCGGATTTTAGTTTTGTCAAGAAGATAGCAATTTTAACGTGTGAATAGTTTTTCTGTTTTAAACAAATACTAATAAACACCGAAAATTACTCGCTAATTATGTGGTCAAATATTTTTTGTTTGTCATAAGTCAATAGGTATTTAATGTAATTTATACGTGCGTTGAATTAATTTCAAAATACACCTTGTTAACAATGAGCATACCTTTAGGCAGCTAAAAATCGTAAAACAAAGTATGTTTTAAATAGAAAACTACAACATTAAACCATTTACTAACGCTCACTTTTCTTCTTATTTCCCCATATATTCTAATCCCTCTATCATTAAAACTTAATAATACCCACGTATTTAAAAACGAGCGCTAAATATGTACTTATATCCATAGAGTTATGTCCTGAAATTGTCACTATCAACAACTGGAGTAATTATATAAGCAAAAGCAATTCCCAACTCTAAACTAACAGCTTTTAGCCAGAGCATTACCATATCTATACACTTGCTGCCAAACACAACATGCAGTTTCAGTGAACCTTAGGTAGAAGTAATAAGGGTTATATTTGCTTGGTTCAGAGTACTGTTTAAACTTGTATAAAGTTAAGTGTATGATAAACGCAGAAGTAAGTACAATACGTTTACATCATATTATGTAAATGATTTAGCACGTCGGGAAGAGATATAATTTAAGTGTTTTTAGTTGATTCGCTGTAAATAACTTTGAGTTATTGGTTGTACGTAAATACTGGAAAAGCGGTTCGATTTCCTGAAATAGGCTATGTTTATAGGTTCCCGTGTACTTTTGCTTGATTGAAACAGTTCAATCTGATGTCGAGGAGTTAATGGCCTATCGATACTAAAGACTCATATTCACAGTTCCTTAACTTTTCCTTAACCGACTTCAAAAAACGTAGGTTCTCTAGTAATTTCTCTCTATATTCTTGCAAATGTGTCAATTTTGTTCGTATTAGCTTATTAGCTCCAACTTTTTTTTTTTCATCCTTTATGACGGTTTAATTGTTAAATTAATTTCAGATGGTCATTTTAAAATTCTGACTTCTCCACAAGGTTTGCCATAAAATTAAAAGTTTCCTCCCAAAAAAAATTGCGTGTTACATACCAAACGAATCGCGGCTTCGTTTTTAACCGACAAATATTAAGGCCGTGCCACACTGACGATTGGAGCCATTATAACGGCATTACCGCCAATTTGAGACTTGTGTAACTTACTACTGTTACGAATGTATTGCACGTCACGACGTTTGTTCGTCTTGAATTGTTGGGGAACAAGTGTATAAAGAATACTTTGTTTTGTTTGAAACTTTATGCATTTGAAAATAGGTGATTATGTTAGTATGAACACTTTCTCAACAGCACGCATGCCCAGCGCGGTGAATATGGGCACACACATTCAGACAAAAAATCAATTTAGAATTTCATATTCAAACTCTAATATTTGCTGGTTAAAGCATTTACAAGTGTTAGTAATAATTTTAGGGTACAGTCTAACGGCCTTTTTCAGGCCTTGCAAAACAAACGGGATGGAAAATATATACATCCATTTTATTAGGTATATCTTAAATAATATAAAATAAAAACAAAGCAGTTTCATGTAATGCTGACATTATTGTGAGAGTTTCTGTTATTTAATTGTTATTATGTTTGATGCGTGGTTAATTGTATTAATTAACCTTTTACATAACTTTAGTATCGACTAGCGGCGCGATGAAAGGAGGTTCTCACTGTATAAACATTCCTCTTTGTATGTTGATAAGACCAGTGTTGCCATAAGAAAAAATAAAAGAAAAAAGGAGGATATTATGCATTAATATAGCAACACTTCCCGTTTACTAACAGATAATTTCACAACGACAAATGCAGGAAGTGTAACAATATAAGAAATGAGCAAGCTATGAAAAATTGCAACATTTTCCTCGCAGTGGGCGGCAGAATTGGTTTTATCCGTAAAAGGTATAAATCCGTATTTTGCTACATTATATAAAATTCACCTGCTCTTATTTCCCTGTTATATAAGCTGCTTAGTAAACATAGCATTGATCTAAGCATTACATTACTCATCCGTCAGATATAGTATAAGTAATAGTAGAAACAGAATCTCTTTTAAAGTATGACTGGTTATGTATGTCACCGATAAATCCTGTATCCTTAACCGAATCCGATTTACGTATTTACCAAAGAGTAATTTTACAAAGGTATATTTTCAGGTGGGATGAACAATTTAGGTCTATGTTAAATACAAAGGTTCGAAAAATCCTAAAATATCATCACTGGATAAGCAAGTACAAACATGGAATAGTAGGCCAGTCTCTCATCAGAACCTATGTAAGTAGATACCAAATAGAATTATGCTACGTCAGACATTACATTAACATCTCTCTCATCTAAGATAAGCTACCGCGAATAGACATAGAATGTAATTTCTTCGAATTCAATAAGAAGTGTCACGGTGTCACTGCAGCTGACAACTTGATTTGACGACTTTATTACTGAGTATTTATTTATTATATTATATAGTGTGAATGACATAAATTCCTAGACATAAGTGTGTCAAGTACTGAAGAAATTGCAAGTGTAATAAGATTCGCTAAAGCTACCAATGTCTGTACTAATATAACAAGTTTAATAAAAGCTTGGAAGATTATGCTAGCTTCTAAATAACTTCCTATCAAGTGAAACACTTAAAACAACATCTTCCAATACCTGTAAAATAAAAACTTACTGTAAACTAAACATAAACGACGAACTTCAGAACACTTCAATATTTTTTTCGAAAAGCATCCCGTAATTCAGTTTCGTTTGTGCCGATTTTTGGAGCCCCCTAAAACACAGGAAAGGTATTCAACTGTGACATGACTCAAATCAAGTTTATACCTTTAAACAGTGTTTTGACTTAAACCAATTCTAGTTCCCAATAGATCTCCCTTCCCACACGATCCCACATCACTCCAGTTCTATCGCCCATCAAACGCAGACATCAACTCATAAATCTCCGAGCTTTCATTGAGATAACTTTCTCTATGAATACGTTTAACGTTATACCATAAAATAGATGGTTGTATGCACTTTCATTTCCATATGGTACTGCCAAAATGTATCTCGTTTGTGAAGTGGCTTGTTGGTCTAGTCGTAAATGGCTAAACCTGAGTTCATGGGTTCTCAGATTTGGTACTGATGGACAAGATATTTTTTCAGCTGATGAAAAGCAGTTTGGCCGGTTCAAAGCAAAAGTATCTACTTTTCTGTGTGAGAAAAGGCCTGTGCGACATAAATAATGGCTGTTGATGTGAATGTTGATGAAATAAAAATCACCAGTGCAATTTGGCGTCTTGGCTGCCCAAAGACACACTTGGATGGCACAGCTATGCTTGTTTGATGATAGCGCTAATACTTAGTTCCTATGCTAACAAGGCAATACAAAATCGATTAAAAACATTGCTCGATTACCCCAGAGACTGCTTTAACTAATATTCACACAAAATATCGGACGATGCCTCAGGCACACGCCATGTTTCTAACACAACAGCCATACCCTCTAGGGTCACAAACACAGTTATTCAATTGTTTTAAATATCAAGAAACAAAGTCATTGACCCACCCGTATATAGAAAAACTATTTACCTACCAGCATATTATGTATGGAGATTATTCGGTTTTTAACGATTTGCGAATAACGGTGATGTTTTCTTAGTCCGTGGGAATGGAAGTAGAATTTGTGATGTCAGTTTATATGGCAAGCGGAGTCGGGTGATAGAATCAGGTCACTTGATAATGATTACAATTGTATGCTCACGACTTGCTACTTCTAGTTATTAGGTACGCGTTTGGAATATTTATTAACCGACTTCCCAAAAAGGAGGAGGTTCTCAATTCGTCGGGATCTTTTTTTTTATTAAATACTATTGGATATTGCGAAGTAGATAATTTACTACATTCCTACTGTTAAATCAAGAGGAAGAGGAGGTCATGAAAAAGGTCTCATCCACATAGACAAGCGTTTCAGCAAAAAAATATTCTTTACTTAATACGTGAAATACCGTAATCAAATAATTTTGGAGCTCACCAAATTAGTTACCTATGACATACTTCCATATATAAATTCGCGAACTATTTCGCCATACAAAAACAATGGCCAACAACCAGTACCGTTTTAAACAAAACACTGACAAATCTTTGCCTTATCTATACTTTGTATTACATCTACATCTCTGAATAGCCAGCCCATCGAGCTACTCAAATCTGCAAAATGTTACCAATCAACATCGAACTTTATGCCTTAGAGATAAAGTCGAAATCTACTTTAAGAAAGACATATTATTGTAGTGGCATGTACGAGGTACTTGACCAATTCATATTTTCCCACAAAAACACGAGGTACATCTGACCTTCACGTATAAGTGGTACAGAATCTCGAGTTGCAAGATGCAAATGATATGGACTAGGATTCTGCGAAGAGATAAGTGTAGAATAACAAGCTACTGGTAGGTTGCACTTCTTGCCTTAAGGTTTTCTTATGTAGGTTTGTCTGACAAAGGCTTTCTATAACAACGTTTTTCAAACTTCATATCTCTACTAATTTTGGTCAGATTGAAATAAATTCACTTAGATACATAAATGACATTGAAATATGCTCTCATCAAATAACTATGCCATTCTGAAGCCAGTTTGATACCCCGCACATACAACCTGTTTTCATAGTCACTAGCACCAATCGTCAGAAAGGCTACATTATTTGACGACATCTTTATAACACCTAATGCTTCCCTAATTCTCTATAGTAGCTCTACTATTAAACTCATTATCAATCTCACTACCTTTCTGTATGTCAAAAACAAACATATACCTATTCCACGAAGTGACAGTACTTACCTATTTACATACATATATCTACACACGCACACATACAAACAAACTTCTACAACTAGTGTGACCGGTATAATAGTAGAATCGTTTTCAACTAGATCAGAGTCCGCAGTAAATCAACTGCGTTGTGGGCGAAAGATATCGGTCTGTTTATTAAGTACTTGGTACTGTTTCCATTGGTATACTGCTAGTTGTTTCATACGTCTTTGCCTACTTGTAAATACCTGGAGAGCCTTATATAAACCTTTTTATCTTCTACATCTCCTCAATCTATGTGGATTGCAATTGACTCAAAATAGTATAATTTTATTTAAGTAAAAGAGAAAAACTAAAGAAAACCCTTGGATGAGGGCTACGTAAAACTATGGATCCTTCGCCTGTCATGTAGAAGAGGTCTTCTATCTGTAACTAAAACAGTGTCCGTGGAGTTGTTTGCCGGTTCTTGTCCATGAGACTAACTTCTTGTAACCCTGCTTGACTTATTGTAAGAACCTGTGTAGCCCTTCTTATTTCATATAGGCCTATATACATATGAAACCAAAAGGACTAGGTATGTCTTTGATTTCAAACACTCTTTTAGAAGTAGTCTATATCGTCCCGATAATATTGTGATCTAGTACCAAGTGAAAGTGTAAACCCGTGTCGTACGCGACCATGCGTACGATCACCAACTCAGGCCCATCAGTGTATGTGAATGAACCTCGTGGGTGTACCCATTCATAAACAATGAATATAATCGTGTCAATTTACTGTATTCGCAGTCATTTGTCTTGCTAGCTTTTTCTTTACAGGAAAAAAACAACCAGTTGACAAAGACCTCTGTTCAAAAACATGTTATATGCAAGCAGAGGTCATGTTACAGTGGAAATGCAACTTTTTGTGTACCTTTTTACAATTTTTGCTTGGTAATAAAGAAAGTTATCATTTATTGAATATCGCTGTAAAAGATGTTTTGTGTGAATAACGGCTTTATTAAATGTTATACTTCATTTGATACCAAGGTCATGCTTAACATCATCATTTCTTGATTGTAATGTATAGCTGACTATAGTAAGTATTACTTTGTACTAATTACGAAGTGATTAGTAGAATTTTATAAGTGTAATAAAAGTAGGTTACAAAAGTGTACATTAAAAAGTACACTCGTATAGGTTAGGTATAGCAGATAGGCTGTCGCTCCATGTAAAACACTGGAACTCAACTGCATCCGCCTAGACTGAAAGCCGACCCCAACATACTTGAGAAAAAGACTAGGCAAAAATAATGATTCACAGAACATTGCCACGAAAATAATTAACATTTTACCCAAGTAATTAATTTCAGTAGTTACTTTTAATTTGCATCACGACCTACGAATATAACATCCATATAAAGTTTATAACCTAACCTTACGTATTCACGTGTGATAGTTAAAGACGAATATTTAATGAGCACTAGGTTTAGTCTAGAATACTAATCCGTGGTTAGCAGTTACCGTTAGAGCGATTAACATAATATCCTTAGTTAAAATTGTGAGGGTACGTCTACGTGGATGTTAAAGTTACTTTAATGCCTTACACATAGATTTTTTTTTGTTATGAATAAACGGCTGTTTTTACTCAATTTTTTGACTGTGTAGTATATTTTATTTCCCCATCTTCCTTGATTGTTTATTTATGATATCCATATGGCCAATTATAAATATTCATAATTGTAGAGTATGTTATTCATAATTATCTACAATATGTACATAGATTTTCTTTTATTTTATTTCATCTAAATTACCTTCTTATTAGGTATAAACTCTTTACAGTGCAAAGGCCTTCCTGCCACATCGTATACCTAGACATACAGTAACACACGCCTTCAACGTGTGCTCTTGACCAATGTGAGCAAAATATCAACAAAATACCCCATAAAAGGCAAAAATACATTAAATACACTTAACCTTCATATGTGTGCTGATCATTAGTGTGTCTGTGTGTGTGCAACCGGACACAAAACCGCTACATCCGACGACGGCGCTTTGAATGTCAATGTTACCACAAGGACTTGACTTGATCTACTAGCGCACACTAGCGCCGTGAATATTTTAATTAATTGCCAGAAAAAGTTGTTAGAGATCAAATTGTGGTGTTGGCACCTCGTTTTTTAAACTCGTTTGATTGGTTTCTATTTGTTTGTGTTGTTTTAGAGCAGTTTTTTAGAAGTGAGGTTGTTTGAGACACTGGATGTTGTGATCGGCAATTGTTTGTTTCTTATTGCAAATTTATTTGAACTGACAAGAACGTAAGTCTGACTAGATGTGTCCCTAATATAGGGAGTTTTTCGGCCCTAACATAGTAACGTGCCTAAAATAGTAATTGCATAGTATTTTATACCTAATAAGACATTAAAGTTTAATTAAAACTGCCTATTGCCTGAATTGCTTATTATCACATTTTTCCCCTTTCCTAGAATTGAAATGAAATACCTAAAGAAATGCGTATTATCGCCACACATTCATGCGTGTTATTCATATCAAATACAGCAACAGCATTATTAAAATTTCAATTATTTTTTTTCAAAACATCACGACATAACAGGTCACGTTCACGAATATTGTAAAGAAAGAAAGAAAGTATGTTCATAACTAATCATTTCACACAACATTGATATTCTGACATTATCAGAACTATCATATCACCTAATGCGACAGGGAAAGTCGAACAATGTAATGCGAAATATCGATAAGGAATTTATTCGATATAATGCGCGTGCGATCTCAGTTGATAAGTCGGTGACATTGGCATCATTTTGACAACTCTATTCTATTGTTTTTTTTTTCTCTACGTATTAGGTATCATACTAGTTCTAATTGATTGTTTTAATGTTGTTTTAGCAAGAAGTAGGTAAATGGGGTATGTACAAATTCTAAGCAAACGAAGATTGATTTGAAGACATGAGAGAATTTCAGTGTCTTATCATGTTACGCTTAAAATTATTAATTTGTAACCTACTTTTGTTCATGTCAAATAATCTTTTTAATAGGCACCTACTTGTCAGTCTATGTCATTTTGAAAAATTCATGCGGATTACATCATAAGGCATTCTAAAAAACATAGGTACGTTTTTACTTTATTTATGTAAAAACTTATACAACTGTAACTTAATGATTTTAAATTACCTCCTAGTTTTCTTTTTACATGTCATTGGTATTCATAACCTCTTGATGTTACGATCTGAATAGTAATACCTCTAATATACTTACTACAGATTGAGATGAATCTCACAGGTCGTTCACACTTTTACCTTTTCACCTATCACGAAATATTCTACGAGCTCTTACTTAATGATTTTATTTTCGTACTAGCTGTTTTCCCGCGATTCCACTCGCGTTTTGTGGGACCTTCTGCCCGTATCGGGATAAAATATAACCTATTTGGGAAATATGTAGCTGCACACCAGAGAAGGAATATTTCAAATCGGTTCAGTGGTTTTGGACCCGTTAGAGTACAAATAAACTAACAAAAAACATTTCTCCTCTTTATTATTATTCGTATAAAAGATAGATTGATGATATTTTATGTAAATTGAATTCATTGCTTGAATACATTATTTAAAATCTCCTATTTAGATTTCAATAAACTAGGGTTAACGTTGGCTTTTTTGTAAGAAAACTGATTACGCACGACGCAAATACATAAGCATAATATTATGTAAACATTATAATATTATGATTTAATAGTTACAAGAGATCAAGACGACATTTCCGAATATTAATTTTCTTTTGACAGTCTTTTCCTATCTGAATTGAATTAACAACTATTTCACTTTATTTTTTCAAATATTGTCGTTTCTAGAATATTAAGTTAGACTGTACCTAGTAAAATAAATAAATAAGGTTTTTAAATAAATCACCACTCTCTCCATTTTTGCAAGTTACATTTATAATACCTATTGTTATGAGCCAAGATTGTGAGAAAATATGCATCTATTTGTACAACACTGCACTTAAATGTGACCTGCTAAGCCAAAACTTTTTAATTACTTACTTCACTTTTTTGTACCTAGATTTTATTCTTAAGTCGCTATAATTTTGTGGTTATGTAAACTATATAACATATCCCTGAAGTTAGTTATGTTATTTATGAAAATACACAATGGTTACCTATATTTATTGTCTCTATCGCGATACACAAGTCTGATGTAAACTATTTAGTAAACTGTTGTCTAGTGTGAAATTAAACCAGCTTTTTACTCTAACATTAATATGTTAGACCTTACTCAACATTCTTTATTTCCCAGACTAAAATAATAATTTTAATATAAAAACTGTCGTATAAAGCAAACTATTTTCTCGACTATAAAAACATCCCCTCGCAGCTGAAAGGAATTTAATAATCAGCGTACACCCTGCCGCGGAAGTTTTACTTACACTCAGTGTTTATGGACGAAATTTTAGGAGTTCATTCACTGGGTTTTGAAAAAAATCAGTTTTTTTTTTATTTGCGTAGTGATGTAAGAAGTTAGCATATCGTTTGTGTTTCCTAAATAATATTAAATGATGTTTTGTTTCCAATAAATTTAACTTTTACTTCTTAATACTCCATGCAACAAAATAACCTGGTGGTTAAATCAATAATTCGTGAAAAAAACTTGCTTTAATAACTTAAACTAAAATGCAATCTTCAGTTTGAGTTTTTTTTCATTAGCCACTGCAATCCGAGCGATGTCAAAGCTTGTCAAGAAAACTAGAACATAAAATCTCTTTCAATTAGCAAAAAAGTAAACTTGGTTTAAATGCTGAACAACTAATCGCTCCTATCTCGGCTGCTCCATCGATATCGATCATTCTGTCTCGCTCAGACGCCACCACAAAATAAAAAAAAACTGTAATAAAGTTTCAAAGTGACATGTCTGCAATTTAACTTGGCAGAAGCGAACATTTCATGCCATACTAACTTAATAAAAGGACCAAGTTTATTGCTTGATGTAAGTCTAGACTTGGCATGTGACTTGACGGATTAAATAGACTAGTTTAGTCTTGGCAGGGATTGAGGAATTTTCTGTCTTTATATTATGTGTGTAACTGTGCAAGTTTTTGGTTGCAGTGTCAACGGACGAACATAAATTAAGGTCGTTAAAAATTTTGTACCACTCTAGACGATTATGAATTCTGTACATTTTCATTGTCTCAAATGTAGTATCTTATTTTGACAACAATTATCAATAACGTATTTTATCACCAGTGATAATATTTTAAATGCTTATCCTACGTTTGTTTAAAGAGAATTCAAAATAGATTTTTAAAGTTAATAATTAACCGATAAGCAGGTTAGCCAAATACAATAGCCAATTGGTATAAGTAAATACGTAGTATTTTCTTACTACATACTAAAGTGTAAATTACTTATTGTAAAGGATAATAAACTGGCCAGCCATAATGTGTTTTATAAACATGTTAAGTTCGTGATAAATCCCTCTTGCAAGAGCTTATTGTCTCTGAAAAGGCTTTGACTTAGTGATCATAAAATTAACTAGGAATTTTGAAATAATGTCAAGAGTAAACAATGGTATTTTATTTCTGATATAACTATCAAACATGGGAGATCATAAAAAGTTGCTTAATAATATTATTAGTTATTTTTACTACATAGCTGACATTTAATTTTACGTCATCATTAGGTAAAATTGTAAATTGCTTGAGCCTTCTAAGAATTGTATTGTTCGTCTATATTGGAATGAGGAAAAATGTTAGCTCAGAAACTTTATTCACATGTAAAGTTCACGAAGAACGCAAAAGTGTGAATTGCTGGCGAGACTTGTTATAATTTAATCTAACAAAAAAATACGCTTCTATTCAGCAAATTCCTCACTTAGTGGTGTTATTTAATTAAAAAATAATATACTGATCAGTAAAATAATGGGGAAGTTAATAAGATTGCATCCATTGAATGTCCACTTAATGAATAGCCACAGACAGTCTGGATAACATTTTCCATTCAAACAGTAACAAAGCAGCTTTAGAGAGACATAATGAAATTGTATATTATTTAAGGTTTAACGTTTTCTTACTCATCCTTTAGAAAACTCATATTTCAAAGCTGAATGAATGTTATTCTGCACAGTTCTGGTTTATTACCATTTATTCCAAGCTTTACACAAATTACAACTTCAATTTCGAGTAATTTTTCATCTCGACATTTTCCCGGCTCTGTGGCAAGTGGCCAAGGTTTACTTAAAACTACTCGTGCGTGCATTAGAAGGTAAAGTAACGTCAGCATATATCTTGTTATTAAACAATACATTCCATCATTTCAATGTAAAAATGGTAAAATAAAAGATGAATAGAAAACAATTGAATGTTGAAGCTGCCAATGCGGGTACAATCAAACACACGAGTTCTTTAGACACATACTCATAGACGCAAAGGAAATCGGATCCCGCATCCGATAAAAAAACACTTTTCGAGTAATCGACACCGCACGTCAATTTCACTACAAAAAAGTCGCGCGACATGACTCATTGTGCGGAAACGTCGACGGCCAAGGTCGCATAATCGCATCCAGCGACGCGCGACCAACCATTGTTTTAACAGGACAATCGCAGTTTTTTTTACTCTATATTCCTATTCTTTTAATACCTCAGAATGGTGAAGCTTGCGAAACTTTATTTTAATGAGAGGTGATGTGGCCGTTTAAGGATTGATTGTCATTGACATATAAATTATGATTTTGTTTAGTTTGATAAGACTTAAATTACAGAAGGTATGAACCATTTAGGTCAAATCATGCAAAATAAAAAGGAAGTAGTTACAGTTGATTTTCGGTTCCATGGTATTTCTATGCTACCAGTCCCCATAGGTATACAAAAGCGATTCCTTTCAAATTATTTGGAGCGTTATTTTTATTGAAGTTTATTAATGCTGAAAATAGCAAGGATTCAGTCAGTAAAAAGCCTGAAAAATAATATTTTACTCACATTCTTGAATTAAGACAAAAAGTGTATACAACATGTAACGTAATTAACGCACACCCTCAAACACCCCAAATAGAATATTATGTTATAATCATAATACATACACTGAATTTTTAATTTAACATGTATATGCATTGTTATTTACTAAATTAGTTATACCAATTCTTGGAGAACTTTTTGGTCATACTACTACGCTCGCAAATATCGCGCCGCGCGCCGCTCGACTCGACACAACATAACGAAACTACGGAAAAAGCCGACAATACACGAAGTCTTATTACTTTGAGTTACGGTCTATTTGAATTTGTTTTGACTGTACAGGGTTAATATGACAATAATTTCCGTAGTTTTAATTCATCATCCTCCGAGCCTTTTTCCCAACTATGTTGGGGTCGGCTTCCAGTCTAACCGGATGTAGCTGAGTACCAGTGCTTTACAAGAAGCGACTGCCCTGCCTGACCTCCTCAACCCAGTTACCCGGGCGACCCAATACCCCTTGGTTAGACTGGTGTCAGACTTACTGGCTTCTGACTACCCGCAACGACTGCCAAGGATGTTCAATGACAGCCGGGACCTACAGTTTAACGTGCCATCCGAAACACAGTCATTAGTGTCTAAGATAGACTTAGAAAGTACATACAAACTTTAGAAAAGTTGCATTGGTACTTGCCTGACCTGGAATCGAACCCGCCGCCCTCATACTCGAGACGCTAGTTCTTTGCCCACTAGGCCACCACGACTTCGTAGTTTTAATTATTTTTGGGATAAAAAATTACCTATATTAAAAATGATAAAAATCGATTCAGTAAACGATTCTGAACAAACTAATTTCAGGATGTGCGTTAATTAAGTTACATGTTGTATATACCTATGTATGCTTTTCCAAGACTAATCTTACTTAGTAATCTCCTAGCAAAGAAAAAAGATATCTCAGTCAACCCATTTCTTGGTTTTCGAATGTTGGTGTATAATTTGTGCGATTTCCCATGGTAATTAGTTTTACGGTGTCCGCGATGGCACTGCGACGGCATGCTAAGTGTGCCGTTTTCGAAAGTTCGAAACACAGACGAAGCTGGTTTCAGTTACTATAGACAAGGATTTTAATGCTTAATGAGTAGTTTGTTTTTGTTTAGGTCAGAAAAAAAATAGGATGGGATTTTTTCCCTGTCATTGAGCATTGTTCTTTTTTTTCATCTATTTTTAGGTATTTGTTTAACTTATTTTTGTTGACTGTGAACTGTTTCCTTGTTTCCAAGTTTATCGATATATGGTGGACACAGACATTTAATCTACATACAATTTAACCTGCTTGGTGTTTGTGCCAAAATTCTGTGCGGTCTGGTAATATCTTTTAGCTTACGAAGGACCAATGTTTACGCCAAAGTAGTAAGATACAAATTGTTAACGTATAGTACTAGTTTTATTAAACCTGATAATATTATTATAAAAAACAAATAATACTCTAAAAAAAGCAAGCTTTAGAAATGCAAATAATAAACTTTTCGAAATGCATTGAAAAAAAAAATATAAACATCGAATTTATTTTCGTCCTTTCATTCCATTTACGGTATTCGCCCGAACCTTTGTAAAACCCCCCTCAGACGGTAACTGCAGTTTACGCAAACGTGCGATTGTAGGCGGGTGCAAGGTCAGGCCGCAGTGCGGGGCTGCAGACGGGCGTATCGATCGCATCCCGCGCGTCTGTAAACCACCCCGTCTGTAACGCACTTTATAGCGTGCGATTATGGCGCGACTTTTACGATTTAACTTTATTTAGTGTTTAGTTTTTGTATACCTACGTTAATGAAAGTTAAAACAAAATAACTGAATACATTATTCTTTACAAATTCAAATAAAAATAAAAACGTTTGTTTGTTTTTTTCAGTTAACTTTAAATCAATATTTCAAACTACGTCGCATTATAGAATTTATGCTGCAAAAAAGAGGTACACTTGCCTAATCTATCAAGCACGTACATTTCTATTATCAAACATACTCAAAAACCAGTTTTGTCGACCATTATACTTTTTGCATCTAAACAGCTATCAATCATTTGTTATTTATAGATTTTCATTATAAAATGCAGGTTTTCACAAAGTTTGTCTACATCATTACGAAGTGAAATAAAATCAAGAGCGTTAAAATTATTCTCTAAAATATTCAGATAAATAATTACCATTTTATTTCGGTTAACCACGGACTTTTGACAGCTCTATTTATGAAAAAGCAACATTTTAAAAAGGGAACACAACGGCCATTTTGAAATGTCAATTGACGTTTTATTTAAAAGTAATAAATTCTTATTTATTGTGTATGTGTGCCAGTGAGAATGAAGTATGAACTAAAGAGTGCTAAATACGTGTCTTTTACAGTTTGTAAGTATCAAAATAGTGTTTCTTTGCAGTCACGCACGTTTGCACGTGATGCAAGTCAGTCTATTACTTAATTCGGAAACCATTTTGTTAACTAAATGTCAATGTCAAGTTACACTGTTTATACCTACTTAGAACAGTTTGTTGTGATTGACAATAATATTCGTGAGAGTTAACCGAGTCATATGATATAGGTAGGTACAGTTATAGTTATCTATATGATAAATACAGTTGTTAGCTTTGAATTTTTTTGTAAGTAAGTACATTTTTTCTTTACTGATTTCAATTTGATTATTGAAAAAGTTCAGGGCTAATTTAAATTTAACTTAACTTTATACTTACCTGATGAAAAAAGGTAGGAATAAAAGTCACTTTAACACAAAACTTAGATTAATTTCACTAAACGCTTACTTCAATAAAACACCATATAAAAATGTAAAGGATCGTAGTCGTAATCGTATCGTGAGCTATAAAAGTCCCATGGAGCAGTAATCCCAAGGCGCGCTATGGGGTTGTCGACTCGAGGGCGTCTGCTTTCAAGGTCGTACTATCGTAGTAAAATAACCTTTTATGAGATAGCCTATAGTGTAACGAGATGGCAAAGACCTGTGGTCGAGGAATTTATTTGCCATGCTTTGCGCTTGAGTGTTGTCGAGACGTCTAAACGATTAGGTCTGTGTTAGAATTTATATCGATCGTAATTTGTTTTATACTGCGATTTCTTTCTAACAAAATATTGTACAAAAAAGTATTGTATAAAGTTTAGGTTCTAAGTTATTATTACACATAGTTAATTTATTTTCATTGTGTTTGGTTACTGAATATACGTGACTACCTCTTAGGTAAATATTATAAGTTAGGTAAGTAATATATTAATATTTTTGTGATATAATATTCACTAGTTATTTCATGGATTCAGGTTTTTCTGCAATTACAAAATTAATTTTATTTTCATAAATATGTTACTAAAGGTCATCTACATACTCGACATTTAGCAAACCGCAATATAACATACAAATGAATAAGTGTTTGCACAAACGAATAGCTCTTACTATGACATAAAATCCACAACACCTCATTCAACACAGTATTAAATAAACAACACTTGAAAAGAAACACATTTACAATAACACGACCTTAAAAATAAAACGATATGTATTTAACATAAGAAAAACACTTAACACAAGAGCTTAACCAATCAATTTGCCATCTTCATACAAAAACTTCAATAAATTAATCATAAATTATGAACAAGGTTGAATTAAGAATGACAACCTGACATGCGTGAAGTGTCATTCTGATGACGTCACTGACAGAGACTCTGACAAGGTCACGTCAGACCCTTGGTGTTATGTATCTGGTCTCTGTTAAGGTCATATTGTAGGCAACTAGGTAAGTATTTTAATTACTTATTTTATCCTGAAATCTAATAGATATTTCTTAATTAGGTCTGATCATATCTTGTTAGACAGATTGTTTTAATTATAAGCTGTTAATTGGATTGGCCAAAGCTTTTGTAAATAATTGTATCAGGGACATATAATTTGCTACAAAATTAAGACTAGTATTATTTGGCAGTTTTTCTTAGAACCTTGTATCTTACAATTAAAACTTTTCAGCTATGAAAGTTTTTGATGTTAACTTCCTACTTCTATTTTTGTACTACCAGTCTACCATGACTTAAATAACGTAGTTTGCAAAGATTTCCGTATTAAAATTACGTATTTTAAGTTTAAACTTCCTAGTTTAATATCTACTTATCGCTTCTTCAGTAAATCTTCATGAACTTACGATGACAACCCGTCAAAATTGAATGTCATTACAGAGTGACAAAAACTACAATAAATGACATAATAAAATAATAATTACAGAAATAATGGAGGAATAAAATAACCATTACATATAATCATCATGAAGTTGAGGAAATACTCAACTATTGTATCACACTATAAATGTGCATTTATAAGATAATATAATTTTTCACATTACTCTAATGGCAATGTAGGTAATAAAAAAATACTTAATAAAATATGGTTTCTAAAGTCGTTATTATTTTTATAAAATAAAGTAAACTTGATTATACCTATAGTTTAGAACACAAAAGAAAACACAACTCTGTAAACGATATTCAAAAAGTCTAGCTGCTTTCCGCGACTTTATTTGCATACAAACTTCTCAAGTCCCTCAAGACCCGAGGTAAATGTATTGTGGAGAGTTTTTAACCTAATCGTCTCTATATCCTTTTTTAAAATTATTTAGAAGCACTGAAGATCAGCAGGGAGATTCTAAATAAAGTTCTCTTAAATACAAATGTTGGTAAGTACTCTATCTATATTCGTCAAACCGTGCCTAATACACACGTACCTCTAAAGCACTATGAAATTGACATTCAGATGGCCATTTCGGCAATTACAAACACGTAACTTAAAGATAAGATACAACTAACATTTCGTCTTTACGTAAAAGACGTGACAGTCCGTCAGTGGCAAGATGGCCCCCGTAAACGTCACATGACGTTATTTTTTCGTCCATAAAGAGATATTCATCTAAAGAGTTTCGACATAGACATAATGGTTTCGGCCGTCAACGGGTTGTCGTAGAAAAATTAGAAGGTTGACATTGCTAATTGGTTTTGTCAAGGTTCGGTGAAGAAAAGTTGAGGTTTCTGTTAATTTTATTGTAAATAAAGTTATATTTTATTATTAATATTGCGGCGTTTCATTTCAATAGCCATTTGTGGCATATTACTTAGTAATAACTGGCACGAACCTCCTTCTTGAGAAAAGTTAATGGAATTAAAAAGAAAAATATTGTTAAATAATATTATAGCTCATTGAGAAAACTATCAGGGAATAAAACCACAACATACAAAACAACACTACATTTGCATAAAGCTTTTTACTCCTTTTCCTCTTACGAATGAAATGCAAACAAACCAAAAAAAAAACTGCAAAACGAAGATGTCACTGAACCATTACATCATTTGAGTCATCAAAATGTGTTTACGTGCAAACTAATGTTTTTGCTAGATAACCTAGTCCGTAGATTGCACTGGCGGCTGAGTTTCCAAGTTTCCATACATTTGAGCTCCCCCTACAATGGACGATGGTCCATTACGTTAATGCATGGAAAGCGATACGGAGTCTCGCTCACTGTCATCAAGTCATCAGTGACTGACATTGCACTGTGTAGACACGCCCTTATAGACAGATGCACGTGAAATAAACAATGCAATAGTAATTTTGTTTATTCTGGCTGGCAGTAAGTAGAAAAGTTACTGTATTACTGCAGGTATTGACCTCAATGTAAACCTAGATTAAACAGACAGCGTAGATTGAAAAAAAAAACTAAAGTTTCATGACAAATTAAGGCTCTTATATTCCGTCTTCTAAGTATATGATTTCTTTTCTCTATTTTTTCTCAATGTTATTTCGTCGTAAGTGAGGATTCTGGGAACAATATCAAATTAAAATCAAGCACACAATATCCATTTAACAAGAACCATTTTAATAAACAAATCCTTCTAGAATAACCCATTATCGTTAACCCGAGAAAGCTGAAGCACAGCACATTGGTTTCCCTATTAAAAGCTAATATTTGTGCTACCATTGGATACTATCGGAACAGATTAAAACACCATGTTTCTGTCCCTTGAAGGGTTATTCTAATGAGATGGCAGATTTGAGTGATACCGAGCTAGTGGTGAAAGTGAGAGGACACCACATCAACTCTGCCTAGGGGCCCCAGGTATGGTCTAAGTGAACGAAGACAGAATATAGGAAAGACGATTACACAAATGTTATTAAATTTTAAGTCAGGAAGTTAAAAGTGAGTTTATTCGAAAACTAAGCACCTACTTCCTGAAACGTATTGTAACCTGGGGCTCAATTCTGCTAATTTAATAATGTACTATATACAGAACATAATGTCATCATGTCATCAAACGCATCACTGTCCTCCGGAAACGTGCCCAGAAGACTGGCTGCATTTAATAATGTAGGGTGTCTAGTCTACAATCGTATTGCTCTACTAAATCATTTGCATCGACAAATAATTCATTATTAAATCACAGAAAAGGATAAAAACGTTTGTTTAAAACAAAAAATTGTCGTGATTGAATCTCAATCGTATGTCGCTTGTATAAATATTAGCAGAATCAAGCCCCTGGTGCTAAAATCTAACAGAATCATTTGTTACAACTTGAAGTTTGTGGTCCCAGGAGTTTCCTTATTTCTTAATCCAGCTTAGACGATCAATTAAACTGTGCATTGTGAGAAATTGATTATGGGTAATATTGAAGATTTTGCAATTATTTTTAGTGACAAAAGTTTTTATAGCATAATATTTTTTTTTATTGTAAAATTGATCAAGATAGCACCTTAAGCTACCTATATGTTGAGAGATCTCAGACAATCAAAACAAGAAGGTTTTTCACGTCAGACTAATAAAATTCCTGAAACATTTTCTCAGTAACATTTTATGCCGATTAACTTTTTGCGGAATGTTTGCGTTAAACTTACCTATAATACTTTTGTAATAAAACCACTGTAATACTCCCAGTAGTTTTCGACTGACTGATTCGTAAGCCGACACCTTAATTTCTACACCTGTCACAATGACTCAATTTACAATAACTATCAAACTTTCAAAAACCACTAAACATCAGTTCCTAATTTGTAATACAATCTAAAAGACTTCAGTCCTCGAATACATATACTTGTAAACGAAACCAACTTACATAAGAAATAATTAATAAGATGCTTAGTAAGTGGTATATTACATTACATAAATTAAAATCTCATTGAAACGATATTTATTGCATAAGTTATTTGCACTGCGTTTGCACTTGTTTAAATTATAGTAGCTTACATAGAAATGATTTATTTAAATCATATATCATAAAGTGCTTTAACTGCGAATGTACATAACATTTATCTTCCTGTGTCATTAATTGCGAATATGAATTTAATTTTAATATCGTAAATGTAATGTTGTTCAATTTAAACAGTTTAATGTGAGCTGGTTTCAATATAATTTCGAACAGTGCAATATCATTTATTATTGTGACAAGGTTGCAATTATCAGCAGCTTTATCACAAATTGCCTGAACTTTTTAAATATTTTGGTTTACATCATTCTTTTCTTTCCCGCACATAATTTACAATACATAAGTGTACCTACATATAGGTACCTAATTAGTTTCTATTTGAATTTCATCTGACATGACTTAACTGAGGAAATAACCTCAAAGATCTTTTTACACTTCTTGCTATTATAGGGTCATTTCGCCTGTTCGCGACCATCGCCCAGTTCGCGTCCATTTTGCCGATCTCCTTTTAAAAAACTTCGAAAACAAGATAATTAACACACCAATCAAACGAAAGATCATTACCGCTAATACGTTAATGTATAAGAGGCACGCACAGATAGACAAAAGTTCTGTGCGTCCAACCAATCCTTTTAGAAAAAATAATTAGTCTAGGCTCTTCAACAAGAAAGCGCAAACACGCTGAATTTTAGATAAAAATTAGTGTGCAGCGGCGTGTTTGATGGTAAGTTTTATATTGTTTTATGTGAATTTTAGGATAGATAGCTATCTCTACGGTTTAAAGATGAATAAAGGTATAATGTTTTTTATGAATTTGGTAATGTTTTTTATTTTTAACGAATAAAATAAGGTGGACGCGAATTACTACATCGAATTTTACAAAACTTCCACTTTGCGTCCACAATGGACGCGAACTAAAACTATCCTCTATAATAATAAACCAAATTGCGTCCACTGTTTTCGTTAAATACTTGCTTATAAAAAATAATTAAAACATAGGTACTGTTTAATATATTAAGATTAAACAGTACATTTTTTTATTATTTTAAATTAAAAATCAACATTATCATCATTTAAAATTCACTTTAAAAAATAAAAATAATTCTTCTCAACATTGGTTTAAGTAACTTAAAATTAGGCAATTAATTTTGCAACTTGAAAAATAAACAGTAATCAGTTCTGTTAATTTTACCCTAAAATCACAGGGAAAGACCCGCGTTGATTATAGTAAGTTTTTGGCCATATTAAATTAACAAAACAATATAACAATTTTGTGTCAACATACAACTAAAAGAATTGTTGAGTCAATAAATTATCAGACAAGGTAGCATATTCTTTGCATATTTTTTTTATCGATTTATTCTTCTCTCGAATATCATTTAATGCTTTCTTTAAATCTTCTTCTGTGTATGTTGTCTTTTCCTTTATTTTTCCTGATATCCGAAGAACTTACCTTAAATGAAATTACTTAATATATTAAGATTAAACAGTACATTTTTTTATTAAGATATATATGTGGTTATAATTAAATTATATTTTTTTATTAAGATATATACGTGGTTATAATTAAATATTTAAATTATATATTTAATTAAATTATATTTAAATTATAATTAAAATTAAATTATATTTAAATTATAATTAAAATTAAATTATATTTAAATTATAATTAAAATTAAATTATAATTTAATTATAACCACGTATATATCTTAATAAAAAAATGTACTGTTTAATCTTATTTTAAGTTACTTATGTTGAGCAGATTTATTTTTATTTTTAAAGTGAATTTTAAATGATGATAATGTTGATTTTTAATAATTAAGTTTATTGTTAAATAAATAAATGGTTCAAATACAATCTTTCTTTATTAATTCTTAAAAATTTCACCCATATATTCCTTTTCTATGCTGCTGGACGCGAACTGGACCATGGGTGGACGCGAATTGGATTTTGTGGACGCAAACTGGGTAAAACGCCTAATTCTGAGGTTTATCGATTTAAATAGAAAACGAAAGATATTTCTAATACAACTGAAAGTTAGTCTTAAAATAGAGTATATAAGGAATACATTACACAAATTTGACATAGAAATGAGTGCTGGAGCATTTTTATTATCGCCGTCAAACTTGCCAACTGCACTAAATGGTCGCGAACAGGCGAAATGACCCTATATACTTCCAGCGATTTTCTACTTTTACCGCTCTCCGCTTATGCTTTACACCATACAATTCAAAGATTCGTTTCCCTAAGAAAAGCCACGAACCTCATTCCAGTAAGATATTGTGTATGCGACTGGAATTGGTAAATAGCCTTCGTTTTTCACTATCGACTATGGCACTTATTAACGTGATTCACGTGGGAATGCAAATGGTGCCAATTGTATAGAATTGTTGGTCTGATCTTGGGAATATTTGGACAATAGTCAGATGTAAGGGTTTTAATTGGACACGACGAAGATTTGCCGAAATACAGTTAAATTGTTTGCAATATTGGCAGCTAAGTTATTATATAAAAGGTATTTGGTGTAATAATATAAGGTCGGATACCTTATGGTAATTTGTTTGCACTCTGGTTTAAATAACTACTCTACAGGGTGTCCTTACATTACACATCATCATCATCATCATCAGCCTATCGCAGTCCACTGCTGGACATAGGCCTCTCCAAGTGCACGCCACTGAGATCGATTTTCGGCTTCTCGCATCCAGCTCCTGCCAGCCGTCTTGCGCAAGTCATCACTCCACCGTGCCTGAGGACGTCCTACACTACGTTTGCCGAGGCGTGGTCTCCACTCTAGAACTCGTTTACCCCAACGGTTATCGGTTCTTCGGCTAATATGGCCAGCCCACTGCCACTTCAGCTTGCTGATTCGGTGGGCTATGTCGATGACCTTGGTTCTCTGACGGATTACCTCATTTCTGATGCGATCCCTCAGAGAAATGCCGAGCATAGCCCTTTCCATAGCCCGCTGAGCGACTTTAAACTTGTGAACCAGCCGTACCGACAGTGTCCACGTTTCGGCTCCGTAAGTCATGACAGGTAGGACGCACTGATTGAAGACTTTTGTCTTTAGGCACTGTGGGATCGACGATGTTAGGACTCGACGTAGCTTCCCAAATGCAGCCCAACCCAACTGAATTCTCCTATTCACCTCGTCCTCAAAGTTGTTTCTACCTAACTGCAATGTCTGCCCGAGGTATACATATTTCCGAACAACTTCGAGAACGGCGCCGTGTATCGCAATCGGTTCCGGTAGAACATGTTCATTAAACATGACCTTGGTTTTGTCCAAGTTCATCCGTAGGCCGATGCGTAGAGAAGATTCAGCCAGGTCGTTCAGCATCTGTTGTAGGTCCTGCAGCGTTTCCGCCATGATGACGATATCGTCAGCAAATCGCAAGTGAGAGATGTGTTCGCCATTGATGTTGATGCCGCATCCTTTCCAGTTCAGCGTCTTGAACATATCCTCCATTGCATTAGTGAATAGTTTCGGGGAAATAACATCCCCTTGTCTCACTCCTCGATGCAACGGTATGGGCCTTGTTTGCTGATTCTGTACTTGGACGGACATTGTAGCAGCTTCGTAGAGACATCTCATCACTTGGATGTATCGCCAATCTACTTGACAACGCTGCAGGGACTCCAGAACAGACCAGATTTCAACCGAGTCAAAGGCCTTCTCATAGTCCACAAATGCTAGACACAGGGGCTGATTATACTCTTCGGTCTTCTGTATAATCTGCCGCACTGTGTGGATGTGGTCTATGGTGCCGTATCCGCTCCGAAACCCAGCCTGCTCCGGTGGTTGGAATTCGTCGAGTCTTCGCGCAAGTCGGTTCGTGATCACTCTTGAGAACAGCTTATAGACGTGGCTTAGGAGGGAAATGGGTCGATAGTTCTTCAGCTGGGTTTTGTCTCCCTTTTTGAAGAACAGGACGACAACACTCCTACTCCACGCCTCTGGAGTTCTCCCTTCAAACAGGACGGCATTAAAAAGCTTCTGGAGCTCCCCCAGTAAGGGGTTTCCTCCTGCTTTTAATAGCTCTGTTGTAATGCCATCCTCGCCAGGGGCTTTTCCATTTTTGAGCTGTCTCAGAGCGATCTCGATTTCGCCACTGCTGACTTCTGGCAGGTCTTCGGTGAAATGGCGTGTTAATGTGGCTCTAGAATCCTCATTTCCGGGATCAGGTCGAGATGCATGCGATGCGTATAACCGGCCATAGAAATTTTCCACTTCCGAAAGGACTGCCGGCACCGAAGAAACGACTTCTCCACTTGTTGTGGTCAGCTTCGTCAAGTGGCTTCTTCCAAGAGATTGTACGAACACCTTTGACCCCCGATTCAGCTCAATTGCTCTTTCAATGGCAAGAGTATTGGAGCACCGGAGGTCGCGTCGTACGTGCTTGTTGATCTCTTGGTTTAGAGCCCGCTTAGCTGACGAAGTGACAGGCGGGTTTTCACGTCGTTTCTTCATAAGCCCTAATGTCTCTTCCGAAAGCTTTGATTTCTTGCCCTTACGCTGCATGTTACAGAATCTCGAACCTTCCTCCCTGAGGATCCGAACCACATATTCATGGTTCTGGTTAACGTCTGTTGTGGTTTCCACGGCGGCAAATCGGTTCTCCAGATTTGACTGGAACGTTTCAGATCCTGTCATGGTTTGGAGCAGTGTTGGTCGGAGCCTGGCCTTCATCAGACGGAAACGTTCGGCCTTGAAGTTGATATTCAGAGAGCCTCGGACAAGTCGGTGATCGCTCCCGGTATTAAACCTATTGATCACGGAGACGTCTCTGAATATGTGCTTCTTGTTCGTCATGATGAAGTCAATCTCATTTTTAGTCATAGTGTCGGGGCTTTGCCACGTCCACTTCCTTTGGGGCTGCTTTTTGAAAAAGGAGTTCATCAAAAAGAGCCCCTCGCGTTCGAGGAAGTTGACGAGCATTTGCCCCCTATGATTCCTGCTTCCAAATCCATGGGATCCTACTGCCGATTCGCCGCAAATCTGTACTCCCACTTTAGCGTTGAAGTCCCCCATGACAACGGTGTAATGGGTCTTTGTAGTGAAGTGGAGGGCCCTTGATATATCATCAAACATATCCTCCACTTCATCGTCTGAATGTGTCGAGGTCGGTGCGTACACTTGCACTACCTTGAGGCTATACCTGTCGGTGAGCTTTATGATAAGGTACGCTACCCTGTTCGACACACTAGACACCTCCACAACGTTATCAGCTAGGGACTTATTAACCAGAAACCCAACGCCACCTTGGGATTGTTGGTCTCCCTCTCGGAAGTACATTAGGTGACCTGATTCGAGGGTTATGGTGTCCTCCCCCTCTCTTCGAACTTCACATAACCCTAATATGTGCCACCTAATCTTCCCAAGTTCCACCTCGAGTTGCGCCAGATGCGAGTCAAGCCGTAGCGTGCGGCCGTTGTACGTCGCAAGAGTCAGTTGTGTTTGGTGGCCTCCCGTAACCCGGAGATTCTTCGCACCCCCTGGCCCACCGTAACCACGGTCGCCACCGTGACCGGGAATAGCGGGACTGCCGGGAACTAGGGGCCGTGGCTTTTTTGTGCTGCTCATAGAGGTATTTAGCCTACTGCTATCACGCTGGCCAGACGGGTTGATAGAGGGTTTTTTTCGAGTTTTCCTTCTCTCGCACTGGTGTTCGGTGCATTTTTGACTCCATTAGTCGACTTCTACGACACCCACTGGAAGAAGGGGTAGCGACATATGTATTCTTAAGCCGTCGCTACACGGCACGACATCGTAAATCAATAACATTACACATATGTTATTGATTTACGATAAGTCATTTAGAGGTAGTAACTTCTGCAAGTAAATAATAAGTCCTTCAAATATCACTATTATCATAAAAATCTTTTACACCAAAACATTTGTGCAAACATCCCATAAAACAAGACCTTGCTCCAAGGAGTTTCATCACAAAAAAATAAATAATATTTATACAGCCTTAAGTGTTAGCTACTATTCGCTTGAACAGAAATAATACTGGCAATGTGTAATTTTAAACATTGGGTAACACCGGCGTAGACCGGTCAAGCTTACCTAATAAATTGTCACTACTCTGACGGCTTGTAAAATTGTAGTGTTGCTGTGTCAATATTAGTGACTTGATTCAAAGTTACCTCATAATTTACTTGGCGTTTACTGTGATTCTTCTTTTATTTTCACAAAATTGCGGCTAAAATACATAATACCAGGCAAGCTATGTCTGGGTTTGGGGCCAATTGTATGTAAACTTCTTGTAACATTTTTGGATAAGATAACATTGATTTTGAAAAAAGAAACAGTAGCGTTTAATCATCAATGTTCATTCAGTTGTTTTTCGTATTATTGTTAAAATAGATGTGTAGGTCATTCAAGTGCACGTGTATTCATATTTTCGTGAAATAACAATTGAACAGAACATTGTATTTACTTACACTAATACTTAAGTAATAAGTAAAACACAGTAATCTAGAATTTATTTTCTGCATTAAGCTGTAGCTCCGTTACTGATGTCATTAATCGAATTATCCTAGTTTTGGAGATCACACATTGCATTGTATTTTTCTTAGCACATTCTATTACAATTAAAATATTACTTAGTTGCTTAAAAGACTTATTATAACATAGTAAATCCATTTTCGCCATGTCTATCGGTACAGCCTTGAATATAATTACACACGCTTACGGGTTTGGCGAAGCACCTTTCGTTCCGCTAACATACACGTGCCATAGAAGTTATTTAATTTTAGCCGCACTTTTATATGCGAAACTGGTAAAGATGTAAGCCTTGCCAACTTAACTCTTTGACTCAAAAAGTCATTCATCCTTCCTTAAGTACCCAAATGTTTTAAAAGCGTAAGTGAGATTTGATCTATAGATATGTAAATTGATATGGAGATAGGTAGAACCTATACTGGAGGCGATTGCAGAGTACTTTCTGGATTCTAATCAAACCCTTGCCTCGGAAAAACTTAGCTAGGAAATATAGTGAAGGGATGTTCAATTGAAATTTTCTTGAGAGTTAAGAAGAATTATTACTACTCTTGAGCTCAAGTAATAGACTCTTATAGTCTTCTCATGATTACAAAGAAATACAACCTTACCTGTCACCTTTACCTGGTCATTAAAAACCAACCAACTGGGTCATATTCAAAAAAATTGTATATTAAAACGTCCAACAGAGTTATTCTTTTTTAAAGAATAGCTACTGGCTAATTACTCTTAAAACAGAATAAACATTTATTTCAGCATTATGAAAAACAAAAATAACGCTCCATAATCCTCAATGAATGATTAATTTTAAAAGAAAACTACAACGTAGAACATTTGTTTTCATATAAGCAATACGTGTCCACATTCTTGGCGCGACATTTAAAAAACATTTTATTATTCAATATTAGTATTTTAACTGACAAATAATTTATTTCTTAGCAGAGCATTGTGGAACTTGAAGGAATTTGCTAAAATTATCATGAAATATAACACGCAGAATTCAGGAATAATTAATTAAAACATGTCTTGATTTCACTTCATTTCTGTTATTCCTGTCTGTTACATTAGTAATTTTAATATTTTTGTAGTTATCAAAATTATTTTACCTAAAATATTAGCAACTGAACTGTCATAAGAATCGACGAATCAAAAATGTTCGGTAATTTTGTTAAGCGCAACAAGCACGAAATATTGTGGTGCAGTGATTATTCGACAATTAAAAGTTACTTATTACTGTGAGACTTTTAAAGTATCGGTAAGTACTTTTACTGTTTTATAACTCAGCTTTAGAATAAATGTATATTGACACTATCACTGTACTATACAAGTTTCGTATAAAGTAAGAATTAGCATTGAAAAAGAGATTTTTTTAGATTAGACACAAGCAATTTATTCATATCGGTTATCATATCGATTACTTTTTTGTGTGACGTAACAGATATGAACGGTTAAGGTTTGTTCACAGTGTACGTACCGAGATAAAAACGTATTTAATCAAACCTACCACTTTTCTTTTTATTTTATAATTTTATAAAGGTATCTTTACGAAAAGTCGATATGAACAGATTAAATAAAAATCAATCCACTAATAAAATATAAAACTCGAAAATGTTTTCTATCAATATACATTTATACAATCGATATTTGCAGGTAACATCATGTATTATAATGGGATAAGTTTGGGATAGTTGAGAAAAATAATTATACCTACTTACCTACCTACGGATGGCTTTAGTTCGGATATAAGAATTGCTGTGGGGTTCGTTTTAGAATATTTAATATTTATGTATTAAGGTTTTCTTTTCTTCACAGGCATTATGCCACTAACACCAGGTGAACGACAGCGAAATTATAGAGAACAATTCGAATACTAGGTACTATCTACTTATTTTCTTTTAAAAGTACGTCGTTATATACTGACCCTAATAATTCGTCTCTGTTACTTTTCCGTTATAATAATATAGCTTTCCTATCTGTTTCATATCTGTTTTTTACAATTTTTTTGAAAACGACCCAACTACTAACAAGTTAGTAGCACAACTTCAATTAGATGGTAATCTCTAATCTCTGCAGCAATCGGGAAACAAATCGGTCTAACAAACGGATAAGCGCATACAAGGAGCGAAAGCTGGCGCCATCGCTCGCTGCTTTATAAAGTGAAGCTATACTGGGAGCCGTGACTTTATCTGTAGGGAAATAGATCAAATATATGGTTTCTTGGATAGGGGAGAAGTCGCTGCAATCGGCCATTACAACTTTGTAGTTGATTGGTGACTACGAAACGGTCAAAATGTGTGAGCATTGTGTATACGGGGCGTAGATGGTCTGATTTCACTATCACAAAGTTATGTGACCAGGGGAGTAGTGTTTTGTTTATTTAAATATTTGACAAGAACTGTAGGTAAGTCCCTGAAAATCCTATTGTAGAGAATTTTCAAAGTTGAGCTATTTTATCCGACTAAGCGTCCCAAGTGAGTGATTGTGTTTAAATATTTTGATGAGAAAATCTGGCTGGCTAAGAGAGGGATTTCTAAGATTGAGCTCCAAATATACAAGTTGCAGGTATATTTTATAGAAGTTAATTTCACTCTCAGTAAGCTAAGCTGCTGTTGGATACAATTACATACTGAGATTGTATGTAAGTAGGTATTGATAAATCAATTAGGTGGGCACTATTTGTGCTTCATTTGTTTCTCAGTATCAAAAACTGTCTACCACATCCTTTTCAGACCACACTGGCGAAGAAATTCAGCATGATCATCAACCTATTAAATATCTTCATCAACATTTGCAACTAACTGTTATTATGTAGGTCTTATATCGAGTTCCTGATAACTCCTTATCTCGCGCCAAGAAAATGTCGAGTCTGTATCTATCAGGTATTTATGTGTCAACCTAGTAGGCAGTAACTAAGTAGTCTTGACCGACTGTTCTGTTTTAATATCTGATTCTGATTGGCCTTCATTAGTTTTATGTAGGTTTTGTTTGTAAGGTAGTTAATTACGCCGTATTTACCTAAAACCCAATCTTAATATACATTTAACTAGCTTCTGCCAGCGGTTTCACCCGCATCCCGTGGGAACTACTTCCCGTACTAGGATAAAAAGTAGCCTATAGCCTTCCTCGATAAATGGGCTATCTAACACTGAAAGAAATTTTCAAATCGGACCAGTAGTTCCTGAGATTAGCGCGTTCAAACAAACAAACAAACAAACTCTTCAGCTTTATAATATTAGTATATATTTGTTTAAGTGTAAGTAGTAGATACTATTATAATGAAGGCACCTAGTAATTCATTAAGATGCAAAAAGTTTTCTGATTTGACAAGTTTAAATAGCCTTTTAAAGCACAAACGTTTTTATTTATTTGATCAGTGTTTAACTCACTTTCTTAAATAAACTGGAATGATCCGATTATAAGTACCTATAGTTATAGGAAAGTACTACGTGTCTGATAAGGTTTAATCTTTCCGCATCTCGATCTATTTATGATTCATAGGTAACAAAATTCTACGTGTCAATATACGTAGCACTCTTCAAATTTTATCTTTTATTTTATCGGATAAAAACCTTGGGAAAAACCAGAGATTCGGTTATTCATACAACAAATCTCATAGCTCAGTTCTTTATATAGGTAATCCGTATTATATAAAGAACCTCCCAAGATGAAATTGTCACAAGCAATCAACTATAACATACTTAGAGGAGTATGTTTTACACAAAGAGAACCAAAAAACTAAACACTATACATACAACAAATATACGACTTTCTTCCGATTCTCCTTGCCAGCCAAAAAACCGTCAGCTAAACCAATTAGAGCAGGGGTGGCAAACCTACGGCACGCGCGCTGTTGGTGGAATGGACCAGAACATGGGCTCCGTATGTAGTAGTGAAATTGTAATATTGCAATTACTTTGAAATTATGTAACGAAACGAAAATGTAGATATAATTTATCTACATTTATATACATATTTTGCTGCTACTTCCTTGAAGGCACATTGCGGCATCATCTTTATATTATTTATGTTTATTTAATGCATAGGTATGTTATGTACCGGTAAAATTACTATATCCTTCGCCAGATTTGAAGCCACGTCATTTCAGAAGAACATCCATATGGGATTCTAGACATCATCGTCAAAACATAAAACAAACAAACTCCTTTTCTTTTCCGAATGGCACCTTCAAAGGTTGACCATCCCTGCAGTAAACTGTCTACTCTCGTCCATCAATAGTTTAATTTCCGACACACGGCAAGATGAATGAGCCGCCTTCATTGCGAACACTTTCATTTTATTTCAATGAGCTGTGAAGCTGGCGTTTAGTGGCTTCCAGTAATGAGGTTTAGTGCTAGAAAACCTGTGTGGAAGTCTACCCGGTGTGGATTGGAATGAGAATGAAGAAAGTTTACTTTTAGGGTTTTTTGAAAATCGACTTCTAGGAACGACGAATACTATGCTGAAAACCGCATCAAAGTCGGTTCAGCCAAACGTAAGATAACCGAGCACAAACATAAATACATAGGTACATACAGGTCTAGCTGAGTACCTAATTGAGAAAATATTGTTGTCCTTCAAAATATTTTATTAAATGATATGAGTAAGCTTTTCTATCACGCTACCTTTGAGAAGTATATGAAAACAAACTTCAGAATTTGCAACTTTCATTTATGAGTAAAACCCCTAGAAATACCCCTAAATCTTACCCCTAGTTTTATTTCTATTCTAGTCTTCTCCAAAATATGAACTAAGAAAATGTTATCCATAAATTATTCTTTAAGCTTGGCCTGTCTGGACCAAGGAATGAAGTAGGTACCTTTTTTCATTCTGAAAGAAGTGGTTTTTTTTATATATGATGTAGTACGGATAAATCTAGTATGTTTCCAATTTAGTTCTTTCTATTTCAGGCACCATAATACCTTCTCTTAGCAAAACTGAAACCTACATATGTATAGCTACATTATAGTGTCATATCGCTCCGAACCATTTGAGCTAACCCTTGTTAGGGATAATAGCCTAAATCTTTTTAGTCTGCGGAGACGAGAGGTCACCGCCAATTTGCGAACATCCATATGCGTAGGTATCTGACGTTTCTGTGCATAAAACACTTTTGTTTCGAAATCTAATAGTATTTAGGAATTACCATACGTATTTTTACTGTTGTCGAAGAACAATTGAAAGGCCATTCATTGCTGTATTGGTACTTTATATTACTCTTCAACTGAAAACTTGAATTTATAATATATTCCAACAATGTTCTAAAACAATAAAATCTGTTTATTAAGTTTCACCTCCAACCATTTCACACATAAATAGAGAAACTTCGACTAAATTATAATTTACATTCAACACATAATAAAACTAATACCTCATGCCCATAACTTTTCGTAAAATATGCAACGACTTTAATATCCCCACCCTCTGTATGCAAATTGGAATTTTCAACCCTCACAGACTTCACTAAAGAGTAATTAAAAAAAAAAGTTCGGACAAAAGAACGCGAAAAATAATTATTGGAACAAAAGCTTTGGTTAAATTGAGCGTAGTTTTTCGAACTGTTAAATCTCTTTTGTGTCATCATCAAGACTATACACTCATTTTTCAAGACTTTTTTATCTTATATCACAGAAATGGTGATCTGAATCGTCAGTGACAGAACCAAGCGACCTTGCTCAAATAGGTCGATATTTATTACTATACATCAGATAACTAGCTAAGAGATTAATAAAATCTTATTTATAAATACAACACCGAAGGTTACAACGGTCTTGATGCAAAATTAGTTACTCTAAACGGAATATGAATGTCATCATACTTCACGCTTGGTTAGATTTTTTACTGCAACGGATTACCATCACTAAAGGAGTGGTCAAAAAGTGAAACCTCATCTCAAATAAAATATGCCCATCAAAAATGAATCAGATTTCAAGATAAAGTGATATTTAATACCAGATTAGTATCGTAAAGATCAACCAGAAATACTCTAACACATAAAACATTCGCCAACGAGATTCCAAACGGAACACAAGTAGGCATTATCAATATCTCAATCAACATTTCTCCGCAATTCAATGATACGAAATCACAACCTTCACATAAACACCGTGATGTAACAATAGATAGTACTAACAAATGCTTATTCACAACTGGTTCTCAGATAAATAGATCTAATGCAAAAACAGAACAACTTGACAATCGAAAGTACATACTTTTCTATTACGAATCCGCAACATTCAATTACAAATACACACTGATCTGCCCTCTAATGACGGGTCATAATGACGTACCAGTTGCAATGACCACCGAGATACGACCAGACGATCGATCATTTAAAGTACATTACGACATTGATGAAGATGTAGATACGGGAGATGGTGTAAAAGAAGCAATGGACATTAGAGAAGTGTTAACAATCGGAGAAAGGGAAAGGGCAATGGTAGTGTCGCCCGCAGCAAATCCGAGCGGAACTAATAGTGATATTTCGATACAATGCGTCGTTATTGCTCTGGGAGATTTAATCAGAACATAACTTATTGAGACAGCTATATGTTCTTGATGGTAGAGATATTGTTTTAGGACAGCAGGAACAAAATTTAATGTTTCCACCGTTGCGCTTAGGAAATATGCTTATCGGCTGCAGATATCTGTTATTGAATAGGCAATTTATTTCATTTGAACCTAATTAGTTGAGTAATTTGTTTCTATTTCATTCATCAAGTTATGCAAGATAAGAATTTTCCACAAATCACTCAGAGAATTCATTGTTTATGAATAACGAAAATAATTAATCTTCTGTTTTCTCATGCACCTATTTATAAACAATGAGATTAATAACCATGAGACGTAATGACACGTTTTCTCTTTCTACTTATATTATTTACGAACAAGTTACCAGTTCCTTGGATAGTTGTTACTGCAGAACAATTTTAGACAATTACGCCTCAGACGAAATAAACACAGAACATAATGTGGATAATCTTGTTAAATTTGCTAATAATGTAGCAAGTTTAGAGGTACAGAAACTTGAATAGAAAGCATGGAAAACAAAATATACAAGAGTATGCTTTGAAGATGAGGATATTAAAGTAAACAATGTTGACGCAAGTAACACTGCACCTGACACGAGAACAAATACTAACCATGCAACGACCTTGATATTGAAAACGCGACAAGCCAAAAATGAAAGTGAAGCAGATTTGTTTTCTCTTTTAACGGTTACGAGTCTGATGACTTAACTAATGCCATCTAATTCCGACTGAGGCATTTTACTTAACAGTAATCGAATTTTGGCTTAATAGAACGATTTTCTACTTCAAAGATTTTATATCAGACGTTACGAAATATTCGATAGCTCATAACAATAATATTAATGTTCTTTTTTTAATTATGAACAAAAGATGTCGAATCAATTGTGTATCACGTTTGGGTTTCATAATCGAATTAATCCTTTGTGGAGAGGTATCGATTGGAGCTATCAATTCATCAGTTAAACAGAGTTTGGTTCACTGTCCTAAGTGCCAGTTGTAAACAGCTTCGTTTGAAAGTAAGTATGTTTGGGTAACCTAAAAATAGTAAGTGCAGCTACCAAATGCGTGCATTGAGCTTAAAAACTTGTTCGAAGTGGTTCGGTATAAATAGTCGGAACGGTAGAAGCTATACATCAACACCGTAAACTTCTAATTGTATTTGACTATAAAACACATGTTGAATTAGTAATCGAATAGTTTTCGACGCTTCCGCTATTTAGTTTTAACCTCAATATATCACAAATGAATTTTTGTCTTTCGAATTCTCAAATAACATTTCGCCTTTCTTTATCATCGTATCGAAATTCTTTTCATTGACCAGTTTATTCAAATCAATGAAGACTACAAAGATAACTTTAAACTTTATCAGATTCATGATTGAAAATAGAGTTCCTAACAAATACTTTCCAAATACACCAGAACTTGGTCACAGTCAAAGTCACGATATAACTGTATTAAGATCAAAGATAGTAGTGAATAATGAATCAGAATCATAAAAATTCAGCGATAGCCAATCAACATTGTCTGTCAGATGAGTGCTATTGTTGCTAGTACCTGCAAACTAAGTGAAAACAATAACCATTGTGCTGAATGCACTAGCTTTCATTATTGATATGACCTTGTTAGCTCATTGACTTATGGCCTTATTAGGTCAATTTTCAAACGTAACGATATTGTAATTTGTAATTAAAACACGCTCCTTGTACAATTTTTGATGAAGGTCGCACGTGATTGGTGTTTGTTTCATTTTCTTTTTGATACTAGATTCTAAAATTGTCATTTAGTAATATTTTATTTACACCAGCTGCTTCTTTTTTTATTTTCGATAATAATGATATAGAAGACTTCCATGCCATAAATATCTTTAACGAAATCGATTCTTGCTCGAACATTGCCATCATCCATTCTTAGAAGTCATCTCCTTTTTCATAAAACATTAAAAGTGCCATATTTGCTTTCACACAATTCTTTTGCTCTACTTGTCTAGATTTTACAAATTTGGTAACCTCGTCGTCACCATAAGTACAGTTGCCCAAATATAATTTCGTCTACAGCTATCATTACCGTCAATTTTTAAGTGCATCCATTTCTGTTTCCTTGAACTTGCGACTTCAAATGATATATTGTTATTATTTTATTGCTTCAAGCAGGTGAAACAAAGTGTTGGATTAAAAGCTCATAATTATATACCATTAGCGATCGCCTACGCTTCATAAACCTCGATTCCTTTCGATTCTCACACCTCTGTGAGATAAAAGATACCTAATTGCAAGTTAAATTTTGTGAAATCAAAGCTGCCTCAAAAGTTGTACATCGTTAATATTCTAAATGCGTTATTGCAGCCTCGCAAACAATACTAATTTACACTTCACCATCACTTGAGAGGCTGCATCTGTGAGAAAAAGTGCTACGTACATTTTAATTTCATTCTAACATTTCTATTCCGAATACCTTTTAAGTACAACAAAAACTTGACTTATGTGTACATTTAGAATTAGGGCGGCCCTTACACGACCTTCTTCTATATCTCGGTCAGCGAGGTGTTAAACGTAAAGAACGGAAATCTGAATAATTGTACGTCCATACAATTGGAACAATGGCACAGAAGTGCATTCACAATTAGCGCTTGCAGGGCCTTTAATTAAAGCCCGCAAATCATTATCATTACCGTGATCTTAATTGAATGAAAAGGTGTGAGATTCTATCGATTAGCCGGCTATAGGTCAACAAGCAATTGTTTAATACCATTGACATAAATGTAAAAGTTAATTTCAATACAGGTTAATTAAACAAAGATACTAATAGTGTTAAGTGTTTTGTATTAGCCATAACTGGCTATCGTACCTAACCAACATTATACAGATAATGGTAATACAAAATTATACAAACGATTTGTCGATTGTTATATCATCAAACATACATAAAGGCATGAGCAAATAAATCGATTTAACACTTTCGCCGATAAGATTGAAAATAGCACAAACTCACATTACAGCTACCGACGGAACCATCGATCACCTTGTACAATGGGGACCTCGACATAATTCTTCAAAATCATAATAATACTCAATCCACTTCAATAGTTCGTAAACAGATGTCTGCCGGTCAATTCAAATATTTACTAGCTATTCAAATAGGACCACAAACGATGCAGCGAAGGCCACACATACTGAATACAAGCTTAATGCTAAACTCTCTGGTAATGAATGCACGCCTAATATAAATACTCATTAATCCACACGGATCTTGCAATAAGAAAAGTGCTTTTGAAACTGCACATAGACTTAATAAAGCTAATGATTTATTACTTGAATTCAATTTTAAAATTGCCAATCTTTGTACACTTAACAAATGTGATGAAGTTATTACAAGAGATTGTACACGAACTGAATAATTGTGAGAACTCGATGAATTATCAGCTAGAGCACGATTGGCAGACATTAATGATTACGTGTGATTTGTAATTTATGGCAAAGCTAACGCTAGTTCTGAAGGTTGACAGTTACCTATGTGTCAAGGTGCTATGGACAATTTGACGATACATGATCTCTATGACGAAGTAATAAGCCGTAATAAAGTTGACAAGTCATGTTACACAACGTGCGTCTATAGGCAGGTCTAAACACAAGGCCGCGCGTTGTTTGATATGTTCTTAATAATCGTTTATTAGACAAACGATTTGTCTAGTTACGACATTGATTTTGTAATGTTTAAGAGCTGATATTCCGTAAATGGTTGCATCTGTAACTGAAGCATTGTTTGTAGTTCCCATGTCCGTGACCCGTGCCTAACTGTGTCTGTAATTGATGAGTACGTAACGGTGTTCAAATATAAAAGCAACGTGAATTGTACTGAAATCTTGAGTGGTATTGATACTACTCGTGAGATATGGTGAGAGGTATTGCTAGCTACAGGTCACGATAATACATCGGAGCAAAATCGAATTGATCGACAGGTTGTAGCTCATGATGTTTTGACCTCCAGCCATGCTAAGATTCTTACTGGTCAGTCTTAGGTTTAGATCTAGCTTTCTATAGAACCTGAATGAAATCTATCATCTTAATACTCTTGACAAGCTGTCATTAGTACTTCAAACAGCATCGTATCACCAGGCGTTATTTAAAGCCAAGTTAGTCGAACTTAATTATAGAAATATACAGAACGAGCTGTGAAATTTCACGTTCAAGTACCAAGTATGAATTTATCGATAAATCTAGACACCTGTTACGAACGCTATCGTTGCATCACTAGTAGATAATCTTGTCAGAATGACATACAAGATGATAGTTATCTTGAAATCAAATGTAAAGGAACTGAATTTAAAAACGTAGATGGAAATAAATGTATAAGAAAGTATTTGAAACTTGCAAATGTTAATTAAATTTGCAATACCGAGTGCAATATGTGTCTATTTGATTTGTGTGTGAAAGTAATGAGGTTAATATTTCATGTGTGAATGTTTTAATTTAATTAAAATGTGCGATGGCGAATAAAAATGTATTAAACTTTCTACGTACTGTCATATCAACGTGAAGGACTGATATATTTGACGTAGATATGTTACAGATATGAGTTTTATTAAATTAAAATTTGAATTTACTTACTTGCTGAAATACTTTTTATAATTTCATTGGAAAACACAGTTATTTTTATATTAAAAGCAAGTGCATTTCTCACGCTATACGTCTTTCTGTCACCTCTAACGATTGCGTCTAAAATACCGTTGTATTATGCATAATTTTTCACGTCCCATAATGTCATTATTATGACGTGACTTTTACACCTTAGAACACCATAACCATGGGTTATGTTTAGTAATTGCTTAGAAGAATAAATGCCGAAGTTTTTTTTGTTTATCATTATTATGTGTTATTGTAAATTAAGGCCAGTGACCGCAAGTTTAGTCATTCACAAGTACAACAGCTAACAAAACCTGATTGGGATCTTCAAAAAAAGTGGTAGCTTCGGCATTAATTTGCCAACATTGTCTAGTCCGTTTGAATAAAATTTTAGCGTAGTAATCTTCCATTTATTAACGCTATTGTGAAATTGATAACGGTCCTAATAGAAATTTATAAAGTTTTTAATAATAATCGGCACTTTTACAAAATTTCTAACGGGTGTCTGCTGTCTTCTATCGTTGTTTCTCATCAAGGTGACTTCTATTGAATTTTAAAGATCGACTTGCACAATTGACCTTTTTTACGCAAAGCTGTACCTCTAATGTCGTTAACGTAATGCTATGAACCAAGTAGATTCTCTTGTTTGTTCTACAGATATGAATCTCGACCGACTTCGCAGAATCCAAGCAAGAAAAGATTCGGTAACATCGTTAGGGACAGACCACACAGTAACATTAAACTTAATACCCTAAAAACAAACTCAAAGGCAAAGGCAGCCTCTTTGAAATTGCAACTTTTTGCCTCTTCCTAAGCAACGGATGTAAAAAATAAACTTACTAACGTTACAGAGTATCTGGTTACTGAGTCCAATCACGTTTAGTTTAACAAGCTGTTTATAAGGACGGCCTTGGATGATACTAATGAATGTAAATATTAAGGTAAACATATTGACATGGCTATACAAATAGGTGACGTATCAGGAAGACTGGTTCGTTTGACAAACAAACACGATATTGATGAATTTGGTGATGATCTAAGAATATTGAAGGTGAGCATAGATCATGACCACATCGTCGCTTACCTCGGGTGAGATAGTGGTCAAACGTGTATGTACAATAGAAAAATATTGACTTGCGATACTTTTATTTTCTTTGGAGATGACTGATGTTAAAAGATATTCCGGGATTGAAGAATCAGGAGAATAAATAATCAGTAGCAAAAATTCTAATAAGAATTTCTTGTGACATGATAAGCAAGAAATATTCAATGACAAGCAAATTGCATCGCGGCACCATTTTGATTCATCAGAAAAATCGAAGTTCAAGCTGAAAGAATATACAACCTGATGGGTTCATAGCCTACGGTCAATGCAAGCTTTTATCAGTTTTTGCCAACATAACGGATACTGCGGCTGATCCAATTCATATCAAGATTATCAATAGAAAGTTTCTAGGAAGGCTTTAGTACTACTTACTGAACGAAGATAACTAGCGTCTACATTGTATTGACAAGACCGCAGAATACATTGTCAATGAACTTATGCAAACGATCTCTCTATCGACGAACTGTGAAAGTGTTTGTAAAATTGATGTTTAAACATTTGGGGTCAATATTCAATCAACACATCACGAAGAAGTCAATGATTGCTTACTTTTTTGTTTTGCGCCCGCCATGCGCATAAAAAGTCAATATTTGTATAAAACAAAAGAATAACGTCAACGGGTCCAATGTTTTGATGGACACGTGCTTTTGAATCATTGATTTTGGAATTGATCTTTGGAATCATTCCTTATACTAAAAGCTTTAAATGTTGGACGTTACAAACATGTTTCAACTAATAGAATTTCAATTATTGAAAGCAATGTAGATTTTTTATGGCTCGTTAAAAAATCTATAACGTCTGCGCCAACGATTAGGAGAACAATCCGCGGAGTGCGATGACTTCTAAATGCTCAACAGATTACCACCTACCTATTACATCGCTTCTATTGACCACGTTAAGAAAGAAAAAGATTGTGCAGATAAAGAAGACGAAATATCTAAAGATGAACGCACAGCTAAAGTAAATAACGAGTTGTTTTTTGTTTTCTATAATTCAACCATCTGGGTGAAGGAAACGCACGACTGATTTGGCCTACGGTCACTTACATTTTTTCAAAATACGTTACACTATGTGAAGATTATTTGTTGATAAACGTGAATTGGTTCAAGATAAAAACTAAGTTGATGAAAAAATTGAGCCCATTCACAAGCTTAACGTCTATTAAAAAATAAATTTGTGTTAAACTAAGGGTTAGAAATGATGAAATAAATACCTATATAGATCAAATTAGGAAATATCTAAGTATATCTCCCAATATGCTATTGAAAATAATTTCACCGAGTCAAACAAACGAGCCATATTAAAAACTAATTATTCTAAAGATAGTTCTTCTACTAATAAACGGACTGAAAAGCAATTGGATACCGTTGCAAAATTTAAATTAAAAGTCGAGTACTTAACGACGGGTAAAAGGCAAAAGGGGTCAAGCACCACAGATCAAATTGTTCAGGAGAGTAAAAAGAAAGTTTAAAAAAATAATATCTCTTTATTGCTTTATTGAATCACATTACAATCTTCAGAAAAGTTTACTTAAATACAATGTTCTTTAATAATTTTACATCAAAATAAGCCTGAGATCAATAGTTTCAAAGATAGATGTCGCTTGACCCCAGGTTTTTACCAGGTTTATCGCATTTGCGAGGGGGTCAAACACCAATATTGAATGTTGGAATATTTAGATTTTGGCCTAAGCTCCATGTATATAAAGTAGTAAAGTATTTTATTTTATTTGGCACAACAGATCATAGAACTAAGTCAGATTTTGGCTTAAGTTAAAATATCTTAATTAACAGTATTATTTTATATTTGGCACAGCAGGTAGGTAATAGAACTATGGATTATGTATTAAACTAAAACAATACAAGGAACAAAACTGAGATCCAAAAAACAGCAGTTACCTAACTGATAGTACATACAACAGCATGTTATCACATTATTTGAGTAAATAAACCACAATAACTTGGTAAAAATTATGATTGTTTACATTTTTAATGATTTCCTAAACGCGTGAACCGATTTACATGATTCAAAAACGGATAAAATGGTTATACAAAAATTAATAATACCAATAATTACACCAATATCGTTAAGATATCTCAATAAACACATTTTCAAGTTGCTCTCGTAATAAAATTATCCAACATGTACCTATGAAACGCGTACCTACTACCTATTACCAGTTCTTAAAAAAATAACGTTTTTTGTATGGGAGCCCCCCAAAATATTTATTTGATTCTAGTTTTCAGTATTTGTTGTTATAGCGGCAACAGAAATACACCATCTGTGAAAATTTCAACTCTCTAACTATCACGGCTCATGAGATACAGCCTGATGACAGACGGACGGACGGACGGACAGAGGAGCAAAAACATTAGGGTCCCGTTTTACCCTTTGGATACGGAACCCTAAAAACTATCCTAAGAAACGTTAAATTTATTTTTATAAAATAAATAAAATGAGGTTGAATTTACCGATGATAGTAGGGGAATCACGGCATCTTAAATTTCTTCGACCCCTCTATTGCTATCATTATAATCAAATACCTAACCTTCTTGGTACTAGCAAGTCTTTTTCGGCCTAAAACACTTCGCAATTTCACGTTTTCGGGAGTTGCAGACATGTTTTATATAAAATTTTAATCTGTGTTAACAACTGCGATCGCGTTTCAAACACGCGTGAACTTGCTTTCACGTACCTACACGAGACATACACCCATTTGCAAGGGCGCTGTCGCGCGTGCGGAGTGGATCAAATGCAACGTAATGAAAATAAAATTATTTAAGAAAGGGGCCAAGCGCCAATTTATGTTTCGTTGACAATTTTTACTATTGGTGTAAGCGACGTTATAGTTATTAAACAAATAAAAGAAAAATGGATATAAACGACATATTTACTTCTAATATTGTTTTTAAAATTATGCCAAATGACAAGGCGATACAAAAACGTAAAGTTGGTGTCGCTTGAGCACTTTTGGTAAGTATCGATTTGGCACTTCAGTACAAATAATTCTTTGGTGCAAGCGACTTTTTTTCATGCTAGGAAAACGATACTACGACCATTCGAAAGAGAAAAAATAGTGGAGTTGGGGTCAATAAAAAAGTTAAAATCGCAAAATGTGGCGCTTGACCCCTTTTGCCTTTTTACCGTCGTTAACTATCGTAATAGGTGCGGCAGAATTTCTAAAGTCAGCCGCTGTTAGGTTCGGCCTTGGCATTATGACCTGTGAAAATGTAACCTTGCGAAACGATTAAACGTACTTGTATTGTAATATTTCATAACTAATCTTAATTCTAGTAAAACGATTAAAATCACTATTAGAACGGCAACCGAACGAGAGTCAAAGGTCTTCAAAGTTCAAAACACTGAAGATGACAGAAATAATTTCACTGTGATCACAAATAGAATAAGAGCACATTACTTACGCTGTGTCGAGAGCGAATTTGCCATCGAAGTAAAAAATAATAAAGTTAACGCTGCAACGTTTTTTTTTTACTATACAAAGAGCTCAATAGTCGTTTTTTGGTCCAGTTTTTGCACATCTGTTCAGTTCAAAATAGACTGCAGACACATGGCACTTTCGATTGATACAAAACATTCCGGGGTCGGGTGAGTCTTCTCAATATGCAAAACTGGAGAAAAAGCTGCACAAATTGATCGAATTACAGATCCGGTAAAGGTACAGTGACTCCAAACGTTTTTCTCTTGTTACAATTACTTTTAATTTAAAATGATTATTTGTTTCCGAATATCGTATTTGAACCTGCGGCGCCTAACAATACGGAAAGTATTAACAGTTAATTGCAGCGTGAATGTGTTAATCGGATATCGTAATTTCCTTCATTGTTTGCCCAAGATTAAAAGCGCGTCCACAATCATTGATTTTGCTGATTACCTCAAACAGATAAAAGACTATTGTTTACTCAGTGACCGACTTATTTTTTGCTGTCTATTGGTCGAATTGAGTCGTCTGATGGAAATATTAGTTCACTTTTTGTTTTGACAAGGGCAAGGACTATTACAACATTCTGTCTTATATTTCCATTATGCTCTAATTTGTAACTTTTTGCCCGTTACGCATGTTTCAAATAAAGTTTGTTTTTGTCATCAGTTTCAGGTCTTTGAACTGTAACATAAAACAATACTTACTGAAAATTTAACAGCACTTTTACTTGGAAGCCGACCTTAAATTCGTCGGGACAACGTCCGGCCTTCCGTGTTAAGCGTAGAATCCAGTCACTCACACTGAACACACCACTATGAAAATCAAGTTAGCACTTCACGAAAGTCCTGGCACGGCGGGGTCCGAGACTAAACCCGTTCCGGAGGATACCGAATTCCGGTTTGAGAAGGTCACTTTTCGCGTTAGCCGGGTTCAAAACAGACTATTCCAATTCAACAATGTGCGGGTTGAAAGGAAAGTCTAGGAAAGTTTCGTGTGTCGGACGAAAACTTTTTTCGCGATGTCGGAGGTTCGGCGTCGTCGCGCCTCACGACACGAGCGTCGCGGGCGGTAGCACGGTGCAGACTGGCGCGCGATGTAAAATTGCGGCAGTGTGCAGTCGAAGCCTCCTCGTCGCGACGCAGACGCACGTGTGTGCGGAGACTTGCAGATTCCTCTACCACTGTACTCGCGCGATGCGTTCCTAAGCTCCGACGTTTATCCATTGCTGCTTCAGTAAGCGTTCCTTCATCCTACTTTTCTGAAGTTCCAGGAATGGTAGATGAATTTTCCGTGCGCGTTGACATAGGACATGTGAAAAGTATATCCGGGCGAGGTATCAGGTTCTGGAGGTTTGCTCATTTATTGTTATGGGCTGCAGTCGGGTGCATAGTTTTATGAAATTGGCTTTTTGTTCGTACCGTCTGGCTGGCAGGTCCCTCTGGGCTGCGTCGTAAAGACGCATTAGGCTCACCGGCCGCTGAACTTTGCTCGTATTTTCATTAACAGGTTTTAATTTAACGTAAGTATCGATAAACATCGATAGCGCATTGCGCTGCAGTTAATTGGAAAAGTAATTTTGTTAATTAATTTAAACATTAACTATTGATGACTATAATACATTTTTTAAAAGTAATTCACGTGGATACCTACAATTTAAACCAATAACTCCACAAAGACAAAAGTAAGGCCACTTTTTCTAAATATTTGTAGCCCAAAAGTAACTTCGACATGGAATCCAAAATTCCAATACTCCTCAACATTCCAAATAAATATTGAAAATTATTCGCCCTTAATCCAAACAAAGACCTTCAAGGTCGCTAGTTGTGTTGACGCCCACTTCGAAACATAAACAGCGAATTTGATTATGCTAACAACAACGGTATAAAATCGAGAGTGATAGATTAGCTAGACTCTCTGAACTGTTTCTTGTAGAATGGAAGAGACTGCCCAACACTGGAAGACTTCTGACTTATCAAAAGACGGCATAATCTCCAGTCATATTAAAAAAAGCCCTTTGCAGAAACTAAAAAACTGCAGAACAGATTCTCAATTGGTTTTCACTAATACAAAGAGGAATTGATGAATATCAGAATCTCACGTAATTATGAGATGACTTCAGAAAAAGAAGTATGGAAGAAGAAGACATGTTTCTTCGACCCCAAATTGCATTGGAATAAGGGCTTGAGAAAGATGATGTAGAGGAATTTACGATCATGGTTCTTGTACGAAGATCGAACCGTTCACTGATGACGGGTTAAAGTATCTACTTACTTCGGAGCCTATAATCAATATTGCTAATAAGCCGGCAGTTGACTCACAAGGTGATAACCTGCCCTAAGCAACTCATACAGTACTAATTACACACATTTATGGCGTAAAATATTTAATGAATACCTAACGGATTTCCTTATTTCCATTGTAACTACATATCTAGATATATCTTAAAAATATGGTTCTAAGCGCCATCGCTATTTTAACTCAATAAGGCAATCTTCGTCGGTTCCTTATTTATTTATATCTTCATTGAAATCGCCTTTCATTTCTTTATAAATAGTTCTGAATTAAAAGTCACCTTTAATTCACACATAACACAGTGGCGCCATCTTGTGTGAGGATGGGACAGCCTTTATTTTTAACTTTGGCTTGTACACCAATATTTTTTACAGTTTAATATATTTTCAGCACAACCTAAATATTTGCTGATACTTAAATTAATTTCTAACTATCGTTTGATGCTGCGTTAAGTCTATGAAGTCTTGGTGATAGTTAAAATAGGTACTTACATCTTTAAAACTAGATTAAATAAAGTTAATGCCGCGCAAGAGTCGATAAAATAAATTATACGGTAATTATTTTAACGTTGGACGTATTAAGCAAAGCTATTACGCACAGGACTTCAAACTCAGCTACCTAATGTCCAACACAAAATTTCGCAAGAAACCTACATTTTGACGTCACAAAGCCATTACTTAAACATAAACCCAAAACACACGTCCACCTACATAACAAAGTTTCCTACTTTATTTTGCGTAAGAGCGAAATTCGCACAGAGAAAACATTTAAAACATAATAGGTTACCTTACCGGGCGACACTAGGCGTGACCACAAAACATCTGTTTCAACTTACCCACAAATGTTTCAACTATCCCACGCTCCAAATTAAACCTAACCTATGAATAATAAAATAAACAGGAATTTCATATTGATATTGTGGGCCGGGCTTTAGCCTGATTTATTTTAACATTTACTGAATATTGGTTCAAGCGGACAGTCCCTTGTTGCACTTAAGCCCTAAGCTAAACATTATACTTAGATTGCTTAACTATCGCCTAGATACTTGGATTTATCGTTTAACTTGGTAAATCTGTCTTCTTCGAGTTGTTTGCCTGACATAGTTGCAATTGCAACTTAGCCATTTCAACGTCATATTCCCAGCTTTGTAGTTTGCGATCTGTTAGGAAAAACATTATTTCCTAAAGAGATCTCCCAGAGATCTTCCACAGCTGTCCTTTAAATAAAATAGTATGGGTGAAAAGAAAAATCTCAATTTTTTCAATTAATTTTATAGCAAAGGTAAAAACAGCTATTTTTTCCTGTATGTAATTGCTTCATCAAATACCTAATGGTGCGTGGCAGACAGGAAACTACTATTGCAACGGTAATCATTTTAATTTTAATACACAAAACTAAATCAACCACAAAATCACTTGACACTTCATAATTTATTCCAGAGCAAAATAAAATAAAAACATAATTATGCCTTTCGTCAATTTGCCTAACAGTATATGATTTAATCTTTTCCATTGTGTGCACAAATCTTCATTAGTAGTCCGTTATTTTGGTCCAATAAATCGAATACTCAATCAGTCTTTAGTTTTATGTACAAAAAAGTTGTGGGCCCCTTCACTTGGTACCGCGGGCCCATTCCGTGCCGTGACGAAATGTTCCACTTCAGCATTCACACGGTCCCTTCTCTGCAAATTCGCATAATTAGGGGGATATACAAAACAATTTGAATTAACAGATTACACTACAATGGTAGATTATGCGGCGTTTGTGAATTGTTTGGCGGTACACTTGCCCCGAGGAAAACAGTAGCGGTACTCTTGTCCTAGTTGTTTTTAGTTTTGACAATAGTTACTGATCCACTATCTTAAGATTTGTCTGTTTCCACGTTTCCACTAAAAATAATGTGCTTCTTGTTTAACCATACAGAGAAAACAGAACGTAATAATTAGTAGTCACGATGTAAAAAATCGAAGAAAATTCGATTTTAATCTAATATTGTAAGCATACCACTAACTACACTAGAATTCTCGACACAGGCTACGAAAAATGACACATATTTAATTGTTATATTTAAATGTTACACATTGTAAAAGTGTTCTCAATTCGATGTAAATGGGTGTCGTGGAAAAATTTGTATTGACTAAATAAGATTATCATGAACTCAACCATCATAGACAGTAAATAGACCATATTTCAATTTACTGTTTTCTTTATGAACTCTCCATAGAAATGATTCAGTGATGCACAAATCAATTCAACCCAAATTGAATACCAATTGAAGAAATTGGGTTATCGATGGTACTTAAACAATGAGATTGAAATCTATTGCTAGTGCCACTTCACTATTTATATTACTGCTTCGATATTGCCAAGTAAGATAAAGAAGTCAATGACCCTTGCTATCCGAGTTTTTGTTATTGCTTCAGATTGTATGAGAAGGTATTGGGTTATATGAAGAAGGTTTTAAGCACGAATCTGGATGAATATATGTAGAGGAAGATCGGACGAAAGAAGATCGGTAGAAAAAATGTTACTTCTAAGATGACGTCACAGAAGTATGAATGGAGAAGACATGACCAATCAAGTACATGTTCTCGCTTCCGTGGTTATGAGAGAGATGGATCACAGAAAAATCCTTGTTATTAAAAAAGACTTGACATATTTCCAGGAAAACAATTGGGATTCTAACACAGTCTTACTGAATTATAAAGATTCAAATCTGAATTAAATCTCCAAACCATTTCTTTTACGAATATATTCGACCATAATACAGCTCTCTTCAACCAATGCAAATATCTCAACAACTGCAACTAGCATGCCATACAAAAAATGTTTTCATGCAAATACACAGTTTTCTCAGCACAAACAATTCTAACACAAGCGTATAAACGTATGTAAAGTATGCAAATAATTTGAAAACATGCTACTTAGTATCACCGATATCTGCATTGTTATCACTTTTCTTTTTCAATTGAGTTTCTTGCCTCTTTATGAAACCTACTTTTTACCGACTTCCCAAATAGGAGGAAGCTCTCAATTCTTCGGGATCTTTGTTTTTTTATGCATGTTCACCTATTACTCAAAAGACGTGGTGGCCTAGTGGGTGAAGTCATGGTGGCCTAGTCGACAAAGAACCAACCTCTCAAGTATGAGGGCGCGGATTTGATTCCAGGTTAGGCAAATACCAATGCAACATTTCTAAGTTTATATGTACTTTCTAAGTATATCTCAGACACCAATGACGGCGTTTCGGATGGCACGTTAAACTGTAGGTCCCGGCTGTCAGTACATACATCTTCGGCAGTCGTTACGGGTAGTCAGAAGCCAGGAAGTCTGACACCAGTCTAGCCAAGGGATATTGAGTTGCCCGGATAACTGGGTTGAGGAGGTCATATAGGGCAGTCGCACCTTGTAAAACACTGGTACTCAGCTACATCCAGTTAGAGTGAAAGCCGACCCCAACATAATTGGGAAAAAGGCTCGGAGGATGATGGTTCGCCTGGTATAACTCAAAGAGGTCTGGACAGATTTGCAAATTGTTTTTCGCTATCATGCCAACTGTGTGATTCTTCCGAAGACCCTTCAAAGGGCCTACCCATCACACGTCTTCTAAATAATATTATACAGACGAAAGTTAGCTAGTATGCGACAAAGTTACAATCATACAATGTTGGTTACTTCTTAACCCGCAACTGGTTGAATGTCTTTTGATGAACCTTGTCAATAATATCTTAGCTTGAGTATTAGAATGACTTATAGGCAATTTTAGGGAAAGTATTTTTTATTTTTTGAACAGAAGTAAGTATAGAATAAAAATATTCTATTTATTTATTATTCGACTTTGACTATCACTTAACCCGTCAAGAAACAAACCAAAGTAAAATATTTCACCTGTTAACAATAGTCTAGTTAGTTAATAGGAAAGCGGACAAGTGGGCCGCGACCACAGAGTAAAGAAAGATAAGCGGATAGGCCATAAGGCAGGTAGGTCAGTTGCCTTTTTCTAAGTCAAACACAAGTGGGCATGATCAAAAGGGGCAGTTACGAGTGAACTAACGAAGAGTTCGGGTTTTTTGAGACATCTGTCAACGCTTTTTGGTATGAAATGCGGAGATACTAACGTTCCTCGTCCCTTGCACACCCGCATTTTGGCACGCTACTTTATTGTGAGATTTTTGTGGTTTGTGGTGATTCGTTGTGGCATCTCCGCTTGTCATTTTGTTCTCCTTGGCCGCGACCACAACAGGGTTATCTAAAGTAGCGCCTGCTAGCTTCAGATTATGGCGAGCGGCCAGTGGGTTATTACCTTCGCACTGGTTTTGTTTTGATGGGTCAACAGGATGTTGGAGTGAAGATGATAAGGGTATTAGGTATTAGGTAATGTACAATGATTACTGGACCAAATACTTCAGTTAGTTTTCAGTCATTTCGGTCATTAGATGAATCCAGGTAATTCCAATGAGGCCCCAGGGGCAAACCTGTCAAACTGGAGCTCTGAAAGATATACCTATTTTATGTTTGGGATGAGTTTCTTGGAAACAAATTATTTGACTAGTTTTTGGATCCGATCGGTGATTCTATTCTTAGCAATCAAAATACTATAATTTTTGCCTCATCTTCAACCTCATACTTTATTTCATTGTGAAACCTTATGCGGATGTAATTAGACACCTAATAACGCTATTCAAACAAAACATTTGCACCTTCTGTGATACAGTAAACAATTTCTCCTGCCATTTTTCTCAATAAAATCTCCTTCACGCTGTGAAAGTAAAGACCATCCGTCTCTGCCTTCTCAAGTTTTCCTGCATTACCTATGGCGCATTTTTCATCCAACATCGTAAACCTAGGAATCTATAACTAGGTCATATCAATAATACTTTAAAGCTATATACATACGTAAATCATGTAAGTTTCCCAGACATGACAAAAATTTATGTAGATGTTTCAAAAATGAATCCGAACTTGTCAAATTATTTAGGCCAATGTCACTGAACTGATTACGGATTTAGGCACTCAAAGAATTTAGAGTAAAATATAAAAAATATTATATTTTGTAGATAAGTACCTGAACTACGCGATTCGGAAACTGACTAATCAAATTCTTATGTTTAAGACACTCAGTGTAATTTTTCTAAGTTTTTGACAAGGCCTTCTAATGCAAGCTTGCAATCAACCAATATACCATAAAATATTAGCGAAGTATCTTTCATTACAGGAAAATAAACTCGTTAAACATACGGTGCCTTACGTAAGAAATTAACAATACAAACGCGAACCGACAACCACATTAGCTAACCGTGTCCTCAAGTATTTAACAAATAACAATAACCATACGATTTGTGTAAAACGTACTTAATTTTCTTTCTACTAATAAGGTAAAACTTCACCGAAAACATTAACATCAGTTTACATAAAACCACTGTTTACTTAGAATTTTCCCGTTCAATTTTCAAAGTAACATCACCTGCCTAACCTTTTTCCAACTATGTTGGGGTCGAGCACCAGTGTTTCACAAGGAGCGCCTGCCTATATGACCTCATCATGACCTCCTAAACCCAGTTACCCGGGCAACCCGTTACCCCTTGGTAAGACTAGCTGTCAGTCTTTCTGGCTTCTGACTATCGGCCGTTGTTTTAAGAAAAACGAGTATTTATGCTATAGGTTTACTTGGGCCTAATACATTGCGACACACGGGAGCTCCGTGCGTCGAGCGTTGTGCAACTGCGTACAAAAGCAACGCATCCGTAAAGTTTGGTTGCCAAACGATTGTTAGCCCGTTCCCAGACAATCGTTCTTGTGTTAATTGTTGAAAGCATGCGCCGAGACACACGAGTATTGTAAATTGAATACTTCACTTAATTAATTTACATGGATATTATACTGATTATATTGCTTTTCCGTAATAAAATTTTCTTTACATAGAAATGAAATGAAAACAGCCAAGTACCATGCAGTGTTTTACAATGAGCTACTGCCTATCTGACCTCCTCAACCCAGTTAACCGGTCAACCAATTAACAAAATATATTGGAAATATGAATGGCATCGCAAAAATAGAATAAAAAAAAACACCTCTGTTCAATTACGCAAACATTATTTCACGACAAACACTCAATTGCTGATTATATTCCGCGCAACAAAGAAAACCCATTACTTCCAACAAATTCTATCACTTTTCTACCGTATGTCACAAAGACTAAAAACAAGCTAATTGCCCCGAGGTTATCCGTGGCAATTAAGTGAGGTTCCTCATGGCAAAGACAGCGATAGTTGAACGTGGCGTATGATGCGCGCACGATTCTGATCCAATTCCCGATGTAAGAGTGTTCGCGTCTTATGTAATTGTTTCATCTTTTTGATTTATATTAGGTATGTGGGATCTTTGGAGTTCCGTGAAATCGTGAACTGGGTTAGGAGTGACAGCGTCGTGAATGGAGTTACATTCTTGAATACAAGCTTGGTTTGGTTACAAAATTTGAGATCATGATTATAATACTTTGTGATTTACTATTAACTAGGTTCCACTAGCTGTTTCACCCTCTTCCTAAGGGAATACTCCCTGCACCAGAATAAAAAGTATCCTTTATTTTGATGTATATTACTGCCCAGTTCAATGATTGCGCCGTGTTTAGTGTTTTAGTATCTTCTCCACATATTTATTGAAGTTGTGTAATGGAATATCTATAAGTACTTTGACTTTTAACCAAATTTTTTCAAATCATACCCAAACTAGTGACAACTTAGTAATATGTAACCAAACAGACTTCATAAATTAGCCAAAATATTCTCTTAAAATTCTCACGTAAACCGTGTAAGGAAATCGTCTCTCAGTAGCTACAACAAGCCGGACCGTAACGAATGCATCCACTCACGCGCACGTATGTGGGACACAATCATTCACACCGAATTCTTTATTCAAACCGACAACTTTTGCCATTGTTTTTACTTCCGATAACAATGTGTGTGAGTGTTTTGTATTTTATTTTAAAATGTGTATACTGTACGTAACAATTCTTTGTCTTGGTTTAGCAAGGTAGCCATATTCCAACAGCGTTATTTTGTCACTTTAATTTTAAGTGGTGTAAAGATCTAAAGTTGAGTTTTTTCCAAATACATATTTCGGGAAGGTTTCCAGTCCAAGTGGATGAACTCAGCTGAGTTCCAGTGTTTCACATAGAGTGACTGCCTATCTCACGCGATCAACCCAGCTACCCAGGCAAATGGATAACCCTTGGTATTACTGGTTGTCAGAATTTCTGGCTTCTCACTAAGCAGGTACTCCTAACGGCTGCCAAAGATGCTGCTTAACGTACAACTCATGGTCTTGCATTCTTCAGAAGTTATATTACAATTTGTTCAACACATATAGGTTCCATGTATACAGGCACTAACGTTAGTATACATAATATAACGTCTTTGCTTGCTAGCCTTTCCCGAAGTCACAAGATAATTACAGAGGTGTTGACATTAGCAGTTAACAAGCCGTTTACTTAATCAATAGGTGAAACGTTAATTAAGTTGACCTATCGCCGTCCGCTGTACAAGTCTTATTAGGACTTCTGACACTTTATAAGCTAGAAGGTAAAGCAGCCTTGAAGATAAAATCTAGCTTTTAGGTCACGCTTAGTCATCTGATTCTGTAGTATCCCTTTTACATAAAATGTGTACCTATTTATGTTATACTAGCTTCTGCCAGCGGTTTCACCCGCATCCCGTGGGAACCTCGGAACGGACCCGGATAAAAAGTAGCCTATAGCCTTCCTCAATAAATGGGCTATCTAACACTGAAAGAATTTTTCAAATCGGACCAGTATTTCCTGAGATTAGCGCGTTCAAACAAACAAACAAACTCTTTAGCATTATAATATTAGTATAGATTTGAAATCTATGGAGTCATTAGGATTTTTCACGAAGAACCATTATCATGAACAGAGTCGACAAGAGGCGGATCTACTGAACATTAATTTCCAGCTCAATGTTAAGGCCATTCAAAGTTTCTATTGAAAAACCCCACATAGAAAAACCAAGTAAAACTAATCTCTAAGTCATATTTTATCACTCCAAAGAACATGGCCATTTCTTTATATCGCAGTGAAGTAGTCAAATACCTTTACAACTAAGCTCGCCATACTTTATCTAAATACCAGAGCAGGCATGCATCTAATAAAGAACTTCAACTCAGACCACCGTGCAACACCAGGATATCAAACACAAATAAACACATCAAACAAACAGCCAGATATACAAACTTTCGCTAAATTTCACGTAGAACAATATAGTTGGTAGACATCATAATTCAATAGTATCTGGTACATTAGTAAGGCAGTTATCTCGAGTGGTCGGCGCCGCGCCTCGCCTCACGCCCTACCATCGGTACATTTTCACTGAAAACGCACGATAAGATATATAATATTAATGCAGAAGGAATGGGTAACAAGGACGACGTCTCGCTAGTTGGAATCACTCACTTGTACTGATATATCGCTTCTAATTGTGATTTATGTTGCTCCAATTATGTCTTCTTTGTTTTGCTGGAACATACATTTTCTAAGGTGTGAACGTGTGAATTTTTCGTATTCCTGTCTTTGGTTATCAGTACCTTGGCTAATAAAGGTTCCAAAGTTACTCACAGGACAGGATTCTTTTGATGATTAAGAAAAAGTTACAAATATTCCAGGACGTTAGCCTACATACAGACCTACTTTTTTTTAAACTTTTTCCTTCTTACAGTCTCAGATTCGCTAAATAATCAAATAAAGTAAATATCAATGTAAGATATTGTACAATCTATTAGATAGGCTGAGCACAATTGAATCGCACAATGCCCTCGGGCAAGTAATTATATCTTACGCAAACGTAATATGTTTCCAGTTTACAGATTATATTACGCTTATGCAAATGTGCGTTTATGCGTTTATGATAACCAGACAAATAGTAAGAGACGTCAACAATAAAGTTTTGAATAACACTGGACATCTTACTTTCATTATGGTAAATAAACTGGCGTTTATTTGGCTGACAATGGTGCTAAAAATAAAAAAATAATAATTTCAACAAAATTTTTCTTTTTGAAAAACTCAATGAGCATAAGATCCTGAAATGCATGATAATTTAATAAGCTGCTATTTGGTAGTTTCATATTTTCGCATCTACATAATTTTCTTGTTAGAAAGTAGACAACTATTTACTCATAAAATATGTAAAAGCAACACATAAAATCGGTTACCTTACAAGTTACAAGACATACAAAATTGCAAATACCAATCCAAACAACAAAATCGAAATACCTATTATATAGCTTTCAAAAACAAACTCCAAATGGAACTCATTGATTGATTTTCAGATGGCAGAACTATTACTACCTCTATAACCAGGTAATACAGAACCAAACACCACTGTATATAGTAAAATCGTACCACCGTTCAAAAAATCGTAAAAGGCACAAAACAATTGCACATCAAAATAATCCTCCACCCAACAACAATACATAACACGTCACCTATAAAAGCGGGCAATAATGACCAGACAAATGGTATGGTCGCCCAGGTCCTGTTCCCATGGGCTGTCGGCCTAGGTTCAAGTCGTGACGGCGCCGCGCTGACCTTTGTCAACTGCCACAGAGCAGCCAGATAGCAGACTGCTTGTAAACATGCGAGGGAGACGGATTATGACAAACGGGTTGTGTGTGTAGTGTTTTGTTTTAGGTGAGGGAGATTTAATGGTAATGGCCCTTGGGGATTTGAAATTAAATTGCTTATGAGTATCTACTACAAAAACAATAACTCTGTCATATTACCTGTTTGGTATTGTTTTTAAAAATAAATCTCGGTGGTCATTTTTCACGCCCCCTTACCCACCATTACCATCAAAATTAAATGACAATTAAACGATACATGAGACTCATGACCAGAGCTGTGATTTTAATATAAAGCTCTAAATGCTAATAATTGGCCCCCAGAATATCACACCGATACTAAAAATAAGACTAAATGCTGTGGATTTAGTGAATTTTTACGGTGTTCATTAAATTAGGTATATTTATAAAAATCAATGATCCAAAAAAATACGCACACGGAAATCTGATCCACCCAAAATCACACAAAATTAACCAAGCTTTATACAGACATGTCTCGCTCCACAAATTCATTTAGTTTATTAGTAAGCCGTCTAAATTCAAAATGTGTTAGTATTCCGAGACTGGTCTGAGTCAGGATTTCAGTCAAGCAGAGTTTTTGTGATTCATTCGTGATGGGTGACTCAACGCCCAAGTTTATGCCTTCTAGGGCGTTTACTGGGATGACGTGATTTCTCCGGTTTTCCAAACTTTCGTTCTCGTTGGAGCGTTCGATTTTCTTATTCATGAATATCTTGTCCCTTAAATGGATTCATCTCAACTGTGTACTTCACCAAATATATCTTTTTACACGTACAAAATGACAGAAGCACTGGTACTCAGCTACATCCGGTTAGACTGGAAGCCGACCCCAACATAGTTGGGAAAAGGGCTCGGAGGATGATGACGTAAAAAATGACAGAATTTGTATGTACGCTAAACTCAAACTTCATTAACGCTTTCAACTCTCTTCTATCTATTAACTTAGCTTGTGTTTCAATTCTGCAGAATATCATATTTAATTTCTATCTTTATTATTTATCATCTGTACCTCGTTCAGAAAAAATTACTAGTTTTCATATATCCATTCTGACACTCTTTCACAAAATCCTCATAAATATTCATAATCTTTGTTCAAATTATAACAAGCGATACCGCGCGGGCATGCTTTACATTTCGATATAAATCCTCAGTCCGTGCCCTATTGCGAAATACTTGTAACACGGTGTTTCTGTAATGTTCCCGCCGGTAGGCGTCAAATTCATTGTTATTGTTTTTAGCCTTATTTGTAAAGGCATTCTGTTTATATCCCATTTTATTAGCTGCTCTAGTTTCTTTTGTAGGGATAGCAACAATTTCTGTAGTTGGATTAGATTTGATAATATTTGTTTTATATTCTTTCGTCATAACCTCTTCCTCTATGTTGTAATCTATTGCTTTTCTTTATACGGTACGGCGTCGACAATTAAATCTTTTATGGAAACGGTAATCTACGTATATTTTCTCCTATTTATACCTTCCTTTACCTTATTTTATAAGCTTATTAATTTTAATATTCTATTATTTTTTCCTTTTATCTTTTGCCTTCAATACTTTACTGTCAAACCGCTCCCCATTTGAACTAATCAAATGTATGCAGTTGCTTAAGTTAAAGCAACTGCATACATTTGATTAGTTCACACGACTTCTTTTGGACTGACAAGTAGCCATTACAATTTATTACTCTAAATAAAACTTAATACAAAATTACAGCAATCACGAACAATTTATATAGATAGACTAGTCTATCGTTTAAGATCTGAATCGTGATGCATTGGAACCTTTGACTCTTACTTACTTTCAAGGCTAAGGAGCTCATATTTTATTTATCTGTTTACCAACAGATTTTATGTTAGTTCTAGATATGCAGGAATCTTATAATAAAGTGAACGAGTTATTATTTTATATTTAATGTACCTGCTTTATTCTTGATTTTAGCGCATTACCTACTCTAGTCCCATAGTTATCAGATATATGAGCTTCTTCCAATTAGGAGTATAAGAAAAAATAAATATTGATGATAATTAGATAAATTAACGCTTTAAAACCCAAGAGAGATACTGTGCTGTGAATTGCTCTCAATCATAATCGAGACTCGAGACCGTAGTCAAAAAACACACATTGACATATTAGCACAAACCATAAATAACGACTATTAACGTGTAAATACTAATCCAACTACACATGTTCATTTAATAGAAACAAGTTATACAAAAACCTGGTTAATGCAAATTATATCGGTTATCATAAATGTAGAAATAACCGATGTTTATTATGGAGAGAAATCAATATCAATCGGATATAAGTTGCAAATGTAGCGGCATGTGCTCACGAGATGATGTTTGGTGGTGTGCGTGGATTTTGTGCGTGTGTGCGTAAGCGCAGGGAAACGTCCGTGCAAGGCGAACCGCCTGCACTTGTTCCATTGTAGGGTGGACATGGATTACGGCTGATGGTAAATACTTCCAACTGTTTAAATACGTAATACATATAGACATAGCTACTAGAGAGATGGTGGGATAATCTGAAATTGATGAAAATGTCTGTTGCTGAAACTGATGAAAATGTACACATTTTAGGAAGGCTGAAAATCGATCGGAACCCCAACCGTGACCATTTGGGCTTGAATTTAATTAAGAGGACAATGCCTTTACAAAGGTCAGGTTAGATCTGGTCTTAGGATAAGTTCAATTACCTAAACAATAAAGAGGGGTTTCAGTGAGTCACTGGGGAAAAAACTAACTTAGTTATGCATGGCAAACGAGCAAGGCGACTAAATCACTCAAATAACAGGATTGATAGGCTTAAGGATCCAATGATATCATAGTGAGATCACCTTCTACCTGACCAGCTTAGTAGTATGTGAATTATTTGTTTATTAACGCACAAAAAACCATTGTGGTAAAGACAGTGATAGACATACATCAGGAGAACGATAGCATTCCAATTTATAATGATGAATTAAAGAAAAACCACATAAGAAACTTATACAGACATTGAACTTGATTGCGATTATCCAAAACCAGAGAACTTATCAATCTTTAAGACATGTGGGTAAACCACAATAAACAAAGTCATAGTCACCACACATGACATGCAGCTCAACAGGTTTAGTGGGTCGGGCCGTTCGCAAACACACTGCCCTTATGTATCAGTCCAAGTCACATGTCGTCACCAAAGCAACCGCTTATTAAACCAATACTTTCGATGCCTCATTTAGAAAACTATTTAAAAATAAACGTCACTACTGGCTCTCGTTACGGTAAAGATAACGCATTGATTATAAGGCTTTCTTTGAATAGAGATTTATTGCTGCAGTTGCTTCGTTACTGGTTTGGTTGAACTTGAGGGACGAGTCAATCAGTCTTCTAGTACTGTCTAGTTTTTTTGTGTCAGCTTCGAGGTAGTGGTTTCCAAGCTGTTCTAGGTGAGATGGGTTGACTGGGTCAATTTTTGTGTTCCTGTGAAAGTGGAAGTTGATTATGGAAAATGGGCCGTATGGTGCACACGTGCACTTTTTACACTGGTTTTCAACGAGAGAACTAATCGATGTCAAAGAAATGAATTACTGTTAAACAAATACCTCAAATCTGGTCAGTCATGTTGAGGGCAAGCCCATTCATAGTCTCTTGACTGACCAAAGGTTGAATACCAAACAATAGCAACCGGTTAGGTCTCTTAATAGTTGTTTACTCTTTCATATGAATGAAAATATTGGTCACTTAGAAACGGCAAAAGTACAACCGCTAACCGTTTAGTATTTGTCTTTAAGAATAACTTAAAATTGCTTAACTATGTAGATATCAGGTCAGGTCTATTGAAACTTAATATATTAATACGTACTCGAATAGGATACTCTATAACATAACAATTATGCCATGATATTGATAAAATTTTAATCAAGCGACACCCAACAGATGCTACGTAAAAGGAAGTTCTGTAATTACTCAAATAATGATTATCCATAAAACGCCATCTAAGATTAAGTCAAACCTTTCTCTAGAAGATTAAAAATAAACGACATTTCACACTACAAAAAACCTTATTGCCTTAACGTATGTACCATATAACAGTCCACGTAATGGACATTAGTGAACAAAACAATTTGTCTTGTGCTTAAAAATATTTGCCAAAACGTCTTAGCCAATGACATAACGCCAAATGACCACCATTATGATGATAGATGATGCTGAATGCTTGAGCACGCGCAAACTAATGTTTTATTATATCTATCAATTACAGACTTTGATTTGCAGTCCGAGATTTTAATTTCAATTCGAATTCCATCTTATCATAAAGTATCAAGATTGATTTTGGGATTGAAGGGTGTTTTTTGAATAGTAATGATAAGTTTGTGGTAGATCCAAGAGTTGTATAAGAAAGCCGCGGGGGTGTGAATGAAGCCTTTAATCAAAATATTAAAGACTTCGGTATAGGTTAGGGGAAATGTATTTAAAGATAGTGTGATGTTAAGTGGACAGAATTAATTTATTTTATTGTATAACTCAAGAGGACAGTATCATTAGATACCATTAGATCAAAGACATTAATAGACGGATAGATTTATATCTGACGAGTGTAATTTATTGGTTCTGATGTCTTTATGTCTGGTATTTACGTATATTTTACTTCAGTATTGGAATGCTTGCTATCTAGTAAAAGTGAAACATATTATATGAAGCCATGACTGTTGAAATCTCATTCTTTATCATTCATCACATTCATCAGCTTAGTGTTAGTACTATTTGTTTTAACATACCTGCTTGCATCTACAAAATAACGTAAAACAACCAAAAAGCTAATCATAAATCACAACCTTATTTGAGCGTAACATTTACTCATACAGATCTAATTATAGTTCAAGTAGGATGCCACTTTGCCCCTTGCCACATAATCGTGATCGTTCAAACGTCTCGACTTTTCACTCCCGTGCCAAAATGAGTTCAATAAATTTCAAGAAATTACATACAATCATCAGAAAGTTAAATTGCTATACTAAATTGCTGCGGGGGCTTGAAATTAAGAGTTTTATCGCGGGACATTTTTCACCAGACGGACATACACTGACGTGTCATTATATCACATAACATGGGGGCAAATTGATGGGTTAACAAGAGTTATCGTGTTCGTAAGTCTTTACGGCGCATTGAGAGAGAATTCTATAAAAGGAGCGCCAATTTATTGAGTGTTGAAAGTTTAGCGCAGTGCCATCTAGCGTCGAGTAGGAGAACTTGTATTAATTTACAACTTACTCAATTAAAATGTGATAAAGTGAGATGTTTGATTGAACATTTACACTATTTATCCGTTTAAGTATTTTTCTATAATTGCAATAACCTAATTTTAAGGCAATTTATTTCTAAGCTATTTAAAACTATCAGAATCTGTTCTATTTTAACAACGTTTTCTATGAATAGATTCTGGCATGTGTATGATAACTGTTATCGCAGTTCAGGTATTGATCATACATTTATATCTACTTCTTACTTCTAAAATAAAATAATCAATCTTATTCAAGACTCCTTACAATCCAACCTTCCCTGAGAACCACGTTAGTAAGAAGACTACATTACATAAGATTAATATATGGTTCCACAAGTAATATGCAAACAGTGCAATACATTACGTTAGAGGAAATCGCATTAACTACTAATTAGCAGACTTGAATACCAGTAATTAATTCTTAGTTACTATTTCTGCAGTTCCTAGTTATTCATTCATTATGTTTTCTTCTATAGATTCAGTCAGAGCCCCCGCACACTGAAGAGTAAACTGTCGCCGATTGCCGGCCGATAGCGATAGTCTGACACTTTTTTAAGGTGCTCGTCAATCCGAAGCATTCCAGTTACAGCACCAAAATCTTTACCACCGATGTGATTCCACTTTCAGCACTGACCGGTACTCAACATTACAGCACCAAAGTCCAAATGTTGTAAGTGGACTACTTTGTCTTTACCATTGAAACTTTTTAGTCGGTCTGATAGCAGAGCCATACCTGATCGTTGTTGTCTAAGCACTGCTCTTTACATTGATTTATGAGCCTGAACAAACTATCGGCCGACTAAAAGTTTGCAGTGTGCAGCTCGGATGCTATTTTATTGTGGGTAATTAAAATTTACATGACAGTCATGACCTAACAAACGTTGACCTGTTTTGTGACAAAATACTATGGAATGGTTTTCCAATTTTCCGTGTAACTTTCTCTTTTATATAGCTTTTTCCCACAGTAACTTGCATCCTACAAGTGTAGGTAATAGAGTATTACATACCCATGTAGGATGCGAGTAAGTAGATGCTAATATATAGTGTGTAATGTCATTTATAAGGTAGGTTCCAATTTCTGTCCATATGCAACGTCTAAATTATAGTACTGAAACTACAGCGACACGCAATCATCACCTACCTAGCCTTTTCCCACATGTGTAGGGGACGGCTTCCAGTCTAAACGGATGCATCTGAGTACCAGTGTGCAACATGGAACGACTGCCTATATGAACTCCTCAATTCAGCTACCTGGGCAACTCTTCGCGCAATTTTTTTAGACTTAGCCATTAGCTCTTCAAGCGCAATAACTTTGTCTGTCTCCTAAATTATTTGCTCAGGTAGATATTCAGGCTCTAAATAAACTTGCGCGAAAAGAGATTAATTGGGACTTGAACATATTTGAACATTGAATATACTATAGTTACTCAAAAACAAGAGGCATAATGTACTTTTTGTTTTGCGTTGCTCCATTCAATACTTAATTTACCATCAGGTTAACAGGTACATAAAAATGTAAACACGCAACTTTACGCACTTTCTCAACAGCAAAATAAAATACTTGACAATTTCATAAAAACATAAATAACTTAAACGTCTCATTGATGACAGCGAGTACATTTCATCATAATTATAAAAAAGATAATAAAAATTATTACCAAATGTATGCAAGCAAGTGTACTTACGTATTGTCGTAAATAAATATTTATTTTTATACGCACTTGAAATATGCGTAGATGTTTACGACATGGCTTAATGATTGTGAGATTTTTTTTCCTGGTTTTCCAATAGGTACCTAGCATTACATTTATTTACGCAGTGAGAGAGTTAAGAGGCTCTTTGATTTGTTATTCATATGATTTTGCAAAGCTCGTAAGGTCGACATAGATAATTTAAATGCTCAAATAACATCAAGTCCATGCTATGTTCCTTCTGGATTCCTTTTTGTTCCAGGGCCGCAGTCACACTCTTTCGAACAATCTCTTAAAATGACCTAAGAACATAAACCACTTATATTTCAAAAAATATGTATTGTAGAAGCGAAAAAAAATAGGTACTGGCAGGACCACCACATGACCACTTAGTGAATTAAAGTTAAATATCGCACATAACATACATACACAATTATGAAGACAGAAGCAATTAATCACTACTTTTCATTTAAAGAGCACTCATCAATCAATTTGTAATATTTACTTATATCATGAGCATAATTGATACTATAAACATTACGTATTACGGACGAATACTTTGTAATGAGACATTTCCTCTTAGATAATATTAAGTGTAGCTTGTGAGAATCCGCTCTTCGCTTTAATAGTTATTATAAAATAGATGAGTGGAAGGATGTTATTGAATATACTTTAAATAATCTTTGACCTGCTTCAAATTTATTTTGAAACTAGCTATCGCCCGCGGTTTCACGCGCGTACCGTAGCCGGATAGTGACAAAATCTATCCTAAAACCTTCTCCCGGGTCTAAGTTACCTCCCCTTTAATTTTCAGCCAAATCGGTCAAGCCGATTTCATGTTATGTCGTGACAACGGAAAGCGGGTTTCATTTTCATATCGAGCCTTTACCGCCATTTTAGCGCAACCGACAAAAAACAAATTTTACAGGAGACGGTTTTTTTTAAATATTTTTAATAAGAAGTGTGATAATAACAAGAAAAATTACATACGTTAATGATTTTTAGAGATTTAAATATATGATTGAATATAAAACAAAAATAATGAGTTTTTATGCCATTTATGGCGCATACAATGTTTTTGCTGTCACAGTCTATAGATATTCGGGCGTTTACGATAATATTACCTATCAAAATTACTATCCAAGAAATAATATAATTGTTTAAAAAAATGGCATTTTAAAAGGTTTTTAAATGAAATATCCACATAATAATCAAAAATTATTTATTTATAGTAATCGTTAGGAATAATGAGATCAAATGAACTTATACTTACAAAGATTATAAAATGAAATGAGAAATTTCTTCTTTACAAATCAATTAATCCTCGTACCACTTATTCCATCGTGGTTTTTAATCAAAATATTATGTTTTATTAAAAATATAGTTATTTATGTAAAAAAATTTCGATAGTGAGATGGGCCTGCACCAAGGGTCGGCTTTAAGTCCTTACCTCTTCCTGCTTATTATGGACGCCTTGACGGCGGACATACAGGAGGAGGCACCCTGGTGCATGCTGTTTGCCGACGACATTAGCCTGGTTAGTGAGGATGGACCTGAAATCCAGAGCAGATTGGGGAGTTGGCAACAGAGACTGGAGAATGTTGGCTTGAAAATCAGCAGAACCAAGACCGAATACATGTTCTGCGATTTCGGCGGTCTCTCCAGTCCTGAAGCCATGGCGCTTGACAACGCACCTCTTCCTGTCTGCTCCGATTTCCAGTATCTCGACTCGCTTATTCAGGGCGATAGCGAAATAGATCGGACAGGTACGCACATAATTAACGCAGGATGGATGAAATGGCGGCAGGTAACGGGAACAACTTGTGACCCTCGTATTCCCCTTAAAGTTAAGGGGAAAATTTACAAGAGTATGGTCAGACCTGCTGTCTTGTATGGATCAGAGTGCTGGCCCACAAGAGCGACGAATGAAAGACAATTGCATGCGGCAGAGATGAGAATGTTAAGAGGTATGTGTGGCGTTATGCGAATGGATAGAGTGAGGAATGAGTATATAAGAGGAAGTTTGAAAGTAGCGCCGTGAAACTGCGTGGAAACCGGCTGTCATGGTATGGGCATGTGATGCGGAGGAATGAGAATCATGTTGTGAGGAAGATGATGAGTATGAATGTGGACGAATATAGTGGAAGAGGAAGACCAAAGAAACAATGGATGAATTGGGTGAAAGTAGAAATGGCAAGAAAGAAAGTTACTTGTGAGATGACGGCAGATAGAAGAGTATGGAAGGAGAAAACATGCTGCGCCGACCCCAAATGAATTGACCCCAAATAAGGGCAGGAGGAGGATGATTTGGGATAGTGAGATCAAGCAGATTATACAAGTAAACTAGGTACTCGTACTCAATTCAGAAACCAAAGAGAGCTCTCTTTAGTTTTTGTAATTTTAACTTAGGAAAATAGACACAGTACAAGACTAATTTAACAAATTTTAACTAACTCACCAATAATTTTAAGTGAAAGAATATTATTACAGGCAAGGCATAAATGATACACGTAAGTATTTAATTATTCTTACTTTAATTTAAGTACCAAAATTAAAATAAAATACATACCCTTGCTGCTGGAGTCGACATTGCTGACTTATTTGATACCTAACTGTTGAGTTTCCTCTCGAAGTACACTTCTAATTGAATTAACACAATAATAATCACTATTTAAGACTTTTTTAAGCGCAAATCTATTTTTTTACTATGAAAACAAAGGGAACGATGTTTGTTGCATCAGAACTTTTGCGGAAATAAACAACAGGTCACGACAGGTTTGTTTATAGTAAACGCCCACGGTGAAGCACTAATGTCGCTTGCGATAAAAATGCATGTGTCGCTTACGTTAAAGTTTAGAAAAAATGTGTATTAACGATAATTTTAGCACTCGCTATAACTTTGTAACGCTTTTTTTTAGGCGGGAAACACCAACAGGGCTGGGTCCGTTACGGTTTAAAATACTAGTTTCGATAAAAAACGGTTTCTTGACTAAAGTGTCGCTTACGATAATTTGGCGGTAACGGCTCGATATATAGGTATAGATTTTGAAATAGAATACTCACTTATTTCAATTCGCTTTTTTAAACTCAGGTACTTTGGATACAAGATTTGTAGTTACCAACGTCAAAAGGATTTTTTTTAAGTCAATGTCACTGATTCATTTCACGTTTGTGAATCTCGAGATTTTTTAAACTACAGCGTTAATTAGAAATAAGGCTAAGATATAAAATACCATCATCATCCTCCGAGCCTTTTTCCCAATTATGTTGGGGTCGGCTTCCAGTCTAACCGGATTCAGCTGAGTACCAGTGCTTTACAAGAAGCGACTGCCTATCTGACCTCCTCAACCCAGTTACCCGGGCAACCCAATACCCCTTGGTTAGACTGGTGTCAGACTTACTGGCTTCTGACTACCCATAACGACTGCCAAGGATGTTCAATGACAGCCGGGACCCACAGTTTAACGTGCCATCCGAAACACAGTCATTGGTGTCTAAGATATACTTAGAAAGTACATACAAACTTAGAAAAGTTGCGTTGGCACTTGCCTGACCTGGAATCGAACCCGCGCCCTCATACTTGAGAGGTTGGTTCTTTGCCCACTAGGCCACCACGACTTATAAAATACCATAATATTAATAATTTAAAAACCAGTAAAGCTGTCATTAATTTTGTACTGTAAGGTGACGTCTTTCTATTGAATAAATCAACATTACTATAGTCGGGTATTGCAGAATACTTCTCTCAAGCTGCAATCAACTTGTTAACCTAATCACAGTTTATGTTTTGATCAAAGACATTACCTACTTAGAATAGCATTGAGCAATTTAGATAGCCACTTACGTTATGACATCTATCGACACCCTATTGATGACTTGTTATGCTTCAAACCAGTTTAAAATGATCTCTCTAAGCTTACAAACGTAGGATTCGAACAGTGCGATCAAAGGAAAACTAAAAAGGTTACAGCTCTAATGTATTACCAAACATAATAGTATCTACTTTTGATATAGATTTTTAACCGACTTCCCAAAAAGGAGGAGGTTCTCAATTCGGCCGGTATGTTTTTTTTTTTTTTTTTTTTTTTTCTATGTATGTACATCGATTACTCCGAGGTTTATAGACCGATTTACGTGATTCTTTTTTTGTTCGACGCGGAATAGCTGCCAGTTGGTCCCATAGTCATCAGGTCAGGATCTGATGATGGGAACCCTGAAAAATCGAGGGCAACCTTCGAAAGTTGTAGGCATACATAGGATAAAAACTTGACACTCAGGTGTATGCCTGAAAGCACTATTCAACAGTGAAGGTTTGGAACTGACCTGATGATGGAGACCAGAGAGGGTCGAGGGAACTCGACAACTGAATATGTAAACTACCTCGTGTTTGAGCTTATATTATTTGTATTGACGAGACCTTTGCAACAGTGAAGGTTTGGAACTGACCTGATGATGAAGACCAGAGAGGGTCGAGGGAACTCGACAACTGAATATGTAAACTACCTCGTGTTTGAGCTTATATTATTTGTATTGACGAGACCTTTGCAACAGTGAAGGTTTGGAACTGACCTGATGATGGAGACCAGAGAGGGTCGAGGGAACTCGACAACTGAATTATGTAAACTACCTCGTGTTTGAGCTTATATTATTTGTATTGACGAGACCTTTGCAACAGTGAAGGTTTGGAACTGACCTGATGATGGAGACCAGAGAAGGTCGAGGGAACTCGACAACTGAATATGTAAAATACCTCGTATTTGGGCTTATATTCTTTGTATTGATGAGAACTTTCCACTTATATGGATAGTGACGACTATTCGTATCACTGAAAAGCTGTAAATAAAAAACTTATTTACAAAAAAATTAAACCGACTTCCAAAAACACTAAAAAGCAAAAAAAAACTAATTTTAAGTGCATCGGCCTAAAAGTCGGTGGCAAAATTAACTTAGTAACATCCATTAGACACCGACTTTTAGGCCGATGCACTTAAAATTAGTTTTTTTTTGCTTTTTAGTGTTTTTGGAAGTCGGTTTAATTTTTTTGTAAAAAAGTTTTCAATTAATAAGTAAGGAACTTTTTTTGATCAGTTCTTCGGCTAATATGGCCAGCCCACTGCCACTTCAGCTTGCTGATTCGGTGGGCTATGTCGATGACCTTGGTTCTCTGACGGATTACCTCATCCACTGTTTACAAGAAATTATTGGAGGATATATCTACGTTTTAAAAATGATTTTATTATTTATTACCCATATTCCCATTTTCTTTTGGGTTGGCCTGACATGTTTTCCGCATCCACTCCTCTTTAACATTTACTCCCTTTTCATTCATGTCATGTCTCAGACAATATATCTCTTTTCCTTGTATAATTTTAAACACCACGTTCACTGACATTCCCACAAACCTCGGAGGTCATCCAACATTGGTTGCTATCGGTGCAATATGACATTTGACAGATCATTGAGTCCGCCTTTCGCTCAACTATTGTACTGACCGGATTGTAAAGACTTAATAAGATATTTAGCACTAACAAGACGGATTGCAGTAATAGATACCTGTTTACTAAGTTCAAGTAGGTATTGAACTTTTGGTACGTGATTGGTATTTATTTAAATGAATCTTTGGCTTCGTGTTATTCCAATCGGGCTTTAGATATAACCTGTACACAAACATTCGCATAGTATTAATAGGAAATTATAATTAGGAAGCTTTGAGAAAAAAACACTTAGGTAGATATTAAGAAAGGAAATAATGACTCTTGTATGAGAGACAAGCGTGACATAGGTCTATTGTAAAAGTACCTTGACTCTAGGTCTTGTTTGGTGACCTGCAGCCTAAATTACATAAGCATGTTATTAACCTGTAGGTAACTAAAGAGCATTAAACTAATCAGTACATAACATCTTACACGTTCATTTATAAGCCAACAGCACACGTTTACCTTAAACACAATATATGATATAGCAATCCATCTTTATGTTCAAAACTGGTAAGCTAACATTAGGGTACGCGTCGACTGCTAAACTGCCAAACATATCATGAATATGAATTATTTAATTGATATAAGCTTGCAATTCTTTCCTACACCTTTATTTGAAAATTTTCCTCAATGAGATCCTGTTCAGAAAATAATAGATGACATACTGTTTTCGTTTATAACTTGTCTCTCTGAAGTCAGGTATTTGGATGACACGTGAAAGCGAATTGTGTTTTGTTCATACATTTTTACTGTAGCTGCAAAGTTATATTGTATTGTATTGTAGATTTACATTTATTTAAAAATACATAAAACGTGAAAAACAGGGGTGTTGACGTGTTTGACGAGAAAAGTATTATATTATTGAACTGTTAAATCGAATAATATCTCTTCAACGAATCCGTCTCGCATTCCATGCTACAACTTAGTCGACTTACACGTTAACTGCATCGGCACTCTTCGCCAATCTGAGAAGACAGCTCACTCACGTTTATCAATATAATAAGTTTGTAAGCAATATATCATGATTATACGTATTTGGTATTATACACGCGACATCTTGTGTGGCGCCTCTTGACTTGTGAATGTTGATGACTTCATATGGTGTTACAGGGTTCAGCGTATATAATGTTTCATCGACATGTCTATGGGTGTATCGGAAAAATATGCATATATTGCAAAAGCATACTTATAAATTGATCTTCTATTCAGTCCTAAATGTATGAGTCAACTAAATCTATGGACTAAATTACTATCAAGTAATGATTGCTGAATCCATGTGACGAGCGCCAATTTCTGAGCTTAATGACAAAATTTTAAGAAAATAACAAATTGTTGAGAACTGATAAATACTTAAAAAAAAACTATTTGCAAAATAATATTTGACTGTCAATTTACAAACCGATTCGTATCTTACAAACGCTATAACTTCCTAAGCTCTAAACATTCAGCTACCTGCTAACTAGGATAGCCTTAAAAATTAATTAATAACTAACCTTACATAAAACAATTTTACGCAAGCCCTCCCCTATTATGCAAAGTCGGGTATAATCAATCAAACATATAATCTTATCCGAGTACCGCGACGTAACCGCCGTGCCATTGAGAACATATCGAAAGCATTCTGTATTAATGACGAGCTCGATAAATAGCCATTACGATTTATCTACATATTACGGACATAAGTGATTGATATTTGTTTAGTTTTTAGGGGGAGGCCTCACTAATGTTTAAATTCGTAATATTTTTTATAATTTCGGCAATGCAAACTATCTAAGACATCGTTGACGCCGTTTCATTTAGTCTCTTTACATATTTTGGGCTGGTGTTGCTCCTGATATTGTGAGATCGGCGTCTCGTCAGACTGTGACGTGAGGGAATAGTTAGAGTACCTTTTTTTTTTTTTTTTTTTTTTATCGACGTAAAATCATCAAATGACCCCTCCCGCTGTGGGTTAGCAGCGGTGAGGGAGTGTCAGACTCTTACTGACTAAAATCGTCGTGTTCCGTCATAGGCCTTTTATGTACCAGGGCCGCGGTATCTCTTTCGAACAACCCGCAGCCCCGGCAGGCCTTGGCCCTGCTGGGCCCCGCTGGGGTTGCTGACGTCTCTTTGAGGAGCGCGTGGAACAACGCGCGCCGTCGACACGGGTCTGTCGTCTAGGAAGACAGAGGGACGATGAGCCACCCGAACTCACCGCCCACAGACCCACGCCTACGGTGGCCGGGAGTCATCTCGCGACACCCGGCGCCCATGGTGTCTACCTGGTCCAGCGCGGCGGCCGGGATGAGAGGTGCGAACTCTCTGGCGTTCCGCCTCCTCCTTCTCGAGCATGACCGCTTCGCAGAAGGAGGCGACGGCATCCCATTCCCTCTCGCCCCGGACCATGGCCTGAACCAGGGCCGGACGCGACAGGTCGCCGCCGCCCAAAGCCTCGACGAGGACCCGGCGGTGCCCTTCCCATGCGGGGCACACCTGGACTGTGTGGTCCACCGTGTCCTCGGGGCTGTCCGCACAGTGGTGACACCCGGGCGCCTCCTCACGACCGATGCGGTGCAGGTACCTCCCGAAACAACCGTGTCCGGTGAGGACCTGCGTCATGCGGTACGTGAGGGCGCCGTGACTCCTCCCGAGCCACTCCTCAAAGAGGGGACTTACCGCCACGATGGTGGCGTGCCCTGCACTGGGTTGCGATAGTCGCTCCCTCCAGGCCACCATGAGATCGCGCCGGAGCTCCGCCCGCTGCGCGACAACTTGCCGCGGTAGCGGAGTTTCCCCCCGGCGCTGAGCCTCCTCGCGCCAGTCGTACAGGCGCAAGAAGACCCTCGCCTCCAGATCCCACGATGGCAGTCCAGCAAGTAGGCCAGCTGCTTCGCGGGAGATCGTGCGGTACCCCCGGATTAGCCTGATGGCTATCACCCTTTGGGGCACGTTCAGGTAGCGTACAGCCCGCGGCCGTACCGAACGTGCCCATACCGGGGCCCCGTAAAGGGCCATGGACCGCATGACCCCCGCGTAGAGTCTGCGGCAGGGGGCGTTTGGGCCGCCCAGGTTGGGCAGGAGCCGCTTGAATGCAGCACCTGCCTTCTCCAGTTTGGGGCCCAAACGTCGGAAATGCTCGACGAAGTTCCACCGGCCGTCGAGGACGAGTCCCAGGTACTTCATCGCCCTCTCGACGCCGATGGTAACCCCCCCCACCGTGACTTGGGAGCCTGAAGGTGGCGTGTTCCGAAGCCCATGAAAGCACATGGCCTCGGATTTGTGCAAGGCCACCTCCAGTCCCAGCAGCTGGATCCTCTCGATGACATAGTTAGAGTACCTGAGTTTACAAGAAGGTTGAGGCTGAAGGTTGAGGCCTGAGTTTACAGTGCACATTTGGAGGCTTGTCCAAATGTGCACTGTAACATGTCTAGCGCAGCTTTTCTCATTCGGGAAAACCCATCCTGACTGTAAATTATATCGGCCTTTTAATGTTGAGAAAATTAATCAAATTAACAAGACAGGTAGCAGGGAGATATTTTTTCTCTCTTCATCATGGGATTAGGTTGTTTTAATTATTTCTCTGCTATCTACGATGGCTCAGCCTAAAACTCATAGCACCACTAGACAAACCTCGAGGCTATACATACATGGAACCACTTTACGGTAAAATATCCCAAATACGTAAGGTACCGTTGTCTCATAGTTTATATGGATTATCTAATATTAATGCGCTGTGTCACGTGCTATATGCACCCAATATGGCGGCCAATAATCGGGCCACCCGCGTTGTAAGTTGGCGCTCATTAACTACAGGGTATTTTAATGCAAAAACCGTTTTGTTGGAAATAAAATACTTAGTTCAAGATCATTTGTATTTCTTCGAGTTTCGCTTTGTCAAGTTGCTGTAATTCAATATCCATGCTTGGCGTTTTTCTTACGTTTGTTTAAGTACCTAGTTAGTAAATAAAATCATCATCTTCCTAGCCTTTTGTAAGATTAAAGTATTTTTTTAAGGAGACTGCTAAGTACCAGTATTTTTCATGAAGCGAATGCGAATTTGACAACACTATATCCCTTGGTAGTCAGACTTCCTGGCTTCGTCTAGTCGAATACAACATTTGTAGTCAACGTGTTCTCAAGAAAGAACTTCATCTTAACCAATCCAAGAATTTTGAATTTGTCATAAGTAGATAAGATTATACGGTTATTACGATCCGCCGCGCCGTGGGTGTCTGACTTATGTCAAAACCTTGCTCACCATTGTAGGTAATATTGTCACCACACTTTCGTTTTTTATCTAGGAATATGGTCTTGTTTCTCACAAGCTGGCCTTTGACAGTCTTGTCTATTGGAAATCTTACTTTATGGAGAGGGAGAGTATAATGATATGAAGAACATAAGCTGTTTGATAATTTTGTGACACTAGATGGATGATTATTGACATGAGTGCAAATCAATGCAATCTACTGGATATTTTTACAATATTTTCTAGGAAGAGCCTTACTTTCGCTTGCATTGGTAATTCAAAAGACCATTGATGCACGGCTATCTTTAACACTGGTTGTAATGTGATTTATTAATACAAGGCAGATGTGTCACATTACAATTAGAACCTTACCCATTTCTCCTTCTACCGTTTTTTTTTTCATAGGAAAAAATCAAATGACCCCTTTCCGTTGTAGGTGCAGCGTGAGGAAGAATCAGATTCTTATCTTACTAACTAAAACCCACTAGTGCGTTCTTAAGCCCTTTATGTATCAGGGCCACGGTTACTCTTTCGAAAAATCCCTCAGCCTCGGCAGTCCGTCTACCTTTTGCATCATTCTCTTGATTGCCATAATTCACTTAAAACAAATAATACGTTCTGAAAATCAATAGGTCATCAAACGTTCCACGTGATCGCACAATTTTTAGGCCGTCACTCGTCCTCGATACAAATGCCGACTAATTCAAGAATCCTCTCATTCCTCTAACATTTAGTTTAACACTTGCTTGCAATAACTTTGGGCCAGTTCAGTTTCTTTATAAAAAGTATATATAATATCCTTTAGAAGAGTTTCGTCACAAAAAGAGTAATATCTTTTAAGAGTTTCAATTATGTTATCTGCAAGATATATTATTTGACGTATGATTTGAAGTTGAAATAAAAAGATAAAAATCATAATTGTAGGCTGAAAATCAGCACTTTTTGAAGGTCAAATTTACAAAAGACAACCCCAAAACGCCCGACCTTCACCAACAAAAAAAAACTGACTGTGGCCCAAATTTTCAGCTTCTAAGTGTACCTATATATCGCAGCAATGGGAACGAATCATATTGACATTTTCTGTATCAAACGCAGCTAAATCTGATTACTAGAAGTTTATGATAGGTTACTGCACTTTACTAAGAAATGTCAAAAGTTCGGACTATTGACCTAAGTAAAACGTTTTATTATTGAGCTTGAATGTTATGGTTTCAGCAACATTGGCTGTTATTTCGTGGGAATTTAAGTATATTTTTGTTACTTCATAATATGTTTTGTGTTGTATTTGGTTTTACAGAGAGTTGGTTAAAAGATCCATCTAAAGGTTGTCTGGAACAGATCACTCTTAGAGTATCCGCACACTTCAAACTTTTATGTTCAACTATAATTTTATGGGCACATAAATTAGTATTAAGATTAGGGCTGCCATCTCGAATTTCGCCAAACCCGGACAAAAATTAAAAAAAACATTTGGCGTAAATCGCATCTTTTCCCCGAACGAGTACGATTTTTTTTAAACAAAATAATACCTAATTTGTAATCCATTTACTATTAACATAGGTATACTTAAATTCAATGAGGTGCTTCCTTACATGAAAAGTGCCCGGGTTTTCCCCGGACACTTCTTGAAACCCCGCCCGGACGGCCCCCGGACGGCCTCCAAACGAGGACAAATCCGGGGAAACCCGGACGGATGGCAGCCCTAATTAAGATGAATAGTGACGTCTACTTATCAGACTACTTATTTTCTTAAAAAAATATATTTTTTTACTCTTAGCAATTATAACACCCAATATGCCACCTATTTAAATTAAGAAGTTCTTAATTGATTTTAATTTGATGTACCTAAAGGATACATCTATAAATCTCTAGCTAAATAGCTCGGCCTGTAAGTTATGCCTCATTAACCACTTGATTTTCCTTAATTTTCATCGTAGTTAATTTCCTTGTTTAAGTTAATCACATTAACTCGTGAAAATGAAACTACAAAAAATATTAAATTAGGTTTCAAGAACATCATCACTGTGACGACTAAAAATTCATTGTTTTTTTTTTTCAAGTACCTAACTTAAATTCCCCGAGTAATCAAAGTAAAAGATTCCCTTTGGTGAGACTAGACTTACTAGCTTCTGACTTCTGAAACATAAGCCATCTTACCACAAAAACTTTTAAACGTCAGTTTAAGACTTGTCTAAAAAATATCAAATTATGACGTTGACATAATTATGGTTCATTTTGCAGCCACAATTTTTTAGACAAGTGTAAAACAGGTGGTTAAGTTTTTGTAGTGAGGCCAAAGATATTTTAAATGACAGCCGGGACCACCAATTTATCGTGTCTTCCAAAACATTGGACAACTCGTCGTGACAAAATGGTCACCCATCCAAGGACCGACTGCGCCAAGCGTTGCTTAACCTAACGATAGATCGATCCGCTCGGCTTTGACTTAGCTACGAGCAATTCCAAACTTCAATTCCACTATGTTACATAAAACGCACTTTCCTAGTAGAGTTCTCTGTCTTTCCTTATGGCCTTCCACTTGTCTTCTTAATCTATTAATCCATTTTAATTTAATTAGAATGTTTGGCTAACATATTAGTACACGCCCGGTACAAATTGCCTACGCGCAGTACCTTTGAGTAGCTTTTACTTACTGTAGTTAATAGTTAAATAAGTATACTTAGCTTTTGTTATTTGGAGTATGAATCGAATAATGCCTAGTGTCGAATAGTGCCTGGCCTAGTGGGTAAAGAACCATCCTCTCGAGTATGAGGGCGCGGGTTCGATTCCAGGTCAGGCAAGTACCAATGCAACTTTTCTAAGTTTGTATGTACTTTCTAAGTATATCTTGGACACCAATGGCTGATAAAAAGGTGAAGGAAAACATCTTGAGGAAACCTGGACTATAAAGTCTGAAATCACCAACCCGCATTGAGCAAGCGTGGTGATTAATGCTGAATCCTTCTCCGTGTGAGAGGAGGCCTGTGCCCAGCAGTGGGACGATAAAAAAAAAAAAAAAAAAAGGCTGTAACAGTAATGTATAATGGAACAAGCAGTATAGTTTGTGAGAGTGTTTGCCTCCAAACAGAAGTGTTGGAAATAGTGTTAATTTAAAAAAAATACATTTCCAACAGTACAATAGTTGAATATAGCTTCTCAAGTATTTAACTACTTCATGCACCCTGATAAAAGAAGCTCGTATGCTTTACTGATATGTAATTTATTGCTGCCATGTTTTATCAAAATTTATTCAGTATTTTTTGCGGGAAAGTGAAACATATTACGTATTATTCATACCTTTATAATATTAGAAGAAGTAGGATATAATTTTATACATCATAATTTGTTTCATTATACTTTTAAGATCGCCTTTACGAGGGGAGGTCAATAAGTTCGCGGAATGGAGGGGTTGGTGGTTAGTTAAGCACCTCATTAAGAGTATATATACCAAGTTTGAACCTAATCGGGTCATTAACTTTTGAGTTATCGACCTGCAAACAACTAAATCGGGAAGAAGTCAGCCAGTATGGAGAAAATTGAACACCGGTTCCTTACCAAGCAAGGAAAATCCGCTCAGACGATTTTTCAAGAGCTGTTAGCTCGTCAGACGTCAAAAGCTCGCTTCAATCTACCTGTCTACATCACATTCATACTCAACCACACAACATCCATGACTAATTTATAACAAATATTGTTATGTACAGTACAATTACTATTTTGCTCACATACAGTCGTTCACCGCCTTTTTTGTGTACATAATACATAAGCCTTAATAAATTACATAAGGATTAAACATAAAGTTTTATATGTATTATGTAAAGTCTTGTATTGCACGGATGCTGAATGGTTTTGCGGGTTACGGTAGTCTTTTATTAGTTGATAGTTAACTAGAAGATTATAGGTATGACCTAATTGTTAACAAACATCCGATTGCGGTGGCTACTTAGTTTTTTTTTGGTTGTTTGTTTGCACAGGTTGATGCTATTTACTTTTTAAGATTTAAAAAGTAGGTTTTCGTTAAAAGAAGCCATTGGATGGATCGTGTTTTGTTTTCCAACTGCTTTTACAAAAAAAAATGCCTTTTCGAGAGGCATTACTGTATGCAAGGTTGCATTTAACCCAAAGAAGAAATGCTCATTCTGGCCCCACCCTGCCGATTATTTTGGGAAGAGTAACTGTTTAAATTAAAATAATTTTCTAGGGAAATGCGGACACAAATCTAAATATTTTTTTCGCATAGATTTTGACCATAAGATGATGACGAAATTGAAATATGACTTTACCAATTATGGAGAACGGACGGATACATGCGGATTACAATAGACGGATTCAAAAGTCTAGTGCATCCAAAAGTAGGTTTAACTTATAACTCATTAACCGATTACAAGAAAAGTAATAACCAGATGTACTATTTCGCATAAGTCCGGAAATCCGCGATAAAACATCTACAATAGCACGAAACACCATTAAAACTTAGATCGTTTAACCAGCCGGAGGTGATATAGTACGATATCTATGCAAAAGTCTGGTAACTTCGGGAGGCGAGGCAATGCAACATATAGTGAGAGCTTACTTTAACAGACTTTTCACATTTAGACATAAATATGCGGATTTTCCGAGCGACATCGCCCGGGGGGTGTAGTGCGTATAAGCGTGACAGCAAACAACTGACAACTGCCAGTACAAAAATTACATTAAAAACTAAGCAAAACATTCGCCAGTGTGAAAAGGCTAATACTGTTTTGACACATCGTCACACATATTTACATGACAAACAAAAGCTTAAACTAAAGCACATCTATGATGAGTAGCACTGTATCTCATACTTTTGGCAGAGGCAAAGGAAGGCTTCTCCAGTTGGCTAATCCTCTAAGTCTAAATCTCCCAACACACTGACCATACGCTATGACATAACTGAGATCAGCGAATGCAATATAATTAGCTTCTTGTACTACGATAACGTATTTAATTAGTCCAGTGTAAATAGTGTTCATTTGATTGTTATGTAACGTAAGGTTGAGATGTTTATCAATCGGATTGTTGGAATACCAATAGTGGCCAATTTCTTGGAATTATTGTGGGATGAAAATATACTATTTTCTTTTTGGGAAAGGCCTCTTCTAGTAGAGTGAGTGTAGATTACTACTTACTTGGACTTGCTCAGAACAGATTGTCGATTTTTTACAACCCAACATCCAGGTATTTTCCTTCGACTCTAGTCTGTGGAATCCATCCAATGCTTATATTTTAAGTAGATTTACTGCCGGATATCACGACATTTTATCAATTAAATTATGCAAAAACAGAAAATTTCGTTCCTAAATACATATTTCTCTCAAGTAGACAAGTAATGAAACTTACATAAAATTATGTTAATAATGCTTGTAAATACGAAATTGAATCGTGAGCTAGCTTCAGCCCGCGGCAGTGCTTGTGTAAAACAATTGTTTCATGGTATGTTACTCGTAAAATTATGTCATTATTATTAATTAGCATTGTTTAATAATAAGTCGTTCTTTTCAGCGATTTCGCTAGCATGGTTTCTTATGGAAACCGAATCATATACCTACTATCAGCAGATTTTTAATTTTAGGTAAAGTTAGCGGTTTGGTTACGTGGAACAAGTTTGAGGAGTCTACGGCACATCAAAACTGCCAACTTCAGACTATTTAGGACACACGATGTGACATAAATTATATCTCAAGACTTTTTCTCACGAAACAAAAATTAAGCATTTAACAACTCGAGAAGCAGAAAAGAAAATTGAAAGTGCTGACAATCTAACAAGTGACTCCACACTAAAGTACATGTTTTATTGGCCTGAGGACACACCAGCTGGCGAGACCGTCAGCGACACTTAATAACACAGTGAGTACTCTACTTAAGAATTAGCTCTTAGAGTAATTGTATAGTGGACATGTTTCCTAGGTTTAGCTGTTCCGTGTTCCTCTGATAATGTAAGACCGTAGGTACTTGTTTGAGTGATAAGAGTTCTCTAAATTGTAAACAGTTTTATATAATAGTAGTTTTGTCTTGTAGTTTTAATAAACTTGCTGCCACTCGCCTTCCTATAGGAACTTCTTCTTATCGAGAGAGCTGCAGGTTTATTCACCTAACAAGTCCTTGTGTCAGAGTTTTATTAAATCGGCCTGACGGCCTCCGACGTCGACTCTTTAACAGCGACTGCTGCTGGTAGGAACTAATCTGTGCATTCAAATAAAGAGTAGCCTATAACCTCTTGCGACTGAAACAGCTGGCGGAACATAGCATTCCATTTAACTATTAACAAGTATTTACATTTAGTGCAATGACGAAGCACCAACAACACTGCATACTAACTCACTATTACTGATGACTTGTAACAACCTACTTCAAGTCATCGTTCTTACCATTACATAAGGCATACACTACATAGCCCAAATACCTGACCAATCCAAACATGATCCCAATTAAATTCAGGAAATGTTTCAACTAGCCCCTCAACGATACAATATTAGATTATCAAGTAAGTGTACCGGCACACTGGAGACTAAACAGTCGGCCGACAGTTGAGAGACGACTGTCATTTTTTCAACAACAATCTTGATTCCGATCAAAGCTTTTAGTCTTAGTTTTTTTTTACTTTATTTTCATTTTATTTTTTAATATTATTTTTTACTTTAGTTAACTGTATTTTTAAGTTTTTATTTTTCATTTTAAATTTAAGTTTACGATTTATGTAATTGGCTGCTAAAGCCGTGTTAGGGCTGATTTTTCAATCGCCAGATAACTTTTATCTGAGGAATATTTTTACGTTTTGACAGCTTTTGTATGGAAAATATGTCAAACCGCCATATTTATTCCTCAGATAGAGGTTTACTGATGATTGAAAAATCAGCCCTAAGTCGAATAAATAAATAAATAAATAGTCGGTCTGACAAAATACTACTGGCAAAATACCTGATTTTTGTAATGCGCATACAACTATTCATCTTCAGACTGATTTATGAGCTCAATAAAACTATCGGCCGACTAAAAGTTTGCGGACACTAACAAGTTACGTATTTGAAAAAAATCAATTCGATACGTTTAAACATCAGTCCACTTCCTTCCTAAGAACATAAATCTTATTCAACGGGCTCTTAACATTCGTGAAGCAACTGATTGATATAAAAAATACTTTTACTTTGTTTTTCTTGTCCATATGTGGGAAGTGAAGTACTTACTTTCGCTGGGCGATAAATTCAATAAACAATCGTCATCTGTCTTCGGCATAGGAAATCAATTCGAGCTGTGAACAATCTTGGGGCAAAGATCAAGATGAGAAACAGAGGGTATTGCATGTTGACTTGTTGAGGCCTACGCAAATCATGTATCATATAGCAGATGCCTTCAAAAGACGCAGTTTAACTTGTGCTGTGTAAATAATAATATAACTGACATTAGTTAGTATTTTCAAATGGAAATCCAGAATAAATAAAATTATTGACACGGTAGTGGCGACAATGGTGGTTTTATAAATAGGTACCAATTAAATATGCAAGTTTGGCCTATAAAATAAATGTCCATACTCAAAAGTACCTACATAAAGGATTCGATGACTGGTGAGCTTGATAATACTGTACACCACTTTAAAACCAAATTAATATAAACAATCTTATCTAAAACATACAAGAAACCAACAATAGCATCTTACCCCTACCTAGTCTATGACAGAACTTTTTCTGACCGCTATTACATAGAGGAACATAATTCGATAATGGTTCAGTAATTGGTAGAAACTGGACAACCGCTGGCGGCAGCAGCGTTTTGGCGGTGTTTCTGAGATAAAGGAATGTCTAATACGACCTCAAATTGTATGGAACAAGTGGATAACACAGGTGGAGAAATATCCTGCCATCGACTTTGATGAAGAGTTAATAGTACTAAAGGATCCTCCTTGGATTGCTAATTTGAAAGTGAAATTCAAAATATACGACTCTTTGATGATCTTTTGAATACTACAAGGTACAGTATTTAACGCGTAATAGCCGTACCTAATAAAGAGGTGGTATTTTTCTTATTGATTGAATAAAATCAGTATTGTTTTGTTTATAAAATCAATTGTGCTTTAAAAAAAAAGTCTTATCGCCCATTTTTTAAGAATAAATAGATTCAGGCATTTTCATCTATCCTAGTTCGACGCTTACAATATGAATGACTTATCTATCAAGCTAAACTTTCTTACAAACCCATATGTATTCCAATTACGGCACTCCTACTTAGGGAGCGTCGGCAGTTACAGTTTTCACTTACACTAGTACCGCCCAATTATTATAGTTACCTATCTACATATTGAGCATCCGTTCAATCGATCATTATAATTTGTACTCATAACTATAGATCAATTTAGTGTAAAAGCATACCGCAAACTTTTAGTGGGCCGATAGTTTTTTTGGGCTCATAAATTAGTGTGAAGATGAATGTAGTACGCAAATTTCAAAGATCAGATATTTAGCCGGTATCGAACCGACTGAAAACTATGATGGATTAAAGATTTTCTTAAAAAAAAAATGTTTTGCCTATGTCGGGTCAACTGTCAGCCAACTGTTTAGTTTCCAGTGTGCTTCTACTGTATTGAATGTGTGCGTACATCTGATTCACTTTTACTTTTTCCAAAACTGTATCTTTTATGTAGCCATACATTTACGCAGATATCGCGTTATTCAACGGAATAGGTGAAAATGTATTTTTGTACTAATTGAATCGTTTCTTTTTATGGGTTCTATGATGTTCTTTCTTTCGCTGTGATTTATCGTAATTCGATTATGAAATCGACTTTCGTTGTTCACAATTTTATAGCGTAGTAGGAAGTTTGCATTCCTTAGTAATCGATGTTAACGTAACGTTAAATTCTATGTTAGGATTATAAAATATCCTCTGAAATACCAATCAAGATTTGATTGAATACATTTTTTGTTAAAACAAATATCGGATCCTGTATTCAATTTCCGATTGGGCTTCAACAATGTACTAATAGATTAGTTGTTATATAATGTGTTAAGACATATCGGTGGCCATCTTGGATTGTCGTGATAAAGTCTATGAAGGATGTAGCAGATTGGCAATCAGTGAGGCCATGACTTATGCCACACCTGTATATTGCAATGGTCAGCTTTCAATAGCATCTGACACCTTACTTTGATGTGTGAAAGCTTGTCCGTGTAATGGGAAAACACGCCCAAACGATGTAAGTACTTAGACCTACTTTAGCTTAGTCTTCTGTTGTAGAAATCTGCTTAAGAAAAAATTGCAACTTCTAAGTTGTAACTACTAACAATAAAATTCTAAACCTTTTCGTTGACGATAAATCTGGTAGGATAAAAATAGTTTTCTTTTTCAAAATAGATATAAACAAAAATCAAATTTTACTACTAGTCACTTGTGTCACTTCGATCATAGGTCCCTTTGGAAATCGTTATCCTCCACCACCGCCTACACTTTTAAGATTTTTCCATAAACAAATGAAGTGCGAATAACCTCTCCTAAAAACAGTGAGTTTTCGTCATTTACCAATGACCAATGACCTTCGAGTACCTACGAAAGGTAGATATAGGTACTAGGTAGGTAGATGCGTATAGTCTCAGGTTAAGTGCAGCTCTCTAACACTTTTATACTCAATAGCTCTCAGTACTGCTTCAAATGTTTGATACTTGAACTTTATGACATTTTTACAACCTATTGAAGAGAAAACTGCGTTACCCGAGGAGTAGTATTGAAAGCAAAAGTGTGATTTGATTGAAATACTGATACAAAGGTCACCAGTGAATCCAGTAAAACCTTACTTTTGAATAAATATGCAATTTCTAATTTACTAACGATTCCCTACACAGTGTCAACCGCGTTCCGAGTGAACTATCCGAGCAAAAGTAGCCTGTATACTTTTTCAGGCTTAATACTATCTGTGTACCCAATTAAATCGGTTCAGTAGTTTTAGCATAAAAGCAAACGAGCAGACAGTTACTTTCGAATTTAAAATATTAACACACCCTCGTTTAACAAGCTTCGATATAAATCAACTCTATCATCTAAACATCCTTATTCCTTCGACCATAATTTAAAAAAACACCGGAACAGTCAAATTAAAACTACTTATCGAAATCAAAAAACTAGTTCTTCATTTGCTAATCGGTTGACAACATCGTGAAGAGTTCTCGTATATTAGTTGCGACATGATTGATATACAATAGGGTTGTGAAGTCTTGTTAGACTCCAGAGCGGAATTAGAGACGGTTTGCTTTGAAACTTAAGAACTTTTTACACTCGACCTACATGGTTGAGCGTCGTAAAGTGAGGTTAAAGATGTGCTGTAGCATCTGTTATGTGAATTGCTAGGGATGTCTTTGAGAAAAGTTTGAATAATTATAAAAGGTGATGCAAAAGTGACAACCAAAAATTAAAAAATGCATATCTAATGAAAGAGAAAAGATTGAAATGCTCTTTTTCAAATTTATTTAAAAAAGAGCGAAGATCCTAACGAAGCCTCCCAAACGAAGTTTTATCTTACACTATGCTATCTAACATTTAAACAAGCATAGAGCACGTTGGTTTATTAGTACAGTTTATCCTCAATCGACCAAACGAAATCACACAAAAACACCCATCACAACAATCACAATAAAAACTTATTACTTACTACAAACAAAATAAAAACTAAAAAGTGAAAACCGCACCTCTTTTTTCTTATAGCTCTAACAATTAACGGTATGGGAACATTGCATCAGACGAGAGGAAATGTGAATGAAACTTAATACGAGCCGAGATCTGATCTCCCGAGATAACGAGGTTATGTCACGATATTTGCAACTAACACGATTAAGTCATTACGATTATCAATTACTCTGTTTAGTTAGTTTTTTTTTCTTCTTGTTTTTGTATGAAGATGCAATTAGAGGTGGTTTGAAAATTGTTACGTGAGTTATGTGTCTTGAAGAAAGGGAAACGGAAAAGTTGGTGGCGAAAAAACTGTGGCTTCTATTTTCTTCATGATATTGAGAATATAGAAGACATTACTTATAAAGAGGTACTGAAAGTAGCTTTTTTAAATGTAGGTACTTCTTTTTCAGATTATTTTTTATTTCTACTTTTCGAATAACTCCTAAATTAAGATCTTTGCAAAGAACCAGCTGGTAAGATTGTGTTTCTGTTTCTATTACAAATAACGTGTATTGTTTAGTATCCAACATTCCAGGTTATTTTCCGGGTAACTTAAAACCGAATTTTATTAGTCGTTACGTGCAAATGTAAATACAATTTCCATCAAAAAGCCGTAGTATATAAGATTTATTGTTGAACCTGATCGTTACTATTTACAAGGAAGTATAGTATTTTTTATAGTTTTCAATCTATACTATACTAATATTATAAAGCTGAAGAGTTTGTTTGTTTGTTTGTTTGAACGCGCTAATCTCAGGAACTACTGGTCCGATTTGAAAATTTCTTTCAGTGTTAGATAGCCCATTTATCGAGGTTTACTTTTTATCCCGGTACGGGAAGTAGTTCCCACGGGATTCGGGTGAAACCGCTGGCAGAAGCTAGTCTATTACATTTAAACAATGAAACATGAGACCACATACCAAGGGGTCTTGTCAAACGTGACCGTAGTTGACCCGTTGCGAAAAAAGCTTACTTACTTACTCATTTGTGTAGGTAAGGCACTGTTCGCAACCTGTGGCAGGCAATTTTTATTTTCTCTTTACCTATAGTTAATGTTTCAGCGTTTGATAAATGTTGCCGGTACTTAACATTTGAGATAGGCATGCTTTAAAACCTAACTATTTTCGTCGTTCTAGGGTGTTTCGCGTAGTTCGTGCAAATTCTGTGATATTTAGAAATTTCAAATTATTGTCAAATAACTTTGGTTTTTTTTCTAATATCGTCAAAATATAGGTAATCCTTCAAGTTTGTGTAGTTTCTACCTTCCTTTGATAGAAAACAATGGAATTACAGTCATGTTAACTTTTCGGAGTGAGATGGTAATGAGAACTTCAACGATGGTAATGATTTTGTTTAGTTTCCAGAGGAAAATCGAGAAGTTAAGGTTATGAAAATGAAAAGAATCGACTGATAAAAACTTGGATAAGAAAGATTTATTTTTATATTCAATAAACTAAATAAAGAAATTAAAATTAGACTTCTAAATGATCGGATACTTATGATAAGGGATATTTTTCTTGCCTTTTTTAATTTTTTACTTATTTTTCTACACAATAATCATAATCTTTGAGAATAATGAGACAAAAAATCAGAAGCTTTAATTTTGAATGTAAATAATATGTAATTAGTATATATGTGTCGGATATGTTCAATAGTACGGACACTAAACGAGACGTAAGCGCGCCATCTGGTGGCATTTCCGGTGACACAACATTTTGGCGCGCTTGGCAGAGTCGTGGTGGTCAGCATGGCGTCGGCGGAGCTCAGTCTTCGTTGAGTCGCCGTGTGGCACACATCTCGGAACTGCCTTACGTCACGTCTAGTGTAGCTAGTGTTATTACTTAGTGTTGTAGTATCGTTGTAGATCCATATTGTGAAGTGTTAAGATTATTGTAACGTCTATCGTATGGTAAGGTTCTTCTAACCTAACAGACAGACATGTGTTGCTGGGGAGTTTGTTCCGCCACTTCTTCTCCCCAAGCCAAAACACATAGGAAGTGGCGAAGGGCGGGCGTTTTGGGGGCTGTCTTTTATTCTGACTAATTTGAATAAACGTTTTTGAGTTGAGAGTTCTTTTGAGTTATCTCTTTGTGCGATTACCCTAGCTGGTGTCGGACAATAGCGCCATCCTGATGTTCGGCCCCATCCGACATCAGAAGTGGGATGCAATCCGAATGCCCACATGTGTTAAGGATTGCCATGCCCACGTGTTCAAAAAGTGAAAAAGTGATGTGCTCGTTTGGAGTGATGTGTGGCGGCCGTTGGTTGATTAGTTTCGAGAGAATTCGCCACGTGAAGACAAACTTTCTGGATTTCTGAGTGCACGTTAGGCACATGCTGCATACCTACCTACAAGTAGAAAATTGATTAAGAACTTCAGCGAAGGTACAAGTATGGTAACCACGGTTATGGTAATGGTATCGATTTCCATTGTGATATGTCAAACTAGCTATTGAAGGTACGCTAGAAAATTAACCGATTTATCTTCTCATTTTCATGTTTCAACAATGACGGTGATTATTGTGCAATATGGCGACAAAATGGAGCATCCCAGCTGGAATTGGAGCCTGACGTGCGATCGTGAGGTCGGAGTGTTGGTGCATCTCTGTGGTGTCTGTGAACGTGAAGCCTTGCTGAACTGCGCGCCATAGCGATGTGCGCATCGTCATGCGCGTCGAGGCGTTGAGTGGAAACCCGGTGAGACCGATCCATTTTTGCTTTATGTTGAGGTTATTTGTCTTACGACATTTATAAACTTGAGAGGCAGTTTCAGTCTCGTTGATTGCGCTCCCACTGCGCTTATTAATTGGTGGAATCGTAAATAATCAGAATCAGAAACCGTGAACCTAGGTTTTATCCCAGAGTTGAAAATTATTAGTTACCTGATCTTATCAATATCCTAAAGTTAGAATAATTCAGTTTCTGCTTGATTGATTTAATTGTGCGTCAGACTAAATAAGATCCTAAGTTTAAAGGTACGTTTAAGATTATTGATGTGTTAGACGGGGATAGATGCCTACCAAAGGCACTTGACTCTAAACAAACATGAAAAACACCCCCATGATTGTGTAGGAAAGATAACCGATCACCAAGTACCCCGAGAATTAGAGGTCATAGTTGATAATGGTGGTAGTAAAACCAATTCCGATTAAGAATGGCATGTGTACTCATACTCGAACCTCGGAACCGCATCTCATGAGTAACATGGGACGATGGGTTGTAACTGTGGACCGCATCTCATGAGTAACATGGGACGATGGGTCAGAACTAGAGACCGCACCTCATGAGTAACATGTGGCGATGGGTCTGAGAAATCGTTGGTGCGATTTCTGTCTGTGTTGGTGCACAGAGTGCCTCATGTGTTGTAGCACATATGGCAGAGAGTCTGTAAAAAGTCGTTGGTGCGACTCTTATCTGTCTTGGTGCACAGGTTGGACGAGTTGAGTATGCATTGCCCTTGAAATCCAGCTCAGATTTGTGATGATGATTTTGCTTTGTTTAACTTGTTGATCGGGCCTCTTTCTAATGTTGTACCATGTAAATAATGGACATGTTTACCAGTTGAAAGTCTGACTAGCAATTAGATCTTTCTTTGATTTCGCGCTCAATTTAGTTAAAGTTAAAATCGATTAAAAGTCATTAACCGGATTAGGAAGATGCCAGAGGGCCAAGTACCATTCGAAGTCGATGAAAATTCAGAAGAGTAAAAACTTAGGTTCTCAGTTCGTGTGATCGGTTAGAAGTCGGAATCTCTCGGTGGAAAAGTAGACCGTGGGTGCGCGGTTAACCCTGGCAGAGGTCGGGTTTTGTAGAGTCAAGTGGTTGACAGGCGGTCCTGGCGATCCTGGGACACGCGCGTGTGTGTGTGTGGGCTAGTAGTAGCCATAGGCCACGAATGAGAGACCTAGAGTTTTGGTTATTGATTTTATGAAATGTAGAGTTAGTTGTTACCTGTGAAAGTTTGGTACTCGGTTGCTCTAGGTATAGCTTTTGAGAACTTGATGTCTCCTAGATTGTTTGTTAAAGACCTAATTGAGGCCATTTAAAGTTTATTTTAAATTCCTTAAGAAATGCCCCTGGTTAAGGAAAGCCTCTGGTTAAGAGAAGACTGTTTAGAGAAGCCCCTGGTTTAAGGGAAGCCCCTGTTTAGGGAAGCCTCTGGTAAAGAGAAGTCCCTAGTAAAGAGAACCCTAGTTAAGGGAACCTGGTTGAGGGAAACCCCTATTTATGAAAAGTCCCTGGTTAAGGGAGCGTCCTAGTCTTAACAAATGTTTTAACAAAGCTTCACAATAGCTGAGCTTGGTGATATGGTCAGGAGTGGCCGAGGCAAAAGTACTGCGCTGTGTTTATGTTGTTGCAGATTAAACCCACGAGGACGTGGGTCTACGCAGGATGGCCGTGTCGGATATGTTCAATAGTACGGACACTAAACGAGACGTAAGCGCGCCATCTGGTGGCATTTCCGGTGACACAACATTTTGGCGCGCTTGGCAGAGTCGTGGTGGTCAGCATGGCGTCGGCGGAGCTCAGTCTTCGTTGAGTCGCCGTGTGGCACACATCTCGGAACTGCCTTACGTCACGTCTAGTGTAGCTAGTGTTATTACTTAGTGTTGTAGTATCGTTGTAGATCCATATTGTGAAGTGTTAAGATTATTGTAACGTCTATCGTATGGTAAGGTTCTTCTAACCTAACAGACAGACATGTGTTGCTGGGGAGTTTGTTCCGCCACTTCTTCTCCCCAAGCCAAAACACATAGGAAGTGGCGAAGGGCGGGCGTTTTGGGGGCTGTCTTTTATTCTGACTAATTTGAATAAACGTTTTTGAGTTGAGAGTTCTTTTGAGTTATCTCTTTGTGCGATTACCCTAGCTGGTGTCGGACAATAGCGCCATCCTGATCTGTTCGCCTCCGACATATGTATATTTTTTGTCCCTTACTAAATAAAAAAAATAATAATAGCAGTTAATGGAATGAAGAATGGAAAAGCGTTAGGGCCAGGTGGAATACGAGTGGAAGTGTGGTATTGGTATTAAAGATGGATGGATGGAAATAGCTGACTTTATTCTTCAATAAGTGGTTGCAAGAGGAAACAATACCAGACGAGTGGTGCAATAGTTTCCTGGTACCCATTTTTAAGAACAAGGGTGATGTGTTGGATTGCAACAACTATAGAGGAACAAAGCTAATGTGCTAACAAGTGCAGCGGGCACTACCACCAGTTTCAGTCCGACAGTACCGACAGGTCACAGGAGTAATTTGCGACCCAAGGATGCCTCTTAAATTGAAGGGGAAAATATACAAATCTATGATTAGACCTGTCGTCCTGTATGAATCTGAGTGTTGGCCACTGAAAAAGGGGGATGAGAAGACAGTACATGTAGCAGAAATGAGAAAGTTGAGATGGATGTGTGGTGTGACAAGAATTGATAAAGTGAGGAATGATTACATTAGAGGAAGTCTGAAAGTAGCGCCAGTTACAGAAAAGATGAGAAGTAGAAGGAAGGTTGTCATGGTATGGGCATGTAATTAGGAGGGATGATACGCATGCAACAAAGTGTGTCCTAGGTATAAATGTAGATGGATGGAGAGGAAGAGGAGGACCTAAGAAAAGATGGATGAATTGTCTGAAACATGACACAAAAAAGCAGAAGACATATTGCGCCGACCCCAAATAAAATTGGGAATAGGGCAAGATAAGCTAAGAATCAGACTACAAAACTAAAATTAGATTTCTCGCAATGTAATTATGTACTTATACAAATTATTTCGAAAATATGATATCAAAAACAAATGAATTAAAATAACTCAAAGTATTAGAAAATATTTTAATCGGAATCATCATCACAAAAATTTTGAATTTCTCTCTTTGCGTATACTCCTTCTACTTTTTCTTTGGTATCATGCTCTGGTTCGCTATTGGACATAATAAATTTTCCAAAATCGGTCTGAAAAGTTTTGTCAACGGGTTTGTTTCTATCAAGATTCTTCTTGTAAATATAAAATTTGCTATTTTCCCAATCAGTCACATTAATATCAGATAATTTTTTGACTTTCGGTGACTGCGGCCTATTCGAACACTGATCTTCTTTATACTTTTCAGGACCTGCCTTAATTGCTGCATATTTTTTTTTCTTTTGAAGTCTATCGTGTTCTCGTTTGTGTTTAGTCTTTCTCGGCATTCTTAATTCTTGGTCCTCTGCGAAAATAAATACCTTACACGTAAGTAGATTCACAAGTTTATCAAAGGTAATTTATAACGTAATTAAAATTACTTATAATATTAAAAACAAAAATGAAGCAGTAATTGCAATTAAAGTATTTATAGATTCTAAATACCATCGTTTTAATCTCATTACCATCGCTTAAAAAAACGAGGGTAAACGAAGGTGGTGAGGAAGAAGGTAATGAGGTATCAATCCTTTTTTCAATTTATCTCATAGGATATCAAACTTACGGAAATCTTAAATATTTGAGTAATCGAAGGTTATTATTAGAATCTATAATTAGTAACATAATAAACTAAGTCATAAATACTTACTTAATTATGGCAACGATAGGAGAGAGAACGATTCCAGAATAATCACCTCCTGCGCAACTTTACACGAACATATTTTATTATCACAAGCATGCGTGCACCTGCTAAGACGTTTACTGGCCGACTGAGGGATGTGTGCAGGGTATGTTGTCGGTGTATCAGCGTTAAGGGCAATATGCAGAGTATAATTCATAGATCCGTCCAACTCGATGGCAATGACAAAAAAAAAATGAGAAACATTTATGAAATAAAAAAAATATAAAATTGCGGAGCTAGCTTTGTTTAAGTAGATGAAAAAGTTGTACTTTTTAATGTAGTTTTTTAGTACGGTTACTTATTCACAATTAATAATCATACTTTTGAATAAAGTACAAAAATATCAAGGACGATAGCATATGGACACCGAAGGAAATGAGAATTAATTATGTTTTTAATTAATATTTTGTTAATTATGTTACTTTCATCAGTAAATATTACATGCAGAAAAGGCTAACTTTATAACTTTTGATTTCCTGTATAAAAAACATAGGTATTCAATTAGTAAATAGCGATTTTTAGGCTGGACGCATAATATGCACGAAAAAAGAGAAACACCCTCTAAAAGCAGGCGTTCTTGACGTGTGTGGCACATATTTATTTCTACAGATTATGCCGCCAAAGAAGCCAATCTTATGATAATTATAATTATGAGGTTAACACATCAGTAATGCAACATTTGAGCTTCGAAGTCACGAACAATTTGATTTATAGTCAAACATTTACATCTTCATTAAGAAAGATTACTTGGAAGCAGTGTAAAGCTTTACCAAAGAGAACAAAATGACTAGCGGAGATGTCATAACACAAAATTTCCTAAGCAAGTTGCTGACCACAATGCGATTGTTCGGGGTACGAGGAACGTTACTAACTCCGCCCTTACACGCCTTCTATAGAACTTGCCCATTATTTTCAAAATAAAATCACCAATCAATCTAAAACCATACTTTGACAGATTAGTTTGGATTTGACAAGGAACCCGAACGCCTAATTAGTTCTAGTAACTGATCACGCCTAACATACGTTACATTGACCTACAAGAAGGTGCCTACCTTCCTTATGGCATCTCCGCTAGGTTTCCTTCCTCTGTGATCTATACTCAATAACCGTTGAAGATCTAAGTCTACTGTGAGAACAAAAGCTATAAAATGTTGAGTATCCCCGATATAACAATCATTAGCCATATTCTCATACGTTATGACCGAAAGTGTCATAACCATTCGTTCCCACGGATAAATCATTCGTTCAAAATTGAGATAGAGTTATTAAAATGTAGTTTTAACTGAACAAATATTGTCTGAAGAGTATTGATGACAGTGGGACCGCTATTGGACGTGTCAAAGATCGTGAGTCAGGCTCAACAATGGAGAAAGGAGAGGTGCACACTGAGAGCAGAAACGATAGTTTATTTTTAAAAATTAAGGAAACTTTGTACTTCACGGAAACAGTTAAAAAGTATCCTTGTCCTTAATACTGTCCTAGACCTTGATATATATACGAAATGGTACACTTTGTCCAATGAACTCACTGGAATTTGGCTTACAAAGTTTTTTACAAAGAATATTAGCTTACGGTATTTGTAAACTGATATCAAGATAACCCTACTGAAAACAATTAAAGCTCAACACAAATCAAACTATACACAAAGAGAAATTATAAACCTTACACTAACGGACAAAATAAATGACCTAGCACAAGCTATCACAATGCTTACCTTTTGTTTTACCGTTTGTCTAATATTCTTTGTGTTCCAAACATTACTATTAGTAGGTACTCTTGTAAACTGTAAGTCTACAATTTTAGAAACCAGGCCATCCAATTTTGTTCAATCTAGCACTGAACCCGCTATATTAATTGTGTAGGCTATTTAAAATCGATGCAAACTTCTGCACATTGCTTTATTAATTTATGACTGAAGATATATTGAGAACGGCTTGGTATTCATTTAAATGTCATAAAGGATGATGATAGCTTGGACTTAATGAAGTATAATATTCTAGGCTACGTTTCATGCAAGTCAAAAGACAATGGCCATAGGTTTAGTGTATTGTTTTTTTAATTCTTTTTTTTATTGATGCTCATTCCTTTTCTATATGAGTAGCTTGTGCCTTGCAGTAGAATAATAAAAAGTTTTTTGGTGAATAATCTGAATTAACCGTCTAGGAAAAGTTCTGGACCATAGATAGAGGTATAAGAATGGTGCGCTATCTGCAATTGGCAGCGTCGGAAGCTCATTCAATTTTTATGACTCTATGGGAACATCTCAACATTTATAACATAACCTACGACAACTCTCGATTCCCACCTTCATTAACACCCAGTGTACATATACCCTCACTTGTCGTGAGTTATACAACACGCATTGTGTCAGACAATCGTGTAATTAATCTGTGTGGTCCAGAAATGGACTGCGCGCGCGCAATCTACACAAATAAGTTCCATGACAGACTGACTGACAACGAAGATGAGACGAGCCATTTGAAATATCGACGAGTTAGAAGTTGTTTTACAACAAAGGTTGGTATGTGTTTTTCTTGTCTTCTTCTTTACATTTAAGTGGGATATAAGATTATTCCATGTAACTTTGTCAGGCAAGATTTTTTTTTTCCTTTTTTGGGTTTAACTGGACTATCAAAATGGTAAGTTTACGCACATGCCTTAGCCGCAACGCAACCCTTATTTCAAAATCGTTTTTTTTTTTCCAAAATCAACAAAGTTTTGCCACTATTATGTCCTTTATTACTTAATTTTGCACACAGTCCCTTAGAATCATAGCATCACTATGTTGAATTCATGTTCATTGTTTTACCTAAGTACAGAATACTTATGATCGACAATACACACTACGAAAGTTTGGTTCACCGTAAAACCTCAGTAAAAATACCTTGTAAAGTAAAAGCGATACTTAAACCTTATCTAACTGGCCAATACTTGCTTTCATGTGTGAAATTTTCCGAGAAAATGGAAGTATTGAAACAAACGCGTTACAAAGCTTGAAGAAATTCAATATGTTTGAAAATATGCATCATCATCATCATCAGCCTATCGCAGTCCACTGCTGGACATAGGCCTCTCCAAGTGCACGCCACTGAATATGCATAATAATTGTTAATTCTTGCAGTCACAATGAAAGTGAAATTTTGTATATGTACTTATTAATTGATATTTCTACTATTAATAAGTAAGTTTGTAATGTTTTAAATAATACTAAACCGATTTGAAAAAAAAATGTATATGATAGGTCAATGAGGATAGGTCTACTCTAACTATGCGTTTAGCAGACTCCTTGATAGGTAGGTACTTTTACTAAGTGATCTTGCCCGGCTTAGCAAAAAGGAGGGTAATGCTTTTGCTCAAGGAATGCAACATGATTGTGACAGCGCATTACTTAGTTATTCGTTTGGAAAGTTGTTTGTTTTAGTGATCCAGTGTAATTGTTTTCTATAGGTGCCGTAAATATACTTTCCAAGTAAAAGTGTTGTAGTTTGTATTGCCAATAATTTGTATCGGATTATTATTAATAGAGCTTTGGTCAATTAACACTCCATTCGTTCTTGTTTATATTTATAAGTTGATGGCGATCTAAACTTATGAATACTATTTGTAATTATTTTCAAACAAATGTTAGATGATATTACAATCTGTACCTATGGGAATATTCAATAAATATCGTGTATATTGATTTCTGACACTTACGCGAATATTAATATAACCGCGATAAAATCCGTAAAAGTAGTTTTATTTAAATATCGTGTATATTAAAATCCATTACTGCAGCAATCAATCTTCAATTTAAACCCAAAGACAAGATATTGAAAACCACTCAATTCACACATGGAAAGCATATAATTCATTACATACAAAACGCTTTTCACGAAGCATAAAAGCTAGAAACTTCCAATCAATATTGCGATAATCGATTTTAATCGATTGGCGTGCAAACCGTAAAATATCGATATGATTGTCAATGGCAACCCATCGGTTGGTGGTCTGGTGGGACCCTCAACTTGACCTCTACAAAGGGCAACATTCCGTTGTCGATGCATGTCAATTGGTGTATGGTACAAGTTGCAACGGGAAAAATTACAGCGACAGAGCTAATTATGTTTATTCCGTTTTCAGTACGAATACTTTACAATAGTCATATTATAATAGTTTTAAAATTAATCCTGGGTATTAATATAGGTAGGGTATGTATATAGGGTTACTGGTAAGTAGTCCGCATCCTTTCATGAGGTGATAGTATAGGTCAATTCGGACAAATTTGACTCTGGGATACACTGGGCAAAAGTTAACCCGTTTCAAGATAATCGAATTTCAAGATCTTTTCTTAACAAGTCGTCTAGGTACACGTATAAATTTTTATTTTTAGTTAAAAGTCTCGTTTTTGCGGATTTTTGTATGTTTTGTGCCTTTTTGGATAGCTAGATAAATGTAGATGTTTTTTAAGTATTCTGCACAAAAAAATGAAGAGTAATATTTTTGAGAAAATAGCTACTAAAAAAGTAATTGCTATTCGCTATAATTTCCTCTGTGATTTGTACAGTTTTATGGTTTGTTATTATGAAGTGATTCATCTTCTTTCCAAAAACACACAAAAATCCACAAAAACGAGACTTTTGACTAATAATAAAAATTTATACGTGATTTGATCTTGAAATTCGATTATCTTGAAACGGGTTAACTTTTGCCCAGTGCATGCCATGGTCAAATTTGTCCGTATTGACCTGTACTATCACCTCATGAAAGGATGCGGTCTACTTACAAGTAACCCTGTATATTCACTGACAACGACAACAAAAAGAACACATATTATTTTTTAGTAACCCATCCAATAAAAAAGCTCTACTTATTGGACAATGTGTGAAAGGAGGAAAACAGTGATCTTATCAATACCTACTTAGGTAGTTAATATTAACTGCCGTATGTATTGATTCTGTAATTCAGAAGGGTAATTTTTTTTTTATTACTTTTCGTTTAAGCACTAATCAAATGTTTTATGTAACTATTTGCTCTACAATGACCTCGCAACTAGCTTTATAAGTGGGCATAATGATTAAAGTCATTGCTTGAGCTTTAGATAAATAGCTCTCGTAAATAAATCAAAGGTAGACACAGACCACAGATTATTATTTTCATCCGTTTTTCCCCATTAGACAGAGCGGTTTACGAGTAAGTTTCCACGTTTGTAATAACCCGCCGTTCTCTCATGTTTTAATCCCAATCATAGCCCGCGGTGATGAAAATATGAGGATATGCATATAACAAACAAAATTAATTCTTCTGTTCTTACAAATAACATTCAAAATCCATTGTCAATAAAACAGCAAAATGAAATGATAACAATGAAATCTTTTGGTAAAGATTCGAAAGACAAGATACATATACAAGAGTTCTTTCATCTTTCACAATACCGTGCGTGATATGCAAATAATGGTGTGACCTTTTAGAGGTCAAGTTTTGGGTATGAATATGAAATAGTAGTAAATTTATCAGTAGGTATTTCGACGACTGAAAAACAGTCAAAGCAGAGACTTTGATTTTGTAAACCAAAATGAGGACAATTTTGAGCAATTTTTTTCCGTAGAGCTATGTTTTTCCATTGCCTATTTCTTCTTAATAATATTGAAAAAAATCATTCACAGAGTGATCATAAAATAGCATCATCTTTTCGAGGTTTTCGAGGTTGGTCGCACCTAGCAGACTTGAAAGACTTTAACAGTTCCAAACTCTATCTATCTATTGCGGTTTCATACTAAAACTATTAAAGAAATTTAAATTTTTGCTAGTCCAGAGCATGAAAAAATATATGAATTGTTTATCCCGGTGCGCGACTAAAACCGCGGGAACAGCCAGTATGAAATACCAACAATAAATTCCTGCAAGAATCTCTAGTTTCACAAATTGCCTGCAACTAACACATTACATATTACTCTATACATACACAGGTGCATAGTATTATGCACTTACATACACACACTACAGACTAAACAGTCGACCGACAGTTGGCCCGATGGATACTTGTTTTATTTTTAAGAATATGTATCGTGAATTAAATCAAAGTTTTCAGTCATCTGATAATTATATACCTGATCGATGCTATGTGCGCACTCCCATTTATTTTCATAATACTCATTTATGAGCCGGGAGCAAGGAAAGATGAGCGGCGATGCCTTAATGCAGGTAGGTTAGGCGCCTTCGTCTAGGTTAAATTCGTACAGTAGGTATGGTAGGCATCACCAAAACGACCAGTTACGGGTGAACTAACGAGGCGTCGGGGTCATTTGAGACATCTGTAGAGGATGTTTAATACTACAAAAAGTGGTCGAATCTAAAAAAGGAGTGAGAAAGTCGAGTCGAATCCAAAAGTGTATAAGGTCAAAAACAGTAACGTTCCTCGTCCCCCGCTCATCCGCATTTTGGCGCTCTACTTTCTTAGGCACCGTTCCGTTATGGCACCTCCTAGTAATTTTGCTCCCTAGGGCCTGAAAAAACTGTCGGGCGACTTAAAGTTTGCAGTCTGTAGCTACTCTTATAGTGTGCATTCCACACGAAGCAGTGAGTGCATGCTACTCGGCGTGTAATCACTTACAAGCGACAAAAGCATTAAAGCACGCACAAGCTGTTTTTATTCAGAATGCCTTTATTCTGGTATGGGAGGTATTTCATTGAGATTTAAGCTGTAAGTATGTATCTACATATTTTCTCCTTACAAAGTAATCCTATTTGTCTATCGTGCTTCCACGCAAAATCGACCGAATGAAAATGAAAGAAACTTAATTTAGAAGATGGGAAAAGTCATATGCTATTTTTATCTGGGCACGGTAAATAGTTCGCTCGAGAATAAGGGGAAGCACGGGGAATACCTAGAAGAGTATGTTCTGAAATTATCAAGCATGTCTGAAAGCTTTACAATTCTGTTAAATTATCAAGTATGTAGTAGCCAGTAACATATTGATAACATTTATTAAAATTATTTCGATAAACTTTCAAAATTATTGCTTACCAAATAAGAATTAGAATATGAGCAATTTTCTTCCACATTGAAGTAAATACATAATAGCTCCTACACCTCTAGTTTTTCCAACACTTTTTAACACATCTAACTCGGGAAGACCAAAAAACAAAATTCATACCACAAAATAAATCCACCAGTCTTTCCTTACAGAATAAGGCGGCAGGGTCAACATCTGGCCCTTTCACCTCAGCTTAGCAGCAAGCACCTGCATTTGATCCTCACGAAGCCATTGCAGGCTATTTCCTTATGCTAGAACAAATTAGCCGCACTTAATTGCCGACCCCGGATCATGGCGTTGCTACGTTTTAACGATGGGGAAGATAATTTGGGAAAAATTTAATCTAATTTTTGGTTAAGTAACAGCCACATGAGTGAATTGATCATAAGGTTCAGCAATACTTATCGTGATCGGTTCATAGATGGGTGGCCATCTTTCTTGACGAGTAAATCCGGGTTTTAGAATGCTAAATAAACTCAGAAAAAAATCATATTTTAGAAATACGAGATACTTTTAATCGCCGCGACTGAAACCAATAATTAAAGCAACTACTCTACTTAGTCTTAAGGGGAATTGAACTATGCAATGACTAAGTTGAGGAGGTCTAATATTCTGTAGTTTTATGTAGTTAGCCACATGGCCCCTCGAGATACAAGACACAGGCACAGGGTTATATAGTATTATACAACCAACAAAAGCACTTTCTTTGTCTATTCACAGTAAGATTTACGTGCGTCGTTACAAACTCCGCCTATAAAACGCCCCAATCACAGATACGTGCAACTAAAGATCGCCATTCAAGTGCGATTAGTCGTTACTTTCTGCGATAAAGTAGCCTTTAGCGCATAATTTTTGTCGCTATCTTTATGGTGTGTTTTAAGAGGTGCACTAATGTAAATTGATAGGTTTTAATGTGTATGCTTGTTTAGCTTTACACCCTTAACTGTTTGTAATGCTATAAACTACTTAATTGGCCTGGTTAAACTTACTGGTTTACCCTAACTCTAATTGCAATATGATTTTATTCTAATCTAGTGACTACTAGTAAGATGACTATGTCGGACATCTACAATATTGAGTACTATTCTTCAAAAAAATACCAATACTCTTATAAAGTTAACAAAATACTAATCTGAACACAATTTTCAATTGTCTCCCTATTTAATCAAAATTAACTAAATTAATTATTTTGCAAAACAAAAACTTAAAAAATCAAAATCAAAATCTTTTTATTTCACATAGGCCTTTGCAGGCACCTATGAAACGTCACATTAGTTGCACGGTTCCAAAAAGTTGGTCTCATGGAGAAGAGCCGGCAAGAAACTCCATAGACACTCTTTTTAAAAGTAAAGCTTCATCTTCCCGGTCCGTCCTATGAATGGTACTCAGCTTAGTTTTAATTACACAGTAAATAAGGCAGGTATGTACCTACAACAATGGCGGTATATCACTTCATCGCGTCGAAGGAGGTGTACTCGTAAATAGTCTGTTGTCAAAATGTTACAATAGTAGATGCTTTTGGTAGCGTTAGAAAAAAGGTGCCTAATATACTTTATTAATTGATATATTTAATTAATATAGCAGCCAAAGATTTTTATCTTTTTTCATATTGCTACATCATTTTGAAGTAACTGTGGAATTAATCAAGACTCTCTAAAGAACGTAAATTTATTCTAAACTTACCAACTTACAATGAAATGAAATAGAGGGACATAGATTAAACTCAATATACATGTAATAATAGCTCTCGCCAAACTTTGTATTTATCAGCAGCAGGGGTGGTATGGTCACAGGAGCGAAATTGTGCTTCGAATTTAGTTGCTTACTACCATCGAGTTACATCCATAACTGCCTACAAGTAACCCAGCTCTATCAATGACAGGCAATACAACAACCTAACTCAAAGTTCATTAACACAAATCAAATAAAAACCTATTGGAACAAAAACAAGTAGCGAACAGTTAACAAAAACAAACCTTCAAGAAGCTGTCAAAGAACATATCGGGTAACATTCTTCAGTTATCATAGCAAAAAATATTATAGCTAGGGTCCAGTACCATTTGCACAAATGATACGGTATTGAAAACTGTTCTTATGCCTATCATCATTCAAAAGCTCGACAATAAACAATTGAGAAATGAACTTCGAGAAATGAGTCATTATGACTCAGTAAAAATGTTTTTCAAGTCACATCCCTATTAATCTCCTTGTTAATGTTTAAGTCGGTTTCCATTGTCACTAGATGTAGCTGAATTAATTTAATTAGTGTTTACATCTAGTGACTATCTGACCACTTCAACCGAGGCCCACTGAAAACCGCATCAAAATCACTTCTGCCAAACAAGAGATTATTTATTTATTTATTTAATACTTCTGCACATTTAGTACAAGGCGGACTTAACGCCTTAGGCGTTTTCTCCCAGTCTACCTTTCGGTGGTGGAGAAATAGCTGTGGTGATGGTGTGGTGTGTGGTGATTATCGCGCACAAATACACAATATACCTACATACATACAGAAGGCGGTTTTTAGAAGGAGGTTCTCAATTTGACCGAATATATAGTGTTCTAAGACAAAGTTACACTTGGATTTGCTAACCGTATTTGAACCTTCCGGTGCGTTGCACAACATACCGCAAACGTAGTGTTTTCTCTAGAAAGCCGCGATATGTGTAACACTAGACGATAGGATTATCTTCAACCCTACACTACCTCTAATGTCTTCTAATGAAAGTTACGACCAATCAAACGGAACTGCAGGAAAGTTTAATATATCGGTATAGAGGTTAATATATCGTCATTTATATTACTAGTCTACTTGTGCTCACATATTTTTAAAGGTTCTAACAGGATTTAAATATAAAACTTAGGTATTAGTTACTAGCCTGCCGGGGCTGCGGGTTGTTCGAAAGAGATACCGCGGCCCTGGTACATAAAAGGCCTATGACGGAACACGACGGTTTTTAGTCAGTAAGAGTTTGACACTCCCTCACCGCTGCTAACCCACAGCGGGAGGGATTTGATGATTTTTGACGTCGTAAAAAAAAAAAAAAGGTATTAGTTACTACACAGACAGTCGCTCCATGTAAAAAACTGGCAGGTCTGGTTAGATTGGAAGCCATTCCTTAGATAAAAGGTAAGGCAGATGATGCACGTTAATTCCTACCAATACCGAGTAAATCTAGATTTCGCAAACAAAAAAGTTTCGTAGGTAGGTTCCAGAAAGAAGTTTCTATAAGTACTTCACAATCATAGTCTAGACCTCATTAGTAACCTTCCACTGGCGACAGCTTACAAAATCCCATCACTTACACCATTTCACTCTCAGCTCAAAATAGCGTTATAACCTGTCAGCCATAACCAATATCCTCAATAACAATCACCAGCTCTCAATCCTGTCAATATTAAACTGTTATGTTATACTAACGAACGGAAGTATGATAATTGCCTTGCTAATTGCAATCTGGCTGATGGAACTATCTGGGACTTTGTGACGTAACGTGGAAAGCATCTGGGAATCGGTATACAATGGTGCTATCTCGGAAATATTTTGTTAGTTTGATTAGGTTGCTTTTTTTGTCGTTTGTGTACCTACTCGTAAATAGGGGTGTTGCTTTCTTTTGATTTTAATAGTATTTTTACTTGTAAGGGGGTTTCAATTGGATTCATTCAGTTTAGGCTCAAAAATCTTTGCAATTTCAAGATTTTAATTTGACTCCTTGCGCATTCGCTCGTGTACAGATATTACCGAGAAGCTTTGCTTGTCCGAAGTTGGCTTCTATTAACTTCAATTGCCATTCATCTCAATACTAATTAATGAGCCCCATCACGCTATAAGCCGATTAATGGCCGTTCACAAAATTCTATCTAGGTATCTGTCGTTTTGCTTAGGTGTGCAATCTGACATTATTTGTAAGGGGCTAACGACAAGATTATATCTCTAGTAAGTGAATCAACATAAAGATTGAATATTGGGAGCGGCATTAAGTTTGCAGTGTGCACGAGGCCTAATGAAACCAAATAAAAAATCAATGAGCACTTACGCATTAGTGAATTGGGTTATTTGACATGGATCGCTGGTTATAGAGTCAGTCTCACAGTCATCTCACATGTACCCAAGCATTGTTAAGAAATTATGTACCATAGGTAATAAGTTACTGTGTATTAAGTATGCTGTGGCGACTGAAAGGAAATCCTCATTTCCTTACTAATATAGGTAATTATCCGATCTGTTTGTCATACTGACCGTTAAAGCTCTAATCCGATTATGATGATTATGTATCGACAAATTAAATAAAAACCCGGTATAAATAAAAAAGAGACTTCTATTTCCCATAATATGGTAGTATCATTGTTAAGTCATTCATTGCGTCTACAGAGCTTTTAGCTATCAATAGCGGACTTCAACTAAAGCATTACAGGCTATCCATATTTTTTTTTATCAGGGGAAAATCCTCGTGGACTAATTCTCCATCTGAGGTGGGTTGAGGGGTGTGCCCAGTGGCGGATTTACCAATAGGCCAAGTAGGCCGGTGCCTAGAGCGGCAGATTTAGAGGGGCGGCAAATTTAGCAATTTTTTTTACAGATTTTTTTTATAATTATACGTGTACACAATCCATATATAAATAAACGATTAATAAACGCACTGTAATATATACTAAGGTACTTATGTGATCATGAAATTTGAAATATTCCAATAGCGTTTCAATAAAAATAAAAATCTCGTAACACAGGACCTTCGGAGCCTAGCACGAGCACCATCTCTCCACAACTTCGTGTATATTGTTTTATTACCAAGCCTTGGTCTTTCTGTTTATCTTAGCTCAGTAGCGTAGCGTGGGGGGGAGGAGGGCAAATGCCCCGGGCGGCACGATTTAGGGGGCGGCAAAATTAAACCATAATTACTGATTACTGAATTATGAAATAAAAATATTTTTACTATAAATTGATAAGTACATTAGCAATAAAATTTCTTTAAAAACCGCTCTTGCTTTGGTCGTGTCCTGTCAATTTTAACTTGTTCACCCTTTGCATCCCCAAAAATAATCGCGCTCGCTGCGCTCGCGGCTCCATGTCAGTAATAGGGGGCGGGGGGCAGGGGGCAAATGCCCTTGGCGGCACATTTTAGGGGGCGGCGAAATTTCACCATAATTACCAAATAAAAATATTTTGACTAAACATAATAGGTTAGCCATAAAAAATCTGAAAAAATCGCCCTCGTGGCCTGTCAATTTTGACGGTTTCACCCTTTGCATCCACGAACTAAGAAAAACTCGCGCTCGCTGCGCTCGCGGCTCCATGCCGCCTAGATTCCTCTAGTTATTTTTGTTTAAACCTCCGTCGTGGTTTTTTGTTCATTTTTTCTTTTTATGATAATATGTTTACTTTATGACTAGGTACTCGAAGGAAAAAATCGTGCTTGGCTTATTGATTTTCATTTTATTTCTGTGCATATCTTATTTTTTGAGTTTACCTGTGTTAATTTACGGAGGTTTTAATTTATTTTGCGTCCTTAAGCAAAAAAAATTTCGCGCTCGCTTTGCTCGCGCATCTTTCAATGCTTCACGTTTCTTGTGAATTGGCTTCTTAAAAGTTAAGCCCAGCAAAAAGGTTGACGCTATCAACGACTTTTATTGAATTGAAACATTTGTAAATTCGTTAACCTACAGAAAAAACATAATTTATCCCATGAACTGCGCTAAGTACTTCGATCTATTTTGGTACTACTCACAATCTCTCAATATATAGGAGCCACTTGGGTATTCATTGCACAAGGGCGCTAGCACATTTAGCATTTAGCATTAGCTCATTTACGGACATTAGCTAGAGACGCCTTTGGCTCCCCTCGCGCCATTTCAGTTACCTCTAATTACTTACAGCCCTTAAACTAAAAAAAAATTCGCGCTCGCTTCGCTCGCGCCTTTTTACCATAACTTCTCTCTTTTGCATCGCACCAAGCGCACTAAAGGACAATGCCAGGGTCTGGGCTCAAAGTTTGTCCAGCAGTGGGAGTAGTTCCAGCTGGTTCCATAGTGCACTCTGAACACGAAATCCAAATATTTTTGAAATCGGTCCCAGAGGTCCCGAAAAAAACCGGTTCAAATGTTCTCCATAGATAGTCACTTAACAAAGCCTGAGCCATTTGCCCAGTAGTGAAAGTGGTCGAAATAGGTTCTTTACTGCACTGTTAACACGAAATCCAAATATTTTGGAAATCGGTCCCAGAGGTCCCGAGAAAAACTGGTTCTCATGTTAAACTTGAACAGTCACTTTATAAAGCCCAAGCCATTTGCCCAGTAGTGGGAATGGTTAGAATAGGTTCTTGACTTCACTGTTATCACGAAATCCAAATATTTTGGAAATCGGTCGCAGAGGTCCCGAGAAAAACCGGTTCTAATGTTTAAACTTGAACAGTCACTTTATAAAGCCCAAGCCATTTGCCCAGTAGTGGGAATGGTTAGAATAGGTTCTTTACTTTACTGTTATCACGAAATCCAAATATTTTGGAAATCGGTCGCAGAGGTCCCGAGAAAAACCGGTTCTAATGTTAATCTTGAACAGTCACTTTATAAAGCCCAAGCCATTTGCCCAGTAGTGGGAATGGTTAGAACAGGTTCTTTACTTCACTGTTATCACGAAATCCAAATATTTTGGAAATCGGTCGCAGAGGTCCCGAGAAAAACCGGTTCTAATGTTTAAACTTGAACAGTCACTTTATAAAGCCCAAGCCATTTGCCCAGTAGTGGAAATGGTTAGAATAGGTTCTTTACTTCACTGTTATCACGAAATCCAAATATTTTGGAAATCGGTCGCAGAGGTCCCGAGAAAAACCGGTTCTAATGTTAGCCAGCCATTGTTAGCTAGCCATTTTAAGCAGCCACAAACCTAACAACCTCTTTTCTTGAAATAACCTTCAGATAGTTAGTGGTTTCACTGTTAATAGGATAAAAAAACAGGAATAGACGTTTAAAGGAAATTGTTGTTTCTCTTGCTTTTCAGTCTCTATCTACCACAATCAGTCCTAAGTTCGTGTAGCGTCATGCAATTAATTATCCGTAATGGCAATGGAAAAATCTTATCAAGACGAATAAAATAAGCTCGAACACGAGGTAGTAAATAGATACCGTTGAGGAGTTCCCTCGTCTCACTGTCGTCTCCATCGTCAGGTCAGGTTTTAACCTCCACTGTTTTGTGGTGTCGGAGACATATACCCGAATGACAAGTTTTTATTCGATATGTGCTTAGAATTTCCGAGAGTTCCCTATTGTTTTAAGGTTTCTATCACCAGACCCTGGACCGAATAACAAAGGAACCATTTGGAAAGTAAATCCTTTCAAACAATAAAATGATTGCTTAAATCGGTTGGTAAACGACGGAGTTATGCTCGTACAAACGTAAAAAGAATACAAACTAACTGAGAAACTCCTCCATTTTTTGAAGTCGGTAAAAAAAATTCTCGTTCAATACCTCGTATTTGTCGATTAATATTATAATGCATTTCAATTAAGATAATAAAAGTGGAATAGTTAAGAGTTCGTAAGCATATTTTTCGTAATATTGAATAAGAGTCAAACCAGTTTTTCTCAGGACTCCTGGGATAGATTTCGAAATATTTCGGTCTGTGACCTATTATAAGCCTATGGAACATAATACACTATGCAGTTACCGTGGACAACTCTTGAGCCCAACTTCCATACAAAGAATAGCATTGTCCTTTGTTCAGTTCATCGGTTGTAGTGATATTAACAATAACAATTAATTGTTAAACCAAAAACCAGATTCTAACAACCTTTTACCTACATATTATCTAAAGTCGGGGGCGACAAAATCGACTCCTGCCCCGGGCAGATAGCCACGCTACGCCACTGCATGTCAGGTATCACAATTTATTTTTGTTTAATTGTTGAGGCATTCAATTCCGAAAAAAACATTTTTCGCGCACGTCCGTTATGGCTTTTTGTTCACTTTGGCATTTTATGATATGAAAACTTTAAGGAAAAGCTATTTATATTTTAACGTACGTACGTACGTATTTATGTTATAACGTAACGTAACTAACGTATTGAATTTCAAAAGTCAGTAGGGGCGGCAAAAATTGAATGGCCTACTAGCGGCAAAGTAAATCCGCCACTGGGTGTGCCGGACTCTTAGTGGCTAAAAACCACCTGGTCTTGCCTTCATTTACCTTTTATTTATGAATGTATCGGATTAGGTAATTAATTATTTTTTGTAAGAACCTATTATGTATCTGATGTGTTTATTATGTAAGATGAAATGGTTCCAATTTATGCTTCTCTTAAAGATGCTTCAAGTACTCACTAAATTGGACAAAGACAAAGTGCTTTTCAAAAATAGCCCCTTAAGGCGTCAAAGATAACGTAAATCATGCAATTAAACTCTCCAAAATACCGAGCATACAGACAAATGAGCCAATAAATCAATAATCATAGTATTTACCAATCACAAATCGATATCTTAATCTAATTACCAAAATTACAATAATTACATTCGTAATAAAATCGGGCGAGGCACTAGACAATGAATAATTACAGATCTATTTTTTGATAATGCTAAACTATCTGTAAGCAATCGACTTCCTTGCTATTTACCAACTTAACTCTGCTAGTGGCAAAATACTGTACTAGAAGTTTCTCCGAACATTCGAAGTGAAAGTGGTGCATTTGTCAGCTGTAAATGTAAGTTTGTTGAAACCTAACCTACAATATGTTTGTTTTAAATGGCTTTTATTACAATACTGTAAAAGTGATTGCTGATAATTTAAATGTTCGATTTGAATTTATGTAATGGAATCCATATGTTGTATAATAATCGGACAATTATATAAGCGTATGTTACATTCCAACATTTAGCCCTTGGACATTAAACATTTATTAGAAACTTTGATAACAATGAATATAGCACTCGATAAAACTTTAATGCTATTAAAGCGTTTAGTCTACTGACCCAAATCTTAATAAGTATTTGACTGATGTATGTAAATATTCTTAATCCGATCCTTCGTAGGCTTCCTCTGAGTAATTCACAGAGCCTACTTTTAATTAGGCACCTCGCATGGTACTCAAAATGTATGTACCTTAAAGACTGCTAAAGAATTGTTCAAACTACCACAACCCTAGAAGGCAAACGGTTCCCATAAACAAGAAACGATCCTTATTGATTTCGGATTTATTCTACGAGACACGTCAAAAACGGTTAATAAGCAAAATTGTTTGTGGGAACTTGAACATAGAAGTTTTCATCCTTAAAGAGTCCAAAGGTTAATTTATTCATCGGCTCAAACAAGACCAGGTCATTTCAAGCACAATATTACGTCTATCAGTAAGTTAAACGGATACGTTCCGTTACAGGTACAACACATTTGCATACATTGATTACAATCTTACATTAGCGGGCACTTGAATGAGACCGTAGTGAAATCAATTATGTCATATCAATGAATACTGAATGAGCAGTAGCATTTACTTGGAGGTTTTATCTTTAAGAACTTTATAATAGTAAGGCCGTAGGGTATCTGAGATGAATGACGGGAGTAGCAACCCCGCGGGTACCGAGTGCACAAGGGAGAAAATACTGTCCATCACCTCCGGCCGTCCGGAGTGAACCATGACGAGGGACAAGTGTCTTACCTCTGGCTCGCCTCCATTGAAAATAAATCCTTCATCTTGGCATGTACGAAGAATTTTTTAAAATCGGAGTTCATCATCATCATTTTTAAGGTCTTAAGATACCCTTCTACTGCTAATATAGAGGTAGACTAGATGACTCCGCCAGCTGGATGGTCGCCTCCTTGCCCCTTGGGGTTGTTCCTTAGCTTCCTCGATACTTGGCTAACACTGAAATACTTTTTGACACCAGATTTCCAGAGATCACCGTTCAATAAAACGAACACACTTTTCAGCTTTATAATATTTAGTACAGTAGGCGTAGTATAGACCATTATGTATATGTATTAATGAGCCTTTAATACATGTAATAGTTTCTAATTTGGTAGCGATACATTACCCGTGTGTCGTTACCTATTTACTTCAGTTGGGTGCACATAGCGCCTTGTAAGCTGTTCGCGGTTTAACAAATTAGTTCGATCGTGTGCACTTCCTTGCGTTTATTGATTGCTCGTTATTGATCGTATTTAGCTTCGTTTTGAGCGTGGGTTCGCTCGTGTTTTATATTGTACGTCCTTGTTTGTGGTGTAAGTGCCAAAGCTGTCTGTTATGTTATTTCACATTTGTTATGGCGGTAGGGGTGATCTCTATGTGTAAGCGCCACATCTAACAACCTGCAAATTTCATGTCAGAACTTTTCGCATAGGTAGGTACCTATTAGTGCGGTAGAGGTTCTACATCAATATACTTGTATCCTAAAACTTTTCGCATGTCAAGACGCTGTAGGTGCAGCGAGAGATTATCAGAATTGTCTTCACTTAAACCCACCTTTTTTCTTTCTGGAGCCTTTTATGTGCCATGGTGGAGTATATTGAAACTCAAAACATGAGACTAAACATACTTACATTCGCACTTACATATACATACATGCCAAAACAAATAATCACACAATTAAAACAACCTGTTTATCTCTCGTCAAATCAAAATACAATAATAAATCGAGTGGTCATGATGTAACGTAATGAGGTGGTCATTATTACACTCACATTATCGAGTCAGTATGTATCCTTGTTGGACGAGAAACAGAAATATACCAGGTCTTTCCCACGCAGTATAAATTGTTCAGTTTAAAAGACATTTCGCTGTCCCACTTTGATATACATACTTACCTAGAATTGTTTACTTACTTATACATATAATTTTGTGGTGACAGAACAGAACCTGGTTAAATGTTATGCTTTATATTTATAATATGGTATAAAGGAGCGGGACTTTTAGGCGTTTGTGATGCAACTTGGTGTCTGTTATCCTGACGAAAATGGTTCTTTGACCTCATACCGTTAATATTCCTTGTGGGTATCAAGAGCACATACGCTATAATTAGTCGGATTTGGATATCTATTGATAAGAATGATTCAGTAATTACCTAACTTTTTCTTAAAATTGGATTGCTAGGATCGGTAGAAAGTATAGAATACCAACATCGTTTGCAAGCAATTAACATCATCCAGATTACAATTTTATGATATAAAATCTTCGCCAAAATTGATTTTTAATTGCAAACTCAACCATTCCGTATGATACGAGATCATTACACTTTATTATGACATTACCGTTTTACGATTTCTAGATCAGTTACATAAACCTATAAAAATCAGCGATACGTACCTAACATGTAACGTTGCAAAAAATAAATAAAGATAATATCGTGGGAAAAATCAACGGTCCAGTTGAATTAAAAAGTTAGTGAATGAGAGATGCGATGTAGAATCGAGAAAGTTGGTATCGAATACATGGTATCGAATATCGTTCTCGCGTCGCTCTGATTGACACAGGAATGGAGTGTGGACCCACATTGTGGTGTCTCTGCTAGCGCTAACCAACAATACCTTGTAGATTTTACGATTTGTATCGCTAATGTAGTTTTATAGGGATGGCGATTATCCTTACAATTTGCTTTTAGCAATGAGAATATACGGGGTATTTCAAATATTAATGTCTGCATATCCTGAGGTTTTTGACATGCAGACGGTGGTTGCCATCCTCTCGGGACATCGATGTGACTAACATCAACATGCATTCTAAGGACTACTAATATACCCTCCCTCTAGTAATGTGTCGTATATCATTCAAAAGGTCTTTTTAAGCGCAACATTTCGTACTTAAATATTACTCACCAATTTTAAGTACTTTGGATATTAGAGCATGTCAAAGGTTTTTATCGATATGAGCTTTCAAGACAATATAATATACCCCTCTAATAATATAGATAATGTTCCCTCTCACAATGACAACCACATTTAAGATCGTCATTTGTTTAACACTCAATCATCTTTCCTAAAAATCCGATATCCGATAGATGATTTGAAGGAAGAATGATGAAGATTTTCAATTGTTTATTTCGCCAGCCCTGCAGTAGCTGCAACGACAATGTATTGTACTAATGGTGTATCCATCCCATCCACTAGGTAGTGTTTCGGTTAATTTGCTTCATAATCTATGATGTTAAGATCTGCGCTAATGGTGTTTATTGTTTGTTCTCCATGAAATATGATGAGAGCTTTCTTCTAATGAGTACAGACTTAAACGTGGTTACGCATAATATTTCAAAGCAAAGCCGCTCTTACTTATTGTACTTAGTAACTAGCTGTTCCACCTGGATTCACCTGCGTCCCGAGGAATTTGCTCTATGTATTTTATGCTGTCCTGGTACTTGGTGAGCAAAAGCGTCGACACTCGGTAGGTAATTAGTATGCTCCTGTTACATGGTTAGTTGGTGGATCGACATTCCGTCAGTATTGGTAGGAACAATACTCAAGTGACTGAAGTTGTCCTGGTACTTAACTTTTCGGGTTTTCTGCATTCTGTAGCTTAGTTTTTGACTATATATAACTAAGAAAACTTGTTACCGTACCTAGCCCACAAACTATCAAATAATTCCTCTTTATTTATAAGTATTTTGCTTAGTAATAAAATAGCTTTGCTTATAATGCTGTTTACACGTAAGTAGGAAACGGTGTAGATGTAGAAATAGACGGTTGTTACTGCTTCAACGATTTGTTGCAGCGTGTGACTGAATTCGAATCGGTGGATAGTTTGACTTGCTTGAGCTTTGCAATACTTCCTACTGTTTTTGTATTGGTAAAGACAGTAGGTACATAAACTTACCAGCCAAAGTATGTAGCAGCATCCTTTCGATTGCCTGTGTCACAAAAAATGTACAACATACCTATAAGAACACTTATAGAGGTATAATGAAGGCAAAGATAAAGTACGTAGTTGCCTCCAATTCTCTGACAAATTTCAATAATTGACTTAGCCTTTTCCCAACTATCTTAGGGTCGGTTCCCAGTCGAACTAGATGCTATTATGTACCAGTATTACATGACTTTTAATTACCTAAGCAAATAAATAAAGTTCTCAGAAGATTTATTAATTAACAGAAAACTTTATAAGTAATTACTTTCTTTCGCCAATAGCTCATTTTCCAGCTTCGACAAAATATTTCTCATAAAGTTTCGCACAGAACCTATTGTTAAATTATCCAGCATTCCTCGTCGGGTCACTTAGTGCTGAACAAAAACATAACGCAAACACTTTCCCACGACGAGAATTGAAAGGGCATTTCAAAGCTTACTCGGGTTACTGCGACCATTTCACCAGCAGTTTCATAAACAACCACAGTGTAAACAAATCCTTCGACAAGCTGTTACACCTTGTTAGAAATCTGCTTGTGTTTGTTAGCAATTTGTTAGTCTGTGTACAGTTTTTAAAATGTTGAATGGTCAAAGGCTGGGAGTACGTCACAACAGGTATGAGTTACAATGAGCAATCGGTGAGTTAGGTGCGATTGTTTAGAAATTCTTAAAGCAAATTGGTTTTAGGTTGAAGTAGTTTCTTAAAAGCTCTGTTTTCAAAGAAATATTTAAATGTCTCGGTTCCTTAACGATTGCAATCTATGTATCAATGTGTCTGTTTAAATAGACATCAATACTTTTGACACAGATCCAGGGCACCAGAGAAATAAAAAAAAAATCAAAACCATAATTTATTTTCTAAAAATACTAACACCAACGCTGACAACTTCCTTGCGCTCGCACAACTCACAATCACCTTAGTTTATTATTGCGCTGCGACGCTGTGTTGAGACTCGTTGCTCAGATATTTCCGAAAGCAAGAATAATACTTAAGTAGCTTTTGTTTTGTTCTAAGAAATTACAGTTAGAATATACATATTATTAGAAATATATAATTACAGTTAGAATATATTATTAGACTTGTGAAATGTATAATATGTTCGAATATATTATACTTTCACAAGTCACCTTGGCCTTCAGTTATTCATGTATTTTACTTAAAAATCTTTATCCCAATAATATTTAGTTCTATTAGCTAATAAACCTTCTAAAACACTACTTCCTAGGCGGGGATTGATAGCACTAAGCAATTTTACACTCTGTTTCTTCAACAACGGGTCCGTCACAGAACCCAAGCTGGACACAATATTCTCTATTAGTCTAGCCTTTTCATCAAACCTCATATTGTCATACAACTCACGTGTCTGGTCTAAATTATCAGCATCTCTCTCGTATATTTCAATCAATTCGACTTCATTTTCCTCTAAGTAAGGAACGGGTCCGTTAAAAGAATTAGGATAGTAGTTTGGTATGTTTCGCTTATTTCCCCCAATAGGAGGACTGCCATCTCTGTTGTATGTCAATGGCTCTTGTATAGGTTTGTTAACACCTATATTCATGAAGTTTCCACCTAAACGATAATGCTGGGCGTCCCTGTACGACAAACAACGTGATTCAAACAACTTGTCCGGTGATCCAAGTATTCCAGGTACAAGGTTACAAGGACAAAAAGCTAATTGTTCTATATCAGCAAAGTAATTCAAAGGGTTCTTGTTTAAAATTAATTTTCCCACAGGCCTCAACGGGTACTTATCTTCAGGCAAAACTCTGGTCACGTCAAAAACATCGAAGTCCGCATGTTTAACATCACTGACACTTAGAACTTGAATACTGACTGTCCAACTTGGAAAGTTTCTAGTACCTATGGCATTGAATAAATCCCTGTTAGCGTAATCGGGATCAAGGCCTGCTATTTTCTGAGCTTCAGAAGAATTCAAATTCTTCACACCAGCGTCAGGAGTAAAATGGAATCTGATGAAATATTTTTCTTTCTCCTCATTCACAACTTGAAATGTATGAACCCCAAATCCAGGCATATGTCTATAGCCATCAGGCGTGCCCAAATCACTGAAAAGGCGCATTTGAATATGCATTCCCGGTGGCCGTAATACTAAAAAATCCCAAAACATATTTGAGTCATACAGAAATGTTTGCGGGTTCTTTTTTCTTGAGTGAACAAAACTAGGAAAAAATAGAGGATCTTTTATTACGAACATGGGAGTGTTTAATCCTGCTATGTCAAAATTACCGTCTTCAGTGTAGAATTTAACTGCGAACCCTCGAACATCTCTCGATGTATCAACGCCGCCGAATAGTTGGACTTGAGGAGAGAATCTGACTGCAACTGGTGTCTTCTTACCCACTTTGCTGAAGACTTTAGCTTTGCAAATACCTTTTATATCATGTGTTACTTCGAAGTAGCCGAAAGCCCCGCCTCCTTTGGTGTGGACCACTCTTGGAGGAATTTGTTCACGGTTCAAATGTAGAAGGTAGTCCATAAAGAACTCGTGGAATATGAGGCGTTTGTTTAACGTGCTACTTGCTTGTTTGTGGTTGATGGGCGCACCGAGCGATGTCGTCATAATGCCTATTGGGCCCTGGAAAGAATAGAGCATGAGGTTTATATGCAATATAGAGATCTTCATCTGTTTCTGTAATATACTTATCTGCTTATTATAAAACCGAAAGTAGTGGCTCTATCTCTCTTTCAATGTGAGCAAGCAAAATTATAGTACCTAGCTATAGTTCTGTTACGCGGTCAAACATTTTATACTGCCTATTTATAATTAAACTAAATACTTATCGGCTTATCCAACATTAACTGCAGTAATTTAAATATTATTGTTATACACGGAAAGCCGATATCTATTTTATTTGTAGCTGCGTGTATAATTTTTATTACTTTATCTTCCTGTCACTAATTAAAAAAAGAAGAGCTCGTGGCTAGGGCAGAGCCTCGTGGATCAATCGATTATAAGGTTATGCAATGCTGGGCGCAGTCAGTATGAGGATGGGTGATCTTGTCATAACGACTTATTCCGTGTTTTGGTTGAAACTACTGTTATTTGAACATCCTTGGCAGTCGTTACGGGTATTCAGAAGTCAGTTTGTCTGTCAACCAGTCTTAACTAGGGGAGTATTGTGTTGCCCGGGTAACTAGGTTGAGGAGGTGATATAGGGAGTCACTCCTTGTAAAAACCCCCGAACCATAAAAAGTACGCAATTATTATGACAAAAGGTTAAAAACGCTAAACCCTATAAAAAGCAAAATAACTTTTAACACTACGTAAGTACCAACTAAAGCATGTCAGACTAAACTAAATTTTGTCGTGTCGGGAGTTTTTTTAAATTTATAATTTTAGTTTATTTGATGCTTTTTGGAGGGGCTCCTTAATTTTTCCTTCTTTCATTTAATTTCTTTTATTTTAAGATGGGGTCGCTATATGCGATCTCAGCCAAAGGAAGCTGTTTAATAATCCTCATGACATGGCTCTGGGAGAATAGCAGATATTGAGAAACAATAAAGATTAACCTTTGGTCATTCTAGATTTTTAGCAAATATATAAATCGGTTTATCCGTTTCATTCCGGCATTCCAAGGTTTTAACCGCCACATGCCATTTCCAGCATCAGGTTCTCGTCTCATAGAAACATGAAGAGAACTAGCCGAAAAACCACATTACAATCAGATCATCCGTTTGGGCGCTACGATGCCACATACACACACACGCACACACACACACATACACACACACACACACATACACACAGACACGTCATACTTATAACACCCCGTCGTTTTTGCGTCGGGGGTTAAAAACTGGTAGTCAGCTGCATCTGGTTAGACTGGGAACTATTCCCATCATCATCCTCCGAGCCTTTTTCCCAACTATGTTAGGGTCGGCTTCCAGTCTAACCGGATTCAGCTGAGTACCAGTGCTTTACAAGAAGCGACTGCCTATCTGACCTCCTCAACCCAGTTACCCAGGCAACCCAATACCCCTTGGTTAGACTGGTGTCAGACTTACTGGCTTCTGACTACCCGTAACGACTGCCAAGAATGTTCAATGACAGCCGGGACCTACAGTTTAACGTGCCATCCGAAACACAGTCATTGGTGTCTAAGATATACTTAGAAAGTACATACAAACTTAGAAAAGTTGCATTGGTACTTGCCTGACCTGGAATCGAACCCACACCCTCATACTCGAGAGGTTGGTTCTTTGCCCACTAGGCCACCACGACTTAGACTGGGAACTATTCCCGTGCCGGGGAAAAATATAACCTTTATTAATTGGGAAGAGTATAGCTTACCAACCGTGATTTTTTAGGGTTCCGTACCCAAAGGGTAAAACGGGACCCTATTGTTTTCGCTCCTCTGTCCGTCCGTCCGTCCGTCCGTCCGTCCGTCTGTCACCAGGCTGTATCTCATGAACCGTGATAGTTAGAGAGTTGAAATTTTCACAGATGATGTATTTCTGTTGCAGCTAGAACAACAAATACTGAAAACTAGAATAAAATAAATATTTCGGGGGGCTCCCATACAACTAACGTGATTTTTTTGCTCAGTTTTGCTCGATATCCATAAATATATATATATATATAGAATATTAGTTTGGATGGTACGGAACCCTACGTTCGCGAGTCCGACTCGCACTTGGCCGGTTTTTTTTTATCGGATCAGAAGTTTTAGAGCCTTTATGGTTACACATTGTTAGGTTGGGCATGGTCCATTGATAAAATATTTACTCAATACGCACATAGAGTAGTTCACCCTACCAACCAAATCATAAAACTGGAATAAGACTAAACAATTTGAATATTAAGTAAATTACCAATAATCAGGGACATAAATACAGGATTAACCTACTTCAGACACCAGTTTAATGAAACATTTAATTACCAAATTCATGTATTTGATGATGAGAAATAACAAATAATTGAATTGATGGACTTACCGAAGTTCGATCTCTGAAATCCACAATCTGATTGGCTGCTGGATCATCATCATGTCCCGCCACTATTACAATATAGAAAACCAAGAAACACCATTCTGTCTTCATTTCACAAATTACAATGAACATTCTCTAAAAAAAACTGCAGCTTTTATAGCCACTAGCCAACCATTACGCCCTTGCGCATGCCCTAGATGATTCAATATTACCTAAACACTAGAAAACTATGCTGTTTATCCGCATACATTTGCTGGTGATGGAATGAAAAGATTGAAACTTTATCAGTACCGAATTCCTTTTTTCTCGTGTTCGATTTTCGAGTCGGTTGTGAACATAAAAAGTTGATGAGGATCAAACTTTATGTGGAGGTCTTAACTACGTGGATTCCCTACCATGTCGGACCTATGCGCTTATTATCTCTCCGTTCGTGTCAGTTGACCGTCCCATCGGGTTACGTGAGTGAAAGAATAGGGATTGCACCTGTGTCTGTGCGTACGCTTATACACTAAGTATATTACATAATTTACTGCGTAGCTGGCTGATCTCTAATATTATTTGTATTTCTTTATCTAAGCCTACAAGCATACCTATAACTAACGAAATCTGGAAAATAAGTATGAAGAAAATACTTAACGTTCTATAAATACGTTTAAGATATAAAGAGTGTGTAAGTAAAAAATAATCTTTAAAAACAAGCTTTTATTTAAATGCGCTAAAAAGAAAAAAATAAACTTTTACTATAACTTTACTGTCAACTTATAACGACATTTCAAATTTAACATATTTGACACAATTTATGTTTTAAAAGCTTGTCGCGAGATTTAAGTACTCGTATTTACTTTCTTAGTTTAAAATTACGCTCTTAATATAAATAGTGTACAGTTCAAATCACATAGCTTAACATGCATTGTCATCCAAACTAAACATGTATACACAATTTCAGCTGTTGAGGGCAAGTGCCTTAAAATTGAGTTGTAAAATTCCACCCAAAACACACATAGTTACATACATACATACATTGTAAGTTAAATAAAAGCTTGCAATAAAATTAATGTCATTTCACGACGTACCAATTGGACCTTGAAAGAAATCAGCAGTATGTTCTCAATTGTAGTAATTAGGTACACAGCGTCTTAAAATTCGTCTATATTTGATAAGAACTTTTGTATATTAGTTGTATTAAATTAGTCACCTAAATAAAGGAATGCATATTTAATTACAATTTGTCTAATGTTTATATTCAAACTGAATAAAGTAATGAAACTAAGCTTGAAAAATATTATCTAATGTGCAGATTTGATTTTTCTTGAATAATAATAATTATGACTTGACCATCGCTAGGTCACCTTGCGTGTTCAATTCCTCCCAGCGATTCAAAAATATTATTATAATTAATTAAAAAAAACTGCAATTAACTAGTTGCAGTTATTTCCCGACAAAAATGCAACAATAGTATCTATGATCTGAGAATATTAAACATCTTTGTCTTAGAATACTTAAATTAGTGGTCACGGTCAACAATTCTAAATCAACACAAAATAGGTATCCTATGCTCAGCGAATCATAAACTGATTTACATAATTTTTAAGACCTTACCTAATTATGTAATTTGGCAAAAAATTATTGAATCATACTTTTTGTAATGTAGATAACATGCAAGTACAAGTACCTAATCGTATTATAGGCGAGCTGAAAAGTTTGCAGCGATAAAATAACTTTTGAAATCTTCTATTTAAAAAGACGAGTTTATAGACCATCCATAAAACGTGACACCTGGCTACTGAGAAGTTACATGTTATACAATCATTCGTGGTTTCTACTTCTTGCATTATTGCGACTTATCAGTATTCCTCTCTTATTTATACTGTCGCTGAATCTTTACCAATCATGAAAATAATATCTTACTGAGAAGGAAGAAATTTGACTCCTTAAGTTTAACTCTAGATTATTCTGATTTCATCTGGATAGATGCACCTATATAGTTTTTCTATCAAATTATAACAGAATCACTAACCTACATATGTGTTCAGATGGGTCAATATTTAGGAGGAGTTAAATTAAAGTCATTCCTAAATATACACACATTACACTTCTTTAATTAGAATAAAACCGTAACATGGTTATCAATAAAAAATATAAAAAAACAAACCACACTATAAATATAAATTAAGAAGTACATAGCTTAAAGATTAACAACCTAGTCTTTATAAGTCGTCCCAGTCATATGGAGATTTCGTTCTATTTGCCTGCAAGCCTTGCCATAATCTTTCACTCAAGTCCGAATGTATTCTACCAAACATTTTCACGGCACGATCTTGCAAGAACTTAGTCGCTGGGCCCAAACTGTACAAGATGTTTTCAATCAATCTCTTCCTTTCATCCGGTGTCATTTCATTCTCGTACAAGTCACGAGCTTGTTCGTAGTTGTCTGGCTGATCCTGGTAAACCTCAATCAATTCAACTTTATCTGCTTCTTTGTAAGGAACGGGACCATTAAATGAGTTAGGATAATAGTTTGGTATGTCTCTCTGATTGTCTTTAACAGGAGGTGGACCGTCACGATTATATGGGAAAGCCTTGTGTTGAATAGGACAGTTCACAGGTATATTGAAAAAGTTAGCTCCCAAACGGTGATACTGAGCATCTCTGTAGGCTAACCGTCGAGCTTCGAACACCTTATCTGGCCCTCCAAGGATGCCTGGCACAAGATTAGCTGGACTAAAAGCCAACTGTTCAATTTCAGCGAAATAATTGACGGCATTCTTGTTCAAAACAAATCGACCGAAAGGTCTTAATGGATACTTCTTGATAGGCAGTACTCTAGTTACGTCAAAGACATCAAATCCAGCATTCTTAACGTCACTCTCAGTAAGAACCTGAATACTTGCAGTCCAGCTCGGGAAATCTCCATTGCCTATTGCTCTGTACAAATCCCTGGTTGCATAATCTGGGTCAAAGGCTGCAAGCCTCATAGCTTCTTTAGAACGCAGATTCTTAATGCCAGCATCGGGCCTGAAATGGAATCTAATGAAGTGGCTTTCTCCATGTTCATTTACAACTTGGTAAGTGTGAATACCAAAACCTGGCATATGACGATAGCCATCAGGAACGCCTCTATCCCCGAACACTAGTAAAAACATGTGCAAACTTTCCGGCTGTAGAGTCAGGAAGTCCCAAAGCATGTTTGGATCAAGCACATTCGTTGCTGGGTTCCTTTTTTGCGCTCTTACGAAAGTGGGGAAGAGGAGAGGATCTTTGTAGACATACATAGGGGTGTTGAAGCCGACTATGTCGAAGTTTCCATCCTCAGTGTAGAATTTGAGGGCGAAGCCTCGAGCATCTCTGGATGTGTCGATACCACCTCGTTCAACGACGACAGGTGAGAATCTAGCTGCTATGGGAGTACGTTGTCCAACTTTACTGAATAATTTAGCTTTGCAGATATCAGAAATGTCATGGGTGAGTTCGAAGTAACCGAAGGCACCTCCCGCCTTGGCGTGCACTAATCGTTCAGGAATCCTTTCTCGGACCAAGTGTGTCATAGAGTCCATGAAGTATTCATTGAATATAAGCCTCTCATTCAGCGTTACTGTAGCTTCTTTATATTCTATGGGTGCACCTGCAGCTGTTGTCATTATGGCAATAGGTCCCTGGAATAGACGACAAACATCAATACTCATTGCAAGTTGCTATGAATAATGTGGCACAGAATTGGACAGTTTTATACACCAATTAGTTTTGTCATACCAATATCATATATTTGATATCAAAGAACATCCATTAAAAAATAACAACTTTTTTCAAGCAAACGTTAATTAATATGAATTGCTTAATCGAGTCTTTTGGTTAATTGACTGCTATCATATTTTTTAATTGTCTTGTGTGGAAATGCAAATCAATGCAAATGCATTCGATATCTATACCAATTATTTTACCATTTTCCGGCGTAGGTATTAACTAATTAATGTTATCATATGATTACCTATATTATTAACGACTTCAACAATAAAAAATTAAACAACACTATAATTAATCACTGGTACAACCGGTTAGATTGGAAGCCGACACCAACGTAGTTGGGGTGAGGCTTGGGAGATGATGATGATGACTACAACTAATGTCTTTACAACACATTAAGTACACAGAAATTAGAATTGCGAAAAGAAGTCAAACTCTATGAATTTTCTATGAATTCCTGTGAAAAAGGATCCTTGTGATCCATAGAGTATCCATTATGATCGTGATAGGTATCTATGTAAAATATGTCCTACCTAATTAAGAATGCTAGTGTAGGTACCTACTGCCGAAACATACCTCGGAATAAGCAGTAGGTACACTAACATCCTTAACATAAATTAAAAGTTACACGTGCCAACGTGATTAAACATTTTTGCATGCGCTAAGTATACGAGCACTTTATAAATTCAGTCTCACATTCCCTAAGAAAGATGTCTAATGACATTAGGTAATGTTATCAAAGTCAAAGTCATTTTTTTTTCAACAGACTTGATACAGGTTCTTATAAAGAGTCAAGTTAATTGCCAGCGGTTGTCCCTGCGCACCCGGATAAAAAGTAGCGATGATAAATAAAAGGGGTTGACATTAGTGCAGATTATTCTTTCAAGCAAATGAACAGCTCCGTAATATTAGTATTGCCAGCTATAAAAACTCACCTTAGTTTTTTCTTTAAAATTAAGAATTTGGTTGGCCGCCGGATCATCTTGCACTTTTGCTGTCACTACTGCAATTGTTACCAACACAACCAATCGAAACATTTTTCTAATCATTTTGTTTCTTTACTCTACGAAAATTAATTACTTCAATTGTCCTTAATCGTGTGTTGGCATAGTAATCATTTCATTAGAGATAGCCTGAAAAGAAAAAAGCATTAACCTATTTTTAAAATTGCATATAATACTATCTAACTAGAGATGTAAAGTGACCGTCACGTTATATGTGACCGATTAATCTGACCGAGCATATTGGACATTTATCCAATTTGACCGGTCACTTACGGCCAGTTTCTTCATCAAAAGTTAAAGTTAAAGTAATGTCTAAAGTAAAAGTAACGGTCAAATTCGTTTTTTCAAGGCTAAACTGACAGCAAAATTCATAGAAAAATTTAATTTAACCGTTACTTTTACTTTAGACATTACTTTAGCCATAACTTTAACTTTAACTTTTGATGAAGAAACTGGCCGTTATTGTCATTTATTGTCAGCAACGTCAGAATCGTTTTTTTGTATATAAATAGAATTTATTAGAAATAAACGTTTTTTCTTTCTTTATTTTATAAAACTACGGAAGTTTTAGAATCATCGAAGCTAACCAAATGTCATTCATCGATCTTTAAGATAAGATTTCGCCCGGCGAGAGATGCGGTCGTGCGGTGTTCCGCAGGGGTCGGTTCTGGGGCGGCTCTTGTGGAACATCGGCTACGATTAGGTGCTGCGCGCCGACCTCCCTCCCTAGGGGCGTCAGCGTGGTCTGCTACGCTGACGACACGCTGGTTCTGGCACAAGGGAGGTCGCACCAGGAGGCGGGCGATATAATGACGCGCGGGGTTGCGACGATCATCGAGAGGATCTAGCTGCTGGGCCTGGAGGTGACCTTGCACAAATCCGAGGCCATGTGCTTTCATGGGCTTCGGAACGCGCCACCTTCAGGCTCCCAAGTCACGGTGGGGGGTGGGGGTTCCCATCGGCGTCGAGAGGGCGATGAAGTACCTAGGACTCGTCCTCGACAGCCGACAACTTCGTTGAGCATTTCCGACGTTTGGGCCCCAAACTGGAGAAGGCGAAGGAAGGTGCTGCCTTCAAACGGCTCCTGCCCAATCTGGGAGGCCAAAGGCTCCCTGCCGTAAACTCTACGCGGGGGTCATGCGGTCCATGGCCCTTTACGGGGCCCCGGTACGGGCACGTTCGGTACGGCCGCGGGCTGTACACTACCTGAACGTGCCCCAAAAGGTGATAGCCATTAGGCTAATCCGGGGGTACGATCTCCCGCGAAGCAGCTGGCCTACTTGCTGGACTGCCACCGTGGGATCTGGAGGCGAGAGTCTTCTTGCGCCTGTACGACTGGCGCGAGGAGACACTGCGCCGGGGGGAAACTCCGCTGCCGCGGCAAGTTGTCGCGCAGCGGGCGGAGCTCCGGCGCGATCTCATGGTGGCCTGGAGGGAGCGACTGTCGCAACGCAGTGCAGGGCACGCCACCATCGTGGCGGTAAGTCCCCTCTTTGAGGAGTGGCTCGGGAGGAGTCATGGCGCCCTCACGTACCGCATGACGCAGGTCCTCACCGGACACGGTTGTTTCGGGAGGTACCTGCACCGAATCGGTCGTGAGAAGGCGCGCGGGTGTCACCACTGTGCGGACAGCCCCGAGGACACGGTGGACCACACAGTCCAGGTGTGCCCCGCATGGGAAGGGCACCGCCGGGTCCTCGTCGAGGCTTTAGGCTGCGGCGAGCTCTCGCGTCCGGCCCTGATCCAGGCCATGGTCCGGGGCGAGAGGGAATGGGATGCCGTCGCCTCCTTCTGCGAAGCAATCATGCTCGAGAAGGAGGAGGCGGAACGCCAGAGAGTTCGCACCTCTCATCCCAGCCGCCGTGCTGGACCAGGTAGACACCACGGGCGCCGGGTGTCGCGAGATGACTCCCGGCCACCGTAGGTGTGGGTCTATGGGCGGTGAGTTCGGGTGGCTCATCGTCCCTCTGTCTACTTAGACGACAGACCCGTGTCGACGGCGCGCGTTGCTCCACGCGCTCCTCAAAGAGATGTCAGCAACCCCAGAGGTGCCCAGTTGGGCCAAGGCCTGCCGGGGCTGCGGGTTGTTCGAAAGAGTTACCGCGGCTCTGGTACATAAAAGGCCTACGACGGAACACGACGGTTTTTAGTCAGTAAGAGTCTGACACTCCCTCACCGCTGCTAACCCACAGCGGGAGGGGTCATTTGATGATTTTTAACGTCGATAAAAAAAAAAGATTTCGCCGACACTCTATGATTAATGATTTGTCAGTATACATCAATAAAAATAAATACGTACTTGAGAGTCTATCTTTTTAAAAGGTTATCTATGCACTATGTTGGTTTAGAAAGGCAATATGTATTATTTCACATGTTTTTAATTTGCTTGAGACGAAAATAATAACTGTACCAAGTAAAAAATACTTATTTAATATACCTGACCAGTCTGACAATAAATGTCCAATGTGACCGGTCATTTAATATTAAATGACGGTCACTTATCGTATGTGACCGTCAGTTTACAACACTATATCTAACCCACATTCCACGGCTAATTACATTGTCACGGTTATCAATAAAAAGGTAATAAGATAAAAAGGTAAAAAGGTATGATAAAAGGGTTATTTTGTTTCGTTAAACGGATTATTGAGAGAGAGGGCGCTACTGCGCAACGTAAACATCAGCTCCGCAATTAAATACATTTAAAAATAGTAAAACTCATTAAAAACAACGTGAAACAGTGCAAAAACATTGTTAAGTGTCCAATTAAGACGTGATATTGTTATCCCGTAAAATTAACAAGGATCAACACAGTTACGAAGAAAATTCAAATTACCAATAAAACTACCAAGTGAAGAATAAATTAACAAACTTTGTGATTAAAACCGATCTACAGCGTTTGGAAACTTCATTTGGGAATAACTTAAGGCTCTGGATTTCAAAACCAGTAAGTGCATCAAAATAATAACATTTTGCAAAAATAAAATAACAGTTAAATTTAAAAATTTGCAAAACAAACAATGATTTGCATAACTTGAGCACACACCTTACTCCATCTATTCAAAAGCGCTAGGAACTATCGATTAATCAGCGCCATCTATAAGAGTACCTAAAAACTAAAACATTGTTGAAATTACTTCCGACATACGACAGAGGGCAGCACCAGTTGGTCAAAAGCCATGGAGAACACAAATAAACTACCTATGTGCGAAGGATGCCACCAAGATATTTCCAATAATGAATATATAGCTTGCTGTAAATGTAGCCAAAACTACGACCTAGAATGTGCAAACATATCTGAAAATCGATACACTAACAGTGCTGATCTCAAAAAGATTATATGGAACTGTCCCGTTTGTACGGCAAAAAAACCAAGAAGGAATAATGAAGACACTCCAGCGGGCACTAACCCAATAATACAAATTAAAACTACCTCACAAGATCCTAATGTCACTCTAAGAAAACCAATGCAAAGTGGCAAACGACCATCAACTGAACTGGAAAATAATGACGCCTCTTCGTTCTACGACTTATCCACTTTTGATGAAAGTGTGCTAGGAGACACGATAAATAATCATGCAGGTCTGTTAACCCAAGAACGAGCACCAGCCCCCACATTCACACTTGACCAACTCAGCCAGCTTTAGATAAAAAACTAGAGAACAACGAAAACAAAATAGTCTCACTAATTAAAATAGAGCTCAAAGCCCTCATACAGGAAGAAATAAAAAACGCCATGTCTAATTTCAACACTGAAATAACAAACAAACTAAATATCATAAACATTGAACAAAATGAGCAAAGAAATAATATAAACAACCTAACGACGAAGATCCATAACTTAGAAGAAGAATGCGACCGTCTCAACAACGAAATAAAATCTCTACAAAACCTCTACCACAATAATAAACCTATCTACAATAATAACAATAATATGAAAAAACTAGTGTTATATGGGCTAGAAAAATCGAACTGGGAAACAGAAGATGAACTCTACGACCGAATACTATGCATTTTCTATGACAATATGAACATATATTTAGAAGGACATATTGATGAAATAACACGCCTAGGAAAGCGTGGCTATCGCAGACCAATTGTTATCGAGTTACTTAGCAAACAAATGACCAAATACATCCTTCAAAATAAGCATTTGCTAAGAGGATCCGGAGTTATGATTGACGAATTCTTGGAAAATGAGGCACTGCAAAAAAGAAACGCCCTAAGGAAAATACTACACGAAGCAAGAAGAGAAGGACATCATGCAGTGATTAGAAACAACGTATTAATAATCAACGGCCAAATACACAACATCATAGAAAATATAAACAACGAAATTAAACCGCCAAATACACCAATTCCAATTACCCCCGGAAAACCAGCTAGCGACAAAACGACGACGACAAGGACCAACCAAAACGATTCTAATAATTCTCTAAGAAGCATCTCTACCCATAGCTCTGGAAACCATTCCTTTCGAAACTAAATATAGCATCATATTACAAAACGTTCAAAGCATAAAAAACAAGACGCACCTTCTAGAAAACCTACTACAAGAACATCAATACCAAGCTATATGCCTATCAGAAACCTGGATCACAGAAAAACAACATCCCTACGTGCATATCGACGGCTACGAGATCGCCGCATCATACTGCCGACAACAGCGCCGCGGCGGAGGCGTCGCCATCCTCGTACCTATTGGAACCGAGTATACAGAGAGGTCAGATATTAGTAATCTAACTATAGAATATATCGTCGAATGTTGTGCTATAGAAATTAAACCTAATATACTTCTTATTACTTTGTACAGAGCGGACCGTAAAACAGATCAATTTTTTACATTTCTTGAACAGTTACTTACAAAACTAAAATCCCACCACTATAAGAAACATATCATAATAGGAGGTGACTTTAATATTAACGCCGCCCCAAATTCAAACAACTATAAAAAACTAACAACAATTATGCTTGAATATAATTTACACCAAATTGTCAACAAGCCAACTAGGGAAACGCCTACATCGTCAACTTGCATTGACCTAATCTTCACAAATAATAAAAATGTGTCGATATCTGTCGAAGATAAAGGAATATCCGACCATAAATGTGTAACCTATAAGTTCGACGCATTCACTAGAACACATAACAAACCAATTTACAGGAAAATCCGACTAACAAACCACCCTAAATACTACACAATTTTCAAAGATAAACTAAAACAAGTAGCGTGGGAAAATACCTTAACACCTGAAAATAACATAAACACAAACTACAACCAGTTCGAAAACACATTAACAGAAATCATGAACACAACCATACCACTCAAACGTGTCAAAATATCGAATATCAAAAATAATAATTATATAACCAAAGGAATAAACAAATCTTGTAAACATAAAAGACTCCTAAAATCATTCGTAAATCAATCAAAAGATAAAATACTAAAGAACCACTACAAAACATACTCTAAACTCCTAAAAAAATGTGTAAAATTATCTAAAAAACAAAACTACTCACAAGAAATGGAAAAATCTAAAACCAAAACCAAAACTATGTGGCAAATAATAAAACGTATAACAAAAAAACCTAAAAATATTTACAATGAAAACCTAACACTAAAAGTAAATAACAACACAATTAATTGTCCATATACGATCGCGAACGAGTTCAACCAATACTTTGCTTCCGTGGGCTCTCCAAACATACAGAATAACAATGCGCGTGCCACCAACGACCATGCAGTAATTGCGCCCGCCACTAACTCCATGTTTCTGGAACCAGTTACGGAACAAGAAATATTCAAATTAATTCTAAACCTTCCAAACAAACACAGTTGTGGAATCGACGAGATACCCCCCACACTTATAAAAGCCTGCGCCACAGAACTTACCCCTCCACTAACATTCCTTGTAAACCAATCCCTAGAAGAAAAAACTTTCCCGTCCCGACTCAAAATTGCTATAATTAAACCCATACCAAAAAAAGGTGGAAACTCTAATGACCCGAGCCAATACAGACCCATAGCACTTCTTCCCGCATTTTCGAAAATATTCGAAAAAGTAGTTACCAAACGTATGTGTAAATTCCTAGAAAAATATCACATTCTTGACAATAACCAATTTGGATTCCGGACAAATCGATCAACCACCTTAGCAGTCTATAAATATACACAAGAAATACTGACATATATAAAGGACAAAAACTATGCAATAGGCCTCCTCCTTGACATGACAAAAGCATACGACAAAGTATCCCACTCGATCCTATTAACTAAATTAAATGGAGTTGGCATCAGGGGAGATGCACTTGACTGGCTTAAGTCGTATCTTGCTGATAGGAAGCAGTATGTGCAGGTGGAACACCTCGATCACGACACATGTGAGCTACAAAACGTGCGCTCGGACATCCTGACCACGAACTGGTCTATTCCACAGGGAAGTGTGATAGGGTGTATACTATTCCTAGTATATATCAATGACCTGCCCAAAATATGTGACCACCTTTGTGTATTATTTGCTGATGACATCTCCATACTCTTTAAAACCCCAACAAACAACCAAGAATACACCTATAAAATAACCGAAACATTTAACCTAATAAAATCTTGGCTCTTACATCACAACCTTGAAGTAAACAATAAAAAAACTAAAATAATACAATTCAAACCATACCAAAAACAAAAAATCAACCTCAAAACCATAACTAGCAATATCCAAATTGAAGAAGTCGAAGAATTTAAATTACTAGGAATCACACTAGACTCACATCTAAACTGGAAAAAACATGTCGAGCAGATAAAAACAAAATTATCACAATTTTCATATGGACTTGGTGTTCTCAAAACTAACACAAAAGCCGAGTGTGCTCTCACTGCCTACTACGCGTATGCCTACGCATGGTTACGCTATGGTGTGATCATGTGGGGGCACAGTGTAGATGCCAAAGATTTATTTATAGCCCAAAAGAAACTTATCCGTATAATTTTTCACATAAAACCAACAGACAGCTGTAAACCCCACTTTATAAATAATAAAATACTAACACTACCTTCAATGTATATATTAGAAATAGCCATTTTTGTAAAGAAAAATATAAAAATGTTCAACTTCGAAAAGAACGAGCGACGCAAAAATAAATTAATTCTACCTACACCTAGAATACAAATGTATAAAAATAGCCCAGAATACCGAAGCATTCAAATTTATAATAAATTACCTGAAAGTATCCGTTCCACCGAAACCTTAGGTATATTCAAAGCTAGACTTAAGTTATTGCTGATTAAAAAATGCTACTATAGTGTACAGGAATATCTAGAAGATAGAAACTTAAAGTGATAAATAACTATAATTAATAAAACAACGTAACAGTATTATATTGTTCCTATAAACATTGTGCAATAAATAGTCGATATAATAATTAAGAAATTGTAACTTCTTATACACAAATGTAATATATATATATATATACATATCTATGTATTTATTTATTTATTAAGTCACAATTATAATGTAAATAAATAACTATATTATCCTTTTAGATTTAAGTCTAGTTAAGATTTAAGTTTATTAAACAGTATATAATATGTTGTGTTGTGATAGTTTTAAGTTAATTTGCTGCGCCCTAACAGGGTAATGTATACCTAGGATAAGGATGCATTTCTGTAACTGTATACATTTTTGCAATAAATAAATAAATAAATAAATATTAGATGACAGCCCACTATCATCATTTATTTCCAATAGGACCGGTTATCAGACAGACAATGATGAGTTGGTAGGTAGCGTCTAATTGACTAACTGAAAATCTATAGATGCGACTTAATTACCCTTAACCTTACTGGCGGATGCCTTGATAGCTAAATTACAGGTAGGCACTTACACATAGGTAGGCCTGTATCATCACCTACAATAAATATTTCGTCTCCGAGCCCTTGACAATACCTTCCTACCTAAATCATTCAAATTGCTCATGACCAACCTCAAAATATTATTAATAAATATAAAAGAATAATGTTCCAAATTATTACCCCTTTTCGCGAAAAATACACACATAAGTAGCACTTTAAAATAAAATTCACCAAAATTATATAGATCACATACCTATTTTGTTTTTTTTTTAGTTCACGCTCAACACTTTTTAATGAATAAAAAAATGAAATAAAAAAAAATATCCTTCCAAATTCAAAAACTAATCGACGACTTCCTACGGACACAGCTAAGAACCATATTGAAGTTGATGGCGGCAAAACGCGAACTTTTCTTGCGACCTCCGTCACAGTCTAGTGATTATGAAATAAACAGTGGTGCAATCATCGTTTTCTTATGCTATGCAGCTCAATTATTCAATACTCTGGCCTAACAGGTGTAATAAAATTGGTCTAATTCAGAATTATCAAGTTACTGCAGTTTTACTTCCATTGCCGCTTAAACTTGAAACGTTCTAAAGAGATAGGCAGAGTATTGTCAGTGGACGTTCATTTGTTATTAACTAAATATTACACCTATTTTTTGTCTTAGTTTTAGGCTGTTTTAGGTATGAGATAACGACCATTGTATTGTAATGCCGGATACACAATTACAAATTTATTTGTTTATTTTATTAACCTGTACATAGTTAAGCGTTGTTTTTTTTATATACGTCGAAATATATTTTTAACGTATGAATATAATACTGAACCTACTTGATTCCTACATCCAATTTACCTACTACTGAAGGTTTTTTGGCAGTGGTATCCGCTCCCACCCTCCTAATTTTATTGTTCCCGGCCTATTCCCGACTAAAGAAACAAGACCAGAGTACCAATTCCTATATTCTAGATATTAAAAACTCCAAGGTTACTGGACTTTTTACCGCAGATATTCACCTAACATGCAACATTAGAACATGCAATTTCCATTCTAAGTAATTATGAAACTTCAATGACAAACTGTAGCGCTTTCATATTGGGCAGTTGAGGACACAAAAACGCAATGTAAGTAGTTCATTCGGCCTACTGTTTTTGGTGGTTTTGTTGTAATGGTAAAGTTCAAGTTAATGTTGATAGCAGATCAAGGTACCTAGTTTCATTGCCAACTTAGCTTCTACTTTTTTTACGAGATGTGTTTTGGATGAGAAATAGGGTGTTCGAATGACTCCTACGGAAAATAGTTTGGGGCTGGGACTGACTTTTTATCCCTTCGTGAGCCCTTTATGTTTTAGATCAGTCGGAATCAACTTTCAACTGAAACTTTTAAGGAAAAAGCTTACCCTTTCCTAAGTGTAAGTTTCCTTTAATCTCAAAATATATGACGAATATATTTGTCATAAAACTTAAGATTTTATCTTGGACTTAAACCACGAAATCACAAAATTGGATATAAATATCTCCTTCAAGGTTTGTTAAGGTAATTTAATAAAAAGTGGACCATACCGCCACGGCCAAATAAATCAATTAGGTTTATACTAATATAGGTACCTGCCTACTAACACCTAATACCTACTGTAGCGCCAATTGCCAAGAAAAAATTAAAGTAGAAGGTTGTCATGATATGGGCATGTAATGAGGAGGGATGATACGCATGCCACAAAGTGTTTGCTAGGAGGAAAGGGAAGACCTCAGAAAAGATGGATGGAATGCCTGAAAGATGACATGAATAGGAAGGGAATAAGTGTCAGTATGACGAGTGACAGGAACAAAATGGAAGCGGAAAACATTGCGCCGACCCCAAATCTATATCTATACTAATATTATAAAGCTGAAGAGTTTGTTTGTTTGTTTGTTTGAACGCGCTAATCTCAGGAACTACTGGTCCGATTTGAAAAATTCTTTCAGTGTTAGATAGCCCATTTATCGAGGAAGGCTATAGGCTACTTTTTATCCCGGTACGGGAAGTAGTTCCCACGGGATGCGGGTGAAACCGCTGGCAGAAGCTAGTATAATATAATTCTGAACAGGAGGAAGAAGAAAAACGAATAAATATACCTACTAAAACTAACTCTTATTAATAAATAACCCAAGCGACCATGATTCGATCACGGTAAACTGTGATTCGGTCTACCACATGACAAAAGAAACCACGTTGGACATCTGAAATTTTGCATGTACAGAAACAAGATATCAATTTTATGCGGCAAAAGTTAGTAGGGGTTTATACATAGGTACGTAGGTTTATAAGGGAAGTACATACATAGGATAGTAGATAAGTGCAGTAGATACCTACATAACGTGGCGTGGCGTGGCGTCCACGGCCGATTTCGGCCACGGCGGCTGTTCTCATTTTAAGGAAATCAGCCAGCTGCGCAGGACATATTATAGTGCACAAGCATTTGCGCAGACACAGGTGCACTCCCTATTCCTTCACTCTCATAACCCGATGGGACGGCAATCCGACACGACCGGAAAGAGATCAGGCGCAGGACCGACATTTACGTGCTCTCCGATGCACGGGTGAATCAATCACCAACTTCCAGACTACGGGCTGCTTTGTGAAAGTTTAAGAAAACCCACAAAGCGATTTCGGCCCGACCCGGGAATCGAACCCAAGACCTCGAACACAGCAGCCGCGCTTGCGACCACTAGACCAACGAGGCAGTCAACTACATAACAGTACATAAGTAAATAGATTAGGAAAATAGGAAGTACCTACATATAAAGGAAAAACATAGGGGTAGCACACAACATAAGGTAGGCTATTAAATAGTGAGCGTAGGCTCAAATAAAGGGAGGAAAGAAAGGGAATGGGAATCCCCGTCAGACACATCGCAGTGGGTTGCGCTAATAAAATAACATAACTTTAATCTAGCACTGTTATCTAGCTATTTTAAAATTAATGGGGAACATTACTCACATTAATAAAGTTACGCCGACTCCACACGTTGGCCCCAACGCTCGTCCCAACGCTATTCGTCCAACGTGTGGATCGAGAAAATGGCATTCGTCCCAACGTTGGGGCGAGCGTTGGTAGTTGGCCGTCTCGTGTCGGTTTCATCAAAGGAATCTGCGCGCCAACGTTGGCGTTCCGTCCACACGTTGGCGCGTTGCTCAGTTCTGCCACAACACGCAGCGAGTGCGTACGTCGAGTAAAAATGGCTTCCTCGTCTAGCAAATCGCCACCGGCATGGACGATTCCGTGTTTTATGATGTGTCGTCATCCACCATCTTCTTTGACGTGGTTTTTTATTTTTTCTCAGTAACAAATATAAATTTGCACTCATCACTACAAACGCGCTGAGAGCAGTTTCGATTTCTGTATCGGACATCTTTACATTGGCCCTGACGGAACAGAACTAAGTTATGCGCCAACGTGTGGACGCCTCACCGAGTTTACGGTCCAACGTTGGAACGAGCGTTGGGGCCAACGTGTGGAGCCGGCCTTATAGTATTTTTTCAGGAACACTCTTTTATGTCATTGATAACTATTATTCCTAACAAAAACAGATCCCTCTAGAGCAGTGAGTAGGAATTAAAATGCAGGAATCGAATCCATTGGTAAATTGTTTTTAACGCCATCTCATCTCATCAGCCGTTCAAACCTCAGCAGATATAACCTTAGAAATATGATTTTCAAGTTAATTTGAACAATCCATCTATACTTATGGTCTCCACATAAAACAATGCTCATTTTATCCACTCATTCTCTCAAATATATCACAGTTACCGCATTGACAAAAATGCAAGTGGAACTTTGCACTTTTCAGTAAGAAACTCTCCCTATTTTTACCTGCATTAGCTGTCAGGCTGTCAGTCAGCATCACGAGAATACAAGCCCATTGTAAATGTCAAATAAAAAATTTATAGTCTGTGCTTAAAAATGCGAAAAGCGTCAAATCGTCAATAAAATTATAATCCACGTTTTAACAACATATTCTCCAATTTTATCTATAAAATATTAAAATGTTAAATCCTTGAGTTATATACAGCAGTTTTGAGTGCACTAAAATAGTGTTCATGTTAATTGTGTTCATTGAAAAGTAACCAAAAATGGCAAGGTCGCCAAAGGATGATCCGATATACAACGATATGAAGCACAATACATGGAACTATCATGCGGAAACCGCTGAAAACTGTGCACCTGGTGCTCTGAATGAGAGAAAACCGCCGCAGATCTCGCCAAACCCGAGTGTCATGAACGATAATAGTATTTACGTCAATCCGAGTTTCGGTAACGATGTTTATTTGAACAAACACGCTTACAACGTGCAGACAAGCGATACCGCTGCCAATAAAGACGAGAAGATACCTTTCAACAACATGCCTAATGTTCCCCGCGCCAACCAGAATTACGGCAACGCTATGCTCAAGCTGAGCAACGGTCAGTTAGTGCGTGTTTACTACGACGAGAACAACCAGCAACTGATCTTCCCGATGTCGGGTCAGTATGAACTGTTCAATCACAACCAGGGAGTGCGCGACATACCCCTGCAGATGCCCCAGCCGTCACACCTGTTTACACTCAACCAGGACTTCTCTATGAACAACAACAATGTTCACATACCATCAACAAATGTCAATCAGACAACTTATCCTGAAAATGTGAATAACCAGTCCCCCACATCTAATTTCTTAAAGGATCTGTTGGGGAATTTGGAACCTAACTCAACTGGTACATACTCTCCTTTTGGGCAGAACTATCCTCTGAATCACCCAGATGCTTCCAATTTGAATCTTCTGGCTAATAACCCTGTTATTGAGCCCCCAAAAACTCAACCTATTAAGGTTGAAAACTCTCCAAAGAGAAATGAGAACAGCCCTCTTGCGGATACAAGTAACAAGAAACGCATAGTGGCTGAAGTGAAGCCAATGCGGCCTACATACTCTGATGTGCTGGCCAAGAACACTAAGAATACTCCTCAGTCTGAAACAACCCGTAAAGTCAGACCACAGAACATTGAAACTAAGCCAATGAATAACAAAGCAAATTCTAAGCCAGAGAAACCTACTAACATTAAACAGGATGACAATAAACATAAAAGTGAGAAGAAACACAACACAAACACAATATCTTCAGGCAGTGAGTCTGGAGACATCAACACTGATGATAATGAAAAGCGTCAGAAACCGAATAAGAAGTCCAAGAACAAACGTAACAACATCTCTCGTAAGTGGTCATCTCTGGATGATATAACCAATGAGGAAGAGTCCAGCTACACACATGACAGTGAAAGCCAGTTTGTCTTCATTGAGAATCCAGAGAAACCATCTAAAAAGGACAAGAAGTTGGACAATAAATCAAAGATTTCAGACAAGAGTGCTGCTACAGAGGATGAGTTTAAGCTGGATGAGGAAGATGATCAGTCACCGTTTGTCATTCAGGAGGGGCAGAGTGATAACGCAAAGGCCAAAAAGAAAAAGGATGGACGTAATTATCACAAAGTGGCTAAACCTGTGCAGGATAAGAAGAAGAATCTGTGCAAATTTAGAAGAAACAAGCCAGGCTACTTGGGGTTAGCTCAGAACTATTTGGAGCACTGGGGTGGAGCGACATGGAAGGCGCTTGTGTGGTTCATGTATCTGCTCTCGGATATATGCCGCATGAGTTTTCATTTGTCGTTTGACTTGTAAGTTTTTATTTACACATATTTATTCTCTAGCATCGACTATGAACTTCATTAAGAAGTCTTAACAGTATTCTATTGTTAGTTATCATTCAGTAGGCCAAAATCAGCTATCATAATATTTGTGTTAAACCTGTTTGCTTCCTCAGATATGGAGGTGAATCGTTAGAGGAAAAATGAGTGATATAATGGATTTGTATTACTAAAACAGGTCATTCTTTGATATTATTAGTATCAGCCTCCAAATGCTGATACATGGCCAATATTCAAAATCATAGGCTAAAAATCACATTTTGTATATTGCACAATAATGTGTAAATTTAACCTAATATTAACATTCATTGGGCAATTTTGTACTAATAATACTTTGAAAAAGATTTCTAACCTACCTGACGTAATACTGGAAACCAGCCTACACAAAGCTTGAGCTCTTAAAATTAAATTAAGCTCTACTATTCTTATAGAAATCAGAATTGAACCAGAATTTCTGTACAAAACCTTAGCAAAACTATGACTTCAATATCCATATACCTACCTTATAAATTCCATCATACCTACATATCGCACCTATTTATACATATAGCTCTTCCCAGATGCACGTCAGTGTTCACACAAACATATGTGAGTTCCCAAGCAGTCTGGCGCAGCACTAAGGACTGGGTCGGCAAGCTCCGTGACAACAAGTACATGTTGTACATTGATAGGAAGTTTGGTCACACCAGGTTCGGCTTCTGGAGGAAACTTAAGTGGTTTAAAAAAGGTATGTTTCTTTTAAATTGAGTTATCTATCTTTGGGTTTCAATGACCTAATGAATCTGTTGTTGTGCTTGCTAATTTTGATGTTAGGGTGAAGCCAAACGAGCCAGTGGCGGATTTACAAATTTGCCGCTAGTAGGCCATTCAATTTTTGCCGCCCCCACTGACTTAAAATTCAATACGAAAGTTTAATCCCGTTATTAGTATGATTGTGAACTTAATAATATTTCTGTCAGTTACTAGATTATTTTTGCAACCCGCTATAGTGGCGTAGCGTGGCTATCCGCCGCCCGAGGCAGAAGCCAATTTTGCCGCCCCGAGTTTAGGTATTATGTATTGCCACATGCAGCCCTTAAAATTTAGTGGGAATCTGGTTTCCGGGTTAACAATTGTCATTACCAATACCACTACAACCTATGAACTCAACAGATTTTGATTTTTATTTTAGTGACGCAAGAAGAGAGAAGCAATCGTAAAAAAGCGCGAGCGAAGCGAGTGCGAAATTTTTATAGTTTATGGTCTGAAAAAGTAATTGGAGGTAATTAAAAAGGCGCGAGCCGAGGGGAGGCAAAGGCGTCTCTAGCTAATGTCCGTAAATGAACTTATGAGCCTTGTGCAATCATTACCAAAGTGGCCCCTATGTATTGAAAGATTGTGATTAAGATGTACCAACATATTATGTATATCATAGTGCTTAGAACAGTTTATGGGTAAATCAAACTAACGAACTTAAATATCAGTAAAAGATGTTGATAGCGTACAAGATGTAATACTTATGTTAGGAAGCGCGAGCGAAGCGAGCTCGAAATTTTTTTTTCTGTCTAAGGACACAAAATAAAGAAAAACCACTGTAAATTAACAAAGCAAATTCAAAAAGTAAGATATGTAAGAAATGAAGTGCAAACGTATAAGAAGCCGCAATTTTTTACTTCGAGTTTCCATGAAGTAAACTTAGCATAAAAAGCAAAAGTGAACAAAAAGCCATAATGGACGTGGGCGAAAAATGTTTTTTTCTGAATTGAATGCCTCAACAATGAAACAAAGATAAATTGTTATATCTGACTTGGAGCCGCGAGCGCAGTGAGTGCGAATTTTTTTGGGGCTGCAAAGGGCGAACCCGTCAAAATTGACAGGACACGCACGACCAAAGCGAGGGCAGCTTTTTCTGAAATTTTTTACTAATCTACTTATCTATTTTCAATAAAACGTTTTATTATATATTTTATTTATATATCATCATCAGCCTATCGCAGTCCACTGCTGGACATAGGCCTCTCCAAGTGCACGCCACTGAGATCGATTTTCGGCTTCTCGCATCCAGCTCCTGCCAGCCGTCTTGCGCAAGTCATCACTCCACCGTGCCTGAGGACGTCCTACACTACGTTTGCCGAGGCGTGGTCTCCACTCTAGAATTCTTTTACCCCAACGGTTATCGGTTCTTCGGCTAATATGGCCAGCCCACTGCCACTTCAGCTTGCTGATTCGGTGGGCTATGTCGATGACCTTGGTTCTCTGACGGATTACCTCATTTCTGATGCGATCCCTCAGAGAATTACCGAGCATAGCCCTTTCCATAGCCCGCTGAGCGACTTTAAACTTGTGGACCAGCCGTACCGTCAGTGTCCACGTTTCGGCTCCGTAAGTCATGACAGGTAGGACGCACTGATTGAAGACTTTTGTCTTTAGGCACTGTGGGATCGACGATGTTAGGACTCGACGTAGCTTCCCAAATGTAGCCCAACCCAACTGAATTCTCCTATTCACCTCGTCCTCAAAGTTGTTTCTACCTAACTGCAATGTCTGCCCGAGGTATACATATTTCCGAACAACTTCGAGAACGGCGCCGTGTATCGCAATCGGTTCCGGTAGAACATGTTCATTGAACATGACCTTGGTTTTGTCCAAGTTCATCCGTAGGCCGATGCGTAGAGAAGATTCAGCCAGGTCGTTCAGCATCTGTTGTAGGTCCTGCAGCGTTTCCGCCATGATGACGATATCGTCAGCAAATCGCAAGTGAGAGATGTGTTCGCCATTGATGTTGATGCCGCGTCCTTTCCAGTTCAGCGTCTTGAACATATCCTCCATTGCATTAGTGAACAGTTTCGGGGAAATAACATCCCCTTGTCTCACTCCTCGATGCAACGGTATGGGCCTTGTTTGCTGATTCTGTACTTGGACGGACATAGTAGCGGCTTTGTAGAGACATCTCATCACTTGGATGTATTGCCAATCTACTTGACAACGCTGCAGGGACTCCAGAACAGACCAGATTTCAACCGAGTCAAAGGCCTTCTCATAGTCCACAAATGCTAGACACAGGGGCTGATTATACTCTTCGGTCTTCTGTATAATCTGCCGCATTGTGTGGATGTGGTCTATGGTGCCGTATCCGCTCCGAAACCCAGCCTGCTCCGGTGGTTGGAATTCGTCGAGTCTTCGCGCAAGTCGGTTCGTGATCACTCTTGAGAACAGCTTATAGACGTGGCTTAGGAGGGAAATGGGTCGATAGTTCTTCAGCTGGGTTTTGTCCCCCTTTTTGAAGAACAGGACGACAACACTCCTACTCCACGCCTCTGGAGTTCTCCCTTCAAACAGGACGGCATTAAAAAGCTTCTGGAGCTCCCCCAGTACGGGCTTTCCTCCTGCTTTTAATAGCTCTGTTGTAATGCCATCCTCGCCAGGGGCTTTTCCATTTTTGAGCTGTCTCAGAGCGATCTCGATTTCGCCACTGCTGACTTCTGGCAGGTCTTCGGTGAAATGGCGTGTTAATGTAGCTCTAGAATCCTCATTTCCGGGATCAGGTCGAGATGCATGCGATGCGTATAACCGGCCATAGAAATTTTCCACTTCCGAAAGGACTGCCGGCACCGAAGAAACGACTTCTCCACTTGTTGTGGTCAGCTTCGTCAAGTGGCTTCTTCCAAGAGATTGTACGAACACCTTTGACCCCCGATTCAGCTCAATTGCTCTTTCAATGTCAAGAGTATTGGAGCACCGGAGGAGGTTTATATATTATTTTTAGTAAAAAATAGTTTTATTATGTAATTAAGGTTTAATTTGGCCGCCCCCTAAATCGTGCCGCCCGGGGCATTTGCGTTGCGAAAAGAAATATGTATTTAGGTACATGTTGAAACATATTACACGTTAAATATCATTTTTATAATGAAGGTAAAAGTTACTAAATAAAAATTAATAATAGTTTATTTATTTATTCGATTTTATTTATTTTCTCTTCACAACAATCATATAACAGAAGATAATTAGCTAAGAACTACTTAAAGGTAAACAAAAAGACCAAGGCTTGGTAATAAAACCATTAACACGAAATTGTGGAGATGGTGCTCGTGCTAGTTTCCGATTTATTATAATAAGAATAATTAGAAAAAAAAACTGAAATTTTTTTTTTGCTAAATTTGCCGCCCTTCTAAATCTGCCGCTCTAGGCACTGGCCTACTTGGCCTATTGGTAAATCCGCCACTGAAACGAGCGTAATTTTATGAGTTGTGAGTCGCGAAATTTCTGTCGCGTAATTTCTGCTGCATTCGGTTTCATACAAAAATGCAGTTTGTATCACACGACGACGCAAAATGAGTTGTCTGCCGACTCACGTGCATAAACTGGACCGAATTTCTGTCGGGGTTTTATGTGATGTAATACATAATTCTTGAAAAACATGTAATGGCAATTATGGTAGTAGTTTTTAAACATATCTGGATTTGCGCATACACGTTCATATAATGCATGGAACTGTCCACATATCAGCCTCTCACTATTGAGTGGATTTACCCAGCTTCTTTTTTGGTATCATCTTCTGAATAAGTTTCTTCTGAATATACTTCATAAATACACAATATTTGCAATGAATCCATTGCACTTGATGACCCAAACACCCCGTAAAAGCGCTCGATAGTAACTCAATAAATTACGTCCGTCTGGCAGCTCAACAGAAATTCAGTTGAACGTAAAATAAGTGACCGAAAATACGCGACTCACAACTCATAAAATTACGCTCGTTTGGCTTCACCCTTAGTCCCATAGAAGTAATGTTTAATTGCTGTCTTTATTTAGCAAGTCTGATAGAGCCCATAGCAAACATATGATAGGACATCAAGTCCCATAGATCAAAAGAGCATCAAATTGTCTAGTAGAAATATAAACTAGTCTTCAATATCATCAGTAAAATCAAAAATAATACTTGCCAAACCAGTTTTCTGTGAAACATTTTCAAAATAAAATACATTTTAAGCCAGAAATCAAAAATCAAAGAATTTGTTATGTACTTTTTTTAAATAAAATCTGGTTTAGACCAAAATCGGGAATAATGAGAATGCATGTATTATTGTATTCCACAGTTGTTTCTTTTCGAAATAGGTTGATATTAAACAGGTAGCAATACAAAATAACCGAAACAAAACATCTTTAAATACCAATACAATGTACAATCTTCTATATATATAAAAATGAAACCCGCTTTCAGTTGTCACGACATAACATGAAAACGACTTGACTGATTTGGCTGAAAATTAGAGGGGAGGTAACTTAGACCCGGGAGAAGGTTTTAGGATAGTTTTTGGCACCATCCGGCTACGGGACGCGGGTGAAACCGCGGGCGAAATAGTAAATATAAATATGTATATCTAGGCTTCTTTATAAGATTAAGGGGAATTCCATACAGTGAAAGAAACAAAGATAATACAGTTACAATATAATTTTATAGTAGTCATGCACTATATAAACCGTTTTACTTAGTTGCAATTAGCATACACATACAATAATATTATCATAACTTTCTAAGGCTTGACACTACATTTACTAGAAAGTTTTATTAAGTGAAATAGCAATTATATTTGTATACTAACTGTTTTCCTCGGTTTTATACCCTATCTTAAGGGATGACACTTTTGAAAACTGTTTCCTTTCATCTAAGTCATATATTAAGTATCGTTTTAGCCTCGGAAATGTAATAAATCTGCTGCTGCTTTGCTTTTTAACGCGGTTTCACCCGTTTCTCAAAGGAACAACATTGCCCACCTAGATAAAAATGTAGCCTTTAGCCACGCCTACCTCCATGAATGAGTTATCTAGTACAGTTAACCGTTTTCAACTCAGACCATTATTTTCTGCAATAGGCGCGTTCAATCAAACAGGCAAACTCAACAACTTTTCAGCTGCATTATATTGATATGTTTTTATAGTTATTCTAATTTAATTATTTTGATTACAGCTGAAATAGAAGCGGATAACGGCAACGATTCGACGAAGCTGAACGCGAACATACCACTGCCAGCTACCGGCGAGGAAGCCATGAAGAGGCTGCTCGCTTGTAAGGGGAAAGACCCATATAGGTATGTTCTCATCATGATCCTCCGAGCCTTTTCCCAACTATGTTGGGGTCGGCTTCCAGTCTAACCGGATTCAGCTGAGTACCAGTGCTTTACAAGAAGCGACTGCCTATCTGACCTCCTCAACCCAGTTACCCGGGCAACCCGATACCCCTTGGTTAGACTGGTGTCAGACTTACTGGCTTCTGACTACCCGTAACGACTGCCAAGGATGTTCAATGACAGCCGGGACCTACAGTTTTACGTGCCATCCGAAACACAGTCATTGGTGTCTAAGATATACTTAGAAAGTACATACAAACTTAGAAAAGTTGCATTGGTACTTGCCTGACCTGGAATCGAACCCGCGCCCTCATACTCGAGAGGTTGGTTCTTTGCCCACTAGGCCACTATATATATATATAGGCCACTATATATAGGTATGTTCTCAAATGTATGAAATATGCAGTGTTTTCGCGAAATGACCTGTATCTCAGATGACTGTTAGATAAAAGAAGCCTACAGCTATGGTCTAGCGATTTTTTTTTAATGGTAAATCATCATCAAATAACACCGCTGCGAGTACAGCGGGAGGGAGTGTCAGACTTCCCATCTCTGCCCCTTCTGGAGCCCCATGTATACCAGGGCTTCGATAACATGGGAAAGATCCCGCTGCCCATGGCCAGGGCCCTACATAGCTCCATGACTTTCATGAGTAATTTCATCTCAACAGTTTTACCATGAAATCATAATATGGATACAACATGCTTTTAGCAAGAATTGTGAGATGTACGCATATAAACTTGAGTCTTTACCTAACAAGGCAAAACAGTCTATTTACTATCCCATTTTTGGACATAAGCCTATCACGGCATTGATTACCATACTTTCAAGGCAGATTGGCAATTTCATCATGTAAAGAAGTTATAGAACTAGTTACGTATCTATCTTGTTTATTCCTCCCACATTGATTACTGTACAAACATGAATAACTTAATTATACCGTCATTGTTATCATGCGAGCTGTAATCTAATTGTGTCATAAGCTTGACAATACGAACTCTTTGGAAACAACAAGGCAATTATACAGTCGAGATAATGTACCAGACCTTTGTGGTACACACCTCTTTTTTATATCATTTGCGAGTTTGAAAACATTTCTTAGTTGTAAAGAGGTGACTTACCATTTTTTCATAATAATAATCATAATCATCGTTTATTTGTTTAACATAGGTAGATAATACAGTTCTTAAATTAAAGTAAAAGGTCGCTATGTTATGCTCGGAAGCCAAATTCAAAATTCTCAATTGAAGCCAAAGCTACTACTGTGAAAACTTACTTCCAGTACTCGGATAAAATAAAGTGAGACAGATCATCTTCCCAGCGGGAAGAATTTTTCAATTCGGTTCAGTAGTTTTGTAGCCTTTATAATACAAACAATATGTTTTTCCTGTATGGACAACTACCCTGTCCCACTATAGTTTGAGAGCGGCACCAGAAGTTTTTTTACATATTTTTCCGTCTGGGGTAAACATTACAGTTCATTTATCCTTCGAGCTATATCATCTTTCACTCAGATAATCACATATGTTTAACATACTTTCAAATAATATGCCCATTCCATAACAGCCAGTTTCTACATACTTTTCGGTTACTGATACCAGAAGTTTTATCTTACAGCTCATATTCTTTGCCATACCAAAAGACTACTTTTGTATTTAGATTTAGATAGTCCACAAAATTCAGAGGTCAGCTAAACTTTATCTTACTTCTAGAGAACGTTGGTCCTTTATAAGCACGTCATTTCATGCGTAATGGAAACCATATCATATCCATATTTAGCTTGGGTCAACAAAAGCTACTGACCTCGCCTTGATAAAAAACTGCAAGTCATTCATTCATTTTGGCATTGTAAACTTTTAAGCTTTTTTCATTATTCCATCTGAATCTTTAAGCAGTTGTTATATGCAAACTATGGCTTATTTAGACATTAATATTGAAGAGAAAAAGTTTTGAATAAAAACGCTTTTAAAAACTTCCTTTCAGGACTATTTTCATGAGTTTTTCACTATTAACTCCTTAGTCCTTACTAACACTCGTTAGTGATGTTATAAATCTCTAAATAGTTATATAACTGTTTGTTGCGATTTAACTTTTGGTACACAGTAATAATAATAATGGCGTCCACGGCCGATTTCGGCCACGGCGGCTGTTCTCATTTAAGGAGATCAGCCAGCTGCGCAGGACATATTATAGTGCACAAGCATTTGCGCAGACACAGGTGCACTCCCTATTCCTTCACTCTCATAACCCTTAAATTGGCAAATCAATTTACTACAGAAATTTAATTATTTTTTGTTATTTCCTGGTTTATTACGATGCCAGATGACTGTAAAAAATTGTGAAAAAAATCTACCTATTACAGTTTTCGCGAAAATCTATGTACTCTGGGGAGTATGTTGCCAACTCCAGTAGTTCTTCTGTTCGTACTACGTGGAGTACGTTGCCTGAATATGAATAAAACACATTTTAGTTAAATCTTCACTTTATTAATCATAATTCTTATCAAACTGCATAATATGCATTTATTGCGGGTGAAATTAGCGGAAGCAATTTCTTTTATTACTTTCTCCTACCATAAAATACAGAAGCACATTGCATTTCACGCAAAAAACTTTAGTTCTTCCATCTTTGCAAAACCTACAGCGTGATTGCTTATTTGCTATTTCTGGAAAATATCCGACAGCATTATCTGACATTGTCCACCGGCCGTTCAGCTATAGGTCTCTGAATTATTTTCTCCTTCACCTACCCAAATACCACCATGTACCGGACCCCTTTGAAGAGCCGATTTCTTGAAAGAGGGGTCCGGTACAAAGATATAAGGATATCTGCTAAATCAGGTCGTGTCAGGTTCAAGACTGCAGAAAAGAAAAAGAACATTCTGTATGACATACAATTCACGACACAACTGAAGTCATTTTACATAAAAACCAACAAAAAAAGGCTAGTTTGCATTTCTAAGTAACGAGCAATGTACTCCGTGTATACCAAAGTTTATGTTGTGAACTTCACTACGTACTTAGCAACGGTATTCAGGGAGTACATACAGAGTTATGAACTTATAAAATTGCGATTACATTATTTACACACAAAATTACGAATGATTGATATCATTTATAATGTTCCTATGCCATTTAAAGCCAAATAACCACAAGTCCCATCCGAAAAAATGTAGAAAAACACAAAAAACTTACCCGTGATCCAGATACTCCAGACCGCTCTGAAGACATTTTGAATTTGACAGCTATTTTTCAATGGAATCACATTCAAATATTTTTTCTACCAAAATATACAATTATTGCAAGCTAAAAATAATAATAAATTGTATTTTTTTTAAGATTAGTACTACAATCGATTTAAAAAAAGTTAATGTCTTTGGTGGAGTACACTGCCAATTTAAGGGTTCTCATAACCCGATGGGACGGCAGTCTGACACGACCGGAAAATGATCAGGCGCAGGACCGACATTTACGTGCTCTCCGATGCACGGGTGAATCAATCACCAACTTCCAGACTACGGGCTGCTTTGTGAAAGTTTAAGAAAACCCATAAAGCGATTTCGGCCCGACCCGGGAATCGAACCCGAGACCTCGAGCACAGCAGCCGCGCTTGCGACCACTAGACCAACGGGGTAGTCAGTATACAAAGTATATAGCCTGAAAGGAAAGACATAGTCTAATTGTTATCCGATTGAGGGAAGTAGTTCTTTCGGAGCACGGATAAAACCACGGTAAACAGCTAATCATTTACATTCTTGTGAGTCAAGGAGGCTCACTATAATTATACTACAAGAAATTGATCTAGACACACGGCAGTGTGTCCGCCAAGTTCGAGCAAAAAAAGCGACACACCGGCCGTGGGTTATATTACACGAACCATTTCGGGCCAAATTCGACCCCCCTATAACTCAAAATCTATTTTATTTACGCATATCAAATTTCTAGTATCTGTTGAGACCCCCTCACTTATCTAAAATACAAAATTTCATTAATATACCTATTGTAGGTCTTGAGATATTGACGTCAGAAAATCGCTGTTTTTACTATACACTCACTGACTGACTGACTGACTCACTCATCAAAAACCTAGACCACTTCCAATGGTCGTATTGACTTGAAATTTGGCATGGAGGTAGGTCTTTATGTCAAGGTAAAGGAAAAAATCTGAAAATGGCCAAGTGTGAGTCGGTTTCAAAATAATGAATGTGTAACTTTGATCCACGAACATAATATATGATAACATGTCATGTCAGTCAGTTGGTAAATCTAGTCCATTTAGTTATTCTAGTTCATTTAGTTATTCTAGTTCATTTCTTTGTAAGAAGCATAGTGCATATTCAAAAATCTGAAAGATAGTATAAATGAGACATTTTCTTAACTAACTTAATCATTAGAAAAAAATAAAATAAACAACCTTACAAAAATAAATGAAATCCCACCCAAAACAAAAATGTGAAAGACTGCCAAGTTCGATAATATGGGAATGCTTCGCCTATAAAAGAAGTGAGATCTGAATAAGTACCAAGTTCCATACACATACCTCAGTTAAAAATAGTTACTTTTTAATGATGTTACTTGGCAAGTTTTAATAGAAAATTAAATACTTGATTCCCTGCGTTTAGTAGGTTTTTTAACAAGGTGTGTGAAAACTTGCCAAGTAACATCATTAAAAAGTAACTATTTTTAACTGAGGTATGTGTATGGAACTTGGTACTTATTCAGATCTCACTTCTTTTATAGGCGAAGCATTCCCATATTATCGAACTTGGCAGTCTTTCACATTTTTGTTTTGGGTGGGATTCCTTTTACCACAATACTTAAATCATGAACCAACATTATCTATAAGGTCGTCGAACCGTGCTGTCCTTGTTGCGCCAATATGGGCGTGACATAACGTGGCCATTGTACATACATTATCAGCTATTTGTGTAACGTATGCTATAATATATAGGGATAGATAGTCGTTACTATATTTGTATATGCTTATCTGTTTGTGTGTGTAATCTTAACTTTATTGTTAATGTGGTTCTGATTGTAATAGGTATCTTGTAATTCAAATAGTCATCTTAGGGAAATATAGACAGGTTCAAATACAGCCTGTATTTTATGACTGGGAAATCTCGCGAATTTGTGGTCTTTCTACCGCTGGGTCTTTTATGTTACAGAGCCGTATTAACACTTATAAAGAATCCCGCCCCTTTAAATTACAAAGGCTTTAAAGTCATAAGAAAGGCTAAGAAAATCATCGCTAGTCTTCTAAGTGGATCTAAAAAATACTTAGTCTTTCAAAATTAAATTTTTCATGAATCCACTTGTTTGCAGTATACTGGGCGTGAGCGTATCATGTACAGACGAGGAGATAAAGCGTTACTACAGACGACAAGCGTTCCTTGTGCATCCTGACAAGAACCAACAGCCGGGCGCCGAGGAGGCATTCAAGATACTGCAGCACGCTTTCGACCTTATCGGCGAGCCGGTAGGTTCAATTTCCTTTGACATAGTTTGAGATAGATTGTTGGTATTGAAGGTAGGTACTTTAATCAGATGAGAAACTACAGCCGGGCAGCGAGGAGGCCTTCAATATACTGCAGCATGCTTTCGACCTTATCGGCGAGCCGGTAGGTTCAATTTCCTTTGACATAGTTTGAGATAGATTGTTGGTATTGAAGGTAGGTACTTTAATAAGATGAGAAGCTACAGCCGGGCACCGAGGAGGCCTTCAATATACTGCAGCATGCTTTCGACCTTATTGGAGAGCCGGTAGGCTCAGTTTCCTTCGGAATAGTTGATATAGATCGATAACATACATATGTAGGTATAAGAAAGGCGTGTCACTTTAGCACCGATGGCATGCAACACGCTTTTGACCTTATCGGCGAGCCGGTAGGTTCAATTTACTCTGGCAGTTAGGAAAAACTTATTTATTTAGTAGAATGAAACTCGAGAGTGCAATGATGGAAATAAAATGGCACACAAACAGCGTCTTGCCATATTTTTTTTCACGACATATGCCAGCTTTGCGCCATTTTTAGTGACGGTATATGCCATCGTTGTGCTATTTTTCATCACGACATTATGCTACCTTTGTGCCCTTTTTCGTCACTGCATATGCTATCATTGTGCCATTTTTCGTCACTGCATATGCTATCATTGTAGCATTTTTGTCACGGCATATGCCAGCGTTGTGCCACTTTTCATCACGGTATATGCCAAGCGCTATACAAATTATTCCTCGCCGCATATAAGTTAATATGGACATCCCCACTTATCAACATTTTTTTTAAATTGAACATTCCCATAATAAACTATTTATCACACATCAGGAGCGTAGAGAAGCGTACGAGCGTCGCGCGCTGGAGTCGCGGCACGTGGAGGCGGCGTGGAGCGAGCTCAGTCAGCTGCTCGCACAGCTGCACGACAAGATGGAGTTCGCGGCCAACACTATCAGGTAACCACCGCCGAACTAAGTGAATAATAATAATAATTGTGAAGAGACATGTTACAGTTAAGGTGTAGCCAGAATTCCGCTTTAAAAAAATGCTAGTCATTTTCTGCTTGAATTGAAAATAACTGAAACATAATTTCAAGAGGTTTGCATATATATAAGTTGTAATACGTTGATTTAGATGTACGAACTGCGGGCGGCGGCACAAGCGCGTGCTGACGGAGCGGCCGTGCTACGCCGCGCGCTACTGCGTGCAGTGCAAGATACGACACTCCGCTAAAGAGGTGAGCTGTACTACTGTATGTGCCTAGTGTCAGATGCACAACTGCGTGCAGTGCAAGATACGACACTCCGCTAAAGAGGTGAGCTGTACTATTGTATGTGCCTAGTGTCAGATGCACAACTGCGTGCAGTGCAAGATACGACACTCCGCTAAAGAGGTGAGCTGTACTATTGTATGTGCCTAGTGTCAGATGCACAACTGCGTGCAGTGCTAGATACGACACTCCGCTAAAGAGGTGAGCTGTACTACTGTATGTGCCTAGTGTCAGATGCACAACTGCGTGCAGTGCAAGATACGACACTCCGCTAAAGAGGTGAGCTGTACTACTGTATGTGCCTAGTGTCAGATGCACAACTGCGTGCAGTGCAAGATACGACACTCCGCTAAAGAGGTGAGCTGTACTCCTGTATGTGCCTAGTGTCAGATGCACAACTGCGTGCAGTGCAAGATACGACACTCCGCTAAAGAGGTGAACTGTACTACTGTATGTGCCCAGTGTCAGATGCACAACTGCGGACGATGGAAATGTCATAATACGACACAGCCCCGGATCTAGCGGGGGGCAAGCCGGGGCCCATGCCCCGGGTGGCAAATTCAGGGGGCGGCAAAATCAGGCGGCTGCCTGATTTTAAATCCTACATCACAGATTACCGTAATAGTTACCTACAGGGCCGTCTTAACCTATGGCGCAGGGTGTGCGAATAACCCCCGGGCGCTTCGGTCTCAGGGGCGCGGCGGGACGCCCCACCACCAGGAAATTTCGATGAAATTACACCCGTTTGATAAGGAAGTTCCATTGTATCATGATACTGACAAGATTATTATTTGATCATTTTGATTATTTTTCACTTTTAACAACATCCAAATAAAAAAATTCTCGCTTGCTACGCGCTCGCGGCTAAATGACAATGAATGTCCTGTTTTTCTGATGGTTTATTATTTTTATTGACGCACCGAATCAACGAACACAAATGGCACTCGCTCTAATCACGGTTTCTTTTTATTTGTACATAATTCCCAGTTTAATTTGTGAGTCTTCAAACAAATAACTTAAAAAAGTTCGCGCTCGCTACGCTCGCGGCTTCTTGTTGCTTGACAATGTATCTACTTAATCAGGTACTTTTGTGTCGTAGACTCAAAAAATTTCGCGCTCGCTTCGCTCGCGCAATATTACACAGACGTTGCCTTCTTGACTTCATAAGTCAAATCCACGCTGTCTTACCTTTTATAAGTCCAATGTAGCAAAAAAAATATTTATGGAGTCCTCAAAAACAAAAAAGTTTGCGCTTCCGACAGCTTGTTACTGGTAATTTAGTTTTAGACTTAACAGCGCTTTTGAAAACTTATTAACTTTTTGTGTAAGTACATTAATCTGTCTCGACTTTCATAACTTAAACCTGGCCAACTGTTTGAGCCTACAATGATTTGGACACATTTTTTTAAGTCCTTTATAGTTATCGGCACGGATATTGAGCTCTCGGCGGAAGATTGGGGATCGCTTTGCGCACTGTACACATAAGGCAATAAACCAATAAATCGCTTCTGCGCAGGTGAAGGTCAGGGCTATAAGCAGTAGCGGCGTAAGAGGGGGCGGGGGGGGGGCGGTCCGCCCCGGGTGCCAGATCTCGGGGGGTACCATCTTGGTCGGCACATATCTGCACGACCAGGATGGCGCGGGCAGAAGGGACAAGTCACTAAGGGTGACACTCTTATCTGCGAAGCCTAGGTTCACTACCATTTACTGTTTCATTTTATTTATATTCAAATTTTAAACAAAACTACGACAGTGCATGCGCGAGACATCGAGGAGGTCACCCCTCTTAGTCCAACTGTCACCCCTCTCTTATATTTTTGCTTTTTCTGATTACTTAAATTAATTCCTCAAAGTTAGAAAAAAAAATCCGCTCGCTTCGCTCGCGGTTCTTTCTTAATTTTTATTTTGTTCTGCCCTTGCGTTTTGAGTCCTCAATCTAACAAAAATTTCAAGCACCGAAGTAGCAAAAACAACTGACGCTCGCTTCAGTTACGGTTTCTTTTTATTTGTGCTTAATTCAGAGTTAAATTTGAGTCCTCAAAAATAGCAATTTAAAAAATTTTCAAGTTGTTTAGGCGCTATTTGTAAGCGGAGGTGGAGGACTTTTGTGTTTCCGACATCTCAAACAATTTCGAACTCGCTACGCTCGCAGCTGCTTCACTTTCCGGTGGTTTTTTTACAAACTTATTTGAGTACTTTTGTGTTCCAAAACTCTAAAATTTCGCGCTCGCTGCGCTCGCGCCTTACTCTTTACAGTAGTTTTCTCTCATTTCTTTAGATATCTTTTGCGTCACAAAAATAACAAATTTCGCGCTCGCTACGCTCGCGACTTCTTCACTGTACTACAGTGCTTTTTTAGGGTTCCGTAGCCAAAATGGCAAAAACGGAACCCTTATAGTTTCGTCATGTCCGTCTGTCCGTCTGTCACAGCCGATTTACTCGGAAACTATAAGTACTACAGTGATGAAATTTGATGGGAATATGTGTTGTATGAACCGCTACAAAAATATGACACTAAATAGTAAAAAAAAGAATTGGGGGTGGGGCCCCCCATACATGTAACTGAGGGATGAAATTTTTTTTTTCGATGTACATACCCGTGTGGGGTATCAATGGAAAGGTCTTTTAAAATGATATAAAGTTTTCTAAAAAACATTTTTCTTAAAGTGAACGGTTTTTGAGATATCAGCTCTCAAAGTCGTAAAAAGTATGTCCCCCCCCCTCTATTTTTATAACTACGGGGTATAAAATTCTAAAAAAAATAGAGGTGATGCATGCTAATTAACTCTTTCAACGATTTTTGGTTTGATCAAAGTATCTCTTATAGTTTTTGAGATAGGTTGATTTAACTGTAATTTTGGTTAAGTTATTACGGAACCCTTTGTGCGCGAGCCCGACTCGCACTTGGCCGGTTTTTCAAACTTGTTTGGGTACTTTTATGTTCCAAAACTCAAAAATTTCGCGCTCGCTGCGCTCGCGCCTTACTATTTACGGTAATTTTCTCTCGTTTCTTTAGATAGCTTTTTGCGTGCCAAAATTCTAAAATTTCGCGCTCGCTACGCTCGCGGCTTCTTCACTGTACAGTGCTTTTTTCAAACTTGTTTGGGTACTTTTGTGTTCCAAAACTCTAAAATTTCGCGCTCGCTGCGCTCGCGCCTTACTCTTTACGGTAATTTTCTCTCATTTCTTTAGATATCTTTTTGCGTACCAAAATTCAAAAATTTCGCGCTCGCTACGCTCGCGGCTTCTTCACTGTAGAGTGCTTTTTTCAAACTTGTTTGGGTACTTTTGAATTATCAAACTCAAAAATTTCGCGCTCGCTATGCTCGCGGATTAATTTACCATTTTTTTTTAATTTGTATTTTTTTTTTGTGTTTTAAATATCGAAAATTTCTGGTCTCACTGTAAGTTTTTTACTACGTGATTATAATCTGTAATTTTTTTGGGGGAAGTGGGGGGTGCTCAATAAGTAGTCCACCCCGGGTGCCACCCGATGCTACGCCGCTACTGCCAATAAGTAACTATACCTACCATAAAAGTGACTTTCGTTGGTGAAAATAAATATAAGTATAGATAGTTCAACTCAGATTTGCGCGCGGCCCTATGTGTGCGTCGGCTTGTAAATATACAACTTGCATTCGTGTGACAGTGACGTCGTCCGAGCATGACGTGTTCTTATCGCTTTTTGTTATGGGTACAGTCGTTTACGAAAATACTAGTTATTCACGGAGAAATTATTAAGGAGTCAGGTAAAGCGTTTCAAAAAATGAAACAACATTCAAAGCTTTTTATTATTAAATATAGTTTTTCATTATTTTCTAAGAAATTGACAGTATCTAAGAAATAAATAAGGTAAAATATCTGAGATGAATTAAATACTCCTTACATATTTTCTAGCTCGGGGTACGCGCACAATAAATAAAAGTGTGGACTAAGAATGTAAAAAGAGGTATAATCTTATATAATAATGTAAACAAAATGTGTGGGGAATTTTAAAAAATTGTATTGCTTCGCATAATGTCGACCAAAATAAGACGGAAATAATGAAACTCATAAATGAACGTTTAAGTCAAATTGATGAAGGGTTGTGGGGTAATACTTGTCGACATGTACAAAAGAAAAAAAAAAGAATACTATAGACATTTTGACATGGAGTCAGAATTTATAATTCACCTTGGAGAGTAGCGAATCCGAAAATTCATCATTTGATTTTTCAAGTAGCGATTCATAATCATTAGAAATAAATAAACATTAAATTACGCAATAACTGTTTTTCTTTAAACACCCGTATACAACCCCTAAATAACTGTATCGTAACCGACTGTACCTCTTGTCACGCACACAAAGTCACTGTATATGTACAAGGGTTACCCACACATAAGGCCGCGCGCACGACTGAGTTGAACTTACTATAGTAGGCGGGGCGGCATTTTTCAGTTTTTGCCCCGCCTAAAAAATATTGAAGATCCGGGGCTGATACGACACTCCATTAAAAAAGGCCATTGTATTGTAGATCAAAAAAATACCTACACCCGTGGGCCAACAGCGCTACCTCAAACGGCCTTTAGCCTGACCAGTATTTTTTAAACTGTAACGAAAAATTTATTTGTTGAGTGCATATTTTATGTTCCGATGGTTCACTCCGGTCGCTGATCATAAGAAAAATCTATTCCTTTCGAAAGATTTTAAATAACATAATTAACATTTACGTGCGTGGTGTGCAGGGCGACATCTGGGCCGAGTCGAGTATGATGGGGCTGCTCGTGATGTACTACGCGTGCATGGACGGCGCCGTCTACCAGATCACGCAGTGGGCCAGTTGCCAGGTAACATAATCATTAAATATTGATGTTAAATTTTGTTTTTATAATTTAGTGCAATTTACGTATCTTTCCATATTCAGTGTAAAAATGTATTTTATCTACGTGCAATAAAGTTCTAAATTAATAATTCAAGAAATTAGAATAAGAAGAAAATGATTCAGATTTGGACAAATTGATATTCTTTTGCTGTTGGTTGTTGTCAACAATTTTTCTTTGTGCAATATTATCGATTTGCCAATGAATATTCAGTAAATTGATATCACGAGGATTTATTGGAATTTTAACAGAAAAAGAACCTAAAGCAACTGAGGCCGGACTGCCACGTGGTACAGTACCGGATCGTGCTCGGCAACAAGGCGGCCGCCGCCTCCGACCTCAACCAGAGACCTTCCACCGGGTAAGTCTCCTTACACAAAAAAATTCTATCATTTTTTAAGGATAACGACAAATGACAACTAATTCAAAATACCTGTTTGTTTAATTTGATAATTTGCATGTTACAGTCACGATCCCAACCTGGAGGAGTTCCTCAACAACCTGTACAGCAAGTCCGGCGTGTCGCCCAACACCACAAGCGCCAAGCAGTCGCCCCCCGACACCTCGGACGCTAAAAAGCGACGCAACAAAAAACCTAAAGCATAAACAAAACGCCTCCGAAAAAAAACTATTAAAAAACCGAGCTGTCAAAATAGATGGACGTGAATTCGCGCGCAATTCAAATATCGAACGCATTTGACCTGACATGAGCTGGTCACGCCTGCCGTACCCAACTGTGAAACACTTGCCTTTTAAAATAGAGAAATATAAATTAAAACCCAAATTAAACCTAAATACTGTTCTATATAATAATTTCTAAATAAAAAAAATATTGTGTGGCTAAGATGGCGCTTGAAGGATAGATTGTGTAAGCGTTAAATAACTATGTGTATGAGATGTCGCTGACGTACCTACTTAGGTTAGATACTTTAACGATTTCAATGAGAAAATTAAAAGTCTTTGCTAGTTAACATTAGTTTCTATCATTCTTAATTTGCTTGATTTTGTGATACATGAGATTTTGAAGTTACGATTATATAGATTTCCTTGGTTCTGATGCAGAAACCGGCAAGTTGAAAATTGGCTAACCTATTGACATTTTACCTGCCGATTTCTGTTAGACCTATGTCGAATGAAATAACTCGAGTCATTAGAAATAAATCTGTTTTCGTGTCTTCTTTCATTGCATGAACATTTTTTATGAATAAATTGACGTTTGACGATTTTACTTGAGATCAGTAATGCGTTCAGATATTGCTATATTATTTAATATACGATACCTACTCGAATAACGATGAGGTTACATTGTGTGGCGAAAGCAGCCTATATCGATTATTGAAGATCGATGGGAGCTGAAACGCAGTTTATTTTTTATTTCTGAAGAAAACTTAAAGATGACCTTGACGTGTATTGCTGCCACAATTTCAATGAGAGAGGTCGCATCGCTTTCTAATGTAATCTCTATTGCTAAATAAACTGCCAAATGCAAATTCCCACATTGATTCAACAAACAATAATACATATTTTAAGGAATATATCAATATCTGAACGCCTTATTTTATTACTAGTTTCCATTAAAACATCTTTCTACATAACATTATGTGTTTTAGTGCTATGAATATAAGGTTCAATTTGAGAAAGCAGCAGGAACTGCGTGAAAATACTCTTTAAAAAATTTAATGTACGTTATTTAGGTAATATTTTTTTCCACTTATCACTAATCACACCGAATAGTACAATTTGTTTGCATTCATACATTATTAATAGTTGTTATTATTAATAATACTTTATTATAAAGGATACGCTCGTGTTGTGTACGCACGATTGCAGAGAATGCAATAAATTGAGTTTTTTTTTTTTCGTATCGATAACTCACTAATTTTTGTACTATTAAAATAATATTATTTGTGACGTTCTCTGCAAACTTTTTTTTAGATTTCAAGTTATTGTAAGTCGAAAATAAAATGTCAGGATTCGATTTTTTGATTACATTCAGTAAGCCAACTCATTTCAATTAGGTAACGTAATTTCTTGTATTGTTGTTACCCAACGTCTTTTTTCCTATCCAATGTTCAATTTATGTATGGTCCGTGCAGTATGTTTTACACACAACTTGTATTTTACGTTATTTTACATAGAGTACCCACGAGTGGTCACTATTTAACGGGATACGAAGACAGTTTTCGTTTCAAAAAACATCACCAAAATACAGGAATAAAGTATCGACTTACAATAACTTAGATCGCAGTATTTCACTTGTTTCACTGCCTCATAAGAGATTACGGTAAATGTTAGGCTAGTGGCGAGGAGATTGCTACCCTGATGTTCACTGAGTAGGCCTTCGCGCTTCATGTGTCAATAAAGATGTGGAAACGTACTGTGGATTTTATTATCACCCTTGATCACCCCTTCCCAAAGAGACCTTGAAGTAAAGGTTAACTAGTTGTATCATGTCTATTGCCTCGGAGAGCACTGCACTAGGTCTCTCTCTGGTGATGTCTGGTTGTCGTATCTAAAGACTAATGGTGAGGAGATAAAAAAAACGTCCTAGGAAAATCAGCATGGAATGTCATTCAGTACAGTCCAGTCAGCTCCAAAAGTACACGTGTTACATTTTCGACTACTGCTGAAATTGCCTTTAGGAGAATTATATTCCTACTACCTTGAAAATACCAAAATATAGCTGTAATATAAGCCTTTATTTGTTCCTTAAATCTACATAATTACTCCATCATGTCTGTATTCTTAGCATCTCTATCGGTTACAATACAATTCTCGTAGGTCCACTTGGGGAACATTCGCTTGTATAGATTCAGGAGAATGGTGTCTTGAGATTTTAGCTGCCCGTCAAATACGCACTTCATGTGGCCGTGAGTACCTGTGAACGAGTAAGTTTATTTTAATACTTTGGAGAAATAGTTATCTAAATATGTAGTCAATTATTGTACGTTATAATAATGAAAAACATTTAAAAAATACAAACATCCAAATTGATAACTTCCTTCTTTATGGGAAGTCGGTTTAAAAATTATTAAAATGTTTCACGAATCGTGTATGTTTGTCTCCTTGGTCTTTGCAACGACGCTCCTCATTTTGCAAGAGCAAAAAATAAAAATAATGTGTTACTTTAGCTTGATTAACGCCGCGGAAAGATGGGCTATAAGTTAAAAAGGCTGTAAAATAAATATGCTACTCCATAACAAAACAACAATCATACCTAGAGCTTCTTTGATGTGTCCAGTGCGGCCGTACTTAGTCCTAAGTTTGCATGGCTTGAAATATATGACGTCATCTCTATTGAAGAACATAAACCTAATGACTGCCGATTTCTTGTGGACCTGGAAACAAAACGAGGTAATTTATAATCACGAATTATCATCAATAGGATCAGAAATTGGGTCACTGTTGAGCAATGTTGAAATGTGGGTACTAGAACTGTCCCTAGCGCAGTGGTCTTACAATAGTACCCATGCTCCTATTTTATATTATTGTTATCGATTCGATCGACTTTTGAGATTTACCTTGTAAGGATGACCAGAAAGTACAATCCTCTTGATAATCAACCTATCTGGGTTGCACGACAATAACACTCCTGTTGCTAGTAATTGTAGCTTAGTATTCTTCTTTTCCTGTAAAACAAAAACTACTATTATCATCACCTTTACTTTGAGTTTTTAGTTACAAAATGTTAATTTTAGAATGTGTCAGTGAGCTTAGTCTAGAAATAAAATGAGTACAAAGTTGAGAGTAAGTTTTTGTAAATAGTCTTACAATAACTCCATTTACCTTAAAACATAGCACTGAAGAAGGACTGAATTGTATAGGGGCAAAGAAAGACGCGACACACGTCGATCCAGGTTGGAAGAATCTCTCGTACTGAAATACCAAACATTACACATTATAACTAAATGTTGCTGAATAGAAATTAAAATTAGGTACTTTTGAAACTACTTAAAGTTGAATTTTAGGAAAACTTTAGTTCTTGAAAAATAGCGACAAAATAAATTAACGAAATATTTGTAAAAATACCAACCTTATGTTTACTGCCATTAGTATGCTGACTGAATATTGGGTTAACAATAAACCGCCTATACCCAACTTGGAAGATCAACCTCTCTTTACTCTTGATCGGTTCATCACTAGCCCCTGTACGTTTGAGGGCTACGTTCATGACTGACATCTTTTGTTCATGAGGGAGAAGACCGAAGACAGATAGAGGAGCCTTTGCGTTTGCTGAGTGGAAGGCCTTCCATAGGTCTTGCCGAACATCCTTGACATGGATTGTGATGTAGAAGCCATACTGGAAAAATGTAAGGTATTAAAGATTTGAACAGACTTATAGCTTAAAAGACCGAATCGTTGCCAGCAGGGCTACAAGGAAGACAAATAATAGATTATGTAACCCAACTATAGTCCAAGAGATATTTCACTCACCATATTAATCAAACTATCCTCAAGCTCCTTAAACACCCTCCTCCTAGTCCTATCATAATTCTCAAACTGGAATATTCTAGCAAAATCTTCTGGAAGGTTCTCTTTAGGATCCCATGGTGACGTTCTGAACGACTCCAATCCTCTGTACCGCATGAACCTTTCCCTTGCTGGCACATCTTGAGGAGTGTCCACTTCATCTGGGAACTGCTGGTCTTCTTTTGCAGCTGCCAGCTTTTGTAACATCTCATGCTCTTCAGCGGCATCTATAGTTGCATCATACTTCTCATCGGTCGGTCCTACTTCTGACTCGGTCACAGACTCAAAGTCATTGTCTTCTGCATTCTCTTCTTGGTCAGACTTGTCTTCTTCACATGACATGAACTCGTCATCTTCATCATCATCCTCACTGTCACTCCCATCATCTGACCCCTCCCCCTCTGCGTCTGATTCAACAATCCAGGCTGCTTGGTAGTCTGACCAGCCTTTTGGCACCTTTTTCACTTTTTTGGTCTTAGTCTATATGGAAATATAAGAAAATAGTTAAAATCATTAAAAGAATAGTGGTAAGATTTATAATTGTTTTAGATTTGAGCAGTAGCGGCGTAAGGGGGGGGCGGAGGGGGCGGTCCGCCCCGGGTACCACGTCTCGGGGGGTGCCATCTCGGTCGGCACATATCTGCACGACCAGGATGGCACGGGCAGAAAGGATAAGCCACCGAGGGTGCCATTCTAATCTGCAAAGCCTAGGTTCACTACTAGTCACTGTACGGTATTAAAATTTTAAGCAAAACTACGACAGTGCATGCGCAAGACGTCGAGGCGGCACTGAGAGGGGTGCCAGTCCGGCTGTCACCCCTCTCTTTCTTGTTTATATTTGTTTTTAACTGATTCCATAAATTAATTCCTCAAAGACAAAAAAAATTTTTGGTTTTTTCTTCATTTCTGATTTATTCTCAATCTAATAAAAAGTTAAAGCACCGAAGTAGCAAAAACAACTGACGCTCTACGCCGCCGATTTTTAAGCTGTTTGGAGGTGGAGGACTTTTGTGTCCCGAAACTGAAAAAATTTCGCGCTCGCTACGCTCGCAGCTTTTTGACTTTCCACTGGTTTCTTTCAAACTTGTTTGAGTATTTTTGTGTTCCAAACTCAAAAATTTCGCGCTCGTGCCTTTCACTTGACAGTGTGTTTCTTCTAATTTCTTTAGGTACCATTGCGTCACAAAAATCAAAAATTTCGCGCTCGCTACGCTCGCGGCTTCTTCTCTTTGCTGTGGTTTTTTTCACGCTTGTTTGGGTACTTTTGTGTCCCAAAACTAAAAAATTTCGCGCTCGCTACACTTGCGACTATTTCACTTTACGGCGGTTTTTTTAAAACTTATTTTAGTACTTTACTGTTCCAAAACTCAAAAATTTCGCGCTCGCTGCGCTCGCGGCTTTTTCACTTGGCACTGCCTTTTATGCATCAACATGTAGGGTTCTTTTATGAAACAAAACTCAAAAATTACGGGCTCGCTTCGCTACCGCTTTATAAGTTTGCAGTGATCTGTCTCCGATTTCTTTATGTTAAACCTAGCAAAAAACACAATAAACGATTTTTAAGTACTTTAATTTAAAATTTTAGTAAGTGATTATATTTTGTCGTTTTTTTTGGGGGGCCGCTCAATAGGTAGTCCGCCCCGGGTACCACCCGATGCTACGCCGCCACTGGATTTGAGAGAGCTAGGACTGGAAAATAGATATCCTTATTTTTATGACTTATTAAGAGCAATAGCGCACTAGCGGCTTGGACGCAGCGGCCAGGTCGCGCGGCCAGGCCGCAGGGATCAATTTGCAATGCGGCCAAAACCACGGCTACGATCGTCAGTTGCACGTAGAGCGCGCTTCAAAATGGACGTTGAGGAAATAGCAGTGCTTTTGTATCTTATAAGTAAGAAGCGGAAAAAGAAAAGGAAAAAATATTGGGTTTTATATCTCGGTTAGCATAGTCTTCACAGGACATGTCCCACAACGCCCTCCTCGTCTCGATTTCTGTTATAAATCTTTCCGTGTCGAAAGACATCGCGATAATCAAATCACGCTGTAGCTCTACAACACGTGCGGCCGCCACGGCTAGTGCGCGCACACTGGTGATTTTACTACAATACTATAGATCTCAGTGGCCGCAGCGACCAGCGACTGAACACTGGCCGCAAACGCGCCGCTCCGATCTCGCTGGCCGCTGCGGCTGAGTGTGGCCGCTGGTCGCGTGCGACCAGGTGCGCGCGTTCTGTGGCGATTTCATACTAAGGTATCTATCTCGATGGCCGCCGCGACCTGGCCGCTGCGGCCAAGCCGCTAGTGCGCTATTGCTCTAAGAAAATGATGCAAAAACAGTCTACCTCCAAATTAGATTGTTGAATTTCCTCTTCTGTAGGCCATGTCTGTTCAGCTTCCATTGGATCAGGCACATTCTCTGACACAAGACTCTCCTGTTTAGCTGGATCAGCAACTTGCAGTACCGAAACCTTCGTAACCTCAGCATCCATAGTATCATCCGACTTTGTATTATCTTTACCCAAGTTCAATGGATGTGGGTCTTCTAGCCCATCAATCTTGGACATTTGAAAGTCACCCAATCCAGTAATATGAACTAGCCCATTAACATTCAGTGGCATACCACGTAAGTAGCCGCTTATTTTCAGAGTACCACTTTCTCCTTCACTGTCAGGCACATATTCAACCTCTTCTGCCAACATATACGGTCTCTTTTCTCTATGATGGATGATGTTACGTTTCTGGTTACCAATTCTACGTAACAGGTTCAGTCCATCTGAACTTTTGTCTAGCTGCACAACTTTTTCTTCAGGCAGCCATTTTGATACAAGCTTCTGAACATTCTGTTTTTCAGTTGTACGCTTTTTTGGATGAACTCCTTCAATGTCCATTGTGGCAACTATTGGAGTGGGCATACCTTGGGCCATGGACAGTGCTAGAACTTTCTCACCCCATTCATCCACTGGCTCGTCAAGTGCTGAGGTAACAAAGAGAGCAGTGTCTGCCACTTTAAGTGCATCCAAGAGGGCAAAATCATTATCCACTTCAGGGCAAACAAAAGAGAATCTTTGCTTGAAGTTTGGTAAGCTGTAATGTAATGTTTAATATTTTTATTACATCATACACTAAAACATTTACTTTTAGTAAAGAAAATATTAATAAATGTACCATACCCAAGATGTAGGATGCCATTAGCAGACTGAGAAACAATAGCTCCTTCAGAACAAGTCTTCAGGATAACAAGAGCAGACTGAACATCTAGTTGCGCGTTCAGTGGCACCACGCAGACCAAGAACGGCGGGTTTCTAGTGCCACCCAAAGCACGCTTCTTCGACAACACCTCTTCACGTTTGTTTTTTCGAATCTGCAAGGCTTGGTGACGGCGCTCATCTTTCTTTAGTATGTGACGATTACGACGTACAAATTCCTTTACATTTACCTTGCCTATAAAACATTAAAAACATTTTTTTTATGACTGAAAATACAATTCTGTGTTAACTAGTCTGATGGTGCTGCACTAACCTTTCACTGCCGCGGAAATACCACGTTTAGAACGATGGCGAGACTTATGAGCCTTGTTGCTCTGCTTTAGGTTACCTGCACGATGTGCCTGCTGCATGTTAAGTAATTAAAAACGCAGAAAACTGAAATTATTTACTAATACAAGCACATGGTAGTCGGCATGAAATTTGACGTTTTAGCCTTGACAGTGACGAGTTTGATATTTGACAAAAAATACTACAGGCTATTTAGATGAGCTGATATTCACGACCCAAAGTTTGAAAATCTGTACGATTATGAGAATATAATGTGAGTATTATACGAACGAAAATTGCTAGTGTGAATATATACAAAACTCTAAAATGGCATTATCTATTAATGAAAACAACCAGCGAGCGGAAGTAACTAGAAAAACAGGTCAGATAAAAGGACAAAAACATTAACTAAATCAAGCAATAACTGGAGCAAATTATAATGTTGCCTTTGTTTGTCAGGAGAACGGAAGAAATAATTTGAAACGATTTTTCGTGTTTACTATTTTTATTGACGGTTGAACAGTCAAATTTTTATGATAATACAAAAAAGATACAACATTACACTTTTTTGTGTTTGATATGGATTTATTGAGGGCAACATTATACACGCCAACATCACAGGTCACGTGACGTGACGTTGTGGACGTGTCATTCGCGGACGGCTCGTTGGCGGCGTTGCGCAGGCTCTTTCTCGCGAAAAGTCCTATTGGAGTGTTACTAATGAACAAAAGTTGAATGGTTTTGGCCGAATTGATCAGTTAATATATTAGTTAGGGTAGTTAATTCGCAATAAATCAAAATGGGAAGTGAGTATCGTTCATATTATCAATTATAAATAGTGTTAAATCTCGGACACGTATTTCCACATTTTCATATGATTCTGTTGTAAAATTGTGTGTCGTGTGTTAAAGGTGCAATATATTAATGTTATTGTTCTGCTTGCAGTCAAATTCCTCGAAGTTATAAAGCCGTTTTGCAGTATATTGCCAGAAATAGCAAAACCAGAAAGAAAGGTAAGCCATGGCTATATTTTGCATGATTGTGTGTTCTTTTGGTATTATTTGTGTTTGAAATAGCTTCTGTAAGTAGTTGTTGACGTGTTGGAGTGATTTAGGGCTTACTTACGTGTTAAATTTCAAGTGAAAGTGCATGCCTAACCCTAATGTTGGTGTATGTAGGATGGCTAACTGTACTTGATTGTTCAACATTTTGGAGTTGATATTTCGTCGTATTTCTAACTAAACTCTTTGTGTTTCAGATCCAATTCCGTGAGAAAGTATTATGGACTGCAATCACACTATTTATTTTCTTAGTATGTTGTCAGGTGAGTGGTATAATTTAAATAATTCATTGTGATGTGGCCATATGCTACTTGAGATAAACTTACTCTCTGCTGTTTTATCTATCGTTAAATTCACGAATGCAATATATAAATAATAACAACAACGTCTATGTTAATTTTATTTAAAATTCTAATTCTAATACAGAAAAGTATGGGTAACTACCTTCAACAGGGTAAAACCCATGCAAATAATGGTATTCATACTAATTGTATTCTTATTTGAATAGTAACAGGACTTATTTTCAAATGCAAACCATTTTCATTGTAAAATATAACATATGGAAACTAACAAACTGGTGTATTATCACAGAAATCTTCTAAGTCTATTATCAGTTCTATTTCTAACCTCAAAATAACATTTCAGATCCCACTATTCGGTATAATGTCATCAGACAGTGCGGATCCATTCTACTGGATCCGTGTGATCCTTGCGTCAAATAGAGGAACACTTATGGAACTCGGTATATCTCCCATCGTCACGTCAGGCCTGATCATGCAACTGTTAGCCGGGGCAAAAATCATAGAAGTTGGTGACACGCCCAAGGACAGAGCATTGTTTAACGGTGCACAGAAATGTAAGTGAATTATTTTGTTTACTTTCTCTTTTAGGTTTCATTCAGTAAGATGGTAGACTGGTCCCTACTCTTGTACAGAGAGACTAACATAATCAATTAGTTCAATATAAAAGGTTATCTATAAGATACTCAGTGTATCACCTTTCTTAATTACTCTCGAGTTTATAATTATTAAAATTCTACTATACATATGGAAGAACATTCATTCCTATTGTAACATAAAGCATCAACCTTTATTTGCAAATACTTGAATGAACAATCATAGACTTCAACAATATAGAAAGATCTTCTTCATAACAATCCTGTTTATATTTACTAAATGTCCCTTAAACCTTGTATTTAGGGGCAGAATGCCAATTTGAGCTAAACACAGAATTGTCAGGCATTCTGCCAATTTATTTTAATAACTGAAAGGAGGAACTACTTTCTAACTTCAAATAATGAAGATGTATTATTATTATTGATTTACTACAAAAATACAGTTGTGTACATGTGTTACTGAAATCTTCCAGGTAAGATTTATTGTTGTGTAAATGATATCTATTGATAAACTGACTTATTTTATCATGCTGGTAATTCATGTTTTTAGTTTCAATTGTAATTATTGAAAGTCCTAACATATTGCAATCAAACAAATCAATTAGAATTACAAGACATATAAGCAATTATTTTATTCAGAATTGCCACAGTTTCATACACAACTCATTCAATTCAAAAGTCACCACTCATATAGTTTTGCACTTCATCATCAAAGAGTTTAGCTATCAATGAAAACTCCTTTCACAAATATAGTTTCTATATTTAAATAAAAAAAAAACTATCTGCCCAAGTCTACCATGAACCCTAAAATGAGCAAAACATGACCAACCTTCTTTGTCCCCAGTATTCGGTATGGTGATAACAGTGGGTCAGGCCATCGTGTACGTAATGACTGGCATGTACGGTGAACCAAGTGAGATTGGTGCTGGTGTCTGTCTACTCATCATCATCCAACTGTTTGTTGCTGGTCTTATTGTGCTGCTGCTCGATGAACTTTTACAAAAAGGTTGGTATGCATGGAGGTTTTTAATGTTCAGAGTAGCCACATTGGAAGTTCTTTGTCTAGCAATTAAAGAAGATTACAGTAAAATTTTGTACTTAAGCATTTATTTCTTAATCATTAGTTGATCTTAATTAAACTGTGATTCACTTGAGTCCTTAGAAAACCTAAGCAAAAATTATTATAATTTTTTTTGAAAATAATTAAGAAAAATGATGGTTATTTCTAAAGTCTTTTATACTAATAAGTCTATGTTTTCCAGGATATGGTCTTGGCTCTGGTATCTCCCTGTTCATTGCCACAAACATTTGCGAGACTATCGTCTGGAAGGCATTCTCTCCTGCAACCGTTAACACTGGTAAGTCTACTATAAATATGAATGATATACAAATTAATACAATTACAATAAGTACTTTTTATGATAATTACTAGTTAGTAATTTACGGCAATTATTGTTTAGGTAATGTAGGAAATTAAGTCTTTTGTCTTTATTTCTTATGCCAATCTAATTAGGTTTCATTAATTAATTTCTTCCTTATTGTTATGAACAATGAAGCTTATTTGTACTAAATGACGATCTAGGAACAATTTTAGTTTATGAGTGTATTAGAAATCGATATTTTAATGTTTGAAAAAAAAATGGAATGTAAGTTTATTACATTCCATTTTTTTTTTATTTGAACTTGCATAAAATTTCTAAATTCACTCAAATACTTATTATGTGAATCCTGAATCTTTCCCAACTCAATCTTGATCAAGAATTAATTTAAATGGCTTATTGTTTCCATTAAAATAACTTGATTTTTATATGTATTTCCATAAGTATTTAAACAGTTAAATTCCATAGATTCATAAGCCATTCCATAAGCACGCAAATGCAATAAAAAAATTGCAATACATTCTATTTTTAATGAAAAACAATAGGGTCCCGTTTTACCCTTTGGGTACGGAACCCTAAAAACTGACAAAAAACAGGCATGAACACTCCATTCCAGTATTGTGACATAAAACCTCCTAGCTTAAACTCCAACCTCCTTCTAGGTCGCGGCACTGAGTTCGAAGGTGCAGTGATAGCGCTGTTCCACCTGCTGGCCACCCGACCGGACAAGGTTCGCGCTCTGAGGGAAGCCTTCTACCGCCAGAACCTGCCCAACTTGATGAACCTGCTCGCCACAGTCCTCGTGTTTGCTATCGTCATATACTTCCAGGTAAGATTGGATTATGGAGTCGAAAGTTAAAGCATTTATTTTACTTAGACCTTTAAAAGCTTGTATGAAAGTTAACAAAAAAAAAAAAAACAAAATGAAAAATGACTTTTGATTGAATCGGACCAGCAGTGCCTGAGATTTCTGCATTGAAATGAAAATAGAATTAAACAAACCAACAAGTCTTCAGCGAATATTAATAAAGTTAGTACAGCTGCAAATATAGCCATACACTTTATATTGGAAAATAAATATTATCCCATCTTTTCTTCAAAGTCAAAGTTATCTTAGTTTTAATTTTTCAATAGCTACATTTTATACTCAAAGTCAAAGTAAAGTAAATTAAAGTCAAAATAATTAATTTAAATTAAATGGAAAAGAGCCATAGGTACCTATGGCTCTCCCTATTGTGCCATGTAATTATATTACACGCGCGTCTCTAGTCTCACAGTGCAACACAAACCGATCGATACCTTGACCTCCGACATACGAAGGCACGTCTATTTTTGTAACACATCTATCTCCATATTGTTGTAATTACATTTCTGTCATAGATTTAGGATCCAATAACCGTTTGATAGATTGGAAATGCGTAACATTTTATATGAGTCCAAGATACGAACACTAGTGGCCTTTAGTGGTCCTGTATGTATCAAGCGCAATTCACAACAAATTTCGCGATATTTTGCAAAATGTTCTATGATCAAAATCAAGAAATACCACAGATACCGATGTTGAAGTTAAGGAAGGCAGCACATTATTTGCTCACACATAAAAAAGTCACTCAATTGATGTTTTGCTTCACTAAAATCACTCGATTACCAATCTATCTCCTACTTTATGCCTATAAGTTCTATAATGTATGTGTTTTTCCTCACAGGGCTTCCGCGTGGATCTACCCATCAAGTCTGCGCGCTACCGCGGACAGTACTCTTCGTACCCAATCAAACTTTTCTACACTTCCAACATACCTATCATTCTGCAATCTGCGCTCGTTTCTAACCTCTACGTTATCTCACAGGTTTGTTCATTTATGTTTTTTAAATTTCAGTCGATTTTAATAACTTTCTCTTACATTAAATTTATGTTTTCTGTTTAAGCGGTAATAATTTGTGTTATAAAAAGCCAAAGTGTCCTTTGCTTTTTTAACAGAAACAGCATAATAAATTCGTTCTCTTTAGAACGAAAGAAGATTTTTTTCTAATTTTTTGAACTTATCTATAACAGAAACCTAACAATACACCACAAAACCTAACAATTTACTTCCCCCCAACAGATGTTAGCTGTGAAATTCAGCGGCAATTTCCTAGTGAACCTCCTCGGAGTCTGGGCTGACGTGGGTGGCGGCGGCCCAGCCCGCGCCTACCCGGTCGGCGGCCTGTGCTACTACTTCAGTCCCCCGGAGTCGCTCGCGCACATAGCCCACGATCCGGTACATGCTGTACTGTACATCATCTTCATGCTGGGCTCCTGTGCTTTCTTCTCAAAGACCTGGATCGATGTTTCTGGATCTTCCGCTAAGGATGTAAGTTTTGAAGAAATATTTATTTTTTTGATCAGAGGAACTTTGTTCAGTAGTGTTAGTTTTCAAGAGAAAATTTAAGAGTTTCTAAAGACTATGAAATGCTAAAACGTTATCGTCATTTATGAATTAAAAGTCAAACTAAAGATGGACATTTCAACGCAAATTGATAGCCTAGTCAATCAAACTGCTTATTATGGTATGGCATTACCATTGAAATGTACATGTCAGCAATTCTAAGAAATATTCAATATTTCAATCGAAGTTACTTGACCTAGAAATTACTCATTCGATTCATGCTTACTATTACTAAAACGTATTTAATTCATTGCTATGCAATACAAGTAGCAGAATTTTAAACAAAATATTCAAACTGTATTTTCGTTAAGATCTAATTTATCATCGTAAAACCGGTAGAGGTGAATGAACTCTTGAACTTCTAATCTAAGCCTTTGGACGTGATACCGCTAAAATGGACGGCCGCCATTTGACTTTCCAATTAGTGAAAGTTTAGTGTGTTACTAAATTGTGCCGTAGAATTAGCGCAACCGTTTTAGGCCATTATTTCAGTACTGAAGCAATATTTGATTTGAAATTCTATCGTCATTTGTTTGTTTTGTGTACTATGTACAGTATAGTGAGGTATGACAAGACTTGGTGCAGTTGTCTATTGATCTGTGTAAGTACTAACGCTGTGTCCGTTCGCAGGTCGCCAAGCAACTGAAGGAACAACAGATGGTGATGCGCGGTCACCGAGACAACTCGATGATCCACGAGTTGAACAGGTACATCCCCACGGCGGCCGCGTTCGGCGGTTTGTGCATCGGCGCTCTCTCAGTGTTGGCCGACTTCCTCGGCGCCATCGGCTCGGGCACTGGTATCCTGCTCGCCGTCACCATCATCTACCAGTACTTCGAGATCTTCGTCAAGGAGCAAGCCGAGATGGGCGGCATGAGTACATTACTCTTCTAAAATCATAATAGTCGTCGCCGCAGACAGCGCTGTGTTCACAGTTTTTATTTCGCGGTCCGTAGCGCTCTCTACGACGCCCTTGTAGTGTGCGTGGCAACGCGTGTGTGGGTTATGTGCTAATTTATATAAATGAACTTTATAATAAAATAATTTACAAGTACAGACTTTGTTTTTGTAGACCCTAAGCAGGTTTATGTGTTCACGAACTCATTGCCCATCGAGACAAGAAGAAAACAAACCTACCAATATTGTTTAGTTTACTGTTAACATTGTACACAATAGTTATAGACCCGTCACGAGTAGCACTCATTAAAGTCAATTATACTTGCAAGTTATTATTCACTCTAAGCTGCAACATTGTCTAGATATAAAGACTGAACAAAGGATGTGAAATTAGACAATTTCTCATATTAATTCTACTGTTTTTGTTAATTATCAGTTTCTTACAAATATAAGTGAAAAATGACAGTTATTGTAAAATATATGAATCCAACTTTGTTAAGAATAACTTACAAAACTTATGTTTATTAAGTTGGCGTTGGATCGTTTGTAATACATAATTATGTATATTTTATGTCTCTGTTGATTCGCGAATTATTCACGTATTGATTCTGTCGTCCAATTATCAGAAATAATATGTGATTAAGTTTCCTCATTATATCCTCTCAGACTCAGTAGTTATTATTCTAATAAATTCATTTATATTGTTTTGGATCAAATTATTTTTTATTTCTTTGCACTTTCAATCGCTCGACAAAGCTTGGATGTGGACCGTGTTCGTGGAGGAGGTTCATAAAACAACGAAATACTTTTATTATGTAACTTTATTCTCCTCACTAGACATGCAAATACAAGGACAAAAAAACAATTTACGATTTTCCCTCAAAACCTTATAACAAAAACTCATCACAACTAAATTATACGGTAACAAAATGTATTTACAAAAACAATAGACCGAATAAGTTTGCCGCCAAAACATTACAAGTTGTCGGAAAATAATTGAGATCTTAGGAACATGATTGGTAAGAGATCGAACAGAATATTCGAACTTGGAATAGTGCCATAAACATTCAAATTATGGAACTTAAATATACACGTATGGCACAACACTAAATACATTATGTAGCCTTACAGTTAGAGGCACTTTGGAAGGAAAGATTTTGTCACGACTGAAGAGCGAATGAACTCAATTGAAGCTTAGGTAGCTGGCCTCAGGGAACGACTATTGCTTTTATTATTTTGCATAAAACAAAGTGGAAGACAACATAATAAAGTTCATCAGCTATAAAAGTGATAACGTCACAAGAATAGCTTGATATTCTATCATACTATGAGGAACAGTACAATGGAATAAAAGTGTACTAGAAGCCTCGAATAATTAATAAATTAGGTATATAATAATAGGGATTTACAGACATGACATTTCCTTTGCTTTCCTCTTCCTAAACTAGATATTATCCAGAAGGCGCTGTTCAGTCATGACCACAACCTGGCCTGGGTAGTACCGACATGTAAGGATTTCATTTATTGCTTTCGATAATTTGAAGACAATTAACAATGGCCTGGATTTTGGTCCCTTACCATCATTAGATTGAGGAAAACCTTATGTATTTGATTCTGGACTTCTTTTGGAAGACTGGTCAGTTCACTACCCATTACATTCCCATCATTTATTAGTCTTTTTATACGCGAGACTAGTGATGTTAACTTTTTAGTCATTTACTTCCTACTTTTTCTCACACCACATCCCCCAAGAAGAGAAACTGAATTGGGTAATTCTCAACGTTAACTTAAATAAATAGCATAATATGTTGATCTTCATACTTTATACACTAATAATTTCCATCCTGCCTTTGTTTAGTATAGTGGGTCACTAGTTTTCCTACTAATTAGTATTCACAGAGATATTTCACAATAAACCCCTAATATATGTCTAGGCAATTGAATGATAAAACTTTTTTTTTTAAATTGATGAATATACTCAAAGAAGCACTTTACCGCTACGAAATCTTTTGCATAATATGTATGTACAAAGCTAGTTCTAGTGTATCTATGATCGTCATCTTGCTATCGTCCGTATTGCATTTGACATGGATTGGATCCTTTACATAATAAAGTATTATTACGAGTTAGGGTTCGGATAAGTCAATTTAAACCAAATAGCAGCATCGTTCATAAGCCTCATGTGCCTGTGTTCTTGCACCATTCGCAACAGTTGCTCTTTTCAAAAATATGTAATACTGCGTGTGTAACACCTGCTCTCTGAGTTTCTGGATTAAACGTGCGACTAGTCATCCTCTTAGAATCGTCCGTCTATCAGCAGGCATCGATCATCAATCCTTCGTACTAGCTGTTCGGACTGACGCCTCTTCTTTCGTTGAACAAGACTTCACACGTCATAAATCTTGCTTTCTGTTGTTTGAACTGTAGTTGCGCTTATTTTCAACGAGCTATTTACATTTAATGTGACATGAAAATAATATTAGTTTAAATTTATTTATCCGTACCTCAGTTCGTATCAGTATAATAGTTCGTGTAAACCAATAATGACATAAAAAAATCAACAAAACTAAACGAAAATGTGTAATCCAGAAAACATTTTTATTATCTTTAACAACATATCCGTGAAAGGAGAAAAGGAAAACAAAGAAAAAAATAACTATAAGAATAACAGTGCCAATTATTAACTAAAAAAAGTGGGATATAAGATCACTTGTCCTAAATTTATACAATTTTCTTATGCTGGAGCCGCTCCCGCGGAACTCGATTAATGCGACATTGAGTAGCATTTGTTGTCTTTTTCAAGGCATTATCCATTAAGATGAAAATCGAAGATACTGCTAAGGTGATTAGCAAAAGATATGATACATTATTATTATCAAATTGCAATACGCTGAGCTCTAATTTGACTATGTGGATAGAATAGAAGCCTTTTTTTTTTTTTTTTTTTTTTTAACGACGTAAAAAATCATCAAATGACCCCTCCCGCTGTGGGTTAGCAGCGGTGAGGGAGTGTCAGACTCTTACTGACTAAAAGCCGTCGTGTTCCGTCGTAGGCCTTTTTATGTGCTAGGGCCGCGGTACCTCTTTCGAACAACCCGCAGCCCATAGAATAGAAGCCTGACTCGCGCGTCAAGCTAGCGACGGCGACACCGACTGATACAGAAGACAGGCGTCAGGGCCGCCCCAGCAATAGAGTATGAAATCATAAAATGCGTTAGTTACTAAACCCCGTAATGTCGAATATCAATCAATAGTGATTTTCAAAAAAATTAAACTAGGTACACAAGTGTCTAAAACTTCGAACCAATAAAATATAATCTAAAATATAACAACAAAAATCAATTTGAAGCCGCGCCAGGCAAGTGTATCGTGGACCTTAACTGGTTACTTTATCTACGAACTAGTGATTTTGCTAATCAATCTTTATCATTTGTACATGCGTATAATAGCACTTAAAGTTATTGGGTATACTATATCCAAACTTAGTTAAAATGGTAATTTAGAATATTTTATGCACTCGCCTCATGCCTTTGAGTCGACGCGCATTCCTTAGCTTTGTTAATATGTGAAATTCTCAGAAAAACGTTATTTTTTCCCCAGAACACCGTTGCGAGTGTAATGAATAAATATTTCGCAACCCATTCGAGACTCACCGTAAGACAATAAACTATTAGCATAAATTCGCATTTAGTATATTCTGAAAGCATCAGTCCACATTTGAAATGCACACGCGTAACACAAATCTGGAAACACTTTATTGTCCGCACGCGTTAACAAAGCTGTGAATGCTCGCTCGACACTAACTACACAGAGATAACACAGTGTAACTATTTGTTAGTTATCATGTCTCCAATGCCTGCAGTCGGAATACATCCCGTGCATAAATTAAATTATATGATACCTTTAATGAGACAACTGAAATAATTAGTAATTTCCATACAAAAGCAAGACAAGATGGCGGAGTACCGTTACAAATCTAGAAGCGCGAGTTAATAATTTACGCGAATTGAATTAGATGTTAGGCAAGCGTTTCTATTTCCTCCTGTATGACGGGCGGCTGCTCGGGAGACGATATCGTTTTCGACGGCGAGTTGGTGTAGGGCAACGTCTTGAGCTTGCGAGCCTCGCGCCGTTGCTTCTTCTGTTGCATGACGAGTCTGAGCTGCTCGAGTTTGCATTTAGTTTTGGAGTTCTCCATGGCTAAAGTCTTGGCGGTATCACATTTCTTGCACATCTCGCCGGCGTTGGCGACGCAGGCGGCGCAGGGCTTGGGCTCCAGGCGGCACGTGCAGGCCGCCGCGCAGCCGCAGCCGCCCGCGCGGGCCTCGGCCGCCGCCGCCGCAGCTGCCGCCGCTTCCTTCTGCAATCACAAACAGATACTCACAATGTGTACGACACGTCACGATAACTATTGCGTACTGTACTACACAAGATAAAACATTGCATTGTAAAAGATAAGTAAGAAATAACAGTCAGTCTAGGAGTTATCTAGTTAGTAAAAATTATCTTTAACTGTAATATTTATGTTAACATACCGTTGCTAAAGCTATGGGAGGAGCAGCACATAGCAGGTCATTCAGTATGTGAATTATTGTGGAGATATCACGCTTTGGTCGGCCATATCTGAAACATTAACATAAATAGCAATCTAAGTAACAGCACAAGAGATAACTTACAACAGTAAACACACAATTTTCACATAAGTACACATTGCACAACTAAATATATTTTTATCATAACTTTGTTTGCTATCCATAAGGAGAAATCTTTTGTTTGCTTTATGAAACATTCATTAAATAAAGTTCCTCAACTTTCAAATTACCATGAAATATGGCCGCCATCTTGATTAAAAAAATGTGTCGGCACATGTGCAAATAAGTGCTGACATGACATACATTTTGTTTAGGCTTTGAAATTTCAAAGTTATTTCAGTGGACATAATTCTTTGTTCAAAATAACAAAAAAACTGAATAAAAGAAATAAATTCTCACCTGTCTTGAAGAGCAGGGTTGAGTGTGCCTGAGAATGTCCCAGAATAAATTCCTTTGCCATGATGCTTCATGGACTCTATCACAGCTCCGGGACCAATCTTCTTGCACACAGTCTCCTCGGCTGCCCTTAAGTCTATCTTATTAGTGAGGACCTCTTTAGACAGCTTCTTTAATTTCTGTGTTAAGTTCTTTGATGCTTCAATGAGAGCCTTGGTGTCCACGGGGGGTGTAGGTGACGCTCTCTGTGGCTTCTTAGGAGCATCTGGAGCCTTAAACACAGCCTGCTTGGATGTGGAAGGTGTAGCATTGTCTTCAGTCTGGCCATTGCTAGGCTGCAGAATTAGTTTCCTAGAATTTGTAATATAAGGCTCAGTTCTAGAGGTAGAGGGCTGCGATAGGTTTGTGTCTTGTCGGCTCTGCATCCTCTTCTTGTGTTTATTCACAACAGATTGCATGAAGGCTTTCTGCTTACTCTGCCCAATTGGGTGCTTGAATTTTGAAGTCTTATGAAGTAAATATTGGAATCTCTTATTTTTCAAAGGCTCATTTATACTCTGGAAAGATGGAAGTGTGCCTGAGTTGGCTTCCTGACTGCCGTGACTAGTTGTAGCCAAATTAGATATTTCTCTATCCATCATAGATTCATCTTGATCTTCAAACAATCCCTTGTCTACTGCACTGTTGAATAGGTTTTCCATGGGATATTCATCTATAGTACTTTCAGCAAGGAATGAACTTTGGTCAGTAAAATTATCACTGTCATCACTGAGTGAGCTGTCGGGAGTGTGTGAAGATGTGGAGGGGCATTGCTTGTCGCAGATGGCACTTGTTGAAGGTATCACATCATTGCTTATCTTATTTTGTGATAAAAAATCTATCAGGTTATTTTTTACAGTGTTCACAAGGGCAGCATCTCTGCTTTCAGAGGTGGAAGCATCTATTGGACTAGACACTAAATTGGACAAGGATTTTATAGGGGACTGTTCATTTTCTATAGAGGTCTCGGAGATATCTGACAGTGTGCAGTTGGATGAGTCCATAGTCTCTTCTTTGTCATCACAAGTATCAGTTTTGTCACTATATTTTTCTTCAGCCATTGACCGGTACAAGTTGAAACAGTTCTGTAGTATTTCAAAGTCTTGCTTCTGTAGAGCGTGTGGTGCTGCTTGTTCAGGTTTGGGGGCTTCACTGCAGATGTAGGAGTGGTCCACGGGTGCAGGTGTACAGGTAGGAGGAGTGGCAGTCTGAGGGCTGGGTGATTCCCTGGCGTCACATTTAGAAGTCCGTATTGATGTAGCAGAGCTTTTGGTAGGTGTGGAAGTTCTCAAGGACCTGCAGCTAGTTGTGGCCGAGTTGAGGGTGGACAGCTGCAGCTGGATCAGCATCATGTGGTCACCTAACCTCATTGTCAAGTTCAGTGGAGATTTACCACTTAAAAAGTCATTAACCTGAGTGTCATTGAGGGATTCTAATGCTTGCATGACAGAGTTTTCGGGCCGGTGGCTCTGTAAAGGACAGAGTGATAATATTAATGAAACAATTAATTAGTCAATAGAGAACAATGGCACTAGAGATAAATGTATATTGATTCGGTGGTGGTAGTTGTGAAACACGTGATATCAGTAGGTAGTAGGGTGTCGACACTCACCAGCAGGCCTGTCTCCACGCTCGGCAGCAGGATCACGCGCGATCCGTCCAGCAGACCGTTCTCCTCGAGCGTGCCGTCCCTCAGTTGTCTGCGAACACAAAACGCAACTTCAATACGCGACTCAAATAACACTGATGCGTCATCGTATCGACATATTTCCGTGATATGTTTGACAATAGAAGCTTGGCGTCTCGACATAAAACGCTCACCTTTCGCGATGCAGCAAGCATATTCTATCTTTAGACACCTTAAGTTTCTTCGAAACCAACTTCTTGAGGTGCTCCACTGTATTTTTACCGTTCAAACTGATGGAGAAATTACCACCCGTAGTAGTTTGTATATTCAGCGTTATGTCCGAGGTTTGGGGCGAGCCACACCCGTACACCTCTGTTCCCGTCGCGCGTTCCATAATTTCTTCATAAATTACACTAGAATTTGCTATATAACACTGTTCGAAGCACACACGAACTATCTTAAATTACACAGCTATTTTATTGCAGGATAGAAATAACAGGGTCACGCCAGACCCCCAGTTTTTTGATGTGGCCGTCGGTGTGACCAGTTTTCATTCGCGATATCCCGTTAATTTTTTTTTACAACAGCTGATGCGAAGCGCTTACTATTATGCGTTTTGTTTCACGTCTTTGTAGAGACAAAGTTTATTTTCTTGTCATGAAGAATATCGTTCTATGTGTTTCAGTAATCAACTTGATATAAGTAAGCATTTGCATGATATATTTTGTTTTCTAAAAATTAATTTCGTTTAATTTGAGGTAAATGATTTGTTGGGGTATAAAATAATGACGCACCATGATGGTTGCGAAATACGAACGTCAAAAAAAGATAACGTCACATGACGTCATACAACGCTTGCTCATGCTGGTCAATTTAGCGGTAAAATTAAATTAGCGTATCTTAATTTTTATGTTCTTACGTAGCCTAGTTTATTAAATAGTTGATCAAATTGATTAAAATGACATAATTTAGAAGCCTATCCAGTCTCCCAGCGTCATAAATATTAAATTGATCAAGCATTTTTTATATTGCTAAATACATTTATTTACTGCGATGTTTTTAATACTTACACTATGTTTTATTTACGTATACAACGTGACGTCTACGTCATCAAGTCTTGTGGGAGGTCAGGGCTATAACGTGAAATTGCTGGAACTTACCTGTTTTATTACCACTAATTTGCTCTGAATATTTCACACATTTATAACGTTGTGTCTGTCTTCAAATCCAACGAAGGTTTAACATACGGTAACACACACTGACATTGGAGTTTTATGAAGTTAAAACTGCAATTGCAATGTGCATCCCAAAGGAAATTAAACTGAGAGACTGAAATAGGTTAATTTGCAATCGCTAAAATTGGGATGAAATGGAATAAAAACCAAAATAATATTCCTGAACCCTCTTTATTGACCCAGCACCCACCGACACGTTAAGAACAACAAAACTTAACATCTATCACAGCAATGTCACATCGAACAACATTTTCACAGTAAATTATACAAATAATGGGCCATTGCCTCAAGTAAAACGAAGGCGCGATACAATGGCCTTGTTAATTTTATGCAGAATTCGTTTATTACGTGTTGATAGAAGACAAATAAGTATTGTTGGTATCAAGGCCATTTCATTGTCAGTTTGTTTTGAGTAAATGTGACCAGTGAGGCGGTTGCGCGTTTATTTCATGGACGCGTGGTCTCTCGTGTGTGAACCGCTTTATTTATCATGGCGTGTTCATAGACGCGTAAAGTAATAGACGTACGTCGACGAACTTTTCTATGACAGGGAGTTTAGCCTCAAGATAAATACTAATTGCTGAGCATAATAGAAATCCTGATAGTTTTCTACTTTATTTTTCACGTCTTAGAAAATTGATTGACCGAAAGATAATTACATCATCTTCTATTAAATAAAAGTTTTATGTCATTGAATTTGTTGACTATCACATAACATTAATAAATAACTGTCTCTATATACAGAATAATAATTATATTTCTAACATTGTATAACTTTCCTCAGTGGTAACTCGTATATAGCTACTCTAAACACGAAAATTACACAAGTATATAAATTTGCGTACCTACGTACTTGTATTATTAAAACGAAGTAAAGGCTAAGAGAATTGTATGCCTCTGATCTGATAGAATAGAACCTTATTACTAATATTTAGACACTTTATGGAGTAAAAAGATATTTAGTTAAAATGTTCTGATAAGAATAGTCTGAGGCTATAATTATGGTAATTCATTCTAAGATAATGTATTAGTGTTGTTATACAGTACTATAGGATTACTGTTTTGAACATACAATAAGTATTTGAGAATTGTACATTGACGAGTATATTATGATTTAGCACATTTAAAATACATCAGTTATAAATAATTATATTTCATATTTCTATTGAATTTGTTAAAAGATTAAATTAAATAACATGTACATTTTGAATAGCTGATCCCCTTGAATATATAAATGTTAAAAACTTTACTAAAAGTGTATCACTAGTATTTACTAAAAATATCGTTTTAGAAGAGAATGATATTGAGCTATGGGATTATAATGAAATCGTGCTAGATAGGGCTTGCTTATTTTACTGTATATTGGTTTTATAAGTTCACTAAGCTAATTCGGCCCCTAATTATAATGTAATTAGATTTACATCTAATATAAGTGAAGTGATTTATTTTATTTAGTTTAATTTTTTTGTTGAGCCCATTATATATAAAATCAATTTCAAAGAAGGTTTGATAAGATAGTGTGGTAAAAATCGTAGAATATAAGTTTTAATATGAGTACAAGTTTTTCACATTAATCTTAGATATTTTTACAACTGTTTATAAAATAGTATAGATCAACAAGAGTTGAATTCTTCATTTTCTTTTTATTTTACACGCCTAATGCATAGGAAGCGTTGTTTTTTTTTAAATTCCAAAAAGGAACAACTAAATATGCAGATATTGCACGAAAACTCTTTTGAATTGAAACTTATTTTACACAGATACTATTACCGTTCATAACTGGCCGGTTATACTTGCGACTTTGTCTATACAGACAGATTGCAGAAGACACTGACATACAAAAGTGATGCCATATCAATTTTTCTTGCTTACACTAAACTTTATTTTCATTTTAGCCTTATCAATAGACAATTATCTTAAAAATTACACGATAGTAAAATTGGCGACACGATCCCAACGCTCCAAGTGCATTAGATCAAGGAACGCGTCGACTGCGATCTGTATGAAGGTGTCTAGCAACGGGGAGGATCACGAGCCGAACTCTTGCGTTTCGTTGTCAATCTCTTCGAAGACGTAACCTCCTCGGCCGTCCATTTGTAAGTAGTGGTCGTGGTGCTTCCATAGGGACTTGCGGTGAGATACCGTGAATAGGGAGATGCCCACCTGTTGGAGATAGTAATAAGTTTAATTAATTTACTAACTTGTACTTATTTGGATAAGTAATTTACAGGTGCATAAGAGGAAATTGACAAGATATCAGTACCTAATCTGTAGAAAACAAAAACTAGATACATATTTAGGCACAGGGCTGGAAAAATCAGTTACTTAAAAAATGTTTTTCTAAAAGAAAGTGACTTTTTTTATATTCCTTACGCGAACAGTGGACTTTTATAAGTTTGGCCGCAATGCGTATCTCTCTGCGGCATCTTTAACGGGTGCACTTATTTGGATGCGTTTTTTACATGAAACAGTGTTTCTTAAACATCCAAATCAGCTCGGCAATTTCATCAGCAACATTATGTAAGTTTTATGAAGTAACTAGCGACCCGCTCCGGCTTCGCACGGGGTAATAGTATTTCCCCACTATTTAATGTATGTTATTATACATATAAACCTTCCTCTTTAATCACTCTATCTATTGAAAAAAACCGCGTCAAAATCCGTTGCATAGTTTTGAAGATTTAAGCGTACAAAGGGACAGAAAAGGCGATTTTGTTTTATACTATATAGTGATAATACATTACGCACCTCTCTGCAGTACTGGTACATCTGTCCCTCGACGTCGACGGAGACGGCGCTGGTACACTCGTCCAGGATGGCGAACTGCGGCTCGTGGTAGAACAGACGCGCCATCTGTGCACATCACATACACTTATTGAGTTTAGAAAAACTAAATTACACGTTTCCAATTTCAGCCAATGCCTGTCCTGTCCCAATAAAATGGGGGTGCAATTAATATATTTATTTATAAACAATAATTTAACCCCACACTGCAAAGGGTTATCGGGCTTTCCCAGACGGGCACCGGGCTGAGTCTGTCAGCTACTCTTTACGAATCACTGGTAATCAGACTGGGAACCGACCCCAATACAGTTGCAAAAGGCCAGGCTTTTTACGAATCTGACTCTCTGTCTGATCTGATCTGTGACATTCTGCTATACTATTTTACAATGGTATTAAAAACTAATGATGGAGTTGTTGTTGCAACCTATGTACAACAACCAATATTATACACTCACAGCTATCCTCTGCTTCTCTCCGCCGGACAGTACATCCATCCAGTCCTCCACAGCGTCGAGTCCTCCCTCGCGGTTGGTTAGATAAGATAGCTGCACGATGTCGAGGAAACGGTGCAGTTGCTCGTCTGAGCGGCCGCGGCGGAACATCTCGTCGCGGGTTTGCGGGTAGATTATCTAGACAAAATGGATAAATAAGTAAAAACCTTGTACACGTTATATTTAAGACTGGTATAATTATGGAAAAATTAACACTGGTGACAAAAATTAACACAGTAACAATTAACAGGTCATGTTTGTTCAAACATGACCTGGTATAATGTTTTATAAAGTACATTTAAAACATAAACTTCACATTGAAACATACGTTTACTTTTTAGAGTTTGTAATTCACAAGAAAATAAAGGAACCCTCATAAGATCACTTAATTTAAGTTTGTCCCTTAATGAAAATAAATTGGAACAAAATTAATTTAAATAACCAGATTAGGATAGCTCGTCCAACTACGCTTAAATAAAGATATAAAATAATGGATTTTCAAACCGAATTAAGCACTTTTAAGCTAAACGAAAATAAGCGAAAACAAGAAAAATCACATATGTACCTGATCCCTCAAAGTACCGAGCGTCATATACGGCCTCTGCGGTACATAGAACAGTTTTCCCTTCGGCGGCTTGGTGAGCGTCCCGCCGAATATGGGCCACAGCTCGCCCAGCTGCCGGAACATAGATGACTTGCCGCAACCGTTCGGACCGCACACTAGCACGTTTATACCGGACCTGGGGATGAAGAAAGGAGTGTTTATTTGTAACTTAGGTGTATTTTTCAACCAAATTTCCAATAAGAAGGTTTTTGATGTGGCCTTTTTTTTACTCGATTGTTTTTTTTTTTTATGTTTCTGTTTTTATAGCTTTGGGTAAAAATCGGTATAAATTGGTCCTTCAATCCACATATTCGGTGCTTTTACTCATTCGAAAATTCTATTTTGTTTTCATCATAATAAACATCTTCGACGTTTTCCAGAACAAAACTTATAAAAATGGCAAGTTACCGTGTTTGTTTCATGGCGCCACACGCCACGTAATAAGAATACGACAGTACATACAGCAAGCCTGGTTACAGGAGTTCGTATGTTTTACACAAAATGCTGCATAATTGATACATACCGCACTTCAAACGTAAGTTCCTTGATGAGCACGTCTCCGTTCGGCGTGACGAGCGGCACCTTGTCGAAGCGAATGATCTTGTCCTGGTAGATGATGCGGCCTGCACCCGGCGCTAGCAGAGCTGGTAACTCCGCTATAACAAGGAGAAAATATTATTAACTAGCTTCCGCCAGCGGCTTCGCCCGCGTGGTGTGTATATAAAAAGTAGCCTATGTGTTAATCCAGGGTATCATCTATCTACATACCAAATTTCAATCAAATCGGTCCAGCCGTTTTTGCGTGATTGAATAACAAACATACATCCATACATTCTCACAAACTTTCACATTTATAATATAAGTAGGAAGTAGGATAAGTAGGATATAAGTAGCATTAATCTTAAGTATAATAATTTTGTATTTAAACTGCCTAATGTTCTTTTTTGTCATCTAAAAATCATTTTACATATAATATGTTAACTATTTATGAAGAAACAAGAATTCATCATAAATAACCTGGATTCAAATGGTTTGCCAGGAAAAATGTACAAAATAAAAATGACACCATTTGAGAACACATTTATAAAATCAAAAGAATAAGAATTAAATATTACGTCAAAATTTGACAGCACCAGCCGCCCGATGCCTTCCGCCATGTTGTGTAACATGTAGTATGACGTGACTCACCGCTGCCATTCTGCACGTTCCTATCGACCATGGTCCTGGTGTAGTTGCCCCTGTTGACGTCGTCGAGCACGGTCCGCAGCTGCGTGACGCGGGACGTCAGCCCCGCCAGCTTGCTGAGCTCGCGGCCGGACAGCACCAGCCGCCCGATGCCTTCCGCCATTTTCACTAACATACGACCGTATGTGTAGTAGTGCTGTTGGGAGAAACCAAGAAATATTTGGTTTAGGTATATTATAAATTGGATATTCTTGGGTATTGTGAAAAAAAAATGAGTTAAAAAATCCAAAAAGTGAGGAGTGGAAACGCCACGTTAGGACAGTTAGGACGCCTTTTTAATATACTTATATTGCATAAAGATTAAATAAATAAATATAAATCTAAAGAGTCTATGTGTTGCTGTTGCTTAAACTCGTTAATCTGAGTAGCCACTGGTAGAAAAAAGATGATTAATACTTTAAATAACTTTTAACTAACTTTTGTAACTTTTTTTGTGAAGGCTTATTTGATGAGAATCTTACCTTGAACCTATCATTTTCAGTTCCAGTAGTGAGTAGATTGTGGTCCATAGCGAAGAATGGCCTGGACACAGCGTAGAAACCGACCGTAATGGCTATGTCTATAAAATATAATAAATATATGTTTCTGTCTTTTATATTTTAGTCAAGTCAATGTGTCGAAAGTTCGAGAAAGACAACTTACATTTAGCAATAATATTATCTATGAAGCCCATGCCGACTCTAAAGTTGAGGAAGTTGCGTAAATGTCTCGTCAGCTTGTAGAAGCTGGCCAGCAGCGTCAGTTGCTCTCGGTGGTTGCCCTGGAAACGGAGTAAACAAAATATTTGTTAGCTGTATAAACGAAAAAGGCTGACAACCAGTCTGACTAAGGAGTATCAGCTTGTCCAGGTAAACGCGTTGAGGAGATCAGAAAGGCAGTCGTTCCAAGAAAAAACCGGCCAAGTGCGAGTCGGACTCGCGCACGTAGGGTTCCGTACCATCCAAACTAATATTCTATATATATATATATATTTGGATATCGAGCAAAACTGAGCAAAAAAATCACGTTAGTTGTATGGGAGCCCCCCGAAATATTTATTTTATTCTAGTTTTCAGTATTTGTTGTTCTAGCGGCAACAGAAATACATCATCTGTGAAAATTTCAACTCTCTAACTATCACGGTTCATGAGATACAGCCTGGTGACAGACGAACGGACGGACGGACAGAGGAGCGAAAACAATAGGGTCCCGTTTTACCCTTTGGGTACGGAACCCTAAAAACGGCTAGACTGGAAGCCGGCCCCAACATAGTTTGGAAAAGGCTAGGCAAATCATTGAATTTTCTTCTACATGAATTTTCTCTGGACCTGTATAAACTCCCTGAATCAGAGTATATTTCTTTTATTATTTTTTATCTCTATGTTCTTCATGAAACTTTCTCTCCTGTTTGTTTCAAATGAATGTAATTCTTAACCCACCTGATAGAAAGCAATTTCTTCCGAGTACGTGATGAGCCTGGAGTTGACATATCTGAACTCGCCCTCCAGTTTCTGTTCTTGGACCGTCATTTTAGCTGAAATAAGATTACGAAGTTATTAAAGCTGTAACTCCAACATTATGTTTTAGAAACTTCCACATTTATGAACTCCCTGTGTGAATACCAAAAGGGCCAACTAGTTCGACCGAATCGTAAAAGTGACATAAAAATAAGACAGAAGTATGAAAAGATATAAGGACATAACATTAAAACATTTGATTTTGTGAAAGGTAAAGTTATGCATTTTTCCTGCAATATTTATTTAGGTATAAACGCCTCCTACAATATTTATTGAGGTTCATTAACTCCTATCTATTGTAATCCGTGCAAATTCCGCGCTTTAAATAATTTATTGTAGTGACAGAATTTACCTGTTGGCCTTCTGAGGTATGTTAGGAATACTCCAGATAAGAGTAAGTACGCCATCATTATACCAGGAGTCTGAAATCATGAAAAACATAGAAGATTTTAATAATAATCATTCGGAAAGTTTAGATTTTGAAACCTTTACTGCATTTGAGTAGCACTTAACTAAAGCTCTTGAGAGGTTTTTTTATTTAAACTTGATCAATTTAGGAATATTTTTTCCGTTATATGTATGTAATTGTGTAAAATGTCATATCAAGACTGTTCAATTTTATTTAAGCGCCTAGTCAAATAGACTATAGATCAAAAACAAAAACCAAGTTTTTGCCATAAAGGACCAACATTTCAAATGTGGCTAAACAACAAATAAACAATTTGTAAGAACTTACCGAAGCTCCCAAGTTAACAGTGAGTCTGTATAAATATATGCTAATATCTAGCATAGGCTTGCTAATATTACTGTACAAGTCTACAACAGTGTCGCAGAACTTCTCTATATCTGTGGTCAGCAACTGGTCAGCGTTTGATATCCGATTGTCGAGGTTTGATACTTGATAGTACGTGAAGCCCCTGTAACAATTTGTTATTGTAATTTTGGTATTTGAAGGTGCATTAAAGTCCCTTTGTTAGTGATTTGCGACCACCAGTTTTACTTAGAGGTATTGGGTTGCAAGGGTAGCTGGGTTGTGGAGCTCAGATAGGTAGTCGCCCCTTGTAAAACACTGGTACTCAGATGCATCTGATTACACGGGAAGCCGACCACAACATGGTTGGGAAAAGGCGAAGTAGTTGATGAGTCGCATTAAGGGGCAATGCTCAGTTTTAATACATTATTGTCCTGCTGTTATTGATAAAAGACACATACCTAAGTCCCTATTACATTCAGGAAATAATAAGATCATCACCTGCCTAGCCTTTTCTTAAATAGGTATGTCAGTTTAACCGGATTCAGTTGAGTACCACGTTTCACATTTAAGAAATTGAACCAGCTACGAAAGTAATTGGTCCTTAGATTTTCTCCTCATTCGATTCTACAGCATCATCAAATATAAGGACATTTTAAACTTTTGCAATTTTCGGCCATAATTATGTATCAAGAGTATTATAATATCAGCCTATGAGATGATAGTATTACACGAACAGTCATAACAATTTCAGAGCTTATCTGAATGTATTACATAAGGCTGAATTATAACATGTTTAATCACCGATCATTGACAATCTTGGCATTCTTTTACCTGAAAATCATATAAAAACTATTCGATATGAAATCATTTTTTTTCCACCTGTTTGTTGCATAGGCTTTGAAGTTATTTTTTTGAAACGAATGTCAAGTATAAAGACTTTTTACTATTTCATGTCCAAAAAAGTATAAATTGATTGAGTTTCAACACACAGTGGCCGATTTTCTGAGTTCAAGAACCTAAACAATAGATTTTGCTGTATCATTGTGATTTAATACTGTGAACTACATACAACTTGTAGAAAAAATACTGTAATTGAATCTAATTGACCGAAGTTGACGAAATTGGTACCGTCATATATTTTCCAAGTTCTAAGTAAATTGCAGAACAAATACGAAGTAGTTAGAAAAGGATAAGGGTTATCTTAGTATCGATCGTCCGATAGCTAACATTCAATATTGATTTTCATGTACCTACACTAGATAACTAGAAACCAGCTGTCCTTGTTCGGATGGAAAATGAAGAATAGTGCATACTGGTAATTATTTAGTAAAGTTTCCTAGGAACCATTATTAGCTATTTTATATGCACATCTACTATTATACTAACGAGGAATATTATTTTGTTTATTTTCTTCCACTTTTGGGAATTTACCGCCCGTCTGACATAGGTTATATTTTTCCGCGTACGGAAAGGCATTTCCACGGGACGCGCGAGAAAACCCGCGGGAAACAGCCATTATATAATAATATATGACATTTTACAAAATTTAAATGTAATGACCATGAAAGAAAATATAAAAAATATAATATGTAGAAACTTTCACTAAGTATATTATAGCCGTACATAGGTACATTATACTGCATTTGTTTTTATATTTATTTTAAAAGGTATTTTTGTAAGAATAATTCTTAATTAAAATGAAGTGTCATTGTCTTCATGTTTGGTACTTCCTCGTTTGCATGATGGGTAAATGTTAACAGAACAGAGGTCACTAACATTGCCCAATACAAACTAATTTATACAAAACACGCGTTAAGTCTGTGAGATTACAATTCGAACAGTTTTTTTTCTTCTAATTCTATTACTGTTAAAAAAATTGGTAAATAGCTTGTATGTGGTGTAGGTACGGTATAGCGCCAATTTTATGCCTATTATTTTTTTAAAGTAATAATACATATAGTGCAGCCTTTTACTCTGAACGGGCCAAAAAAATTATTTGGGAATGTCTTGATCTCAATTGGGTTGATTGATAAGAATTAAATTGACACGCATTCTGTAAACAATTTGTAAAAAAAAACCGCTTACATTTTTAACTCCATATGAGAGTTCTATTTTTATATTAAATTAGCAAACATGATCGTAAGAAGTACAGTTAAGTACATAAAAGGTTTACGCATAAAAACACACATAGGCGTGGAGGAAACTTAAATCGTCATCGGCAATGACTTGCGCGATTTCAAAGGTGCAAAGTCTATAGTGATGTTCAAAGTCTATCACATCACGCCATTTCGTGGCCATCGGTGACGACAGAGCCACTTATGTCGATATCAAGAATGAGTAACGAGTCTTGGATTAGAGATTTTTTTTTTGTTATTATTGTCGAATTATGCAACTGGGGCCTGATTATATTGTTTACAGATATAATTGTTTTGTATCTATTTGTACTGACTGCCCAGATATAATTTTCTGATTTAATAAATCATTTACTTTTGAAATTTACATATGCCAGATTAGATTAGACTAAGTATTGATTTTTTAGATCCATTTCAAAGGAGCCATTATGATAAAATACTTCATCAATTGTTTCCTTATCCTTGAACAAATTATAGTATCGATGATATTTTAATTGGTTGCTGAGCAGCACTGACTTATTACATTAATTTGGACGTTATAACGTTTGTTATTTGGAGATGTAAGTAGAAACATGTATACGCGAATAAATCGTGAACAGAACATGGCAAGTAATTATTCATTGCTACGGACGGTAACTATAACATGATAACAGTTAATAAAGCTAATGATGATAGAACTAACATTCACAAAAACAATAATAGCATAAAACTATCCATTTGCGGTCGGTATGACGTCAGCAAGTCTCGTAATATTTTTGGCTGTGTTCGATCTAACTATTAAGATGAGTAGATAGAGATAGGCTAGATTGATAACTTTCAAAGCGAACGTTTTGCGAGAATAATCCAAGGTTGAGGGGATGTTCCTATTGCTTAAAGGTGATGGTTCGGTGGTTTATTGCTGAAAGGCTTGACTTTGTACAAAAAAGTTTACTTAAAGATCGATCTACGGCATTAGTCAAGTGGATTATGCTAAGTAAGTACCTATTGGATATAAAAATAGGACAACTAATAGGTAAGGCTATTTAACTTTATTTAGAATGTCATAAAGAAACTTCGACACATCCGCATAGATTTGCATAAATTTGGTTTGCTGACTCATCAAAGAAGTTTGTAGAACCTCGGTCAAGGCCGGTAATTGTTTTATGTGATAAAGCATTTTGTGAATTCAATGTGGAAGTTGGCTTATGACCCTGCAGTTAAGAGCTTCTAGTATCGCTATCGTCACCATCCATTCTACTAATTTTCTAACAGGTGGCAGCCGAAAATATATCTCATTTTATAATTAGTTGGTTTATCAGTCAGAAATACTCACTGAGCTGGACGTATATATCGCATTATATTGTTACTATCTACATAATTGATACGCATATCAAGGTCATTATGAAGGCTGCAATCTATCATTTGTTGTCATTTCTGTGTCATTTTTAGCCCGGCCGCAGACATTCGGTTTCCGGATTCGGTTTCCTGATCAGGAATTCAGATTCGGAAAACGAAATGCTCTTTTTTTATACAAAATGTTCACAAGAGCGCACACGTTCTTACTTTTTCCAGACGGAAAAAAACCTGACATTCCATTCAAAAAAACCCGAACGTGTGCGCTAGTGACACGGAATCCCGAATCTGAATTCCTGATCAGGAAATCGAATCCGGAAACCGAATGTGTGCTTCCAGGCTTAAAGGAGTACATACTTAAGCTATGTGACAGTTATGTGGTTTTTGGTCCTTAGAACCAGGTGGCTTTCAGGGACAATTAATACTAATTTTGATTACTACTATTAGTCATGCTTATCGTAAAAATACTTACTTCAGGTACTGTTGGTACAAATGCATCGTCAAATTGGTCCTAAGTCGTAACTTCAGTTCTCCTATGCTCCATTTTAGTACATTATTTACTAACGATATCTGAAACGGAAAACATTTTTATCAGAAATTATCAAAATTATAAATGCGATTATGATAATATGATTTGATTCAGCTTATCTTACTCGTAATTATACTAAATTTTATGGTGGATTAAACGAAAACATTAAGGGGAAATGAGATGATTCGAGCAAATGATTGAAAAGTGATGTGTATAAGTGGTATGAGTTTTTTAATTTTTAGGCAAAAATAACTTATGTTTTAATGTTATTTCAAATACACAAAGTATGTACCAGAGACTTATTATAATTTAAAAAAAATGGAAATTAAGGAAATCTTTTAACTATTTTTTTATTTTAAATATATAGGTATTGTTTGGAGATTATTTTTTCTAATGTTCGTTTGAATAATAATGTGAGAAATCATAAAATCATACTAACGATTGGCATGGATATGAAGAATTGTGTTAATAACCTTCTAAACTCCTTGTGATCCATTGTTATTATAGATCTGAAACAAAAAAATATTATTAGGACAAAGGTAATTCTATGCATTGGAAATCTTAAATCTCGTTGAGGTGAATTTAATCAAGAAGCATAAACTTAGGGATATTAGTCGTGAACATTAGAAAATAACTGTTCTACTTGGGAATTGAACCCAAGAACTCATTCATAGGTACTTATGTATGTGCCCATGTTTAGATGGTTAGTTAGATTAACCATATAGTCAAAATATAACAAATAAACAATAAGGTGGGTCCTAGAACTTATACATGCACATTCAACATAGTGTTTAGCATTTAGCTATTTCTTATTATTTTACAAACTGCATATCTACTTATAAGCATAAACACGTGTTTGGCTCATGGATAAGATAATATATTCGCATTCGTAATAATAATATGTATATGTAATAAATTGGAATTTAAACTTGATATCTACCTATATGTGTATATACAACATAAGATGTTATAAACAGAACAAAGATTAGAGTTATTGTGTTTCGAAGATAAAGTGGAAGTAGTGCTTATAATCTCAACAATTTTGTACCACTTGTACTTAACGTAATAATAGAACAATGGATATACTTTCTTTTACGAACTAAAACTGTTGGGAATAATAACAAATTGATTTTTATCCGATTTAATACATTTTGGCGCCTACATCATCGCCTTTTCTACCTTCAGGAAGCTTTTAGGTTTTTAGCGAGTAATAAAATCTGAACGAAGAGAATTGAGGAAGAATTCTGAACAAATAAAAAGAGCTAAAGTAATTAATAAAAATAATTCGCATAACATTTTACAAATTCAATTTAACATGCAAACATCGATAGCCAAACAGGTATCCAAAGTTCAGACACATAACAAAATATGAGATGGACTTCAGCCTCTATTATTTAAGTCCAAAGAGGTTTGCAAACATTTCAATAAAACAGATGGGTCACTTTGAGGTGATTCCGGCTATTAGGTACGTGAGAAATCGATAAGATCCAGAGGACTTTGATTCCACAGTCATGTCATAAGTGATCTGGGATCAAGGTTCATTTAGCAATCGTGCGAGAAAACCAATTTTGAAAAAAATTCTGATAATTTTTACATACTTCTTCTCAAGCACTTACTTAGGATTTTACCTATAATAAAAATATGTTGACACAACTTAAAACGAATAAAAATAATAAATGCGAAATAAAATATATTGACAATTGTGTTTTGCTAGTGTGAGAAATAACCTTTTATTTACATGCAACATTTTTGTGATATATTACTTTTTTTATTTTAATTTTATACACGTGTCCAGTGTTCATTAAAGGTCACTTAAAAATTATATAGAAATTCATAAATCGTGTCAAAACCTTGGTCACACACACCTTTGTCTACGCTATAAGTACCAAAGAATATTATTATTTTACATACTCGTAACCACAAAATCAAACAAGTATAAGTACCTAATTAAATGTTATCATGAACCAAAAAAGTTTTCTCTAGTGCTTGATGTGCGATGGTAATGGTACTGAAGGTTTTGCACAAACACCAATACATTCATAGCAACTTTCCATTATTTATCAATCGAAACGCTACATTCCTCAGAAAAGCTTGAGAAGTATTATAACTACAGCAATATCTGGAATAGTGCAGGGAAAGTTCAGAATACTCTCGCATACCCTAACCATGGTCTTCATTGAGGTAAGTAAACACGCAAAGGCATTTAAATTCTAAGACCGACTCGTATTTCGAATGCCATTCCTAAATACGCAGTCAGCCAGTCGGGCAAGCAAATTATTATTTTTCCAATCTTACTACATTATTATTATGTCATACATATCTTTATCTTGCATAATGACTCGCTCGCGAGCCCAATTTCAAAATGTATTTTTTACATAACTCATAACTGCTAGAAGCCCAATGGTATTTTATGTACTGCTCACCCACTAACATTTATAGCGTAAACTCTTGTGTTTAGATTATACCTTGAAAGATTTTCACAGTTAATATCGAAATTAACCATTAGGTACTTTTGATTTATTGGTCGGTACGGTGTGTAAATAAATATGACTCCTCATACGCCTATTACAATTTAACGACAAGATCGTCATAATATGTACATTTTGTTGCCAACTTCAACAGTGAATGTTTACTTTCACCGTTGTTAGTGAGATTTTTATTGAAAGACAGACAGCAATGGATAATGAAAGAAAGTCCAAAAGCCAGCTGAACGCAAAATGAAAGGACCTATTGCAATGTATTTTAAGTTAATGTAGGCCAGTAACATAATAAACGTAAGAACTAAGAAACATGTTTTATAGAGAAGAAACGATATGAAACTCCATGGTCAACTTTTTTTGTTTACTTAGAACACCTTATGTGGTTTGTTTTCTATTCCTATTTGTAGGATAAACAACACACATCAAAGTGGTTCCTACTACTGGCTAAACTCGATAAAATCGTAACTTCGAAATCCGGTTTTATATAAACGGTATAACACGTCACGATATTATCGTATGATACAAAGAGCGATTTAATTGTAATAATCGTAAGAGGAAACTTTCAGATTTGAATCTCGTTAAAAAGGAGTAAAAATAAAGCCATTCTCCGCAGTAGGGTAAAAATACATAGTCCACGTACTTTTTTTTTAAGATTAGGTGTCACAGAGCCTTAGTTGATTACCCTGTATACAGCCTGTGGAGCCATAGTGGCGATTCATTCATCATAACCACGTTCCTCAGTCATGAGGATAAGACCAAGAAGAAGGAGATAAGTTAACAATGTATAGCTTTACTCTATGGTATAGAAGAACTCTAGTGTATTCTTAATTTAAACGAATTAACATGTAGATTAGAACCTCTATAGTCAGTAGGTAAAGAAAAAGACCTTTGTCATTAGGTACCAGGCTGACTACTATGTCATGTAACATTTAGGTTGGATCTACAATTCATGAAAAAATGTTTGGTGCATTCACGAGTTCAAAAGACCAGTACCTAGGATATTAGTACCAATAATTTTAGGATTTAAAGTTCCAAGGACATGAACAATACCTATGTTTTTTTTAATATTTTAGTAGGTCAGTGATTAAATGAATCATCTTTGTATATCTGTTATTTTGATAAGACTACCTCGTTTATTTGTTACTAGGTTCTAAATTAAAATCGACCGTATCTATCCAATTTTTTTTTATAGATTCGCCATTTAGTAGGTATGAAAAAGATACGTAGCTAAAATCGTGATAAAATTCTAATATGTATAACTAATCTGCATAAAAACAATGGCATTTATCAACTGGAGTATCGCTTTCAAATATTCAGACTGGATTAAATAAAACTTATTTTATTTCTGCAATTATATAAATAAAATAAAATTTTATATTATTCACTTTTGCAACAAAGGACCAGATTTTTCAACCACTTTGTTCCAGAGTTTCTCACATATCTCCTTGAAACATTAAAATACCTAAAAATATCTACAAAGCGTAATGTTTTGCTGCCACTTAATGATTTCCAAATACCATTATTGTAATTCTAAGTACATGAAACCTCTAAATGTAGCAATTTGATTTACAAATATGTCTGAAAAGGTGAAACGAATGTAGTAATGTCACCGGCAAAGCTGTTATTAAATCGATTGGTTTGCATACAATACTTGAACGTGTATGCATCAACTGGAATTGTTTAAACTTGTATGAAAATATTTAGTTGTAGGGGAAAGTGTTAAAACGTTAAAGGTAGCAGAACTTGAGTGGATGAAAGATTTGGACCAGATAGGTAGTAATTTTTTGGGCCACATTTTGTCTGCATAATCTACTACAGCTTTGGGAGGCTTTTTATATACAACAAAAACAAGAGTTTTTGTTTCTAATAGGTAGGTCTGTTTCGTATTACATACAAATTATATTGGGTCTAAATCTTTCCTGAAACAGTCTGATCCCATTTAGAAATTGATGTTTCCATGTGAGCAAAGTTCTAGTAAAACATTTAAAAATAACTTTTATATTATCATTTAATGATATCTAAAAAAACACTTTTAATCACAAAAGTGCATTCTAAGGCAGCATTGTCGCATTCTTTGTTGCCATTTACAACATCTACTATAAATTCTCAGTTCACAAATCATTTATTTTACACTAGTGACCTGCTCCTGCTTCGCATGGGATAACAGTATTTCCCTACTATTAAATGTATGTTATTATACATATAAACCTTCCTCTTAAATCACTCTATCTATTAAAAAAAAACCGCATGAAAATCGGTTGCGTAGTTTTAAAAATTTAAGCGTACAAAGGGACATAGGGACAGAAAAAGCGACTTTATTTTATACTATGTAGTGATACTCTGACTAACTACATATTTGTATAAGTTTGTATATTGTAGTACATAATACATATAGTACTTCCTTGACCCTTTGTTGTGACAACAGAGTGTGACAATCACTCTTCTGTACATTCCATCAATGTGTCAACATCAGCGTACATTAGCAGCTGTCATGTCTATTTTTTCTTTTAAATTCTTAATTAATCTTTGTAACTGAACTTAAGTTGGTATGACAAGTATAGAATAACAAAGAGACTTAATTAATTAAACAGCTCTGTTCTTCTTTTTTCCATTCATATTTATTACTTGGAACTTGTTTGACCAACTATTATATTTTTAGCATGGAAAAATTGTAATATTGTTGTTAACAGAAACTGAAAGGAATAAAATAATAAATAGTTTTATGGTTGCCAGTCATAATTTTATGTTCTAGTACTTTACTATCATTAGCATAATAATTTATGTAAGGCCTATAATTAATTTTCACAATAATTCCTGTTATCTCATCAGAATGGGTTTTTCATGATAAATCTGTATAAGAATCACTTATTTGAATTTATTTTATGTTACTATTCAGTATCAAAACAATTGATGCATGTGTTTTTAATTTGGTACTGAGTTTTGTATAAAATAAATAGTTAATTTAATATAAAACCTCTGGAACTATCTAATAATTAGATAAATTTCAAAAAGTTGAAAGCTACATAAACATAGCCTGTTAATAAACTATATGTAGTTTAAATAGTTAAGACTTACCCTTCTATTAATGTACTATGTTGAATAAGCCATAGATCACACATAGAGCGTGAAATCAAGGAGATTGCAATCAGGACCATAAAGCCACTCTCCTTGGACCACATTGAAGGCATCATGATCTTCCATAGTGTCTTAAGTTCAGCAATGAACCGAGCATCAACCTGGGCTTTTGGACCTTTTTTATCTCTCTCCTTTATCATGTATTGTATCTGTTCTTCTGGTGATAGCCGGCCAGGTTTGGCATTTTTGTGTTTGCTGAAATAAAAAAAATATTATATGAAGATTATTTCTTCACGATATCAAAATACTGATCAAATTCACTGCTATGAATTATAATTTATTTCGACATATATGCTAAAGGAGAAGATTCTCAATTAGGATGTTTATATTTTTTTATATTCCATTAATATTAGATTTTTTTAAAGAAAAATTTTGAATATAAAATTCAGTAACTGTGCATAATATCTTTCTAGAAGCAGATAACTAAGTATGGGGATTTTGAAATTTATATTTTTAGCAAAACATTTTCCTTTTATAAACTTGTTTGTAGTGGTAAAACAAAATTGGAACTGGAATGATATTTAAGATTAACTCCGAATTGAAGAGTAAGAAGTATTTAAAAAAGTGTAGAGAATCTAAGAACACAGAGGAATATTGAAAAGACCACCAGGAATATTGAAAAGACCACCACAAACATAGTTATTAATAAATTATTAATTAATAGTGACTCGCATAGTTTTTCGCAACTAACCTTGACTTTAGTGAATTCCTGATTACCCAGGCACTAAGTGCTGCAGAAGCTGCTAATGCAATTTTCACATCAGTCCGTGAAGTAATTTTACTAAAATTCGGCGCCATTGTTTATGCCGTACGGTTTAAGTCTAAATCACCATTTATTTTGAATGGGCACACGCGTAATATTTCCACGATCACGAGCACCAAACACTCATAGCACTCCCTCAGTCAGATTAACGCGATAAAATAAATTAAACTGGGTGCAAGAATGTGAGGCGATTGGAACGAAAAGTCGACCATCAAGTGTCAACTGTCAATGTCAAATTGCTGTCATCCATGTTCATAGTGATGGGTGATGAGTGGTGGTTGGCTAATGATTGCCTCAAAACATGTTCAAAACTAGCTTTAAAATAATTAGTTTTAGTAATTTTTTTATATTTTAGTTACCAAAGAAGACAAGTATGCTCTACCAGCAAATGAGGTTACACAAGACCTTGCTCCAGAAAAGATGCAAAAATACTTTATCGCCATCTATTTTCAATTACTAGAAAAATATGAATAGTTATGCCACACAAGCGAAGATAGATGGTGCTGTATTAAAAAATTCTATGGAGCTTTGTTTTTGGTTGATACCTTGTGAAAACTTCTCGTCTTTTCTTATGTTTATAAAAATAATATAATGGCCATACAAATAATAGGACTCGACATGGTACGCATCGTCAGGAAGTTTCTCTTTATGTGGCTCTGAGCGCTGGTAGCTTGGACCATGTTCCCAATGCCGCCGGTGGGACGCATATTTTTTTTTTAACACTAAAGTCACCAGGTATTCCTGGGGCCCGATTCTCCTAAGTTAATAATGTCAAAATCGAATAGAAATCGAATTGCAATATGATCGCAATAGCAGTTTTAACCATATCGGGCATTCTGTTACTAATAAAAGACCAATCGTATTCGATTGACATTTGATTGGTGTGCGATTGGTCTGCTATTTTGGTGATTTTGGTCTATACGGTAGTTTGCTTTACAATCATTTTGCAATCTTAAATCATTTGCAGACAAAATGATTCATATTTGATACAAAAAATAGCGGAATGCCACATACGCTTCAATCGTAATCGAGTCGGGATTGGATCTCAGTCGAATCGAGTCGAACGTCGATCGATCGTCGCTAAGTAAAATTAGGAGAATCGGGCCCCTGATTACGAATGCACCCCATTGCACCCAATCTTGGAACTAGGTAGGTAACTAAGGAATTGAACCTGCTTCGCGCAGCAAGGCAACCGATTGTTCAACCACTGAGACTCAGTTCACGGACAATATAGGTAACGTCCGATTTTCATAAAACAAGGGCCCGATTCTCCTAATTTTACTTAAGCGACATACGATTCACATTCGACTGAGATCCAATCCCGACTCAATTACGATTGAAGCGTATGTGGCATTCCGCTATTTTTTCTTTGAAATAAACGTTTTTACAAGCTTTTATTTAGTTTCACCTGTCCCGTTGTCTGTCATCAAATCTTGCAACTTAAATTTGATCCACTTCCCGCTCTCCGATTAGGATGAAATTTTTATCCTTTTCTGTCATTCAATAATGGACACCATGGCTTGTCGTGCAGCCGCAGCGCGGGACGCTTTGCACGGCATGCGAATATCAATGACATAATCCGTCGCGCTCTTGTTGCCGTCGGCGTTCCAGCCATATTAGAACCCAGTGGTCTGGCACGCGACGATGGCAAGAGACCAGACGGTATGTCGTTATTCCCGTGGAAGATGGGTAGGTCTTTAGTATGGGACGCGACCTGTGTCGATACTCTTGCACCATCCCACCTTCCTAGCTCGGCGCGATGTGCTGCTTCCGCTGCTGCGGCTGCAGAGAACTTCAAACGGCGCAAATATAACACCCTAGTTGGTAACTATACCTTTTGAGCCATTTGGGGTTGAAATTCTCGGGCCGTGGGATCCAAATGCTCATCTGCTTTTTAAAGATCTGGCAAATATATATAAAAAAATAAATATATATAATATAAAAAAAAGCGACTTGCTGACACTTCAAGTGACCCAAAGGCTGGTTTTTATTTTGGTCAAAAACTAAGCATTGCCATCCAACGTGGCAATGCTGCCAGCCTCTTGGCTTGGGTACACTCCCGGTGGGCAGCGATGAGGAGTTTTTTGATGCCATTTTATAATTGTTTTTAGTTGTATATATGTATAAATAATGAATCATTTTGTCTGCAAATGATTTACGATTGCAATATGATAGTAGAGCAAACCACCGTATCTATAGACCAAAATCACCAAAATAGCAGACCAATCGCAAACCAATCGAATGTCGTTGGAATACGATTGGTCTTATATTAGTAGCAGAATGCCCGATAGATATGGTTAAAACTGCTATTGCGATCATATTGCGATTCAATTTCTATTCGATTTTGACATTATTAACTTAGGAGAATCGGGCCCCTGTTTAATTTGGAAATTGCTCGTGAAAAGTTATAGTTCATTCATAGTTGTTTTAAGAAAACTGATGTAAAGTCGTCGGTGATCTTTGCCATCCATAAGTTTCGTCAAGTCAATACTTATGATTCTCGTCCTAATTTAACTATGATGATGTCCTAAGTTAACGATAATTAAACAGTCATTGCGCTAAGTTTTTACTACTTTGGGCTTAGGCATGGTAGCTTATGGGTGGTGTCTACTTCAAAAATAGAAGCTAGGTATTGGAAATAGTTAGGGTCAATCCCCACTGAAAGAGCAGCGGCCGGCAGCGGCCGGCAGCGGCCGTAAATGCAAGTGGCTTAGGCCTCTGCCTCGAATTTTGCGGGCAGCGGGGCGGCAGCGGCGGCGGCGCGGGAGCGGCAGGATCTTACGCGTATAATCAAATGGACCGGCCCTCGAATACAGCGGCGCGGGAGCGGGCAACGAGCGGTGAGCTCCAGTCAAAACGGTGACCGCCCGCGCCGCCGCCGCTGCCGCCCCGCTGCCCGCAAAATTCGAGGCAGAGGCCTTAGGGTCGGTTCATATCTAACGGAATATCCGTCGCGTATCATCGGTCGCGTAACGCCAGGACTGACAAATATACGGTAAAACATTCAATCATTCAAGTCGTGAAGTCGTGAAGTGAAGAAGAAGTCGTGGTGGCCTAGTGGGCAAAGAACCAACCTCTCGAGTATGAGGGCGCGGGTTCGATTCCAGGTCAGGCAAGTACCAATGCAACTTTTCTAAGTTTGTATGTACTTTCTAAGTATATCTTAGACACCAATGACTGTGTTTCGGATGGCACGTTAAACTGTAGGTCCCGGCTGTCATTGAACATCCTTGGCAGTCGTTACGGGTAGTCAGAAGCCAGTAAGTCTGACACCAGTCTAACTAAGGAGTATCGGGTTGCCCGGGTAACTGGGTTGAGGAGGTCAGATAGGCAGTCGCTTCTTGTAAAGCACTGGTACTCAGCTGAATCCGGTTAGACTGGAAGCCGACCCCAACATAGTTTGGGAAAAAGGCTCGGAGGATGATGATTCAATCATTCACACCTAACCGATGATGCGTTAGTGCGTCGATTATACATTTACGATACGCTCGACGCATTTTCCGTCAGATATGAACCGACCCTTAGGGTCAATTCCCACTGAAAGAGCAGCGGCCGGCAGCGGCCGTAAGAGCACGGACAATGTAAGAGCGCGGCGCGGCGCGGCGCCGCGCGGCCCGCCGCGCTCGCGCTCAATCACTTGCATTTACGGCCGCTGCCGGCCGCTGCTCTTTCAGTGGGAATTGACCCTACATTGTCCGTGCTCTTAGGGTCAATTCCCACTGAAAGAGCAGCGGCCGGCAGCGGCCGTAAGAGCACGGACAATGTATGAGAACGGCGCGGCGCGTCGCCGCGCGGCGCCAGGCGGCCCGCCGCGCTCGCGCTCAATCACTTGCATTTACGGCCGCTGCCGGCCGCTGCCGGCCGCTGCTCTTTCAGTGGGGATTGACCCTTACGGCCGCTGCCGGCCGCTGCTCTTTCAGTGGGAATTGACCCTTAGTTATCGTATGTAAATATTTTTGAGCTCAGGTATGAAACTATTTTGTCATTAGATATGATTCATTCAACGTGCTCTTGATAGTTTTGCTTGAGCCAGGTCTATACATAGTGTGGGGTGTTATGTAATAATTTATATTTAAAATAATTGTGTGGGTGTATGTTTACTGTTTAGACTGAGGGATGTAAGCACTTATGTACTATTTTTGCAATCATTAGCAATAGGTGGGCGGGGAAATTAGGTGGGCGACAGGGAAATTAAAAGAAAAATGTTTAAAACTTAAATCTATTTATTTATTTGTCAGCACATGATCTTTTGCATTCATCCTTAACATTACAATAATTTAACTTACAAGCTAATTATCTCACTTGGAAATACAGTTCTGGTGGGACTAGAGATCAGATCACTAATATCGTGTTTCTATTTTCTAATGAGTTCGTGAAGTTTAGTCGACCTCTTCGACAGTGGGTCCGCTGTGTGCTTGCTGGCGGTACTGCTGTCCGGCGCCCGCGTCGGCCGCGCCCGCTCCGTGCATCTTGCTCATGATGGGCGAGCAGGTGCGCTGCAGCTCCTTCAGCTTGTGCTCATACTCATCTTTCTCAGCGAGCGTGTTGTTGTCGAGCCACCGCAGGGCTTCGTCGCACTCGTTCTTCGCAGATGTCTTGTCTTGCTCGCTCAACTTGTCGCCAGCATCATCCAGCGCTTGTTTCACGCTGAAGATGTACGACTCAAGCTGGTTGCGCGCCGTTACCCTTTCTCGCTGGCGCTCGTCCTCCTCCTTGTACCTCTCAGCCTCCGACAACATGCGGTCTATCTCAGCCTGCGACAAACGGCCCTTGTCGTTCTTGATGACAATGTTTTTGCTGCGGCCTGTGCTGTTTTCTTTCGCCGATACATTCAAGATGCCGTTTGCGTCGAGGTCGAATGTAACGTCGATCTTAGGAACGCCGCGTGGTGCCGGTGGGATACCAGTCAAGTCGAATCTGCCGAGCAGGTTGTTGTCCTTAGTCATAGCTCTCTCACCTTCGTATACTTGAATGGTGACAGCCGGTTGATTGTCAGAGTAGGTGGTGAATGTTTGACTTTGTTTGCAGGGAATCTTAGCGTTGCGCTCGACGATCTTTGTCATAACTCCGCCGGCTGTTTCAATACCGAGCGACAGAGGAGCGACGTCCACTAGCAGCACGTCTTGGATCTTTGAGTGTTGCTCGCCGCTCAGAATAGCTGCCTGTACTGCAGCTCCGTATGCGACGGCCTCGTCTGGGTTGATGGAAAGGTTCAGCTTCTTGCCACAGAAGAAGTTCTGCAGCATGTTCTGGATCTTCGGGATGCGAGTAGAGCCGCCGACGAGTACAACATCATGGATAGAGCTCTTGTCTAGCTTCGCGTCCTTAAGAGCCTTCTCGACTGGTTCCAGAGTGCCGCGGAATAGGTCTGCGTTCAGCTCCTCGAATCGTGCGCGTGACACTCGGGTGTAGAAGTCGATTCCCTCATGCAACGCATCGATTTCGATGGAAGCTTCGGTGCTCGATGACAATGTACGTTTAGCTCTTTCCGCGGCGGTTCGTAGTCGACGAAGGGCTCGTGAGTTGTTCTTTATATCCTTCTTGAACTTGCGTTTGAACTCGTCGGCGAGAAAGTTGACGAGCCTGTTGTCGAAATCTTCACCGCCGAGATGTGTGTCGCCGGCGGTCGACCTCACTTCAAACAGGGAGCCCTCATCGATAGTTAGGATTGATACATCAAATGTACCACCACCGAGGTCGAATATTAGCACGTTGCGTTCGCCTTTGAGGTTCTTGTCAAGTCCGTAGGCAAGGGCGGCGGCGGTGGGTTCATTGATGATGCGCAGTACATTCAGCCCGGCGATGGCACCGGCGTCCTTAGTGGCCTGTCGCTGTGAGTCGTTGAAGTACGCCGGGACTGTGATGACTGCGTCGCGCACTGAGGTACCGAGGTATGCTTCAGCTGTTTCCTTCATTTTTGTCAGTACCATGCTGCTGATTTCTTCAGGGGCGAATCTCTTCGTTTCTCCTTTGAATTCAACTTGAATTTTAGGCTTTCCACAGTCGTTGATTACTTTGAAGGGCCAGTGTTGCATGTCTTGTTGAATCTTCGGGTCGTCAAACTTGCGGCCAATGAGTCGTTTTGCGTCGAAAACTGTGTTGTTAGGGTTGAGGGCGACCTGGTTCTTCGCAGCATCTCCGATAAGTCGCTCGGAGTCTGTGAAGGCGACGTATGATGGTGTGGTGCGGTTGCCCTGGTCGTTGGCGATGATCTCCACGTTTCCATGCTGCCATACTCCGACGCAGGAGTAGGTGGTACCAAGATCAATTCCGATGGCTGGCATTTTTCTTATACTTCTTCTTGACTTTCTTCAAAATACACTTGAATATTCCACTTGATTGCAAATCGCTTTGAGTTAACTTGTTCGGTAGTATTACCGCTTCTTCACTTCTCTTCGCTTGTTTGTGTTTTCAAACATGGGGATGCAACTGAAGTACAATAATTTTCTGAGGTTTTTTTTTAGAAATGCGCCATCTAGTGACGGATGCCCCGTAACTTGGGTATTTGTACTTCGTTTTAGTCACTAGATGTCACTGCACCTTAGACCGATATTTCATCGATTTAATAACAAATCTAAAAAAAGTTTTGTGATTAGAAATATTAACAAATATTGTAATTAAATAATTTTATGATTTATTTTTAATTCTTTTTTATCTATGAGGACGTCTTAGTTAATCACAATAATCACACTACTTGAAACCACTTGAAACACTGACGATTGACATTGACAGTCGACCATACTTTTAAATTAAACCGTTTTCCGTTTTCTAACGTGTTGGTTTATTCTGAGTGTTATTTTCTGGTTTTTTTATTACGATTGTTGCGTGTTCCTGGACTCTGATACTGACTGCTTCTGTGATTGACCTGGCTTCGTATTTTGGACCTGTGATCTACTGCATTTTCATTGACCCGGCTTTGTATTTTGGAACCTCGATCGACTGCTTTTACATTGACCCGGCACCGTATTTAGGACTAGAAAATGCGTCCAGTGGATCGTCTTAGGGGCGGAATGCCATCAACGTCAAGATATAAGTGCTACTTTGATTGTGACAATGACGGTAAGTTCAAAACTTTTAACTTTATAATGCACGTAATTTATCTTTTGCTGATAGGCTGCACAATATCCATTATTGTCATCCGTGCAATCTGTGGTCATCATAGTCCTTGAGTCATCAAAAATCTAAGATGCACTACCACACACACTCCTGTCCTGACCCTACACAAACAATTGAAACTGCACATTAACTTTTATATCCAATCAAAAGACTCGGAATCTACGTATAAGACAAAGCCCGCTCTAGACGACCCTCTGACCAAATAACTTCATCAGGTTTTAAAACTATGATTTTACAGTGGCGTAGCATGGGATTCCGCCGCCCGGGGCGCAGGTATATTTAGCTGCCGGTCAGTGGGTAGTCTTAGGGGCGAGCCCCCTTATTTAGGTACTTATTTAAATTCAAATGACTACAATTTAATAAAATTCTAAAGATGGTTTTGGCAAGAAAGAATTATTATTGATATCGACTCATGACCAGGTGCGGTCTCAGCCCATGATTTTGGGATTCACTAGGGTGCTGGAAGGAATACTTTCAGAAATTGTTACTGGCTCTCTTTGATATGTAGTGCAGCAGTGTGAAAATTTTAGCATCCTACCTAGGATTTTGTTGATTCATACACTAATGATCTATGTATAACTTTGTCGATTCATACAGCATGCAACAATATTTTTTGCAAACTAGGATATGTTAGATTTTCCTTTAAAGCTCAAAAAACATAAAGCCTTGTGTGGACTAAGCATTTATTGTCAAATTAAACGAAAAACAAGCAGATGTAAAAATTCAAGAGCGAGTCGAAAAATTTAGTACCCTGCCTGCCTGATAGGTTAGATCTTCTTTTAGTAGACAAGAAGTTATTGGGAGGTAGGCTAGAAGTATAGATAGATATCTATCTATCTTGTTGTATTTGTTATGGTGGTGGTGGTGGTATCTATACACACTATGTACACCATAACAAATTACAATTTAAAACTTAATAACTAAAAGGGGTGTAACAATGGGTGGTCTTATCGCTAAAAGCGATCTTTTACAGACAACCTTTAATGTATAGTGACTCTTCTCAAGAAAATTGTATTATGGGGTGGCATAAATAGGAACTGACAATGTAAAGGCGGCAAAAAATGCCTTTGCCTCTACTGTCAACGCTATCAGCTTCTACTTGGCTTGATGCTGCAGCTAGGCGGCGGTGCCGGCCCCTAGAGTAGCGCCACCCAGGGCCATGGCCCCCTCGGCACCCCCATGCTATGCTACTGTGATTTTATTTACTTCAACTGTGGTGTTCCTGTTCTAGTACTGCTAGACCTCAGCTATTATTTCTAGTGTTAGATTAATATTCAAGGATGGTATCACAGTACATTACTAAAATTTTATACATATGATGATGATATCTATTACGGTATTTTAATGAGAGTGAGTTGTTCATGTATAAAAACTTCTTGATTTCAGGCCCATTGCACCGATTTCCTAAACCTGAATACCCACATTTGGAAAAGTTTAACTCGTGGAAAAAAGTACTAGATAAAGCTTTACAAGAGAAAGGCGACATCTACATTTATAACCAAATTCGATTTTGCGACAGACATTTTGAAGAGTGTTACCGTTCAGCCAGTCACCGACTTACTCCAAATGCAATACCAACTCTAGGTACCTACTATTTAGATGTCTTATGTTATTTAAATCTTAATAGAAACAAAACCACATTTCTTTGCCTTCGCTGTAATAACAAAATTGTTCCTCAAATATTAAATAAAATTTTCTACTGAATAATCTAATCCTAATTAGAAGAAAATAAAATGAATATTATATACCAAAAATAATTGATGCAACATGCTATCTTCTAAGAATTAAATGAATATTGTTCTATATTCTACATAATTATACAGTAACTATAAATAATTTCATCCTTTTGCAGATTTATCTACATTACCAGTTGGTCAAACTCTTGAAGGTCCATCGGGACATGTCGAGGCAGACATGTCGAATTTATTAAACATTTCGCAAGATAAACTTGCTGTCATTGAGCCATCCAGCTCTACCCACTATCATAGTGATGTACAGAATGCATTACAGACAGCTGAACGCCCTAAAGGTAAATATTTTTATTGACAATTGACCTTTGACTTGTAACATTAGGTTTTTCTTTCCATCATCAGGATTCCAATTTGTTTCCACTGTAGGGTCATAAAACTTCTTGCAGAGAGAGAGAGTGGGCATTTAAGCGTACATAGGGAAATAAGGACAGAGAAAGCGACTTTGTTTTATACTATGTAGTGAAGCCTATGTGTTATTACATTTTTTATAAGCTATATTACTGTAAAGTTTCATCTAAATCCGTTTAGTAGTTTTCGCGGGAAAGAGGAACAAACATCCTCACAACATTTATAATATTAGTACTAGTATAGGATTATTTCATACTAACTGCGTCCCGCGGTTTCACCCGCGTATACCGGAATAAAAAATAGCCTATGTCTAATTCCAGGGTATAAGCTATCTACATACCAAATTTCATCCAAAGCCGTTCAGTAGTTTTTTCGTGAAAGAGTAACAAACATCATCCAAACTTACAAACTTTCGCGTTTATAATTTTAGGTAGGATTATTTCCGCACTTGCAGGAATCAATAAATGTAAGACAATAACAAATCTCCGAACTTGTAAACCTGAATTAAATGGATTAATAATAATAACTTGATATAATCCTACAACTTATGTGTCATAATAATTATTCATCCAAATAGCTAGTTCTAACCATCCATACCATTTTTTTTCGTTGGTAGAAAAGGCCCAAAAATGTATGGAGTCTGAATGATCTTCTTTATATCCATTTTTGTTTACCCATAAAATCCCCATAAAAAATATTTATCAAGCTTGTATCTGCTGTTGTAGGGAAGTCTCCACTTTTTGTATCTGTTCCTCGAAGCCTACCTATTCCAATCTCTGGTCATAATATAATAACAGAACAATATTATGTAACATATTTTTATCACAATTCTATTAAAACTTTGTGTAACACTATTTCTTTGATCTGAGGTGTAACATAATTTAAATTACAGGTTCTAGGAAAAGAGGGACTTGTCAATATTTAAAACGAGTCGTCACCTCCAAAGAGAAGGAGATAATAAAGTTAAAACAGAAAGTATTGAAGCTGAAAAAGAAATATAAGGAACAAAATAACAAGAAACTCTCTGCAAGGAAAATTTCCACATCAAAATCATTTTTGAAAGAGTTAAATAAAATGCCTGCAACAATAAAAATATTTACTTCCCTCCAAATGAAATGGAAAAAGAAACCACGAGGCAGGCGATTTACATTTAACGAAAAAATCATGGCATTGACCATTTACAAACAGAGTCAGAAAGCTTACAACCTCATGCGAAAAATGTTTGTCTTGCCATCAAAGCGCAGCCTACAAAAAATGTTGAGTAAATTTGAACTGAAACCAGGCTTCAATCCTGATATATTTAAAAATTTAAAAGCTACAGTAGCAAAATTGCCGGCAGAAAAAAAGTTGGTCAATTTACTGTTTGATGAGGTATCATTGGCTCCGGGTGTTTTTTACAACCCTGCCCTAAAACAGATAACTGGTTTTGAAGATTTTGGGCACAGACAAACAAAAAAACTCGCAGATCATGCCTTGGTCTTTATGATCAAGGGTATAAAAAGCAAAGTGAAACAACCTTTATGCTTTTCATTTTGCCAAGGTGCCACGAAAAAGGACGATTTAAAGAAGCTGATCAAAACAATAATAAAAGAAATCTCCAATACTGGATTGATAGTTATTGCCACTATATGTGACCAATCAGCCACAAATATTTCTGTGATAAAAAGTCTTCAAGAAGACACAAAACGCAAATATTTACAAGAGGGTAATGAATATAGGACCCAAGCCTTCGAGTTTGAAGACCAAAAGGTCTTCCCATTATTTGATCCTCCACATCTTTTAAAGGGAATGAGAAATAATTTACTCGCCAAACATTTGAAATTTGTACAAGATGGGAAAACAAAGTATGCAAAGTGGGAACATTTGGAGATGCTGTTGAAGTTAGATGTTGGGGATGATGAAATTAGGCTTGTTAATAAATTAACAGAAAACCATGTTAATAAAGAGAAAATTCCAAAAATGAAAGTGAAATATGCTGCACAAGTTTTCAGCCAAAGGGTATCATCAGCATTGAGATTCTTAGCAAGTAAGTATGCTTTTTATTGTTCTCATTATTTTCTCTATATTTAAAAAAAATTGCTATTAATTTACTAAATTAGATTTTTATTTTTAATTTACATGTTTTTAACCATCTTCATTCTCCACAGACAAATTAGAAAGTTCATTATTTTTCTTTAAAATAATATTAGATGTCCTGGCTACATTTATAAGTTCAAAAATATTTAAAAACAAACAATTGAGATGCTATTTCTCTCGATAAAATTCAAAATAAAAATACAATTCATATCTAATAATTTATCTAAAATTGGCTATGTCAATATTTAAGATGCATAAGATATATTGTTGGAATAACATTATAAATTGAAATGAAATAATAAATTAAAATTATCATATTGAAATAAAAATTTGAGACATTATGAAACTACAAAATATAGTTTAATGTTGGTTTCTTACTAATTATATTTACACCCACAACTATTTACTGAACCAACTGATAAAGACGCACAGTAAATCGTTACTGCCACTTTAAAGTTTGTAAGTTTGTGCCTTTTCGACACAGCCGTGAGGCACACCGTTTAATTTTTTAATTAAATTTTTGTATTTTTGTTTTTTTATTGTGTCCCCTAATCTGGGTCGAATAAATGTATTTTCTTTCTTTTTTCTTTAATTTCGGTCCACAATAGCAAAAAAGATTGATATGAACTGTATTCTAGTACTTATTTAATATATTGTTTCAGAACACAACCTTCTTCCGGCGGAGTGCGAAGAAACTGCTGATTTTCTACTCATTATGGACAAACTATTTGATTCTTTCAATGGACATTCATATACAGGTGATCCAAAAATTTTCAAGGGGTGTGTAATGAATAATTCTCCTCATTTTAGATTATGGACAGAGGTAGTTCCTATATTGGATTCAATGACTTTTAAAACTATAAAAAAAAAACGGGATGGTACAGAAGAAGTAAGATATGAAAAAGTGCCATCCCTTCAAAATTGGATCCACAATATTAAAACGTTTAAAGAAATGTGGGAGTTTTTAAAAATCAAATATAAAGTTACTAGCCTTTTAACCAGAAATTTCAATCAGGACCCTCTTGAAAATTTTTTTTGTAACATTAGAAGTAATGGGATACGAAATGTTAATCCCTCGTGCCTACAATTTATTAATGCGTTCAAAACTTTGTTACTTAATAATTTAAATTCGCCCCATTCTGTAAGTGCCAACTGTGAAAAAGATGAAAATAAATCACTGCAATCTTTCAAAGATCTTCTTGCTGAAAAACAAAACAATGAAATTGAATTGGTTAGTGGTGATTTTCCTATTGATTCTTTAATTAATACAATGAACCAAATTAAATGGAATGACTCGATTTTGCATGCCGAATCAAAAAAATATGTAGCAGGATACATTGTAAAAAAATCGAAATGTAAAGTGTTCAAAAAATGTGGAACATGTACTAATGATATATTAAGAAAGGAAATTGATTTTGAATCATTTAATTATGAAATAGATTATACGAAAAAATCCTTATTTAATGCATGTGATGATTTTATAAAATTATTAAATGAAATATATTATATGATTGTTGCATGTTTACGAGATTCACCTGAAATAAAATATCTGAAAGAAAAAATGAAATTTTACATCAATTGCCATTGTGATTTTAGTATAATTACTTGTATAGTTCATAAAAATAAATTAATTGATTTTATAATTAATATGTCAATTAATTTAATCATTCACAGTTGGTGCACCGGGGTTAATAGAATAATTAACGGAAAAATAACAAATTTCGATGTAAATGATGAAATTAAGTTACAAGCATTTAAATATTGTAATACACATAAAAAAAGGAAATAAAATATACTTAGCCGATAAATGTACTCTTTATCTTTTGTTTTTTTATTATCTCCCATAATATTATTGACTAGACTAGAAGTTGGAAACTGAAAACTGGAAACTGGAACTGGAAATTGAAATCACTGTTTTAAATTCAATTTACAGTAAATTGAATTTAAAACAGTGATTTCAATTTTCAAATTTAAAAACATATTTAAGAGAACTCTTGAAAAGCGCCATCTACCCTAACCATACATGAAGTAACCACGCCATCTTGTGACGGGGGCCCGTTAACTTTCACGCTAGTAAGTTGTTTTGAACGATGAGTTGCGTATCTATCTCTATATAGTAGTGTATTATCTATGTTTTCAAATACTGAATGCCTTGCCGCGCTAGCCGCCCGCTTATATACTGCGCCAATAGCGTGTCAGAACAATCTAGAAACTGCTGGATTCACCAATCACGGTTGTTCAATCAAGAATTTTCTCGAAGTTTTATTTTTACCGACCAATCAGATCTCGAGAAAGAGACAGAACTATGACACAAAGAGTGAGAAAGCAATAATGGGTGATACCGCGGTAGAAAAATTCCCCGCTACAGTGGTAAATTGTTATGTTATAATAAATTAGATTTAACATAAATTGTAAAGTTAAATTAAGTTATTAAGTTAATATATAAATAATTAATATACTTCATATTATGACTACGTACGTGTATTTAACACAGTAAAGTGCCCTCTTAAATTAGGTACAGGTAAGTTTTATATTTATTTCTGTATACCTACTCTTGTGAATTCCACTACAATCAAACTGTGTATAGCTACTTCAACTCATCATAATGTGTTTGTTATTTATTTCGATATAAAATTTATAAAATTATATCGCGCTATAAAAAATAGTATATGATTGTCTATAATTATGTAGTATATGATTGTCTATGTATTATATTGAAAATTTATGTGTGTTTGTTTGGTTGATTAAAATAGGCATTGTTTTAAGTATCTACATTAAATTCCTAGTATTTTATTTCGTTATAAAATTGCTAAATAATTTCCCTAGAATGCATGGGATGTAAACGCTGATAAGGTTTAACGGGAAACAGGTGACCATAATAATGTGAAAGTTTTTTCAACAAGAAAATTACATAATTAAATAATAGAAAGTTGATCAAAACTACACTAACGAGCTATCAAAAACGGGTTGGTTTCATGTTAACAATACTTAACATACATAATTATTGTGCAAGTCAAAGCTTGTACATCTTAGTCAAAGTTAAGTTACACTTGGCACGGTCGGTTAGTTAATGGGTGACCATCTTGTCTAACGCGTTCTTATGTGTTTCGGAAAGCATGATAAACTACAGGTACCTGCTGTCTTTTGTCATTTGTCGTTACAGGTAGTCAGTAGCCAGTTAGTCGGACAATCAGTCTTGCCATGGGGTTTTTGGGGGTTGTCCGGTTAAGTGGGTTGAGGAGGTCAGATCTTAGGCAGTCGATCCTTGTCAGACTAGCTGCATTCGTTTAGACAAGATGCCGACCCCAACATAGTTGGGAAAAGACTAGGCAACTGATGATACATATTGTGCAATTAATTATATGATCCCTTCAAATATTTAGTAGGCATGACTGGAAAAAATTTCCACTAGGGTAAGTTGTTGGAAACCCTGGCAACACTTTTAATCGTTATTGATTCCAGAACATTCTAAAGTATATTGCTATCTCACACAATCTGTCTTCCATCTCTTTCACCCTCCACGGCTTTGCAAACGATCATTCTAGAAAATAAATTCAATACATAACGCTATCTCTTTCTTTCTTATAACTTTGTCTCTCACAATGCGGCAAAGAACATTCTAGAATGGTAGGTCTACCATTAAGGATGGTTTGTTTGTTTCTTAAAACGAGCGTGGTATTATCGGGGCATTCCAATTCGGTCGTGTAATAAAGTGGGCTGAGGGGGCCTGCATCTGACGCAATGGCTATATAAACTGAAACGCGGGGGGGTTTCTTCGAGATACCTTTTCCAAGTCTAGTGGTGAGGTTCGGTTTATACCATGTATTTTAGGATTGAGTAGTGGTAGGACCAGTCAGGCCCTTTAAAATGTAGGCACTTACCGAGTAACAAAATAGTTTTAAAAATGTATATTAAAGTACGGAGTATAGCTAAAGAGGTGGCAAGTCCCGTTAGCGCATAAAATGGCGGAGTCATCGCCCGGTTGACGAGTACTGCGTAGATCCTCTTATTTTTGATTGTATAAAGCAGGGGAAGACGTTTTTTTAAGGATAAGATGTAAGGTAAGGTATTATTTTATTATCTTTTTGTTTTTATTCGGTAAAATTTTGCATAAAATTGGCAGAAATTGTTTTTATTTGAAATTGCGTCACTAGACGCCATGATGTGGTTGTGTTAGAATATTTCTTTTCATTTACGATCCAAATTGGTGTTTTTTGTAGCGTCGATAGTATTTCGGACGTATTTGATGATTAATTTAAGTGCTTCTATGGATATTTTTCTGTAGGATCAGTATAAAACCGGTGTTTTATATTTGCCGATATACGTGCCCAAAATGGCGTCTTATTTGACCTTCTCTTCGTTTGTTTGTTGTGAATGTTATTTAATCGCTTATCGTATATCGCAGCTGTTTAGATAAAACAATGGAATTTTTCATACCAAAGCAATATTTACAATTCCAATATCTAGTGTTCAGGTTCTCACTGAAATTAAAAACCTTGTTTGATTATTGCTGATATTTTGCAATGAAAATATTAATTAAATTATTGTTTTTAAAATTATAATGTTAGAACAATACGTTAAGGGTGATACTCCCAAAATTTACTAAGTAGGTAATTCCAAGAGAGAAAATCATCGACGTAAATGCGTTTTCTGAAACTTAGGATCTAAACGTTAAGCTAAGGTATCATTAGCCTTAGGAAATAATAACTACGGCCTAAATCTCATCACGTTTTAAAGTCCCATTAATGGTACGGAACATGAATCTTTCGTTCACGAGGCAAAAAATCATTTTTAACCGAAGTAGGTATGTATTTTTTGCCAAATCGTAAAAAAATATGCTTACAGGTATATTATTTGCACATATCTAAAATACCTAACACAAATCCACCAAGAGACTGCATTTTTTTCAAACGTATTGTATAATTTTGACAGCTGTGTGCATATACGGATGGGGAACGAACAATGACGTCAACAAAATAGGGAACAGCTGTCGTGGTCTTTGTTATAAACGTTGTTGTAGGTCGGTAACAGCTGAATACATACATATATTTACGTATATACTATACCTACGTAGGTATATTACGTGGAAACTTACCTGGAACAAAGGTATTGTAACGATTAGAAAGGTGTTTTGCAGATTCCCGTTATAGACCCAAAATGGCGACGCTTTGAACTACAAGTACAGTAGGTACATTTTAGCAATGTAAAACGGCACGCCCAGTTATTTTCTAAGTTTTATACTTACGGATAGGTAGGTGGATACTTCAATATTTTAGGATCTAGTTAGGTCTATGAAAGGAGATTGAAGTTATTGATGAAAATCTTATAACTTATTTTTATTTTAACGGTTATAATAGATAGGTGTTTGATCGACTCTTGAGTTCGTGGTTCGCATTCGCATGAACATTTCAGTCCTTATAATTTTAACAATATGGTAATAAGCTATACCTAACCTGAAATAGCAAAGAATTGAACAGTAAATGATGACGAGTGTTGTTAAAAAACGGATAGCATGAAATAGTATTAGTAAGTACGTAGTAGAACCTGTACATTTTTAGGAACATTATTATTTTTCGAAAAGCACCAATTCCTAAGAAAATTAGTAAAAAAATCCAATATTAGTAAAAAGGGACAGGACAGTTATAAATATGACAATTGGGAATTTAGTTTTATGAAGTAGCAACACTGATGTTAGGCCAAGGTTTGAAGCAATTACTTTAGCATGCATTTAGTTATTGTCAGATAGGTGCTGAATTTTAATTTCGTGATAAGTTCCTATCAATGATTTATATATTGAAATATAATATATCGTTTCGGCATTACGTTACAGAAAATCATGAGATAATTCAAGTATTCTATAATAATAATACACATCGTATTTTATCAACTGTGAGATGACTGAAATTTTGATTTTAATTTAGAATGTTTAAAATGATAATTATTTATTCAACATATTTAGTTAACTATTGTATATACATTTTATAATATGGAATTCAAGTTATAAGATTTATAATAAACAATATATACTTGTATATATTTATATATAATCAATGTTTCTGTTTGTTATTAACATGCAAGGATGTGGTAACCTTATTTAATTAATTGCGCAGTAATGAGTATTTTCCTCCGTTAAATTCCATAGCATTACAATGTTTGCTGATTGATTTTAATTGGTCTTGAAGCATCATTGCCTTGTGCACAGCTATTTAAGCTTATTAAAACTTCAAACGTAGGTAGGTTCCTACATTTTAAGATTCTAACCATTTTTAGGGATTTTATTATTTTTCATTTTGACCGACTTCTGCAAATAGCATAGTGGAGTTAGTTATCATACATTGATTCTTATTTATTTCATGAATAAACAATAGGTTCATATGCTTTATTCAGGTTAAAAAATATCGTCTACTAGCCTACATATAGGTTCGTTTGTTTTTGAGATGATTGCTTGACAATATAGCATACTCTTTCTAACAAAGACACGCTTTCGGTTCCTTCAGCAATTTACATACCTACGTTTTGGGGTTGTGACTGCGAATAGAGAAATTCCTAGATTCGTTGCTTGGGTATGTTGCACCGTGCGCACTGACAGATGTATGTTAGCTATCTTTGGCTCACTATTTACAGTATCCAGATCGTGTTACTTCGAGCTATACAATAATACGAACTATTCACAATCACCCAGTGAATGCTAGGGATCGCTGATCACGTTTCTGTGTTGTGTGTCGTAAAGTTTCTAGATGAGCCTTCGAGCACTTCATTTGATTCTTGTCTTGATTTCATTGTAAGCTTGAAGTTGACTACCACATTTTGTTTAACAATATCCATGTTTTAGCTTTTTTACTTGAAGCTTTTGCATTTTATACGGTTTTTTTCACTTGAAATTGATTCTCGTTTTACTGGTTTCTAATTTTGCCGTGAAATGTTCTAAAACCGAGTTGATCCTGGTTATAAATGTGATAATGTTAAATGGTGTAACAAGAAGTCGTAAAATTACAGAATACTAAGAAAACGTTTGCCACTAAAATAGCTTTAAAAAGATAATTTTCTGGTTTTTAACAAGTGAACTGGTTTGGTGACCTCCACTTTAACAACCGCAGTGTAAGATAGACATGTATGTAATAAAATGTGAATTACAGCAAATGTAATAGGCTCACAAGTTTTCGAGACAAACTTGATGATGTAAATATTTGTGAAATAGATTTTAAACGTAAATAAAAGCACGAGAGCACGTTAGATGATAAGATTTGACTAAGTTATGAATCGATTTTAACATAATCGAATAACATGGTTAATCGATAAACGACACGAAAAACAAAGCTAATTTTGCATTTCAGAGCTAAAATTCGGTGAATGTTTTAAATTCAAAGTTTTATTTCGTGATTGCTTTTAGTTTTTGTGGTTGGTTTATGTGATATCTATTTTTATTAACTACAACCTGTAGGCGTACAATATTTCTATCAAAGTGCAGTAGTTTCTGCTTAGCTTCCCAAGTGTTGTGAGATTTCCCATAGTGAAGTTATGTGGAGTGAAATTTCAGAATAGAAATTGTGACCGATGATTTTTAAATTGTAAATCTATCCATGTTTCCTCGTATCTCAATGTGAAGTGCATGTGGGTGATGTGTAGTGATGTCTTGTCATTTTAATATGTACTTAACAACAAGTAAATAAAGTTTACCACGGAGCTTGCTTTTCATCGACACTCAGGTTATGACGGTTTAGGCTTCTTTCAATTTGTGATTGCATGGGCTAGTAACCATTTGCTAGAGTATTTCTTATCGTACGTGCCTACATTTTGGAAATTTGCATGTCGTAAAATTAACCTTATTGGGTTGAATGGATAGTGTACCCGTAGGCACCCTAGATTTTAAGTTTAGGGCACCGGAAAAAAAAGGTTATGGAAAATCGTATTACTATTTGCCATTTCAAGATTAATCGAGCAGTTATTTCCAGGATTGTTAAATAAGTTCTCAAAGAGCAAGAAAACAAATGAATACCATAAGTGAGTGTCGATAAGTCAACAAGTAAAGAGACCGAGAACAATAGTCTTGTCATAGACAAGCAGATATTAAACGGCCATTATAGTAACAACAATGAAAAGTTTTATCAACAAAGTATTGTTTCCGTAGAACAATGATGTACTTAGGTAACGCAAGAGAGTTTTAAGTTGCCGAAAGAAATATGCAATATGGATTTAATTTATGGATAATTAAGTTTATAACAGTATTAAAGATTTGCTTTGACTCGTAAAGTTTACCTAACGAGTAATTATTTTGAAGATTGATAGCCTGAAAGATTGAAGGCAATTTACACGTTCAAATGAAGAATGTAACCAATTATATTCTGCACGAATTGTATAGAAATCGAGTTGCATACTAAAATGCACTAACATTTTAGTGAAAATAATTTTATTTCTAGACAGCTTTGATTTCATAACAACGACATTGAGACTGTTTAAGAGAAGGCAATTTGCTATTAGACTGATTTAGTCTTGTAAATGGAAATAATAATAGACAACTGAGCAATGAGCATAGATAAAAAGATACTTTATTCAACAAATACCTAAACTTCAAAGCGTGACGTCAGAATTCAATCTAAATAATTGATAGAATTCTTTTATGTGATTCATTCAAATGATTTAAAGCTAATTAATCTTCAGAAATACGGATAGTTAACGAAAACATAGATTTTGAAGGCATGTATTTTGGAAATACCAGTCATTTTAATTCCTGAAGAACCCCCTGTTAATAACAGGAGATGACAAACAGAAATGAAAAATATAACTCGGTTAGAACATTTCTTGCTATGAGTAGCTAAAGAAATATGTATTAATATTACGTAGGTATAATGACAGCCACTAGGCCATAATAAGGAAACAGAAGTTATTGAAACGCAAACGTTTTTTCTGCTAAATTGAAACAAAGACGATGATTTTATATTGAGATAAGCCATAAACCTTGAAAAACCTAGTAACCAACCATATTTTATAGCTTATAAAAACTGTTTACCAGATTGTATGATTCAAATAGATTTGCGTGAAGATTGTAATTAAAAAAAGAATATTGCGTTTTGCACGAATTGCAAATTAGCGACGCTGTAAAGTTTTCAATACTTGGAACTAATGCGGGCCGTGTCTTATTTGTAAATGAAGATGTTTATTATTCAGATAGAGAAGTTAAATATGATAATAATAGCGAAACAGTTGTGTTAATGGAATACTTAATTACCAACGAGTTTTATAACAATGCCACCGAGTCTGTGGTGTATTTGGACATAAAGGATACTACGGATAGTACTGTCGATACATACAATGTCTTGAATTTTCAAAATTATGAAAGAAAAATGCCGAATGTTTTTTTTTTGTTTTATGTATTTAATGATTAGCTATCAATGGAAAAATATTGCTAAATATATAAATATACCTGCCTCTGCAATTGAGACTTTATCGGAGATGTGAGTTAATCAACGGAGCCATTTTCAAATAAATGTGCTAAAGAACTGATGAGTTTCTAAACACATTATATTTTAACACGGAAATAGGTTCTAATGATGAAAGACTGTAAGGTTTATTAGGGTATACAGAACGATGAGTATCTACGTACAAAAATAATTTAAACTTTAAGCAAGGATTAAACAATCTGGAAGATCGATATTAATATTACTCGTATATAATGGACTACGACTTGGTAACCAAACGAAAATAAATCATACAACATAATCGTACAAGTTTGCCGATATGGCCTTGATCAAACTGGCTCAGAGAACCTATTTCCAAAATACTATTTTAAAAAGCAAGGACAGTAGCAGGTCCAATGCGAAGTATTGAATTATGAAGCTTAAAAATCCTTAGGATTACTGATAGTTCTACGGAGAACGAGTTTCTGTAAAGTATGTTTTTTTTTTTTTCATATTCATTTAACAAGCATAGCTTAGAAAGCCGAAGATACCTACTCATGACGAAAATATAAACATATAGTTCAGATTTGTGCATTGTGATAAATTGTGGTGTCAAGAGTGAAGAGGCAACTATTAGGAAACTATGAAATCAAATATTTTTATAATTCGTGATAGAAGAAAGAAGAAATACTAAAAAACTTAACATTAAAACCGTAACGCAAGATGTAGACCATGACGCTATTCTAAATCGAAATAAAAGTTAAAATATTGCAAGACAAATCCCTGCTTGGGACGTATTGCTGTTTGTAGATAGGAAAAAAGTTACAAAACTAAGTAAATTAAGATTCAGTGCGCATAAGAACTGGTATACAATCAGCCATTGCAAAACATGATGCAAGTCGAACAGTATTGTAACTTGATGCATTTCTTTTACCGAAGCACGGCATAAATACATTATAATTACGTGATAGTTCTAAGAGAGGTTGTGTTGTGTCGTTGAAAAACGGATGATTTGAAAAAGTATTATTAAAAGCAAGAAAACTGATGATTTGAAGATGAATTTGAAATTGAAGATCAAGTTAAGAGAACAAGAAGTGTAGAAGTCGCAAGAGTTTGTGTTTTAAAATACGTTTAAATCGATGTTGTTTATCTTTAATACGAAGCGTTTCCTATAACAATATATGTTAAAGATTCAATATATGAATCCGAATGAATGAAAAGCCATACAAATGGTAGTGACTCATATACCCAAAATGAAGGACAAGGTTACTTGCGCAACATTATGCAATCAATAGTAATAAATTACAAAGTAAATAAAGTATAACGTATATGTAGGACATGAAAGTATTTCACAAATATCAGCAATAACAAACAAGGTTCGGACAACTTTATGAGTAGGACGTTTTTATCTTCGGCTGTGAAATGAGAAAAACGGAATATGACGAATATCGTATGACAAAAGATTTAAGATTTTTACACAATGTTATGAAATTGAAATGCTAACAAAAGCCATGCTTTTCATTTATGAATTTAAGTTATGAAATAGGTACGAAATTATAAAAATATAAATTTTAAATATGTTTAATTACAGTATTTAAGTTATGACGTCGTTAGGTAGGTACTTTACTTACTTAATAATAATAAAAATGCGTTTAGATTTAAAGATATAATAAAATTCGAAAAATATTTTTAATTAACGTCGAGGAAGACAATCGCAAAGATATGTAGACGATATTATGTCTGGAATGATGACGAGGCATTTGCAAAAATACTTGCTCACTTAGGTAACTTAAAATACGTAAGAGCACTCATGTAACGAGCGACGTTAAGACAAATTCAGGAAATGATATCACAAATTGTGTATCATGCATAGGGATTTTAACAAAAATTGATTTTAATTTGGCCGTAAATAAGAATTAAGCTATTTACAGTGTATTAACGATAGATTAACTGACGAGTTCAAGAGCTCACGAGTAGATGATATTAGGGAATCATCGCGGTTTTGCAAAACTTCAAATAAGATCATGGTTAGATATACCAAACGGACAATATAGTTATGCAGATACTTAAGGAAGATATGTTGCGATTAATGATGATGAGAAAGTAAACTTCCATAGGGTTTTAAGCGATGATCAGTTCCAAGAATTATATACAAAATAATGAGTAAATGATGAAATATGGTGGTAAATGATGAAATATTGTAAACGATTCGAAAATGTGAGGAATTGGATAAGATTTTCTGTATATAAGAATTTTTGAGATTTACAAACTTGTTACGTTTAATATAAATATGAAAGCATAGATACGAAAACTATCAACGTTGAACGTACTATTCCGGGGAGTGTGTATGTAGATGATTACTCATACATGTAATTTAAAATAATATGATGAAATGACTAACGTGGAGGTGAATTTGCGTGGGTTGATAGGAAATACAAAAATTGAACACGTTGGAGAACTAACATAGGTGTCATAATGATGATGAAACCAAAATTATAGACAGTGTAAGAAATATCTTAGGACTAGTCATGATGGCTAACGCAATAACTGATGGACGATGTTATAAATAAGATTAATTTTAATGACGATAAAGCTGAAGCTAATATTTGCTAGGGCCAACATTGAGATGAGCATTTTAGGGACGGTTTAGTTTAAAATAATTGTTTAAAACGGGACTTTAGTTAATAATTTAAAATTATGATAAATATGTTTGCAAACATGAAGTAATTGACGTAATGTGATGAAATCAAAATAGTAGACAGTGTAAGAAATGTTTTAGGGCTAGTCATGATGACTAACACGATAAATGATGACGATGCTTAATCTTAAATGACAAAACAGCTGAAGCTTAATATTCTAGTAGCGTAGATGAAAGGAAACGGATTGCTAGGGCCAATATTAAAATAAGCGTTCTAGGTGCGGTTCATAATTTTAAGAAGTTGGTTCGGCAAGCCATTAGTGATCAAGTGTTATGGTTGGTAGCTTTATGTGAAATCACAAATAAAGGTTCATAGTTATTATTGTTAGGGCAACGTTTGATAAATATTTTTAACTAAATTTGTAGATATTGCGCTAAAGAAATTGTTTTTGTATGTCATGTCTCAGATTTAGAGCTGGTCATGAGGTTAATAATTACTGATAACAATATTTGATTAACACAGCATTCGCTAACTTTTTAATTAGTACATTGAAGTAGGTGAATTTAGTTAGTATGTAGTTATTACGAAGGATAGGGTGGTCCATTGGTAAATCAAGTTAGTTGACAATTTGTTATAGAGGTAGAATACGTTTTTGGTTAGACAGGCATTTTCTTTTGTTCTTCGTTAAATCTTAGTTCGGATTTATGTCTTATTTTTGTTTTTGGTAGGCTAAGAACGGGATGTAGGTGTTTTATTCCTATAGGAGTTTTGTGAAGTGAAGTGCAGTGCATTTTAAAGAAAGTCTCAAGATTAAAATAATTGAAGAATATAAAATCAAGCGATTTGGTGTTATAGTAGGACGTGTAGGTATTTAAAGTGATTTAGCAAGAGTTTATAACAAAATATTTTACAATCAATATCTGTATTTTCAACGGTATATCTTTGAAGATAGATAAATGATGTTTTTCGAAGAGAAGAGAATTATAGTTTAGAGAAGTGAAAAAGTTTTTTTCAATGATTCTATAAAATATGTGCGAATGTTTTGTAGTATACCTAGTGCAGTGCAGTGAACTAAAGCGTAGTTGGTTTTGTTTTCAAAGAAAGTATTATGTTAGGGTTTCATTAGTTTTCAAAAAAAAGTTAGGGATACAGATTGGGTAGGGTTTGTGCGATACAAGTTCTTTTTTAACACTTAGAAGAAAGAAGAAGTGAAACAAGATGGTTTTAATTAAATGAAACTAGGTTTACGTAGCAAGCTAAACAATACACCGAGACTTTTTAGTCGTCTTACAACGGCAGCCCACTTCATGTATCCAATGACTAGTAAACGTTCACACAAAAAAATGTTATTTATGAGATTTGAATAATTTAAAAATAAAAATAAATTCATTATTATGACGCATGACGTAGATTTAAAAACACCCTGTTGTGAGCACGGCCCGAGCACAGTTTAAATATCTTTTTCCGTGGCGATGGGAAGGTACCTACTTTCTACCATTTGATACGTAAACATTATTAACAGGACGTTTCTTATTTCTAATGTATTAATTATTTTTCTTTTCACCTATTATATTAATTAATGCTATAAAATTAATAATCGTGCCTAGTGGTATTTTATGTCGGATACATTGAGTGGACCACTTTTCTAAGACGACTAAAAAGTCACGGTGTATAATAGATGATGATTTTTAGTTCAGTGGAGTGGAAATTAGTTTTTTGTAGTTATCGGATAAAACATGAGAAAAGTGGAAAGTGCAGTGCAATAATACATCCGTAGGGAGTTCTCTAAAATAAGAAGTGACATACCACAAGTGCCTTATTAGGTTTTTTTTTCTGTTCATATTTAGGTAGGTGTTAGCCAAATAGAAGAAAGAAGAAAGAGTAAAACTTGATGTCAGTTTGAATTAATTTGAGAAATATCAAGAAAGATTGAGTAGAAACAAAATAGAGTGGTTGTGGCCGAGAAGTGATACTTATTTGACAAATTGTAGATCAATTATGTTCGTATACTATTATGTTAGAGCAGGTTAGGATAATGAGGTGTAATTTAATAAGCTTTTTGAAGTGGTGAAGTGTAGTGTTTGTAGGGAATATTTAAACAGAAGGTTTTTAATATTACATCTTTGTATATGTAGGTAACCATAATATAGGTTAACTGAGAAGAAGGCAAAAGTGTTAATAAAATCGATTACAAGTAATTTGATAAATATCAAGAGAGAAACAGAGTGAAGTGGCGAAGTGATTTTGGCAAGTTATCTAAATGATGCACTAATAGAAGATTGAGGAAACCAGTAGGTACTAGGTAGGGCTAAAGCTATACGACGTTGTGAAGTGCAGTGTTTATAGTGAATTTGACAAAATAAGTAAAGTACCATAAGTGGCTTTTCATTAGGTATTGGATTTTTTTGTAGTAAGTATTTGTATTAGTAAACGTAGGTAAAGAGAAACGAAGGAAAGGTGTTATTAAAATCAGTTTCAACTAATTTGAGAAATATCAAGAGATAAGTTGGGTGAAGTGATTTTGGTGGCTAAGTGATTTTTGGCAAATATCTAAACATAACACGTAGATTATATCGTCATACGTTTGAGCAATTAGAAGATTAGGAGATCAATCAAAGCGTTTAAAGCTTTGTGACGTTGTGAAGTGCAGTATTTGTAGTGATTTTTTCGAAATAAGTAAAGTACCGTAAGTGGAGTTTGTTAGGACCAGTTTGTGTGTAGTGATCAAGTTGCTACATTAGGTAGGAGAAATACTTGGAGCTTCTATTTTTTTCCTAGTTATTTAAAGATGTTGCTTTAGTGATACGGATTGTTGTTACGAATATACATAGAAAGAATTAGTAAGTTTCTAAGAAGTGTTAAAAGTGCGGTGCGGTACTCGTTGTGGGTGATCTTTGCGTGAGATAAGGGTTTATTTTTAGGTAAGGAATGACGGAAACAGGAATAGGAATTTGAGAAATATCAAGAGAGATAATAGAGGAATAGGGTTGACACAGTGTGGGTTGGTTTAAGTGGCGAAGAGAATTTTGGCAACATATAGGTTTAATAAATGTCGAGGTGAAAGTGAAGGTATTATTGAGCAATTACTTAGGTGATATGAGAACTTGGTAGGCCAAAACGTTTAATGCAGTTGAAGTATCAAGGAATGATATTGGAGGACAAGATTTTTGAGTTAGAAGGCCGAATTGAAATCAATATGCTTGCAAGCTTGACTGCTGCAGCATAGTTAAGTGGATCGATGTGGGATTTTGCCTTAGTAGAGTAGATAGTGAGGAGAAAAGGCGTGGAAGTTAAGGTATTTGAGAGTAGAGTGTGACTTCTAAATGAATGATCACAAACATTGCCTGTGCTAGTATGAGGCTAATTGGCGACAATAAGGATATGCAATGGCTGACTGAGCAGTTAGAAATGGAGTACATTTAGCATTTGTAAGAGGCTTGCGAGATATTCCGCAGTTATAGTTTAAGCTTAATTAGTGCTGATCAGAAAAGGTTACTGTGGTGTAGAGAAATTATGCGATTTGCTTTTTGCTTTAAAGCAATAGAGATTTTGTAGTGATGAGGCGTGAGTGCGGGCAGGTAGAAATGGTACCATTAGTTTTGATGATACAGTGGGAGATACTGTTTTAGAAGTTGAGGCGTTGATGTGGTGTAAGGAGCTTGATATTTGAGGAACGTTTGAGACACTGTAAATAAAGGTGTTTTTTCTGATACAGTACGAGATGACGATAGATGAATCTCAGAACAAATGCAAGGTTTACTTAACAACGTTTTCAGTGCAGTGCAGTGCGGACATATTAGTGTGAAGGAAAGGAAAGTGGACCAACACTTTAAAATCACCTATAAATGGACAAAATTACTCACTAAAAATCACGAAAACATTGGATGCGGAAAAATGGTGATAATTTTACAACGAAATTATTTGTTGGCTTAAAAGCAATATATTAGAAAATACACATTTGTGAAATATCAACGGTACGAATGCTTTTAGCATGTATCAGACATAATTTGAAAACAAAATTACTTATGTTAGTATCCAAACTGCTGAAAAGAAAATAGCTTATTTATCAGGCAGGTCAGAATGATAACCAGAAGTTCTTAAGAAAATAGAAGGGAAAAAAATGTGAGATCCTCATAAGGTTTTTATAAACTGACTTCATTTTATTTCACCTTATTTAGGCGATAAAGAACCTCGTGAAGGTTTCAACACAGACACTAAAGGATCACGAGAAAGATGTCAAGAATGCAAATATCAATCAATAATGTTTAATTTGTAGAAATTATATTATGGAATATTGAACAGCCTTTTAAGGTTTTTTCAAAAGAATCGCAAAATTATTACCTCGAACAGATAGCAATTTCCCGTAAAGGTTTTAAATCTGACTGTGTAATTTTGGAAAGAATATTTACACAAGAATAGGCATAATGGTGTAAAATATCGCAATTAACTTTATTCTACCTTTAGGTAATAGAGAACCTCTTGAGGTTTTAAGACGGAATATTTTATAAAGATAAGGCGAGCTGTAAAATAGTGCCAAGAAATGAGAAAAACTCATTTGAAGATTTTATATTTTGGAATAATAAGCAACCTTTTAAGGTTTAAAACTGACTTTTAAGTTTCTAACGAAATTATTACCTTGTTCGGATAAAAAAGGAAAGTCCAGTGTAGGATTTAAGACCGACTGATTGGAAATATTCCAAAAAATATACTTAACCTCTTTTTACGTTTTTGAGACTGATTTCTTGCAAAATGCAAAGGCAACCAGGAGATAAATGTGAAAAAACTCATAAACATTGAAAATTTTGACATCGTAGAATGCTATTTTCTTTATGAAAAAATATGAACCTAGGTCAAAAGGAAGATCCTTTTACAGTTTAATGTTTTAGAAAAATATCAAAAATTGTTTTATTGTACATCAGTTAGGTAGTAAAGAACCTCTTAAGGTTTTGAGACTGAATTTTTAAAAAATACAAAGGCAAATGTATTTTAAAATTTAAGTATTTTGTAAAGAATAGTGCCAATAAGAATTGAAAATCTTGAAACCCATATAATGACGTCTAGTTTGAAGAAATTATATTTTGGTATAAAAATCAACCTTTTAAGGTTTGAGACGGACTTTTTAAAATTATCTAACGAAAATATTACCTTGTTCGGGTAAAAAAGGAAAGTTCAGTATGAGATTTAAGACCGACTGATTGGAAATATCACAAAAAATATACTTAACCTCTTTTTACGTTTTCGAGACTGATTTCTTGTGAAATGCAAACTCAACCAGGAGATAAATGTGAAAAAACTCATAAACATTGAAAATGTTGATATCGTAGTATGGTATTTTATTTTATGGAAAAATATGAACCTAGGTCAAGAGGAAGATCCTGTTTTATAATTTTGCAAAATAGTTTCATTCTACCTCAGTTAGGTAGTAGAGAACCTCTTAAGGTTTTGAGACTGAATTTCATAATTACAAAGACAAGCACAAGAATAGTGCCGAGAATAAGAATTGGAAATCTTGAAACCCATATAATGACGTCTAGTTTGAAGAAATTATATTTTGGAATTATAATCAACCTTTTAAGGTTTGAGACGGACTTTTAAAAATTATCTAACGAAAATATTACCTTGTTCGGGTAAAAAAGGAAAGTTCAGTATAGGTTTTAAGACCGACTACGTATACATTAGAAATATCCCAAAAATATACTTAACCTCTTTTTACGTTTTCGAGACTGATTTCTTGTAAAATGCAAACTCAACCAGGAAATTAATGTGAAAACCTCATAAACATTGAAAATGTTAATATCGTAGAATGATATTTTCTTTATGAAAAAATATGAACCTAGGTCAAGAGGAAGATCCTGTTATAGTTTTATAATTTTGCAAAATAGTTTCATTCTACCTCAGTTAAGTAGTAGAGAACCTCTTAAGGTTTTGAGACTGAATTTCATAAACAACAAAGGACAGCAAAAGAATAGTGCCAAGAAATAAGAATTGAAAATCGTATAATGATGTCTCGTTTGAAGAAATTGTTTTTTTGGAATACTAAGCAACCTTTTAAGGTTTTAAGGCTGACTTTTAAAGTTTCTAACGAAAGTATTACCTTGTTCGGGTAAGAAAGGAAAGTCCAGTATAGGCTTTAAGACCGACTGATTGGAAATATCACAAGAAATATACTTAACCTCTTTTTACGTTTTTGAGACTGATTTCTTGCAAAATGCAAAGGCAACCAGGAGATAGATGTGAAAAAACTCATAAACATTGAAAATGTTGATATCGTAGAATGATATTTTCTTTATGAAAAAATATGAACCTAGGTAACACAACAACTTAGGTAAAGAGGAAGATCCCATTATAGTTTCATAATTTTGCAAAATATCGCAAATAGTTTTATTCTACCTCAGTTAGGTAGCAGAGAACCTCTTAAGGTTTTGAGACTGAATTTAATAAATTACAAAGGAAAGCAAAAGAATAGTGCCGAGAAATAAAAATCGAAAATCTTGAAAATCGTATAATTATGCTTATAGGCAACCTTTTAAGGTTTAAAGACTGGCTTTTTTATTTTCAAAAGAATCGAAAAAATATTATCACGTTCATGTAGAAGGAAAAGTCTTCTAAAGGCGACTGATTTTAAAATGTTTGAAGATATCGCAAATCATTTTATCTTGTTCAGGTAATAAAAAACCTGTAAAGATTTTAATACTGAATTTTATAGAACACAAAGGCAGGAAAAGTCCAAGAAATTATAATTGGAATGGTTGTCCATCTGTAGAAATTATATTTTGGAATATGTAATAAAAACCTCTTAGGGTTTTAAAACATACTTTTTGATTTTCGAATCAATTAGAAAAAAATATTACCTCGTTCTAAATTAAAAAAAAATGCAGAGGCAGACAAAGTGCCGAAAAATTATAATTGGAATGATTTTCCATCTGAAGAAATTATATTTTGGAATATATGTTAAAAACCTCTTAGGGTTTTAAAACAGAATTTTTCGAGTCAATTAGAAAAAAATATTACCTCGCTCAGATAAAATTGAAAAGTCCTGTACCTAAAGGTTTTAAGACTGACTTTCAAATGTTTGAAGAAATTGCCAATAACTTTATTTTACCTCATTTAGGGAATAGAGATTGGTGTAAGATGAATTTTAAAAAAATGCATAGATAAGCAACAAAGAAACATCCTTAACTAAAAAATCAAATAAAACCATGAAAGACGTAAGCTGTATATGATTTGTCATAAAAAAGCCTGTAACGTATGTAATTTACATACCTCGACATTTTATATAAAATAATACTAGAAAGAAGACAAAGAGAAATTTTACGTATTTTATTTGGAACGACCTAAGGTTTTTGAGACTGAAAATTTCAATTTTGAAAAAACTACAAAGAATTTTTATTTAACCTCACTCAGGTAATGGGAACCTGTGAAAGTCTACAGACGGTTTTTTACATGCCTTTTGGAAAAGGCAAGAAATTGAGATATATGAGATGAGGACGAAGTATTATTAAAAAGACTTTGATAAATTAGAAACCCTACATAGCTAAGAAAACTATATTGAAGGCTACAAAGAAGTATTACGAGATGAGATATTAAATGCGAACCTAGCTATTGATCAGTAGGGAATTCTTACGTTTGATTCGGCAGATATTTTATTAAAGAACATGTATATTAAAATATATATTACGTCGTTCAGAAAAAAGGGAAAGTCCTGTGAAGATTTTGAAGTTCGAAGATATCGTAAATCATTATTTTACCTTTTTTTGGGGACCTAATAGAGATGCACTTTGTTTCCACACAGATGACAAAAATGCAAATACAAGCAATAAAAAAGCGCTCAGGAACTATCCTAAAAATGAAATAAATTAAGTATAAAAGAAGTTTGAAAATCTTACAAATATGGATACCGAAAGTTGACGAAGCTAATCAACAAGTATGACAAAGAGAAATTATAGTTACCTATTTTATTCGAACCAATAAGAAACCTCGATTAAGGTTTTTGAGACTGAAAAGTACAATTTTGCAAAATAATAATGAAAATATAATTTACATTATTATTTTTATTATTTTAAATTATTCAGAGAAGTATTGATGGCACAAGAAATAAACTAGGGTCTTCAATTTGAATGTTAGGTTTTTAAAGTTTATTTCATGCCAAATTATTCAGAGAAGTATTGATGGCACTAGAAATAAACTAGGGTCTTCAATTTGAATGTTAGGTTTGTAAGTTTATTTCATGCCAAATTATTCAGAGAAGTATTAATGGCACTAGAAATAAACTAAATTCTTCAATTTGAATGTTAGGTTTTTAAAGTTTATTTCATGCCAAATTATTCAGAGAAGTATTGATGGCACAAGAAATAAACTAGGTTCTTCAATTTGAATATTAGGTTTTTAAAGTTTATTTCATGCCAAATTATTCAGAGAAGTATTTATGGGTACATAATAGAGGTCCACTTAATGTTTCCACACAGATGACAAAAATGCAAATACAAGCAATAAAAAAGCGCTCAGGAACTATCCTAAAAATGAACTAAATAAGTATGAAAGAAGTTTGAAAATCTTACAAATATGGATACCGAAAGTTGACGAAGCTAATCAACAAGTATGACAAAGAGAAATTATAGTTATCTATTTTATTCGAACCAATAAGAAACCTCGATTAAGGTTTTTGAGACTGAAAATTACAATTTTGCAAAATAATAATGAAAATATAATTTACCGTGATTTTATGTCATTCTGCAAAGAATTAATCTCGTTTTATTATAATAGCCTATATAAGAAGCAATTAACCTAGGTAAGGTTTTCGAGACTGAACATCGATTATAATTATTATTGAAAAATATTATATGAAAAAGCAATTTCACCACGTAGGATTTAAGAATTGTTTTTTGTTAATACCTCTAAGGCTCTCATTTTCTCAGTTATTAGTTAGCACGGAGTTAATTAGGATTTTTCGAAAATTCTTTTTAAAAACTTAATTTTACCTCATTTCAGTTAAGAATTTAAAATTAAAAGCAGGTAGAGGTAGAATTATTAATATTTAAATAAAACGATATTTCTTATCTTGCGTTATTTATTCTAGCCTTGGCATTTTTCAAAGGTTTAAGACTCAATTTCGATAGGAAACTGAAGTACTTAAGTTTATTTCGAAATCATTCAGAGAATTACTTACCAAGAAATAAAATAAGTTCTTCGATTTTAATGTTAGGGGTTTTAAGTTAATTTCATATGAAATTATTTAGAGAAGTATAATTGGTGGCACAAGAAATAAACTAGATTCTTCAATTTGAATGTTAGGTTTTTAAAGTTTATTTCATGCCAAATTATTCAGAGAAGTATTGATGGCACAAGAAATAAACTAAATAAATTTTCAATTTGAATGTTAGGTTTTTAAAGTTTATTTCATGCCAAATTATTCAGAGAAGTATTGATGGCACAAGAAATAAACTAGGGTCTTCAATTTGAATGTTAGGTTTTTAAAGTTTATTTCATGCCAAATTATTCAGAGAAGTATTGTTGGCACTAGAAATAAACTAGGGTCTTCAATTTGAATGTTGGGTTTTTGAAGTTTATTTCATGCCAAATTATTCAGAGAAGTATTAATGGCACAAGAAATAAACTAGGTTCTTAAATTTGAATGTTAGGTTCTTAAAGTTTATTTCATGCCAAATTATTCAGAGAAGTATTGATGGCACAAGAAATAAACTAGGTTCTTCAATTTGAATGTTAGGTTTTTAAAGTTCATTTCATGCCAAATTATTCAGAGAAGTATTGATGGCACAAGAAATAAATTAGGGTCTTCAATTTGAATGTTAGGTTTATAAAGTTTATTTCATGCTAAGTTATTCAGAAAAGTATTGATGGCACAATAAATAAGTTATTCAATTTGAACGTTAGGTTTTCAAGTTTATTTCATGCCAAATTATTCAGAGAAGTATTGATGGCACAAGAAATAAACTAAGTTCTTCAATTTGAATGTTAGGTTTTTAAAGTTTATGTCATGTATCATCAGTAGGTTATATTATTTTATGTTCTTTTTTTATTCAATACCTTTAGTTTTATTTTATAATCGATCGACGTTATTGTCATAATGTTAAGTTCGGCACCTCTTTTTTTATTATTGATTACCAAATATTTTTTGACGTATTTGGTAAAAGGTTCTAAAATACTATGGTCGTTTATACTGAAGAAAATAAATAAATATATTACATTAACTTAAGGTATAAGACTGACTACAGGGATGATATATTTTTAAGGCGTTTATTGTTCAGTGATTTATTTAAAAACAATGTTTTTAATTATAGGCGAGAGAGACGTATTTGTTTATCGAATTGTTTTTTGAATAATTGGTTAAACGGAGAATATACATGGATCTGTTCCATTTCCTTTCGGTTTTACAAGGACAACGATTTTTGTTAGGCAATTACATATATGAAATTATATGTATAAATAATTTCGTTCCAATATTTCCAATCCAATATTTATATATATTTTCTATATTTTTTTCTACTAAAATAACCTGAAAACTTACAAATATGCATAAAATTACGCAAAGGACAAAGTAAAACAAACGTTCATAAGTTCGGATTTTATGATTAGGATAAAATAGATAAAAATGCTTTCAATCAAAGTAATATTCTAGCGATTAGGGAAATCCAATGTTTATTGGATTCATATTTGTAAGGCGATAATTGATAATACATGATTCTGAGAACGATGAAACGTTAATTAGGGTTTTACCAAATGAGAAAGTTATTTACGTACTGTCAAAATATATGTAAACGGTATACAATATTAAAAACAATAATGTAAGTAGGTAGGTACCTATAATTATTGCGGACGTCTCAATAATAAAACATTTGAATATGATTGTTACATAATACGTTTATGTCAAATTATTATTTAAGATGATACGGATTTTTAACTTTAGTTTAAAATTTTAAAAATCTGAAAATGTTTTGGACCTATCTAATAACTAAATCTTAAGTATTTTTTAAAGGAAACTTCCATTGATTTCTTACGGATAAAATATTTAAAAATGCATAAGGAAAATGAATAACATTCTAATTACATTCGGAAATAATATGTCAAGATATCTATTATTTTAATACTTATTCTATTTATTACGTGCATTTTTTCAAGTTTATAGTACAAATAATGAAATTATTTACAAATACACCAATATTTTTACTGTGATTTAGCTTCACCATTAATATTTTACATTATTTATACAAAGTGTAAAAACATGTCAATAATATAAGAATATTTGTGAATAATGATATATGTTTTTTCTTTAATCGTACTAATATCAATGAAAATTAATCATTACAATATTCTTTTTCTCTATGGTTATATATCATTTACACATTGATTATGAGCTAGAATTATTATTTTGGTATTCATTTAAAATTAATTATTAACGACGAGTTATTACTTACTTAAAATAATTATTATTCAAATGTGAACTTACTCAGTTTAAATTTGACGGTTTATTTATTTCATATTATGCGAATAATATAATATTAAATAGCCGTATATTTTATAACGCTATTCTATTTCTATATTATTTATATTTAATGTGAATAATTTGCTTAGTTTAGTGTCAGACATACAGTTAGTAAAGTTTTCGATCTATTTAATTTTATAATCGTAACTATTCATATATTTTACACTAGACTGGCCTTCATTATGATTTATTTAAAATGACACAAATATAATGCATTTCCTTGGTTATCTTTTCAAAAATATGTATATATTATATATTCAAGTGAATAAGGATTTTTATATAATTCAATTATAGGTTATTTAGTACAAAGCAGAATAATATTACCTACACGGTACAAACTGGCGAAATATATATAAACAAAAACTGGTAGATATAAATCAATATTAAGATCGAATTATATAACTTTTATATATATTTAATGTATTTAAATAGAATAAGTTATTAGAAATTATCACACCGACGAAGTGAATAAATTCTAATTCCTATAATGTATCCGCTATTTTCAAATTGGGTTATGAACTTTATTTACTTATACGAGTATTATCAATAACGATTAATTAGTTATCAGTCAACGACTCGATAAGCGTAGATTCTATATCGATTTACTAAGTGTGTACTTCTTATTTACGTATCGTTTTACGAGTTTTACGTTTCTAAGCTCATACACAAACGCATACTATTGTATAAAATATTTTTTTTTATATACTCTTCTAACTTTAAGATAAGTTATAATAACAAAACTTACGACATCTAAGAAAAAAACATAATTTAAACTATACATCATTGTACCAACATTCGAATAAGAATATAAATAAAGACCACAGTGTGATTATGATTTTATAGAAAAAAGAAGGTCAAATAAGCGTATAGCACAGAAATATAAAACACCAAGTAAATCAACCACATCTAGGTAGGAGTTCGATTTGCGGAAATAACGGGCACGTAAAACATATTATTAATTATTAGGCAGGAACGTTAATTATTACATATTACTAAATAATTATTGGATAGAGACGTTAAACTTTAAGATGTATGAAGAATAATAGGTAGGTTATAAAATCGAAATACATACTTATACCTCTATTATATTAGTCAGTAGGTAAATAATTTGGGCTATTTATGCTAAATAGGTTTTACGTATTTAATTATATTATCAAATATGGACAACAAGACGTTTTAGGAAAACGTAAGGCACAATCAGTGATAGGAGATACATTTACTTACATTCACGATTACGTATGAATCAGATAATAGAAGGTATATTAATTTAGGTACATTCAAGATTAAGCAGGTATGTTAGAATACTACGCTTAAATAAAAAAAAAGTTTAACAAATAAACAACTTGGAAAAACAAATGAAAAATTACGTGAAAGAATAAATTATAAGCAATTGAAATATAGAAAAGCTATTACGAACAGATGAAAATATAGAGGAATTCAGATTGAAGTACTGCGATTATACACCGTGACTTTTTAGTCGTCTTACAAAGGTGGTCCACTCAATGTATCCGACATAAAATACCACTAGACATGATTATTTATTTTATAGCATTAATTAAAATAATAGGTGCAAATAAAAATAAATAATACAATAGAATAAGAAACATCCTGTTAATAATGTTTACGTATCAAACGGTAGAAAGTAGATACCTTCAAAGCGCTCGAGTCGAGTGATCGCTCCATCTCCATTTTTTACGAGACAAAATTATCTACGTGATGCGTCATAATAATGAATTTATTTTTACTTTTTTATTATTCAAATCTCATTTTTTTCTATGAACGTTTACTAGTCATTGGATACATGAAGTTGGCTGCCGTTGTAAGACGACTAAAAAGTCACGGTGTATAAACTGAATAGGAAGTGAATAGAAAGTTGTCAATGCACTTTAGAACTATGTACCTATATTTTTCTGGGTAAACTTTTCTAAAACAGTCAGGTTTCTGAAACTATTAGGTACATTGAAACTTTAGAATTTACTTCGAAGGAACAATAAAAATAATTGAAAGAAAAGGTATTCTCCACTACTTCTTATGAATGAATGTAGGGACATTTATTTTTCAGCAATTTACAGTTGACAACATGAAAATTAAGACGATGTTAAAAATTATTATTTAAGTAAATCAGAATACAAAATGAAGGATTTAGGTATTTTATATTCGTAAAGTTATTTAATTTGGGTGGGAAATATACGATATGCTAATTTACGATAGGAAAAATATAGTATATTTATATGATTATATTTACCGAATTTGCTTCTAAGAATTTATTGAGCATTAACAAATGCAAGTAGGGACATTGATTAAGTACTTTGGTACCTATATTTCTTAGTAATAGATTTATTTAAAATTCTCAGCTTGTAGGTTAGGAAAACCAACACTTAAATTTTACATACATTTTACGAAAACTCGTAGACGAACGCACACATACTATTTGTTGAAAAAATCGTGGTAGATCCGGCACATCCTAATCATTGTTCCTCTAAATGCACTGAATTATTGCAATTAATGCAATCTACGTAAACGTGGAAAAGTAATTCCTCATTTGCCCGATTTCTTTTTACGCAACCAACAGCATGAAAAGTATTTTCGTTACCTACATTAATTATTTGTTTTTCATTAAATGGATGGAAATTAGTTTCTGTATGTGCTTCAATTTGTCCAAATATAGCATGTTAAATTCTGTAAAGATGTTGTTTTTTCTTGCGGTTCTGAAATGTGGGTTTGGTTAATTCCGTCTGTGTCCAGTGCTGGCGTGATATCTTTACCTTCTTTTGCTTAATGGGGTTGATGTCAAGCTGTACATATTCCTCTAAAAAGTACGCTTATTGTTACTAATTTACATTTTCAAGTATCTAATTAATTAAATATTTATTGTTGCATTGGGATGTTTAGTGCCTCCACGCTTTTAAATGCAAATATAAAATGACACGAACATCCATCTAGTACACACCACAGTTAGAGGGATCGGTTTAGACACAAAGTCAATATATATTTACACTGCTCGATGAGATTAACTTTTTAAATACTTATGTAATATATTTTGTTGTTTAATATTATTTCAGGAGCTAAAATTAACTGTTCACGTATTTAATGTCACCGCTTTTCCTGCAGACCCCGTAAGGTTCCGTCGTTTACAACATGGCCGCCTGTCCCATCTACAAAACTATAGACACATAGTTTCATCAATTTACCGACTCGTTAACGTGGACGACGCAGGATGGACCCTAGATATTCACCAGTATTAATAACACCTTCGTAATTTAGAACAAAAATAATTAAAATTCAAGGTATTAATATAGTTTTTTTTTATAATTTTTCTTCATTTATTTATTTGCGAAATTCACTAACGTCATTGGGCACTTTTGAGTCCCCTTTGTTTTAATGCTATTTGGTGCCCGATTCTGCTAATTTTTACAATGTCGAAAATAATTTTAGATTCTTTATAACGTTCAAATTATTTTAAGCGCCCTAGGCTTCGTACGTATTTATGGCAAGACCAATACGAATTTAATAGATTTTCTTAAACCAGTGACAAATACTTGACTGACTACATTCGACAGTAAAATGATTAGCAGAATTTAAGGATATAATCATTCGAATTAAGCAATTCGTAATATCCACACACTAATAGTATTATGATAAGCACTCATTATTACAAAACACAAAGCATGTTAGAATATGATTAATGCCCATTAATTAAAGTGGTCCAAACTCCATCACCCGTCATCTATTGGTTAGCCAAGTAGAGGACATACACAGTCTTAATATCGGAGATGCTTAGTTAGCTTATTCTACTAACTCACTGTTACGTATCGTCTCCAATTAGAACATTTAACACCAAAATGAAGGAACACGAACCTAGATTTAACTATTGCAAACTTATTTAATTTTTCAGATGTTTTATTATTATGTTGGCGGCGTCAGGCAGGCTTATTATCAGCGGATCTTAGGCAGCGATGTTAGTTACAAAAGTCTATGAACAATACTTGGCAGCAGTAAACACATGAGGCGAATATGAGATTTATCTATCTAGATAAACTAGGTATAACTTTATATATATTCACTAGCTATATATCTTTGTAATTCAAATGTTTCTCAAACTGATAATTATGTAATAGGACAAATAAGTCGTTCAATGTTTAAATTTACCATAAAATGAAAATGATTGCGTTGTTTATGTTAGTGCGGGGTCAGAAAATATTTATAAACATGGTTTATTCACATAGTTTATTTGTATTTCATTCTCATCATTAAGTTTTAGTACATGAATTAGAGATGTAAGACAGAACGGAGTTCCAACAATGTAATGTAGACCTTATGGAGTGGAGATAGGTATGAAAATGAGCACATTAAACCGGGCGATGACTTAGGTTATTTTATTAATAGGAATAATGTTATAATTATTATCACATTCAGTGTTTGACGACTTACAATATTTGCTAGTATATAATTGAGTTACTAAGTTAGATTACAGCTTAGATGTTATGTACCCTTAGCGGCTGAGCTCCAGCCTGGTAACGTAAGGTTTAGTGGAAGTATGATAGAGTAAGTGGTAGCAGGCGAATGGTATTAATGCAAGTGTTAGCTGTAGGCTAGGGTAGGTAGGATGGTAGCCCCTGGTCTTTAGGGATTCAACAGGCCGTAGATTCAGGATGTCCGTATTTAGACTCCATAAAACGAATCTGGAAGAAGCCTAATTTGTTGGCAGGCTTAGTATAAATCTCCTAAACTATCAGGCGAGGCTTTTCCTAGCTACACTTAGGATAGGTTAAACGTTAGATAAGGTCTAATTGATATTGTTATTGATAACGTTAGAAATAACTTTTGAGTAATATTTAGACGTAGAATTATGGCTGCTATTCAAATGTTTTCTTTGCAAGTGTTAGGTTAAGTAATATTACAACAGCGTAGATATTAGGAACGTTAGATATAGTGAAGTCATTCGCTTCGGATTATGCCCTTGATTGCAATTTTCTACCGATGAACACCTTAGAGGAACTCAATTAAACAATCTTGAATTCATATACTTTATCAATAATTTGTGTACATTTTGATAAAATCTAACAGTTTTGTATTTACAAAAAAATCTATCATTAGATATCCAAAAACCATTTTGTCGTTAATTGTGTCTGTCCCCAAGCAAACTTCAATTCAATATTTTTTTTAATAAAGTGTTAATTTAAAAACAGTAATTTTACTATTTTGAAAAGTAACTTCATTGACGTCTGTAAATCGTTGTAAACTTGATTAATAAATCATTAGTAATCAAAGTATTCATTTTGTTTCTCTTTGTGTAAATACTTGATATTTTCCCAAGACTTTGATTAACTTTTTAACTGAATTACATACTAACTGCTTTTAACTAGAATTAATTCTTACACTGACTCTCTTTTTACAAAAATTAAAGGCTTTTAGAAACTTGCATTTTTCTTGTTATTTAGAAATTTACTAAATAATTATATTTGAATTATTCAAATATTTATTGAGATGTTAGTATATTTATTTGACACTAAATATGTTTATTCTATTTTAGGTTTATTTACAAAGTTACAGTTTTAAATTGAATGACATTACTTATTTGTTTTCGACTGGACTTGATTTTATTTCATAGTGACAATTCATAGTAAACGATAAGACACATAAGTTAGAAAAGACCGAATATTCACGAATTAAAAACGTTACTCGTTAGAGAATAAGTAAACGTTTCGATACAATTTTAACTAAGAAATCGAGCGTCACAGAAACAAATAAACATCTAGTTTAAGTAAAAGACTTATATTACACTTACTCGTATTGGATGAATGCACTACCGTGCTATAAATATATTATATTTATGTTAGGTAGGTATAGGTAGGTAGGCAGTGACAGAAAAGTCTAAAATTTTGGTCTAGACCATAAAAGGCATGGGTTTTTTTTTAAATACCTTCTTACCAACTTTGAAGAATTTCTTCCTTAAAACGACTTACAAACTTTCGACTAAGTAGGTATTCCTTTTAGGGACTTTTTCGACTAAATGCCCACGTTCTTTTTTTTTCAAACGGGTGATTTTTTTTACTTATAAGTTTGTATGGGGATTTTCTTGTACCCTATTATTTACTGTTTAATTTAAATGCTGCTGTAGACTTCCAGTTACCTACATAAAATATATAAGGTTCTGGGGCAAGTGTGTGACATTAATAACTTTCATTTTTGGATTTAATAAGATAAAGGGGTAGCATATTTTCTTAGTCTGACTTAACTGACTGACATAATTATAGTGGATTATTCCTCTTTTCTGTGGACTTTATTTTTATTCTAATTGAATTATTTTTTAATATTTTTTGGGAGCTTAGGTAGCGTGAGACTAAACCTACGGACTGACCTTAATATCCTAGAACACTCCTCTTTTTTTCGACATAAGTAGTTTTTTTTTATTATTTGATGAGTAACATGTCTTCTACATGGATTTTGTTAGGTCCCCAATAGGTCCCCGACATAGGTAATGATCACCACGACAGCGTGGTTTTTTGTAAGTTTACCAAAAGAACAATAATCTACTGAGTTTCTTGCCGGTTCTTCTCAGTCGATTGTAGGTTCCGAACCGGTGGTAGTATGTTAGGAAAAACAATATAAAAGGTAAAAGAAAGAACCTATTGAATGTGAAATGAAATTGAAATGAATAAATAAATGAATTTTATTATCCTATCTGCTGTTTTATTTATTGTTTGTCATGCAAAGAGCCAATGGAAAAGTACCTACTCGTAATCTCTAGTTATTACTATTTACATTTGAGTAAATACTGAATTGCAATTAGACTTTTTTTATTGGCTCTTGTGTATGGAATATACCTGACCTTACACAAAACATACTTTAGTATAAAATTATTCAGACATGACAACCTAAATTGTCTAGGTATTTAAAACATTCTTTAACATACACACAAACACTTTGAGACTTGCATTGGCAAAACTGGAGAAAAGCAAGCTGACCCTGATGATCGTAAGTATGACTAGCGTTGGTAAGTATCTACCTCTTTAGACCAAAATAGTAATAAATGAATAGGGAAAAGGGCTAAAGGCCAGACGATGGCCCGGGGCACTAACAACAAAAGGAAGCCCTATGTAGCTAAAGGAGACCCAATAAGTGTAATGTGCATCTGGATTGAAGATCCCTTTTTTATTTACCGCGGAATAAGATTCACAAGGTACTTATTTAGTCAAATAATGAAAATAAAAAATTGGCTCTCGTTCCAAACGCATACTATGGATAGGAAAACTAGTAGGTCATATCTTTGACCTAAACAGCCAAGACTATATGATACAAACTATGTGGATTGTCATGTGATTTTATCGGTGCTTTTTGCGGACTTTAATATGACTACCGATCTAGTCCATGATCTAGTTTCAAAGGTAGACAGATCTATTTATAGGAACAGTGGAAAAAAACTGTCTTGAGAGAAACTTGTGATCAATATGGCTTCACTCATTAGGCACAGACCATGTACATAGACAATGATATTATGTACCTATAGATACTTTTTTCTTGACCTGCATCAATCCACACCTATGAGCATAAACAAAGATGACTACATAATTGAGTCACCTACCCAGGCATAGGACTTACTCGATGGAATTAGATAGAAAACGTAACCTGATGTATCAGAAGGTTGGCCAATATTAGTCGAAGAACCTAAGTTGTTGGAAAACTACGTAGTTATAGTTCTGAGGCTGCGGTTAAACGCTTTATGGAGGTGAATAACCGGCATGAAACTGAATACGTCAAATTAAAGGCCGGGCGATATTGCACGCATTAGGGGAAAGCAATGGTTGACAAACAAAATAGGATAATAGAAATAATTATGAGGACATCATTGTACCTACATAAAGATTCCTCAATGATAAATTGCTAGAGACCGGTAACCTTCTATATTATATATTTTGCAGCATTAGTCTTGTAAGTTGTATTGTACCATACACCCTGCACCGCCATCTGGTGTTAAAGATTCAGACAGTATGCAAGGTACCTTACTTGAAAGAGCAACAGTGATGACAAAAATCCCATAGGATGTTTCATTTAAAACGTAGGTAGTATAGCTGTCAGGAGGATCAATGATAAAAACCTGCTTTCGAGGAAGATTTAAGAGACTACACTAGAAACAGCACAAGCACGGAGTAAAATAGTGCTGCCGTCATTTTGTTATCACATTTGCAAAGTGGCGCCCTCTATCTATCTATACCGACAATCACCATCAATGTGGGATAGTAGCGCCATCTATACTTTTCTTTAGTTGTAGTGAAATTCACAGTTGCACAGTAGCGCCATTTTCACATATCACTAATTGTAAGAAAACTTTCAAAAGATGGCGCTGTAAGTCTCGGATTTATATCATTTACACGAGACTTTCTCAGCAAGAAGATTATCAAGAGCAAAAGTTGAAAATATAACAACACAGAAAAGTGTCTCAATGCATAACAGCAGATTTAAGAATGGATACAGATGTTCAAATAATAAAATAATATGTCTGACATAGAACCAAGATTTTATAGGCCAAGCAAAGATAAACTCAACTCATACTTTTGGAAAAGGTTTTATATTACTTACTGTTAAAATACCTACTAAAGTAAAATCTGTTGTAGCTGCCATTTTTGTGTACTTATCTATACTAATATTATAAAGCTGAAGAGTTTGTTTGTTTGATTGTTTGTTTGTTTGAACGCGCTAATCTCAGGAACTACTGGTCCGATTTGAAAATTTCTTTCAGTGTTAGATAGCCCATTTATCGAGGAAGGCTATAGGCTACTTTTTATCCCGGTACGGGAAGTAGTTCCCATGGGATGCGGGTGAAACCGCTGGCAGAAGCTAGTCTATACTAATATTATAAAGCTGAAGAGTTTGTTTGTTTGTTTGAACGCGCTAATCTCAGGAACTACTGGTCCGATTTGAAAATTTCTTTCAGTGTTAGATAGCCCATTTATCGAGGTAGGCTATAGGCTACTTTTTATCCCGGTACGGGAAGTAGTTCCCACGGGATGCGGGTGAAACCGCTGGCAGAAGCTAGTAACTAATATAGCTGTTGTAGTTATCTACCGTTTCTATATCAAAAGTATAGGTACTGGTACCTATGTTTCATTTTATTTCTGCAGAATTGCTTTAAATGCATGTTGATGGACAAATTCATTACTTGTAATAAACATGCAGTCACAAATTGTTATCATTTTTACAAGGCAAAAACAGTACAATGCAACTATATCGATAATCTTGATTCGCCTTTACTACATTGGTGTTATACCAATTGAGCAACTACTGCAAAATCAGATAGGTGGTAATTTACTGTGTAATCATATGGGTTGATCATCTAAACAATAAAACACTCGCAGATAAATGTGTAAAATTATTTATATTGCATTATAATAATTAAAAACTGTCACAACAAGGAATTGCCACGAGCCTACCTTACACAATCGCCACTTACGAAATACTTAGCCTAAGTTCACTTACACTTAACTTAGTCGACTTAACGTTACATCACATGTAGAACGAGATATCTTTTTTATAATAAGTAACAAAAGCCGAGGATACTTGTAACACTTCGCTCCGTTCCCACCGTAACTTAGAAGTAACTTAGCGCCGCGGCCAACTATCAAAAATCTCTCATAAGCTTATAATATTTGACTCTATTATAGCAACTAGAAGGATTCAAGCAATACAACGATAGATTATTATGCGTACAGATATAAAAATGTTATGTAAAGGTGATCAAAAAGTTTTTAAATACGCTTCAATACAGTGATCAAAAGTTTACAATAAATAAGTATTGATAAGCCGCGCTGTGTCAGTCGGCACGGAGCGAGGCGCTCTGTTCGGCGCTCGGCTCGGGTCTTATCTTTTGTTTTTATTCTTCATGGTGAGACGCCGCCAGAAGCTGGTCTTCTCGGCCGGCGGCTGCTCCTCCCTGGCCTCCTCGCCCCGCGTCTCGCCTCGCAGGATGTCTAGGAACGTCGGGTCGTTCTTACGAACATTTTTCTCGATTTTAACAGCTTCCGCGCTTAACTCAGCCTTCAGTTTCTCAGGGCTCGTGTTCTCGACCTTAAACTCGTTAGGGTCTTCAACGAACGCCTGCTGAAGGTCACGCATAATCTTTTTCCTGATAGTCTTCTTCATACTGAGGTGTCTCTCTAGTGTTTTGACATCGCCGTTGGGGTACGTGCGGTAATCTTCCTTCTTTTTCTTAGACTTCTTTGTTTTATCGTCTGCATCGTCGAAGGTCTTGGCATCGTACTGCTGGTTGAGGCCGAAGATGTCCCGCAGGTGGGGGATGGCCCGCTCTGACGTCATGGTGACTGAAGGCGTTGCACCCGCCCGATGTGTGAGATCACAGACACCTCATCATGAGATCTGGAAAAAGGAGAGAAATAAAATTATTAAACAACATAATATAAAGCATAAATCGTATTGTTCTGTTGATAGTTGTGAAGCCCAATGTGTCAATTGTCACAGAATGAGTAGTGTACGACTAGACAATAGACTACACCGCCCACGTTTTTGCTAAACAGATTTCTAGTCGCAGCATCGACCTAACGAGAACATCGCCTACTGAAATAATGAGTTGTCCCACTTCCCTTACCCGAGTGACATTTACTGGTACCTATACCTACTACCTATAAGGTAGCATAATGTAGCATACAATTGCCGCAGTCTAAATAATATAACGCGATCCGATACGTCTGTCAATTGTTTCCTAAACAATCAAACATCTACAGCAAATACGAGGAAACTAATTTGATTGGAAATGTTTGAATACGAAATAGATTGTATATTCTCTGCGTGTCCCCAAAATGTATTGTCGATTCCCTATTATCGTCTGAGTTATTTTCGTTGATAGAGATTGACATTTAGAAAATACAAACAAGAAGAACAACAACATCAGATACGTAGACATCTCGTTTGTTATCACATGTATACAAAATGGGGAAAAAAGTAAATTGATAAAAAACGAAAATCTATTCTCGTTCTAAGGAAAAACATTCGATTTTGCATTCGATGATGGTGCATGTGAAAACAAAAGCTTATCGTCGAGTCGTTTTATATTATTAATTGTTTTGTACTTAATCGGGACTACTGTCATTTAATACAACAACAGTCACTGTTGCGGTAGCAACGGATTCACAAAATGCCACATTAATATGACTTAACGCTTGCATTTTAGAAACTATCTAGCTGAACATTTTCGTGAAAGTGAATTTCTCAAATGTATTTCGGAGTCTGATATTAATACAGAGTAGTGTTTGTCTCTAACAATGGCTCCGACAGAGGCTGTCTACCGTAACAGATATACAGTCAGACTCGAGGGTAACAACTTCCCTCTTACTTGGACTTGCGAGCAAAAAAGCCGAGCCAAAGGTTTTTATTGCGGTCAAGTTAGCGTAGATCAGACGGGATTATGACTGTGGTAGAAATCATGTGTGCAAGTTATGGATATTTTTGTTGCTGGTACGGTTGAATGATTATGAGATTCTTTATGTAAAAAAGCTGGCCTGCTAAAACTTATAAGTATGGCGCTTGATTAAACGGGAATATGTTGGATGTAATTTTTTCCAGATATGAAAACTCTTGACGATTTTATTGCCAAAGAAGAATAATTATAAAACGGATGTAATTCGTAAAGGGTTTTCTCGAAGTTTTTAAACTAAGTTTCGTAAGTAGAAGTTTTGCCGGCTACAGCTAAGTTCTGCGTAGTCCGTGGTGTAATTAAATTGAAACTTCAAGTTCAGACGAATTTCTTTAACCCTTCGACATAGTTTAAACTTTCCTGTCACGCGGTAAATTGGTTAATTAAGTTAACTATAGTACAGACTTTACTCACTAAATAAACTTTTCTATGGTTAAGTTCAGTGGTAAATAATTGAAATTTCACTGCAAATAAGTCCTACATTCTGAGTGTAGATATGTAAACGTCTAGACTAAGCGTTAAATGCTACCACAGCAGAATAAAAACCTTCTTTTTATTTTCCTCTTAAAAGAATCATCAATTTCCTCAGCTCGTACAAGCTAGTTAGCTAAAACGTTGGCACGGAACCGTTTTGCGTTCGCGTGTACATCCTCAGACTGCATTGTGTTCAGAATATAATATAGTGCGCTTGACTGCACTCCCGCTCTCTGCCAGGGCTGTCATATTGTCCTCGTCTCGTCTCAACTTTACGACAAGCTTAGTTTTTGAGTTGGATTAAGTCAAAGTGGTACTGTCGTATGCTCTTTGTTTATTGTTTATGCTCGTAAGTAGCAGGAGTTATTGTCGTGTACATTTTACGAGTTGAATTTCAAAGGACATCAAATAGCGAGTCTAATTCATATATCGTTTGTGCGTTGTTGCTGTTTTTAATTGGAATCAATTATTTCGTAGTTTTTTTGTACCCACTTTTGATGGAGGTGAAAAGTTTCGAAATATTCCTAAGGGAAATCAAATTGAAAAAGGCCTAAACTTTTAATAACCAACAGCCGTCAAGAGCGTCCCTTGACACCCAAAAACATGATACTTAAATGAAGAGCAAAAAGAAGAATTGCCAGCCCTCGAACAATGCGAGACGTTTAGCGCCATTTCGTACATTTTCTAACATAATACAGAGCAGCTCTTCCACAAATTGTTCGCCGACGAAATGAAACACTTTCTTTACTTTCATAGCTAATTGTGCCAAACTCCACCTGCGGAAATGCCTAAGAGATTGTTTGGAATCTCCGCTTGTTACACTAACATTAGGGCGTTAGCCTAAATGTTTGATTCTATAGGTATTTAGTTGAACCACTTCAAAAGGAAGTTCTGTTCTATATCATCGTCGGTGTATAAAGTTTCACTATTTTAAGAGTCATCGATGCGGGCCGGAATGTACTCGGTTTCGAGATGAGATTCTGTTAATTGCTTCTCTCAAGTTACACTGAAAATGTGTTAACACTTACTTAGTTTTTAATTATTATTCAGTAAGTAGGTAAATTATTTAATTGGTATTAGGAGTTTCGGTCGTCAGAAATTAATTGTGGGTTTGTCTGTTAATTAAGGCTACGTTGTGTTTATCTTAATCTCAAGAATCTTAAGTTTGACGTTCTTGTTAATTGAACATTACCAGTGGGTAAAATGGAAAAACTAAGACGATGCAAGTACCCTACCCCATATAACAAACCAGTCTAAAATAAGTAGCATAATACAACCAAAATGAGTATGTCAAGTTTACTGCCGGCACCCTAGCCATAAATCCATGGTTCGTCAATACATCTCGCTTACGGCAGTCGTAACAGCTGACATTAACATTGGCCGGGGTCACTGCACTTTACCTAACTCTAGCCACACATGATCGTGGGGCCGCCATCTTTGTGCTGTGACGTCATCCACGCCGCTTACGATATTTTGTCGAGATTTTTTATAATTTTCGTTTTGTAATCCAAGTTTTTTAAGCACTGTTTTTGTTGTTACATTGTTAAAATATACTTATTTTTGTCTAGTCTAAATAATATTTGTGTGTTGTTGCGACATTAGTGTTTTTTGTCACTAGTAGGTTTTGCCGGAAAACAAGAGGTACCTATGAGGTCATTGGAGCCAAAGATTCGTGAAAATAACTTAGGAGTTTGGTAATAAGAACGAGTACGTATGTATACAGCTTTCAAAGTCCAGGATTAAATTTCCATTAGCATATTTTCATCTCGAATTTTTATATCTAAGGGGATGTTTGGGAAATATTTGCAAAGCGGAAAATTCTCGGCAATGGGAACGTAGACAGCTTTTGAAAATGTAATTTTTCATATTTGCAGCATTTCATAATATTTGCTCAGTGGCTTCAATTTGTTTATGTTTTGAGAAACACCAAGATTGAGATAACGAGTTGTTTATCTTCAGTCAATTATCTAATTATGTTTATTTGGGCCACATGGAAGGTCTATGTCAATAAGAGGTTACATAAGTTTGTCAGAAAATGTTAGGAGTGCTACCTAAAAATAACCTATACTTAAACTTTCCTTACATTGATTCAACCGGAAAACAAGACGTTTAGTATGCGTAAACTGTCGTTCAAAAGTGAACAGAGCGTCAAGTTGACTTTCTTCGCGAATTAATCTCTGGTTAATCGGCAGTTACAATGCTCAGCAATTTACAACCGTCGCGTCGAGTAAACACGAATCGCTGACACGATTGTTACGCTATATTATGTAGGCCCGTAGGCAACTGGGCCACAGATTGTTTGCCGACAACCAGGGAACGCCATTTTGTCCGAATCAGATTTTTAATTCATACGCTTCTGTTTCGACGTTCCAATTTTAAACGATGTTTTATTCCTTTTTAATTGAAATTGGAAGTTCGCTGCGGATTTAAAATCAGCGGGGTTTTAAATTATTTTTTTAATGGCGTAAAGCCATAAAGTTGGTTATTTTGAGTTCGCTTGTTGTTGTTTTCGAAGTAATGACCTCAACACACAAACAACATTTACATAAGGCGTCAGAATTTTATAGAGCAGCGACTCTTTTGGAAAATAAAAGTTTTGTAGCACTTGTGAACATTCACCTTTACCATAAAGGTTTCTCTTAATTCTCTGAAACATGAAAGTGCACGAATTAGCAGACGTTTAACTAACTTATGGTTTGCTAATAAAACTAATTGCCTAATTACTCCGTCGGGTATGTCTGAGTTGTGACGTAATTAACTCTGTTTGCAATATTACTGGGCCGACTTACATATGTATGCAATTTACTTTGACTTTACTCACACTAATGTAATTGTTACACGGTGTCTATTATGTAGATATGACGTTTGATGGTAAGTGGTACATTGAAAACTTTGGAGTAGGTACCTAGTTAATTAAAGCGCTAATTATATTGTGTGTACACCATGTGAAAAAATACCTAGATTGATTAAGCTTTTAACATAGACAGTAGACACTTATTTATTCTAGTCTACTAAAGAAATAATGCCTAATTGCCGTCGTAACTTTTACCTTTCCTTAATCGATAACCTTTCTTCCTTAATCATTAACCTTTCTTAAGTCAAGAATAAAAAAATACACCATCACTTTATGTTCCTGTCAACCGACTGTTACCTATGTTATGGAATAAATTATTCTCTTTATGCTTTAAAAACATAAACAGGCAAACGCACCGTCTTAACATATAAAAGGTTTTAAGAAACCACACAAAAGTATGGTTGTACTGAAATAGGACATGAAATATATGAAAAGAAAGAATAAATCCGACTGCATTTCTAGACCGAAACTGAAGCCGAATGCCTGCACCGAGATAATAAAACGTCTCAAGCGAGAAAATCGCAAGACTGCAAGACCAGCCATTTTACTTAAAACGTTCTATAAATGGGAAACGTAGTCGGTATGTTTTAGAAAATTTAAACGATCTTCCTTGCGGGAAAGAATATCAAATGGAACTGAATATTTTATTATGTCAAGAGATTATATAGACAACGGACTCCTGCAAATCGGATAAGAGAATAGCTTGGCAGTTCTATTAGGTAAAAGAAAAGAGGTTGTAATCCAAACCTGTCAAACTTTTCATAAATCTGAAAAGCTCATTTGTTTGAAATGAAACCTCAACTTTTTGATTATAATCCTTGTTTCTGATTAGCGAATTTTGTGAAATATTCGCCAAGTTTCGACGGCTAACGAGATCATACTTAATTACTTTCTTGTTTTATAATTTGAGAGAAACGACACCAATAATTTGGAGCGTTCATTTTAAAATTAAATTCGGAGTTAACAGAGAGAGCAGCCATGGAAACAGCCCACAATGCCAAATATCGTTCTTTTATTATCGAAATAAAATATGATATCTGTATCGAAAATACACGTTGCATTGTGACTTGCATGAACAACTTTTACGGCCTTGTGGGTTTTCACAGAAGTATAATATAAATATGTTTGTTTGCACAAGTGTAGCCGCATAATGCTTCGACTCTCCCAGACGAACTTATTAATTCTTTACAAATATTATAAGAGAACAAAGACAAAAGAGTGACGCGATACGCTGAAGGTGTTTTTAAAAAGAATATACGATATGTATTTTATTTATGTCGATGCAAAAGTTCTAGATATCTATGACCGCTAATACCTAAATGATTATGATGTCATATCGAAAAGTGGAAATTTTATTTTTATGCATGTTAAACTAGGGTTTTCCTTAATGCAAATACTTTATAAAAAAAATACTTACATAGTAAAACAATTATTATTTACAATAAGGAAAAAAAGAAAATAGTACGCATGCGAAAACAGTTAGATATTTTTTTTTCTTTTCTTTCTTTCTAGTAATTACATAGAAAACTGTAAATAAAAATATGAAGCAATTCTTTAAGAGTTTCTTTTGTAACTACAAACTGAGCAAGTCCCAGTAATTCTCACGTTACAAACAGTATCGATAACATTGCGCAGAAAGCTGTCACTTTCTCACATTCCCAGCAAAAACTTGTGAAACTGTGTGACATTATCACTTATCAAACAAAGTACCAATCCAGCAGTTATTTATCTTGTTTAATTAATGTATTCACAGAGGAATGGCGGACCGTCGCGCCCTAATTGTCACACGCATTGCAGTGGCAACACTGGGTGGCGGGAAAATTGTGAAAATTACTTTTAATTTCGAATGCGATTTCAAATTGTAGATTTTAAAAAAGGTAAGGTAGATAGTAAAATAAGGTCAAATACAAATATGCAATAAAACACCTAGGTAAAATTGAATCGCGAATACGGATATGGAATATAGGTAGATCCGTTTATATAAGATTTTAGGTAAGATTGATTAAATTGATAATCTGCTTTTAGATAGAATAAAATAAAACGAGTTTGTTGTGACGTTAAATCTAAAGACAGTTCTAGACATCTATTTATTTAGATGCATATCAACATAGATAAAATATTAGTTAATATCATCTTTCTTAATAATCTAATCATACATGTCAAGTGTTCCAACACAAATTGTTCATTGTCACCCTATTTTAATGACGTCAGTCAGACCGCGCAGGAAGTTGCGTACACGCATCCAAATCACTTTTATTTCCTTTTTTGTAAATCGCGTTTGTTAATGCGCTTTGGATCGAATTTACTTTTTGTTTAATAACTTTTATTTTTTGTTTGAGTTCAATATGAATATGAACACTTGATGTATGGAATGAAAAATTGCATTTTGCTTATTTCTTTGAGTCTTCATTGCTGGTTTCTTTGAGTCTTCATTAATGACTTCATGACTATGTAATGTTTAGCCTAGACGCTGATTGGTAAGAAATTTTCTTAGCAGGAAAGTAAATTAACTTGAAAATCAATGACGAATTTGAAAAAAGGAGAATACAATTTTTTTTTGCCTAGAGACCTATGGTAGACCGAAAATAGTCAGAAACAAGACACGTCATTTGGGAACTCTTTAAGAGCCACATCAGTTTTAAAGTCCCTGATAACAATCCAAAAACTATAGTCTACCTGAGCCTAAACTACCAAATAAAGACTTAACCCATAACGTGGTGCAGTGCATAATTCCTCACAAATAGCGACGGAGCAATCGGAAATCTTACATAGGTACTACTAAGTATTAATAAAGTTACCAACAACACATGCCACAAACAATTGTTTATAAGTTACAACCCATTTAAAAGCAACATCAAACTATTAACTATTAAAGTTTAACAACTAAACGTGGCTACAGAAGCTGTGACGATTCCCACGGGCTGTTGGATAATCGCGTTAAGTAACCAACACTCATTGAATTGCGTAAGTCAAGGCGACTCGTGTGACTTGATCATGGGCACAATGCTTTTGTCAAATGGAGATAGTGGAAGCTGGTGTGACCTTCTGGGGTTTGAGATGTTAATATTGTAGAATTATTAAGTTTTTGATATGATGATGTTTGGATTCCTTTAGTTTGTTATAGAGCTTTTGTGCGATTTTGTTCTTCTAAAAACACGTACGAAGTTTTAAGTGCAAGCTTTGGTTAGATTTTGCATCTCCATTTGAATAAACATTTTTTTATAAAGTGATTTAGTTTCGTCTGTGTAGCTGTTGTGCTGTCGTTGGGATTGGGAATAAAACGACATCAATATGTATTCGAACGACTTTAGATTAGGTCTTATGTATTTAGAATACATTAATTTTAATTTATGTGTATAACTTATTCATTAATCAATTATGCAGATGCTACCGGAGTTCATTAATATAAAATAAAAAACTTATCGTATCCAAATACATCTAAACATCTCATAAAAGCTTTTGCCTGTCTCTAGACAGTGACTAATAATAAACTAAATAACACTTTTAACCTCCTTTCAACTTAAAAGAACTGTCAACAATGTCAAATAATTTTACAAATGGCTGCCGCGTCTGTCAAAGGCTTCCGAAAACTTAGCATTATGGTAATGGCATTGTCAAAGTAATTTCAATGGAACTGGTTGATTTAAATTAATGGGTTGTTTGTTTGGACATTAATTAGCGCGTGGGTGAAGTAATGTTTCGGGCAGATGGTGCCTGAATGGATGGCCGACCATTTTCGTGCGGTCGTTCGGTAGGTTTAACTCCAGATATTCCGAGCGAGAAATGCTCGTTCATGGAATTTTGAATTTCAAATAGGTATATTTACTAATAAAACTTTTAACAGCTTTAAAAAATAATATCGGCTTTATTCATATTGCTTTACCAAAAAATTAATGAACCAATTTGAAATCAGGTATATTTCAGAATCTATAACGAACTAGCTAAGTAGATGATACGAATCCTGTTTTAAGCATAGATTTGGGGGATTTTGGTTGGATAAATGTTATTTTAAATACTTCTTAAATATAGTTCAGCTTCTGTAATGATCAATTCAAGCTTGTTTTACAACAATCATTAGCCAACTAACTTAAAGCATTAAGTAAAACGCTTTATATCTTTCCCGTTAACAGGACAATAGCGAATCACAATAATATAACAAATTACAATTCATATATGCGTACTAATTTCGCAGACTCAAACAATAGCGTCCGGAAAACCTGTAATTTGCATCAGAATCTAATTCGCCTAAACAATTCGTACGACGAAGATCGGCGCAACCTTGCAGTGTTGCCACACAAAAAATATAATGAATATGAAAAAAGAGATCTGATAACGAACTTAACTGTTCTACGTCAGCTGTTAATTACTGTTTTGTTATGTGCCAATGATACACGTTTGTGTTTATGACTTTGTGTCAAGGGTTTATGGCGTTTTTATGAACAAATAGAATTATTTCCTTGGACTGTTTGGTTGGATAATGATGCAGCATCAGAGACTTGCTGAATGACATTTTTACAATTTGTCCTGAAAGGGTAGTTAACCAGAAGTTAATGAATCTTATAAACCCCTATTTAGCCATTCTGTGCAAGTCCCAGTCTTAAGCCAAATAGACAAAAAACTGTATTTAATATGACACGTAATACAAAGAGACATAAAAATGTCTAAAAGAGCATCAAAAGACAACAAACTAATGTCACACCAACAAACATTGCGTTAAAAACTCTATGAAATCGGTTTAAAAATAAGTTATTACCTATGCTGTACAATGCTGACGACACAGCCTGGCGTCAAACAGAACTAGTTTCAAAACAAATTACTAAAGATGATAACAAACAATTTAGTGCTTGACAACGGGCTGTCACGCGTTACAACGTAATTAGCAAATAGGCAATACAGACATGAATATTTCTGTGAAGTCAAGCAAAATTTCCCTTTCTATTGAATTCACGTTAGGTGTGGAATTTCATATTAGTTATTAATATTAAGTATTTTGAATGACACTGAATTTCAAATGCCTTATTTATGTCCTAGATCTGATTTTTTAATTGAATTTATTTTACTTTTTAATTTTCATTCAACAACATTTAGTTGCGAACTTGGCCTAGACACACTACTGCGTAGATATCTGGATTATGTAAGATATAAAACTGACGGCATATTAATGTCCTCAAATTCGAGTCATGTATTTTAAATATGCTCTACTAATTCTACAACCTACCCTAACCTAACCTTCCTAAACCATTTTTCTTTTCTAGTCTTTTTTTTTCAGTTAGCCAGCCTTAGACACCCGCAGGCATCCTGCTTGTCCCACTTCTAGTCTGATCTGATTTGCAGATTTCAAAACATCCGACTAACACTAAAACTGTAGACGTGAGCAATTTTCGTGTTACTGTTACGAAATTTCTAGGTAGGTAAAACTAGGTAAAATTGTTATTTTTGCTATTTCAGCGTTTTCTGTGGACACGTGTGATAATGCATCGTCATGTTTTGAACATGAATGACGTCTTTTGTTCATTGGAATTGCTATTTTTATTTGACCTATCAACAAGACGAAAACCCGCATCACAAAGAAATAAGAGAATAAGCATTTACGTATTTCATGAAATAATTATATTCCATTTTAGCTTCTTAACTTAAATTCTAAATCATCGCAAACAAAATCTTCTCTATAAGTATTCCTATCACATAGCACTTGACAAATCTGCAACAGTTCATTCAACTATTCTAGTTTATTTCTATACTCTCAAAACGCGACAAGACGTCTCATGTCTCCAAAAAGTTCTAACTCCTCACATTAAGCGTGCACTTGCGTTTGCGCATAGCTTTTGCCTAAAATAGGCACTAAGTACAATGGCCTGGGCTCTGCGATGCCGACAAAAGCCGATGATGTCTGTCTTGCTCAGAATAGACACAGGAATATTTAGAACTTAGGAATTTCAAGTTAATTAAATATCTTTTAAATAATTCTGCAATTGTATGTAGTACTGAATAAAGAGTTCTTTAAACTTATCATCTGAATGCAAAGAATCTTTATCACTGGGGGTTATACAGACTCATGTTTTTATTTTGTTAAAGGAAGATTAGCACTAACTAGCATAAATAAGTTTACATAAATTATGAAAAAATGAAGAATCAAAACGTTTCCAGATGTATTTCGAGTTTCACTTAGTTAACATGTATCAGCAATTATTTAGTAAGTAGAATTGTGTGTGTATATAAGGATTTTTTGTTCAGAATATACTACTTAAATCTATTATTAGAATTAGAAAAAAAACTAACTAAATAAGTAATTAAATGATGTATCTTTATGTTGGTGTTGAATTCTGGTTTCAATGTGGTTCCTCAAACATTTATTTGGTGTGAAAACAGGTAGTAGAAGCCTTTCTCAGGTATTTTTGCGATTTCTGGCAATATTCTAGCCGTCATTTATACGTAAATCGTTAATCTCTTTTAACATGTTTTATAGATAAATGATAAACTACTAAAATAGCTCTATAATAATATAATCTTTTCCTAAGATAAAGCTAAGCTCATTAACATTTTAATTATCCCACAAATCTTAATGATTTATATCCGCTATTTGTTTACTCAGTCGCAAAGTATATAAATAGGTTTTAAGTTAGTATTTATTTAATTATATCTATGCTAACTAAAATAATATGTCCGTGTGAAAGATGAAATATAGATTTATTTGTATATTTTACAGATTTTATGACTAAATTCACCAAAGCAGCGTAGTTTGTTATTGATTGTACTGGTTCATGTTTTCAGAGTCTTCAAATTACTAACCCTATACTCTCTCTCTCTTTTTTTATTCATATTCATATTTTAGACTTATTGCTATTCAGAAATAAGCATTAGATTCTATTTTCATTTTACTCGTAGAAAGATTTTGAGCCTCACAGTCACATTACTACAGGCACTTCTTGTCAACATATTAACTATTAGTAAATAGTTACAATACTTACTGTCTTATCTATACCTTTTTTTTTACCTTTTATTATATAAACAGTCACAACATAATTCTCTCTCACCAAGTCCATCCAGTAATTATCGCTCTGAATCTGACGTGGCGCCTAGCTCGTACCATTATTCTAATTGGCGGTTTAGCCAGACGCCTTAATAACTGCACTGCGATATTGTAATTTGTATGTTCAAGTCATTTTCACGTTCAGCTTGTTTGTATTGCTGTTGATATGATGAAGCAATTTTGATAGATATGGGACGACGTTTGATATGCATATGCATTACAGAAAGAGTTCCTTCTTTGTTTGGCATAGGCACTAGGCACTAGAGTTCGGTTCACTAAAATGTCATACTTACATTGTGTGTGTCATCAAAGGGATTTATCAAAGACGTAATGCTCAGCGCTGCGTATCATAGGTTGGATTACCATTTACAAACTTTTTTAATATAGAATCTGGACGTAGAACCTTTTGTTGTTACGTTGTTTCGCATTAGTGAATTGGCATTTTCGCATATAGCAAGTTCAACTAAGAACTTTTAGAAATGAGGCTTTTAGAGGTTTCGTACGCACGTTAAAAATATCGGATTTCGGCCTTTACACTAAACTTTCGGCCCGTTGATTGCCGGTTTTGCCTATAAAGATAGAAAACATTTATAAGTCAACCATCCGCTTGGCTCTATGTCGATAAATATCTTGTAACCTTTAGGTATTATTCAGAGAAAAATACTGTACTTTCCTCCTAGCATACTATATAGTATCTACCTCTAATATCTAAAGTAGTAGGAAATGTATCTACGTGACATGGTAAGACCCAAATTCCTCACTCAATAGTTATTGTGATTAACATCGTGGGAACTCGGACTTGTTTGTGTGTATCTCGTCACGAGTTAATTTGCTTTTTACTGGATCATAATGGCTTAAGTGGTGTGTAAAGAGGTTACAAATCATTTGTAGTATTTCATTGGTATATTAATTATCAAGCCTGCATGATATGATTAATTATCAGCTTACAAAAAAGAAATTATTGTTTGTAATCTGTGGCACTGGGCTAACTGCTGATTTCAAAAAAAAATACATTAATGTGACACATACCTAATGATTCTCTCTCTCCAATAGTTTGATGTTTTTATATTTTAAATTGTACATATTATGATAAGACACATCATTATTCTATATCCTCACCAGTTTTTACAACTTCAAAGACCAGTCAAAAAGAAACAGTCACACAAGAAAAATTAGGACATATTGTAAAATACAGCTTAATCCACAGACCGTACCTATCTGCAATCACATAGAGATGAAGAAATTTCTATGCAAATATTCAAATCAGATCGCTCGCCCATATCAAAGCATGTAACTACAATATTAGTTTCCGCATGAGTTAAACTTAACTACTAAATATTCAAGCCACGGTTTGCGGTATCTTATCAGTAATCTCTGTTGTAAGTTCAGATTATTAAGTCATAAACAATGTTGCTTAGTTGCTAACGGTTTGAGACTTATGTTTGCAGTTTGGGTTCGGGGATTTTTTGATGTTATTTGGCTGTTTGTTTGGGTAACGTCTTATAAGAATGCAAATTAGTAAGCGATAGGTAGGTGTTTATCTTATAAACAGGTAAGTAACGTTCCTAAATATCGATTTATCGATAGGTACTGTGAATTCCTGAGACATTCTTGTTCAGAAATAATATTCCGTGTATCTTCCAATTACATAGTGTATATTATAGCCTGATATACAGCACACAGCTGCAAACTTACTCAACACTCTAGGGAAACATTAAAAATATTAAGTATATAACGTATTCCAATAAAACGATACGCGAATTGATGAACATCATTATAACAAGTAATAACAACAATTTCTGTGCGCTGTTGGCACAGAGCCCTCTAGTGTCCATTGTATACATTTCCTTATTTCCCTTCCGTATTTCAAGCAATAGCACAATAGAATAAATTATCCCTTTCTTCCTAATACCTTTAAGCGCCATCGGATACCTATTTACTATTTACATAATAGCTAATGAAGAAACAAAAGTGAATCGGCCTTCTCGTTTCAAAGCGAATTTTAATGTTGTTTGTAGCAATATCTATCGGGTGTGTCGTTCACAATCACTAAAATATGTCGTTTAACACAAAGAAAAAAGAAAAATACATTAAAAAAAAATTTTTTCAAACAAAGTAAATAGAATAAAATTAGAACACCATATAAAAGTCAGTCATTACAAACAACTGAAATTCTCCCTTGAAAACTGACAGTTGTCAACTGATCAAAACATTCGATACTCCTAACTTTATATATAAATTAATAATGATTAATAATATAATATTTATTAATAATAAAAACGAAAAATGTCTCCTATGGCTAAACCACTGAATGGATTAGGTTATTTTTTTATAATTCGCCATAGAATATAGTATACAATATGCGATAGGATTTAATGTGATTGTGAACGACACACCCTGTATAAGTCAACTTGCATTTTTTTTTAATTTTGTATGTAACATAAGTATCGAAGTTTTGCTCGCCCGATTAACTGTGTGCTGATGACAAGAACTTGCATACATTTAAGACACAGAAATCTTAGTAATAAAGGACCTATTATTAAGATTTCTGTGATTTAGGATATACAGAAGGTGCCTCTGTAGAGGCTGAAGTCAGGCCTTTCTAGTCTAGTAAGTAGTGATCGTCATTCATTCACAACAGTTGACAATTTATTAATACCACCAATAGTTTATTTACATGCCCCCTTAATTACATAGTTATAAAGTCCTCTAATGATAACAATAAGTATCTATAAATAACTATAATCTAACTTAAAACCAACTTAGATTAAGATAACCACCTATTAACCGATCTCACTTCCTACTCCTCAGGGAGTAATGTTAGTAGATTAATGTGTAGTTTCCGATCGATCGATCACGCGCGTGACGTCATCAACGCAGGCGCAAGTCACCGACCATCGGATGCGTTCTATACATTACTGATGATTGATGTTTTTATAAGTAATAGATTTGAGAAAATTCGCTTTGTGTAAGTTTAGGTTGTAATTGGGCTTTGATTAGTTTTGAATGTTTTTGAATGGGAAATTAATAATTCGTGATGGTTGAATGTATGGTACGGTGTGATTAGGGCATGCAATTCCGGTAAAATAAAAATTACCGGTAAAAATTCGGTAATTAAAATATTTTTACCGGTAAACCGGTAAAACGGTAATTTTTGTATTTTTTTTTAATGTGATATTATATCAATAAGATTGTTAGTCCAAAAGCAAAAAATAATAAAAAATACAAGGTATAAGGTGGTAAACATTTTTTGGGACGTGGGCCGTAAAAAAAAACATGTCAGTACCATCCGAACGCGATGTCGTCGACAAAATGCAAGAGAAACGGCTGCGATGGTTCGGCCATGTAAAAAGGAGACCACCTGAATACATCGCCAATGTTGTGTACTCAATCTCAATATACCCGATCAAAGGCGCAGAGGCATTCCGAAACGGTGGTGGTTGAGTGTCGTAATGAATGACATGAAAATCTACGAACTCGAAGAGGGAGATGTCCTGGATAGAGCGAAGTGGAAGAAGAAGATACGTAAAGCGGACCCCGTCACAAGACGGGATAAACGCTAAGAATTACCGTGAAAAAAAAAATCATTTTTTTCATTGAAGTGAAAGCACTTTTTTATGGTAAATCGTGGGCATTTTATGGACCAGGGTCGCGGTAACTCTTTCGAACAATCCCGCAGCCCCGGCAGGTTTTGGCCCTGCGCGTGGAACAACTCGGGCCGCCGACACGGGTCTGTTGTCTATGCAGACGGAGGAACGATGAGCCACCCGAACTCACCTTCCACAGACCGACGCCTACGGTGGCTGGGAGTCGTCTCTCGACACTCGGCGCCCGTGGTGTATTCGGTCCACTACAGCGGTTGGGATGAGAGGTGCGAACTCGCAGGCGCTCCACCGTCTCCTTCTCGAGCTGACTGGGAGAGACTGAGAATGACCGTTTCGCAGAAGGAGGCGACGGCTTCCCATTCTCTCTCGCTTCAGACCATGGCTTGAACCAGGGCCGGACGCGACAGGTCGTCGCTGCCTATTGGCTCGACGACGACACCGCGGTACCCTTCCCAGGCAGTGCACACGTAGACTGTGTGCTCCACCGTGTCCTCAGAGCTCTCCGCATGGTGGTGAAGTAAAAGCCCTTGCTCAATAAGGTCATAGAGTAAGTAAAATAAGCATAAGCTACATTTTTACCTAATAGGAACTGACAGCTATGAGGAAATTCAGATTAACCGAATGAATAAAATTTGTTTAGATATTATAAATTAAGATGAGAATGAAGATTTGTATCTAACCTAGAGATAGATAAGGAGCCACATAAGTTTACTTTCCTAAAAAACAGCAACTTTAACACTCTTACAATATGTAATGTATGCAATATTACACTATGTTCAGGCTACATAATGAAGATTTGACGTTAAATAAACAATTGCTATATATTATCACAAAAACGTAAAAACCGGTAAATTACCGGTTACATATTATTTTTACCGGTAAATTAAAAATCGCGAAAATGGGCGGTTTTACCGGTAAAACCGAAACCGGTAAACCGGTATTGCATGCCCTAGGTGTGATGTCCTTCGATAGGTCAGCGTGGTTAATTCTTGGGTTTGTATTTTAAAGAATCCTTTATCGAATGTTTGGCAATAAAATATGTTTTAATACAGGCTTTAAGATCCATTGTGGACCTACGGTCGTAGGTACGATTATATGATTCTTAGGGTTCCGTACCCAAAGGGTAAAACGGGACCCTATTGTTTTCGCTCCTCTGTCCGTCCGTCCGTCCGTCCGTCCGTCTGTCACCAGGCTGTATCTCATGAACCGTGATAGTTAGAGAGTTGAAATTTTCACAGATGATGTACCTATTTCTGTTGCCGCTAGAACAACAAATACTGAAAACTAGAATAAAATAAATATTTCGGGGGGCTCCCATACAACTAACGTGATTTTTTTGCTCAGTTTTGCTCGATATCCATAAATATATATATACATATATAGAATATTAGTTAGGATGGTACGGAACCCTACGTGCGCGAGTCCGACTCGCACTTGGCGGGTTTTTTAATCATTAAATATCATAAAATCGTATGCAACCTTAATTGGTATGTAGGTTCACCTTATTCAAACTGTATGCGATTTATATTTATGCCTTATTTCAATTATATAAATATTGATCCGTGGGAAATCATAAAAGACAAATTAATAAAATTACAGCTTCTTCTCCCATCAATAAATAAATAAATAGGTAGCTAATTATAAATGACATAACAAATTAAAAACGTAAACTATGCTATAATGACGGACCACGGATGTAGATCATACTTACTTACAAAGCAATGCATGCGCGTGCTTCCATCATAGTGTTGCGAAACATATGACCAGGTTACACAACAGACATACAATTACGTATTTATTTGTATTTAATAGAACTTGCTGTGTGTTATAGATAATTGTTGGGCTTCTTGTATGTTATTCAATGGTTTCTGTGAATCATTTCGCCATGCAGTTCTTGTCAAATATCTTTGCTAATCCTAAGTTAGCTATTAAGTGACTTTACGTCATTCAAAATATGTGAAATAAGTATTAACACTAGGACAGCTCTTATTGGATAACTTGTTGATAACTTGTCGACAGCCTATTCGGTCACATTTTGATAGTTTTGCAGTCCTTTGAAGCGAACTTTAGAAAAGCAAGAAAAGACACCCGACAAAAAAACATCCTAACTAATATTATAAATGTGAAAGTAACTCTGTCTGTCTGTCTGTCTGTCTGTCTGTCTTTCTGTCTGTCTGTCTGTCTGTCTTTTCTTCACGCCTAAACTACTGAACCGATTTGTGTGAAATTTGGTACAGACATAGTTTGGAACTTGAGAATGGATATAGGATAGTTTTTACTACAAAAAAATATATAAAAAATAAAATTTATTACGGACATGTAGCGCCATCTATTGGTCAAACCAAAAATCTGCCGGAAGTCACTATTCCACGCGAACGAAGTCGCGGGCAAAAGCTAGTAATTCTATAAATGTCTTTAGCATCTTCAATTAAAAAATTTACAAATTTTGAAACACAATCTTCCCCGCGATAATTTCTATACCTATCGTCAGTAGCGTTTAATGATGACACAACATTATACCCGAATGCAGCTGGCACGTGTCGTTGTAAGTATGTCGTGTTAGCGGTATCAAATTCATCGTTGGATATTGGTTCGAGTAATGTTTCGAAATCGGCATATATGACAAATGGAATGTTTTGTTTTCGATTATAATTTGTAAATTTTAAAAATGATCCTTTTTCTGGTAAGACCGTGACAACTCCTCCACACGCATGTGTATCACATTCACTGGACGTTGGAAAAAACAATAAGCATGTTTCGCAAAAATGTAGTTTACCGTGATGCTTAGTCATCTGATTTCTAACTAGACGAGGTAAATCTTTGATAAGACAATAGTGAGAATTAGTATTATTTTGTAAAAACAGTAAATGTATGCTCTTAGATTTATTGTTGTTTGAAGTATACAAAGGTCCTACGATTGTCCTATCATCTTTCAATCCATACACAAATATATTCAGAGACGGATTATTTTTCTCAAAAACAGCTATGTCTGAAAACGTGATTGGAAATGTTAAATTATTGACATTTAAAACATCCTTGAAGTGAGGATAGGATGAAATCCTATTAGGATGGTGAGTTGCGGGGTATAAGGCAGCTACAACAGCCCATAAGAAGCAATCCTCGTCATTGTTTTGAATATTCAAACAAGCTTTTTTATTTCTGATAAATTTAGGTAATATTATATGTTTAGATCCGCCGAGAGGTTGATATTTACTTATGTTTATTTCTAAATGTGAATTGCACAGATACGTCCAACTACTATCTCTCTCTTGAAATTCCTCGATTTTCTTTAACAGTGACACAACTAATGATTTATATATTGAATCAAAATCGTAATTAAAGTGAACAATATAATTTTTTGTACTAAATGATTTCAGTTCTTGTTGATCATTTTTAAACAAAAGGAAAAGAGTTCAAAATTAATTTTCACAGATGTATGTTTCTGTAATGATCGATCTATTAGATTTTTAATTTGCTTACGATTATCATTGAGAAACATTTCAGGGAAATATTTTTTTTGATCGTTAGTTGCAATGATCTTATAACTTGCAATGCGATGTTTAAACGAAGAATTAATAATAGCAATATTGTCACAAAAAGGAATGGCACTATTGTTTTTATGAACATTACTACGTAAATGACCAGACCATCGACGATTATCTACAAATACTTTGCAAACCGAACAGTGAGGCATTATTAATGGACTTTATCAAAAATTTGACTGAATCAAAAGTTAGCAGTGCGGTGGGCGCAATGACTGAGCGATCGGCTTCTGTGCTAAGTGTTGCAAGTTCGATTTTCTCACAGCACAAATATTTTTTTATGATTTATATTTAGTTTAATGTATAGGTAAGATTATGATTTAATCACGATATTATAGAAATCGTAGTGTAGGAAAAAGATTACATTAAATACTTACAACTAATATTCATAATCTTATTAATACGTAGATATTATCCGCTTCAATAAGTCGTTGGAGTAACTTCAATAAGAAGATTGTCCAGTTGGTTATCCAGTTGTTTTTCACAGGATTGAATATACCAAATGTTTCTGAAAAAATCTATCTATACTTATAATAAATCTGTAGAGAGGTCAATTCTGTACATTAAATATATTTCCAAAATATCTATCAGGGGGTGATTAGTGATCGATACTGATGCCAAAAATGCAATCAGTAAAATTTTTGTCTGTCTGTCTGTCTTTCTGTCTGTCTGTCTGTCTGTCTGTCTGTCTGTCTGTATGTTCGTTATGGAAACAAAAACTACTCGACGGATTTTAATGAAACTTGGCACAAATATTCTTCATACTCCTGGTCAGGTTATAGGATACTTTTCATCACGCTACGATCAATAGGAGCAGAGCAGTGATGGGAAATGTTGTGAAAACGGGAGAAGTTACTCCATTTTTTAAGCTTTCGTCACGTGTGCAGCCTTAGTGGTTAAAGCTAAGTAGTAATAGGCTGGTGATTATTATTACTTCCTCTCTTTGCACAAAGTCCGAATCTAACGCGGACGAAGTCGCTGGCAGAAGCTAGTATAGTATAAGTATGTGAAAGTTCTTCATTTACAAATAAGCTATAGGTACTTATTTATCGTGAGTTTCGATGTCAATTAAAAACCATTTAACGTAAATAAATGCTTTTAATTCAGACCAAGTTCAATGTGTATTTGTGAGAATATGCACCCAACAATGCTGTTGATTTATACCCTGTGAACTATTCTCTCTATATCTATTAAATTATCTTCGATGGCTCATGCAGCCGCATGTGCAACAGTAAGCAATGGATGCATTAAACAGCCTCCATTTTGGACATACTTAAGCACATCCCCTGCAGTGTTGGCGGGGATCCAAACAACATTAACCATGTTGATAATATGCACAAGCATTTCTTGTATAATTGTTTGTTTTTTTTTAGGATTTGAAATATACAGCGTGTATATTTAGACGAGGGACTTATTGAAGGAGGGTGGTCAGTGTTCGATTCTGGTCCCAAATATGTAAAAAAACTATGACCTTAATTTTTCATCTAATTGTCCGATAAAATACAGTATTCATGGACACAGAGCGCAAAGCGAACTCGGAAATATTAAAATGCCTACATAATCACGCGCCAAACACGTGCTGCTCCTGTTGATAAGGAAGCGAGCGCGCAAGCCCCGCCCCTTTCCTTTGTTATGTAGCCGACTGGTTCCGAAGATGTACCATCGGCTCGTGCGCACCCTGACGCGCCCCCGGCCTGCTGACCGCCAGTCTATGCGAACCCGCCGCCGCTTCCGCATTGCGTAAACATCCCCGTTTACCAAATTTACGTAAAGTGCATTTCCCAGTGTTAGGTAGTGTGTGTAGTGTAATAATGTCGTCCCGGTATTCAAATGAAGAATATTGGGATATGGTTCGTGCCTACGCGTTACTAAATGATTGTGTGCGAGCTGCCATTAATTTGTACAGAGAAATGAACATACCAACATGACGGAGCACCCCCGCACTATCAGGTGCGCGTACGTGAGTACCTAAACATTCATTTTGGTGACAAGTGGATAGGTCGTGGCACGCTCGCAAGATCTCACTCCGCTAGACTTTTATTTGTAGAGTGAGGTAAAAATAATGTTTATTCTACGGAGTACTCCAATTGTGAAAATTGAAGGAGCGAATAATGAACGCATTTAACAGTGTGAGAAGTGATCCGTGCTTCCTTAACCGTGTTAAAGACAATATGCGAAAGCGTGCCGAACTGTGCATAACGCGGGGAGGTGCACATTTCGAACAATTTGTAAGATTAGTCTAATTACTTTCTTAAGTGCAAAATCGTTGTAAATACTCAAATTAATCGTCGTAAATGCTCAAATTATTAATCGTTGTAAATAGGTGTGATTCCATTTTTTAAATACGTCAAAAATACGAAGGTGCATCGCGTCTTATGAAAAATTGCATTGCAGAATGTTTATTGTTTGATGTACCTAGATATTTTTGCCTGACCTAAGCCAGATTTAAAGTATGAAGGGAAAATGCATTCATACCTACGTCGGCGTCGGCCATTGACCGCGCATATTATTATGTTCTGCGTTAAGCGCAAGGGTGTCGAAACGTTGCGAAATTTTTACGACTTTTTTGGAACGGCTTTGTTCGTCATTAATCAGGGGTTTTTTATTGTTTATATGTTTGTTGGTGAAGTCTATGCCTAAACTATTGGGGGTTTGAATAAGTCCCTCCTTTAAATATACACGCTGTATTTACTCTTTTTATTCCTTGGCTTGGTGCGTCTGTTAAATCCGGAGAAAAGTAAGTAAACTATGAATTTATCAGAAAGCTCATGTGGTAAAAATGTTTTAGGGCCGATTTTTTCAATAGTTAGAGAACTTTTATTTGAAGAGCATATTCCATATGTACCTAATGCAAAAATTAACAAAAAAAACACATTCGTAATTAATTCTCATAAGCTTCGCGTAGATCTCTATAATAAACAAAATGTACCTACCGCTGAGACTGAGAATATCATTAACAGTACAGCGTCCCAGGTGTTCGCGCCATAAAGGAAATTTAATTATTATTTACAATCATTCTAATGTTTCTCTCAGGATTTCCTGTTTATTCATCGTTAAATACAATTAAAGAGATAATAAGATAATTTGTTTTCTTAGGAAAACACGAAAATCTCTTTAAATTATTGGAGGGAAATAAATATTTTTGAATAAAAAAAATATTGAGAATTTTCTCCTTTTTCGGAGGTCGGTTAAAAAGATACATATTTACCACGAAACACATAATTACAGTAGGTATATTTTTTCTGTACTTATCTGTACGAAAATTGTATTGGTGTGTCACTGCACTGTCAGCGCTACAACTTTCCGTAGGCGAAATACTACGAAAAACCATGACACACAAAGTTCACATTCCAAAAAAAAAAACTACTAAGTTCTTTTACTTTGTATGAATTATTTAAATAAATACTTGAAAATATTGTTATCTTAAAATATTAATAACAAATTGGGCATCAACAAACCGCTTACACTAAGCCGATTATTTCACGACTCGTAAAAGTCGGATATTGATCGACGCTTCAACCGATTATATTATTAATTGTCAATTAACCTAAAACAATAGTCTGGCAACACAGCCCTTTCATTATTTTGTTATTTAAGAGCTGAAGGGTTGGGATTAATTCGGTTATAATTGTGACAAGAGTGCTTCATAAATATCAAGTTACGTGGGTCGGAAAATGGTTTCCAATTATTTTAATTAAGTATTCAATATACCTAAAAATATTTACCCACACAATTTTGATCTGTATAATGGTCGCTGTCTGAAATATTTGAACAATGCAGGATAAAGTCTGTGATACCTACTAAAATGGTATTTTTTGAACTTTTTATGACTTCAATAAACTGCATCATTGTATACCTACCTATTGTTACCTTAATGAGAAAATCCGGGATAATAGATTACCATTTAACAAATACCATACTTATGTAGGAACTTACATATTATATTGTAAGCATATAAGATATCAGGCGGATGTGTGTATTAACTTTCCTCGTATTGTGAAAGAAAAACCACGTATAAAGTTACTGGTGCGCGATTTATTACTTTTTCCTGTGATTTATACACTTTTGTACATCGTATGTTACTGGAAAGGATATTTTTCCTTGGGCACCGTTACGTTAATAGATACCTGATATATGAACGTTTATAGCCATTAACATATATAGAAATAGGGATACCTTAACACGTTATTTACGTTGGTACATAATAAAATATTTCCTAGTATAAAAACGACAATTTCGTGTGTAGATATTCAGGTACTTTAATAGTAATAGACTATATTCGTGACCTCTTCAGCCAATTCGTGCGGAAACAAAGTTTTTAACAATTAAATTTTTTTACAGAGACTGTTTCGAAAGATGAATAAGTTGAATTTGGATAATAATAGACTTAAGTTCAGCTGACTGATCTAGAATAAACACTTATAAGTACAAACATTACATTTAAAAATATATCTTCTAAGAGGCATTGAAATCTCAGATTAATTTGCGTCTAATCAATCATTGTTTGCAACATCCTGCACATAAACTGCATTTATTATGCAATTAGTTGCAACAATTCTTCAAAGGTTGCACAATTGATCTGATATTGATCACTAATAACAGATGCCTGTTGCCTAGTCTTAAACAACAATTCCAAAAGTACAATATAATTGCAAAATATGGCCATAAATTCAGATTTTCTATTTTAAACATAAACTTAGGGAATTAAGTAATCTAATAAATGATTGAAGTATCTCAAACGCTTGGTGTAAATTAGCATCATCATGCGATCACGAATTTGTTTACCAAACGTGGTCATTATTGCCTTAACATTTGAATAGAATATGACTGTGGTAACTGTTAAATGGATACTCACAGTATAACACTTAGACTTGCAACATTGTTCACTAAATAAAATTTTCAATAAAAAACCGTTACGAAATTTTAAATACATCTAATAAAATGATAATAAGACTTTGTTTATACTGTATATAATATTACTATTGGGCACAGTAATAACTTTATTTATGAGTATACTATGTACAATTGTCAAGCAACAACACTAGGTACAACATTTCACTCCAACATTACGAACAAGAAGTGCTCGCCTATTTGCAGCCGCACAACGATTGTCAGTTGTCATTTTTACATAATAAACCTGCGGATGGAAACTTGGTCGTGTCATCTCGACCTCTCACTTCCTACGAAATAACGAGGTACAGAAGTTCCGACACCACTTCGAAAAGTGTATTTCGAATAAAAATCTTTCTTCGCATTTTTCAAGCCAAAATTCACCGACAACTGAAACGTCAGTTTCTTTAAACAACTATATGCTTTGAAAATTGAACGTGAAAATTCGTAGTAGGCAGTTGTTTTAAGAAAACTGACATTGTTGTCGGTGACCACTATTTTCAAACGTCGAATTCACTCTGTATTATGTATCGACGAGTTGCCATCTATTCGATTCAAAGCTCGGTTGTTAAAATCTAGTGCATATTGTTGTATCGACACCCATTCAATTTGTTAACTCGATAGTGTGACTCGCCAATCACACTACTGTATGATTTGATTGCTATTCTACTAATTGATTTGCAACTGATGGTACAAATACATATATCCGTGTTTTTAATCATGGTTGACAGTTGAGGTACATTTACTAGGTGTAATACAACTTTACTAGTAAGATGTGTAAGATCTAGTAACATTACGTAGATTAGATCGATAAGTAGGTATTGTTAGTACAAATAAACAGTGTTACCACCTAAGCATAGAATTTAAACTACTAGACATTCCGAATTCAATTACGACTGAAAAGCCGAAAAAATACTAAGTACCTATTGAAATTCCGACATAGACTCCTCATTTTTGACCAGTTCTTCTAAGTAGGCACTAAATAATGCTTCACATCTCTCCCGCTACGTTCCGTCCAACGCATCACAAATCACGTTGACAGTAAGGGCAGGGATAAACGTCAGTCGAGCGCAAACTCTCTTTATAAGGAGCTAAGTAAGTAGCCGTTAGAATTTCCGTGTTCCGTATAAAAAATTAGGTGACGTTTCCGAGGGACGCCATTAATATTATTAATGGACTGTCCCGCCTTCGTTATTTTTCTCTTTCATTTTGAATTTCTCTCACGCTGATAAATAAAATTGCTGTTTTTTGTTTCTGTTGGGTTTTATCACGATTATTTTCATGTTTAATTAGACTCAATAGATAGAACATAGCTATATTTCAGAACATTGAAACAAAAGTGTTTGTTTATTTCTTTAATCGTTTCTTTAGTTGAGCAGATTTTTTATTTGAATGATATTTAAGAGACTCGGAAAATTCACCTCCTATTTTTTAGTAAGTACGTATCATTTAACAAATATACGTCGCACTTTAAAAACAGTTATTCACTACCAAACATTAAAACAGCCTCGAAATTAATAGCTACCTATAACATCATAAAATATAAGTAATTCACGCCACAAACACAAAGGATAACAAAGACTGAATTACAATTTAAAATCAGATCTCGAACTTTCTATCGAACAAAAGGACTGTGGGCGAAACTTAACGCAATCTACATCTTTGAACCTAGAAAAACGTTTAGTTGTCGCGATATGTCTCGATACGATTAAGAAGCCAACGTTACGTTTAAATGGGGAAAAAGAAGTTAATCTTTGAGTGAAAGTGCACGAGTAGCCGACACATTTTCACTGCCATTATTATTATGTATCGATGTTAGGGTGGAGATACACTTCGATCAAGAAAAATATATCGATACATTATCAGAAAGAAAATTGTGTGTAAAATGTTTGTACCTGTGTCTTGTATGGTTTAAATTGTGTTTTTTATTATAGGATGCAGTATTAAATTAAAGGTACCTCTACTAATAATATTTTAAAACATGTGGGATCTTTACCTACCTACATGAAATTTTTATCTACCTTATCTTATTTTCGTATGAAATTATGTTAAAGTAATGATAGCAATTCCGAAATATCGTCAGAAATATATTACAACTAGCTTTCGCCCGCGGTTTCACCCGCGTCCCGTAGCCGGATGGTGACAAAAACCTTCTCCCGGGTCTAAGTTACCTCCCCTCTAATTTTCAGCCAAAACGGTCAAGCCGTTTTCTGTTATGTCGTGACAACGGAAAGCGGGTTTCATTTTTATATATATAAATAAAATACATATTTTTGCAATCGTTTGAAACAAAGCTACAATTTATTCAACAGTTTGTCAGTGAGAAATGGGCTATAACTTCTTACGGTAATAAATACATAATGTTTTATGGAATAATTTATTGCATTAATTATATAACTGCACATTTTGTTAGCGTTTTTAAAGTTTTCGATATAAAATTACAGTTGTGACATCAATTACTGAGTGTAAGAATACCTTTTTAATTTTTACTGCCGAGGAATAATTCCAATACTTAATTGAACAGTGCGAATGTTTCAGAAAAATACTTAGAAATTAAGTGTATGAATAACAACTCAATAGGTAGCTAATGTTCATTCTTCTTGCAACTATTCAGACAAAAAATAATACCAAGCTACGAATATACAAAGCATATAGATTTTCGTGGGTTTTTCACATTGTCCATATAAAAGAACGAGTGAAAAACCAGTAATTTTTGCCGACAAAAGTGTTTGAAATTGATTAGTCACTCGCTGTTGAACGATGGTATGACTTCAACTCACTTAGGTACATCATTATGTTTCAATAACCGCAGACTGGCTACATTCTTTAAATACCATGAATACTTCTTTATCAATGACATATAAATAATACAATAAGTGAAAAAACCTTTCCTCAAATTGTTAGACACTGACATCAATTAATAAAAATGCGATGCATTTTCTTCTCGTGTCTCATACATTTGCAATCCTGAGTCACGATACGTAACACCTGAAATATCATTATTTTTAACCCATTTCCAAAATAGGGAGGTTCCATATTGGAATTGTTGTATTTTTAATAAACCAAACAACCTACTTTCCTAACTAAACCAAACTAATTTAAGACATAAGTTAACCTAAAAAATTAACAGAACAAAATTACTAAACGTTAATATCACTTCGTGTACCACGATCTTTATCGTAGCGTTATAGTTTTTATTCAATAATAATCAGTTTCAGAGCTGTTCACGGCAACCAACACTTACAGGCCTCGAGCAAATTACACCGTGACTGCGTGAGATCATTTCTGATTGAAACATGCTTTTTATTTGACATTCTATAATAAAAGACCGCTTTTTTCAACCTTCTAATTGTGAGGTAACAACGACTTTGTAAGAATAGTTTGTTTATAAAATTAATAAAGCGTTGAAAACGCAAATTAAAAGTATTTACAGCATCAGTTTTAAATAGGAAGAAGCGCCATTTTGAAAATGATAACATTTGCCTAATTTATTAAAAAACATGGTTGATCTAATTCTTGAAGGTCTGATCTTGCTGTATCAGTATTGCCAAATACCGAATATCTTATAGGATTGCATAATTTATTTATTGTTATTTCTTTGTGATTGCGAGAAGAATACAAATGTTGATAGTTCAAGACCTTGATAACAATAGTATGATCATTCATCAGATCAAGCATTTTCACAACCAGTTCAAAAAAGGAACGAAGAACAGAACCTCCTTAATACATTTTACCCATCAAATAGGTGCGAAGGAGGATGAATTCCTTTTTAAAACCATGCAGGTTGTACCTTAGAGCAGAGTTCCCGCCAACACTTGAAATTTTAAACCAACATGGCGTCTCTAAAGCCCATTTAGCTGACTGCACAAACAAACAGACTGCAGTATTAATAAAACAGGCTCGCCTTTAGAACCTCGAAGTGGTTTTAAATATTCAATCGAGCAAAATTTATTTCAATGTCGTCTGGGAAAACTGTTTAATAATTTAGTTGATCCAATTGACTTTTCGTTTCGGTTTGACTGATTTATTCAGATGGTATTGGCTCGAAGGAGTTGGGATAATGCACCAGCGAGCAGCGAGCTTCATACATGTGAAAAGGACTTTAGAGTGCTAAAAACAACTGCTATTGCGTAAATTATCCCTTCACAGACGATTGTTTTCATAATCACTTAGACAAAAAATAGCATTGCTTTTGAATATCATCTGAATTTTTAAATGTATCTGAAATGCCTTTTAAAAGCGAGCTTCATTGTACCTACTTAACAGAACACTTACAACACAACGAAGCAATGCCCCAGAGATTTCCTAACGAGACCAAGATGTTACAACTACAGCCTTTTTATTCCATCTCCAATAGACTCACGACACTAAAGTCCACTCCCACTTGACCTTTGAACTTAAATTACAGGCCTCTATTTCTACTGTTATAAGGTTCAAAATCAAACAGCTTTTAATCACGGAAACGTTAACGTTTCAGAAATACATTTTCACTATATACTATACTTATGCGAGTGCAACTTGTATGAGCGTAAATTCTGATGTAAATTATTAAATGTGCCGAAGTATGCGCTCAGACAAGGTCACGTCGTCTTGAAAATATTTGGGGAAAAACTTTACGTGTCATTGTTAAAGTATGTGAGTAAAACATCTTCAGATAAAAACGCGTATTTTGAATATTTGTCTGATTAGATAATTAAAGAATTCATTGAAGTGATCAAAAATTAATGAAGTGCATCATTGTATCTACATACAACATATTCAGTTATTTATTTTATTTATTAATAGGATCATCATGTTTTTATTTAAAATACGTTCCCACTGGGGGGTATAAAAGATGAAACGGTTTGATAAATGACCTGACAAAATCTTAATTACGTCGTATATTTCAAAAATAATACTTCGTGCGTGGAAGCATAAATATTTAAATAGGCAATAAACTGTAATGGTTTGGTACGTATTTTTTTAAATAATTTTGAAGGTTGAATACCCTTTGAATATAATGGAAATGTGAACTTTGTGAAAATATGTTAAAAAATATTGTCTGTTTATAAATGCATATTTTTCAAATAATTTAACTTGTTGTCAAGTTTTACAGTTTAATTAACAAAATACTATCGTCATAATACGTACAGCAAGAGTAGTTTTGTGCAAAAACCCTGAAGTTTTTATTACGGCCAAAGTTTAAATAAAATATGTTCAAAGTCCACACAATATGATGCTAATTTAGTAAAGGACTATGACACGTTCGTACTCACATAAACATAAAATAGTTACCTATCTTGAAATCATTTGGTAACCATCTGACAAGATGTAGGTATATAGAAGGCATGGGCTGGTAAGTTATCGACGAGCTGTGTCTAGCAGTTTTGAAAACTTAGATTTCTTCAGCTACTTTAAAGCTGATTGGGCTACAAATTATATCTACAGAAATTCAAAAAAGTCCCACTAACTCTCACAGCCTTAATTTTCAGCCATTTTTTATTAAAAGACGTTAAGAATAACATGACTAAAAGTTCACTCATTGCCTGAAAACATTAAAGCTTTCGCTTTCCATACATTTTGCGGTTGTATGTAGTAGAAATCATTTGATACGGTCAACTGAGCTTTCTAAAACCACAGTCGTTTTTATCTGTTCTGTATCCACAAACAACGTAGACTCAGACTGATTTTAGATGACATTATAAAAATGATCGCAAATGCAAAAAGTTCTACTGCACTTTATTTTCAGGTGTTTGAACCTGTAATGATTTATACACCAACCATCAATGCCTATATTTTCCAACGTTTGGTACGCTATCATATCATAGACTAGGTATTTCTTGCGATTTCACCCATAACCTGGGGTAGCTTCATCCTGCCCCCTGATTAAATATAGCCTATGTCATCTGACAATAATTCAGCTTCACAATAATGAAACAGTCTTTCAAATCAGTTTAATAACAATGAACAAGACAAAAATCCACTTTATAGTATTAATTCAGAAGTATAGATATGGCTCTGTATGCAATAATCTTGAAGTTAACAATATGATGCGCTATAGCTCGCTTAGATTTGAAAGAATGGCCATGATCCGCCACCATGCCAACCGCAAAAAAAGTTGCGTGTGGTATCGAAAGCGAAATTGTGCGTGCGGCTGTTACTGAGCCATCTCATAAACCTCTTCAATAACGATATTATAACAATTGAGCTTTAAATTCAACGGTTATATACATATTTAACTAGCTTCCTCCCGTGGTTTTACTCGCTCCTTGAATGAACTTATTTCCCAAATCTGGATGAAAAGTAGCTTATGTTCTTTCTCAGGCTCTTGTTTAACTAGAGGTATATGTGTACCAAATATTTAAATTGATTCGGTAGTTATGGTCTTAAAGCGTACAGACAGACAGACATCTTTCGCATTTACACAAGCACCTACCTACAGGTCATATTGCTAAAGATAATGTAATCTAGAGTATCATCATCCTTCATACCATTTTTATCAAAATTGAATTGAATTTATCCCCCTTTTGTGTGTATAGAAGCAACACGCAAAATTTCGCCTTTATGACTATTGTGTTTTCTTCAAGTGCAGGGTGTAACTGTATATTTTCACCCACGTATCCCACTCATTATGTAATGTTCATAATGTCTTCATGGTGGTATGGTAATCAATTTCATTGTTATCAAATGCATTCACATTCACTGAACATCAATACAATTCATACCATTGTTTAAACGCTCGATTACTTGTAGTTTGTACTTACAATTTATGATTATCGTGAAAATTTTCATAATATGCCTTTGGAAATAAGTATGGGATATATTGAAACAATTAACAATGTGCAATTGCTTGCAAACAGAATTTGGTTTTGTCAACCTGAAGATGGGTAAAAATGGAACCCACACATTGATAAAGGTTTTTTTTCCAGGTGCCGGTAATTGCTCCCTTGGGATGCGGGTGAAACCGTAGTAAACCGCTGGTTACAAATGTGTATTTTATATCTTATCTTTACTTAAGCTAAAATACAGAGAGAAAACACCTTATGGGAAAAAGTCGGCATTAGTTATTTTTAAACCTTCAAATAGGTCTTATTGCACCAATGTCAAATAATAACTAATGACTGTCAAACCTTGTCATGGCAGGATAATCACGGAAAAACCTTGGAATAGGTACGCCTAAACCATTTATCAGATGAGAGATGATACGCGTGGGTCAACCATAGACCATTTTGTTATGTCACCAATTATGATACGAAATGACCTTTTTTTTTTTTTTTTTTTTTTTTTTTTTTTTTTTTTTTTTTTTTTTTTTTTTTTTTTTTTTATCGACGTAAAATCATCAAATGACCCCTCCCGCTGTGGGTTAGCAGCGGTGAGGGAGTGTCAGACTCTTACTGACTAAAATCGTCGTGTTCCGTCATAGGCCTTTTATGTACCAGGGCCGCGGTATCTCTTTCGAACAACCCGCAGCCCCGGCAGGCCTTGGCCCTGCTGGGCCCCGCTGGGGTTGCTGACATCTCTTTGAGGAGCGCGTGGAACAACGCGCGCCGTCGACACGGGTCTGTCGTCTAGGAAGACAGAGGGACGATGAGCCACCCGAACTCACCGCCCACAGACCCACGCCTACGGTGGCCGGGAGTCATCTCGCGACACCCGGCGCCCATGGTGTCTACCTGGTCCAGCGCGGCGGCCGGGATGAGAGGTGCGAACTCTCTGGCGTTCCGCCTCCTCCTTCTCGAGCATGACCGCTTCGCAGAAGGAGGCGACGGCATCCCATTCCCTCTCGCCCCGGACCATGGCCTGAACCAGGGCCGGACGCGAGAGGTCGCCGCCGCCCAAAGCCTCGACGAGGACCCGGCGATGCCCTTCCCATGCGGGGCACACCTGGACTGTGTGGTCCACCGTGTCCTCGGGGCTGTCCGCACAATGGTGACACCCGGGCGCCTCCTCACGACCGATGCGGTGCAGGTACCTCCCGAAACAACCGTGTCCGGTGAGGACCTGCGTCATGCGGTACGTGAGGGCGCCGTGACTCCTCCCGAGCCACTCCTCAAAGAGGGGACTTACCGCCACGATGGTGGCGTGCCCTGCACTGGGTTGCGATAGTCGCTCCCTCCAGGCCACCATGAGATCGCGCCGGAGCTCCGCCCGCTGCGCGACAACTTGCCGCGGCAACGGGGTTTCTCCCCGGCGCTGAGCCTCCTCGCGCCAGTCGTACAGGCGCAAGAAGACCCTCGCCTCCAGATCCCACGGTGGCAGTCCAGCGAGTAGGCCAGCTGCTTCGCGGGAGATCGTGCGGTACCCCCGGATTAGCCTAATGGCTATCACCCTTTGGGGCACGTTCAGGTAGTGCACAGCCCGCGGCCGTGCCGAACGTGCCCATACCGGGGCCCCGTAAAGGGCCATGGACCGCATGACCCCCGCGTAGAGTTTACGGCAGGGGGCGTTTGGGCCTCCCAGGTTGGGCAGGAGCCGCTTGAATGCAGCACCTGCCTTCTCCAGTTTGGGGCCCAAACGTCGGAAGTGCTCGACGAAGCTCCACCGGCCGTCGAGGACGAGTCCCAGGTACTTCATCGCCCTCTCGACGCCGATGGTAGCCCCCCCCACCGTGACTTGGGAGCCTGAAGGTGGCGCGTTCCGAAGCCCATGAAAGCACATGGCCTCGGATTTGTGCAAGGCCACCTCCAGTCCCAGCAGCTGGATCCTCTCGATGACTATCGCAACCCCGCGCGTCATTATGTCGGCCGCCTCCTGGTGCGACCTCCCTTGTGCCAGAACCAGCGTGTCGTCAGCGTAGCAGACCACGCTGACGCCGCTAGGGAGGTCGGCGCGCAGCACCCAGTCGTAGCCGATGTTCCACAAGAGCGGCCCCAGTACCGACCCCTGCGGAACACCGAAATGACCTTAAAACAGGGTCATTGGGACAGTTTTGGTAATTGCATGGGTACCTACCTGTATTTAATGATATTTAGGTACCTAGCAATTAGGGGCTTTGATATTGTTCCACTATATTTATCTTCATTTAAGTACCGAGTTTATTTCCGACTCCAAAAATTGATGATGTAGGAGAAATTTTGAACTGTGGGAAAATGTTATCATAATTGCGATTAGCTTGACTTCTCCGAATGAGAAGAAAACTTTCTCAAACAGTACTCCAATTTAGAAAACCAAATTTTTGTAAGTTCCAATGTAAATTATTTTTCTAGCTTGGAACTTTAAAAAAATAATAAAAATCTAAATGATAAGCAAAAAGATGCATCTAGTATTTCGGGTTATTTTATGTTATTTCATTTAATTACCAGTTCTAAGTATCTTTTTGATACAGATCGAAACCAAAATGTAAAAACATTCAAGTAGGCAGCGAAAGAAGACCCGGTATTCGAATATAAATCGTTAAAACCGGATTACACCGGTGTTGAATTACTAATGTTATGAAATCCGATGCTCCTAAGCCAATAAACTGATCTTCACCCGCTAAACAACGGATAATGTAATATTAATGGCACGTGAGGAAAACAAGCACAACCATGGAGGGACTCGTAACAATGGTTTTTTTTTTATGTTAACGAAACTTTTTGTTGTATTATTTTGTTCCGAGATTTTGGAAACTATATTGTTGAATACTTTTCAAGTCTAAGTACCTTGTTTCAACTAAAATATTATGCTTAGTTCGAGATAAACACTGTATACATTGCTGTCATCAAACAAATAAGCTTAATATAAATCCATACTTAACTAATCAAAGAGTACATAATGATGCAGCTCATGTTTCATGCTAAAACGCAATTAAAGCATTTAAAGTTAATGTAAAATAACATTATTGAAATATAATTGAGTACAACCGTTTTATTATAAAACCCCTTAGTTGCAAGCAATAATTTTTTTATGAAGACGTCAGCCATTTATCTTCGATTGAAACAATCAACTGAATAAATATTTTTTTTGCAAGCTAAAGCCTCTAGAAGACTGTAAACATTGACAATAAACGTATTAGTAAACAAACTATAATTAATACCCCATAGTTAAGCAAAACTTGTAAGGAAATACATTCATAGATATTTATAGAGCAACCTAATGTCGTGTGGCTAGATCACTCGGATCATGACCTTATCGCCGACCGGTTACCACAGACTATTAATATTAATAGCTTAAAGGATAACGCGAATCTTTTGTGTAGATCGCGAACGATTTATTTTATTGTCTATTCCTAAATTAATGGGTACCTATGGTTTGAAATCAGTGCGGTGGTCTAGAATATCTGTCATAGATTTTTTTTTTGAGTGAAAGAATGGACAAAACTTTGATGATTTAACTATTCATTTATCTTTTACAGGTAATTTTAAGATTAATTAAAAAATATTAAGGTATTGTGTACTTCGTAAGATACTTACTCATAACGTCAAAAGATTTTGTTGAGCTTTTATTACTAAGCGACTGAAGTAAAAATGGCGCGCCATATAAATAAAAAACCCACACGTTTACAACCTCAATAATTACTTAATTTATTGATTCAATAATAAAAAGTTTTCACAAAGTCATATCCGTAAAGTTGTTGCATAATAAAACCGAAAAACGACTCAATTAAAAGTTCTTACGATGCAGTTTTGCAAAACTTTATAGACGATAAATATGCTGTATGGGAGTTAAAAATATCGTTTTATTTAACAACGACTTGTAAAGTTAACCTCGAAAGCTTCAGCCATATAAATCAACAAGTGATCTGCTTTACTTTCCTTAATTTTCCTGAAACTTTATTTACTCGTCACGAGTTTTATTACAAAGACTTCTATCCTACGCGTTTTAAATTTAAAAAACTATCATACCTGAGCGAAACGAAACGTTTTTTTGTTGACAGGAATCGGGCTCATAAGACAGTGAGTGCTACCTTCATATTATTATTTGTAAATTCATCGTTACACCGATAATGATTTAATGAATTAAAATGTAATTTATGTAATACCTATGTATCAAATCTTAATTTGCTACTGTTGCTTATGTCATAGTTCCTGTTCCTGTGTCTTTAATTTTGTGTAGGTAACTAATCGGAGTCTGAAATTATATATTACTAGCTTTTGCCCGCGACTTCGTTCGCGTGGAATAGTGATTTTTGGTTTGACCAATAGATGGCGCTATATGTCCGAAATAAATTTTATTTTTATTTTTATATTTTTTTGTAATAAAAACTATCCTATGTCCTTTCTCAAGTTCCAAACTATGTCTGTACCAAATTTCACACAAATCGGTTCAGTAGTATAGGCGTGAAGAAAAGACAGACAGAAAGACAGACAGACAGACAGACAGAGTTACTTTCACATTTATAATATTAGTTAGGATTTTTTGATCTTACGATTTTGGCTATCATATCAAGTTTAGGTATAATACGCATTTTGCAGACTAAACTGTCGGCCGATAGTTGGCCCGATAGTGAGTTGTCAGTTTTTAAACGTAATCGTGAACCCAATCAATTGCAGTTTGCCCTGTATCCTGTGTATCTCTAAAGTAAACTTGAAAAAAATATTTAAATTATCAACGTAAAATTGACAATTAGTAACGTCATACATACTTAACAGGTGAGTTGTTTTTATATAACTGCGTACCTATGCGCGGAAATGTTTACAAAAGAGACCGTAACTGTAAATTACTTGTATATTAAAATCATCAAACTGCATGTTAGTCATAAAATTAATAAGTATGGGTAACTGATTCTGCTTTTCACGGTTATACCTACCTAACGAATGTTTTGATTAAAAGCCGCCCCTTGCTACCTTCCTCTGTACCTAATTTAATATGAAAGAATTTGTACCAAGCACATTATATTAGTAAGGATGGCTTTGGGCAATAATGGCTAACCATACATTTTCTAAGCTTTAACAGAGTAAACGTCAAAAAGCTACAATCCGATAAGCAAAACGAATAGTTTATTTTTTTATAAAGTTTATTTTGAACCCTCGTGAACTCTTTCTAATGACCATCATTAGAACAGCTAAAAGCTATAATTCTAGACTAGACTAATCTCTCTATTTTGATAGACCTATAAAAAGTAACGCTGCAACTCATTTCGAAAACTGGTTTACTAATTTACGTTTTTTGTTTGTCAATTTAGTGTTTTCAAGGTGTGTAAATAATTATTAATAATTTAATTTGGTGGTCAGTTTTTTATACGTTAACGTATACTGACGCAAGTATGTTATACGGTATGTAAATTATATACAATATGTAAGTGTCATCCAACGTTCATTTGTCAATTCGTATTTTCCTACCGAGCATCTTTCAGCCCCAAAGGCGATAGATTCCTCGTGCTCAACAAGCTGTCGATAGGAATTTGACATTACTTGTATGGGGCCCATAGGCCGAACTCTGCTTTAGTTTAAAAAAGGAATCTATAACTGGCCATTCGGTCAAGTTCGCTGATCAAGAGTCGTAGTAAGTAATGGATATTCACGTTGCTGCCACCAATCTGAAGGTTAACCAAGTTAGCGCGACAATAACGTAAATTATCTCTCTTGTACACGGCTTACTCGATATAAAATAAGGATTCGACCTTGTCAGTATGAAGGTTTGAATAAAATGACGTCATCAAAACCGTTTAAGTATAGGATAATAAAAATGCATATTTCGGAACTTTTTCTATCGTATCGAGCATCCGTGAAGGTACGATCGAATAGAACTCTATGTTTTCAATGTAAGTTGACTGCTATACCTAAGTTAAAAAAAAAAATTAAACGAGCAATAAGAAAAGAAAATTGTTTATAACCTACTTCGTGGAAGTCTACGCGGCTTATATAAAAAGTCACGTGTGTAGAATGTCGTTCTGAAAACATCCGTAACTATCGATGAAACACGTGTTTTAATGAATGACGAATTTAATTAGCGTTTGCTCCAACCTTTTCGTTCATGCTAAGAAGTTAGATGTAAAATTGAATATGACCTTTGCCGTTTTTGGCCATCCAACCATTTTTTTCGGTGTGCATCTACAATTTAAATCAAGAACCTAATGTGTTCTAAATTTAAATCTGTCCATTTCAATTCTATCACGAACGCACTTTTTTAAATTAGCCTTCAGTCCGCGATACTCGTGTAGTCCAGTTTTAATAAATCAAGTATTATCTACTGAATCCTACGCAATAATAATGTTTTGTTTTTATTAATTGATACGTAGGAGTGTGCTTTAAAGGTATCGAGAGCGATTTTCTTGGTCATTCATTTTAATTTATAATGTAACCAATAGATGAACATTATCATTGTTTTGACAAACCATCTCTTTGTAGAAAGTAAAATTAGGATGGCATGAAAAAAACCCATGTTTCCGTAGGATTCATGATCCTACGGAAACATGGGTTTTTTTCATGCCATTCCATCTTAAAGTTTACCAGTATCCTTGTACTTACACATGTATAAAAATATAGGTAATTTGTTTACGTATTTCTTTCCTTAATACTTCCGAGAAACAGGCTTTGGCACTAACGTGAATCCGAAATTGTACTGTGTACGTCATCCCAACTTAATTCTGTTTTCTTTGTTAGTTTTGCATCCAAGAAGAAAAGGCTGATTAGGACTCATACCTCTACAAATCATAGAAAATCTTAAGCTTCTATTGTATAAATAAATAAATTCGAATTGACTTACGATCAATACGAATTTATCTACCCAATGCATAAACTTAGTTATTATCACATAGCAGTACAAAAATTACACCAAGAAGTTTCATTACAATACAACCTCTTCGCAAATAAAAAAAAATCGAGCGCAAAAAGGATTCATTACAGTTTATGAGGCAGCTGGTGAACTGGTTAGTTCAGTGGAAAGGCGCCATGACGCCCGTCTGACATAATACGGCCTTCGACCAATGAGGGTTTTTGAAAATTTTTCTGCCACCGGGTGGCGCCACGTATGCGTCTGGTCCAAACAGCTGTCAAATAGTATGGAATTGTAGGTGCCGAACGTATTGTTTATTGAAATTCTGTTATATTGGAAGTGTTATTGATTTTATTATGGACTACGGTCAGAATAAGGTTTCCGAACTAAAAATTGAGCTAAGAGAGAGGGTGCAAAAGTCACTGGTACTAAGGAAAAGCTTGTTGAAAAATTTGTTAACACAATATGATTTAGTTTTTTTTATTTACTCAACCGCAATAGTAAAACAATAATGCAGTGCTTTAATTATCAAATAAAAAAAACACTAAAATCGTTCACTATTCATAGTAAAGATAAGCACTTTGACAGTTATCTGGACCTGACGCTCGGTGCTGCCACCTCGTGGATTGCCATTTTAGAAAACCCTCATTGCCGCCTCTGTAGCACGCTAGAAGCACAGCCTTAAAAAACGAAGATCGCAAAACTCGTTTTCATGATTTGATGATGATGTTCAGAGAGCAAACTCTTTGCGAAAAAAACTAATTTTTGATGTAGCTTATTTTGTGCACTGTTAGTTGTTTTAGTTTTGAATTGAAGGTTGTCAAAGCATATGCGATAATGTCTGCAAGTTTGGATGATATAATTAATGTTAGTTAAATTGTATATATTCAGCCTAATATGTAGTGAACTTATATATGTATGAAATATTACAAAAACCAGGTGGTTTATCCACTCTCAAGGCTTCTTAGAAGGCTATGAATGTTAGGAATATTCGCACTGGCAAACAAATTCAGGGTTAATCCGATAGAGGAAAAAATCTTGAAGAATTCATTTTATAAGTTCATGATGCACGTTTCGATAAAACCTGTGAGGAAGACATACAAACAAGACCTACCTACGAGTTCATTACCAAGCACATACTACGTACTTACAGAAAATGGGACTAGATCAAAGGACAGACAATTAAATACCTAAACAAAGTTTTCTAATTCGATCTTTTCTTCAAAAACAATTAGAACTTTACTCATTGTCGACATAGGTTCTTCAGCCGCATAGTTTGACATTCCTTTGTCCAATAATAGATTACTACATACTAATTAGTTTGATTCACGCGTTGTATACGTACAGAGGAATGAATTTGAAGTGTTAATGTGGAATTCAGGACGCTATATCTTGCGGGTTCAAGAGGAAATTAACGAATGATTTACAACGTTTTGTTGTCTATGAAAGTTTACACGTGAAAACATAGGCAGTCTATGGTGGCAAATAAATCGGCCACCTATGACTGGTGATCTATCGAAAGCAATTGGGGAGATAGGTCTCGATCTCAATAAGCAGAACACAAATTACAAAATTGTGTAATGCCGGACGGAAGGAGTAGCAATTTTTAACCTGATTTGAATTATTATAACAATACAATTTCCTAAATTGTCAAATCACAAAAATACCAATAGGTTAGAAGCAAGTTTTTGCAACTTACACAATCGCCATGTTTATCGCGAGTTTTTATACAGCATATGATTTTGCTTTTTACGATTATGTTCAAGATTTTCCGTTGAGATCGATTGAAAAACAGTTACGTAAGTTGTTTTTCATTCTGCGTTGCAAGAAACAGGTTGCTGAGTTGTCCGAAGGCGATGTTCTAGTAACCTGCCTAGGTTTAACTATGTATTACCCCATATTTGTAAAATTATAATAGTTTTTATAATATTTTCTATTAGATAAAGACTCAATTATTGAATTCGCTTGAAGCCTGAAAATACAAAAGGACTTTTTGGGCATATCTCTATTATGCCAGTGCCCTCAAAAGGTAGCAAAAATACTTAATAAAAATACAATTAAAACAGATTCACGAAAGTTAATTTAAAAGAATCTTCAGATAATACCAATCACGATAAAAACGAGGATGTTTGCCCTTCTCGCAAAGGTAACAAACATAAAGAAGTAACGAGTCATCCTTTACTTATAAATAATGACTTTATAATATAAAATATTATCTGTTATAGCGTCTTAATTGGCATAAGTATTATGGTGCCATGATACTAAAATGGCGCCTGATGGCCATAGACAAGGATTAGACACGCGCATTGTCACACACTTTTTTATCTGTGTAGCTCATCGCTTGAGCTTTATACAGCAATTATGATTAAATTGTTATGATCTTTATTCTATTTTTAACGTTCTATGGGTAATATTAGACTCCAAGTTTTACTCCAAGTTTTTTACAACAAAGCGATCAACGTTGATCGAGACATCGAAACGAAAGATCGTGTGGGTGTAATCCTTCCTTATGCGATAGAACTACTGTATATAAAATAAAATACATTCTTATATGTACATCTATTTTTAAAGAATTTATGTAAGTACATGGTTTATGACCACCCACCCATTTTGTGACATCTTACCAAAATCAGTCGAGGTATTCCACGAAGCGCACCCAAACGAAGCACACCCAGACGAAGCACACCTAAAGTATTCCACTTAGCACACCCGTAGGTGGGCTTCAAACAAAAAAAATAATTAATTAATTTCCTATTCCACGAAGCACACCTAAGAATATCACTCGCATAGTGCGGGGACTAAGGAATAAAAATGTCTATAGAAGAAAATATTTATTATTTAAAAGGCGAACTTAAATTTCATATTTCACATTTTTAAATTTAAATATAAATAAAAATGAATTGTTGTTCGTTAGTCTGATTAAAACTCGAGAACGGCTGGGCCGATTGAGCTGATTTTGGTTTTAAAATGTTTGTCGTAGTCCAGGGTAGGTCTAAACGGTGAGCAAATAAGGAAAAATTGCGACTAAGATTCCCGGGACGGGAGTGATTAGACAAAAACCAACGTACGGAATGCCGCAGAACCACAAAAGTAAAGTACTAGGACAGCATAATTCACCGGAGTATAAGTATACCAATAACGAAATTTCGATGCAACTGCTCACCATGTACCAGGGTAGCATAACTTATATGTAAGCCGTTCCCCGCGGTTTTACTCGCGTCTCGGTGTATTTTCTGCCGCCCTGGTACCTACATGGTGAGCAGTAGCGTCTACACTTGGTATTAGTATACTCATATAAGTAATGCTACCCTGGTACATGGTGAGCAGTTGCATCGAAATTTCGTTATTGGTATACTTATACTCCGGTGAATTATGCTGTCCTAGTACTTTACTTTTGTGGTTCTGCGGCATTCCGTAAGTTGGTTTTTGTGTAATCACTCCCGTCCCGGGAATCCTTGACAGTCGTTACGGGTAGTCAGAAGCCAGTAAGTCTGACACCAGTCTAACCAAGGGGTATCGGGTTGCCCGGGGAACTGGGTTGAGGAGGTCAGATAGGCAGTCGCTTCTTGTAAAGCACTGGTACTCAGCTGAATCCGGTTAGACTGGAAGCCGACCCCAACAGGATTGGGAAAAAGGCTCGGAGGATGATGACTCCCGTCCCGGGAATCTTACTCGCAAAATATGAAATTTAAGTTAGCCTTTTAAATCTATACATATAATAAATCTGTAGAAAGTGATTGTTTGTTCGGGATTCACGTAAAATCTACGAATTTAATGCAGACAATGCTTATATACAAAAGTTCTACGTAACTTGGGGTATTACTTAGGCTTTGTTTCATCGAAATCGGTTCACTCTATCAAAAGATATGATTAATTTAGTGAATTCAAGATGTAAAATATTACGACACGCAACCTGTTTGACAAAACAGTACAGGTTAAAGTAGCTCCATCTGTGGTAAATAAAATACATCAAGAAGCGAGGTGGTAAATAACAATGAATTACCATTTACATTCTTTATATACTATTATTTCAATAGATGGAGTTGTGTATTTTCCGTAATTCACCATATTTTAACACGTAGTGTAATTTTTCGATAGACATTTCAATAGTGTTTGTCAGTTTGCCGTGCCACATCAAAATCCAACTATAATTATTACCTTGATGAAAGGAAAATTAATAGATCTCAGCCAAATTTAAAACGGTGCCATCTAAATTATTTTTTGAACATTATGTCAAAAATGATGACTTTAGTATAACAATTAATTATAATTTAAAGTTACAGATGGAGTTCATATCAGGATTTTTTCATAAACATAGTTTAGCTTATCTTCCACTAATGTGGTGGCCTTAAGGGGATCTTCACACTGCCCCGCATCATGCTGCATCTTGCGTGTCGACGCACCTACGCGCGTTCCTGCGGGAGTGCAGATCTGCATCATCGTGCGGGTTTTTCGCGCACTCACGCGCGTAGTTGCGTTTTGTTAATTCACGCACGGCGGCTCTCATCGAGTTCCATTTTCAAACATACACGTCACGCCCATTCAAAATCACGCGCGTCACTGCGGGATTCAGTGTGCCATACCTTGCGTCTCGCCCCGCACCTACGCGCGGGGGTGCGTTTTTCTCCGCATGTATGTGCGTGATCCGCATGAACGCGCGTGGATGCATTTTCAGTGTGTTGGACTATGCGTGTTTTCCATACAAACGGAGATATTTCCATACAACGGAAAAAAACGCATCCACGCACTACGCTGCATCATGCGGGGCAGTGTGATAATCGCCTTAACAAATTACTTTGAGTGAGTAGTATTATTTTTTCTGATGCAAAATATGAAAACTTAATCCTAGAAGAAATCAGGATCTATCTCTCGCAAGCGCTGCTAAGCGTGAGATAATGTAGGCTTCTGTAGCTTTAAAAACCAGCCCAGATACAAAGTGCAGATAAGAAATGGGAGCTGCCTTATCGCGTCTGAAAACGTACAAAATACGCGTCGCATACCAGAGACATGCTTACTTTCAACTTCCGATCGCAATGAATACACTGTTCACGATTACGAACAGTCTCAGTTAGACCCGAGCCAAGTCTAAAAAAAAACCTTTTATATAAAACTACGTTTGATATCATCATCATCCTCCGAGCCTTTTTCCCAAACTATGTTGGGGTCGGCTTCCAGTCTAACCGGATTCAGCTGAGTACCAGTGCTTTACAAGAAGCGACTGCCTATCTGACCTCCTCAACCCAGTTCCCCGGGCAACCCAATACCCCTTGGTTAGACTGGTGTCAGACTAGCTGGCTTCTGACTACCCGTGACGACTGCCAAGGATGTTAAATGACAGCCGGGACCTACAGTTTAACGTGCTATCCGAAACACAGTCATTGGTGCCTAAGATATACTTAGAAAGTACATACAAACTTAGAAAAGTTGCATTGGTACTTGCCTGACCTGGAATCGAACCCGCGCCCTCATACTCGAGAGGTTGGTTCTTTGCCCACTAGGCCACCACGACTTTTGATATCATTCAATTACAAAGACAGAATTGTTCTCTGTTGCAAATCCTATCCACCTATATCCTATCCTAATCCAGAATGCATTGCAGGTGTGCATTGCACAAAAACCAATGGTATCCTATTCGAGAAGTCAAAAGAGTTGACCTGCCAACGTCAGCTTCTGCGCTAAGCAAGTGTTCTTAATAGTACCATCAGAATTACATTCATCGTTGAATGAGGTGAATAAATTTTCAGAAACCACAATAACAGTAGGAGCCAAAGCGTATTATCGCTTCATAGAGCTCTGATTGGCCCCAGGTGACCAAGTCAGGTCTGATTTGTTCGTTCATCAGATCTTTGAAAGTGTTTCGGTGGATACTTACTGTCGTCCTGTTTACGTGTGACACAAAATATGGTATATAAACGTCCTCCGCAAGAGCGAAATTTTCGCAGTGTGCGGTAGTGACGCACAGTATACCTACAACACTTATGTTTCTTTTGATTTGCTGGCTCCACCAAGAAATGACAAATTGCGAGCGTACATTTTGAAAATCTTGGCAAAACTGCAGGTTTCAAGTACGAACACATGAAGTGGACTCTCTCAGATACGTACATTTTGCCTATTCGTGAACTAATGCAAACATTTCGGTGGAGTCCCGGCTTAGGCCACCACATTAGGCGTGCGCGATCCTCGGGCGTGTGAGTAGCGCGGGCGCCGCGCGTGCGTCGCGAGCGCGTTGAGTGAGCGTCGCGTTTTGCTGCCCTGCGGCATTTGTAGCGCGCTCGCGGCGCGCACGCGCCGCTCTCCTTGACGTTTAATTGCTAAGGCGTTTAGCGGGCGAAGGGGTAAGAACGCAACTCGAGCGCCGCGTGCTCGCCGCGAGCGCGTCGCTTGCACTCTTCACACATGCCGCAGGGCAGCAAAACGCGATGTTCACGCAGCGCGCTCGCGACGCCCGCGCTACTCACACGCCCGAGGATCGCGCACGCCTAATTTGGGGTCAGCCTTACCATAGTGAGTAAGTGAAACTATCCTACCCTATGCGCCTGCTGATGATGATGACTCATTTCATCATCCATCCAGCTATTCCCCAACTATGTTGGTGTTGGCTTCCAGTCGCCGAATCTGTTCGAGTACCAATGTTTTGCTTGGAGCGACTACCTATCTGTTCTCTTCAATCCAGTCACATTACAAGACATTATCCATGGTAAGACTGACAGACTTTCTGGCTTCTGATTAGTCACAGCAGCTGCAGAAAATGTACAAATGACAGCTTTGTCAGACTCAAAGCATATAGACATAGATTATAGCTGTTTCCTGTGAAAATTACTTACGCACTATACGTAATAATTTTCCAAATTGGCTGACTAGATCCAGAGATATTCACAACGTCACAAACTTTACTTCTTTTGTTTAGATAAATGGTCACATCCACAACACAACCTTGATCATTGAATCTATGCGACTGCTAAGTGCTAATCCTAATTATACTGTCACGTGAAAGAATGCACCTACGGGATAAGTAGTATTTTGACTATTCTATATTGCCCACGCAGACGAAGTTGCGGGCAACAGCTAGTAATAAATATTTTCTTCTATCGACATTTTTATTCCTTAGTCCCCGCACTATGCGAGTGATATTCTTAGGTGTGCTTCGTGGAATAGGAAATTAATTAATTCTTTTTTTTATTTGAAGCCCACCTACGGGTGTGCTAAGTGGAATACTTTAGGTGTGCTTCGTCTGGGTGTGCTTCGTTTGGGTGCGCTTCGTGGAATACCTCAATCAGTCTACATGATGTCAATCATAGACATTTCATAGATTCCTTAACCTCATTTTACAAAAGAAATGACGTCTATGACGGCTTGTTCTTGAGATTTGCTTGTAACTCACGTTTTCATCAACACGTGTTGTGTTTCTATATTTAAACAATGATGATTTTATTTGTAACGCCATTAATCTTCTGCTTATTAAAAGAATCATCATCATCGTCTTAGTTTCAATTGGTCTTTTCGCGTCCTCCATTATTTGACCTTGTGAAGGCATTGATAAGAATTGTACATGATTCTAATCATACATTGAAGGTTTTATTGACCGTGGCAGCTATGTGTAATTAACTAGCATAGCTTTATATTGTATTATACCTTTTGACTATGACGAAATCTAGCTACGACTGAATAAACGTTTGGCTCCAATGAGAAGTACCATTTATTTATTACCCATTCATAAAAAAAAGTAATTTTTATTCAGGTACAATCTTCTACTCCGAAAGAATCAACGACTCGATTTAGACCAAATGAGATCACTTTCAAACCAAATTCAGCCAAAAAGGTTAAGTTTAGAAGAGAAATAAAAACATAACGATTTCATTGCAAGTCCAATTTTTAATCTATGACGATACTCAATCTGAGAATCAATTTATTAATTCGCTATTAAACTGTTCTGCAAAACCCACGGAGTACAGATTCAAAAAAGGTCGTTAATATAAATTGCACCTTCTTTTAAAACTTAGTCGTGTTCGTGGTTTAAAATCTCTGAGCGTGTTTTATTATCACGATCAGTTTGCTACGCTTCCGCAATATTACACGGTTGCATCTAAGTTTTAAGCTCTTAAATACTTATAGGTATTATTCCTTTCAATTTGTACAAAGTTAAAGCAGGATTTATAAGATAACTCTTCTAGTCTAGTTTACTTTCTAAAGCAGCTTAAAAACTCTCCGTGATTCAGCTTTCCAGAAAACTTTGATCGGATTAAAAGTGTTGTAATCTTGAATTATTTAACAATATACGAACGATCGTTAACTATAAAATATAGCATCCTCTTTACTTCAATTGCTACCCAATCCGGATGGTTGAACAAATGAGTCAAGTTCGAGAAGCACGTATTTTTCATGTTTGATAAATTATGATGAACCCATGTTGTCACTATTGTAAGAATTTCGATAGACTTAAATGCTTTCAATGAATATGAACCTGTAAAGCATGACGGATTATTTACAAACCACAAATTGGCAACTGAAACCACCATTGCGCAATTTGGATTAATGTAAAGAGGTTCATGTTATATACGAGTTTTAAAGTTCAATAATGAAGTCTTTTTCCAAATTACGAATATAGCAGATAATCCCTACCTCCTAATAATAACTGCAGAAGTCATGTCACATTTAAATATAGAACACCTAAATTCGGGCAATTTAAAAAAGAAGTGGAACAACTCCATGGTAATGTAGAACTTATTGTGGTATCTTCTAAATAAATGTGCTAAATGATAAATAAATTAGAAGTCTATTATATTTGTTACTGTTACCCACCTAGTAGGAAGAAGAAAGCGCACCACACTATTCTATTCTCTGCTATTCGTGTAGAATCATGGACCTGGAACAAATAAGATAAAAATCAACAGGTGCATCAAATAAATGCTAATTTAGATGCAATATTGTAAACTGACGACGTATACATTATCGTATTAGATCACTGCATGAATCATTGTCTCATAAATGTCGTTCAAGTAACATTTACCCTACCATCTCGAGGCGTCTCAACGTCTCTAAATGATATTTCATTTATTAAATAGGTGAAACCTCTTTTTCCAACACTATGTGATTGATACTTTACATAATCATTGGCTTGTTGAGAAGAAATATGAAATTAGCTACTTTCATTGTTCATGACTTGCACTATAAGAAGTGACAGAACTGATTAGTTCTCTCACGTAGGTAAGAGTAATTTCACTGTGACCTGCCTTTATGCTGTAAGATTCACTTTTAGGCTTAGAATTCTTTAAATGTACGTCATTATGTGTCTTTGTCATTAACTGTTTATTTTCGATTGGCTTAGTTAGATTAGTCTAAGCGATTGGCTTAGATCCAGAAACCATCTCTATTAAGTACCCATCGTAAGAACTAAACAACTGAATAACACAATAAACCAAGAAATCAACGATCAATTTAAAAATAATTAAATAATTTAATAACGTAATAAAATCACGTCATATTCCATGAAGCTACGTGATCTATTTTGTGCAATAGCTTTTTATTTACTCAGATACTGTTTGAGTGGTCCACTACCAATCTGTTCAAATTTTAGGTGTAATTTCTCAACCGGAGCGGTGAAAGGCGAAGCAAGGCCGAGCACACAATAGACTGAATTATAGCCGATACAAATAAGTACAACGCATACAGACAGACAGACCGGAAAGAGGCTTCCATTCATATAAACGAATACTTTGTTCTCTGCACTTCCAATAGAAATTCAAGTTAATCTAGATTTCGTTCGTGCGTTGGATAAAATCGCATTTAAATTCAATTTGTTCGTAAAAATTGTTCGTGATAAAAATATGGCCGCTAGCGGTGCACCTAATGTTATTGAACAATAATGTGCAGATTCAAGGTTGTTATCAAATTGAGAGACTTAAGTGGCTATAATGTACACATTGGGATGATTTCACAGTTTGCTAAAACACTTATCTACCAATAATAGAATCTAAAGGATGAAAATGTTAGACGTTTAGATAGGATTTACATTGACGCTCAGACACAATAAACATCAATAACTGATCTTAAAGTTTCTTCTTGATTTAAGCAATGTTTTGTTTTACTTTCAAATCCAAAATGGCCGTATGTTTAATGGGCAAATTAAAAATAAAGAGTTGTATCATCTTAGCGCCCTTGACCCGTAGGTTGCGGTTGCATGAATTCGTCTAGCGCAATGGTAGACGCCTTTTCAAATGATAAAATATGATTAACTAAGATCTTTATTGAGTCCTTAATGTTTAGATGACGATTCATGTTAATAGCTGCTTTATGATCCTTAATGTAGTTAAGTTTACGTGATCAGTTTTAAGTATGTTTTTTCTTCATGTTCTAGCTAGTGAAGGTCATTTAGCAGCATTTAGCAGCATTAAAGTTTTAATTATACCTCTGTCATCAACACCAATTGCGACCTAAGAAAACTTATATTATAAAGCCTTTTAATAATTGTTCTTTAAAGCTTTGTCTTTAAAACGAAACCTAACCTCTTCCTCTTCCGTAACTTTATTATTATTTATCTCCCGCGCAAATCAGGTTTCGAAACACTGACTCGGAACAAAACACTGCCGTAATGGACCTTTGTACTGCATATACTGTGCATATCTCAAAAGATAATTTGCAAAAACTATGCGTATTTATATTTTATGGTAACTGGGCAATCAAAACATCTGTACTCAATATTCCAGTGATTAAAGCATGGAGTAAAAAGATCCGTTACGGCTGTTTTATGGGGCTCTTTAATTGTCCCATACAGCTGTTGGCTTTTATTGAATTTTGTATTTAATGATTTTGACCCATTCTTGCCCTCGTGATGCGATGCCGTTAATTAGATTGATACTCAATTACCAATTTCTAGAAACTTTATGCCCGAATAAACTTGTGTTATTAACCCGAATATATACGATGAACATCCATTTAGGCATACGATTTTGGCTTGGTGGTAAAGGTATCTTAAGAATTATTTTCCTCATTTCACATGATGTTATGACTTACTTGCTTGTTTGCAATATTAATTTCTGCAAAACATTGCAAGGATTCTTATTACAATATCAGATTTGTACCATATCATGAAACAATCAAAACATCGTTCGCATATTGTGGCAAAAACATCACTTTGCCCGCAATTTCATGCTCTGATAGTAATTACAACATTCTGACGGCTCACGAAGTTGCCTATATCGGATGACACACCTTCCAAACTTACAAGTAAAGCCTCCATAAAGTGTAATTTGGTAATTGACGAATATCTAAAGTTCCGAATATTCCGTGCAACCTTTGTAACTAAGTCTGACGAGGAATGTTCCCACGACTTTAAAAATCAAGGATAACTACTTTCTGCATCGTTTGAACCACAACGAGTGAGCGAGAGTTTTTCATGGCAGCTAACTTATACAGATTGTCGTGAACCAGTATCATTTGTCTTAGAGCCAGTAATTTTATCTAATAGTTACAATTACTGTGAACTCCTACCTTCGCCCTACCATCCGTCACGACTTCAAATAAAACATTCTAACTTAAGCTCGTGACCACGGCGCCCTAGTTTTTCGGTGGCTTTAACTTAATTCTTTCGGGTTTTCCGATAAATTATCATCTCTGTTACGAAGGCAATATAGTTGGAAATCGAATGATCTTGGAATAGAACAGAAGTTTGGAAAACAACGATTGTTTTACAGTGGAGTACCTGAGGGCTCGATACTTGGTCCATTGCATCTCGTGTCTTTCAATGGCAATCGTAAGTTTGTCTGTCGCTGGAGGCTTTGTGCACCTGATCCCGACGTAATGCAGCTTACATAACTACTTCGTGCTGCTTCCCATAGTTTTACAGGTTCTGGAGTTTAGAAAGTTTACAAGAGAATGGATCTAATTGAAGATGCTTCCTATTAGGAAGCTAAGTTGTTCTAAAAGCTCTGTTAACTTTAACAAAATTATACCAAGGTTTCTTTTTATAACTTAAACATTTTTGCCCAATAGATTTTTGGTATGCAAAATGTTTATCTCGTTTCACATCAAGAAAGTCAACGACTTTAGATAAGAATTTATCTAAAAGCACACAAGATTTACAACCCAATTTGGTATATGGCGCACGTACGCACAGGTACACTATATCACAAATATTCACGGTATTATGGGCACTAATATTTTGGGAACAGCAGTTTCGTATTAATGAAAATATATGTGAACATACAAACACTGCAAGAATAGCAAAACAATTGACGAATATAACATGACAATGATTTTATCAAGAACAATAGTAATGCTATTATTTGGATTACAACCTTGTTCAATTTTTAACTTTACAATGCAAGTTTTAAGGATGAAAGTTGCAACAGCACCGTTCCAAATAATGCAGCATAGGATTGTGAGTTTCTAAACTGAAATGTCTTGAACAACGTGCTCCAGCGGAGTGTGACTATTTCGCAAGCAGTTTCTTAATATTATCAAGTAGGTAAGTACCTGACCTTATTATAGTTTATACAAATGTGTAAAAGTTGATGAATATGCATACGTTACTTCGCCTATAGTTCTACATTTGTTTCCATTTTCATTACTTTCAGCGGCGCGTTTGGGAATGATAAAATGAAGATGTTTCGTTCGCCGCGGGAACAAATTGAGGAAACTCATGGTTGTTACGTGTGGAAGCAATGATGTGACAAATGTGTCACTTTCACCTTACTTTTGGATCAGATAAAATAATATTTTTCTACGTTGTTCCGGAGAAATTTTCTTTGAGCTCATGCGAACTTTATTTTCTTTATAAACAGAATTATCTCGCTACCTTTTTACTTTGCCAATTCTTGTAAATCATTTTTGTTTTGTAGCTTTTAATGTTAATTTAAAACATCATAGATCTGTGTACTACGTCCATTATAATAAGTAATTACATTTACATTTCTCCAGTTGGACGCTGCCGTTAAATATCAGATCAAGATTATTTTAATGGCGCCTTCTCAATTATTCATGAGAACATGAATTTATCTGTAGCAAGCGAAGTCGCTTGTTAAATTTTATTTTCAATACTTTAATGCAAATCATTAAAGTAATGTAAACTGAAAGTGAATATAAAATGCAATGAAATATTACCACATAATGTTTGTTTATGCCTGCCTATTATGATTTAGGGGAAAGGACTACAATCAAATTTTGTTGTAGGCAAAATCAAAAAGAAAGGTTAAATCTCTAAATAAATCTATACTAATATTATAAAGCTGAAGAGTTTGTTTGTTTGTTTGTTTGTTTGTTTGAACGCGCTAATCTCAGGAACTACTGGTCCGATTTGAAAAATTATTTCAGTGTTAGATAGCCCATTTATCGAGGAAGGCTATAGGCTACTTTTTATCCCGGTACGGGAAGTAGTTCCCACGGGATGCGGGTGAAACCGCTGGCAGAAGCTAGTATAATATAAAACCGTCATCCTCTACATACATTCATATGCCACAGCGATGTGTAGGAGAGTTTCATATTCATCTATGTTCGCCTCAGGGCTGTTTTGCAAACCAACAGTCTGTACATATGAACCAAGTTATTTGGAACTTCTAACGCACAGCCTTGGGCATTGTCAACCAAAGACTTCGTAAAAAAAGTTCGCTATACACAAGTTAAGTGAAATCTCTAAAATAGGACGCTAAGCAACATTCTTGTCAACATAATTCAGACAACTAAAGCCCATAAATACAAGACAGGCGTTACTAAAGCATCTAAAAAGATCCGATGCACGGCCACGTTAATCTTCCAATACGATTCAAAGCAAACTCGTTTTGTGAGCTCACAATACCGTCACACATAGCCTCTATCGTGTCAAACGTCTTGTCTATGCCGTGCGGTACAATGGAGGCGAGATCGTCTGAACTTTGGCACGAAACATCAAGGAAAACCGGTCAAGATAAAATTATTATCTTAATTAAAGCCTTCGGGCTTGCAACTGCGATATTGATCAAACTTATTTCTGTTTTTTCTTGTATGACGTTGCAATTGGCATTAAAGCTGCGAAATTATTGGCCTTCGCGAAACACCTGGCGATTGAAGATTAGTTTTTGGTTCAGTTTGATCGGTACTTGTATTAATAATAATTATTTATTTCTCAGTAATTTGGACAACAAAAAGATGGAGATAATCATACAATTATTTGGGAGCCCGAATAGAAATCAATTGATCAATCAATTGCTGAGAGATTAACAGCAATAAATCACTCTGGCAACATAGGGGACCAGTGTATTCAAGATGAAACATTCTCATACAGCCATGTTTGCTCACAGACCCTCCAAGCAAACACTACTCACTGTAAAATAAAACTATCATGTTTCATTTTAAAGGGGTTGTTTTTCTTCTCAGCTTTAAGCGAACCCCTCTCATTGTTCAACTCAAAGCTATCCAGATCTATATAAATGTAACCTCCATTGTGGTTGTGTCCGGTTGCATCCCTTCCTTTACCTTTGACAATTTTCCTTGCTTGTGTGGCGTTTTGTGTATTCTTCTCAAATCCCCAACAATTCGAGGTCTCTGTTTCTTATAAGCTTCTTATTGTATTTGTTGTTGCACACAGGCTTGAGTTCACATGTATTCTTATACGTGACATAAAGACTAACCTTGCAACTCCTATTGTTTTCATAACCGGTCCTAACGTAGACGAGAACTGATGTGGCTAATTCAATTTTTGTTGCAAACCAGCCTTTTGGCGGTTAAGTTTTGTTTCAAATTTTTTTTGCACGCTTTTTTTTGTGTATCAAGGTTACATGATCAATTGGTTTGTTGAACCTTCAGATATCCGTATAAGGATTGTAGATTGTACCTCTATAGTTCTTTGATTAATTTGACACTTCTAGCAATCGATATCTACTTATCGCTTTGTTTTAACAGCAGTCGTTTAATAAATAAATCTTTTCTCCTATATTTTTTTTTATCCTCAACATAGCTTAGGACTACAAAACACTACACTCACAAAAAAAAGAAAACTTTTTTACAAAAAAATATAACCGACTTCCCAAAACACTAAAAAGCAAAAAAAAACTAATTTTAGGTGCATCGGCCTAGAAGTCGGTGTCTAATGGATGTCCCTGAGTTAATTTTGCCACCGACTTCTAGGCCGATGCACCTAAAATTAGTTTTTTTTTGCTTTTTAGTGTTTTGGGAAGTCGGTTATATTTTTTTGTAAAAAAGTTTTTTATTTTCAGCTTTTCAGTGAAACGAATAGGTCACTATCCACATAACTAGAAAGTTCTCATTGATACGAAGAATATAAGCCCAAACACGAGGTAGTTTTCATTTTCAGTTGTCGAGCTCCCTAGACCTTCTCTGGTCTCCATCATCAGGTCAGCTCCAAACCTTCACTGTTGCAAAGGTCTCGTCAATACGAATAATATAAGCCCAAACACGAGGTAGTTTACAGACTCAGTTGTCGAGTTCCCTCGACCTTCTTTGGTCTCCATCATCAGGTCAGCTCCAAACTTTTACTGTTGAATAGTGCTATCAGACATACATATGAGTGTCAAGGTTTAACCCTATGTATGCTTACAACTTTCGAAAGTTGCCCTCGATTTCTCAGGGTTTCCACCATCAGATCCCTGACCTGATGACTATGGGACCATTTGGCAGCTATTCCGCGTCGAACAAAAAAAGAATCACGTAAATCGGTCTATAAACCTCGGCGTAATCGATGTACATACATAGAAAAAAAAAAAAAAAAAAAAAAAAAAAAAAAACATACCGGCCGAATTGAGAACCTCCTCCTTTTTGGGAAGTCGGTTAAAAAGAGACACAAATCCAAACATTTTCAAACCAAACAAATACACACAAAGATTCTTCAATCGATTTGCAATCACAAAAGAGCTAGATTATTCTCCTCGTAATGCATGCAAAAACATTCATTCGCGCCAGTCTGCTGCAATACCAGACGTTTCAGTTCAACGAGCACCTTTCAATAAGTCAAGCGATTAATGAAACGCTGAACTCGTCCTCACAGTTCAGACCTTAATCGGAACTTTTTCTTGCTTTTATATCATCCATCAAATGCAAATGGAACGGAAAAAGTTAATGCAAGTACTTTAGAAACGTGAATGCAGTCGGATTAAATTCACAAATTGCTGCTAATGGAGGTTAAAACCTAAAGTTTAGAAGAACAATCAACAAACAAGGGGACGATAAAACTGAATTTCGAAGTTATTCTTTTTATTTCACATATTATTGCGAAACTTGTGTTTCAAGTGAAACAGAGTCGGAGTCTACCTGAGACAGCTGCATAAACAACAAAAATACACATGAGGTGTCACTCAACAGGCTGCCGACTTCAGCCAACTGCGTCAAGTTACCAACAAACAAGTAAAATAAAAGTGATTGGAAAACGAAACGAGACTGTCGTTGTAACTCGACTCCTTCATATCGGGCCCGAGTTACAGAAATCAGAGCACTTGAATGCCGCGTTCCGATGGATCATGTTTCAGTGCATCGTTTTTCTAAGTCTTCACGTTCGATTTCTCGGTGACCGCAGGTTTTTGGATGACCTTGCGCTTTTCCTTGTCCGTTTGACATATATGCCTACGTGCTTGCACACATGCAACCTCTGTTTTAGTATAGCGTCAAATGCTTTGTTTTGTTCAGTCGTTTCATTTACTCGCTTCTCTATCAAATCAAGAGATGTCTCTTATATTTTCACTGACTCCGATGTTTGCACTGTGATTGCATGTCATTTTGTCATTACTGTCTGCCTTTCCACTCGCATCTGTCTTAATAAATCACTGCTTAATTAATTCTTCAATCAGTTACTTAGTTTTTAAGCACCAACATCTAAAGGCTATCTAACATCTCTGGTCCATCTGTTGTTTCTTAATCTGCTGTAGAATCATTGAGTGTTATCACATTTTTTGTGTCCCCTACCGTTAGTCCAGTTAGTCACGGCAGAGTGCTCATCAAAATTGCATCGCTTGAAGCGCTGACCCACCAAATGTCAATTTGTGACGACAAGGCAGAAGTGGCTGGCAAACTGGAAATGTTGTTCCCTATGTAACTACGTGACAGAAAACTTTTCATGAATATTAATATCGAAGCACTTAGTGGATAGATTTTTGCATGTAGCTCAATTCTATTGGTATGTTTTGGCCGCATTCAATCAAATATGTAACAGTGTGTACTATTCTATTTCATTCAAATATTCACAATCAGAAAAACTGTCCCGACTTACGGACTTTCTAGAGCATTTCCTTCGCTTTCTTTATTCATAGTAAAACTAACGGGATTTAAAATACATTATGTATTAATACCATATTGAACTACCAACGTCAGACAATAATAAAAAACCGATGAAGTTTTATTTTTCGCGATTGTTTATGTGCTAAGTGTGGTTTTTACACACCATGTGCCAACAGCGCGGGAAAATATTTTACAAATTATATAATTACCTAATTAACTCAGATTTGAGCATGATATAATTAATTAACATTTTTCATTCATCCATTCCATTGACTTTATATCAAAGTAAATCTATTTTAGCTGACTGCGGGTAATCATATGAGAAATGGGTCAAATGTAAATAGGGTCAAACGTATGGGGTGAGTTTCCGTGACCAATACGCCGTGACAGGCCCCACGGCGTATTATAAATAATTTATTTAATCTATGCTCGGCGAAAAATGGGCGGGAACTTTATATGTCATTATTTTTTGTCATGTTGGTAGATGGCCGCGATAGGTACGTTAATTTAATTGAAATATTTTTAATTAGTTGATTATAATTCATTATGATGCGCAATATTAGGAAATTACATGATGTGGGGTCACCGGCCATCCCCATTACTTTAGGTATTACGCTAAAAAATGTGTTGGTAATTAAGGCTCTTCCTACAGTGAAACAAAAATTTAATTAACCATCATTTCAATGTTCTGTATGGCATAATAGTGTTATGTTCAAGTATAATGAGTAAAATTGAAAATTAAAAATGATAATGTGAAATAATTAATGAAAGTAGAATAAGTAGGAAAATAAAGTAAAAGTTGCACTAGACTATATGCAAAAGAAAATTAAACGCATTGATCGATTTAATAATAACGATGGCGATAAATCGAGAATCGATTAATCGCTTCACCAAGCGTACGGTATTGGACTTGCGTTTTTTATTGACATTGTTTCGAGTTTGCCTAAGTACCGTAACTGCACTGAAGTCTAATCGAGTATCGAGTCTGCAAAGACAGGTCGGATAGACATGAATCGAGATAATGCAGGTAAATAGTAAAAATCGTCGTCATTCTCAAGAGTCGATCCTGATTCACAGTAAGCAGCTGACTCACCGGTCTGTGTATCTACATCTATGTATAAGCTGTGCAGCGAGTGAGTCACCGACGAGCGAGTCCTCAAGTCACCACGCCGCGTTACCGTCCTGCCCTTATGTTTGAAACAATGCGGAGTGGACGCAAACCAGCACGTTAGCCGCAGCGGTAACCTGGTGACTTGGGACCGGTTTGGTCTGCTTCAGATACAAGTTTGCAGCATAAATATCGGTAATATGTTGCGCCAGTGCTAACGTTTCGAGTTTTGTGCAACTTTGTATCCTTATTGGTTCGATTTTGAGGTCTAAATGATCGGTTTGTGGACCGCAATGGCGCCTAAACTGCGGTTGTCATAACTGCAAAATATGGAGTTGCGAAGTTTCATGTAAACGCAAATCAGATACATGATTGAATTTGAACTGAGAATGGGATGTTACTAACGGCTTTTTCATTTGAAATTGTTCGTACAAAAGTTGAGAAGCAAAAGAGGTTGGTCAACACATTTGCTTTACTTCCAAGACTAATGTGTTTCGTACAGAGATAGATTCAGACCAGATAGCAAAAAAAAATGTAATGTTTTAAAACAATCAAATCAAAATCTTTTGCACACGTCGCTAAAGACGTAAAATAAAGTTGCGAAAACCTTGTAAATAAGTTTAGTATGAGAACAAAAACTTGATACATATCAGGACAATCTCTTGCGCAGACCATAGACACAGTTCTGGCGTCGCATAAGGAAAGTGCAAGGCGTAGGCGAAACGAGTGGGAAGGTTGTAAAGTTCATCATATTAAGTATATTAGATATCACTATATTTGTACTCTAGTTTTTATTTAATTTTACATGCTCAGAATATTGGATTGATATCTATTGTTTTTTTTTTTTGCAGCTTCGCTATAATTTGTCTTCGAATTTGGACAATCCTAAGCCGTTTCACATGTGCATTTTTATTACCCTTTATATTATCAGTTTTACAGGGTAGAGCCTAAATTATACATAATTGAACGCTTGATGACAATTTGACTATTTATTTTTTGAGATATGTACCTGTTTATTTTTCACCTGTAGAGAGAGAGAGAGAGAGAGATAACGCATAACCACCGAGAAACAACCAAAAAGTATAATTGTGCTTGCCAATGTCGATAAAATAAATTTCAAACTGATACCATTGTAAATGTATTTCGCACTTATTTGAGTATCAAATGTCAGGGTTTATTGCAAATTGGCTTCAACTAGACTTAAATTGACGCTAACGTATAATTATGTATTGAGGTACACTGTTATCAAATCATTAAACCGTGTATTTTAGATTTTCCACCTGATCAGGCAAGGAGTTTTTTTTAATCTAAGCATTTGAAAAGATTCTACTTTACAGAGATCCTCTTTCTCAACCCCTCCTCAAACCATAAATATCAAAAGCTTCTGTTTCCACAGACATTTCAAATTAAGAACCCGTATTTAAAAAAGGAACACATTCAAAAAACTGTCATAAAGTTGACAAAGAAAACAATCATCCTTCATGAAGCACAGAGTAAAAAAATCTCGACTCACGGAATAATGACGTGGGCCCATTTGAGTCACATGTACACCGCGTGCATATGAACAAACAAGTTCTATGACACGACTGTTTTTGTCATAAACCATTATGTTTTGGACTATTTTCTGTTAATCCTCGGGCGATAACAGTATTTAATAGATGGGGTATTAGTGATAGATAAGGGGTGATTAGTTTGTGGCTAGTTATCATGTTGTTTTGCGAAAAGCCTGCGTCAAATATCTACGCATAACTAAACTAAAATAGAACTCAGATACTAAAAGTTCTTACAGATACATAGATGATGTTATATAAAAATAGAGAAAATATATGTGCAAAAAATGTAATATCAAAGGCGAAAGAGTTTCCTTTTTTTCGCGGAATCTACGCTCCATCCTACCTGTAAACGTAGTGTAAACTTTTTATTTACACAGTTGAGAATCTCAGTCATGAGCGAGAGGATAAAAGTATGTCTACAAGCTCAAAGTTCGTAATTAAATACCGATTCCCTCACATACTCGATAGATTGCTATCACGTTAGTTGAAAACTTCGCTGGGAAAATGTTTCAGTAACTGAATTTCACGAGGAAAATATTACTTCACATTACAAAATTGATTTTCACAATTTCCTCCACCGTGTCTTTTTATTTGGCTTAGATAGACTTAAATTCTCTTCAGTCACATAGACTATTGGGACAGAGGAGCTACTGTTAGAATTTTTATTTCAGGGTGAGCCACTAATACGATTAACAAATAACTACTTAGCTAACTGGTTCTAATACTCCTCATTTTAGAACTAGTTGTAAAATCTCTATAACCTTAAACGTTTAAACGTGAGAACTACGAATCCTTCTCACGCCGCACACCAATAAGTGTAGGTAATCGATACATTTGGGCAAAGTTCTTAATAAAGGAGCAGGCTCGGGCTACAAGCCACAAATCTCCCAGTTAATATGACTGCACCAGCACTCGGTAAACAAATGGCCGACCCTACAGTTACCCTCGTAACGAGGCAATATTTACGACGCACTACAGCTTCGGAAAACTGCGGTAACTGACAAAGTATGAGTGCTTTGAGACTTACGATGCTACTCTGTAATTTTTCATAGATATTTTAGCAAGACTTTTGTATATAAATATGTAGAAACTTGTAGGTACTTTATTTGTTGTGTTGCAATTAAAAAGTTGCAGGCCCGCCGTAAGCGGGCGTGCAGCGCGTGCACAGCACGCGGGCGGCACGTCCTGGGGGGCGGCAAATCTAGCGAGTTATCACGTAATATTTAAAAAATACAATATCTTTTTACTAATCTTTTGATTTCAATATTTCCGAACACAGCAATAGCGCTAGGAATATTACTTACACTGCCGGTTTCAGTTAGGTACATCTGTTGAAAGGACATTTTCAAAATTAAAGATTCTTTAAAACGATTTAAGATCGCTATTTAGGGGGCGGCAAAATTAAACCAAAATTAAATTTCAGAAAAAGCCGCCCTAGCTTTGGTCGTCTCCTATTAATATTGACTGTTTCACCCTTTGCATCCCCAAAAAAATTCGCGCTCGCTACGCTCGCGGCTCCATGTCAAATAGCGCATTTTATCTTTGTTTAATTGTTGAGGCATTCAATTCCGAAAAAACATTTTTCGCGCACGTATGTTATGGCTTTTTATGATATGTTTACTTCATGAAAACTCTAAGGAAAAAATCGCGCTCGCTTCGCTTTTGCACTTCGCTTCTGTGCATATCTTAGTTTTTGACTTTGCTTTGTTAATTTACAGTGGTTTTTATTTGTTTTGTGTCCTTAGACTAAAAAATTTTCGCGCTCGCTCCGCTCGCGCTTCCTTACATATGAAATGTATCCTATAAGTTGACTTTTCAACGGGAAACCCACCAGATAACATATTTTACTGACTTTAAACATTGTTATATATATGTATTTAAGTGCGTTAGTTTAAGTTAATCACAATCTTTCAATACATAGGGGCCACTTGGGTAATGATTGCACTGCATTGATGCCCTAAGCAATTGCTTAGTTTGATTATGAGCTAACCCACGACTGCTTAGGTTACTCTGAACATTTCAAGTAAATAAAAAGTTATGTGTAACGTATGTTATGTATTGCAATAGTTATTTATCCAAAAGTAGGTGGGTTTTCTGCAATCAGAGCGGTGTATGTACATATTTTTTTCTGTTGGACAAGTAAGATGGATATGAATCGCGGACCCCTGGATCCCCCCCCCCCTTATATATTTTTTGACAAAACGTATGTAGTCGTAGGGCGGCATAATCAGTTTTGCACGCGGGCGAACAAACAGCTAGCGGCGGGCCTGAAAAGTTGTATTTACAAATTAAATTAATTTCATCGATAAATAAAACCACATAAGTTATGTTGCAAGTTGTGTCTTTTTAACTGCGCCAGGAAACAATGATAATAAAATTGGTCTCGAATTACCAAAACACTTTAATTGTAATACACACAATCGATTACTTAACAAATCATAATAAAAGTACCTAAATTATTCATATGTTAAGTAATAATGATAATTCAAATTCCTTTTCCATTTCATAAAATCATAGTTAATTCTATCTATCAGGATTTCGAAGCTAACCGTCAATTCGATAGCCTCTTCCCCTTCGGAAACGGTTTAAAGATAATTACGTATCTGCTACAAGCTCCTGTGAGTGATAAATGGTATCTTATCTTCCTTGTAAGGATTCAGATTAATAAAAAATGCGGCTTCCTGAATCGATAAGGGATAATCGTACATTTAACTTCACTGTTAAATAGTCAGGTCATTTCTAACACTTCGTTATAATTTGTCCTTGTAAAAATAAGTTTTTGTGGATCGAATTCCAGTCTATCTACGAAGGGATGCCGTGTAATTCCTTGCAGAATTTAGAGTTATTCAGGCGACTGACCAAAGAGAAGACTTGGTTTGTAACTGGTCCGGAACAACAAAATGCCTTATGCCATATGCCATGTTCTTCCCCTATGCAATCTATGCTGACCCCACCTCATATCTGTCATCTTTATATAGGCTCAAATAAGCCCTATTTTATCACTGTTCAATACGATCCCATATAGAGGTCACTTCATAATCATTAATTTTGTTACATAAATTCTATACAAATAAGAGTTAGGTATAAATATACGCGCCCTTGAAAAGAAAAATAATACTGGTACTTATGGTTATATTATGTACTTCCCGGAATGACATCAAAAACATTTTACATGAATATATTATACCTTGGAGGATCTCCTTAGAATTATGTTTACATTGATTAATATATAAATACGTATGTAAATGTGTGCGTTTCTATTCTCATAGTGTTGTTTACAGTTTGTAATAACCGCGTAATTGTTATTTGCAAAATAAATGTTTAAATAATAATGGAGCAGCTTACAAAATATTGAAAAGTAATAAGTACCTACTTAGGTATATGCTGCCAGAAATAAGCTTAGAGTTTTATTTAAATTTAGAATCAGGTTCTGTCAGGTAACGTAATAAAATTATTTGTGCTCCAAAAATCATCACAATCCATTATCCCTTTTTCGCTAACGAGATAAAAGTACCCAGAGGCGGATGACATCCATTGATTTCAGCATTTCATGTTCTAGAATTTATCAAAATAATGTCAAAAAATTATTCTAAACTTTGTTCTAATGGCGTTACCTAGGTATAATGTTTTCCGTCGTATTTCCGACTGATTGGTATTCACGGCTGATCGTGTATTACCATGAACCAGTGTCAGTCGGTCTGTGTGTGTCAACGAACTAATTGGCAAACAAAGGACGCGATGCTAATCAATGACGAGCTTGCATTTTTTTTTAATTTCGCACTTTTTTATGCAGAACCTTTATGGTAGCGGCCATTTTCTTTATTTTTGATTTTTAATTACACAATCAATGAAACCTTTTAGTAAAATTGATTTTAAAGATTAGTAACTATACCGACAGGTATTTATAAAATGTTTGTCGGTTTTAAATACATATCTCCATTATCCGAAAAAGCTACTACACTGATCAAAAGGGTGATTAATGAATACATTTTGAAACTAGGTAACATTTATTTGACGTTTCCTAACAAGCAAGCTTCTTATAGGTATGAACCGTGAATGAAAGACTGTAGGAAACGCGCTGAAGGAAGTGGCTCTTTGACGCGGAAAAATTAATCAAGAACCAAGTACCTATCTGTTAACTATACATTTAGCACGATCTTATTGATGTTAGTTTGTTAATAACCGTCTTTACAAATGTATATCTAAAGAATACATCCCGATTAAATGAAGAAGATATAAAACGGTCGGATAAATTGCAAAAATGAAGAAAATTCAAGACTAGCACACAACTTTCCCGGATTTTCCGGTAAAGTCGGGTAACTTTTTGTAGTTTGGCGACAGTTAGAGGTTGCCGAGATAGTTTTAAAAGTCGTTAAAAATGTATTTTTCAAAACCATTGCTCGAGAGACTCGTTAAACAGCAGAAGATTGCACCTCTTTACAAAATGTTGACAAACACCTTTGATATAGACAAATAGTTTATACGAGTCATATCACTCTTAAACCAATAGCTTTATTACGATAACTCACCAAAATGCATCAAAATTACAAAACTAAAATAAAAACATAAAGACGCCTTAATTAGGCACTAATAACGAAATATGCAAATTGAAATGAAAACACTTAATTGCGCTGTTTACTTGAAATAAGGTAGAAAAACTAGTTTATCGAATAAAGAAAAAAAAACTTAATTAGTCCTTGTCTTCTTGAGTAATGATGTCATTCGCATCCTTGTATCATTTGGTTGAAGTTATCAAAAAGTTTTTCTGTTAATTTATTACACCTCAGATTGCCGAGAGAAACCTGGCAGTCAAGAAAAAACTACGATAAGTAACAGATTTTTCTTGTATAATCTTTCCTTCAAAATCATTACTTCCATTTCTATTTCAAATTAATCTTATGAATATCTAAAATCTCATTTACAAATGACAATACAAAGTCACAAAAATCGAGCTCTTATAAAAAACAAATGCACCGAATACGAAATCATAGATATATCCATAGACCAATTTATTAACAAACAGACAGTCGTATAAACGAGTGTTGACAGTTTGAAGAAGTTCTGTTCTGAAACACATGTTCTAAATATTGACAACAATATAGAACGTAACTAAGCAAGTCGCCCTGATTCATTCACCTTTCGAATGGCCTAAGCTAAGCCTTCAAAGCTCCGAGCTTTCACTTCAGATAGCAAAAAATATTTCAAACGATACTCACAGAAATAAAAATCCAATGTTCTCTTAGAAATTTCTGAAACACAGCACGGTTTTTTCTTAATAAAAAAAATTCAACTGTTTTTTTCCGGCACTCAGTTGCGACGCGAGGGGGCGTGCGCTCCGCACGAGGTTTGCGAGAGGACTGAGGGACGCCCTCACTAGTGAGGGAAGCGGGGCTGAGCGCCTCCGTACCGCAGCCCGGCTTCTAGCGACACTTACTTATTTTCCGCATCCATTGCTCGTTTAGTGCACTTTATTCAAATAACAATACATTTTTTTTCCAATCACTTCTGACAAAACAACATTTGCTCTCATCACATACATATTGCCATTAACTGAGCTCACAAACAAACTCATTAGCTAACTACCTTAATACAAATATCACCAACCCGCAACGTAGTGCACTCACTACAGATTACGATTACCGTATCGAGCACCTCATTACCGGTGCAGTAGAAGTAAGGTCGCCGACTCGTGTTTCGAAGCGAGTCAGCGTCCAAGTTCCGCAACGGTTGCATCTAGGTGATTGCAACTATACTTTGTGATCAGACCCCACTTCGATGATCACGGACGTTTTTTTCTCATTTTCCCGATGTAGGAAAATTCTTTACACGTTTTTCGCCAACCGGCTCTTGAAATGGAGGGAAAAATAAAACGTGATCTTGTAGGTGGTGTTTTATAAACTTTATATAATGTGTTAGATATGAGATTTTCTTGAGTTTTTACTGAAAGGAAATACGTTTTTCTGCTGTTGGCAGACACAATATATGAAATGGCTAATTTGTAACAACAATAACTTTGGATTTTTTAAAAGTCAAAATAAAAATAAGACTCAAATTATTAACTCCTTGTAATCAGGGACGAACATCACACCAACATATACAAGTATAAATAGGGCTGCCATTTCGAATTTCGCCAAACCCGGACAAACATTAAAAAAAACCCGGACATTTGGCGTAAATAGCATTTTTTCCCCGGACGAGTCCAATTTTTTTTTAAAACAAAACAAGATCTAATTTTTAATATTACCATATACTTAAATTCAATGAGGTGCTTCCTTACATGAAAAGTCAGGGCCGTCTCTAGCTCATGTAGTAGAAGTATTGAAAGATTGTGACTTAATGTATTTCAAATGTCATAAATAAGAAAGCTCATATGGAAACGAGGAGTTATCTTCTTGTTTGTAATAGGACTTTAAAACGGCGCTACTTTTTTGATAGGTTAGACAAAAAAATGTTGAAAAATACAAAAAACTGAAAAGTGAAGTTTGAGTTTTGGGTCACTAAAGCATCTAAACTTGTATAATCAAAAAATCCGTAAAGTGAAGAAGCCGCGAGCGAAGCGAGCGCGAAAATTTTTGAGTTTTGGGTCACTAAAGCACCTAAACTTGTATAATAAAAAAATCCGTAAAGTGAAGAAGCCGCGAGCGAAGCGAGCGCGAAAATTTTTGAGTTTTGGGACACTTCGACGTCGGCAGCAAATGCTTGTCTATTTGTAATTTTAAAAGGTTAAACTTCCATACAAGGCAAGCAATCTCATGTATATTATGTTTTCAACTCGTAGTCGATGAAGGCGAGGCAGGCTAGGAATTGGCTTGGTTGGTGGATTTAACGATTCTTATTGAAAAACCTGTTTGACTTCTTATCCTCTCAAATCGAGTGATCGTCCTCTGAAATCTGCTGGCCCTAGGCCTGTATGGCAGTGGCGTGGGCGCTCTGCGGCGCCTCTGAGCCCGCAGCGCCTGGGTTATTCGCATACCCTGCACCATAGGTTAAGACGGCCCTGTGAAAAATGTCCGGGTTTTCCCCGGACACTTCTTGAAACCCCGCCCGGACGGCCCCCGGACGGCCTCCAAACGAGGACAAATCCGGGGAAACCCGGACGGATGGCAGCCCTAAGTATAAACAATAGTGTTATGATAGAAATATTGCTAAACAATACAACAATAGTTACTCCTTATAACTTTCTGACTGTCGTAATGACATGTTGGGTAAGAGAACATGTTGATACATCCCTAATCGACTCTGACTCTCGAAAACATACGACATAATGTTTCAAGAAGCTTTCAGAAGGACTGAAAAGAAAAGGAAGGATATACCTAATGATTTAGGAAGTTTTCAGGACTAGGATTAAAGAAACAGGATTGAAACTGGTTGAAAACTTAACTGAACTACACTAAAAATTTAGGAATACATATTGTAATCTATAAAAATGATCATCATTATACCTATCAGCCAATTGCCGTCCACTGCCGAACGTAGGTTCCCTTCTTCCCTTCTCCCCCAACGAACACCAAAATATAACTTAAACACAAATAAATTAGACATACCTAACAATGATTATTCTACATTTTGTTAATAGTATTTTCGTTTTTTCAAATTAAATGCATTTGAATCTGTGTGCACCCAGCGTAGGTGTTAGCAACGATAGGAGCTAAGATAGACGGATAATGACAGGGTTAGGCCATCGCCTCAAATCATCATTAACTGTTACTCCGTTACAATGCAGGCCATGATTATTGGGCAATACGTAATCTTCGACACACTATTGCCAATTATCAAGTAGCTACGAACCTGTCTATTTTTCTGCATTAAAGTGCAACATTAACTGTCATTTGGACATCCTTGGCAGTCGTTACGGGTAGTGAGAAGCCAGTAAGTCTGACACCAGTCTAACCAAGGGGTATTGGGTTGCCTGGGTAACTGGGTTGAGGAGGTCAGATAGGCAGTCGCTCCTTCTAAAACACTGGTACTCAGCTGCATGCGATTAGACTGAAAGCCGACCCCAATATAGTTGGGAAAAGGCTAGGCAGTTGAGTGCATCATTTAAATAAAAAAAAATGAAAATTACAATGCTTTAAGTATAAAACCACGGTCACCTTGCTTTGTCTAATATGTTCTAAGAAACGAAAATAATTTCACATAAATTGTCCAAAGCTTGTTAATTATTTATGAATTCCCTTAGGTGTAGTTTATTTGTAAATGAAAATACTGAGTTTACGCGCGGTTGGTTCGCCCGGGCAATATTGGGCGTTGAGTAAGCTTTGTACGACCTCTCTAGGGATAGCCGATCGATTCAATATGTCCGATATTATCTGGTATTTCATGCAAAATATTCTTTACATCAGAAATGTACCATTATTTCGATATTGCCGGTTAATAAAATTAAGCCACAGAGAAGGCACTTAAAGCGTAATTGGATGACAATAAAGATGATTTTTTTTTTTAAGGAAATCTTAAATGGATCTGCCCTACATCATTTCTGACTAACTTCTAAGTATTAAGAAGCATGGATAATACTGAACAATAGTTAAAAGTTACTGTCCAGGTACAAAGTAAAACGGCACCACACACAAAAACTTATGACGTCTACAAAGATAATTATTGATAACTATTTAGAATTTAGAGGTTGCACCACAAAGGCCCTATGTTCATAAGCATAGAACACGCTTGTACTGTCGAACGTTTATCTATATTTAATAGGTTAAACGTGCTAGCCAAACAGACAGACGTACTTCCGCATAAAGCTGGAAAGATATACAACAATGTTGCTAAGAATTTCGTCTGAACCATATTGTTAAGCTATGAAAGTCTCATCGCTCGAATCCCGGAAACTAAAACAGATAACGGAACTATGTACGTTTATGGCGACATTTTATTGCTGAAATAAGTGTAAATCTTTGTACACAAATTCTTGGAATTTCAGACTTTGATTATAGAATACATTAGGACTACACTCTCTCAACTTCAGTCTATCGGCCACCTCGGCGTCTTATAACTCGTTGTAATCTATACTAATATTATAAAGCTGAAGAGTTTGTTTGTTTGTTTGTTTGTTTGAACGCGCTAATCTCAGGAACTACTGGTCCGATTTGAAAATTTCTTTCAGTGTTAGATAGCCCATTTATCGAGGAAGGATATAGGCTACTTTTTATCCCGGTACGGGAAGAAGTTCCCACGGGATGCGGGTGAAACCGCTGGCAGAAGCTAGTCTATACTAATATTATAAAGCTGAAGAGTTTGTTTGTTTGTTTGAACGCGCTAATCTCAGGAACTACTGGTCCGATTTGAAAAATTCTTTCAGTGTTAGATAGCCCATTTATCGAGGAAGGCTATAGGCTACTTTTTATCCCGGTACGGGAAGTAGTTCCCACGGGATGCGGGTGAAACCGCTGGCAGAAGCTAGTTTTCTTATAGACGTCTTTATACTGATTAAAAGGCAGATCAAATGTGATGACCAGTTTTTATAAAGAACTATTGGCATGATCATATCTACGTCCTCATCCCGTCTTGGCATGTAAGTAACGCTTACAGGCTGGACAGTTTCTGTGTAATTCCTTCCTATCGTTGATATTTTTTCGGAAAATCGTTTTGCTAATTCCCGTTTAGTTTTTCCTTCTAGCTTCACTTCAAAGACACAACTGGTAACAATCTACATCGTGAAAGAAGACAGATGACGTTTATCTCATATCTTCATGCAGTTCTCCGAGGTAGAGCATAACGGTGACACTGCAAGCAACTGAGGCGGGGCATATACGTGCTGCACATTACTGCAAGCAACAGAGGGTGAATGCGCGGGACAGTATGTTGCAATTATTGAGATTGGTAAGAGGTTACATTGTTTTCTTCAAACCTTTTTGTTTCGAGAAGCTTTGCCGTTTTAATTCTGACTTCATTACGTACTTTTATTGGAAGCAGTGAGTAGGATGGGAGGAAACTCTCAGCCTACATTAATTAATCATTTAACCCTTCATAAACGAACTAATAAAGTACCCAATATCATAATTTGACGAAGAAATGACTAATGAATGGATGAATATTATAAGAAGTAATAACAACGCATCCTTATCACAAGATACTTTTTTAACAATAGGTACAAAAATATCTTTAAAAATTCTTTACAGAATTAATTTGATAACATACATACAATACAATACCCATTCAGTCAGCTAATAGGTATGTAACCGCAGGTAAAATGTTACATCCCTAGTGATAAAGAAATTAATTGTTCTACTAAATAATAAGTTATTTTTAAAAGTTCAGTAACATTAACCATTTGTAAATATGAATTTATAAGTAAATATTATGACCGAGTCCCTGGGGCCTTGATTTATGCACTCTGAAAATAGGTTCTCTATGTAGGTATAATTTCTGTAAACATAATTATTATGATAGCACGTAGGCAATTAAACCATGGTTAATTTAAATTGTTTATTTACGAGATGAAAAGCATCATCCTCCGAGCCTTTTTCCCAATCCTGTTGGGGTCGGCTTCCAGTCTAACCGGATTCAGCTGAGTACCAGTGCTTTACAAGAAGCGACTGCCTATCTGACCTTCTCAACCCAGTTCCCCGGGCAATCCGATACCCCTTGGTTAGACTGGTGTCAGACTTACTGGCTTCTGACTACCCGTAACGACTGTCAAAGATGTTCAATGACAGCCGGGACCTACAGTTTAACGTGCCATCCGAAACACAGTCAATGGTGTCTAAGATATACTTAGAAAGTACATACAAACTTAGAAAAGTTGCATTGGTACTTGCCTGACCTGGGATCGAACCCGCGCCCTCATACTTGAGAGGTTGGTCCTTTACCCACTAGGCCACCACGACTCTCCAACGAGATGAAAAGCAATTTTATTATATTTTCTCATGGCCAAAGTTATGAACATTCAAATGAGAAAACATTACTATTTTAGGTCTAGGACCTATAAAAATATTAGGTAACCGTTTTTAACTGTTCCAATGAAATGAAACCGACTTCAACAATATACCTACATTTGACAAATACTATGCTGTCGTCAGCCAAACGAGAAATTATCGCGCACAAGCGTCATTTCCCTCCTTTTTTGGAGTCGGTTAAAAATAACAGTTCACCTGATCTAAATACACATACGTACTGTGATAAGCACATCTCTATTACGGTCAGTCAGACATTTGGCAGTTAAAAACAAAAAAAGCAGTCTGGTCATTTCGCCGACTTGATCAGCACACTACCTCGACCTTGAACGTTAAGCACCCGTTACTAAGCGCAACTAAAGTGAAACAAATGCTTTCGCTTCGGACGCTGCGTCTGCGCACAGTTCCTGTAGATCACGCTAGATGGCGCTGATTGTATTTATCAAGTAATTTGAGAAAATCTTGATGGATGAATTGTGTGAAAGCCGACATGGCTAGAATTAACGTTACTTGTGAGATGACGGCAGACAGAAGAGTATGGATGATGAAAACATGCTGCGCCGACCCCAAATAAAAATTGGGATAAGGGCAGGAGGATGATGAAGTAATTTGAAAAAAATTGCCTTCTGAAAATAGAGCCTTTATTGAGCTACGGATAAATCATTTCGTGAAATTAGTCAAGATACCTTTTTTTTTTTTTTTACCTTTTCACACACGGTCGGTTAGCCCCATGGTAAGTTATTAATTAACTAACTTGTGTTATGGGTGCTAACACAACTGATAAACTACATATAGCTACATATATACATATTTATAAATACATATTGTAACACCCAGACCACGGCCAACAAGCATGCTCATCACACAAATGTCGACCGAACCGGGAATCGAACCCGGGACCTCAGGTCCGGCAGTCCGGCATGGTGACCATTGCGCCATCGAGGTCGTCAAAATATTACAACAAATCTAGGGAAGGAGACTCAACACTAAAGCCAAACACTAAGAAAATTCAGGATGTAAAAGCAACAACAACTTAGTTCTCGAAAACACTTTTGTGCTGTAGTAAAGTCTAGTTTCTGGACCTTATTCTAGTTTAAAACATATGAATAGCAACTTGTTCTAGGAACCGCTGAGTCAGTTCAATGTCAAGTCTAGACCACTCAGATAGTAACTAATTGACTAATTGATTCAATTAAGTAGCGTTTTCCTCGTCTCAAGAAGGACAGTTATGAAAATGGAATGCGAAAGTGATGACAAGGTCGAAAAACAAAAGAAACTCTAGGTATAATGCTTCTGATTACTGCTAGAAAAGTCGATTTAGGTATTCTATGCAGAATCTGCGAAACGACCCATGTCCGATAGATGATGCGCTATATCATTACTTATTAATGTAACTACCACAACACTCGCCTATCATACGCTTTCTTAAGATAAATGAACACCATGTGCAGATTTTTGTGCACTCGTCACACAAATACACATGTAAATGTAGTTCCACAGTTTTCCGTAGTGGCGCGGACACTATTTATCACGTCAAAGTCAAATCAACTGAAAATCTTCAGTTTGCTTGCGACATTGAAATTACTCGTCTTAATTGGAAACTTGCCTCATTGTTTGGCTAATAATTCATTGAATTACCTCTATTATTAACCGTTTTAGCTAGTAACTGGAGTTTACATGACAATAAAATAGTCATTATGATAGTGTCGATTATCTTGGTCTCCCCTATGATATTCACTGAGCTCAATATAATCAATTATTGTAGGTAATCGTATTAAATCGCACCCTTCTTGTTTCATAGTTTATTGAAGTTACATCTATGCTAGTGAACACATTGAAATTCTTCCTACTAAATATTTATTTTATTACGACAGTTAAGACAGAAAAGACAATCCTAATACAACACCACTATCCAATAAGTAAGATTTCTTCATCTAATTAAATTTCTAAGTACGGAAAAAACTAATTAAGCATAAGTGTTTAGTAAGTGATTGAAACACGAGGGAGGTGAAAAAAAATAATGACTCCGTTACTACCTTATCTGATGTATATACATACACAGATAAGTAACACCTTATAAATTTTGATGAGCAAGCAACAAACAGCCATATTTTTTTCATATTTCATTTCGAATGAAAAATCGAAAAATCATAGTACAGCCATTTATTTCCATTTCCCAGTTTCAAATGATCCTTATAGCCGTTATACCGAGGGGTACCTATTAATGATGTTCGTTTCCCTAATCGTGTTAGCATCGATTCATGGGTCTAGCCCGACCCGGGTATAAAAATGTCATCTCTCCTGAACCCGGGTAGGGAATTTACGGGTGCAGTAAAACTGTCGAGTGCTTGTAGAGTAAATTCGTGTTAGCTGGTAGTTGCAATGGTTCTGGAGCTGTATTATTTGAGTCCATTTCAGAGGAGGAAAACTGTAGAAACCTAGGTGAAAAACATTCTTAAATATTAGAAACTAGCTTCTGCCAGCGGTTTCACCCGCATCCCGTGGGAACTACTTCCCGTACCGGGATAAAAAGTAGCTTATAGCCTTCCTCGACAAATGGGCTATCTAACACTGAAATAAATTTTCAAATCGGACCAGTAGTTCCTGAGATTAGCGCGTTCAAACAAACAAACAAACAAACTCTTTAGCTTTATAATATTAGTATAGATTTTCACTTTTAAGGCGTGGGTCACTGTGGGGTACCCGGCCCCAGCTGAGAAAATAGAAGATAGTTTATCTGAAAACCAATCAAAGCAGCCGGAAAAAACTATCTGTCAGTCTATGACATAATTCATTTCAGTGTTGTCACCTCAGATCAAATAAATATAGGCAGATAGAACTTGCGCGAACAACGAAGTGACACCAGGTTTTATTTATGTGTGCGCGACAGCTGAGCGGCGCCGTGTACGGACACGTGCATCTGTGTGCGTTTACGGTTGCCAGATATTGAGAAATACTCCCATATTTTTGTTCAGTTAAATTGTTCTCATATATTGTAGTTAAACACAGTAAATTAATAAGCTTTTTAATTAATAGGCTTTTTTTTAATTTTAAAATATAAACAATTTATTATAACAATCAACATATTTATTAAAATAATTATTACATATTTAGTTTAGTCTTAGGAAATTACGAGTAGGTATCTCGCTTTATTTTTAAACTTTAACAGCCTTTGTTTTGCACCAATTTCTTATAATATTGTCGTTTAGCGTCTGAACATCGAGCATTTAACAGTACAGTCGTACCATTAAATACTTTTCTATTAAAACTTTTATCAGGTTTACTTTGTGATCAAGTCCATAGCATTGATGAGCATCCTCCAGATTTATAAAAATTGTTAAATTTCCAATAAAACTCTTTAAAATCTGTGAAGTTACGTGCCTATAATCATTTTTAGTTTTTATTAAAACGTTTTCTTTTAAAATTTTTCGTATAACTATTTCAGCCGCTGCGCAAACTTGATATGTGTCTACGGAAGGAAAAATTAAACCTCCTCTATGTATGCCTACAACTACCCTATGTATGCCTACAACTTTCGAAGGTTGCCCTCGATTTCTCAGGGTTTCCATCATCAGATCATGACCTGATGACTATGAGATCAACTGGCAACTATTCCGCGTCGAACAAAAAAAGAATCACGTAAATCGGTCTATAAACCTCGACGTAATCGATGTACGTACATAGAAAAAGAAAGAAACAGAATAAAGAGCTATAACTTTTGACTTTGACTTTGAAAAAAAAAAAACATACCGGCCGAATTGAGAACCTTCTCCTTTTTGGGAAGTCGGTTAAAAATATTCGTCATGAATTTTAATGCAACATCGATGTTTTTTATACACAATACACATTCCCCTAATTCAGGGTAATTTCCCCGTTATAGCTACTGGTATCACAAACGATTTACTGTCAAGGTTATGTGTTTCAAGTGAGTCGAAAATCTTTTATGGAAAATAAATACGAAAACAATAATAATAACAATAGTTACTTGTGGAAAGATATACCATCTTGTTTTCTTGGTTTTTGTGAACAACTTTGGCAGTGTTTAAACACACGAGACGGCATATTTTGATTTTTAATGACAAATCACTAGTGACATGTGAGCGAGACGATGCGTAGCTCGGTACTGTCGCGAGTTTGTATCCTTTTTTGATTTTGTATCCTCTTTGGTGGATACACTCGCGTGTTCTGAGCGCTCTATCTGCCTATATTTCTTTGATCTGAGGTTGTCACGAAAACCATTTATTTGTTCCGAAATGCCTTACAAAAACGGGCATCAATCACTCTCACTTATTTCTCCCACATTCTTCCCAATAGACAAAAGTCGGTCATGTCAGTCGACACCGGATATCCAACGTTACAGGGCAAATGTTGACACCCTATCTTAAGGGAACCAAACCCTTACACAAACACAAGCAATTTTAAACCTTATGCCCTTGTGTAAAGGACTTCAATCTTACATCAAAGACATAAGACAAAGTTAACTTAAGGGGTGATTGTGAAAACAAAGCTGTATTGTAGGGTGGGTCTTATGAAACTCAAAATAAAAGAGCCAACGAAAATATTGTTCCTTGATAAAACCTCGAAGGGTTTCAGAAATAGGTTGGTTAAGTGAGAACTTTTCACACTATGGAATAGATAAGTAGGAGTGATGATGTATTACTTACAGCTTATCGATGTTAAGAAAGTTATTTTGAACTTTTTTCAGAGTTCAGTTTTTTTTCTTAGACCTTTATCTATATCCACTATTCTATAAGTATATTTTAATCAATTCCTCCACATTTCGTTTATTTTACTATTTTGGTAGAGAACTGAAACCCTTTTTTTCAGGATTTCTGTCTTTTCAGAAGTAGACTACATAGCTACTTGGCAACATCAATCAACACCCATAAGTACAAACTTTACATTGTCACCCAAGTATTTAAACAGCGAAATAAATAAAACAATAAGTAATTCTTATTTGCCGAATTCTCCACTAAGAACGCCATGACAATATAACAAGGAAATAATTATTCTTTGCCACACTGTGTATTAACAACCATGTAATATCCGTAACTTTGGCGTTGTCTTCATACATAAGTATATACATATATAAATAAGTATAAACTAGAAGACATTTCGACATATTGTTTAGTGCTTCGTTAGTAATTAAACATGTTTAGTATCAAGTATTTCGTGTCCATTTGCGGGCTTTTGGTAAGAATTGCCGTTCCTGTTAAAACGTTAAATTAATGTTTAAAGAATTTTGTCCTGACTTTTGAAGTAGACCTCATGAAAATACATATATCTACCTTTTATAATTCCACCGCCTAAAGGTACCTATTCAATATTGAATCTACACATGTAGGTAAAATTAGGGTAGGTAGGTAGATACCAGGTAAGTGAGGGGACAATATTTGGGTCACTCACACGAATCAGGTCAGTACTTAAATATCAGCGCCTGATATCTGCTATTTACTACAATCTGTTGTGCCAAATAAAAAGATTAGGTGATATTGAAATTGCAAACTGCATTTAGTTTATCTGATTAATAATGATGGTTAATATTTTCGCGAAATAAATGGGTCAACCCTTTTTTACAAATGTTTAATAAAGATCTACGTAAATATGTCTAATGATTAATTTTGCCTATTTTTTTTTAGGTCCTCGTGCTACCAAATGAAAACGAAGGTGAGTGTTGTTTTTTCAAAGTGATTGAGAAAGTGCAAGTAAACAATTTGGTTGATTTTAATCGCATTTGTATTCAACAAGCATGTCGCGTTGAAAGCTTATTTTTCTCGTTTAGAAAAGAAATTGAAAGAGGGGTCAGGACGCGCGAGATTTTTTCTGAATTAACAAAAAAACAAAAACGTGCCTATATGCCTACATATAATTACGTAATCAATCTATTTCGATGATAAGTAGTTAAGTAGGTATATTATCAATATATTGTTGAACAAATATGTTGGGGTACCTACTTATATAATTTCATGCCTTTTCATCCCATAGATGTTCAGAGAAGGGTAATTTTACCAGACGCTTGTTACTGAAAAGATCCTCATGACAGACCCTTGTCTAAAAAGTTATTTGAATTATTCTATGTATTAGTTTCCTCCCAAATTCACCATCAGTCAGAAAAGTGAAGAAAAAAAGGGAATGAGTTCTATATAATCTTCATGTTCACAGTGAGCGCTGCACCTCACCCGTGTCTATGGATGCTGGACCATGAATATACTCACCCAGTCCCCACAACTACCACAAGCAAGCCAGATTTAGTGGAGGATTTTGCTAAACTGACCAAAAAGAAAACAAAGCAGCTTAAGGACCGTAAGTAGCTCCCTCTGTGTCTACAATTCGGCATCTGAAGTCAATGTTTTATTTTTATTTTTATCAAAATGTTTAGCTATTGAATAGAAAATATTTTAAAATATTATCATTTTCCGTTTAAAAAATTAGATGCCCTCTGAACGGAGTCTCAGGACCGAAATTATGTTCGTATTTTAGCTGCCTACCGAAAGGAGGTAATATTTTAGTTAAATTACAATATTAAAGGAGGTAATTTTTTATTTATTTTATGTTTCAGTCGCCGATTTTAGTAAGTAGATCCAGAAGTGAAAAGAACATAATTTTTCTGAAACTCTTCTGGTGTACCGAGCTTCGTGCAACTAACAAGAGATGGCGTTGACCACCGAATTACTAATCTTTAGTTTAGAGACATCTAGCTTAACAATTGTGAACTAATATGAAAAATTAACGTATGGTGTGCATTGCTTCAATAGTGATTCTACTTTTAATTTGAAGATTTGTTAAAATATTTTACATGTTTTTATTTATCTTCAATGATGTTTGTGTCTGTAATGAAATCCTGTTTGTTTTGTTATTTGTCAAACAGTTATGTGGGGGCCAAGCACCGAGGTTCGTAAGCCGCGCTCTAGAAGCCCAATGGAAAAAGTTATTTCTAGCTATGTCAAATTCTTAACAAATATAATAAATATGTTTTAAATTCTAGTTTTTAATCTTATCGGATCTACATCAACTACTTGGATCTAGCTTTTACTAAAATTAAACAGATTGTTTAAAATGTTTCACGTTTAATAAAATCACACCATTGACTCTCAAAGTACAAATTCAAGAAAATAAAAGCTTTCACTCATTGAACTTAACATAATATAGGAGACTTATAACTCAACAAATAATAAATCAGGAATCCAGGCCATAACTTATGACTCATAAGTTTTGACTCCAGCAAATGCCTTAAAATTTTGAAAAACAAAATAAAACCAAAAAATAAATTTTAATTTAATATATTAATTTTAATCAGACTCGTTTCACAACATAAATGAGAAACTTTCACTCACAGATTTATTCTACAATATTAGTCAAAATTCTTACAAAAAATTTAGGCTAGAGCAACTAACAGTGTACAATAAATCCCTGCACTCGACGACACACAGTGCCGTATTAACATTAATACAATAAAAACTGAGCGTGATTTCAACCTTTATACAAAATAAAACGGTTCGTTGGGTCCGCGAAAATAAATATTCAACCCCAACTTGGAATATTTCGAGCTAGCACACGCATTGTAAGATAAGTATGATTATGAATTAAATACAGCATGTTATCATACATATTTGATAGAGACTGGAACAGAACACACTATAACGCACTAGACGAACTAAGGTTCTTCAAGTTTTTGGAACTAGAACATGCGCTCACGCACCAGCGACACACTCACGTTGTACCCGACGATACTTAATGTCTTTACACACACAACGACACAGTTTACAGCTCATCGTGGTCCTCCTGTAACAAAGACGGTTTTAATTAGCATGGAGGTCAACAAATTAAAATTAGTGTACTGTAAGACGTAGTTGTTTCCAAACACGGAAATTGATTACACTATAACAGTATTATAATCGTAACAAAGGGTAAATGTAATGCCAAGAATTTAAGTCACAGATATGAATTATATTAATTTTAAGATTTATGTACTTTCTGGTTTTAGAGTAGGTACTTCTTGCATGTAAATACTTCTCAGGCATTGTATTAGGCCAATCATCAAATATGCATCTTTTCACACAATAGTAGAGTAAAAAGTGTCAACTCACCACAGGCGCGGCATCACCAGCCTCGTCATCCAGATCTTCATCATCGAGATCCTCATCATCAGGCTTCTCCGCCTTCTCCTTCTCCCTCTCCACCTCATCTTGCTCACTCTTCATCTTCTTTTCACCTTCTAGCCTCTTCTTGAGGGCCTCGCCTCGTTCGGCCGCTTCCTCAATATTGTCTCCGATGAGGAAGTTGTCGAAGATGGTGCCAGACTTGACCTGCCAGAGGTCGAGACCGACAGCGCAGAGTTCGTCGCGCTTGTACAGGTTGGGGTCTGATGTGTACTCAGGGTTGTCGATCTCTGGGTGCACCCATGGTCCCTTGTATGCGGGGTTGTCGATCTGTGAACGAAGACAATCGTAAGTTTAGTACATGATCGACAGAAATAAACTGGTGAGGTCAAAAACCTATAAAAAAATGTAGACATCCGGATGAGAAGCACATTTCGAGTGTAAAACAGTTATTTACGGCTCAATCTATACTAATATTATAAAGCGGAAGAGTTTGTTTGTTTGTTTGTTTGTTTGAACGCGATAATCTCCGAAACTACTGGTTCGAATTGAATAATTCTTTTTGTGTTGGATAGTCCAGTTATCGAGGAAGGCTATAGGCTATATAACATCACGCTACGACCAATAGGAGCAAAGATATAGTGGTAAATGTGTAAAAAACGGGAGAAATTATTTCATCTTTGAAGCCTTCCGTTGCGTGCGCCGTGAAAACGGTTCAAGATACACAAAAAATATGTATTAAAGAATAATAGCTCTTTTAATGATCTAAAAAACAGTCCGCGACAGTGTATGTCTATCTCTTAAGATTAACTCACAAAAACCGTTTTTATGGTACCTAATTTGGTCGAAATAATTTGTTTAAGTTGTATCAACATAATAATATTAATCTTTATTCAAATAAATATGTTGTTGGTTAAGAGTACTAAATCTATATATATAAAAGAAAGTCGTGTTAGTTACTCCACTTATAACTCAAGAACAGCTGAACCGATTTAGCTGAAAATTGGCAGGGAGGTAGTTTAGAGCCAGGAAAAGGACATAGGATAGACATTTTTTTTACAAAAAATAAAAATAAAAAATACAATTTATTCCGGACATACAGCGCCATCTATTGTTCAAACCAAAAATCTGCCGGATGCCACTATCCCACGCGAACGAAGTCGCGGGCAAAAGCTAGTAGTAAATGTAATAGCAGCCAGTCAATGAGACGTTCAATTTTCACATTATAACGGTAAGCCGGGTCAACACACGTTATGCAAACAGCGACGCACGCGCCGCTAGGAAATGACGTAACCAAACGACGAATAGTTTTTTAAATATATATTAGACACGGTGACTAATTAAATGTTTCGGGTGTAATGCAGTTTTAATATAAGAGAAATTGTGTTGAAAAAGTACAGATTGCAACTGATTAATAGCCGAGATATAATTTGTTGAAAAGTAGAGCGTGGCGACTTCATTTTTTATCTTGCAAGGTGATATGTACCGGTACTTAGTAGGTATCGTTTTTTCTGCAAACTCTCGCCTCGTGTCATTGCTCTCGATTGAACCTACTAGCCTAGTTTATAGGAAAACTGATTAAAGTTATTCTATTCTGCGAGGTTTCGTATTCTCGTATCAAAGCTAGCTAGCAAGCTCACGCTCTGTTTAATTCGAATGTACGTATGAGGTGACAAATTCTTAATGACGCTACATTGCACAGAACAATGCATGTTATCATTCATTATGAACATCTCCAGCTACCTATACTGTCTTTACCTCAACATAGGTACCAGAAATTTCTAGGAATAGTATTAGTGGAGGAAACTTGGAAGTAAAAAGACCAACATAGCATAGAACAACATGGCAGGTATGATAAAAATTATCTGTTTACCTGCTTAGGTGCCCAAACTCCCTTGTAGTCAGGGTTGTCAATCATGGGAGGTTCCCACTCGCCGTCCATCTCATCATCCCAGTCCTCAGGCTTGGTGGCATCAGGGTCAGGAATGTGCTCAGGTTTGTCCCAGTCTTCGGGTTTCTTGTCCTCAGGGTCGGGGATGGTGGGCCTCTCGTCCCAGTCTTCGGGCTTCTTGGCTTCTGGGTCCTGAGAAACAAAAGACAACGTTTTAAGGGGGCAAGGACTTAATTTTACCAAGGGCAGCAAAATATATCATTTTTTTTTTTCTTAAACTTCGTTATTCCGTAACAATTCTTACCTTGATCTTCTTGGGGGGGAGGAAGTCCCAGTCGGCCTCCAGGTCTCCAGACTCGACCTTCTCATTGTCAATAAGCACCTCGTAGGTGTTGTCAGGCTTGACGATCAGAGTGTACAAGTGAGTGTACACATCATCCTTGCAGCGGATGTCCTTCTTGATCAGATGGTTCTTGCCTTTGTAGCTGAAGATCACGTGCACCTAGGAAGAAGATAGAACCTTTTTAATAAAGATAGAAAGAGGTAATACATGTATGAAACACAACATACTTGCATGAAAAACGAGTTGGAGGTTAACGAACTTTGAGTTCCGTCGAACTTATGCGAAAGGTGATAATATAGCGAATTAGCATATTTAGTTAGACTAGACTTGCTTGTTTGTAGAGATGGGTCAATGGTCGCGTAATTTCCAAATATTGTCAACGATTTAACCACCTATTATGTTAGTGTTCGGAATGAAATTAAAATTATCTAAAGCAAATTTTAATGAGGTTCTTTAGTTAATTGTTGCCTGATAAGGATACATACATCATTAGCAAACGAGCAAGTACAGTACTACTACTACCAGCTAATTTCTTAAGGCATTCAACATCGTGCGTGAAATCTGTTTCCAACCGATCTTACGCAATATCCGAACTATTAAATGCTTCATTGCGTATTTGTTATAAAACCTGTCGGTGGTGACGAAGCGAATATACTAACAATAATAAGCCTGGGATAATCGATATTGTAGCATGCACTTAACTACATGAGGTGTCGCTTTAACTAAAGCCTAAGGTCACCCTGAATTATTGATGATATTTTTATCAATACATGATCATTTTGCTAACTGATATCTACCGGCAGTTATGAACGGCCTATAAGCTTGTGCTTTGAATATAGTCGCTAGTAATAAGTTCGCTAAATTTTCTATCTAGTTTTTTTTATTTTTTTTTATATCAAACTAGAAAACTAGGTATGTAAATTTTACATAACCAACTTTATGGAGGTATTACCGATTAGGCGTTTGTTTTACGGCTGTAAGCCAACCTCGACCGTTTAATTTAAAAAGTTATTGCGAGAACCTAATAAAAATGGCAGTCCACTATCGCTGCTATTTGTACAGTTGTCGCGATCATGTAATACTGATATGCACCTAGCAACTGTTAACAACACTCATTAATATTCCGAAGGCCATTAGAAGTATAAAAAACAAAATTTTTGCTTATGATTGGGGCTTGTTAGTCCTACAGTCATAATGGTTTTAGTTGATAAGGTAATTGATTAGTTTATTGTTATATTTTAAACGGAAATAATGTTGAAAAAGGAAACAATAGAATTTACAGAATAATGTGCATCATTAGAATAAATGGGATTTATTTAGAAGTGGCAGTTGGTCAGTCTTTTCATTCAAATGGATGAATCATAAGTACAGTCACGTTTTGAGAAAATAGTGAGCATCTTTACAAACTAGGTGTGCCTTACTTGCCTTGCAATATGTGAAGTGCAAGTATTTATGTTTAACAATAGAAAATTATAATTTAATGCTCTACATCTTAGTAAGTTCCCCAACTATTAAAAATATCCTTGATTTGTTAATGAAACATACAAGTGAAATGATCACAATGTTGTTTTTACTATTTAGAGTAATTTGTAATCTTTTGTTTCAATTCAACCAAGGTATCATCAACAATGTGTTTTGTTGGTCTACAATTGAAGATACAACATAAGTAAATAAAAAACCATGTTGCTTTAATGTGATCTTTTGTAGAGATAACGATTAACTAGGTAGTTTATGTAGTTGTTTTAATGAAAATGAAATGCTAATCTGATAAGACCTAGTAAAACTACAGCTGTAATTGACACAGAAAGATACATATCAAGTGCAATGTAACATGTTGACACAGTAAAATATTTTGTGCAATGTAAAATTTTAATTAGTGTTATGTTATTGATAACTATCCCGTACCTATTCTGTAAAAAAATTACATTTCCTAACAGACAGGCTTAACATTTTTGCTTTACAGTATCGTGGAATTGCAGTTTTAGACTGAGTGCCATTAAGCTTGGGTCAGAAACCAGTTATTCCAGTCTAGTGGACCATTCATTTAACATATTACCTAATGGTTATACCATTAATTTAATACCAGTTATTTTTACTTTAATTTTAAATGAAAAGTGATTGTAAAGGACTTCTGTCCAAGTGGGAGTCTGATTTTGAGAGTGTATATGTATTTACGTTGTCTTACCTTCTTGGTACCAGGACCGCAGATGTCAGGGCCAAACATAATTTCATAGGGGGTCTCTCCATGCATGTCAGTCTGCTCCAACTTGCAGTCGAAGACCTTGAGGTAACCACCTCCGCAGTCAATGTCCTGTTCATGTTTTACTGAGAACTGCACAACCAGGGGCTTGCCTTCGTTGCTGAAGGGCTTGAACTTGCGCGACAGGGCGTAGAACCTCGCGTCCTCAGACGTCTGCAGACCTGACAAGTATCAGGAGAACAGAAATGTAGAGAGGTGGCGAAACTAGTGAGAGTGCCGCGTGTTGTGACGCCGGCCTATTGTTCATTTGTCGTGTGTAATTGAGTTCAGTGCCCTTTGCACGCTCTAGTATTGGGTAATGAGCGACACATGCATCTATGACTTATTCCTTGAATTTAAACTACAGATAGCTCTAATGTAGAAGTCATAATGTGAGAGGCATTAGAAGGGAACCGGTCACCACCTACCTTTATCTTCCTCCGGATTGTTGTAGAACTTTCCAGCAGTCAGCTTGAATTTGCCGAATTCTTTGCCGGGATGTTCACTGTAAACCCAGTTGGATTCCCATGAGTCTGAAATGAAAAACGTAATACCGTTTCAACACTATTCCCCAAAATAACCGGCTTCCGACTCTTGGAAGCGCATAATCGATAGCACACGCGCCAAGCCGGCATGTCGAAATTTTAGGTTTTTGAATAAAATGCATCAACTTACCATCGGGGAACTTCTCCTCGAAAAACACTTCACAATTTACTAATGAAATTGCCAGTAAACTGACAAGAGCTAGCACTAAAGACTTCATTTTTGATTCACACAACCACCTCGACGCTCAAAGGACTGGCCACGAATAACTTCAAAAATTGGCGAATTCTCTATTATTACTTCGACCGGTTAGTTAGCTTCAGATTTTTTTTATCTTACTCTGGTTAACGAAAACACTGCAAGCGCGAATGAGATGCACATAAAATGTAAACGTATTGGGAAATGTGGAACGGAGATAGAGATAGATTTGTAAGCCATAAGCTTTGCATGGTTGCGAAAGAAACAGAAAATAAGCGCGTAATGACGTTTTACGTAAAATTACGACAGACAGATGGAAAGCTGCTATTGGTGAGACGCCAGCAAATAGGAATTGAACACACTTCACGAAATTAATGATTCAGACCGCGGGAAAATATGAACTCTAACCTGTTATATTTTTGTGAAACATAGATTTATTATTGAGAAACAATTGTAGTCTAGATTCATTTTATGCGATATTATTGTTGATATAACTATAGTGCTCGTACTATAGCGAAAACATAATTTTTCATTCATAAAAAATAAGTAATTAGCTTTTCCAGAAAGTTCATTCATAATCGCCTTCACGATAATGCAAAATGCGACCGCCAATCAGTACCGCACATGGCATAAGACAGGGATAGATATAGAGAATCTGTGTGGTTGAAGAGAGAGGTAATGCTGCTGTAGTACGTGGATTAATTTCGTCGTGGACTCGTCACATTAGTTGTTTTAATGTGAACAGTTTTTAAATTAAAATATATAAGTAGGTACTTATAGCAATATCAATTTCCAATGGCCTTCAGTATTGTTATAACTAGATATATATTAAAATTACCTACATGCAAGTTATGCATGAAACATCTACTGGTTTTGGTTGGGTGGTGGTTCTAGCCGGCCAGCGGCCAGTCATGCGTAGGCCAATGTGTAGGTAATCGGTTTATGCGATTATAATGAAGCCTTGAAAACCTTCCCAATCGGAAATGTAATAGCAACTACCTATAGACCTAAAGATCACAGCAGATCGATTTTTATCCCTAATTGCCTTTCGTATTTATGTAGGTAGGTACTATCTACTACATTTGTATCAATAAGCACCGTAAATCAAAATTCGCTGTTTTATACCGACGGTAAAAATTGATAAGCGATAAATATTTGATTAGAAAGGGATTTGTATTTATTTAACTACCTCCCTCCAGTTCCTAGTGAATGACTGCATTGTTCGTCTGGAGTGGTGCTAAATTAACCCACTTATTAGTCAGAGAACATAAAGTTTTTATAGGTAGCCTTTGGCAGAGAAATATAGCTTTTAGCAACATAGGCTTCCGAACTCCCCAGGAATACCTACTAGAAGATCCCCAGCTTCTAAAATAATTGTCTATTGTGTCTTTTCTAGAGCAATTCCATGAAAATGCACGTGAAGTAAGTGTGGGTATTCAAAAACAGGACGAGATCATCAAAATATCTAAATAATTCCTAGATATAATTATAAGGGCTATCCATCGAGTTTGGCCGTTTTATTTAATTTCTCTGCGGTCGTTGCTGGTGGTGTAGGTAATATGTTATCCAACATGTTTTATCTAATCTCTCGAAAGCTGTATTAGGTACCTACCTATACCTACTTACTGCCCTTGTTCTAAAAATCCATTACCTACATTTTCATAGTTTACTATGGCTCTATTATTACCTACTAGCTACCTATAACCTATTAGTAGGTAAGTAGTTTGGCATAATTCCTGAAAAAATCTTACATAGGTACATTTTGTTAGATAATAGGCAGGAACGATGCGGAGATAGATAAGCAGATTCATTTTTCGTTTCGAGAAAAGTCTCTCAGATAAGTAAATATGTAAGTATTACTTTACATGACTCTATGACACAAGGAAAGAACAGATTGATAGGGAAATAACTACATACTTACATTATGTTTACTAATTGTGCGGCTTTAATAAATCATCGGGCAATCCCGTGTTAGAGCAAAAACTTCATAAACCATCCAATCGGCTAGAAACTGACCATACATCCATAGGAGCTGATGAGGCATCATGATATATTGAGTAATGGGTAAGATACCTAATCCAAACTAATATTATAAATGCGAAAGTAACTCTGTCTGTCTGTTTTGTACAGGCATAGTTTGGAACTTGAGAAAGCACTTAGGATAGTTTTTATTACAAAAAATAAATATAGAATAAAATACAATTTATTCCGGACACAGCGCTGTCTATTGGTCAAACCAAAAATCTACCTTTTCCACGCGAACCTAGTCGCGGGCAAAAGCTGGTTTCTTTATAATAACAATAGCTGTTCTCCATGGTTTCACACGCGTTCCGGAAAACGACTTCCCGCACCCGGAAAAAAGTAGCCATGTCCTTTTCAGGGTCTAGATATATATCTGCGCGTATTCATTTGAATCGGTGCAGTTGAGTTCAGTAAGTACTTTTCAGACAGCTTATTTTCGGGCGCATTTATGATATACTTACTTAAGTAGGGATTCTGCCAGTGTGCCAGTTTAAAACGAAACTCTGTCGGTTGAGACTCATGGTTCTGTGAACTGTAGATACCTACCTACTACATATTGCACAATACCCTCGAATCTTCTCAAGCATTGTTTATCAGATAACACGTTATACAATGACCGACATTTATACCAAGTACGTTTTCGCTGAAGGTAGGTAGATACCCATATCCGGAATTCACAGACGACAATTAACCTTTGCCAGATTGATCTCGAACTCAATCTTCTTCTTATCGAGTGAGTTCTAAATGATTGAGTTAATCACCAAAGCTTGGCGCTGTGTAAATAGGAATAGTTACCAAGATATTAAAAAAATACCTTATTTTTGAAAATTTGTGCGGGAAATGAAATTGACTAAACGTTAACAATATGAAAAATTGCAGAGCCTAGGTATGTTCATGTTTATTTAGTAAAAAATATGTATAAATTGTAGGCGTCACGCATGCTGCAGATAATTTCAATGGTGGCCAGAGATAGTGTCCACTGACGTGTTCCAATAGAATAGGGAGATACTTTTATTATCGTGTAGATATTTTCGAAACTACCTCTGTATAATTCATGACATTATCGACACGAAAACCAGCAGTTTCTGTATTTAATTTTATAATTTTTGTGTTATTTATTGCTAGGTTTGGTTTGTAGGTCCCGGCTGTCATTGAACATTCTTGGCAGTCGTTACGGCTAGTCAGAAGCCAGTAAGTCTGACACTTGTCTAACCAAGGGGTATTGGGTTCCCCGTGTAACTGGGTTGAAGGGGTCAGATAGGGCAATCGCTCCTTGTAAAGCACTGGTACTCAGCTACATCCGGTTAGACTGGAATCCGACCCCAACATAGTTGAGAAAAAGCTCGGAGGATGATGAGGTTTGGACCGTGACTTTGTCTGCATCTGGATAAAAAGAAGCCTATCTCCTATTGGGTACCACCTCCACGCCGAATTTTAACTTAATCGGTACAGCGTGGTATTACAAAATGTATAAGCGTAAGAAAATAAACTCACTTTCGTATTTAATAAGAAATTACAAATAAAAAATCTAACACTTACGAAAATAGATTTTAATTCACGTAATCGTTATTATTCGAAAATATCTCGCCAGTAAAAAAAGACCTTAATTGAAACACCAATTTATAATTATCGTTTTATTTACTCAAAAAGTTTACAGATAACCGTGGCGAATACTTGAGTAAACACAATTCAAGGTAAAACGGGACTTATTACCATACAAATTACAGTGCAATTTCCTTTGTTTTTCCTTGATAAACAGCTTTACAAATAAGATAGTACCACATGTACTAAAACTTTACTGAATAAAATAAAATTACCATATAAGAATATATAACGTGGTTATTAAAGTGAAAAGTCTTCCTTAAAATCGTAATCATCCTTTTTCTTATAACTGGTTATGGTAACATTTTCTAGAACATCTGCTAGATTGACGGCTTGCTTCTCATTCCTTGCTTTCTTCTTTTTATCCTTCTTAAACTGTTGTTTTCTTAATTTATTTAGCTTAGTGTTGCCTTCTATGAGCATTTCAGGGTCTGTTTTAGTTTTTTCATTGGATTTGTTCCCTTTGTCGAGTTTTGCACGAATGCTGACTGATTTTGGGAGTAGACTGGAGTCTTCTTCGTCTACTTGCATATCGTCTTCTAAAGCTGCTTTGACTGGGCCTGTGCTGGATATCTGTGGGGTTAAGGAAAGGATTATTGTAATTTATTTGTATAGTAAAAGGTTACTTAGTAATGAACGCAGGCCGCTTCTAACTGGTCTTTCTGGAAGTCAGTGGGGGAGGCCTATGTTCAGTAGTAGGCGTCCTGTTGCTAAGACAATGAAAGGGCTACTAAAATATTTAAGAAGATATGTAGTCTTATTCTTTCTTTGTAATTGAGTGTTGAGCTGCAGATTGTAAAATGTAGGTTTATTGTTTTTATAAAGAAATAAAATTTTGAAAACTACATAGCAGTGAACATAGTCTTTAAACAAAAATGTTAAAAGATACTTATATGCCAACTGCATTTGTCCATTCTATAAACTCTACCTACTCTTCAATCTAAGCAACACAAAATACACTCTTAACACCAAACAATAAGGTCCACTTTACAGTAATCCCTTCAACTCCAGTATCGTGAGCAGCCAGTTCGTTGATAGCTTCCGTCTCCATCGCTTCGAAGGAGTTTATATCGAACTCCGCCGCTATGGTCGACACGATCTTAGCGTCCACGTGGATGTCCGATTCTAAAGGCTCTGGTGGCAGGGTGAAGTATCTAACCTGTGGTAAAGAAAATACATAATAATTCACAATTCATTTCTTTTGGGCCATAATATAACTCGACGTTCGTGTTTCGGGGTAAGTAGATTGAAAAAGATAAAATACCCTCCTATAACAATAGTCATCTGCTTTACAAATAAAGGGGGGTCTCCTTATCTCATAAATCGTCACACTAAGATACTTGTGCAACTTATCAATTTTTACCTCAAACTCTGACGCCTAAAAAAGAAATGCTATAACAGTATATAAATCTTACTTTGCCAGTATTCCAGTCGTTTAGAAGTATCCTGGCAGCAGATTCCTGGTCGGGTACACCGCCTTTCTTAAACCTGCCCATACGAGACGCCAAATGTGCAAAGAATTCCTGAAACAAACATTTAATAAGTTATTGCATGTTACATATATTTTACTGTACCGCGTTTGTCATATATTTTAGAACATTTTATTAAATTTTAAAGTCAATGTAACAGGAAATCATAACAATTTTGATAGATTCCCAGCTGACTACTAAGCTTAGTGGCAACCTGTGGTACAGAAGCCATCCATATTATTATGCCGATATGATTGTTTACTTCACAACATATAGCCAAAACACAGAAAACCATCAACATTAAAAAAAAAAAAACAATAACTTACTTGTGGAGTATTAAAATCGGGTATACTATAGAGTTCGGTAAGCGTTTGTTTATTAGCTCTCTGCAAGATGGCGGCGGCCGGCGTCACGGGGTCCTTCAGGCTGCCCACGCGCACCGCGTTCTTTAACGCTACGGACGAGTCGCTCTCAGGACCCGAGTGGAACACTATGCCGGGGCTGTCCAGGATCTTGATCTTGGAGTCTAGTTGGACTGTTTGCATTTGTCTGGAAATAACGAAAGGGTATCGAAAGGTGTTATGGATAATTTTTAGAGAAAAAATACTAGGCTGTCATCAGTTTGCGGGGACGGGAATAGGTGTTTCAAGCTTGTTTTAACATGTGAAATTGATAAATAATACTTTAATACTTTTACAGAAAAAAATACACAATAAGATTGAGTAGGTAATCAATTCTAAAATAAAACATATTGATTTAATTGGTTTAACATGTGTATCATACAACTTTATCCAAATAAAAAAAAATGGTATGTATTATTGTAGTTATTATTCTGTTTTATTGTAGATAGAGGCATCATACAACTATTAATATGGTTTGATCACAACACAAAAGAGAAATAGCATAAATTACTTCACACATAATTCGAAATCTAAATCGTACTTACTTGGTAACCCCCGGAGTGCTGCCAACATTACAAGCCTTAGACCTGTTCAAGCTGTTGATGATGGAACTCTTGCCCACATTCGGCAGCCCCACCACGCCCACTGTGATCGACGTCTTAATACCTTTGTTGCGGCAGTAGTTGCCCAACAGGCTCATCACAAGCTCTGCGCCTACGCATGCTGAACCTAGAAATATTGAGTCACTTTATACACTGTTACAAAAGACAGCAAAGGGTAATCAAGACAGCAAATATATAGAATGAGCAGTTAGTATTATCGTAATTTCTTCCCAAACAAGATCTTATGGTGGACAGGAATTCATGGACTAATAATCGCGAATAATACAATTATATTCTCGTAAAAACTCAATGGCGGTTCGCAACTAATTTCTAAGCAAGAAGTATATGTGTAGTCCATAATGTTCGCAAGTCTCTTCTATCCTCTTAATACCTAAAATTTCTTTCTGAGCAATGATTAAATTTGACTCAAACGTAAAGTTTGCAGAATAAAAAGTAAGACTGTTGCATAAGACATTTTACTGATTCTAAAACTAACAAATGTGTTTGCCTATAGTAACATCAGCGCTCTTACAAAATGTGCATATTAATTCCTTTCCCTTACCTTTCATCTGCTTCTCTTTAACAACATGCTTCATTTTCCTAGTTCCTAGATTATGCTGTTGATCCTGAGTGGATGCCTTGAAGGGCACAGCTGGGGCTGTCCGACGTAAATACTTGAGCCATGCCTCGAGGTTTGTGCGAGGAACCAGGTCAGCTTTGTTTAAGACTAGGACTAGACGCTTGCCGGACTCACGAACTGCTTCTTCCACTTGTGCACAGCGTGTGCCTGTAAAATTTAAGGTTATGGTTACCTAAATTAAGACGTTTTATGAATAGAGTTGGGATTAAAAGTTTTTATGGTTTGTACATAATTTCTGTACTTAATAAATAAAGTTATAAAAAATATTGTGTTCATTTGATCATTTTACAGTGACTCAATTAAACAGAATTTAGAAAGCCATTTCAGCTGTATCATTACTTTAATTATTTATCTAAATTGTGGATTAAGTTTGCCTTTAAACACTCCATAATCTGTTTGTAAAAGTGTTTCGAAGTGCAATAAAGCATGAAAAAAGTATTTACCTAAAGGATCTCTGGCGTCAACCACTTCTAAGATAACCTCGGCTTCAGATATAACCTTCTTAAACTCTCTGTAGTAAGTTTTGAGCGAGTTCTCTTGTTTTCTATCCTTGCCGAATTCTACATCATCTGATGGTTCATCACCTTTAAAAGCCTCATGAACTTTACCTCTGGCTTGTGCGTTCTCTACCTGTAATTATTAAGTAAGAAATATGATTAGCTACACTATTTATAAAACAAGAATAGATGAAGCAATTTGGCTGTAAAGAGCTTGGGAGGTTGCTTAGAACTAGGAGATGGACAAAGGAAGAATTATATAGCTAATTTAGACAATTTCAAGAAGGTGGCAAGCAGTAAATGGATACAGGCTGCCCAAACCAGGATGGTGGAGGGGATTGTTATTAAGGGAGGCCTATGTCCGAGACTGTGTGATCTGTGATGATGGCTAAAATGAAATTACCACATTTCTTATGTATCAAGAAATTTAGACTTACTAATGTGTTCATACTAATTTTACTGGTCTTCTTTTCTTCCATTTTCTTTTGTTTCTCAAGTTTTGCAAGTTCCCGCTTCTTTTGACGCTCTTCCTCTTTATGCTTTTTGACAGCTTCAACCTCTTTCAAAATGTCATTTTTGAAAGGACATTCATTCGGTATGCAAATGGGCTTCGCTTTCTTTGATTTAGGGTTCTTTTTTGCTTCTTTCTTTAATTTCCTGTTGTGATCTTTTACTTTCTTCTCTATTTTGTAGCGGAGGCGCGCTGGCTGCCTCTTTGATGGTTTCTCTGAAAGAGTTAGTATCTTGGTTGTAGAATTTGTTTGATACATGTGTTTGACAAAATTACATCTATTCTTATGGATTTGGTTAATTTATTTATAGTAATGCTTAAATACGATGTGCAATAATCTATGTTGATCATAAAATAAATACATGTTGTTGAATAAGACCGATTGTGCAATACATAATCATGAAAATCTTAGTAACAGGCGCTATTGAAAACGGAAGTTGGGCTGGCTTGTTAACAACATGTATAATTACGCCAAAAATTAAAGATCAAAAGTGCATGAACTGCAGTTGTGAAGTGAAAACAGTTTTCCAGTCATGTGCTTTTACAGAATCGATTGCAAATAAATTGCTTGAATACTTACTCAATTTAAACTTTGCCATTGTATTCCAAATGTGTCTCTTATAGAACTAACAGTACACTAAATTACAGTCTTAAATAAATCGAAATTTAATTAAAACAATTCTACACAACCCACTGCGCTGGACATAACCTAACACAGTCATTTTTGTTGACAGTTAAGTTGTTCAGGCATTTTATAGAATCAAACATGAACAACGTCAATATCTTTTGCTATTCAACTCTAGTTAGATCTTGCTGTTTCGTTCTAACCTTCAGTACATGCTAGATATCCAAAATAATCGATATGTTCAGATAAGGAATGCACGCGAAGTATGGCAGTTGTCCTTTCTGTCAGCATAAACGTCAAAATAAACACACGTGCTTGGCTTGTCAAAGTTGTCACTGTCAATTCGACATGAACTGAAAATGGTTAATTCCTGGCTGCGCAAATAGTAAATCTTTTCTCAAAATTAATTGAATAAATGTGTATGAATTTTAAAGAAAAATGTACGAAGTTACAATAATCGTGATGCCAGGAAATACAGTTATAACTCATATGATTGTAAATTTAAATTTACACCACTAGATAGCAGAGTAAAATATTAATTTTATCGTACCTAAGTGATAAGTGATATGATAAGAAATGAAACAGGGAGTAAGCAGTGAGCTAGCCTGCTCAGTTTTAAATGAATTCATGTACCTATTCAGGGAAGTACAAGTTAGGTATAGGTATTGTATCTCCTAAAAAAAACCTAATATTAATTAGACTTGTTCTCCTTTATGGACGAAGTTACGAAACTGTAGATGCTCATTATAAATTGTTTAGTGTTGTTAAATACCAGCACAGAGTACCTACCTTTTAATAGACAATAGAATCAAAACAGACATTATGCACTTCAAACAACGACAGTTTTGTAGCTGCTCCTCTCTCTCGAGTTATTGTTTGAGTTATTGTTTGTGGTAGTTATGATACTACTGCGTAAAGTTAGATATTGCGTATAGGTAGGTACGCAATTACGCATGCAAACGTAGATTAATGTTTGTTGTTTCGTAGGTTTTATGTGATCCCTGACTACCTACTACCGAGGAATTTGTCTTATAAAATAAACAAATGATTTATTATAAACTACGATTACTACTACGACCCTTCAACAATGCCTTTGAAGGAATTGAGGTTGGAAGCTAGGTATCTAAGGGCTGAGTTTTCAATCGCCAGATAACTTTTATCTGAGGAATATTTTTAACGTTTTGACAGCTTTTGTATGGAAAATATGTCAAACCGCCATATTTATTCTTTAGATAGAGGTTAACTGATGATTGAAAAATCAGCCCTAAACCTAATATGTAAACATTTAACATTGTGTAAACAAAACACGTCGTGGTTCATTCATCGTCGAATATCGTGAATGAATTTAAGTTGCGGGGTTAAGTATGTGAGGCGGCTGGCGACGCCATATGACGGCTTTGTTCACGGGCAGCAGCTGCGCTTTGCTCGCGAAACGGTCGCTTGTACCTGAACAGGTACCAGAAGCAACAGGTCATTTCTCCGGGCGAGGGGAGCGCGGCTACCGGCCGCCGTCCCCGACCGAGACAGTCGCGTTCTGTTCTCCGCAGTGACGGCACGCTACTATTCGCGTCCGCGCGCTCCACAAACCGCGATATATTTCGATTACATCGCGCAAGTAATGTGCGCGAACGCACACCTTCATAATCCGTTTGTCGGCAGCCAGTTGTGACAGTGCAAATGTCTCCCAGTTTAGAAGGGATTATGTTCAACAGAAACGCGAACCTATCGGCGCGCCGGCCGTTGTTGGCGGAACCGCAAAAGCCTCTAATGGTCCCACCACGAGCGCCTCCCCGCGACACTGGCCCGCAACGACCCTTGCCTGCACCCAGAAACCTTCCCGTAGATTATTCCTACCGACCAGATTACTGGAAACCATCGAATGTCGAACTCGAGAGACGACTGCAGGAGACAAGGGCACGCGAGAAAGTTGGATACTTTCAAGACAAAGTTACACCTCCAGAACTAAGTTTGGATCGGAGAGAAGCAGAGCTTGTGTTCAGATTCGACCCGCAAGCGTCCGACGAATACCTTTCGAGTCAGTACCGTGCACCGGTAGTGCATTATGCGAAGGCCCCGACTCCGGCGAACGGGTTCGCTGCCCGTGTGCCCGAGAGAGACGGGCCGTTTGTATTCGGAGTGCACAGTCCGAGCCAGTTCCCGATTTCGCGGCGGGATGACGACGACTACGACTACTCAGAAGTGGCTGAAGAGAACGGCCGCACTGTGATACGAGACGATGTGTCTGAAGACTTGAATTGCTGTGATAAAGTGAATGAGTGGGCGGTCAGGGACAAGAAGACCAAACGGACTTTGAACCGAATGTTTCAAATAAAAGACAGAAGGAAGGTGAAAGGTGGAAAAAAGGAAAAGATAAAGTGTGTTTTGGTGGGTGACGGAGCTGTGGGGAAGAGCTCCCTGATAGCGGCGTACGCGCAGGACACGTTCCGGGAGGATTATCAGCCTACAGCTTACGACACATTCAATGGTAAGATTACTTGTAGTGCTTTGAGTATACAAATTCTTCAGGAAACTAAAGAATAAACGTTTGAGATAAAAACAAAGACATCCAACGTTCTATAGGCTGGCAGTTGCGTGACTTATCGCAAACGACCCTGATTTGTGGAGATAATGAGCGATTACCCCTAGAATTATCGTCTGGCGAGCGATCGTATCGTTAGCTGCATTTATGATATAAGTAATGTGTTTTGTTATTACTGGCGCCACAAACAATTTTTACAAGATAAAAAGGCAATCGTAAAATGCTTAAATTGCAGAACGCATCATGAAAAGGCATTATTACCTAGGTACCTAATATTACTGCGTGAATAAAACAATAGCAACACCATCTGAAAACCAGTTTTTCTGGTCTAGTGGTCGCAAGCGCGACTTGAGATTGTAGAGAGTTGAGTCTTGGGTTCAGTCGGTGGACTCGTAACAAAGTTTTTATCAGGGTTTGTCCTTAGCAGCTTGATCGGCATTTTACCTTATATATTATCTTCTTTGTCATTTGCGGAATTCAGCATTTTAGAATCTATGGATTCTCAAATAAGTCCTTAATCGAAGAATTTAATAAATAGGTCCCCCAGAAACCTAAGTACAATCTGCTTTAAGTTGTAAGTAGCTAGTAGCTAACTACTTATCATACCTAACTGAATCAAGAATTTCCTCGACGGGTTGCACGCTCTGATTGTCTCTGATTAACTCGTTCCAATTTATGTTGTTCTTTTTCCATCATAAGCAAATACTAGGCCGTCAAGAACATCTAAGACATGATTGGCAATAAGTGAACTAACATTATTGCTTAGGTAGGTACCCAACTAATGTGATTATAGCTCAATCCTTCTCCGTGTGAGAGGAGGCCTGTGCCCAGCAGTAGGACGATAAAAAGGCTGTGACGACTACGAGCGACCTTACTAAAATACATATGGAATTAAATTAATTAATATGACACGTTGTTGATAACACGTGTGTGCTCAAGGGACAGTAATTTAAAATAAGTTAGGTAATCCTTGTTTAATGAAATGAGGAAAGTTCCATGTGCGATAATCTGTGGCGCCACGCCACTGTGCGATCAAAGTAAATAGGATTGTCCCTGACCTTGCCCAAGACCGTAGCTGCTCTACTTGTCTATTATGCACAGAGTTTCAAAACTTTTGGGAAAGAGTACTTAGAACATAGGCTGTGTAGATTAAGTGTGAGGTTTCTTGTTTCTCAACAGTGTTGAGCTTTTGGAAGGCGTTTTCGACAACCATTGTTATATTTTATTCGATCATGGTTTCGTTGTCGTAAGATGTAAAACATCTATTTGCCAAACCAAACCTGAAAGTGTTGCCCTTTGGACTATGCTGTTAAACAAACAGACATTACAATTATAAGTTTCAAGTCTTACAACATTACTCATGCATAAATGTATGAAATAAAAATACACAGCAGGAGTCAATGACTCGTCCAGACATTTTCTGTTGGCTTATCAACAAAAGAAACTTGTTTTTAAACATATGTAGGTACCAATAACATCGTGGTTGGTTTCTTATTTAAAATTCTTGTTACGCTTTCTCATTTCAATTTATAAATGGCATTCAAAAATATTTTTTATTCATATTACATAATTTAAATTGTATCATTGTTAATTTGTGGACCTTGGCTGGGAAAGCAAAGGGATCTGTGCGGTTAGAGTTTACTCACTGTGCCCTGTTATTTATAACGATACGACTGACAGAAGTCAAAACAAAAGTTTATACTGATGCTAATATTAATCTCGATTTTCGTTCTAAAAATCAGTGAATATTATCTACTAGTAATTGACAAATCAATTATTACGTCGGATGGTTTCAACACCTAATTTGTACAAATAAATACTACACACCTATAGTAATGTTTTTATGACTAGCAATAAATAAGAATAAGTAGCTGTCATAAGCGTCATGCTGTTTAACTTCTACTAAGTACCTAAACCCAGACCGTTTCTTGGTGCAGTTGCTAATGTTGTCAGTCATTACAAACAATGCTATTTTTCCTAGAAAACTGACAGCTGTCAACTGCACAAAATATTCTGTACCCCAATAAGGTACCTACGACTAGAAAGGTACTAACCCAAGTACCAACGTATGACACAAAGTACACGGCAATTACTTAGGTGCCTACCTACTATAAATTATGATCATTAACTCTGTCAATATTTATTGCCAACCTACTCCTCAATGTGTGTCAGTAGTGAGCCAACGAACATCTGGCTTTCCCAGCCTATGACGGAGTTCTGGAGAATATAACTGGGGAGATAACACCGATATGATTTAGCCAGAATTTGCGTACATAAATAAGTCTGTTTCACTGTTTCGTGGTGAAACGTAACATAAACCTGTCTATCCATTGAGAACCATAGAAGATGCTTATACATAGATTATACCTACTTAATAAGACACAGATGCAAAATTTCTTCGAACTCAACCTTGTAGTCTTAATGATTGTAAATTAACGTAATTTGGTATCTTCACCTACCACATCACTTTTTAAGACTACCTACGTACCTATTTGTTTATTATACTTAAGTTAAATAGGGAAGCATATATGTATTAAAATTTTGTTTTAAAATGGCTATAAAAATTCTTGAAACTCGTAACATTTAAAAATAGACAAATTAAAGTCAAAGAGACAAAGAAAGGACAAAATAAAAGAATTACAGACTAAAGTAAAGAAATAAATATTTAATTATTTTTGCAATTCCAATATTTAAAGTGAGTTGCAGTCAGAATCGCCATTTAAACTGTGAAGTCTTTTATTTGTAGGTATTAGTTAATTTGGGAAAACCTATTTATTTTTAATAATCTATTCCAAAACCTAAGTCTTACGTCGTTTCCTGCTGCATACAAACAACAGATTCTACGGTTTATAAAACCCACCTATTTTCGGGGAAAATCATACATTCCTTAAAATGGTGACTCATAGATACTCATAGTTTTTTTTTGTTACGTTCGCTAAAAGAGATCATAAATTATCAAGCCATTAACATCGATTGCACAATCAAGATGTTACGTATAGTTTTAGCTAATAATAATAGCATCGAAAGTGAATTTAAATCCGAACGATTTCGTTAGATGGGTGAGAAGAAAGCACTCAGAAACCCGCCTAGAATTGGCAAGCCGCATTAATTTTACAGCAAAAATGTTTTAAACAAAATGAGCAATATTTATCTTTTTCATATCAACGTAGATATTACGTTTGTGGACAAGGTGCACAACTTGCTAAGATACCACCCACAGGTATACGGGTGGTGGTATAATAAAAGGATAGCGATTCTATTTTCAGTTTGAAATTGACATCTGTCAATGTCAATCTATGTTTTGGAGATCCCTCCCCAAAGACAATAAACGAATGGAAGTAAATGGTTCCTGGCTTATGGCGAATCTTTCTTGGCATTGTATCCCCTTCTGCTCCAAAAAATCATTAGCCAGTGAGGTTATCTGTACACTGAAAGGTTAAAATCGTAACCACATTTCCTAATATTCTTCTACCTATGTTTATAAAATGTCACGTACCTAGACCTACTCACGTGTGACGTGAGGTGTCACATCATCACGTAGTCCCATCTGTATTTGCTTACTTTATCTAAGCTGTTAGCACTTACGTTTCGTGTTGTTAAATTAAATCTTATCTATGACAAAACTCAAGGTTGAGGAAATTTTTGCGTTTCGTCGAACGAGTCCCCGAAAAGAGGCAGCGAGGACGTTCTTAATTTAAACCTACCGTACTGCGTACATAGCATAGGTTTGTCATATCATATAGTACTGGTACACAATGTGTAAGTTGAAGATAGTATTAATACAAAAGAGTTCCATAGCAAGAGAAAAGTAATAAAATGAAGCTCAGTTTATCCCACAGTGCTGGCACTCACCGCCGCGTCATAAAACAGATAACGTATCAAATGAGACATAACACTTCTCTGAACTAGAAATAAATGCATCCTTGAATCGATTGTCTAGATAAGACTTGATTAATAAAGGGAACATTTATGTTTCACAATTTAATTGGTTATTTTAATATTTTTAAACTATTCTCTCCTATATGAACCTACCCACTGTAACAAAGTAGTATTATGGTTGTATCTACCTAGATACGATGTACCGAAAAGGTCCATACCATAGTTCTTTTGTTCATTCATATTGTTATGTCAGTGGCGCTACCCATCTATTGTTTAAACATGTCCAGAATATATTAGCAATGAAGCCTATTTCAGTTTTAATCCAACATCACTAGAGATTAATTTAAATGCAATAATAGGTCCATCAACATCCATTGTGACATTTAAGTATTTATTTATTAACTACTAACAAAGCGTAGCGTAGTATAAAATTAATAGACAACTACGCATTGTGCCGAATTTAATCTATTCTAAAATCAAAATTCAAATCACGCGCGGACTTCGTATGACAATAGAATATTATTCCCTAAAAGTAAAAAAATAGAGGATTCTCTTCATACCTGCACGTAGGACAAGGTTGTTGACCCTTTTTTATGTAGTCTCTAATACTGAGTCCAATTAATGTTACACCGCCTTTGGGATCTGAATATAGAGTGGAACAAAGAGTTTTCATTAATCAAGAGGATGTATACCAGTATCCGCTTTATTATTTCGTGTACGAACTAAACTTCAATTTAACAACTTGTACAATGAGAAAGCAACTCATAAAAATGTAACGCTGTCTAAACCACATTAAGTTATCCATTAAAATTTATTGTACAATGTAATATGACCTTTTCTTAGAATCCTTGGAGGTTATACTCTTATTTAACCTGGCTGTTACTCTGCCCTTGATCTGAGAGAAAAAGGAAGGATAAAAAGGCATTATCAGCGTATCATCCCACGCCGGTCCACAGTCGTTAACGTCGTGACTCGGGAGGGTTACTTTAGTACTTAGTATAGTATAGACAAAGGACCGACCTCCTCTGTACTTAAAATAAACTTATGTGCTAAGTATCGCCGGAGCTGTGAAGATTGATGTATTTCTCACAAGGGAACTCTTTTTTGCCTTGTTAGTCAGGATCATGAGTTCATGACAGTACGTTTCGGAGTTATTATCTTATAGACTTAGATTAGACGCTGATAAAATAGCTTATCTTGATGACTGAATAAAGTTATCTGATGTCTGAAAAAATACAGAACCAATACCAATTTGTTTAATTTTCTTTTATTATCTACTGCCATTGTAGTCTACCTTGCAAATTAAGTGTCAGTATTATTAATAAGCGTAATTGAGAAAATTGCAGGAAGCAAACGTAACAAGTCCTTGTGATAACAGCACAGCATTAACAATTAATTATTCAATAAGTGCTCCAAATTGAGGACGAATGTACATCCTTATTTGGAGGATTTATTAGTTGCTAATTCCTCTTTATTTACATTTCCTTACTAGCTGACAGTTGTCCTAGAAACCTTTGATACGACACTTCGTCTGAATTCCCCGCTTTTAATGTGTTTGAGACACGTTCGTGATGATTAATGTAATTAAGATAAGACATTTTGTCGGAAATGTGAACATATTTCAACGTAACATAGAGATATTCGTAAATATTTATCACTGGTCTATGACCTGTTGAATAATTATACGATTTATAATTTGTTGTAAAAAACTTTGAAAGAGATTAAATACTTAGTAGCAGAATGTCCCTTCTAATATATCTGACCTAATAATATTAGGTACCCAGTGGCGTCGCAATTTACGTGTTCTTAAGACAAATTGAACAGTTTAAAAAACTATTAGGTAAATCGTCGTCTATTGTCCCTGCGTTTGACAAAGAACTTGCTCCGAGGAGAAACCCATTAAAGACAAATCCCTTTAACGGCATTTTGTTCAGAAGCCACAGAGTGACACAACACAGGGAAAGTGTATGGTGCCTTTGATGTTAAATAGCTAAAGAGTTTAAGCCTATTGTCACTCAGTCACTCGGCAACAATAAGTAAATGCTTATCATAATCATAATCACGATTTATTTTGTTGAATAAAGATAAAACTAATCATGGTGATTTCATTGTGTCAATGACAGCAAAATGTAACAAAACAGCTGATTATTTTACTAGCCTGAGCCGTTACACTTGTGAGACATATTTTTAAACAACGCATTGCACATAAAAGTAATTACACACTTCTTTCGTATCTACACATTAACCGAACTTATTTTAAGTGTGGCAACACTGTCGTAAGTTTGGTAATGGCATGATGATTATCTGATGCTAATGACTTAACGTGAATTGAGTTTGCAAGCGTAATAGAGTATGACATAATTGGATAGACCTGGTATTGCAAGTTGGACAGTACAAATGTAATAACAAAACTATTATCATTAACTATGCAGAACATTTTATTTATTTATTTATCTATTATCATTAACATTAAATGTGCACTTCTCAAATTGGCAACTCGCGTAATGGTCCAAACATCAGCATAGTCACAACAAATGTTATTATTTCCGTAATTAAATTAAGACTCAAAGAAAAGCAATGATTAATTTGCAGCACAATAACTGCGTCTACTTAACATTGTTGAGTACAACCATTGTTTTAAAATAAACTATGGACATGAACTAACCATGCCGTGACCAGGCATGAAGCAATGGCAAGATCTTCCGCATGCAGACAATACGTTAATAAAAACTTAGCCTATGTATGCTAAACACAGTTATAATTTATCGTGATAGTTTCCAGGAAATTGTACGAAGGTATTATGTCTGCATGTTAATGTGAAAGTGTCAAGACAAAGTACTTTCGCCGGCTTCCACATTAGCATGCGAATAATCTTGGGTTTAAAGAACTGTGGACGCGGGACATTGAAAGTGGCTGCGTGGCTAGGCCTAATGGCGCGGGAAATGTATAGGCTCAACTGAGCTCAATGGACTGTAGTCTGTACTTGCCAGTAGTTTTAAAGAACGCTTAACTACAGCTTTGTAGAGAGCCATAAGTAATTAAGATAGAACTTATTAACGCCAGTAAAGAAAATCTATGAAAATCATCCTACTGCGTGAAGAGTAACAAGCATCCTGACAAACATTCAAGTTTGTGATATTCGAAATCCGTAAACCGTTTAACAGCGTAGCAAACTCACTTACAATACATCCATTATAATGAGTATGACTGAGTATGATAAAAGTTCATTTTGCAAACCAAAGTTGCGAGTATTGCAATATTCTTTATTGGCAGCCATACGTGCGCGCGCAATAACTTCCACGCGTTACAAAATAAAATAATCTTGCAACACACATCGTTATGCTTAGAAATAATGTAGGTGAATGGGAAAAATTGTCTAAACTAATGATAAACTATGTTTCCTATTAGGTTTTGTATAGTTTGCATGCGATAATCAATTTCGTAACGATACGTGAGGCTGAGGAGAGGAAGCAGACGCATGGAGTTAATTCCGATTATTAGCATTTTTTCTCTGCGATTAGTCATCTGAGATAACGTCGTGCCGTGAAATGAGGAAACGATTATGTCTAACTAGCTTCTGCCAGCGGTTTCACCCGCATCCCGTGGGAACCTCGGCACGGACCCGGATAAAAAGTAGCCTATAGCCTTCCTCGATAAATGGGCTATCTAACACTGAAATAATTTTTCAAATCGGACCCGTAGTTCCTGAGATTAGCGCGTTCAAACAAACAAACAAACTCTTCAGCTTTATAATATTAGTATAGATTAAATCTTTTTTTTAATTTTGCCCATGCATGTCTACCATTGGTCTCCTGTCATGTATTTGATGTTCCATTTTAAGGGGGAGTTACCTTGTCTCTTAAACAAAAGGGTAGCTCCTAATACCTCAGGCTTAAACTGTCATAGGTTCACGCCATCACGTTTAAGCTTAGCGGCAGTACGCGTATTTACGCAACATGAAATTACTTCAGTCAGACATCGTATATTTTTATTCGCTCGTACGCACATTACACAAGCAAGTACATTGTGTATAACAAAAAGCAGTCAATAATAAAAATCGAAAGTTTTCACAATGTTTATTGGAAGTACATTACGACAGTCCGGCCTATATTCTCCCGATAAACTTAGGAGAGTGGTGCAATCGAATAAGGTCACAAATTAACTGAACTAGCGGTTTTAAGAACATTCGCGCCATTAATCTAGTTACAATGTTCAAATGTTTGTGAGTGTGTGCTATTTAGATATTTTAGTCGATTATTTTAATGAACGGGCAGTTTTCATTGATGATAAATGAGTACCTAAGATGAGAGAGATGGGCCTCGTGATTACTCGCTCTTAGGAATGGGAAGTTACTCATCTTAACACAAATATATTTAAATTTTTCAGAAATAGTTGTTTTTAGTCCCAGAATTTCCTAATTTTCATGAAGTTCAACAATCCGTCAAGATTGAGATTTTGTAGAACAATAAAATTAAGCTAGCTGTAAACAAACGGCTGAATCTGAATCCACAGACTATGCTATTCATTCAACAATATTTCAAGTCTACCCAAATTCCTTCTAACGTTGAAATGAGTTTATAAACTGCCTCTTTTCTAAAACCAACATTCCCAATTCTGAGAACAATCGTCCATGCTTTCAGAATTTTCCTACGTTACGTCAATAAATCAGGCACGTTTTGTTAGACAATATATTTGTTGTAAACAGACACTTTAAGCGTTATTTATACGATATACAATTATGATAAAACGATTATCTAGGAGGAAATGTGATACGGCCACGTTTCTTCACTGACGTTGAGTGCATACTTGGATTTTGAAGCATTGCTAAGTGTTTACGTGTTACTTATAGGCATACACTAAGTAATTCTAAGCGTCATTGGAAAATATTTGATATCAAGGATATGCTTCTATTTGATGAGTAAGTGTTTTGAGTCACATTTTCACCATTTTTATGATTTTTAAGAAGCTTTCCGGCTTTGTCATGTTATGTAGGTAGATAAATGGTTTAAACCCAGTAGATTTTTGAAGTTGTTTACGTCAATGGTATGAATAGATTCGATTTCCACTTATACCTATGCTACAAAATTGGAAAACAACTCACCTACTACCAACTAGAATTTCCCGGCAAAAAATAAAAGCTTCAATTTCCTTGACTTCCATAGACAACTGAAAAACAAACAAAATATTTCTTGTAGTTAGACCACGTCTAATTTTAGCGTCTTTGCAGCCATATTCTTTCAACCTGCAAGTGAACAGGCATACCTAAAGCATAGCATTCACGCGGCAAAGTCTTCCTTTGTGCTACTAATCCGTCACATTGTAGACGAAGCGGACAATACCGCATTTTCAAGTACCTACACCAGGCCAAGGAAACAAGAAAGTAATCTGCATTGTCAATGTTAGCAAAAGCAGACATATTTGCATTCACTTATGTATTTTTATGCACTTAAATCGACAGGGCGCCAACATTTTGTCTCTTGATTTTATCTTCGTTTCTCTCACATGAGGAAGAAAATTATGTGGTCTTTTCCCCAATACACACTCGAATTTATTACCTGTAATGATTTTTACTATGCTTTTAAACTGTTGGTTTTTATTTCGCACATAAGTACATTCTTGTTGGCGCGACATGCAAATATAGGTACTTTCGGCATTTCAAAGCTTGTCTTTAAGGAAGTAAATATGCATTGTTTGTAGAAACATACTTTATATTGACAGTGTAATGAGTGTCGGGTTTCCGTACAAGGTTTTTTATTACTGGCCGTTGTGAATAATTGTGATTTTGTGATTAATGTTGCGGCAATGTTGGTATCGGAGTACAACCTTGTTTAGGAACTTATATTGCAGGAAAGGGAAATTGGAGTGAAATTAAATTCGCATTTGGAAAGAAGTTCGATTGTAATTTCTTTTTAATTTATTTTATTGTTGCTGTGCTACAATTCTTTGTGAACTTTCATATTAGATACTTTTATCGACAATGTCCTTTTGCTAGGCTTCTAAACAGAAATCGATCTAAAAGACACGCAACGTCGGGAAGATAGTCCAATCTCAATACTAAATAGTATATTAAAATGTTTCATCCACAAACAAAGCTATAGTAAATCTATAGCTTTGTTTGTGGATGAAACATTTGCTAACAACAGCTTTGTCTAAGCGAATAAAAGTACCTATAAAACAACAACAAAAATGCATATTAATTTAATTGCAAGCGAAACCGCTTGGTTCTAGTTCCAGGTGACATTTAAAAAAACATAAAGATAGATCCACTAGCCAGCTGTAGTTAGCAGCTGCCTCAACTCTTTGTGACTTTGCCTTCTACGAAAAAAGAAAAAAAGGAACCAAACCTCCGAGCGATTACCTTTTAGAAAAGGTACCTTCGGGACGCACCTTCATACCTCACTATTTTTTGTAGATAGACCCGTCGAAAGCCATTATGGCCGGCACATTTGATGTTGAAAAAAGTCAGACTTATTTTAAAGTAGGTAATGTAGACTTGGAATGTTAATTACTGTACTGATTCTAAGGCTCTTTAACTTCGAGGACGAAGTACTTTCTTGTTTTGAAGGTTTTCAATATGTCAGAATAATGTTTGAGATTACGTCTGCTATATGAAAATTAAGCCACATAATGTTATGATATAATAGCTGCAATGCACTTAAATATTCTCATACATATCTAAGTTTTATTTAAATTCTTTGAATTTCTCTCATAATATGGTAAAAGATATTCAACCCTGGAAAACCTATAGTCTGTGGGTCACACACATCTTCCGTATCTACGGAAGTAGAACCTGCAATGCGTATGAATTGCTAATGCTATAACTTCAATCTAAAATAAATACAAGGTGTTGATTTGCATTTGTGCCATACTTCAGGAGGAGGACATAAAATACGTAAATAATCGATTGGAATTACAGTTGACGGGAAATAGCTAATATGCACTGCTTTTTTCGTCATTGTAATGTCATAGTATTTCAGAAGTAATCCAATTTTATGAATGTTTATGAATAATCGTTGCGTATGCTTTGTGTTTGCGTTTGTGTGAGGGCGCAGCACGGTTTTAAGGCCAGTAACACACGCACCAAGTTTAAATACGGCTAGGTGACATTGACGGATTTCCGAAAAAAAAAAAAAAATTGTACCATTTTTTTTTGTTGATTTGGGTTGAGAATCATTAGTATAATTACGTCCTTGACTATGGCACGGATGCAAATCAACAGCTTGTATTATAATAAAATTCATCAAAAAAAAGTATTAACTTTTAATTGATTATTTCATCAATCAGTAGGTAAGTAATCCGTGTTTCAATTAAGTGAGAATACAAGTAATTAAGGGAGAATACAAAGAAATGGAAGAAGAATACAGAAGAAGAATCTTTCACATTTGAAAAAATATTAAAACTCATCAAAATATTAAAACATACAAAAGTAGTTAGGTAATTTTGTAACACTGAAAACCGTAACGGAATGCGGTAATGATGTTAGCAAATGTGTGCATTGCATTCCGTTCCACGCATACATTGTAGGTAATTAAACGTTTCAGTGGCAAGATACTGTTGTAATAGAGACAGACTGTTATTGCTATTTTTAAGGACTTTTGTGATATATTTTTTAACTAAGTTCCTCAAAAGCAAACATGTGACGTTTCTTTTAGAGGTGTGCCAAGTGACAGTTTATTCGTCATAGACAATAAATTATATCGACATTGTAGACAAACAAATGGCTCGCAAATCTTATCGTGACAACAAACACAAACTAAATTACCTACTTTCACGCATCTCGGTTATAATTACGAAGCATTTCTTTTCTACCAGTGAAAGTGCGACTCGCTTCTGTGAACAGTTTAATTTTTATCATTGATCGTGATCATATATTCGGATATTCATTTCAATCAGTTGACCAGTACAAGGTCCTTAAAACGCTTCATCAAAACAGAAATAAACCGCTCAAAAATCACAAGATGCAGCGGAAAATCTTCAGGCACCAACCATTAAGTCGTTCAATCTGTTGCTATAAGTTTTATCAGAAATAAAAATAAATAAAATGTTGTGTGTAATGAATATAATAAGAATAAATAAGAAGCATTTACCCGGCTGTGGGGATTGCCCCGAATACGCCGATGATGATGACAAAATAAATATAAAGCCATCAAACATAATAACATAGTAGTAATCTTTTTTGCGGTAAAGTTTAATAAAAATAATAAATATGTACGTGAGTACTGAATAGTATTTCTGTAATAAAATCCATAACATTCGCAGCGGCATATCTTTAAATCGCACCTTTCATTTTTATTATGGATGACGCATCATTTCATGTATAAGTAATATTCACAAGCACAAAGCGAATTCGTGTCAGAATCTCTTAAATTACTTGCAGTTGGTCCATGACAAAAAAGGTTCACCACAAAAAGATTGCAGAGCATAAATGAACAAGACTGCACTTTGGATGTGCAATTGCAATGTCATTTACGGCTTTGTGATCAATAGCAAAAATATATTTAACCTTTAACATAAATGTGGGAATGAAAGTACTCTCCCTAGACAAAAATGTCTATGATTCCAATAAATTGGAATTCGAAATTAGAACACAAAAAAACAATCCTAAATGACGTTCCATTTATAAATCTCAGTCGACTCTATACTCGGGCTAACACCTCATAAACGCTTCGTTTAAATTCAAATGAACGCTGCACAACCGAGTAATGAATCAACATTTCTCACGACCTTCCCGGTTGATCGACCAAGTCTATCATTGTACGGCATAATCTGTTGCGTAACCGATGCGGGCATGCCTACGTACCGTTATCTGTAATGCAATGCATACTATTCATACAGGCACCCACAGCTTGTACAAGTTAAGCTGGATATCAGCTTGTTTTGTGGGCAGGGATTAGGTAGGCAGCTGGTTTTTAACGTGGCATACATAATAAACATTTTAACTTCCAACATTGAAAACGCAGAACAGTTAAAAAGGGAACAAAATATGAAAGCCGAAAATAACTTTGACCGATCTGATGCTTTCTGTTTCGAACGAAAAGACTTTTCTATCGATCGTAGAGCGTACGGCTGTCAAAATTTACAAGATCTCCGGCCAGTCTGCCTATGCTAGAACAAATGAGTTCTGTAGTCATTTAAAAGCAGCTCTTATAATTATGGGCCGGTGTATGGTAGGAGCATCGGCTTCGTATCGAACGTTACTCGTCCCGACAAACCAGTTCTTCAACACGTGTACATTCGACACCGAATCGTGACTGCCGCGTTATTGCTTATGTGCACCTCTGGGCTGAATGTGAACCGTTGCCTGTTTGTCCAACAAATCTTGCTTCACTTTTACATCAATATTACCATTTAAGGCTCATTCACGAAGATTTTCTGAAATGGAAGCTGTGTTTTTGCTTCCGCTTCAACTCATAAACATTATCGGTACTAGATGTGGCAAAATAAATACGATCGTCATGTAGATATATTTTTCAGATTCCTACATAAGTTCGTCTACTGGATACAAAGGCCTTCTCATCTTTATACGAATTCCCAATGCACTGGGTGTGTAGTTTTTTTGCTTCACAGAGTCACCACTAGAAATCCATTTGCCCAACGTTTTGCATTTACCATTCATTTTATTATGAATTCAAAAGCATTATCATTTTTATCGCTATTAAAGCGGATCATGGTACAAAAACTGGATGACACTAAAGAATTGATAAAACGTCTATCAAAGAAAGGAGTTCTAAATCCATCTGAGCTGTGTCAATCAATCAGTATGGCGCGGCAGTTGATTGCGAGAATCAACGGAATACTTCTGTTAATGGGTTAAATTGCTTAATGCCGGGGTCGCGGGTCAGAACGTTATCTAATAAGAAGGGAATTCGCAGCTCACTGACGAGAAAGTGCAGTACTGTAAGATATTGAAGATGATTTTCTTTTCTTAATCTTCAAACAGAGCTTCAGGAATGTCTCTGATTATGCACCTGCATACCTATAACAGACAATAGAAAGATACTGAATAGTTAGATGACGGAAACAGTGGGAAACAATTATGAAATGGTAACATTTTCTTCGGAAGAATGTGTCTATCGGGATTTTTCCTTTTGTTTTGTTTTCATAATCCCCACTGAAAACAAATACAGTTATTTTCTTTGCTTTTGAACTTATCATTCCACAGTTTGTTTACTCTGAAGCCATAAATACCTGTAACGATAAAAAAGAACTCTTTTTACATGTCATGGTCTTCGTCACATTGAGCAACTCTCAAGAGATTCAATCAGACGGCATCGATTTCGGGATCGTCGGAGTTTGCATACAATAAGCATTACCATCTCTTTTAAAATCTCGTTCTGCACTGAAACACGATGTAAAGAGGTGTGTTGTGTTGCAAGAACGGCCGGTATTTTAATTGTACCGACTTCGTTGTTGAGTTTTATTGAATTATTACGTACTAGCTAACTAACTAGCTGTTGCGTTTCACCAACATCCTATGTTATGTACCCTGATTGTCCTTATCGGGTACAGTCCAATCGTTTAAAAGTGGAAATAAAATCCATTGGAATACCAGATTAATTTACGAGGAACATAAGAGTTTAATAAAGACAAGAGGGAACAGAAATGGGCACCCGACCAAGAAAAGCTGTTCCAATGAGCTGATGATGTAATCATTATACGGTCAGGGCCACGGTCATTAATCAAACATCTTACCAATTTCGATAATAAATAGTTATCAGAACAGACAAGCTAGGAGAAATATTTTCTCCGGTAGATATAACAAACAGTAAAGCAATGCGGCGTGCCCGCATGAAGAGGAAATAATTTATGGTTAGCTTTTTGAAATTCTACGAAATACGTTGGTGGTGTTCGGGTCTATGGTTCTAAAAAGATTTGTTTAGGTACTGGTGTGTGATGATCAGTGAATCTTTGGATACTTGGTTATCTGGGAAATGAAGAAACGTATCAGATTTAGGAAATAATAAGTCATGAACAAGATTGTAAAAAAAAGTTACTTGTACCAGATAGGTACCTACGCAACTTTCATCAAGCCTTTGTGTTTTCAAATCACACATCGCTTCCAACATTTATTAAGCGTTTTCAGGTCAAAGAAAGCAAAACGATTAATTGTATTATTTCTCTTTAGATTTACGGCCGTGGACAGAAATATGAATGGACGATGACAGTTCAGAAGCGGTTGAGGCCTTTGTAAACATTCATATCGTTTATGAGTCACATAAACAAAATAACATCGCCATAATGACACAAGCTGAACAATTTATTGAATATTTCTCAACGACTATTTAATTATTAGCGGTCAGCTTTTTCTACGTTCTAATGATTCCAATAAAAACCGCAACAGAATTTGGAATGGAATAGATCAGGTGGTTATAATATAAATAAAGTAAAATCTCATTACCTACAAGACACAGATACAGTTTTTGCAGAAAAACACGAATTACGATAATTTGAGAGAGAAAAAAGGAAGACGGATGGCTGCTCCACGATACTTAACTTTATTCATCGGACTATCCGTACGTTTTTGTAAATAAAGCGCAAAATTCCTTGATCATCTCCAGTTACCAATTCACAATGTTCATGTAGCAGCTGTTATTAAGGTCCATGTCAGGGAAACCGGTCCAAGACCTGAGCGATTTACTGAATAGAAGATATTGCAGTTGCAGGTGATGCATTATGTACAATTTACAATGCATTAGATGGTATAAATACTAGTCTTGATACTCGTTTACTTTGTAATGACATAAAAACTTCTTTGTGAGAATCTGTTTGCTAAGAGGTTTCTGAACTTCGTGGCGATGACCAGAATAATGCTTCTATTAATAAAGGGTGTAAAGGGATTAAAAGGCATAAGTGTGTCAGTTGTTGTTCATTGAAAACTGGTTTATATTCTGAAAATGATGTCACCAAATTAAATATACCATTACAAAGAGATATTTTAAGGGCAGATAAGATCACCCTCCTCGTTGTAAACATAGTATCCGATCTCTGTAGATCTTCTCTTATTCCTTGGAATTTATGAATAACTGAAAAAGAATCGTTAAATAAAGCATCTCCATTTGTCATTGAAAGACAAGAGTCGATAAAGTTTCCAGGACAGGATATGGTTGGCCATAAAACGATATATAAATGAATAATTTTCCGCACTGATCATCGAAGAAAAATCGTTCGATTGATCGATAATTCTCTGCTGTAGGTATGTGGTATGGTTCTGTATAAGGTGTTTACACTCGAGTTGTTTTACAAAGATATGAAGTAATAGCGTTGTTTATTTATTGCTTTATGTTAAGGTTTATTTTGGCATGATTTGTTACCAGAGTATGTTTGTTTTTAAGTAACGGTTAGCGCCTGGGCTGCGTGACGGGTACCGCACTCATTTTCATTATGGAAGCCGGGCATGCACATTGCATTCCTACCTCACAATCCCAATAGGTACCAGCTTATTGTTCGGACGTTGGATCATTGCTTTATTATTCCATATTTTCTTTATAACCATGGAAAAGAACAGGGAAATTATATTATTCTTTGCCTTTAGTGGTTTTCTTGACTTTTTCTTTGATCTTTCTCCCTATGTCTTTCTCAAAGTAGGTTCTCACATTCATTTACACAAATGCGCAGAGACTAGAGATACAAATTAGACTTCAAACAAGAAATACAAAGAGAGTCCAATATTTTATGCGTTAGCGAAAGGTTCAATAGGCCATAAACATATTACAGTTTCCCAGTATCTTCATAACTTCGAACTCGAACAATATCATTCAGTGTTCAACTAAACTAACGGCGCGTATAAGTTCACCTTCTTTATTTGACTCATTACTCATTACCCGAAGCAAGTCGTTGCTGATTTGGTCATAAAAATAACCTAACAAAAACTTCTTGGCGCCAACTGCCGTACCAAGATGGCGGCAACAAAAGAAAATCGTAAGAAGTTTATATTAATAGGCATTACCTTTTTACGTTAGTTATCGCAATGCTTTTGTAATATTCGTGTTGGTTGTTAGCTCGGTAAATAGATAAAAGATTCCGTGATTGTAGTGTTCCAGCTGGGTAATCGCAAAATTGGATTATTTGCGGTTTTTTGCTGTTTTTACCTGAAATTGTTGACTAGCCGCTCTGTGATTATGGGTTTGGTGTTTACTGGTCGTATCTTTATCTTGTAAATACTGACGACAAGCACTCCAACTACGTAACTCTGTAAATATTTCTAAACAGTCGGTAGCTTTGGAGTTATTATCAAAGTTCTGGAATAGGAGTGTGTTGAAGCATTCCTATTTTTATCAGTTAGCTATAACAGCTGATTAACTCCTACGTACCCACTCGTTAAAATTTGTTCTCTAACAAAAGGTACGTGGGAAGTTATTAAATACTTTTTTTGGCCCAACAATGAGAGGAAACACCTTTCCTCCTAAACACGTGCTAAAAAGGTGTCAGGTGGTAGACATTATTGATGTTGATCGCCCAGATGTTTCTATTGTCAAATTTTGGTCAGTTTTTGTCTAGAAAAATAAATACAACGGAATAGTTTAATTGATGTCGTACCTACAAAGAATACCAATAGACCTTCTGTCTAATTATGTAGCTAACTAACAACATATCTACTTGCTTTAAATAGGTAGCCGATAGTCAGATTCTTTCAGAAGAAAATAAACCCATTTAACCAGTGATGTCCTATCCAAAAATAAGTAAGATTTCCATTTTTGATATAAGTAAATGCTTATCAAACAACAAATGCATCAATGTTTACTCCGAAATTTTCACGAATTTATCAATTGCTGCGAATTCTGTTATCGAGTTATTATACCGAGATAACATTCGAGTACTCGAGTCGGTCGTCCGATGATAATGATCTGTATTATGTTGTTGTTATCTGTTATAGTAAGGTTAAAAGAATATTCTAGTGACATGAATGAACGATACTTTTTATTTTATTTTCTGTAGATTAACTAATAAATTATAAGTAAAACAATAAATTAATAATATTTAAGTACCTACATAAGTACACGGAAGTGTGTTCTAAAAAAATGTTATGCTTTGCTGCGTCAATTTAATTAAAACGTTTGTTAACACTTAATTTTCAACTTTTTATTTGTAAAATTGTAATGTGTTACATTGAACGGTTTCCCGTTAACCTGTTTTTAATCATCATTTAAATTAAGCGACTTATTGAACGAGTTAATTAAACAAAGTTATAGCTGTCAAAGTTATGGTTTGAGTGTAAATAATACTGTGTCGAAACATGTTGCTCTTGTCACTCACAGTGAACCGATGAACGAAAATGTGTTTGACAACTAAATGAGGAAATTGCGGTGGTTTGCCCCCAAGTTACTTAATATACTTCGACACTGCATTAAATGTTCATTTGATATCATATGCCCATCACCTATTTGCGTACAACTTCGCTAGACTATTTCACAGCAAAAATCTTTATCAAGTCACATTCCGTATAGGTATATGGAATTATATCATGTTACATAGGTACCTAAGTAAAATTATACCTAAATTAGGTTGATTGATGACTTAACTTTTGAAGTCGTATTCCTGAAAAGGTTTCAACAATCAACATTTTCAGTAATACGCCTACAAACAACTTACAACCTGTATATTGTACCGGAAAAATAAACAGAAGATAGGCACTTAAGTTATTTTTATAATGAGCCAATTAACCTTAAAAAATATAACGGTAAAATGATAATATTTTTGGAAAAACTTAAACGACATGTAATGTCCACTTTCAAGAGTTTTTGAGCATAATATGCTTTCAAATTTTGTTTTTATACAGAACAATGTAGTTTATTTCTGTATGGGGTGTAATTACGTGTAATTCACATTCCCATCGTGACGAATGATCGGATCGAGTGCAAAATGAATGCGGGACAACTGAACTTTTCACCGGAGCGACCGGTTTGGGGATTACGAGATTGTAAGCCAATTGCTACGTAAATGAGAGAGAGAAATTTTAAGGCCATGTAAGCTGGCTTTTGTTTAGGACTTTTAAGAACTGCAAACACTCGGCCCGAATTGGAGCATAAACTTCACGACGACGCGAATGGTCAGAATCGAAATCTGATTCACAGTTATGGAGAAACGCGTGGACAATAATAGCTTGAGATAATAATTATCTGAATTCGTAATACATTGCATTTTCAATAATAACTCTTGCTTACGTTTCGAATGAATAATAGTCGGTTTTTGTGGTACGAGTATTAATAGAACGATTGCAAAACAGAATAAAAAAGTACAAGAACAAAAGAACATCTTAAGCAATCATTTACATCGTTAAGTTTCTAATCAATTATTCCGTCTAAAACATCCGGAGGGCACATTAGCGTTTTTGTCGCTTACATTGGTATTCATCTGACAGCGTGTGTCTGTCGATGCCCTTTTAGGCCTAGTTTGCGTATATTGAGCCACGTGACGGTAATACTAAGGTATGCCCTTTAATGTAACAAATATCGTTTTCATTTAGTACCTACTTACAGTTATAAATATGTCTTGTATAATACGGCCCTTTACCACAGAGAACGTGACAGCAAAGCGCGTTTCATAAATTAATACATGACTATCTGAACTTACAGAGCACAGTTTTCTGACGGAAATCCGGATATCAGAATTATACTTCTTATCACCTGATTTCTAAATATATGGATGATACATCGACGTAGGTACCCAAATATATAACAAGATAATAATAGCAAAAAAGGTAAAGTTTTCAAGGTACAGCGGTGATTCATCTTGTATACTGTATTCGTCATATTGATGACTAGCTGTTGCCCGCAACTTCGTCTGCGTGGGCAATATAGAATAGTCAAAATACTACTTATCCCGTAGGTGCATTCTTTCACGTGACAGTATAATTAGGATTAGCACTTAGCAGTCGCATAGATTCAATGATCAAGGTTGTGTTGTGGATGTGACCATTTATCTAAACAAAAGAAGTAAAGTTTGTGACGTTGTGAATATCTCTGGATCTAGTCAGCCAATTTGGAAAATTATTACGTATAGTGCGTAAGTAATTTTCACAGGAAACAGCTATAATCTATGTCTATATGCTTTGAGTCTGACAAAGCTGTCATTTGTACATTTTCTGCAGCTGCTGTGACTAATCAAAAGCCAGAAAGTCTGTCAGTCTTACCGTGGATAATGTCTTGTAATGTGACTGGATTGAAGAGAACAGATAGGTAGTCGCTCCAAGCAAAACATTGGTACTCGAACAGATTCGGCGACTGGAAGCCAACACCAACATAGTTGGGGAATAGCTGGATGGATGATGAAATGAGTCATCATCATCAGCAGGCGCATAGGGTAGGATAGTTTCACTTACTCACTATGGTAAGGCTGCCCCCAAATTAGGCGTGCGCGATCCTCGGGCATGTGAGTAGCGCGGCCGTCGCGAGCGCGCTGCGTGAACATCGCGTTTTGCTGCCCTGCGGCATGTGTGAAGAGTGCAAGCGACGCGCTCGCGGCGAGCACGCGGCGCTCGAGTTGCGTTCTTACCCCTTCGCCCGCTATCCCCACCGCCCGCTAAACGCCTTAGCAGTTAAACGTCAAGGAGAGCGGCGCGTGCGCGCCGCGAGCGCGCTACAAATGCCGCAGGGCAGCAAAACGCGACGCTCACTCAACGCGCTCGCGACGCACGCGCGGCGCCCGCGCTACTCACACGCCCGAGGATCGCGCACGCCTAATGTGGTGGCCTAAGCCGGGACTCCACCGAAATGTTTGCATTAGTTCACGAATAGGCAAAATGTACGTATCTGAGAGAGTCCACTTCATGTGTTCGTACTTGAAACCTGCAGTTTTGCCAAGATTTTCAAAATGTACGCTCGCAATTTGTCATTTCTTGGTGGAGCCAGCAAATCAAAAGAAACATAAGTGTTGTAGGTATACTGTGCGTCACTACCGCACACTGCGAAAATTTCGCTCTTGCGGAGGACGTTTATATACCATATTTTGTGTCACACGTAAACAGGACGACAGTAAGTATCCACCGAAACACTTTCAAAGATCTGATGAACGAACAAATCAGACCTGACTTGGTCACCTGGGGCCAATCAGAGCTCTATGAAGCGATAATACGCTTTGGCTCCTACTGTTATTGTGGTTTCTGAAAATTTATTCACCTCATTCAACGATGAATGTAATTCTGATGGTACTATTAAGAACACTTGCTTAGCGCAGAAGCTGACGTTGGCAGGTCAACTCTTTTGACTTCTCGAATAGGATACCATTGGTTTTTGTGCAATGCACACCTGCAATGCATTCTGGATTAGGATAGGATATAGGTGGATAGGATTTGCAACAGAGAACAATTCTGTCTTTGTAATTGAATGATATCAAAAGTCGTGGTGGCCTAGTGGGCAAAGAACCAACCTCTCGAGTATGAGGGCGCGGGTTCGATTCCAGGTCAGGCAAGTACCAATGCAACTTTTCTAAGTTTGTATGTACTTTCTAAGTATATCTTAGGCACCAATGACTGTGTTTCGGATAGCACGTTAAACTGTAGGTCCCGGCTGTCATTTAACATCCTTGGCAGTCGTCACGGGTAGTCAGAAGCCAGCTAGTCTGACACCAGTCTAACCAAGGGGTATTGGGTTGCCCGGGTAACTGGGTTGAGGAGGTCAGATAGGCAGTCGCTTCTTGTAAAGCACTGGTACTCAGCTGAATCCGGTTAGACTGGAAGCCGACCCCAACATAGTTTGGGAAAAAGGCTCGGAGGATGATGATGATATCAAACGTAGTTTTATATAAAAGGTTTTTTTTTAGACTTGGCTCGGGTCTAACTGAGATCTGCGATCGGAAGTTGAAAGTAAGCATGTCTCTGGTATGCGACGCGTATTTTGTACGTTTTCAGACGCGATAAGGCAGCTCCCATTTCTTATCTGCACTTTGTATCTGGGCTGGTTTTTAAAGCTACAGAAGCCTACATTATCTCACGCTTAGCAGCGCTTGCGAGAGATAGATCCTGATTTCTTCTAGGATTAAGTTTTCATATTTTGCATCAGAAAAAATAATACTACTCACTCAAAGTAATTTGTTTAAGGCCACCACATTAGTGGAAGATAAGCTAAACTATGTTTATGAAAAAATCCTGATATGAACTCCATCTGTAACTTTAAATTATAATTAATTGTTATTATACTAAAGTCATCATTTTTGACATAATGTTCAAAAAATAATTTAGATGGCACCGTTTTAAATTTGGCTGAGATCTATTAATTTTCCTTTCATCAAGGTAATAATTATAGTTGGATTTTGATGTGGCACGGCAAACTGACAAACACTATTGAAATGTCTATCGAAAAATTACACTACGTGTTAAAATATGGTGAATTACGGAAAATACACAACTCCATCTATTGAAATAATAGTATATAAAGAATGTAAATGGTAATTCATTGTTATTTACCACCTCGCTTCTTGATGTATTTTATTTACCACAGATGGAGCTACTTTAACCTGTACTGTTTTGTCAAACAGGTTGCGTGTCGTAATATTTTACATCTTGAATTCACTAAATTAATCATATCTTTTGATAGAGTGAACCGATTTCGATGAAACAAAGCCTAAGTAATACCCCAAGTTACGTAGAACTTTTGTATATAAGCATTGTCTGCATTAAATTCGTAGATTTTACGTGAATCCCGAACAAACAATCACTTTCTACAGATTTATTATATGTATAGATTAAGACCTAAAACTTCTGCTAAGGAGGTATGTCTGCGATTAACCTTTATCGTTGCTTGTTGAGACAGGGAGAATACCATCTTGGGTTGGTCAGTTGAAATTCTTAGTTTTCTAAAAGACTAACTTTTTTGGTGAAAATAAGAAATGGATCTTGAATTCTCTCTTCAATTTTTGAGAGAATTCAGATTCAGATTCTATGTCACAGGTAATTTTATTCAAATGACGTTTTTATTATGGATTTATTTGTCTGTAATTCAATTATTAAAACAGATAAGTGACACAGGATGTTGACTATTTGGAAGATCTTTGTCACGACATCAGCAGATTAGACCAAACTAACTCAGCCATATATCTTTGTCCCTTCTAAAGATAAAGAAAGGCAGAGATAAAGATAAACTGCACTGCACTAATTTGTCAGCAAGGACGAGTCAATTATTTCCAGTTAGATTACTCACTGCACACCTAATGGCGACACTTTATTGAAAACTATTTATATATCGGCGCCACAAGCTTTCCGCCATATTATTATGCTCTGGAGTTGTCGTTTGATTTAATTTCTATCATTACGTCTATCCGGTTATGTGTTTTGAGATAATAAGGTTGTAATAACGTGTAGCGTTTGGTAATGTAAGTGTTATGATAGCTGTTTATGGTTTATCAATAACTTACAATACCACATACCACAATTTACCACATTAAACACTCAGTGCGCTTCCTCCTCTCTTCTACTATTGTATATGCTGTGCCGGACAGGGTCCATAATTGCGACATAAATTACCTGTATACCAACAACTGTAAACATTATGGTAGGCATTAAAAGATTTCAAAACGGATTGTTTACTCTTATGTTTTTGTAATGTATTAAAGGAAAGGTATAGCTGTTAATAAGAGTAATACCACTCCTGCAGGAGATCTTTAACCGATTTTTTTAAATATTTTCCATCGAGTTTTCATGTACATTTTCCAATTTTTGTTATCCAGCTAAGCAGAACAAAGATCTCAAGTAATGTGCCCACAACAAGAGAATTGAGTTAGTCATCAAAACACAGGACATAAAACCCACCACTTCTACTGCTCTAAAACATAACTTCGCCGCATGTGGTCGCATATAAAGGGTTAAACAATTTATTTATTCCTATATAATTGTAGCGAATAAAGTGTTACATACCTGATGGCCATGTTTGGTCGAGTTAACTCAGATATAAGATTATTTAATTCGTTGGCTAGGATGTGGGGAACAGATATGGACACAAATGACTACCCTGCGGATGTGGGGAGACGGTGATTCTAGCTCAAGCGCCTGATATAAGATGTAGCGATTTTTAAGTTCGCGAATATGCGATTCGCTGAACAAATGTCTCCTAAATAATGTGAGATTTGCCCACGTTAATAAGTAATTTGAGAGACTTGTGTTTTCCATCAAGCTCATTGTATTTGTCAATATAGAAAAAATCTGTGCAGATTTTGTAGTGGATATTCAAACAGATTTTCGGGTCATTTCATGTTTCATCAATAATTTTTAGGGAAACGCTTGATGCACTGTGCCCTGCGATCAATCATGGCGTCTTATCGCTCGTCCAAGGGATCCTCAATCTCAGTCTTTAATGATGCAATGAAGGCCCTACATACATGACGAATGAAGTCTAAAACTTCTGAATCCGCTTGTTCCTAACACTTAAATCAAGCCTTGTAAGACGCCATGGAAGTAACTCAGCTTTATTTTATGCCATACATGGAGCGCATTGTAGGCGGTACTTACCTGACTTATAGCTACATGTCGAGCACTTTGATACCACGCGAATAACGCAAATTGTAGCTGGCAATGCATGTGTTCTTTATTTGAAATAGGGTTTATTGCAGACTATGCTCTAGTTTGTTTTTCTTTTCACTTTCTTAAGTTGGTACATACTTGTTTTTTACTTGCAAATGTATTTGAATACTTCTTTTTTGTTTTTACATATTTTAATGTTCTCTATAATTGCTTTGTTAAGCCGCCGATGAAGGATGCAGTTGTGTTTAAGACTATTTTTGACCAATAATCCTATTAGCTTTCATGAATAAGGCCTATGTTCAGCAATGGCAGTCAAGGGCTATAAAGATTATGAAGATATTAAAAAAGTAGCTCAGCAGCTGTAAAAAATCTTAAACAAAAAAGAAACTTATCAGATCACAATAAACACGTACAGTTGAAAAAATAGCAAAGGTATTAACGAGCGACAGTACTCGAGTCATTAAACCAGTTTATTTAATGTTTAATTGAGGAAAAAAGTCGTCGATGCCTTATTAACGTGTCCGGTATCTGCAGAATCGGACTGATTTAATAATGATGACATTCGTCATTTTTAATTTATGAACGAATTAATTGAGTCATGATATGATAATATTTTTTTTTATGAACACTTATTGGGAAAATTGGCCAGGTCTTTCTCCAGTATTTGTCTCACGCAATCAATTTGATTAAGCCTGGTTGCAGGTACACTTCTCTAACTGAATAGAGTCATTTTCTAATCTATTACATTATATGTGGTTATCTATATGGTACTAGCTTCTGCCAGCGGTTTCACCCGCATCCCGTGGGAACTACTTCCCGTACCGGGATAAAAAGTAGCCTATAGCCTTCCTCGATAAATGGGCTATCTAACACTGAAAGAAATTTTCAAATCGGACCAGTAGTTCCTGAGATTAGCGCGTTCAAACAAACAAACAAACAAACTCTTCAGCTTTATAATATTAGTATAGATAATCTTAACATCTGCGAAAGTTTTCAGTTAGTTTCTACCAGGGAACAACCAATGAGCAGCTTCGTCCGAAACAATTTTGATAAATAGGTGTACCTAATAAGATTAATCAATGTTGCGGAACAAAATGGCGGATGTTAATAAGGCCTTGTTATTAAAATTATGCACGATAGGTTATGTGAAAGTTTATTGACTATCGGAAACTACTGCGTATTTAATTCTACAAAGGTTGTTGCAATCAACAAAACGATACCCATTTACGAAATTAGTGTTATTAAATATAATTATATACCTACTGTTAAATATCCATTACCTATATGAGGGAACGTAACGTTGGATGTTATTGTAGACTAGGTTCTGCATGCGGCATTGCCTGTCATCATCATCATCTCAGCCATAGGACGTCCACTGCTGAACATAGGCCTCCTCCTTAGATCTCCACAGATACCTGTCCGAGGCGACCTGGGGCCCGATTCTCCTAAGTTAATAATGTCAAAATCGAATAGAAATCGAATCGCAATATGATCGCAATAGCAGTTTTAACCATATCGGGCAATCTGCTACTAACATAAGACCAATCGTATTCCAACGACATTCGATTGGTTTGCGATTGGTCTGCTATTTTGGTGATTTTGGTCTATACGGTAGTTTGATCTACATTCATTTTGCAATCGTAAATCATTTGCAGACAAAATGATTCATTATTGAATAACAGAAAAGGATAAAAACGTTTATTTCAAAGAAAAAATAGCCGAATGCCACATACGCTTCAATCGTAATCGAGTCGGGATTGGATCTCAGTCGAACCGAGTCGAACATGAATCGTATTAAATTAGGAGAATCGGGCCCCTGCATCCAGCGTCTGTGCTCCTGTATAATTAGTATAAGTTGAGAATGTTTACTTTTCTTCGTTCCGGTCATTGTCAGGCACAAACGACCTTTCATTCATTCCTTCATGGTAATACTTCAGTCGAACTAAATGTAGGTAACTTTAATGTAAGCGACATAAACTTAGTTTCATTATAAGATTGTTAGGGAACCGCACTTGTTTTCAACTCAAGTGCATTCACGACCACACCACAAGTCTTCCATTTATAAAAATAGCTTTTTCTAAGTCTATTTTCAGCACTAGATGACCTAGATTAACCCTTTCTTCTCCAAGGAGTTTGTACTTCTTTTTCCGTTGCACTCTAGCCACAATGCTACGTAATTTATTCAGATAAAATGCACGTTCTTGTTCGAAGAAAATAAGATAGTATTGTTTGTTTTCGTTTTCCTTGAAATCAATTTGCTATCTAATCGTCAATTATTTAATAATGTGTTGTATCAACAAATGGCAAAATTTTCCAATTTATTTTTTAGGCTATTGTGTTATATCTTTGTTTTTGGTTCTACTATTGTACTTCTGCTATCAATGAATTCGTCAGAGCATAACATGCATTTTCTTCTCAGTACAATCCTATCAGAACATATCCGGATGGCAACATTACAAAAACAGTTCTAATAGACAAGCAATTAATAAGATAGATGCCATAAAATCAATGGGTGCGCTGCAAAAAATAACAGCGTTGGCAACCCAGTTGTGGGCAGTCGATCCTGCTTGCAATATTGATGCATGTGCTGGAACACAGCAATAACTCTTGTGGCGATCGATATCAGTGCAACCGTCTACATTGAGGTCAGTAGATCGCCTCTTATTATATGATTCATTATAAATTATACTGCAGGAATAACAACAAACTTTAACATAAAGAAAAACAATGAATGTGATGTTGTTTTGTTTTTTTGTGTGGCAATTAAAATGATTCCATTCTGGCGGTGCTGCTAGGCAATGGAGAAAAATATTATTATCTATTTGGGGTTTAACCACAAATAACAGAAGTTTAAAAATAATAATGCAGAACGTCGTATATTTTTATGCGTGCGAGCTCACACGTGAGCTAAATAAAATGCGCGTACCTACTATAGGTAGTACCTATACTTCAATAGTATAAACATTAAATGTCAATGTTATTTATTTATATGTACACATTTCCATAAAGGTAAAAGAACTGGGAAATGGGCCATTGTAGTGTACACTGAATGGCCTAGTGGCCTACATACATTGCATTCTTTATCAACTGTTGCACTTCAATCACAACAGGTATATTATATAAGCAATGCTATTATGTAGGTGCCCATATCTCTGAGAAATTCTATAAATTAACTACCAACGTGAATGTCACGTGAATAAATGATAACATTTACGGTATCATGACATAAGTGTTTTTTGCACTCTCGACTGTGTGCATACTTATCTACTTACGATTGTCACTCCTCATGAGTTTATTTATCGTGACTACGATAAGAATAAAAATAAATACCACAAAAAAGGTCGTCCTTTAATTTTGTCATGGAAAAATTGTTAAGGAACTTAACTCTTAGAATAAAGCTTCTCAATCTTATTTACCTGTAAGATGCCCAGAGCCCATGGCCTATGGATGGAGCCTATGCCAAAATGTAGGTATGTATTCTATTGTCTATTCTGTCAAACTTTTGCTCTAACTAGATTTGGAAGGAGGAAGATAGGAAGACACCATCCATCCGCTTGCACATGCATTACCATAATCTTATTTTTCTTTCATGTCATCCAAAAGTAGGTTGACACCAGAAGATCGCATAAACATTTTAGAAACTTCCTCTTTCACCGTCAATCAGCTTCATAGAACTATTTAAATCCACTATCTATTAGCAAATGGGAATGTGATGGATTCATGTAATAATTGCCGTCGTGTTTAAACGATAGAGAATAAACATTGGGCTGCACAATGACGAATCGTGTCAACAATATCAATTCATAGTATAACAAACGCTACGTCGATATGAGATCTTGTTTGGACAACACTACGTCTGAGGTGAGAAAAAAGTAGCGATTCGAATTTCAAACCCGTTTTCCGCGTTTTCAATTAAATGTTGAGTGACTAGTGAGGGATGAATAAGATTCTTGTGTTTTTGTAAAGTCTTCCTCCTACTAACAGAAATGTGTATAGACTTATTTCGTATAAAAAAGCTGGCATAATTGGAATAGAAACGGCTATGTTTATAAATTGCGTAACATGAGCGTAAATTGACGGATTGTAAAAGTAACTACCATGATAATTGTTTTAGTGGTTCTTTTGCATGCAAAGTTTAGATATGCGAAAGTAACTTTGCCGGTTAAAGCACATGTAGAAAGGCATAGAGTATTTTCTAAGGTTCAATACTTATAAATACCTTTTCTTCTTTTTACTTATAAATCTCAAACAACAATACATTTTCTGTTTACAAAATAAATCCACAATGGCTTTTATTGTGATAGTGTAATTTCAAAGCTCTGTTCTATTAATAAACCATTAGTTACAGATACTTAATTTATAATTAAAATTCTATTCAATAATAACCGTAATTTATGCTGTACATGACATTGACAGCTACTCTTCACGTGCCAGAGATAACGACCAATCGACAATGCCCCATTGTATAGTATATAGGTACAATGTCGTGATATTTTCATGTGACCTTAATCTTTTCATATTTTCACCTTCTGTGAAAAAATTGGTGTTCTCGAGCACGTTTCATATGACCTACCTACTTGGTAATAAGTAGATCTTGTGCGTGGAGAATACCTACGCGTGCGAAATAGTAAATAACACTTTCGTTTTTAGGAAAGCAAAGAGTTTTTATTTACTCTGAGAACTATTCTGCATTATTTCTAGAGTCTAGGCTCTAGACTAATATGTATTGTAGAGAGGAAAAAAAAACATTGGTGATGTGTAAATAAAAGTAAAGGCACTACTGAACCGACTTGAAAATTATTTCACTGTTGGGAAGCTAGATTATCACGGAATAACATAGGATATATTTTATCTGCGTTCGGACAGTAGTTCCCACAGGACGCGAGTGAAACCACGGGAAAACGGCTAGTAGAATATATCTAGGGCGTTCATTCAGAATAATAATTAACATAACATTTTCTTTAAAGTGCGCTTAATTTAAGGTTCTAAAGAATATTATTGGCACAAGGTGGTGGCTGGTAGTAAAAAAACTTGTTGATATTTAATTAAATATCTACTGGTTTCATTTTACCAGTGTTATTGATTTTTTTTGTCATTATTTTTCTTACGGTTAAAACCAGTGGGTTCTGGCAGTATAAACGGTATTAAAAAGTAAACAATGCTCCATAAAGGTTTTTCAATATGAGTACTCATAAAAACTAATAAGATTTGGTTTAAGTATATTACAAAATGTATTGAGATACTCAATTCTGAGACTGATATTTGATTAGCAATAGATTGTAAAACATCGTTTGGAAAAATGACTTTTCGAGCGCCTGAAGCCGATTGTCATACTACAAAAACTGCTAATCTAATTATCTTCAGTCTAATTAGATGCTCGTAGCTAATCCAGGCCGTTGACACTTCTGACGTGCTAAACATTTTGCAGGATCGCAATATTTAAACGATTCGTCCTATCATGCTATCATTCCTCGCCTCGTAAAAGCCGACCAATAATAAAAACTACGAGACGTCGTAAATCTGCTCCTAATTTAATGGCATACTAAAATCCTTCGGCTAATAGGTGAGCTGAAATTGTTAAACCATTCTGACCGCTCTCCTTTGCAGGATAATTCACGTGAGATTAAAATTATGCTGAATTGGCGGGATTGTTTTACTGGGAAAATTGCTTCGTTTATTTTTTGCAAGGATCCACAATTTTGTGGAGAGACATTTAATTACTTGAAAAATATATTTGATAATTTCGTTCTGAATCTTGTAACTAGGTAAACTTCGTACATTTGCATAGTTCGGTCTATCGTTATGAAATCTACATTGCTTAGGCACAACTAAAATCGAATTAAAAGCTTTTAATTCTAAACCATACGAATGCATTACAAACAGAATGCATAGTTAGTATACAATATTGTATTTAGGGGCAATTGGTGTGACGTGGTCCATACAATAATGCACATTGACCAGAGCATTCGCCATGGTCCAATATACGCCAGTTTGTGACTGCACTGGTCACAAAATGACCACTTGCCGTCCATCCTGTTGCGGTCACGAGCGCAATGGCTTATCGATTAACCGACCGCTAGGATTTGAGCTAAATCGTCGCAATCTATAGTTCGGTTTGGCCGTGAAAATGATTGGAGTGTTGTATGCCTAGAGATATAGAGCACTGACTTTATAGAGAGGATCCAATGTTTGACCTCTGAGGGGTTCTCTGTATCCGTAGAGGTTACACATTTTCTTTGCTTTTGAAGTAAAGTTACTGGTAGGTATAAATAAAGTACGTATGGGTTAGAAGAAAGGAACTGTAGGTACCTACGTTTTTTGTGCGGAGGCACAGATGACTAAATAGTTAGGTACTTACGGATACATGGCAGAGGATACATTTTTTGATCTCTGGCACATTCTTCATTTTCAATAACTATTTGCTATAGTAAAAGCATGATTCACTCTTACCCACTTAGGTATATTATTAGTTCGATTCTATTCGATAATAGGTCAAGTTGAACTGGGTCTTCGGGAAGGTCACAGTGGCGCCATCTGAACGAGGTTACTAGTGTCGGCGAACCGTGCCAAATGGCAAGTAAAGGTCGCAAATTAGATTATGTCTTTACTATGCGAGGCGCTTACTAAATAAATGTGAGAATGAGAAGTATCTATCTAAAAAGAAATGTTTATTCGCTCTTCTCTTATTCATAACTTTTTTCATTTCTAAAAAATATCAAGCAATATGAATGGAAGTGTATGATGGAGTTCTATGTATGTTCAAATTCAGAGTATCTAACTTGGATACAATATAACATCATTACCAGATATCGGTATTTCGATAGACTACAAGCTAAAATGCTTTTCTTTACTTAGAATCTAGATTCTTGTAAAACGGAGACTTTTATTGCGGAGACCATTTTCATTTACGTACGCGGTTCCATCTAACGTCGGCGTCGTAATTCCTACTGCAAAATATACAGCCTACAATTTTACTGGCAGATCTTAGATCTTGTAACTTAGGCAGTATACTTGTAGTGTGGTTATGTGAACTCCAAGCATGTTTTGTTTGTCTAGACTAGTTTATTTTGTTCTGTGACACGAGGTCATTCGTTCCTGTCCCGCATCTTCACCAGGCTGAGTCGGCGACAATTTCTTGTTTTATTTTGTTGAACAACCTGCTTTGTTGGACTAGACTTCTTCGTTGTTTTTCGAATTGAGAACCTCCTAATTTTTAGGAAATTGGTTTTAAAAGTGTAATTCAAATGTGCTATCTGAATACTTACCTGTTTCTTTAACGTTCTCACAAAAAACATTTTTAAATACGAGGAGCGGCTATTTTAAATCACATAATAGGTAAATTGTGTACTTACTAGTTTTAGTCCCAGGATTTTCTATTACATGGGAGTTCCAATGGTGCTCAGGCTTTTATGAATTCAGTACAACAGGTCTTTAAATTGGCGAGACAAGTGTTAACTGCTCTGATTGACCTCTGCTGATGAACGTTGATCTCTGACAATGTCAAATCTAATTATTTTTCTAATGCTGTGGTTTTAGTAGTTATTTGCTCGAAACTTTTATTAGAGGTACCTACAAATAAAACTTAGTACTCTTCACGACCACGGGGACATATCTGTCCCTGACCAAAAAATAAAAAAAATAAAGTATCTAGAAGACCACTATAGGTAACTATCAGTCTGATTTATTTCTGAACGTGTGTCTATTATATTTATGGCTGGCAACACTGTACAGGAAATACCTACTATTGTCTACGGTTATTACAAGTTGACAGCTTGTTAGGCGCGAAAACGTGACATTTTATGAAAAAACTTAGTGTGTGTGAAGTGTCTTCAGAGTTTTAACAGTATAAAATAATTATTCTCTGGTAAGTAAGTTATCATTTTATATTCATGTTATAGCTTTATTTACATTATTTACACTTATAAAGCACTTTATACGCAAAGGGACATCGGCGTCCCAATGGTCGTGAAGAGTAACTATTTGTAATAAATATTAAACTTTTTTATTCATTGTTTTGTTGAATAATACATCGTTTTATATTCATTTTTTGCAGATTATGTTACGAAAAGGGCGACGAGTTTTCGAAGTCAAGGACAGCGAAATCCAGCAGATTTTGATGTGCGACAACAGCGACGAAGAATCTGATTTACTGCTTGACGAAGAAGACCAAAGAATTCTGACACAGGATGATGACCAAGGAGTTTTTGCGGTCGAAATTGAGGATGCTGCGGTTGATCTTCAGGATTCAATAAATATTTCACCTCAACCTTCAACTTCTAGGAATGATCCCGTAGTTCAAGCAGATAGTAACCAGCAACCTAGTTTCAAATGGAGCCAAAGAAGTTATGTCCCAAATAATTTTCATCATGTGGAATATGACTTCGGAAAGGTACAAATCTGTCAAGATTTCGAAACTGCAATAACACCTTTTGATATCTTCTGTTCGACGACTAATTTTGATTCTTTAGTCCAAAATATTGTTATAGAATCAATAAATTATGCCCATCAAAATGGACGGGAATTCACTATAGAAATTGAAGAAATGAGAGCATTTCTAGGGATGAATTTAGTTATGGGCTATCATATTTTGCCCTCTTTGCGAGATTACTGGTCTACAGAACCAGATATGGGAGTGCCTTTATATCTAATGTAATGCCTAGGGTTCGGTTTGAAGATATTCGTCGAAACCAACACTTTTGTAATAATGCGGAGGCAAGAGATACAAATAGCCCAAACTATGACAGAGCATATAAAATTCGTCCCGTGATGACGCATTTGAATTCTTCATTTCAAAATGCCCTCAATAATACTAAGGAACAATCTATCGATGAGCACATGATAAAATTCAAAGGGCATAATATAATGAAGCAATATATAAAAAATAAGCCTGTCAAATGGGGCTTCAAATTATGGTGTAGGTGTGATGCGACAACAGGGTACCTATTTGAATTCGACGTAAACGAACTACCGGGTCTGAATATGGGCTAGGTGAATCCGTCGTGCTTCAGCTTACGAAAAAACTAGAAGGTTTGGGATGCGAAATTTATATTGACAATTTTTTTAATTCACCGATGCTACAATATACACTGATTGATCAAAATACCAAGGCCTGTGGAACTGTGCGCACTAACCGAAAACATCTGCCAAAAACTGCACCTCTAGATAAAGATATGAAGCGAGGAGATATTTACACTACTAGTTTCCATGGTATAACTTATGTGAAATGGATGGATAACAAAGCAGTACATTTGTTGACAAACTTTCTTTCGCCTTTAGAAAAAGACACCGTAAAACGTCGGAAGGCTGGTTCAGCTGAAAAAATTGATGTGGTGTGCCCTAGGATTGTATCAAATTACAATAAAAACATGGGCGGAGTCGATCTGATGGATCAACGAAAGGTGACCTATGAAATAGACAGGAGATCTAAAATAAAATACTATCTTCGATTATTTTTTGATCTCCTGGATATATCAGTAAATAATGCATATATTGTCTACACTAAGCTTCACGATCAAAAGCGAATGGAAGGAAGTCTACTGACTAATCTGCAGTTCAGGCAAGTGGTAGCTCGGAGTTTGATAAACGGTTTTACGGTTAGGCAACGAGGCGTTCCGTCTACTAAAATGAGTTTAGTACGCAAATCTGTCAAAAGACAGTTGCCTTTCCACCCTATGCAAAAAGTTGGCACCAGAAAAAGATGTGTACAATGTGCAAAAAACAAGAAAGAAAACCGTACAAATAACACGTGTGGAATATGTGAAGTTCATTTATGTTACACAAACGATAGGAACTGCTTTGCAGAATACCATTCCTAATTTTATGTACCTATGTCTTGGTTTCTTTTTTCAATAAATAAAAGTGCTTCCAAAAATGCATTTTTTATAGAATACTACCCTAAGTAATAAATAATATCGATAAATCTGTATTAACATTATTTGCACAAAAAGTATCCCTTAAAGACCATAGGGACACGTGTGTCCCTAAAATTTCCAAAAAAACCATAAATGTTTTAGGTTTTTTTATTTTATAATATCGTTTTTTAATGTAAAATGAGTCATTTAAAATAGTTAAATTGATTACATAAATCCTCGGTATCTTATGGTCCTGAAGGGGAGGCTTACTAAAACCAATAAAAGTGGTGACATAACAAGTAAATACACAAAGATCGTGAGACACGGTCACGGCTACGCGACCGCGGCTAGTAAGCCATGACTCACTCGAGGCACTGGACTTTGGACACATACAGCCTGCCAGCCAGATACGCTCTCGATTTCAGCTGGCTTATTCGCTAACTTTCCGATTTTCAGATGTCAACTGGCCTCAGTTTTCATCCGAACTTTGATGTCAACCGATAAGTTTAAAACATTGGTATTCTGTATCGCATGAAGTGGACATCGGTGGATATCGTTACACGGTTGCTGACGCCAAAACTACGATGACAACTTGACAACTCTATTTTTTTATCGACTATTATACTGCTAAGTAGGAAATACCCTATTAGCATTACATTACTACGTTTGAGAGAACGCTTTATTTTCAGCGTGTTATACATTTAAAAATAATCTGTGGCGGTAAAATTCAGTATTTGCTTTCTATTGTGTGTGAACTTGCTGTCTAAAGTTCCGTGTGGATGAACAATATTTTAACTGAGAATATTGTGAGTATTGTAGTTATTGTAAATTTAACAACGTAAATAATAGGTATTTTGATACGTAGATTCCTACGTTTTGCATGCAAAATAAAAATTGGTAAACTATTTTATTATTATTTAGGTTTAAAATGCTAACATACACTTTCATGATGGATTTTGAGAGAAAGGAAGCTTTATGTACTTGAGTAGCTCGTCCCATACACTGAGAGCATCGGTTACCTCATGTAGGCACTCACTAAATAAAAGTTGAGACATGTTGCAAATTAATGAGGAGTTCCTTTGGTATGATCCGTTTGCATAAAAGTTTAAGACTGCCAATATCTATACATAATAAAATTTGATGTTACAAACTTTATCATCATATTATTATTAGTCATCATCATTTCAGAGTGTTTATGAGTAACATTAATTTATATAATATTGGTATTTATTTTACTTTTAACGTTATACATTCTTACTTTTAGCTCAATTGCAACAGCAGTGTTTTGTTGAGCATGTTGCAGAAACGGACGTAACTGCCGAAACTTGCTGAAACCCTTATTTGTTGATACGAAAATTTGCCATGAATTCCTTCTCCCGTAAATCCAGAGAATTATTGCAATCCCGCAGATGACGTTTCTGGATTCTGGATAAACTTCGTTTTGTCTCTTATTCCACAAATGCCAGCAAAAATACACGCGACATTTTTATTCCACACAAAAAAAGATAAAACAAATTAAAATAATACAATTAAAAATAACACTATCAAAAAATAAAGGAAACGACTCAGGGTTTGTATTTCTATTGGATTCGCAAAATTAGAGAAATCTTATATGTCTGATGCTACTATATAGTATAGACATCCCAGTGATGAGGCATAAAACACTGCTATTTGTAGTGTATTTCAAAAAATTACAGTGGCCATCAATTTGATGTCCACTGAGCTTACGGAATCGCAATCTAACGTTTATCGATACAGAAACAGCTGTCAAAATGAGTCATGGTGGATATCAGCCTGTGTCGATGCTCATGACGTCATCTCAGATGGTCACTGGCGTTAGCGAATAAGAAAATAGCTGTTTGACAATTTACTGATGTACACTTTACCAAATGATGATATCTGCGAGCTGTCAGTGGAGTTAGCGAATAAGGCTACAGTTCTTTTTTTGAAACTTTTTTATAGTATGACCTCCTTTTCATTGGAACTTTTTTCAAACTTTTTATTTAGTTGCCAGTTGTATAATATTACTATTACTCTTCTTTTGCTTCAGTTGGATTCATTTTATGGTAGATTTGATTTGAAATAACGGTTACAATTTCAAAAATAACTGTAATAAATGAAAATAAAAGGATGATTATGGTTAAGATGCAGTAAAGTAAGTTTCCTGCATTCCAGCAGGCCGGCATTTATAAGCAAATTAAAGTAGGTATGTAGGTAAAATACATGTGAATAAAATACTATTTTACCAAATAATGCATTGTTATGAATAGCCTTTTCACTTTAAACCTAAACAATAATCAAACAATAACAAAATAATGCAGTACGAAACAAAACGAGTCGGCTTGTGGCCAGTAATCTCAGTAATTGCGAATGGCGGTAATACAGGTTTTGTGGACAAAAGCCAGGATGTTCGGCCATTGCTGTTTACCGCGCGTATCCGGGCCGAGGGTGACGTGACGTATCGGGTGTCGACTGTACTCGAGTGTTGTCACATGAAAAAAGAAATCATGCACCGTTTGACATTTATGTTATTGCGTTTTATTGTTGGTGTTTAATTTAAGCCTTTTTTGTGTGAAAATGTAGTTGGCTTCGATAAAGGAATTAACTAAATACCTGCACATTACAACTACCTACCTATCCACGCAAGGCTGTAAATAGAGTTTTCAGCACTCGGTGCTAACGTGCAACCATGTGCACGTTTTTAAAAACTTTAGTCCAAAGAGTAAAATAATACTAGGGAAACCTTAGTTCAAAACTTGGTTTTGATCAGCCTGGGCACACCTGGTACAGCCTAATATTAATTTCTACATGTAGGTACCAATTAGTTTTTCAGTGTAGTAAATTCTTTTTTTAGAATAAAATACATACAAATAATCAAGTTGGTTACCTAACTGAGCTGCGCTTGCTTGCGACTCGCGGTTGCAAACCGTGTTCGCACTGACATTTAAAATATTACTTTTAAGTTACACAACTGTGTACCTACAACAAACTTGAAAGTACTACGACAAACTATTCATTGAATTTTGTTGCCAACTATAAAATGTTGCGTAATTTAAACAAAATGAATAATAAAGAGGAAAAATAAACATTCAACATCTTTTATTGTTATAGTAAGTTAACAAACAACTAAATTGAGTTTGGGGATACCTTAGCTTATTTTAAGTTTCCATTTTCTACTATCTACTTGTATATCTGAATGTACAAAGCCCGGAGAGCCGGACTAATTAGGTAGAAAGGGTTCAATATTATTATCTCTGTTTGTACAAAAATTCAATTGCGGAGCTAGGTATTCCTTTTTTGAAAGCCACTGTATTTGAAATCTTAATATAAAAAAAATACTTAATGACTTTATATAATAAGAATAATTGTCTCGTTTCAGTTGTGGTGGACGTGGACGACAGACCGCTCTGCGTAGAAATCTGTGATACTGCTGGACAGGTCAGTTATTTCACATATTTATTAAGTACTCACTCATTTTACCTACAACTCTTACATATGTATCTGTTTTATGTAAAACTCATATTGAAATGACTTTATTAAATAGTTAACCAACCTCAGTTTCTACATTCTTTTATCGCAAATAGTTTCACGACAACCGTGACATAATTTTGAATTATCAGTAAAATCGCATTGCTATCATTTGCTTATCAATTAGCGATCACATGGAATACATATCTTTCTTACAATAATTCACACACCCAACCTTACTTTGGCTTACTTGTTCACACTTCCTTTTGCGTAACACTGTCAAAGAAAATTCAAATACAAAATGGCGGCTCCCACAGTTACCACCTGGCCTAGCGCCATATTAATGTAACAAAAAAGTTTTATTCATTGAAATAAAAAAAATAGCACGTGCAACCTCCTACATGCTGGCTCCAATTTTTTTTTATCAACAATAGAAACGCAACGAGTTCCATTCCCACAGTTTCTCTACCTGTGAAACCCATACAAAAACTCATAGATTTGTATGAAATAATGTATGCAGGTGGTAAATGGAAGGTGCACCATATCCTGCATTCTTTGTTCTGTAAGCTGTTGACAGAATATCCTTTATCAATAAGTTTTGTTAAATCAAAAGGAGTAGGTAAGCTTAAATTAATTCAAGGCCTATCAGAAAAGGTTCGTCAAGAGGCAAAATTCGATTTTATCACTTATCAGGGTTCCAACTCAACTTTTGAGGTACGACATTCATTTTTTTTGCACTGTTTAAAAAACATTTTAGCTGTTTCTCCATTTTTAAGACCCCGTGCGAAAATTATCAAGGTATATTTTGCAATTTCATCTTAAAAATATAAAAAAGTGAAGATGTCGCACTGTGTGATCCATTCTATTGTGGTGGCCATGTTTGATTCACATTGGCTCGTCCGTTCAGAGTGTCATCATTACAATGCTTTCATTGCTATACGATTCGCAGATTGAACCTATTGAAAAAACGTGACACATCGCCTGATTCTTTGAACTGAGAACATGTTACTGTTGCCAACTTCACTTATTTTGTTATTGATATAAAGAAAGCACTTTAACTGCCGGAATTTTCGACTGGTTTTTCAATTAAGTACACATTTATACATCGCCAACGGTTCGCGAAGTAAAGTTTGTAGGTATTATGCAGTACCTACATTTTGCGACATTTTAATGTTGAACAAGTTTCAAATGAATTCGTTGCAAAACAATCGGTTTGTTTACTGTTGGAATTGCATTTAAGACTTTTATCGTCGTTTAAATTGCGGAAAGATTGTGTTATCAGATTGCAAGCATTAAAATACGTTAGTAAAAAGAGTTATTAGTCGGAAATTGTTATCAAGTGTAGATTCAACTAGAACTTATGCGCATAGACGTAGCCATTTTGGTACTTTAATAATTATAATTTTTATATATATATATATTTTTACTGGATTGACTCTAAATTCTCGAATAACAAGGCATAAGTCTTGTTATTTTATTAGAATGTACATACATAACTGTAAAGGAAAATGGTAAAACTAATTTAGCTACTCTCACTATACATATTTCTATAGCTACACATTAACTATAGATTTCTTAAGTTATTAAGTAGTTAACTCGTCAACATCATTTTTCTTTAGCTGTCAAAGTTTCTTCAACACAACGTGTGTCCATCGATATTAAATCCGCAACTGTCCAAGAATGGCGATGAAAGTGAAAATACGCACATTTATCATTTTAGCTGTATGCTGTATGAAAACCTAGAGAAACTTCTCTAGGGCTTTAGTGAAAACGTGCATAATGTATTTTGCTTACTAATTTGTTAAAAGACCTTTCTATCAACTTAAGGTTCCGAATGCTGATGGAGTAAAAAATACAGGTAAGTATAAGGAAGAAACCTCTTTGAAATTGAGTACAGTACTTTGAACAGGTCGCAAACCATGAAAGCATAAAAAAGGCTCTATACTTCTATTTCAATCTACGTAACATTAACATGACAGTATAACAATTTCATCACATTATCACGTTCCTTATAAGCGCTGCAACTATTCAAGCATATAATTTTTACGATATGAAATCGTTTCTGTAAAAGGAGCCATCATTCTTACAAAGGGAGGTTGCGCAACCCTAGATAACCATGGAGTATGTACGTACAAACGATGGTTACCGTCACTTTCACCATAGCCGTGTTGCTGGCAACACTGGTAACTTAACACTCATACACTAAACAAGACGTTTTCTTTTACTTGACAGATGTTGCGCAAAATTATGATTTGTTATGGCATTTTATTGCAGGTGCGACGATAAAAATTCTAGATTCACATATCAGATATTAAACAAAAACATGCGTCGTTTTGTCCCGCAGATCAATGTAGTTATAATTTGTCTCGTAGTCTGGAGAATCTTTAACTGGGGCACATAATATTACAAAGTGGTTCGAACATGAAAGTTGGATCTATAACAACAGAGTTGGACAATATTAGGAGCCACACATTCAAAGACAAATGTAGACTTATGTAGGTATGGCCTCTTTAGTAGACAAGACAGGAGAAAACAAGTCAATTACGAATGTACCGTACAAAATCAATGCGTTTCGTGTTATCATTCGTAATTAGTCGGTCAGAGTAATTATAATGTAGGTACCGTTATCTATCAAATGTTCTGTTCGTTGACCCTTCGCGCGCTGCCTTAAGGTCCGGTTGCACGCTTACACCGTTACAGCTTTATGATAATTCAGTCAGTTAGCCCTTCTTGTGCAGTTGTTTTTTTTAATTATTTGATGCTTTTATTTGCCATATAATTGACAATACAAAGGGTTATAATATACTCAATTCTTGTTTACACTGTTTACTGTTTGTGGAGGCGACTGTGCCATAGAACGGTGTTCAATAATTTTATTGTAACTTTTATATCCCTTTTATGCTCTACGTGTATTTTTGTGACGCCTTATAGAATGTCCTGAGAGAACCACCAGGAAAAATCCCTATAAAACATATATGAGATCTGATAATCGAAAACCTAATCTCTATACCTATCTAAGAGTTATAATAACCCTTCAAGCAACACAGACGGAGTTCGGAAGCTAAAACCTCTTTTCATTTAATTCCAGGACTCAATGTCTGAGCTCCGAGAGCTGTGCTACCCTGGCACCGATGTGCTGATGCTGTGCTTCTCCGTGGTGCGGCCTGAGACCTTCAGGTCTGTTGCCGAGAGGTGGACCAAGGCTGTGGCCAATGTGAACGCCCCGCTCATACTTGTTGGCACGCAAAGCGATTTGGCACATGACTCGAGGGTCTTGCAGACTTTAAAGGTGAGCGAACTTGGATTTTCCTAGAGTACCTACAAAGATAATTCAGACAATAGTAAATAGACTCTTTTGTGGGAGGGATAAATAAATAAATGGGCTATTAATGTATTTATCTAAAGCACCATACCGAACTTTCGATTGCAAATTACAAGAAACAATCAGCGTACTTAATCTGACGTCCGATCTCAAGTGATGATCTGTCATAAGTAGATATTGATCGTACCTAGGGCTGCCATCCGTCCGGGTTTCCCCGGATTTGTCCTCTTTTGGAGGCCGTCCGGGGACCGTCCGGGCGGGGTTTCAAGAAGTGTCCGGGGAAAACCCGGACACATTTCATGTAAGGAAGCACCTCATTGAATTTAAGTATATGTTAATTGTAAATGGATTACAAATTATGTATTATTTTGTTTAAGAGGACGAATTGGAATTTTTGGCGCCAAGGATGTCAATTTTTCTCAGTAAATACAAAACGGATCAAAATACAACTTGGTTACCTGAAAGTTCATGATATAAGCCTTATTTTGTTAGTTGTAGAAACATGATTAGGTAACTTTTATAACAGAGAAAAATATATCAAACATACCTCTTTTTAAAAAGAGATTCACATATTATGGGCAAACGGGACCGATTTAAGCCTCTTAACTTTTTTAGTAGTTGAGTATATACATACTCTTTAAAATGGTAGTAGGAATTTTTATTAAATTATCATTTCAAAATATTAAAATTACAAAACCATTTTGTCGCTTACGACTTTTAGTTATAAGCTAGCGCGCGTATTGTTATCCTCGCCCCGCTCAGACGCTCCGACCCCTTTTGGCGCCTTAGATGCGCGTGCCGGTTATGGAATTATTGTTGACCACTTCCTCGCCTTAAAAAAAATCGTACTCGTTCGGGGAAAATAAGCGATTTACGCCAAATGTCCGGGTTTTTTTTAAATTTGTCCGGGTTTGGCGAAATTCGAGATGGCAGCCCTAATCGTACCCGTTCGTGACCGATGGACGAATCATGATCGAATTGATCTCACCGTAAATTCTGTGAAATGTCAAGCACATGACATGGCGCGTGATTTCGCATTTCATACACACAATTACTCACTTAACGAGACGTGTGTTAATCGGACAAGATTTGATTAATAACTTTGACTGTCTACTTACTTTACAGGGTCGTGGCGAGCACGTTGTGTCAGAAGTCGAAGCGAAAGCTTTAGCCACCAAAATCAACGCAGTGTACATCGAAACTTCGGCGAAAACAAGGAAACAGTTGAAAGATGCGTTCGACGCCGCCATCTTAGCGGGGCTGCCAATCAGACATGGGAAAAAACCTTTTTGGAAGAAACTATTATGTCTAAGCTAGAAACTTTAGAACAAATCAACTATTTTATGAAAGGCTATTCGGAAAATTGTTGTGTACAGTTTCTTGGGAATAAGAAAGTATATTTAAATAAACGGATGAATGGACCAGTTAAGAACATTGTTATTTTTGTAATTCTTAAATGAAATGGAGAATGTGTGGATGATGAAATTTAGGAAGCTTTAAAATGTAGCGATTCTGCGTTCCTTTGTTGTTAGTAGATATTTTAATTGAATTGTAGTTGTTGGAAAATGGCCTGTCAAATTATATTGACGATTTGTGAAACACAAAACATGTTAAAAATCTTGTTAAACCAGGACTGTAGGTACTGCCTGTCTGGTACGGTTCTACTGAAGTGCCTTCTGATATTGTTTAGCTTTCTTCAGACAAATATGTACATTGCTATTATGAAAATAACAGGCATATAAATAAAAAAGTGCACCACATTTTTTTTTTAAAGAAAAACACATGTTTCGCTTCGCTGTTAAATTATGACGTAAATAGTGTACCATGAAGTACTTAAGAATGAATAATGTATGCAGTAATAATACTTCTTTGTGTATTACTGCAAGGCTTCGCAAATGCCTTGGCCTACATCAGTGGATCGATTGAAGTATAGCTCAGTTGATAGAAATCATGCTCTTTTTTATAATGACAACGATACTTTTTTTTAATGAAATGTGTGTGTGAATTTTGAATACTGTGTAGTTACTTGCATTATAGAAAATTTTTACACTGGTAACACCAGCGATTTTAATCATCAATGAAATATTTTATGAAGTAAGGGTTAAAAATCGTGTAGGGATAGAACAAAAAAAATTAATGAATACCAATGTGGTGATATTCTATTAAGAAAACTGTATCTACACATATTATGTACGATGTACTAATGATATGTACAGTAGAAAATAATTAATTGTAATTATAAGTGTTATAAATGTATATATACGGATAATTATTTTAATGTTGTTTTGATACTCAACACGAACTGATAATAATATTTTATTATAACGAAAAGTTGTTTTATTTTCAACAAAATATAGCCTAGGTAGGCGATTCGAAGATAATTCAGCCACAAAATAAATACCAGGGTCCCACAACACTCGTTATTTTATACAGCTCTTTTCAGTTTTTAGGATAAAACGAAACAAAAAATTGTATGAGTATAGATAGCTTAGATTTTTTGTATCCAATAAAAGACGATGAAAATTTTTCAACATTGTATATTTTGAAATATAATTTATATTTAACACATAAATACAGAGCTTTTAAATATTTTTCACATTATGTATTAGTAGTTAGTAGTAGTTCCAGTATAATAATAATGTTGGCTAGCAACATTTTTGTAAAGACGTCAGAACGAGGGCGCAGTGGCCTGGCATCGTGACGTTCTCTTTCTGGACCTTTACACTGAAACAAAAAACTTATGAACTTAATAAATTATAAGGGACATTGTTACATTATAAATGCGAAAGTAACTCTCTCTGTCGGACATTCACACTAAAACGTTGCTCAACTGTTAGTGGCTCCTAAAATCAGTGCTGTGCATTTCTAGTCCTAGTGTGACTCCTAGTCTTGCATGCTCAGCGTATACTGAGCCGAGTCTCGTGCTACACATCATTTTCTCTGTTTGTTGTCCTGTTTATATAGGAAAATAATTCCCTTGTGGGACGCTGGTGGAAATGCGGGGAACAGCTAGTAGGTATCTGCTTAATTATATAGACTTTTGGGCAGCACATTCATGCTTCAAGCTATTTACCTAAAATTCTGAAAGTTGCCTTACCCCTTTTCCAAAGAGCACTTGATGCCAGAGGTCTCGACTTGCAGCTGTTGTGGCAGCAGGTGCATTGAGCTCAGGTCCACTGGTACCTCCTTGTCAGACAGATTCATTACTCCGATGACCACGGGATGGCCGGGCAAGAGTCTGTACAGGGAAGAGATGATAAATGCTAGAGAGTACTAGTACTAGATTTAGACTTTTACGACTTTAACCAACCGGGAAGGACAAAGTCGTGGTATGATTACTCAAAAATTGGTATTTTAAAGCATTTTCAACAGATACAAAACCAACAAGATTACTGGATCCACAGCACGAGTTGTTGAGATATCAGAGCAAACACTGCATTTAATGATGCATGTTGATTTCATAGAACAAAAAGTGTCTGAACTTGTTTCCTTGATAATACAGATTTTTAACTTCACCGTAAGCGAACGAATCTGTTCCCTAGTGGTTACCTTGCCACAGCCAAAACAGATTCACATAGCGCTCGCACATCCAAATCTCCCGAGCGCACCGCGGGGAGGCGCTTCACCGCAACCACATCTTTGTAAAACTGAAAATGTTGTATGAACATTACTACAAAAGGGAAAGAATAAATTACGATAGATTATTATCATTTTCATAGATCTTTCAGCTCGCATTCGGAGTATGAGAGATTTCTCTACGCCTAGTTATACCATAGGGACATAGAGGTTCATCATTAGAATTCTTCGGCACAGCGCGTTTTCTTCTTTCATGCTCTTCTATCTGCCGTCATCTCACAAGTAACATGCAAAATTCCATAAGGTTATGGTTTTTATTTGTGAATAAGATCCGCATGCGGGTTGTTGGATGTTTTTACTGCTCTCCAAGATCGGGTCTGAAAGTGAGACGCAATTTTAACTTTTTGTCAAAGTTGTAGTCGGTTACCTTGTAATGGCTCTTAGCGGCAGCCATTTGAGCCGCCAAATTAACAGTGTTATAGTTATCAGCGACAGGGAGCCAAGTCGAAGAGCTGGTGGAGAACCCAGCACTAGTGTTCGCATCCCAGTGGAATGGGGTCCGAGCGGGGTCGCGGCTACTCTTCCAATAGTTGATGGGGTCATCCGTGTTGCACGCCTGGGGGTCCTTGGTGTCTTTCCAGCTTACGTAACCGTCAGTCATTCCAAGTTCTTCACCCTGCAATGAATATAACCGCTAAGATGTTGGAAATTGAGACTTACAAAGTTAATTCTTTAAAATATTGAAGTCGTCCGGTCTTTGCATACGAGTTAAATTGAGAAAAAACTATTAAGAGTTCAGCTTTATTTACCTGATAGGTGACGGAGATTCCAGGTAGGATAAGAGCCAACATATTCATCGCGTCAACCCTATCGGTGCCAAATCTTGACGCCAGGCGGCTTTGGTCGTGGTTGCCGTTCTGCAAGGTAATTTCAAACTGCTTTTAGCTTAAGTTAAAATATTGAAAATTGTATAAATATGTAATACCTACAGGTGTGAAAGATAGACCATTTGCAAAACAAATATCTCTAATGGCCAGAGTTCGGTCACGTGACGGGGCATGTGATATGAAAAATATTCGTCTTATGCAACATGTGATTGATATAAAAACATTGGATAAGCCAATACTCACCACCCAGTTGGCAACCTTTCCAGCAGGCATATACGCCATCCACTTATCAATGACCGTCTTTATTTCCCGAGCACTAGACTGGTTGTTCAGCTCTCCTAAATACAAGAAGTTGAAGGGAATGGAGCCATTCCTGGTATTGTCTCCATAATAACGCATCATCCGCGGCAACTTGGTGTAAGCTTCGGTCATCATGATCTTGGACTCGTTGTGTTTCTCTGTGTATTCGTCGAGAACTGCCCTCCAGTCGTAAATAAGGTCATATGTCTCGTTTTGATCTCGCGTGTAGATATGGCTCAAGTAGTCGTAGTCTTCTGGAGTTAATCCAGCGGCTCCTATTGGGGAAAATATTTATTCTTAATTACAAAAGTATTGGTTGGCTCGAAAAGATCTGCGATTAAGTGAATAACAAATTGACTAACCAGATACTGGTTCGTCAGGGTACTGGCCGTTGAAGTTGGATGGATCCACTTCATACAACATGTTGACCGCATCGATACGGAAACCGGAGACACCCTTTTCCAACCAGAAACGTAAGACATCCTGGAAACAGTGAATACAAAGGATAAATCTTCGGAACCTTATTATGAAGAATTAATCATTCATGCGAATCAAATGGTACCTTCATCTCCTCACGAACTTTAGCGCTGCGGTAGTTAAGATCGGGTTGTCCAATGACGAACTGATGCAAGTAGTACTGTCCTCGGACACTGTTGTACTCCCACGCACTCTTGCGGAAAACGCTGACCTGGAATGTTTTATTGAAAAGGGTCATTACAAGCATAAGTTTGCTTAAGGGTTGTTGAAGACGAATGAGAAGTTATCCAAAGAGGATCAGGACATGAAAACCTGATAACATTTTTGATTCCTTGGACTGGTGATTTCAAACTTAGGTGAATAGTGCGATGTATGTATGGGTGCTTGAATCACAACTCCACCACTCCCATCTACCTATGTAAGATGATCTTGTCTTACCCAGTTGTTGGGAGGTCCTACATAGTCCGGGTTTTTAGGATCAGGTTTTCCATGAGCCCAGATGTAGTAGTCAGCATAGTTCGGATCCCTCTGAGCTGACTTCACAAACCAATCGCTCTCGTTGCTCGTGTGGTTCGGCACGTAGTCCAATATGACGCGAATACCTGCGTAAGAGTGGTTACAACGGGTCAGCAGTCGCTTATTAATACACATACACACACTGTTTACTTACTGTTAACACATTGTTTTGTAGGTACTTGAGGAAAACTTTTAGTGTAGGTTATACAATTGAATTGATATCAACGGTAATATTAAAAGTTTATTTTGGTTAAGTAAGTTAATACGTCTGGGGGAGCCCGATAGTTTATAAGATTGATTTTGTAAATATGCAAAAGACACTGGTGTTATGGCAGACATGCACTTGTTTTGACTTCGTTGATTGAAACAATTATTGCACCGGTATGCATTACGAAGGAGCCTGTATACTAGTCGCTTGCCAAAAGTTTTACAGTATCTATATAATATGTACCTTAATGTACGTAAAGGTATGCGTAGGCACGCGGACCAATTGAGAACATTCTTCTTTTTGGGAAGTCGGTTAACACTAAAGGTAATTTTCAATATCATCAACACTTTGCCACGAAAACAATATTTCAAGTTACATTTTGTGTATCTAAAACCCTCAAAAATCGACTACCAGCCATGACTGATAGACATATAAGTAGCCAAAGCCAAAAAAAATACCGAAAAGAACCATCTATTTGTCAAAAAAAAAACACGTTCACGACAGTAATTGGTTGCCATTCAAAGGCCTTCCAAACGTGAGTAAGTGGAGACCAAACACCGGAAGACATTATATCTTGCGATCGTATCGCGGAACGTAATCGTGGACAGTTTGACTCCGCCGTTTAACTTGGATAAATAAACAGGTACTTGGTCTTGAAATATGGAACTGTAATTTTCTAGTTCGGCCTATGCTTTTGGCATAAGAATTTTGGTTATTTGGTATAACAGAGTATATAGCTCTTACTGACCCTGTTGTCTACTAGTCACTTCAAAACAGCTGAAACGCTCATCAAAATGATGAGGTGTAGAACGTCTTTGAAATCTGGAGATGATTTGTATACAAAGTAGGACCCTCAGCCAGCATTCGGATGAAAACCTACTCAAGTTTGCATACCGATTGAACGGGGAGATATGCTGTACATCTTCTTCTTCTTCCTGCCCTGTTCCCAATTTTATTTGGGGTCGGCGCAATATGTCTTCCGCTTCCACTCTTCCCTGCCACTCGTCAACCTGACACTCACTCCCTTCTTATTCATGTCATATTTCAGGCAATCCATCCATCTTTTCTTAGGTCTTCCTCTTCCTCTCCATCCATCTACATTCTATACATAATGTAACTAAACACCTGTAATAACGTGTCTCTGCAAATTAAGATTCTTACAGCTGGATAGTATTTACCAAGTTTCTTAGCGGCTGCCATGAGAGCGTCAAAGTCCTCCATGGTGCCATACTCGGGGGCTATCTTCCGATAGTCTGCTATGTCGTAGCCGAAGTCATACATGGGTGACTGAAACATGGGTGACAGCCAGATGGCGTCGATACCAGTGTCCTTCAGGTAGGACAGCTTTTGGGTTATGCCTGGAAGAAGAATTTAGGAGTGGAAACTACGAGAAGGAGTTGCCTTCATACTTTATTTGATATATTTAATCCTTCGTCACAACTATTAAACTGGGTGGTAAAGGAAGACAACTCTCGGCTTATTCTAAAATGAAGGGACTACTTAAGTACATTTAGGATTAGAAATAGCAAAACCGCAATGTGTTGTATTTGAGAATCGTGACACAAGTTGCGGCCCAAGCGGTAACAGAAATAATTCTAAGAAAATATGCCTAATTTACCGCCTCATCAAGTATAATTCCATTGTTTGGATTTTTTAGTATGAGATTTTCCAGTAGGTATGAGATCCGTAACAATTCATAATAAGGAAGAAAAATTATGCCAAGACAAATGTTATGACGAACAGTGAATGTTTTTTCAACGAACACCTGGTGCAGTTAAAGGTTCGTGACATGCATCATAAATACTTAGATTTACGATGTTTTAACTGTCGTAAAAATAAGACTAATGTTTATTTGTCCTATGAAGGTACGTATTCGTGAAAAAACATCCAAATATGATCTAAATTTAAGTAAGATAATTTGGTCCGCTTATCAACGCGGAGAGCTGTGGTTCTAAAAGTTTATGACTGTCGCTTTTTACTTAGTTACCAAATACCTATTAAGTGGATTTAGTAACTCACCATTCAAGTCCCCGATGCCATCTCCATTACTATCCTTGAAGGAGCGCGGGTATATCTGGTACACCACAGCTGACTTCCACCAGTTGTCCACACAGGACACGCTCGCCGCCAACGCGACCATCACCAACAGCGAAAACTCCCGCATTTTGTCTTACTACGTTAATGGGAAACTAATTTTAGTTTGTAGTCATTAAAAAGACTGAATTCACCTATAACTCCAAAGAGAGCCGGTAAGATTTATATGGTAGCCCCATCAGAAGATAATAACGATTTAATGCATTAGTTGGAATTTGTAATCCCATCCGATCTACCTGGGTCTGAATTGTAATGCAGTATGCTCAAACCCACGACTTAGCACTTAGCACAATGGACTCATTACTTTGTTGTAGTTACTTAAGTATAATGAACACACAACTGACCTGTGCTCACTGCTGTTCCGCGAATAATTGCAAGCGAAGTCGACACATCCTTATAAACGGTAGCATCTTGGTGTTATGTGAATGCATCAAATTGTTCGCTTCAATGTTATCTTTTCCATTTGCAATTTCTGATTGGTTCCCGCTGGGATATTATGTAAATTATTAAGTAAATATTTATTTAAAACCGTAACCGGTGGTGTCAAAGGTATTAAATATCGTTTGTGTAAAGTAATGTAATGCGATTAAGTCTTTATTATGGTTTGTCATTCATAAACTGTTAGGAACAGCGAGCGCCGTGTCGCGAATTAAAATTCTGTAGACAGTGATATATCTAAAGGTGGCACTGAAGGACTATATCTGGAAGCCTAAAAAGCTCATCGGCAAACTAGCTACTTAAGGAAAAGACGAATTGTGAACCACTTATGCTGTGCTGCGTAAATATAGGTAGGTAGTTCTGTCCATTCGATGTGTTTGTGATCAATTACATTATTTCCTTGTCGCTGCTTGACTAAAGAATTGCCCCACTCATAATAGTCAACAGTTGGTACAATAGTAGGATGCACTTGCATGTGATTGTTGTTAGTGTTTTAATGAAATGTAATTTCATTTCAGTTTCAATGTAATTTAGAGAAGGAGGTGTCTTCAGTCGTATATTTTACTACGATTTTGAAAGATTTTTTAATTCTTTATTTTTTAGTGTTTCTGTTTCTGAACAAAATAATCAGTTTTGACAGTTGACATTTGTTGTCAGAAAAACGAATGGAAAAACGTCAAACCCGCGCGCCAAGTAAAATCTCCGAAACATAACACCCAGTTTTTATAATTCTTATTTATTTTAGCAAGTTATTTGTGTATTAGCAATGGCAGAAGAAGAGCATTACGACGACGTAGACATATCAGATATAATCGATGAATCGGAACACTACCTTGAGGCGGACCATCAGCATGCAGAGATCTCAGAAATCACAGACTCTGAAAACATAAATACGATACAGGACTCAGAAATAATAAACTCTGAAGAGCAAATTACTGACGAGAAGAAGCCTCCGGTTCACAATAAGAGCGAAGTTGTACGTTCCACAAGGTTGCCGATAGCTAGGATTAAGAATATTATGAAAATGGACCCTGACGTCAGTGTAGTGTCTGGAGATGCAGTGTTTCTGGTCACTAAAGCCACAGTAAGTATTATTGGCGGTTACTGTAACTTCAGTGCCTATTAAAGGACAGACTGTTGGTCTTACGTAAAAAGCCCTCTGATCATTTTAAATCAGACTTTTTGATTGCATAAGGTAACAACTGCCAAAGAGGTTTAAATGATGACTGAGACTAAGACCCATAATTTTATTGTGCCTTTCAAAATATGCAGGAACTCATTATTGTGTATGTCACAAATTAATATTTACCATTTTCTTTTTCAGGAATTATTTCTGGAAACTATAGCAAAGGAAACATATGCATATACAGCCACAAATAAACGGAAAACGATTGCTAAGAAGGATCTAGAACTTGTCATTAATAAAGTGGACTGTTTGTGCTTCTTAGAAGGTGCTATGGACTTTTAAAATAGTTTGTAATTTAGGCTAGAAATGCTGCAAAAAGAGGTTCCATTATTTTACACCCCACCTTCGTTGTTTTTGGGATAGAACAAGTAATGGGAGTTTGTAACATTAGCATGTAAGATAAATCATGCAGATTTTTTTTCTAATACATTTTACTAAAATGTGTCTTCTTCGTTTTATTTTTACTGTATCTGGCTGTTTCCCGTGGTTTCAGCTCTTACCCATATCTGGGCAACAATATAGGTAGTCTATGTCACACAGGGATAGTCTAGCTTCCCAACACTGAAAGAATTTTCAAATCTGGTCAGTAGTTTGTAAGCCATTTTTATAACTAACTAGCCGTTTTCCCGCAGTATCGCCCGCATCCCGTCGGAGCTACTGACAGCACCGGGATAAAATATAGCCTATGTTACTTGCAGATAATATAGCTTTCTAATCGTGAAAGAATATTTAAAATTGGTCCAGTAGTTTTTGAGTTTATCCATTACAAACAAACAAACAAAGTTTTCCTCTTTATAATATTAGTATAGATGCTATATTAATAGAAGTTTGATATAAGATAATAATTGTGATTCAGCTTCTAGGGTACTGAGCACCAAACCATTTTGTTGGTCAGTGTCTGACATCTGACACTATCCTATTGTTTTGAATATATTCTAGAATGATCTTGGTATGTTTTGATGTAGCTTTATGGTTTTTTTCTAAACTCTAGCTGCTGGTTTGACACAATGCAATGACTTCTATTTTACTAACAATAATGCTTAATCAAGCCTTACCTACACAGCATGATGGGTTCTTACTAACTCATCTATACTAATATTATAAAGCTGAAGAGTTTGTTTGTTTGTTTGAACGCGCTAATCTCAGGAACTACTGGTCCGATTTGAAAATTTCTTTCAGTGTTAGATAGCCCATTTATCGAGGAAGGCTATAGGCTACTTTTTATCCCGGTACGGGAAGTAGTTCCCACGGGATGCGGGTGAAACCGCTGGCAGAAGCTAGTGTTCTAATAAAGTGTTAAATGAAACAAGTTTATATTACAACATAATTTTAATTTTATATCTTACAACATTTACAAAATATTTAACAAAATAAACTACAGTTTCAGTTACACATACATATACAACAGTGTTACAAATTACAATGAAATTAGAGGATATTGGGGTGAGTAATTGGTATAGTGCTCGCCAAACTTTGACGCCTCAGAACATTGCGCGAGTCACAGAAACCAATTTTAGGTATGTGTATGGGCTACATGCGCGTACTTGTGCTCGGAATTTAGCTACGGGCCGCCAAAAAGTTGGCCAGAGTTGTTCATTGTGATTATTGTAGCCAGATGAGGAACAATGTGATGCAGTATAACAAGAAGGGAGCTACGAATCTCACGGCTCCGTTTTCGAATGCCATTGCGCAGTTGCCCGACAGGGAAACACTGTTCCTTTTCACGATTGTTCTGAAATACATTAAGATACTATTAGAGTGGGTACATACATTTTTATTGTAAAAAAGTGACCTTAGCAGTCTGATAAATAAAAAAGGTGCTTATCATATTTTTTTGGAAACACTAAATATTTTATTATAATTCTTTAATTACTAGCCTGCTATATTATTTATTGGCTTGAAAAGGCTCAACATGTTTAATTTAAAGGATCATAAGATACGGACGACACCGCGGACAAAAACTCTGTTAATAATTAAAATGCAGGGTTAAAACGACAATAAAATAGAAACTTACTCCTTGTTGAGTGCACAATCGACTCCCGAGGCGATGACTTTCATGTTCTCTGGCACGCCCGCGATCTTAGACAGGTCGAGGGTAGTGGACGTTGAAGCCAGGTTTATTATAGCTACTATCGTATGGTCCTTCGAAGACGGAGGCACTCTGATGGACAAATAATAACATTAATATTATAAACGTATCCACGGACTTGAAAAGAATAACAAAATTGTTACGCGACAAAAAACACTAGCTATAGTGCGCGCGGAAGTAGTTGGCCGCTTCTTATGTGACGACAGGGGTGAGGGGAGGGTTGACATCTGCTCGCAACGCACATGAGATTAGACTGAATGACCAAATGAAACAGTGATGACCAATCTCGAGATAACGCGTTCAATAAGTGAAAATAATAAATAAAGAACAATTCAACTCTCAGGGGCCCGATTCTCCTAATTTTACTTAAGCGCCATTCGATTCACGTTCGACTGCGATCCAATCCCGACTCGATTACGATTGAAGCGTATGTGGCATTCCGCTATTTTTTCTTTGAAATAAACGTTTTTATCCTTTTATATCATTCAATAATGAATCATTTTGTCTGCAAATGATTGACGATTGCAAAATGATTGTACAGCAAACTACCGTATAGACCAAAATCACCAAAATAGCAGACCAATCGCACACCAATCAAATGTCAATCGAATACGATTGGTCTTTTATTAGTAGCAGAATGCCCGATATGGTTAAAACTGCTATTACGATCTTATTGCGATTCGATTTCTATTCGATTTTGACATTATTAACTTAGGAGAATCGGGCCCCAGAAGTTTTTACTATACCTATCTAATTATGTGTAGGTAATTAATAGTAAAATAAACCAAAAACAAATGTAATTAATAGTAAAATAAACGAAAAACGTATGCACTTTAAATATTATTCCATTCGATTGTCTTTTTATCGGCGGACTCATCTCGCTATTGCAATCGCGTTTTATGTCAACTAGCCGAAACTGTCAACGATGGCGTGATGCCGTCACGAAGTACGGCGCCTAAGTGAGTAATGACAGCAAGGGCCCTCGCCTCTCCGCTCACATATAATCATCGGCAGGGATATTGAGCCCTGACCTTCACCTGCGCAGAAGCGATTTATTGGTTTATTGCCTTATGTGTACAGTGCGCAAAGCGATCCCCACTCTTCCGCCGAGAGCTCAATATCCGTGCCGATAACTATACCTAAGGCGCGGCCTACTAGTTCCGTGCGGATTACAGCTACCTCTTAAAGCTTTGCTATATGTACATTGTAAGTTGTAGTTTGAGTTAATGAAATTTTCCAGTAATATAGATTAGAAATCAGAATAAGACAAGGGGACACGAAAAGGCAACAAGTCTCACACATAATCTTCCCATGTCAGTTGGTTATTATATCGAAGTCAGATAGTCACTAATTTCACTTAACAATCTAATTCTGTCACGTATTTTAGGACTGGATTAGGTATTCATCATGCTATGCAATCAAATCGCAGTTGATCAGAAATCTCGAAAAAAAAAAAACTACAGAAAACAGTGGACATACCTAAACTATAATAATGGTAGATAAACCTCACCTGGTAACAACTAAGACGTTACTAGTAACTGCGTGTGTTCCCAACGTACCGTCCGCTACCGCTGGCGTGTGCTTCAGAGCAACCACGTCTTTGTAAAACTGCAAGTAATCGACAATTACGATATATCTGTAGCATAATTTATTTTGGCTTGCAGTCTAACCGGATGCGGCTGAGTACCAGTGTTTTACAAGGACCTCCTCAACCCAGTTAACGGGGCAACCCAATACCCCTTGGTAAGACTGGTGTCAGACTTACAGGCTTCTGACTTCGCGTACCGACTGCCGTTGGTTTCGGTCAACGGTCAGACAGTTTTTTAAAACAACCGTTTACTACGAATTGCTTGTCGGTTCATAAAGTATTAAATTATTTAAAATATAAAACTTGTATATATATAAAAGCGATCAAAGAATCTATAGACCATTTTGCAGTATAAGCAAATCAACGGTGATTGATTATGTTATTATTACGTTCAACAGTCGACATCCTAAGACTCCGATGATGATGATAAACTAATTTGTTGAAGACACAATAACAACATTTAGACATGTCGCACGTCGTACTAAATGCGAAAACATTTAATTAGTCAATGGTTACATAATTGGTTATTTTTGTTAGCTGTTAATACTGTATGTTTTCCGATTATAATAAAACTAGCGACCCGCCCCGGCTTCGCACGGGATAACAGTATTTTCCCACTATTTAATGTATGTTATTATACATATAAACCTTCCTCTTTAATCACTCTATCTATGTATTAAAAAAACCGCATGAAAATCGGTTGCGTAGTTTTGAAGATTTAAGCGTAAAGGGACATAGGGACATAGGGACAGAAAAAGCGACTTTGTTTTATACTATGTAGTGATAATAAAAGAAACTTACGTGGTAATGACTCTTGTTGATCGCCTTCTGAACCTCTACATTAACAGTCTGGTAGTTACTGGCCACTGGCAGCCAAGTCTTGGCAGCGCTTGAGAACCCAGCATTAGTTGAGGAGTCCCAGTGGAAGGGGGTCCGAGCGACGTCACGGCTACTCTTCCAATAGTTGATGGGGTCCTCTGTGTTGCAAGCCTGAGGGTCCTTCGTGTCCACCCAGCTTATGTAGCCGTCGGTCATGCCTAACTCTTCGCCCTGATGTAGAAAAAGCAGTTCTCGTCAAATGATTCTGCCGGTCTGAAGTGTCACTTACATTCAATTAGTAGATTTTGACTCTTGCGCTGTATAGTAGCAAAGTTTGGGGAGGCAAAATTGTTTTAGAACAATAAGTCTGGATAGTCTATAATATGTACTTCTATGACACATTATACACTCCCGAGCAAAAAAATGGAATCGCCCCCTTGCGCTATACAATTACAACGATTGCTAATGATACAATATTTACAGTTAAATGTTTATGGTCTCGTTTGAAAGCCTATACTTTTAGCTTTAAATTAAGGGTAGAAACAAAAAAATCATTTCCGTATTTTAGGAGCTCATCAATCATCTTTATTTAAGACAGCAACGAAAATCAGGCGAAAAATAAAATTGAGCTTAGCTGAAAAAATTAACATTTCAAACAAAATCAAGCATAGGTTATTGTTTCAGTATTTTGTAGATATTTCCTCCTCTAGCCCTTATTACTGCTTTTTACGGTTTCTCATGGACCTGTTGAGATTTTAACTGTTTCCTGCGGCATTCCCTGCCATTCCTCTACCAGCGCCATTTACAGCTCAAATGATTTTTTTGTTTCTACCCTTAATTTAAAAATTTAATTTAAATGAGTCGTGGTGGCCTAGTGGGTAAAGGACCAGCCTCTCAAGTATGAGGGCGCGGGTTCGATCCCAGGTCAGGCAAGTACCAATGCAACTTTTCTAAGTTTGTATGTACTTTCTAAGTATATCTTAGACACCATTGACTGTGTTTCGGATGGCACGTTAAACTGTAGGTCCCGGCTGTCATTGAACATCCTTGGCAGTCGTTACGGGTAGTCAGAAGCCAGTAAGTCTGACACCAGTCTAACCAAGGAGTATCGGGTTGCCCGGGTAACTGGGTTGAGGAGGTCAGATAGGCAGTCGCTTCTTGTAAAGCACTGGTGCTCAGCTGAATCCGGTTAGACTGGAAGCCGACCCCAACATGATTGGGAAAAAGGCTCGGAGGAGCGCACGGGGGTGATTCAATTTTTTTGCTCGCGAGTGTAATTTTATAACTTATTAGAAGGCTTTTGGAGACTAACGGAAGTTCAAAAAGTAAACAAATTGTTATACAAATATTGTTTTACATATACATATGTTACCTGGTAGGTGATGGTGACTCCGGGTAGGATAAGAGCTAGCAAGTTCATGGCATCAACCCTGTTGACGCCATGTCTGGTCGCCATGCGGCTTTGGTCGTGGTTGCCATTCTGTAATATATCAAAATGATGGAAAACCACTGAAAACCATAACTTAAAACACTAACAAGGGATACATAAAAAGACCATGCATGGTTTTTCACTAATTTCAGTTGCTACCTTAGAATCATAGAGAACAAAATGACTAGGTGTGGAGGTGGAGGTGCGATAACGGAAAATCAGCTAAGAAGGTACCGCGCCAAAATGCGGGTCTGCAGGGAGCGAGTAACGTTACTGTTTTCGCCTTATACGCCTTCTTTGGACCCGATCAATTTTTAAATACCAGAATACCAGAAATCGTTGACAGATCAGATGTCTCAAAGAACCCGAATGCCTCGTTAGTTCACTCTTAACTTATCGTTTTTATCATGGTGGGCCCATTACGAATTTGACCTAGAAGAATGCGCCTGACCTACCTGCATTATGGCATCTCCGCTCATCTGTCCTTACTTCGTGCAAACAAAACAGTACAAGAAATACACTTACCACCCAGTTGGCAACTTTTCCACTGGGCATTTTACTCAGCCATGAATCAATGACACTCTTCATATCATTCGCGTTGGAAGATCCAGTAATGTTTCCAAGAAAGACGAAGTTGAAAGGCATGGAGCCGTCTCGTTTGCCGTCGCCATAGTAACGCATCATCAGGTCTATGTCCGTGTAGGCCTCAGTCATCATGATCTTTGTCTCGTTTTGTGCGAACGAATCGAGTACTTCTCTCCAATCGTACACAACTTCATATGTCTCGTTCAAGTCTTTTGTGTACGGATGCAAAAGATATTCGTAGTCGTCTGGTGTGGCCGTAGGGTTGTCTAAAATCGGGAGTAATTCACGTTTAGAAACAGAATGGAGCCTTAACAATGGTAAAACGAGATGATCTTTTTTCATCAATTTCTTTTCAAATCCTGTCTGTTTCGGTGTGTCAGCCCCAAGACTTTTTCGTTCAACATATTAATAAACATTTTTTCTGCATTTTATTAAGTACGGTATTATAATTTGATCAAATAATGAATTATACATGTTGGTAACTTACAAGATAGAGGTTCATCAGGGAACATGCCGCCATAATCGGCCGGGTCCACTTCATACAACATGTTGACTGCGTCCACGCGGAAACCCGACACGCCCTTACGGAGCCAGAATCTAAGCACCTCCTGCAAATAACTGCAAGCTTTACAAATCACGCCACACGAAAAATGAAGAGATTCTATTCGTTACGAAATTTTAAAGGCCAGGAGACATCGAGTATAGTTTCGGTTGTATGGTATATCTCTCTTAAGCATATGCGTGAGGTGAGAGCGTGGGACCACTACGGCATGTGCTATGGATGAGAGTAGGATTACATCCTGCATCCATGCCTCGATGTGTTGTTATTTTGTATTGTTACATCATACCTTCATTTCTTCCTGTAGAACTTGACTGCGGTAGTTGAGATCGGGCTGTCCAATGACGAACTGATGCAAGTAGTACTGTCCTCGGACGCTGTTGTACTCCCACGCACTCTTGTGGAATATACTGATCTATAAAACAAGAAAACAAACGCATAAAATAAGAGGAAGAAAACGAGCGATTTGTTTTTTAGATTGTCGACCAAAAAGGTATGCACCTTAATTATTTAAAATTTAACCTCTATACAAGGTGTTGATTTGCATTTGTGCCATACTTCAGGAGGAGGACATAAAATACGTAAATAATCGATTGGAATTACAGTTGACGGGAAATAGCTAATATGCACTGGTTTTTTTGTCATTGTAATGTCATAGTATTTCAGAAGTAATCCAATTTTATGAATGAAATTTATGAATAATCGTTGCGTATGCTTTGTGTTTGCGTTTGTGTGAGGGCGCAGCACGGTTTTAAGGCCAGTAACACACGCGCAAAGTTTAAATACGGCTAGATGACATCGACGGATTTCCGAAAAAAAAATTAAATCAAAAAATTTTGTACCAATTTTTTTGTTGATTTGGGTTGAGAATCATTAGTATAATTACGTCCTTGACTATGGCACGGATGCAAATCAACAGCTTGTATACAATTTGTTATAACATGAAATGTAATTTTTTAGAGTTACAAAATCATCTTTAATAAAGGGAAAGTCTATTTCAGCTAAGTTTTTCCCAGGTAACCTTTGTAAACTGGAGACCTTGGTTTCCACTATGGTCAGCATTAATTGCGTTTGAATTCTGGCGAAACCCACCACCAGGGAAAACCCACCAAAAGCGGTGCGGAGCGAAGCTTTTAAACAACCGCAAGAATTGCATTATTCCAATATCACATAAGTTGTTAACCAGCTTCTTCGTTCTAACTGAGTCTGGTCCTCAAAGAGTAGCAAAAGATCTTCTTACCCAATTACTCGGCGGGTAAGAGCCTGTAGCGTTTGTTTTGCCGTTAGCCCATACATAGTAATCAGCGTAGCTTCCATTCCTTTTAGCAGAGTTCACGAACCATTCGCTTTCGTTACTCGTGTGGTTGGGTACGTAATCTAACACCACGCGAACACCTGGAGGAACATTAACAGACTGTTATTATAATATTGGTGCTAAACCCTTTGTTGAAAGAGTCACCTTTCGGCAGATTAAATATATAGGCTAAAAATTGCTTTGTAATTTCATAAAAGGACTTTCAATTTTAAAAACTGTAGGCTTACAATACTCATATACTACTAGAGTATCCGATATCATATCAGCATTTGATTTGCAAGTTGTATTCAAGTTTGTCTCCATAATATACTAATGTATGAATTACAAGTAGTCACGTAATTTTGGACTCTATCTTACAGACATAAGGTTGATAATCGTTTAGCAGTTATTACCGACTTACCCAATTTCTTAGCTTCAGCCATGAGGGCGTCAAAGTCATCCATAGTACCGTAGTCAGGTGATATGGACTTGTAATCAGCTATGTCGTAACCGAAGTCGTACATCGGAGACTTGTATATAGGGGATAACCAGATCGCATCGACACCAAGCTCTTGAAGATACGGCAACTTATTTTTTATACCTTTAAAAACAAAAAAAAACTTGTAGGTACTACATGGCAGGTTTCAATCAGCCTTCTCAAACTTTTTATCTAGAACGATGAATAGCCATTAGCTAGATCATATCTTAACTGTATCAATTAGGCCTCTGCCTCGAATTTTGCGGGCAGCGGGGCGGCAGCGGCGGCGGCGCGGGCGGTCACCGTTTTCACTGGAGCTCACCGCTCGTTGCCCGCTCCCGCGCCGCTGTATTCGAGGTCCGGTCCATTTGATTATTCGCGTAAGATCCTGCCGCTCCTGCGCCGCCGCCGCTGCCGCCCCGCTGCCCGCAAAATTCGAGGCAGAGGCCTTACAGATTAGCACTTTTGCGAAATGTTCACATATTAAAGTACTTTCAGTTAAGGGTCGTAGAAGATAGAAGATATCATAATAATCAGCTTTTTTAGTGGCACAGGCTTCCTCTCAAACAGGAAATAAAAGAAAAGATATATTACCAGTCAAGTCTCCGATGCCATCTCCATTACTGTCCATGAAGGAGCGCGGGTATATCTGGTACACCACAGCCGACTTCCACCAGTTGTCCACACAGGACACGCTCGCCGCCAACGCGACCATCACCAACAGCGATAACTCCCGCATTTTGTCTTACTATAACTACAAGAAATTGTGTTAAGATGGAACTATTTATTTAGATTAAAAAAAGGTATTATGAAATTAATGTGGATTAAGATGGCATTTTTGACTTAAACTTGTCTTTTTCAAACATATGGAGTTACAGAGAGCCATGAATGCTAGGTATATATTAGAACTTTGTATGGTATAAGTATATATTATAAGCAGTATTATAGTAATATAGTATAAGCGGTCAACAGTTTTTTTTAGACTGGACCGGTTAGACTGGAAGCCGACTCCAACATAGTTGGTAAAAGGCTCGGACGATGAGGATGAGGATGATGGCCAACAGTTTTTTTTTGTTATACCTATCTTCAGTCGATTAGGAAAGGAAGAAAGAGTCACCTTCATTAGCTATCAATTCAAAATGCCAATTAAGTCTTATTGCAATGAATAATTTAGCCTTGAAAGGTACTGCATGTTGCAAGCACCTAGGTATTCCCTGCGTCAAGTGGACACTTAGCACGCAACGTGATATTGTAAAACATTTCAAGTGTTTCCGAGTATTCAAGGCAACAACACTTTTCTATGTAAAGGCATGAGCACACTATTTTGCCACTGGTCTAAATAGAGCTTTAGGTCTGAACTAAAGAAGCCAAAAAAACTTAAGGACTACTAAAGATAGGAATGATAGGATCAACAATAAAAATAAGGCGATATGCATACCATACCAACCTTCTTAGAATTACTACTACATACCCTACTAAATAAGGAATTTAACATTTACAGGAGGTACTTTAACAAAAAGGAACCACTGAAATGTCTGTATGCAACCACAATCAGCATCTAGGTTCTTGTCAAGCGAAGGCTTGAGAAATAATTCTCAAATTGTTGACAATTGCTTTGTTGAAGGCACAACAAATCTTTTGGAAAATTCCTTCCTTAATGTCTCTGAGTGTGGGGGTTGATCTTAATGTGTTAAAAATTTTTATGATAAAAATTAAGCTTTTTAATAATTGGGATGTCACTAACCTGTGTCCGCTGCAGTTCCATGAATAGTGATGGTCACTGGTGGCCGGTCCTTATATGCAGGCAGACTCAAGTGGCCACTGAATGCACTCAACATTGTTTGCCTCCAAACGATATGTTATCACTGATTTTAATGCTTAGGCCTACTTCATTCTAGACTTAGGTTTTGATTTGTATGCTGTAAGTGCAAGGGTAGATTTTTTTGTCATAAGTTTTCTCCGCAAAATTCTGAGTAAACGTGCTTGATTTTATTTTAATTACGCAATTTTATTTATGTAACATAGAACAGAAAATGTTTTAATACCAATGCTACCTAGATCCATTATTATAAAAAAATGTAAAACATTTGTTTTAGGTACCAGATAGTAAGTAGGTAGGTATAAAGGTAAAGTCAAAACAAAACTTCAGAGTTGTAGGTAATTTCCATTTATTGAGGCATAATCTTGATTTTATATAAAAAAATAAGTCAGAAGGAATTAAATCATATTTCCAGTCACATTCAGTTTTGGAAAATGCGATAGGTACGCAAATGACACACATTTAAAAGTAAGTAGAAGTTGTATTGTTGTCTGTACATACTAAAATGTAGAAACATGTTTCATGTACTTTTTATTTATAATCTAATTCGAGTCACATAATTATGAAGGCACTCTTGCATTAGGTATCTAAAAATGTCTTGCAAGAGGTTTTTTCTTGATAACATTTTGTATCTCTAGGCTCAGTAAATTGGGCTGAGACAAACTAAATGTGACTCATACAATATTAGGTACTATTACAGTCAGATAGATTGAAAAGTATCTTCAAACTACGTTTACATACAATGTGCCTATTGCGTCATTCTACTACAATTCAGGGGATATACAGTTTATTGAAATGTTTTCTTTTATTATACACGAGAAAAATATATTTATTCATAATGCTAAGTACTTTGTACTGTTTAGTGTACATGTGGAAGTCGAAAGATTTTGTTTTGTTTTTTTTTTTTTTACACGACATAATATGTTGAAAAGTCAAATGTATTGGGAAAGAAAGATATTATTTCGAAAATACATTTTCTTTGATATTCGTCAAGAAAATTGGTATCGTCCATGACGTGAGCAAAAGTATACGATTTGTTATTAAAGGTGAAAATATAGGAACTCAGGAACTTGAAATGAATGCTGCCATTCCGACACCGAGATTACGTACGTAGCATTCGCTCGTCAATTTAATATATTAGAACCCCTTCAATTCATTTTCAAATAATTTAATAATAATACTTTAAATCGGCCCTAAAACAGGAACGTATGCAATCTCGATTTAATGTAATTCCATTTAAATAAATTGATCACACTCATTCATTACAGATTCTTATAACTTCATAATATTTACAAAATGTACAAGATTTTATTCTATAATCGTGAGATGTATTCAAACCTGAATTTTTGTCCAAAAAAACTCGCTTTTCTTATTTTTTTTCCGTTCGCAGTCATTCATGTTATAAGCTCAGTTCTAGGTGTTACTTATCGTTAGTTACTGCTTATAGTGCAGACTGTAAAATACGTATGAAATTATTACGCATCAATATTATGCATGCTTAAAATACTTATGTATTAACTTAAAAGAGTACTCCGTAGTCTCATTTGATATGTAAGATAGTAACACTTAAAATATAGTGAATGTACTAAATGTATATTCCTGTATATTCCTGCTTGTGCTGTCGAAAGTTCGCATGTTATATTGTCGATACGCAAATTGTGAGATGAATAATATTCAACCACTCGATGTTTGATTTCGTGATTATGTTACGATTACGTACAGTATAAATACATGCAAATGTAGGAACTCTAAAATATAAAGAAATAAGAGAGAAACGAATATAAGGACACACAGTTTACGGGTAGAATTAGTTAGTACACAATACCCGTATCGACAATATAACAGTCACCTAGAACAACCCTACCAATGCGATTGTGGTTAAAACAAAACTCTTATGATGTCAAATGCAACAATTTCACAAATGTTAAGAAAAAATATTTTTTTTTCATATATCAAGCGTGATTTATTTTTTACACCACTACATTAGTAAGTTCATGCTAGAAATGCACTTGGCACTTAGTCTTGCCTTCCTATTACGAGAAACGATACGTTTTGCTTACGAATGGTAGTTTTTTGACGTTTATGTCAAAAAGTTACCCGTCTGTGAGTAAAAAGCAATTGTTCCAAGGAATCTATACGCATACAGCCTGCACTATAAGGAGTTTGAATAACGTTATGTTAGACTATATTAACAATAATTTAGTCTATTTGGAAAGGCAGGTTGGCCGCTATTCTGGGCTTTTTCTTCTTCATAGGCCGCGGTGTCGGATCCTGGTTTTGTTGTACAATCTGTTTAAAATATTTGAACATGTTATTTTCTTTAAAAAAAATGTTCTAAATCTTAACCTCTATACCTTTATACAAATGAGTTCAAAGAACCTCCGTTTTAGACAACTACGAGTCAAGGTTTTGAACAATGTTATGGGATTGAATAAAATAAATTAGGAACGAAAAAGTTTTTGTTTTGGTTAAGGTTCTAAGGAATTTGTTTAAAATGCTTATGTAGCAACTATGTAAAAAGTATTACAACCATTCGTGACGCGAAATGTGACATGACATCAATAAGGTGACTGTCAAGAGGTGTCTACTTGGTAAATTGTTAATCAATAATTTGTAATTACATGATTAGTGTGTTAGGTTTCTACTGTTTAGTTTTATCGGCTTTGGTATTTGAATTAGATTTTTTCTTGAACATTGATATATTTTATTGAACAAGAAACACAAGATGAACTGCTAAGTTAGTTGCAATCATCTTAACTCATATTATACAGAGTTTCCGGCTTCGATTCGATAGGGCACAGAATACCCATAACGACTGTTAAAGATGTACAATTGAGATCCTAGTCATGCTTTCTTGCTAAAACAGCTCAACTGATTGAGATGACCTTTAGGGTCAATTCCCACTGAAAGAGCAGCGGCCGGCAGCGGCCGTAAGAGCCGTGGACAATGTAAGAGCGCGGCGCGGTGCGGCGCCGCGCGGCGCCAGGCGGCCCGCCGCGCTCGCGCTCAATCACTTGCATTTACGGCCGCTGCCGGCCGCTGCCGGCCGCTGCTCTTTCAGTGGGAATTGACCCTTAAACCTCCAGTCCAGGTGTTCCTGCTCCTCAACCCTTTGTAGCACTGCACAATTTTACTATTCACGATTTGCTCACTTTGCTCAATGCGTTTAATTTTACAGATTTTTTACCGCGGAGCTGATGTTGTTCGTGTCGTTGCTGTTTGACGTTTTTATTGAACATCCTTGTCAGTCGTTACGGGTAGTCGGAAGCCAGTAAGTCTGACACCAGTCTAACCCCTTGTATCGGGTTGCCCGGGTAATTGGGTTGAGGAGGTCAGATAGGCAGTCGCTTCTTGTAAAGCACTGGTACTCAGCTGAATCCGGTTAGACTGGAAGCCGACCCCAACATAGTTGGAAAAGGCTCGGAGGATGATGATGATTGAGATGACCTTTGTCCTATACTTAGATGCGGGATGTAGTTCCCACGAAACGGAGTGAAAACAGGTAGCGAATTCTAGTCTACACATAAAATGTATACAACTTACGGGTGTGTTAGAAGGCTGCGGCTTCGGTAATGTAGACTTGGGCGCCTGAATTTGTCCTGAGTCCCGTCTGTTGGATGAACCGCTCGGCTGTGACACGCGTCTGGTAACAAGTTGAGATTAAAATACTTAGTAAAATGTTCAGCAATGGACCAAATATTTAAAATAGACGATCAATTCATTCATAAATATTCATATTATTTATTTGCATTTCACAATGTATAGAGTAGGTGTTACAATTTGGCTTAGAGCTAGGTACAATTGTGGACCCGGTAGGGCACAGCAAAATAAAATAAAATTTCCAGAAATCCGGAACTGTGAAAATTATAATGTGGGATGATTTTTATAGTTTTATTACAAAGCTGTTATATCATTCATATTAATTTTCATCTTACTTGGAACGAATGCAAGGTTAATCTCACTTTCCTATATAATTTGACTGGACAAATGGCATATTTTTTTGAAAAGTCGGCCTATCATCACAGCTATAAAAAATATTACCATTTCATATGATAGTTGAGGAATTCAAATACTACATATTTTAAAGTGAAAGGGGATTTTGGTACCGAAACATTTCAAACAAATATGCAAGAATATGGAAATTAACAAGACCTTGCAAGGTTTAGCTCACGAACAAATCAATTCCTTTCGATATCAGACACTTACACTTGATACTGAAGTAGTACTTAGATTGTGAATAATACCTAATATAGTAACAATAATATTGAAATAATAAGACCTACGGTACGAAAGAATGTTTCTGGTCTGATTTCACTGTCTGCCTACATCCTCACATAATTTTATGAAACATAACAGTCTTCAGATAAAAACAAAATTCTTGTGGACGGCATAACATGTATATGTAATTGCAGGAGCAGGTGTACACTTTGCCTAACTGCCTACCGTATAATCTTTTCCTCGTCTCAATCTATCCTAATGTTGTCTGGAAGAGATCGCTCTTAGCGATAAGGCCGCCCATTATGTCACCTACTTTAACTAGATTAAGATCAATAATATAAAATTGGTGTACCTAATAAAGAATATCTATCTATCTATCTATATGTATGTAAGTTAAACTTATATCTTAGCTCTTTAATATTAACATTAAGTATAAAGTACCTAATAGCATACCTAAATGCCATAAAAATATAAAACGAATTTATTCTGTTAAAGCTTTTATTGTGAAAAAAAAATTCTTACTTTGAAAGCAAAACAGAAAGTTATCTATTCACCCGTAAATGTGTCCTTGAGTCATACAAGATACCATATCACATTGAAACATACATACGTACAGTACATACAAAATATTATAATAATTATGTACATGTAGGTAGTATTTTACTTAGGATTACGTACTGAAGGAAGTGTTTACCGCACTCACTATCGAGTGCAACAATTATTCAAAGACAATCACGTATGCTTCATTGCTAGATTTATGATTCAATTTATTGGGTAGCTACTGGGTCAGACTGGGTTTTGTAGGTTACTCATTACTTCGGGGTGTTTGATACATTTTTATATACTTAGGCCGAACTTAACCTACAATATAAACGACCGTTAGTCCTAAAAATACTGTTTGCTTGAAATATTGAACGTGAACGTTCATAACGAAAGTACATAAACTGACTTTTTGGCTAACTCGGACTTTAGTTATCATTGTAGGATTCATCATCATCATCATCATCATCTCAGCCATAGGACGTCCACTGCTGAACATAGGCCTCCCCCTTAGATCTCCACAGATACCTGTTGGAGGCGATCTGCATCCAGCGTCTTCCGGCGACCTTTATAAGGTCGTCTGTCCACCTTGTTGGTGGACGTCCTACGCTGCGCTTGCTAGTCCGTGGTCTCCACTCTAGCACTTTTCGACCCCATCGGCCATCCGCTCTGCGAGCAATATGGCCAGCCCATTGTCACTTCAACTTGCTAATCCGGTGGGCTATATCGGTGACTTTAGTTCGTCTACGGATCTCCTCATTTCGGATTTGATCACGTAGGATTCATATATAAAGGTATTTATAGCCAGAATATCAAGCTCAAGCCTATAAATCTCAGCATTGGTGTCATTATTTAGTCGGATATGTCCTGTGTAAATATGGCATTCGATGTAATAAATCTATCGTCTAGAAATATGTCTCCCCCTAAGGTTAACAGTGGACCACAATCTAGAAATATGTGTCGTACGTTAACAGTGGACTACTGTAACGAAGTTATCTCACCTCTGACTAGTCTGCACTTGTAGCGGCACGAAGGGATTGTTGACTTTGTCGGCGTTGTTCTGCGCGGGCGCAGCGGTTTGTTTGTTGGCAGCTGGCGGCGGTGGCTTTGTGTTCTGAAACGAATAGAAAAGTTCAGACGCTTGCCACAATTCTTTACATTCGTCATCGTGCCAAAACATTTTTGGTATCGTAGGTAAGTTGTTTGCATTTACACTAGCGGATTTTATCACACCTAGCCTATTCAGCCAGTTTCATAAGTGTATGAAACTATGTTTCATAGACACATTCCGCGTGGCAAAAGACAAGCGTTTTACATGTCATCGTATGTTAAGGATTTGTCAATACAATTGTTTGTTGGCTCTTGTGTTCAACGTATAAACCGCGAGGAAAAATCGAGAGGAAAATCCGCTAGTGTGAAAGTTCTGTAAAACCACATACATTAAGTCAGTTTTCCGTCAGTGATTCGTCCATCACGTGAAATGCTGACAAAAACACTTGTGTAACAATAAGCTGCCACACTTGGCGATATGATATACTTCACTCTACGATCGTTACACTTATAATCCCCTTAGGTTACCCGTCGTTATGGATGAACTAAATCATAAAACTCCATCGCATTTGCAGCAGTCGGTTCAGTGCCGGATTTATATTTTTTAATAAAATAATAATTTTCTTTTTGTAGCAAATTCGGCCAAGGGGACCTTTTTTAGCGCGTGGAACAACGCGAGAGGTGGGGAACGCACCTCTCGCCCTGGAACATGGGCTGATCTATTTAAAGTACTTATAAAAAACCATTATAAAACCAGTAGACGTGTTTGACTTTTATATTCTGAAATCTGCCGTCCCTGTGACACTGCCGCCCCTAGGCCGCGGCCTATACGGCCTGTTCATAAATCCAGGACTGAGTCGGTAAAAAGGATAGAAGGATTAAACTTCCCAGTATAAGACAAGTCAGCTTTGAAATTTATTTATGAGTCATATTCCAAAATCGCTTTCACACTAACAGATTTTCCATTTAGTTTTCCCGAGCGGATCGTAGGGTATTGTCGCCGGTGACGGGCGAAAAAGTCAATTTTGATTTCATCATCATTATCCTCCTGCCCTTATCCCAAATTTATGTTTTCTCCTTCCATACTCTTCTATCTGCCGTCATCTCACAAGTAACATTCTTTCGTACCATATCTACTTTCACACAATCCATCTATCAATCAATTTTGATTTATTCTGCTTTTAAACAAACTACTGCTAGAATAGAGAAAAATGGCTAAAATGCCATCTGATCTGATTTGAAAGACAGCCTTTGATGACTCATGTGAGATTATCGGGATCGGCAAACATTTAACAATTCTATCAATTATATTATCTTTTGCGTCACGCCACTTCAGTGAAAACTTCCCCGAATACAATACAATTGTTTAATGGTTATTCACATTTCAAGATTTTTTAAAGTTAAGCAAGAGAAGTATTATTAAAATGTTATTTGTATGTTTTTCTTCGACTAACAGCCCGAAAACCGAAGTGTCTTGAATGTAAGTTCTATTTTGTACAAAATTTCAAGGAACCTGCCTCTTGAAATACAGGCTATCCTTTTTGGAATCCTCATGGACTTCCTCCGCCTGGGGAGAGGCGGAGGGGTGTGCCGGACTCTTACCGGCTAAAACCCCCCTGTGTCCTCCTAGCACGTGGGCGCGGTTTAAGAGGCAGGGTTACTCTTCACTTGTGTCAGACTTATTTCTAGTTTTACATAATCCTCTAAGGCCCGGCGCCCATTATCGGCATCGGCAAGGAACAGGATCCTTCGGCATTCGATCCTACATGCAAGCGTACACTGTCGGAAACTATGCTTTGGCATGCTGCAACGTTCTTAGAGATGACGAGGCGTCCTTTAGCATGCCGCACAAGCTAGGGCAAGCTATCCCCGAGTGGTGCCTCGGCGCCGGCGGCATACCGAAGGATGCCGAAGCATCCCGAAGCATTCTTAAGGCTGCCGATACAGCAGCCTCAAGCATACCGAAGCGGTATTTTTGTTATTACGACCATATATCATGGAAATTTCTACTTTATTGTCATTATGTTAATGTATATTGCTATTTGCCACCTAAAATCCTCAGTCGTGCCGATGCCGATAATGGGCGCCGGGCCTAATTCTAATGTTATATAATCATTTGTTTCTACTGTTAAAAATGTCTGTAGTTTTTGTTTCCTTGAATAATTCATTCATTTCAACAAAACATACCTGTGTTTTAACTTGATTATTAGGTTGGTTCCAACTTGGCCCCAACGTGACATTGGGTCCAACGGCGCCAACACTCGGCAAATGTTTGGGGAAGGGGTTCTCGAACGTTCTCGGCTGGTTGTTGCGCTGGTTATCCTGGTTGCGGTACGTGAACTGGTTGCGCTGTTGGAAATGAGGGTTTTGGAACTGGGGGAACGGGATCTGACTGGGACCTGGACCTTGGAAAGGCTGGCCGAATGTGGGGTATGGAGGGATGGGCGGTTGATTCTGTTAAAAGGAAATTAAGTTTTAGTATTTATTTATTTTCAGGATTTTTGCATTTAATTATATTCATTGTGGAATGTCATGTCAAATATACGGGTAAAATATAAACAGCAAAATTGTGAAAATTAAATTAAATTAAAATTAAGAACAACCAAAAAGATCTTTGCCCCTAACTTATCTAATTGCCAAATCATGACAATTAGCTATCATATAAAACGTGATTTCTTTCTTTTCTGTCTCTCTGTATATAAATCACACATTCTTGTAGTAGTGGGCATTTTTTCTTACAAATGACAGATTTTTTTTCATGCTAAATTAAAATAAAAGTAAACCTATAGATATGTTACCTTATAGGTGTGGTTCCATTCCGCGGTGTAGGTGGGCGGTGGTCGCGGCGCGTTCATGTGCGGCGCGGTCTCCTTGCGCCAGTTCTGCGGCTGCGGCGGCCCTCTGCACATACAACATAAACTTACTCATATGTAGGTCTTTGTATATGGATATAGACGTACCTCCGTATACAGTTGCCGTGCCATGTGAAGTAGTAATGTATGAGAAAGGAGCTTTCATACAGCACGGCAACCGTGCCTATGACTCTCATATACATTTCCACGGCAGCCGTACCATGACCGTGTGAAAACCGTATATGGTTTCGCAAAAAATTCAAAATTCCATTTAAATCTGATTAGCTGTTCTTAAAAAAAATAAACTAAATATTGGCATAAACAAAAGAAGAAGAGGCTATCAGAAAAAAACCTGTCATATAGGTTACTAGCCGTTTTCCCGCGGTTTCACCCGCGTCCCGTGGGAGCTACTGCCCGCACCGGGATAAAATATAGCCTATGTTACTCGCAGATAATATAGCTTTCTAATGGTGAAAGAATATTTAAAATCGGTCCAGTAGTTTTTGAGTTTATCCATTACAACCAAACAAACAAACAAAGTTTTCCTCTTTATAATATTACTATATGTAGATAAATTATGTATAAGTTATGGCCTGATATGTTTCTTACCCAGAAAATAAACTCCAAAACGCAGGTGGGGTGCTTGCACAAAAGTTGACACGATAAAAATATTATATTGAATGAGGTATTGTGGTGTAGATGCCATGCGTCAGAGTATAAAAGAATAAAATAGATCTTCAAAATCCTAATTAGTTAAATTACTAGAACAATGTTAATAATACGTTTTAAGTAAAATCTTATATGAGTGATAAGTTTTGCATCTATTCATATGACTAAGTTGACTACTTTTTATGTGAAAGAGTAACAAACATCAGACTGGTGTGATATGATATATAGTTATCGGCACGGATATTGAGCTCTCGGCGGAAGAGTGGGGATCGCTTTGCGCACTGTGCACTGTCTTATACAGTGACATAAGACAATAAACCAATAAATCGCTTCTGCGCAGGTGAAGGTCAGGGCTCAATATCCGTGCCGATAACTATACCAGTATATAAACTTACCGCGGCGGTTGCGGATGAAGCAGTGGGTTCTCATTCTTTACGCGCCAATTGCGATTCTGTTCTGGCGTCGTCGTCTAAGAGAAAAGAATACTAGATTAATCGAAGTTCCTTTTATTTTAATTGTAAATAGGTACTAGCTTTCCGCTTGCCGAGGGAACTACTTTCTGCATCATGATGAAAAGTAGCCTATATGTTTTTCTGATAAAGAAGCTATGTTACTGCCAAGTTTCATTAAAAAATCATTCAATAGTTTGCTTCAAAAAGTTACATACATAAATAAGTAGTGTTTATAATAACTAGTCCGCCATCTTGTATATTTAGCCATGTTGGATTTAGGATGACGTCACATAGATTAACATGCATTGTCATCCAAACTAAACATGTATGCAAAATTTCAGCTCAATCGGTTGAGGGCAAGTGCCTTAATATTGAGTTGTAAAATTCCACCCGAACACACATAGTTACATACATACATACATTGCAAGTTAAATAAAAGCTTGTAATAACATTAGTAGGATTAAGTTTAAGTTTACCTTAGGTTTCTTATTGTCAGCATCTGTTTCGCTGATCTTCAGCAAACTTCTAAGTAGGTGTGTGGCATTGTCCTGTGAATAAAAATAATATTTATTAATAATGTACTACTATCGTTTTTGGGTATTCATGGTTGGACAGAAGTAGTCTACTGGTAAACTGGTAAATGCCGCATGAAAATCGTGACTTGGTTAAAAACCAAAAGACAGGCAGATGCGACAAACGATTTAGTTTTATAATAAGTATGTGGTGCATGTTTAGTTATACGTATAGGTTATAGATGTATGTACATATAGTATTGTATTTATTGATATGGTAAATTTTATGTATATGTGTTATGTGTCATGTACGATGTACTACCCGTGCCGATAAAGAATGGGATTAGAAATCGCGACAGCTGTATTTACCTCTCGCTCATACACTATAGCACATGAGCGAGAGTTGAATACAGCTGTCGCGATTTCTAATCCCATTCTTTATCGGCACGGGTTGTATGTGTATATGTATTTCTATGGGCCCTAGTTGCCTGAAATAAAGGAATAAATAAATAAATAATTCACCTGTGTAGGAGGTCCGTTGCTAGGCGGGGCGTTAGTGACGTGGTTGCGATTGTCCGGAGACACGGCCTTATCTGCCGGAGGGCTAGAAACAAATTATTGCTGTTAATTATGATATATACATACGACAGACGATTTCACATACACTAAATACAGTATTGGTACATAATTGAAATTAATATTAAAAATTGCGTATTTAATGTAATTTAAAATGGAAACGACTTGGAGCTAGTTTACTTAGTAGGTGAGTAAAAACTTGATGGAGATTGTCTATGGTGATTATCCTGGTGGAGATTATCTATGCCCATCGTAAAATAATGATTGATTTTTAACCATCTTTTCAAAACGAAGAAGGTTCTCAATTCGGGTGTTTGTATTTTAAAAAATGACGTTTTAAGAGAAGGGCTTAGTGATTTCACTTTGATTTCTATCCATTTCCGTAGGTACGTAGTTGAGATTTGATTGTTTCTGTTATTAGAAAATTCGAAATTTTATGTTTTATGCAGTTGGTGTATTTTTACAGTTTTGAATACAAATTCAGTTAGATACCTTTTAAAATTTCATTATTAAAAAATATTACCTATAGTTAGCGAAGGCGGAGTGGTGTCCGTCGTCGCGGCGCAGCAGGTTGGGCTGCGGGCTGGCTTGCGGCAGGAAGCTGTCTTGCGGCGGCGCCGGGTTCGACAGCCCGCGGAGTTTGCGACCGTACGATAAGTTCAGCATGTTGCTTGGTGATAATCTGTGAAAGAGATGTGATGATAAATTTTAACCACTTCACTAGAAGCAGACACAACAGATAAACAATAGGTGTGTCACGCGGGGCATACACCAGACGATCCAACGCGTTCCGATGACGCGTGGCAGGATCGGCGGAGCCACGTCAACAACACACGATTGGAGCGCAACCTCCATGATCGGTCGATCCGGTTTTGTTCGGGTTTTTGGTCGGCCTTAAAGGCGCCTTATTTGCGTGAGCGTAGAATTTAGGATTATGCTCCACACATCACGATCATAGATTGCAGGAACGCATTGGACACACACAAAAACATTGGACATAACAGTAATTCATGTCAAGTGTTCGATTACGGCACAACGGCTAAAACTGTTGAACTTTTGTTTGTATACAGGCTAAATACAAGAAGAGAAAGGCCTGTTATAAGGCCTCCTATTCATGATAGTCCTCAAAACGCTTATTATCGAAATTATTTTGGAAACAAAAGTATAAGTCAAACTTACCTATAAAACCTGGCCTCATCAAAGAGATCCTCACTCATAGCCCCAGGGAAGGGTTTATCGAACATCACCATGTACGAGTGATCGGCGTTAAGTTTGTCCGACAGCCGGACAGTGTTGGTATTAGGTGGGGGTAGGACGGCAGCGATAGTGTCAAACTAGGCATTAATTCAGCACTTTTTGGACCTCCCCAAATTTAAAAGGAGGGAAGATATGGAGGGGAGAAAAGGATGGGAGAAAAAGAGGGGAGGAACAGAGGGGAAGAAAGGAGAGGAGGAAAGGAGAGGAGGAAAGGAAAGGAGGGAAGAAAGGGAGGGGAGAAAAGACGGAGGTAAAAAGAGGGTTCCCTTCAAAAGCTAACGAATATTAAAAAACTCAACTCACCTATAAAACCTGGCCTCATCAAAGAGATCCTCACTCATAGCCCCAGGGAAGGGTTTATCGAACATCACCATGTACGAATGATCGGCGTTAAGTTTGTCCGACAGCCGGACAGTGTTGGTATTAGGTGGGGGTAGGACGGCAGCGATAGTGTCAAACTAGGCATTAATTCAGCACTTTTTGGACCTCCTCAAATTTAAAAGGAGGGAAGATATGGAGGGGAGAAAAGGATGGGAGAAAAAGAGGGGAGGAACAGAGAGAGGGCAAGAAAGGAGAGGAGGAAAGGAGAGGAGGAAAAGAAAGGAGGGAAAAAAGGGAGGGGAGAAAAGACGGAGGTAAAAAGAGGGTTCCCTTCAAAAGCTAACGAATATTGAAAAACTCAACTCACCTATAAAATCTAGCCTCATCAAAGAGATCCTCACTCATAGCCCCAGGGAAGGGTTTATCGAACATCACCATGTATGAGTGATCGGCATTCAGTTTGTCCGACAGCCGGACGGTGTTGGTATTAGGCGGGGGTAGCACTGCGGTGATGGTGCCGGCGGCGCCGAGCGGCACAGACATGTGACGAGCGACGCAGATGACGCGGTCGTAGAGGCGGAAGTCGGCGCGAGGGTCCGGGGATATGTTGCCGCAGTGGAGTTCCGGCTGTGGGACAAAAACAAATATATGAAAAACTAGTAGTATTCACCCGCGTCCCGTGGAAACTTCTGCACGTACCGGTATAAAATATAGCCTTCGTTACTCGGGAAGAGTGTAGCAAAACGAATATATGAAAAACTAGCCGTTTTCCCGCAATTTCAGCCGCGTCCAGAAGGAACTACTACCAGTGCCGGGATAATATATAAATATAGCCTATGCTACTCTAATTGTCAAACTAATTGTAATTTGTTAGCTAGTTTCAAAGGGAGTTTTGTTTATTTACATGATATTCATATTCAGGTGCGTGAAGTACACATTTTTTTCTAAGTACATTGGTCTGCAATTAATTTTCCTATTAGCATCACACTCACCTTATACAGCAGGTTCCACTTAACCTGCAGGGTGACCTTCTTCTCCTTGCCGGCGAGTTCCACCAGCTGTTTGTCCAGACTATCAGCCAATAACTTCATCTCCTCAGGCTCTAGGGCTTCGGAGCCACATTCACGACGCAAAGCCCTGGTGTGGGGCTGCGCTTTTATCCATTGGGCTATGTCTTGGGCCTTGTTTTTGCTGTAGGATGAAAGATGTTACGTAAATATAGGTCTCGTCAAATAAATTTGCAGGTCTGAAGTTGGTTATAAGACGAGTTGCGTATGCGTAAAAGTGTTTTGTACCTACATTTTTAGTAAACATTGGAGCGACAAAGGTATTTGAATTTTAGGTCTATCGATATGATCAATACCCAACTGACCAAATGATATAAGTCCAGTGCAGATTTCGTAAACTCAATGGCGATCCGTAACTAAATTCCGAGCACAAATACGTGCATATAGCTCATACTTTTCATCGCATTTTAGCGAGAACTAAATATATTCCCATAAAACATTGATTTAAGTTTTATTTCCCAAAAAGTACTATTATACACCACATATAAGTTAGTGTAAGATATATATCTTATGTATCTATAGGCCATAGTTGCCTGATAAAAACAAAACTTACCCAACTTCACCAGGGAACAAATCACTTTCAAAGTAGACGTCCCTATTAAGTCCTGAGCCCAAACTATCGAACAGGTCCGGGAACTCTCGCTCGTACGACTTGACGAGTTCGATGCATCGCTCCGAGTACAGCCACGCGTTCGTCACCTTACAGCGACGAGTGTAGCCTGATACTTCCAGATTCTGGGGAGAAAGTTATGAGAATTATGAGAATAAAGTATAAAATAAAAAAATAATGTAATATGTTGAATGGTTACATTTGTTTAAAAGAGCTAAGTTGTTGTTATAGTTTTTGCGTTTAGAAATGTGACTTCGGTGCCATAAATTTGACAGCTATGGATATGTTGATATATCGTTCATCGACAAAACGTTCTTACACTTTGTTCATCCCTACCTCTTTTGTCATTTATGGTCTGAAGCTTCTATTGTAAACGTGCAGATAATAATATAATGTAAAGTTTACACGTATGACTGAGAATTAGATAGGCATTTTAAAATCAGATTGATGGCAAATATATTTTTTTGTGGTCATGGTTGTATATTTTACTGTCACTTTAATTTCAATCATTAGCCGTATCTTTTACGAAATACTGCTTAAAAATTAAAAAAGAAAACAACCCAGTTTACAAACCAATAATCGATACCTAATACAATTCTCTAATCTATTCAATAGACTTGAATCGATACCTAAATACATTCATAACACTGGTCACAACATTACCTTCTTATTAAACTTGAGGTTCAATCCGATGTTGATCTTGTTGAGCTGTTCAGTGGGCATGTCGTGTCGCTGGCCCGTCACCACCAGCACTGTGCCCGTGATGCGGGACATCATCTGTGCTGATATACCTACAAAACAAATTAAATAACATAATTTTAAGCGGATGTTCTGTATGCAGTATTTAAAGTTTCTTATTATTTTATTTAGGTGCTGAATATCCAGTTATGTAGCTTTTGTATAGCAATATTTTTTCTATGTAATCACAGAGTACATTGTGTTAATTATTAACTGTTTAATTTAGATGTACTATCAACCGATGGGATACTAATGTATGACCCTCCTTAAGAAAGATTTTCGAAGACAATCAAATACAATAAGGTCGCAATTCTTAGAAGTTTTCATTGTTTTGGCAGTTTCAAACGTATTTAGACAAACTTTGTCTTACATGCCATTGGTTGATATTACTTTAGCTAAGAGAGACATCATCGAGATATAAATAATATATATAGGTAAGTTACCGCAAGCAGCGGCGGCATGGTTAGCCGTGCGGTAAGGCGTAGCGGCCGTGTTCGCTGAAGGAACGGGCTCGCCTCGCTCACGCACCATTACTTTGATACGACCCGATCTGATGGATTCCGAGTCTACCACCTGAAAAAGAGAGTAATATGAGAATTTTACACAGTAAAATAAGATTACGTGATGTTGACTAGCATCGTCGTTACTTTAGTTTGAGAGGAAAGAAAAAATAACGTGTCCAATGTTTTATTAATCTGAAATATAAGATTTTTTTTTTGTCATCATCCCTTTTACAATTATTAATAGAGGAGCTCAATAGCAAAAGGCTCTTACGGCCGTCTTTATAATTGGCAAATGTCCAAATTCTGAATATTGGGCACGGCCGTTACTGAAGTTGATGCCTGACTGCATCGTGTATGTATAGCTTTTATCGAACATTTGGTATCTTGCGCTTTCGCAAGTTTCATCCGTGAAGTCACTAGAAGCCAACCACGCATTGATATGACTAAAACTTTGACCCACTAACCGTAGCCAAACTTCCGTAATGCTGTCCTTGAGTGAGCAAGAACACAGTGTCCCCGGGCGGGTAGGCCTCCTGCGGGGTGCTGAACTTGCCGCCCTCCTGTATGACGTGTGCCCGCACGTCCTTCACCACGGCCTGGTGGGCATACCCACAGGGGATACTGCACCATTCCGGTTCTTGGACCATTGATACGTTGTCTTGGATCATGTATTTGAAACCTGTGAAAGGGAATACATAAATATATATGTATATACCAACTTGCTTCCGCCCGCGGCTTCGCCCGCGTAGAGTTCGGTTATATCGCATTTCCAAGAGAATTCTTTAAAAGTTCGGGATAAAAACTACCCTATGTTCTCTCTCAAGGTCAACTCTATCTCTGTACCAAATTTCATTAAAATCAGTTCAGTGGTTTAGTCGTGAAAGCGTAACAGACAGACAGAGTTACTTTCGCATTTATAATATTAGTAGGGATATGTTTAAGAGAAATTGGAGCATCACGGATTAAAAAAAAATATTATGAACAAGCTGGTTCCCGGTGTTTCACCTGCGTCTCAGGGTAACTTCTTGTGTTCGGACAAAATATAGTCATGTCATTTGGGATTAGCGTAATTTACCAACAAGGAACGAATTTTCCAAATCAGCTCAATAGTCGAAGTCGAGTCGAGTTAAACGACTTTTTCTTCTCCCTTTGCATTGTATAGATTTACAGTTTAACTTTCTTGCATTGTATAATTTTGTGAGCTTGTTATGTAATAGACTGTTTGTACTGTGACTGTATTACTTTTTAAAAAGAGTGTCTATAGAGTTTCTTGCCGGCTCTTCTCCATGAGACCAACCTTTTGGAACCGTGCAACTAATGTGACGTTTCATAGGTGCCTGCAAAGGCCTATGTGAAATAAAAAGATTTTGATTTTGATTTTTGATTTTGAGTCTTGAAACCTTTAAGATACTAAGAAATAAAAAAGTTATTCTCTAAATGATATTAGTATAGATAACTAACCTTTCAAATTGACTGCATGGATGATGATCTTCACGTCACCCAATTCGATTCCAAGACGATTCATATTGCTAAAATGACAAAAACACACGTTGAAAACAAATCTTACACATAGCATAATGTTCCATATTATTATCAGCGTTACTTCTATTTCTATGCCTTAAGGCCTGGCAAGAGCTGCCATTTAAAACTAGCGGTGCCATATTTTACAATACTTTGACTGTCAGTGTCAGTGAAATGAACCTTAGAGAATTTAAATAACAAATATAACTTACTGTTCAATAATAGTGGATCTCTCGCTGATCCACTGTTTGTGCAGATTACCGAAGTTGGCCTCAGTCGTGTACGTAGGGGCCCCATTCACATTGTTGTTCTGTTTGTCTACGTAGTGCAAACGCATCTTCTCGTCTGACACTGATATTACTCTGTGGGAGATACACAGTGGTTGGTATAGGGTTCAGCGTTAGAAAAAGATGATTGGAGGGCTGGCCACCCTCGTCAGATTTTTGTAGGACAGATATCGGGTCGATTTTTGGTAGGATGTTGACTAGGAGTTTGTCACCGACATAACGAAGTGCATAAGAGACATAAGGAAGTATATAAGAGAGGTCATAAGTACTATTATTATCCTTTATTGCACACATAAATACATTTGACACACTGAAAACGGAGACATTATGTACAACGGCGAGCTTAACCCAGTGTTGGGTTCTCTTACAGCCAACCTTAGAGTGAAAGAGTGATTTGATGGGGTAGGGCAAATGTGCAACTTTATACTAATAACAATAATATATATGTATAATACCTTATAATAAATTAAATATATACCTTTTATAATTATATAAAATATATACAATATAATATATACAAATATATACACAGGTCATGATGATAAATAATGTTCCTTAACTCGTCTCTTAAACATATCCAATGATGAGCTTTCGCGTATAGAATGCGGAAGGGTATCCCACAGCCTAACAGCACGAACAGTGAATATTCCATCATAGCGAAGTGAAGTTGAAGTGTGGGATGGGACACGAAGCAGAAGAGATAAGGAAGAGCGACAAGGTTTGCCTCTGGGAACGAGGAACTCAAAGCGTTCACGAAGGTAACTTGGAGTGAGAGGATTGTAAAGAACAGAGTAAAGAAAAGAAAGAACGTGAGCGTCTCTACGCCGCCGAATAGGCAGCCACTTCAACTGGTTCCGAAATTCCGACACATGATCGTACTTTCGGAGGCCGAAAATGAAGCGGATGCACAAATTCTGCAGACGTTCGAGTTTATCAAGTAGCTCCTCAGTCGCATCAAGGAAACAGACATCAGCATAGTCTAACAAAGGAAGGAGGAGTGACTGAGCGAGAGTAATCTTTGTTGGAAAAGGCAGGAACTTCTGGAGACGCTTGAGTGATTGAAACGAGCAATATACCCTCCTGCTTACTTCAATATAACTCAATACTCAATAACTTTATTGCAGACCATAATGTGTACAGGCTGGTGGGTAAAATTAAAAGAAACAATTATGGACCCTGTCGGGCACAGCAAAGTTAGTTTTTAGAGGAGAGGATGAAGAGCGCTTTTTAAACATAATAATATTGAAATAGATGTAGAAAATATTGTATTTAGATATTGGAGTAGGTATTTTTTCTATGTAGATTTATTTACTTATTTATTATTAATTAAATTTATATTCGTTTATTTATATATTATTAATTTATATTATAAATATTATATATTATGTATTAATCGTTATTAATTATTTTATATATTTATTTATAAATTAGCTGTAGTTTTTTTTATTTTTTTATTTATTACAAAATAGTAAGAATCTAATTAAAGGTATTGCACGGTAAGTAAGGTAAATAATTTCATATATTAAGTACTGCTTGTTTATTCCAGTTATCCCCAGTTACCCTAGTTGGTATTTATCTTTGAAATATTCGTCAATTGTGTAGTAGCTTTTATCTAAGAGAAATCGTTTTAGTTTATTGGTAAATATATTATTTGATGCTGTGTTTTTTATGTATTCTGGTAATTTATTGTAGATTTTAATGGACGTAACAAACGCACTAGAGGAGTGCATCTTTAATCGTGAGGTCGGAAGATTGAGTCTATTTCCATGTCTAAGTTTGTGTTTTGTTTGAGTGTCTTCTCTTTTACTGTAGAATTGTGGGTACTTCCTTACAAATTTGCAAATTTCAAATATATAGAGGCAGGGTAGTGTTAAGATGTTTAGTTCTTTGAAGTGTGGTTTACATGAGTCGGTGTCTTCAATGATAGTTAATATTCTTATAAGTTTCTTCCGTATTGTAAATAGTGAAGGTGCGTCTGTACTGTTACCCCACAATATTATTCCATATTTAAGCCAAGCGAATGCGTACGCATAGTATGTTACTATTGCTGTTTTGAGGTCTGTTGTTTTCTTTATTTCTCTGAGGGCATATGTAAATTTAGATAGCTTAGTTTTTAATTTCTGTATGTGTGGTTTCCAGTCTATGTGTGTATCTATGTCTAGGCCTAAAAGGGTAAATTTATTGACTATTTCTAGTTTCGATCCTTTGTATTCAAATTTAATATTTATGGGGGTTTTTTGTCGCGGGTGGAAAGCAATTATTTTTGTTTTATTAAAGTTAATTTCAAGGTTGTGTTCGCTCATCCAATATGTTGTAGTGTCAAGTATAGATGTTAGGGTTTGGTTTAAATTTTGGTTATTGTTGCATGATGTTAAAATAGAGACGTCGTCGGCAAATAATACGCTTGTTTCGTTTATGTAGTTAGGGAGATCATTGATGTAGATTAAGAACAGTAGGCAACCTATAACACTTCCCTGCGGTATGGAGGCGTTAACAGGTATGTTTTGTGATCTAATTAGTTCAATGTGTTGCGTTTGTGTATTGTAGTGTTCGATTTCAACGACTTGTTCTTTGTTTTTTAAATATGATGTAAACCAGTCATAACTTTTTCCACGGATACCTATGTTGTAGAGTTTATTTAATAATATATCAAATTGTACTTTATCATATGCTTTGGTCATGTCTAATAGTAGTCCAATAGCGTATTTTTTGTTGTCAATAATTTTAAGTGCTTCTTGGATATACTTGTAGACAGCCAAAACAGTGGATCGGTTCTTGCGAAATCCATTTTGGCTGTCGTTGAATACACTATATTTTTCGCAAAAGGCATAAACGCGGTTACACATGACTTTTTCAAATATTTTTGATGCTGTTGGTAGTAGTGCAATTGGACGGTAATTATTCGGGTCAGTTTTATCGTTTTTCTTGAAAATGGGTTTAATGAGGGCCTTTTTGAGTAAGTCAGGAAAGACACCTTCTTCAAAGGATTGATTTAGGAGTATATAAAATGGCAAGGTTAGTTCATCAGCGCACTGTTTTATCAGACTGGGTGGAAGTTCGTCAATTCCGTGGCTGTTCTTGTTCTTTAAGTTTTTGATAATTATATTTACTTCATGTGGATCAACTGGGTTAAGATATAGTGTATTTTGTGTAGTTAAGGCTGTCGGTAGCCCTTTAGGTTTACTGCCGGTAGATGTGGTAGCTTTCCCACCAATGGAGGCAAAGAAATTGTTAAAAATGTTGGCTACTTCTTGCGGTTTCGCCGTTAACTTATTCTCGACTTGTAGTGATATGTTATGTTTCTCACTTTTACGTTTTTTGTTTGAGCGTTCATTTATGATTCCCCACATTGTTTTTACTTTATTATTCGATTTTGTCATTTTATTTTTGTAGTGTAGTTTTTTAGCTGTAGTTACCGTTTTTTTCAGTATTTTTTCATATTTTTTGTAATAATTTATCAATGTAGGATCTTTTCTTTTTGTTATTAATATTTTTAACAGTCTTTTATTAATACTAGATTTTTTTATACCAGCAGTGAGCCAGTATTTCTTATATTTAGTTTTAAGTTTAATTTTTAGTAATGGGATACACTTATTTAGGATTAAGGTAAGTTTGTCATTAAATATTTTATAATTTGTGTTAATATTATTATCAGTTTTAAGTATTTCGTTCCAATTTAGTTTTTGTAATTCCTCTTTAAATTTTAATATGTTTGTATTATTATATAACCTTTTCTTTATATACCAATTATTTATATTTATACTTCTGCAATGTGTTTAGCCCAAGATAAGTTGCAGTCCATAAAGACATCCAAATTTTTAACGTGTGATGAGTAGGCTATTACTACATCGTCATACAGAAGTGAGGGGGGAGTTTGCAGCCTATTTATGAAATATCTGCCACCAATAATGAGAGCTTGAGATTTGTTCGGGTTAACTAGGAGGCCAAAATTTTTAGCCCATTGACTTATACTTTCAAGATCATTATTGATGGCGCCAATAACCCTAGAAAGCTCTTCTGGTTGACAATGCTGATAAAGCTGCAAGTCGTCTGCATAGAGATGATAGTGCGAAACAAGTGACTTTGTGATGACGTTAATAAAAACGGAGAAAAGTAGAGGAGAGAGAACACCACCCTGGGGTACACCCGCAGCCAGATCACACCACTCAGAGGAAACCTCATGAGTACGGACCGACTGCGAGCGACCCCGAAGATAAGAACTGAACCACGCACCTACAGAAGAAGATATATTAAGTGACGATAGGATGGCTAAGAGGATGTCAAAATCAACTGAATTGAAAGCACTGCTGAAATCCAGTAACACCAACACTGTCAACTGCCTGTTCTCCATAGCTAGCCGAATGTCGTCGGTTATTTTAACCAGAGCCGACACTGTGCTATGACCAGGGCGGAAGCCAGATTGGTACGGACTCAGCAGGCTGTTAGAGGAGAGGTGACGAGACAATTGATTATTGACAACACTCTCAAGGACTTTTGATAGGATTGGGAGGATGGATATTGGACGGAACTGAGAGACTGAGGAGGGATTAGACACTTTGGGTAAAGGCAGTACATGGGCTCTTTTCCATGCTGAGGGAAAGGAGTTGGTAAAGAGGGAGTAGTTGATGAGATGTAAAACTACAGGAACTAGTTCATCAAGGATAAGGAGAAGCATTTGGAGATGAATACCATCATCTCCTACCGCCTTTGTGGAAATGGATAGGAGTACATAAGTGTTTAAATAGAGTTCGTACATAACGGAGTAGGTACATAGATGAAGTATATAAAGGAGTACATAGAGAAAGTATGTAGGGGAGTAAATAACGAAGAACATAAGGTTCGTACATTGGAGCGGAGCCCATTATCTCCAGAGCCTTTTACCAACTATGTAGGGGTCGGCTTCCAGACAGTATGTATGACAGTATGTAATTTAAGTATAGACATAAGGACATTACGGCGCTTTGCACATGGAGCAACTTAAGTTGAGGAAACTATCAACATTTTAAAAGTTTCTTGTAAAAAGTTGATAGTTGCTATAACGTTACGTTTGCCGCAATTTTATGGCAATCTGTGAGCAACTCAAAACGTGTGTAGTCGGCGACGTATTGAGCGGCACTTGACTGGAATGATCGGGCACATGGAAAGGGTAGGGAGGGTGTGAAATCGTCGGACGCGTTGCGATTGACGATTTAGGAAACCGGCAACTTTAAAAACCGGTATAATATTTAACAGTTGCTAGTTGCGGCAATTAGGAACTATCTTAGTCATCGATTACAGCAACTGAAAACTGTTGACGATTACCGGAACTTGAAACTCGAGTTGCTATGTGTGCGCGGTTCAATTGAAATATATGTACACAGCTAGTTGCCAGTTGCTCCAATAGTAGCTCCATGTGCAAAGCGCCTACGAGGTCTCGGGTTCTATTTCCGGGTTGGGCCTAAAACTTTGGGGGTTTTAGAAACTTTCATAAAAAGCAGCCCGGAGTCTGAAAGTTTGAGGTGTTTTTCCCCCGTGTCTGGGAAGGCACGTAAAACATCATTGTTACAATTCCACGTCAGAATCCGTTAGGCGGATTTGTAAAAAACTCTCCACACTAGGGCTTGTTAAGTAACTAAAATCTGCTGCTCACTCGATAAGAGTCTTGGCTTACCTCGGGGCGACAGACCCCTAATAAGATAATACTCACTTAGCTCTAGTAAGATGTGGCCAGCCGACCCATATGGTGCGTCCGAGCAACTCTTGCGCAACTTTCTCCAGCGAATCCTGCTGTTCAGTGTCGCGGATTATCTCGACTATCATGTTCTCGTTGCGAGACGGCTGGTCGAACACTTTTACTTTGCCTTTCTTGAAGCTGGTCTGGGGATTAAAAAAAATGCAAATAAAAATCTTATTTCTTAAAAGAATAAAAATTATACCAGATACTATGTGAAAGTCTGACAATTATATGGTATATTAAAGGATATATAGGATTTTTAATTATAAAATCTTGTTTAACGTATTGTTAAAGAACCTGAAATTGATTAAATAAATGACACTAAACTGTCTAATTACAAAGGAATTTGCGTAAACAATATAGGCAAACCTATATGTAAGTCAATTTTATATGCAGTGACAAAGTCTCTTCTATAAAGAGTGAAGTTATTCCATTATTTTAGATTTCAAATATTTTTAGCTATTCAAAAGATAGTCCATTTCTGCAATAATTCTAAAGTCAGATGTGTAATATATTATAGTGATGTGGGTACTTAAATAATAAATCAGTCTCGCTTAAACCGTCTTTCAATGTGCATCGATATTCCTCAGTGGCGACGAGTTATAATTATAAAACAGTAAAATATCAAGATGCCAATCGGGAAAATACACGTTTTTGATCTGGATGGAGGTGAAAACTGGCCAGCATATGTGCGTTTAGTGGAACAGTTTATTTTATTAAACGATATAAAAGATAACCTACGCGTGGCCACGTTGGTGACACATGTTGGTGCGCCGACTTACCGGTTAATGTGTGATTTGAGTGCTCCGGACAATCCGGAAAATAAAACATTTACCGCATTAGTGGAGCTTGTGAAAAATCATCTAGAACCCAAAAGGTCGGAAATAGCAGAACGACACGTGTTTCGTCAGCGGCAGCAGGGTGAAGGCGAATCGATCAATGTGTTTTTACAAAAATTGAAACACTTGGCTACCTACTGCAATTTTGGGGATCAGTTAGAAGTGAACCTTCGAGATCAATTCGTGTCTGGTCTTCGTAGCGAAGAGATACGATCTCGTTTATTTGCGGAGACCACGCTGGACTACAAGAAGGCGGTGGGGCTGGCGCTAGCGCTGGAGGCGGCCGAGCAGCATGCGGCTAAGGCCGTGGCGCCAGCCGCGCTGTGGGCAGCGGCCGGACCGGCGGGACTCCAGGCGGACGCGGGCGAGCGGGTGCACCGGGTGAGCGTGGCCAAGCAGGCCAGCGCCGCCGGTCGAGACGACGGGCCGCCGCGACGCGACGGATGCTGGCGCTGTGGCCGGGACGGCCATGCACCGCACAGGTGTCGGTACAAGTCGTATGTGTGTGAAAAGTGTAAAATAAAGGGTCACTTGAAGTCAGTATGTGATAAAAAAAATGTGAATGTGAGCCGGTCGGGTTTAAAATATCAAAACTTCATGGAAACAGATTCATCGGAGTCTGGAAGTGAGGAGTTTCAAGGTTTATATGTTATAGAAGGTGAGACAGTCCAGAATGTAAAAGACGGCCCGTATTATTGTGAGTTAATTGTTGAAAATCAAAAAGTGTTGTTTGAAATCGACACGGGCAGCAAAATATCGGCAGTATCGAAAATATTTTACGATCAACATCTTTCTAACATACCTATAGAAAAAGATAACATTAAGTTAAAGTCGTATACAGGTGACGCAATAGTACCGTTAGGCCGGGTTTCAGTGCGAGTCAGCTGTGCGGGAGCAGCGCATGCTATATTGACATTGTTTATTATTGAGAACGGTGGACCTCCGCTTATCGGACGCACCTGGATGCGCGAACTTAAATTAAAATCATTAAACCTATTTAACCTCAAAGAAGATGTAGATCCTGTTGTTTTGGAATTGAAACAAGAATTTCCAGAAGTATTTTCTGACAAAATAGGTACATATAAACATAAGTTGACATTGTACTTGACTGACAACACTCCGATATTTTGCAAGTCACGTGCCCTCCCGCTTGCGCTGCGCGTACCAGTGGAAAATGAACTTAAACGCTTACAAGACGAAGGTATAATTTACAGAGTGGACAGATCCGATTATGGAACACCTATTGTGCCAATTATTAAGCCGGACGGTTCTATTCGTTTATGCGGCGATTATAAAGTGACTGTAAACAAATTATTAAAGGATGTTCATTTTCCATTGCCGAAAATTGAAGAAATGTTTGCAACGCTAAGTGGCGGGGAGCAATATAGTAAATTAGACTTAAAGAATGCTTTCATGCAACTAGAATTATCCGAGAGCTCACAACCGCTAACAGCGATTACTACACATGTAGGGACATTTGTATATCGCAGGGCTCCTTTTGGACTAAAATGCTTACCCGAAAACTTTCAAAAAATTGTTACCGAAACATTAAGTGGACTTGAATTCGTGGTAGCTTTTATTGACGATATTTGTGTGAGTGGTAGGAACAAATCTCATCATTTGGAAAATTTAAAGAAAGTACTGTCTAGATTAAGAGATGCCGGATTAACAATAAAGTTTTCTAAATGTGAATTTTTAAAAGATGAGGTTTGTTATTTAGGTTACCGAATCAACAAACACGGTCTGTATACAGATACATCAAAAGTAAAAGCGATATCTAAAATGCCCATCCCCGAAAATGTGTCTCAGTTAAGAGCTTTATTGGGTTTTATCAATTATTATGCTCGTTTTATTCCCAACCTCAGTACAATTCTGCATCCACTTCATGATCTTTTAAAAAAGGGAGTGACATGGGTGTGGTCGGAGAGCTGCAACGCCGCATTTGAGGAAATCAAGTTAAGATTGACGAGCGACCCAGTGTTGGCGCATTACTCGCCAGCGCTCCCGCTGGTGTTGGCGGTGGACAGCAGCGCGTACGGCCTGGGCGCCGTGCTGGCGCAGCGTTACCCCGACGGCAGCGAGCGCCTGGTGTGCTGCGCCTCGCGCACGCTCAATGACGCCGAGCGGCGGTACAGCCAGGTGGACAAGGAGGCGCTGGCCATTGTGTATGGAGTCACGAGACACCATCAGTATCTTTTTGGTAGGCATTTTACTCTTAAGAGTGATCACAAAGCTCTTAGTTATATATTCGGACCTAAGAAGGGTATTCCACAAACAGCAGCCAGCCGCTTGCAGAGATACGCGGTGCGGCTAGCAGCTTACGATTTTAACATTGTATTCGTAAGCTCTGAAAAGAATAGCAATGCTGATGGGTTATCACGATTACCTTTAGCAAAAACGAAGGCAGAGGATCAAGACGACGCGGCATATTTACATTTTGTGGAGGACAATTTCCCTCTTAGTCACAAAGATGTAGCACAAGCGACAAAAGAAGACAAAATTTTATGTAAAGTGTACGGTTACATAATGAGTGGAGGATGGCCTCTTATAGGTGATTCTGAAGATGAGAAAGCATATTTTCATCGACGTGAAAATCTACACATAGATCACGGGTGCATAGTGTGGGGATACAGGATAGTGGTGCCTGAGCGGCTGCGTGCACAGATCCTGGAGGAGGTGCACGCGGGGCACGTGGGCGTCGTGCGCATGAAGAGCATCGCGCGCAACTACGTGTGGTGGCCGCGCCTCGACAGCGACATCGAGGCGCGCGCCGCCGCGTGTGCCGCGTGCCGCGCGCAGTTGGACGCGCCGCCGAGACACACTCCTGTACCGTATGTATGGCCATCAGAACCTTGGACGAGACTTCATGTAGATTTCCTACAGTACCAAGGTAAATATTACTTTTTAATACTGGACTCGCACTCTAAGTGGATCGAAGTATTTCTGATGGGGACCGGTACATCGGCCAAGTTAGTAACAAACAAACTAAGAGAATGCTTCTCTAGATTTGGACTGCCAAAGTGTTTGGTGAGTGATGGGGGACCACCATTTCGATCGGAGGAATTTGAGTTATTTTTAACCCGTAACGGGATTAAACACATTCTCATAGCTCCGTATCATCCATCGAGCAACGGCGCTGCCGAGAACGCCGTGAAGACAGTCAAGAAAGTTATAAAAAAAGCTGCTTCTGAAGGTCAGAATATCGAGCGAGCAATAAACAATTTCCTTTTAATATATAGAAATAGTACACATTCAAGCACACAGCGTGAACCATCTGTGGCACTGCTAGGACGGAGGCTGCGCATGCGCTTGGACTTGCTGCGTGCTAGTACTGCAGATGCGGTCGAGGCGGCGCAGGTCAAGCAAGTAGAACATGCACGAGGTATGTATAGAGAGGTCCAACCTGGTGAACGAGTGTTGTTTCGAGATTACTCGCGAAACAATCCCAAGTGGATGGAAGGACAAATCGCTGAGCGCACCGGAGCTGTGACATATAGGGTAAAATCGGACCAGGGGGAATATAGAAAACATATAGATCAAATTATGCCAATACGAAGACACACACGTTCCTCAAATCCTATGATCACAGATATCGATACTGAAACAGTGAATACTGACAATGACACTTGGGAATCTGCACCTAATTCACCGGTGACGTCATTACCCAAGACCTCAGAGGAGCCACCCGTCATACATGAGTCCATTTCTGGGGATTGGGTCAACAATAAACCTAGAAATAAGAATCACAAAAATACTATCGATAATCATGTGCAGTAAGACCGTGTTTGTAGTTATTTAGATATATGGTTTAAGAGTAAGAATTATAGTAATGTTACTATAGTTTTGTAATTATAATAAGTAAATATGTATTATAGTGAAGTGATACCCTGTCAACTAAGATTACATAGGTAGTTACCAATTGAGTAGAATGTTTTTATTGTTGTAGTAAGTAGTATTGGTAGCAATTGGATTTGTTAACTGTTATACTTAATTACTTTTTGTCATATTTCTCGTGAGGGAGGAAATGTAATATATTATAGTGATGTGGGTACTTAAATAATAAATCAGTCTCGCTTAAACCGTCTTTCAATGTGCATCGATATTCCTCAAGATGCAACTTGGTTGTTAAGTTATTTTTATCTCAAGTCGAAAGTTACTTTTTATTCCACTAACCTGATACTTAAGATGCCTCATAGTAGGGAACCCAGGATACAACATATCTCTCTTGGCATTGGGCAGCATCCCCCTTCGCAGCATACTGCCGGGGACTTCGATCTCCTGTCTCCACACTTGTCTCTCGATAGCGAAACATTCGGGGATTGCCGGGAAGTAATCCGGGGCTAGGGTAACTCCTGTTGGGATAAAAGGTTTTTGTACATTGGAACCACCCAAAACAAAAATGTGAAAAGCTGCCAAGTTCGATAATATGGAAATCCTTCGCCTATAAAAGAAATTTTTTCAAGTTTTAATTTTCTATTAAAACTTGACAAGTAACATCATTAAAAGTAACTATTTTTAACTGAGGTATGTGTATGGAACTTGGTACTTATTCAGATCTCACTTCTTTTATAGGCGAAGGATTTCCATATTATCGAACTTGGCAGCTTTTCACATTTTTGTTTTGGGTGGGATTTCATTTATTTTTGTAAGGTTGTTTATTATATTTTTTTCTTATGATTAAGTTAGTTAAGGAAATGTCTCATTTATACTATCTTTCAGATTTTTGAATAATATGCACTATGCTTCTTACAAAGAAATGAACTAGATTAACTAAATGGACTAGATTTACCAACGGACTGACATGACATGTTATCATATATTATGTTCGTGGATCAAAGTTACACATTCGTTATTTTCAAAAGTGACTCACACTTGGCCGTTTTCAGATTTTTACTTTGACTAAATACATAATCATAGTCTTTGGACTTATGAAGAGAAGTCACGTTTAAAATCGTTTAATCTTTGAGACCGTTTTATAATTAAAATATCAGTAATATTTTGTTAATAATGTTTCGTAAAGTTATGATCTAATATATATCAGTGTGTTGTGTATATCTGTATAAACTGAAAGCAGTGAAAAGTGCGTTAAACGATCATTTTGTGATACAAAACTGTTGACATTTTAAAATCTCAATTGATCGACTGTGGGTGCATGACAAACAATATTTCGCGTAATACACGCCATTTGCGCGGTTCCGTGCAGCGCATAAGTGCTATAGCGGCGTGCGTCCGTGCATCGTGACGCATAACCACACCACTTCTCGCTACTATAGAGTAAACAACGCAGACGGCGTCGGCGCATTATACGTATTGTGCCTAAGTTTTATTTTCTCTGCGAGTGCAACCAATATACTGAAGAAGGATGGCTTCTGTGATTCTTGAATGGGGATGTTGTACCAATGAAGGGATTGATGAAAATGAACAATTCATAAATTGTATTATGTGTAATAAATCGTACCACTTTCTTTGCCTAACCCTTCCAGAAATTCCCAGCGATTCTGAGATTTTTTCTCAGTGGAAATGCCCCGACTGTATGAACAAAATAAAATGTCGGAGTGCTGCAAAGAAATGTGACTCCACCCCTATAAGGAATGTCACCACTGCCAGAGGCAATAAAAGGATAGCCTTAAACTCCCCCCCGAAATCAAATCCTGTTACCGCAGAGGAAGTGCGTTCTATTGTACAGGAGGTTATACAAGTCCAATACGCCACAATGCTTCAACAAATGAACACTATTATAGTAAACACCATCAACACGGAGTTAGCGCCAGTAAGAAAGGATATCCAGGAGTTGCAAGCCTCGTTAACTTTTCACACCGAGGAATTCGATAAACTTCAGTCTAAATACACGGAAATCAGTGACGAAACGAAATGCCTAAAGAATGAGAATGAACACCTGAAAAGCACAGTCTCAGATTTAAATACCAGAATCAATTACCTTGAACAACATGCTCGGTCAAACAACCTGGAGCTTCAATGCCTTCCAGAAAATAGGAATGAGAATCTTATTACTATTATCAAACAATTAGGCTCAGTGGTTGGTTGTGAGGTCAAAGATTGTGACGTATTACACTCTACTCGCATAGCAAAAATAAGCACCAACAACTCCCGCCCCAGGTCCATAGTCGTCCAGCTTGCTACTCCTAGGAAACGTGATGAGCTTCTCGCTGCTGTTATTACCTACAACCGGAAAAACGCAGAAAACAAACTTAATACAGCTGATTTTGGACTTGCGTGTACCAAAAGTCCGGTATATGTCGTCGAGCACCTGTCACCAGCTAATAAAGCTCTTCACGCTGCTGCCCGGCTTAAGGCGAAAGAGAAGGGCTATAAATATGTATGGGTAAGGAATGGCAAAATTTTTATAAAAAAAAGTGATGACTCTGACCACATCCTTATCAAGAGCAGGGAAACTCTCAATAAGATAATTTAGAAAATATTATGTATCCTTGTTCTACATTATGCATGTTCTTTTATTGTTATAATCAAAATTCAATAGTTTACTTATATACTATCAAAATGCAGGTGGCTTAAAAACTAAAACCCTATCTTTTTATCGTAACATTTGTTGTAATAATTATGATGTTGTAATAATAAGTGAAACTTGGTTAAATGACTCAATATTGAGCAGTGAATTGTTTGACAGTCGTTATGTTGTTTACCGGAGAGATAGAAAATCATCTGGCTCTTGTAAGGAGGAGGGTGGTGGGGTGTTGATTGCAATAAAGAGTTGTTTTAAATCTAAATGCGTCAGAGCTTGGGAAAGTAGTTGTGAGGATCTGTGGGTGATTCTGGATGTTCCCGGATTACATTGTAAATCTCAAATAACATTTTGTGCAGTTTACTTGCCACCGCCCTTGACAATACGCTCTTTAGATCTTTTTATCGATAGCTGTAACTCTGCGATAGAGCAGATGGCAGACTCGGAACTCTGTATTGTAGGCGATTTTAACTTATGGGAAATCGACTGGGAGAAAATTACGAACCAAAATGATGTCTCTGGGTTAAGCAGTAAAATACAGCTAATGCTAAATTTCTTGCACATCAACAGCCTAAATCAGTTAAACTCTATTAAAAACTATATGGGCCGAACACTTGACCTGTTCCTTTCAACCATATCCTTGTGCAATGTTACAGAATGTTTCACTCCCATTAGTAATATTCATAAGCCACACCCTCCGTTAGATATCACAGTACCACTGAAAACAGATGCTAGACTTCCATATAACCCAATTAATATTCGACCAAATTTTTTCAAGGGAGATTACGAATCATTACGCAATTACTTGACGGAACTCGATTGGATTGCACTATTCGGAGTCTGCAGCGATGTAAATGAAATGCTCGAGGTGTTCTATCATCACATCAACATTGCTATTGAAAAATTTGTTCCACATAAAAGACCGAAGAACAACAAATTTCCTCCGTGGTTCAATCAGAAATTAATTAGATTATTGAATGCAAAACATAGGCTTAGGAAGCGTTATAAAAAATATAAGAATCCGATGGATGGTGTAGAATTGAAATACATAGGCAAAAGCTGTGATAGATTATCAACAGCTTGCTATAATTTATATACCGAACGTCTTGAAAGTGAGCTTAGGAGAGATCCTAAGCTTTTTTGGTCTTATGTTAAGGCTAGACGAGGTGGGTCAAGCGCATACCCTAAAGAAATGACAAACGGTTCAGTAAATTCATCTGATGTAACCCAAATATGTGAGATGTTCGCAGAACACTTTTCATCTGTATACAGCACCTGTGATGATGAGCTTTCTGATACCGAGTACATGTCCGATAATTTACGTGTCCTGGACCAGAACAGTTTGTGCCTCAGCTGTCCTCTTATAGAGCAGAAATGTGTGCAAAAGAAACTAAAAAATATAAATATCAGAAAGGGTGCAGGCCCTGATGGAGTGCATCCAGTATTTATAGCTAATTGTTTCTCCGAGCTGGCTCAACCTCTGACGCTGATTTACAATAAATCCCTTAAAACAGGTGTATTTCCTTTAAAATGGAAAATGGCTAAAGTTGTACCGGTTTATAAATCAGAGGATAATACAGCTATTAGTAACTACAGGCCTATATCGATACTGTCAGCTTTTGCTAAGATCTTTGAAGCGCTTCTCAGTCCGTATTTCCAGAAGCATTTACGATTGTATTTAAGTGACAACCAACACGGATTTGTTTCGCGCCGATCCACAAATACCAATTTAGTTCCGTTCACTGAACTACTAATACATGCCATTGATCGGGGACATCAAGCTGACGTGATCTACACCGACTTTTCCAAGGCATTCGACAAAGTATCGTATAAAGTTCTTATAAATAAGTTACGAGCTTATGGCATATCAGGATCCCTGCTTGGTTGGATATCATCTTATTTGATGTTCAGAGTTTTTTCTGTTGTAGTTAATGGGTATCAGTCAAGCTTGCAAACAGTTTCTTCCGGTGTTCCCCAAGGTTCACATCTAGGCCCCATCTTGTTTAACTTTTTCATTAATGATATTCCAGAATGTTTCAAATTTTCTGAAGTTTTTATGTATGCTGACGATCTCAAGTTTGTTAAAATAGTCGAATCAGATCGGGATGCCAGGAATCTACAAAGTGATCTTAATAGATTAATTTTGTGGTGTAAAAGCAACGGAATGTTGCTTAATGCAAGAAAATGCTACCACGTAAAATTTACGAGAAAAACGCAAGCCCTAAGCCATGCCTATTACATCGATTCTCATAAACTATCTGAAGTGGAAAATGTGAAAGATCTCGGGGTTACTTTCGATAAAAAAATGACATTCGTACCACACTTGGATAAAGTAATTAAAAGATCATCCAAAATGCTCGGATTTATGCTTCGAAATAGTAAAGGTTTTCGTGACAATCGCACTAAAATACTATTATACAATAGTCTGGTACGTAGTATCATAGAATATTGTAGCGTAGTTTGGCGTCCCCATTATGCAACCCAAGCTCTGCGTCTCGAACGATGTCAAAAACGATTTGTCTGGCACTTAGCATTCCTAAATGGTATTGCTAAAAAAACACGCTCTTACAAATGCCGTCTAGAGCGTTTTAATATGAAAACTTTGGAGCATCGCACAAGGATCAATGAGGCAATGTTTGCATCTAGGATCCTCCAACACCAAATTGATTGTCCAAGGTTACTGGCTTTGATTAGATTCAATGTCCCATCTAGGATCCCTCGCAAACCAATCACACCGCTCTGCCCACCTCTAAGAAAGACAGTTTTAGGTGCTAATTCTCCATGCGCGAGACTGTCTAGAATTGTGAACAGTCTCAGTGACAGGATTGACTTTCACTTTGATGCCAAGCCTATGAAAAAACGCATTTTAAGTAATATTATAAGTATTATTTAGTTAGTTGTACTTCAGCTTTATTTGTAAGTCATTTCATTTCATTTTTCTTGTAAAGTTTATTTAGTTTTAAGTCTCTATTTATTTTAGTTTAGTTTTAAGATTCTCTTTTTTTTTGGTATGCGGTGTTTACCTTTAAGTAATGTTTGCATTGTACCTTATAGATTAATAGTTATTATGTTATTGCATGCTTTGATGTACAACATTGTTGGTAGACCTAATAAATAAATAAAAAATAAAATAAATAAAATACAAACCTTTGTAACGAATTTCAGATCGGTACGACCATTCAAAGATATATTGTATAAATATAGATAAATTTAGTTCGTTTTAGTTCCTTAGGAGTATAAATTTACACGGAGTATTTTACACCTTCATTATTTTGAAACCGACTCACACTTGCCCATTTTCAGATTTTTCCCTTTACCTTGACATAAAGACCTACCTCCATGCCAAATTTCAAGTCAATACGACCATTGGAAGTGGTCTAGGTTTTTGATGAGTGAGTCAGTCAGTCAGTCAGTCAGTCAGTGAGTGTATAGTAAAAATAGCGATTTTCTGATGTCAATATCTCAAGACCTACATATTATATATTATAGGTATATTAATGAAATTTTGTATTTTAGATAAGTGAGGGGGTCTCAACAGATACTAGAAATTTGATATGCGTAAATAAAATAGATTTTGAGTTATAGGGGGGTCGAATTTGGCCCGAAATGGTTCGTGTAATATAACCCACGGCCGGTGTGTCGCTTTTTTTGCTCGAACTTGGCGGACACACTGCCGTGTGTCTAGATATAATTTCTAAGATACCTATAAAGTTCATGTCAAGAACTTAATAAATGTCAGCTACACATATTCTTGCAAATAAATAAATCCCTCATTAAAAACTTTGCAACTGTGAAGTCAGCCATTTGATACCTCACACATGTGCAATAGTTTTGTTTGTAATTGCGCAATCACTAGTAGCCAAATTCGAAATGCAAAGTTATCTGACATGAGGTATATTGGCTAGAAGAACGTAAGACGATGTGGGAATAGATGGCATGTTTGCTGTTTTTTTTTTCTATTTAAGGGGATCAGACAAGCTGTCCATGAAAATCCCCCTGCTTCATTTAGTTAGACAGCAAGCCGACTTCAGCATTATTGAGAAAAAGCTGGGCTGATGTTGTTGATGGTTTAACATTTATATATGTGTATTATAAAAATTCTATAAATTAACAGAAATTAACTTTGTTTGCCGTTAAATAATAGGACATACCTTGGTTCTGTGGTGTCCAGTTGTACACCATCATTGGTCCGTGTGAGTTACGTTTCTTTTCTTCTTCTGTCAATCTCTGATAGCAAGGCTCCATTGCCGATAGTAGATTTACCTAAAAATGTCACTTGCTTTGTGTAATGTTTATAGGCAATCATTATAACAAGTATATAGTAAACAGATCATAGATGTTTAACCTTATTCGAACTACGGCCCTTTTACAGGCCCTTTCACATACCTTCAACAATCACACTTCATGAAAAACTAGACATTTTTTCTAAAGAATGACCAGAATTAAAATCTTTTGATTTTTCACAAAACAAAAAAGAGGCGATATTCTAAATTATCTACCATTTCTTACCTCATCAATAAAGGGTATAAGCACAACAGCTTCCCAATCATTCCTCTTCCCATTGAGATCAGTTTCAAAGTTCTGTGGGTAGTAGTGCACTATGGGCGAGTCTTCATCTGTCATTAGATCGTGGAACGGCGCCGGGAGTAACTGTTTACTTGCTGCTGGCAACACTGCTAGTAACTGAAAAAACATAAAGGGTGACAATAATCTGGTACCGGGTGAGACTACAAGTTATACTAATTCTGGAAGAAATTGGAACTACTTTAAAATGTAGTCGTTGTAAACCAAGGAGTAATCAAGGTTTTATATAGCTTGGCAAAGTTGTATGTGACACTCCCATGGTACATGCGGGTGGTCGGGGGACTTTACCGTCAACATCGACGGTTGTTGTTCCCAATTGCCAAATTATAAAAATTAAATAAGAAAACTTCTCCTCAGTCTTTATGGGCCCAAATACAACCATGGGAGTGGTACATACGAGTTTTCCAAACTATAAGCGAAATATTTTTTTAGATTGGTTCAGTATTATTTGAGCTTATTTGCTACAAACATAGAAATCTTTCATCATTACATCAATAGTAATGAGGTGTAATCTTATTACTGTAATTATTCTGCGACGGGAAGTATGACGTCACAAACCACGTTCATAACTCACCTGTTCAAAAGGCTTAAAAGGGTCTCCCAGCTCAAATTCAATCTTCAAGTCCTTAAACCCTTTGATATCCGATATATAGGGGGCGTAGTGGTGGGGGTAGTACCAGCACCAAGACGGACATCCTTTGTAGTAGTAGTGTAAGTTCCACTGTATAGCACGGACGTAACCTTCTGCTTGGTCGGCTAATACTTCCCTGGGGGTGGGAGAAAGATGTTATTTATTGATGTATTTTTTTTTATACTCACATAATAAAGAGGATAGGAAAAAAGAATTTACAAAGGTAATGCTATTAAAATCCAAACTAATATTATAAATGCGAAAGTAACTCTGTCTGTCTGTCTGTCTGTCTGTCTGTCTGTCTTTTCTTCACGCCTAAACTACTGAACCGATTTGTGTGAAATTTGGTACAGACATAGTTTGAAACTTGAGAAAGGACATAGGATAGTTTTTATTACAAAAAATAAAAATTAAATTTAATCCGGACATATAGCGCCATCTATTGGTCAAACCAAAAATCACTATTCCACGCGAACGAAGTCGCGGGCAAAAGCTAGTTGGTCTATATATCTCTAATAAGCAAGTCCATAAATATGTATATGCACATAGGTTATTGAAATTTGCCACTAAAGTCACACGGCGGTTAGACTGGAGTTCTTTTTCAGATTTTTTTAATTTAATAGAATTCCTAGCATTAATGTATTGGTAACTGTATAATTCAGCTGTGGTTTATATATTTCTAAATATGCAGTGGGTGTATTGGTGAACTTACTCTGTGACTTTCGAATAGTCTAATTTATTCATGTAATAATCCTTTTTGTGGAGAATAAATTCCATTTCCATATTTGCTTCCTCTGTAAAACAAAACAGAAGTGATGAATTTTAAAACATGTGAATTAGGGTTAAAAAGGAACATACAAAATTGCTTAATTTTTTAACGTTTATGTATATCTATTTTTTGGTTTTGATGCTTATATTTACCATCACTAGTTTCTTCATACTCGTCTTCATTATCATTGTCCATATCATCCATGAACTGAAAACAAATAAGTTACTATAACTATATGCTGAAGAATAGTCATGAAAATACATATTGTTTGATTAGCTGAATTTGATTGATATTAATGTTTTATTGACTTACCATGTCTTGTGTAGCGTTGATTAGAGCTTGCAGCTCATCGTCCGGTTTATTAGACTTGATGTCTTCTATATTCACGTTAAACGTATCGTCATTGTTGGGTTTGTACTGTAGAAAAAACATTGAAATTAATCGAATTTTACAATACTGGTATCTATTGTTTCTTGTTGCCTTATTATACAGAGATTGCAAATAAATGTAACTTTGTGTAAAAAAAAAATTACAAGAACGCCTGGCGATTTTTTTTCTAAAGATCCACGACTAGGGGTATGTATTTAATAAAAACTACGGATTTTATTGGGTTATATAAATATTATAAAATCCCTAAAAGTAGTTTTATTTAATGTCTTATATTCGCGTAAGTGTCAGAAATCAATAGGGGTATGTTTTTAGCAATATGATCAAATCTACCAAACTGTTCTAACATAGTTGGAAAAGTTCTACAAAGATGATGATGAACACTACTTCAAAAATATCAACTTATTATCACATAAATAAGCCCTACCTCTCTCCTCTCATTAGCATTAGGCCGCCTGCCAGTCTTGGCCTCAAAGTACTTGAGATCAGCGTACGTGTCCTGGAACTTCTCCTTGTCGATCTTCGCTAGTTCCTGCATGAACACCTCAAATCTACGCAGGTTTAAATCTCCTGCCTCGTTTATGTAACCTGTAGGTAAAATTGCAGTTATTTATTGTTGGGAAATTAAGTTAATTTTGATACTTATTTATTTGACAAGGATAAATGATAAGAAAGGCCTTTTTACTTTTTATATTTTTCGGGATATTTTGAAAATGTCATGCAGATTCTGGCAACAAGGAATGGAACCCTTACTTATGGATTTCAAAACATTATTTACTGGACCCCGCGCAGTTTCACCCGCATCCGGAGGGAACCACTTCCAGAACGATATTCTATGTTCGTTCGAACCACTTCCAGAAGGATATCCTATGTTCGTCTCCTGGTTCTAAGCTACAGTTCAGCAATTTTCAGCCATTCTTGAGTTATAAACAGTGTAACTAACACAACTTTCTTTTATATACACACTCTTTTATTACAGCACTAGCTTCTGCCAGCGGTTTCACCCGCATCCCGTGGGAACTACTTCCCGTACCGGGATAAAAAGTAGCCTATAGCCTTCCTCGATAAATGGGCTATCTAACACTGAAAGAAATTTTCAAATCGGACCAGTAGTTCCTGAGATTAGCGCGTTCAAACAAACAAACAAACAAACAATCAAACAAACGAACTCTTTAGCTTTATAATATTAGTATAGATTTTGCGTACTCGTTTAAAAAGAAATGAATACTCACCATCTAAAGTAGGCAGCACAGTCATATAAGTCTTATACAAAACAGGCAAGGCGTCATTACTAATATGCATATTGGGCAAGTTGGGAATAAAATCATTGCCCACTAAGAACCCCATTAGCACCCAGTCATCGACAATCTTCTCTATGTCGTAAGGAAAGGGCAGCTGGGACTTCAGAGATATAAACTCTTGTTCTAAATATTCTCTTAGTAAGGATAAATGTAGGAGGTAGAAATTAGTCTCTTCGGGACTGGTGGCGCGCTGTGTTGATCTGCCGAATTTTACCTGCGGAAGAAAGAATAAAAATACAAACATACGAATTGAAAACCTTAGGGGCCGTTCATATATTACGTAAGCATATTTATTACAATTATTTATCCCCCCTCGCCCTTGTCAGCAAAAGTAAGCAAAGCTTTTACCCCCTCCCCCCATGCTTACGTAAACATTTTTCATTTAAAAATGTATTTTTTTTTATATTATAATTATAATGTTATAGTATCCGAACAAAACAACACACTGACAGAAGAAATTTAGACAAGTGAACAGCGTGCGGTAATTCCCCGAATCGATTCTAAAGCGAGTGCCTAAACGTATGCGTGTATATTTGCGGGAATCCCCGAAAATGCGTTTCGTTTTCAAGCATAGACAATGTGAGGGTTGCCATTCGTGTCAAAAAGTAAATAACTATCGATGACGTAATCATCATCTGGACTCCCCTACCCCCCATATCATTCAAAATAAGCAAAACAAAGGGCCCCCCACCCCCCTATAGTGCTTACGTAATACTTGAACGGCCCCTTGTCCTTTTTGGCAAATCGATTAAAAACAATTGATATTTCAACCTACAATAACATACAACTGTGGCGCGCTAGGGACCGGGGATCTCAGGATATTTAATTAAAAGATTGGAAAAAACTTTAACTTAGCGTTTATTGCTTGGGCTCGAGAGGTGAAGTGACATACATCAATATAAAAACTATTCTATTCTAATATCTTTAAATAATTGTCCGGCCAGATATTCAAATGGACAAATAAAACCTTACCATCAAAGAGTATCTAAGTACTACATCTCTACACAACTAACCAACTTTTAAAGAACCAGTACTCTAGTCTCTCTGATTTATTTCGCTGCACGTACACGTACACGGGTTGTTTCCGATACTAATCCGATGATAAAAAGTAAATTCCAGTTGAGATTTCGTAACCTCCGGGAGCATTTCCATACTAAAATACAGACATGAAGTAAACTGCCTAGCTGGTCTAGTGGACACGTAGGCGACTGCGGTGACCGAGAGCCAGTGTTCGAATCCCGATTCGTGCCGACAGAGCTTTGTAGAAATTGAACAAAACAACCTACAGTTCGGAAATTATCCAAAAAGACCGGAAGAATGTTGTTTATTGAAATAAAATAAAAATGAGTGAGATGAGTGAGTTAGAGCAATGAGTTCAAAAAACAGCAGTAATGTTTTTCAGCACATAGCAGGTACTGCTCATACTGATAAACTGCTCTATTCTGTATGGCTTCTTAAGTAATTGAAACCTTCATGCTAAAATTAAACAACTGGCCGTCCATTTTTGAAATGTTATTTTTTTTTACTTACCTCTTCTCTAAGCAAGGCGAAGTGTGGCTCATGGGTACACATGCCCAACATAATGAGGTCGGCGTCGAGCCCGTATAGACAATGTCTCGTGTTGGGATCATAGTCTGGTTGAGAACGGGACCATCTGATGTAGTCCATTATTTTGTGCTCGCCTTCTCCGGGCGTCTGTAAGGAGATTACAACTATCAATTTTTTATTTGGGCAATGAGAAGTGTTCCAAGAAATAGATACCTAGCGATAACTTGTATAGACAAACTATTATTGCATGTTCCATGACGACAAAAAGTTTGACGAGAACTATACTATATTTTTTCTGCTTGTACTTGGAATCAATTGATCATTACATAGTATAAAAGAAAGTCGCCTTTTCTGTCCTTATATCCCTATGTCCCTTTGTACGCTTAAATCTTCAAAATTTTAGTAACCGACTTTATAATACCGATTTTATAATAAATGCGTAATATAATAGAGAAACACTAATAATTTTAGAGGTTACTGAAGCGAAGCAAGGGCGGGTCACTAGTTCATAATAAAATCATGTTTTCGCATTTCCACTTTCGTAGTTATTTCGTGAGAAAATTCCAGTAAGTACCGAAGCAGAATAACCGTTTTCCCTTACCTCATGTCCAGACAGCACGACCTTGACTTTAGACCACAGAGGGTCAGTGGACATCTTGTACTTGATGAAGTACTTGAGCTGCTCGTGCAGACGCGCCATGAAGACGGTGCCCGGCGTGATGCAGTTGCTGTCGAAACGCTTCTCTGTTGGTAGCACCTCGCCTGGGTAATTACAAATTCGTTTTCGTTACAACGTTATAGTCTTCAAGTGGTCTATCACCTAGCTGTTTTCCGCGCTTTTCGCGTCCTGTGGGAACTACGCTGCGTATCCAGATAAAATATAGTTTATGTCACCTGAGGATAGTGTATGTGAACAATCTTGAGAAAATAAAAAAAGACAATCAATAATAAACTGATACTATTTACCCATTTGAAAATGTACATTACCTATTAGGAATAAGAGCTGCATGGTTGCATTTTTTTACTTCCATTCAACAATAAGCCTAAAAAGTCCTTATCCATAGACAACATTTAAATTGTGCATCTTACAGATGAATACCTCCACAAACTCATTAGTAGGGGACTACCCTGGTTTGTAGAGACTTAATTACTTAAACATTAATTCTTAAGTTATTTAACAACATTAATTGTGAATAACAAATTACATAGATAACATTAAACATTCAACCAAGTTAATGTAACTGCAACAAGTTATGATTGCTTATAACAACTTTTAAAGTATTAATAATTGTACCTTTTTCTCTAGCTTCCTGTTCCAATTTTTCTGCTTCCCTTGCAGATCTAAACCTATAAAATATAAATAACAGTTATTTTATACATTTTTAACAAGATGCAGATTTTTCAATATACTTGTAAAAAAAAATTATATGTACAGTATGTGGATTTAGAATTTTGTATCTAGAAACTAACAACTCTTGGATTATTTACTGTTAGAACTTTATTATTTCCTGAAATTGAATGAAATTGAAAGGCTAAGCAATATGTTTTTGTGTGGGTCATTCAACTCAGCTATCCTTGATATATAATCTAATGACTAACATATTATCATATTAATTTTGTTGCTCATTTATTATGTAACTAGTTTCTGCCAGCGGTTTCACCCGCATCTCGTGGGAACCTCGGCACGGACCCGGATAAAAAGTAGCCTATAGCCTTCCTCGATAAATGGGCTATCTAACACTGAAAGAATTTTTCAAATCGGACCAGTAGTTCCTGACATTAGCGCGTTCAAACAAACAAACAAACAAACAAACAAACAAACAAACTCTTTAGCTTTATAATATTAGTATAGATATTATTTTGACAGTTTATGAGTAATACATGATTAAAATATTAACTTTAGTATTATGTGTAACTGTATAAATAAGACATTGAAGTAACTTATATGTATGTCCAAATGTCTGGTAATATGATGCGTACAATAAGTCTTTTCTTAGCAACAACAACAATACTATCTTATAGCAACTGCAACAACAGATAAGGAACAAAACATTTGCTAAATGCCTTATCAACCTTAAACTCTTTGTAGTAAGGTTGAAAATTATGTTGACGTCTATTATTTTGCAAGCTTAATAAGTTTTACAACAACAATATTATTCAAAGTAGACTAAATATCAGCACTTTTTGAAAGTTAACTTTAAAAGTCAGCCCCAAAAATGCCCACCCCTCACCATTTCATGTTTTTTTCTGAGAAGATGAAATGGCGGAGCAAACTCTCCAGCTACACAATTTTGTCTGTATGGATTAACTGTATAAAACAATACACAATCAATTGTGTATCGCATATATCTGCGGTTGGATGTATACTTTGTAGTGTAGTGTATATTTAGTATTTTATTACCTCCTCCCTCTTTGCTGGTTCATCTTAGCTCTCGGAGCAACACCATCAATAGCCATAAAGAACAATTTCTTAGGCTTAATAATTTGAAACAGTATGCTTAGGTAATGGAATATGTCCTGGAATATCTTCTCTTCCGTTATACGGAAGTGTGGGTTTGAGTCGTCGGGATGCGAACAGTTGTGTATGATTCCATTCATGTCCAAGTACATATTGTCAAAATCTGGTATCTGTAACAAGAGTAATATTTGTAAAAAGAGGCTTGATAACATATTTTTTTCTTTCACAATGAGCCTATCGCCAGTGATTAATTAATTTATTCTTCTTCTACATGCAAGATATTTTTTACTTCATAACGGGATAAGTTTAAATTCCCAAAAAAATTGTTTTGAGGGGTTCATTATGGATTACACAATTTTTGGAAAATATTGTGATACATAACATATGGTAGTGTGGCAGCTTGTTGTGCAATTAAGTTTGCATTAAAATTATTCACAGTGAACTCAATATAATAAGTATTATTAGAGTGTAGAAAATACTGAGTATCACGCAAGTTTACAGTGTGATATAGTTATAGAGCTACATTTAATACAAAATCAGTAGGCTAATATTGTCTTGTGTAATTTTTTAATCTGATTTATGATAATGAACACAAGAAATCATATTACATTTTGATAGAAATGCATCAAATCTCAGATCATAAAAGAGTTTAATACACAAATAAATTGTAACGACGAGTTTTAACTTAAGGAATACAGTATATTCTGGTGGGTATTATTGGTTTAACTATGATTACAACAAAAGAATACTGATTATCAAGAGTATTACCTGATACTGCTTCACCAGCTCGTTGAGGCAAGGGTACCTCTCACTTGTGTACCTGAAGAACTTCGGTACACCCATTCTGATTGATTATTTTGCCGATTATTTGCGATAGTAATGCTTGGTTAGCGTTTGTTGTGCACTGACCCCAAACTGAAATAACCTATTTTACCAGTAACTTTGGCGGCGGCGCCTACTGTTATACAATGGCGCTACCCACTGTTTTCTGATATTGTAGTTTTAGTAGTAATATGAATTGTAATTATGTATTGTGTTATGAAAAATTATCTTCCAGCAACCTACATCGCGGAACGGAGAATTTTTAGTGTTGTGCAATGCGTGCAGTGTAGCCCTGTTAAAACTAATAGTCGACTTCGAAAATCGACTTAAGAACTAAAGAAGCTCGAGTGATTTACAACGAACAGAACTACTTTGTAACATGTCAAACAATAGCTTTTATATAACTTGCAACGTAAATATATAATGTAAATGTGTAAATGAAATCTTGTAACGTACATAATACGTTTACGCCGGCTCCACACGTTGGCCCCAACGCTCGTCCCAACGCTATTCGTCCAACGTGTGGATCGAGAAAATGGCATTCGTCCCAACGTTGGGGCGAGCGTTGGTAGTTGGCCGTCTCGTGTCGGTTTCATCAAAGGAATCTGCGCGCCAACGTTGGCGTTCCGTCCACACGTTGGCGCGTTGCTCAGTTCTGCCACAACACGCAGCGAGTGCGTACGTCGAGTAAAAATGGCTTCCTCGTCTAGCAAATCGCCACCGGCATGGACGATTCCGTGTTTTATGATGTGTCGTCATCCACCATCTTCTTTGACGTGGTTTTTTATTTTTTCTCAGTAACAAATATAAATTTGCACTCATCACTACAAACGCGCTGAGAGCAGTTTCGATTTCTGTATCGGACATCTTTACATTGGCCCTGACGGGACAGAACTAAGTTATGCGCCAACGTGTGGACGCCTCACCGAGTTTACGGTCCAACGTTGGAACGAGCGTTGGGGCCAACGTGTGGAGCCGGCCTTACATAGACGAGTCGTAGTCGATTGTTAAATTTTATTTGTCCAAGTATAATCTGTGTGAAATTGACAATCTGTGTCTACTTTTGTCTATGGCCATAGTAAGTCTTTTTGTGGCGTTGTTGTAAACAATTGTATTTTTAGCAAGTTGCAAATAATTAATCCTAAACACCCTTTGAATATAAATTGGTTATACAATTTTTGCAATATCAGCAGTATATTACCTATAAATTTCAGATTTTTGTTTGAGAGCAACCTTTCAACAACAAGTAACCTTATTTGTTGCGTTGTGATTTCTTTATGATAAATCATGGATAACGATGAGATAGGTAATGATTTAGTGCGCCTAGACAACGGGTACCTCGTGGACGAGGAGAATAATATCCGCTGCGAATATGTCGTGAACTCTGACGACGTTTTGGGTATGTATTATAAAGGTGTTGTCGTCATAACATCAGACAACTATGCTTCTTGAACATTCTGTCATGTAGTTTACTTGATTTTACTACTGTAGTATCATACTATTCACAGTAACAAAGGTTGTGTTCAATATTAACTCGGTCAGTGGGTCGTCTTAGGGGCGGAGTAGACATAGACATCACAAGTAAGGAGTATGTATAAAAAGATCGAATGGTAACCTTGGACTTCTAATTTCAAACCAATCGACTAATAAACTCCATTTAACTCACCCACTCAGTGTATATACATGTTTGTGTAATTGTATTCTCAAATTCAGATGTTTCATGAAGTTCATGGTATCTTTTCAGATGATGAAAACAACTCAGATTCAGGCAGCAAGAATGCTCCATTAAGAGAACAAGATAGGTTTCTGCCTATTGCAAACATTGCTAAAATTATGAAAAGAGCTATACCTGAAAATGGGAAGGTAAGGTCTCATGCAAAGAGTATACTGTAACATTCTGACTTTCCTATGTAAGGAGATCCTTACACCTCTTTGAGGATGGCAACACTAAATTGAGAAAATTGTTATATTTTTTTATTCTATTCAATTTTAGATAGCAAAAGACGCAAGGGAATGTGTACAAGAATGCATATCGGAGTTCATTTCCTTCGTAACAAGCGAGGCCAGTGATAGGTGTCAAGTGGAGAAAAGAAAAACAATTAATGGTGAAGACGTACTCTTTGCTATGAACGCACTGGGCTTTGACAATTATGTGGAGCCTCTTAAGCTGTACCTCAAGAAATATAGGGAGATTGTGCTTTCACCTGTAAGTAATGCAGTAAGAATTTTTACTACTATTGCAGTTGCGAAAGTAACTGCCTGCGAAAAACTAAAAACTAAAAAGTTTGTTATGCAGTTTTAGTCTGTAGACTAAGAAAAGACATAGGTCAAGTGGTTCCCTGGGAAAACGGATGGAAGTGTGAGGAACAGCTAGTTAATAATAATCAGTAAACAATATGTGATTAACCAATGTAACCATTATTCAATATTAATTTATCTCAGACAGCTTGGCCTAAATATAGTTTTGAGTTGGTTTATGTAAATATGTATCAGTTTATCTTTATAAATTTTCTATGGGCCTTATATGCCCGAGTTAAATAAATGAATAATAAATTGCATCTCTTGGAAAATTCTAACTAACCAATCTCACTATATCAATGAAAATACTAATAGTGAGACAACTCGGTATTTAGATGGAGCAACGATGATGCGGTCAGCGAAGGTACCAGTCAGCTCCTAAGTCCTGGTACGTCACATTGCACTGAACCATAATTTGTGGTAATACAATAGAGTTGACTCACTAATAGTATTTATTGCACTATGGTATTTAGTAACTTTTTTTTTACTGTTTTCAGGTCACAATCAACAAATTAAACAAACCTATTATAGTTTATGGAGGTGAGAATTTTTTATTATAAATTTGCATTTAAGGGTGGGTTGCATTATGTAATTAATGATGACAGTTGGTTATGGTTTGTTTAATGTTATAGGTTAATGGTGCATGCAACACACCCTTATAATATTCTATTTTCAAATTATATAAATGAACATATTACTTTCAGAAGATGGGACAGCATGCATTCCGGCTGAAAATGACAATGAAACGCAAACGGAATCCGCAGTACTGTATCCATACAAAGAATTAAAAGTGATAGAAGATTTCACTATTTCATGAATAAGTACCTAGTACTGTAAGTTTATTATTACATAATATTATGGGTATTCACTTAACTCTTGTGTTTCCAAACACTAAAGACTGGGTTGAAAAGTACATTTATAGAGGAAAAAATAAAAAAATACACTTTTGGTCTGGTTGTGTCTTCCTCAATATTATTTTTTATACACCTGAGGAGTGAAGCACTATTCTCTTTAACTTTTTCGTGCAGTGCGATAAATACTGAATTATGTTACGAACTTTGGCTAGTAAGGACAAGAAATGATAAACCATAATTTTTGCATGGTTACACTAAAATAGCGTGATATTGTAAGTATTGTTATTAGAAATATACCATCTAACTTTATTTAATGTTTTTATTTACAAATTCGCTGAAGGAAGGTTGTAGAGAAGAAGTTTTTGAAATAAAAGGCAGTCATAAATAATTACTGATCATATAATTCTTACATACAATTTCCATATATCAATAACTGGGACGGAGTCCAATACACATCAATAAAATCAATTAAGACTATTCCCTAAACTTATCAATTATATAACCAGGCAAAGGCATCAAGTACAAGAACTTATTGAAAACCATAATGCCAACTGAAAAAGCGAAGGAAACTCCCAAATTAAACTCGGGATTAAAATCACCAGCTGCATAGAGGTCGCCATTGAAACTCTTTGCAGCGAACCTCTCTGTTAAGAACGCTTTGCCACTGGCATAACGACAGTTAGCATTTGAATTAGTATTAAGGTTCGAAGAAGTTTGTATAAGACTGGAGATGGTGGAAGTACAGTTCTCTGTGTCGCTGTATGGCAGAATGTTGAAGGTTGGCTGTTTGAACACGTTCCTGTGCATGAAGATTGATGTGTAACGTGTGTGGGTGATGTACGTTATGTAGTACAGCCATTCTTCGAAGCCTTTGTAAGATCTGTTAGGAAAAAGCAAAGCTTTAAAAGTGGTAAGAATAGAAGATAATTTTTATAATGGCAACATTTTAAAGTCTTCAATGTTGCCTACATACTAAATTGTGCAAATTGGCACTTGCAATCGTACTGGAGAGCTAATAAGTAGTAGTTTAAAAGAACTAAAAAACGCCAGCAGGAATAGAAAACTGGGCAGGATTCCAAGATCTTAATTTGACACACTTCTTGCATACACGGTGAAGCTATACATAAGCGTGTTAATATATGTAATAAAAACACACAACCGTAGGTTTTTTTTACTAGAGGTATAGCAAGGCTTCTCACGAAAAGCGTCTATTCAGACCTAAAACAAAATCTCTTTATTAAAAAAAAAATACCTGAGCACCCCACTAGCCAGCATGACGTAAATACAAGTGATGTAAATATTGACAATGGCGGCGATCAGTCCGTTCTTGACGAACATCATGACAGCTATGGTCTGTTGTTCCGCGTACACGTAGCTCGACCACAGCGCCAGAGAGAAGTAAAGGAAATCCATGTTCTCTGATATGTCTGATAGGATCCTGAGGATAGAATTTTGGGTTAAAATATAAATATCTGAATCGGGTACCTCCTCTTTTTTGGGAATTCAGTTAAAATGAACGTTGAGTGGCAAGTTCCAGTATCTAACTGCCAGTCTTCTAAATTCCTGGTATTTAGAGAAGTTCGACACAGAGTTCTGAAATTCAGTTTCATCTGCAGTATACTAATTTGACATTGCAACTTTCGAAAGAGCTTTCGAAGGCCTATTTGAAAAAAAAAATGACTGACTTGCCTTCTTCAGTCAGCACTTAATAGCTTATTTCATATTAACCTGTTGTTAAAACAGGTTGTATCATATTAGTTCGGCATTGGCATATTGGCTCTATGCAGTTACTGCACACTATAGTTGTTTCCCAAGGTATTAAAGTATACTCACGGATAAATAACAGCAGCAGAGGCGAGCGCGCTTAGGAACGAGAATGGCAGTGACACGAAGTTCCAAGAGAGAAGCAAACTGGCGCCGCTGTATAGGCCTTCTTGAGACTCCTGGTAGTAACGCGTTCGGTATGGACTAACTGTGGGAGATAACTCAATTATTTACTAAACAGTGAATTTCATTACATTCGAGCACCAAAAAAGTTGGGAAGAGGCTCGGGAAATGACCAAACGAAAATAGTCGTGCAAACAATCGATTTTAAAATGAAGATTGTTTCATTTGATAACTCCCGAGCTCGGGCTGTAGTGATAATCCATTTACCAGATGACTATTAATTAGGATTTGACAGTGATAATAAACTTACATAAACATATCGTGTTCATAATGCTGATGAAGTAAGTCCCCACCATCGCGTTGAATATCAGACCACTCTTCGTGATGAAAGCTCTCTGATAATCCTGTGAACAATCCAAGTAAAAAGTTTTGTAACTTATTTGGAGAAGAATTTGAAGAAGGCGAATTGAAGTCCCATGAAGGGGATCAGGTGAGAAAAATTCAAGTCAATTCAGCTTCAAACAAAATTTTGTAAAGTTCATAATTCAAAAGATAACTTACCTTAGCCTCGTTGTAGAATACCCACAGAATGAAGAAGTACAACGGTAAGCTGAACAGTCTCATGAACATTTGTTTCATTCCGTTCTTCTTTAGGTTAAATATCGAAGCCAGTAGTCTCCTGCAACATAAAGATACAACATGTCTTAGGTAATTTTGACAAATTCCTATACTCTAGTTTTATTTGCAAAGTTCCAGATGAATAATTTTTACTACTTACAAATACAACATCCATATAACTTGCATGCCTCCCGGTTTCCCGTAATTAAGCTGTATCTTATTAGGGTTTACAATGCGGTTGTTCTCATGCAGATTCCCCTGCATTATGCCCTGGCCTTCCAGTTTGAACTTCTCCACTAGTGCTGCTATCTGGTGGTTCGATTCTATAAACCGTTCTCGAGATCTTCGGTCTACCGTTGAGAGGCATACTGCGAAGAAAAGTGTCGTGTTTACAGGGTTATTTTGAAGCTCGAAGATGGATCCTAGCGTAAGTTGGATCACGCGCTATCACGCGCCCGATGCCTCTTTTTTGTTGCATACGCGGTTGGGTTATTTCGAGATGAAAGTTGAGTTTTTTGAGTTCCTAATTCATATTCTAATCTCAGACATCGATGCATCGCTTAACAATGGCACGCGGTGTGTGTGTGTGGTGTGATATGGTACATCATGCATGCAATCTGTGGTGTGTGATTCCTTATTCTTTTGACGAATTTTGTAGAAACTTACAGTAATACATCAATGGGTTCTCCAACTGTGGGCAAGGAAAGCCGATGCTGCCGAAGTAATCCAGCAGATTCCTCGTAGGTCCCGCGTAAACCACGTCACCGAGACATAAGTATACTACGCGGTCCAAAAACGGGAACACATCTGTAAAATATAAATTAAGTTTATATCTTTTATCATCGTTTATAATATAAATTACTAGTAAATGAGGTAATGCAGGTTTTCATTAATATGAATGGAACTGGTGCATTGTGCGCCACTTAGATTTCTTGTGAAATAAGCAGTGCCTTTGTGCCTGATTGTTCTATTTTTCTTCTCGTCTCATAAACCGGGTACAAAAACTGGTAAATATGCATTCCGCATTCCAGCTGATTGTTATAGTTCAACATCATTTAATTTCGGTCATCACAAGTATAAATAGCCTTTGTGCGTGGAATAAGGGAAACGCTGAACGCAGTTAAAGAAACATAAGCGGACAGTCACCCATTTAATATTCAAGTTACCCGGGTAACTGGGTTGAGGAGGTCAGGTGGTGAAGGGCGGGCGTTTTGGGGGCTGTCTTTTGTTTTTGACGTTCTAAAAGTGCTGATTTATCAGCCTAATTCGAATAAACGTTTTCGAGTTTGAGATAGGCAGTTGCTCCTTGTAAAGCACTGGTACTCAGTTGCATCTCATTAGACTGGAAGCCGACCACAACATAGTTGGGAAAAGGCTCGGAAGATAATATTCAAAAAGGATACTTATAATGAAAAACAAAACATTTCACAGTACAGTGACCTAGTGACAAAATTATGAAATACACGAGTGAAAACTGACACATTTTCACATAATATGTGCTCAGCTGTACCAATATAACAAAAGGTTTTCAGAACGTAGGCATAAAGTAAGTGGTGTTATGGATTGTTTAGCTAAACGCTATGATTAGCATCACAATGGCGTATGTAGGTGAAATGTCGACGGACTGTCGAACGTTCGTTTTCGTAAATATTTTTTTGTAATTGTTTCATTTGAAGGACCTCTTAGCTAGGGCTGCCATCCGTCCGGGTTTCCCCGGATTTGTCCTCGTTTGGAGACCGTCCGGGGGCCGTCCGGGCGGGATTTCAAGAAGTGTCCGGGGAAAACCCGTACACTTTTCATGTAAGGAAGCACCTCATTGAATTTAAGTATATGTTAATAGTAAATGGATTACAAATTAGGTATTATAAAAAAAAAAAATCGTACTCGTTCGGGGAAAAAATGCGATTTACGCCAAATGTCCGGGTGTTTTTAATGTTTGTCCGGGTTTGGCGAAATTCGAGATGGTAGCCGTACTCTTAGCTAAATCAAAGCCACAAAGATTGATCATTAAGTTGAGCAATGCGTGGTGCGGTCGGGCCGTGGATGGGTGACGAGGTATTGGGTTGTCCGGATAACTGGGTCGAGGGGGTCAGATAAGCAGTCGCTCCTTGTAAAACACTGGTACACAGCTACATCCGGTTAGACTAGAAGCCGACCCCAACATAGTTGGGAATAGGCTAGGCAGATGATGAACATGACATTACTTTGAACATGGTAGGTATGTATTGATGTAATAATCCTATTGATATACTGCGTTTCTTCCCTTCCATATACTGGATATTTAAATATTCCATAATATTTTTGTGTAAATAAAGCTATGCACTTAATAATGTAACAATGGATTCATGGGATGGGATGGGGATGGATGAATGATATACACATACCTGATCGAGGCTTTTCCATGGTAAGTATGATGGCAGTGCCGTATTTCTTCGCAGCATTCGACAATATTGATATCACCAAGTATGTGTTCAGCGGATCTAAGTCCCAAGTCGGTTCATCAAGCAGAAGAATAACTAAAAAAACGTTACATTTAAGAAAGTTCCAAGTTTATTAGGTTACTAGCTTCTGCCAGCGGTTTCACCCGCATCCCGTGGGAACCTCGGCACGGACCCGGATAAAAAGTAGCCTATAGCCTTCCTCGATAAATGGGCTATCTAACACTGAAATAATTTTTCAAATCGGACCAGTAGTTCCTGAGATTAGCGCGTTCAAACAAACAAACAAACTCTTCAGCTTTATAATATTAGTATAGATGTAACAAGTACATTTCGGAAGTGTTTTTTGGTACTTACTTGGGTCTCTTATCAGTTGCACTCCAATAACCAATCTTCTATATTCGCTCTTTGTTAGGCTCGTAACACATTTTTTAGCAACCTGAGAGAACAAATCAAAATTATTCCTAAATATTTATCAAAGTAAGACCTCCCTTTTGTCCAGAAAGTGGATACAAAATGTGGAAATGAATAAATAAGTAATGACTTACATTTGACAATGCTAAATCAGCCATTACTTGTTTCACTTTTGACGATTTCAGGTATCCTGAAATCTGAAAGAAATGGAACATGGTTACTTCTAATTTGCGAGACTGCTGAGCAGAGTGAAGTGTGTCAAACAAAACGACTTGTGCAAAGTATTTTATTGACATCAAAAAGGTCATAACGATTCCTTCGATTTCAATATATAATTATAGGAAATGGAATTTCATGTCTTATGTCTTATGTCTTGTAATTTCTCCTCTTATTACTCTCTGAGTATTGCTACCGTTCTTTTCAATCCCAGAGCCTCTAGTTACCTTAGTGAGTGACAGGCTAAGCGTCTGCTGCACACTGAGTCCTGGCAGCAGCCTCGTGTTGTGTCGCACGAGCGCGCACGTGCTGTTGAACTGCTCCATCTCTAGTGGTACTCCTTCCAGCAAGATGTGACCTTTAGCGGGCACGCGGCGCGCTATCACGTCCAGGAGGGCTCTTTTGCCACTACCTGGGGGGTAAAATATAGGTTTTATTTTGTTGCTTGGTGAAGAAATAGGAGTCTTCAATAAATGGTCCTCAAACGAGGTGTAGACTTCTGGAAGGAAGTAATGGTCCTTGCCTTGGTCTTGCAAGCTGCCTAAGTATGTAAAGGTCGAAGCTGAAATGATGCTCCCCATTAACATAATTCATATGCACATAAGAGATGCTTTAGCATTGTATAATGGGGCTATAATTTCAACTTAGATGAGCTCTAAGCAATGTTTTCACAAGTAAATGAACAATTCTAACTGATCCTTTAATCAATGGGGGAGTGTTCCATTATGAATCAAAAACATTATTTCAACATCAAACAGCAGTCCTACTTTAGGATAGTAGGTAGGTTCTAGTGGTACCTTTAGATCCGAGAATAGCGGTGACCTCCCCGCTGTGCGTGGTGAAGGACACATCTTTGAGGATGACTCCTGTCTTCACTCCACCTGTTAGACGCTGGAAGAAACTGCCTGGTTCCACCTGAGTATAGGTTTGTAAGTAAACGTGATTATTCCTTAAATATGTGTATACTGGAATGTCAGTTAATAAAAGCAGTAACCTACGTTGATACCTAAAAATCTTTAGGACATCAATGTAAAAAGATACCGATAGGAACCAGAAAAATGTTATTGTCATTACAATCGTCAAATATATGTATAAATATAACGACTTAAGTCTAAAATAAAATGTCTCGTGCCGCTCCTCTGTCTCTCAAAATTGACTTGCATAAATATATCACTGAAATGATCTTTAGAAGCATACTACTAGAATTTTAACTACACAAAGTGCACTATTATGTCGAGAATAATAAAAACTTAGGAATTACCTACCAAAATATCTTCTACTTTCTACGAACACTGCGTAGCAGTCAGCAAGTAGGTAAACACTATTGTGCTTATTGTATCATCTTGCCGTGCAAAAGACATCAACGAGCACGTTACGCGTCATTGCATACGAAATAGGTCATACACGTGTCTGTATAGTTTTTATGTATATGTATATTTGTAATATTATTAAACTAAATAACAGTTGTAAACTTGATTCCATGATGAAATGGCCGTATGTACAGGTAGTTCTATAAAATACAAAATTAACCAGTTTATAACAGGCCGTCTATTAAGCGTTGAGAAGACCAAAAGTGGATTTAGCTTAATTCCCAAACGCGCAAACTTACAAACATACAAGCAAAAAGTTCTAACATCAAAATAATTCAACATTAACTTGACAATTGCTGTGTTGCAACTGAAATATTTACCAAACAAAAAACCACAACTGACCTGTCCTGAATGAAAAACATTGCACAACTCCAAAGTGTAATCACTTCCGATCATATTTTTAACTTATTTTTTTCAAAAAATCATAGAATTTAGTTTAAAAACACAAACAGATGCATCTCCGAGCGACACAGCCTCCGCGTCAAAGAGATGCACAGTACTAAAGCAATTGCAGTTAACTTCAATCTGAATGTGACAGTTAGCGACGTTGCCAAACTTCCTCGTTGCTCACTTCGCGTCTATGAGTGCACTTGATTTTAAGTTGAGGTAGTTGTTATTTGGAAAATGTAGCCTAGTGATAGTGATTTAAGGTTTACTCTTCTATAACGTTATAGGAATACGCTTGTTAAGGCGAAGGTTAATCCTTTTCATGTTTCTTTTGATGAACTTAAAGCCAAGTGATGTGGTGTTATTTAGCTTAGTTTACCGTATAAAATGTTACCATTTAAGTATTTTAAATATCACTTTTCAAATTCTAATGTTAACCCGTTAAATAGATACTAGGAATAGTCTAGTGTAGGTAAACCTACACAAACTATATTTCTACAGCTTCCATTACGGAACTCATAAATTGCTGATAAGACCCTGTTCCATATTTCTTTTCTTTTAATTTCAACTTCAGCAGTTTTTATCCAAGTCCAAAAACTGCTTCGCCTTAACGATGAAAGCCTCATTTTTCCACATAATTTCTACGCACTGTTGCCATTCATTCTCACCGTGAACCTCAGAAAGGCTAAACACATACTCCATCCCTTTCCCACTCGTTACAAAACCTGATATGAAGGTGAGACGCCCACGCACTACTACCTACTTTATGTTGATGCATTCCAATGATTAGTCGTCCCGCTCTTTTTACTTGATCAAGGCAGTGTTAGAAAGAGAGGGGGCGACATGCGCAGTGTCACTGACTCAGTCCGACTCCAGTCGCTCAGCCGCTGTTCGCCTTACTCGCTAAAATATAAACTTATATTGTAAGGAGGTCTTATCGAAACGAACGAAAAATAAACGATAAAAAAACTGCATTAATATATGAAAAATTAATGTTTTAGTGAGTTAAGTGTTGCCAAGTTGTGTAAGTTAGTAAGTTTGTGAATCTGTGTTTGGTTGAAGTATTCGCTCGAGTCCCGTTGGGCCGTGATACCGGTAAGTTCAATGAAAATGTTCAGCTAATAAACTTTTGAGACTTAGCTAATGCGCCTTTGAACTCTCTAAGCCTTTTGGAACCTGGTTTCTGTGAAGGTTTTAATTAATTCTGAAGCTATGGTCGAGGTAACGTACGTGCAGAAAATTTGTAGAAGGCTGTGTTAAATTGTTTCTTTCCATAATTATGACAATTAGTTCTGGTACGATAATACAAACTTGAACAATGATTTCATTTTTTGCTATTCATTAAGTATATTTTAACTACTTTCCTGTCCCCAAAAACCTTAAATATAAATCTGCTGCGACACCGTTATAATCCACGAACTTTCCGTTCTCTGAAAAGCGAGTTTTTGCTCTTCAGTAAATTAATTTTAAAACCCCGATTACCGAAATAAAAAAGTTTCGACTACAACGTTAGTTTTGTACCCAATGAGGCCAGCGAGACCTCAATGAGGCGTTAAAGTCGCGGTTTATCTTTATCTCTAATCGATTCAACACGAGGCTTAACTGTTCTCAGACATTTTCATAATCGTTTAAAATACAACGTTGTTCTACTATCCAGAATTAGATAAAAACTCACTTCACTTTTTTCGCTGTAAACTGTCGTGGTGTTTTTCATTTCATCAGCAATGCTTCATAGACAATTCCTACTTAGGAATTATAGATAAACAGATAGATACTAACATATTTTCTATTGTATTTACCTATGATAAACATAATTATATGAATAGTGCTAGACTGCCCGCATGCAGTCTAGCTTCGCTTAAACACGTCATGGTTGCAAAAACACGAGTTCTCAATAAAAAGGCTCATTTAAAAATAGAGTTACATTCATACAACGCACATATTTTGCAATAGTGTAAAGCATAAAGATTTGTTAAGTTAAGTAAAGTTAACTTCAGCATAAATTGTTAGGTAAATCGTAAAACGTATGTGTCTAAGACTTACAATGAACTGGCCATAAGGAGAATTTGTAGTTATAGTTATCGGCACGGCTATTGAGCCCTGACCTTCACCTGCGCAGAAGCGATTTATTGGTTTATTGCCTTATGTGTACAGTGCGCAAAGCGATCCCCACTCTTCCGCCGAGAGCTCAATATCCGTGCCGATAACTATACGACTATAAAATGTAAAGTTATCTGCCAACTTCCATGAAAATAAGTTAACTTTATCGCTTCAACAAGAAAAGTATTTAGAGGTCTTCACTTTACTGACTTACGGAAACCAAGGTAACTTATACTCGCAGTTTCACCCGTGTCCCGTGGGAACTAATGCCCGTATCGGGATAAAGTATAGCCAATGTTACTCGAGAAGAGGGTAGCTTTCCAACAGTGAAATAATTTTTCAAATTGCTTCAACAGTTTCGGAGCGTTTATCATCATCATCATCATCTCAGCCATAGGACGTCCACTGCTGAACATAGGCCTCCCCCTTAGATATCCACAGATACCTGTTAGAGGCGACCTGCATCCAGCGTCTTCCGGCGACCTTTATAAGGTCGTCTGTCCACCTTGTTGATGGACGTCCTACGCTGCGCTTGCTAGTCCGTGGTCTCCACTCCAGCACTTTTCTTTTCTCTACGTGATCCAATCCGAAACGAGGAGATCCGTAGACGAACCAAAGTCACCGATATAGCCCACCGGATTAGCAAGTTGAAATGGGCAGGCCATATTGCTCGCAGAGCAGATGGCAGATGTGGCCGAAAAGTGCTGGAGTGGAGCCTTTATGGTACAAACAAAATAAATGTTTCCTTTTTATTATATTAGTATAGATATGTATCTATTTAGTAATCTCTGCCCTTACTACCCAAATGCTTAAACCAAATTGGTATCAATATCACAAAGATTAGCCTTAATCGCCAAATAAGACTTCAATCATAATTCTCTGATCTTCAAGTTTTCTCATGATTCGGCGACTTTATGAAACAATGGTCGATGTTAACGAACTTTAGTTTGAGGTGAGTCAATGTGTAGCTGTCAGGCCGGCGCGGGCGCATCGCCTCGTACCGGAGACTGTTGAGATAAACCGCTGACCTCATCGTAGGAATATACCTTATATAGGTATTAAATAATATTTTTCTTGGATCCCTTGTTAGATAAGACTGGGAGAGGTCCTAGTTCCCAGTTTTGGCATATTCATGAGATGGACTAACTGTCCGAGATCGAGGTTCCTATCTTTCGAAAAGCGCTATATCTAATCTGAATATTTGGACTCGCAAGGAATCATGAGATCGAAAGTGCAAATCAAAGACTTGAAACAATATTAATTTCAACCAGCTATGTAATTACGTAAGCTATGTACGTACGTACATTTGGCAAGACAGTATTTTTTAGCCGTTGGTAAAAATGATTTTTTTTAAGAACTTCATTGAGGTTATTTAAACACATTATTTTCCAAAAATATACTTGAATGCAAAATTAGAAAAGGTTAAAGTTCAGTGTTACGGATGTAAAAATATGACCAAACACAAAAGATATTTGATGATTCATTCACACAGTTTTGTACAACTTTTTGCAAAGTTTAACATTTTTGAGAACTGCACCGTAATTTGACGGCTGACTTATAAACGGCCAGCTAAATAATTGTTGAGGAAAGAGCTTCGGAAGATTCATTCAAAAACGATTAGGAACCGTTTAGAAGAAGTTAATAACCGCCTAGATTATTATTATAATTTCGGTTGCCTACTTCTGAAGATTGACGACGTAGTAAACTGTTCGTATATTAGCGTCTATCTTCTGTATTTTGAACACGTAGGCAAGTAGGTATAGAAAGCAGTACCAAGTCAGGAAAAAAATATCGTTTAAATTGATATAGTTCCTATCCAATTACTTATACATTAGTATTCAAACATATAATTTAAATTAAATAACGTATCTGAGCCATCAGCATGTTACCACACTTTTAACGAATCTGACCTTAAAATTTATAGTTAATACGTAAAATTAATATTTAGATCTTATTTCTCGGTCTGTTTAGAACATCGTAAGGTAAGCCAATTAAATGTGGTTGCCCCCGCGTCAGACCATGACTGTGTGTTAATATTTCTTATAGTTTTTAAGCGCTCTGGTCTTGTGCGATACAATTTAGTATGAAACTGGATAAATTGAATTCCTTAAATAGCAAATTCGACTGTGAATGTTTCAAGGTGCGGCACCTGCCATTCACATACTTAGTATATCTACATTTGAAATGCTAGGAATAATTTGCCATGGCATTGCTTTCCTATACGAAGAATTTGAGAGAACTAAGGAACAAGTTCACCAACAACATATACTTACGTCAGTTAACTTAAAACAACTGTTTACTCTGAAAATTGAACGTGAAAATTCATAGTGAACAGTTGTTTTAAGAAAATTGATGCTTATATTATAGGAACTTAATTAGGCCGAAGATTTACAAAACACATTTATAATTCTTTGAACCTTTGACACCGTCCACTGGACTACCTCTAAGAAATTGACTGAGTTGTTGTTCATTTGTTACTAAGAAACAAAAGAATGGACCATAGTCCTTTAATTCAACGAATTAAACAGTACCGAGCAGAGTTCATTGACATTTAACAGAATAATAATTTTAAACATAGGTAACCTAAAATAAATTGCGTTTAGTTAATTATGCTGATACACATACGTTTTGTTTGAGCAATGTGCTCGCTCTACTTAAATTATCTAATGGCATAACTGGCGCAAATTGTGCATGCAAATGCACCTACTTATTTCTAGAAGTAGGTAGGTGTAGTCGTACTACAGTAATAATATTACAATAAATGAAACCTTATCTGTATGAATGTTATGAAAGGTTGGTGTTAATTTTTGCTTAATCCTCTTAAGACCGATATATACTTCTAACAACCCACACTCCTGTTTAGCGTTAAAGAATATTAGGTACATAGAAATAGTTGCTAGCAATGTTGTATTCCAGACCTAAATAAAATAAATAAAGAACTGAAAAGGAAAGGTCAGGAGCTGCTTTCTTGGATAATAACCTATTCAGTAAAACTATTTTCAGACCTTTATGGATACGAAAACCTAGAGCAATTCTTGAAAAATACATACAATATTAGCCTCTATTCTTGGCGAATGCTTTACTTACTTTGTGCGACGTCGCCGTCGCCCTGAATTTCGATAGGCTAAGTGCTTTTACATGTTTCCGATAAAAGACTATGGACCAGCGCTTTATTCCTTATCTCTAAAGCCTAACTAGGTAACAGAAGTGCGAACTTGCTCAAAGTCTTTCTCTACATGGGAAAATGGAATGTCTATAACCGATTCAAGTCTATCGAAGCAATCCCTTCTTGTCACAGTCATCAATCACAATCATCTATCACATAGGACTTGTATACTTTCTATAGCGTACAAGTCGTCAACGTGGTGTGTGGCAGTGTACGTCCTACGTGAGCGGTTTGGATGCAAACGGGAAGCGGTGCGATGTGACGATGAAACAACAAATATTCAAATCTCTTTTGAAGTGTTCTGCGTCACTGTATGTTTAAGTTCGCTTCAGATCGCTTCGCATCGCGTTGATTCGCCCACGCAGGACTCCTATAGCCCCTGCAATCATGGTTACGGTCCCGCTACGCATTACCTGTCATTACGAGCGACCACCTCGTCTTACGTAAAGTACGATACACAGCACTTTGCGATTTGTTAAGCATCTTCGCGATTGCACTGTTTCCTAACACGGCCGATTTGTTTTCAAAATTTGCAAACATTCGGCTTGTTGGTATTTCCTTTGTGGCACTGAAGTGTGCTAATTTGCACGTACGCAGTAATTGAGATTAGATTGCCTTTCTATTTCTGAAAATAATAGCTTAAGTACCTAATATGGAAAAAAAATTGTTGTCCTGGATTTTTAATAGTTTTCTGAAAGTTAAACTCATCAATTATAATTTATGAATAACCATTAATATACATTTAAGGTTATTTATCTATGGGTCAAATACTTTGCTAGAAATCTCTCAACTCACTATGGTTTAGTGCTCAATGTCCAACAAGCTCTTGGCTCGGGTCAGCTTCAAGTAACAATGCAATAAATTATAATAACATTAAACTGGCTGAGACAGACCGGATTAACTAGCTTTCCAAGGTGGAGAAGAAAGCGTCCTTTATAACCATTGAGTTCAGATCTGCTTATATTTAACTATTTATATACAAAACACTAAGTTATTCACATATTTTATGTTAGCTAAGCGTTAAAAAACTTTAAAATATTATGTATTTCATTCACTCGACCAAAAGTCTTGGTCAAAGAATCAGATTCCAACAACAGTAGTCTTTATGTTTTCGGAAAAAATACCAACGCATTGCACGTACAGTAGACTGCACGTCAGTGGTAACTGTCATGCACCTTAACCCAATAGTAATAAGTACGATTTTCCTCTAAAACTGTTACCACTGACCTGAAGTTGACTGTACGCGGTTCGGACAAGGTAATAAATATTTCATTTTATTTCCTGTCCTCAAACTATTCGTACAAAATGCACGTACCTTTTTCTTCAAAATAAACAGGTAGATATATCTGTATTTCATGTGTAAACAAATTACAAAAAATGATCCTTCTCTATTCTTTTACCTCTGTGTTTCAAAAGGATCTAAGGTCCAAAGTAAATACGTCCCTGTCCTTATCAGTAATACACCTCGTAATAAGCACGTTTAAACTATTATTCAATAATAAACACCATCAACAAAAGCGACTTTCTTTGAAAGGAGGAAAGTGTTAGCTAACTCGTGAACACGAAGGGCTTACAATTGCCGCCATTATAATTATTCCAGCATGGCTTCGTGACGAGACTTCGTGGTTAATCGCTTAGGGACCTGACTGTAGTTTGATAATATTCGTCTTTGCATATTTTAACCGTTTTTGAGGAAGACGTAATAAAATTATACGAGGTAAGTACTTGGTCAGTAGTAAGTTTTGGATATATGCAAAAAGTACCTAATTGCAGGTAATTGAACCCGTTGTGTTATATGCGCAAAACATGTACCATAATTACCTGTATGCGACCAGTTAAGGAAAGAAATATTTTTTTTTATAACTTCAATTCCTGGCTAACTTTAATTGGCTGTCAGCTTCATAGAATACAAAAGGCATAAAATTCTTAAACCCAATTTCCTTTAGAAAATACAGACTGAAACAAAAATTTATCCCAAGGAAACTGCCATTTCACCAATTTTCTGAGACCATGTCCTGGGGTACGGCTATGTATGTACGGGTACGGCTATCGTCCAATTATTATAGCGGATTATACCTAACACGTATGCGTTTTAACATTGGCGCCAGTTCTGAGGCGACATGATAAAGCGAGTCATTGACCTGCTTAGCAAAGCATGTTTCCTTTTGTATGCTATCTTATGTTAGTATAACCATGTACTTATAGCTTAGCAACCTACATTGTTATGTTGCGGAATGTAGGGTATGCACGCCGTTAGGTACTTACATTTTACTACGAAGTTATTATCCGTCTGGTCCATATGTTTAAACTTAGAAGTAGTCTTTAAATAAAAATAATTGAATGAACCGTTCTTAACTTAATCTTCTTTTGAGAAAAACGTTACATACTATCTGTCTGGTCCGTATGTGCTTAGATGTTTAAACTTAGAAGTGATCTTTGCAGAAAAAGAATAGAGAGAGTTCTTAAATCGAAAATTCGAAAATAAAACGCTTCTGAACTGTGACGGAGATCAAAAAAAATTCTGCAACCAGTTTGAATGAATTGTTTAGATATGAATCAAATAACCGCAGATTGGTAAGATGGCCACTCAAAAAACCCAAATGATTCATCAGTATGATACCTACCTATATTAAAAGTGTGTTGGTTATAATCTAAACCGCATGCCATTCCCAAATACGGTGTATGAGGTAACCAAATCCTTCAATAGCCTAAAATAAATAAATTCTGGCCTATTTTTCTATTGTCCGATTTAGAGCTGTTTTGGATACGTTTATGTCTAAAACTTAGGTACTTTGACTGTCTTTAAGAGATTTCAAACTTTGGATTATGATCATAATGATACAAAACTGTCGTAAAGTACCTCTTAACTAGGTACCTACAGAAGAATGACCCCATATTTATTGCACCAAATGTCCTACAAATTATTATCAATAGCCGTGAAGGCGACCACCATCCAATGGTGCGTGCCCTGCGCTTGCGCAACACTATTGTTTGTTAGCAATTTATTATTTTGCGCATCCGAGGCCAGTGTGTGTGACTGCAATCGATGGCCGATGTCGTTGGCACAGGAGCCAGAAGAATTATCAAAACAAATGTGCATTGAAAATTGAATTGCATTCATCCAAACAGACTCGTATCACTTCTTCAAACCTTTAAAAATAATTGAGCAAGAATGCACCAACATAAAACGGGACCAAAAATGTGCACTTACAATTCCTTATTAGCGACTTTAAAAAAGGAGGATGTACTCCATTCGTCTGAATCTTTTTTTCATTCCAAGCTACTCTTCATTACGAAACCATCGACTCGCTATACAGCTAAAAACTTAGAATTACAGACTCATTGAAGTATGTAATCATTAAGCTGAGATGTGCACAGCGTTCATTAACAGTGGCATTGACATCTTAGATGTGGGATGATGGCATCATTGCGTCATGAACTAAGCTTCTCGACGCCCAAGTTCACCGACAACTTAAACAACAGTTTTCTTTAAACAACTGTTTAGAGTTTGACTTTTTTGTGACAGTTGACAGTTGCTGTCAGTCAGTAGAAAAATGCTATCATCCCTTGAAAACTGTCAACTGCACATAAGAAGCGTATACAGTAGTATGGTTAATATTGTGGTCCTTTGATACAGAAGGCACTTTTATGGAATTTAGACTGGTACTCAACTTCTTGGGCACTTATTTGCAATAATATTAATTTTTATTAATAATTTAGGAAAAACGGTCGTTCATGTTGTCGGTGGACTTGGGCCAAAGTTACTGCCAGCATGGACTACTGGCCTTGTGGCCTCATCATTCTTATATGCGGCATATTATATTGGTGTGTCACTTGATCTCAGTAAAAGGATTAAAAAAATTGCGATACTACCGATTTGTTGATTTTTTGTTGCACCTTCGTTTATGCTTGAACGACTTCTTAGAATGAAGGTTAGAGAACCGTAATCCATATTGTAACTGGTATTTTAATAAAGTCCCTAATTTCCGAAATTTCTCAATTTGCTATACCATGAATCTATGGCTTTCTGTTTAGATCCTTCAATAAAATATTACAAAGAGGATACGTGGTTTTCTTACGAAAACCAAATCATTCCTGGTTGCTGTAAAATATGTTTTACATGGCAAATGGCAAACATGTTTTTAAGATCATATTTAATTGTACCATCTTACATACATGCACCTGCGTGTGTATGTGTGTAAGTATACACATGTTTATGGCAAATAAATGATTATATTCTATTCTATTCTATACATACCTACATAGGTATTTACTGATCGTGTTAGTAAGTAGGTAGAGTAAATTATTCAATAATTAGATAAGCCTCACATCAATAGCAATTTTAAATAAATGTCACGTAATTGCATCAAAATGCATTGAAAAGTTATTTAATTCAAATTGAACAACGATGTCCAAAAAACGGAAAGAGGGCCCAATATAACACGCCATGCGCCACCGACATCCGCCATGACTCTCTAATACGTTATTACAAATGTTTTGTGTAAACGGAACCCGTTTTACGGTTCATTAGACTATTATAAAAAGGTAAACAAAAACTGAATATTAATTCGTAACTCGTTTAGTTTGTCATGTTATAAAACCTGTGTTTACGTAGCTGGAATGGAATGGATTTTTTTTTTTTTTTCACAAAAAGTATTTAGGTAAACCGCGGGGAGAAGCCGCGACTAAAAACAGCAGGGATTATTGTACTTAGAGGTATATGGCCAGATTAGGTAACTTTTCAGGTTTACTTTCTATAAACTTTTTCTTTACTACCATAATCGAAAAAAAATGACATTCATTAGATGTAATGGATACATGCATGGTATTATGGTTTCATATGAATGTTACATATTTATGGTTAACAAATTGTTTATGTGTGGTTTGAAGTCTGCATTAATAGGATCTCAGTTTATGTCATCATTTTCATTTTATTGCGGTTTTATATACCACTTTCTCATGACACTTATATCATATTCAAACCTCACAAATCGTCCGTAAACTCTTTAAGATCTTCAAAGTTCATTAAACAGAAAGATGTACCTATATCAGGAAAATCAAATTGCGCTCTAAGACTCCCAGATTTACGAAATTTCAAGGAAAACGATATTCTAAAATGATAGTCTAAATTGTTATCGCATCGTATCCACAATACCAGTAATTTACATATAAGCGAACGGGATTTATAGCGGGAACTTACAAAATGGCGCCTAATAACAAGATTGTTCTCACAGTAAATAAATAGCATCACTGAACGATAGTACTTTGTCTCTGGTTTGAGGTGCGGTTCCACTACAATTTGCATCGCTTGTTCGTTTTTTAACCTAAGTAAAATATTGATGCCCATTTTCACCAACAAATACCTAAATTCAGGGATCCCCTAAGAGCATTTAGGGAACACTTAATACGAATTTCGTTTTCACCAAAGTTTAAGAAGTGTCTCTTATAACCTTTATTATTGGGTGAGCCCTTATTCTAAGTGACACTTAGTTAGGGAAACGTTAAGAGATTGTTGGTGAAAATGGGCATGAGAGTGTTATTATATTTCGAGCTTAGGTATCAATTTTTGAGCTAGAATTTTAAAGGTTATTGTGCTCCTTAGGTAGGGTTTTTACAGCTCGCAGGTCCTTCTTTGGTGGGCAGCCTTAGCAATCAGGTTTTTTGCTCAGGTACTATGAAAGTTCTAAATAAATCTTCGCTCAATCCTAGCTCAGTTTTGAGAGCAACATTGCCTCGACAGTAACAAATTTTCGCACGTTTTTTAACTAGAAATAACAATGGACCATAAAGGCAGTTAGTAATTCAATAACATTTATTAACGTTACTGTTACTCCATTTAGACTTTGTACGATGACCGTCAATATTGGAGTGAGGTTATAGAAGAATTAGGCAAGGTTTTTAGAAAAAGTAACATATTTCAGTCCTTGTTATACGACCCTGCTTTACAATGCTCCATTAAAAAAAAAACTATATTATTTATATACCTACATAATTTAAAAACAACTGTCATTAGTTAGAAAATAATTAAGAAAAAAAATCGAATTGATAAACATTTGGGTTAAAAAAATAAAACTTAAAACGTCCGAAATGATAACCTCCATATTTTTGGGAAGTCGGTTAGTACGGAAAAGCTCGCTTGATAAGTATTAACTAAACGAAAATCGACGTCAATAAAAATACCGTAGTAAAAGTAAGCAATGAAATTACAGTGATTTCTTATCTTAAATTAATAAAAATTCTATAACGAATTTAACTTCTGCAGGTTGAATATAGGTAAGTATTGTTTTTTAGATAAATGTTATTTATGCACTCACAAAGCGACGTTATCGCTTATCTTGCTAGCACATATTAATTAACAAAAAAACACTAAAAAGCAAAAAAAAAAAAACTAATTTTAGGAGCATCGGCCTAGAAGTCGGTGTCTAATGGATGTCCCTATGTTAATTTTGCCACCGACTTCTAGGCCGATGCTCCTAAAATTAGTTTTTTTTTTTTGCTTTTTAGTGTTTTTGGAAGTCGGTTATATTTTTTTGTAAAAAAGTTTTTATTTTCAGCTTTTTAGTGATACGAATAGGTCACTATCCAGACAAGTGGAAAGTTCTCATCAATACAAAGAATATAAGCCCAAATACGAGGTATTTTACATATACAGTTGTTGAGTTCCATCGACCTTCTCTGGTCTCCATCAACAGGTCAGCTCCAAACCTTCACTGTTGCAAAGGTCTCGTCAATACGAATAATATAAACCCAAACACGAGGTAGTTTACAGATTCAGCTGTCGAATTCCCTCGATCTTCTTTGGTCTCCATCATCAGGTCAGCTCCAAACCTTCACTGTTGAATAGTGCTATCAGGCATACATATGAGTGTCAAGGTTTAACCCTATGTATGCCTACAACTTTCGAAAGTTGCCCTCGATTTCTCAGGGTTTCCATCATCAGATCCTGACCTGATGACTATGGGACCAACTGGCAGCTATTCCGCGTCGAACAAAAAAAGAATCACGTAAATCGGTCTATAAACCTCGGCGTAATCGATGTACATACATAGAAAAAAAAAAAAAACATACCGGCCGAATTGAGAACCTCCTCCTTTTTGGGAAGTCGGTTAACAAACTCAAAGGATGCCGCTAGGAATATTTCACCTTGTACGACATTAAGTTATTTCTAACATTCTTAACTGTTCATCAGACCTGAACATCTTAGTGATGCATTACACTAAACGTTTTGCATTCAATTTTAATTCTAACTATTGTAGAATTTACACAATAACAACCAAGGCTTAGAGATACGTATCAACGTATTTTAGTTTTTAAATACGTACAATTAATATAATTTACAGCTCGTATTTCGTAATGCAGGATAGTTTCCTAGCGCGCAACGAGACCTACGCAAGAGTGGCGGCGAACGGAACGGACGCCATTGTTTTACATTTTTATCGGAGCAGCGATCCAGTGTGGATTAGTGTCGATGGCAAACCAATTTACGTTCGTTTTCGGTTAACATTTGTTTTTTATATGTTTTAGTTGTATGCGAAATATAATAAGGCACATCTAGGTACGAATATGTTCACTCTATACTGTCCATGTAATTGCGGATGGAAGGGATACCTCTTTTCAAGTGCTTTACATTTGGTACCTATGAACATTCACATTTTTTATATCTTGCGAATAACGAAAATCCAGAACCCTTCAAATTAAGATATTCAAATGAGTAAAAGACATAAATATGTATAGCTATTTTTTTAAGATAAAAATGAAATCGTAGGACTGTATCAAAAACATGCGGTATCAATGCAACATTTTCCAAACAACGTGAAAGTTAAACAGTTAGTAACTGCATTTTTATCTCTGGTAAGTAATTCCCAGTGACATTACAAAAATGTAACAGTAAAATAATACGGTATTTATCTAACCAAAGTGCGATTTTCGATTGGTACTGCAGTTGGTATATTTAAAACGTCATCATCAGCTTGTTGAATTGTTGGGACAGGATGCAGACCTCTTCTCATAAGGAAAGGAGAAGTTTATATCTAGTAGTAGTAATTTGATAACCGATTCCATCATTTCTATATGCTTACGTACCTTATAAACTTTGATAAATATTTGGTTAATACTTTGGTTTATAAACAAAAGACGCAGTTTTCTATTTTCGAGAACTAAATTCAAGTGTTATCAAATACTGTATAGACATCCATGGTAATTTTGCTCCACTTATACAAAACAACACTACACACTAAGTGTGACAATGCGTTATGCTGCCGTATTCCATGCTTCGAAACACAATTTTAGCTTATTGTATTGTGCTTATCCAAATAAAATTAAAACAGATCACACTAAGTTATCCATTGTGTTATTATCTCATGAATCTGTTGCGTTACGACCTGTCATTGTAAAGAATCATAAACAAATGACTGTGAGACTTATGCCTCATGACCAGGTTTTTGGAATCAATTTTCAAGTCCAACAAAACAAAAAGGCCAAACAAAAAGGACCTTACACAAAAGAATCCTTAATTTTTTTATACATGACACTCTAGATTTAATCTTACAAGATAATAGATATTATAATTACCTATATAGTGAATAAAAACGGTAAATCTACCTTATATATTGGCAAATGAGCAATCTCATCGGATAGCCAAGGTTGCCGTTATGAACTAGGAATGCATGAGCTACCGTTACTCCACTCGCATCTGATCTACTTCGCTGATAGTTTTGACAGGAAATTATTACTTGTATTGTGCATTGCGTAGTCATTTATTTTTAATCTTTTTATTTGGTAATTTTTGACCACTTATTGAACTACTCGTGAGTTATTCTAGCCAACTAGTTTCTTTAATCTGAGCGCTTATTCAGCGCTTTCACACTACTTAGCAAATTTTCCGTTCAGTCTTTCCAAGCGTCATCGATCGCTTAGTTTATACAATACACAACTAAACAATTGAAAACTACTGGTAGAATTTAAGTCTAAAAAGAGACGTCAAATTTTTGCTACCAGAAATGTGTCATGCGTATAAAATTAAATACCAAGCTATCAACATTTCTGCATTTTTTTAACCACAATTAATTGATTCACACCTTGTCATTGACTTTTTAAGTATTTGACCTTTCTGCCTAACATGACCAGGTGGCATTGTGACTAGAATTCATAATGAACAGCTGATGGGCCATAATTAGCAGTCACTCAGTCAGTCAGTCTACCACTGACATTGGGTAAGGTTATTGGTTTACCCAATATATTATGATGGTGCACCAAATATTATGTATGACTTTGGAGTCTAGTCATGTATTTATTGGTTGTATTGTTCCATTTTTGTAGTTATCCTGTTATTTACTAAATGATGGAGGTGTATTTTTCTCTTCCAACTGAATTATGGCCAGTTTAAGAAACCTGCGATTGAGCTGGTGTAGTAATCACTGCATGTTAACCTTTTGTTAAACTGAGTTATGAAAAAACTTCCTATACATTAATGATATAACTTCCTCATTGGTAAGTATCTGAATTCTGAATCAGATTATTTCCAAATTGCCTATTTATATTACTTATATACGCCTATAAACTACACGAGCTATTGATTTATAGATTCGCAATGATTTCGGAAGTCCAATTCCATATAAGGTCAAGGCCCCTATTTATCTAATATTTCATTGGTATATCGACCGCGACGAAAGCACGAAGCAATAAAACCGCAGTGGTTAACTATTTAATTTAAATTTTTCACCGTAACAAATCGTAACAGCGGTCTGAATCGATGTTTTGTAAAAGCATATTGTACCTATCTGACCCTTGGTCGATTCTCTTCGGTGAACTATTGTTTGTAATCCAATTAAAAAATATCCCACTTTATGTATAGTTATTTCGAAAAAAAAAAACAAAACAAATCGCTCAAGCAGAGCTGCTACTAACTTTTTGTTCCTAAATGTTTTAAAAAAAGAAAGGAGATTTTCCTCGCTACTACGATATTCAAATATCGAACGCTGATCACGTTGTCTCTGCACAACTGTAAGGAGGTTGTAGCCAGTGATTTCACCTGAACGTCTATTCGTATTCCGTTTAATTGGCATCTCGCCGATCGTTCCGGACGCTTTCTTCGGTCGCATCAAGGTTAGTTTGCTCTCACCAGTGCTAAGCTCAGCCACAGATAATATAATAGCTCAGCTGTTCTTGTGTTTTGTATGCCTGATGGAGCGCGTCGCACGTCCCGCTTTTTAACTTTCGAACACCGTGACATGGAGTAGGCTGTATGTTTTACGATCTTTGCTTGAGATTGTGCATGCTTTTTGTTTAGAATTTGCAAGATCGAGATATTTTATAGCTAGACTGAGACCGTCTTCTTTTTGAAAAAATGAAAGCTTTTAAGTTTGTTTTGTGATAAAAATACGGTTTCTTAATGAAAACTTGAGGCATTTATTTCAGCATTTCATGCTAAAGCTTTGCGAAACAGGATTTTAAATTCGAAAGAGTGAAAGCTCGCATTAAAAATTTCAAAATGAAAATGTCATTGATATTAGATAAACCATGAGAAGTAGTGAATTAAAAAACTATAATTTTGGTGCGATTTTAATAACAACTATAGTAATAAAAACATATGGCTATTTAATTACCAATGCCGACGATTATAATTTGCTATCTATAATAGGAGGTTACGCAAAAAGTTTCGATATAGGTATTCTAAGATTTTATCATGCATCTTGCAAAACAACATTTTGAATAACATGAGGTCAAAGACTTAGGATCGTCTTGTTTCTGCATATTATTATGAGTTTGGTGCAGCTTTAAAATCATAAACATAGAAACACTATAATATATAATTTTTTGTCAAATAATTTTAATCTTGTTTTTTAATAAGTTTTTTTTTTGTAAAATATTTCATTCGCAGTTCAGACACTAAAGTTCATTTCAAAGAAAATTGTGGAACTAAGTATATATTTTAGTACGTATTTACTGAGCTATATCGCATAGACACTAGCACTGCGTCTGCGGGACTTCTTTCGTGAAATGGACTTTAGTTTAGTACGAAATAAAACCACAGAAAACTCTCAGCTCCAACAAATGGTAAATAGATTAAATTACTTCAACATTAATCTGTTCAAATGAAATTCCTCTTCACGCAGTCTCTATTAAAAGGATTGGAGTTTCTGCAAGCTATTAAGTTATTAGGGATATCTCCAACATGCAATGTCATTAAATTAACTGATGTTGAAGGAGCTTAACTATCATTATAGTATCAGGTAACTTACATAAAAATAAGTTTACAATTTATCTAGTACAGTTAACTGGTATACCTATCTACCACTTATATTGCAATTATTGAAATGAATGGCATGTTCTTATTGAAGACTAAATGCTATGGTGTGTGACGTTATAGCTTGGGGCTTGAGATACTAAATTGCACAAGGAAAATTATTTAAATTGGTGATAGGATTACAAACACGTTAATCTAAAAGAGATGATTCCTATTAAATATGTGCAATTATCACCTATCAATTTTACGAGTTTTTTTCTCTCATAATCGCACATAGTTATTGTTTCGAAGTATTTTCCTTATGTGAGATTTTTCGGCGTTGGTACATAAAGATCTTCAGAACTCACATGAGTTGGTTTTAGCCCATAAAAGTCTGACACACCCCTGCTGCTGCATTTTCCATCACGGAAAAAAGGTCTGTCACGATTTTAGACGTAACACGGTACCTGTATTGTAGACAGTTATTTGCATAGGAGGCCTCAGTGTCGTCACAGTTTAAATATATGTAGAGCAGTTCGGAAACTACGAACAAACGTTCGAAACGGCTCACTCACACAAACATGGCACACCGACGAGGCTCCGGGGGGATCTCGCGGTGCTCTCAGTAACGCGTGTCAAGACGAGTGGTCTCGTTTAATTTTATTTTTTTTTCCGAAAATGCCGCGAGCGAACGATTTATTTATTGTTATTATTGTTATACTGCTGCGGGTTGTTCAAAATAATTATATTTTAACTGTGATGCGGCGGTTATGAGGATATTTAAAGCCGATAGTGTAATAGTTGTAGAAAATGTAAATCAAAGATGGCGGCCGAAATACGTATAATTTTTTTCGTCATAGGACACCCATCACCCATTTTCAAGATATTCGAGGGTGCTAAAAACGATACTGCAGTCAAAACGTAAATCCAAGATGGCGGCTGTAACAGGTATCAATTTTTTTCGTCATGGGTGTCATTTTCATGGTATTTGAGGGTGCTAAAAACGATACTGCAGTCAAAACGTGAATCCAAGATGGCGGCTGCAACAGGCATAATTTTTTTCGTCATGGGTGTCATATTCATGGTACTTGAGGGTGCTAAAAACGATACAGCAGTCAAAACGTGAATCCAAGATGGCGGCTGCAACAGGTATAATTTTTTCCGTCATGGGTGTCATTTTCATGGTATTTGAGGGTGCTAAAAACGATACTGCAGTCAAAACGTGAATCCAAGATGGCGGCTGCAACAGGTATCATTTTTTTCGTCATGGGTGTCATTTTCATGGTATTTGAAGGTGCTAAAAACGATACTGCAGTTAAAACGTGAATCCAAGATGGCGGCTGCAACAGGCATAATTTTTTTCGTCATGGGTGTCATATTCATGGTATTTGAGGGTGCTAAAAACGATACTGCAGTCAAAACGTGAATCCAAGATGGCGGCTGCAACAGGTATCATTTTTTTCGTCAGGGGTGTCATATTCATGGTATTTGAGGGTGCTTAAAACGATAGTGCAGTCAAAACGTAAAACCAAAATGGTGGCTTTAACAGGTATCATTTTTTCGTCATGGGTGTCATTTTCATGGTATTTGAGGGTTCTAAAAACGATAGTGCAATCAAAACATGAATCCGAGATGGCGGCTGCAACAGTTATAATTTTTTTCGTCATGGGTATTATTTTCCTGGTTTTTGAGGGTGCTTAAAACGATAGTGCAGTCAAAATTTAATAATAAATAAACAAAGAATTTCGAACGTGCCGTAGCAGACGAAAATATTTTTCTGTTAATATGTTGTAGATATAAATGAACAATAGGTATTTTCCAGCTTTTTAGGTAGTTATCTAAAGACTTTTAATTTAAAAAAACTCAGTTTATGAATAAAGAACAGCTAAAAATAAGTGTAAATACAATAACAACAATTACTTAATCAATTGGAAGATTATTTTAAGCAGTAGTTTATTTGTTTGATAATTATGTATTTGTGAAAAAGTCCTTGAGCCTTGTCTGCGCGCCATCGCGCGCGAGGTGGTGCGGCGACAACCGCGCGCCCGCTCCAACTAACGCCCGAAACATTTTCGTCCAAACTCGGCTCGCTTACTCCCGCCAAAACTTGCAAAGGTTACGCCACCGTAATTATAAAAGTTACAGATCTAATATAAAGCTATAATTTAGTAATAACAAGTTGTTGTGTAAATATTATATGTTTTTCGTGTTCAAACTATCGTTTTTTGCTGAGATTAACCAAAGCCATGAAATTACCTATTTAAATTGTATTGTAAGCTAGTTAGGTAGTTAATTAAATTCGATGATTGATCACTACAGAACAAAAAAGTAAAAAAAAACATCACCAATATCATTAAAAGTGACAACCCTATTGCTTCAACGGAGCGTAGGTAGTTATGTCCGCAAACAGGCTTAGTTTCCATACTGTCCATATCTTTACCGTGGTGTCGTCAATATTCGATCTACCATGAAGTTGTGAAGATAACGCAACGTTTAACATGTCTGTACTTATGTGTAATGTTATGGTGTTGGTCAGTTGTCACTCCGACATAACTGTGAGTAGCGGCACAAGTAACTAAGCACACTGCAAACTATTAGTCGGCCGATAGTTTGTTTCGGCTCATGAATCAGTATACAAATGAATGGTAGTACACATTACAAGGATCAAGTATTATATATAAGACCGGCCTGTATAAGACCGACTGAAAACTTTACCCGGAGTTAAGATTTTCTTAAAAAAAAAAATACCAACCATTGGAATTCATTGGAGTTGTTCTGTATAAATCTGCTTCTTCTAAATCAATAGCCAGCAAAAAACACATAGGAAATGGTGAAGGGTGGGTGTTTTGTGAGCTGTCTTTTGTTTTTGACGTTCGAAAAGTTTTGTAATTTGAATAAACGTTTTTGAGTTTGAGTTTGGTTAACTGTCGGCCGACTGTTTAGTCTGCAGTGTGCGGGTACTCTAATAGTTACTACTTAAGTAGCGAATCAGTTACCGTCGCAGTCCACATGACTCAAATGATGTGTTATTGCGCGATGAACTTCAACAATTATAACGTTGACTTGGCCATTGCAGTTTCAATGTTCCGTAGAAAACGGATCGCTGGCTTCAAGGAACTGTTTAAGTTTTTTCTAGAGTTACACAGTTACAAACTGTACTGTTGTAACGTTATTTTGTTTTAGCATTTTGTAGTGGAAATGATTTGGATTTGAAACATCTCTGATCTTTGAGATAATATTTGAAAGACATTTGTGTCTTCCATATTGATTTGAGATTTCCACGTTTTTTTTTTCAACACTTCCAGGTTCGCTATGCTTAGCCGTTGTGTAACTGGCTGAATAATCGTCATTAAAAACTAGGAATAGAAGTGGCCAGTTACATGAAAACCTCTGTGTCTAATCGTTCGTGTAAATAACCTTTACGGTTGACTCGACCGAGGGTCAGATGACGGTGTCTATTGTCGCGTTAGTTCTTAGACTCTTTGCTATTGAGAGAAAATAAGCGAAATAAAAGGTTGTGAATGCCAGTATTATTGTATAACTTAGGCACTCTTTCCTTGCGCCTCCTAGAGTAAAGATTTGGACACTTTTGTTTTAATGTTTAATGTTTGTTTTTTGTTTGAGTGTTTTATTTATATACAGAACGGTAGGTGCCGCATTTCTCATCTTCGCAAGGAATGTTTTGTATGACCCTGGTCGACTGGTTTGAGGTCTCATAATTATAACAGAAGAACATAAATGCGGGTGTTATTTTCCATTTTTAAACGTGGCATCTATAAACATTGTTCTGTCCTATATAAGGGCAGGTGAGGAATCCACCTGCATGGTTACCTATAATTTACTGGAAGCCATTGGAAGATTGTGAAGGTCATGAGAATACACCGAGGCTGGATTCCATGTTTCCATAGAGCTTACACATCATAAAGGGCTAATAAAGACAAACTTTTTTGTTGCATCAGGAGAAATTCCTAGTGAGATAGTTTGTCATGGGTGATTCGCAATGCACGGCCGATTATAAGCTTCTAGCTGTTATTTTTTATGTAGTCGTTTCGCACGTAAATATTTTATTGACCTGTGACTTTGAGATAGCTAGTACGAATCCAATTGGCGGTAGAGAACAAAAAAAGAAAATATTTTTTTACAAAAAGTAGTAAAAGATAGACCGGTTACCACAATCGTGGACTCTATGATACTTCAACTATAATTTCGAGAAATTAACATATAAACAGCATCTCCCGTTGCGTGAACAATAAAAAGCATAACACATCTCGGCTCTTTCGAGTAATTACATTTTACAGCTAAGTTGAGTTGAGACTAGACGAAAACTGGGCTAATCAAAACAATGTGGACAGAAACCGACTCCAACCAAACATTCAGCGGTTACCGTAACATAACGGCTGATATTTTAACCTTTTCATTTTTCCCACTGCGAGACGAATCTATGTCTTGTCAGTACATTAGAAACTGGAGCATAAACATGTCGAGAAAACATAACTATCCTCTTTTTTCGTGGTCGTTGGGTAAAAAGTGCTGATGGGATAAGCCTAATAAGTGACGCAGCTGGACACTTAATGGGAAAGTTTTTAATATAATTTTCAGGCATTAGTTTTTTATCAAATACAAAATAGTTGGAATGAAGTAATCTACTGCCCTTTTTAAAGAAATACCGTCATACCACAAAAACTTTTAAACGTCAGTTTGACACTTGTCTAAAAAATTTCAGATTATGACGTTGAAATAAGGTCCATTTTGCAGCCACACTTTTTTTAGACAAGTGTTTGACACATGTTTAAGTTTTTGTAGTAAGACCAATACTGTTTAATAATTCTAACGTAGGTAGTTAAAGTAATTTCTTAATTGAATTATCACTGTTGGTATGAGTAAAAGTTTTTGCAACAACGAACATATTCGACATGACAATAGGCAATACAATTGGACATACTAATTATGCCATTAAAAACGTAATTATTGTTTGATTTGAGTATAGAGGGACACTGATTTAGGTACTGTTGCTACTACCTAAAACTTAGTTTATTTTATGGAAATTGTGATCTATGAAAATCCGACACGTTGTATTGAGATCGGAAACTCAATGTGCAAAACAAAAAATGCGATTTTTCTTTTATTCAAATTATTGAAAATGTTCCACAGCGAATATTTTTATATCCATGTTAGTCACAAACCTCTTAAGTACATAATATGGGTCTTCGATAAACCTTCAGAAGATTTCATTCATTTCAACATTCATAAAGATGTTTATATAGAGTCTTTAACCCAGGAATAAAGAACGTGTATCTTAGCAAATCAATTAATACAACGAGATCTGATCAGTGGCATTTTTTGCGTGGCAACACTACTAGTAATTGCATTATCCGCTTTTTATGGCAAACAACAGGATGTTGAGCCAATAAACTATTGATTGTACTTTTTAATTGGTATTACGTTTGGCTGCACGAGACTGCTACCTTTGCCAATTATATTCCTTATAATCAGAATTTGTATATTTTCGGAAATATGTTTTGTATTCGTGTTACACAATACTTAATTATTTTTCATTAAGTAAATATTTAAAGTCATATTAGATTTCTAATTTCATACAATAAATTATCTTATTTTATAAGAAATCCTGATCGACGTCCAATAATATAAAATATTAAATAATAGTGAATTACCTAAGAAAGTATATACTTTCTAATGAAATGTATAAAACCTGTGTATTTTTAATTGGTCTGCATTTAAGTATTTATTCAAAATTTTGTGAGGAAATAAAAAATGCATATTAGGCAGCTGACAAAAAATCTAATTTTCATATTACACGTAACGATTTGTCATCTGATTAAAGACTTATACGATGCACTTATTAACATTCGTAAAATATTACTTCATTTAATCTGTAATTTCCTTATTATGTCATCATTTCAGATATCCAAATAATTTACTAATTATTCACGAATTCAACTACAGTGAATTTGATTTAATTATCACGAGAATTTAAGATTCATTTTCATTGTAAGTAGATTCCTACCAGAGACTGTATAGATTACTAGCTGCTTTCCGCAGATTCACCCGGATTCCATTAAAAATCTTTCCATGTACTAATAAGCCTATCTCACTCGGGGATAATGTAGCCTCCCAGCAGTGAAATGACTTTACAAATCAGTTCTAGTTTTGGAACCTTTTGAATACAAACAACAATACTCTTTATTACATTAGATTCATAGAAGTTGAAAGCGAACTTCAATTTGTCAGTCATACATTTACCTCCAGGTTGAACAGCCTACAGCCTCAGGAGACTTTCGTTCAAGCCAGCAATGTCACGTCCACCGAGACGGCCTCGTTTCCGATCTAATCGAGTAACGCCGCACGTACATCGTAACATCTATATTGTCGCGACACTGATCAGTCGCACGCGTTGGTTTAGGAGCCCTACTTAGTTTCAGTATAATGTTTAGGTACTTGAGTTGGGATGCGTAAGTATTTGGGCATTCATGGGTGAGGATTCTTTGTCAGTATTTGTTGTCATCACACAGTGATTCTAGTAATAGTGTAGTAGGTACTTTCCTCTATACCTTGTCCTTAAAAGGGTCCCCTTGTCGGACACGAATCTTTTCCACGTGTTTTGTAAATGCCATTCAACCAATTTAAATGGCAGATAGGTACCTCAACCAAAAAAATCCCGTTACGTTACCAAATACTTCGTAACCTTAACAAGATAAGGCTCCCAATTTCTAAGGCAAGTTTTCCCAAGCTAACAAGACAATCTATACTGCAATTTGATATAATGAATCATCATTATTGTACATCAGTGCGTTACATATAGAAACAAGAGACGTGTGAACGAGATGTTGGGAGCCAATTCTTATGCTAATGTCATTCTCACGAGGTTACACGCGGTCAAGGTAACTGTGTCATCAAATCACGCGTATTTCTAATTTTCTTAATTGTTTTGTGATTGCGATTATTTTGATTGGTTTCGATTATGTAGCCCTAAAGGATTCCTTATGGTATTTGTAAGTATCGAAACAAGTCACATCTATAGAACTAGCAATGGCTTAGACACAAAAATATAATTAAGTATTATGCTGATCTGAAAATATAATGAGTCTGTAAATTGTGATAGTAATAAAAAAGTTGGATATAAGAGCAGTATTCTCAGTAATGTAATAAAAATGTATTACGTGACTTTTATAACCAACTGTCTTAATTAAGGGCAGCTTTCTTTCGTAAAATAAATCACATTGTCAGTCATTAATCAGGTTAAGAGCGTCAGACGTAATCTCTTACATGTAAGTAAGTATTGGTTTGTGAAACATATGATTTTAAGCAATTAGCTCTTGCTCGCAAATTAAACAATCTTCGATACTTAACTGGTCGTTTACTTTTTCATTTGCTCTCATTCTGTAAACGTGTAATGATCATTATTGCAATGTGTGAAGAGATTAATACATAAGACGTTTTTAAACAGCGTTGTTGATTAAATAATGTCTTTTCTTGTCATGTTTGCGTTGTATTTTGGCAAATACTGAGGCGTTTCACAGTTGGGATATGAAAGGAAAGCGAATTTTCCTAGACAAGAGAAATGAAATAATTTCAATAAAAGAAACACATAACAGTCATATATTCAACAAAAGCGTAAGTTGCATAAATATGCATGCGTGTGCATATTTACTTTTCAAATGGTAGACATTTTTCTTGGCTATCACACGTGTTATTTCACGATTGCTACTAATAGTCCAATTACGTTCGGAGCAGCAATCGTGCTGTGTATTCATCCGTTGATAATCGGACGCGGGTAAGCGCCATCGTGAATTAGTGTGTACAGACCGTTAGATTTAACTAGGATTGTTTCAGATCATCAGATAAGTTTTCAAGTTAATTTTTAAATTAGAATTAAGACTTAGCTTCAGTCCTGATTAAATCTTCTTATTAGGATCACCCTTTGTAGTATTAGGTTGCTCGGGTAATTGGGTTGAGGAAGTCGTGGTGGCCTAGTGGGTAAAGAACCAACCTCTCAAGTATGAGGGCGCAGGTTCGATCCCAGGTCAGGCAAGTACCAATGCAACTTTTCTAAGTTTGTATGTACTTTCTAAGTAAATCTTAGACACCATTGACTGTGTTTCGGATGGCACGTTAAACTGTAGGTCCCGGCTGTCATTGAACATCCTTGGCAGTCGTCACGGGTAGTCTGACACCAGTCTAACCGAGGGGTATCGGGTTGCCCGGGTAACTGGGTTGAGGAGGCCAGATAGGCAGTCGCTTCTTGTAAAGCGCTGGCACACAGCCGCCCTTGTAAAACTTGTAAAACTAGAAGCTGACCCCAACATAGATGAGAAAACGCTCGGCAAATGATGAGGAATTTCAATTGTTTTTTTTAACTCATTTAATTCTGCATTTTTTTATATTCCTTATAATTTCTCAGTTGCTAACCCTACATGCGTGTGCTTCGCTATTCAACACAAACCCACATTTAACATCACTGTCGACTTAAAACCACTGCCATGGCAGCCTCACTCATTAATTGTAAGAGAGAAAACTAACTCGAACCGACGGCAGGAAGAAAGGTGTGTGATTGATATACAATGATTTGCTTTTAGATTACCTGATTACCGCAATTGTAGAATAACAATGTGTTTTATGGCTTTGGAAAGCGATGGAGATTAGCCGGTAAAATGTAGCTTCGTGGAATTGTTGTGAATGGGAAAGTGATCGTTGCAATGATATTGGGGTACGTCATAAATGAAGCTCCGGAATTATTATATTACTTGTAGTTTAGGTACAATTAATTTTCGTCAGTTTTATGTGAAAATTGAATAAAACTGGTATCATAAGCAAACTTGTCTGCGGGACAACTTTGCAGAAAAAAATGTACTTAGGACCCGTGATAAATTTAAAACGCTACCTCAATCACAAATTAAAAGAGGTTCTTTGATAGTCAGCAAAATTATTAAAATCAGCAATTTGATGTGAACGTTGCACCCTGCACGTCACAATAAAATTGCACAAACGTCTATCATTGTAATCTTGACCCACATTAAGAGTATAATTTTAATTATAACCAACGTGCAAATTTTACTTCGAACACCGCTAGACGACTCTTGCGCATACAACACAAATAGTTTTATCGTTGCAAAATTTTTCGCATCATTTTTATAAGTTAATAAACGATGTTTTGCTATAGTTTTGTAATAAAATACCTACTTATAGTGTTAATAGTAGAGTGTAGTGTGTATATGGCAATCGAATTTTATTGCTCAGATAATATTACCAGTTATAAGTACCGTATACTTACTACCTTACCTACTTTTATTGTTTGTTAATAGGCTATGATTAATGTACTGATTACATCTTTCACTTGCACACTTTTTAAATTAAAATTGACGTAACATAAACATCGGTTAGGACGTCCTCAGGCACGGTGGAGTGATGACTTGCGCAAGACGGCTGGCAGGAGCTGGATGCGAGAAGCCGAAAATCGATCTCAGTGGCGTGCACTTGGAGAGGCCTATGTCCAGCAGTGGACTGCGATAGGCTGATGATGAAACATCGGTTGCCATTTAATTTATTGTATTTCATGAAACTCAATAAATCTGTCAAGTTCTCGTGACTAGTCGCCGTTTGATGACCAACTGTGCCATTATCGTGATCTACTGCGCCTGCGCGGAGTTATCGTCAAATTGTCCACACTCATCACTAGATGCCAGATAAGTGAGAAACACTAAACGTTGCAATTAAACGAGTTGGTGATGTTAATACAGAGTGTTACTCTCTCGTTGATTGGGATCGGTGATTTCTAGAATTTACCAATCCTCTGTTTAGAGAAAAGATGGTTGAATCGCCTGAAAGAGGTGATGGACCAGGAAATGCATGAATGGATATTAATAAATATGTTAATAAAGCTATTTATAAAAATAAAACCATTATCTCAGACTGAACAAAGGCAGGAATGACTGTAAAAGAAAATAGCTGCATCTCGTAAACATTCATCTTACCTGAGTTTCCCTTATATAAGGAAACGTTGTTATTCAAAATATGTCTTACATATGCTTACATGCCTTTTTACAATATTACTAATAAGTACATATCAGAAAATAAATACATGCATAAGGAATATAACAAAGCTATGAATGAAATTAGCATCGATTCCACCGTTAATTATAGTAGGTACCAGTACGGATGAAGTAAGATTTGCAAGTTACAAAATCACGGACATTTTATCACTAGTCATAAACTATTACAACAATATCTCAGTGCAGAATATTTAATTGCAAACATTCGCTGAAACGACGACTGACTCCATGTCGAAAGACATCTTATCGATTGTGAATCGACAACTCGGAATCCGAACTAATGAAACCGTCGAATAAATCTATCGATTAGCAATACTCGTTGATGGTGCTGAGAAGGGCGTATTGAATATTTATGAGGATTACAACATCGCTGACAGCTCATTGTTTTGCAATTCTGCAACCATAAAAAAACCGGATAACTCGTAGGTAGTCGTAGTAAATGTTGCAACTGCGTTGATTGCTGGTGAGCTCCGCTACGTTCATTCAATGACAATCGATCAACTGAATCCTGACAGAAGATTAATCTGAATTCGATGGTACGACCGGTTGCAGTACTGATTGAAATTGCTAATGGTTCCGTTGCCCAATCAAATACGACGTACTGTTATTTGCGTATGAAAAGGCTATTGCAAAAGCTGTCGTCTCGGCTTTGTAATTGTTTTTTTTTTATATTGTTTTGATAATTTTGCAATTTTCTAATGCATCACACTCAACATTATCACAAATATGTCTCTAGTATCACCCACCTCAACAATCACATCACTTGCATTAATTTTATAGTCGGTCTTTGCATCAAGCGATAAAGCATGTTTAGGTAAAGCACTAGTTATGATCGCACTACAAAGTTCTACTTTCTTTAAAGATTATCTTCTCAATACTTTGTTCCAATAACCAAACAACTGACTCATAATTTACTTATCGTCAATCCTAGTAATCAGGAGACAATACTCCTAACCCCATCACATAGGAATTTAGCTCAACTACTCAACATTCCTGAGCAAAGTAGACTAGATCACTCTGTTAGGGCATGAAATCACGAGGCACGGTACTGAGCTGCAATTTGCTGCGCCCGAGTTACTACCTAATTCAACCTCTTTGGTCTTGTCGAAATACTGCGGTTCATTAGCAAATTGGTCAGGAAAATGAATCAGCAATGGTTGATTGGAAGGTGGGGTTTTCCATTGTCTGTATTCGATTCGTTCTTTAAAGGTTTGTGTTGTTTTTTCACTTCGAGGAAAAGTTTTTGCATTTGCGAGATATAAACATAAACATAGACAAAACAAACATCATATGAAAAGCATATTGTTTATAAAACTGTGGGGCTAAGTTAGAGAAGGGTTTCCTCCGTAGATAGCGAGTTCTCCATAGCAAAATTTTTTTCCTGTATTCTCTCAGCTGCCAGTCACAGACTTGTCATGCCCTAGAATGCAGAATGGTAATTACGTAAAGAATTTCAAGTCTCAAGTGCACCTGTCGCTTTCTTTGATGACACAAAGAAAGTAGCGTGAACAATTGCTACATAGCTTGCTGCTAACTTCACGTGTCTTGACGTAACTTCAGGTTGAATTAGTTCCACATTGGGATGCGTATTGGTATGTAAGGTACCGAAGAATTGCTCACATGCGTGTCCATTACGAATGTATGGATTATATGTAACTGCTTTCACGAAAATGGTTTTCCCTTTTTCATGTTGTGCTTTGTATTGTTACAGAGTTTCAAGGATTTGCTGTTAAGAGGGAAGAAGTGCTGTTGGTGTGTGGCTGTTTTTAAATGTAAGTTATTATGAAACTTTTGTGAATTTTTTGCAAAAATAAGAACTATTTGTATAAGACCGACAATGAGGTACAAAACAGTGCCAATATAGCAAATGATTTGATGTTGACTGTGTTTTGGAAGGGAATGATTCAGAATATGATTCCAAAAAGAAACATAAGTAGATACCTTATGTAGAAAAGCTGTAATGTCTTGATTATGTATGCTCTGACAATGTCCATAACAATGTTAACTCGCGAAGAATGAATGCCATCTAGATCTTATGCGAATAATCTGCGTAATGTCGTGGTAAACACTGTCGCAATATAACCTACGTAAAGTACCTATACCTAGGTTGCAATGTAACCTAGGTGTAGGTACTATACTGTGTCTAGGTACAAATGTTTTAAAAGCGATTGTTCCTAAAAGAAGCAGGCATATGTGAGCTTGATACGGGTGGTCATATGTTGCTTAAGCATTAGTTTTAGTATGCGGAAACGCTCTTCTCTAGATACCTACCTATATAGGTATATGATGCCACTAAATATCCTCATGAATCACTCTTATATTTAGGTAAACAAGCGGTTTTTGAGTTGATCGTGTACATACAAATGCGTCTCTGATCAGCAGTATTAGTATTCGTGTCTAAGCTTTTAAATAAATTATTCCGATTGCTCTAGTTCAGTGGGATATCGATAAAGTAATCTTATAATCAACCTACCTACTTTCTCACATTAATTACTTTAATTAACCAATAACCATGCGTAATATACCCTAGTATTGACTAGTGAGCTAAATCTCGAGAAGTGCGATGATTATATCGAATTATCGACTAATCGGTCGATCATTAGATGCGACGGCGCGTGTAATGTTACGTTCTGTCGGAAGTGAGTGATCGGTTGTGATAGACACGTGTTTCAGGAAGGAAATTGGACTGAAGAGTGTTATCTACTTACGTTATGAGATAAAATTAATTTGTTTAGTGAAATGTTTAAAAGTACCTACGGCTTACCATACGGGGAGGGATTTCAGGCTTGAAGAAGTTGAGAAGTGTGACAGAAAGTCATTTGTTTTGCATTGGTCTTTTAGTTATCATGCATACATTTGAGAAACGGTGCAAATACAAGTATCTAATGTGTAAAAATATTATTAAATACATTTTCAACGGTAATAAAATTAAATAAATATTAAATTGAATTTCTTGCATAAAAAAACAAAGGATACTCGATTCTTTTAAATTATGATCGATCACCACTTTCTCGCATCATTTGTTTTACTCCGTAACATTTACGAAGAAAGTTTCTTGTTTCAATAAAAGTGCAGAAACGTAGTAAGCTTATAAATAAACTTTTGTGTCGATAAAGCGAAAGTTTTGCATTGAACATTTTATATGGTTTGTATGTCAGCCATCTTTCTCGTGAAGAGGTCAGGGTGATCCACCGGACAGGTTTCCCCGGATCATTGCAATTTTATCAAGCTGCCCATCTAAAGAACGTGGTTTCATGTGGTCAAGCTCTCACATTTTGTGATACTATGCTGCAAAATTATTACAAGAACAGTATGTGTTCCATGTTTCATGGGCAACCGCATGAAAAGTAGCTATAGCTTTCCTCGCTAAGTGGGTTACTTAATACTTACTGCAATGAATTTCCCAAATCAGCTTTACTCTTTACAAAACTCAGAGGATTTTTTTTCTGTAGTAGTTTCTCTGACGGAACTTCTGGCACCCGGCAGTCATTCACTTTTGTCATGTTAGGTCATAACATCTTCCAAAATATCCTCAACTGATGACTACTCTCCAAAAACCGTTCTTTAATAACTAAATTCGTCATAACGTTCTCAAAGTTAAACATTGCTGTATCATATCAACTAACTACATCTACCCGTGGCATACTACATACACATAGTTAAATAAAAACTCGTTGACCCCCTGCAGTCCAAGAATGGAACATGAATTTTAAGCAAAAACCTTTATGAATGAACTCGATTGGACAACATTCAATTTCGTTGCTTTTCGATTATAACTCGTGAACGAGCGTTTTAACTCGAATGAAAGCGAATCAGAATCATTACTGTCTCGACGTAACTATAATTCTTTGCGATCATTTTCCAATATGTCATCTCGGCGTAAATCATAAAAAGTTAATTTACTCATCTATTTTATTGCGATTTTACAATCGTTTCGTCAACAAAATGATAGATATTTGTAGTGACTAGACTGTGAATCACCTACTTACTTATTCTTACATGTTTTTGACTTCCGTTAATGTAAAACAGGTAGGTTTAGGTGAACACGCTATGAATGATAATTCTGATTGTGGAAATTGATTTTTATTACCTTACATTGGTGGTCCAAAAGCTAGTTTGTATGTGTACTTATCTAGAACATAACACACAATGAATAACATGTAGGTTCTTAAATTGAGGATTACCTTTTAATTTTCCATAAAACACTTCTCTGATCCTTACATGCTTGCTTAAGCTTTCCATGTCCTAGTTAAACTTAGGTATTCTCAATCACTGGAGTTTGTTTAATATAAAGAAGATAAAGTTATACTAACAATGACCGACTTTAGCAACGATGACTGTTTTCCGCATAATTTTCAATTAACTTCTAAGATATGATTATTAAGATATTGTAAAAAGTTATTTGTTAATTGTTAAACCCAAATAAATCAATGCATTAATGAAGGTAATTAACTTCGTCTAACCGATTTCCTCCGTCTATGAGAAGCAACATTGTGTCGATAATGGTCGGGTAGAAAGCCCGCGAACCGACCTACTTGAGTAAATACATTCCTTAGGCATACGCTGGAACATTATGTAGTAAGTATTCACTTTAATTTGGTAATTAAAACACGTGGTTATTGCGTCTTGTTATTTTGAAAATACGTAAACCGTGGTTGGTTATCTAACCGTTGATTAAGCCGTTAGGAGATCGCGTGACTTAATTTTTTTGTTGATGATGTATTATTTGAGTTGTTTGGGGTCAATGGTAACTATTATAGTATTAACTGTGTATGTATTATATACAGTTATACAAATAAAGTATCTTGTATCTTGTAAAATAGGAATTAAATATTCCTAAGACTACATAACATACAATGGTTTTTGTATTCAATTCCATGTAGAATACGTGTATTAATTTCCATTTTATAGGTGTATTGTATAGGTTTTTCATGGCTAAGGCTCTAGACAAACGGACTGAATTTCAACTGCAAAATTGCAGTTCAACGGCAGTTCGAATGCAGTTGATACGACTGCAATAGAACTGCAAATCCACCTCAGAACACGATTGCAATTGCACGATTGCACGCCAACTGCAATTGAACTGCAATCGGACTGCACGTTTAATTTACAGTTCTATTGCAGTCGTGTCAACTGCATTCAAACTGCCGTTGAACTGCAAAGGGAAATGCCCATTTGATAAAGAAGGTTTGGCCAAGTAATGCCCAAGAAAGAAACAAGTTGTAGGCATTAGAGTTGACATCGTAGATAACGAAATAACTAAAAATTTTTACATAGAACTTGGTGGAACATCACAAACTGTAAACAGAAAATAATGCTAAAAAATGCATACATATATTTTTTAAGTTTTTATTCAATCCAATACTTAAAAAATATCCAGTACTGAATCCAATGTAAAGCCAAGGTCGTCATCGGGGGCGGGTACGGGGTCCATAATCGTAAACAGTCGTCGAAATATCAGAAACGCAGTAAGAAAAGACACAAGTCGTAAGAGCACAGCACAAACCTAATTGTGAAATACCAACGTACGTATACGTCAACAAACAAGAGTATTAGGGATGGGACGTAGGATCAATTTATCGAAAAATCTATGTTTGTCATAAACCGAAAACACGGAATCCTTGAAAGGAGTCGCATAAAATCGTGTTTAAAGGTACATCAATCATCAAACATTTTGTTTAATGATAACAATACAATGAATAGATATTTACAAATATTTTTTTAAACTTATTAGAAAATATTTAAAAAAAATCGATTTTCAAGAACCGGTTTTTAATAAATCGACTTTTTTCAATATGGGTTTCAATCCCTAATTCTCTATTTTGACAAGACTGACATGATCGATACAGCGGAAGTATTTTAACAACTGAGTTCTGAATAATTTCATCTTTTTTTTTCCGGGGTTTTTTTATCAGATAAATACTCGCAATATTTAAATTAATTATTTAGTATTTTTATTGTATTTATCACATAGACGGGCAAGTACTTGGCCAAGACTGGGCATTTCCCTTTGCAGTTGGATTGCAGTTGAAATGCAGTCCGTCTGTCTAGAGCCTTAATGCAACAATTTTTAGAACCTTTCCCAAAATTGTGCAGCCAGCCCTAACTTTGTGATAAACTTATCATCGCTTACCTACTTCGATAAACATCAGCGATCGTGTCGGTGACTAATTCTCGCGGGCCAGTAACTGGACCAGGCAATAAAATTGATTGCTGTTCTAGTCCATTTTGGCTATACTTAAGTTTTCAAGGAAAACTGAAAGGAAAAATAATTTAGATGAAAATGTACCTACTAGGTATAATATACTTGTTCGTATATTAACATTTAGTCTAGAAACCTGTTAATTTGAACTTGAGATGTGTATCTCCAGTAAAGACTCTAATCACCTAGTATTTAGTTGAAATATGAAGGAAGTAACAAATTAAATACTGTATAAAATTTAGTTTCCTTTCATTGATAGAGTCCCGCGTCCGGTGGCGGCGACATTCCTTCAATCTGAATAATATTTGACCTTGCGCAATACCCCTGAGTAATAGATATTCAATTCATAAGCGATAGCGATTGTTAATGAGCCTCTGTATTTTCTTTGAAGTATTATGAATGAACTCGCGGTTTTGTAAATGTTGAGGTTTGTGACGTATTGTTGTTTTTTCTGAAGGTAACTCCTGCTTACCTATATCATGAGTTTGCACAGTTTATTCAACAGTGTATTAATTTGGTAACTTAACTTTGGTAGTTCATTAAACTTTAAATTAAATGCTTAATCATAGCAAATTATATATTTGAAAATTCTGTACATGATCTACTTACATACATATGTTTTTGCATAATATATTTATTTTGTGACCTCTGGCTATTCGCTTAACACTTGGCCTATAAGAAACAAATGAATGCTAGCTAGAGATGGCTAGGCGCTCCTTTGCATATGTAAATACTCATATGCTTCGTGCATAAGAAAGCGAAATCGTATGCTAATTACCCACTTAGCTATCTAGAGAAATCAATAAAAACAAATTGACTATTTACAGCATTGAAAAACATTGAGAGAATTGTTAATTACATTACAGATGTTATTAGACCAAAACTAAAATGAATTCGTTTATATTAAATTATTTGAAAGTAGGAAATGTATTGATGCATTAAGTATTTAATCTAATTGATTTGCACATATTTTGGTAATCTAGAATATTTTAGATAATGATGATCTGGTTTACATACATTTCTTCCGCTATATTTATATTAATTAAAAGGTGATATGATAAATAATTATGAGTATTGCTCAGCGGTCTCAGGCGGTTTTAAGTACCTCTATATATGTCGTAGCCATATCGTAGATTTGACCACTTCATGAAAAGCTCGAGCATTTCATGAAATGTTCATGTTAATTTGACCAGATCGTTAAATCGTCACCATTTCTCGATTTTGTCATGCACGTCTGGCCTTATGGTATAATAGGTTATCCATACCAGAATATTTTGGGTTGGGGAAAACTCGCGTGGCGTAGGTTTGTAAGTCAACGCATTGAAGTTTAATTTCATGAAATCTGGTAGTTGTGAAATTTTTCACAGCTCAAAATTGTCAGGAGGCAAAAAAACTTAGGTATTTTTCACAACTTCAATTGCAAATATTAAGAGTAAGAACTTGTTCATTGTCATTTAAGTCCGGAACTTTTGTAACATTTTAGGAATCTTAAAATGGAACACACGTAATCTAAAATGACTTCCTCGTTGGTCTAGTGGTCGCAAGCGCTGATGTTGTACTCGAGGTCTCGGGTTAGATTCCTGGGTCGGGCCGAAATCGCTTTGTGGGTTTTCTTAAACTTTCACAAAGCAGCCCGTGGTCTGGAAGTTGGTGATTGATTCACCCGTGCATCGGAGAGCACGTAAATGTCGGTCCTGCGCCTGATCTCTTTGTCGTGTCGGATTGCCGTCCCATCGGGTTATGAGGGTGAAGGAATAGAGTGTGCACCTGTGTCTGCGAAAATGCTTGTGCACTATAATATGTCCTGCGCAGCTGGCTGATCTCCTTAAAATGGAAACAGCCGCCGTGGCCGAAATCGGCGGTAGGCGCCACTATATAAAGCCTATTTTTAATGTATTGAATCATTTTTAGTCGTCCACCATGTCCAACAGTATTATGAACTTCCTTTAATATTTCAAAATAGGTACTTCTTCATTGGAATTATACGGATAGTAGGATCGTCGACAATTTTTTTCTTAAATATAAGATATTCCTCGTCTGCAGTTTCCATAACGTTATATTTTGAGTCAGTAATAGTCCATGGACTTCTTTCGCGTGGTCACCCTACTGTTCTTGATTTGTTTTATAACCTAATTATTAATAAAACGTTATTATAATTCTCCAATGTAGAATCATATCAGTTACATAAAAACACGATGATGTTTGCTAGTATGGATTTTTAAATATACCAAGTAAATGATGATGTTATTCAGAATTTTTCGCTGCGAGAATTTTCATTGCAGTCAACGGCCGCCATCTTCAAACATAAACAAAGCGCTGGCAGCGCCCCTAGGGGCAATTTACATAACTATTTTACGATGTGATCAATTAATTTTGACCATTTCATGAAGAAGCCGAACTTTCAGTTGCACATATCGAGAAACGATTTTTTATCATTGATTTGCCCAAGCCACATCATGATGTGGCCAATAGACAGTGAGACATTTCATGAAACGCAACCATTTCGTGAAATGGTCGAGTCTTTTCATGAAGTGGTCAAGTCTACGATAAGGCCACCACATATAGATTAAAATAAAAGACAATCAATTTGAACCCCGTCGGACCTGGATTTCAAATCTAGGACAATGATCAGTAGTTATCTTGCAATCAATGACCAATGAGTCAATCTTAAATTGCTTATCATATGTCATTGAGACATACAATATATACCAGGTAGATAGGTATCTAAGTAATCACCATTTCCTTAACTATTAACTACTAAGGTCCAAATTATAAACGATAGGTCTCAATGATGGCCGGTTACAAGCATATCATTTGCTTAGGTTCCTGTATCTCCGTATAATTTAGAGGTTTCTATAATGTTATTTTAATTTAGTATTTCCTATCGTGTGAATTGTTGACAATGGTAGTAATACCATGGATTCGTAACGGGACGCTTTTGTAAGTAATTTTATATTGCAGTCTGTAGTACCGTCATCTTTTTCGCATTTGTTGTTTATTATGTCGTTATGGCAACCTGTGTTTTGTTTTAGTATTCAAGGCGCTGTCTGATATGCCTAAGTACAGATTCTTGAAATTGAAAGAATATTGAAGACCTGTTAGACCTTTCTACCGAGTAATTATAGATTTAAGTGTGACTTGCTAAATGTAACGACTTTTATGAAAATACGTACAGAGTTTTCTCAAGTTTTCCGTTGTAAACCACAACAACCGGTAATGGCATAATTTATAATCGTTAACATTATTGTCTAAGTAGATATGGAAGATCAACATAGATTACAAAATCTCTAAAATGAACAAGCAAAACATTTTTTTTTACACAAAAAAGAAAGTAAAATCGTTCATAAATATTGCTTGTTTCTATTGCTCGGTAATATTCATGCATTATAGCGGCGCGGGCGCATACATTGAGTGCTATTTGAATGATGTGACTACAAAATAAGGTGCGGTTACTCATGCTCGTACATTTCTATAGAATAGATTATTTCATGAGCGTTTTCAACATAATATGAAACAATAAGTGTTAGAAAACTCAATCTACATGAAATCTCTCAAGCAAACAATCAATCTCGGTTCGTTCCACTTATCAGCAATCGTTTCTTTTCAATACAGACGTAGCGACGTACTTCCAACATCGCGTTTACTAATATGTACTTTGTAACAGGTTTAATTTCAACACTGTACTTTAATCAGATTGTGTAGGCTTTTTAATAAATTTGACTGTAAGCTAGATATGTTTGGTGCTTCCCTTATTGCATACGGGAACCAAGTCCGTAAGATCAGCACATAACAGTATAAGTTTTTTTTTTTTTTTTTTTAAATTTTTAATGTTGTATTTTATTTATTTGCTGCTCTCCTCACCGCTGTCCATGTGGTGAAGCTGTCAGCAGCCTTGGACACCACGGCTTGTCATGTAGCCGCAGCGCCGGCCGTTTTGCACGGCATGCGAATATCAATGACATAATCCGTCGCGCTCTTGTTGCCGTCGGAGTTCCAGCCATATTAGAACCCAGTGGTCTGGCACGCGACGATGGCAAGAGACCAGACGGTATGTCGTTGTTCCCGTGGAAGATGGGTAGGTCTTTAGTATGGGACGCGACCTGTGTCGATACTCTTGCACCATCTCACCTTCCTAGCTCGGCGCGATGTGCTGGTTCCGCTGCTGCGGCTGCAGAGGACCTCAAACGGCGCAAATATAGTACCCTGGTGGGTAACTATACGTTTGAGCCATTTGGGGTTGAAACCCTCGGGCCGTGGGGTCCAAGTGCTCATCTCCTATATAAGGATATCGCTAAGCGACTTGCTGACACTTCAGGTGACCCAAGGGCTGGTTTTTATTTCGGCCAAAAAGTAAGCATTGCCATCCAACGTGGCAATGCTGCCAGCCTCTTGGGTACACTCCCGGTGGGCAGCGATGAGGAGGAGTTTTTTGATGCAATTTTTTAAAATAGTAAGTGTATATATTAGGTAATAAGTTAGTTGTATATATTTTGATTATTAAGATATTGTAAAAAGTTATTTGTTAACAGTATAAGTTGTAGGTTAAGATTAGACTAACTTGTCATCCATGTATTTTGTGAATGTTGTGTTTGTCAAGTAATATTGTACACAAAGGCTATTTATTAACATCTGTGCTTGTATACCTAATGTAAATGTATGTGTAACAATTGTAGACAAACCAATAAATAAATAAATAATCGTACGTTGAATTTGACCATGTAGTTGGTTTAAGATGCTCAAAAAATGTAATAACAAATACCCATCTGCAAGACCAGTCTCAACTAAAACGAGTCTCAACTATCGCAGTAAAGTTGAACAATCGCAGTTACGGAACTCCATAGCTAGAGGAAAAGTAAGTGCTTTTTAGAACATTCACTAGGTACCTCCTAGCCCAATTGCCAATCTGGCAGTCAAAAAAAGAAGACGACGATGTAACTCAAAACTTTTGGAGCCCGAAATTCACCATACACAAACCAACAGCACATACTTTCATCAATTCGCTGGAATTGTAACGGTAAAATATACCTGGTATGACACGTTACGTGAGTCAGTCTGCGGAAATATCTCTGCTTTTATAACACAGAGGTCGAATGAGCCACTCCAAGGTGTGAATGCTTGAAACCCAATGTAGGGAAGGATTTAAAAGCCAGATATGGAGTATGGAGACATACAGAACTTGTTAGAGATGTGTCTGAGATTATTCTTAAAGGTCAAGCTTGTTCTATTAAATTATAGAGAACGTGAAGAAAATTCTTAGACTTTCTACCCGAAAGTTTGACTGAATGCTCCATGTAGATTGTTAAATAATAGTACCTAGAAATGACCACATCCTGAAAGACGATTCCAAAATGGTTGGGAAAAGGCTAGGCAGATGATAATTTAAGGAAAAGTTAATATCGGAAAAACAATTTCCATATTCATATCCAATATCGAAAAAGCTCCAGAAAGCCTCATAAGTTTTTGTGTTGTAATGCAACCCACAAAATTCTCCGTAATCATCACAAGAAACGATCTTACGATTAATGTTAAAAAACCGGAACAGTTACGAATTGTATCGGATGTTATGTTCTAATGTATTCAATAGTTGCGCTCGCGCAAGCAACGTGTAACGTAACGCGGTTTAAAATCACTAATTGTAGTGAATAATTATTGCAATGTAATAGTAATTTGCTTGTTTTCGTTATGATTTGTTGCGTTTTTTTTTCAGTTGTATTTAGGCTACCTGCGTCTATGCAAATGGTTTGAACATTAGCTACGTCAACTAAGTATGCTTATGCATTTTTTTTTGCCAAACATAACCATTATCCAATTGTCAGCTTAACTAATTACCCACGTATATTTCCTAATGGACTGTGTTAACTGTGTAGGGAGCATAACCAATCCAAAATGGGTTCATCGCTCAGGTCCACCTCTCAGGAGCGAATTGTTGGCAAATAAGGCGCTTTTTCTTATACTTATATGAAATTAACATTTAATTCATATATGTAGGTATCTAACTTGTAACGCATTTTCTCAATATTACAGCTAAGCATGACTAAAACTACAGCTAAGTATATTCGATATATTCTCATAACTGTACCATAAATGCAGTTCCCATGTTAAGTTCAAGTTTATTCACGGCATGCGTACTGACAATAACTGTTACATTAATGTAAATCAATTTATTGACACTAAATGTCTCGTGACTACGATCCCTGCTATGTCATGACAATGTAAGCGTTTGTCGCGATTTATGACATTATTATATAGTAAATTAGTTGCTTTATGACGGAATGCGGATCTTAAATTATGTTCCGCAAATAAAATATGAATGAAAAGTCATATTTCTTTGTTTGTCAGGTCCTCGTTTCCTACCAATTGGTGTAGGAAATCGTTGATCCAAACTACATTTTAGACAAATTGCAGAATTTTACTTTTTGGTAAAGCTTTTCAAGAAGAGCTTAATAATTAGACAGAAAATTTCCAATTACTCGAATTAAAAAAATGTTGAAAGCCAGATTTTATTTAAATATAAGTAGGTATTGAAGAGGACCCATGCAATCGAATAAATAATATAGAGACTACTAACTTAATACTTTGTCTCACAATGAAGTGCAATCAGGGCTTAATGTTCGTTAATCCCCAGGCAAGAACGAAATGCGAACGAAGCTTTACGATGTCTCAAATGTAGGTTCATGTGATAAACTGGGTACCTACTCACGTGATTGAAAAAATAAATCCTGAAATACTTCTGTAAACGATGAAGTCACTGGGCCATAATTTCTAAACATTTGCATGCTTGTTCGTGGTTTATCTCTGTGAAAAAGTGCACGTATAAATCTGTCTCGCAAACACTTTGAACAAACATTGTATCATCACTGTTTAAGTTTAACATGCTTGCTTAGGTTTCGGGAAGTAGGTAACTACGTAGGTACTTAATCCAAAAACAAATAATCGAGTCACCAGAAGGCTTAGGTATGTCCTTTTTAGGTATATTTTCCTTAGGAACAACTTTGTGATAAGTTTGTAGTGTACCGACGACCAAGTTTACTGTCGAACAATATTGCATCTGCCCTAACGTAATTTACCTACATCAAACCATAAAAGTAACAAAATAACATTAATCAAATAGCCCACGAAATCAATTTGTCTCAATACCTTTGTTCTAACAATTTCAACTGCAAGTGCCTACGTGCGATTGAATATGGCGTCCGAGGTCACCGACCCCAAAGCGCCAGAGCTCGCATGGCATCCCGGGTAAAAATAGCCCCTTTTCCAAGCCTCTATAGCCTTCTTACACGCATTGGCTATTTACTGTAGAACAGAGAAATTTGCGTACAACATTGAAGTCGTAATAGACTATGCGTGCGCAAGAGTCACGCTCTGACGTTTTGTGTTCACTGGATTTTGCCTGACAATGTATTGTATGTCAGATGTAGATTATGATGGCGCCACGAGCTGTTTCTCAATTATGATTATGGTGAATAATTTTTAACCTACATTAAAAAGAGGATTTTGTATTATTCTGTGTTGTTTAATTGATCGATCGAAATGACGAGTCAGCGCACAGAGTGGTCCCATAAGACGTATAATTAGTTTTTGTGCTATACCTATACAAACTTGTTTGTATATAGGGTACATAGGTTAAAGGAACTGGTAAAAACAATTGCATGACATTGGATACCACCTCCACAATAAAATCTTGTCTAAGAAACACACTGATTTGTATCTTGTCAATCTCATTATGCAAACATTATCTCATAATGCGAATGGAATGCGCTTTTTGCTGCTTACAAAGAATTATTTGTTTCAGAATTCAAAAACGTATTCGCGAGGCGCCTACGCATCAAATCCCAGGCGATATATCACTAAAGCCCGACAGTTCTCTTTATGCAATCAAGTCACTAACAATGCAAAGGTCTTTGTCTATCAGGATTTATTGCTCTGCCCTCACAATACGACTCAGGAATCCTTTTATACTTCCAATTGCCTTGTTTAGATTTAAATCTATAGAATTGTAGTATTTTTTACATTACGACAGACTAAGTACAAGGTACTAATTGGTCACGCAAATGTTGTAAGTGTTAACTAAAATCTGTAGGTATTTGGAGGACGAGAGTTATGTAACGTGGGTGTCGCCCGCGCATATTGAGTGTTCAGTAACGGTGAAACGACTTGGCACGTAAAATGTACCTATTAATAGAATTTTAATTTCACATAACCTTGACTGATATTATTTGAACAAAGTGCTTATTTGAAAGATTTCAAGTTACTTCTTCTTGATCCAGATCTTACCAAATGTTCTGACTTTTCATGAGAACCTTCAAATTACAGTATATAAGTTATGATATCAATATATCAAAACTATTAACTTTGAGTAGGTACCTGGCCTGTATATTCGTGTTCCTTGACATGTTTTACAGAAACAGCCCACTGATTAAAAAGCTTTTAAAAGACGGCATGAATCAACTATGAAACCCACGGTAGATACGATACATGATGAGTAGTTGCGTGACATTTCAAAGCTTCCTCATCGGTAAGAACAGAGGAGGGAAGGTCGTGTCGGTAATATCAAATTACTAGCAATTAACATACAAAGAGATATCTTGATGACCGCCCACTGCACGAACCTGCGGACTTAATCATGCGTTGATTGAGGCTTAAAATACGTACCTACTTACCTACAACATTCTAGGTAGCCGTTGAAAGAATAGGCGTATCAACATTCTTGAGTTAACCACTCATAGGTCAGTATAGGCTAAATATAAAAGTTAAGGGCATAAAACACAAAGTAATTCTTGTACCCTAGACATGAACGAATATAAAAAGTGCTAAATATGGACATAATAAAATTGTATGAAGTAGGCTTACAGCTGCTTAACATTTTACTTGAGCAAGATCATCTTGTGAGTCAGATGCAAACACGGCAGATAAGATCGTTGTACTTATAGGTACAGTGGTACACAATAGGGAAAACATAATAGTTGCATAAGATATGAATATAAAACATACAAGTTCCAATTTAAGAGATAATAATCAAATATAGGATGAATTTAATAGCAGACATTATCTAATAATCGTCTTACTAAATACACAATAACGTGCTATTATCGTTCTAATAATATGTAATAACAAAGGAAAGGAAATAAATTAACGACAAGCTTTATTGAAGCAGACATTATCTAATAATCGTCTTACTAAATACATATTTTTATAATAACGTGCTAATAACGTTCTTATAATATCTAATAACAAAGGAAAGGAAATAAATTAACGACAAGCTTAAAAGTTTTGATTTGTGAAAATAAAACGCATCTCAATTAGCTGTGTTTAATAAAAAATTATATAAATTACACGTGATTTAACAAATTCTTATGAAGACTTATAAAGAGCAATCAGAGCAACAAGAAGAATGGGTTCCGTATCTCCACTAAACAAATGAAGACGGATATCTTGACTGATGTGAAACAATCCATCCAGCCATAAATAACATAAGTGGCAATTGTTCCTCTTCGTTATCTTCGTAATTCATTATTTATCCCATACATTGTGCGCCACAGTACATTACTCAATGCCTGCGTGCAATAAGACTACCTCAATTACCATAATGACACGCGAATCTTAGAACCAGTACTGCAGCATCACGCCAGCGAAGTGGGTGAGGGTCCCCAACTGCTTCCGAATGGCACATAAACACAGTAATTGGATATTAAGTGGTAATTGCTTTACCGGTTGGGTTGGTGGACATAAAGCTGATGCCTCATTATTGTTTAGTACTGGTCGTACGAATGATAAAGTAAATGAGCATACTAATCAAGGAGGCGAAAGGTCAGGTCTATGAATAGGTAATTTCCTGGTGTTATTAGTTGGGAGAGGGCTATCTTTTCTCTTGAGATCTTGAGGTTGAAGTTGTTCAGTGTATCAGGTCCTAATGCACTGTAGGTTAGAGCTAATGAACACTAGATTTCAAGCCTATGTAAGTACCCATTAATTGCCTCTTTTGAGTGATAGACGAACTAACTATGAGAAAGTCTCAAATTAAACTTAAGGATACAAGCGACCGTCATCATTAATTCCTAAGTTTGAAATACTGCAACCACGACAGCATGTTTCCTGACTGGCTCAACTTTTTGCTTGTCTATGAAGTTGTCGTTTATCCAATTAAAGCTAGACAAGAATAATAAATCATGTAAGTCTGTTCAATTATCAGAATCTTCGTAATTGTGGAACAATACGTTCTGTTGTCCCACGGTTGGTTAATGGTTCTATTTACCGCCACATAATCGATGTCTAGTTCAAGGCATGGTGTTGGAAGTGATGTATGCGAAGTCTGTAACTCCCGTACAGCCGCAGTGATAGCTTCCGCGTTTGTCGTGGTTTTGAAAGTCCATTTTGCGTACCTGATTCGTTCGAGATATTTTGTGGCTACGTTGTATCATCGATGGATATGGATATTGATAACCACGAAACTATGCAGGTACCGAACCCGTTTTTATCGCAACATTCGTGCTTCAAGACGCCTTAGAATTTTAACTAATCAAGCCTCTAAACGCGGAAGTGCAAAAACCTTGCAAATTAGTACAGATATCAACGACCTTCGTAACCAAACGTGACGGGTCATAATCCAAATTACGCATTATATCAAAAACAAATGCTTGTCGACATGTGCGCTCATTTGTTTCGCAAGTTCGACAATGAGATGGTGAGATTGGTAGTCGGGTGCGCGTCCGGTGTGCTAGTCAACTGTTGACGCAACGGCCTTTGATTCGGCATGGAGCCAGACGAGTTTTGAACGGGATATGGCCAATGTCGATCAATGTTGGGAAATTGCATGAGAACCTGTCGATAGTGTAGTGTTTTTGACTTTAAAACATTGAGCATAAAATAGGATAAGAGGATCGATTTAGCATACTTTTATATATCCAAAGAACATTGAACTACTGCGAGTGTTATTAAGTTAGAAGATGTCTTATAGTTTTTTTTATTTGTTTCAGATCAATATGAAGCACGAGAAATGACCATGTGTAAGCTCAAGAAATCAATTAACGACATAACATTGGAATGACAGTGGTAAGCATCATATTACTATAGTTATTAATCGGATAATTAAAATAACAATAGCATTTTTCCTGATGTTAATCATGTTGTGGGAGTTATGCCTCATAGCTCTGTCCTGTAACCTTACTCGAGTCAGTTGTTGCTTCTTACGCTTTCGCGGTAAAGTGCCTGATTGATTTGAGGAAATAGGATAGAATGTACACACGCCAACTTAAATGTCGCGTTGCATTTATATAGCTCGAACTTTCTCATTGATTTAATTAGCAGGATATAATTAATTAGTCATAAAACAGGTGAACATGTTAATTTTGTGTGCACAGATACAATAGAGGCGCAAAATGTCGCAGTCAGCGCTGGGCCTCGGCGGGGAGCGGCGGTACTCGGTGCCGTCCAACCCGCTGATGCACGACCATCGGGGAATGCACTCTGAGGATCTGCATGCCTGGTCTATTTACAGGTAAATATCTTAAAGTACTAGCTTTCCAATTATGTAGGTGGTGATAGCAGTGAACTTCAGCCTTCTTAACAAACCTTCTGGTCTGGTCTAAAAGCAGGGCATAGTATTCATTGTTTATGTGACAAGCCCACTAGATAGCTTAGGCAGCATAAGCTATACAAATGAAAGTATGTACTACAGATTTTTGCCCAGCCAAGTTACCTTTGTTTGTATGCCTTGGAGCCAATAGGACGATGGCACTACAAAAAAGCCAGTCTTTATTCTCATATTCAGAACATTACCTACTTAGATATTTTTAGCATTCCGCAGGAATTTAACCCAAATAAAGACTAGGTACCACAAATTACCTACAGTAACAAAAAACAGTATTGTCATACGCCGTGAGAACCGTGGCAGTAACACAGATCTTGTGTACGATAAGCCTTTGTTAATGAATGTGCGTCAAATAAACATAATTGTGTCATGTTTTAGGCAAAACCTGAACTCGGACTTCACTGACAGTGCATTGGGGAGCACGGACAAGAGCCCACTGCCTTATGGGAACTTCCAGCTTAGGGATACTACCGTACAGTCCATATTATCGCATCCTCGATATGGACCTAAGTGAGTACATCTTCTATTAGTTCTCTCCGTGATTGTGTCACCCTTCCTGTTAGCCTAGCACGATCTTGCTTGTAACCGGTAACACAATGTTCGTGCAAAACCCTCGGTACGTTAATTAGCCCCTATCGATTTCGGAAGGCGGTAGCAACATAATATTCGCATGATAAATAAACATGCAATATTAACACTGCTTGAATCTGGTATCGTAAACTCCATAAATTCTAAAACATACCTTCACGAACTAGCATTGTTTAACTATTTAAAATTGCCAATAACTCATAAAAACCGATTGTAGCATACGTACAGTTTATTACTTATTACGGAATCGGCCTCGTCGTTAATGAAATTTATGTCACGGTTTACCTTACCTTGCCCTACAGCAGCTTAACACTTTGTCACCAGATCGGCGCTCGGCTCCAATATGTATACGTACCTGAAGTTCGGGCTACCTCGGGTGTTTCCGCCGAACCACAACGGATCCCAGCGGTCTGGAACTCCTAAGCCGAAGACTTCTATTGGAAGTGGCATGAAACCGGCACCCAGGTAATTTTATGAAAGTTTTCCACTGTCATTTAAAGTACAAAATAACTCGCAAAGCAGTGTACTTCTTGGAGCAATACATATATCTGTTGATATAATAAGAAGCACTGCACGACAATATGTAATACCTATCAGCTTTTGGACTACCTAGAATAAGTAGGTGACTTGCTAAAGAAATGCAATGACCAAGAGTACAACTTGAATCAGAAAAAAGTATTCGCAATGCAAGACCTATTATCCTGTAATCAAACTGAACTAATCTTTGTGCATTTTCCTAACAGGATCCAAAGGCAAAGTCGAGGTATGCGAGAAACTTCATCAGGATACGACAGTTCGGACAACGAGACCACCACCAACTACAAGTACAGTCGAAAGTATCGCTCTGACCCGGATTTTAGGATGCAAAACGTACATCCTTCTCTGCAGGTAAATACTTTCTACTAAAACATGTCTCGATAAAACCAAAACAAGTATTCGCGAAAATCTGATTTTGTGGAACTTGTTTACTTAGGTACCTACTTCATAAAAGTAATTTCTCGTTACATGTATAGTCGTTTTTCGGAATTTAACACATAACTGTAAGACTTACTACACTTCAATATCATTGCTACAATTTTGAGTCCGACCTTCGTCCTCATTTAGTAACCGAGCGAGCCAGTGCCCGAGTTGTCTTAAAACGTAGTCTTGTAGAATATAAATGAAGCAGTGTCAATATGCAATAATTCCATCATCTCCCTTCATAATTTTCCAGCCAAATACCGGTGTCCCAGTAGTAGCGATGCAGCAAGCAGGAATTCGCGGCGACGGCCAGTGGACGAACTCACGCCACAAGTCCGTCAGCGAAGCAAACCTGCTCGGTATAGACGCGCGACCACAACGCACACACTACAGCAATAGGAGAAACAGTGTCGCTGACTATGTGCCCGATGGAGACCACCAAAGGTATGTTGCACCCTTATTAAGTCGTGATATTTAAGTGAACCAAAAGTGGTTCAAAAAGAAGAATATAGTCAGTTGCAGTCAGGCCCTCGGAACTAGAGAGACCTCGTACGGGGCCGTATGCACCTGTGCTATTTTAAAGTCCCTCTAGGCCCCACCACACTACAGTTTTAAGATAATCCTGGTAGCAGTGCCAAATGAAATAAAAATTTCAATTCTCGTTCAGGATTACTGTAATGTTTCTCTTACCTTTCCTTTGGGGATTTTAATAGAGAGACCCAAATGCTGTTTACGTGTTGACACTAATATTACAAATAATTGCTATCTTTCAGCTACTTGATGTCACCTTCGCACCTGGGCGGTCGCATGTCTAAGGCCGGCAGCCACATGTCGATTGCGCAGTCTAGGAAACACTCCACGCTGAGACCGGGAGACCACCTAGACGGATACACGCATTCCGCGTATATTTACCCTAATTATTATGTGAGTACTTTTAACATTTTTATACAAGAAATATGTAGAAATCACCTTAGCAATATTTTGGATAGGTACATCAGGCTGATTGATGGATACGTTGGAAGATTCCACAGTCCTGAAGTGACCTAAAACGGAATAGCCTTAAAACAATGATAACCTTTTAATATAGATGTGTACCTAAGACTTTACATATAAAACAACATGTAATTTGCGTTTTGCAGGTTAACAGTTTAGAAATAACGGCACCAGAAAACAAGTCAACTCTGTTAGTATCCGGGCTAAGCTTCGAAGTTAAGTCGGGAGAAATTCTGGCTGTATTAGCAACATCCCATCACGAAGCTACCGGACTATTAGATGTTTTAGCTGGTGTACGAAAGGTAAAATATTTCATTGAAATATCCTACCAATATAAGGAAAATTTACTTCAACGTTTTTCTAAAATTGTATATTAATTTTACATAAAAAAGCATGATTACATACTCCTTTTTTCCTAGAAATTGACGGGAGACATAGTCATCAACGGCCAACCAGTTGCGTCCTCAACTCTTCGGAAGGTGGCCGCGTACGTACGTAAAGATACGTCGTTATGTGCGGCCATGACAGTAGAACATACGTTGAGGTTCCACGCTGCTTTGAGAAGACCACGGAACAATGGTCAAGTGAAGATGGATGATAGAGATCGGGTATGTATCATTAGAACTTTGCAAATCTTAGAACATGGTTGTTTGGCGCTACTATTTTAAACGATGAGAAAAATTACATTATTCCTTTGTCAAGTTTCCCTATAGAATTTTCAATCATTGCGTCTTTAGAATCCACAAAAACACTTTCCCGCATTATTGCTCTACACAGAACAATTTTTCGCTTTTCCAGATAAACCTCCTAATAGAAGAACTAGGACTTGAACAGGTCCGGGACACAAACGTGGGTCGTTTAACTCGTTCGGAAATCCGACGGCTGAACGTAGCATGTCAACTTCTCTTAGACATGGCCATATTAATTCTCGATCAGCCCACAAAGGAGATGGATATATTTGATACCTTCTTCCTGGTGGAATATTTGAGGAATTGGGCCAGTACTGGAAGAGTGGTTATCATGTCGCTACATCCACCTACTTATGAGATTTTTGCAATGCTTACAAAGGTGGGTACTAGAATTTTAACAAGCTTTTATTCAACTTGTCATAAGTTTTTGGAGATAACGCAATCTTCTTCTTGAGGTATTGTAGTAATGTGCTTTCCTCTGATTCCAGGTGGTTTTAATATCAGCCGGTAGAACGATGTTCAGCGGGTACAGAAGGGATATGTTGCCATATTTTGCCTCCATCGATTATCCCTGCCCAGCTTTCAAGAACCCCTCGGACTACTATCGTGAGGATATTTTTTTTTAGTTCAGCACATTTTTCTGATGCATTAAAGAGACTATGACCCTTGAGTTTGTTTCGGCGTTTCTTCTCAGGGATCAGTCAGTTAGGAAATGCCGACCTCAGCGTTCTTATAATGACGTGTAAAAGTGATGTAATGTCCAACTTGCAAAATAAACGATTTCATTTCATTTCATTTCATTTCATTTCATTACTAACAGCGACGTTTTTGTTGTCGTACATCTTTCTCAATATTTAGTCTGCAATCTTTTGATGAGCGTCATTTCATTTTTGTCGTTATTAGATATTTTGTCGTATTGCCAAGTAACAAGACCGAATCAAAGAAGGCTTCATTCAAAATTCAATTTCTTTTTTTCCAGTGGATCTCGTAACACTAGACGATCTATCAGCGGCAGCTATGTTAGAGTCATCAGGGCGTATATCTGCATTAGCGAATGTATTCGCAGGTGCGCACGCGGCGCCCGAGCCGCCGCCGCCCGTGCCGCTCCCCGCACCACTTACACGATACAACGTGCTCGTGCAGGCCGCTGCGCTTATACAGTACGTAGCTACATAATAATACTTGGACAATATAAATCTAAATATGTTAGACTTTCTTGACTAAAAAGCCAGAAAATGATCGGATGAAATTCGATTTCATGGAGAAATCGGAAATCGGATTCATGGAGATTAGGTATCCATCCAAAGCTTTCTTTTGCTAGTCTGGTTGATGGATTCCTTTAAAAAAAATGCGAAAAACCCCGATAAAAAAGGGATATTTCGACGCGTATTGTTAGTCTACTAATGCATTTGTTATTTACACCTTCTTCATTTCCAGAAAGAGTCTGTTATACACACAATCGACAACTATATCGAACGTGATAACACGAGTACTCCTCGCGGCTGTCATGTCGCTGATCACGGGCGCCATATTTTGGGACCTCCCTTCTACGGACCCTGCGGTAAGTACAAACTAAAATCTCAGCCGTTTCCCGGATCACGACTACGTTTAAGCGACTCGTCTTATTGGCAAATTTTTCTCATTCCATGTGAGATCAATAAAAAGTAGATACTAAGCAATAGGTTAGACCAGGAGAGGACCCCATTAAATATAGATGGGAAAAGACTCATCAACATCATCATCTGCCTAGCCTTTTCTCGTTGGCATCCAGTCTAACTGGTTGCAGCTGAGAAACAGTGTTTTACAAGGAGCCTATCTGACCTCCTCAACCCAGTTACTAGCATTGCACAAAATATTAGGTTCTCATTATATTTTCTCTTCCAGTTAACACAAAACGACCGTGTAGGCTTCCACTATACAGTGATGTGTTTCACGGTGTGGCCGATACTGCTGTGGCTGAGCGCGAGAGAAGCCAGTTCCATGCGACATCACGTGGAAAGAGATATCGCCGTCGGACTGTATTCCAGAACTGTGTTCATATTGTTCGATGTGAGTTTGTTTTTGTCTTATTAAAATTTAGATCTGTGATAGTAGAAGATCAATACCAAGTTTCTGCAATTTTTATGCGAAATTCTTTGCTCTCATTTCTGAACAAAGTTGTCTCACAAATATTAACCAGATTGCAATAACTACCTATGTAGGTATTATCCGTATCACAAAAGCGGGAGTTGTCATTTGATGATCTTACAAATAAATTAAAAAAATGGTTTCTATATAGGTACAAGGTCCTACTCTGCAGGCTATTCTAAAGGCCTTATTAAATATCAAACTCCAGTCCAGACTGCTATATAACATGCGAATCAATTCCGATCATCTGCAAAGTTTGCTTTGTAGATTACGTTTTCTCCACACAACGAAGTCCTGAAATGCTAGATGTTTTATATAATTGTCTGTATTCCAGCAACTCCTAGAGGTATGGTCAGCATGTATAACGTGGCTGGCGTACCTGGTGCCGAGCTACGCCATGACTGGTCTGTATGCGCAGGCACCAGCCTCCTTCGACGGTTTCTATTATTACTTAGGTATGTATTTACAGACAATTTGAAACGAATTGCTAAATGATTTGGTAAAATATTCCCTATTTAGAGGTAAAATATTCCTTATTTAGAAGTCAAATGGGTCACGTTGTGTGCTTTCCTTATTTATTCCCAAATGAAATCTAGGACCGAATGAAGAGGACCGCTTTTTTGTTTCACTAGATGCCTTTTTTTCAGGTTACATGCTGGTCTACCTAATAAGCATACAAATGTTATGTCGAGCGATAATATTCATAGTGCCAATGGAGAAGACTGCAGCCATCATATCAGGACTATGCTTACTACTGAGCACGTTGGTCAATGGCGTGATGATACACGAACGGGATCTGCCGTACTACGTCACGTGGCTACAATATGTGTCTCCTTCGAGATGGACGATCCCAGAATTGTTGGGGAGAGAACTGAGCGAAGTTGCCTTGAGGAGCAGTATTAGTAAGGATGTGAGGTGTCCTAATAAACAAGTGAGTAAAAATGTATTTTAGGTATAGCTTTAAGCTTTACATTCGCAGATTCGAAACTTCTTTCTCATCATATCTGCGTTTTTCTAAGCATCCATCTGTCCTAATTTTCACTGAAATTAGTGCATATTGTTTCCTTAAAGTAGACGAGCTGATTTACATGCTTTCAAATTGAGTTAGTACAGTTGATAATGGAGTTTTGAATGAACAGTCACAATCTTCTATCATCAAAATCATTATTCTAAAGAAGCGATATTATTTCTCCTACGAATAAAAATATTGGATCCAATTTCCCACTTCCGCAACAATTAAATATATTTTTTGGGCCAGTCGACTAAAGCTTTGTTTTTATTTTCAGAGACCATACCAAGACATAATAGTACAATCGCCGTGCCCCCCTCCTAACGGCACACAAGTACTCTCCAACTACGAATATATTCGCTCCGACCATCTCTGGGAGTGGACAGACGAATCCTTCCTCATAGCTCTGGCTATATTCTACGCAGTCTTCGCTTTCGTAGCCTTAGTAGCTTTTGTTGCCGACTGTACCAAGTACACGAAGAGAAAAGACCTCACGTCTAGGAAAGGGCATAAAGTTAGTGTTAATACTCCTTGAATTTAGACTGTTTAGTTAATGGGATTTTTTTCTGGTTTGGGACGTGCCTCGTGTTTGAGAGATATAGAGTTATACAGAACGTATACTCATCTCTTTTCTGGGAGGTATTTCGAAATGTTGCAGATTATAGTTATTTTAGTTTCAGAAAGCTAAATGTATTTGAAATGATTTGTAATTAAGAATATAAAAGTCGAACAATGTACAAAAGTATGAATTGTCATAATAAAATTATATGAATAGGAGTATAATCAATTATGAAGTTGAATTAAAAGGCTGACTGTAGGTCTTCCGTCCAATTATTAAGGGTTTATATATATTTTGTCTATGATCTACAGTGGATAGGATTAGGATTGTGTTAGTGGGTTGAATAGGATTTAAGAAGACCTTACTTACTTAGGTACCTACTTAGGAAAATACTAAAGACATGAGAAAAAATATCTAGCACTTTCTAATCACCCAAAATATTACAATTTAGCTTCTATTCATCCCACTACCTTATAGTGTTAATTAAAATTAGAAATAGAGCCATTTCTATATAGACGAATAAACATCTATCAATTGCTTTGATACTTAGCTTTTCCTTCTCTACCTCTTTATTAGTATAAAAGTAAAAAAGTGGCAATACCATTTGGTAATATTTTATTTTCTGATATGGTAATGTTGCTAACAATATCTATAGACTTTGAACTACAATGCGTGCCTTGTACATAATCTAGATTTAGAATCTGCATAATACTAAGGTAAATTGAGTAATTATTTTATCAAATATGTACACAGACGCACATTTAAAATTTAGGCCTATTTCTCGTTCACAAATATATCAAAAAAGTTCCATTACGAATATTAGTTACTTAGCCAAACCCACTGATTTAATGTTACCCCGGTTTATTGAAAAAACATAACTGATTTTGTGCTCATAAGAAAATCGATCGAGAAAAATGTAGATAGGATTTATTAAACTCTTAAGTGTTGTAAACATTTGTTCAAGAAGGTCTTATTTCCAGACCTTTTTGTCAAAGTTTAGTTTTAAAGTGAAGCCATATCACTTAATATTAAAAATTATTCTTAAGTTACCTTAACGTCAAACTATAAATAATGTAATAATAAAAATAGTAATTTAATGATTTTATTAGTTTTATTTCATGATCCCTCTATTTATGAACATGCAATAATAAAAAATTAAACAATGATTTATAATGATTATAAATTATATAAATAGAATAAATTATCATTTTCAAAAACAACATTTTTTAAACAAAACTATACACCATACTAGATTTTTCTTTACAATTCATAATACTTTACAAAAGAATTTTTATGAAAAAATATCTGTGTCTGTATTTTGATATTTTTTTCTACAGAAATACATTAGTTACATGTCAAATACAAATATTTTCGCTTTGCCCCTAAAAATCTATCCTTTCGGATTTAAAGTATTTATTAGACCAATATAAGTCTGTACTCGCATGATTTTTATAGACAAAGTCTACAATTTATTTGAAACAATGAGGTAGATAATTTTTACTCACAAAGTTTGGTGTTAGGTCCTGGCATCTGCTGTGTGGGCTTCTTGAACATTGTCTTGAACATGAAACAACTCGTGGTACCTTTTGCATATTTCACAAACACAGGGCTTCGTCTGGACCTTGTAGCATTTCTTTGTTTTCTGTTTATCACCGGAATCTGTGCATTTGTCTTGATGTATGTAACGGCTTTCTAGGATAGTCTTGGGATTTCGGTCAATGTCATGATGGTTCATATAGGTTTTTTCTGTGTTTATCACTCTCTCGGGTCTGGAAAATAATGAGAAAATTACGTTTAAATGTTATTTAAACATTCTTTGTGCCTTACAAACAATTTAATAGTCTGTTTTTATCAAAAAATTATATTGGTGCTTTTTTACTAGTCCTTGTTGGTCAATTGAAGGGGCTCTCTATAGAACTACACCTAATTCAACTGTACTATTCCTCTAGGAGAAACTCAACGGACGCTGTTCTGCACAACAAAAAACTGTAAGAATTCCAGTAAGTACCAAATACTCAACAACCACTATAATGCATTACAAACGCTATATGTACCGCACTACCAACAATTGGACTACCAGTCTATTGCACTATGTATAAAAAATCAACGCTCTAGGATCTATGGATCGGTCAATACAGCCACTTTCCTACAATTCACCTCTTTGGCTCGACCTCATATTCACGCTCATTGCGGCAGACTCCACAAGTGATAGATCTCCAGGGGTCTGGCGGCGCTTTGACGTTGTAAACACAGACGTCTGCACAAGGAAGGCGCTTACGCCTGGACCCCACCGTCGTCCGACGAGGCGCTCGAGGAAGAAGAGGTTTCGGTGGAGGTCTATGGACCATGGAGATGGTATTGAAGCAGGATGAATGATTTAAAACTGGTCAATTATCACTTTTGTTATTGTTGGCTTGATGAAGGTACCAACGGTTGTTATTTCTACTGGAGCTTAAATTACCTAAATGTTTATACCTAAGCAACGTACTTGAAATAGCCGACGCCGCAGTCGTGTACCTTCGGCGTAAAGCTGCAACACGACCTTGAGCCAGATGACCTTGACCGTGATCTTGAACGTGACCTTGACCTCGCTGTTGAGGGTGACCTTTGTTGTTTAAAGCATTTGCTTCTAAAAACAAAGTAATTGAGTAATCAGAAAACAATAGTTCATGAATTTGGGTTGTACATTTTTTAATACACCTTTTAATGAGTAGGTAAGTAGGATTTAAATATGTATAGGAATCAGAGTTCCATTATCCTTTGAGCTCAGTAGCCAAAAGGAGCATAGGTACATAGGTAGACAGAAGAAATTATGGGCAGATGACTGATAAATATAGCAGGGAAAAGATAGATGCACATACATAGCCAGGGAAACATGAAGGCTTTTACCCACAGAGGGGCCATATAGCAAAGAATCAAATGTAATAAAATGATAATAATAAATAATCAATATTCAACACTGAGTCTACACTACTTAGCTAGAATTGATGATTTTTTGAACATTTACAGAACTACATTAATGTGTTTTCTTTTTCTGTTTTTAATTTATTTCATAAGTTTTTTCCACTTTCACATTATCTCACCTATGGAACTTTGTAGAATGGCAGACTTGCTTTTGTCTCTTTGGGTCGTCGCGTGGCACACATTGACAAGTGCTTACTTTGATCGAGGGTGTCACAGTGCACGGTTGATTCCACACTTCATCTATACGTACTTTTGTGGCTATCTCAATTTTTGGGGATAAAATACCCTGGAAAGTAATACAAATATGTATTATAATGTTTGTAATGTGCATTAGTACATACTAAGTTTTGTATTTTAATAATATAATTATGTGCACAAAATAATGTTAGGTGGTTTTTTTATTACTATACAATTTTTTAAGATTGAAATCATATGATTTGACTTAGATAAAAATGGTAAAGAAAAAAAGGTGATTACAGGAAACTCTTTAGACCTCCTCATGAGCAGATCTACTCCTTCATTGGAGCACATGTTGGGTGGGAACAGCACATCATTCAGAGAGCCGAGGTACTGCGCCAGGATTGTACTTTCATTGCTCCCACATTCACTGCACCATTGCACCAGTTCACAATATATTGTTTCTTCTTCTGCAAATTCATTGTATATTTTATTTTTGTTATTTATGTACGACAGTAAACTGAGACCAAGACACAAGACAAATTACTAAAATGATATCATGACCATGGCAAAAAGTCAATTAAATTAAATATTAAACACATGCAACTATTAAGTATCATGTATTACTAACAAAATTTGGTTGGACAAAAGTAGTCTGAAATTACAATTAACAAAATAATATTCTGATAACTTACTTAGCAAGCAGCAAATGTTATTAAGTGCGCAAGACTCCTGAAACCGTTTCCTGAAGTAGAACACATCTTTGAACATGAGGGGGAAGCTGGGAGGTAGCAGGCAGGTCTGGTAGCTGGTACCAAGGGCAAACACTGTGAGGGAGACGCGACCATCTTGGCACAACCAAACTCCTGGACATGATACCTGGGAACAACAAGACAGTTCTCTCATCACATTGTGTTAAACAGACATAAAAATAGTGTAGCTTCAAGAAATTAGCGTACGCTACGTACGTTATTATTTAGATACAATAGTTCTAAGTTAGGGAAACACATACTTCGTGAAGAGAATACTGGTTATTGTTATCATATCACATCAACTCACCCTCTGAACATCAATTTCTACTGTTAACTCGATAATTTTTGGCATGGTGCAACATCACTTCGCTGATTATCTAGATTTCACATACATTCATGACTAAGCACATGATTTTATTACGAAGTTTTTCATTATTAGCTAATTTCTTATTACAAAATATCAATTGAAAGAATCTGATGTTTACATTTAAATAACAATAAACATCATGCTTTACATAATATTTTTAAGAAATTTACATTCCGATTGGATATTATTTCAAGATTAAACTCTGACCCGATAAAAAGAGAGAAGAATTTAAAGCGTAAAGGGTAACAAAATACTATAAAAGTTTGGTGTGTTGTTGTCATGACGACATCTTTATCAACAAATGTGTGTCAAATTTGTAACGTTTAGAAATGTAAGTCTTCCATGAATAATTTTTCTTGGCTAAAATTCGAAGCTAACTGGCCTGTTTACAGTTATTTAGTACTTCAGTCAGTTGTAATGATTAATAGTCGCAATACAATTTATATTAAATGTGTCCATTTATTAATTTTGAATTAACAAAACATTAGCTCAGTTTTATGATTTATGATCAAAAGATTTACCGTCAAAGCAAGGCGCGTTACGGCGCGTAAACTAACCGTAACGAACTGTGGCAAATAGAATTATATTAAATACGTTTTCCTTAAACTATAATAATATGACGAAGGTTCCATCTGTTATTCATTGGTTCAGGTTGGATTTGCGAATTCACGACAACCTCGCTCTACGTAATGCTATAAATGAAGTGAGTTTGAATTGTAATTCCTTAGACATTGAACACATTACCCAATCTCGGCTTTTGCAGCTTGTAATTAAGTATTAGCTTTTTCATTTCTCGATGAGAAAGCTCATCGAATTATATGTTTTTATTTTATGGTGTTCGCAATTTATAAAATTGCTAGCCTTTTGAAGTGTGCTTTGGTTATAAGTAGGTAGGTACCTATTGCTTATTTGACTCACATAATCATCACCTATGATTTCTATTTTTGTTTCTTTTAGGCAGAAAATCGTAAACATCATTTAAGACCAGTTTACTTCATAGATCCTGACATCAAAAGTAAGGTTGGTATCAACAGGCTAAGATTTTTAGTACAAAGCCTTCAAGATCTGAATGAAAATCTCAAGAAACTGAATACTCGTCTATACATTATAAGAGGAAATGCTGTAGAGGAACTGCCTAAGCTATTTAAAAAATGGCAAGTGAAGTACTTGACAAGCCAAGTTGATATTGATCCAATTTATGTGAAACAAGATGAAATAATAGACAAGATTGCTGAAAAGAGTGACATCTTCATTGTCCGTAGAGTCCAACACACAGTTTATGATGTCCACAGTGTGTTAAAAAAGAATAACGGCAGTGTTCCTCTAACATACCAAAAGTTTCTTTCACTTGTACAAGATGTGCAAGTAAAAGAATGTATTGAAATAACTAAGGCAATGTCAGATGATTGTAAGCCAAAAGATTTTGATTCTAAGCAGTATGATGTACCGAATCTCAATGAACTTGATATTGATGAATCAGCACTTCAACCCTTGAAATACCCTGGCGGTGAAACTGAGGGAGTTAAGAGATTACACATGTACATGGCTAAAAAGGAATGGGTGTGTAAGTTTGAGAAGCCTAACTCCTCTCCTAACAGCATAGAACCAAGTACTACAGTTTTAAGCCCTTATATCAGCCATGGCTGTTTATCAGCAAAGCTTTTCTACCACAAATTACAGGAAGCTTTGAGTGGCAGGAAACACTCAGAACCTCCAGTGTCTCTGTTAGGACAATTAATGTGGAGGGAGTTCTACTACACAGCAGGGGCAGGCACAGAGAATTTTGATAAGATGGTTGGGAATCCTGTTTGCACCCAAATACCTTGGGGCAAAAATGATGAACACTTAAAAGCCTGGGCAGAAGGAAGGACTGGATACCCATTTGTTGATGCCATTATGCGCCAGCTTAAGCAAGAAGGTTGGATACATCATTTGGCTCGCCATATGGTTGCTTGCTTCTTAACAAGAGGAGACTTGTGGATATCCTGGGAAGAAGGCGCCAAAGTATTTGAAGACTATTTGTTAGACTATGATTGGTCTCTGAATGCTGGCAATTGGATGTGGCTCTCTGCATCAGCATTCTTTTATAAATTCTTTAGAGTATACAGTCCTGTTGCATTTGGTAAGAAGACAGACAAAGAAGGTCTTTATATAAGGAAGTATGTACCTGAATTGAAGAAATACCCTACAGCTTTTATTTATGAGCCTTGGAAGGCACCTAAGAATGTTCAAACTACAGCAGGTTGTATTATTGGAAAGGATTATCCCAAAAGGATTGTTGACCATGATACAATTCATAAGGAGAACTGCCAGAAAATGTCTGTTGCATATAAATTAAATAAAGAGAGGAAAGCTCTTAAGCGACCATTGACGTAGTTGTATGGTTTAAAAAGTTTAATATGTTTGATATAATTTAAGAGAGTTTGTTTTTATAGATTTTTAGAGATGTGTGATCTTGTTACCTCACTAATATTAAGTAATCATTTAATCAATATATTTTCTGCACAATTGTTTTAGTGTTTTTTTCCTCTTGCATTATCAGAAAAATTCCTTCCATTGCAAGATGTGCATGTAAAAGAATAACGTGTAGGCAGTATAAATGAGCATACCATTGCACAGAACTGTACAATCTGTGGTAGTGTAGGTGACGTCAGGTCATGATATTTGTCAAAGTCAATGCATGATAAGGGATTTGTTTTGTTGCATTTATTTTCACAGAAATAAAATGTAATCGATTTTATTTATTATAATATGTAGTAGAAATGTAGAATGATGTACAATTTATACGTTGAGGGTGCTGACGGTATGACTACATCTGGTCTTGGGACGTAGCCGACGTAGTACATTGGTAAGTAAGTTCGTAACTTTAGGTTTTGCACATCTTCGTTAGCACTTAATCCTGTATATCAAGTAGAGTAGAAAATCATTCATTAAAAAGAAAATCATATCATCCACTAGTTACTTAGAACAGCTCACCAGCACTATACTTTTGCTTCTTAACCAAAAAATTAATTGATTATACCAAAATATTCTATAAAGAACGCCCACTTTATACCTAAGTATAACTCATTATACTAGTGAATCTAGTGTGTATATAGTGCGGCTACCAGGCTGGAGAAAGAATATGAATAAAACCATATAATTCAAGCATGTCAGGAATTCAGAGGACTTGTTAGTTAGAGCCAAAAAATGGTGTAAAAAGAGATCTGAAAACAATTCTATTGTTTTGTTGGCATTTCACATGCTTTGTTGAGAGCTATGTTGTATGTATGTTTGTTAATGTTTCATGTCAATTAGTATGTTTTTAAATAATAAATTGGTCATAAGTCAGTATGCTTCATCTTTATTATTATGTAGTGGTAGTTGGTAGTAGTAGATAATATAAAAGTTTTCCAAGCAGAGTTATTTTATTTTTGAAATCTCTAAACATTATGTCCAGGCAGATGAATATTTACTTCTGTAATTTTAATATTTTTTGTCAATTTTAAATGTTTTTACAAGTGCTTTTTATTCAATCTTTGTAAAAATTAAAATAACATTAAGTAGTTCTAACAGCCATAATATTTAACTTAAAACAAAATTTCTTACTATTAAGAATACTAAGTGAATACTTAGATTATAGTTTTAATTTGACTAAACATATAGACACAATGTTCCTGCAATGAACTTGTGGAATGTATAAACATTTATTGAACTATAAACACAATATACACCAATCATACCTATACTGTATTTCACAAAGGATTAGGCATAGATGTAGTGTACCTTCAGTACTGTCTCGTCAAATAACTTAGTCATTCCAAAGACAGCTGTGGGTACCTATGCACACACTACAAAAAATATTTCAAAAGCATTTGTGGTTGGTTTAGACATTACTGCTTACATACTATACTAGCTGCCCGCCCCGGCTTCGCCCGTGGTACTTACATGTATTATACATACAAACCTTCCTTAAGAATCACTCTATCTATTAAAAAAAACCGCATCAAAATCCGTTGCGTAGTTTTAAAGATCTAAGCATACATACGGACATACAGCGAAAGCGACTTTGTTTTATACTATGTATTGAAGTCTATCTATACTATACTGGTAATTATAAGACAATAGAAAATCAATTATTTATTTATTTATATATTAAAAATAAGCACACCAATACAATCACCCAATGTTATATAAAACCTCAAATACAATCACCCAATGTTATATAAAACCTCAATAATCAAACAATTGAATGCACAAGCAATGGTACAAATTACAGGAGTGCATGACATTAAACATGAAAACCATTTGAAACTTATACAAAAACAACTAAGCTAATAAAATTAAAATACATATTAAAGTAATAACGAATGGGCACTATTCACACTGTTTAAGTAGGGAGCATCTGTATGATGCGAACTTCATAAAGAATATATTGATGGGATAATCTGTCACAATAGCCCTCTCATTACCTATATAATCTTGCCATACGTGTTAGAGGGCTATTAAAAGTGGTATTCAAGGTAGATATAGGAATTTCGAAAACTCGATGATGTCGCTTACTACGTCGGTCAAACCGAAACTTTAAACCCTCTATCAACTGGGCATCAAGAAGGCCATTTACAATTTTGTAAAGAGTCAGTAAATCAGAATGAATTCGCCTTTCTTTTAAGCTTAACAACCCAAAGTGTCTTATTCTGTCACCATAATCAGGAATAGATCTCCGAATGCCTCTCTTTGAACACAGATACCTAACAAAACGAGCTTAAATAGATTCAACCTTGTCAGCATAGGTAGAGTAATATATAAGTAGTACCTATACCAGATTGTGGAACAGTATTCCAGTGAGCTTCTTACCAGTACATTAAAAAGTAAAATAATAAGTGGTGCTTTTACGGCATGGTTTGGCCATTCGGAAAATAAATCCAAGCATCTTCTTAGTTTTGGTCACTAGGTTGTAGGGCATGCAATACCGGTTTACCGGTTTCGGTTTTACCGGTAAAACCGCCGATTTTCGCGATTTTTAATTTACCGGTAAAAATAATACGTAACCGGTAATTTACCGGTTTTTACGTTTTTGTGATAATATATAGCAATTGTTCATTTAGCGTCAAATCTTCATTATGTAGCCTGAACATAATGTAATATTGCATACATTACATATTGTAAGAGTGGTAAAGTTGCTGTTTTTTAGGAAAGTAAACTTATGTGGCTCCTTAACTATCTCTAGGTTAGATGCAAATCTTCATTCTCATCTTAATTTATAATATCTAAACAAATTTTATTCATTCGGTTATTCTGAATTTCCTCATAGCTGTCAGCTCCTATTAGGTAAAAATGTAGCTTATGCTTATTTTACCTACTCTATGACCTTATTGAGCAAGGGCTTTTACTTCACTACCATGCGGATAGCTCTGAGGACACGGTGAAGCACACAGTCTAGGTGTGCACTGCCTGGGAAGGGTACCGCCGTGTCGTCGTCGAGCCAATAGGCAGCGGCGACCTCTCGCGTCCGGCCCTGGTTCAAGCCATGGTCCGGGGCCAGAGGGAAGGGGAAGCCGCGGCCTCCTTCTGCGAAGCAGTCATGCTCGAGAAGGAGACGGTGGAGCGCCTGCGAGTTCGCACCTCTCATCCCAGCTGCTGTAGTGGACCAGGAAGACACCACGGGCGCCGAGTGTCGAGAGACGACTCCCGGCCACCGTAGGCGTCGGTCTGTGGACTGTAAATTCGGGTGGCTCATCGTTCCTTCGTCTGCATAGACAACAGACCCGTGTCGGCGGCCCGAGTTATTCCACGCGCAGGGCCAAGGCCTGCCGGGGCTGCGGGATTGTTCGAAAGAGTTACCGCGACCCTGGTCCATAAAATGCCTAGGATTTACCATAAAAAAGGGCTTTCACTTCAATGAAAAAAATGTTTTTTTTTTTCACGATAATTCTTAGCGTTTATTCCGTCTTGTGACGGGGTCCGCTTTCCGTATCTTCTTCTTCCACTTCAATCTATCCAGGACATCTTCGTCTTCGAGTTCGTAGATTTTCATGTCATTCATTACGACACTCAACCACCACCGTTTCGGCCTGCCTCTGCGCCTTTGACCGGGTATATTGAGATTGAGTACACAACATTGGCGATGTATTCAGGTGGTCTCCTTTTTACATGGCCGAACCATCGCAGCCGTTTCTCTTGCATTCTGTCGACGACATCGCGTACGGATGGTACTGACATGTTTTTTTGTTACGGCCCACGTCACAAAAAATGTTTACCACCTTATACCTAGTATTTTTAATTATTTTTTGCTTTTAGACTACCCAATCTTATTGATATAATATCACATTTTTAAAAAATACAAAAATTACCGTTTTACCGGTTTACCGGTAAATATATTTTAATTACCGAATTTTTACCGGTAAATTTTATTTTACCGAAATTGCATGCCCTACTAGGTTGTCTATATGATGGCGGAAAGTTAATGAAGTATCAAAAAATACTCCCAGGTCACGTATGACAGATTACACAGATAGGCTCTGTTAAGTACAGTTCCCTCTATATGGTAATCAAATTTATCATAACTTGACTTATTGGTGAACTAGCTTCTGCCAGCGGTTTCACCCGCATCCCGTGGGAACTACTTCCCGTACCGGGATAAAAAGTAGCCTATAGCCTTCCTCGATAAATGGGCTATCTAACACTGAAAGAAATTTTCAAATCGGACCAGTAGTTCCGGAGTTTACACACAGAATACAGAAAAGAAGAAAGATAGAACACATATTACATAGGCACAGCTTATTTCAAGAGAAATTTCTTCCAGCAGGCCCGTTATGGGAGAGTTAGAATAAGAAGAGATGCAGATAGTGATATAATTTTAAGTCATCGGCATAAGCTAGACAGTTACATTTCATTTTATCTAATAGGTCATTTATAAATACTAAAAAGAGTAAGGGGCCCAGTTTTGAACCCTGTGGCACACCAGAACTAGGAATAAATGGTACAGAGTCATAACCCGCCAATGCAACAAGCTGAGAACGATTAACTAAATAGCTATCAAACCATCGCAACAAAGAACCATGAATACCAGCATTTTCCAATTTTAAACTAAGAATTGAATGATCCACGCGATCAAATGCCTTATCTCACGCATATCTCTTTGATATTCAATGGATTAATGTGTATCTGTTGACAAAAACTCCAGTCAGACTAGCAAATCTGAGGATAGACAGGTTATTCAGTATAGCTGTAAATAAATACATTATCAGTCATTCTGACTTATCTTAGGCTATAAATATTGAGCCGAGTCAATGGATGACTGTCTGCCCACCGTCCACATCAGATGATCATTATGTATAAGGAGTACTCATGTACAAATGCACGTTTATTCATTGTTGCTGTTCAATGAATGAACGTAATTGTAACTACGTTCATAAGGACATAGTAATTATATTAACTGCATAACTTAGTGGTTTGATGTTGTGTTTGCTAAAGCTGAATATTATTCTTTCTATTTTAATTTGTAAGAAGATCTTCTTCTGTACCATATGTCTCAAGGCTCACGTTAATAAATAGTTATGATTGAGGTGTAAGCTATGTTCTTAAATAGACTTAACATAAAAAAATTAGTGAGTTGTATATAAAAAAAAAAAACAAAACTGAATCATTTTGTTTTTATCCATGTTGTCCATCTGTATATCTCAGTCTAGACTACTCTAGCTGTTGCCCTGTCTAGGCAATCTATTCTATAAAGGCAGCAGGTCATTGTGCCAGTTTTCTAGGCTTCCCGCCAATTGTCCAGACAGTAAATGGTCTCTGAGAAAAATATGTAGGTAAGCGAACTCGCGTTATAGACGAACTAAGGCCATTTAAATAAGAAAAAAAAAACTCAAATGCATTTATTAATGTTTAATGAAATAATATTTAATAAACATTCTATTAATTATCTTTTAATAATCGCATTGGTATGTCATTCACATTTCTTCTTGCAAGTAAATATTTTGGCCGTTTGTTTTGACGCCTTTACTTGATAATGACCGTTATTGTGACCTGCAAAAATGCGGCAATAATTTTCCTATGTTTACATACTCTGCATACCCAGTTACCTACCTAATCTAAGTCAGGTGTACCTATTTGAAAAAACTCAGAATATGACAGGTTTGTACAGTGCCTTCGATGTCATCATAAACGGATTCTACTGTATTTTTAAAGTACTGAACTTCACGTGAAAATGGTAGCTTGGTTGGCTAGCCTTGTTTGGATAATAAGAAGTGAATACAGGGCTCTACTGGCATCAAATTATTTTTTTTTATTGCCACTGCTGGGCAAAGGCCGCCCCATTTTGTCTCCACACCTGTCGGTCCTTTGATAGTTCTCAGTTTCCCAGCAATCAGGGTTGTAGGCATCAAATATGAATTGAAATTCAATAGTCTCAGATCACACACTTCAGATAACTGTTATCATTTTTCTTTACGCAAATATTCATCTTTGCGAAGCGATAACTTCCATTGATTATGTCAAATATTAGAGGGCAAGATAACAGCTTGTAGGTTAAAGGTATAGTGAAGATAATCAAGTTCATAATATTGAGAATTATTGAATCATCAATGTTTGTTGAGTCTGCTCATAGAGTTCAATGAAATCAAAGGCATAATGATGAATGACCCCTGTTGAGTATCCAGTAATGTAAAAAAATAACGTCGTAATCAATTTGATTAGGATCTCATTGGTCCTTCGAGCCTTATTTGGAACAGTATTGATTGGCGTTATGTTATGTAGGTGCTAACATTCAACTTCTTGTACAACAAACAGGTGTATTAAAATAAAACATGTGCCCACAGCCCACTCATAAACATCTAATTATTATTCAATACGTTAATGAGCGTTATGGCATTTCAATGACGCGAAATTTCTGATTATCATCATGGTCAAACAAATCTTTTCGTTGTTTGACGACCAAAATTCATTGAACGTGACTCATTAATATTTTCACACCTGTGGAGTTATTACAACGGAAAATTCCGCCACAATAGGTGTATTTGAAAGTGCACGGTTCCCCAATGCAGTAGAAATGAAGTACATAGTTCATGCGACATTTGTATGACCGTCTGACCCGGCTATTGGTGACGAATAGGAAGGAGTAACTCTTAAACGACCAGACAATTGTCCAATTGTGCGAACACCCGAACTCTCTGATCTATCGCATGATAGGATAACAGCGGCATTGCAAATTACCTCCTCTTTGGTAGGAATGCTAGATTGATAGATGGATAGACAGGATAATGAGGAGAGATTGCTGCTATTGCATATTATTGCGCTCGTCTGCGTCCTTTTGATTCAAACTTGTTATACTTCTTGCCTAAGTAGGTACCTATCTTCGTAGGTATCATCTAGTTTTCTTTCCCTATTCGTTCTAGGGGTATTTCCATTATGACATTCTATTGTCTAAGTACAGTCATAAATCGAGACATAACTCACCCTATATGTAGGCACATATATTTTCTGTTTTTCTTCTGAACAGTTAATTTAAATATAGGTATGTTAATGTATTTTCCTTCCGTTTTATTGCATGTATATGGTATTTATGTCTTAGAAATTAAGTCATCATTCTTCAGAAATATTTGCTACCTGATGTTTTATTATGCTCATATTTTTCCTTTACCTAAATAAGAGCCATTCATTCCGAAATATGATTGCATTTGTTTTGCTACAGGTGATGAAACCCTGCGATGGCCATAAGCATAAGATCAATGCGACCAGCTACTTACACCGTCAGAATGGGTGATTAGAACTTGGTAAGTCATCGTCCAAGTCTTTAAGTTTGGTATTTTGAACACTAGCAACCAAACAGATAACATTAGGTCTATCGGTGTTCGTGTACATCAGTCACTGCATGACACCTTCTCCTTCTTTAATTGAAATATAGTATTTCTGAAACCTATGTTGATAGAACTATTACTACACAAGGGTTCCGAGTGAGACCATGAATCGGTACACGACATAACTTGCGAAATTACAAACATTAATTAATAATTTCAAGTATTTATAAACTATCTGTGCGTGAGTCAATGAGATACCTAACTTAGCTGATAACTACATTACGAAGCAGTTTTATCTAAGACTATTGCAAGTAATCGTCTTTTTATAAGTCCATTTATCATAGCCCCACTAATTTCTGCTGTGATTTGCATGATTTTTATGATAGTAATCAAGTTCCTGGATTTGTTTGTCAACTTATTACTTTTTTGGTATTTTTGGTTCTTTGATGCGGATTTTTGGTCCTTCGATGTGGATTTTTGGTTTGAATTCAATTTTCGTGGATGCTGATGATGTTTACTGTAAGTATTTTATTACCAGCGGAGATTCTATTAAAGGCGACGACTTAAGTTTGTCCGTGCCCCCTATCAGTTTGCACTCCAACAGAACTATTCCAGTGTAAATGCCGTTCTCAGGGTTAATTGCCTCAATATAACCCAGCCACAAACATACGGACAAACAACCGTATATTGCCATAGTGCCGTAAACTGGACCGAACGAGATTCGTTTAATATGACTTGACATTTATTAATCAATACGTACTTGACATCTGGGGGTAATTGTATTTTTCTCATAATGAGATAAAGACTATGTGATAATATCATTTAGGTATTGGATAATTCTTTGGTTTTGTTATCTATGAGTTTTTTTGGCTTTCGGAAATGCTGCATCTGGTGTATTTAATTATATGACTATAGTTAAACGTCGGCTGTTGCAATTGATAATTCTAATATTAACAACGTTGAGGAAATATTTTCCTTATTATGATCCAGCAATTTTTTTTCATATCTAAATTATGTATTATTGGACATAAAAGCATCTGACGTCATCTAAATGAGAATGCAGTTTGTACTACGTCATGACTATGCAGTATTTGAAACAAACACTAGATAGATGACTTGGACACTCCTTAGCTAATTGGCTAAGGCCTCATTTACGGAGATGCGGGGCGTCGCGCGTTGCGTTGAGCGGCGTGGCCCGCACTGAATTCAAATATATGGCGTTGTATGAGTGCGTTTACGGAAAAGCGATTTTAGACGCGTTTGTTTGAATTAGGGCGTGTTTTGCGGCCGAGCCCGCGAATGGCACCGACGCGTCCCACGCGGCGTTTATCGCGGCGGCGCACGCAGCGGCTATTCTCGATGAAGCTATGTCCGAGGCGGAATCTTCTGTCAGTCTTATTTAGAAATCGTGCAATACAGACGTAGTCAGCGTCGCAATGGAGTATGATATGATCGACTTTTTTTAGAAAAAAAATTCAATGTTAAAAAGTGAATTATTTCGTCATTCATGCTGCAAGTTGCGACACGTGCGCTCCCATCAAAGACTACTATATATTATAATATGGCTCCCATCTCTCGCCAACATAAAACTAGTTGATTTGATCGAGGCGAGCGTGCGCCGCCGCTATGCCCGCCGCGTGCTTCGCTACACGCTAGAGGATTCGCCGCGGGCGCCGCGGCGGGCACCGCCACGCTTCCCGTCTCGCTTCTCTATGAACATGGTCGTATATTGCTATAAGTTTGTGTTTACGCGTGCGATGATGCGTGCCGCTTCACGCGCCGCCCCACTGTAAACAGAAAAACGTCCGACGCGCCGCGAGACGCCACGCCACACGCGACGCGAGACGCCCCGCGTCTCCGTAAATGAGGCCTAACATTCGAGTTATTTCTATGTGATAAAGATGGTCGTAAAAATTCAACTGTCGAGGTAAAAGTTATGCAATTTTTCCCAAAGCACGGATAACGTTAGTGCAGTATTTGTATATCCAAGAAAATTCGGATTTACAAAACTGCAACTGAGAAAGTTTTGGTCATTATCGTCTCCCGAGCCCTTTTTCCCAACTATGTTGGGGTCGGCTTCCAGTTTCTCCCTTATTCGTCATCATCATCATATCTGCCAATTGCCGTCCACTACTGAACCTACCCCAACGAGCGCCAACGATCTAGTTCTTGGGCAGCCCGCGACATCCATCCTCCTTATACGAAACTACATGGAAACAGCCTTTTAAGGATGTGGTAATCTGCTTACGTTGACTTCTAGTTTATAACTTTGTACTTACAAACCTGCGCATGATGCAATTACCATGTTTTTTTCGATGCGTGCGCACATGTCGTCAGTCTCCATGGCCGATTGGCCGGTGTGAAATAAAAGTGCATCGAACGCACCGTTTCACTTTTCTTAAACACGCATTGCACCGTGCTATGATATGTATGGAGAAAGCCGATTCGATTTATGCAGATCTTGATACAACTTGATCTTGAACATGTTGGTCCTTGTCTTGTGTTTCTTTTTATTTATTGAACATGAAAATTTGCCACTGGCTGTTTACAACATTTCGGATTCTCTATTTTTTTTCGACTTTTTCCTTTTAGTTACAAACAACGAAACAACGTAAAATAGGACTTATCTTACAAATTGATTGTAAGATAAGTCCTATTTTTCGTTGTTTCTGATATATGTTTTGTCTACTTTGATTTCCTTTTAGTTTTCCCGAACTGGTTCTTTTATTATATCTTTTATTTCGAGGGGTTTCAATTCAACCCCTAGATTCATCTAAAGTGGTAAGGTTCTGATACAACTGTAGCAAGACTGAGAATTTCGTTAAGCAATTACAACTAAAAATATATCATTCTCTGCGTTTAGCTTGTAAGGTATTATATATGCGAGGACTGATCCCTAAAAATTATTATGTTTACTTACGGCCAGTTTCTTCATCAAAAGTTAAAGTTAAAGTTATGGCTAAAGTAATGTGTAAAGTAAAAGTAACGGTTAAATTAATTTTTTCTATGAATTTTGCTGTCAGTTTAGCCTTGAAAAAACGAATTTGACCGTTACTTTTACTTTAGACATTACTTTAACTTTAACTTTTGATGAAGAAACTGGCCGTTAATATGATAAGTATGATAACAGATGAATAAGACGATGACCGTAAAAATATAAATGGTTTTATTCAAGTTTCTGCACACGAGGCGTTTGACACACGACACACGCTTACTTGATTCCAGCCTATCTAACTCTTGCTATCATAAATATTGTTATAGAAATTAATTGTAACTAGATAATAAAATTGCGCAAGTTATGAAATAGAAAATCGCCATGTCATGAAATTGATGTCAGCTCTTAGGTCCTATGAGTTTACTAAATACTTGTTGTCCAATGATTTGCAAAATCATGCTTTAAAGTTGTTCAATTTTTTGTAGACGGTGCTCCGAAAAAATATTGGTCCTTTCGATCTTAATTTCTTCGATTCGTAACCAGTGAGTGAAATATTTGGTCCTAAATTCCGAATAGGTGGTGTGTGTAGTGGTTAAAATGGAGTTGAGCTTGTTGTTCTTATTTTGATTGATATTTATCACGTTTCTGATACTTGCATAGAAAAAAAATAGTTTCCTTAATGGTAGCCTGTTATTACTGAAACCCTACCGTTTTCTTGATAAATGCATGTTGTGCCTTTGTAATTACGCGCTCAGGATATCTATTTGTTTTATTAGTCTAGGTATTGTTCTTTCCTTAAGACATTTTCCTTGACATATTAAATGGTCCATTTCTTGCTTCAGCGTTTTCCCAGCTTAGGATATAGGTACCTATAGTCACATACAGCCTTGGCCAAAAGTATTGAGCACCCATGACATCTTTCAGTTTTATGCGGAGTATCAAATGCAAATAAACCAAAACTTTTTTTTTATTTGTAATTTACTATTTATTAATTGAAAATTAATATTTTGTGGGTCCACCCTTTGCCTTAATTACAGCAGAATTTTTTTTTGGTCAACAGCTAACAAGATTTTTACAGTCTTCAGCAGTAATCGCGTTCCATTCTAGGCGCAGGTAGCGTTTCAATTCTTCTCTGTTGTTAATTGTGTGGCGCCTAACTCGACGCTTTAATAAACCCCATAAATGTTCTATGGGGTTCAGATCTGGCGACTGGGCAGGCCAGTCAAGAAGCTCTATGCTATTTTCCCGAAACCATGTCATAGTGCGGGCAGATTTGTGGCAAGGCGTGTTATCCTGCTGGAATTTATCACTATCCATGTTCGTGTCACCGAAAAGTTTCGTGAACGAAGGCAGCAACGCAGTTTCTAGCACATTTATGTACTTAGAAGAGTCCATGCGGCCCTCACACACGAACAATTCGCCAACTCCAGAATCGGTCATGCAACCCCAGACCATTATACTGCCGCCGCCGTGTTTTACGGTTGGGACCACACACTCTGGCTTAAATTCTTCGCCCACCCGGCGACGCACAAAAGTCACACCAGGTGTACCAAAAATCTGCAATAAAGAGAAAAATATTGAGTTCCGGAAATAACAAGAACTTCCTCTATGCGTTTAGAATTTAAACCATTTTATATTATTTTGTGAGGGCATTAAATTGACTTACTCACCTCAAAGTTTGATTCATCTGACTACACAACATTTGACCAATCTTCAGCGGTGAAAGTTCGGTGTTGTAAGGCCCATTTGTACCGAGCTTTTTTGTTGCTCTCGGAGAGCCATGGCTTCTTCCTAGCTTTACAGCCTTTCAGACCAGCTTTCTGAAGCCTTCTACGAGTAGTTCGAGCAGAAATTGTTTTCTTCATTTGTTCTGAAAACTCAGCAGCGAGCTCTGAAGAGGTTTTTTTCCTATTTCTTAATTACTCTCTCAGTAACTGACGATCCTGACGGCCTATGGTGATGCGTTTGCGCCCGGTTCTCGGACTATTTTGATGTGATCCGGTATCAGAGAATCGCTGAATAGCATAATGCACGGATCGGCGCGAACATTTCACAGTTTTGGAAATCTCTACTTGTGATTTCCCTTGCTCATGCAGAAGCTGTATCTGCACTCGTTATTCTAAAGAAAGTTCGTTTCGTTTTGGCATATCGCAACCAGGCCCGCCGCTAGCTGTTTGTTCGCCCGCGTGCAAAACTGATTATGCCGCCCTACGACTACATACGTTTTGTCAAAAAATTTATAAGGGGGGGGGGGGATCCAGGGGTCCGCGATTCATATCCATCTTACTTGTCAAACAGAAAAAAATATGTACATGCACAGCTCTGATTGCAGAAAACCCACCTACTTTTGGATAAATAACTATTGCAATACATAACATACATTACACATAACTTTTATTTACTTGAAATGCTCAGAGTAACCTAAGCAGTCGTGGGTTAGCTCATAATCAAACTAAGCAATTGCTTAGGGCATCAATGCAGTGCAATCATTACCCAAGTGGCCCCTATGTATTGAAAGATTGTGATTAACTTAAACTAACGCACTTAAATATATAACAATGTTTAAAGTCAGTAAAATATGTTATTTGGTGGGTTTCCCGTTGAAAAGTCAACTTATAGGATACATTGCATACCTATGTAAGGAAGCGCGAGCGGAGCGAGCGCGAAAATTTTTTAGTCTAAGGACACAAAACAAATAAAAACCACTGTAAATTAACAAAGCAAAGTCAAAAACTAAGATATGCACAGAAGCGAAGTGCAAAAGCCGCGAGCGAAGCGAGCGCAATTTTTTCCTTAGAGTTTTCATGAAGTAAACATATCATAAAAAGCCATAACATACGTGCGCGAAAAATGTTTTTTCGGAATTGAATGCCTCAACAATTAAACAAAGATAAAATGGGCTATTTGACATGGAGCCGCGAGCGCAGCGAGCGCGAAAATTTTTTAGTCTAAGGACACAAAACAAATAAAAACCACTGTAAATTAACAAAGCAAAGTCAAAAACTAAGATATGCACAAAAGCGAAGTGCAAAAGCCGCGAGCGAAGCGAGCGCGATTTTTTCCTTAGAGTTTTCATGAAGTAAACATATCATAAAAAGCCATAACATACGTGCGCGAAAAATGTTTTTTCGGAATTGAATGCCTCAACAATTAAACAAAGATAAAATGCGCTATTTGACATGGAGCCGCGAGCGCAGCGAGCGCGTATTTTTTTGGGGATGCAAAGGGTGAAACAGTCAAAATTAATAGGAGACGACCAAAGCTAGGGCGGCTTTTTCTGAAATTTAATTTTGGTTTAATTTTGCCGCCCCCTAAATAGCGATCTTAAATCGTTTTAAAGAATCTTTAATTTTGAAAATGTCCTTTCAACAGATGTACCTAACTGAAACCGGCAGTGTAAGTAATATTCCTAGCGCTATTGCTGTGTTCGGAAATATTGAAATCAAATCATTAGAAATATTGATAACTCGCTAGATTTGCCGCCCCCCAGGACGTGCCGCCCGCGTGCTGTGCACGCGCTGCACGCCCGCTTACGGCGGGCCTGATCGCAACTATAACACTTAAAACTTTGAAATAAAATACCAAAGGCGCACTAGATTACTGGATGTTGTCACAACGAGCGATGGTAGCGAACTAAAAAATAAATTTAAAAATTGTAAAAGACATTTTTTTGCACCCAGGTGTTTTATTGTCAGCTGCGGCATAAGTCATTGTTTTAAAATCTTTGTAGATAACCGATAAAAGAATACTTCAACGATAGATTCGGGTTTCTCCCATAATTACCGTGATCTAGCGAAATTTGTAAGGTGCTCAATACTTTTGGCCAAGGCTGTAAAAATATGTTATTGTGGTTTCTTGCAGTCGTGGTGGCCTAGTGGGCAAAGAACCAACCTCTCGAGTATGAGGGTGCGGGTTCGATTCCAGGTCAGGCAAGTACCAATGCAACTTTTCTAAGTTTGTATGTACTTTCTAAGTATATCTTAGACACTAATGACTGTGTTTCGGATGGCACGTTAAACTGTAGGTCCCGGCTGTCATTGAACATCCTTGGCAGTCGTTACGGGTAGTCAGAAACCAGTAAGTCTGACACCAGTCTAACCAAGGGGTATCGGGTTGCCCGGGTAACTGGGTTGAGGAGGTCAGATAGGCAGTCGCTTCTTGTAAAGCACTGGTACTCAGCTGAATCCGGTTAGACTGGAAGCCGACCCCAACATAGTTGGGAAAAGGCTCGGATGGATGATGGTTTCTTGCAGTAGCTACCCTACTTGCCTACTAATGTCGACATGAAAACCTATTAAATGAAATGTGTTCACTAAATGGGTCCATTTTATGAAAATTTTTGGGTCTATTTAACCAGAACATTTTTCTGTATAACAGGGAGGTATATAACCTACCTGCAGAATATTGATTTTGAGTCAAATAATAGGGTTATTGTTCTTAAGTTAGGTGATTGTGATTGAACCCTGATATTTCTATTCAAAAGTGTTGTACGTAACCAATCTTTGTTCTTATCGAGATTACCAGGTGAGAACGCTGCTTGGATTAGTTACGTCTCTTAATGTTCGTTTATTTTTTCAATACAAAGTTATTGCTAGATAATCCATGCATGCATAATTGCATATTTATCAAAATAAGAATGTGCAATTTTTTGCAAAAGGGGAACCGCTACGTTCCAACAGAATTATGGAAATTGGCAACCTTAACTTAGAGTGACCAAAAGGTTTTCGAACAGTACAAAAAAGAGGCCATAATAATCAACGACGCGAGCTACCAAACCCGATCGGCAGGCACTTGTGTAGTCGTTAAGTTTTTCTGACTTCCCTGTCGAATTGCAACCGCGTATGATGAAGCAAAATCGTGTTATGGTATTACTCATTTAGCTATTCAATAACTAGTGTGACTGACTCCTATACCTGCTCTTGCCTCGTTCAAAAGTGCTCGACTCTCATTGATATAATTCGCCGCCGCCAACCTGTTATCATTCAACGTTGAAACGCCGCCGCGGACGCGCGCTCCGCCATTTTAAATAAGCACTTCGATTTTCAAAAGTTTTATTAGATAAACTAATAATATTATTTTTATATTAGTTTATTTTTTATTTTGGCTTTTAGTGAAGTGTTAAGTGCCAGTGTGACCAGTCGGTTAAATTTTTTGTTCACGGTGAGTGGTAATATTTTAAGTTTTATTTATTTCAGTAATTCTAAAATGTTATTATTTTTTATATGTAATTTTCTGCAGATGTGATTTTTTTAATTGATCTTTTAAACAGCGTTCTGTTATCGGCACCGTGAAAACGGTATATAGTTTAACCCAAACCTAACAAGAGGTTAAATAAAATGTCTTACGGCCAGTTTCTTCATCAAAAGTTAAAGTTAAAGTAATGTCTAAAGTAAAAGTAACGGTCAAATTCGTTTTTTCAAGGCTAAACTGACAGCAAAATTCATAGAAAAATTGAATTTAACCGTTACTTTTACTTTAGACATTACTTTAGCCATAACTTTAACTTTAACTTTTGATGAAGAAACTGGCCGTTAATCTTCGATATGAAATATGGTTAAGGTAATAAAATTAGACGTTGCGTAAATTTTTATTGAATAGGTTAACAGTTTTGGAAAATAGAGTTAAAAATATACTTCTACATTAATTTAAATAAAAAATCTGGACTATCAAAATAATACGATCTACAAAACCAATAAAAAATAATTAAGATGTTTAAAAATAAATCTTTTTGACATTGAGCTATGTGTGACCTCCGAAACAAAATTAAAATTAATTTACATAAAAAGAAAAACTTTTGTACATATCCATCCTTAAATAAATCACACGTAACAGTATCTAAATTTAATCTCTATTCTAAACTGTGTAACGTGCTAAATTGTTTAAACAAAACAAGAATTAGCATTAATTTGTCTCGCTGTTTACTAATTTCAAAAAGATTTTTTTCTTTCAAAACTGGCTGGAAAACGTTATGGTCGAGCTGTATAACTAAATGCCTGTGCTTTAGATACGAACGATAAGTTTATTTATCTCCGTATGTAATTATAATTACTGTTAGTAGGTACTTCTATAAATGAACGGTATATTTTATCTGTGGTATTACGATTTATGGCAATGATGTGCATGTCAGAAGAGAATTAGAGCTTTATCCAAGTCTTATCAATGGCAGTGCAATTAATTATTTATTGCTTGAGCATAGCAGAAATGTTTCTAAGTTAGCTATGTATAAAATTTATGTTCATGAAATATATATTTTTTATCAAGCTTTTACTAATTAGCAAAAATTTGCTGCGCTTAAGTTTTTTCAAACTACCCTACGTTGTTTTTTTTCTGCACGTTGGTGTACAAACAAAACTATCCTTAAGCTATCATCACTTACTTTGCCATAGTGTACTTATGGGTTCAAGCAATTTACGAGATTAAACTAAGTTTTACGATTCTATTGCCTGACAATTCGTTTTGTAGGTACGAAAATGGAAAACTTGCGAGCAATTAACTTAATAAATCACAACGTACATAAACAAAGATATTACCTGCAAGAAATTTTCATTGCTAACCTACATCGTCGATATATTAATAGTTTTCGAAAAGAGCGGCTGTTGCACGCAGCTCGTTTTAATTCTCAGGGGTTATTTATTAACCATTTTGAAAACTCACTTTTTACGATACTCTTAGGTCAAGTTCACTGACAACATAAACGTCAGTTTTCTTTAAACTACTGTTTACTCTGAATTTTCATGTTAATGTTCAGTTTTCAAAACTAAACAGTTGTTTTAAGAAATGCAGTTGCTTAGGATGTCGGTAGTGTTTTTGAGGAGAGATTCTTTTTAGTTCGTGTCTTTTATTATCAGTTTATTTTATTTATTTTTTTCATTCAATCCTTAGTTATTTTTAACCGACTTCCCAAAAAGGAGGAGGTTCTCAATTCGGCCGGTATGTTTTTTTTTTTTATCTATGTATGTACATCGATTTCTCCGAGGTTTATAGACCGATTTGCGTGATTCTTTTTTTGTTCGACGCGAAATAGCTGCCAGATGGTCCCATAGTCATCAGGTCAGGATATGATGATGGAAACCCTGAGAAATCGAGGGCAACCTTCGAAAGTTGTAGGCATACATAGTGTAAAAACTTGACACTCAGGTGTATGCCTGAAAGTACTATTCAACAGTGAAGGTTTGGAGCTGACCTGATGATGGAGACCGGAGAGGGTCGAGGGAACTCGACAACTGAATATGTAAACTACCTCGTGTTTGGGCTTATATTATTTGTATTGATGAGACCTTTGCAACAGTGAAGGTTTCGAGCTGACCTGATGATGGAGACCAGAGAGGGTCGAGGGAACTCGACAACTGAATATGTAAACTACCTCGTGTTTGGGCTTATATTATTTGTATTGACGAGACCTTTGCAACAGTGAAGGTTTGGAGCTGACCTGATAATGGAGACCAGAGAAGGTCGAGGGGACTCGACAACTGAATATGTAAAATACCTCGTATTTGGGCTTATATTCTTTGTATTGATGAGGACTTTCCACTTATATGGATAGTGACAACTATTCGTATCACTGAAAAGCAGTAAATAAAAAACTTTTTTACAAAAAAATTAAACCGACTTCCAAAAACACTAAAAAGCAAAAAAAAACTAATTTTAGGTGCATCGGCCTACAAGTCGGTGGCAAAATTAACTTAGTAACATCCATTAGACACCGACTTCTAGGCCGATGCACCTAAAATTAGTTTTTTTTTGCTTTTTAGTGTTTTTGGAAGTCGGTTTTTTTATATTCTGTTTCGGGTTGTCTCCCAAGTAGGGGGTGGGATTTGCCATTGTGCATGTCGCCATCGATTATATCGAATGGCTCTGGCATAGTGTCTTTGAATGCACGGTATTTGATTCAATTCAATTTTTATATAGATTTTATTATTTGTTTTTTTTTTATTATTTTTATTTAATTTGTAATACCTTGCGAGGCTGGCATAACGCAGCAGCGTTTAAGCCTCTAAAAATAAAAGATTAAAAAAGCCTCTAAAAAAAGGATGTCGGTAAACTCGGGTTTAAGAGTTTCCTACGTAACTCTTATGTGAGGTAATGTAGTTAGAAGTTTTTTACGTTTTAGAAAATGCGTAGTATATATACTTAGTGACGTTAATACTTAAATCGTTAAACAAAGTCTGCAATAATCATTATAAAACCTTTTGCGACGGATTTGCGTAGTCGACTACCTAATATTTAAATTGTGATTACAGTATTTAATGCGTTGGCTTGAATTTGTTTAATATTTATATAAAGTGTTAGTACGATAATGTCGTGTTTAACACGTGTTTGAGGTGCATGAGATTTCTTCAATGATATATTTTTTAAAGATTTTTTTTGTATTTACCAAAAATTCTTAAGAAAATACTCTTTACCTTACCTTAGAGTAAAAATAAAACGAGTTGATTAATCAACTTATACAGTCAGTTAAGTACATTGACTTTCAATTGAAATTTTCCTAACAGTTGTTAGACGTTTTAATGTGTTTTCTTTAATGAATGCCATGAAAGATTGCTTGCACACTTTCCTTAGTAATTTATTGACTAGTTAAACGAAGCTGATTATGCAATCTACTGCACAGTGTTTGTAAAACTTTTTTTGCAATGATATTCTTTTACTAATTACTAAACGTTTTCCCGCGGTTTCATCCGCTTCTAGTATGAACTACTTCCCATACCGGGATAAAACATAGCCTATGTTACTCTGGAAGGTTGTAGCTTTTCAACAGTGAAACAATTTTTCAAACGATTTAGTAGTTTCCGTGCCTTTTGTATATAAACAAACAAAAAAAAACCCTCTTTTTTATATTATCATATTAACAATTTATTTTATTTGTATAAATATGTCACCAACACCATTAAATTGAAACATATTTCCAATACAGTGTAACATTGAAGAAAGATTACACTTGGAGCCGTTGTGAAACTGCGCGGGCGCATGTGTATCAATTTCACACGCGTACACTTGCGTATCACTTCACGTGCAACACGATCGGTCGGTGCGTATTACAAACACCCCTTTCTGGGTGTCCGATGGTACATTGAGTTAGAAAACTTTACTACCCTTAGATATTAGAATTGGAAGTGAAAATGGTATGTATGAAAATGTCTTTAATTGTGATTAATTTAGTCGTCAGTTGCATTTATCACGTCAATTTTTCGATCCTGTATTTTAATTGCAATTATAAAAAGACCAATTGATAATCCTAATTTTTACTTTTGGACCGTTTTTACTACTAGAGTTTCAGCTCTAAATTCTGTTGGTATAATATGTATTAAATACTTATTTAACTAACTCAGCACATAATGAAATAATATGACAATAGTTTTGTGCATTCCTTAAACGTCACAGAGTCACTAATTAGTTTCCGCATACAAAAAGTATGAAGTTCAAACATGACACACAAAAGGAAACTTATGAATTAAACTGTAATTGAAAACCCATGAGGAAGTATTTTTTCTTGATTTTCCTATTGTTCATGAATGAGCATGTCATTAACGTAAGCGTAAAGCACTAGATAATTATGTAACTGGATTGAAAGGAAGGAAGGAAAATACTGTAACCATTCATAATTATTTACTAATGCGTTTAGATCAAAGTAGCAGAAAAAACCGCTAAAGTGAATCGAATATGTAGGTACAGGTTTACAGTACTCAACCTTTTTGTTGATTTCAATTACTCCGAATAAAAAACCATGATTGTAAGTGTACATTTCCTAATTAGCATGTTAATTTCTTTTATTTCTAGCGCAACTAAAATAGATAAACGTGTGACTGCTTTTTTTTATCTCATTTCCAGTTTTGTTCATTACCTTTAAAGAAAATACTGTAGATTTCTTACTAACATATTTTTGACAGTTATTTCTTTTCTTCATTTTCTATTCTCCTAAATCAGCCAATGTCTATCGTCTTCAGAACACATTCATTCATACTTTTAAATGCCTTACGAACAACGACCTGCAACTTACTAGACTGTACAAATAAATGCCTACGGCTAGTATTAGAAACTATGACAGAACGGATTACTGTAGATAATGTTGAGGGCACTTCAGATATCAGCTCTCGAACAACAGATTATTATATTAGGGCATCATGGATCAGGCGCATGACAGATTCGTTATCAGAAACGATCTCATAAAATGTATTGGAGTCTTAAAGGCGAATTGGGTTTAAAATGCAAGTGGTTTGCTGATTATACTCTTTGAGTGTGAGATCAGATAGTTGCATGTTCCACTTGTGGTTTCTTTCTCAAAAGATCCCGACTGTTGAGTGTCAGTTTGTGGTAAATGCAGCTGTTCATTCTAAATGCAGGCCATCCTAAAAGTTTATACATACAACAAAGTCTTTAGTCCTAAAATATCTCATGTATCTAGCACAGTTTGTTCGAGTCCTTCAAACTGTAAATCAGTATTATTTTCAGACTGCACTTCATAAACTCTTCTACTAATAGTAACAATGTTTAGATTTTCATCGTTCGTATTGTTTTAACAAGTCTTCATTCGCCTATCGACAGGCTGGAATCCGAAGAATGATTTGATCTTAAAACATAATTATAGACAAACATGCAGCTGACTATAAATACGCACTTCAAGGTTGTCCAGACCGGTAGTCCGTGGCACCAGCTTAGTTTAATAGTGCTCTTAGCCAGGACATTATTCGTGAAATTCTTACTGCACTCTGTTAAATATTGGACTGCTTGGAATACGCATACTCGTATATTAGAAGTTCGTTGCTAGAGATAATTATGTAGACTGTATACTAAAACAGGGTTGTGCAAAATTCATGACGGTCATTGGGCTATCTTCTTGTGGGCTTCAGAATAACAGTTAATTTTTAGCAGTTTGTCGTTGATTACGAAAAATAAATGTGCAAGCTGAACTTCGATTATTTTCTTACGTTCAAAACGCAGGTGAATTGCTGGTCACCTTATTGCCTAGCCAATAATTCCAACAATGCCATTACTGCTCTCTTCCATAGCATTCGAGCATTATCCAATTGTCTCAAACGAAATACCTCGGCTATTATTAGAATGCACTATTACAACTCCAGTCATAAACCCTCGGCCACACCGTACAACTTTGTGGTAGGCCAAGTATATTCATCCGTGTTCACAAATAACCTAAATATTACTACCGCAATTCACTATGTTTTAGACGTGTTATAAAACACCCTGTTTATATACTCCACTGAGACTAAAATGTGTAATCAAAATTTATGTGTGGTATTTTATGTTGCCACAATTGTAGGAATCTGCACCTTGTTGCCAAAGTATCGTATAATATTTAGAACATAGCAATAAAATATTGCGTGTCCTAGGATAAGTCATTGGGAATACTTCCGTAGTTATTCTGCATTCCAGCAAATTATGGACGACGCAATGACTAAAGGACCAATCAAATATTTATCTGGTCCTTTGATACTCATTAAACATAAACTTAAGCTATGATCAGCTCGTAGGTATTCCAAGAGTTATGTAAGTGCCTACTACTGTTTACACTACAAATATTCAACAAAGACCGGATTCTATGAGTTTGTAAATATTAGGAATTCATTGGCTATGGTCGCGATGAAAACAGTGTTCGCCCTGTAGTTACTGACAATAACCTCGTGTTTCTTGGGATATATAATAATAGTAAACGTCTACTAATGTACCCGTAATGTAGGAGGACCTGCGTATTATTTTTTCAGATTTACTTAATTCTCAATTTGGTCTTCTCGATCATCATCGCTAGGTCAATGGAATTTGAGTTTCAAGGACCGATAACGAAATACTGTCTTCGACCTATCAAACCAGTTGTTGTTTACAACAAATCATTCGGCCGACTTCTCGGTTCTTGTCTATGCGGAAATTGAAAGGACGTTTTTCATTGGCTACTATTTGGGGAACGGCCTATACTTATGCCTACATAAGTATTGTTGACTACGGAATTAGCCGAAGGAACTATTGTAGAACTATGTTCTATTTGTACTTGAAGGCCCATTTTCACTGACAACACATACGTACGTCTGTTTTTTCTAAAACAACTGTTTATTTTAAAAATTGAACATGAAAATTCATAGTTAATAGTTGTTATATGTAGTATGTAAATAGTTAAGAAAAATGACGTTTATATTCTCCGTACACTTGGCTTATAGGTCTAAATTCTTTTGAACTAGTTTACGTTGTTTTACTATTCCCCATAATATCAGTATTAAAAGGTGACTGCAACGCCCACGTGACTTGCATCAGAATTCTTTTCCACTAAAGTAATCTTGAACACGTTCATTATTACGTATTGCAAGAAAGTTTATGTGTCGCTAGAAAGTCTGTGTTTATATTCAGTGTTATTGTGAACATGCTAATTTATAAATAGTCGGTTATCTATCTCTAATAAAATATTTTGATGACTTTTAAACTTTTATTTGCGTATCTATCTTATTCTGTTTTTATCTGATTAGTGTTTTATTTAGGCATAATAATACGTTATACGACCTCATGATAATAGATATTATTAATTTATTAACGACCCAATTTTTAATTTTATCGTTTAATATTATTTTTAGTACTTTTATTCCAAAATAATGTTCTTTTGTTATGATTTTTTTTTCTTTTTAGGTCACAAGAGCGTACAGTTTCAATTTTTTTTTGTTATGTATTTATATTCATGTATTTGCATGGTTTATATTCAAAATATTCTCATGTAACCCCCACGAAACTGCCGGGTACATTGAAACCGAACCGAGAGAACGGCGAAGACATTTTGTTCCCAATCATCCGTATTATTTGACCGTTAAAGATCAATATCCTTTAACACGTAGTTTCAGTATATACTTATAGCATTGTGGGATTGTTTTGCATAACGACTGTTAGTACATAGGTGCTAGACGGTTGTATTTGAAAACAATACTGAAATAAAATTCGGAAGTCGACTGGTCGTTGTATATTTAGTTTCTTGTGATCATTGTACCGTTAGTAATCAGTGAATTGCGCAGGAGTTCGAAATGTTTCGAAAAAGAACACGGAACTTGCCTTTAAAAGTAAATTTGGGAATTTATATTTGGACGTTAATCAAGCGTTGGCTGAATATACGTCTTTATTTAAAACTAGCTTCTGCCAGCGGTTTCACCCGCATCCCGTGGGAACTACTTCCCGTACCGGGATAAAAAGTAGCCTATAGCCTTTCTCGATAAATGGGCTATCTAACACTGAAAGAAATTTTCAAATCGGACCAGTAGTTCCTGAGATTAGCGCGTTCAAACAAACAAACAAACAAACTCTTCAGCTTTATAATATTAGTATAGATACGTGAAAAAAAAACTTCTCTATTTGGAAATCTAACTGAACCCCATGCACGTAGTAAGAGCAACTAGTTATTTGCATAGATATTTGCAGAACTATAAATATTTACAAAGAATTAAAACTATCCATGCAGGAGCAATGTATAATTTACTTCCATTGGAAAGCGCAAATATAAATTGTGTGAAAACTAATCTATAGCAGATAAACAGTCAGTGAAAACCAGCTCGACAAGTTAAATTAAATCTTACTTAATGAAGCGGCAAACATCACTAGAAATCTATACTAATATTATAAAGCTAAAGAGTTTGTTTGTTTGATTGTTTGTTTGTTTGTTTGAACGCGCTAATCTCAGGAACTACTGGTCCGAATTGAAAATTTCTTTCAGTGTTAGATAGCCCATTTATCGAGGAAGGCTATAGGCTACTTTTTATCCCGGTACGGGAAGTAGTTCCCACGGGATGCGGGTGAAACCGCTGGCAGAAGCTAGTCTATACTAATATTATAAAGCTGAAGAGTTTGTTTGTTTGTTTGAACGCGCTAATCTCAGGAACTACTGGTCCGATTTGAAAATTTCTTTCAGTGTTAGATAGCCCATTTATCGAGGAAGGCTATAGGCTACTTTTTATCCCGGTACGGGAAGTAGTTCCCACGGGATGCGGGTGAAACCGCTGGCAGAAGCTAGTGTTAAATAAGAATTATCCTGACTTCATCAGTTGATATTTAATTAAATGTTTTTGTACACACACTCATCAACTTTCCTTTATAATAATTTACTTGCTGTAGATGGCAAATCATGTTGTGCTTTCGTGAAAGTACAGTTGCTTGCAAATCCTGGTAGGTAACTTTTTTCAGTCCAAACTTTTATGAAATATTATTGTACCTATAATAAACTAAAAATCTTTAGTTAAGTGCATTTTTTATAACCTTGTTAAATAATCTGTACTATGGATAACTCATCTAAATTGTTGTAAAAAAATTGTTCACATCAAACAAATATTCGCTATTGACATTATCTGAATTTATTTTCAGAAATCGATTACAGCAAGTAATGACGGTTCATTATATAATTATTTGTACCTGCTCGAATCTTATGGTATAATGACACTCCAAGTAGGGACCAGTTTGACTTCACCAATTTACTTGGAAACAGTTGGAAAGCTGTTCAGTGTCCAGTCTAATGTACAGTCGGTAGCGTTATTACTTGTAGTTACACAAAAATATGTGGGTAGTTATGCTAAAATTTATTTATTGAAATAAAACTCAATTTTTATTTATTTATTCTCTCCAAACATACAAATATCTTTACAGGTTACACCCAATTAATATGAAAACACCATATATTTGTTGAAATTCAATTCAATTTTAAAAGAAATTATTTTCACTATTGTGAAACTGGTTTACTTATCGATGTGAGCAAAAACAATATTAATGCTAGTCAAAACATTTTATCGCTACCAAAATACGTCATGATTTACAAAACAAATGCTTTCTAAATTGCAGACGTATTTCCAATAATACCTAATACGTGTTTGCGATAATGTATGTATGGAATGAATGACTGTAAAGGTGGGTACACATTAGTACCACGACTTAACACCGTAACTAAGCTACTGTAATTTTGCGCTTGACAAACACTGAAAGATTCGATATGTAAAACTCGTATTTACGATATAAACATTTCGGAGTAGTTTAGTAAATAAACAAGAAGGTAAGGCCCCTAGCTACCCAATGAAGCATAGCAGCTACTGTGTCGCTGTTCCGGTATTGGAGTATTACAACAATATGTGCATCCACCTTTAATCATCGCCTCATTGCTTACACTCCATGAACCTTTCACGTGAAAGAAGTGGGGTAGTAACCTTAATGACGGTAATTATAATACATTTGTTTAATGTTAATTCAAATGGCACAATGTACTACTTATTGTTATAATTTTAAATGTATCTACCTACTGTTACGTAGACACCTCGTGTAAGGCGCAGTAGCATGGTCAAAAATGTGATTTAAGAGAATTTTCCCTCCATTTAATTTTTTCCAGCCAGTAATTTTCTAGTTATTCGTATAAATAGGTCTGGTATTTTAGTTTGAATCACCTTAGATTAGTAAATTGAATAAGAAGTGATGTGAACACCGGTGTTACATAATACGCCTTCGTTGCTCTTATTACCTATTAGCCTACTTAAGTCGGATTGAATCTTGAGTAGTAGTTTCGTTCATATTTTCTTGTCGTATTAAGAAGAATTTCTCAACAAATAAAAAAGTTAAAAAAAAAATCGGTTATGCATAGTTTTAAATTTGTTTGCAGATGACTGTACCTACGTTAAAATGTAAGTAATAAAATAAAAATAAAAAACAAATTGACTGCGACTGCACACTTTAATGGCTGCTAATAACGGGTTGGTTGTTTAATATGAGTTTTAATGACATCATCGGAATTTTGTACACATTGACATTTTACTTTCTTTCTCGAAAAACAGCTTCTTACACAATGCACAATCTTATTCTGATTTTATCTGCGTCAATTTTCACTTAATATCCTTATATGTCCTTCAATGTCATATTTCAGTGCCCAAAAAAAGTCTTCTTTGACACGTTATCTTTAAATATTTTTATATAACTATAAAGACATCAATTGTATTGAACAAGTAGGTATTAATAGATGCTTGTATCTTAGCGTTCCCATATATTTCTCTGTCATATTTCAGGAGAAACGATAAACTATTGTGACTGTAAGATTTAGTTTTTAACAAATGTTCCAATATAATATTGGTTAAAACACTTCTGTAACGTATTCTTACATGGTGTACCTTGAACCTGTTCTTTTTCTCCATACAGTCTGTGTTGCATAATTTTATTTTTAAAAAGATAACAAGACGTCTGAGCATTAAGTATGTTAACGTGGTGTCGATCACAATCTGTTATCTGACATCTCCACAATCCTTTACAATGAGATTACTATCGTATATGTAGGCAGCGTCCTCGTCGCCTTCCGATGTACAAACTTATGTCTGACCTTTGTTATTTATTACTGAATTACGTTAGGAATTCTCTTTAAATAGATACCTTATAGGCATGTTCAGTGGTGGCATCACTTGAGAGATCATTGGAACTGGTCCTTTTGTCCTCTCGTTCAACTGGTATTTAGGACTTATAGAAGTCATAGTTTGATGTTTACTAGCCCATGTCATTACCTCTTAGAGATCGTGCCTCTATATGAAAATACGGGAATATGGAAGCAACAAGTCTACAACTTTATACAGGCGCAGAGTGTAGATCTAGCCTTTACGACGAACTGCGAAAAAATTGACAAAACTGTGAATGAATTAGGCTTGAATGTTTCCATGTAGGTAATTAACATGAAATTATCATGCATGAATATTTTTTACCATTTCATTTGTGGGAAAGGTGGTGAACTGTCTCCGTAATAGTGGGACGGAAATGTATTAAAATATTCTGATTACTATCTTCTACGCCGTAGTTTTGGTTACGTCATTAAACGAAAATAGAAATAAATTGAAATGTCCATTGATTTATTTGTGAGAAGAGTCTCAAGGAAGTGATTGTGTTTTTGACATTTCGTTTTGAGTTATATCACTATTATGTTTTAAATTGCTCTTGGGTATTAGAAAAAGCTTAGATTTACATCATTGCCATGACATTGCAAATTATAGCATTGGCTGAGCAAGAAGTAATAATAAAAGACACTACGTATCATCCTGTAATTCTTATGGGTTATATGAAGTTCTAAGTCAAAGACAATAATATATTGTGAGAGATTCCTACTGATATGCACAGGTGTTTGTTATGACTTGAAAAATATTGTAATTTACCTACCTAGGCGCTGATTATATTTTGGTAAAATTGACTAATGTTTATTTTATTTTAAAGTGTGTATTATAAAGTTCAATGTACATTATTTTGATTTAATTACATTCATTGCTTAACCTTGACTTTGTAAACTTGAGACATTTGCAAACCGGTTTCGAACAGGAAAGTATGCAAATAAATTACACAAGTCACATTTTGAAAGAAGAAGACTTAAACATATTACACACTAGCTTCCGCCAGCGGCTTCGCCCGCGTGGTGTGTTGATAAAAAGTAGCCTATGTGTTAATCCAGGGTATCACCTATCTACATACCAAATTTCAACCAAATCAGTCCAGCCGTTTTTGCGTGAAAGAGTAACAAACATCCATACATCCATACATACAAACTTTCGCGTTTATAATATTATAGTAGGATTTCTTTATTAAAATGATACTATTCAAACAAAAGTCTGTAGTATACCTGTATCATAATTTCTTCCATAAGTAAGGGGTAATATAAAAAAGGTAATATGCCTGTGAAATAAGTAATTTATGATTAGGTATTTTCTAAGATAGTAAGTAACAGTGAAAACAATCGGAAGTAAAAGTAATGTCACTGCGTCATAAACGTAAATCAAACATATATGAAATGTCTTTCAAGTGTCAAATTGTGTAAATGTCTTTTGTTTATGAATGTTCGCCAGTTACCTATAAAATTAATTAATTATTATCTATTATCAATTCTTTGCAGTAAACAAGTTCATAGTAACGTAACAACTTCAAAGAAACGTGTAGGTACTCTACGTCAGTACAGATGTCAAAATATCTAACTACCCACATAATGTACAAGAAACATGTTGTAATAACAATGAGTAACATACATGCGTCAGGTTTAGAAGTTAACAACTGTTTAATAAAAGTCACCCCAACAATAAATAAAAGAGAAACAATTGTATTACTAATAATCTTATGATTAATGTTTTCATACAAAAGTATGTGAAACGTTTTTCACATTACTTTTGTATTCTTTCTTTCATTTTAGTACCTATTATGTATTTAATTTAAAAGTTATGATTTCTTTTGTTTTATGTTAGGAAAAACGTGGACATTTGAATTAGAGATTGCTTATTTCACTTTGGTGACTACTGGAACTCGGACGGAACGCGAACGCCTCTTAAGTAGAACAAATCCTGGGAAACCCGGGCACCAGTCTGGATTTTCCCTGCAGACCTAGTCATAATGTAACCAGACTTGAACGCTGTTGTACCTAGTATAACGTAATTTTCAATAGCTTTTCAAAAAGAAGTATGAAGTGTATCATCTACTCTCACATATCAGGTCTTTCGGTGTTCGGATTAGCGTTCACTAATGATTTAATACGTAATTTGAATCGATCGATTGTAATTGCAACATAGTATTATGTTTTGAGACTGATCTACATAATGTTTTGGGTCAAACGTTTCGGGTTACAATGTATTGTGTGACGAGGGTCAACCACGGAGCTGCTTGTGGTACAGTTTGCCCAATTAATTTTATTATACAGGGTGTGTCGTTCACAATCACATTAAATTCTATGGCATATACTTTATGATATTCTATGGCGAATTCCATCCTCCGAGCCTTTTCCCAAACTATGTTGGGGTCGGCTTCCAGTCTAACCGGATTCAGCTGAGTACCAGTGCTTTACAAGAAGCGACTGCCTATCTGACCTCTTCAACCCAGTTACCTGGGCAACCCGATACCCCTTGGTTAGACTGGTGTCAGACTTACTGGCTTCTGACTACCCGTAACGACTGCCAAGGATGTTCAATGACAGCCGGGACCTACAGTTTAATGTGCCATCCGAAACACAGTCATTGGTGTCAAGATATACTTATAAAGTACATACAAACTTAGAAAAGTTGCATTGGTACTTGCCTGACCTGGAATCGAACCCGCGCTCTCATACTCGAGAGGTTGGTTCTTTGCCCACTAGGCCACGACCACATTCTATGGCGAATTATAAAACAAATAACCTAATCCATTCAATGGTTTAGCCACAGGAGTCATTTTTCGTTTTCATAATTTACAACATCATGTGTAAAGCAGAGATAAAGTTAGGAGTATCAATTGTTTTGATCAGTTGACAGTTGTCAGTTTTCAAGGGAGAATTTCAGTTGTTTGTAATGACTGACTTTTATATGGTGTTCTAATTTTCGCACATTTTTATTCTATTTACTTTGTTTGAAAAATGCATTTTTTTATTTTTACGTATTTTTCTTTTTTCTTTGTGTTAATCGACATATATTAACCAGTATATTAACGCACTTCATTTAATGTGATTATGAACGACACACCCGATATGTGCCTAATATGGTTTGATTCAAAAGGTGTCATGTAGTTGAGTTGGTTGCAACACATTTATTGTGTTGCAATGTAATTTTATTTTTGATATGATTTATTGAATAAAATCGGTAGGATTTCGTCGTCGAGCGATAAAAAATCGAATATATTACAACTTTGTAGCTACCAGTAACTATTTTTTTATTGTAAAAATTGGCACCGAGAAATCCAAGAATGCAAGCAGGGAGAGAAAGTCGACATGACTTTAAATGCGTTTTAGATCTAGATCCTATTATCAACATTTTACACATACTCTTAAAAACTCGCACGTACTTACTTGCGAGCACGAAAATCATATACTTAAGTAGCTAATGTCGCGAAAGCGGCTTTCGTCCATGACTGTATCACTCGCCTCCCTTTAGTACAGTCGCTATCAATGGTGATAACTTATTCTTGTTTTTTTTTTATAGCTCCGGGAAATAATACAATTGTTATAATAATTGTTACGTTGTACAATTTGTGGGTTCACATTTAATGCATTCGCTTAATATAAAGGTCAAAATCTTTTTTGCTAAAAGAATTTGAAATTACAACCTAGGTATGATCGATTGATTTCTTGCTGAAATATTTACTTCTAATGGTCTATAAAGCAATTTAAAATTAGATAACATTTATTAATACGTTGCAGTACTTATGCGTAATAAAAACCACAAGTTTTGCAAACATTTGAAATTTTAATTAAAAATATAAATTGAGATACAGGTGTTGCTTTCACCTGTACCAAGCGGTCAACGTTTTTGTCATGTAACTGCGTTAATGCATTTATATTAGCGCTTGAGATGAAAGTTGCCTTTGCCGAAGCAATAAACATTATTTTGTACGAAAAGGTTAACGGCTCGCTACAAACTTTTTACCTGTACAGTACTTACGACGTATCATCAGATTCCCGCGTTTTCACCCACGTCCTGAAGAAACTACCTCTAATTCTCCTATCCAGATTAAATATAGCGTGTGACACTCACAAAAGTTATGTATTAAATTTAAAGTTCATTAAATCCTAAGATTATCCCCCAGAATGTCTGAAACTCAACTTCTGTTATTAATAAGCATAGATTTATTAAATAATATTGTTTTTAATTATGAGAGTAGTCTTAGAAATACAAACTATCAGTTGACACCTGCTTACAAAAGAGTTCACGCTAATTTATCACGTTCATTAAGTGTTCAACACTGTCTTCATCTTATTAGCAATTAGAGTCGAGTTATTTGATTTCTGTGAGCAGTTATTCTTCAGTGCTTTTAGCTTTGTTGTTAAACTACGGACATACGAAAAACCGTAACTATCATGTACCCTATCTGTAGGTAATATTCGCGGGTCCTAGGATTGGTCCCTAGGAAAAATCGGAGCAGCCGTTGTCGACATTTTATTAGTATTGGTCGTCGTATTCGTAAACAAATGAACAACAACAATTTGTTATTGCAAGTATTTATTTTTTCACATGTTTAGTTGGTCATTTACTCAAACGTGTTATTTTAATTATTATAACGTGTTGATTCAAGTGTAGGCCAATAAAAAGCTTGACGGGGTCATTCACATTCGCTGGTTTCACTGAGGCGTGACCTTATGTTAAAATGTTTTAGCTATTTGTTTTGCAGAATTGTAAATAGTAGGCTTAAAATAGAAAATAACACATCTGTTTAACATAATATTATGATAGACTGAGATAAAATAATAATTATCTAGTCATAAGCATGCGATATGTTATAATAACTTAAGTAATAATAAAGAGAAATGTGTCAATGAGGTATTATCGTAAGTTTTATCGGTGACACAAATTGTCGCTTGCGTATGAGCATTATATAGCGTAACAGGTGACGTCGACTCAGCGTAATTATGAACACTCGAGATAAGGTTGAAAACAAACGGATTTTTCACTTAAGCAGCTACGAAATTTCAATGAAGACTTCTAACGAAAATTCAGTGCGTGGGTTTGTTGATCCGGACCTTTGAGTCCATGTAGGTGCCTATGGACCTCAGAATCATTTAAGAACTTATTTTTACAATTAAACTAGCGACCCGCTCCGGCTTCGCACGGGATAATAGTATTTTCCCACTATTTAATGTATGTTATTATACATATAAACCTTCCTCTTCAGTCACTCTATCTATTAAAAGAAAACTGCATGAAAATCGGTTGCGTACTTTTGAAGATTTAAGCGTACAAATGGACATAGGGACAGAAAAAGCAACTTTGTTTTATACTACAAGTATATCTAACTAACTACTGACAACTCAGGATTTTAATCTAGTTTATCGATTGCAATAGGGTTGTTTCCAATTTTCGAAAATCTATTTAAATAGCTTCTAAATAATTTAAAGATCACCCCCCCTATAATTTTGCGTCTTAAATCTCTTTACTTTTTATGTATTCGATTTTTTTCTATTTTTCTTAAAACATTGCCCAGAAAACGCTCGATCACTTGACTGTGACGTCAACATGTACTATGTGTTCCTTTACACTTTAACGCACATCTAAAGAGAAGTAACTAATTAGAAAGAACTCATTGATTTTTAAATTTTAATAATGTATTCTTATAATATAGATACAAAAACAAATATTTTAAACATTTAAATTATTTTTAAACATTGGGCACAAAAGAAAATACCTGTAATGTTTTGAGTTGTGTACGCGGTGAAATAAAACTGTGCAAAGGAACGTAAAGTTTGTGTTTGTTATTGAGGTTATATTTGTGTCATCTTGGTTATTAGCAAAGAATTGAGCGACAATAAAACTATCAGCTTCCATAAATCCTTTCTCCATAATTATTTCCTAACTTTTTTCGCTCAAATACTAATAAAAACTGAAGAAAACCACACATCATTTTCAGGTTATTCCTGTCATAGACTGTCACTGTCAAATACTTGTCATTGTCAATGTAAAGTGACGACATCGGACTCGATTCGCCGTTTTCAAGGGCGTGACGTAATAGACGATAACTTTAAAATTCATAAATTATTTAAAAATTATGTGGTCAGTTATAAATAATATAATATAGCTTATCGTATTTTAAACGAATTAATGTAATTCGTTCATGAAAAATTGCAGTTGCATAGCAGTGCATGCATAATTAACAGTAGTAATTGTTGATAAGAAACCGAAGAAAATCAATGGTTTTTAATAAATGGCTGACTCAATTTCTGAATCATTTTCTTCTTAAACTATTACAATACGAAAATATTATTGCAATCAAGTTTGTCGTCGTTTGTCGAGCAAACATAGTTGTAATGTTTGGTCCTAACATGTTATTCTTGGGTCATAGGTATTGAAGTTATGAAAAACAACTGATGATACGGATCTTGCATCACTAGCCTCGGTATATAAACAATTATAGTTATTAATTAATGCTGTTGCAAGAGAATTATATTTCGTGTTTCGTTTTGGTCCTTAATTTGGATCGAAGGACCAATTTCAATTTAACTTTGTACTGTTAATATTAAAATTTTATACGTTACGTCATATTTCAAATTTATTTAGGGCATGTTTTCATCTTCCATAATCTTCTATCTGCCATCGTCTCATAAGTTACATTGTTTCAAGCGTTATCGACTTTCACACAGTTCATCCATGGTTTCTGTGGTCGTCTCCTTCCACTATATCCATCCACATATACATGCTAACGTTACGCTTCCCTAAGTATAAAATTACACATGAACTCGTTTTTTTCCCAAAATAATTTTTAATCAATATATGTTTCCACGACGAAATCCGCTATGATATCTTGGCGCTATCATATCTGTGATATAAAAATCACAACCAAAATATTAGTCGTTTTATCAGTAGGTAAAAGTAGTATTGATTCCTCAGCTTTGGTCCTTAAAGAGTGTCCTTATTGTCATTTGTACTTCATGTTATTAATTACTGCTAATGTTCTGTCTAGACATAATGGAGGAAACTGATATAGATCAAGTCTGATTTCTCAAAGGATAAAATCGACTCTTTAAAATTCTACGATGTCGCTGAGTATAACTCTTGTGCTATGCTGCCTATCATGTCATTGGCTAATTAAGACAATATAAATAATGTAGCATCGGTATGCAGCCGGCTACTACAGAGTAATCCTGGTTAGTACTGCAATTGTAGGCATATCAATGCAATCAGAATTGTTACTATTAACTATGTCACTACCGTTCCTGATTAGGTATACTACATCTTTGTTATTGTTTCTTTTAAAAGCGTCACGTACGCACAGCCTACTTTCAGAGTTATCTTGAAATGCTAAACTTTGGGGAGTATTTTTTGGATTATCAAGTGATGAACGCTTTCTATTATCACGTCCCGCATTTGCTAAGTGTAAAACGAAATCACAAATATTTAAGTACAAATAGGTTACAATATAACGGTAGCAGACACCAACTGTTTTATAAACAAGATTCTCTTTAGCATTCACGAGTGACATACTGTCTGGTAAGTCAGTGTTTGCGATTCTATCAGCTTCGGAACACATGTTAACAATACCAATTACATTCAAATATTGTAATTTACATTAATATTGCATGTTCGTCCTTGCTACATTTACTTATCAACGAACAAATCACTGCATGTCAAATGACCGCACACTTTTATTTAATCTGATATAGAAAGGATTAAAAATATAAAGCGAGATAATGGTGTTCTAGACGAAGCAGCGGTACGGTAGTCGCTTTCTGCACGCCTTTGTGTTGCGGTAGAAAATTGCAAGTTGCGTGTTCGCAACAACAAATCGATTTGTCTTCCAACGGTACAAGTTCATGCAGTGGTGAGCGTCCCCGTGAGAAACATTCTCCCAATATTGGCATTCCTGTTGTTTGTTAGTGGCATGATTACCGACCTCACGCCACTCTGGGACAACAGGTTCTGAACGGACTATTTTTTGCCGTCCATGCATCAGCCGTGGTGTAAGTGTAACGAATCGCGGTTTCCAAACTGGTTCAGATGAGTTCGCGATTCAATCGTTTGCTAAGCCGTCTCAATCTTCAAGGCTGGAATCAATTGTGTTTAATGAATCGCCAATTGTTGCTAACGAAGCGTGCATTTCCGGATCATATTGGTTCAAGAGCTCGTGATTGAATTCGAAGGGTTTAAAATCACAGTTTCTGCGTTAATTAGAAATATCATCAGGGAATGCTTTGAATATCGTATTGTGATCAATTTCCAGTACAAAAATCATCATCTGCTTAGCCTTTTCGAACAATCACCCGGAGACGTGATTTTAAACCCTTCGATATTAGGTACTTCGGCATCACAAACTTTCGATATTCCGTACATCGGGATTCAGAACAATCGCAATCACGTACTTCGGCATAACAAACTTTCGATATTCCGTACATCGGTATCATGAACATTCGCAATACAGTACTTCGATGAAGCGTACATTCTAAGTCACGTGCATCGATCTTGTGTACTTTATGGGTACAGTACATCGGCGTTTTGAACTTCGATATTCCGTGATACAGTCTAAATAAAGATTGGTTGTTCATTATCTTTGTCAATTATTTCTTGGGAGATGTTCATGTCTCCAGCTGCTAGTCCCTGACAACAATTAAGGTTCATTTGGCATAGTTACAAGAGGCCTTATACATGCATAGTGACATAAATCCTATCATTGGTACACGGTTGTGGTGATATTGTTTTACTTGCTGATCCGCTTTTGATAGAAAGATTATTTTGTAAATGTGTTCCACATTTTTTTCTGTTGATCGGTTCATTTTTGACATCCGGCAATTTAGTTCTATCATTACCTTTTGCTTTTATTTTTTATGTAAATTTTTTTATGGTTTGCAAATGCATAGGTATTCAATTTCATTGCTACCGAGATGAATCTTTGATTATCTCATACAACGTACGACACCCACGACTTCTGTATATATTTTATGATGATCATTATCTGAAAGGATCTTATTTAATTGTATGAATATTTATTACTACAATGAATTATGCATTTTTCTATTACGTTTGACGTAGGTGCAGAAATTCTATATTGCTGTTATTTAACAATTAAATCTTATCTTTATCTTAATGGTTTTGGTATCTTAAAGATCTAATCTAGCTCATTAACGTGTTCTTTGATAGGTGTAATCTTAATTGTTAGGACTGATACCTACTGTAATGCTAACCTTGGTAGCATTTTTATTGGTATAGAAACTTTGTTAATAATTAATTATTATAGTTTCACGTTCCTTGCTGTTTTCACTTAAATATAATCATAATCAGGAGCATAATTCATAGATGATTTATCTATGAGATACTAGCAAATTGCCATAATCGATCAGATTTTCATGGATGATTTGTTAATCTATGGCTTATCTTTTTTTTTCTATAAAAAATGCTGCTTATCAGTTTTCCGCTTTGGATTATCACATTGAATTAAACTGACTAATTAATTGTATATCTATTTGTGTGTCTTTTTCGCTGGTTCTAACATAATTATTTCCTTAACGCTGTCATCATACTTTTTGAATTATCAAAAGAGTTACATAGGTACATTATGTAGTGAAGCTTAGCGTGTCACTATATTGTTCACTGCAGTAATACAGGACAATTACGTATGTCCATGTAAATGCACAACCTTCACGCCTCGATACCCATAGGGACTCCCCCGAAGCGATTTATTAGAGTACCTAAGGTATCCACGGAATTCACTGGTTTTTCCTCAATTTATTGAATGGCATTTAAGTGAGTGGCGAAATGTACAAATTACCCTTTTATATTTTCCTGTGGAGTCTGTTGAGCTCCTTCTTCTTTTGCTGTTTTGGAGAAAAGTTTGAATAAATTACTTTGAGTTGAGTTGGAGGCAAAATATTCAAGAAGCACGAAGATTCTAGTTCCAAGTGTTGTTAAGTCCTCATCTCTATCTCATTTTATAATTTTTAGAAGATCAAACATAATATGCAGATCCACACGTTAATTGAGATCCTTCGGTTTTTCCAAACAATGCTCAAAACTTTGTTTGTTGCAACGGCAATAACTCAGTGTCCTTTCCTCTAAACATTAAAACAGGTTGCTTAGCATTCTGTCTGCACAAACCGATGGTCCCTATTAACAATGTCAGTTCTGCAAAAATAGTACTGTTCAGTAGAGCACTTCAAAGTTTGTTTTGACGATAAAAAAAATATTACATAACTGAGGATATTCAAATTTGCACTGATTATGTTATGTATTGTTTACTAAGTGTTCACATAGATAAAACTAAGAAATTATTTATGGTTAAGGAAATAAGGTACTACCGACATTTAAACATGTACAACTTGCAAATTGATTTGTCGGAAATGACACATCCAACAAAACGTATGCTTTAGTTACATGTAACAATGTCAAAAGTGACACATCCAACCAAAAAATCTACTATACGTACATGTAATAACGTCAGAAGTGGTATATCCGACAAAATTGTCTGTTTAAATACCATTGAAAATAGATGTAACTACCGGAACCTACTTTATTAAAGGGAATATAGAACGTTTAGAATGTTTCGACATTATGGAATATTTACTTGTTCAAACGTGAAAAAACAATAAATCACCCGCAAATTCACCAGCGCGAGCGCTCCTCCCGGTGACAAAGTGCGTAGTGGCAGAACCGCGCGCGCCCCGCGCTCTCTCCTTCCCGCGGACAGCGCCGGTTCCGTCACTACCGACACTGCTGCGCGGACGAAGTTATTGCAACCGACAATATTAACTAAACAATTGACTAAATAAAATGATTTTTAATAAAATAAAATATTACGTATGATAGATTTTTTTATTGTGATTCTATTTATGTAAAAAAGTGAAAATCAGTAAAAATGTATTTCCGACATTGTTAATAGGGACCATCGAACAAATGTTGTGGGACATAAAGAAACGAGGTTACTTTATTTTGTAATACATTACATTTGTTGTTAATATTGAACTCATTCTAAGCATTGACAGTGAAAATGTATGGTAAGGCCAACAACTGTGTTTTATTGTTCGATAGTAATAAATGTGGATAATAGTTTATGTCAGTCGCAATATCAAGGTTATAGTTAGATGTTTTCAGAAGTACCTATATATTTATATAATGGCCTCAAAATTGATAGAGTTGTCCTCCACAACCACGTAAATTATTACTTTCAGAAGGACAATGTAATCTTCGAATATAGAGATACGTTAGTAAAAATGAAAGAGGCAACATCAAAGCTACATTTTCATAGAGGCAAGACGTCTGCGGTTAAAATGGCTATTTTGATAGTCTAAACCTTTACAGAAGTAATGGTCAAACCAGTGAAAACAGGATATTGTGAAAGTAATTTTCTATAGTAATAAATTATATTGTTGAATAAAACAACGAAAATAAACACAGCCACATAAGAAGACGAGAACGCAATCACATATATCAAAAATATTGCACATAAAAATACGATTCGATAAATTTCAATTTTCTCCGCAATAGTAAGTGTCGTTGTTAGCTGGTTTATCGCTTTAACTATTATTGGCGTTGCGTTACGTATAGCAATTTCATAGGACACATATTTTACGTCTGTGATCGAACCTTCAGTCCAGTAGGAGGTATGTAAATATTTCTGTCTTTATTTGCACCCTTTAATTTGATATGTTTTATGTATTGGTTTGCTGGAATGTTATTTTCAATTTTTAAGCGGAATTTTCTATTTAATTGATTTTTTTGGACCTCGTTTTATGTATTCTTGGCATAAATATGTATAGTGCGTTTTAAATCTGAATTGAGACTAGACGAGATAAGAATTCCTTTTTCCTTTGATAAGAAGTACTTTTACGTTATTTTTTGGACCCTGTCCTAATTTGGAAAGCTGAACTAATAAAACATGCTTCTTCAACTTAATTAGGTACTCTTAGATCCAATATTGATTGTACGAAGTCCTTTCTCCTTCATTTTACTCTTTACGTAACCTCAACTTCAACAATTATTATACGTAATAAAAATATTATTTTATACTCCCGAGAGCCATTCCGTAGTTATTAAGGTATGACGTGTGTTTAAAGTTCAATGTTTCGATCAGGTAACTTATTAAAAGTTTATAAATAGATAGACTGGTAGTCCATTCCGTCATTTCAGTCTACCGTTATTTAAACCGCTGCCGTCAGATGTTTTTTATAAATACACATATTTATTACTTTGGTATAGGTACCATGAATTAGTGGCGAAAAATAATGTTGATAGCTACGTTTTAACAAACGACGTGCTTTAACTGTGTTAAAAGGCAAACGAGGATAGTATATAAGAAATACCTTGGTGAAACCATTTTTTTTGCTATCATTATGGCTACAAAATTATTTCTTAAAAATATAACCTTTCTATATAGGTTGTTTTTATCTTCAACTTGTACTCGGGTATTTCTTTGTTGCTTGTTGTTTGAATCTAGGTTACAACTTGTACAGTGTACTGTACAAAGTCAAGGCTTCTAAATAACAAAAAAGAAAACACCACGTTCACTAGGCTTGCTTATCGTACGATAGCCTTTTTATTGCTAATTGTACGTCGAAACATTCGTACTGGGTATGTAATGGTAAAAACTATGGTTATCGAGATTTCGACACTTGTGAAAATTGCTGTAGAGTATTGCGTAATCGAGTTGTTTAGTGGCATTTTTGAGGTTTTTGCTTTGGTTTTATATTAGCCTTAGCCTATGTTCTTATATTTGTTTAAAAATATTAAAAGCCGTTGTGTCACGACAACCGTATGGCAAACAAATAAGGTTTGACAGCTTACAAATGAGTTTCTTTTCTTACTACTTATTGATCACTTCTTTAATAAAATTAAGTACGTCTAGCATATAGCTTTGTACTTTTATGTACTGGTAATGTTAACATATACTTACATAGATAAAAAGGTTCAATTTTTACTTCAATCATTATTTTCTAAAGGCATTTCTGCATTAGGCTGAAGTGGCTTTAGCTTTTTATAATAATTAAAGAAGCTTAATAAGACCTACATTGCGGTATTGTCCCTCATTAATACATTTCGTGATTTCATTATAAGTAACAAGTTAACAAGTCAAGTTCTTATAACTTACGGCCAGTTTCTTCATCAAAAGTTAAAGTTAAAGTAATGTCTAAAGTAAAAGTAACGGTCAAATTCGTTTTTTCAAGGCTAAAGTTACAGCAAAATTCATAGAAAAATTGAATTTAACCGTTACTTTAACTTTAGACATTACTTTGACTTTTACTTTGGCTTTAACTTTTGATGAAGAAACTGGCTGTTAATGTACCTCAGTTACCAGTTAGCCTTCGACAGACCAGCACGTTAGTATCGTGAGCTTAGTTTGAATAATAAGTGATTATTTTGCTACTGGTTTTATTTGACAAGTTCTAAGGCTATGAAGAACATTAATCTTAATTTGGTAAATTAATAGAAGTGCTCTGTTCTACTTCGGCTTATGCTAGGCTCATAATGTTTTGTTTCTAAACTTCGATATTTGGTTATAATTCACGACTTATTTTATACCTTAACTCCTTATAGCCAATTAATAAAATTTACTTTAAAGGTTCTCAGGCTACTTGGCATTGGCCAAGATAGGATTCAACAATCATAGAAACATCGCCATTCTCTAGTTATATCATGTTACTCGCAATATTGGTATAAGCTTATTGTGTAGCTAATATAATTAAAACAATAACTATAGCCACTTTACACATAAAATGTAAAAATAAACAAAAATTGTTTGATAATTTTTTTGTTACCTAATTTATTTTTACTAATGTTATGTTTTCCCTTGTCCACAGAAACAAGAAAGTATAGATAGAGTCAAGAAGATGGCTGGTGCAGCAACAGTATTGAAGCCGCGCGGGGTCGCGTGCGCGCCCTCTAGTCATAGAATAAGCCTGTGTTTTGTTATTGTTTTATTATTAGGTAAGTGTTTTTGTTTTAATAATCGCATTTGATAACAATAATTATCGATTTTTATTTAGTATGGCTCAGCATGTTTTTTGTTTCGACCTTTGTCTGACGTCATTTCAAAAGAAAAATTTTGCCAGCCGTATAGCCATGTTAAATTATATTAGTGGGCCTTATCTGTAATTTCAACATCTTTGGCTGTCGCTACGGTAGTCAGAAGCCAGAAAATCCATCAAACAGTCTTGCTAAAGGGTACCGGGTTGCCCAGTGACTGGGTGGTTCAGATCAGATAAGCAGTTGGGCAGTTGCAGTAAAGTACTGGACTGAAAGCCGACTCCAACATAGATGGGAAAAGCTTAGGTAGATGAAGATGACAATCCTGCACAAATGAACCAAACCAGAATTATTTTTAATATTTTTTACATAAAAATTTTACATTTCGATGTTGTGTATTTCTAGGTATCCCAAGTGCACATTCCCAGTTAGAAAAATTGTATATAACCGAAACGGATCTCAATATCCTCGTTGACGACACACACCTCATGAAACTGGTGCAAATGTAGGTATTAACACATTGTATTTACACTCTAACTTATATGAGTTTACTTTATCGAGGAACGACTTTTGAGATATTTACCTTAAAATGTTGTAAAAATATAAAACCGGTTGAACAAGAGTTTGCGGGATTTCTTTCTTTGGTATTTTCCTTTGAAATCGTACCAATTACATATCGTCAGAAAGTATAGGGTTTACTTATATTTTATAAAGCTAAAGATTTGGTGAAGCGCTTATAAGGAAGTACTGGTACGATATGAAAATTCCTTCAGAGTTAGGTAGTCCATTTATTTGGCATACTTATTCTGAAAAATAGTGTTTCAGTTATTTAAAACAATTCCTATCTCATTTCAGTGGCCAATACAATGAAAGTCTAAAAGTGACAGCAAATATTCAACACCCGGACATCGTGCAATTCGTCCCTCAAACCATAGACATCCCGGGCTCGAAAGAACCGAACTCCACGGTCAAGATCACCTATGATATCTGCGCTTACGCAAAGAGTCCGGGACATTCCGAAGTTACTTTCAATGTTACTCCTACTGGATATGTCAAGTGAGTATTTTGGATTAAACTAAACTATATATTGAATAAATGTCTTTAAAAGACAATAGAAATTGTGTTTGTATGGACATTATTGGAATACATGTTGAACAATGCTCATCATCTGTTTTGTTAATGTGAAATGTATTTTTGTTTGTGTCTAAAGATTATGTGTTTCAATTCCGGACATTCTTCATACATGACATGAGTATTTTAATGGGGTTGCCATCCAAAATAAACTTATTTCCAAATAGCAACAAATTGAACTTTCCACGTACCTTACTCTATTTTAAATGACCTAATGTTTGACCATCAAGATATCACAAAATTCTGTTTGGTTAATTTCCTAATGATGCTCTAAAATTCCTCTCAAGTTCGGTTGGTCTTACTATATGAGGTGGCTCTAAGTCACCTAAAAGATTCATGATTTAAGATAAATTGATGGCACCCCACCATAGACCCCTGTACCAAAAACCCACCATCACCATTTACCATTGTAACTTCCAGCATGGACACAGTATTCCTCCGCATCACGGTAATGCACTCTCACGCCATCAACGTGATCTCCTACATCATGGGCTGGATATACTTCGCGGCCTGGTCCGTCTCCTTCTACCCTCAGATCTATATCAACTTTAAGAGGAAGAGTGTTGTTGGGTTGAACTTCGATTTCTTGGCGCTGAACATCATGGGATTTACTATGTATTCTCTGTTTAACTGCGGACTTTATTTCTCGAAGGAAATTCAGGTATGTTGGTGTTGCATTTTTTTTTAATTTGTTTGTACATTATCCCCAGTTGACACAGGCTATATTTTATCTCTGTACGGGGAGTAGTTTCTACGGGAAACGAATGAAACCGCGGAAAAAAGCTAGATAAATAAACATTTTAAGGGAATTTTATGTCTAATTTTTAATTTTTGAATTATTAGTTTTGATATTAAAAAGTACTGACTAAAAAAGTAACCTTCCGGGCATGTAAAAAATGCTAGATGCTTAAAAATTGCATTAAGTATTTGTACGTAGGTACTATGTGAGTTTAATGAAGTCCTGTAGCCGATCATAATTACATAAGCTCACTATTAGATGATAATGATAATACTTACTGTAGACCTTTTACAGCCTATTACGATAAGCATAGTTAAATCCTTTTAATGGACACACGTGCGTAACTCAATGTTAAGCCTTTATAGGACATGATGTAATCACAATTAAATACATTGAAACGAGATACTTAATATGATTAAATGGCCTTATTTCATTAATCAAGTATATCTTTAGAAGTCTTGGACGACGTTACATTCATAAAGCATAGCTTATAATCCTTACAGCTGTACAATATACATATAATGCAATAAATAAAGTATTGAGTGTTAACAGCCCTATTATAGCTTCGTTCAGTTCTTTATTCTATTTCTTCTTGTTCTCTTCTTTATTTCTTAAAACCTGGTTACACCAATAAAGTGTCAGTTTGTTATCTGACAGTTAATGCTATCGACCAGATTATAATTTCTGTAAGACATTGCTATCCGAGACCCTTGAAACCAAAAGCTATAATAGCTTATCTGTCACATAAGATCCTGATATGCTATTAGAGACTTTAGCACGGTGAAACTGTTCATCAGCTTCCTTAAAGATATGAGCTATTGCAGCATTGTTATATAGTTTTGTTGGTAACGTTTCAGAGCGAGTATTTCGCCCGTCACCCTCGCGGTCTGAACCCGGTGCAGCTGAACGATGTATTCTTCTCTCTGCATGCAGCTTTCGCCACGCTTATCACTATCACTCAGTGCTTCTTGTATGAGGTGAGTAATCCTTAATAAATGTGTAATTTAATATTTTCGTCTTGAAATGGTGTAGAGATTGCAATTTTAATGTTAATAAAATGAAAGTTAAGTGTTAGTCGACGGTGTGTTAGGACCAGACTACAGCAAAGTGGAGTCGAGAAGTTTTTAAACGACCAATATACCTCGTGTGTTCATAAGTTTTGAGACAAACTTTTTACTTATAAAAATAAAATAAAAATTACTGGCTGCTGTATATTTCTTTTTTCTAATTTTGAATTTGGAATGTTAACTTTTAATATCTATGATTTCGGATTATTTTATTTAAATTTTCTCGTAATGGAGGGAACAAAAGAATTACGTGCGACCGTCATTTCACTATTTAAGGTGGGAAGAAAACCTATGGACATTTTCCGAGAACTGAAAAGTTTTGGTGTGAGCCGTAACTTCGTGTATTACACTTTTGAACGATACAAGGAGACAAGTTCTTTACAAGGTCGGCAAAGAAGTGGTCGTCCACGCTCTGTGAGGACGCCTGCGAACATTAAAATCATCCGAGAGCGACTTCGCCGAAATCCATGTCGCACTCAGAAGAAACTCGCTCTGCAGACCAATATTTCGCGCGTTTCAGTCAACAGAATACTGAAATATGATCTCAAGGTTAAGGCGTATAGCCGTAGTAAAGTACACTTTTTAAACGATCGCCTTCGTCAATTGCGACGCGAACGTTGTCCAATACTGCTTAGGAGACACGATGCGAGGAAGATACTCTTCACCGACGAGAAAATCTTTACTGTCGAAGAAAAGTTCAACCGACAAAACAATAAAGTGTATGCCAAAAGTAGCAAGGATGTCCCAGCTTCAGCACGGAATGTCTCGCGTACTCATCATCCGGCTAGTGTCATGGTATGGTGGGGAGTTTCGTACGAAGGTGTGAATCAGCTTCATTTCTGCCAACAAGGCGTCAAGGTGAAAGCCAAAAATTATCAAAGTGACATTCTAGAGACTGTTGTGAAACCCCTGTCTAATACCCTATTCCAAAACAAGTATTGGGTTTTCCAGCAAGACTCGGCGCCATCCCATAAGGCTAAAACCACTCAAGCTTGGCTGAAGGAAAATGTGCCGGCCTTCATTGCGGCGAATGAATGGCCCTCCTCCAGCCCCGACCTCAACCCGCTGGATTATTCTCTATGGACCGAATTAGAGCTCAGAGCCTGCCGAAAGTCCCACCCAAACTTGGAGTCACTTAAGCGAGCTCTTGTCCGAGAAGCGAAGCGAATTCCTCTGGAAAAGATTCGTGCCGCCATTGATGACTGGCCAAATCGTCTAAGGGCATGTATTAAAAACAGGGGTGGTCATTTTGAATAATAATTATATTTAATTTTTACTTACTATTTACTTAATGTTTACTATTGTTTTTATAAATATAAGTTAATTATTTAAAAAGATATGCAACTTTTATTTTGTCTCAAGACTTATGAACACACGAGGTAATTTCGTTATTCAAACATCTGGTTTCCTCCCACTCAGTAGTATATCCCTGAGCGAAGACATTTGATTGCTTATTTTAAAACTTCTCCTATCTGCTCAGCTCTTGAGTAGTAGTAGGTCTTAGACAAAAGAAAGCTGTGGGAGCCACAGTGCATCTTCTCAATGATCTTAAGAGCGTACCTAATAGGTATTGCGATTTTTTCTTTTCAAATTGGTCTGTGTGAGCCTGAGCCGCCCACTCTTTCCCACAATTCTGTGTTTATATATGTGCATTATATTATTAAAACCGTGTAATAATGTGTTCCAGCGTGAAGACCAGCGAGTATCAACAACAGGCCGCAGCATACTAGGCGTATTCACCGTCATAGTGCTGGTGTCGGCCGGCGTCAGCGCGGGCGGCAAGCTGGCGTGGCTGGACTTCCTCTACTACTGCAGCTATATCAAGCTGTCTATCACGCTCATTAAATATGTGCCGCAGGTTGGTTCGAAGTTAAACTTTAAAGGTGTTGGTATAAGGTTGATTTTACTCTGACGAAAAAAGATTCATCTAAGCAGCCCCTAGACTATACAATGTGCAATAAAACATTTTGTCTTCAAATGTCATAGGTGCAATTTAATTGATCATCTACTAGAAAGTGCCTTAAATCATTGTACAGTTATCAGTGGGTTGTCTATTAAAGAACACATGAACATTGTTCTTTGGATTCAACCATTAATATCAAACCTACTGATCGACCAATTTATTTATTTATTTTATTTATTTATTTATTATGTTAAAACGGTTTACACACCAATTACATTAACATAAACAAAAAAACGAAAAGAGAAACAAAAGAACATATTGTTATAAAATAATACAAATAAAACTTAATAATATTACAGAATAAAATATTAAAAACACAACAAAAGGTAAATATACAATTTAAATTAGACTACACAAATTAAACACGTTCACATAGGCTAAGACAAAAACACATTATTATTTAAAATCATCAGCGAATAAATCACAGTTCGGTTCAGCTTCCATGAGGTCGTTGAGCATAGCTAGAGCACGGGGAACCGGTGATGAGGCGCGGGCCACTGTGCGACTTTTAGGTGCGGCAAGTAGACGGTGTTTTCGACCTCGGAGGTACTTATTAGGGACGTAGAGACGAATCAGCTCATTGTGCAGATCAGGGGCATCTGTTATCCCTCTACATATTTTAAGCATGATGCTCAGCTGGTCATAGGCTCTTCTAGTTTGCAGCATATTAAATCCTAGATGTCCAACAAGAAATTTGGTTGGATATAAATATGGATAATATCCAGACCGAAAGTTCTTTGTTGGACAGACAATCCCCAATGATTAGAACAAAGATCAGAAATCGAATAAAAAAGTCAGATTTTCTAGATGACAGCCCGTATCAAATGCCAGTATATGAAATCTAGCCTATTTGGTCTTTGACTACAACACATGCTCCTTACTATTGTCCTCTCACTTTCCAGGCGTACATGAACTACAAACGCAAATCAACAGTAGGGTGGAGTATCGGCAACATATTCCTGGACTTCGTGGGCGGCTTCCTGTCGATCCTGCAGATGGCGCTGAACGCGTACAACTACAACGACTGGATCTCGTTCTTCGGCGACGCGACCAAATTCGGCCTCGGCCTCTTCAGTCTCGTCTTCGACATATTCTTCATTCTACAGCACTACGTCTTCTATAGGTACGTTCGAATTTTGAATATTTGAATTAGGAGTTGTCGTGTTTTTTTTCTGGAGTGATATTCTTCTTCTTTATTTTATTTTTTATGTGTGGAATGAGTTTTTGATCTTTCCCTCTTGAGTTTGATAAGTTTTTTTTCTTTACCTTATACTAAGCATAATATTTTATATATTTATTTGTGCGAGTAGTATTTGAACGGAATATTCTAGAAAACAGTTTAGTTTTTGTTGAATTTTTAAAATAATCATGTGACAACAGTAAAATAATTGCAATTTTCGTTCGAATTCTATTCCGTTATCATTGAGGAATCACATACGCTGTTAGCAGTTCGTATTGTTTGATCAGTAAATAATCTTTATGAATCTATTTGACACGACAACTCCTTTAAAACTTTTTTCGGGTGCTTACTAACAAGATGTGAAGTGGAATAGAACTTTCTTTTTCCTCTTTCATCTGAGCGGTGTTGGTTCGATCTAACATTATCATAAACTGTCCTGTTTTCACTAACGCCTACATTAACTTCCTAACAAACGCCTGTCTTCTGTGCTTTGTATTACTTGAAGAATCAAGAAAATCATCAAAACACCACCCATTTTGAAATATGGAGAAAATCATTTGATAATTGGAAAGAAATGAAAGAAAAATGAGAGACAAGACAATATACACCAAAATGGACGGATGGGTACACCAGAGACAAATGCCAATCTCCTACCAATGCACCTTCATCGACGACGTGAGGGGATTTGAAGATACATAAAAGAAGATCAAGATAAAGAAAAAAGGCATTTGTGAAGCAACTCGAAGGAAACCACAACGATCAACAAACACCAAACATCAAAAATACATCAAAACAAAAAATATTTTTTGTAATTAAAAAAACCAATACAAAATATTACAAAAAATATCGCACCATCGACACATCGGGACCATTCGCTTACGCTTTACGCACTTGGGGAATACAAAATGGCGGAATTTACGCAATGATGAAGGAACGTTTTTTTGTGATATATAATTTCAGAGAGGGCAAAGAGTTTGTCAGGGTAAACAGTAGTGACGAGGGGTCCGACATTTCCAGCAGTAACGAGGGGAGGGAGTATTTTGTGTTGGTACACAACTGGTATGTATACCGCCTTCTTTAACACCCGCTGTATATACTATTGTCTATGGTTTTGTTTCTTAGAATAGCTTTGTGTAGTTAGAGCCTTAGGGGTGGCGATGCGTTTTTATCGATAAAAATTAAATTTCATTGATTTGTTTTTGACATTTGTGTTCAGTTTTGATAAAAAATGAGAACGTCCCAAATTACTTAATAACTGTAAGTAAAACAATTCCTTATTTACAATATTAAAAAGCAGTAAAATATTTTTTCGATATTTAAATTCTGTAAATATAAATAATAAAAAATTCGCCACCTCTGTCCATACTTAAAACCCCTGTCCAGCTTTTTACCATTTTAATATATTTTAGGCATGCCGACGAGAAAAAGTATGATCTGGACATCAAAGCGTGATGAAGCCCCAAGCCAGCCCTGTGCCAGTTTCCCATAGTAATTTAGATCTTATTCTTAATCCAGTTAGGTTTATTTTTAAACTACAACTTTCAGATGGTTGCTGATGTCTGATTTTAGCTTTATTAAGATACTTTTGGTTATAATTTTGAAAGTATACAATTAGTTAAGGATTGCAGTGCTTTACTTTCTTTGATATTTTTGGGGCTTTGAGTTCCCAAGCAAGCAGTATTCATTGAGGGTAAAAAATCAAGATGATATATTTTTTTATGTAAAAGGGTTAGGGATATTATTAACAGCATTTCATTAAAATCGTTCACTGCCTAATGGGATACCAATATTTAAAAACATAGCAATGCAATAATTTATGTATGTATTTATTTTATTTTATTATATTTAGGATATGTTTTTATTATATAACAACAATTAATATTATTTAGATAGGATACTGTCTGACAGAATATTTTAATTATTTTCTGTTTAAAACAAGATAAACAGACTGATTTTCATTGTATTTTATGCATTTATGATTTTTGTTACGGGACTGTTTTTATTTGATTTATTTATACATTTTAACATGTCGTAATTTTTTCCCAACTTGTAGATGGTCCCAGCATTTTTTTCTTATGAAAATTAAAAGTCGTATTTAATATAAATCAAAATACCTAATATTCGTAAATAAGTGACCACGTATTAATTTGAAACTAAAGTCTAAGACATGCAGAGCTCGAAAACTTTTAATATTCAAAAGAAAAAAAAAAATATCTGAAGTTTAAAAAAAGTTGAAAATTTGATGATTTCTATTTACAAATTAATTTATTATAATGTTTGTTAAATGACAAAGTCATTATTTGTTTCAAGGATCTGTGATGACAACACATTTTATATTAAAATGTGAAATGATATCACGCTGTTTTGATTGCCATCCTTAAAAATAAGTTTCGATACAACTTCCCATCCCTATCCTGTAATATCGACAAGTAACAACACTATTAAATTGATTATATTTACTGTAAGTTGTAAAGCAATAGGCAAACAGATTTTAATCTCAGTTCTATGTTTTATGTAATTATGATATTAAGTTAAGGTATAATTAGGGAGTAGTATGTAAGGTTTTTGTTTATGGTATTTAATAAATTAATCTTGGTTTGGCTGTGTTTTTCTTTATACCCTTTAAACCTTCCTTAAAATCTAAGAATGACAGAATTTTGCACATCACAGCCATGCACTTGTAACAACCACTTTCATGTCTATGTTATTCATGAATAACACTTAAGACTATGAGGTTACATAACGTACTTATGACCCAGACACAATAACAACATACTATGGTTGTTTATACATACATTACGTTGCTCGAAGCGGCAGAGGTACCGCTGCCGCTGCGGGCTACGTAGTGTGTAAATGTCTTAGAGCCTGATAGCCAGCAACCTTCTGGTATCATGCATTTATGATAAATGTAGACACACCATACCATAGCATAAAGCACCAGGTATGTCTGTTAGGCAGATCCGTTCGTCTACGGCAGATTAAACATGAATGAGTGAAGTAATTTGACAGATAGCTGCAAAAATGCTTTGCCTCAGTCTGGTGTTTAGCAGAATTACCTATTGACCGTGTTATTGATATGCAGCAGCGAATCCCGTAAGCCCGAACGAGAAGATAGGATCTAGTATAACTACGACTGTAAATTATTAAAAACGATGGTTGAATGTTACTGTGGTAAGAAGAACTAAATGGCATAGCTATGAAAATCTGGGAACGTTCTTAATCTACAATTATTTGTCTAAAGATACTATACCTACTACATATATTGTCGAAAAATACACTGCATTGACTGAAGTTTTGTAAAATTAGGTACTGAAACGCCGTATGGAGAAAACACCAAATTTTATTAATAATATAGCAATTAATGTGAGAGAATAGCGTTGTAAACCACAGGTCGGTAAATAGCGCAACTATCACTACAATATTTGAATAACATCATATTATGTCCATAGTTATCGCCGGAAGACGCTGGATGCAAGTCGCCTCCAACAGGTATCTGTGGAGATCTAAGGGGGAGGCCTATGTTCAGCAGTGGACGTCCTATGGCTGAGATGATGATGATATCCATAGTAGGCTGGGTGAATGTACTTGTGACATTTAGCTACTGCGACTATTTTCACTATCTTACTATTTACAAAGTATACTGTAGAATATCTTAGTATGCGTACAAAAACATGACGGCGACACTCTTGGCTCAAAGTGGTAAGATTGCGTACTTCTCAGTGCCATACAGTTCCAAGTTCAATCATATTATAGACATAGGCCTTAATGAGTAGTCCATTGGAATAGTACTAATTGAACACAACCAAAATCTATTTAGAACATTTAATACAGGTTAGCAAATATTTATTATAAAAATAATGTCTTCCTGAGCCTATCAAAAACATTCAAAGTCAGAAATGCGACAAGACCAGAAGCATGGCATACTTAGTCGGAAAATCCGGCCCTACGTCATTAAAAATCAAATATTAAGTGAACTAACAATAAGGGCTGGAAAGGCCACTACTTAGGTATACCTGGTTAAGTCAGTGTGTAACCTAGGTCATCCGAACATGCTTGGTAGAATATAAATAAAATTTACAATAGGGGTAGGTATGTACCTATATATGTGAATATGGGTCGATCTAGTGTATACAATGTAGGTAATGAGTACTTACTATGTATACCTACTCAGATTACAATAGATATCTAAATCCAGTGAAGGTTGTAGCCATCATCATCCCATATGCCATGACATGCTATATTTGTTTTAGGATTCTTATGAATAAAATATTCCATAAAATGAGTCTGAAGTATATGATTGACTCAAACGATAACCTTAAGAATTGAAGTGGTCTATTGAAATGCTATGGATGAACAAAAACCTATACAATACAACATATCTTTACACACACATTTTCTCCCAACAGAGAGGCGCGGTACATTCTACTGCCGGGAACTTCATCGACTGATGACGACGTGCCTTCGGGGGAACAACACCAAGTCAATGCTGAGGAGCCCTATCAAGGGGCTCCGGCGTAGCTTTAGCAAGACATATACACGGACATACTGAATCTCTCTCAATCATAGCAAAAACTGCTGTAAGGCGAGGGAGTGAAAAGATTAAGGCGTAAGACGTAAGTATTCCAGAAAGGCCTTCGAAATTTTCCTATATGGGAAAATTATATGAAAGTGGAAGAAACTAGGAAAGATTTCAAACGAGTTTGCTGAAGGATTAATGAACAAAATAAATTCCAAAAAGACGTAATGAAATGATGAACTGTTTTTAAACAGTTCGCACGTACATCATGGGATATGAGCTAAATATAAACTTGGAACGTTCACAGAATACGCGGAAGCTAATATACGAGCTAACGAAATAAACAGACTTTTGAAATTATGTAAACATCAAAACGTCGTAACTGACAGTTTGGAAAACGAAATGGGGTGTTATAGCTGGCACGATCAAGTTCCTTTTTTTTTTCAAAAAGGCCTATAAAACTTCTTTCGAAACGTCAAGCTCCAAGAAGGTTGTCTCACAGAGAAGAGCCGGCAAGAAACTCCATCGTTATCCTGTATGGCTCCGTATCTCTCAGATACGGGAATCTGCATAAAATGTAGTGTGACAATACTACTCTATTTAACGAGATAAATAAACAATGCAGGCTTATTAGAATAATTACGCGTGTAGCTTATCGTACACTAAGCAAACAAGGACCCCTTTATAATGTTGTAAAAGTGTTCAACAGACGTTCTTACAATTGTTTTACACATAACATGATATGTGTACTGAGAAGTGATAGAGGACAATAAAAATGTGTGACCATAATGATTTAAATACCTACATAATAAACTTTAGTGCAAATAAAGTGAAGATGGGACAATAAGTATGTGGAGTAGTATTTTTATTTTAATGTTTTGACATGGTGTTTTAGTTATAAGGATATTGTTATTTTTGTAATATTTACTAATTATTAATTCTAGTTATATTGAGCTACTATGAAACTGGAGTTTACAACAAAATTCGCCTTCGTTGAAATAATAATGAAATGTATCCGTTTTAAATGCGAAATTAACTGATTTAATATGAGGTGGTGAGGACGGATTGCATTTTAAATACTTTTACTGCTTTACAGTATTCACCTAATTTACACAATTTACTTACACATTTATGCATAGAAAGTCATAATGTGTTCATTTGAGATAGCTTAAAATCCTGAAAACATGGTTTATCAAAATCATCATATTAGTCAGTTTATCAAAATTCTTACTCACACGAAGATACATGTGAAGCCCAATAGAGTATTATACATCCATATCTACATGTATAAAACTTAAATGATGATTGTTCGTGACATTAAGAGTACGTTATCCGCACTTATGTCATTCTAATCCATCTCATATTGCAGTTACATAATATTTAATTGAACTGTGCATTCCGTACTATTGTCATGTATATGTATGATGAATTCCAATTTTTTTTCATACAAATTATTATTTTGTTTGCGCATTTTTTTATTTAAATAACCGCATTGTATCATTGTTCTTAAATTAAGTTAATTATAGGTAGTTTGCATTTAATTTGTGTGTGGACAAATATTTAAAGAAATGTATTTTTATCTTATAATACATTATGTAAATGTACTCGTAATAATGAAAGTGTATTTTACTAACATTCCGATGTAACCTTAAAAGTATTTATTTAACTCTCAATGTTTAACCAGACAATTAATTGAAAGCAATACTTAGAAATAGAATTGTTTTGTATTTTATCATTCTTATATGTTTACAGCTAAGGGGAAAAGGGAAAAATATAATCGTTTTTGGTATAAAATAACATAATAGTTTTATTTAATTTGTCAGAATCCTGATATTAGTCCTTCATAAATTGGAGACTGTTTTTTTTTTCAATAATAAATGTTGACGCACTGGGATTACCAATAGCCCTTCGCCGCAAGCTATCCATTTATTCTTCGAATTGGAGATTCTTGGAAATAAAAAAGTCTTGTTCGCACACAAGTCTAGATAATAACCATGCACAAATATAAAAAATAACTTTATCAAGTGCAAGTTTGGCAGTCATTGGATGAATGCGTGGAAAGCATCAAGCAAAACAGAAGAAAAACAAATCTCTTACAGCCTTTTTTATCGTCCCACTGCTGGGCACAGGCCTCCTCACATGGAGAAGGATTGAGCATTAATCACCACGCTTGCTCAATGCGGGTTGGTGATTTCAGACTTTATAGTCCAGGTTTCCTCAAGATCTTTTCCTTCACCTTTTTATCAGCCATTGGTGTCCAAGATATACTTAGAAAGTACATACAAACTTAGAAAAGTTGCATTGGTACTTGCCTGACCTGGAATCGAACCCACACCCACATACTCGAGAGGTTGGTTCTTTACCCACTAGGCCACCACGACTTTCAAAACAAATGAATGTCATCATCTACCTGAACATAATATGCAGATATTAAGTCGATGTTGATAGAAAGATGATGTTAATATTCTTGTGCAACAACTCCTACACTTTTTAATCTTTTAAGTTGTCTAAACAAACAATAGGTAGCTGAAGCGTCAGTGAATGACACACGATCACGAGGCTGGCCGTATATTTACTCTACACCAGAGTAGGAGATAAGGCTCAATCGGTTCGCGTCCAGTCATGTGATGCTATATCTGCGAGAGGAAACGATAGTGTGCCCTGTAATTTATATGAGCTTTGGAGCATTTAACCTACTGGAACCGCCATAGTTGTCATTTGAATGGCTTTGGCAGTCATTACGGGTAGTCAGAAGACTGGCAACCGGCCTTACTAGGGGGTATCGGGTTGCCCGTATAACTTGGTTGAGGAGGTCAGATAGGCAATTGCTGTATAAAAACACTGGTACCTTGCTGCATCTGGTTAGACTGGAAACTGACCCGACATTAGTTGGGAAAATTTCAGGCAGATGATTCGATCTCTCCAAATAAATCTGCCTCTCATTCCCTTTACAGATGGAAGGGCTCAACAATAGCGTGTCCAGTTGGTTAATTTCTGTAAGATACGAGGTATCATAAAGCCGTCTGCCAGACATTGACTCTGCGAACTTTGCGCATGCGTGACGTAGGTCATTGCAGATGTGTCACTGCGCGTTAATTGCATCGATGACTTGTTTATTATTATTGACTAGCTGTTGCCCGCAACTTCGTCTGCGTGGGCAATATAGAATAGTCAAAATACTACTTATCCCGTAGGTGCATTCTTTCACGTGACAGTATAATTAGGATTAGCACTTAGCAGTCCCATAGATTCATTGATCAAGGTTGTGTTGTGGATGTGACCATTTATCTAAACAAAAGAAGTAAAGTTTGTGACGTTGTGAATATCTCTGGATCTAGTCAGCCAATTTGGAAAATTATTACGTATAGTGCGTAAGTAATTTTCACAACAGAAACAGCTATAATCTATGTCTATATGCTTTGAGTCTGACAAAGCTGTCATTTGTACATTTTCTGCAACTGCTGCGACTAATCAGAAGCCAGAAAGTCTGTCAGTCTTACCATGGATATCGTCTTGTGTAGTTGACTGGATTGAAGATAGGTAGATAGGTAGTCGCTCCAAGCAAAATATTGGTACTCAAACAGATTCGGTGACTGGAAGCCAACACCAACATAGTTGGGGAATAGCGTGAACGTCGCGTTTTGCTGCCCTGCGGCATGTGTGAAGAGTGCAAGCGACGCGCTCGCGGCGAGCACGCGGCGCTCGAGTTGCGTTCTTACCCCTTCGCCCGCTATCCCCGCCGCCCGCTATACTGGGAATAAACAGAGTAACTGATGCCACGTGCTTGAGTATCGAAGCTACTTTCGAATAGGAGAAAATAGGCTACCTAACGCCGGCCCTACAATAAATCATTTATGGTACAGTACCGAAATGTCGCCTTCGCTAAGAGGATGGCACAAGGTGACAATGTAGCGTAGGCCTAAGCGATACAGTAAGTTGACAAAGCACATAGGTACTTGGGTAGGCAAATACTGCAAAAGCAATTCCCTCCAAATTATTCAAAGTTGTAATGAGCTTTACGCCATGCAGTGTAAACAGACACGTGACAGAAGTAAATAGTCTCATCGTGATATAAATAATAACACAATTTATCATCACGCGAGTTCAACATAATGCAAAGGACATTTTTTCAGGGAAAGTCGTTCAACTATTATTTATTTTTGTTGTTTAAATAAATCTTTCTCGATTACGGCGACGACATTATATTTTGAACGATATCAAACCGAACTATCATAGTTTTGATTAAGGCAATGTGTGAACGAGAAAACTACTCGAAGATATTTCGAAATAAGGGACAGACAGAAAATTTTTTCTTGTGAACATAACTAAAATATAAAAATATCTTCGCGACCTATTTAGTGCGACATTATTAGAACATCGGGAGTGGATAAAGTTCGTGCCAAAATGGATATAGCAAAGAATGAAGTTGATATTGCTTCTTTTATTCTTTTTCTAGAATATCTACTTTTCAGAGAAAATGCTTGTTGTAAGTATTTTTCTTTGTACCTATATGAATGATTACCTAATATGTAATGATATTTTTTTTTAACGTAAGTACCATGCTTGATTTTTGCACAACTCACCTACCTTGTCACAAAATCTTCACTATCATCATAACTTCTAAAATACCTCTAGAATCTCACTATTTATTGAATGAATTACAACCAATACAAATCACGTATCTAACGCTGGCGTTACTCCAAACAAACAAGAATCAGACAATATTCGATACAAGATGAACAAACAACTTGTAAACCCGATGCTATGTATAGACGGCCATGGTCCATGGCATTTCATTGATCTCATAGTAAATTGCTCGTAAAATGTGATAGTGGCGGTTTTACTGCCGGAATGCTTATTGTATGCCGATAAAAGTATTTTATCAGTACTACATAATATGGGTTTGTAAAGGTGGAAGTGATCCTGCAGGTGATTGAATAATTCAGATAATTCATGTTAAATCCTTGTCAAACTAAGCGGTGTCGATGGTTGCAGGATAGGTGAGTTCTAGAATAGATCTTGACTGGCTTGATACCAGGTATAAATGGACTTGAGAAGGCAGGCTCGATGCAGACGGGCGACAGTTTCATATCAGTGGAACTTCAGCCGAGTTGATTAATTGAAGCTGGAAGCTCTATTAGTGAATGTCACATTACAGAGTAATGCTAATTAGGTATGAACTCATGGTAATCTCCCAGAGAAAATTATTCCTACTTCGAGATGATATAAAGTTATTTATTTGATAATTTTGAGAGCCTGCGCAGCCTGCCGGCTGGGTTTGGTAACATTTGTACGGTGGCCTTCCTTCCGATCCGATGCACTTGACTTTGATGGCTGACTATGGTGTTAACGTTGATCTCCGTTAATTTGTTAATAATGTAAATAATATGTTGAGAAACAAATAAATGAACTAACATGTATCCCAAATTATATAGCTGAAAATATTACTACAAAAAAGTGTTATATAATTTCAGTGTTCGATAGTCAATTTATCAGGATGCGCGAAGTAGTCCCCACACAACGCAGGTGGAACCGCTGGCGAAAGCTAGTATCCTAATATTTTGTTTTCCCATTTCTAGCTGTCGCCATATGTTTGTACCTGGTCTGTGTAAATATTATTCACATGATCAAGAGACGTACTATTTTAACTTACACTTATAATATTTGCTCACATTACCTACTTGTTGATCACCGACTTGTTAATTGAGAGTACAAGTAAATATTCCGCGAATTTCACGACAAGTCTGAGAACTGTTTGTTCATTTTGTACATTCAATTGAAATGATAGGTATGTAGGATAGGATACTTAAGTTGTTATTAAGGATTCATCTACCTACATGGTGCAAGTAGTTTGCGTATATCGAGGCACATGTATAGGTTACATGCATTTTAAAAACGTGTAGATCTAGCGACTCGCGCATGTACCAAAGCAAGCTACGCACCCGCGTGCTCTGTTGCGTGCGCGCGGGTCACTTGCGCATGTTAACTTGCTCCAGCTACATGCACCGTGTAGAAGCATCCTTAGTCGTGGTGTCTGGTCAATATTTAACGAATATACATACAGCCTTTGCCTGTCAACCAGCTTGTAACAATGTAAATAAGGTTTATACAATTAGAGGTTGGAAGCTGTAGGCCTTTCCTTAGTTTCCTTGAAGTACATGGTAATGATGAACGCATTTCTATCGTAGCCGAATGCGTCGAACGCACCTTACGAATCGAATCCTAGGGAGGCCTTGCATACGTAGGTACTTACGCGCCGAATAAATCATGTTATATGGGCGCCCTGTAAGAGTTTGGGAGTAACATATAGCGTACCAGCTATATTTTATAAATACCTACTTCTAACGTCATAATACTGTTTACCCTTTGACATTTACCTTTAAGTATTAAAGGAATGCCGTACGCATTTTATTGCCAATCGGCCATCGTTACGAGGTAAACAAAACTATTAAATGATACTTTGTTTAACATACTAAATAGTAAATAACTTGTATACAAATTATGATAAAAGTTGGCAAGAACGTTATGTTTTGTCTAGGAAATAAATAAGTTAATTTACTCACGAAAGTTCGAGCTTGAAAGCGAACCCGATATCTAAAAGTTCAAGAGAATTTTATCTATTAATGACGTCGATATTTGGAAAAGATTTGTTTGTAGTATCAATTACTATGTTTGAAAACAACATTAATATTAAAACAGTCTCGAAACTTCTTTAACTTCATGAGAGCTTGGCTATAGTAATCATAGTAAATTATTTAATGTACGCATCTCATACATCAATATTCGTCAGTGCTACGGTCAAGGTTCTAATAATACCTAGTGCTACGCCGTAGCAATGAAAATACTTTGGAAAACCGATTGTCCGATACGCACATACATTTTGAGAGTTAAATGTTTCTTTTGTTTTATTGGTTTTTGTTGTAGTTTTAGATAAGTTTTGATTACGTTTAGCTTATTAAAATATATTAAAAAAAAAACTTTTGAACGGTTCTTTGATGGCACATAATAATATGATGATCTCTGTGGCTAAGATATCGATGTTGACATAGAAATATAAACCACAATAACTGACACCATCATTTCCTTGCTAAGAAAATACAAAAAAGCGTTAGGTATAAGTTAGTGTAAAGCCCTGAAAACGTTGCCGAGTCTACGCTCAGTTCTTTCATCAGTGTCTCCGTGCGTAGGTAAACACCACAAAGGTTTCAGTCAGCAGTCTTAATTAAAGATCGAGTCGACCGGCGAGCTTTGTCGCGTGAACAAAATAATCATAAATCGCGGGAAAATCGCATTTCTTGTCAGTTGCCGCGCAAACGTTGGGCAGCGCAGACGCGTATGTCAAAATACAATGCGCGGTAAATCGATCGAGACTAAACTCGAATAGTGCTTTTAAAGTTTCGGTCATAAATAATGTGATAGTAATTAATAAGTGAAATTATTCCCTGTGATATTGTGTACACATAAGTACTTTTGTTTTAGTAAAAGTGCAATTTTATCGTAATGGCGGATGAAAAGTAAGTGTTTAGAATGTTTGGTTTCTAAAGATGATGAGTTCTATGAACTTGCACCTTCTTTATGTTGTGTTTTGTTAATTTGAGAATTATTGAAATGACCGTGTTTGGCCGGTGAACTTAGGTAAACGGTTCTTGAGGTTTCTCTCACTTTGAGATCAGTAATATCATCGTCTAACGCCTGGGGTTGATTTTTATTTGGTCCAATTAAAAAATCATCAAAATCGTTATGACACACATACATACGAACATCTCAAACCATTTTAGTACCTACCATATTTTAGTTAGTAGGTATGTGAATTTAAATAATAAGGTATTTCTATGTTTTGATTGTCATACCATTACGCGGGTAGGCCGGTGTAAATGTCGCGTATCTTCGGAGATGATAACTCAGCCATTTATGTCTTCATACCTATGTCGATAATCATATGAATTTACCGAAGACGACTTGTAAATATGTTCACGTGTAGCTACTTTATACATGAATGCCCTTCTAATTATGTACATATATAATATTATTAACAACAATATAAATGGGGTTAAAACCTATAAGTAATGGGTAATAGTCAACGTAGTTAGATCCGTTATTTTTATGACAAATAACTTTCGAGAAATATGCATATAAAAATACAATACAAATAAATATTTATCTTAGCGATTTCTGTGTCATATGTTTTTAGAAAATAAAACTTATGAGACTATTATTAGACTGCTAACAATATTAGAAGGAATTTTAACGATGTTTTCTTTTAAAACAGCGCAATATATTAGAATATTTTCGTCTATTAGTGTCTATCTAATTCCTAATAGCTTACCACGTTATCTAAGTAGGTAGGTAAGCGAGCACGAGGAACGTTCCAATACACGCATGATCCGCTGCCACATTCCGAAACTACATTTGTGGACTAAAAATTACGAAAACACTGTGCCATTTAGTTAAATGTCGAGTGATAATTTAGGTAAAGTATTATACGAGTAAAAATGTTACTTAAGATATTGCAGATGACACTAAGTAGTCTTAAATTAAGCTAAACTGGTAATTAGAGGTGTAGTTTGTGATGTTTTAGAAATAAAATCTCTGGACCTATTGAACCGATATTGAAAAATTCTATCACTGTTGGAAAGCTGCACCCTTTCCGAGTAACATAGGTGGTGGCCTAGTGGGTAAAGGACCAGCCTCTCAAGTATGAGGGCGCGGGTTCGATCCCAGGTCAGGCAAGTATCAATGCAACTTTTCTAAGTTTGTATGTACTTTCTAAGTATATCTTAGACACCATTGACTGTGTTTCGGATGGCACGTTAAACTGTAGGTCCCGGCTGTCATTGAACATCATTGGCAGTCGTTACAGGTAGTCAGAAGCCAGTAAGTCTGACACCAGTCTAACCAAGGGGTATCGGGTTGCCCGGGTAACTGGGTTGAGGAGGTCAGATAGGCAGTCGCTTCTTGTAAAGCACTGGTACTCAGCTGAATCCGGTTAGACTGGAAGCCGACCCCAACAAAGTTGGGAAAAAGGCTCGGAGGATGATGATGATGATACTTAGGCTATATTTTATCCCGGTACGGGCAGTACCTAGTTCCTACGGCTAGTTGATACATCATCGTCCTCCTGCCCTTATCCCAATTTTATTTGGGGTCGGCGCAGCATGTTCTCTCTATATCTACTCTCACACAATCCATCCATCGTTTCCTTGGTCTTCCTCTTCCACTATATCCGTCCACGTTCATACTCATCATCTTCCTCACAACATGACTTTCATTCCTCCGCATCACATGCCCATACCATTACAGCCGGTTTCCACGCAATTTTTCTGTTACCGGCGCCACTTTCAAACTTCCTCTTACATACTCATTCCTCACTCTATCCTGTCGCGTAACATCACACAGTCCTCTTAACATTCTCATCTAGTTCATACATGTATAGCAAACAAAACAAGCTGGTGGAGAAAACCTATAACTAACACAAAAGTATTTTTGTACTTTAATATTTACTCCATTTACTTGCATAGATAAAAGTATTAATGAGCACGCTATATATGTAGTGCAATGGTGCTGCAAATAGTTTCATTATCAACCATTATCACTTAAATAAAACAGCCGTTTGTGACCGTATTCGCTATGCGCAGGATACGATAAACACTGGTGTAATTTCATACACGCACATTCGCGCAATTCATTTATTGAAAACTAGCTTCTGCCAGCGGTTTCACCCGCATCCCGTGGGAACTACTTCCCGTACCGGGATAAAAAGTAGCCTATAGCCTTCCTCGATAAATGGGCTATCTAACACTGAAAGAAATTTTCAAATCGGACCAGTAGTTCCTGAGATTAGCGTGTTCAAACAAACAAACAAACAAACTCTTCAGCTTTATAATATTAGTATAGATAATATTTAATATTTGGTATACGGTTCTTCAAATCATATGGACAGAATTGTGATGCTGGGGAGTTTGTTCCACGACTTCTTCTTTCCAGCAAAACACATAGAAAGTGGTGAAGGGCGGGCGTTTTCGGGGCTGTCTTTTGTAAATTTGACCTTCAAAAATACTGATTTTCAGCCTAATTTGAATAAATGACTTTTTTTTATCTAAATAGAAGTTAGCAAGTTAATTTACAAGTAATAGCTTTTATCCGCGGCTTCGCCCACGTGGACTTAGGATATGTTTTTAATAGATAGGTATTAATTCTAATGTTGTTCGGGAGGGAATAAAAACCGCAAATCGGTCCAGCTGTTTGCTCGAGTCAAAGGGGGACCTTTGCTGAAAGTTTTCACTTTGCTTTATAAAATTCGTGGCGTGGAAATATTGATTTCTGAATGTTAGGATAAACAAATTAACAAAATGTTTATATTTTAGTATTGATGAGTGCTTTTCGATAAAAGCTTTCATAAAAACGCTGTAAAAATTCCCCACCTTATTATGAGTCATGGTGGTTAAAAAAGTATAATTTATCATTGTTATTTGTATCAACAATACGGTCGGGACACGGTACATGGGTACTTAAATATATTTGTATGTTTGTTCACACATTTTACAGGTTGACGTAAAGATAAAAATGTTATAATCAAATAAATAAAACTGGTGTAGTTATCTATGGAATTACGGTTATTTGAGTTGAACATTATCTCAAGTTGTTTTCTGTCGAAGAATATTTTGATGAGTAGATAATATTGCAGTAATCTTACCGACTTTTTACTTATTTAACCTAATACTAGGTATTGCTAGAGAAGAAGGTTGAACCAAATGACATCCTAATTTGATACTTTCATTGTGTCTCCTAAAAGCAACAAAAAGGAAAATAATTTACCTACTAAGAATATCTCTTCTAGAAAATTCAATAACATTAAGTGCAGTTCTGCCAATAAAAGATCACCAGAATCAGATAATAATAATTAATGATATTAACGAGACGAGTAACACTTCACAAGGTAATAAGATTATACTCATTAAACTTATAATTAAGGTTAATTTCATGTCAAACAAGTGATCTCAATCCATGTATATTTTTTTTCATACTGCAAAATTCCTTTCTTCTCTGAAGCCATACTAAGTTTTAGAATATTTTACTTTAATCAGTTCATCAGTTCGAATCCATATGGATATAAATTCCCTTTTTGAATGTTATTGTTATTTAATAAATATAATTAGCATTCGAAGTGCAGTGAGAGGTGAAGGGCGTGATAAGAAGTCAATGACCTTTAGTGTTTATTGATAAATAATTACGATTCAATCAAGACTCTGAATTGATTGTTTTATTGAGACTTTCTTTTTACTGAAAATTTATAGGAATCTATTACCTTATTTTTTTAAGTTGTGGATTATATAATGTACACACTATACATATATACAAACTTAAACTACTTATCTTTATACAAAACTAAAAAAAAAATACTATATACAAAATATATATAAACATAAAACATAATATAAAAGGGCATCGATCAGGCGTCGAAGTATTCCTCCGCATCACTGTCCTCCGGAAACGTGCCCAGAAGACTGGCTGCATTGCCACGTTGAATGGCAATGCTAATTCTTTGTCCAAAGAATAAGCTAGCCCTCTGGTCACGCGTCTATTACCTATATTTATTTCTTTTTTATACTATGTAAACTTATTAACTATACATTTGTATAAAATCGTAGGGAACTAGATAACACCACATTTTTTTTCGATCCACTCAGCCTAAAATAGCTCGAATTTTACATCGATCACAGAATATCTAACAATACATCACACAAAGAACCTTTCACAACATTTCAAAAACCCCTTTCCCTTAAAATATCCCTTAATTCACATAGGAAACGAGTCGGGTTGTCGACCGGCTCACGTGGTTCCACTGAATGAGATCTGGCTGGTTGCCATTACCCTTCACCTTGCACTCTTGGCACCAAAGCCCCGGCGTTGAGTTACACCATCACGTGTTCTGGACAAAAAACCTCAATGTGGGTAGTGAGAATGCGAACTAACATGTTATTAATGTGTACGTCAACTGGAACTTTGTTGTGTGGGTTTTGTGTTGGAAGCTAGATTTTACTGTAGGTTTTTCTTCCGATGTTATTAATGGCATTTTTTCGGGGTTTTAAACGTGGGAAGTTCTGCCCGTATCTGAACAAAATACTAGCTTCTGCCAGCGGTTTCACCCGCATCCCGTGGGAACTACTTCCCGTACCGGGATAAAAAGTAGCCTATAGCTTTCCTCGATAAATGGGCTATCTAACACTGAAAGAAATTTTCAAATCGGACCAGTAGTTCCTGAGATTAGCGCGTTCAAACAAACAAACAAACAAACAAACTCCACAGCTTTATAATATTAGTATAGATAACCTATGTTACTCGAGAATAGTGGAGCTTTTCACCAGTGACAGATTTTCTTCAAATCCGTTCAGTTTCCGAGGTTTCTTTGCTATATTAGTACAGAATTAGGTAAGTATAGAAAATGAAATCTTGTACTTTTGAGATAAGAACTTTATTCATCAAACTTCAAACATGTAACTTATGAAAAAAAAAATGCGACGTACCTATTAAAAGACTTCGCCAAAATTCCAAATCAGCGATAAAATATGATGGAATACAACCCAAAGCTAATTTTACTACACCATACCGATCTATTATCGCTAAGTATCTTCTAACAGTTCTCGTCGGTAAACATGATTAATCACTACAGACTGTGTTACCAGTATTACGTACAAGTGCGGTAAATGATTACGTAGTAGGTAGTAGTACATAATATGTTATCGATGGATGGTTGTCGCTTGACTAATGGAAGAGTTATTAAATGTGTTCGAGTGGTCTCGCCGATATGGGTTTGGCAATGGCGTCATAACTTTTAGCAGTTAGAAAACTCATAAGATAAAGTATTTTGACGATATTGTTAGGCTTCGTGTCATAAGTACTTATCATCATCCGACTTTATCCCTTCGTGTCATACTAATCCAAATAAAAACCTTTTTTATTTTGATCAAATGATATCGAAGATTCTGTATGATTTTGAATGATATGAAAGGAAGACTTACAGCTCCTTAAATATTCAACTTTAAGATGACACGAAAAGCGCAATAAAATTACGGAAGGAAATTCAAATGGGTTTTCACTTGAATTTATTATTTCAGGAAATGTTAATAACAGTAAACTACTTTGTAACGAAAAGCGTAATACATTCCCAAAGGGCCTATTGCATCACCGATCGTTGGCTCGCCTGTAACAGTCAAGAATGGCTGCAAAAATAGTATAAAATTAATTAAACTGGTCAAAGGCTTCGTCCGTCAATTCATTCAAATTAATTTGTTGGCTGTGACGTTTCTATCGTAGGAACAAAGCGTTTTAAGAAATGACGAGTACAGGGCTGTTGACCTTGCACGAATATCAGTCAGTATTTAGAACAGTAGGATAGTCACGTGCGTCAAAATTTTCCTATCCATTTTCATACTGCAACTGTGTACATAAATAGGTATATTTCCATAATCCCAAAGCTGAAATACCTACATAAATCTTTCACAAGAATCACGCGAGCTTGTGCAAATTCGCGCCAAATCCTTCTCCTATGAAGTTCGTTCTGTGGTGTTGCCAAACGCCAAAATGAGGAGTTTATTTACGTTTTGTTTCATGCGGTCGTCTCGTGTCCAGGGTTTGTTTGTAGCAACGTTTGATAGTAAATTAGAATTGGGGTTCTAAACCTTAAAAGAAAAAAATCTCTTATGAGATCACTTTGTTATCCGTTCATCTGTTCCAAGAACTACTTCTTCTGAAACGCGTGGGTACAATGAAGAATGAGAACCCGAAATTACTACTTACTAATCGTTTATTGAAATATATCAACTGATGTGGCCAATTATGTCGCATTTACAATACATTTGAAAAGAAAATCAAAACACATTAAACTACAATCACTCTTAGAGTGAATATGGGTTCCTAAGTATCGGCCATGACTCCTAAAATATTTAGTCACATACTTCTTTTATATTTTGTGAACAAACAGCGGTTAACTGTAAAATTATGTGAACATAAAAGACTAAGTTTTCTATAAAACGATCATTTTTCTCACAGACAATAGAATTGCAGTTTGATTCGTCAGTTGCAGTTAGCTTAACAACATTTTCTAAAATCAAAATCAAAAATCAAAATCAAAATCTTTTTATTTCACATAGGCCTTTGCAGGCACCTATGAAACGTCACATTAGTTGCACGGTTCCAAAAAGTTGGTCTCATGGAGAAGAGCCGGCAAGAAACTCCATAGACACTCTTTTTAAAAAGTAATACAGTCACAGTACAAACAGTCTATTACATAACAATAAGTGTTCTTTATGTATAAATATAAAATTACTACAATTACAGAACAGACAAATAAATGGCGCCTGATTCATTGGCACAAAATAAAACTAGAATGAACTAGAGCCAAAAAATTACGTCACTTTTTTCTTTTCACTGTCAAAAAAAGTTTGCAAAAACAATGTCTCCAACACATGTTGGACCAAACATATTGGACAATGTTGATTCAAATAAACTGCACTATTTCAGATAGGCTACAAACATTGCATTGGTCTTATCTAAAGTTGGGGTTGGTTGAAACATTGGGCATGTTGGAACAATGTTTGTAGCGAAGGAGACGTTTAGTAACACGAGACTGGAATTATATAACCAAAGTGGGTGTGGCAAAGTTATTTCAGATATTTACGTAGCCAACAAATCTTCACAATGACGTATGGTACCGATAATGAGAAATGAAACGAAGTGCCAAACGTTATACGAAATTAGGCATGCCAAAATGTTTTTTTTTTGTATAAATACTGACTTTTATGTGGTTAAAGCTTTGCTTAAATAACAATTACTGTAATTTCGCAGGTAACTAATTAATAGAACATAGAAATATGATATTAGAAAATAATCATAGTATTTTTAATTCAGCAAAACATTTTTTATAGGAGGTTTTAAATCCTCTTTTTTACTCATATTTAAAAAGTTTAACAAAAAAGAAATGAAAATGAGTTTTTAATTGAATACTGTCCATTTTATTAGAAAAAACTTCAAGCTTAGCCATAAAACTAAATAAAAAGAAAATGAAGAAAAAAAAAATTAATGGCTTCTGACATTTTCCGAGCTCATACCACCAGTGCTTAAAAATTTTGCACCAAAAAGTTTACAACCTATTTCAGACAGAGTTCTGGCTGCGAAGCTACGCGGAGTCACATTATCTTTTACTTGGCGGCAACCCACAGGAAGACATTAACAGTTGGATGACTCTCATAATACTACAAAGCTTTCGAAAGCGGGAATAAACTTTGATCGGCGGTCGGTACAAAGCTATATCAAGGTCTAGCTAGAAGATTTAGTTCTCTGTAATATTTTAGATGAAGCCATAGAACTCAAAAGAATTACGGAACCTTTGGGCTTATGAATTTTAGTCACCTGAGTGTAATTAAAAGTATGTGTACCCAAATAATATGTAGTAGAACTCAATAATCCATTATCGTGTTATCCTAACACCATTATAATTGATATCGGTTAAGCAGATATCATCAACATTCGGTTGCACCATGCCACTTGAGTGTTCGCCTTATGGTCGGTCACACAATAGTAACTTACTCTTTTAAACATACCTACTATTTTATCAATTTCATGTACTCTTATCTTATCAAACAAAAGTGTTAACATCATGTTAAAGTCACGTTTGTCGCATAATTTAGCATTGTAAAAAAATCTGTGTTGCTAATTGCGTTTTTTGATAAGTATAATTAGCATATAATTAATCCGTTCAATGGTTAATGCCTGCACTGCGGTGCAGCTCAATAGGATTAATTGTTATTACTTCTTGGTGATGTTTTTCTAGATAAATCTATACTAATATTATAAAGCTGAAGAGTTTGTTTGTTTGTTTGTTTATTTGTTTGTTTGTTTGAACGCGCTAATCTCAGGAACTACTGGTCCGATTTGAAAAATTCTTTCAGTGTTAGATAGCCCATTTATCGAGGAAGGCTATAGGCTACTTTTTATCCCGGTACGGGAAGTAGTTCCCACGGGATGCGGGTGAAACCGCTGGCAGAAGCTAGTATAATATAGATAAAGGTAAATTGGTAGATGACGTCTTCTTGTTTTTTTTTTTTATGGGAAATCATCAAATATCTCCTCCCGCTGTGGGTTAGCAGCTTGAGGAAGTGTTTCTTACTGACTAAAACCCATCATGTTCTTTCTTAGGCCTTTTATGTGCCAGGTCCGCGGTAACTTATTCGAACAATCAAAAAAGAGTTATAAATACACATGTCGATTCATAAAATCACAAACAGCCAAACCTAGTTTATTGGAAGCCCTCCAGTTCCATATTACACGTAATCTTGTAGCTAATATATTATGTATTTACTTTGAACCGGCTTGTATTGTATACATACAGATTATTGTAATGCACACGTGACACAGTCCCACACTATTATATACTGTGTTTGCGCATAATCGGTCTTATTTATGACGATAATTAGTATATATTGAGTAAGGATTATTGAATAATAGAGTAGAATCATGTTGGGTGATGGTTCTGTTTTGTTTTGGTTTATTTCTATCTTTTGCAATAGTCAGGACCTTCACTAGTGGATTTTCTTTTACCATCCACCATTTTACTACCATTGTCATCGAACTTTATAATTACTTTTTTATAACTATGCATTCTTAGTATGTTTTGGCAATAATCAAAATAATGTTCCCTCCCACTGTGTGTGAAGCTGAAAAGAGTGACAGACTCTTACTGACTGAACTTCATCATATTTTCTCTCTAGTCCTTCGTGTTCCAGAGTCGGGATAACTCTTTCGAACAATCCTGCAACCCCGACAATATTCTTTTTATCCCAACTATTACAATTCTCAGTATTTACGTCGTAATTCGTAGTTTTGGCAATCGTCTCTAGCGTCCGGTTTGCGACGAGCACTTTGCTATTTTTAGTATGCACTTTGTATTGCTAATGTGCATTTATATACAAACCGAGACTAATATTTTTATGACTTCAGTCTAGGAACTAAAATATCAGACACTCTTTATGTTCCCTTAATAATATCGTAGAATATTTAACGATAAACACCTACATGGTAATAAAATATAGATTCGGCTGTTGTTATGTCGCGTACGCTAAATCATTAACGCCCAATCATTTGACATGTGAACAATCAAGTTCAATTGACTATCTATAAACAGATTTAAATATTTCAAATGCTTATTAGTTGTTCGTACTAACATAAAATAGGTGTAATGACCATCATATTACCATATGTATCGATGAGTCCATTCTTATAGACTGGTATGTCTTATTTATATGCACAATTAGTATCGCGACAATTTAATATTTATGTTTGTATTTTCTCGTGCACTGTGATATTGATAATCTGGTTTGTTTTGACGTCAATTACCTTTGATTTTTTTTTACTGTTATATTACCTTTGATATATTCCACATCTTAATCATTGTTTTACCTACACTATAAGTTACCTAGTGATTTCGATAAAAACAAACAAAGACAAGAAGCAAATAATAATTTCATAATTTATTGTTCTGTTTTTGAATATACAACTTTGTCTATCAACTATAGTCTACATTATGCTTGAAATACAGACGTCTTTTGTCTCGAAACTTTGTGGAATCATTTTTCCTTCTTGGTTCCTTTCAATAAATTCACTGTTTGTACAACAAAGTGCAGCTCAAATGCAGCAATCGTCAATGGCTTTAATCTTGGCATGCACTTGCATATCGGTTCCGCATGTGAATTGCTTGAATTCATGAAGTGCCGACGTATTGATGCTATTTTACGTTCTCGTCACGTTTTCAAGTGTAAGCTCTGTAAGCTCCACTCCAAAAGCAGTTAAAGCTTTAGGATTTTCTACGTGCAGGTTAGGTTGCGATTCTGGAATTCATTTGGCGTAACAGTTGACAATCAGCTACATATTTTTTTTCTAGATGTTCCTTCGGATTCTTATATGATGACTCGAAATAATGTCGCCCCACAACTACTAAAACAATTTGTTCCTACTCTTTGTCTCATCTTATAATTTCACGAGCAGAAAAACGTGATAGGTGTGCCATTAGAAACCTGTAGAACCTTCACAATTTGCAGAAGCGTTACGAAAATGACCTTCTAGTTCAGTCACTTGACGATCTATTTCAGTGTTATTTACAGCTACTTTTTTCCGCGCCTTCACCCTCAAATATTGAATTCCACTGTTTGTTCAAACTTTATTTATTTTCCACGTAATCATTGGGCGTGATGTCAATGTCATACGATAGCTTTATTTTTGTTATTCATATTATGATACAAAGGGGTTCGAGTGAAGTGTGGTCAACAGGCCTTGACGGGGTGACTACCCATTTGACATTAACAAGGTTCGGAAAATATTCATACCCTTCATTGTAGTGGTTTGAAGAGTTGGAAAGGACATATTGTGTAGCTTGTACTCTATTTATTGTATTATGGAATTTTTACGTTGCTATTACATGCAACTGCTTCTGTTTTTTTGAAAAGCTCAATCAAAAGCCTTGCATTGTTCGCTTGTTGAGGATAAATCAATATTCATGCTAAAAAAAACCAAACTTATCCTTTTAGTCGTTGATAAAGTTTAAGGCATGGATGAGTGAGCAATTCGTGTAAGTATAGGTAACTATGATGTACGTACGACGATGATCAGAAAGAAGAAACGATTTGACGAAAATATTTTTTTTGACTGCAATGATGCTAGTCTTTGCAGTCAATAAAAATGTTTGTATAGGAACACGCATCAAAACATGTGATTGCCACAAAACCGGAGAAAATAACGAAAGTGTTTTAGAAGTAATTAAATAGAAGACTACAGACTGTTTGTACAAGATAACTGTCGCATGACAGATAGTGGTGACGCGTTTGACTGCTCGCATTGTTAGATAAATACTGGCACATTATCTTGTAATGAACTTGCCATTTCTGGCCTTGTTCACGAGATTATAGGAAGAAATGTACATAATCGTCGCTTTATTTGATTTATATTTGATTCTTCTAGTGTCTTATGTAACATCAAGGCATTAGTGTACCTACACACTTCTCTTGAAAAAATCTTACAAAGACTTCTTTTGAAGTACCTAGTTGTGATGCATAATATGCATTGATCCTTTGCCCATTTACTAGTTACATGAACTGCATTTATATTCGTAGAATAGCAATGTACACATATCCGGTGTTTAAATGGTTTAAATTGGTGTAAGCGGAAAGGTTCGTCGAATAGGAAAAACCTTGTGTAATGTCATGCAAAATACTTGTGTCCCTCTCGTCATGTACTCGTCACTCCAATTAATAGTGGAAGCTTATATGGAGCATAATATCTTATGCAAATATGCTTTATTATCACGTGGGTGTACAACAAAACGGTCGTGTGATTCGATTTCGTGCGGCAACACATTAACACTTGGTAAATAAACAAACATGTCGGGTTACAATTCGTATGATTTGCGGCAATGTACCGCCAGGGTCTTGGCAACCAACATTTGAAATTCTTGACGTTAACGTTTTTTTTTTTTGGAGGAATGGAAGAATTTCTCGTGATTTTATTTTTGAAAACGAATAGCTTGTTTATGTAAGATTTGATTAAATAGGGGTGGATGAATTTTGTTGCTACAACAGATTTAGTAAGTACCAATATATTCGTGTGTAAAACTACCTACTACAGCGTATATACATACAGTTAAGAAAAAATACATATAAATATATCTTAGATTAAAGGTATGGATGGGGATTATTTGTTAGTTTGAACTATAAATTCATAAATGTTTTTACCTAGGAGCAGATTGACCAGTCCCACTCAGGTGACAGATTCTGATGTCGAAGATAATAATTACGGTGCCATGTCTGAGTAAGTTTTTGGCAATTTTCTTGGGATTTGTTTCCATTGGTTCCGAAAGTGCTGTCCGATTGTATGGTAGTAACTTCATTGTTCTTAGTTTTATATATTTATTCACATATGATTTTTTAAGGTGAGTTTTCATTAATGGTGGTTTACATACTTCCCACATTTTGTCGAGTTCTGTTGTTTCTTGGGTTTTTTGTTTGATTTCTATGTATTTATTTTAAGGGTATGCCGTTTAATTGCTGAAGTTCTAGACGACAGTTGTGTCTTCCCTGTTTACGGCAATGATTTAGGCTGATGATGATGATTTTATGCAACATTCGGTGAAGGTTGTGTTCGATTTGTTGTCCTTAGGTCCTTTACGTCCTTTACGTCTTATGTCTTAAAGATTTTTGTGTCATTTGTCTGAAAAATTGGGAGTATCTGATTACATTACATATTTACTGGTGAAGGTTATTTGTTATTATTTAGTTGACATCATTTTCCAAATCAATGTTTATAAACGGACCTAGAATCGTTTGTCTGTTAAAGGACGTCAAACCACGTCTTGGATTCTCCGGTAAGCACTAATTGCGAGTTAATTAGGACAATTGGAAGCAGTTTCGACAGTCTTGTCGCTTCCGCCCTTTGAAGTCGGCAGAACAATGTGAATAGAACAGATCTATATAAGTTATGAATGCATTTTGCACTACCTCCTAAAAGTTACTTTGAATTCGTCATCTTCTGAATGAAAAAAATCAGCTCTTTAAAACCGATATATTCACCGTTAAAAATACGGCAAAAGTCAAAACGTTCAATGAGCTTGAATTTTTTCAATTTTTTAATTGTTTCAATCTCTATCTCTATCTAGTTAAATTTTTTGATTAATAAAAATGCTAAGTAATAAAATAATCTACTTATGCTATTAAAGTCATATGCTTATTTACTAAGACATCGGAAACTGGAGCGATATGACGAGGTGGTAAATAAAGTAAATAATTTAGTGTGCCACGGCCAAAACCGGGGTAAATACTTTGTGTCAACAAAAGTATAATATGTCCTACACTTAGTGTGAAGGCAGGCTTTTGAAGATTTTTTATGAAATTGTATTTTTTTCCTTTATGACGATAAAAATATTGATGGCAAAAATGTAGGTATGCTTCTGGCAATTTCATCCTCGTCCCGAAAGCACTACTTTCCCTACCAGGATAAAAAAGCCTGTGTCCTATCTCAGGCTCTAGACCAACTGTGTAGGTATACGTACAAAAGCTGGACAGTCAAAGTAGACAGACAGAGTAAATTCTCCAATTAGGTATAGTGTCAGTGATATTGTGTGTTTACAAGAAAGATCATTCACACGTATTCGTCGTCGTGTTCAGCATCCCAAAGTTGTGACATTGCATCGATATTATCACTATTTAGTGTTGCAATTGACCTCACGGGTATTGATTGCTACTAGATATTCTAGAGGTCTAGGCGTTTTATTTTAAGTCCTTTCCTTAATTTTAAAATGTACTCTAAGGACCATTTTGGTACATTTGTGGAATTTAATCGAGGCTAACGCTATGGACAGTTTGATTGTGTTTTGTTTTGAATCAAATTAAATCGGCCTAAAAATAGTTATAATAAGTATTACGTGTTTAGTGTAAGCGACATGTTTAGTTTAAGTGGAAATGTGTTATTTTAATTTTTAAGACAGAATTGACTAAGGCCCATTTTTAACAACAACATAAACTTCCGTTTCTAATAAAGCAACTGTTTAGTTTGAAAATTGAAGGTTCATAGTAAACAATTGTTTTAGGACAACTGACGTTTGTGTTATCGGTGTACATGGACTTAAAACTAATAAAATAAAAGATATTGGACAAATAACAATTTAATACATATTCTCTCCATTCAAAAGGCCACCTTCTATTAAAACCAGAGCTATCTCATTACATGCAATGCATATGCAAAGCCATGTGCAATGTGCAGCAAACGACATCGAACAAATGCAGTTATCACCAATGACATTATTTATGGCTGTTTAATGACTTTCCTGCATCGCTATTGCATGATAATAATGACCAATTTTACATTGTTTTTGTGACCTTATAATTTCGTAACCGTCCTTACGCATCAAGTAGCTTCTTCCCATAGTGTCATCATCAACTTAGTTTTTTCCTAATTATTTATTAATTAGCTGTCAGTCTAACCAGATGCGGTGATGGCGAGCACCAGTGTCATATCCGTGCTCCTTAAACCAGTTTCCCGGGCAACCGTTACCTCTAAGTAAGACTAGTTGTCTTTTGGCTACTGACTACCTTGATGACAAATGCTAAAGATGTTCAAACAGCCTTTACCCAACAATTTGTTGCCATTCACGGACCGACCGCGCCTAGCAATGGAATACCACGTCCTGTGGCTACAAATTCTCGTCCAACACGAGGTGCAAGTAGCACGTTGGCACTCCCACCACGACCGCCTTTTTTATGGGAAATCATCAAACGAACCCTCCCGCTGTGGGTGCAGCGTGAGGGAGTATCAGACTCTTAATGAATTCCTTCTCAAAACCTCTTTATGTACCTGGGCCGCGGTAACTCGCGCGAACAATCCCAGAGTCCGAGTTGACGTTATGGCGCCACTCCAGCAGCTGCACTCTGGGCATACTTCAGCGTCTGACGCACATACTCTATAATGTCGTCCGCTTTAGACGTATTTATATCGCGGAAAAAATATAAATAAGTACGTTAATACGTAACATTCTTTTAGTACATTGTTCATTATTTATTAAATGTTAAATCTATTTTAGTAGGTTTATTTTTGAGAAAATGAGTGTTTGTATCTACTGTATTATGTAAAGATCTTAAAAATATTTGTTCATAGAATACAGTTGGTTTTGACGTCATTGTTAACCCCTGCGGTGCTCACTATGTAGTAAATTGAGCCCCCTAGTGTCATTGTTTTATTCGGCAATAATAATTAGGGAATGAAGGCTCGTTGTTATTTTTATTTTTACTTCTTCCAAAATAAATATTTATAGCTCGTTCCAGCCGTTATTTTTTTATTTACATAGATATCTAGCTGGCTCGCTAAAATTGACTATTGAGCTTGTCTTCTTGTATCGAATGAATGCTTCACTTCAACTATACATTTCTGGATGAGGTTATCAAACAGTGGGTAATTCAAACATAAGACAATAGGTAAATTATGTTTCGGTTAGATACAAAATTGCACACAAGCTATTGAAGATAACCTAAGTTATCTTATTTATTGTAAATTGAATTTTGTGTGACATCTAATAAAATGCAAATGATATTATAGTAATATCGAGCATTTATTTCTTATCTGTCTTCGTCTTGTTACACGTTATCTAACGCATTAGTTTTCAGTTATTCTCAAACTTATGATATCATGAGCGTTGCGTTTTGTGCTCTTGTTATGGAAAAATAATTCTGCCAGTATATCTTCTTCTTTATCACTCTTTCGCTTTAAAATAACTGGTTTGATTAAAATAAAAGCCATATATACTATAACTGTAATGAAAGGACAGAATTTGTTTTTCTTACTGACAGGTTTTTATGTTAATGTTTATTTTATGTATTTATTTCTAATAGATTCAATGTTTATATTGTGTGCAAACCAATATCTTTCCCACAAGTTCAATGTACATAAATGCATTAATAATTATTTACCTCCTGTAATTACTGTCTAAGAAAAACTAGCGGCGAATCGATTTGAATAAAATATGTTGAAATTATGAATAACCAGTCTTACCAAGGGGTATTGGGTGTCAAGGTCAGATAGGCAGTTTCTCCATGTAAAACATTGGTACTCCAGTACCTGCTTCCAGTTAGACTGGAAGCTGACCGCAACATAGCTGGAAAAAGGTTAGGCCGATATGATGACGATATTATTAGCGATAATTGATAAATCAAACAAAATTTCCTCTTTACAAACAAAATTACTGTGATATTTTTATGGTAATAAATTATCATAAAAATATCACTGTAATTAAGGTGCATACATATTGTCATTAAATAGCAATTATTTTGTAAAACAAGCATATGTTTTTAATCTTCATTTATGTTGTTGATAAAAATGTTGAGTACCATTGGCCTTCGAGGGTTAACGTGAGTAGAGAGGTCGAAAAGGCCCCATTATCGCTTGTTGATAACCCTTACACTGCTCATCGAGTCTCGTGAACAATAATCATATTATTTTGTTAACGTGTATATTAAGAATATTAATCACTATAAAACTTTAAACAAATTACTTAGGTATTTCATGTTAGACCAGTTATATTTTTGAAAATAAACTTTTTTTTGTAAGTACCGTACTAGCTGTTTCCCGTTCTCTCATTCTGTGCACAAATACTCCGCACATATGGATAGAAAGCCTATCTATAGGCTACTTTGATAAATGGGGTATCATAACAACAAAAGATTTTTTGTCAAAAATCTAATAAGTAGTTCCTCAAATTAACTCGTTCAAACCAGAATCTCTACAGCTTTATAATACTACAAAAATGTTAACCAACCACCACCTTTGTTCCAGGAAAGACTCAATACCATTCATCAAGAATGGTCTCCCAGCTACCATCACCAAGACGCCTCTCCCGGGCAAGGCAAGCAAAGAGGGAAGGGGCAAAGCCCTGAGGCAGGTGATGGCCTCGTTCATCGCCAACTTGGGCACCATTAATACTGGCATGGCCTTTGGATTCTCGGCCACGTCACTCCCGCAGCTTAAGCGGCCGGACTCCTATATACATATTACGGATGATCAGGCTAGTTGGATTGGTGAGTAAACTTATTTCATACTGGTTTATGTGCCTCTGTTATTAGTGCAACTAGCTTCCGCCAGTGGCTTCACCCACATCACTAGGGAACTTCTCTGTACACCCGGTAAGAGTGTGTGAGGCTGTGCAAAGGACAGGACAAATATTTTCAAAAATCTGTTTTGACCGATCCAAGTCATAACTCAGTTGCATAACTTTCAAGTTGATATTATGCCATCAATTTCAGTCAAAAGTCGGAAAATCTGCCAAAACTTGACTGATTAACAAAAATTGCAAAAATAGTTACCCGGAAGTTTGCGGCGCCAATTACCGCAGTTAGATAATAATCAGTTACATTAATCTTATCTTAAGTACATCCCATCTCGTGTGTTATCTCGGGATTGGACTATGTAAACATTATAAGATAAATTACCATAAGCAAGTAACTCTAGAGGTATTAACTGAAGTCTCGCGTACATATTGTTTTGCCTATTTAGCCAAATGCCTACCATCTTTGTTACAAATATATTTAGCGAAATCGCACTTGAGAACAGAACTAATGAATTCTCCTATACATCAAACAACTTTGCCCCATTAAATAGACAGCCATTTGGCAACTCACTCATACAAGTACCTAAAGTTTAACTTCGGAGCTTCAAAGTTTTTATTGGTCTAGGAATATCTATAAATACGTCGAATCCATGAAAGCCGGTCCCTGGGATAACTGTACTTCTGGATTATTATTTACAACATGTATTCCTTACTACTCCTCAATATACCTACCAAATATGCAATAATTATTTTTTCCAGCAAGTTTAAGCGCAGCGGGCACGCCGATAGGATGCATTCTCAGCGGGTACCTCATGGACAACATCGGTCGCCGGAGGACACTCATCATCACAGAAATACCTCTCATCTTCGGCTGGCTCATGGTCGCTTTTGCTCAGAATGTTCCTATGCTTTATATTGGTAAGTTACAAAACTTAGCTTAGACCAGTTTTGTTTACGTATGGTCGAACTATAATGATACCACTGCGCTGGCGTGGAGCCCTCGTTCGATCCAGAAAAAACTGGTGGCCGATAGTTGACCTGATGATTGCGGAAAGTTTCTTTTAATCCTTTTTAGCTGTTTTGTTACCAGCTGGTTCTTTTTATGATGTGCGACACTTTTTAAAGCGAAAAGTCTTTTCAAAACTTTATTTCTAAGTTAGCCAAGATTGTTATACGGGTTTAAATTATTTTGTACCTCTATAATTTTCGCCAAAATTATTGTTGGCTCGCGACCAACTTCCAAGCACAAATATGTAGCCGATCCTCTTCGTGATCTTCTGCCACCTAAAATGGTGTCTGTAGCGACTCGAGCGATTTGGCCATTAAGTAAGATACGGCCCATCTACTTCTATCTAGTATATCTTCCATCACTAACTTGCCTCTCTATTCCAGGCAGGCTGATGATCGGCTTCGGGTCCGGCATGGTGGGAGCGCCGGCCAGGGTGTACACGTGTGAGGTCTCGCAGCCACATCTCAGAGGAATGTTAGGTGCCCTCGCGTCTGTCGGAGTCTCTACTGGTGTTTTGATACAGGTGAGTTATAAGAACCGTGGCTTAATGTGCTTTTAAAAATAAAATGTTAATGTGTGAATTTAATGAAAAGATCTTCTTCAGGCTTGAAGTAATACTGTATTTTCAAATTGGTTCAAATGCGATTCAAATCTATTCATTTACCTTTCAATAATGAAGCTTTTTAGCAATGTGAAACTTCAATAAGACTATAAGTGTAAAATTAAGCTCAAGGTGTGTTGAATTACAAAAATAAACAGTTTGTATAGATAGGTAATTGGATCATTATGTTCATTTTTATGTGAAACGTAGTGCATAGCGCCATTTGCAAATTTTAATGGCCTGCTAATTAAATAGACACGAATTTTGTCAATTCTCAGTCATGATGAGGTAGGTGAGCGTCCGCCAGAAAGTCGTGAGTTCTATGTCCGCATAAAAATTAGCTTATTGAACTTAATTTCTCGCATTAGACAATATGTAATTTGGCTGGATTCTGAAAATTGGTAGATAAACTGGAGGGCCTTATTTTAAATACATGACTTACTTAGTATTTTTAAGACCATGCAAAGATAGAAAATTATAATGAACTTGTGATCGCTTCTTTAAAGAAACTACATAAAAAATTATGAGCTTACAAATTGATTGAAATATATTTTAAAAGGTCCGCTTTAAATATATTTCACACCAAAGAGCTTCACACCAAAGATGTTGAATGAATACTATAATTGTTTGCTCTAATCTTACCATCACGATTGCCACATTCAAGCCTCCTTTAAAAATTAACATCTACAAAAAATATCATGAGATAAACACGGTGTCAAAAGTAAAGCCAACGAAATCTAGTATTTTTCATCATCATCATCATCATCATCAGCCTATCGCAGTCCACTGCTGGACATAGGCCTCTCCAAGTGCACGCCACTGAGATCGATTTTCGGCTGCTCGCATCCAGCTCAGTATTTTTACCAACATTTTATTATAAAAATTGCATATTCATATTAGCGTTATCAATCACGTAATATTAAAGAGTCACGCTGTCAAAGATGGTAACTATCATAATTGAATAGTTGCTGATGTAAAATTAGACCTGTCGCCTGACATACAGACAAACATACTATATCAGTAGAGCAAACTTCACGTGGTTCCTAAAGAACACGCGTATTTATAGATACGTCACTACATGTTTGCTTAAAACATTTTTTTAAGATTAATTAGGTAAATTAAGATAGTAGGGGGCGTGACTGTTGGGTTTTATCTTAGTTTTTTTGCCGTTCATACTACGGTCAAGGTTGCTGGTGAACTTTGATTAAGTAACGTACGAAACTTTCCGAAAATCATTGTAATAGTAACGTATGCAGCGCCAACCCCAAACAAAATTAAGATAACGATAGGAACAGGATGTTTCAAGAAAACAAAAAAAACACTTGATATTTAGGTATTCATAAAAATAATATCATTGTTAAGTATTCATATTTACGACTGCTATAGTCTATTGCAGCGATATCAGACCTATTTCCAAAAAAGCTTGTATGCCATTACTGTAAAATTCCTAATAAATATAGTTATCGGCACGGATATTGGGCTCTCGGCGGAAGAGTGGGGATCGCTTTGCGCACTGTACACATAAGGTAATAAACCAATAAATCGCTTCTGCGCAGGTGAAGGTCAGGGCTCAATATCCGTGTCGATAACTATACCACCAATAAACCGAAAACCCACATTAACCAAAAACCATCTTAGGCCCTGAGTTTAAGGTTCAAAATAAGACAGCATCGTTAACCAACATCCATCTTCTTCCAGTACGTAATAGGCAGTGCAACATCATGGAACATTCTAGCAGGGATCAGCGCAACAGTGCCGATCCTCTCATTCCTGGGCATGCTGTTCCTCCCGGAGACTCCCAACTACTTACTGCAGCAGGACAAGAGAGAGAGAGCTGAGAGTTCTCTCGCCAAGCTTAGAGGTTCCACTTGTAACTTGGAAGATGAAATACAGAAGATGATTGCGTTTAAAGAGAAGAATCATGTTGAACCGTAAGTGTTATTCAAGTTAGATAATAATGAACGTAGGCTTCATTCATTGATTGCCAAAAGGATTGGTTTTAAGCGGCCTGCGACAAATCTATCCGCAACCCTTACCAGATTATCTGACCACACTGCACAGTGATTCGAGAATCTTTTCGGCGCCTAGTCCCTTGGCTAGGTACATCATTCAACTTTATGCTTACCATATTACTTTCTATTTTGGGCTTGATTATGAAAGCTTCTATGAAGTGGCTACCTTTAAGGCTACTACACACATGCCGGCGGGATTGCCATCGGCAATCCAAGCCGCCGGCACAAGCCGCACAAAACCGCCAAGCATCAATCTGGTTGTGACAGTCACATAGCACGAACTGACGCCGACAAGCCGCGTAACCCGCCGGCACACCCCGGCGGCCATGCCGGCGGCTCCTTTGTGCAACAAAGCCGGCGGCTTTGTATGCCGCCGGATGCACGGCGGCTTGGCCAGCGGCTTACCCGGCGGCTTGGCCGGCAGCTTACCCGGCGGCTCTGCCGCCGGCACTGTGTGTAGGAGCCTTTAGGATCCATATTATATATCCCTTAATTTTTGCTATTAGAAGACGTTACTATTTGGACTTGTCGGGTTACGGAAGTTTTTAATTTAGAAGCTCAAGATTCAGTTCCGTTAATATTCTTGCCTAGAACATTGCACTTCAGATCTCAATAATATTATTGTTTATAGTTAATATTTGCTAATTATAACACTAGTACAATAATATCTAGTGTACAAGATATATTTGCAATGCAACAAAAGGTTTTGTTAAACAATTTGCTCTCATTTACTTTGTTTTTCTTAACTGTCGACGTAGTTGGTTGAATTAACACATTAGGTACTACTGTTTACAAACAAGTCAGGTGAACTGTTCAATATTTAATATCGGTGTAGATGACGTTATCGTGACGTCATCAATGAAAAATAACTCGCAGAACCTAGTACAATTAACTATTTATAAGAAGCTATAAAATTTGGTATGAGCCATGGGTATCTGATCTCCTCAACTTGATGTTCGGGTAACTGGGTTGAGGAGGTCCGATAGGCAACTACCCCAATCTTCATCTAAAACGCTGGTACATAGTTGCATCTTTACTACTAACTATACTGGAAGCCGACCCCAGTATACTTGGGAAAACTCGAGACAGACCATAACTTTGTAGTGACGTGATTTTAGTAATAAACTTGAAACAAAATAAATGTTATTGTATTCCACTTGAAACACATTCAATCAAATAATCAGCCTAACATTTTAACTTTGTATTATTTCTGATGCGTCCTGATTACTCGTATTAATATTAGTCACTTATTCATGAACCTATTTTACTCTCAATGCTCATATTCATAGAAAGAGAGTCACGATCCATAACTCCATAGATACTTGGAATTATTTGTGCGAGATAATGTCATTAGTCGCATTGATGCACAAGTGTTTATAATATGAATACGATTGCATATGCATCCGTCTAGTGTCTAGTAATTACTTCCTTGTCTAAATATATAATGCACGTAAGATGCTAATTAGAATGTTTAATTAATGTACGGTAGAAATGTCTCGTGATTAATGTATCTACGTTGATAGTCATAAATAATTAATCTTATCATTTCAATTCGTGGCTTGCAAGCCAACCTAGGTGTCGAGAGATGCCATGAATCAATAAGTTCTTATTTTCATGTCTTGCTTTATTCTTCTTCCATTCATCATCTTCAGCAGCTTTAGCTTTTTATATTATCACTGCAGTCCATAGACCTCTTCTCATATAGAGGAGGTATGAGCTTCAATCAACAACCGTTAGCTCAAGGAGGATTGGCGATTTCAGACTTCAAAGTTTACTTCAACTTTACTCAATCAATGGTATCCAAGAAGACAAAGTTTATTAGATTCAATAATGTCATTAGATTAGAACTTGTCATTTATATCAATACAATTTTCAGGTTGCACGGAGCCCGCGAGATAATCAAAGCGTTGCTGTCACCTTCAACACTGAAACCTTTCACTATCCTGGCGATCTATTTCTTCGTATACCAATGGTGTGGCGTCAATACCATCACTTTCTATGCCATTGAAGTTTTTGAGGTATGTATGCTTTTAAATATTATATAAGCTTATTTTATAAGCTAGTTGCCTGCTTGCCATGTCACCATATGGTATTCTGGCAGACTCCATGAATCACATAGAAATTTTAATGCTCAATCCTTCAGACCCATATTGGTTTCTTGTTGGACTAATATTTTGAAAAATGTGATTGTTAAATTGCAGTGCAGCGCCTACACTGTTTCTGTTAGGGAGAATTCTTGGGCTGTAGAAATGACTGAGGCTGTTTCCGAAATATAGGTACTGGTTTATTCCAACGGATGATTTGTAACAAATTATATAATTAAACGGCGCGCGACGCGTACAATTTTCACAGCTGATCGGTAAGGTCTGTGAGCGGCCCGCGATCCTCGTACGTGGCTGCCCCCCGCGCCGCGCTGTCCCCCCTCCGATGCCATCGCCGGTGGCGCCTCCATCGACGTCGTTCCTATGTTCTAGAGGTTTCCGAACATCCTGCCCGGGTTGAAACATCGTCTTCAATAGGTAAAGGACATATGTTGTTGAAGGCCCTTGTGATGTTGCCCTTCTTGGTTTTGATTTCCGCCACCCTCGTGATGCCGTCAGCACCAGGAAACACCTTGACGATACGGCCTAATAGCCAATGTAGTGGTGGTTGCGTTTTCTCTCTGATCAGAACTAACTGATTCAGCTTAATTTCGCCTGTGGACGCATGCCATCTGGTTCTCTGCTGCAACATGACAACATATTCATGACTGAATCGGTTCCAAAAGTGTTGCCGTAGATGCTCAATTCTTTTGTAGCGGTCCAATCGAGTGATGTTGACGGAGTGTACCTGCGGCTGAGAAACGGATATTAGCGGTCGTCCAATTAAAAAGTGCGAAGGAGTGAGAGCGGTAAGGTCGTCAGGAGACGAAGAAAGAGCAACAAGGGGACGGGAATTTAATATAGCCTCAATTTGGACTAGGTATGTGTTCATCTCCTCATATGTTAGATGAGAAGAATGAACAATGGTTTTTAAGTGTCTTTTTGTAGACTTAACGGCGGCCTCTGTTATACCATTAAAATGTGGACTATAAGGAGGAGTAAAGCTAAACTTTATCGCTTCTTGTGCAAAATAGGTTTCTAAATTTGAATTAGCCAAGAATTGTGCAAGCTCATTAAATACGCCCACAAAAGCTGTGCCGTTATCAGAGAGGATACTGTGTGGTTTACCCCGACGAGCAACGAATCTCTTTAACGCGGCAAGATAGGCGTCTTTGGTGAGATCCGTCACAAGCTCCAGATGAACAGCCTTTACTGCCAAACAGACGAACACACAGATATAGGATTTAATGAGTCTGGCACCTCTGCCTTTACGGTCAGCTATCAGCATTGGTCCGGCGTAGTCGACACTACAATTATAAAACGGAAATTCAAGCTGTGTCCTCGTGCGTGGTAGCTGACCCATGACTGGTTGCACCGCTTGACACCTAAATCTGAAACATTTGACACATTCTCTGAATGTACCTTTAGATAAATTTCTACCTCCTAAAGGCCAGTAAGTTTGACGAATGTGTGATAAAAGAAGTTGTGGCCCTGCATGCATAAGCTTAAGATGTTCACAACGAAATAATATTTTCGTAATGTGATGTTTACTATCTAGCAATATTGGATGTTTTGTGTCGTAACTGTAGTTAGCGTTATCTAACCTGCCACCTACGCGAATTACACCTCGATCATCCATAAATGGAGACAGTGAAGCAAGCCTATTTTTGCTGGATAGTGGCCTTTTTAAACTAAGTGTTTTGTATTCGTCAGAAAACATTTCCATTTGACTAAAACGTAACATAACAGTGAATGCTTCATTTAATTCATCACAGGATAAATGACCACACAACCTGCTGTTAGGATTTTTTAAATTAAAAATGAACCTAAGTACATAAGCGAAAATACGTTTTAATTTGTTTATGTTAGATTTATTACTAATCAAACGACTGATAACTGATTGAGTTGATTGACAGTTATCTACTAAATGAACTTTAAATTCAGGTATGTCGGAATTAGAACCCGTATTTGGCATTTTAGGCCAACGATCTTCGCCTAATTTTAAAAACTCTGGGCCCGACCACCACAATTTACAGGTGCCGATTTGATCGGCCCTCAGCCCGCGAGATATGAAGTCGGCCGGGTTCTCTTTCGACGACACGTATCTCCAAGAATTTTCCCCGGTACTTTCTTGTATCTCACTGACACGGTTACGAACAAAAGGCTTTAATTTATTCGGCGATGCAGATAACCAACAGAGAACTATCGTCGAATCACACCAATAATAACACTTATTTATTTTAATAGTTAGTGAGTCTACTACCTTTGCACTCAGTCTTGCTCCCAACAAGGCCCCGCACAGTTCAAGACGGGGTATGGTTGTATGTTTAATGGGAGCTACCTTATTTTTCGAAGTTAAAAGGTGAACGGTTATAGTATCATCATTATTTAGGCAACGAACGTACACACATGCCCCATAGGCACACTCGGATGCATCTGTAAAAATGTGCAACTCAATTATTTTATGATTAACACTAAATGCATGCCGTGGTATGTTTAAATTATTCAAACACGATAACGTAGTGACGAATGACGACCAACATTCTTGAGTGTCACGAGAAACCGGTTCGTCCCACGAACATTTTTCTAACCATAATTTTTGCATTGTTATCTTTGCCAATACGACACACGGCCCTACTAGCCCTAATGGGTCAAAGATTTGACTAATGCAAGATAAAATGTAACGTTTAGTTATTTTATTAGTTGGAGGTAGATTTATAGAAAAAGTTAACTGATCTAAATCGCGAACCCAGTTTAAGCCCAATACTTTAGCAGTGTTATGAGATTGATTACGACTTAAATCCAGAATGTTATTATCATTCTGATCAAGGGATGACAACATAGCCTTCATCACTTGTGGGCTATTAGATTGCCATTTTCTTAATTTGAATTGAGCTGATGCTAAAATCGAACTCACCTCCTTGCATAACAGTATGGTTGCTGACTCAGTGTCACTGCCTCCCAAATAATCATCAACGTACATGTCCCGTTGTATAGCTTGCTTTACGTCATCATTAGACGCCTGTGAAGCGAGACTTACGAGTGCCTTTGTCGCTAAGTATGGTGCCGAAGCGGTGCCATAAGTAACTGTATTAAGAACAAAGGTTTTAAGCGGTTCATGTTGATTAAATCTAAATAGGATTTTTTGTAAAGAGCGTTGAGATTTATTTAAATCTATAGCTCTATACATTTTCTCTACATCTCCTGATACAACGTATCTATGTTTTCGAAAACGAAGTAAAATAGAATAAAGATCGTCCTGTACAGTCGGACCGATCATTTGTAGGTGATTTAAAGAAATACCTGAAGTCGTCACAGCTGACGCGTCAAAGACAACTCTTAATTTAGTTGTAGTACTTTGCTCGCGCGTAACACCGTGATGTGGTAAATAGTAACTTATGTTATCATTTGAGTTACTAACTTCAGACATATGCCCTAATTGCAAGTACTCGTGCATAAAATCGATATACCTACCTTTGAATAAGGGATCACGTTCAAACCTACGTTCGAGCGAAAGAAATCGAACTTTCGCCATTTGGTATGAGTCACCTAAAACATCTGGTGACTGTTTAAATGGCATTTTAACAATAAAACGCCCGTCTTCGCCACGAGTAGTAGTGCGTAAAAAATGTTCCTCACATGCACGTTCCTCGGCTGACAACGAATGTTTTTCTGATATTGAATCTAGTTCCCAAAACCGAGTGAGTTCAGGTTTTATTTCCTGCACAAAATTACACACTGGTTGGTCACGGGATGGACTAGGTTGCGCAATAAACCCAGAAATAAGCCATCCTAATTTAGATTCGTATAACCTAGGTTGACATTTGCCTAGATTTATTGTGTTAGTACCTAAAATATTCCAGAACTGTTCAGCACCTAGTAAAATGTCTACGCTTGACGGTTTATAATAGTGAGGGTCAGCTAGACAGATGCCTGATGGAAGTGGAATAGTACTTATATCAATTAATGTCGATGGTAATGATTTGGTTATCTCTGGTAATACTAAACAATCAATTGTTGTTTTAAATTTACCCGAGTAAGATTCTAAGGTTAAGGAACAAGACTGTGTGCTTTTACAAGTTTGCTGGTTAATACCCGTTATTCTGGAGTTTACGTTACGTTTAAGTGAACCCAGCTTACCACACAGCTCCTCAGTTATAAAGTTTGCGGTACTGCCGTTGTCCAGCAGCACCCTCGCTACGTGGCTGCGGCCGCTGCTGTCGCGCACCTTCACCCTCGCTGTGGAAAGCAATACGGTGGACGAAGTAGTATTCTGTATAGCTTTGGCAGTTAAAGTAACATTATCTGTTATTTGACTACTGGTAGTCGGCTCACTGTCTTTGTCTACGTGTAACAGTGTATTATGTTTTGCCTTACAATACTTGCACCGAGCCCACAATTTGCATTTTTGTTCGGAATGGCCCGGGTTTAAACAGTTAAGACAAACCTTGTATTCTTTAGCCTTCTGATTACGAACATCTGACGTCAGTTTTCGAAAACTATCACACTTAAATAAAACATGACTTTGTTTGCACATTGGACAATTTGAAATATTATTCGAAACCTTATTTGAAATATTATTATTATCAGTTGATGTTATGGCAAAACTTTTTTGCTTATTTGATTTATTGTTTGAGGTCTTGTTTTTAATAGCTTCAGAGTCCTCAACTGATTCCAACAAGTCTGCCCTGTTATTTAAAAAAGTTAAAAATTTAGACAATGTAGGTGCCTCGGATAACGTATTTCTAAATTCTTCCCAATGAACGTAAGTTTTAGTATCTAATTTGTGAGCCATTATATAAATAATTAAGGTGTCCCAGTGCTGCGTCGGTTGTCCTAAAATTGTTAAAGCTCTGAGATTTTTTGTAGTACTATCGACTAAATGACGTACTGCTTTACTGGACTCCTTTTCTATTTGATCGACATTAAATAACGATTGAACATGATTATTTACCAAAAGACGATTATTATTGTAACGTTTCGTCAATAAATCCCAGGCGATGCTGTAGTTACCAGAATTAAAATCCAAGCTTCTAATAATTAAGGCAGCAGCACCCTTTAACGAGGACCTCAGATAATGAAATTTACTTATGTCATCCAACAATGTGTTCTTGTGTATAAGAGAATCAAACGTGTCTCTAAACTCGAGCCAATGCTGATAGCTTCCATCAAAATGTGGTAAACTAATCTGTGGTAATTTCACAACACTATGTTTCGACTGTGTGGCGTCATTATTATCTGAAGCTTGTACGGAACTCACCAACACGCTGGCTCTTCGCTCGCTATGCTGACGTCGCACCTCGCGCGCCGATGACACCAAGGAGAAGTATTGGTTTTGAAAGGCTTCGCGATCAGCCAATGCCTCGGCGGAGTCCTCCATCAGCAGCTCGATATCCCCCTGTATTTTATCATAGTCATTGTATAATAAATCCATTTTATCAAGTCGGGTTTCCAGTTCTGTTACTTGTAAATCACTTAATCGTGAACAAGAAAGGACTACATTTAAATAATTGCTGAAAAGCGTAAGTTTAGCTTTACAGCTTGCACGTTTCTTAACTAATTCTTTAAGTTTAGAGTCCATTATTCAAATAAATAATAATTACGTTAATTCGTAACTAATGAGCAAGCACTGCGTTGAATAAATTGCAAAGCGACAGATGTTGACCTTGAGTGAATTAGCGGTCAAGCTAACACGTATCCGTGTAAACAGGTTTCTTATTTTTGCCTGCTACTAATTATGCAGCGATGCACCTACAATAATAGGCTTGAGCGATAACCAGGCTTGAAATATGTGCAACGAAATGAATGCGATGACTAATAAATATGGGGAAAAAAAATGGAACAGATTTAAATGGCCAACAAAGCGGGAAGAATTTAAGAAGTGATAAAGGGCAATGATTAATTGGAACGACACACTATTTACCGATCCGTAGCCACAGTTATCCGTTCTCGTCGATATATTTCTTGGAGACGTGTGCGCCACGTTGGTTTTTTCCTGCGCTGCAAAATCGCCACGCACGCGTCACTGCACGCCTGCCTCCGTTGTTTTTTCTTTCTTGCGAAGGACCACTTTGTTAGGGAGAATTCTTGGGCTGTAGAAATGACTGAGGCTGTTTCCGAAATATAGGTACTGGTTTATTCCAACGGATGATTTGTAACAAATTATATAATTAAACGGCGCGCGACGCGTACAATTTTCACAGCTGATCGGTAAGGTCTGTGAGCGGCCCGCGATCCTCGTACGTGGCTGCCCCCCGCGCCGCGCTGTCCCCCCTCCGATGCCATCGCCGGTGGCGCCTCCATCGACGTCGTTCCTATGTTCTAGAGGTTTCCGAACAGTTTCTCATAGCATTACATCGCGTAAACTACATTGAATTAGCTTTAAATCAATTTTAACTATGTGCTTGGTCTTATGAAAGGCATTCCACCTGTTTACGATCCTAATCATCATCAACGAAATTACTTATTACAATGTTGACTTTCCTCTAGTCTTTGTAATCCCCCTACAATCTTCGAATAAGATACCTACTTGTCTCGTTACATTCATGTGTGTTAAAAATAATTATGTTTCTGTTTGCAGGCATCAGGGGCGATGGCTAACAAGTACTGGTTGACAATATCCATGGGTATCGTGAGAGTCATATTCACTGTGATTGGCTGCATCCTCTGTAGAAAGTGCGGTAGAAGAATGCTCACCTTCGTCTCCGGTAAGTAATAATCCCACCAAAAACATTAAATGTAAAAAAAAGCCAATCCTCTACGCAATTCCTCCACCGTAAAAAGTTTTGAGATCGCATAGAAGCCAAGTCCTGTTCAACTTTATTTGTAATAATAAATCAATATTTTGTGACTAAGTATATCAATAGTTTCGTTCACTTTACAATAATATTGACTTGGCCATGAGCACAATAAACTACAAATATAATACAGCATATCTTGGAGAGGTGAAAGTCAAACATGAAGTTTAATATCACAGAATGTTTATTCAATTGTTACTAAATGACCGACAGTCAGTATCATCCAACATCAATGAACTGCACATGTACTATGGCGCATGTTTAGTCCATGGTGATCTGAAATTCCAATCAGTCCATAATCAGTCCAATCGTAAAAATCATGTCCATAATATAGAATTTATTAATTCAATGGTATTTACACATTATTTCAAGGAGCGACTTTTAACTTGTGCTCATGGCCAAGACAATATTATTGTAATGTGAACAAAACTATTGATATACTTAGTCACAAAATATTGATTTATTATTACAAATAAAGTTGAACAGGACTTGGCTTCTATGCGATCTCAAAACTTTTTACGGTGGAGGAATTGCGTAGAGGATTGGCTTTTTTTTACATTTAATGTTTTTGGTGGGATCTAATTTATTTTTTGTAGGTCTCTTTCTTCTCTAAGTATATAACAAATTAAATTAACTTACATGCAACTAACTAAATATATAACAAACTAAATAATGTTGAAAAGCACGTAAACAACATTTTTTTTTTAATAAACTAAAGAAATTGTCGAATTTTTGAATCGAATATCTTTTAGAATAAAAGAGATTTATTTCAGAGGTAGATGGCGCTATCACATGAAATTATTTGTTTTTTTTTTTGGTATGGCATCTCGCCTATATATATGCCTAGAATTGAATTTAAGGCCTCCAGCCAGGGGCAATTATTAGATTTTTTTTTAAGTACTACATAAACTAAGCTATGTAACGAAACCATAGCGCGATTTAGACCAGGACAACGCCATCTATCGAGCGAGCATGCAGTATTTATCGCACTGCATTAATATGAAAGATTTTATCATTATTCATTTCATTTTAACCTAGCTTTTTTTATTCATATGTATGTATGTATATTTAATACATAATAACAATATACCACACTACGTAACAATAAAACGAATAGTCACATTTTGTACATAAATAAATAACAAAGTTATCAATGCAGTCAAAATTTATACACAATGTTCTTGAAAAACCGCAAATATAAATTTGTTTCATATTTTTTTATTAAGTTTTAAGGTTTTTATAATTTTCCCTTTATATGTAGCTAATAACCTATTTTGGTGCCAAATTTGAAGATTCTAAGTTTGCTAGAAGTACCTTAGACTTTTGATGATCGGTCAGTGAGTGAGTCAGTGACAAAATGGTGTAACTTTGATCGCTCATAACTCGTAAACTATTTATTCAAATGTCTTGTAATGTTGAGACTGAGCTTGTTCTAATACTTACTCTTGGTCAATCGAAAACCTAAACTCCTAGCTTTGTTCACATGGAAGATACAGGGGGCAGAAATAGCCGCGAAACGCTTCGAGAAAAGATGGTACGGCCGTGCCCGCTTTGCTCGAGTCTTGGCTGGGGCACTGCCGTGCCCTCAGATAAACTGTACCACCACGTCGTTTCTTATTAATAATTATCACGAAACTATTTATTTCTGCCAAAATCAATTACTACATTGGGAATTTGGGAATCATTTCGGAATTAAAGTTTTCACTCGTAATTGTGCTCCTAAAAATATTAAACGTAAAATAAGTATTTACGCCCGAAGCGCAGATTATACCTAGTTCAGGCGAATCATAAGTACATCGGCACTTATTATTCTTAGCTAAATACAAAATGAAGTACATACTTAATAAACGATTTATTCAAATTCTTTCTCCAGCTCTCGGCTGCGGCATCACGATGATAATCCTGTCGATCTACATGTACTTCGTGAAGTTCTGGCGAGACAACGACCTGCCGCCGCAGTATTCCTGGATACCGGTCGCCAGCATCTTCATCTTCGTTATATCATGCACTCTGGGGTATTTGATTATACCCTGGGTCATGATTGGAGAGGTTTATCCTACACAGGTGAATATTCTATTCCTAAGGTTTATTTGTTAAACTGCATAACAATTACATAAGGCTGAAGGCAAATCATCCTCCGAGCCTTTTTCCCAATTATGTTGGGGTCGGCTACCAATCTAACCGGATTCAGCTGAGTACCAGTGCTTTACAAGAAGCGACTGCCTATCTGACCTCCTCAACCCAGTTACCCGGGCAACCCGATTCTCCTTGGTTAGACTGGTGTCAGACTTACTGGCTTCTGACTACCCGTAATGTCGCCAAGGATGTTCAATGACAGCCGGGACCTACAATTTAACGTGCCATCCGAAACACAGATAAGGCTGAAGGCAAAGTGGAAAATTATAATTATACATAGTTACAATTATGCCGTTACGCGGGTCCTAGAACATGGACATAAAAAAAGATCTATTTTAAAAACAATCTTCCGTATATATCGATATGTACTAACCGTATATAAGGACCCAATTCCAGAGTATTTACTTATATCTACTTTTTTATATTACCTTACGACATTTTCTCTAATCTACACGAAAAATAAGCTAAAATTTGTTCAAACTAATACAATATTTTGTGTGTCCCCAGGTGCGTGGTATAGTGGGCGGCATGACGACGTGCGTAGCGCACATGTCGGTGTTCTCTGTCGTGAAGACGTTCCCATTCCTCAAGTACCATCTCAACGACTACGGCGTCTTCGGCTTGTATGGCACCATGTCGCTGCTTGGTAAGTAATAATGGATTAATAATGCTGCTTGCTCAGGTAGATAACTTAAGCAATGAGAAGAGAATTTAAAAGGAATGCTCAAACATCTCAGCAGTCTAGTCTGTCTAGTCTCTGAGTATCTGTAAACATGGACTCCAATTAGATATGCCTAGTAAGTCTTATCTTGTTTCAAAAACAAAATTGGAGCTTAAATCTATACTAATATTATAAAGCTGTAGAGTTTGTTTGTTTGTTTGTTTGAACGCGCTAATCTCAGGAACTACTAGTCCGATTTGAAAATTTCTTTCAGTGTTAGATAGCCCATTTATCGAGGAAGGCTATAGGCTACTTTTTATCTCGGTACGGGAAGTAGTTCCCACGGGATGCGGGTGAAACCGCTGGCAGAAGCTAGTACGTAATAAATAATCAGTAACACGACAAACGCCAAGTCTCCGACATACACTAGTATCTGGAACCCGACGTTCAAAGCCTTAAGATGTCCACACTTTGCAAGTTAAATGCCGTTAGGCAGAATTGAGAAAACTCTGACACCAAGGCTCTTTATCAATAAGCCTTCAAGTCCCACAATAAAAGAAATATAAAAAACATAGTTAACAAACACCTCTTTTGTTATAGCCATAATATTCTTCTACTTCTGCCTCCCTGAGACGAAAGGCAAGACTTTACAAGAGATAGAAGACTACTTCAGCGGCAGAACGAAATCTCTAACGCGACGCAACACGCAGACTGAGGGCGCGTGACCGAACTAACGGGAAGTAGGGGATATCTGATGTGCGAGGTTACACTGGAACTAGTATACTTTGTAAATTAATGAGCTATGAAATATGAAAAACTTTGTAACCAAGCCTATGGGGATAAAATCCAAAACGAAAGCAAGAAAGGTACCATGATTGTTGAATATTTTGGAAAACATTCTTCTTTTTTACATTTTAAGTGCACCTAAAGATTTTTGGGAGCCTTAAGTTTTTTTTAAAGTAATATGAAACTCATATGTCCTGCGTAGTTGGCTGATCTCCTACCTAATATAAGAACACCCGACGAACAATCGGCTAGAACGCATTGTCATTTTAAAGCTCATTAATTTGTATGAAGTATTGTTTCTGTGTAACGGCAATGCTTTAAGAAACATATTTAATTGTACATAATAACTCTTCGGAGTAACCTAATGTCATATCGATCAGCAAAGCTGACAAAGTTTTGATATTACAAAGATCTAAAAATCAAGAAGAGATTTTTATATACATTTTTATTGTACAGTATTACCTCATTGGATTTGTAACTAAAAGTAAATTGACGAACAAAAATTCAAAATTATTTTTGTACCTACTAAAAAAAATAATGTTGTTAAAATTCATAAGAAAAATAAAATTTTATAAAAACAAAAGAGATCGATTATGTAAATACGATAATGTTAACTTAAAGATACTGAAAAACTAAGTGCCTTTATTGAAGGGCATATATTTACTTAACTTGTGTGAACGGTGATTTATTGTTAAGACCTGTTTCTATGTACCAAATAATTTTACCGACTTTTTTATTATACAAAGAAAATATAAAATGGGTCTTAACATTTGTTGTGATTGGTATGTGATGTTGTTGTATATTTTGTGAAAGTATTATACTGTAGTTTGAACTAAGAATAGTCTAAATAATTCTATTTTTGTAGAAATTATACGAATAAATGTGCCATTTTACCAATGTTTGAGTCACAAGATGTGGTCACAAAGAAATCATGATAACGACAACACTGGAATAGTCCTATAAAATGAAATAGATGTCAATTTTAAGTAATTAACGAGTTACCAATTATTCTGTCATCGTGTGCAGAGCGCACTTTATTATTTGGCATATCTATTTTATTTGTCATCCATGTAATATCAAGTTTTGTACATTAAACATAAGTACAAAAAGTTAATAAAAAGAAATGTTGTCTTTTACAATTTATATTTAATTTATACGTAAAATAACGTTATGTTACCATTTTTCTGTCTTCAGCATACAATGCATTTTATTTATTGTTATATTAATTTATTTTAAATGAAATAGTGAAGCATTTTGTGATAGTGATTTAGATTAGAAAAATAGTGTAAATGTATAGTAATTGTTGAACATATCTGATTTATTAAAAATAAAGAAAATATTTCATGATATTGTCGTATCACTCCGATGTGATTCAAGTTATTTTCTTGATTTTTAAACATCGTACCTGAAGCAAAAAAGATGATGAACATACCCCTACCAAGTATTCCATAGGTGTTATTCCGAACAAAATTCATTATACCTCTAAATATTATAATTTATAACAGAGTGTAAGCTTATTTAGTAGATACCGTACTAATATTATAAGTGCGAAAGTATCTCAACATTTGACTTACAGATAGGTGGTACTCTAGAAACAGATATAACAATGGCGTCCACGGCCGATTTCGGCCACGGCGGCTGTTTTATATGAGGAGATCAGCCAGCTGCGCACGAGCATTTGCGTAGACACAGGTGCACTCCCTATTCCTTCACTCTCATAACCCGATGGGACGGAACTCCGACATGAACGGAAAGAGATCAGGCGCAGGACCGACATTTACGTGCTCTCCGATGCACGGGTGAATCAATCACCAACTTCCAGACTACGGGCTACTTTGTGAAAGTTTAAGAAAACCCACAAAGTGATTTCGGCCCGACACGGGAATCGAACCCGAGACCGCGAGCACAGCAGCCGCGCTTGCGACCACTAGACCAACGAGGCAGAGGCAGAAGCAGATATAAGCTACACTATGCGGGTGAAGAGTATAGCATTTCCTGTCGGATGCGGGTGAATGGCAACAGAAACTATACCCATGTTAATTACTGAAACCACAATATGTTCTCACACAGTCGAATGCAAATGGTAGTGGTCGTGCCGTTATCAGTAACTCAAAACACTAGTGAAAAATAGTTCAGTCAGTAATGAGTGTTTGTTGAACAAAGTCATGAAATTGGCGCTGTTGCTCTGTTGCCTGATATTGTTGTGCGACGCTATGAAAATAGAAAAGCGGAAAAAAGGTCAGTTACTTATTAACACCGAATACACAATCTGCCTAGCCTAGCCTTTGCCCAACTATGTTTGAGCCAGCGTCCAACCTTACCGGATGCATCTGAGTCTAATAATTATGATTATGCATCTCTATATAAAACCGTACCTACTGCCTAGGTCGGCTATTACTTATCTGACTTCCCCAAGTTTTTAGGAAACCTGAAATCTCTTGGAAAAACTGGACGACACTTTCTGGCTTCTGACTACCTTAACAACTGACAAAGATTTTCAAATGACAGCCGTGACCCACAACTTTTCGTGCCTTTCAAAAAACGGAAAATTATTCTTTTTCGGATAAAACATTTTGGATTTGTTATTATTCTTCTTAAAAATAATTAAATGGAAATTATACTTTTTTTTGGGGCTTGTTTCAAACCAAATACATTTACCTAAAAATAATTATAATTATTAAAATCTACAGGTTCAAAGAAAAGAGAATTCGCAAACGGTATTGAATTTAACCAGATCTCCCGGGCGTCGCTTCTGAAGTTATTGACTGCGTTTGAACAAAACATACATAAAAAGTTTAAGAAGCAAACTGTGAAACCAGTATTTACTGCCCAGTTCGCTAATAATCCTTACACGAGACCTTTTATTTACAAAAAATGATTTGCATTACTTACAAGTCCACCTAAAGATGTGCCAGACTGCGGTGTCGAGAAGAGAAAAAAGATAAAGCATTGAAAGTTTTTCCGAATTGAGATTTTTCTCTAACTTTGGGCCCTATCATAATTTGTGCAGTCTGTGCCATTATTAGATTTGATGAATCAGCCAGCTGGCTAATTGACTATAAGGTCAATTATAGAAAGGATAGACCCGGCTACTGTTTGCACAAATTTATGATGGGGCCCAAAGTTAGAGAAAAGTCTTGAGATCCAATTTATGTAGGTGTGTTTGGGATCATAATACCATGATTAAGCATTATTATTAAAGTAGAAAAATATATATTTACAATTTTTTTTTTGTTTTATTCAAGAACAACTGAGTTAATATTTGGCGGATGTTCAATCGTTTTATCATGTCCTTTTTAGCTTTAAAAAAAAACAGTTCACTAATAGAGTAATTTACGAACTTCTTTCTTTAAAGACTTTCCTTTTTGCATGACACATGGCACTTATTGTAATGAAAATGATTTATGAATGTCAAAAAAGCATTGTCAGTTTTCCAGTGTGTTGATAACGCAACATCGAAACATATCAAAGGTATTCATGATATAAGTTAAAAGTGCGAATAAAGTACTATTAAAAATGTTAAGCCAAGTCCAAGCCTCATTAACTGAGCTAAAAAGATCGTCTATATCGGGGATTTTTAAGACCTCTTTTTCACTTGATCCCGGATTCTTTACAAAGACCTCTCAAATACAACTGGGTTATGGAATTTGGGTGAATATGGCACAGGTAGCCATTGGCTTAGGCTTCGGGCTGACAGCAGTTCAGGTACCACAGTTGTCGGCACCGGGCTCCCCAATAAAGATCACACGAAGTCAGGCATCTTGGATAGGTAAGTATTTTCTTTTGTTTCTGCTGTTGAAATATAAGTAGCAGTAATTTTATATTGAGAGAGGAAGAATCCGTCCAAATACATATAGCGCAAAGAGTCAGCCTGTATAAATCTTGCAAAATCCATACACTCGGTAGGCCTACAACTAAATAACTAAATATTGTATCAATGGTATAAGGGATCTAATTGTTGTTTAATTTCAGCCTCTGACAAACTTGAGCTCTAGGTCCATATCTGAGTATGCTTCTCTCAGATTGTCCTATGGATGTAGATATTGTTTAATGTCCTAATAATCTTTTTGATTTCAGCTAGTATATTGCCATTATTCTCCCCAATCGGCTGCTTGCTAAGCGGCTATTTGGTAGACAGGTTGGGGCGCAGACTTGTACTCATTATGTGTCAAGCGCCTATGTTTATTGGCTGGATCTTCACTGCCATCGCCAAAACTCCGGGATCGATCATAATAGGTTTGCAGTCCTTTTTTCCACAATTTTAGGACCTATATGATGGAATTATATTATTAGCCTATTGTTATCCATTGCTGAACGTAGGCCTACTCAAATGATCGCCAACCATACCGATTTTGGGCAGCCCAACAAGGAAATGGTAGAATATGGCATACATATTGATCGGAATATGTTAATCGCTAATTGCAATAATTTTCTGTAGGTAGAGCTATCACAGGTTTTGGCTGTGGAATGGCTATGGGTCCTCCCAGAATATTTAGCACTGAGATTTCGCTACCGAATATGAGAGGAGTCATTGGTGCGTTCCCGACTTTGGGTGTATCTATTGGAATCAGTATACAGGTATTGAACGTATTATCTTCTCTATGTCTATGTTTTATTCCTGTAGCAAAGGAGAAGGCGGCGGTTACACCAAACCCATAGAAAACAGGGAAAACATACTGAGATAAGATATCATATGCTTGACATTTCTCCAATGTTCGACTGAAAACCCACATCTGCTCTTTCTTGAATTATTTTTGCCAGAGGCACTTTTAACTTTACATCAGAACGTAGGCAAAGATGCACTCCTGAGATTCCCTTTTTCAGGCCTTCCTCGGTCAATACTTTAAATGGAAAACTCTTTGTTACTGCTGCTGTGCTTTCACACTAATAAACTTCTTATTAAATAACTTCTTACCTGAAACACCTTACTACGTACTCAAGACTAAAACTCCAGAAGAGGCTCGCAAATGTCTCCAAAAGTATAGGGCTAAGGATTATGATATTGACAAAGAAATGGCCCAACTCATAGATTTTAAGGAGGACAACGACATTCGTAAGTAGGTTGTATTTTGTTAATTAATAAAACTCACACTTTATATTTTTTGGCTACATGAAGAAAACTTATTAAAAATCAAAGTTGTCAATAGCAATATCACTTCTATATAATTTGTATACTTGGATTAAGCGTCCCGTAAATCCGAAACAAACAAAGAAGCAAGAAGAAAACTGAGTTCTTTGAATTAAAACGCATTACGTATTGAGCAAGCGTAGTGATTAATGCTCAATCCTTCTACGTGTGAGAGGACGCCTGTGCCCAGCAGTGGGACGATGAAAAGGCTGTAACAGTAACAGTAAGTATAGAGGATAAATACTATAACGTCTGTCAAACACTTCGGTCACTTTTAGTACAGACCTAATTTGAATTTTCCCAAAGTACCCGCTATCTAATCTATTGTTCGTTTTCTGCAGGATAACTACCCGGGAACATTTAACAGCTTTGTTTTCTAAATCATCGTGTAAGCCGTTCTCGTTGGTCATTGTGTATATCCTCATCACTCAAATGTCGGGAACCTCCGTCGTTTTGCTGTGGACTATTGACATATTGACGGTAAAATATCATCATTCTTTATACGTTTAAGAGTATCTACAGCCATATTTGTATGTAATTTAGTCTGCCATTTAAGACCCCTTGGTCTTTTAGTTGTTGTTTTTCCATATACCTATGTATTAGTAGACCAAATTTTATTTTCTGTTATTGAGTTGTTTGTTCTTCTCCAATTTTTTTTTCTTTATGTTTGCAGGCAGCGAACTCATCTTACGACGTACAAGCTGGTAACTTTCTTGTTGCCTTAACAAGACTTCTTATCGGTGTACTCACATCAATACTACTTTTCAGAGTTGGGAGAAAGCCCTTATCTTTGATTTCAGGTAATATCGCTTTCATAAACAGTTCTGCATCCGAAAAAAATTACCGTAACTCCAATACAGTTTGCGATGAAAATTTTGATGATGTGGTGATGTTAAATGCGATAGGATATATAGTCACTTTCAAATCTTTATACATTGTGGGTTCCTCTCTATCTAATTTCTCCCCAAGCCAGGTATGTTAATAATGTACAACAAATAACATAATATCGATAGCAACTTGGAAAAACGGTTCACAAACTATTTTGCTGGTTTCTAAGATTATTTGTTTCATTAAGTTCTACAACTGGACTTGCTTGATCAGTATCATTGTTGTCATCATCTTATTCAATATTATGTCTACATTTTACAGCATCTGGGGTGACTATTTCATGCTTCACTGTGGCAGGGTACCTAAAATACAATGATCACCCAAGTATTGTACCCCAATTATGTTTCATGGTCTATATGGCATTCGCTAGTTTAGGGTACAATATATTGCCATTGCTGATGGCATCTGAATTATATCCGCTACAAGTAAGTCATGTGAACTTTTTTATAATCCATGTTGCATTTTAGTAGACTTCGTCTTTTTTTTAATAATAATCATTTATTTCAGACTAGTTGTCCATAGAATTTTAGTAGTACAATGAAAAATACTTAAGAACTATGTTAGTAATATAACTATAACAATCAATCACTCAATTTCTTTTTCACTTTTTGATTGAGCTGCAGGTTTTTAATCACCTAACAACATCTTAAACACGACATCTTAGACACGACCCGGGGCGTCAGAGTTTTCTCAAATCATGACGTCCTCCGACGTAGAATTTTAAAGTAGGCTGCAGTTTTTAAATAAGACCTAATGTTCAGTTATATCTCGAAGATCTAATTTCTTTTGCTATATGTATAGTTGGAGTTTTCGTGAAAACCGGAAACGAAGAAATAATCTTCATCTGAATGATAAATTCGAGATTCGACTTTTACTAGACTTTTACTCGGCCACAAAGATATATATCGCCTAGGAATTTCATTGAAAAGTTTTAAAATTAAATTTCAGGTTCGAGGAGTACTCAATGGCATAACAGTGTCCATTACCAGCCTATTAATATTTGGGACCACTAAGTCATATCCCTTGTTAGCTGATAATCTAGGCTTGATGTACACAATGATTGTATTTGGCGTTTGTTCCTTACTGGGTAAGTAATTGAACATGAGGATGATAGTTTGCTATTGGTTATTTGGAAGGCTGTGGTTATTTTTTGGCATTGCTATCTAAATACTATTCTAGCATAATGCTAGCCCAAATTACATTATTTATCTATATATTATCGTTGAGTACTAGGGAGCCCATGTATCGAGGAAGGCTTTAATCTGAGTATCCGGAGTAGTTCCTATGAGATGCGGGTGTAACGGCTAGCGGAAACTTGTGACTAATAAAATAATATAAATATTCAGAAATATTTTAGCACAGAATTCATTTTTCAATTCACAGGTACCATATTCCTATACTTCTTTTTACCAGAAACAAAAGAATTAACACTGCAAGAAATAGAAGAGTACTATAATGAACTAAGGCCTACTCTCGTTTCTCAGAGACGATTGTTAACATCGAAGATTTGGGAATCAAGTCATGGAAGTAATAAAGGACAATGGACGTTTTGGTACCCTTTCCAACAGTGTTGATCATAGTACCATTCTGTAGGTCTTGGCAAGGCTAATAATGTTTACAGTGATGACTAGTACTAAATCCTTGTCCGTCACTCGTGTAGACTAAGAATGAGCACTAATAACGTCATTAGTGTAGAAACAGATATAAATTACATTGTAATTTATATCTGTTTCTACAACATTTTCGCATTTGATATATTATTTGATTCGATTTGATTATGAATTTGGTAGATAGCTAATTGAGACAAGCCCCAAGATTTTATCATATTTCAAGTAAATATATTCTATTGATCTATCATAAGATTCTGTTGGAGCGGGTACCAGATCCCATACGACATTAAACAAACAAACAGAAAAGCAAAATTAAACGGCAAACATTGGCGGGTCATATACCTACAAGAAAATTAAATAGGTGTAAAGACAATATTTTTTTACATTTTAGGAATAAAAAGTATAGAGAATGTAACTGAAGCTAATCCAGAAAAACCGAAAAAGGTGATCATTAAATCGAAAGATGTTATCAAAATAGAAGATGAAAGCTACCTAAAAAAATATGCAAAATCTATAGAATTACAAAAAAGCAGCAGGGAGAGAAGTAAACTGTCGGTGAAAAGTAAGGAATCGCTGATCAATAATGAATCTAATATAAGTATTGAATCGTTAAAAAGTAAAAAACATCATAATACACATAAACATGATAAGCATGATAAGAAAGTTAAAGTCCTCGAAGACATTAAGGAAACAGGAAGAAGTAATGAAAGTATAAAAAGTAATGAATCTAAAGTAAGTGGTACGAGTGCTAAGGCGAAAAAAGATGAAAAAGAAGATGAAAAGGAAGACGAAAATCAACCGAATACAAGCAAGAAAGATGCACATAAGGAATAAAGAACTAAACAATATTGAATAACTAGTGAGTTATGGCCTATAGAAGTTTGAAAGAAATTGTTAGTTGATAGGATGATGAAGAATGTCGAACACTTTTTCTTCCTTGAAATTAAAGCAATCACAATCATGGAGATGTGAATCACTTACTGAATTTATTGTACTTAAGTGTGACCTGTGAATAAAATATATGAATGTGTAATTATATGTATATTTTCTGGTTTCCACGGTTTGTTCCCACTAGTTCTACTGCTTAGTTCTACCGTAGAACTAATGGGAACTTTTTTTCCCACTAGTTCTACTATATGAGATGTAACAAAATAGTAGAACTAGTGGGAATTATAGTTTTTATTGGTATTCCCACTAGTTCCACTGAACATTGGCAGTAGAACTAATGGGACATAATTTTGTTCTACTAGACAGAAGAAGTACACTCAACGGCCGATAGTTGTGATTTTTTTCAGAGCTCAATATCGATAGCAGTCAGAATAACTTAGATTTTTTTCATGAATTTCAACAAAAATCAAATGTTTTTCTTTATAAAAGTACTAGGACAGCAGAAATGAAGAGGAGCTAGTTTCCTAATCTTTTTTGTTCATCTAATTTTATAACACCTCTGTGGTGGTGTTCAAAAATCAGACATTGATAAAAAAAACACGCTTTAAAAAGTTAGTTAGATGTGAGTGTTGTGTTGGAAACTAACAGTCTTATTACAAAAAGTTAATCCAAATCTGTTGAACACTTGTCTAAAAAAAGTGTGGCTACAAAAGGGACCTTAGTTCAACGTCATAATTTGTCATTTTTAGACAAGTGTTCAACAGACGTTTAAAAGTTTTTGTGGTACGACGGTAAATGTCCGAATTATTTTGTAATTTTTTAAAGCGTGTTTTTTAAACTATTTTTTTTTGTCTAAATCATAGGGCTGCAATTAAAATAGTCAATCAGCAAATATTTTTTGTATAATTATAATTTAATGCATGCTGTGATTTCCTATAATTAATTTTCTTATAAATAATGAGTGAACATGTCATAATTTCTAGAGGACGGGGAAAAGTTTTGCTGCTATCGGGGCATCAATTTTACCGACAGCGAATTTATCAAAGTGGGCAATCCATATGGAAATGTAAGAGGTACAAAGATAAAAAATGTCCTGGATCCGTAACATTGACCACGGTGAAAACTTTACAGAATGAACAAAAAGATTAACTAGCTCCTCTTTGTTTCTGCTGCCCTAGTACTTTTATAAAGAAAAACATTTGATTTTTGCTGAAAGTTATGAAAAAAAAACTAAGTTTTTCTGACTGCTATCGATTTCTAGCTCTGAAAAAAATCACAACTAAAGATAACCACGGACACGACGAGATGTCACTCAGGCCGTCGACTGTACTTCTTCTGTCTAGTAGAACAAAATGTCCCATTAGTTCTACTGCCAATGTTCAGTAGAACTAGTGGGAATACCAATAAAAACCATAATTCCCACTAGTTCTACTATTTTGTTACATCTCATATAGTAGAACTAGTGGGAAAAAAAGTTCCCATTAGTTCTACGGTAGAACTAAGCAGTAGAACTAGTGGGAACAAACCGTTTCCACAAGGCTTCTTCAATATGAAATTCACGCCCTCTTCTAGCCTTTTTAATTGCCATCAGGATCTTGTTGGCCTTTTGGTTTTTCACAAACAATTGACAAGTAATTTAGGTACAACTTTTTAAAGAACTTTAATTAGGTATGTTTTTCATATCTACGACCAACCTTATATTTATCTAAACATTAGCAACGGCTTCAACAACTTTTTCAATGATATCGATTCCCCTTTTGAAGACGTCTATATGTATTGTCTCATCGTGGGCGTGGATTAACAACTGCGTGTTCATGATGGGAGAGAAGTTGATGGCGGGAATTCCTTGGGCTCGCACATAACGAGCGTCTGTAGCGCCGGGGCAAATAACACATTTCACTGAAATACCCCTGAAAGAAGAAAGAAAATTGAAGCAACATTATAAATACGAAACAATAGCGTTGAAATCTACATTTTTCTCGATAGGATTTTAGGAAAAAAATATTGAACATGCTCTCTATAACAATATCTGGCTGAAATGTTAAAGTACAATTGCTGTACAGTAACATACAGTTTTGGTGACAATTTGAATCAAAATAAGTCCATTTCTTACATATCAGTGACTACTTTCTTCATAGCCTCCCAGAATGGCACACTACCATCTATTTTGGTACTTCTAACTTGAGGATTCTTGACAATGTACTCGAAACTTACTCCTTCACCCGCTTCTTTGCACCATCTTGATATCTGTAAATTTTCAAATATGGGTTGTCATCATCTTTCGAGCCTTTTACCAACTATGTTGGGGTGGCTACCAGTCTAACCGGACGCAGCTGAATAAGCAAGTCAAACATGGGTTATAAAATGTACAAAAGTTAAAAACCACATATAATGTCATTTGGGAAGTCATCTCAAGTTAATCTGCTATCAATGCAGTTTTGATTGCTATGAACTGAATCATCTCTATCATATCATATGAAAAATTTCCACAACTCCCACTTTGCCAAATACGTCAAATCACTACTTACCATTTTATCAAACTCATCATGATCATACTGTGGAGCGATTCTTATATCGAAAGAAACTGATAAACTCTCTGGTAACACGTTGATTTGGACTCCACCCTGGAAAACAAAAGAATAAATTAAAATAAATTCAGTTGCAGGCACAGAGTCTATCTACACTGGAGTGTTTATCTTAGTATCGTATGTTTCATCTTTGTCTCTAAGACAGCTTTGCCATAAATCTTCATCATCATCTCATCTCCCGACTAACAGGATGCAGCTGAATACCAGTGTTTTAAAAAGAGCGACTACCCTGCCTGACCTCCTCAACCCAGTTATCTGGGAAACCCAATACCCTAGGTAAGACTGGTTGTTAGCTTTATTATATACTGGATTTATTTTTATTTATATGTTCGCTATCGTCAAATTCCAACCTAGGGGCTTTATAGTTTTTCATATTATTAGTGGTGTGCTTCAGATTTACACAGTTACTTATTTAGTGAAACTAATGCCCATTTTCACCAAAAAATACCTAAACTTAGGGATCCCCTAAGAGCATTTAGGGACCACTTAATACGAATTTCGTTAACACCAAAGCTTAAGTGTCCCTTATAATCATTAAGTATTGGGGAAACCCTTTTTCTAAGTGACACTTAGTTAGGGAAACGTTAAGAGATTGTTGGTGAAAACGGGCATTACTTACCCATATTTGTGTCAAGTTGACGGTGGTTACTTCACCATACCAGACATTACCATCTGCTTTCTTCTTTTCTTCTGCTCGTAGTTTCATAAACTTATCGATCATGTAATGTAGCTGTAAACAGGAAAACAAAGCTGTAAACAAAATAATTTTAGTTATACATAGCACCCATACCTACTGGTCAGTGTACTTAGATAATATTTATTGGACTTGATATGTCAAATCCGTAGGGATTTAGTGAAATCCTCAGCCATTGATAAAATTAAACGTTGATAAGGTGGTCAGTTGCTAGCTGAAATTGTTTATTATACTTGATGTCTATCATTAAGGAAATGATTTATTTCATTTTATTTCGCTTTGTGTAGTTATCGGGGTTATTCTACTGACCTTTTCACCAGCAGTGCCTGAGTTCAACAATGAGCCATGCCCAGGCTCGCCACGACACGTCACTATGATTTCTAGGGAAGGGATAAAATACACTTTAAGCATCTTAGTATTATAAATGCGAATTTCACTTTGTTTGTATGTCTGTCGATCTGTCGATGAGGCTCAAACGCCATAAATACTTAACCGATTCAAATGTAATTTAAATCGGTCGTTAATCGTTACTCAATATTATAAAATGTATGTCTGTCTGACGCGCTTGCACGCCAACGATACAAAACCGATTTTTCTGTATTGACATGACATAAGCTCTTTTTTATCCAAGTGCGTGAAGTAGGACCCTCTGGACGAAGAGTACAGCTAATACTGATATAACTATGCGACTTACTACTCTATCGACTTATTAATTGTCACGTATAAAACTCGACCACTAGTTTCGACACATCAGGACATTTACACAATTTCACAAGCAGGAACTCTGGCTATTTACGAGAACATTTCACTGTTACCACATAGATATAATCAGGCTTAATTATACATACTCGTTTCATACTTCTTAAGCCTAACAGAGATTTATACAGAGCATAAATGTTGATAGTTATCTAGTAAAACAGCAATTGCAATCATTTGTGTAATAGTAGCGACTGAAGTTGTTGATGAAACTTGTGTTAAAGGACAAAAAATAAACTTTTTTATTGGCAAACCTTTTTAAATAATCCTTGATATCTTTCATGATATATTATGCACCATGGATGCAAAGGCTTTCCTTGGACTCTATGGGTCCGTTCAGACAGACCGGTTCAGAGAGAAGAGCAAATTCTTAACACGTTGAAAATCGAGTGCTTGGTATTTGTAGTGTCGTCGTGGTGGCCTAGTGGGTAAAGAACCATCCTCTCGAGTATGAGGGCGCGGGTTCGATTCCAGGTCAGGCAAGTACCAATGCAACTTTTCTAAGTTTGTATGTACTTTCTAAGTATATCTTAGACACCAATGGCTGATAAAAAGGTGAAGGAAAACATCTTGAGGAAACCTGGACTGTAAAGTCTGAAATCACCAACCCGCATTGAGCAAGCGTGGTGATTAATGCTCAATCCTTCTCCGTGTGAGAGGAGGCCTGTGCCCAGCAGTGGGACGATAAAAAGGCTGTAACAGTAACAGTATTTGTAGTAAGGTTTATTGTTGCATGCGCACTGCTTTTGTCATTAAGAATGCTCGAAGGCGCTAGGTGTGAAATAATAAAAAGAGCCGACCGGCTCCGATCGCGTACTTTTTCATGACGTTTGGCTCCGATTGCATCCTCGTTAATGCTCGCGCAGCCGATCGGCTCCGGTCTGTTTGAACGGACCCTGTGGGATACCCTTGAATAAGTAGCTTGGATATTTATATTCACAGATATTCCCATTTCTTCATTAAAATCTCTTTAAAAATATGTGTCATAAAAGTTAAGTAATAAGTAATCTTACGTCTAGAAGTCCTTTCTCCGTGAAAAGCTAGGATCTCTGAAGGATGCTCGTTGGGCGCGCTCTCGTCTAAACCGAAGCCGATGTTCAAGTTCTTGAATTCAGGTGTCAATGAGAATGCCTTCATACCATCTACTCCGCCGATTTCTTCATCTGAAAGATAACATATAATTCGTAACCACACACGCAATTTTTTATTTTGGCAAAAAATAATTATTGTATCATTTAATACTCTTCTTTCTTTTTAAATTTAATCTTGCAGCCTGGTTGAAAACAAGTCTAATTTTCGTAAATTACTAATTAGTGCATCGCAAGTGCATCGATACGCGGGTACTTTACACAGGCAGATAAAGGATCCCGTTGTCGAAAATATATTAATTGGAAGAAGAGAAAAGAAGATTATTGAAGAAGAACGATACGTATAAAAACATTAAATATTGTCATACTTACCAGGAACAAAAGAAATATGCACAGTCCTCTTCAACCTGACTCCTGCAGCTTTAAGCCTTCTCACACTTTCTAGGTGCATCATACCAATACTCTTCATGTCTTGAGTGCCTCTCGCGTAGATGTAACCATCTTCCGTTACCACCGCACCGAAAGGAGGGTAGGTCCAGAATTCCTGCAGACAATGTCTATTGCTTTAGGTGGTCTTTTAAGAGTTAGATAGCCCGTTTCTCGAGTAAGGCTCTTTTTGTTTACGAGCACGGAGAAGTTTTCACGGGTCGTAGGACTCGTAGGTGAAACTAGTTTGTGGTAGCTAGATTTTTATATGTTGCTGATTCTGAGTTCTGTAAGTTTACGCACTCGATACGTAGTTATAACTTGGCTGAAGTAAAGAGTATTATGCTACATGACATGATTAGAATATAGCACGTTCATTTATTTTTCCGGATAATGACGTTTACTATTTCGCAAGTGAGCGCGTTTAATACAACCAAGTGCCGATGACAGCCTTTATGAAATAAACATTTCTAAAATGAATACTACGTAATTAAGTTGTATGATAATTTACGCATCGAGAAAGTTAACTTGCAAAACTCGCTATAAAAGTTAACTTTAAAGTAATTATATGATAGAGGCTTTAATCCCGCAGTTGCACTCGCATCTACCTACTTATTTCATCTCTCGTCTTTGCAAGAAGTGTTCAAAACATCGTAAGGAAATGCACGTGATAATATTGTATCTACATACAAACAATTTAAGTACATTGTAGGTGCTTATAGACATCTCGAAGCAATCTCTGTCTTGTTGCCACGAGTACAATTTGTAACAGATCACTTTATCAGATCTTTATCTTTATATGCGTACTTATGTTGTATGACAAGTATTTATTTTGCTGATTATTATAATTTATGCTGTTTTTGACGATGATATCTCCGTTTATCAACTATCTTGAATAGCGGGGATTAGTTGGCCAAACTATTGCGTTTTTATAGAGCGTTGACCATCTGTCAAAACATAATCGTGTACTTATTTGAATCTAACATTTTAAAGTTGCTTGATTCAATAAATTTTTATACTGACTTTTGAAACAGTGTAATGTATTACAACTCTTTAGCAATAAAGGGACAGTAGCATCTATTCTTAGATAATAAAGGTGAAACATATTGTAGTTTGAAGGGCCCGAAACTACTAAACAGATTTTTTTTTTAATTTTTGGGAAGCTTGAGTATCTCCGACTATCATAAGCTATATTAGAACGGGTACGGGAAAATGTTCCCCCTGGTTGCAGTCATTTTATTTAACCAGTTAGAACGTTAGCTCACCTCATACACAGGAACGACATCCATATGAGAATTCAGCAATATAGAAGGGAGATCTGGCTGCAGACCTTCCCAAGTTATGACGACCACAGGTTTGTTAGGCACAGGCTCATACACAGCCACGGGCAAATCCAGTTCACTTGCTTGTTTCTTCAAGAATTTTACGCAGTCGCCTGAAAAACAATATGGTATTGAATTTTGAAGGATTGTAAGAGGGCAAATTAAATTTTGATGAAGATGAAAGACGAATGGATGGAAGGCGAATTATAATGTGCTTTGGTTGGGAGTAGGGAATGCAAGTCATTACAAAATCAATCTCGGTGCCAAATTTCGGGATAATTTTTGTATCAAAATGCTGAATTACGTTGCATTTTGGCTAAAGTCAAAGGTATTGAAAAACATAACTTAGTTTAATTTAGGTAAGTTGTTAATTTTTTATGTCAATTTATTAAAGAAATCAAATTAATAAATTAATCAGAACCTTACGGAAGTCAAAGATTATATTATCAATTAGAGTTCATATACGGTAATTTAAACTTATAATAAAAAAAAAATAGAACGCTAAACAAAACACAAGCATTAGATAAGCATGTACGTAAATATAAAAACCAAATTAAAAGGAAAACATAATTTTTAATAAATAAAACTTACCATAATCAATATCGGGGTGAACACTCGGAATTTGTAAATACTCCCTGAATCTTTGCACAACTTCATCATTATCCCATTTGGCCGCCATTTTCTGTGTTCTTAATTTGAATATTAACTTTTTAATTCGGGCACGGAGCGCGCAACATTCGTTCTATCAACAAAACGATACTGAACTAGTTTGCAATAAGTTATCTGTGGTATTATGTCTCCCGCCAAGTTGAGTCTGATTATCTATATCTAGACAACGTGTTTGAGTTGACTACATAAATAAAGTTATCTCAATAAATGCAGTATAAACATGTTTGTTTTACTAATTACTTTGTTTAATATATAGTAATGCTGTAGCATGGTATTGCAATGATAGGAACCGCCGTACTGCAATTGGTTCGTTTTTTTAATGAACTGCGTGGAGACAGTTTTGGTGCTATAATTATTTAAAAGAAGGCCTAACACACCGTTAAAAAATAAGCGATGTAAACATTTACGGGACCCTAAAATTATCGCCGCATGTTAGACAAATTAGGAGAATTGTCCTTTCTATGTGGATATCATGACTGTTTTTTTATAATTCAGTAACTCATTTATCAACACGGTAATATCAGTATCCTGAACACATATGATATGCAATCGATATCATAATAAGCTCTCTTCACCTACCTTGAAACTAAAAACTTTAGGATGGATCGAAAAGGCTGATGTCTTTTTTGATTCCATCATTTTCAAGAGTTACTTGCAAATTGTTAAGTAACGCGGGTTCATTAACCTCTTATTAGATTATGTAATCAAATTAATGCCTATTACACACACTTTACTATACTGCCTGCAAAAGTTTTGTGTTTAGTAGGTATTATTCAGTAGAAGATATCGTAACACCTGTCTGCAGGATGTATGTCAAATATAAACAAACAAATAATGTAGTATTTGTTTATTACTGTAAGAAAATAGTACCTGATCTCGGTTATCAATGCTATAAATTACTTAGCTACTAGGCATAAACACCGTACCTTGGTCGGGATCTGAAACTCCGTACACTCCGTAGGTAATACCTAGGCGTGACGACAGGTTTAAAAATAGTGATTCCAATTAATCTGCATTTTAGATTGGAAAAAAATATTGGACACATATTTTTTATTCAATCAAATATTAAATATTTACGAAGGTAGAACGCAACAAAGATTGAGAGTGGGGGCTCGTGACGTCACATACTTAATAGTGACGTAACACAAAATTCAATCGTGTTGTATTTTCGTTATTTTTTGTTTGTGAGAGAAAATAAAAAACTTATGCCCATTATTTTAAGGTTTCCTTAAGAGGAAATCTTTATATTTTTTTCATTCGCCATGCCTATTGTCTTGTTTCAGTGCATGTTGTCATCAATGAAATGTCCATCTTATTTATTGATCTAATTTCTCTGCAGATCTAAAAAAAGTTTTAAGATTTTCTAAGATCTAATCCAGACGTAACCGTAAACTCCCTACCTGCCTAGTAACTAGATGATAGGTATATGATTTATTTAGCTAAATAGAATAGTTCTGAGTAGTTCATAGTGATATATAACTTTTTTAAAACAAACTTTATGCTTACATTCACTTATATACACATATACTTATATGTAGCTTACGTGTAGAGCCATCTTCGCGACCGATAAGAAAAGGGTGAAAGATGACTATCACTAACGGTATGGGCAGAATGCCAGGCCAGTTGTGCCAATAATGAGTATTGGCGCGATTTATTGCAATTCGAAGAAAATTGAGCTTGGGAAATAAAATCACTAAAAGTACACACGAAAAGCATGTGTAGAAATAAAATATGTTGTCAGTGCAATACTTATGTTGCCTTATTTTTGTTAAGAAAGAAAGATTTTATTGGTATCCACGGAGAACATACATATATTTAACAATTTGTCATGAGAATATTTAAATTATTAAAACACTAAAGCATGCGCCTAGATATAACTTAATAGTTTGGGTATGCTTTCGCGCGTGTAGTGGAATCTACTTAGGCGTTAAAGAACGCGTAAATACACGAAATAAAAAATAATAAAACAAAATCAGTAGATAGGTACCTAACTAACGCAGAAACATTTATGTATTTGGTGTTAATGTTAAGGATCTGAGATTTTGTCCAAAAAACTGTTGTAAAAATTCCAAGCAAAAGAGGTTTTACCTACTCATAAGCTAACGGTGAATTATAATGCTTGCTAATAAAATTATCAGTCACTCACTTATGTTACGCATTAAGGAAGAAAAATCAATTAACTAGGTATTAAGTAATTATACCTGTACAAAAGCTCCGTTTAACGCTGTTCAGTCATACACAACAGGTGTAAATACAACAAGCATGAATGAAACGGAACGCAAGCAGAAATCGGCGCGAAACCCTCCTACGCGGGCCTTTCAAAATATCGTCACATTTGCGAGTTACGTTCCACGGTTCCATATCGCGACCGGCCGCGCACCTTTCGCCGCACGCCGACTACTAAAAAAAAAACATTTTAAATTTCGAACACCGAAGATAAGCCCGCCTTTTTTAATATTTTGTTCTATTTTCAAACGGTATTTTTGACATCGTTATTTTTTGTTTGTAAAAGAAATATTGTGTTTGTGAAAAATGGTTCGCAAAATCGGTGGACTTTTGTGTTGTCTTTGCGTTTTCGGCATTTCGCTGAGTGATAGCGCCATATCAGCTGATTCTGTAAGTAACTAAATTAATACTTAGCATGTATGCATGAAAACAATTAGAGCATTGATACTTAGTTTGTTATTATTATTATTCAAATATAGTCGAGATCATATTTTTATTGTAACGAACATGTTATCAAGTACCTATATACTGGCAAATAAATAATTTAATTTCATTTGTAATCTGTCTTCATGAACTAATTCGTTATTAGCGCAAATATGCAACTTTATATTGCCTGGCAGTCATTAAATACGAATGCTGCCAGTCATTATGTACGACTAAATGCGGAAATTCGTTCAATAAATATCTTTTGCGGTACTATTGCGATATATTTGAATTATGACTTTCGATTATAGTCTTAAACACAGTTTTATTAATTTTATGATACTAAGTACCTATGTCATCATCGGGAGTCAGTAAAATATACCAATATAACGGACGCCAAATCCATTGAATATATTTTAGGAAAACACATCTAAATCACAGAAAAAACATGGTCTAAAGTTATTTTTTACAATTTCACTTTTCCGTTGTGTTTTCATTTCAATTCAAATAATATATTTTGAATTATCAAAGAATTATTATTTTTGAAATTGTTATAGAAGGTTTTTAACCATAAGGCCTTATTACCTATTTAAAAATAGTTTTATCCACAGTTTCTATGTCGGCCTTGAGTATTGAATGTAACTCGTCATACTGGTGGACACTACTTATTATAACAAGCGACATAATATTAAAAAGGTTCTATGTACCTACCTATATCTATTTTTTTTCCTTATCGAAGTTTCAAATCCTGTTAGGTAGGTAAGTAGGTACTGAAAAGTGACCTTATTTTTTACTTTCAGTTTGTACAAGGAAATGACTGCTCTAAATATAAATTACCTACTTAGCTGCATAGCAATAAGAACCTATAACACAATATTTTATAATTCCAATAAATATTATAACCAGACAGTTTAGACACGGAAATGTTAACGTTATTAATATAATAAAGTTTTTTTATATATGAAATACTTAGGACAAAACATTTTTATCTTTTCAAATCATGTTTATAAAGGGTATGAATTTCATGGTTTCACCGAGAGGAATCCACTTCCCGAAGCCGGATGTTGTTTCATTATTTAGCATAAGCTAAGATTCCAAAATTTTATTAAAATTCATCTATCAAAACATTCGTTTACATTATAGACTAATGTAAATCAAATGTGCAGTCATAAAACATATTATTAGGTACAACTCTTCTTTATTAAGTCATTGCTTCCAGCAGGACAATATCCCACTCCTCCCTAATTCCACTTGTCTCTTGTGCTTAGTTCTATCTGATATTATTGTCATTATATCGAAAACAAGTAAGTAAGTCATTCACAATCACAACAATACATATTCAATGACAGATACTTACATAGCATACCTTGATCTTAAATACCTAAGGCTGTAGCTAAAACATACTTATATAGAATAAACCTTGAATTACCATCTATACCTACTTCTATATTCAATCACGCTTAGGTATATTTTGTCCTGTGAGATTGAATCAATTGTCTTGTTTACGTGCTCAAATGAAAAGTTCCTGGTTAACAAGTCTTGATCGTACCTCTATAGTTTGTTTGCACTAAATGAAGTTTATCAATATTGTGAAAAAAAAAACAACTGAAGTGTAATGAATGTTGTTGTCGATCTAATTATACTTTAGTTACAGCAGCTAAGCCTCGTAATCGAGTAATACCAAAACTTTACCCACGAATCCACCTACAATATTATATACTCATTTAACAATAAATTCAAAACAAAACACAACTTAAGTATTCTAATGTAATCAAAGACCCGTTTAATTGGCTATGAAACTGAAGGAAACACATAACGCAACAAAACGTACGTAAGGTACCTACGAATGAGCGTTTGCCAACGCAGGTGTCATCAACAATTGGTGCGTGCAAATACTAGAAAGTACAGTCAGCGGACTATAAACGTTATGGCATATGCTAATTATGGCATTATGGCACCGTCAATTATTGCCAAAGCAATTACAGACGCAAGCGATAATCAAGCAATCTATCATTTAGAGTAACCGCAGACTACAAACTTTTAGTCGGCCGACAGTTTGTTCGACTCATAAAGCAGTATGGAAATGAATGGTAGTGCGTAAATGACAACGATCAGGTAATGGCCGGCATCAGCTCCACATAAAACTTTGATTGAATTCAAGATTTTCAAAAAATATTTTTTCCCAACTATCGGCCAACTGTCGGCCGGCTGTTTAATCTGCAGTGTGCAGGTACAAAGCAATCCGATGATACAGATACAATTGTAAGACAGTAATGCATTTTGATATGCTTTCACGCGAACCGGATTAACCGGTTGCGATAATTTTCGTAATGGCTCAGTATCCGACTTTCTTGGTCACGGTGGATTTAGAAAAAAAATCATGCTTTTGTATTACGGAACTTGATTTAAATGTAAATTGAAAACAACGAAGGGTTGAATTCAGAATATTCGATAAAAAAAGTTAGGTGTAAGGAAACAATGCTCCGCAAGTCCGCAAAGCAAGTTGCATTTTGTATGAGAGCCCACATAGGTACTATTTGATGTATAAAAAAAGATGTAAATAATTGGATAATGGGAATCTATATCCGTTGTAATTTTTCTAAGTATTTAGATTTTACCGCAGGTATCTGTGGAGATCTAAGGGAGAGGCCTATGTTCAGCAGTGGACGTCCTATGGCTGAGATGATGATGATGATGATTTAGATTTTACGATTGATGTAATTATATTCCATCAAAAGTAACTTTAGTTAATCGGCGTTCATAAAGTCATCAATTGAAATTGACCATAGCCACAACGTCATAAAAATAAGCACCTATATCGAAACACGATCATGTTCTTGAATGTTAACCAGGATCTCCCCTTCACTACGTGTGTGTCGTAAGCAAAAGGTGACTTCTGAAAGTAGGTATACCAACCCAACAGAAAAATAAATAAATACCTATATAAAGTTACTATTTCTATGATTACTGGTTTAGAAGAAAATACGGTTAGCATTTTTGTTCGCACAAATTAAATTGATACTTAGTCAATTAGCTATCATTTTCAAATTCCTCCTCATTCTCACTGTACAAGCTGCGTCTCAAACTTTTAAAAGTCAATCAAACCAAAATCACATAATTTCTTACGTTCCAGATCAAAGTGGCGGGTCTGTCTTGGGCACTTTACGTTCAAATTCTAATAATTAATATTCTATCAATACGGTACTCACCGCTTATAGATTAACGGCTCAATTTACAGCCACGATAAGTTCTTCTTAATAACTTCCGTATCAAAAATACCTCAGTTTGTAAACTGATTGAGAGATTTCCCTTTAAAAAGTTCTACGTACGATTATATAAGGAGGTTGCTCTGGTGCCGGCTGTGGCCTCCTTATAGCCATGTAATCTGCGCAAACAACCAACGAATCAATTACATTACACCACAGACTAGAAAAGTACAGAAATTTTAACCAATTTACGAATTATTTTGATTAAGTACTATCTTGCATGCAATAGAAAACCTAATTCTTTTAACAGTTATAAAACTATTGTGGTGTTTGAATTCGTTAAATTATCTATCTACTTACATAAATAAATCTATGTTTAATTGTAACTGAGTTTGATGATATGCTGTCGATGAACTTCAACTATACTCTTAACAATTCAAGATGATTATTTGAATTTTTAAGCACAACTATCAAATTGCCACACTCAGGGAACTTTGTGTTCACTCTGTTTTAGTTAAATTTATCTTCGAAATGCAACTTATTAAGTAATTTCCTGTGATGAACACCGGAGGTGTGGCATCTCTGTCTCTGACATAAAGAGATAATTGTCAACAGCTTTAAATATCGTTAAAATTAATGAGCGTTTTACAAAGTTTTGTATGCAATTTCCAGGTTGTTATTTACTTGTTTTATTAAGGGAAATTATTGGATTATTACGTTCTTGGACTCAGATAATATGTATATGTGAATTTGCAAAGCCTTGATCAGGTAATAATAATTACAAGACTTAAAATAACAGTTGAAGTGTACCTATTGTACACAGTAAATCATATAATATTGGACAAATATTTTTTACAGCTTGATGAGTAGCTCAAACATCAGTATTTGTTTCAATGAAAAAATTGAATAAATATAAATATTGGTACCTACACATCAATATATCGCTAGGTCATATGTATCCTAATACCCAATAGGCAAACAGGCCACGTGCTACTATCAGCCCAACGAATCCAGACTAATAGGGTACCTAGAAACTGCAAAGGTCGTCAGACCCAGTCAGCTGTCATTCCATAAGAAACGATGGACGGTGACGGCTATAAAATATGTAGGTAGAGTGTAGATCAAATCTAGGTTAAATATCACCATGTTCTTTTTCTTTGCAAGCTGCTTACGCTTAATCAGACCTATTCTAGTCATTATTTTGCAGCATCTCTTTGCTCTGTTCTCCACCGTCTATACTCTCTTCTTTCTGTTTTTGGCCGCTTCCTTTGCGTCTACTTATTTCGCGGTCTCCAGAATCGTAATGGATCGCTTTTTTTGTTCTTTGATATTCCCGGCTTCCACTTCCACGAAATTGGGGTTGATCTTTTTCTCAGGAACAGGTTTTCCTGCTCGCTCCATTTTGACTTCGAAAATACGACTATATTCCACTGCAACTGCTTTCGTTGTTTAATATATCAGCAGTTTTCTAATACTTTAAATCCCTACCAAATAATATTCAAATACCTTTTGCGATTGAGCTTAGTTTTAAAAATTGCTCATAAGGCCGTCACTGGAGCCCACACAATGCCTTATAAAGCGCTCAGATAGTCTACTTAGCAAGGCCGCGCCCACTCGGGCCGAGGTGACTGATTCACATACGTCTTTTGTTAAAGAATTCACTTCAAAATGTTATCTTGACTTTGACTATTACTTGGGAATTGCTGGCTGTTGATGGATGACTTTATTCTTCAAAGCCGAATTCTGAAACAAAGTCGTGCTTATATTCTTATAAGCACGACTTTGTTTAATTACATTTATACTAAAGACTAAAATAAAGGATCGTGTTAAAAGTGAATTCATGCTGCATGTATTTTTCGGCCTCGACTCTGTTAGGCAAGATTAGGATTAGGTTTAAAAGCAAGGCAAATGTTTTTGCCTTCTCCTATTTTAAGAACGGTGTTATCAATACACGCGGTATGTTATTTTTATTCTGTAAAAATGTGTGAAAATTACTATGAGAGACTTAATTTGCCTTGAATAAGTTTCTAGAAGCGAATCGTCGTACTTGACTGCACTATCGGTGGTCACGGAAAATTTTGCAAGAGACAATGTTTCAATCGTGCAGTATAAGTTGCACATAGTAAGCGCATTGCGACGACCAGCATACTTATTATTTTTGAAACATCCTGTACAGTTTGTGAAACTGAAAATACTGTTCTAGAAATATAACAAAACATCTCTTGCAAAAGAAGAATGTTACAGATTTGTTACGAGACCAAATTGTTTGATGTTAATTAATTTTAGACAAGACATTTTTTTTATAGATATACTAGCTTTCACCCGCGGTTTCACCTGCGTCCCGTAGCCGGATGGTGACAAAATTTACCCTAAAACCTTCTCCCGGGTCTAAGTTACCTGCCCTCTAATTTTCAGCCAAATCGGTCAAGCCGTTTTCATGTTATGTCGTGACAACGGAAAGCGGGTTTCATTTTTATATATATAGATGAACTAGCTTCTGCCAGCGGTTTCACCCGCATCCCGTGGGAACTACGTCCCGTACCGGGATAAAAAGTAGCCTATAGCCTTCCTCGATAAATGGGCTATCTAACACTGAAAGAAATTTTCAAATCTGACCAGTTGTTCCTGAGATTAGCGCGTTCAAACAAACAAACTCTTCAGCTTTATAATATTAGTATCTATACTAATATTATAAAGCTAAAGAGTTCGTTTGTTTGTTTGTTTGATTGTTTGTTTGTTTGTTTGTTTGAACGCGCTAATCTTAGGAACTACTGGTCCCATTTGAAAAATTCTTTCAGTGTTAGATAGCCCATTTATCGAGGAAGGCTATAGGCTACTTTTTATCTGGGTCCGTGCCGAGGTTCCCACGGGATGCGGGTGAAACCGCTGGCAGAAGCTAGTAGATAATAAAAGCTACAAGTCAGTGGCGCCAAACAGTAAATATGAAGTAAACCACTAAATAATATGTGTCAATCTATTTAAAGATGAAAGGTTGATTACTACACCACAAGAATCTTTACAGAAATCCATAGACACAGCTATACTACGATGCTCTACCAGTTATATAAGCAGTGGTTCAGAGCGTTGAAGCAAGATTCGAGTTGGACCTATTGGCTAAGAACTAGAGTTCATCTTGCATCATAGACTGCATAGCTGTACCAACTTGGCGAATTAGGACGTAGTAGTACTAGTAATACTAGACGCTTTAGTCTAAATTATGTAGGTACTAGTTTTTAAATTAAGCTGGTACCTTATAAATTAATGACAATTTTAATCATGTCATATAAAGACAGAGGTACGATAGTAGGAGGTATGAGGTATATCTTCGCTAGGTGACGAATTTCATGAGACAAATGTCATAGTTGAATGCACACACAAAAATAAACTATAAGAATAGAATATTGTTTATTATACTCCATTAGGACAATACAAAAATGATAAACAGCAATATAAAACCGAAAATAAATGAGGTGATTCAACTGAAATTGGGTATTGAATATTGTTTAGCAATTATTGTACAATCCATAATGGCAGTATGTTCCAATGGCACGATTTTGGAACTTAGGTAAATCCATCCTGACTATAATCTTGATTGAAATGTAATAAAATTATAAACTATATCTTAACCGATAGTATACAATATCAAATCAGTCATGCAAATCACACAAGTTCATGTTTCTACCTCGCGTGAAAGATAATTGCACACTGATCAACTTTTCCCTCGATTCCCGGATTCGAATTAAAACTTTCCAACGCTCTGTTTATGTAGTCTTATCACTGTATAGCAATTACTATCGTTCATAAGTGCTTATAGGCCTAAATGAAATAAAATGATTTGTCTCTGACTAACAGTAGTCGCAGTAGTTTTGATTCCTGGGTCGGGTCGAAATCGCTTCTTGAGTTTTAAAAACTTTCACAGAGCAACCCGGTGTTTGTTTAGTGACGGTGTTACAGTCTCTTGCCCGGGAAGGCATGTAAAGCAGTTACACGTAACTCAGTAGCAGTTATTATAATTTCACGTCAGAAGCCATCAGGCGGATTAGAGAAAACTCTAAGGCCGGCAATACACGAACGGCTTGAAGCAGTCAGGGGCGACAGCTTCAAGCTGTCGACTGCACAGTGAACTGCAAAGTTCTATGGAAGCACATACACGAACCGCTTGAGCAGTCGCAACTATTCAGGCGGTCGACAGCTTGAAACTGTTGCCCCTGACTGCTTCAAGCGGTCCGTGTATTGCCGGCCTTACACTAGGGCTTGTTAGGTGAATAAACCTGCAGCTCTCTCTATCAGTTAAGCAGCATACATGACCTTTTCTATGCTTTGGTACGTATAAGGGATTCTGATTAAACCAGTTGTCAATGTCTTAAGATTTCACATCGCCTACGGTCTATTATTGCCTTGAATTAGTGTTGATGGCCATGTCATAAAAACTGTACTATTTATTTTAACCGCACGTATCATTAGTTATGTAATTAGTGGTATTAAGGTAACCTACTATATTAATTTATCTGGCCATGTCTAGTATATAATTTAAATGTAAGGTGAATCATTAAGTTTATATTTTAACACATTTTTTAAGACCGTTGTAAGGTATCATGGCTAAACTGATTATGTTATCAAATTAAATAGCGCTGTATTATCCCAGTTAACGACATTAAATTATTTTTTCAAAATATTATCTAACTAGCTTCTGCCAGCGGTTTCACCCGCATCCCGTGGGAACTACTTCCCGTACCGGGATAAAAAGTAGCCTATAGCCTTCCTCGATAAATGGGCTATCTAACACTGAAAGAAATTTTCAAATCGGACCAGTAGTTCCTGAGATTAGCGCGTTCAAACAAACAAACAAACAAACAAACTCTACAGCTTTATAATATTAGTATAGATAGAAGACAAAAGTTTGCATAAAATTCTTTTAATATCATCATAATCATATTTCTCACAATATCCATTAAGATTTTGACAAAGATCTGTATCCATTCATAACCGCATTCTCACGGTTAGCAGACAACGCTCACTATTACCAGTTTACCACCAATCATATTTATGTTTACTATGATGCAATTGCAGAGCTCGTGGCTAAAGTAACAGCTGGGTTAAGCAATGCTTGGCGCGGTCAGGCTGGTCCGTGGATGGGTAACCGTTTTGTCATGACGAGTTCTTCCGTGTGTCAGAAGGCACGTTAAATTGATGAAATCATCATTTGAACATGCTTGGCAGTCGTTACGGATCGCCAGAAAATCTGACAACCAGTGTTACCAAGGCGTATCGGGTTACCCAGGGGCCCGATTCTCCTAAGTTAATAATGTCAAAATCGAATAGAAATCGAGTCGCAATATGATCGCAATAGCAGTTTTAACCATATCGGGCAGTCTGCTACTAACATAAGACCAATCGTATTCCAACGACATTCGATTGGTTTGCGATTCGTCTGCTATTTTGGTGATTTTGGTCTATATGTTATGGACCAAGTGATAAATTGGGCATTATACATAATGCCCGGTCATTATGAAAAATGCCCAATATGAGAGTGCAATTTGATAATAATTATTGCAAATTGACCGGGCACTATACATATTGCCCGTGACCTTTTGGGCAAAGTAATATAAACATATTTAATTTCATTTTTTTATTGTTATTGACATTTAACTTAAACTGAATATTAATAGCATGCAACATGCAGCAAGCATGGCTTCTGTCACGGCTCCGGCGCTGCGGGGCTCCGGCGGTCCCATGCGAGCTTATCGTCGCAGATGATTTTCACGCTCACCACCGAGCGTTAAAACTACCTGCGCCTCAGCTCGCAGGCCGCCTTGACCCTCCGCGCCTACGCGGTTTTGAATTGCACTCTAGGGGTAGGGCAGACAAGACTACGTGGAGTCGGGTTTGCAGCGATTTGTTTTCGTCACTGACTTCAATTTTTAATACAATGTTTTGAATCCAAATTAAATTCTACCATAAAAAAAAAACGAGCCAAGAAAAATGAGATCAAGAAAAACGATGCCGAGTAAGTAAATTAGATGACAATTGTCCAATAAATAATTTTGTGGTTAGACTTAAAATTTCCCATAAAAGAACATATAATTTTCGAAACAATAATCATAAAATATGTAGCAAGTAACAGAATTTATTTATTAGAACAACTGCCACCCTCGCACCGCATAAAATATAGCTTTATTATCAAATTGCCCAACTATCATGTAGCAATATAATAATGCCCGTGCAATGTGATAAATAATGAAGTTAAGATAGTTATTAATCACTTGGCCCGATAAAGCTAGACATTATTCATAATGCTCGGGCATTATAAATAATGCCCGAATTAATCACATGGTCCATAACATATACAGTAGTTTGACCTATATTCATTTTGCAATCGTAAATCATTTGCAGACAAAATGATTCATTATTGAATGACAGAAAAGGATAAAAACGTTTATTTCAAAGAAAAAATAGCGGAATGCCACATACACTCCAATCGTAATCGATTCGGGATTGGATCTCAGTCGAACCGAGTCGAACGTGAATCGTATGTCGCTTAAGTAAAATTAGGAGAATCGGGCCCCAGTTTACTGGGTTGGGGAGGTCAGTAGTTGTTAGCTGCATACGGTAAGACTGGAAGCCGACCCGAATACAGCAGGGAAAAGGCTAGACAGATTATACAATAATTAGCTAACCTATGTCCTAAACTCGTCATCATATTTCTAACAATTACAAAATATCCTATTTGCATACTATCCGTTATAATTATGGAACTCTTTTACTTGGTGAAGCAACTTATTTCTGCCAGTCATTAGAGTCTATCTTACGAAAGTAGCGTTGCAATAAAAATGACATTTCTTTCGAAATTAGGACTGTTGCTATGCATTGCTATGTTGAGTCCTGGTTGTTTAGAAATACATCGGTTGATAATATTTGTTCCAAGGTTGAATAAGTTAGCATGATATGATTTCAAGTACCTATGTTTGTATTTGGTAAGAACACCCGATTTGGAGTACTTAAGTATCTATTTAAGTTTCATGCATTTAAATAGACATTAACCAAATGATTTATTAAGTATCATTGGTGGCCTTACATTTAACTTTGGTGGCCTTAATTTATGCAATTGTAGCAACACCAGACTCAATTTGGTATTGATTCTGTCTTTCACCTAAGTAAGTCTTCAAAACGACACAACTTAAACTAACAACAAAAATATCTAAGGTAAACGCGGGTGAAGTCGTCATGCCCCAATAGTCGTCAATTAATCTAAAAACTTTTATTTATTTTTTCTTTTGAACTTAAAATGGGCCGGTTTATATGTCAACATATTGTTGATAACATATTGCACAATTGAAATGACAATACGGGGTTTTAACAGTCATGGTATCGGAGATATGTTAGTCGAAACGTGTGTGCCCTAACAAAATCGTTTTTTCGTGAAGTTCAGCTGTCAAAAGTGAAGCTCAGCACGTGGTTTTGTGTTCTGATTTATATAACTCCAGTGGTGTCTGTGGTATGTTTCTTTGTTTAATTGGATAGTTAAGGTTATTTGCTATCGATGTAATATGCAATTTGGAATACTTTTAACATAGAAGATGTATTTTTTTAATGTGACATCTATTGGTACTTTAAAACTCCCATTTGACCCAAAACTCGTCAATTTTAGAATTATTATGACGACTACTGGGACATGCTCAATAGTTACACCTAAACTCGTCATAATGAGGATATTTTGTGTTTTACAGTACAAAATGCGAAAAAATAGCTAATATCGGGACTTTTACAAAATTGTTAACTCTCTAGGACAAACATATTTAAGGTTTAGACTACAATTGTTGATAATACTGTGTTTGACTTGACTGTTCTTACACTATGCTTTTTGTTCGAAATAACTGCATGTCGTCACGCGTATTGTACCTGTACCGCGTCTCTCTAACGTGTCTTCGCCTGTATAAAAATTATGTCCTTCAACTAGCTAACTGTTTTGATGCAAAAAATATTAAAATCAGTTTTAAAACCAAGATGACATAGCTTCCAGCGCTGTCACTTCTTTGCTTGTCGTATTCGATATTGATGGGTAAAGAGTAATTTTAAGTAAGATTTTTTTATTTAAAATTGTATGTACCTAGTGATTGCATCATCGTCATTTTAATAGCAGATCATGACTGTAAGAAACTACAAGCAAGAGATCCTTTTAAAAGTCATAGAAGCTGTTTAGAATAGAATAATGAAATTCTAAACCGCCGCGGAACGCCAGCTTAGAATTGCGTTCCCCCAAATCATCCCGTGGGTGTCGTAAGAGGCGACTAAGGGACAAACCGGAGGTCGGGTAGCAGTGCCTTCCGTGTACCGCACACCCTCACTGCGATCGCCAACCCGTCTGCCAAGCGTGGCGATTAACGGCAAATTATGATTATGATAGGCACAGAAACTAGGCCCCCAGTCCCCGGCAGCTCCGCTATCCCTGGCGCGGGTAGCGGTCAAGGTAACGGCGGAGCAGGGAGTGCTAAGAATCCCCGGAAGAGATCCGGCTACCCACCCCCACGACGACTGGCCCTGGTAACACACAACATACGCACATTGAGGACTGATTAAAGGATCTGCGAGCTGGAAAAGGAGTTGAGCAAGTTACATTGGGACATTATAAGGTTATGCGAAGTCCGTAGAGAGGGAGAGGACACCGTAACCCTGCAGTCTGGTAACTTGCTCTACTACCGGGAGGGCGACCAATAGTCCCAAAGTGGTGTCGGGTTTCTCGTTCACAATTCCCTCGTGAGCAACATAACAACCATCGACAGTGTGTCGAACAGGGTGGTATACCTAAAACTGAGAACATCCGAAAGATATTCGCTGAAGGTCATTCAGGTGTACGCACCGAAGTCGTCACACTCCGATGATGAGGTGGAGACTATGCATGAGGATGTAAGTAGAGCCATACATAGTTCCAAAACCCACTTCACTGGTGTTATGGGGGACTTTAATGCTAAGTTGGGAAAGAAAAGCGGTGATGAGTTGAGAGAGGGGCAATTTGGGTAACGGAACCCTAGGGGACAGAGGCTGGCCGACTTTCTGGAGATAAAGGGTCTCTTCATGGTGAACTCTTTCTTCCAGAAGCCGCCTCACAGGAAATGGACCTGGTTTAGTCCCGATGGTTTCACGAGAACCGAGATAGACTTCCTCATGACCGACAAGAAACGGGTATTCAGCGACGTCTCTGTGATCAATAGGGTAAAAACCAGTAGCGATCACCGAATCGTAAGAGCCTCGCTGAATATTAATGTTAAACTTGAAAGGTCCAGTCTGATGAAGTCTAAGCTCCGACCTACTCGATCCCATATTCAAAACCCAGAAAACTTTCAACTCGAGCTTTCTAATCGCTTGGCTTGCCTTGAGAACCTAGCATCAGTGGACAAGATCAACGACGGGCTAGTGGAAACTGTACGCACGGTAGGGTCTAAGTTTTTTAGACCCTGTCGCAAAGATAGATCTCAAAAACTGACCGACCAAACCTTAAACCTCATGACTGAACGACGCTTGCTACAGTTGCAGTCTTCCAGCGACGCGAAGTCGTATAGGCAGCTCAATAGAATATCTAAGTCCTTGCGACACGATCTGCGTCTCTTTAATACAAATCGTGTTAAAGAGACTATACAGCGAAACCAAGGCTCGACGCCTTCAAGCTCCTGGAATGGGATGGACTTGGCATCAACATCAACGGCGAATACATCACTCACCTTCGGTTTGCCGATGACATTGTAGTCATGGCAATATCTTTGCGTCCGACATACCTCACTGCCTTAAGACGAAAGTCTTCAATCAATGTGTGTTACCAGTGCTGACTTACGGCACCGAACCGTGGTCTCTCACTATCGGCCTCATCTCAAAGCTCAAAGTCGCTCAACGAGCTGTAGAGAGGGCTATGCTCGGGGTTTCTCTACGTGATCGAATCCGAAATGAGGAGATCCGTAGAAGAACTAAAGTCACCGATATAGCCCACCGGATTAGCAAGTTGAAGTGGCAATGGGCAGGCCATATTTCTCGCAGAGCAGATGGCCGATGGGGTCGAAAAGTGCTGGAGTGGTGACCACGGACTAGTAAGCGCACGCAGTGTCCATGAACTAGGTGGACAGACGACCTTATAAAGGTCGCCGGAAGACGTTGGATGCAGGTCACCTCCAACAGGTATCTGTGGAGATCCAAGGGGAGGCCTATGTTCAACAGTGGACGTCCTATGGCTGTTAGGCCTCTGCCTCGAATTTTGCGGGTAGCGGGGCGGCAGTGGCGGCGGCGCGGGCGGTCACCGTTTTGACTGGAGCTCACCGCTCGTTGCCCGCTCCCGCGCCGCTGTATTCGAGGGCCGGTCCATTTGATTATACGCGTAAGATCCTGCCGCTCCCGCGCCGCCGCCGCTGCCGCCCCGCTGCCCGCAAAATTCGAGGCAGAGGCCTTCTTCTTTGTCGTCACACTCTTGGCAGAGTGGTCGTGGTCGTCATATCAGGGGTGGTAGCAAGCTTCACAGAGGCCTAATGATGATTAATGAATGTGGCGTTTATTTTTTGTGAAAACTGATTATTTTATTTTACAATTTAAATATTTTAATAGTAATAATTTTACTCGTGCCACATATGCACATGACTGCACGGTTATTATGATTAAGAAATATAACATATAGGTACATATTTTATAGACTGATTTTGTGATTCCAAGCGTTTGATAGTTAGGAATATAAATTAAAATGCAATTATGTATCTGTTTTATTGAATACCTGATCTTCTAACATTTTATGACCTGCTATTCTAAATAGGGATTTGATTTTCTATATATCTACCTAATGTTTCTAAGGCTCATGTATGCTTAACAAATTCAACCACAAAAAATGTACATAACTTGAACTTTATGTTCAAGAGCAGAGAGTTTATATTAGCATTAAAAGTTGACGAGTACTGGGAATATTTGACGAGTATCCGTACAAATCAGACGACTATTGGTACAAATCGCCCTTTTTTTACTTTTGCCTTAATAAGTATATAAACCCATCAAAATGATTAAAAAAACATTAGCTACTTAGAATAACGAATAAATACTCTATCACGTCATGCAAAAAATTTCATTTTCTATTGAATATTTAACACACAGTAGCGCTTCAAAGTCAGTGATTTCCGAAATCCGACGACTATTGGTACGTTTACCTTACACCTAACTAGTCACTAGGAGATTAACGCTGATTAAATAACAAATAACTACGAATAGTTAAAATACATGATTTATTTCGCCTACATAAATAACCAACATTTACGCACCAATAGTTACTAAGTGACATTGATAACTTCATAGTGTGACGAAGCTACACCTAGTTATATTATTATTTGCAATGTACTTACTGATGATACGACACTGAAGATTCCACTCTAATAATTTCTGAATGTCAAAATAAAATGCTATGTAGGCGCCTACACACTTTTTATTACTCTTGCTATTTGGATTACGAAGCATGGCAATAATGAATACCTACGTATAGGATTTTACATTTTCGTTTGAAAGACCTCTAAAGTCAATAATCGAAAATAAAAAATATTTGGTAATAAAAAACCTATTTTTCAAGCTAAGAAGCTGGTTCTACTGCCTTTGATTTTTCTGCCAATCTATACTAATATTATAAAGCTGAAGAGTTTGTTTATTTGTTTGTTTGAACGCGCTAATCTCAGGAACTACTGGTCCGATTTGAAAAAATCTTTCAGTGTTAGATAGCTCATTTATCGAGGAAGGCTATAGGCTACTTTCTATCCAGGTCCGTGCTGAGGTTCCCACGGGATGCGGGTGAAACCGCTGGCAGAATCTAGTCCTATAATAAAATTGTTATATACCTATTTACCTTATGATGCAACTACCGCCCACTGCACACAAAACGGTACTCCCACATAGGATATCCTTGACACCACGCAACAGCTAAACAAATGGTCATTCGATACCCGATTACTATGATCTATTGTTTTCCAATTCCTCAAACAATAGACAACATTTTAGGTCGTTTTGTCTCTTTGTGGCACAGGCGTGTCTAATCTTCCTTATTACAGACAAACTTCTATAGCGTGTAAAATACTGCTATGATAAGTAAGTCCAAATTTATGGGTAAATATGTCAGACTAATCAATTTTATTTGGATTTCATCAGAATAATATCCTTTGTAATCAGAAACCTTACTGATAACCAGTCTTACTTACGCCATAAGGTACTCAAAAGGAAAAATGCTAGGAACATTATCTATACTAATATTATAAAGCTGAAGAGTTTGTTTGTTTGTTTGTTTGAACGCGCCAATCTCAGGAACTACTGGTCCGATTTGAAAATTTCTTTCAGTGTTAGATAGCCCATTTATCGAAGAAGGTTATAGGCTACTTTTTATCCCGGTACGGGAAGTAGTTCCCACGGGATGCGGGTGAAACCGCTGGCAGAAGCTAGTGAAAAAATATATCCTGATGATCCTTTTATTGTGAAAATTAAACTTGACTTCAGAAACCTTCTTGGCAGTCGGGTAAAAACAGTTCCACGTTAATTTGTGCGTGCTCCAACACTATGCATTTAAGCCTTGACTTTCTAGCAATGAACATGTGAAAGTGTAACAAAACATATGAAGTTTCTTTGTTTCACTTAGATGCATACGTAGATGATCTTTACTCATGCGAGTTTAAGATATGGTACCGTTATTCACTGATGTACTTACCTACCTACTAAAACATCTTCATTTTACTATCCAGATGTAAATATGGCCTTTCTATCGTTATAGTTACTTAGGTACTCTGTATTAGTTTGGCATATTATGTATCTAGACAATCTAGCTCCGTAATCTGACCGAACTGTTAATACGGAAAAAAACCAAAAACATTCACTCTCTTCCTATTCTTATCATCTTTCAAGAAATCAATCCATCTTTTTCTTGGTCTATCTCTGCCTCTCTGCTTAACTTACTCTTTTTAGCCTGTGTTTTACACTTTACACACTACACCATTCATATACAAACTAAGTTATTTTATCCCTCACAACATCTATCCACAAAATAGAAACTGTAGTTACAAGTACCGTCACCGTCAAAAGTGCGTATAAACACAACAGCGGAATTCAACGTGCCTAGAAACAATAGAAGCAAGATTTTCTGCCACAATTGTAGTGTCAGGAGAAAGTGCATAGTTCCCATGCGTAGGTACGTTAACAAGTGTAGGTACGCAAGACAACGGTTACCTAGGATTTGTATGACAGGTGTTAACATGTTGCTGGTGTCTGTACATGCGGAACGAGGTAACGTAACAGGCTTTTGACGTTCACAATGACTCATTTGTAGTTTGTGTGATGATATTTGTGAGTTCCTGGTAGGGATTATTGCTATACCTAAGTAGGTAATAGGTTTTGTTAATGATTTTTATACCTCTAGAGCAGTTTCTTAATTGCAATGACAAACCTGAGGCTGATATTTATGTCGTCAAGATTATTCAATCAAATTGATAAGCTAGCCTTCTTGATAAATATTAATAGAGCAAAATTAAAAATCGCTGAAATATGTTGATTAAATGAACATGTGACATTTAAACACAGCAACAATATAACAAGTTTAACTAATGTGACCTTAAAACTAAGAATAACAATAAGATTCGTCCTAATTCACGATCTTGTCAATCTAGACTATAATATGCACGTATGTACCTAATTTATTATTTAACAGACTTCCCAAAAAGGAGGGGGCTACCGTTTTTTGTTTCACCAGATGGCGCAACTGTAGCGTGAGGTCTAAAACTATGGCAATCAAAGTTCGTATTATGAGCGCTAAAACTTATATCTACATTAGATGATTATATTAGATCATATGTAATACAATAGAACTATAGTGTGAACGTATTGGCGATGCCACAGTGTTGCGCAGTGCCGTTTTGCTCGAAAAAGAAATGCGAACATAAGTTTCCGAAAGATTAAAGAGTGTCAAAGCAGTGACATTTATAGAACCCTGATCTGTATTTGCCATAATTAATCTAAAGAATTGTTAAATATTAATTAGAAATATAAACCCTCGCGCGTAAACAAACAGTGGCATTTGACGTTTCGAAGACCTCACGCTACACAAGCGCCTCTAGCGGCGATTTCATACGCGGTAGCCCTCATTCGTCGGGATCTTTGTTAATTAAAACCAAAGACTACAATGTATAATACTTAGAGAATTAAAACCTTTTTCTTGGTATTGTCAGGAGTCGCGATGCCGTAACCCGCCTACTGCTCCTCAGAAGATAGAACGAGTCATAACTCTGTGTCAGGATGAAATCAAGCTGTCCATACTAAGAGGTGAGACATTCATTAATACTATAATAATATAATAGACTGCCTTATTTGCCTATACATGTTTCCTTATAATTTATAAACAATGTTCCGTGGTTACTCACGCATTTTGTATTTATTTGCATTGAAAAGCTACACTAACACACACACATCAAAATATACATACACTTACAAATATACATGTAAAATAATTTCAATAACCTAACCGGTTATAAGAAATTAAAAAATATCAGGGCATTTTATTATTCTTCTTTACATTTGTAATGAAATTGCTTGCATACAAAGTTAAATTAACTCTTTAATTTTATGAAGCCGTTTCCGTATTCGAGAATGTCTCAAAGTTCTTGCATGAGAAGCCAAATTAAATACCATAAATTAATTAATTAACGCAACTAGTCACTCAAACTAGCGCGTTGTCCAAAAATACAAAACACGGATGAAACCGCTGGCGAATAGCTAGTACACCTTTCTGAAAGGTAAGCTTGTGAGTTTGTTTGTTACTGAAACGAAAAATCCTTCATAGCCTAGTCAAAACATGTGAACGAAACCATAGCGCGCTTTTAAACGCGACAACGCCATCTAGTTATGTTTTCGGAACTACAATACTGAGAGGAGGCGTAAGTAGTAATGAAGGAATTATTCTGTAGCTAGTGAACAACTCCGGGTATGCACGGGTTAAAATTTTATACTAAAGTTTTCCTCGTTAATTTCTTTACGTATAGGTGAAAACTGCAAGGAAATCCGTTTTTTCAGTAGTCGGAAAAGTTTGTTTTATTTATATACTCGTTATAGAGCTTTTTAACAAATACATTTTGAACAATTAAGCTATTGATTTGGTTATAAGAAATAATTAAAAAATATCAGCGCATTTTATTATTCTTCTTTACATTGTAATAAAATTGCCTGCATACAAAGTTAAATTAACTCTTTAATTTTATGAAGCCGTTTCCGTATTCGAGAATGTCCCAAAGTTCTTGCATGAAAAGCCAAATTAAATACCATAAACTAATTAATTAACGCAACTAGTCATTCAAACTAGCGCGTTGTCCAAAAATGCAAATCACGGATGAAACCGCTGGCGAATAGCTAGTACACCTTTCTGAAAGGTAAGCTTGTGAGTTTGTTTGTTACTGAAACGAAAAATCCTTCATAGCCTAGTCAAAACATGTGAACGAAACCATAGCGCGCTTTTAAACGCGACAACGCCATCTAGTTATGTTTTCGGAACTACAACACGGAGGGGAGGCGTAAGTAGTAATGAAGGAATTATTCTGTAGCTAATGAACCACCCCGGCTTCGCATGGGTTAAAATGATATACTAAAGTTTTCCTCGTTAATTTCTTTACGTATAGGTGAAAACTGCAAGGAAATCCGTTTTTACAATAGTCGGAAAAGTTTGTTTTATTTATATACTCGATTTGGTTAGGCATTTCAATCGTTATAGGACTTTTTAACAAATACCTACATTTTGAACAATTAAGCTATTGCTTTGATTAATTGATAGTAAGTAACTTTTATTTACATTGTTTTTTGGTTAAATATTTTTAATCTGAGTTTTGACATACAAAAAAATTATCAAGAGGATTCATCTTTTAATAAATACATAACTAAATGAAGTACATGTATATTACTGATAAAAAAAACTCATTTCGAATGAAACCTTGTGTATACAGCAGTCGTAACATTTAAAGCTTCCACGTAATATATATTTTTATGTTCCCCACAAAGTTAAATATCAACTTCTTCGATAGCACGCTGGTGTGTTGAATTTGGGAACATAAAAGAAAAAGGCTTTCCAGTGGTAAATAGGTGAAAATTAGTTTTATTGTAGAAGAATATTGTAATCGGTGCTCACAAGGAAAAATTTGTATCCAGAGTCATTTACATTTTGTTTGTTCTTGACAATTTAGAAAGATTAAAAATAAAATACATCCTCCAATGAGGTTTTATATGTCATGAACATGCTGGGGCCTCAGCCACAAGCTAAACTCATCGTTACCACCATTAATGCACATATCTCTCTTTTAGTTAAATTATAACATTTAAAATAAATACCCAAATGGATTAGTTATTAAAAATAAACTCAAGAGTAATTCTTACTTTAAAAATAAAGAGTAGGTACATTAATTATAATCAATAGGTAATGGACACACTTTCATAACACTTGTTCTTACAATGTGACCTTTGCTAGTTTTTACCTCCACGGCACGAACTAAATCATCTTTTCCTGGAATGACCTTTACAATTCTACCTACAGGCCAGTTCAATGGAGATACATTATCAGACTTAAACAATACCATATTGCCTATTTCTAAATTAGGTAATTGAGTTTTCCATTTAGGCCGACTCTGCAACATAACTAAATATTGTTTATGCCATTGATTCCAAAAATGCTGTTGCATTTGAGAACATTGTTTCCAAAAACTAAGCCTCCCTACATTTACATCAGCCAAATTAAGCTCTGGATAGGAGGTCAATGGAGAGCCAGTAAGGAAATGTGCAGGTGTCAGGTAAGACATGTCATCACAATCTCTTGACATGGGAGTTAATGGTCTAGAATTTAAAATACTTTCTATGTGCACTAACACTGTGTACAGTTCTTCATAAGTAAGTACACTCTGAGTAATTACACGTTTCATATGATACTTAATGCTTTTTACTCCTGCCTCCCACAGACCACCAAATACAGGGGAATATGACGGAATAAACTGAAACTGTATTCTCTCTGAACAACCATAATCAAAAACTTTGTTTTGATGATCTGTGGAATTCAGTAACTTATGCAAATCTTTGAGTACATTGTCAGCACCTCTATAATAACTAGCATTATCACAATATATTTTTGTAGGCTTATTTCTACGGCTTATAAACCTTTTTAAACAAGCTAAGAAAGTATTAGTTGTCATGTCTGACGCCAATTCTATGTGAATTGCTTTAGTAATAAAACATATGAAAATAACAACATAAGCCTTGGTTATAACAGGATTTCTTACTCTAGTTTGTTTAACAAAGTGAAGGGGAAGATCAGCGATCGTAGTACCGAAGTTTAATCGAGCAGGCCTTACGCATCGATACGGCTTGAATTTGGAATCGATTTTATATGCTACGGGATCTTTGACAGTCACGATTTACTTAAGTGACCTGTTATTTGACAAAGGGCTTAATGCAAATCTCATTCAGCTCAGCAATAATTTCCTTACAAAAAAAATGATTTTTTGCATGTTACTGGTTATGCTGGGTCCCGCATAGTGAAATGATTCAATTACCTGGGAAAATACACTGAAATTGTTTTTTTTTTTAATAATATAAAATAATAACTGGAAAAACTCTGGGAAAACTCTTTTTTATGTTGCTGTTTCAACTGAAAAATTATCTGATTTAATTAATGTATGTAAGTATTGCTTAACATAGACAAAATCTCAAGCTTCCTTTACATTCATGACCCGTAGTAGATCCAAACTGCTATCAAAACTCGATCAGCTGCGGTCACGCGTTGTCAAGGTCGTCGCTTGCGCAGTGAAAGTAAACGCTCACTATAATGTAACGAGACGCACTCGACACACTCGAGTACATTTGTATGGCATTATTAATGTGCTTATTTGAGTAATAAAATTTAAAAAAAAAATAAAGGAAAAATGATGTTAGAATTTTCAAAATTATTTTACAGAGAGTTTCATAGTTCCACGTATCTACATGTTTACATAATTACTCGCATTGCCATTGACCTTGCTGTCAAAATCCAATTTCGACTGCAAGGTTCCATTTTATTTTTATCTAAATCAGTTTCAAATGAAGTCATGAAGATAATTCAAAAATCTTTACTAAATATTTTTTTATGGTCAGCATTCAATCTTTACATTTTTAACGAAATCTATTTGAGAGAATTGTGAATTTTCATTTTGTTAAGTTAAATAAAATAAATGTCGGTAAACGAGCAGAATATGTGCAAGATAAATACAAATTAGGATCACACATGCAATCGCAAATGCAACAAAAATAAGAAAGAGCAATTTAAACTTTCTCTCTCTACTTATTTTTTATTCAGTATTTGAATTAATGTCGTTTTGTGCAACTGAGCTCGCCGAATGCTAATTATCAAGTTCAGTTAAAGAACAGCTGATAATACATTGTGTTGTTATGTGACCTCGGTTTTAGTTGTTATATCTGTGTTAAAATCTTTTGTAGGTCTTATAACACCTACGAAAGATCTGGTAACTTTGGTTATTTTGTTAGGCCGAACAAATTGCTGACATGAAGAACAATAACTATTTGAAGATTGAAAAAGTTTGAAGCTATGCATATTTAGGCCCATTAATTAGTTCACCAACAACAATACATCAATTTAACAGTTTACTTTGTAAATAGTTATTTTAAGAAAAGAAAAGAAGTTATTTTGTCGGTGCATTTGGGCCTTAGTACCTATCTCTGAAAGTGGTTTATGTAAAAAAGAACTATGTAATTTCCATGTCGTTCTGTTCAAATTGTTATGGTAGGTAATCATTTCGAGACGTGTTCTAAACAAAATCTATACCTAAAATATAAGTTATATGATCTAAATTAAATTGGTCACTGAACTAATTGATACCTAGATTTTATTTAAATTTGAATAAGCTAATACATATAAAATTAGCATTAACATTCAACAGAAGATCCGCAGACCGCATATATATTTGTACCAGTAACCTTATCTGAAGTTATCGGATATGTTATAAAGGTTATATTTTCAAGATCACCTTTGTGCAGGTTTTTTTCTTATGGAGTCGCTCTAAAGTGTTCGATATAGTTCTCTGAATAGCGTGTTAAAAGATGTTTAGGTACGTAGATCACGAAACATTGAAATAGGAGCTTACTTACGGCCAGTTTCTTCATCAAAAGTTAAAGTTAAAGTAATGTCTAAAGTAAAAGTAACGGTCAAATTCGTTTTTTCAAGGCTAAACTGACAGCAAAATTCATAGAAAATTTGAATTTAACCGTTACTTTTACTTTAGACATTACTTTAGCCATAACTTAAACTTTAACTTTTGATGAAGAAACTGGCCGTTAGACGTGAACTCATTACTTCCTTGATCTTAACGCCTGAATTAAATACTAACGTTTTCTCGTGATTTGACCCATATCTTGGGAAAAGTTGTTCCTGTAGTCAGATAAAATATAGCTTATATCAGCCGGGATAGCGTAGCCTTAAATTCGTTTTGTGTGTTTTTTAAATTTAGTTTAGAAGTTTCGGAGTCTTTGGGATACAAACCGATTAATAAAAATCTGTTTCTTATTTATAATGTTAGTTAAGATTCACCATTTATCACAAAGAAATCGTACCTTCTTTTCAGAGATAGGTTCATAGATCTTAAACATGATACTTTCAATAGTTCTTGCAGTCTCATAAAGGTGAAGCATCAATAGGTATTAAGCTCTAGCATGCTCATAAAGACAAAACAACAATATTAAATACAACATAAATGTCAGTTATTGTTTAACAACAAGTAAAGCATATTGAGGTTAACTTACCATAACGGTTTTTGACAATAATCTTCAACACCATACTTGAAGTGTCCTCGATGGATATGTAAAGACAAGTGTTTGGAAAGCGAGCGACAAAAAAGTTTGTATTCTAAAATGCAAATACGCGAAATTATATAGTTACTCTGGCTTGTAAGAGCGTTAATCAAATTAGTAAGGAATCATAAAATGTTTTTTGACTAAATTATGTTAATCTCCTAGCCTGCAAAAATAATTATGAAGGATATGTGGTTAAATTATCAGGTTTACTGAATTTCTCTATCTGAAGGAAAAGTAAAAGTATCATATTTTTATTTTACTTGTACTTCGTGACTATTATCGAAGACATGTCAGATGATGACGATGAAAATAATATTGTATGAATCTACTTCTCAAAAGTTTTAATCTTAAAACTTCATATGAGTACCTAAGTATCTTCTGACGTTTATCCGCAAAACTGCGTGGGCACGTCTCATATAAGGAAGGTTACCACTAACTGTACAGCCTGAGATCATTTACTGACTCACATGTCTATTTTGTACAAAATATAACCACACTTAAGTAATATTGACTAGTTTTATGACGGATTGTCTTTGAAAACACTTGAACACTAAAGCCTGAATTCACCAACGAAGAAAACATCACTTTTCTTAAAACGACTGTTTCTCGTACATTATTCAAAGTAATCAGTTGTTTTAAGAAAAACTGTCGTTTATGTGGTCGGTAAACTTGGCCTTAGAGATCAGTTTGTTCATGAATATGAATATTGAGGAGTAATGGAGACTTAGTACACAATGCGAATGGTAATTTATGGTTGCTGATTTGTACGTGACAGTTACCTTTGTTTTCTTGGTCTAAGTTCTAGTTGGAAGTAGACAAAAAAATATTTACATATTTTTAAGAAGAAAACATCACTGACGACTGAATCTTTGCATATTACTAGCATGAAGGTACAAATACACCAAGCGTATTTTCATATTATCGAGATCAAAATAGCGTATGCTTTTAATATTAAATTTAATAGATTAATTAATGTATTAAACAGAATTAGTATCTATACAACTAACATGTTTTAACTAATTAAAACTACATTATTATTCTGAACATACAACACTAAAATGTCGCAAGTTTTCTGAACTGATTGGGCGGAGGTCACACACGCCTGACTGCCCAAAAATGGTGCGATGGTCGTTCAAACCACTCTTACGGAACACCGGACATTTTCACATTATTTCGTCTTATTAGCGTATAATTAGCTTGTGTAATACACCCTTAATATTGTGCTATTAACATTTCTCAAATCCCGGTCAGGGTATGAAAAAAGAATGCCATATCGGAGTCTGCTTTTTTCTTTTTCTTAAAATTGCTACATTTTGTTTTATGCAACCTTTTTGACAAAACCTGTTGATTTTATTTTCCTGGTTGCTATAGTTGCTATAGGTACCTACAAAGTGTAGGTATTTTGTAATTTTAATTCAAAGATTAATGTTGGTTGACTGACCAGAACGCATATTTAAATGTATACCGAGTGTATACCAATATTTATTTAACTTTGACCTTCATCCACTTACATATAATTAATACTTAAATTAGCATTCGTACAACTAATATTTGCACGCTAAGCAAAAGGCTCGTAATCGTTTTTTTTACATTTAATATTTAATTAGGATAACTCTTGCCATATTTTTGTATATTCCAATACTTAGATTAGGAAAAATACCACAAAACCCTAACTTAATACTAAACATCGTGTCACAAACCTTCACTGTCACAAACAAGACCCATAGACAAGTCCACTGACCTATAAACGAGCAACATTCTAAACTGCCAGTGCGTTCAACTGACCCATATAGGTCTTGCAACACTGCAAAGCGCAGGTTGCACTGGAGACATGCGATGTGCACTCAACTGCAGAACTTGTGAAACTGCAGTGAATGTAGTTAATTGTGTACCCCTTGTGTGAATATTTCAATGAGGGGGCTGGCTGTTGTTGTTATATTGTTTATACGTAATGAAGGGTAGGTGTTATGGATCATTAAATTATTAAAATTGCCAAAGCTGATAATTTTCACCAGTAGTAAACGCATGTAGGCGTATGTATCTCCTATATGTATATTACAAAATTTATACTTAATATTATAAAGGAATGAACTACTGGTACGATTTTAAGAAATATATCAGTGTTAGTTAGCTCTTTTATCGCGGGAGGTTGTAAATAGGCTACTTTTTCTGGGTGCATGAAGTAGTTTTATTGGTAGAAGCTAAATAAGAAAGTTATGCCTGTTTTTCCAGGAGTGTAAAGTAATAAATAAACAAAACAAAACAAATGAAAAAAATTTAGACTTTTGATAGTTAACGTCTAAAACTTTACCCCTACTTCAAACCTTCAAAATATAACATAGTATTAAAAATACTAATTAGCATATAGTTTACTTTCTAATTTCTACAGTCCAAATCAAGTGACAGTCCTTGCAGACCATTCTAGAACCAGTATGTTTATTAAAAGTGCAGTGAATGCCGCCGAGCTTGCAAAACCTACAGTTGTATGTACCAAACCGCAGTTGGAAATAGCAGTTCTTAGGCAATCTTATGTAAGACGACATATAACCCCACATGATATGGAGTCATTAGACAGATACATACATGTGTTCTATCACGTGGCTAGTGATGTTGCATCTGGTAATCAAAGTATGTCTGATGAGCTGACCGTTTCCTGGGAATAGGTAGTTTAATGTTTTTGTGGTCTACTTTGAGATTATATGCTGCAAACAGTATGATGATTGCTGAATTCTTTTTGGTTGAATTATCTGCTTTAGGGAAAGGGCTCTTAAATACGATGTGATGCTTTTCAGAAATGTTTCGATTTAACTTGAAATGACTTGAAATGTTTCGATTTAACATGCATTATTTTACTTGTGATCTTTTGATTGTGCCACTTTGACCTCTGAACTCGATACGTGACCGTCTTATAAAGCGCTTCCATTCAAGCCTTGAGTAGTAATTGCTGTAACATTTGTAATTTTGCAAGGTATTTGTTTATTTAATGTTATTTAGACCTGCCATGGGTAAATGTGGCATAGCCTATGTTCTTTTTGAAACTCTTGACAATTTTTATTATTACAAGCTTTTATTTAGTTTCACCTGTCCCGAGATATAAAAGCTTGTCGCGAGATCTAAGTATTCGTACCTGCTGCCTATTAAAATTATAAAACTAAGAAAATACGAATACTTAGTAATACGAATACTTAGATGTCGCGACAAGCTTTTATAATATATAAATTGTGTCAAATGTGTTAAATTTGAAATGACGTTATAAGTTAACAGTAAAAGTTTTAGTGTAAAATGTTTATTTTTTTCTTTTTAGGGCATTTAAATAAAAGCTTGTTTTTAAAAAGGTTTTTTTTTTCTTTAATTTTATTTTTTTTAATCGGATCATTAGGTAGATATGTACCTATGATAATGGTTTTGGCATAAAATAGCGACAAACACGAGGATTAATAATTTTATTCAGGTCAGCTTAAAAATGTCTTATCTATTTTAAACCTTTTTTTTATTACTACAACATTGTTAGGTTACTTTTTAACTACTAAGTATCTTGTGTTTGAAGGTAAATTATACTTAAAAATGCTTCAAACAAACTTAATTTTATTAATCTCCGTTCTATATTTTTCAATTATTATTTATAGTTGACCTCAAAGATTAACGATAACGATAAACTAAACGCGACTATGATGATCCGCAATAACTGGTTTGTAACAACTAAATTGCGTTATGTTACGCTTACATTCTAGGTCTCATGTCTGATATTTCACAAAAGATACTCTTTACGACCAGCCTATAAGGAAAAAGTTATGCATCCTTGTATGTTTGTGAAAGGTTTGATAGTAAGGCACGCTTATTTCTCATAGGTCTAAGACTATGTTATTTTAATGGCTTGACGGCGATGGTGAACCTAAAAGGAAATCAAGTGAAGAAGCTTACCCTTCATTAGCAATTGTTTGATTTTCAAATTTATTTACATACCTTTATGTGTGCAATGAGCACATAATAAGAAAACATATCTTATTTACATTGATTAATTATACAAGCTGTTGATTTGCATCCGTGCCATAGTCAAGGACGTAATTATACTAATGATTCTCAACCCAAATCAATAAGAAAATTGGTACAAAAAATTTTGATTTTAATTTTTTTTCGGAAATCCGTCAATGTCATCTAGCCGTATTTAAACTTGGCGCGTGTGTTACTGGCCTTAAAACCGTGCTGCGCCCTCACACAAACGCAAACACAAAGCATACGCAACGATTATTCATAAATTTCATTCATAAAATTGGATTACTTCAGAAATACTATGACATTACAATGACAAAAAAAGCAGTGCATATTAACTATTTCCCGTCTACTGTAATTCCAATCGATTATTTACGTATTTTATGTCCTCCTCCTGAAGTATGGCACAAATGCAAATCAACACCTTGTATTATTAATAACATAACCGGTACATAATATAGTGAGTTGAAGTATCCAAAATCTTTATAGATATTATAAAAAGTTAACAGCATTACAGCCAATATGGCATCGAACTCATAAAAAACCAGTCGGTACAAGAAGGAAGCCTGAGGTAACAGTATTTCCTTCAGTTTTACAGGATATTGTAACACATATAATTGGCCAATCATTATTGGTTAACTATTTGTAGAAGCACTTATCATATGATTAGTATGATTACTCAACCAGCTTAATTTATCCTGTTCTACTGCAGATCTTGAGTATGATTGTACTGAGTGAGGTCAGATTTTGTAGGAGAAAAAAAAAGTTTTTTTTAATACTAAAATCAGTCAACCTGCCGTAGGCAATTTCTTCGTGTACACGGATGAAATACCTGATAGCGTCAATAAATGGGCCATATTACACTGAAATATTTTCAAATCGGTCCAGTTCCTAGATCCTGAAATATTAGTTTATATAGCTAATGTAATGAAAAGTCTAAAAAATCATAGTGGAACAATTACACTAAAAAAAAAGGTTTTATTGGCATAAAAATAAAATACACAAGCCAGAGCATTGAGAGCTTTGAATAAGGTCATGAACAAAAAAGCCCTTTTTTAATTTCGTAGCAGCAAAATAACTTCAAATGCAGACAGACCTCTTTAAAGGATCAAAGACACAGTACTATTACTCAATCAATCTAGCTACACAGGTGTGGGAAGTAGGTACATACACATACCCAGTTTCTCTTACGAGGTATTAATTAGGTATTCAGGTTCCAACTTAATGATTGCAACAGACTTTGTGATAGATTACAAGAACATTACTTTGCTCTGTACTTTATGAGAAGCATAACTTACAAGTATGAAATTGTTTTTATAAGCAATTTTTTTCCTTGTTGTGATGCTGCACTTTTTTTACTTTACTGTAGTTTAATCAGACCTTAATGTAAGCTATACGTGTATTCTGATCAATCTCAGTTATTATTGTGAATTATTTAATCGTTTTAATAGGATCTTTGTTTAAAGAATGTTGATATTTATCTGAAAAATACAACTGTCTTGGCCATTGATAAGGTGTCTTTTCGACGCAAAATATGCATGCCTTCAAAAACCTTTCTACTTGTATATAGTAAATAGGTTTTACTACATTTTTGTTGATATTTCTTAAATTCCAATATCATGAAAATATCTGTCTGTAAATTATTATCTAAGGAGTTTTTATTAAAAGGTGATAAATAAATTCCGAGTCGTGGTGGCCTAGTGGACAAAGAACCAACCTCTCGAGTGTGAGAGCACGGGTTCGATTCCAGGTCAGGCAAGTACCAATGCAACTTTTCTAAGTTTGTATGTACTTTCTAAGTATATCTTAGACATCAATGACTGTGTTTCGGATGGCACGTTAAACTGTAGGTCCCGGCTGTCATTGAACATCCTTGGCAATCGTTACGGGTAGTCAGAAGCCAGTAAGTCTGACACCAGTCTAACCAAGGGGTATCGGGTTGCCCGAGTAACTGGGTTGAGGAGGTCAGATAGGCAGTCGCTTCTTGTAAAGCACTGGTACTCAGCTGGATCCGGTTAGACTGGAAGCCGACCCCAACATAGTTGGGAAAAGGCTCGGAGGATGATGATGTGATAAATAAATTCCACCAAAACTTGCAACCACGAGCTTTATACTCTCCAGAACCATCGAAACCTATCGACAGTAAGCGTTGGTTAACTCGTGTCAGCACCGTGACCCGCCCGACCTACATACAGTTGCATACTTACTAAATACTAACGCAAGACTACGGGTCTCAAGCAATCCTTCCTTATGAAGCAAAGATGCGTTTTAATTGGCATATGGCCTTTTAAAGCTGGACATTAAGATAATTTAAATGTTTGCTAAATAGTGGTATTTTGTTGAGAATGAGGTGAACCAGTTCAAAAGTCAAATGTTAGGCTGCGTTCTTGCTTCATTGGGTTTCGCGTTCTGTTAGACGGACTATGTCTATTATTAGGTACATTTAACGACGTGATAAAATGTATTAGGTCTCGAGATTGGATTTCTATAAAAAATACTATAAACTTCTACCTTTAGAGGTATTTCAGACAACATTAAAAAAAAAGTTACTTAGCTTAGCCATTTTGGAAGTTAAATCTTAATAAGTATACTAATAAAGTCGTTGAATTTTCTCGTCGTCGTTGTTGAGTTTCCTCATTTCTTTTTAACACGAAAACATTAACTCAAATAGTTCCATTGAAACAACATAATACCTCCTTCAATTGACCAAAGCGATCGTTTATTGCGTAAAAATAATCGCACACCACTTACTCCATCTTGATATTAACTATAGCAATTACGCCCTCCTTGGATACACGCTAATTTGATTTAAACGAGTTCCTATAAGCATTCGTCTTGAAACATGTAACTGCATAATGGATAGAGAAAACATATAATGATCCCTGTTAAAGAAATAAGTGATATGATGGCACTCGGTTTAATTTTCTTGTGTAATGAATGAGCAAATGAGAAATTTAATTAAATCCTTAAGGTTTTAAATAACGATTTTAACTCTTTATCCGTGTCGCAAACTATTTCTATATTTATTGTATTTAAGAGATATTTCTATTAACATCGATAGCATAGTGTGTATAAGATTTGTTTGGAGAACTCATCGAAATGCTGCACTGAAGATGTTTTTTGTCTTGAGATTTGCTAATCATTTTGTCTTGTAGGTGCCTACTAGTACAGTATATACTAATACAATTTGTTCTTAACTTAGGTATTATGATAATGTATGTTATATCATCCTAAAAATATTATTGTTATCAATTCCAGAGGCTCTGGACGTGATCAAAGAAGAACACACGATGCCTGCACAGAGGCGGCGCGACAAGCGTGAGGTGCCCTTCACGCACGACGAGAAGAGAATTGCTGGGGTAAGCTTATAAAACTAATCCTAACTTAACATATAACTGAATGATCAAGAAGGAGCTTGTTTTTTGTGTTAATCATGAAAATGAGGCTCGATAAAAAAATCAACTATATAAAAAATACGGTTTCGTATAAATGTTAGGTAGAAATGTAAAAAGCTTATATTAACTCAGCTTGTTTCTTCCAATACACAGAATTAAGAATCAACAGTGAAAATTCTGTTTTCATTGACACTTTCCACGACATTAAAATCGAATAAATTCCTTTAGAATGTTACCATACAACCAATACCACATCAATCGATATTTATTTCACTTTCTTTATTCTAAAACTTTATTTATTTGTAAAGATAACTAATCAAACACAATTTGTTGTTTCCAGTGCTTGCTGCAGTGCGTGTACAGAAAAGTGAAAGCCGTGAGTATCAGCCCAGTGTGTCACTACGTCTGTTTTATCTAAGTAACTGCTAACGAGTTTACACCGATTCAACTGATATAGTGTAGGGCTGTCAACGTTGCATTAGGAAATAGCGTTCCTAGACTTGGGTGTTCTTATGGTGAGATTCAATTAAAAAACAAGAATTGCTTATGTCAGTATGCACCTGTGAAGTGTGAAGTCTACTGCTAGAATTTATTCGCGCACAATATTTGAATTTGCGCGGACATTTTAGATGTTGTTTAACTGGGTTGAGGAGGTCAGATAAGGCAGTCGCTCCTTGTAAAGCACTGGTACTCAACTGCTTCCGGTTAGACTGGAAGATGACCCCAACATAGATGGGAAAAAGGCTCGGAGGACGATTTTAAATGTTCGCAAGCAATTCGTTACTGCTTGCTAGACTGAGTAGACGAGAAGAAATATTTGGTTGATAGAATCTCGCCTTTAGACTATCGCAGCCATGAAAAAGATATAAAAAGCATTGTGCAATGGCCTGAATCTATGAGAGGTAAGAATATTTAGAGCAGTAATATTTTACTTATGAAATGCTTAAATAGCATTCCGAACAGGCCCTGTAGTCATAATTTTATTTTTATGTCATTTCTATTGAAAATTCAGTCAAACAAATGTTATTTTAGTATACGACCTGCGATCATGACAACGAAAAAGTTATTGAACATTGCACCTTTTTAAATAGGTAATCATAAAGCACCGAAATGCATCTGTGGAACTTCATACGTTTTCAACCCTGAATATGATCGGCACAATCCACTTTTTGTATTCAGAGCGTAGACTGATCAAATGAGCTTTCTGTTACACTTTTTATTATTAATCTCGTTATGGAGAGAAAATGTATATTGTTTCACGTGGATTCTGGGTTTATCGAACATTGTGTGAAATGACAGTTTTTTGTGTCAATTTAAATCACGTTCGGTAAAAAAGACACAGTGTGAAAATGTTAATTTCTGAGTTATAAGAACCATACGTGATCGTGTTCAATGTAAGAGTAGTTAAATTTAATTTTGAATGACTTTAATAAAAAATCTTAAAAAATCATATAAAATTGCTTCCATACTACACTTTCACAAAAATAGCACACATAATTGCTTTCGACTGACAGGATTACCTTAATATTTTTCTAGGAGCATCATTAAAGAATATAAATACACGTCTCGACCTCATCAAAGCTATTACTTGAATATGAAAACAATATAAAAAATATGAAAATCTTCGCTTAATGTTAGGTGGCTATTCCCGGCCGAGGTCAACCCTACTCGTAAACCAAAAATAAAATAATATTAAATCGAGTTTTAATGCTTTATAGTTCTGTCACGAACTGATTGCTCCAATTTGTTAACTATAAAACATGAGGGGTAAAGTCGTAAATCTGAAAAAGAAAAATTCGTTGCTTATTTATTATACTTGAAATCCTTTGAACTGGTATATTGCGGTCATAAAAGGCCTTCGGTACACGCAGTAATTTGTATTTTATTTGTGTTATATTCAAAAAGCTGTATTGAATTTAATAGCCGGAGGTCGGGCACATCAGTTTGTGCTTGTCATACGTTTTTTCTATATAAATTTGTTTTGTATGCAATATTTTATAGCTGGTATAACACTAGTTAGGGACGCACAATAAAATCCCGAGCGACTCGCTATGAATTGGATTCAATAAATGTTATTTTTATCCCCCCCAGTCATAATCGTAATTTTATTACTTAAGTGGGACTAGGGTCGCAGTTTTCGATTTTGGATATTTATAATAATGGCCTGAGATCAAATTAAAAATATCCGCAGGTGGACGGCTACGGTTTCCCTACCCTGGAAGGTCTGGTGGGGCTGTACTCGGACGGCGTCAACGAGCGCGGATACTTCATGGCAGTACTCGAAGCTTCTCGCGAGTGCCTCATGAAGAACCACGATAAATTCTCCAGATCTGTTCCTATGGGTGAGTTTTAATTAGGTTTTACTTCTAAATCTTGTCTGTTCAGGCCCGCCGTAAGCGGGCGTGCAAGGCGTGCACCGCACGCGGGCGGCACGTCCTAGGGGGCGGCAAATCGAGCGACTTATCACTTAATATTTAAAAAATACAATATCTTTTTGCCAATTATTTCATTTCAATATTTCCGAACACAGCAATAGCGCAAAGAATATTATTTACACTGCCGGTTTTAGTAGCGTCTATTGAAAGATCATTTTCAAAATTAAACATTATTAAAAACTATTTAAGATCAACAATGCTCCAGCAGAGACTAAGAGAGAGCTAATTTAGCTATAGTTTCAATCACGGTCCGGCCCGGGTACCACGTCTAGGGGGGTGCCATCTCGGTCGGCACATATCTGCACGACTAGGATGGCAGGGGCAAAAGGGACCACCTACGGAGGGTGCTTTTGTAATCTACAAAGCCTAGGTTCACTACCAGTCGCAGTGCAGGCCCGAGACATCGCCACAGGACTGAGAGAGGTGACACAGTCCGACTGTCAACCCTATCTTTTCCACCCGCGTCCTTTTCATTCCTCATTCGCTCGCGGCGTTTTCTTTAAACATTTTAAGTTATTCTGCGCTTACTTTTTGAGTCCTCAATCTAACAAAAAGTTAAGGCACCGAAGTGACAAAAATCATTAGTGCTCGCTTTAGTCACAGTTTCTTTTTATTTGTGCTTAATACTGAGTTTAATTTGAGGGTCCTGAAACCAACAATTTAAAAAAATCTTTAAGCTGGTTTTTTTTTATAAGTGGTCCAGGTACTTTTGTGACCCAAAACTCAAAAAAATTCGCGTTCCCTACGCTCGCGGCTTTTACAATTTATAGTCCTTTGTTTTAACTGCTTTGGGTACTTTTGTGTCCCATAACTCAAAAAATTTCGCGCTCGCTACGCTCGCGGCTTTTACAATTTACCTCAGTGCTTTGATTTAACTGCTTTGGGTACTTTTGTGTCTCAAAACTCAAAAAATTTCGCGCTCGCTACGCTCGCGGCTTTTACAATTTATAGTCCTTTGTTTTAACTGCTTTGGGTACTTTTGTGTCCCAAAACTCAAAAAAAAATCGCTTAGTTTACACTTCAGTAATCTATACTAATATTATAAAGCTGAAGAGTTTCTTTGTTTGTTTGTTTGAACGCGCTAATCTCAGGAACTACTGATCCGATTTGAAAAATTCTTTCAGTGTTAGATAGCCCATTTATCGAGGAAGGCTATAGGCTACTTTTTATCCCGGTACGGGAAGTAGTTCCCACGGGATGCGGGTGAAACCGCTGGCAGAAGCTAGTCAAATATAATTATTGTACCTAATAAAAATACATATTATATCTTTTTTGACAAAACCCAGTATAATAGGTAGTCGTAGAGCGGCATAAACAGTTTTGCACACGGGCGAACAAACAGCTAGCGGGCCTGTGTCTGTTGGTAGGGTCAAGAAAATATTGAAATACAGGATCCAGTGCTTCTTCTCTTCTTCTTCTTAGCGTTTATCCCATCTTGTGACGGGGTCCGCTTTCCTTATCTTCTTCTTCCACTTCGCTCTATCCTGGACATCTTCCTCTTTGAGTTCGCAGATTTCCATGTCTTTCTTTACGACACTCAACCACCGGAGTTTTGGCCTGCCTCTGCGCCTTTGACCGGGTATATCGAGATTGAGTGTCGCATTGCCGATGTACTCAGGTGGTCTCCTTTTAACATGTCCGTACCATCGCAGCCGTTTTTCTTGTATTTTGTCGGCGACATCGCGTACTCCAAGGCTACCGCGTACGTACTCGTTGCGGATCTTATCGAGCCTCGTTACTCCGCACATCCACCGCAACATCTTCATCTCGGCAACTTGGATGGTACTGACATGCTTTTTTGTTACGGCCCACGTCTCGCTTCCATAAATGAGAACTGGTCTTATGACAGACTTGTAAATAATCCCTTTCAGTTTAAAGAGCATTCGACTGTCGCAGGTAACTCCTGTAAGCTCGCGCCACTTAAGCCAGGCGGCTGATATTCGGTTCTGAATGTTATTTTCCAGGCTTCCGGACTTGGCAATTATGCTACCCAGGTATTTATACTCTTCGCACTGTTGAACTACTTGTCCATCAACCACTATAGGGTCAGTACGGGGGATAGGCACATTGCACTCCATATACTGGGTCTTCGAAACGCTCAGAACTAGGCCACCTGCCTGCAACTGCCTCTTCCATGCCTCCAGAACGTCTTCCAGAGCCTCACGAGTCGTTGTAGGCTCATGCATTCAAAGAAAATGGCCTAAATTCAACAATAATACCTATTTTCTTTTGATGGATTGTATTTCTATTTTCTTTATTAAGAAAAAAAAAATACTACCTGATCTTCAACATTTTTACAATACAATACATACAATAGTATCCTGGAATCCGACCCTAACACAATTGGGAAAAAGCCTAGCCTCCTAAAGGCGAACCTGCTCCCATAAGATTTAAAAATTCAGAAAGACCATAGGTTAAGCATTAAAGTAGCGTTTTACAGAAGATCCTTTAGCTATCCGTCTTTTTATGTTAATTCTCATTTACTGAAGATAATATATTAATATAAAAACTCTTTAATTTCAGACAACGGCCGCAACTGTGACGTTTCGTTCGACATATTCGAGTGCATCTCCGACCGCATCGGCGAGTACTGCGGCACCTCGGGGCTCTAACCACATTCCTATATAATATTACAGCAATGCACTCATACACTGCCTTTATACGAATGTTCTAAAAAACTCTCCATGAAGGTGTTATAACCGCAGTACACATTTACATCACTTTGTACACATTTAGATCGTTATATTTTTGGAGATTTTTTTTTCGAGTTTTTCGAAATTTTACTTGTATAGGGTGATTGGTAATTAGTGACAGATCTACTCATGATTTCAACAGCCTTCCCAAATAACCTTTTTTATATGTATACTCGTAGTCACTTATTGGGAATGTCACTAATGGCCAGGGGCCCGATTCTCCTAATTTTACTTAAGCGACGATCGATCGACGTTCGACTCGATTCGACTGAGATCCAATCCCGACTCGATTACGATTGAAGCGTATGTGGCATTCCGCTATTTTTTCTTTGAAATAAACGTTTTTATCCTTTTCTATCATTCAATAATGAATCATTTTATCTGCAAATGATTTACGATTGCAAAATGATTGTACAGCAAACTACCGTATAGACCAAAATCACCAAAATAGCAGACCAATCGCACACCAATCAAATGTCAATCGAATACGATTGGTCTTTTATTAGTAGCAGAATGCCCGATATGGTTAAAACTGCTATTGCGATCATATTGCAATTCGATTTCTATTCGATTTTGACATTATTAACTTAGGAGAATCGGGCCCCAGGCTACAATTACCAGTCACCCTATATAATCAAAGAACAAAATAAAGAAAAAGAATTTATAATATTGCTTAAAATAACAAAATTGGCTAATAATATCATTTTTTATATTATACATAAGTTACCAACACGAAACAAACCACTAGAGTTAAGTTACATGTACAATTGTACATAGATTGTAATTTTACTAAAATGTGATGCTCAATAATTTTAGTTGTAAGTTACACCTATAGTTTTCTATGCCGTAAAAATACCTTGGAATTTGAAAAGAAATGAAATTACATTACATAATGTTCTAATGCTTCATTATTAGAAAGGAAAAACATAGAATTTACCCAACTGTGGCCAAGTCTATAAAAATAATATTTAAATTCATACTTACATTAGAGCCAGATTATTTGAAAGTATTAAAGACGTGGTCTGCTATCACGTTTTATTGGGACCTCAACTTTATTCCCTATGTCAACTAAATCTAGACTTCCCCATTTTAAATTTTGGCAGAATTAAAGGAAACAAAAAGTTCCAACATCAATTGGTAGTTTCATATAGAAAGGTCCTATCTTCTGCATATGATTAAGTACTCTTACTTCTTAAATTAGCTGAACCTTAACGAACTGATAGATTTAACATAGCTTTAAGTTTATGTAATAAAGTTCTGTATATATCTATATCTTGTTTCATTCTGTGTACCCTTTTACTCTCATTTCTAGTAGACTTGATGCTTAACTCCCTTACTAATCAAAATGGAAACAAACTAATTTCTTGTGAAATTCAAAAGCAACTATTATATTGTCCGGCCTCAAATTGCTTGACTCAAGACAGGTGCACTACCTAGAAATGATGGCCCTTGGTTCTAACGTACCACCAATACTGTCAAGTTATTTTAACGTAAGAATCTTTACGACCATTCGTGCTAAAGGTTTAACAGATTTATTTCACTGACTTGCTAAATAGGACCCTCCTCAATTAAAATATCTATAGGTATGTCTACGTTAAAATATTTGTTTGTAATAAGCTTCAAGTCCAAAAGCAAAGGTTATTGAGCGAATGGCGACATGTATGGCCAAAAAGACACATAGACTTTCAACTAGGTAATATATAAGTTATGTAAGAATGCTTATTAAGTGCCTTAGGTTAATGGAGCGGCAATCTAGATTTCAATAGTTGCTCTTAATAAACTTATTGCTATGAATATCTACCAGGGATCTTACGTCGTTTAACTTCGCATTAGAAATTGTGATTTGCTTTACAAAGATCACCTTCCCCAATTTATTGGCAATATTTTGTATTTCTTTTAAAATACAAATACCAATCTGAACTGCTATATATATTTTTAGGAATTAATAGCAAAGCAACAATTCACTGAATGTGTTACAGTCCTTTTTCATATGCTTTACGACATGCTTCAATGTCTATTATTCTAATACCAACTGCAACTGTGCGAAAAATTAGGTGACACTTAAATCTAATCTATACTAATATTATAAAGCTAAAGAGTTTGTTTGTTTGTTTGTTTGATTGTTTGTTTGTTTGAACGCGCTTATCTCAGGAACTACTGGTCCGATTTGAAAATTTCTTTCAGTGTTAGATAGCCCATTTATCGAGGAAGGCTATAGGCTACTTTTTATCCCGGTACGGGAAGTAGTTCCCACGGGATGCGGGTGAAACCGCTGGCAGAAGCTAGTTAATACATATACCTACATAATGATTTGTTTAAATCAAAAAATGGACTATCCAAGTGAGTCTCTGATAGAGCTCGTTATATCGGTGCATGGGTTTCCATTATACCATTTCCATACTAATAGACTTATCAAAAATTGCCTACGTATTCCAAAAGATAAAGGTAGATATCTAGGTACATCCTCTGTCTTACTGAAGCTAGCTAATATTGTGAAACCCTCAGTCACAACAAGTACCTCTAGACTTTAATGGCCTTACTACAAAAACTTAACCACCTGTTTTACACTTGTCTAAACAAATTGTGGCTGCAAAATGAACCATATGTCAACGTCATAATTTGACATTTTTTTTGACAAGTCTTAAACTGACGTTTAAAAGGTTTTGTGGTAAGACGGTATAAGTTGTGTTAATCCTGATGAGGATATAAGCGGTAACTGAAGGTACAACCTTAAACTTTGCGTAACTAGTAAACCACTCGTAATTGGAATTAAGATAATATTTCAAAACAAGCCACTAATAACCATAATTCGACTCCCACGAGTTTTTGTTTCCTGATTCAATAAAAATTTGACTTTATCTGCATAAAAATATCTATTGCGTGTTCAAATATAAATTATTGTTAGGCTAAGAACGTTCAAACCGTGAGAGATATATGAGTACGGCCAATTAGCCAGGTAAGGCTTATGGCCAGCTTTAAACAATGACAGCTGATTACTGGAACCCCTGAAAAGATTGCTCAACAGTTGTACAAAAGGACGGCTAATAACGTTTTTGCAATCCACGCACAAGAGTTCTAATATTTGCACTTGTAAACTGGCCATTTTGCGAAGCTTCATCTTTGCAAAGCTTCAGTTCTTTTAGACTAACTGCGGCTTATCATATGTTTATTGTGAAGGTACCAGGTTGGAGTGTGAAGAGGACGAACCAAATTAAAAAAATATGGCCCACTTCAGCAATATTGTTCCATTTGTCAATATCAAGTTACGAGAGAATCAGCCAATTGATGATTTAACAGGCTGCGACGAATTGAAAAATACATAATTATTTTTTCATTTTTTCTTTGGATCTCTGTATACAATAAAACCTGAACTCTCGGCGCACCTTTTAAACACAAGTTCATCTTAGCCCAGTCATTATCCATCTTACTAAACTAGCACCCGCACCAACACTTTATACATAGGAAAAACCTACATTTATGATAATTAACAAACGCAAAAGGTGAACCTTATCACGCTTGTACAATTGAATTTTGTATTTAAGCAGATTCAGTTGAGGTCGTGGGACATACGGAGAGACACAATGACAGATAGTGATCACCGATTTTACTCAGGCTTTGTGTTCTAAGAGGCATTATGACTAGGAAACGTGTAGTATTATGTATGCTGATTGAGTACGTAACACTTCAAACAGGAATTCGTTTTATTTACGATACTGATGAGAATAATAGCAGAGATTTCGAGAATGGGGATTTAGAGGCTGGTTTTAATTACAAGATTCAAATACGTGGTTGTGAAAAACAAACTGCAGCTTAAATTGTTCTGACAGAACATTAATTGGTGACTATTTATAGGTGTAGCGAGCTGCATTCAGCCCTTGCAAACGTTGTCAGATCACCTGACCATCTCTTTGGTGGCTGTCTTACTTACGCTATATTTGCCAAACCGTAGTTTCCACACAAGCTTTCATATTTCAGTTAAATCACGCACTATCAGTATTTCTGTATTTCTCTATCAGCTACCTCCCCTCAACACCCTACAGGCTGGATAGATAACAATATAATGCTCCATGTTCTGCGCATTTCTCGGTACTTAAAATGTTTTTGTGCAAATTATTTATGAAATGATACACGTGATTCACGTGTAAACCTAGGAACTAATTACAAAAACACTTCATTTTTTATAGCAAAGTCAGCAGGATCTGCCTTATCAACGCGATCTTTTGAGGAAGTTGTGTTATCAAACAAACATGCAAAGGAAGTCGCAGATTTAGTACAATTTTATTACTTTGAGAAAAAATACAGGTTCAAAAAGAAACTGAATGGTTCCGAATTAAAATTGTACGATCGCAAAAGTTAGCGAAATCTAAAGTCACCGATAACACTGCCTTGAGCGACCATCAAAGTTCTTATTGATTTGTTAAGAAGCTTTTACCTAACTATCTGCTTTATTTGTACTCCACTAGTCAAAAAATATGTACAATAGAAATGTTGAAGTTTATTTCATTACATTATACAAAAACAACAAAATCCATATAGGTATGTACATATGTATAGTAAGAGCCTGATTTGGTTTTGAAGGAAACTCTCGTTCGGAGGATCGGTACATCAATTTTCGTCTTCAAGGTTCGAAACAAAATTTCTCAACCCAGCATGATTGAATATCGGTTGAGGAGGACGGAGGTCGTAGGGCACAATGGCCAGTCTCGAAGGGCATCTCTCATCTTCACGGTGGGCGCGCACCGGCGCGAGCGCAACTTTGAACCAATGGCAGTTGTCAAAATGAATTTTTGAACAAAGAAGAGACGAGTTGGAATGCTATGCCCGTATGTACAGACTGGCAAATATGCTTGGTGGTAGGTATTGTTGCAACAATGAAACGCGTAAGTTTTCAGACAATAAAAATATGATCTATCTGGGAAGCCTTGGGCATGTCTTTCGTGGTAGATTTTCATAGCACCACATACTAATCTCTAATAGACCTACCAACAAAGACAATCAGCCAAAAATAAAATCGAGAAAAAAAAATGGATAGCAACTTCTTCCTAAGAGACCGAAGTATGAAGAGAATCCAGGTCAAAAGGTTATACTAACGAATTTCAATATCAGGTACATAGCTGATGCACCGAAGCGTTCAGCATTTGGTTTAACATTGAATGGGGGGGTAGCTAGCGAGGATATTGCCAAACCGCTCCGAATATGAAGCTGATACATTAGTGATAACTTCTACTTACTGCCAACCATTGTGTGAACGCACACATTGTTTTTGTTAAGTACAAGAACTTAAATATTATAATTGAGCGCAAAGTACGAGTAATTCATTATTTTAAGCTTTATTTTGTATCCGGATACGTGAGAAATTGAATATGCTGTCTTGACGTCTTGGGTTTTCTGAAATGTAAAATCGTCTGTCCCAAAACGATAAAAGATAGTCATAGCTTCATGATTACATTAGAATATTTTATGAAGATGTTTGGTAAACCATCACTGAAATCAACAGCAACGATTGTAAACTTCAAATTAAATACATTTGCTCTACTACAATCTTAATATCTATTAAGTATTTAATTATACGTGTAATCCAGCTGACTAACCAACCGTCAAAGCTTCCACCTTAATTATCGCAACTGACCAGCAAATAGCCATTGTGCTGCTACCTATCATTATAAATCTTCGGGGCAAACCAAACTTATATATCGCACAAAACAATAGTACGGGTGGAAGGACACATGCAAATGCGAACCAAAGACCCAACGTAACTTGAGCTCTCTTATTAAAAGTAGATGGAACAATTAGGTGTAGCATGTGAGGTCAAGTTAAATGTTCGCTTCACAAGTCAGCGAGTACAATTCGACACTATAATCCGAGATGATCGCACCGGAACGAGCATCGGAGGAACTGTTTTCATTGTTACACGAATTACCATCTGCCTGGCATCCAAAAGTATTATAATTGAGATTTGTTTTTATACTATGATTGTTGACTGAGATGCTTATTTATATTGAAATCGCTACCTAATAAAATTCAACATATCTTAGTATCTAAATAGTCTATCAAAATAGTTAAGCCTGTAAATACACTGTGGTGCTTCGCCTGTTTTTCATGCGATACAATTGATCGGTTTTGTCGTTCTGCTATGGAACCGCTCTTAACAAAGGTCTCTCATCAGAATTAGACATTTATTACAGCATTGTGCTACATCCACAAGGCTCGTCGGACAGGGAAGTGAAACAAACGCCGGACGCTGATATTAATTAAGTCGATAATGAATAGAGACCATTGGCGATGGTCCCAGTATGCGTCCTTGAGGTACTCGCACAAATTGCTGCCTGAGAGAATGAATAATTGAAGGAAATATGTCATTATTGTTATATTGGAGATCATATTTTTATATTACTTAAACAATACAAGCTTAGTATCCAGTAATATATTCTACTTTAATTTATGAGCAATATGATTCACAAGATCAAAAGCTTCATTTGATTCGAGTCTAAGAAATGTCAGACAAAATGCTGCTAAGTAGATACTTTAACCAATCTTACAAACAGGTGACTATAAGTATTTCTGTAGGGATCTTTAATTAACTAAAATGTTAATAATGTTCATTGTTAGCATTCTTGGAGTTATTGTCTGAATGAACGCCAGTTAAGATCATTTAAAGCTTGAGAACTTATGTTATTCTAACAGTTATTTTGGATACGTATTTGTTAGCAGTTAAATATTAACTGTCTGACAGTAAATTGCTAAAGAAAAACATATTTTAGTTTAGTGAAGAATTATAAAGGCACAAAGGTACATTGTGTAGGTACTTATGAAATTCAGTTTATATATGTGGTCAATTGTTAACTTTCAAATAACTCAAGTATTAATATGTACTTTATACTAGCATTAATACTTAATGTTTGTAATATAAAAACATTCCTACTAAACTTGAAAGCTTTGAATGTAGCGTACCTAAATGTTTTCGGATATTGCGATCTTGTTCGAAGTACTTACAAGACATGTAACAAATTCCCAGAATAATTAAGCTGAAAAAGAATAGATTTCTTTTTCAGACTCAAATTCCAACTTCAATTAATTCTGGATATTATAATGATCTTTATAGAGGTTTCTGTTTAATGCATTTTGCGATAGTAACACAATTTAATTGTCTATTATGAATTTATATTACACGGGTTATCAAATCATTAGTGTATTGTGCTACGTAAGAGTAATGATCCGTATGACTTTGAAATGGTCTAAGATGCAATTAGGAATTAAGTTATATTGTCAATCATACACTTTCTAAAATTATATTCCACAAATTAGATGACAAAGATCAGCAAAAATTTGGCTAAAATAAAGATTATTTGTATGTTGCCATGGATATATATGTATTATCACATATCTATCACATATTTTCGTTTGTTAATCTACATAATATAAAGGCCTAAAGGAAATGGCTAGACATATAACCAACAAGCTCCTCCATCCATTCAAAACGTTCCTGCAGCTTACTACCTAACTACGACAAAAAAATATCATCATCATATCACAATGTTCACACAATCCATGTAACGATGTATCTAGCTGTGAGTTCGAAAGAGGTTATTAATTTCTGAGCACATAATTACCAGCTTTTAGGCGGAATAATTATAATGATCGTAAACGATTTGTTCCTGGTTGATGCGAGAGGATACGGCCCCTGTATCTGTAAACGCTGCATCTTGATCAGGATTTGCTATACTGAATGATATGCTATAGAGAAAATATACGAAGCGGGTGCAACTTTGAATGTCAAGTTCTTAAAATAATCACTAAGTCTTAATAGCTTTTTGAAATATTAAAAAAAAGATAAAAGATACTTTTGAAAGATGTTCAAATACCAACAAATTATACTCTCCTTTTGACGGAAACCTCACATCTTGGAAAATGAATGCAAATACACTTGTTATGTATTGCAAATACGGTGAAGAAGCATCAGCATGTACAGGCAAATTCATATAGACGAAGGCATGAATGATTTTGCTACAGGACAGATTCATGGGTTAAACAGTGCATCTACAGGGTAAGACATTATTGTGCATACAATGACTTTTCGGTTCCATTCCGGACATCGAGCACAGCTTTGAAACATAGCGAGCAGCTACGCGATACAACATAGCTTCAACTGCAGCAAACCCTTATATTAATAACAATGACGTCCGGTCGTTTTCACGCGGTATGCCTCCGCTGGCCGGTCATTTTTACCGCCATATATAAGAGCTACCACGTTTTTTATCTCCATAGTTACCCTGAATTTGAGCGAATCAACATATCGTGTGTGATGCAACACTAATAATCAGTGAAAATGTATTGGACTTATAAAAGTGTGGTTGTGGTGTGTATGTGTGCGGTCGTAAGGACTCAAGTCATCCCGGGAAAGGCTAGGACCAGTGATGGGGATTATAATAACGTGAATCCTGATGGATCCTTTGATTTTGGGTAATTATTGTTATGGATAAGATTTTTTTATTTATTTTTACATATTTTTGTATCAATGATAAGCCTGAGCTTAAAGTTCATTGGTGTAATTTTTTTTATTCCGTTTACGGAAATAGTGTCCCACTACCGGCCAAAAACTACCCCTTCGACTTTGTCTCTGTGTATAAAAATATTTTAGCAAATGATGAAAATGCAATTTAAGTTTCTTAGAGGACATTTCCTATTTAATGTTGTGTATTATATAGTATTTTAATAAAGATCAATTTAAATTAATGGAAATTCACTAAGTAGTATTTCCATGTTTTGCAAAACTCACCTACTCACAACAGTCTCAATAACCATAACAATTCCCCAACAACACAAAAAAACACAAAATTATCTTTACCAATTAACATCCAAGGATTCCCAAACGGTCTATTGTCAGCAAAATTTAGGTGTTTTTTTAAGAAACATTAGCTTTATCGTTATATTGCATACAAAGACGAATCTAAAGGCCGTTGCAAGTGAATGATATCTGATTGTAGGTACGCGAACAAGGACCGGGGTGCGAGCTACCATTTAGCTCATGCAAACGCTAATGGCGTGGTTGGGGGGAGGTTTGGTGCTAAGGACCCGGCTACTGATACTGTGAAGGAAACTGTTTATACTGCTGGGCCTAGAGGGTGAGTATTCAAATATAGTTCTGTTTTTTTTTTATCTTGTTCGATGTTAAAAGCTTGCTAGTAATTATGTAAAGACAATACAGAAAGCTTTTTTTTTAACTGATTTGCCAGTTCTTTAGCATTTTTAACCGACTTCCCAAAAAGGAGGAGATTCTCAATTCGTCCGGATCTTTAATTTTTTATCGATAATATTTTTTATAACGAGATCTGATTAAAAAATTTGCTTAAATAGGACAAGACTTAGATAATTTATGATGAAGATAGTTCTCTATAAAATATGATACATTCGATTACATTCGATGTCTCTTTCTCCGTCCTTACATTCCTACTGTGCAGATTTCGCGCAAAGGGTCCCAACGTGCACAGAAACATGGACTTAGACCAAAGACCTCGGGGGAACATAGGCAACAAGGATGACCCCTACTTTGACCCCAATGAAGACCCCAGCTACTCCTTCAAGATCGATACTAGGACATACACGAAGAATGAGAACGCTGATAGCAGGGGAGATGTTACTGGTTCGTAACTTTTCTTTGGTTTTTCACAAAGTTTATTCATCATCATTCTCCGAGGCTTTTTCCTAACTATGTTGGGGTCGGCTTCCAGTCTAACCGGATTTAGCAGAGTACCAGTGTTTTACAAGGAGCGACTGCCCTATCTGACCCCCTCAACCCAGTTACCCGGGCAACCCAATACCCCTTGGTTAGACTGGTGTCAGACTTACTGGCTTCTGACTACCCGTGACGACTGCCAAGGATGTTCAATGACAGTCGGGACCTACAGTTTAACGTGCCATCCGAAACACAGTCATTGGTGTCCAAGATATACTTAGAAAGTACATACAAACTTAGAAAAGTTGCATTGGTACTTGCCTGACCTTACAAAGTTTATTCTAGGAAGTTTATTTAGTAATTCAACTAATGTCTGCTTTTACTTCGTATTATGTTTAATTTCAAAAATAATTTTCACGTATAAAATGCTTTGGACTTAATTTCTAAAAGCGTTGCTTATCCAACGGCAACTCCAATGTTACCAGCATTGATGATCTTATTTTGAGATTACAATTTTAGTACAACAGTAGTACGCACATAAAAATTTCCTTTCGGAAAATTACAGCACATAAATTGTTCAAAGCATAGATGGGCCATGAACTTAATACATAACTACATACCTTAAGATCAACTATACTGCTTCAAACATCTTCTTCTTCACCAGGTCACTACTCTTTCGTTGACGACGTGGGTGAACGTCACGAGGTCTCCTACATAGCTGGAAGGGATACTGGATTCCACGTGTCTTCAGCTCATCCAGATAACCCAAGCATCATAGGGTCGCCGTTCCATAGGGTGCCATTGGTGAGAGGCGAGACTAAGGCCAGAGGCAGGACCGCTGTGCAAAGAGGAAGGGATGGCTCTTATAGGTAAGGGCTTATAAAGGTTTTCAGATGATATTGACTAGCTTTCTCCCGCGGTTTCAACGACATTGTGAGAGAATTACTCCTCCAATATAAAATGCATTTTTAGAGTTTTGCAAAAATAATTAGCTTTCAAGGACACCTCGTAAAACAATAGGTATCTTAGGTTTTCATAAGGCGTCTATATGTTATTCAAATATACATATCTGAGGGAACGGCAGTGCCTCAGCCAAGACTCGAGCAAAGCGGGCACGGCCGTACCATCTTTTCTCGAAGCGTTTCGCGGCTATTTCAGCCCCCTGTATCTTCCATGTGAACAAAGCTAGGAGTTTAGGTTTTCGATGACCAAGAGTAAGTATTAGAACAAGCTCAGTCTCAAAATTACAAGACATTTGAATAAATAGTTTACGAGTTATGAGCGATCGAAGTTACACCATTTTGTCACTGATAAAGCTATTTCATTGGCAAGTTTAATAGAAAGAGTATCTATATGTATAACAAACATGACTACCTACATTCTTACTTTCGCATTTATAATATAAGAGTATATTAACTTACCATTATACATCACAAAAACATTATATATTCACTTGTTAATAAACTGTCCACTTTCACAGGTTCATATCAGCTGGTCCGGATCAGAGGCGAACTGAAAGCAGTGACTCTCAAGGCAATGTCAGAGGATCCTACACATTCTTGGACGACAAAGGCGTGCAAAGGTATGTTATTTGAGAATATGGGTGACAAGGTTTAAAATTACAAATAATATGTAGGGTATGCTTAATAAATTACCTTAATGTAATATGTCATTCTGATTCACATTTATAATTCATCGTCATGCTGCGGGTACCTTGGTACATAAAAATATAATTTCATAAATCACTTGATTTTGTTGAACATTTTTCCGTGTTTCCAACAGGACAGTAAACTACATAGCAGGCCCCGGCATTGGCTACCGCATAGTGAAGAACAGCAACGACCCTTACATTCCCCCCTACTTCCCCACCATACCCAGTCAGTACGACCCTGAGTTCATCAACGCTGGCTCCAAGTACGGGGCTGGAAGTCCACCTGCTGCAGCCGCTGATGATGTTTTTAAAGGTACATTTTTGAACCGGTTTATTTCTAAGTATAAGATCCTCTTGGAACCGTAGTATGAAGTTTTAGAAAAGCTTCTGAAGACCTATTTGAAACATAAACTGGATTTTAGGAATACTAAAACTATTGGAATTTGTCTTATTGCAGTTGATTAGTTTGATTGTTGATGGTGTTTCCACTTACGCACAAATCATTAGCTTAGACAAAATAGATAGACAGAGCTCCGCAATGGCAATCAAAATAATCTTTTTTCCAGGCCCCGACGGTACCGCAGCATCAGGCCACGTGAAACCACCTCCTTTCCCAACCAGCGACTCCGACAGACCAACGAACACAGTCCCAGCATCTGGCCCAGTTCCCCCTGACTCTAGCCCGGCTGATGGTAGCGAACCCCAGTACAACCCGCCTCCGAACTTCAACCAAAATTCAGGCGCCGATGATGGAACCATCATAGACGAAGACTCCACGCCTACAGGACCATTCGGACCACCTCAGCCGACGAAAGGACCAGGTGATGAATAGCACCGGCAATGATTGATGTTAGTGATCTTGTTTATAATTGTAATAGTTACCGCTTCGATCTGTTTTCAAAACTGTGGTGCGAAGAACCAATAATTCCGGTCCTTCCATACTTTGAGAGACATGTGACTCGAGCGGTCATATCGATTATTCTGATCAAAACTTTTTACGGAATTTTCAACACGTAGACTTGTAACTAGAAAATTCTGTTGAAACTTTTGAATCTTGGTTACCAAAACATGACTTTTGATTTTTGCGAAAAAGTCCAAAGCTCACACTTTAAAACTAGCCATAACGTTAAGTCGATCTTAATCAGGTGACACAAGATCACGAGTTTCAATCCGCTTGCGCCGCCTGAAGATGCACTCGAATATTATTTATTATATTTGCTTGAACGCAATAAATATTATTCACAACCAATTTGGTTTTTATTACACCAACACCTTACGGCACGCAGCACATACAGCACAGTTCACTAAACAAGGAAATTTGAATCTATTAAACAATTGCAGGCAAGCCGGGCCGGCCGACCAGCAAACCTTATAGGCCGGCGAAGAAACCGTATGTGCCACTAAAACCTTTCCAGACTCCAAACGATATAAGCGACGAAGTCATAGATCACGACCATGATAGAAATACTCCAGAATTCGCTATAGGATTTAATATAAACCATAATAAGTTACCCGGTACTACGATTATTAGGAATTTAGGTCGAGATTACTTCGGCGTTCCTCCCGGGGTGTCGGTAAGGGCGCATGTTCAGAGTATCGACTTATATCCTTTCGGTTCCAAGCCCATATCGCCTGCTGAAGCATTAGAAAACGATCAGACGTAAATTATAGACTGATCACGGTTTCCCTACATTGAAGTATTATTTTTAAAGATATAAGGATTGTAAGTTAAGCAATAAAGTATCTATAAATTGAGTTGCGTTTGATTTCACACATCTACAAAGGATAACACCTAAAAATATATTATATACCACGTGACATTGTTTGTAGTAACAGTAGATACAAATTACATAAATATATTACATCTGTGTCAGCCCATTTTATCAAACGCCTAGGTACAATAAATCACCGCAACTAAACAAGAGGAGACAAATAAAACGAGCCCAAAATGATTTTAAAAAAATTTATTCGAACAACACGACTGTAATAACAAAATGCAAAATAGTAACTGTTACAAGGAGTCGGGTTGTTTGTTTGTGTGTGTGCGTGACGTCATCCCATGCCCCACTCCCGTATACACCCCCTACTCGATACAATAGGAATTATGCAAAAAGGTGTAACAAAGATAACAAGAATAGGATATTGGAAGGGTTAAATTTGGCAATTCTCAAGTAGTGAAATATTAACAGGAAAGTTATTGTGGATAAATTAATTTAGACTAAATAGATATATATATTTTTTTTTATATATAATTAAGTAAGTACCTAACTACTCGATTGTGAAATTGATCAAACAATGTCTAATATTTTTTCTTAATAATTTCAAAAATGTATAATTATTGGTTACAGTTCGCTAGAATAGTCAAATAAATGTTACATTAACGTGTAAATATTGTAAGAATTCTTTAATAAATAAATTATTATAGTTATACGTATGCGTAGTTTGAAAAACCTATTTTGAAAAAAATAACTATAAACTAAAATAAGTGTGCGATATTTTACAACTTTTCTAACCCATCACCAGTCATTGGTTTAATATGAGTACAATAATTATAAGAGTTTCTATGAGTACCCAAAGTTTAGGCGGGTTACAAACATTTCGGGTCCTTTCGTCCGCAAACTCCACCATCATAATTTTATAATAGCTAACTATGACTATAGCAGAAAGTCTAACTATTACCTTTTTAATACAAACTAGAAGACTTTTCCAACATTGTGAACGTACAAACAACAAAAATATTTTCACTTATTTGAAATTAAGATTACTGTTATAAATAAATGTAATATTATTTCACACTACAGTAAATAAACTTCAATTAACCGAAGCTTTGCTCCTTAACCTTATACCTAGGGATGTATATAAAAATTCTGTATTATATAGATAGAAAAAACATTACATAGAAAAGGACTATAAAAGGCAAATTAGCAAATCACGAGAAGAAGCCGTTATTGAGCGAATAGTTTTATGTGCGTGCTTAAGATTAGATACAAGGGCTATGTACAAAGAATTTTAGACCGTATTTCCAAGGCCTTAAAAGTCACATTACCTTCCAATACATTTTTACCCGACGAATGGAAAAATCACTTGTTAGTACAAATTTGATCAGAGGATCGCAGGATCTTGAAGTATTTCATATTTCAACTCACCCTGTATATGAATACAGTTATATACAGGATGAGTTTTAGCAAACATTCTACAGATGAAAGTTTAGACCTAAATGTGCGAAGCTACCGAATCAGAAATTCTATTTTTTTAATGTTGATATACTTGAGGCAGCAGCCCCTTTTACATTATTGGGCCCAAGGCTTTGAACTAGGCTCTAATATTAATCCAATATTTTCATCCGCAGAAGTACACAACACTAGACTTACCACTATTGTGCTATTTCTATGTTGTAGGTATCTCTCATCTAGTGTAATAATGGGGTGTTTTATTTTTTACACGATTTTTACATAGCTTATACTAATTTTAATTCAGATCTGGTGATTTTGTTTTCGAATCGATTTATCGATACAATTTAATCGATTATCGATAAGTTAACTTTGGATTTTGAATACAATTATGTTTGTGACGTAAAATTATTGAGGTCCAACAAAAAACGTATTATTAAAACAACTGTTTACTAAGAATTGTCTCGTTCAATTTCCAAAGAGTTGTTTCAAGAAATACCAAAGTTTTTGTTCTCAGTGAACTAAGGTCCTTAATCTATATACCTTTGTGTGATGGTTAAACATAATATAGAATACCTATGTTTATTTTAATTTCGATGTTATTACAAAACATTTACGTATGTTATCGATTTTTTACTCGACTAATATATCCGATACACTATAACGTTACTATGGACTGAATAATGCTTGTTTCACATTAATTTCACAGCCAAAATTTAACCTACTGCATTCCCTAACATTATTAGACAAAATGTTGCAAATTATGAAGCTCAGGCTACTTATAATATTTTATATATAGCGAATAAGCTAAGATATAACAAGCCATACGTATCGTATAGAAATCTGTTAATATAGCTTAAATAACTAGATATTGAGGAATAAATAAATAACTTCGCTTAAATTAATAAGCTACGATATACGATGTATTTACATAACATACTAATAAAGCAGTAAAAAGCTAAAATTTTCTGGGATTAAAAATCATGCCGACTATAGCCTACCTATTATTTTTCAAAGTCCAGTAAAATGAAGTAGCTACTCAGTCCTTTAAAAACCTTCACCACAAAAAATATGTAGAATAACATCCCAATAAAACTAAATTAACTATTCTCAGGCATAACGAGGGAAAAATTAGTACATCATGGACATGTTAGCTACTAAACACACGGCTTCATCAATAAAATTTAATTAAAACAACTGGCAACATTACGCAATAAACTTACAAGCCTCAGATCACTAAACAAACAAAACTATTTGTGCAATTCATTACTTACAGCGGATTTCCATAACGAATCCGTCATTTTCCGAGAGAAATTTGGAATTAGCTTCATATAAATAATTTATATGGAGCTAATACCTTCTCTAATCGCAAAACCAGTGATAGATTAGGTATGAAAATCTGCAGTTACAAATAAATCATTAAGTTACGAAGTATTCGATTTTATACATTTCAATAATGTATTATTATTTATTTACTTGTGTCTATAACATATAAAAGGAAAAACATTGTAATGCTTAGATAGGTATATAAAATAATACAAGACATAAACTCCTATTTTTACTGCGTTCCTAAATAAAAATAATAATGAATGCATAATTATCAGACTTGAAAATACTGAAAAAAAAAAAAGAAAAACACTATTCAAATTCGATTGCTATCCACCCAAAGAGGCTTTAATATTATTTTTTACATTTAAATAAAAACTTCATCCTGAATTAGGATGTGCTGGCCACTTAAGGTTAATTTTTTTTCTAAAGGATGCGGTGTCTTTTTTTTTATTTTAAACTTAGAAAACGAACTACAAAAACATTAGTTAAAAGACTAGATTTTGTACAACTACGTTATAATAAAAACACATCCCTGAAGTTTTCAATTTGCAATTACCTTATTCATTGGCACCTAAATATTGTTAGTTATTGCACATCTCAAAAACCGAAACCTTCAAACATTATTACTTAATAAATAATTTATCAAATAAATTAGGAAACCATTTACTGAGCGCAAATTAAACTAGTAAAATTAACTACTACTTTAAGGCATTAAAAAGAAAATAATTAAATTTTTATAATTGTATATTTTCCTAAAGTCAAATGAGAAAGGCAAGAGAGTATATTTTCACTTGAGTTTTTCAGGACTGCAAATTGGGATTTTTATTAATTATAGAGGAAAAAATTACGTTCATGAAAAGGAACCAACCATTATTTTATTCGACTTTTTAATTACCTTACAAAAACGGCCCGTGACGAAAAGCGCATTGACATAAAGATAAATTACAGCATAACAATAAATACTATTTTAAATTAAGGCATGGATACACTTGAAATACAAATTATCTATACTGCAAATCACAACGCGTGCTTAATTAAAAAAAAAAACTAAATTCTCCAACGTGGGCATCGCAGGAGCAAGCTAGTTACAATTTATCAACAAGCATTATTATATTAAGACCCAATTTCTCTGGTTACCGATATAGTGTCAGTTAGTTATCTGCTAGATAAAGGCTGCTTATAATTTCCGCCAGGTATTGCTGAAACCAAAAGTCACAGTTTATCTGTCAGATAAGTTCATGATACTTTATCAGTAACTTGAAACTGGGCATTAGTCTAAACAACCGATGTACCGCGCCTTACCGTTTGGTCAGAAAGCGCGAGAAGTTCAGCCAATATTACGTGATCTTCATCTTCTTGCTGGTTTCCTCCAACATGTCCTTGATCTTCGAGAGGGGAGAGCGCTTGTCGCTGTCTCCTGACTTTAATGGAGGTGGCAAGTGGATGTGGAGGGGGTCGCGAAGACGGGACAGGTCTTTTTCTAGTTTTGCTATCTGGAATGGTGAAGATTGATGCTTTAGTGTTTCGTATTGTTAATTCTAAGGTGCGTCCAAGTTCTATTCTGGTCTTTACGTACTACTTACTGTTCAAAATACAAAACTTTCTTTAATTTTTTGCCTTACTTTCTAAGGAGGATTATCTTATTTACAAAAGCCAATGCCTTAACACTGAATAGCCTGACAATGTATAACCATAGCTCAATGACTCTTTAATTAAGATTTCTTCGCCAAAAGTAAAATTAAGTAGTCTAATATCTTTTCTTTTTCAGTAATTAATCTCTCGCCACGGGTTGAGAACTGTCGTTAAGACCGATAAGGCTGTTCGCGCCCAAGCGGTCGACGAATCAACATCTTCTGAGGAAGCCCCGTGGGGGCGAAACATGTGCATGTGTATATGCATGAAAGTAGAAAGTCCGAGCTTCGATTTATTGTCTCGCGGAATTAATTGTTCGAATGCCGCTAATTAGAGAACAATAGAAAATCCGTGGATCCGCACACAAGGGGTTAACATACTTTTCGCTACATATTTTTCGTAACATTTTATGTCATGGATTTCCGCAAAGTAACGTGTGATTCAATAACTTGTCCTCACCTCGTCCTTGAGAGTGTTGTAGTGGTTGATGTCGAGTCCGATCTTTTTCGCCTTCTTGTGCAGAGTCAACAGATGCTGTCGGTCTTTGACGTCTGGTAACACGTACTCCTGGAATATTTGATAAGATATACATGAGATTGTGTTGATTGAGTGCGTCAATATCACGGAGGTTAAAAGACTAGGTCAATATACATACTTTAATTATTTCAACATCATAGGCTGCTAAAAGTAAATGACTTTTATTTACACCCCACCTAGGGGTTATGGTAATAGTATTTAATTTTTTTTGGAACTGCATAATCTTTGAAACGGTACAGACACAACTACAAAATTATGTCTATTTCACGTTTACACTAGCAGAATTTTGTTATGGTGGAGCTAGAATGAGCATTTAAAAGTTTTCATGTAAATGCAGTGTTACCTAGTGCAGGATTTGAATATTTGCCAAAAAGAATTTGTTCTTTTCCGCAACAGAGTTTGAAACTCACCTGTTTGGTCAAAACGAAGTAAGCGTAAGCAGCCATCGCGGTCCCATACGTAACGAAGTAAGTGACAGGCTCCATGATATCCCAGGAGTACTCCCACCAGGTGAGGCGCGCCAGTACGCCGAACTGCACGCCCATGAGACCCAGGCCTACCCACGTGAGCGCTGATGTACGGCGTGTAGTCTCCACTTCCAGGCTTAGGCGTTTCTGGAATCAGGTAGATGCACATTGAGTAATTTCATGGATGGTGGAAAACACCCTGTGAAAACTGGACTTAAAAATCCCTCTTCTAAACAAATCTGTATGAAGAGAAGCTTTCGCCACGATGACGATCTCAATTATAGTCTATGCGAAATACCATTTTGATTTTTCTATTTGCAGAATCTAACACCCAATAAATAACACTTTTAAGGACTCACTTTTACATCTGACACGACTAGAATATGATTATGGAAAAACGTGTAAACTAAAATGTGGTCTTGGGATTCCTCATCAAAGACTTACCTCTTCGAGCGGCTGCAGCTCAGTAGACAGCTTCTCTAGCTGCGCCTTGAGCTCCCTCTCCTTACGTATCTGGTGTTCCCTGACGTTCAGCGCCTCATACAACTGGTTCACTAAGTTTCGCACGTCGCTCAACCGCGTCACCTCCTCTTGACTTAGGCGCTCCTGGTAGTGACAAAGTAAATTATATTATTACACACTCGTACAAAAGTAAAATTTGCCTAACTTTTTCCCAAATACGTTGGGGTCGGCTTCAAGTCTAACCGAATGCAGAAGAGTACCAGTGTTTTACATAGGCGACTGCCTATCTGACCTACACTACCCAGTTGTACTAAGTTACGTATACAATAAAAAAATTGAAATATTGCAACTTTTCAATGCTTTTCGATAATGAATAATGAAATACGAGTGTAATATTAATTGTAGCAACGTTAGCATACTTTTGAAGTAACGCTCATATAACTGCAAAGTAAACATTCCCACCTGACGTTTACGAGCTACCTAAGGAAAATCTATTGCGCCTCAAGGTCATGGACCCGTGTTTGTAGGTCTCAATTTATACGGGGGAGTGTTGTAACAGACCCGTCTTGTAAGGTTCACCCTCTCATGTATTATGGAGGAATAACAATTAGATGAGGAACTGTGTAGGTTCGACAAATGTAATTTCAAATCTAATTATTTCTCTGCCTACCTTGAATTAATGTTCGGGATATCTTTATAGTTGAAATTTTTTAGTTTAAAAAACTAAAAAACGCTTGTCATGTATTGTCATCAGAACTCAGGGCATGTGCAAAATTTTATCCTAATCGAAGACCAGGAAGTGGGTCAAATTAAGAATCCAATATTTTCTAACATACATAGTTACAAGTGAAGCTAATATAAGCGTGTTAAAAAGGCATGAAACACCTACAGGTATAAAAATGAAAGGTATTCTATAAAATGGATAACAAAGTATTGCCATAGATTACGGAATAGTATAACCTACATACCACCATAATAATATACCGTGGACCAACATTCAAAAACCAATAACCAATTTCCATTACCGTAAAGTGCAGTGAATTAATTCACAATCAGATTGATGAAAACATTCCCGATGGAATAACAGAAACATTGTTCAAATTGATGGTGGACTGGGGCCCGATTCTCCTAATTTTACTTAAGCGCCATTCGATTCACGTTCGACTGCGATCCAATCCCGACTCGATTACGATTGAAGCGTATGTGGCATTTAGCTATTTTTTCTTTGAAATAAACGTTTTTATCCTTTTCTATCATTCAATAATGAATCATTTTGTCTGCAAATGATTTACGATTGCAAAATGATTGTACAGCAAACTACCGTATAGACCAAAATCACCAAAATAGCAGACCAATCGCACACCAATCAAATGTCAATCGAATACGATTGGTCTTTTATTAGTAGCAGAATGCCCGATATGGTTAAAACTGCTATTACGATCATATTGCGATTCGATTTCGGAGAATCGGGCCCCTGGACATATCAAAATAACCGAGACACCAGTTTTATTTTCAGGTCACTTTGTTCTATTAAAACGACCTCAAAAAACAGGTTTTCGGTTTGAACTGCACGTACATATACGTTTATGCGCGATCATCTCACTTTTGGCTAAACCGACTTTGATGCGGTTTTCAATATAGTATTTTTCAGACAAGAGACATTATAGGTATATTATTAAAGTCGTTTTATTTATTTAAAAAAAGTTTTTAAAGAATTGTTGTTTGATAGCAAAGAGGAAGAAAATCGTTTTGACATGAAATCAATTCGCCAATACCATGTTATGTTTGAACTGTCACTAGTTTGCATTGTATCGTTGACAAATAGACGGACACGTTTTGGTTTCAATCAGGCTGAATTCAGCTTGCACCGTCAAACTCGGCGTCTTGCCGTTGGTTATGTTATTCTAAACTAAGTCAAAGCAAGTTTGACATGTCCGTTTGTTGTTTGTATACGTTAGTTTTGTGATATAACAATCTAAATAGGCGTCTGCTTTTGTTTGTTTACTTTGGTGCTCGAAACAGCTACTGTTGAAAGGCAATTTGTAAAAGACGACTTGCTCTTTTTAATATGATATACGGATCGCCTGCTACATAAGATGAGTAGCAATTGTCGGATCTTCTAAAAAGCTTTCTGGATATCCAATAGGAGTATTGACTTATCAATACCAACATCTCTGCCAAACGTGAAATCTCTAACTGAAATGCTGACTACACCTTTCCTTAAAGATCGTCTCCATGTAGACATGTGAACAAATTGGCTTACCCAGCATTAGTACTTGCCTAGCACTTAGTACTGAAGTGGGTTCGTAGTGGTTACATTAGCGGCATTAAACCTGTTCTAGTCATTACTGAACTATTCATGAACAACTCGGTCTGTAGGTACCTGTTACTGTTGTACCTACTACTAATTGTAGTCTTGATTCTAGGACCTGTGATAAAACTAAGTCATTGGCCACAGAGCATCTTGGTCAGATGATTGTGGCAGTGCTTGTCTATGCGTTATTAGTGCCGCAAGCACTTTCTTTTATGGCTAAATAAGCCAATAGCTGCACGGCACTTCTTGCCGCATTTGTCGCAGGTGAAGCGCGGGTCATCCTGTGATAAAACTAAGGTAGGTACCTATAAAATGCAACATTGTTATAAGAAAACGCAAAGTCATGATATTTTATTTCCAAATTCATTTTGTTATAATACACTAGAAAATGGTCTAGCCATATAGATTTTTTGAACATCCGATCCGATCCATTTTTGACATCCGATGATAAGAATTAAAAAATCACGAGTGATAAAATTCTATGGCTTAAAAAACTTAGACTTGCCGTATTTTATACTCGTAGATGCTCCACGCACCATTAGACCCATTTGAAGCGATAAAGTTTAAATATTCACTAGGGTGTATAAAATTTATACCCTGCGAAATTCTAGAAAAATATTTTCTTTCCATTGTGCTAACTTTAAAATAGCGCCATCTAGTTTAAAAAACGCAAAACTATCATCATTTAAATATGAATCGACAGTCTATTCTTTTCTTTATTTAAAGTTCTTGCAGATTGAAACCACACTGGCGGTGCAAAATACTCTTATTTCAAAATGTTTAGCATTTTCCATATTGCGTTTTAGCTTGTTGCAACGTTGGCAATACACAATATGGGTACCTACAATACACCTGGCCCAGGGCAAAAATGTCGTCCAAAGCAATATTTTCTAAAGAACATTATTGCACTTTAAAGTTCTTGACAGCTAGCTTGCTTGACAATTGCACACAATTTGTAATTCATTTGCTTAGAATACATTTTTTTTGGCTGGGTGGCTAGTGTAGATTAAATCAAGACTCATTGTCGAAATTTAATCTGACATCTATGGATAGAAAATCTCTAAAAGCTCTTACTAGAAGATTTGACGATAGAACTAACTATACCTAATTCGGAATCCAATATGTAGTAAAAACTTATTTGACACTGCAAGCAAATTACACAGATCGACGTTATAACAAAATGGAATGAGACCAGTTTAAAATTACAAAGTTATTTTAGTTTAACATTATCGTCGAGGCAAGGATGAAAAGATAGTTCAATCATGTCCCAAAAATGAGGCAATATATACTGGCTTTTTCTTGCACGATTTCAGTGAAAGCCCGTAAAAGTCTAGGGTAACAATATGCTTGCAAGTCTGACAAAGGGCCCCCACCCAAAACATGCTTCTTGAATTAAGTTGTGAAATACGAGTAAGTATGCAAATGTGGATGTCTCGTTACAGAAAGCAAACCTCCAAAAGGCTGCAATTTATTTTAAACATACGTTAAACAAGGAGAATCCGGGCACCGTTTTACGCAAAGATCCGCTAAAGTTACATCAACAGTATACATTTTTAATGTGTGCTTTTAAAAACTTTTGATCCATTAACCGAAGAAGCAAAGCAACAAATCAAGGTAGCTATATACGCCATCTTGAACTTTTATGAACCGTAACTTAGTCGGAAATAGTAAAAGTTTCCTATGAGCAGTCGTGCCTATCAAAGTTTGCTATAAGTTTGTAAGAAGGTCGAAAGGGCGAACAAGTTGGGCCATCGCATTTTAATCTCCTTCCTTGGACAAATTGATGGCAAACTTATTTCGCAATACCATTGATTGTTTTGTAAGGTACAGGGAGGTTTTGTCTAATACCTAGCACAAAAATATGTGTCAGTTCGCGGTAAAAGGTACCTTATGGGTGTTGGCACTTACGACATTATGTTTTTTTAGTCTAAGCAAGATTGTAGAATTTGTATCTCCAAATGTCTTAAGCGCCAAAGTCCATAAGGTACCTTTTGTCATGAAATGACACATATTATTGTACAGACAGATCACTTTTCTATCAAATATGATCTTCTGAGAATGAATTTATAAATTAAAATTTTCCGACTTCCATGCCGGATCATAAAACATCAAATAAACCACAAGGCCTAATAATTTCCTTCTCATAATTATGTCAAGGATACTCAGATAATATAATACTCATTGAAGCCAAACCAAGACAAGGACCATTTTCCCTAAGACGCTACATTATGATTCCGCAGAAGACATATCCATTTGCCACCGTATTACCTGCAGAAAATCTCCGACTTTTATTGTTAATTCAGCATATTTTTTACGAGACAAAACCTTATGTACGCAGGGGTAAAGTTTAATTTACATACACATTGGTGTCGCGGGGAAAAATCTCGCCGGTATGCAAAGAGCGAATTGTTTCATTTTGTGAAATTTTCGCGACATGTTTCATACAAAGGTCTGCGGATTGTTGACATGTCAAACGTTATTAAATCTCCAGAGTTTTGATTAAACCGAGATGTTTTGGAGTTTGCGTTCGAAACGTGTTGTTGTTCGCTTTTTGATGTGTTGCTTGTTTGTTTCGAACAGGCGTGTAAAAGGTAATTTCCCTTACTTTGTTTGTTTTAATGGAAACATTTTAGGTTTAGTAGGTTTTCAATTTAAATATATAAAAATTCTAATGAAACACACTTGAGTACATATTAACTTAATTAATTACATATAAACCACGGTTCATTTGAATAATTGGACTTAAACTTTTACCCCATCACTGATATTGAAACTCTACCTCTTTGCAGCGTCCTTAAAACTCAATGCATATTCTATGGCTGTTTAAAACGTCCATAATGATTACAAAATGTGCCCGATTTCAACCCTTTTTGCGGCAACAGACAACGGGGTATCAAGTTCGACCATTAAGCAACGATAAAGAATTTATAATGCCTCAAGATAAGATCATTGTGGTACTAAGTAGACCTATTAGATGATACTGTTTTGGATGAATAACATTGTAGTACTTCAAACGATTATCCTTGTTCGAAATCACTCTTGAATTAATGGGCAGTCTAAGGGTCCTCTTTTTAAATGAAAACTTCCATATGCGGCCTAGCAAGATCCCTGTTTAGATTTTCCGAATGGGTATATTGTTTGAATAAAAGGTTATTGAACATCTGACTGATTTTTTAGGAATAAAAGGAAACACTTGAACTTATTTTAGCGTACATTGTTAATATCAGAATTAACTAAATAAAATGTAAAAAGTTAAACACTGGCTGCTACGAACTTTTTCGACAGTTACAGCCAAACTGAAGTAGCAACATTGTACGTACACTTTTTCAATTACAAAAACTGAAAATAGACAAAATTCACTTGTGTACAATGTAAAGTTTAAAGTACTTTACATAAAGCGTAATGCAATAGGTAGCAGACTAAAGCTACTTAGTAAAGATCAAATATTTAGACGCCAAAGACAGGTGCAGCTACCACATGTTGTCCATACATTATGGGGACATCGAGACAGAAGTTCCAAATGGGATAGTTGTTTCAAATTATTATCACCATTCTTTTGCTTCTCTTATACTTAGAGGTTGTTGAGGGGTTTCGTTTGTTTGTCTATTTGTTAGCGATTACAGTAAAAATTACAAAACATAAGCTAAGAGAGACATTTAAAAAGTGAACTAGCCTCACTTTTTAAAAACACGAAACGATATACGTTCGAATAACTTTTAGTTGTTCCAAAAAGTAAAAATCCCTTACATTATGAGGCTGCAGAAATCGAACCAACGACGATGTGCAAAGTAATTAAAAAGTAACAACACCAATTTATTTATTCTGCTTCCCGCTTGTTTTTTTCACACAACAATAAGTGACGTGTTTTCAGTAACAATAATTTTCCAAGTAAGAAAGCTACAGCTATCGATTTCAGCTTATACTGGAACTTCTGATACGATTTTATTCCACCTCACTAGCTTTGTGTGACGTTCATATTATACGATGTTGACAGCGCGTCAAAAATATCAGTCTGATATGAAGTTTGTGCAGAGGGTGCTAGCGCTGTTATGAAAATCTGCATCGAGCTTAATATTTCATAAGAGAATATTCATATTTTCTGTTTCATAAGAGAAAATATTAAAATACTTAATTGTTTTGTTTATTAAAGCACTAGCTTCTGCCTGCGGTTTCACCCGCGATCCGGATGGTGACAAAAACTATCCTCTGTCCTTTCGCCGGGTCTAAGCTACCTTCCCTCTAATTTTTGGCTAGAACGATTCAGCCATTCTTGAGTTATAAAATGTGTAACTAACACGACTTTCTTCTATATATAAAGATTTTTGTGTAATTTCTATTAATTTTTAAGCTATTCTTTCAGATTCTAATTTTGGCAAAATTTTGTACCATCTACAACTTTCGGCAGACTTAAAACCACACTTATTTCCGCAGAGATGACTTTTAAAATATAAAAGTGACCTCTTGATTAAAACTGAACTACACATAGGTAAACAAAATAATACCATTGAATTTGCTGTCCAAGAGTAGGGGAAACTGGGTACGGTTGTGCCAGGGTACGGTAGTGACAGTCGCAATTGTAACGAAACTATACGTAATACGGGGGAGGGTTGTGAGGGAAAAAGACGTGGCTTACAAGCTTTAACACGTTCCCGAGTATTGCGTTAGCCGGCGTACGTCGTTGACGTAAGCAGGAGCCCACATTGCTTTTCAACAATCAAAAGTATTTTTGTTCGATTTATTTTCCTAATTACTGTTATTTTTATACAGATAGATTACCTTGTTATTTTTTTCTTTAAAAGTTGAACATTTATATTTAATTACAAGTGATTTCTTTTTACGTAAAGTATTTGGCAAAATTATGGCGATTTTTTGTTTTCAAAATGATGCGTTGGGTACGGTTGTGACAATTTTTTTGGGTACGGTTGTGCCGAATATCTATACATATAATAAATCTCATATTATTATTTTTTGCTTTTAGATGTCCAGAATACGTTTGTGGAAGACCGAAAGAGCGCAGTGTGATATCAAAAAATATAAAGATGCCGATGAAGAAGTGAAACAAGGGATTTTGTACGTGTAGCTCAAGCTACAAGCCTTTCTACAGCTACGAGTTTTAAAAGAGCAAATGTTGTTTTGTTGATTGTTAAAACTATGTTTGTAAGCTTATTATGTTAAACATTTCTACAATAAAAGATGTTATAGACCATTTTGATATATGTTTATGCGTGTCACAACTGTCCTTGGCATGTGGCCGGTTGTGACACTTTCCCATTTTTTTTTTAAATTGATCTTATGAGTTATACATTGTATTAAGGAACAATATATTAGTGTTTTTACGTACACAAATGTACAAATTGCGATACAAATTCCTTTTCTGCGAGCTAATTAGTCAAATAACAAAATTATTGGTGATCAAACGAAAATTGGCACAACTGTACCCAGTCTACCCTACTCAGGGAACCTAGCAATTAAAACATGAATACTAATAGCCTTTAGAACATAGATACCAAAATCAAAATCAAAATTAATTTATTCAAACTTGGCTGCAAAACAGCACTTTTCGAACGTAAAAAAATTACATAAGACAGCCCCCAAAACGCCCACCCTTCACCACTTCCTATGTGTTTTTGCTGGGAAGAAGAAGTGGCGCAACAAACTCCCCAGACACATGTCTGTCTGTAGGTTAAAAGAACCTTTCAACAAAGTACAGTGAGTATATTGCAGTATGCAATACGCAATATTGTCATAAAATAAAATTACATTTAAAAATCTATGTATATAAAAATGAAACCCGCTTTCCGTTGTCACGACATAACATGAAAACGGCTTGACCGATTTGGCTGAAAATTAGAGAGGAGGTAACTTAGACCCGAGAGAAGGTTTTTGTCACCATCCGGCTACGGGACGCGGGTGAAACCGCGGGCGAAAGCTAGTGATTTATAAAATCCACCACATGCTAGCTAGCACTCACCCTACGTAACTTGTCTAGCTCAAGCATTGAATAAATATGATGTGAAAAAAAAAGACAGAAATTATATAGCCTCCAATTATTTATAATAGTTTATGAGGGAGTGCCCACCTTCATGTGATATTCTATTGCAACCCTATGTAATGTACAACATTACCCAAAGAGAACCATTACAATCGCGTGCCATAACTATGATAACATCCAGGGTATAATTTCTAATGCAATTAATGCATGTCAACATTGTTTATTCAAGAATTCGTGTTATTTCATCGACTGTAACATTGTGTGATAGATATGTTATCATTGTAAGCTATCGTGTAACCTTGACTTTGATAAAATCTAGATTATTTACCTATTAGATCTGAATTCGTTTAGACCTTAATTTTTCAATCCATGTTTTGAGACACAGATGAGGACTTACCTAAATACATGATATACCTATATATATTATGAAGTTAAATATTTATAACTAGCTTTCGCTAGCGGCTTCGCCCGCGTGGTGTGTTGATAAAAAGTAGCTTATGTGTTAATCCAGGGTATCACCTATCTACATACCAAATTTCAACCAAATCAGTCCAGCCGTTTTTGCGTGAAAGAATAACAAACATACATCCATACATTCTCACAAACTTTCACATTTATAATATTAGTAGGATAGTAGGATTGTAAATATGAGTTATTCTGAAGACAATTTATTTATTTTTAGGCATAACATAGCCTCCATGATCCTTTTTTAATATTGCTTAATGGGGTAGCAACCATTAAAATAAAACTACTTTTACGGATTTTATCGCGGTTATATTAATATTATTTAATCCCGACGTTTCGGATCTTTTACAGCATCCATGGTCACGGGCAGACTAAGGTGTTGGTCGTCTTGATATATTAGTTACAAACAGCTACCCTACATTTTGTTGATTATTATTGACAATCCGATTCAAGCAAAACCGCAACCAGACAAAGTATTTACAAAGAGTAAGCAAATAATGGATTAAGTAAAACATTATTACATGACGTTGATTAAATTTGTGCTTGATCAAGATGGATTGATGTTGTTTAAAAGATTGATTGTAGCTAGACAAGATTAAATCGAAAGAATCATTCTTTGTTAATTAAATTGGGCTTATTTTTGGTGTATTTGTGACGCGGAACGGTGCTCATAGCTAAATTACAGCTAGCCTAGGCAGAAAGTGACATGGAACATCACTTTTTTTCAAACCAGCTAGAAGTTCTAATTCCTTGGATCAAATTATAGGCACAATTATTTTCAGAACCAACATGCACAAAAAAAAAACAAAAGAAATTCTTAATTTAAAATTCCCAGCACTGGCGACAAGAATGAAAAAAAAAAGTAATGAAATAGTTGTATCCTCCTTACACCTGGCACCGGTAATGACTGTCTGGCTTTAACGAGGTTTCCTCAAAAGAGGATTTACAGTAAGCGAAACTATACTGCGAGGCTATCTAAAGCCTTTTTTATAGGCCTGGTTACGTTCGCTCGTTACTTCGACTTTGGGGCTTTTGTTACCGAATCGTGGTTGTGTCAAATTATTCGCTTTTATAGAGTGATTTGTGGGGATTTTCTTCAGGTGAAAAATTGGGTGTTTTAGTGTAAATCTTGGAAGGGAGTGTAAATGCTGGATAAGTGGAATATTGAAATGCGTGCTTTTTCTACTAGTTGTAGAAAGATGATGCCACACACATTACAAATAACGATAAATAAATTAGCTACACGAGCAACCAAAAACCGGCATTGAACTTATTAGTGGTTTTATGTTGTGGTTGGGTTCAATTCAGTCATTGATAAAATCCAGCAAAAAATTGATTTCATTGCCAAATAAAATCGAAGTATGGCCAACGTCAATGCAGCAGTTACGAAAGACCAGAGTTTATTTATACTGAAGTCGTTTATTTATATATGTAGAACACGAAAACCCTTTAGTCCGTAACCTATCCGGTCGTTTAGAACTCCTGTACCCAACCGGAATGCATAATGCACCTACATCTACTCACCTTTCCGACCTACATAACTAGTCTCCATTGCGATTAATCCTAAAATTAATTCTGAACACCATACATGTGGGTCTGTGGGCGGTGAGTTCGGGTGGCTCATCGTCCCTCTGTCTGCCTAGACGACAGACCCGTGTCGACGGCGCGCGTTGTTCCACGCGCTCCTCAAAGAGATGTCAGCAACCCCAGCGGGGCCAAGGCCTGCCGGGGCTGCGGGTTGTTCGAAAGAGATACCGCGGCCCTGGTACATAAAAGGCCTATAACGGAACACGACGGTTTTTAGTCAGTAAGAGTCTGACACTCCCTCGCCGCTGATAACCCACAGCGGGAGGGGTCATTTGATGATTTTTGACGTCGTTAAAAAAAAAACACCATACATATACGAAGGGATAAGTCTAATTTCCTGAGCTTCCGCAAATGGCTTCATTCATAACCTACAGAGCGGCCAGTAACAATTAAAAATTCAATTAGTTTGCAGCAACTCCACTAAATGAGATTATGTAGTTTCGGGGCCACTTAAATATTGCGGAACTTTGTCCTACAAGCTCAGCAAGGAAATGAGAAGATACATGCATGTTGGTACTGGTTGGTGTTGGTTTATCCTCATTAATATCATAAATGTAAATGTCAGTTTGTTTGTCATAGTTTCACGGCAAAACATCTAACCGAATGTGATGAATCTTGGTATGAAGATAAATAAATGGGATCTTAAAAACGATTTTTGGTTACTTTATATCCAGGTGCTCGACGCCGAAAGTTCTCTCAGACTTAGACATAAGTGAGGGAGAAAAGGTAGTCTGTAATATTTCAGGGTTAGAGAGTAATGCAAGTACCTACCTAAATTAGTACACTCTAATTTTGCTGGTTCAAGTACCACGTAATTAGGGTCAAGAGCATTATCATTAATTGGGCGCAAACTACCGCACGCGGCCATAGAAGAATAATCAAAAGGTATCTACAGAAAGACCATACAAAATTTCAACCGAGAAAAACAAAAGACTAGAGTAAGACTAGAGTAAGGAATTTTCAACAGCTCTCATGTCCAGTGTCCTATAACCAAGGAACCCGCTACAAGCGTAGATTTAACAGTTTATACATGAATTCAAATTCTATTATCCTTTGACACGGTACATTCTGATGATGCCTTAACCCACAATAGTACTGTGAATAACTAGCCCAAAGCTCTATTGAAACACTGCTTTGATCTTGTATTATAATGCTTAGTAGTACACAGTACCTACATGCAATGTACTACATAATATCGGCTAGTCCGATAAGGAATGGCTACATGTGATTGGAAATTACGGAACCTATAGAGATAGAGCGCTTAATCAATGCTTGCAGATGCTATCAGTATTATGACCGGTGTCCGATATTGATATCCAGTGAAGTGGTATTAAGAGGATAAGCGCATAATAAACTAAAGGTATATTGATTGCACTTAAATACCAACATGAATTAACGAAATGCAGTAAACACACTAGTTGATTTTTGTCGAGCGTATACATAGGTACACGCAACACATTCTGAGCGGCAAAATCTGTCGCTTGGTTTTAAACGTCATCTTTAGTATTGGTTGTCAATTGTTTGTTCGCTCGTGCGAAGCCATTATTACCGCTCGGAAAACCGTACCGAAAATCAGGTAGTGTGAAGAGGTTGTAATGAATTTACTTAATGAAGTCAGTCTTATTTAAGAATATCGCCAGCATAAATTCAGTACTTGTAAAACAAAACCCACTCGTACTTTTAAAAACTTCTGCTAACCATAAAGTATGTGAACACACACTGTTGCACCATATTTTACAATACAATGTAGCATCTGGGAATACACGGCTGTTCAGTAAAGTAAGCGAACTAATTGAGGCTTCTCGAAGCTACAATTTAGTGGTGAATGGGGATACAAGTAATTTTGGAGCGTTATAGAGCTCCGGTTGATTATTTTGTGGCTATAGATCTTTGGAGAAAGTCCTTTCTACATTTATTTATCACCATCAGCCTTCTTATGACTGCTGAGCATAGGCCTCCTCTCGCACAGTGAGGGATGACTGTTTATAGAATGTTTAAGTACAGCATACGGAATGCCAGTTGCTGGTTTGTCTGATTTATGATTATAAAAAAAAACTCTTTCTCCGTAGTAACATAAACAATTGGAATACCCCATAGTTTCGCCTGCTACAACGATCTCTATCAAGTTATATATTTAGACTAGCCGTTTTCCTGCGGTTTTACCCGCGTCCCGTGGTAACTACTGCCCGTACCGGGATAAAATATAGCCTATGTTACTCGTGGATAATGTAGCTTTCGAATGGTGAAAGAATTTTTAAAAACGGCCCAGTAGTTTTTGAGCCTATTCATTACAACCAAACAAACAAACAAAGTTTTCCTCTTTATAATATTAGTATAGATAACTCTACTTACCGGAATATTTAAAGCGAAATAGGATTTGTTACACACCCAAAATAATCCCATTTTATATGCATAGAGGACATTTATAACCGACAATCTGTCTCAATATCTATTGTATCTAAAAGTAGACGCATTTTGTCCACGTCACCTGCATTTCACACCACCGTGCACACCAATTAGTTCATAGTTAACTAGCTTTTGCCCGCGACTTCGTTCGCGTGGAATAGTGATTTTTGGTTTGACCAATAGATGGCGCTATATGTCCGAAATAAATTTTATTTTTATTTTTATATTTTTTGTAATAAAAACTATCCTATGTCCTTTCTCAAGTTCCAAACTATGTCTGTACCAAATTTCACACAAATCGGTTCAGTAGTATAGGCGAGAAGAAAAGACAGACAGACAGACAGAAAGACAGACAGACAGACAGAAAGACAGACAGACAGACAGAAAGACAGACAGACAGAGTTACTTTCACATTTATAATATTAGTTAGGATTACTGTATCACGGGCCCAATGGTGCAATTAATTTGGTTAAGTACCGTCCGTGACTGCGGTTATTTTTATCTGTAGGATTTTCTATTTGTAAAGGACAGGGAAGGGCAAATTTAATGCGTGTTATGGGTGTTGTGAACAAACCTTTCTTTTAACAACCAGGAAATACGAGTGTAAATGTATAGGATTTGCTTAATGGGTTTTTTTCTTTGGTTTTAATGAGCACTCGTAAGTGCCGTTGCAATACAATAAAAAATATTTATATTCACTCTAATGCGTAAACCAGCTTAGTATTTGCTGTTATAGTTCTATGTTGGCGTTTGTTCCAAAATACAAATAATAAAGACCAAAAGCTCACTAAGCCCAAATTATATTGAACCATAACTTTTAAACGCTTTCGAATAATTAATGCTTCACTCATACATACCAATCGCAAACTAACAACAACCACAATAGCATTCCCAAAATCGACTCACACGAATTGCTCCGAAATCTGATATGTCTGATGGAAACTACTAATCCTGTTCTAGATCATTCGATGAGCGGTTAAGCCGCCACTAATCCTCCCTTCAGTTGCATGGCATTTGACTGGCATTGAGCTTTCCTCTCGACTAGTGATACGGAACGCATGTTAGACATATGCAAGCTCTTGAGGAATTAGTGAAGATTATTGGCAAATTAACTTACTACTCAAAATCGAAAAGAGTGAAGAAATCAGGATATTATCATCATCGTCGTTATTGCTAATGATCATACACAAAACTGATTGATGTAGCCCAAAATGTGGAAAAATACATCTACAGAGATGGGCAAATGGGGTCAATATAACACCCAATGTATACCCCAAAAACAGCTACCGCAGATAGGGTAGGCCCCAAAAGAGATGGACCTGGAGCAGCTCAGGCTTTCCCTAGAAAATTTTGAAGACATGTCGTACCACTTCCCAGAAAATGATTACGTTTTCTACTTGTTAATCTATTTCTGTATTGATTGAATATTCTAAGAACCTCAGTTTTTCAATGACGGGAACTTTTTCCGTGTATTTATAACCGCTAGAGGCAGTTACGTCAAGGACTTCAATTATTTTGCAATGCAAATTAACCCATTAGAAATAAAGCCATGATTTATTCGGACGTAATTTGAAAGTACTTTTCATTTAATAATTGATCAAAATTGCCTATCTAACTATATGTAAAGCGGTTAATAAGAAAAAGTCCTGCAGAGTAAAGTTCATTTCCAAATGGTTTTGTTTCTAGCACTAATGTCCTAAGATATCTACGGATTTCCGGCGTTATCCAAGCAATGCCAGAATATCCCAGTGTATAAAAAGCTTACATCTTGCCCTACTTAGGGAGGCCTACATGCTACGGGATTGTTCGTAAGACTTACCGCGGCCTTGGTAATGAAAGGGCTCCGGATAGAGAAAAGGTGGGTTTTACTAAAAGTCTGATACTCATTACCTGATGCGACTAAGTGCAGTCAGCGCCAATAAGAAAAAAAATGCATAAGAGGGAAGAAAGTTACTTACATACACAGACATTTTAGTGACATTATAACCCTCTTCCTCCCCTCTCCTGGGTTCCTTATTGTAGTAATAGACGTCAGTGCTTGACAACAACTGATTTATTCATCTAAAAACTCATTACACAACAACTCCCCTTTTAAGAACATAACACACATACACTTCCCCCCTTAAAATAACATAAATCTTTAAATAACATAAATCTTAAAATAACATAAATCTTAAAATTCTCAGGGAACAAAAACCTAACACAATTAATTGAAAGAAAATTAAAATGAAACAAGACTCTAAAATAAAGATTCAATACTAGTAAATAGTTTAGCTTTTGCCCTAGTCAATGGACCAGGCGGGATTCCGCTCGAGGTTACTGAAGGACCTGCTGCATCTTTCTCATTAGGTTGAATACCTCTTTCCTGATCAGAGGAAGCAGGTGCCACATCGATTGCCACCGGGATTGGCTCACATTTTATCAAATGTCGTCGGTTGCGCCTTACTTTATTGCCACAGCTTGTCTCAACAAAATAAGAACGAGGAAATCCCGCTTGCCCTATAACTTTACATCTTGTTCTTTTATTTTTCCCATTTAAACAAATAGCTTCGTCTCCACATTTTAGTTCCGGAAGAACTTTAGTGTTTCTATCGAACCACCTTTTAGAAATAATTTGCTTCTGCAACATTGTTTCATGTTCCTCAACTACTTTTGGTTTTAACATATTAACACTAACTGGTAACTTACATCTTAACTGACGGCTCATTAGTAACTGTGATGGGGAACTAAGACCATCTCTTGGAGTATTCCTATAATTAAGTAAGGCCAGCTGAAAGTCACTGTTATCTCTTAAACATTTAATCAGCATTGACTTGACAGTCTGAACTGCGCGCTCACTTTTCCCATTTGATTGGGGATAGTTAGGAGATGATGTTATGTGAGTAAACCCCCACTCCCGTGCAAATCGTCTAAACTCGCGACTGCAGTACTGTGTGCCATTATCTGTGACAAGTAGTTCAGGAATGCCATGCCTCGCAAATATTTGCTTAATTTCTTTTATAATGCTTGCCGACGTTATATTCGGTAACTCACAAACTTCCACATAGCTAGAATAATAATCCACAATCAAAAGAAAATACTTTCTCTTCCATTCAAAAATATCAGATGCAACTTTATTCCACGGAATCGATGGAATCTCCACAGGTAATAATGGTTCCTTGGCAGGCGAATTTAAACATTCCTGGCATATAGAACAACGTTTAACAAATAACTCAATGTCACGAGAAATGTTTGGCCAAAATATTGCTTGGCGCGCTCGGCGCTTACAGCGGTCTATACCCTGGTGGCCCTCATGAACGACCCGTAACATTTCACCCCGTAAAGAAGAAGGTATTAAAATTATATCGTTTTTAAACACCACACCATCAACTTCATGCAATTCGTCTTTCATAGACCAAAAGGGCTTAACAACATCCTCTACTTTACCTTTGTGATCCGGCCAACCCGATTTAATGCACTTGATAAGCTCGCTTATTTCTCTATCATCGCGAGATGCCTTTTTTATTTCACATAGTTTATTGCATGAAATAGGAATGTTATTAACAATCATCGCTACCTGATACATTATATTTTTACTCATTATATTATCCTCATATAAATCAGGCAACGGTGCACGCGACAGTGTATCGGGAATAAACATGTACTTTCCCGGTTTATAGCTCACAATTAAATCATACCCTTGTATTCTTAACATCATTCTTTGTAAGCGTGCTGGAACGGACATCAACGGCTTTTTAAAAATACTCTCCAATGGCTTATGATCGGATTCAACAACAACACGTTTCTTCCCAAAAATATATTGATGGAACCTCTCACATGCAAACACAATGGCAAGGAGCTCCTTCTCAACCTGCGCGTACCGGCGCTGCGTGTCGGTGAGCGTGCGTGACGCGAACTCGATGGGGCGGCCCGCCTGCATGAGCACTGCGCCCAGCGCGTGCGCGCTCGCGTCCACCGACACCAGCACCGGCGCGCTCACGTCGTACAGCGCCAGCACCGGCGCGCTGCTCACCGCTCGACACAAACTCTGAAATGCACTGCGCTCAGCGCACTCCCACAACCACTCCGTGTCTTTACGAAGGAGGTTAGTTAGTGGTAATGCCAATTCAGAATATTTTGGTATAAACTTAGACAAGTAATTGACGGCACCCAAAAACCGTTCTAAACTTTTTCTGTCCGTAGGCTCTGGCATTTCCGTTATAGCCTTTACTTTATTGGAATCCGGCCTCATGCCGTTCCGATCAAATATATGCCCTAAATATGTTACCTCCCGAACTCCTATCTTACACTTAGCTTTATTAAATTTTAAATTTATCTCACGAGCCCTATTTAATAAAGCATCAAGTCTTCTGTCGTGCTCCTCTTTATCTTTTCCCCAGACTATAATATCATCAATAAAACTGTCAACGCCCTCCAAATCTTCTAGCAGCTGGCGTATCTTACCATGAAACACTTCCGAAGCGCAATTTATTCCGAATGGTAAGCGTAAGAACTGGTACCTCCCGAATGGGCTGATAAACGTGCATAAGTCAGCACTCTCCTGATCAAGCTGCACCGCCCAGAAACCGGAGTTAGCGTCCAGCACGGAGAAGTGCGTGGCGCCGTGCAGGCGTGCCGCCAGCTCGGTCACTGTGGGCAGCTGAAAGTGTGCGCGCTGAACTGCGCGATTCAGCTCCCGCGGGTCTAGACAAACACGAATGGTATTATTTTTCTTAGCGACTATGACCAAAGGATGCACCCAGTCAGTTGGATGTGTGACCTTTCTGATCACCCCATATCTTTCCATTCGCTTGAGCTCTTCCGCCAACTGGTCCCGTAAACTCAGTGGTATTTTCCTCGCTGCTGAGATGACAGGCCGTACTGACTTATCTATCACAATGTGATATTTACCAGGCAAACATCCTATACCATCGAACAAGTCATCATATTGAGACAAATTTAATGAATGAATCCGCTTAATCAAATTCAATTGTATGCACGATATCCGTCCCAACACACTCTGACATTTCATATCGGCTATAGCAAATTTCAGTTCATATTGTTTACCTTTATAAACACAAGCTATATAGCACGTTCCCTTTACCGGTATTACATCGCCACTGTAAGATTGTAACTTTATAACTTTATTACATTTCAAAATGCTAACATCTAAACCTAATTCTAAAAATCTCTCAAATGACATAACATTTATGTCGGCACCAGTGTCAAGTTTGAACTCCTCGGTACCACTGCCACACGATAATACTTCAAACCACTCACCTAGTCGTTTGTTTCCCTCAATCATGGAAATAAAAAATGAATCACCATCATCCGACTCTGACTCACTTCGGTGTTTAATGTCGCATACGCGCGCTGTACCACCACCTTTATAAAACGCATTCGCTTTGCACACCTTCGCAAAGTGACCACGATTTCCACACACGAAACACGTGCATTGATTCGCTGGACAATTTCCAGCCTGACAGCGCGGTGACAGGCCCCCGCAGCGAGCACATAGATGCGGGCTGGGCGCTGCGCCCCTGCGCGCGCCTCGCCGGCCGCCACCGGCACTCCCGCGACCTCGTCGCCGCTGCGCGCCAACCACGTCCACCTGCGCCACTCCCGAACTCGTGCCAACAGCATCCATCTGCTGCTCGGATTCCCTGGATATTTCCTCGGCTTGGCATAGTTTTACAGCTTTGTCGAGATTCAGATCCTCATATCTCAACAGCCGATCTCTCACCCTTAAACTTCGAATGCCACACACAATTCTATCTTTGATCAATTCGTCCTCAAGCTCTTTGAAGTTACAATTTTTCGAAAGGAGGCGTAACGCAGTAACATACTGTTGGATTGATTCGCCTTCCTCTTGGTTCCGAGTGAAAAATTTGTATCGAATTAGTGTAATATTTAATTTTGAAACAAAAAAACTATCGAACTTCTCAAGTAAAATTTTGATATCATCTCGATCCTCCTCCTTATCGAACGTAAATGTTTGGTATATGTCAAAACCTTCCGGACCAATTAAATTTACCAGTAGACTCGCCTGAACCCCAGCAGTCTCTGTATAGGCACCCGAAGCTTTCAGGAACAGCGTGAGTTGTTGTCGCCACCGTTTCCACGCCTCTGCGCGGCTTGCAGGACCGCCGTCCAAACTCAACTCGGATGGTGGGCGAGCGTGTTCCATTATTTTTGTCGATAAAATTGCATCAAAATACGTATTTTATAATAAATTTTGAAAAAATTTTCATCACCGCTGTCACCATGTAGTAATAGACGTCAGTGCTTGACAACAACTGATTTATTCATCTAAAAACTCATTACACAACACTTATTTTATACTTGCTGTGACATATAACTATATTTCTTAAAAATGTCGCCCATAAAATATACAGAGTAGAAGTATTGACACTTTATGTATTTTCATTTACATATATGAAAAGTGACATAGGTACTATAAAGTTTTAGAACATTTTAGTTGGAGTAGTCTCAAGAACTACGTTTATGGTCAAGCCATCAACCGCTCTTTCCAAGTTTTAAAACTAGCAAAAATGTAACAACTTTGTATACTATGTTTACTATGACTATAACTTTGTATACTTATATACCTACCTACTAATAAAGCTTATGTAACTAAAAATAATAATCATCATTTTCCCAACCATGTTGGAGTTGGCTTCCAGTCTAACCGGATTCAGCTGAGTATCAGCGCTATATATATTTTTATGTAAAAATAATCATTATTGATATGTGAATATTGCTATCAGATATAGAAACAACCTAGTACATATTTATCTCAAACAATCGCTATCACATACGATTCTAATTTATTACGGGTAAATAAAATAAATGTTTATGTGCCACTTATTGCCGCGTGCGGGATTGTGGCTTTGTTAGGTCAGATTTATTAAGCCCTTTTTCAGGATTGCAGTCCTTTAATCCGTGAAAGAAAAATCTGAAATATATGTAGAGGTGTCTACGTGTTTTCATTGCTAAGCTTCATTATAATGGCAGAAAACTACCAACATTAAAATATACTAAGATTACTACGTATTTTTAGAGTAGTTATATAAAATAACATAAAACCTTTATTGTACCTACGAACTTGCTCAGTCACTTCCAGAACATCCAAACAGTTGATCCAAAATTAAGATAAATATTGTTCAATTAATAACGTTACGTAAAAGCCTAGTCAAGGTCCAACCACAAGAACATTTCCATGAAATATCATCAAGTCTTATTTCCAACTGAAATAACTTTCTAACAAACAATACAACCACTTCGGTTCGACTAATTAATCACAAAAATGATTAACGATAACAATGATTGTCAAATCTTTTATCAAAATCATTAATCAATATAATTTCTTTGTAAAAACTTACTATTATTAGAAGTTCCCCAAAAAGCTGACTTTTATTTTTCTTCTATTGCTTTAAGATAGAAATCTACGTCAAATTACTTTGACCTATTTTTACCGGCGACTATGTTATTTGGTAAATATTTTTTTTTCCTCGCCCCTCATTCACGCACGTACCTATAAGTAGGTATTTTCTTTTGGCACTTTTATTTTCTTGGCGTTTTTTTTTTTGGAGTGGCACTTATTTTCCGGCATTATGCCTTTTATAAGAATTTATATAAGTATTTTTGTTGATATAATTTAAGGTCATTGACCTGGTACTGGGTTGAATGTTTGAACCTGCATAAATTAGTCGCCATGATGGTTGAATACGAATGTACTGAGCACATTCAGGCCTCTTATTGTGTAAATATCCTATGTTGTATTTTGAACCCTCGACGCAAAAAGAGGGGTGTTATAAGTCTAACCGCCATGTATGTCTGTCTGTGTCTCTGTAGCGCTAGAATAGTAGCCGAATAAACTGATTTGGATGCGGTTTTTCTTAGTTGAAAGCTGTTTTGCCAGACGTGATTCATAGATCATAGATTTGTTTATCAAAATCGGATCAGCCGATTGAAATTTATTACCTGTTTTATCAATCGTAAGGTGTTCACCATAGCACCCTTCCAAGTACAAATTCAACACAGTTGATCAACCGTACAGACCTATGTAAAGCTATGTTTAAACAATCTTAGCCTGTATACTCCATTGCTAATTCATCGGATCTAGACACACGGCAGTGTGTCCGCCAAGTTCGAGCAAAAAAAGCGACACACCGGCCGTGGGTTATATTACACGAACCATTTCGGGCCAAATTCGACCCCCCTGTAACTCAAAATCTATTTTATTTACGCATATCAAATTTCTAGTATCTGTTGAGACCCCCTCACTTATCTAAAATACAAAATTTCATTAAAATACCTATTGTAGGTCTTGAGATATTGACGTCAGAAAATCGCTATTTTTACTATACACTGATTCACTGATTCACTGATTCACTGATTCACTGACTCACTCATCAAAAACCTAGACCACTTCCAATGGTCGTATTGACTTGAAATTTGGCATGGAGGTAGGTCTTTATGTCAAGGTAAAGGAAAAAATCTGAAAATGGCCAAGTGTGAGTCGGTTTCAAAATAATGAAGGTGTTTTATACCAGGTGTAAATTTATACCCCTAAGGAACTAAAGCGACCTAAATTTATCTATATTTATATAATATATCTTCGAATGGTACAAAGGTTTGTATTCAGTCAAAGTAAAGTAAAAATCTGAAAACGGCCAAGTGTGTCACTTTCGAAAATAACGAATGTGTAACTTTGATCCACGAACATAATATATGATAACATGTCATGTCAGTCAGTTGGTAAATCTAGTCCATTTAGTTAATCTAGTAAAAAAAAAAAAAGTCATGGTGGCCTACTGGGTAAAGGACCAACCTCTCAAGTACAAGGGCGCGGGTTCGATCCCAGGTCAGGCAAGTACTAATGCAACTTTTCTAAGTTTGTATGTACTTTCTAAGTATATCTTAGACACCGTTGGCTGTGTTTCGGATGGCACGTTAAACTGTAGGTCCCGGCTGTCATTGAACATCCTTGGCAGTCGTTACGGGTAGTTAGAAGCCAGTAAGTCTGACACCAGTCTAACCAAGGGGTATCGGGTTGCCCGGGTAACTGGGTTGAGGAGGTCAGATAGGCAGTCGCTTCTTGTAAAGCACTGGTACTCAGCTGAATCCGGTTAGACTGGAAGCCGACCCCAACATTGTTGGGAAAAAGGCTCGGAGGATGATTAGTTAATCTAGTTCATTTCTTTGTAAGAAACATAGTGCATATTAAAAAATCTAAAAGATAGTATAAATGAGACATTTCTTTAACTAACTTCATCATAAGAAAAAAATAAAATAAACAACCTTACAAAAATAAATGAAATCCCACCCAAAACAAAAATGTGAAAGACTGCCAAGTTCGATAATATGGGAATGCTTTGCCTATAAAAGAAGTGAGATCTGAATAAGTACCAAGTTCCATACAAATACCTCAGTTAAAAATAGTTACTTTTTAATGATGTTACTTGGCAAGTTTTAATAGAAAATTAAATACTTGATTCATTGCGTTTAGTAGGTTTATAACAAGGTGTATGAAAAAATGTTTAATGTTTAAAACTTCATCCAAACTTATAAAGCTCCCTGAATATTCATTCACACGACGATTTACGAATGTCATATGTCTAGTTGTATGTATCAGCCCACTGACTAAAACGCTAATTTAGATATACTGGTAATAAACTTGCCTAGAGTCCCTTAGAATTCATCTGTTATTACAAACAAATTCTAGGGCATGTCTGTCCTGATGTAAATGTACAGAAGTAATTTTGCCTCTTGTCATGTTTTGACCTCATAAACTGCTTAGAAACTAACCTGAGGCGGAGTCTTGACATAATACTCTGTATCGTTGATGATGAGTCGGAAGTCCGTCTCGAGCAGCGCCTCGATGGTGTCGCTGGCTGCTATGCGCACGCGCTCGTCGGCCGCAAGTGCTGCCGCGCGCTCCACGCCGCGGTCTTCTGCCTTCACCTGTGGGGAATAAGTAGATATTGTAGCTTAAGTAATATTTAATAAAGATAATCCACTTGTTGGAGTAAAGAAGTCTTCGATAATAATTTTGTAAGATAAGAAAGAACGCTTTATATTCTTGCCAGACACTAATGAAAATAATAAAGGACAAAAAAAAATGATAAAATGATTCTAGATATAATCAATAAATAAACGAATGCAGATAAAAGCAGCATAATTTTCGTCTTAGTATCGAGGATATTAACCGTTCACCACAACGGCGATTTTCAACAATGAATTTTCACCTTCAATTTTCAAATAGTTGTTTTAGTAAGAAAAATGACGTTCATTTTGCCAATGAACTTGGGCCTAATTGTATTACAATTGTATGTTTTCTACATCTAATTGATGAATTTCAGACCTTGAATATAAACACTGCATATACAAAAAACTGCATCATTTTCTTCATACGTACGTATAAACGAGATCCTCAGTAAACATACCTACTTAGGAATGTAGTATAAAAAAAACAAGTGTTCAAAAATCGTTTTCAAAACAATTTTTTTGTTGTTGCTTTAGAGTACTCGACCAAAATGTGGGAATTAACTAATAATAATGGCATCCACGGCCGATTTCGGCCACGGCGGCTGTTCTCATTTAAGGAGATCAGCCAGCTGCGCAGGACATATTATAGTGCACAAGCATTTGCGCAGACACAGGTGCACTCCCTATTCCTTCACTCTCATAACTCTCGGGACGTCACTCTCGGGACGGCAATCCGACACGACCGGAAAGAGATCAGGCGCAGGACCGACATTATTATTGCATAATCAACTATTGGATAGGTAAATGTTTTAATAATCGATATCTAAATTTAAGAAACCTAATAGTACCGTATTTGTGAAGTTATATACCTAATGCCGATAAATCTTGGCCACAATCAAAACTTTGATCATAACCGTAAATGGACAAACTAGAGCTAAGTAATAAAAGTAATTATCGATATTTCCTCCCCTAGCAATTGATTAGCAGCAGAGGTATGGAACGAACCATCGTATCTTTGATTGGCAATCAATCCAGCTCGGTCGGACATGTGTTTCAAACAGTTTTATGTTCAAATTGACGAACGCTCACAATATTGCATGGTTTTTACTTTGGTGGTATGAAAGAATAAGATACGATTTAGTAACTCACATTAAATTCTTGGCAAATATTAAATGTAGTATAATTAATGAGCTTCTGTCATCGAAACAATTACATGTAACTTCCCGCGATTGATAGGCTATTTTTACACAGAACTATTTAATTTTCAAAACGAACCATTGACCTCTCAGATTAGCGCATTCAAGTAAATAAAGCAAGTAACTCTAATGGGCACATTCGGAGACATTTAATGGTTACTTAAGCCGTTCCTTAGTGCAGAATTTCTATGAGAATCTGTCACTAAGGAGTGACTTAGGTAATCATTAAATATCTCTGAGTGTGGGGGTTAAAGCTTTATAATAATAGGTATCTTTATAATATACCTTTGGTTCTCCCTTAAAGGTTAAACTTTACATGCACAAAGCTCAAGTCGTGGGTGCTTATCTATTGTGTAGCAATTGAAATACAACGCTGTTCGAGGATAGACGCATATGCAAATACTAGAAGTAGAACGGAAAGTGGGCAATTGTGTCGTGAGTCGCCACTCATCCACTAAGGGCCCATTATATCAGACTGATGGTCACTCGTATGAAGCTTGTCTTTACAGATAAGGTTCGTTTTTGGAAGTCGGCAGGATTCAGGGTTGAAATAGAAAACAAATGTCTTCGGCTTTGTTTGGTTTTGTTATCGTTCCGGTTTGTTATATTATTCGCGTGAAATTAATGAAAAGTAAATAGGTACCTATGTCATATTATCACGATACAAAAGACTAGTTCATCTGACGAAGATTGTATGATCATTACGTAAAAAAGTCAAGAATCCAGCACTGCTTAGTGGAAATTTTAATTAGCATTAAGTAGGTAATGTCATAAAGGCCGATCCACCTGTTGAACCTAAAAAGTCTTCAAAAATATTTTTTTAAGATAAGGAAGGCCGCTTTTTAGCCTTGCCAGACACAATTAATTACAGAAATTATGTTGAATGACTTAATTACAGAAAGTGATTTAATCACACGACCAAAAAGCGCTGGATAAGATTTTTCTAAAATCATAGACGTAACATATTTTGTTTAGTTACTGGCTATTCCCTGCAATTCTCATTCATGGATACTTCTTCCTGCACTCGGTTAAAATATACCCTGAGCCAACCAGGCATAGTGTAGCTTCCTGACAGTGAAGTAATTTTATCAAATCATTTCAGTAGCCTCGGAGATTTTCATATACTACTCTAAGTACCTACAGAAGCATAGATGATGACGTCATATAAAGGAGATTACTCACCTGTTCCAACAGGTCGCCGACGGTTTGCGAGACGGGACGGAGTGTGAAGCGGCATCGTTCGCGCCGGGACGGTAGCGGCACCGTGATCACCGGCAACCCGCGCCGGTACGTTACCGTCACCTCTGAAACAAGAGAAGGAAATTTTAAAACTGCTGTGTTAAATAGGAATGCGTTCTTGTTGAACATTGAATACCTATAGAGGAAGGGACTAGGAGCTTGTTACAAAGGTAACAGTCTAAGGCCCGAGTTCACCAACTACTTAAACGTCGATTTTTGTTTTATCAAAACAGCTGTTAACTTAAAAAAAAAATGAAAATTCATAGTATAGTTGTTTTAAGAAAACTGACGTTTAACTTAACGAAAAATTGTTGTTTAAAATGATTTTAGTCATTTACAAAATAACTGCCACGGTTGGACACCAACTACGGTCACAGTTAATATAATGAAAACAATAAGATAAGCAAGTTGTTTTTGCATTTTTCATCGCTATTCCTATAATTTAACGTGAGTTGCCTTTTGATTGATGTTACAGCCGAAGTGCTTATCCCCATTCATAAGGCTGTACCCTCTATCCTGGCTTTTGAAACATCTTCAGTTCTACAGCACCTTACATAAAGCACCCTTATGCCCTCGGGCTTATTGGTGTCTTTGTGTGCGTGACACTCAAACACTTACAAGTGGTGGAATGAAGGTGAACGAGGCTTGCCGCTTCAATAGGAAATTGGAAGTGTTTTGGTAATGATGAACAATATTTGGGAAGTACTCTTTGGAGGTACGTTATTGTAAGGGGTTGTTGGAAATGAATAATTGTCACCAAGTTACATTTACAAATCTTATATCATAAAGCTGTAATTCTGTAATGTTTTCAATTGTTTATAAACTAGTCATAGCACGTATTTATTCGACTACTTGTATGATCATTTCTGTATTATTTTGATTATATTTAAATTGAGTTATTTTTAAGTATATCCCGTATGATAGCATGTCAATAAATAAAATGAATCATTTCAAAGAAAAGCAGTAATATGTTACCAAGGCCGACAACACAGATAACATAATCAAATAACGCAGTCTTAATTCAGAAACAGTTAAGTACAAGAGCACACAAGGTATAAACGGATTAAAATGGAACGAACCGAGTCTCATTTACACTTGAGCGAGTTAAAGAACTTTTGTTCGACACAACTTCAGCAGTTTACCGTGAAACATTCGTGTGAAAAGCGTAAAGAGAGAATCTATGAAAAGGAATTTCCGAACCATTGATCGTTATTTTCGGTAGGTATTTCATTGTAGAATATTTTTCTTTTTTTCTAGTCCTTATACAAATTTGTGTGTCTATTTGCTTTAATTGCTCCTAATTCGTTCCTTTTTTTTGGCATACCTACTATTACATTTTTCTCATTTAGGGACTTTTGGAAATTCTCCACATTGATGTCCTATAAATATGACCTTAAATTATTATTAGGTAACAGTCCTTGTTAACTCAATTATGTACAATACAGACCTACTTTATAATACCGTCAGATCAAAGCGTCAGATAGTCCCATCACTAATTTCTACTCCATGATAGGAACCTCACCCTTTTTAATAACTCATAATTAAAGAAAACATGTAGTACACATTTCTAAGAATGGTTTTATAGCACCATCGCTATGGTGCACAGTGGTCTAAAGTAAATAGTTTCATTATATGCGGACGGACACAACCTGATTGTCCTCACGCTCCACTTACCGCGTATACTTGTGCGCGAAAGTGTTAAACGGTGTTAGAATCCATTTATTTGCAGGTGCGCAAAAAATACCAGTGAATTACGAACTCGGTTATGTTTTTTATCACATAAACGTTTTAAACAAAAATAAAACAACTTCCATGATATAACTACCTTCCTTCTCCTACCTTCTCCTAAGCCTGATAAATACTATGCTGAAAAACGGTTCAGTCAAACGTAAGATATTCACGCACAAACATACACATATACATAAATACATGCCAAACTGAAAACGTCCTTTTTTGGAGTCGATTAAAAACAGCATAAAATTATAAATGAGAATTTACAGTCAATTTGCACGTTTATAGTTAGATTTCTTTAATAAATATAAGCGTTGTTATGTCCGAGGCTTCTAAGTGGATAAGCTACAGGAGTCGCGATTAATTATTTCGGGTTACTCCGCACAATGGGGATTTCTATCCCAAGCCACGGAACCAACTGTTGCGTGACTCAAGACTTTAATATTTATGACGTTTTAACATTCAAATTAGTGTCAAACTGTGCAACAAGAAATTAAGCTTAAAAAATAATACAAATATTGACGAAACGATAATTTACATCACAAAAGGAAGTATCGATATTGTCAAAAGGAAGTAGGAAGCAAACTTAATTAATTTAAACATTAAACAATTTGAAACAAAAGCAGGAACAGCGAACTAAGTGCAATAAAAACCAATTTAATTATGAGACGTTCCGTCAAAAGTAACGACGAATTAATTTGAACGATTCCGCACGCAACTGTACAAGATACTTTGTTAAACTTTCAAGCAGATTAATCGTTAGAAAGAGACGTACGATAATTATTTGTGGCGAAAGTCACGAGCGACAGCGGGGATAACTAATTGAATAGTTTATAAAGTTTCAATGTTATTATTTCAAGCACGAAGTAAGGAAAGATAAGCGGAGATGCCATAATGCTGGTAGGTCAGGCGCCTTCGTCTAGGTCAAATATATTCGGTGGCGACCACTTACAATTAAAGTACCAAAGTATTACAAAAAAATGGGCCGGTTTCAAAGAAGGAGACTTCAACACCTGTTTAGTTAAGGATGATGTGCGCAGCCGTAAACTTCGATCTCTTGTCTCTTCTGTCAATATGAATATTCTTCAGCTTAATGCTACTCATCACGCCCCTCACTGTAATCCTTCTCTGTTAGATCTTATAATAGTATCAGACCCTAGCAAAGTAGCCACTCATGGTCAACTTCCTGCCTCTTTCTCATATCATGACCTCCTGTTTCTATCTTATAAGATTCGTCCTCCTAAGCGTAAATCCAAATTTCTTTTCCTTCGCAGTTTCAAGAACATTGATATGGATCGTTTGTTGGAGGATGCGGGCAAAATTGACTGGTCTCCTGTTTATGACTGCACTGATGTGGACTCCATGGTATCTGTATTTAACAAGTTGATGTTGGAACTTTATGACAAACATGCACCTGTGAGAAAAGTCAGAGTCAAGCACCTTCCAGCCCCGTGGCTATCTGATAGTATAAAGCAGGAGATGTCAAGGCGGGATAAGGCTAAGCGCCGATTCAGAAGGGACCCAACTGAGGAGAACTGGTCTTTTTACAAGCAGTTACGAAATCGTTGCAGTCGTCTGTGCAGAGATGCAAAGAGACGCCATATTCACAACTCCATTAAAAACTTCAACACAACACAAGTATGGCAATTCCTTAAGTCTTTCGGTATCGGGAAGGTCGCTAATGATAGCGCTTCCGAAATAAATCCAAACACAATTAATGACCATTTTTCGAAGTCACCAGTAACGCTGGATGACAACGTTAAATCGTCTACTATTAAGTATCTCTCAAACCTTTCATTGCCTAAATGTACTTCGTTTTCTTTCCACCCGGCTACAGAGGGAGATATTAAACGTGCTATTCTTTCCATCTCCACAAAAGCTGTAGGGGATGATGGTCTTCACCTACAGATGCTCCTTCCTATCCTTAGTGTCATTATTCCTGTCATTCTCCATCTCGTCAATTATTCCCTCTTCACTAGCTCCTTTCCATCTGCTTGGAAGAAAGCTCATGTGCTACCTTTGCCCAAAGTCTCCAACCCATCCTCAGTTTCTCAGTACCGTCCTATATCCATACTTCCCATCTTATCTAAAGTCCTTGAGAGTGTTGTCAACAGTCAACTTTCTCGTTATCTCTCCTTTAACAGCCTGCTAAGTCCATACCAATCTGGTTTTCGCCCTGGCCATAGTACAGTTTCTGCTCTCATCAAAATTACTGATGACATCAGGCTGGCTATGGAGAAGGGGCTTTTAACTGTTTTGGTTTTGCTGGATTTTAGCAGTGCATTTAACTCAGTTGATTTTGACATCCTCTTGGGTATACTATCCTCACTAAATGTATCTCCTTCTGCAGTCGAGTGGTTCAGCTCTTATCTTCGGGGTCGCTCACAGTCGGTCCGCGTTGATGAGGTTTCCTCTGAATGGCGGGAACTCGCTGCGGGTGTTCCTCAAGGTGGCGTTCTCTCTCCATTACTTTTCTCCGTTTTTATAAACGCCATCACTAAGTCACTAGTTTCACATTACCATCTCTATGCAGATGACTTGCAGCTTTATCAGCACTTTAAACTTGAAGAGCTTCCGAGAGCGATTGATGCCATCAATGATGATCTTGGACACATAAGTCGATGGGCTAAGGATTTCGGGCTTCTAGTCAATCCTGCCAAGTCACAAGCTCTCATTATTGGTGGCAGATATTTCCTCAATAAGCTGTCTTCTCCACCACCGGTCTCATATGATAGCGTTGCCATCCCATACTCTACTACGGTCAAGAACTTGGGGGTAATTTTGGACTGTCATCTATCCTGGGGTTCACACGTTGCAGAAGTAAGCAGAAGAGTTTTTTGCTCTTTTCAGTCACTCAAACGTCTCCAGAAGTTCCTGCCTTTTTCAACAAAAATTACTCTCGCTCAGTCGCTTCTTCTCCCTCTTTTAGATTATGCTGATGTCTGTTTCCTTGATGCGACTGAGGAACTTCTTAACAAACTCGAGCGTCTGCAGAATCTGTGCATCCGCTTCATTTTTGGCCTCCGGAAATACGACCATGTGTCTGAATTCCGGAGCCAGCTGAAGTGGCTGCCAATTCGGCAGCGTCGAGATGCTCATATTCTGTCTTTTCTCTTCTCTCTTCTTCACAATCCCAACGCTCCAAATTATCTTAGGGAACGCTTTGAGTTCCTTGTTCCTAGAGGCAAACCCTGTCGCTCCTCTTCATCTCTTTTACTCCGTATCCCTCCTCATACTTCGAGCCGTTATGATGGATCCTTCACTGTTCGCGCTGTAAGGCTTTGGAACGCTCTGCCTCACAGTATACGTGACAGCACATCGTTAGATGTCTTCAAGAGACGAATTAAAGAACATTTCCTGTCAACATGACCGTATTTGTATGTATGTATTTATTTATTTATTATATTTTATGTTTTATTTATAGGTATATATTTTATGTTATGTAGTTTCATCTTTGTTTTGTTTAATGTTGTGCACTTAAAATTTTCTCTTCCCTATCGCATCTCTCTATCGCTCTAAGGTTTGCTGTTAGAGAACCCAGTTCTGGGTTAAGCTCGCCTTTGTACATGTCTTCTCTGTGTTGTGTGTGTCTTTTAAATGTTTTTGTGTACAATAAAGAATAATAATAATAATAAGGAGGTAAAGTGTAAGGGACAGTAAGTAAACAGTAAGACAGTAGAGGATTTTTAAGTTATAGCATCTCCGCTAGTAATTTTGTTCTCCATGATTCCAACTAAATAAGAGGAACATTTCCTTAAGCGCATAATTAGCAAAGAAAATTAAATTCCGAAGTCACTTATTCGGTAACTTGGAAGTTTGAGAGAGAAGTTAGGAACATGTTAATATGTATAAGAGTATTCAAATATAGTGGGAATGCTTGCATGAAATTACGATCCCTGTGTTGTTTCAAAGTTTCAAGTCTACATGCCTCTTAGCTTGAAAGATTCCTAAGAATCTTAAATGAAACTGGGTAATATTTTTTTCTTCTACCTCTTGGTAAGATTGTTTCCCAGACATTCTTGCCTCTGAATACCCTCAATGACTGCCGAAGATGTCCAAATGACAGCAGGGACCTTCCAATTTTACGTGCTTGACTTCCGAAACACGGTTCATGGACAAAATGGACAATATACGTTACAATCTACTTTACGTGATAACAATATAAGCCTACCATAACCTCATAAGCACCATAGTGATAAAGCCCCATAAATACTCTTAAGGAAGCCATTAACCGGTGACAAGCAGCCAAAAACTTAATAAAATATATTTTATTAGCCACAGGTGGTCGGTATTTGAAGACCCTTAAACCTACTCCACAGGTTTAATACTTGTTGGAGATACACATTTATCCTCCATAAGAATACCATAAGGGTGCTCGTCTTTATATTGGAGGAAGTTAAGCCTCTTGAACTCCCGAAATACTCGTGCAATTTATTATTCAAATAACAATGAATAAATTGACAAATATTTGTTTTTTTTTTTTCTACTTTTTTCAACAAATTCTTCATTAATACGTTTACATTAAAAAATCTAGTACCACTGTATTTTTGTCCACCCTCTAATCGGCTTTCATTTGTTTTGGAATCCAAACATTTAACGACTTTACAACAATTAATTAATGAATAATAGGTGTGAACATGAAAACAACAATAATATGCATGTTACACGTGAATATAATTACGTAATTAATACTAATTAGCGTATTATCCAACGCATTATTTGCGATAAAGATATGTTGCGATTTTAATTTGCCTTTTGATCCAATATGTTACTAATATTTTACGTAATTCATAGGTATCTCTAATCAGATATTTTTTTAGTGTAAGCACTTGCATATATCTGAAGGGCGTATCTTAAACAATCAGATGTTCAATATCTAGTCTACGGCAAAAAAGAATAGAGATATAACTTTACAAGAATTCCTATGTAAAATTCTAATAGAAAAACGAGGCTAATGTTTGTTTATTCTTCCACCCTTACCGCCACCTCGTATAACTTGCGCCGTCATATTTAGTATGCGCGTACGCAGCATAAAACGACGCCCGCGCAGTGGGCAGACGTTGTAATTGCCCTGTCACTTTCCTAATTATCATCACATTGTCCAGCGTTTCTCTCCAATGTTTGATTTATAGATATCACTTTTGCATGCGACGGTACACACTACTCTTTTTATTACCTTACTTTTAATTTATCTAATAAAGTTCTGTTGAAGATTGTACATTCTTCATAACAACAAAAAAGATGTGAACATTTTGCATGCGATGTGAATTTATCGCTGTTTGTTTGACAGCCACATTTGTTTTACATACAGAAAATTGATAGCTGAATAGTTTTGTAATTACAGCTCGTATTTACCTACGATGTAAAATTATGGTATCAATTTCAATTCGTTGAAACATGTTATCAGCGTATCAATAGATTAGAGGAATTATCGATAAAAAGATCCCAGCACTAACCAATGATCCGATCAGCAAAGCTATTTTGCATTTTCATTTATTTTGACGGTGACAAAATACCGATAAATTCGACGTATAAATCCTTTGTTAGCCATGCTCTATTGTTTGAATGAATTAAATCCTCGCAAAGATTAATATTGATTTTCGTGTCCAATATTGCTTTGTTTATCTGATGTAAAACTTTTTCTTTTATTGATACTTATATTTCCACATTTTAATTCGCAAATCTGTTCTAGATATTCCTTCATTCAAATTCAAAATTAATGCCGCTGCCGATGGAATAATGTCGGTGCCAGTCACATAATATATCGCTATTCTTATAGACCGTTACAGCCGTTATCGTCCCACTGCTGGGCACAAGCCTCCTCTCACACGGAGAAGGATTGAGCATTAATCACCGCGGTATTTCTTATAGACTCTTCATAAAATAACAAAATCTTTGAAAAGTCGCAACTTCATACATTATATGCTACTATATACCATTCAATACAAAGACGTCAGTAAATAAGGGTAGAAAGTATTTGTACGACAACCTTATATCTTATTCCCAAACAGGCCTTAGCCGACAGTCTGAACAAACGAAGATTATACCTTATTCCACCACAAAGTCAAAGTATTTATTAGCGTGCTTTACATACATGTACATATGTATATCTTAGTCTGAAAAATACACAATATGACGATTCAAAAACGTAGTTATAATTCGGCCTATTGCGGTCTCCCCGTTTCCCAAGAGAACTGCTTCGCGCATCCGGACAAAATATTGCTTATGTATAGTCTTCCTCGATATATGTATGGACTATCTTACTCTTTTTCTCGGACCAGCATATTATCTTCCTAGCCAAAACAGCAAAAAAATAAATTTATCTTTATAAGAATACTAATAATATAAGAATAGATAAATCATTATATCTAATCGGCAAAAGATCTCAGAAAGAAAGCGTGTTTATTTTTTGTTTTTGTGTAATTTTTACACACCAATTTCAACCAATTTTCTTAAGACAATTATAATCCTCAGTTTTGATTTTATCTCGATTACGTAGAGTTATAAATTAAAACTTTATGATCGTATTTCTTCTTAGTCGAGTCTTTAAATCGCCAATTTCTTCTACTGCCAAAATAATGATATCAAATATGTCTCCTACAGCCTTTTGGTTTGTTCAACTTCTCTTAATGCCCTCATTTCGGCGTGTGGAGATACAAATTGCCGTCATTTGTTATTATTTGTCTGTATCGACTTACTAGCTCTGCGTATAAAGGAACAAACCATTCGTTAAAGCGTTTTGTTTCACGAAATGCGTCGAAAAAGGCAAAGCGAGAAAAAACTAGGAACAACATTTACGCTTTTAGTGCCGAGTATTTTTAAAAGCGTGCCGATACAGAAAATTATCTGCTATAGTGAAAAATAAACGAATGAATGAATGAAAAAATGTTCTCATAAAAGGCAGAAAGACTGACAACCAGTTTTACCAGAGGTAACGGGTCAATCCATGAAAAGGCTAGGCTACGTATTAAATGACCAATGGTCACCATGCCGGACTGCCGAACCTGAGGTCCCGGGTTCGATTCCCGGTTCGGTCGACATTTGTGTGATGAGCATGCTTGTTGGCCGTGGTCTGGGTGTTACAATATGTATTTATAAATGTGTATATGTGTAGCTATATGTAATTTATCAGTTGTGTTAACGCCCATAACACAAGTTAATTAATAACTTAGCATGGGCTAACCGACCGTGTGTGGAAAGGTGTCCTGACATTAAATGCAAGTCTTATCAGATGATTACTACCGTTTACCTAATACAGGCAATTAGGATATCCGAAGAGGCTCCAATATCTTCAGAATTTGATTACTTTCAGAAGCAATGTTTAATGATGCTTGCACGAATTAGCATTCTAAGTATTAACATAGAATCTTAATTAAAATCAGCAGAGCAAGAAGTGTGATCAACAATCTATGCTATTAACTCGCGCTAATTGTAGAACACAATAAAATTAATTGAAACAATATAAAAGAAAACTAAAGAACTGAAGAAACTTTTCATGAGAAACTTTCAATATGCGTGTGGGTATTTTTTTTCTTCGAAAATGCAATCTATGAAGAGGGCTCGTCTTATAAGAGGGGACTATTTTACACCCTCATTTCTCCAGATTTCCACCTCAAAATACAAGGTGTTGATTTGCTATTGTGCATTATTATAAAATATGTAGTTTATAAAATATGTATTAGTATATGATTTAATGTTAAAATATTTATGTATAGTGTTTTCTATGGGCCTTGATGCCTGATTTAAATAAATAAATAAAATAAAATAAATTATTTCAGGAGGTTGACATAAAATACGTAAAAAATCGATTGGAATTACAGTATCAATTTTTTTGTTGATTTGGGTTACGTCCTTGAATATTCCACGGATGCAAATCAACAGCTTGTATAGACGTACCTGTCAATATCAACCTAAATTCAGTGCTTCTACTTACATTCACAATATCTAAGCGTAAAAAACAGAATCAGAAACGCTTTTAAATACTAACACAAAATGTTTATATTTCCATACCGGCTATAAAATGGAAGTAGGAAACTAAATACGGATCGCAAGCGACGCCGCGACAGTAACAACAGGCTTATATTAAACCTCGGAACGAATATCAACCCGCACTCAGTTTAGGCCGCGTTTACATGATACAGTACATAAATTGTCTATACTAATATTATAAAGAGGAAAACTTTGTTTGTTTATTTGTTTGGTTGTAATGGATAAACTCAAAAACTACTGGACCGATTTTAAATATCCTTTCACCATTAGAAAGCTATATTATCTGCGAGTAATATAGGCTATATTTTATCCCGGTGCGGGCAGTGCTCCCACGGGACGCGGGTGAAACCGCGGGAAAACGGCTAGTTGTTAATATAATTCATCATCCGTCTAGCCTTTTCCCAAATGTTTGTGGTCGGCTTCCAGTCTAACAGTATGCAGCTGAGTGCCAGTATTTTGCATTGAGCGACTGCCTATCTGACCTCCTCAACACAGTTACCCGATACCCCAATAATACTGGACTGTTGTTGGGAATGTAATTATGACCGTATACTTTATGAACTTAAAATCCGACTGAACAAAACTATGAAACGGAACAGTTTGAAAATACCTACTGAATAGTCGTAATTCTAGTTTACAGTCAGAATCGCTCCCGAGTTACTTCTAAACATTTTATTTTCAGAACGTGGTGAGTTACTTGCTCAATGTAAAGACAGCCTTAGAATTTCCCGATTCTCAGAATGCGGGGGTATTTTATGTGATATTATTTACTCTGTAATTTAATGAAGTTTGTACTCGTATGTAATGAAATCGTGTAGTCGCGTAATGAGAATTTGAAAACGATATTTCGAGGAGTGAAGCCCACCGAAACCATAATTTAATGAGGATGGGAAAATCAAATACCAGAGGAATTAGATGCTTATTTTTAAATATGAGGAAGGAAACTTTCAAAATGAATGTAGATATTTTCTTACATTTATATAAATTATATTATTATCATCAATCTCAACCAGAAAATGACTCAGTGATTTTATAATAAAAATGCTGTTGTTGTGTAACTGTCATGTCAAATATAAAATTTTGTACAAAATACCTCATTAACACCATACTACTTATAAACTACCAAAGAAAATAAAAAACAAAAGCAACATTCACTATTGACGTTTAATCGATGAGCAAAAATAAATTATTAATTAATCACCTATACACAATCAGTGTAAAGGGGAACAAAGCTTTAATCACCATTGTGTGGGGATTATTGCGCAATGCCGCTGCTCCATAATTCATGAGGAAAATTATATGCTGACGTAGGAAACGTCCATTGCTTTTATTGTTCGGAGCACTTTAGTGGGAACACTACAAAATAAGATAATGGAAATGAAATCGGATTTCTGCAGCTGATTGGAAGTTTATGGCTTTTGTGCCTGTGATATTAATGTGAACCGTGTTACGGCCTTATTAATGGTTTTAATTATGAAGTAGTATATTTTTAAGGCTGGTTTCAGCCTGTAATTTCGCCCGTCCTTATGAACTGTTTCGCGAGGCAAATAAAGTGGCATCTCGATCACTGAAAGATTGTTTAAATCGGCCTAGTAGTTTCTGAGACAAGAGCGTTCAAACAAACAATGTTTTCATCGTGTTTATGATACGTAGGTATGTGGGTACATAAGCTAGCTAGCAGTCTTTATTCTTTTTTTCTTTGTTAACTTCCATCATATATATCGATGACTTCCACCAATCAGAGTAACTGGGAATACCTTACAGTTACAGCCTTTTTTATCGTCCCACTGCTGGGCACAGGCCTCCTCTCACACGGAGAAGAATTGAGCATTAATCACCACGCTTGCTCAATGCGGGTTGGTGATTTCAGACTATATAGTCCAGGTTTCCTCAAGATGTTTTCCTTCACCTTTTTATCAGCCATTGGTGTCTAAGATATACTTAGAAAGTACATACAAACTTAGAAAAGTTGCATTGGTACTTGCCAGACCTGGATTCGAACCCGCGCCCTCATACTCGAGAGGTTGGTTCTTTGCCCACTAGGCCACCACGACTTGCTGGGAATACCTATATTACTATATTTCAGAAAGTAACCCCTACTTATTATCTAATAAGGAAAAATGATTTACCCAGGTGGGGTAGATTACTTAGGGGTCTGAATTCCTTTGCAAACGAACCGTCGTCACTATCCAACTGTTTATGACTTCAATGGACACCCGCTTCAAGGAGAAATTCTTTGAGAAAACTTCATAAGGAATTAGGGCCCTGATTACTCAGTAAATAGTTCCATAATTAATTATCGTATATATTTGTGTAATATAAAATTAAAACATATTGTTAGTTTCATAGACCCTCTTCTAAAAATATCTACAATAATTAATTTCACCCAAGTAATAGATTTAACACTCTAAAATCTAATATCTTCTAATATACTCATTACTAACTCGTTTAATTCCAAACACGATTTCAAAAAACTCCAGTCATTAGCACCCCAATAAATGTCCGTACATTCCGAGTGAGATACCTGACAACTTCATTCCGGGACTCGACCCCGGGAATTCACTTATCCTCTTGACTCGAATGAAAAATGTACGGCATTCCTACACGAGCAAACCCAACCTGGAATGACTTGGAAATTAAAATATGGGCTCTGTATTAAAAAGTATTTATTAGGGGCTGTCGTGCAACGTGCGTGGTTAGGTGAAAGTGTGTTTTGTGTTGGCGCCAAACTCATAATTTTCAATTTAGTCATGATTTGCATTTTTTGGTTAGGGATGGTGGTACTGTTTTGAAAAACAATGAATATTAAAGTAGGTGATAACGACATTGGTATTCAAAACCTTTTCATGATGAAAAAAAAATGTTAAAAAGACGCTTTTTACAATTATATATTGGGTACCTCTTCGATCCGACATAAATACGTACTATTTATAACCTATCTGAACCCTTTACCTGTAAATTAAATGATCCCAATTTTAAACTGCCACCTTTAAGGCAGTTTTCATTTTAGAGGATGGTTCGAGTGAAATACAACCAATCCCGTGTACACGGCGCGTCACTTTTTACCGTTCCTTTTATGAGCATTGTTAAACAAACCCGTAAATCTTCAGCTGCTTTATTTATGAGGAAAAACATGCTTAGTAAGGCAGTTTATTAGGACATTACCTTTGCCGGCATTCATTTCTTTTTTTTTGGAATGATGAAGAATTATTTGAATAATTTTTATATACGTATGTATTTCCGTAAAATATTATTTACTAGCTTCAGCCAGCGGTTTCACCCGCATCCCGTGGGAACTACTTCCCGTACCGGGATAAAAAGTAGCCTATAGCCTTCCTCGATAAATGGGCTATCTAACACTGAAAGAAATTTTCAAATCGGACCAGTAGTTCCTGAGATTAGCGCGTTCAAACAAACAAACAAACTCTTCAGCTTTATAATATTAGTATAGATATTGAATATTTTGTTATTTTTATGTAGCCAGATTACTTTTATAGTTTTATAAAAGTAAGATTAAGATTTTATTTGACCAAAATACTTTTGTTAAGTTTTACATGAACTTAAAATTGGACATTTTGGGGCATTTTTACCCACGACGGAACGGAGCAGGTATATGCGTTTAGGGTGAGAGATGTGCGTTTGTGTGTGCGTTTGTGCAAAGTAATGTTCCCACATATCTTCTATACTAATGATCTGATTTAGATGCGGTTTTCAATAAAGGGTTTGTGTTTGATGAGTTCATGTTCTTAGACAGGTGTCATGGCTGTAACTCACTAGGGGGCGCCACAATATTAGTCCAAACAGCAAAGGAATGTTCCCACCTACCTTCTAAGCTAATGATCCGATTTTGATGCGGTTTTCAATAACGTTTTTGTGTTCAATGAGTTCATGTTCTTAGATAGGTGTCATGGCTGTAACTCACTAGGGGGCGCCGCAATATTAGTGCAAAAGAGCAAAGTAATGTTCCCACCTACCTTCTAAACTAATGATCCGATTTTGATGCGGTTTTCAATAAAGGGTTTGTGTTTGATGAGTTCATGTTCTTAGACAGGTGTCATGGCTGTAACTCACTAGGGGGCGCCACAATATTAGTCCAAACAGCAAAGGAATGTTCCCACCTACCTTCTAAGCTAATGATCCGATTTTGATGCGGTTTTCAATAACGTTTTTGTGTTCAATGAGTTCATGTTCTTAGATAGGTGTCATGGCTGTAACTCACTAGGGGGCGCCACAATATTAGTGCAAAAGAGCAAAGTAATGTTCCCACCTACCTTCTAAACTAATGATCCGATTTTGATGCGGTTTTCAATAACGGTTTTGTGTTCGATGAGTTCATGTTCTTAGATAGGTGTCATGGCTATTAATCACTAGGGGGCGCCACAATATTAGTGCCAAACAATGTTACAATATAATCAAAACGTCCGATTACAATTCTGTTTTCATCAGCAATGTGTACGTGCTTAATGCATGTTCCCAAATAATAAAAATTACGCCTGTAACTCACTAGAGGGCGCTACAATATCGGTGCAAAATAATATTGCAATAACATATTATATAGACTATAATTCGTATATGTTCTCTAAAAAGTCTGAAATAAAATTAAGCAAAATTAAAAATTTTGAAAAAACCCCCGACGGTAAAAATCTTATTGAAAAATAATAAAATAACTCAAAACCCCCGACTTAACCCAATTATATAGGAATAACCGTCGGGGGCTGCCTTTTCTATATGAAATTTCAACAATTAATTGAGTGTATTTTATGTCATCGTTAAACATCTACAATTCTTCAATAATTGTATTCACGACACTAGAATCCTTTAGCTGGTTTAATGGCAGCTCCCGACGGATATTCCTATATAATTGGGTTAAGTCGGGGGTTTTGAGTTATTTTATTATTTTTCAATAAGATTTTTACCGTCGGGGGTTTTTTCAAAATTTTTAATTTTTTATCATTTGTATTAATCTTCGTGTAATATACCTCTAGTTATTCCAAATACCTATTAACTTTTGAGGCCACACAACCTAAAGCTCATTTCACTATGACCAAAACCAACATCGCTTTCCTCAAAGAACCACAAAAAAAATCATAAACAAAAAAAAAATAATAACGTTCTTCCAGAAACTTAGTAGATTATTGAGTAAAGTCTAATTTGAAAGTCAGAACAACACATTAGCAGTGACCCAGTAGGGTGCGGTATGACCATAAATATTTCCATAATGATATTTTACAGTCCAACACCATATTTGTATTCTGAAAGTTGTTATGAGAAATAGTAATGCATTGTTGGAGTCCCATATTCTCTGTGTTTTGACTAGACGACGCATGAGATACTAGGTTAAAAGCTTCGTTTAAAGTAAGGGGAGATATTTAAATATAAACCCCTGATCTATAAAACCATTTGAATGATACAAATCGGTTCTGAAAAAGAGCCGTTTTTTCTGATTCTTCTGTTGTCTTACTGATTGTATTCCTATCATCTTCACATTATCAACAAACATTTATGAATTGGGCACTATGTAAACTTTACTATGTGAATGTTCTCACGTCTATCAGCACAAACAGATATGTGTTAACTTCAGTCTTCTCGCAGCTTCAAGAAGATGCACTAAATCATCTCGTCGATAGATCAATCATGCTTTATCTAACGTGCTATTAAGTCAGATTCCATTGTCGAGTTCTTTTGATCGATTTTATGAAAGTTGGTTGTCGTTAACATCTCGTCCCGAAAAAATGTATGAAAATCTTGACTATGAATAAATTGGTTTATTAATTTTTCGTTTAAAGTGATAATAATCGCATCTCAATATAGAGGCAGCAGAGTAAAGTAAACTTACCTCTAAAAGTCATTCAGATGTTTTCAAATCTACCGTTAATAAAAGTGTACAAAGTACCGAAAAAAATAATAATTTTGAACTCACCCAATATTTATCAAAATATACACCACCAATATCAGAACTCACTAGTATAAACCTCATTTAAAAATCGAATAAAACTCACACAAATTTCGCGACTCACTCGATCTCGGAATCGTGGTACCATAGTGGTACTCAATCACTATTCATCCTCGCTCGAACGCCCAGATATAGTCATGAGGTTAATCAGTCACCGTGGCGAATAAATGGCCATGTGGACAGTAGGAGGCACTTGGTTCCTTCCGACGAAGTTTCCATCGGGAAAGCAACCACTCGTGTAATTAGAAGAAACGAGAGCGAAGCGATTTCCGAGGCGGATCGCGCAACAATTAGTAGCCCGTGGAAGATGGGCAGTGGGCTGTGAGCGGATAGCGGGGATTAGCTGCATAACGTGGTTAAGGCAGCTTGTATTGTTAATGTTTCGTGTGATCAAATTGTGTGAATTGAATTTGTTCAGCAATGGAGGCCAACTCATTTTGAGGAGTCTACCAAATGCGTAAGAATAATATTTCTAGTCCAAAGATTCAAAATTAAGATTTGTTACACATACTATACCACCTAATACTAAATACCCGAAACAATCATAAAAGTGTAGGAAAACTTAATTTGTGTCCCAGTGAATTTTAACCTTCTAAAAATATAAATCGCACACAAATATATGTTCAAATATGATAAACCGTCTATGACTTAGGCCTACAAACTCGCCATCAGCTTCTAACACAATCTAATTAACAATAACGTAGATCGGGCGCGTGGTCTGCGCACGCGACGGTACGCTTCACATTCGCGCCGCGAGCCGCCCGGGCAATACGTTACGGGCTATCTCCAGCACCACGGCACCCTGATCCTTCTACCTTCAGCCTCACCATACTAAACGTAACCACGCGCGCTTTATAGCCTAATCACAAAAGTCAAAAAAGTCGGAAGAGTCGAAAAAGTCGCAAGAGTCGGAGAAGTCGGAAAAGTCATCGTCACTGTTTTGAGTGAGGGTGTCGTTGGTGGCGTGTGTCGTCAGTGACGGTGTGTGTTGTGGAATGGGGTAGAGATGGGGGCGGGACACAGCGCTGAGGGCGATGGCGGCGCGTACGCAAGCGACCCGCCCGCCCACGACCGGCGCAAGACACACAGTAGGAGGCGGAGGTGAGTTTATTGATAAATAACTACAGATTCTTGAACAAACTGCTAGGAATATTATTTGTACATACAAACAGTGTGTAATTATCTTATTTAGCTTATGATTTACCAGGGTATTAACCATGGGCTCGTAAATGGAAGGTAGATAATTGTTTGACGTTTGAGTTTTGGTCATGGTTCTTAGGACCATTTCAAACGGTATTATGTAGGCCTCCTAAATGTACTGTATATTCTTACGTAAAGTACAGAACAGTAAAAATATTCAGTTTTAATTGAAGACGTCGACTGTAATTACGAGACGATAAACTGGGGCAAACAAGAAATTACCATTACGAACGATTTTAGTTGCATTTTTACAGACATCTCGACTGTAACGTATAAAAATCTTCTCTATTACAAACATCGTGTTCCAGATGCAAATACTCGTAGAATTTCCAAACATGCAAATATCATCGGATAACGGAACATCTACGTTCTGAAATGTCATTAAATCCATATCGTAAAAACATGAGCGTGAAAAAATTTACGCGTCCATACGTCTAAGCTACTTTAGTATACCAGATTTAAGATTAGAGGAATTGCTCACTATAAAATGCACCTAAGCACATTCAGCATAAGATGCAAAATCGCTTGGCTGGTTTAAACAGAGAATACAGTTGCTCTGGACTATTAACGTAGTGTGCTAAGTGATTTGGTCTTCAATCATGCTTTCGTAAATATCGGGCAAACGCCAGCCGGAATGTGAAACTCAGCTAAACTGTCAACTAATAACATGTAAACTTTGTAAACAAGACATAACAATAATAAAGTGTAAACAAAGGTTTTGTTTTGAATACTACGACTTTGACACGTACCTAAATTGTTATAAATAATGATGTCGAATTTAGTGGTTCTATGCGAAGTGGTTGGATTTGTTTTAGACAAGGGTAAATATATATCTTTAAATAATTAAACAAACAAAATAATCAATTTTACATTCTAAAGAAGAAAAAACAGCACAATTTAATTTCTCTATACATTGTTGGCATGTAGACAGGTGGTGTTCCCAAAGAGGTTTACCATATTTTCGAAAACATAACTGAAAAAAAGGAAACCTAACGAAATTTAATTAAATTCGCAGTCAAACGTATGTAGGCGCTGATTTTGTGACTGCTACATTTTAGCTTTCCATTAAATCACTTCACCTATATGATAAATTGATTTACTCCGGTCAATATGCGTAACCTTATAAATAAGTCAAAGAACTTCTGTTATAAACATCTTCATAATATTACGTAGCTAAAGATATAAATCATCAATATACACGATTACGATAGGTCAAGGATCCAGTCTGGAAGTCGGTCTAGACTATTATCAAAGTTGGCACCTACCCAAACGATTATAAGGCATTTTCGGACACTTAGGGCGTGCAAAAATAGATCTAGATTCGAAGGGTTAGGTATCATTATTGTTTAATTAGTTAAGTTGTAAGCTGAGTACTGTTTAGTTGTTTGGGGTATGGTGATGAATAGTTCTAAGGCAGTTTTATTACCGATTTAAAATTAATGTAACTTGAAATTAATACTGCTGTTTATTTATTTTTCACGACAAATCAACTGGAACGGTATAGTTTCGAATAAAATATTGTGTATTGTCCTTAAATGTTATAAGCGTATTCACTTTTCGCGTTTTGCCCATTTGGTAACTTAGACATACCTAGTGTAAACATCCTAATGCTGTATAAATCGTCAAAAAGGTGTTCGGCAAACGTTTTCACTTCGACGAAAATCCTTATTTACTGACACATTCTACATTTGTAAAGGTGGTCCTGTGTAAATAAGTACAGATACGAATTGGCTATCATGAAAAATCTTTTAGGCTTCAATATATGTATTTAGCAAAGAACCCTTCTGATTCAATTATAGGCCAAAAAGTGTTGGTAAATTATTCTAAATCGAATAAAATTTCATGCGTGTGTATTTGCTAATGTAGAAGGTAAGTTACATAAAATTTTAAGTATTTTTTGTGAAATGTTGATGACCGTGTTTCGAAAAATAAATTACATAACGATATAAACATATGCGGAAAATATATAAAAATTACAAACAAGAGGTGAATGAACCTTTTAACCTTCTTAGTTAGTTGCGACTATCAATGGCGTAAATACTCGTAATTAGGAATAACATTTTAGTATATTACCAAATTATTAATCTGCAACTTTAAGTGTAAGCCGCATAACAAATTCATCACCAGTTGTCAAGAGGGAACGTAACCTTAGAAGTTTCTCCCAAAAACAAACTGTGGCAACAAACCGTAATTATGGTTCAAAGAAGTCGCAAAACTGAAAAGTTCAGATAAAAATAAGTTCCCAAAAAACAATTAAAAAGTCAAAAGGCGTGTTATAATGCGGAACGCGAAGTTCTTCCTAGTTTTCCCCGGAGCTCTTTCATTAATGAGGAAAAAGTATGCGACAGATTTCGTGAATTTTGCCCCAAGGAAACATAGAACGGAAACGACTTTGTCTCTGGTCTCAAATGCATTCATAATAACAGCAAAGTTAATTTGCAATCCTTTTTAAAATTATACTTCTTTGTGGACTGAGATAATAAAGAATTAAAAAGAAAATAGAAGACTAGTGGCTGGTGTAAAATATTTTTCAAAGCGAGCGAAAATTTAAAAATATGTAAGAAAAAATTCTGCAGTAGGATACTTGAGAATGGATGCTATAATTGGGGCCTTAGCCTGTCTGCACACTGCAAACTAAACAGCCGGTCCACTGGCCCGATGCATGGTAGCTTTTTTTTAGAAAATCATAAATTACATCAAATTTTTTAGTCGGTTTGATACCGGCCAAATACCTAATCGTTGTTATGTGCTTACTAATATACATCTTCATACTGATTTATGGGCCCAAACAAACTATCGGCCGACTACAACTTAGTACTGTACTCTTAGGTGGCCAAGCGATGTTCCGAGGGTATATTTTTTTTATAGAGGGATCCTGCATGAGCAAGCTATCTTACAGAGATAGTCAAGTTGTGAAATACGTACGTGCTAATGCTGTAACTATGGCAGTTACATGCACATGTGAGACAGAAGCAACAAAGTTTCGTCATTAGCAACTAAACGCTTGGAATTGTGTCTGAATGCATTTAGCTTGTAATTCAAAATGTTGCGTATTTTAAATACTAGACTAATATACTTTTTACGTTGCAACTAAATATAGTACATATTCTAACAGGAGCTAACAAAGTGGTTTTTTTTTGTTTGTTTGTACAAAGGCTCTGAAAGTACCAAACCGATTCAACAATTATTTCACTGTTGGAAAGCTACACTCTTCCCGAGTAACATATAGTATATTTTATCCCGATGCGGGCAGTAGTTCCCACGGGACGCGAGTGAAACCGCGGGAAAACGGCTAGTACTTGATAGATTGCTGCTGTCGACGGATGAAAAGCATCCATTTCTTATCAAGGCCCCTACCTGCCTTGAAAGGCTCTTAAGTTATTGGTTCCAGCTGATTTTGACAGGTATTACGTGTAAGATATTCAGATATCTGAAAATATCTGCAGTGCAGTAGATACTATGACTTTTGAAAACTTCAGACTTTGTGTACTGCAAGATCCTGCATCACACTGTTACTGTTACTGTTACAGCCTTTTTATCGTCCCACTGCTGGGCTCAGGCCTTCTCTCACACGGAGAAGGATTGAGCATTAATCACCACGCTTGCTCAATGCGGGTTGGTGATTTCAGACTATATAGTCCAGGTTTCCTCAAGATGTTTTCCTTCACCTTTTTATCAGCCATTGGTGTCCAAGATACGCTTAGAAAGTACACACTGGCCAGAAAGTTTTTGAGTATCAATACGATTAGTCATTTCGCGTGTGATAGTGTTAAAAACCGTAGTTTTTCCGTGTAAAATGTCTAAACTAGCACCACTGCAGAAATAGTCCTCAAACTAATGGCCGTTCACAACATTCTATCTATTTTTTCTTTTACTTCCAAGAGATGTGAATTTGACTTCACTTATATGAGGCTAACGTCAAAATTCTATTACTAGTAAACAAATATATACGTATTACTCTGTTAGGCAATGTAAAGTTGAAGTCATATTTACAATAGATAATGAGTGCTGTTATAATTATTATAATACTAGCCGTTTTCCCGCGGTTTCACCCGCGTCCCGTGGGAGCTACTGCCCGCACCGGGATAAAATATAGCCTATGTTACTCGCAGATAATATAGCTTTCCAATGGTGAAAGAATATTTAAAATCGGTCCAGTAGTTTTTGAGTTTATCCATTACAACCAAACAAACAAAGTTTTCCTCTTTATAATATTAGTATAGATATAGCGTGATCAAGTCATCGATTACATACATATGGAAATACAGTATAAACCATACATATTATGTATATTAAAATCAGATGTCTGGTTTTCACGAAGGATTTGCGTGTTATGTTTACATTGCTGTCTTTTAGATAATTATCGTTTATATGCAAACTGTAATGCACAATTTGCATTGTTTTGCTTATCAAATTACGTGACGATGTTTTTAATGTTTGATTGCTTCTAGTTTTAGAGGTAATGTAAGGCCAGTGGAAAATAATCCCCTATGTTATATACTGTTACTGTTACAGCCTTTTTATCGTCCCACTGCTGGGCACAGGCCTCCTCTCGCACAGAGAAGGATTAAACGTTAATCACCACGCTTGCTCAATGCGGGTTGGTGATTTCAGACTTTATAGTCCAGGTTTCCTCAAGATGTTTTCCTTCACCTTTTTATCAGCCATTGGTGTCTAAGATTTACCTAGAAAGTACATACAAACTTAGAAAAGTTGCATTGATACTTGCCTGACCTGGAATCGAACCCATACCCTCATACTCGAGAGGTTGGTTCTTTACCCACGAAAAATATCCTATATTTATCTTTCTAAATTCCTCCTAGTAATATTTGGTAGTAAAATAGTACCCAATTATTTATTATCTTTAGGTGATTTGATTGCCAATATTCTACATTAAAATAACCTCTAACCAAATACACAACAACAACAAAAAAAACACAAATAACCTCACTTCAACAAATCACCAATTTCCTTCAACAAACATTACATTTCATAATAAAAAAAATATAAACTACAATTATCATCGGAGCGTAGTCCATAGATCTGCGCCATCTTAACAACGTCCAGCGAGACGCGCAAGCGCAGCGGTACAGCAACAATTGGAGCATAGCCTAACTGAACGTGTTGTCTTCCGTTATCAAAGTTTTTTTAGTTATCAATATGGAAAATGCTAGCGTATATAGTAATTATGTACGGATATACGTCACTTGTCTACTTTCTAGTGAATTTAATTGTTTTTTGATAAGTTAATGTTTGTTAAAAAAAAATGGTATTGCAAATGACTTGAATTCAAGATTCACAGATAGAGGTAGAGACGATAATAACAAACGATGATAGAGAAAATATGAAATAGTCACTTTCTAGTTTAATTATTGGTTTTATGAGTAAAAAAAATGCAATTATCATTATTTATATGCTTCATATTTATGTAATTACTTAATGGTTGTTTGTCTTATAAAATGTTGCTATAAAAACCGTGGTTGTAAAGCCTTGATATCCCCAAGACACCTCTTTTAGTCGTGAAATTATTTAATGAATTGAAATTACAAGTAATTATAAAAACTTAAACATAACATAAGGCAGTGGCGTAGCGTGGGGGGGGCAGGGGGGGCAAATTCCCCGGGCGGCAGCTTTTAGGGGGCGGCAAAATTTACCCAATTAAAAAAAAAATTGTTCGCAACTAGTATCTGAGCCGCTACATAAAACTGTCTAACAATAACAAAACATTAAACAAGAAAGTTGAACCTTTTTAAACTTAAAATTAATTATTGTTAAAATTTGGTACTTAAAACACACGTGACACACATTTTACGTAATTTTGGTTTTGAGTCTTAAATAAAAAATCGTTAAAATTTCGCGCTCGCTTCGCTCGCGTATTCAGAAACTGTATGCGTTTAATTTTGCATTTGTCAACAAACAAAAAGTTAAGTACGTTTGGGCCAAATTTTACGTAATATTTGGTTTAAGTCCGATAAAAATTTCGCGCTCGCTTCGCTCGCGTATTCAGAAACTGTATTATGGCCCTTATTTTTGCATTTGTCAACAAACAAAACGTTAAGTACGTTTTGGGCTAAATTTTCCGTAATTTTTGTTTTAAGTCCGATAAAAATTTCGCGCTCGCTTCGCTCGCGTATTCAAAAACGATATGTCCTTATTTTTGCATCTGTCAACAAACAAAAAGTTCAGCACGTTTGGGCTAAATTTTACGTAATATTTGGTTTAAGTCCGATAAAAATTTCGCGCTCGCTTCGCTCGCGCATTTGGAAACTACATGGGCAAGTTTTTCTTTATTTGCATTTGCTTACCTGCACAACTGCCGACATGCGTTTAGCAGAGTGCTAATTTAGGTAAACCGATGAGGTGGTCCCCGGCGAGACAAACTTTAGTTACAGTGGTCCCACATGACTAAAAGGTTACGAACCACTGGTTTAGATAAACTTGAATGCTATAAGCAATACCTACCTAGATACAAGCCAAATTTCACGCTTAGGTATAGTTCCATGGAAACTAGTTTAAGTGTTAGTCCCGTAAATTAAATTAATTTGTTAAACAGTTTAAAGTAGCCCCGCTTTTTAAATTATTTCAATTTCATATATACCTACTTATAGGTACCTTCTTCGCTAGCCTGCGTACCTAAAATATTTTTAAAACCTTCAAGAAATCAAGTAACAAAGATATAAAAGAAAAGTCTATTTGAGTACCTCCCCCTTCTGCCGGGGCTGCGGGTTGTTCGAAAGAGTTACCGCGGCTCTGGAACATAAAAGGCCTTCGACGGAACACGACGGTTTTTAGTCAGTAAGAGTCTGACACTCCCTTACCGCTGCTAACCCACAGCGGGAAGGGTCATTTGATGATTTTTAACGTCGATACGAAAAAAAATCCCTTTTTTTGAAGTCGGTTAAAAATGACAAACGGCCAGTAACACTTGTTAAAAAAAATCGACAAAGGGGCGGCAAAATCGACAACTGCCCCGGGCGGCAGATACCCACGCTACGCCACTGACATAAGGTAACTGCTTATAAAACTAGTGAATGATCCGCACTAATTTAACTTGCACAAAAGTATGAATGGACCCTTTTGTAACCAACTACCCAAAAAGGAGGGCACTCAATTCACCTGTTCAAAAATAATCTATAGACGATTTAATCCCTCTTTTTATATGTCTTTGTTTTATCACAACACATGGTAAGTAATCACGGTACATTATGACGTGCAGTTTTCTCGTAAACGCCAGTGGCGCCACCTGACGGCGGTGATTGCAAATGACGTGAAGAGAGCGTGACGTACAAACGTACATAATCAGTGGCGATAACGCTTCAAGACTCACAAGTTACATTAATAATAATATTAGACAAGAAAGATGCTAAGTGAATATTTATAACTATTTAATTTTATGAATGAAGTTTTTTTTATATTCTTTAAATAGAACATTATTTTATTCGTCTCTTTTACCCGTATTTTGATCTTTGTCTTAGTGCCTAGTCTTTCAGTACTTTCTGAAAAATGGTCTTGAACAAGCATGGTGATAAATTCAAATATCTAAGGCTTTCAATCATAAGGTTCTTTAAATAGAACATTAATATATTTGTCTCTTCTGAGGTAATTTGATCATTGTCGTAGTACTAGATTTTGTGTATTTACTGACAATCGGCTTTGGGCAGGCACGATGATCCATTCTCATATCTCTGGCTTTAAATAAACGAAGTATATATTCCGGCGAAATAAATGAAGTATATATTCCAAAAAATGTTAACTACACATTACACATTAATAACACAACCAAGAAATCTTAGATGCGGAAAAATGAAAAAAGAAATAGCGATAAGACCGAGATAAATTACCACCATTATTGTATTATCTAATCGTAAGAGGGGAACGGAAGATGCACTTATCTTAACTTTGAATGTTAACGTGCCATACATATTCCGCAGAAACTTTTAACGTATCAAGGGAAAAAATAGTATAACCAACCCTTAATGTAATAATGTCGTAAAATCTTTATAGTTCCATTTTATTGTTCTTTAGCTTAGCTATTTATGATGTTTTAAGTGGCCATCTATTATAAACGGGGAAAACATGCACAAAAAGTCACCCCGCCAATAATATTAGGAAACGTATTAAATCGGTATAGTTATCGGCACGAATCTTGAGCTCTGACCTTCACCTGCGCAGAAGTAATTTATTGGGTCCCTTTTGTGGTATGAAGTGAGGCGCGGGGGCGGGCTAAAGCGGTGATTGGCCCGCAGTGCATCGCGTCATAGCCGTCACTCAAGATTGGTTCTTTGCTAATAAATCACTTCTGCGCATATGTAGGTCAGAGCTCAAGATTCGTGCCGATAACTATAGTTCGGTACCTAAAATGTCAATGACCTTTACGTTTTTCTTCGGCAATATTGTTAAGAATAAAAATGTTTTTCCCTCGTCAGCGAAGTTTTCTTCGGCATAATATTATGCAAAATCGTGCTTCGTAAAACAATTTTCAATACTTAAACAGATGCATCTTTTTAATGGAATTGAGGCACGCCACATAAATCATACTTGAAAACTACGAAATAACTGTCTGTTGAATACAAAATTAAGTCTTATTTGATATCTGAAATCGTCTTTTTGGCGAACCTTATAAATAAGTATTTGTTTAGGTGCCCAGTAGGTTTTCATTCGCTTCCATACTCATGTTATAAACGCAAAAGATTGTAACTCTTTTGTTTTTGTTATTTGAATAAAACTTGGCAGTAATATAGCGTAGATATAAAACTAACGTATACTACTTTTTATACATTTGCTGGAAGTGGTTCCTTAGGGTCTAGAGTGGAGCCATAGGGAACAGCTTACGCATAATTCTTTATACATACTTTTAATTGAACCACTTAATGCCGTCTAGCTGCTATAACTCTTTCAATAAAATTTTCTCAGCAACTAAAAGATTGACCTACTAAAACTTAAAGTAGCATTTATATATCATGCTAGATCCCCAACGAACTCTGCAATCCACGTGGGATAAACTCAGCTTCAGCCAAGACGTATGTAGCGTACAAAATTCAACATTTAATATGTACTGCAAACAAGGTTACGAGGCAAAGTCGCGTTTAGAATTAGATTATTAGAGTTCAAATTCGAAGGTGAATGTTTGCTTGACATATTACTTTGTACTTCTGAGATATAGGTAACATGATAAAGTCTATGATGTTCCTACTGATGGGAATTTGAGTAGGAATGAGTTAATGTCGTGAGGGGCTAAATTCTAAGTTTGTGGATGTTTCAAAGACAATCATTTCCTTAACGTTAAAAAATATTTTTTTGAGGTCCGATTTCGTCCGAGGTCCGATATTTGTCAAAAATAATCTGAATTTTAAACGTAATAATTTGTTGTATAGTTTTAATTTATGTTACCATGGGGACCGTGTAGACTAATTTTCCAAAATATTAAATATTTTGTTTTCCTTTTTAGAAGTTTTAGAAATTGAGTCTAGCTTTTCTGAGATGTTTAATATAATCCTGAATAAACATAGCCCCTGGAGGAATCCCTAACTTTTCAGTTGTTGAACAAACGCGAGTCATTAAAGTGGCGGTAGCGGAGAGGTGTTTAATTAAGTGTTTTTGCGTACGCTGCGCGGCCAAACCCAGTGGCTCGGCTGCTTGTGTTAGGCGTAGGCTATGGCGCTTGTGTTAGCGATAGTAGGTGCAGCGTTTTCGATGTGGCAAATGTATTTTACGTTAGGTTTTTTGGGCCTTTAAATGGTTTTCTGGTTTACTTTTGATTAATTAAAACTTTTGTTAAGGAGTAGGTTCGAGTCCATGTATGTCATAACTCTCACTGAAAACAGAAACCATATAGCTATCGATTTATCAGTAATGTAGATATTTATTTATTAAAATTACATCGAAGAACTTTCTGACAAAAATCAATATTTTCCAGGCTCTATTTCTGTATCCACATTTTTCAAGTTCTGCTTACATGCTAAACACATTCACATACCAGTAATATTACAGCACTGACTTACTTTAAATCGCAAAAAAATAAAAAGCACCATTAGTACTGGCGGATAAAGACCTTTCGGCTGAAATGATTACGACATATATACGCACAAACAAATCGCTACCCGCTATCACTACAATCGCAGCCTAATATTATGTGTAAAAAAGCGTGCAGCGGAGCGTGGTCGCCTCTCTCGCGTTTCTCCGGCGCGGGCGCATATTTCTTGATGACATACATGACTGTAATGTGGCATCGCTTCACGCTAGCGCTCGCCAATATCGGATCTTTATCGAAAATCTGATGTTTAGAGTTTTCACTTGCACTGATGTAAACAGGGCTTATTGAAAATGCGTTGTATAGGTACTTACTACTCGTGCCTAATATAATTTTGATAAATAAAATGCTGCTGATCTTATTTTAAAGACTATGTGTTGGTCTTATACTAAATCTGAAAAGATCAAGGAAACTATAACTAAATTAGCTAATTTGAGATTATTTGTGTGAAAAAGTTGGTCATAAATAAACATTTTGTAGAAGACATACCAGTTTTTCTTTACTCATGCAACCTTCATATCAACAGGGGTATATTTCACTAACTGATATAAATATTACCTAACCTAAGTCACCCTGAAACTGTACACCCAGACCATGCGTAAATACACATATAAATAAGCATAATAAATACCATATCACATTACTTACGCGTGCTAGCAACACGCATCCATCAGCGTAGAATTACAGTTACATTTATGCTAATACACCATTCTAATTGTTTCCATAAACAGTCTGTTTTCACTTTCAAGGCGTAACTGATCGCATAAGATTGGAGTTACCCTTTTGTGAAGGTAACTTTGTGTCTAAATAATTACAAGTAAGGTACATATTAAAAAAAAAACTAATTGCTTTATTTAGTTACTGAATGCTGTATGTTGGTGTGACTTCAAATATTGTAATACTAGTTATTGTAAACTTCATCATTATCATCGTCATATCAGTATTTTCCACTGCTTAAACATAGGCATCTTCAATGACCACCAATATCTTGATCTTTGGCAGATTGGGTACCATTCGTAGCTACAAGAAAATTACTAATGTGGTTTAGGTACCGGTTCCATAGCAGTGTCGTAGTTTCGGCCACATAAACATATAAAAAAGGGATGGTACTTTCACACTTTTGAACAATGAAAGTAAACGCATGTAATAGCCCTTTAAATATAGCAGTAATCTGATCTTTAACAAAGATAATTTAATATACATAAGGTATGGTGATTCCGTATGTTCTCCATTTGAGATTAAGCATTTCCCTTTTATGAGGATGTTTCGTAAGATACTATTGAAAGATTATATCTATGTTAAAAGTCCCATTTTAAACATATCTGAGGAAGATCGGTACGTTCTGCTGTTGGTTTCCTTATCGTTTTAATATGATAAAGAAGCAGAATGAGTACCCATTGCAGAAGTGTGGCACCTTGAGGCTGCGTAAAATTTTATATGGAACTTAGTCATCGACGTATATAGACTTAAGCGTTTGATTTTCAAATCTTGTGCTCTTATTTTATAACCCCTGTTAGTCATGGTCGTGATCTGCACCACTCTGGTTTAGGGCTCTGTACCTGGGCACTATTGCCATAGATGAAGATAAAGGATTAGTAGAAGTTCAATCTATAAAGGAGGATACATTGAACACTAGAGGTAGATAGACCAGGTATTTGATCCACAATACCAAATTAAGTGGCATAGTGTACTCATTATAAGATTAAGGAACGTCGCCGTCGTGTCAATCGCCTACAAAAGTAGCAACAAAATAATTGTTTACTAATAGAAACAATACAAAGGTATGTAGGTATACAACTGTACATCTCGTATTTAAATGATGTCAGCACTAAATTATCTGAAACTCCAGCGCAGCGTACAAAAAGACCTGCATATTTTATTGTACGTGAAGAAGGAAAATTGCTTTTAAAAATAGACGTTGTTAGTTCGAAAGAGAAAATGCAGAGAATTAAATTTTACTTCTTCCAAGTATATTTAATCTTCAGCAAGAAACATGCACTTATCTACTGAAATAACAATGATGTTACAAATGTACTAATGTGATTTAACTGGTCCAATTTGTTAATTAACATTGGCATGGTCCATACAATACATACACCTTCACCATGATGACAAAGGACCCAGCTTGAGTTATGACTATATTATTAAAACGTAATACTCTCAGATTAATTAGTCTGAAGTGTAAATTCTGCCATAAATCTCGCAGCTTCACAACTTTAATTGAATTGTCCTATAACTCTCAGGTCATAATTTCTGACACTGCAATTAGTGTCTTATGCACTTTGTAATAAGATCGTGTAGCACTCAAACTTTTTATACACAACGTATGTATTTCTGCACTTAGTTTACCAGAAGAATCAAACGATAATAAACATTTGTGAGTCCCGAATCGCTGAAACTGAGTGAATCGTCGAAACGAAACGTTTTTGGGAAAAGCGTAGGCTCAAATATAAAATCGAAACCTAAGTAGTCGGATTATAGGAACAAGCATTAGCTGAAGTGCTATGGAAGCAATTTGAGTATTCCTTTGCCATTTGAAGAAACCTAGCATTTTTGTTTTTCTATTTTGTTCTTATTCTTGTAGTTATATTTTTTGCATTTTGCTTACTGTCACGACTTAGACAGGTTCGATCCCTTTTATATTTCTCCTCTATCGTGAATGTCTGTCTGTCTATCAATGTGTCTAATAAAAGCTAATGTGTTAACGTATTTGATATTTCTGTGCAAAGAAAACTAGGATGAATTGTGTGAAAGATGATATTGCTAGAAAGAATGTTACTTGAACGTCAGATAGAGGGATGTGGAAGAAGAAAACATTGTAAGCGAACCTCAAATGAAATTGGGATTAGCATATTGATATACAAAAGTACCACAATGACACCCGTCTTTAATGTCTTTAAAACTTCCATTCATTTTCCGTTAAAAATGAATAAGTAGTCCACTGAGATGGGTGCCAATACAAACCATTTGTGTTTGAGAAAGAAATAATTACTATGTGTAATGTAGCTGCAATTTTGATGAACAGGCAAACTAAGTCTAATACTTCATTCATTAGCAATTGGAGCACCCCTAGTCCGAGTATAATCACTTGTTGAGTTAATCGCTTCGGACTTGGAATGACATTTGAATATATTCAGCGTTTCCTACCCCTTTCACACTTGGCCACTCGCTAATATCAACTTGACACAACGTTCCTTTTGACGCATATGACTCAGCAAAAAACAACGTAATGGAAAACCACGGAATGAAAAAGTATGGCAATTAATTAAATGTCCCGCAAAAAACAATTACATTTCATTTCGTATTGTTATTGTTTTTAGTGAAATTAAACTTTTTTATGACTGTAATGTTTTTCTTTTGTATGTTTAATTTATATTTTGTTGTTAACAAATTATTTACGTACAATTTTTCATTGTGTTATAATATTTGTACACCCAAACTCATTTCAATCACCTCAGGGATAAGGGCAGGAGGATGATGACCCAAACTCATTTCTATTTAATAAGGCAACTCAAAGCAGTACATCCAGCCTATAAAATTAATAATTTATAACACTGAGTGAAAAATGAATCGTTAATAGTAAGTAGAGCTATCAAATTAGCGTTAGGTCGCGTCCTCACAAGTGGGGTCACGGGTCGCGGTCGTATGATGTCGACTCGGACTAGTGGACGCTAAAATAATTATTTTTGCAAAAGGTTTATACCATTTCTCTATTTACTTATGACATAACATAGCCATACTCTCTTTCTCTCATTCCCTGTGAATTGCATGGCATTTTAAGTGTTTTTAAAAATATGTTAATTGCATTGCATTTTTTATGCAAAATATGTGATATGATTTCCGCACCTACAACATCCATTTTAATTGAATAAAAGTTACAAAATCAAAACACGGATCCCTATTTTTAGGAGGGGCTTTACTCTTCTTAGTGAAAATCCTTCCTCGATCGGTTATTTTGACTACTTCATGAAACCACAGAAGCACTTAACCTTCTGTTCATTAAAATTTCATATCACCGATTTGTTCAAGAGCTCTTAGTTTGACCTTAGTAATTTAACGTACTATGCGGCTTCTGCGAATATCGTACGGTGCTCAGTAATTCTGCCCATGACGTAGTCTTTAGTGAAGTGAGGAGCAACATGTGGTTGAAACGAGGGTACCAGTGATATAAAATATTACTTTTATGCTGATATTAAAAGGCATTGTTATTGAACAGCTGATGAATTAACTTTATTGACTTTTGATTTACTTTGTTTACTTGTGTAGTCCTTTCACTTGCGTTTAAACTTCGAAACCATTTATCATGCCTCTGACCATAATTTATGGATTGATAATATTATTTCGTGCAGTCGCACGTTCTCACAAGACAGACAAATTGAACTGTAATTTTTAAAATCATTTCTTCGACGACATAGTAAAATGAATTGAAACCAAAAGAAAGTTTGCTTAAACATGACATAACACATTATTCAAAGAACTAACTTTGTAGCCAGTTCGTTGGCATATTTCTCCGTTCCGCATTGCATTTGTCCGAACGATCAAAACTAAAGAAACAATTTCCCAACCACGCACAGCTCTTCCGCAGAAACTCCATAACCATTTGCCCGCAATGTGGATTATAGAATCAAATGAACACTTTTCCTGCTCCGCATTTTCTTGTTCGAAAGGAAAATCCGTAGCGAAAGGGAAATATAAAAATCACAAGCATCTTAATGCGAGCATCATTAGAAACCCTGTTCACTTATGTCACATCGCTTGCCATTATCGGGAAACATGGAAAGGTTAACGACCGTAGAATGATCTCGAAGCAAAGATGGCGTATGTGATAGATTGACGCGATCGCCGATCACACTTTAGGTGCGATAAAAATATTGGAGCTAGGGATTCGTTATATATACGCTTGTAACTCAAAAACCCTTAGGATAGCACCCATTATTCGTACAGGTAGATATGAAAATAATTTATTTTTTCTACATATCATGAAAATATCGAGGGTTGATTTAACAGGGTTTGCAAATGGTGCAAAAATATTGTAAGGGTCCATTTCCTGGGTTTTGTAAAAGGGAATATAAGAAAGTATTTCAGAATAAGGTTTAATAAAATTTCTTCTTTTTCCAAGTATTGATAGTAAATATTGCTTATTTCACAAATTAAAAGCACGGTTGTGAATGTTAATAAATCCGAATAATTACACTTTTTAAGAGTGACGAAAGGAATTTTATGCGTTCACAATTACATTTATAATTATGCTGTTTAATTGCTAGATAATTGGTGATTAATGGTTCTTGTTACCGTTAATATTCAATCACGAATATTACTATAACAAAATACACAAATGGTGGTGTGTATGAATGGAATCTTGAATCTAAATTGAAGTGAAAAAAATAAAAGTGGAGATTCTCGATAAATATACGTACTTTTTAAGATACTTCGTTTCTATTAGTTTAAAAAAATATCAGAGAGGATAAAATTAGTAGGAATCGTGTTTAATAAAGCGTGCTACGACCTTTTGAGTTTACCTTATTTAAATACCTAAGTAGTTACATTCCTAGGAACACACAAATCTTCAAATGAAGGTGTTTCCTCATAATTGTAAGGATTCTAACCCAACTTAATTTAGTTACAGACTTAATAAATACAAGCCTTTGTCACGTACTTTGTTAGTTTCAAGGGTCATTAATTAATTTGAGTTAGGGCTGTAGTTGGGGCTAGAAACTTTAAATGTTCCCAAGTTTTTAGTAGTTTAGGAGATACCGGCGATGTTGTAGAACTTCCTAGCTTAAGAGGAAAGAATTTGGGAAGAAGTAAACATTGTTTTATTAATCAACTACGATAGAGTGATAAATTGATCAGCCACGTAATTTCTTTGTCATGATGAAAGAGAAGAAAGGAGTGGTTATTTATTACTTATCTCATTGTTATTATAGAGCGATTAGCATTTCACTTCTTTTGGTATTGGAATTGACTTCATGGCTTTAATTATAATGGTGAAAACTATTCTTCATTTAGTTAACTATGTGCGTGAATAAAATACCCGGTGAACATTACATAACGTCGTAAATAATAAACATGTGCTTTATTATATTGATCTCTAAGATTTTGATTCAATACTAATGGTGAAGGTAAATCTCTTTAGGAAACCCGGACTTCAAAAAGTCTGAAGTCACTAATCCGCCTCGAGCAAGCGCGGTGATTAACGCTCATTCTTTCTATGAATGACAAGATGTCTTTGCCCTACAGTGGGACAATAAAAAGGCTGACTAAGTATAACGGTAATTTCCTCACATCCATATAAATAACTAGCCGTTTTTCCGCGGTTTTACCCGCGTCCCGTGGTAACTACTGCCCGTACCGGGATAAAATATAGCCTATGTTACTCGTGGATAATGTAGCTTTCGAATGGTGAAAGAATTTTTAAAAACGGCCCAGTAGTTTTTGAGCCTATTCATTACAAACCAAACAAACAAAGTTTTCCTCTTTATAATATTATTAAGTATAGAAAATATCTGTAGCTTCAATATAAAGTTGTTACAGCGCCAGAGCCTATTATTAAAACCGACTGGACATCGTTTGTCATTCGACCGGTCTCGTATCGCAAAGGCACTAATTACAATGGACGGGTGATGTATTTAGTCTAACATACGGATTTCTAGTAAATAGATAACAAGCTTTACTTGGAAATTCGGATTAGGACGAAGAAAATCAATATTGTTTTGTATCTCAATAAACTCTTTGAAGTCTGTTTTGAAGTAAATACTAATAATTGTATACAGTTTGTGATTATTGATTAATGTAATTTTGTAGTTTGTGTCGTTCAGTCAAAAGAATATTTAATTGATTTTATAACCTGGTTTTAAATAAAAACGTCACACCATTCAAGAACGCTTAATTTTGTGTTGACTATTAAAATCGATTCAATAAACCTGGTATAAGTTATCAAAAGCTTTCCAAAAGTGAATAAACAAATTGCATAAAAGCCTTTTACGTCCAAAAAGTTTCACTGACAGTTCAAAAAAGGACCAAAAAAAGGTCCTAGAGAGTAAATTGAGCTGGTAAAACTGCAGCAGGGTCCAAACTTCAATTAACTAGTGTCCACTAACGATATTGGGGAACAGAAGGGAGAAAAACAATTTGACATCCTTTTTGCAATTTTGATTAACACTGGCAAGCAATAGTTATTTGTTATCATCATCATCATCATCATCTCAGCCATAGGACGTCCACTGCTGAACATAGGCCTCCCCCTTTGATCTCCACAGATACCTGTTGGAAGCGACCTGCATCCAGCGTCTTCCGGCGACCTTTATAAGGTCGTCTGTCCATCTCGTTGGTGGACGTCCACCTCGTTGGTGGACGTTATTTGTTATACAAGAGTGCAAAGTTGCTTTTTAACCGCGGGCTCAATTTTGATGACTGAGCAAGCGAAGGATTCTAAAATTGAAACACGAGCATAGCGAGTGTTTCAATCATAAGCATCCTGAGCGATAGCGAGGGAATCAAAAGAGCACAAGGTGAAAAATCTTTGCACTCGAGTGCAACATGTAACTTTTCATCCCACCTCATCGAGGAAATTTCTAAACTCAAAAATAAAATGACACGCACGTCACACATTGCAAATTAAAAAGATGTACCTATTAAAATTTATTTATGCAAAAACTCCGTTTAAAAATGTAATGAGGTTTAAAATCGACCTTAAAACAATAAAAAATAATAATTTCATCCCACTTCATCGAGGAAATTACTAAATGCAAAAAAAAAACCGGCCAAGTGCGAGTCAGGCTCGCGCACCGAGGGTTCCGTACAAATCCTGTATAGATAAAAAGTGACTCTCGCGCAAACCGTTCAGTTTAGAACAATCATAGTTATGGTAATTTCGTGAGAGTCAAAATAGTTAATATTTTTTATTTTATAATATAACTAAAATAGTAGGCCAGTACCTTGTAAAAGTTCTTTTATTAAAGTTATTTATTTACAACATTTTATAGTCATCATTCAGAAATCTGATTAAAAATAACTAATTATGTCTTAAAGGTCATTGGGCATATCTGACCCGCTTTGCAAAAAGTGGCGAACATGAATCAAAGTAGTTTAAAATTGTGGAGAATAGTATGACGTTCCTTTGAATATAAATATTTTATTAAAATTCCATGGAGACGAATGTCCAGGATCGTTTAAAAAATATAAAAGACAAGCAGTTTCAGAGGATTGTACAGGTTGCAATGCTAGTTTTTATTGTTAAAGACTTTTCATAAAGAAGGAAGATGCCAATTCGGATGACCAGGATCTGATGAGGATCTGGAAACCCTGATAAATCGAGGGCAACTCTTGAATATTGTAGGCACGCATCAAGTCAAAACCAGACATGTGAGTGTATTTTTGAGGGTACTGGTAAACAGTGAAGGTTTGGAGCTGATCTGATTATGGAGACCACATAGAGTCGAGGGAACTCCTGAACGGTATGTTGCAACTACCACATGTTTGGGCTTATTTAATTTGTATTGGCGAAGACTTTTCACATAGATAGGTTTGACTGCCATTGCGGGATCGATAGCAAAGATCAGATATAGTTATGGGAACTCCTTTACAATTTATAGCAGTAACCTTGTGTCCAACACAAGCTTATTTTATTTTAGGTGATGAGAATTCACTACTAACTTGGGTTAAAGCAGCCATTGCAGGATTTTTTTCGAAACCGCCTGACGACTTGGCTTTATGTTTCTAGAGCTTTGACAAAAATTTAATTCTGTCCCTTTCTTTCTTTTATAAAGTCGGCTTTATTTTATTTTGTAAATAGTTCTCATTTAATTTATATATCTCAATACCCACATTCCCAGTCGTAACTTGTACTGGTGGGTCGTAATGGTCATAATGGTCTTTATCAAAATAAATTTAAAAAGCATTTTACAAACAAATCCAACTTCAAACGTATAAAAAAGCAACAAGAAAACAAAAACAAGAAAGAAAGGAAGAAGATGTTAGGTGCATCGTTCTAGAAGTCGGTGTCTAGAGGATGCATTTATATTTATTTAACCACCGAGATCTAGACCGATGCATGTAAACAGTTTTCTTGTTGTTTTTAAAAGTTTTTTTTGTTTTTTTTTTTTTTGTAAAAAGTCTTTATTTTTGTGAAAAGTTCTCGTCAATACGAATAATAGAGGTATAAGCCCAAACACGATGTAACTAAAACATACCGTTGAGGAGTTCTCTCGACTTTCTCACGTCTCCATTATCAGGTAAGCTCTAAATCTTCAATGTTTGATAGTATCATCAGACATACATCTGAGAATCAAGTTTTAACCCTATGCATGCCTACAATTTCTGATAGTTGCCCTCGATTTCTCAGGATTTCCATCATCAGATCCTGACCTAATGGCAATGTAAATAAACGGCGAGTATACTCTTTCACTACAAAGAAATGATTTCTCAAATCCGTCAAACTTGGTCGTTTAAATTCCCCATTGAAATGAGGAAAATATTTGATGTTTAAACCTGATTTTATCTAGATTCCCATGGTTCACATTGATGCGACTAATGCCATAGTAAATCAGAGCCTTATATCATTATACTGTGCTATATTTCGTTCGTGTCCGCCGTGGATATGGTTTCCATACTAAGGTGCCCAATGACCTTTGAATGATTTAGAATTTTTCATAGTTTAGAGGCAATTAGATTTAAGAAGTGTTTGATATGAATTTCAAGTTTAACATCTCTACGCGTTTATGTGAAAAAGCGTAGGTAGTAAGTTTATAATTATTAAAAAAATATTTTATGTCATGTAAGCAAAAATAATATTTAAATATTTTATGGAACTTCAAATTTGTCATTTTCGCAATTTTCCCTTTATCTGTACTATATAACGTTGCTTCGTGCCGAATTTCAAGATTCTGAGTTCACGGGAAGTACCTTGTAGGTTTTGATTCCCTAGCGTGTGGGAAATTCGTTAAGATGTCGGTATAAACTGCTGTATCTTTTGATCGCGTTAACTTAGAAGTTTGATTTTTTCACTGCTTAAAGGGACAATAGACCTAGGTATTTGATATAAATTTCAATTTGATATATTTATTCGTTCGTGAGAAATAAGGTAGTAAGTTTCATTTTATTAAAATATTTTTATTATATTATAAAACTAAAAAAATGCGATTTTCGCAATTTTTCCTATATTTGCATTATATGACAATGCTTCATGCCAAATTTCAATATTCTGAGTTTACGGGAAGTATCCTGTAGGTTTTGATTCCTTTGCGAGTGTCGAAAATTTGTTGAAAATATCGACATAATCGGCTGTATCTTTTGATTGGCTTGGCTTAGAAGTTTGATATTTTCACAGCTTAAAGAGGCAATAGACTTGAGTATTTCATGTGAATTTCAGCTTGATACGTCTACGCGTTCTTGAGATAAAGGGTCTTGACAGACAGACAGACAGACGGACAACAAAGTGATCCTATAAGGGTTCCGTTTTTTCCTTTTGAGGTACGGAACCCTAAAAATTACTTAATTAATTGAATAATTATTTTAAGCAGTATTTTATTTGTTTCATATGTATTTGTTTGAAAAGTCTTATCAAGATTGTCACAAAGGAGTTCACACGATGCACACGATGTTCTAAATTCAAATCACTTTGCCGCTCTAGAGGATATAAACGGCTTTTGCGCTCAAATATCAAAGGGTAAAACTACTCTTTCCGAGATGGTGGGATGAAAAAAATATTAAATTAGGTTATTCATTTGAACAAAACTTATTAATCTGTGACAGTTGGTATAGTTGTTACTGAAATATATTTTTCATTGCATAGTGCTTCTTAACTTCCCGTACTAATATTTCTAAGTGTATACCCACTGTAATTTATTCGTTTCTTCAATAATGCGAAATGTTTACATACTCACTACATCTCAATATACTGACTCGAAAATCCCGATAATCTTACCTGTAACAAAAAAAATACACTTTGGTAAACAACATCAATTTTTGTGACATCAATAAATAAATCAGCCATAAAGATAATTATCATCGTATTGCTATCGCAATTATTTACTGTTATTATCATCCTTTCTTTCTTTCTTCGTATGAAAAGTCCCTATAGATAGGTAGAAAGAAGAACTCCCATTTACACAAGACTAATTATTTCTGTTCAATCATCTGTCCAATGCTCATCCGTTTCATACTTTAATCTTTTAGTAGTAATAGCCAATTAATTCATTCCACCTCGTCTAACAATTACATTATTTCAATAAGCTGCCATATCAAAGGACTAACTAATGCAGACTAACTTCTTGCTTAATCAGTTAAAAATGTTTCTTCCACACTCATCAACTTTCAAAAACTGACTTTAAGCATAAGCACACCATAAATAAGTTATTAGAATACTTTTACCTAATAGCACATCCATGATCCAGTTCATAAAATATTTATGAACCTTTAATCTTAATTAACGTTACGTCTTACGTGAGGATCATAAAAGTACAGGAAATTGAGAAGATATATGATAATTCCTAATACCTTGAGCTCATTGGTGTTAGAGTGAAACTTTACTGAAACGTAACCATAAAAGTTTATGTAAACATAAACAATACATAGTTTGATGTGAACACGTCGTTCTGACTAGACCGGTTATGGCTTAATTGGACGACTGCTACCAAGGAAATTGTGCAATTTCAGAAACACATCTCCAGGGAGCGGGCTATTCTCAAATTACCATTTCTTGTTTACTTTCAATCAACTCAGAAAATTACGAGATTTACGCGATTCATTCTTGAGACTTAATTCTTTCGGAATTCCAAATTGATTACTTCGAATTTCTAGGGAATTTCGGACCTCGTGGAACCCGGATTTCAAAGGAGTAATCAGTGGTTACAATAATGCAAAATTCGGAGAGCTGTCTTATATTTTCTCGAGGTCTGAAGGAAAACGCCCGGGGGAATCATTTGGGAAGATTTATATTACCGATATTGGGGAGGTAAATCTAAAAAATGTCGGGAAAAATTCTGCTTATATTGAACATAATCAAATTTTAATCTACTTCGTAGGTAAGTGGGTAGTTAAGATGCTATCGGATATTTTAACGGTCTTATTAAAGCAAATGTTTACGTAAGACCTAACTTTGAGTATTAAAATACAAAGGTACGCCGTGTTATTTTTCGGGCTCTACTTGAATCGAAATTGTTTAAGGTACGCCAACTTCTAGACTTTGCTTCTACAAACACTAAGTAACAATTATTACAATCAATTTGTATTCAGTTACAAAATGCAAAAACAAAAGACCAGCTTCATAACCTGCTTTAGATTTCAGTATTCAAAAACCTTTCTTAAACCTAATTTTTCCACAAAGCTTAACGTAGACACATTTTTGTCTTACTGACCGCCTTATGAAAATGAAGTTTTATCTCGTTCCACATTTGGCGAGAACAATAAATCACGTCTCTGCATAGAAATTTAATTGATGCGCACTAATGGATTCTTCCACTCATAAATTAAATCACAACTGCTCATAATTCATGAAAAATAACTAGTTTTTTATGGAGCAGAGACAATTGTTTGCTACAACTATATTTTGTTCAATCATCATCAATCTTTGGAGTCCCAGGAGTACATAACTCTCTAAAGTATAGAATACACCGATGTATCTGATTTTTTTTTTTTTCTAAAAACCATGCTATGAGAAGACTGCAATGTTGTACCAATTCTCGCGATTGTAAAGTCTAGGCTGCTAAATTACATGTTACCATACCTAATTGCAGTAAAATGATTATAAGACGTTTAGCAACTATAATGATTATAGTGTGTGTTAACAAACTTGCAGACATGCATTACTCGAATTTAACGAACTTGCACACTGAAGTTCCGCCAATTTAACATTCTCTGAAACTGTGTCGGAAGTATGAACAGGTTCATACAATCTAAATGTACGAGTGTGCCTCAAAATCTGTACCTCACGTGTATCTGTTGAAACGTCGACATACAGCGGGTCGTTAATCTGAACGGCAGTGTATGAAAGGACAATCCCCAAACCTACCCCTATATTCTGCAACTCCCAACCGTATGTCAATGCACTAAAGTTGAATTTACATTGCCAAAATGATATTTGTGAATAAAGTCATTTTACCACTTTAGCCATCACGCTAAAGTGGTAAAATGACTTTCGTGTTAGGTTGGCTCAAATAAAATTAAATGGTGGTGCTTTTTTGTGACAGCGCATACATTTGCATACGTTATGTCTATATGATCTTGGTTTTGTTTGATAACAAAATTGTTTTGTAAAAAATTGTGAAAACGTAGGGTTATAATCCACCAACAAAAATATTTTTAGTCAGTTCTCAGGATTTTGTTGAATTAAAAATAAATGGAAGCATTTATTTGGTCCACATTTATACAATTTACAAGTTTGGCAAATATATAGCTAAAGAACGGATGGTATATTTAAAAAACTCGTTTTTGTACCACAACTTTATTGCTGTCACTATCACACCCAGACCAAGTAACAACTTCACCAAAAGAGCGTCGACACACGACTGTAAGAGTAATATCGTCACATTTTCTTATACGACTCTTGACATCGTCATGAAAAAGATAGCAAGGAAAAATATGTAAACTCCACGCTTGACAAGGCATAATAATCCAGGGTTTCACAAGATGACAGAAGGATCAGTGAGGCATGTCTCAGGCCGTTAAACCGTGCTGAAATCTGTCGGTATTTGATAGACTCATATAAAATAATACAGTAAAGGAAAGAATTACTTCTTTATACAAACATTTTTATATGTTACAAAGTAACGAAGAAAAATAAACCGGTATTTCGTCATTTGCCTAGCTTTTTAACATTTATGTTGGGGTCAGCTTCCAGTGTAATCGGATGCAGCTGGTTACCAGTGTTTAACAACAACGACTGCCTATCTGACTTCACGGGACCTACAGTTTATCGTGCCTTCCGAAAGATTAAAAAAAAATCCGGTATTTACAGGACTTTTGACAGATTTGTAGCATTAAAGCGAGATGCTCACAAGCATACTACACAGGTTTCTAACCCGTACAGGACAGCATATAATAAGCAAGGCCTGAATAGGACTATGTATTAATAAAAATGCTTCATCCAGATTGTATAAGTGTTGTATTCTGTCAGCTTATTTTGAAAAAGAAAAATTAATAAAAAATAAAACAAAACACCAACACAACAAGCTCCGACTATACAGGTTTTAGTGTTGGTGGTCTAAGTGACGTTCCGCCACAGATTCAATAAAGCATTCCAAATCCAAAAGCTAATGAGATCTTAACCCGCAAAAAGCTGGTACTTAGATTATTGAAATACGAAATTCCCGTCACGAATTAATTTGAAAGGAGCCAAATTAAGGCAGATTTCCGTGTAAATTCAAAGAAGCTTCTGATGTTAAATTAGACGTTAAGATTAGTATGAACTTTGCGAATTTTTAATTACGTGAGTACTTGGCTGTTAGCGAAACTTTTGGCTAAAGTTGAACGCCTGGAGGGTTTGTTCTTACAATATATACGTCGTAAAAATATGTACCAGAATATAGGATCACAGCTGCTTCTACCTTCAGTACTGTTTGCAACTGTTAGCGTGTAACCAGTGAATTGTAAGGAAATTTAAACTAGTCACGAAAATACGGCAACTAAACAAAGAAACACTGTTTTTAGATATGTAATAAATTGTATTTTAAATTCTAATTTGTATACACTTACAAAACTAATTTAAAATAACTAATCTACTGTAATTTACTAAATCATTCTTTAATACTAATTAATTCAAAAACTTTCGCATGAACAAATGAGTTAGCAATTTTGAAATCCAACTTAATTAAAAGACCCAAAATTAAGCCCTAAATTAAACAGGATTATTTTATTAGACACCAAAATATTTTGTAAAAACCCGAACAAAAGAACTGAAAAATAACATTTAAGTTTCACGCGGAAGTGAAGGGTTAAAGTACGAGGCAGAAAGTGCGTACAACCCCCCCCCCTCCCTCCAAGCTCACTTCACCCCCTTACATTTCCGCATTGCGTCTCGTTTTATCTTTACATAGCAAGTTATCAGTAGTGAGGGAGTTTAGACGCTAATTGTACGAGCAACGCTCGGAAATTACCACATTGTTCTCAAAAATGTAGCTTTAATAATTTTGAACAATTTAACATATTTATTTTATGAATTGTACTCTTCATTTAAAATACTTCATACCGAAGAGATTATAAAATGGGTACAGAATCAACTACTGTGAAACAGCGGTGTCTATTCCAATTTATTTAAAAGCAATGCACTAAACATCTGTTGTTATGCATATCGATTAAATCCTATTAATAACTTCACTAGTTCAACGAATGTTCAAGGACAATCGATTCCTTTGAAGGTTAGTATCGCAATTTATAACAAGTTCATACCAACGCACCATAGGGACGTAATTATTTTTTTGTGTCAAATTACTTCCCTCATAATGACCTATAGGACTGAACAATGCCTCAGTAAACTAATCTAAAAATATATGGTTAAAACACCTACATTTTCGTCTAGTTATTTGCTATAACGATAACGTATTTTGACCGACTTCTCAAAAAGAAGTTTAGAATTTTTGTAGTTTTTTCATTGAAAAGGAGTTGACTGCCATGGTTGACTGCCTTTTTTTGCTCAATGGAATTCAGGGAATCTCGTTGCTTGCGTTATACATAGGTCGCTAGGCAAAGCCTTAGGTACCGCAAACGGTCTCATTCGCTTCTAAGTCTAATTACACTCCACCTGTGTTTAAAACTTTACGGGTGATAGGCCAGCAGGTATTTTTGCAACCAACCTTAGGAGTAAATGAATGCGGCTACATAAGACCAGTTCACCATGCGTATCAGTTGTTCATTCACATATACTGAAGCTTAAATGTTTTCTTTCCGCGATTGTTTGCCCTCGGAATTCGGAAGTTAATTGAGAATTCATTAAATTAACTTCGAACGTTCGACTTCGAAACCGACGTTCGCTTTGTTTGTCAGTTGTTTTTACACAGTTTTCTCGCTTTATTTTATTAAAGACTGTACGGCCATGCCATTACGCGGTATGTTAACTTACTTTATAGCAAATGCAGTCGAATTTTGGAACAAACCTCTATACTTATCTATACTAATATTATAAAGCTGAAGAGTTTGTTTGTTTGTTTGTTTGAACGCGCTAATCTCAGGAACTACTGGTCCGATTTGAAAATTTCTTTCAGTGTTAGATAGCCCATTTATCGAGGAAGGCTATAGGCTACTTTTTATCCCGGTACGGGAAGTAGTTCCCACGGGATGCGGGTGAAACCGCTGGCAGAAGCTAGTACATACTAATATTATAAAGCTGAAGAGTTTGTTTGTTTGTTTGAACGCGCTAATCTCAGGAACTACAGGTCCGATTTGAAAAATTCTTTCAGTGTTAGATAGCCCATTTATCGAGGAAGGCTATAGGCTACTTTTTATCCCGGTACGGGAAGTAGTTCCCACGGGATGCGGGTGAAACTGCTGGCAGAAGCTAGTATAAGTATATGTGACACTAGTCTTTCATCGCCAAGGAAATTAATCTTACTTAACAACCCTTTTCCAGCCACTGGATGTACAAGAAAAATACAGTAAACATAGCTTACACAAAAGAGCCACAACATCCTTTAACAAAAGGGTCCAGGACAGCAAGTCATTGGTAGACATGCATCATTCAAGCCCCATGTATATTGTAAGGGGTTGTCGCCAAACTCTCAAGGTTACATGCCAAGTTTACAAGGAAACTTGATGCGGTAGTGTACGCGAAGTTTGTTGAAGGAATTTAGTTTGTAGTTCTTGTTTTTATGTTTCTCAGCTGTAGGTGAAATTAGAAGTGCTCGAAACTGAGTCTTACAAAGTTAGCTCGTGGTGAGCTCTTTTAAAATAAATCCAGCATGACAATGTATCGATGGCTAGATAGTATATTTTTGTTGTCATTTAATAAGTACCAAGTTTTCATTGCAGTAACGCTTTCTTATCTATACCCAAACCCATATTAAGTGAATACACATAATTATGTTAGGAAATGATTAACTTTCCATTATTCCATAAAATAATCAGACAGAAATCTAATCTGCCAAAAACTGAAATCCCGAAATGAAAATTTCCCTAACCGAATTGCAGATGCTGATTCGAAAGGGTGTTAAACAATTTTGCGGCTCACTGACATGGAAATACCAAGTGCTTTTTAAGCGAACGTACACACTGTTTATGGAGCATGTACATATATGGATATACATATAAAGCTACATAGGTGTACTTAACAATTATTGGTCGAGTTAATGCGGTATTGGAATAGTACTTCATGATATTTTGGCAGGCCCACGTTCAACAGTGGACAACAATAGGCTTATATGATGATGATAAAGTGATTTTATACGTAAACGTTAATAAATGTTAGACAGTGACGGTAACATGATTAAACTGGTAAAAGCTCAGATGTCTATCTAAAATATTACATTACATTCAAAGTTATGTAATGTGCCTCAGTAAGGGTTTCCTTTGTTCCGTGACTCGTGAAACACATCTCATGTGTAGTTTGGGGTTAACTAATAACCACGGTATGTTTAAACGTTTTGAGTTTGACTGTTTAATTTTATTTGAGAAACCTGAGATTTTCTCGTACCTACATAGGTAGGTATAAGGTATATGTATATAACTACACATAGATATTAAGAGATGAGTTAAGTGACATTTAACCATCAGCCGAGTTGTAGCATTTTCATAAAATAGATAATAACCATAACACAGTACTACCTGCACCTCACCTCAATAAAATAAACCTCGTTATTCCAAAACATTTAACAGAAATTGCAGTTTCTACAATGAGCAACTACTACACTAAGAACATGAGAATTAAACTCATATGGCCTTACTACAAAAACTTAAACATCTGTTTTACACTTGTCTTAAAATATTGTGGCTGCAAAATGAACCATATGTCAACGTCATAATCTGACATATTTTTAGACAAGTCTTAAACTGACGTTTAAAAGTTTTTGTGGTACGACGGTTAAAATTTAACAGTATGTAATTCAATAACATCTTCTAATCTACCAATACCCAAGCTATTACTTTCAAACGGTAAAGAAAAGAAACACTAACTAAAATCCCCATTGTAAGTGAACAAGAGACGAGTTTCTGATTTTGATAAAGTAATATTCCAAAGCTGTACCTCCAAGCAGTTCCAATATCTTTTGTGGTAACGTCGAACCAATTTTGTTTCCTTTGAAAATACCTATTTAGAAAATGGACAAAATAAAACCAGTTCTACGATTTAAAAGTAAACCGTTTTGTATGTGGCTGTGTCATGTTTAAGAAAATTTATGGTTCTGCTTTAATATCTGGCAGATCATAGCTAGTGTCGTTTTATACATATTAGTATACGAATATAAACTTATCGTCATAATATCATACGCAGCTTTGAATTCAAAACAATTACATATTTAACTCCAGCTAAATCTCAACGGAACTAATAGCAGCGTTTTACCTGAAATAAAACGCATATTAAATACTTACCTTATTTGAAGCTTACTAGTTTGAGATAGGCACCTACGTGTTTTCCGCTTTTATCTCCGTCCTTTTCTACCCCATATCTTGCATCTCTCTCGCACACCGACCAGTTTCACTCCCCACCAGGCAGGAGGCGACGAGTGTTCTCGGCGGCCACAGTTCGTCATTGAGTCGAAAACACCAGGCAGAAATTAAAATGTAAGCTTCAAATAAGGTAAGTATTTAATATGCGTTTTATTTCAGGTAAAACGCTGCTATTAAATTCTTGACCGTTATTTGAAGCTTACTAGTTTGAGACGTGTTTGTTATCGCCTGGTGGAAGTGGACGCCAATGTGAGCAAAAGCACAATGAAATTGTGTATGTAAATAGGTACTTAGGTACACGAGTAATCACATGTAAGTATGTGTATTGCGTCCTGGAATACTACTGTAATAAAAGTTAACTGGTACTGGTACTCAGCTACATCCTGTTAGACTGGAAGCCGACCCCAACATAGTTGGGAAAGGGGCTCGGAGGATGAGTAATAAAAATTAAAAGAGAGATGCAAGAACAAAAGCAAAATTGATTTCATTTTCTAATAGTAATTAACAAAAACATTGCGATACTTCTTAATAACAATAGTAACAAAAATATAGACATTAATCAGCTAGATTAATTAAATAATCGAGATAACTTGCTACTTCTATTTAGTGGGTATCTTTCCCTTCTGTAAAAATGGGCAAATGTATTGCCTGATCGGCAATTACCCTTGGCTAATATATCGTCCAAAGGTATATTGTCAACACAGATTTTGACGCTACCGCCGAGCGGAAGCTTCCTGGGGTTGTAGTTATTCCTGCCTCTTTTAACAATGTCTTAATCCACCCGCAATCATCGTTCGGGTGGCTGCCTTAGGTTGGCCTCTAACGAATATAAATAAATTTAAGGAATTAGTCGATGTCCGTCTATCATCTAACAAGTAATTAGTCTGTCTGACCCAATACACTGGACTAAGATTTATATTTTCCTGATTATCCATCAAACAACAACCCGACTGCCTATGACTAGAACTGTCGGTCTTAGAGCCAAAGACTGGCCATAAGATTAAATTATCTTTGTTGTTTTTGAAATGTTCTGGGTCTATTGCAAGCAAGGAAAGATCATGGACTCGCCTTTTCAAAACAAGCTAGCAAAAGAAAGAGCAGCAGTGTGCCTGGAAGTTGTAAATGGATTATTCTCGTCTACGTTTACTGCACTTAAGTAGGTTACCAATTGGTCAATATTCCAGATGGACGGCTTCCCGGGGAACAGGTTTGCTCAGCGCTATTGATTTTAAAATGTGTCCGACTAGAACGTGTGAACTTAGCTCTCCAGCGGTTTCTGCATTGCATAGTGTAGCTATAACTGACTTGTGTAATAAAATAGTATTGTATGCTAGTTTATTTACTATGTGTAAGTCCGCTAAAAATTGGGTAAGTATAAGTCCAAATAGGGATTCAAGGATTCATAGGATCCAATTTCATACTTTTTGCCCCAATTTAACCATCGACTCCAAGCTGATTGATAAGTGTTGCGTGTGGATTGCAGAAGACTTCAGTCGGAGAGACTCCTTGTCCCTCCCCCCCCCCCCCATTTCCTTGACCTTGGCAGGGGGTATCCTCGTTGCTGTGTCTATCGGTTTCTGCTCGAGGTTCATCAGTGTGTAGGGTACTGCTAATGATCGGGACTTCAAATCTGCTCGCCAAAATACCTGGTGTCACCGAAGGAACTACTATGAGATTAACTCCCGTTCCTGAATTGAGATGACTGAGGACCTTCGGTATAAGGTAAGGTGGCGGGAATACCCATGCTAGCGGGTAAGTCCAAACTTGAGAAAAAGGCATCGTGGAACCCCGCTTTCGGGTCCTTCAGATCTAGGGACACGTAGTACACAACTATGTGTCCCTGGGCTCGCTTCGAGGCAAATAGGTCCACTGCTGATACAAGATGCCACTCCGGTGGAGGTTTGTGTCGGGAGAGATGGTCTGCATGACTGTTGAATAGGGCTGGTATATGATTCACGCCGTGATAGATTTGATACAGCTCGAGATAACTGAATACTTTGTACGTCAAGTTCGGTAGGCTCCTTGATCGGGTGCCACCTTGATTTCTTAGATATGACACCACAGTCCCCTTTTTTGCATTGAAAAATGGCTGTTGATCTCCTTAGCAACTCGCCGTGCAAGCATCTCTTTCAGATCACAGTGAAAGGCTTTTTCTCTCTTGTTCCATGAACCCATTACGGGAGTCCCGTTCAGTTGTGCCCCCATCCTACATCGGAGGCGTCCGTGGTTATAAGGTGACAGGGAAGTGGCGTATGAATATCCAAGGTTTGGTGGCAGCTGACCAGCCACCACTTTAGATCTGCTAAGGCATCTGCTGGTAGGTTCAACATTGCTATACTCCATTCACCGAGCCGTGAGCCCACAATGTAACCAAAGAATGACACTTTTTCAAAATGGTGGGTATTACCCGACCGATGACAAAAACGTCACATTTTTATGTAAAATGTTCTTAGTATCTGTGGTCTTCAATTAAGTAGGGTTCTATGTATGACAGTCAAGACTTCTAGGTTCCTTTTACATGTAAACGATTTACAACATATTTCATTAAAATTAAGAAAATAATTTACGGCATTTATTATATTTGATTTCAAATAAGTTTGAAAAGATTGCATAAGTTCCACAGACATCGTTCTAAAATATCATTTCTAATGTTGTCAGAATATTACTTTCGTAGTTATTTTTATAAAATATGATCATTACTTCAATCGTGACTTTAAGAACCCTTTTTATGGTTTGTTCACCGTTTGGCTCACGGTTCCATGAATAGGGTAGGTATAGATTGCTGTTCAACACTGCATTGAGGAAAGTGAGGAGAGCCCGGTAATGCAGTCTGTCGTATGGGACAACGAAAACTTGCGAAGTTTAAAAGTCCTATCAAGCTATGCAGGTCTTCTAAGTTTGTCGTGCTGTTTGTCACGTAGTGCGTTTTGTCATTATCTTGTTGATAATGCTTGCGATTTATTCACTTGCCATCCAAAACGTGGTGCAAATGATCCCAAAGTAGGCGAATATATCTTGGTGAGCCACCAGAAAATCGAGATACACAATTATAAGTAACCCTTGAGTTTTCAAAGTTTGAGCCACCCAATTGGTCACTGTGGCGAAGGTCTTGGGTGCCGTGCTTAAGCCAAATGGTAGGCGCGTAATCTGAAGCAGTCTTCTTCTGTATACTAGTCGAAGAACATGTCTGTGACTTTCGGCTACCGGAAGGTAGAAGTAAGCCTGGGCGAGATCCACTTGCACAGCCCTTCGTCTTTCTGAAGAAACTCTAGCACCCGAAAAACATTTATTAAACTGAAGGGTTCCGTAATTATGAACTTGTTGAGAACCTTGAGATTGAGTATTGGACGGTTCTTTCCGTCGCCTTTTGGGCACAAGAAACATATTGGAAGGAAAGCTGGCAGAATTTGCAGCTATCAATAGAACTTTTTGTTTTATCATTTGGGATATGACGACATCCATCTCTTTGGACTCTCTGGTCAAATCTGGCATTATCTATCAAAGGTGGCTTTTGGCCAATGGTATGCGATACCCAGTTATTATTTTTGACAAGAAAGGCGGAGCTCCCATTTCTTTCCATTGGTCTTGATATAATGTTAGGCAACCCGCCTCGAAAGTCATAACTTACGTGCCTTGTTGGACGCATTAAAGTCCGCCTGCGGTCCTGGACGCTTTCAGTTTCCTCTGTTGGACATAGTTCCTATTGTAATTTGCTCGTGATGTCCCAAGGGACCCTTTAGAGTTTTGCGTCACACGCCATTCAGCGTGAGTGTGATTACCATTTCCCTTCGAGGGACGGTTATAATAGCGACTCTTCGAGAGTCGATCCAAATAGCCACCCTGCGAGGGTAGATTGCAATGATGGTACGACCCGCAACATGCATGATTGGTACCCTGCGAGGGTCCGTGATAATGAGCCGACCCCTGCGGGGGGTGGCTAGAATACTTACTGGTCCCTACTTTGTAATGATGCTGCGACTCGCAAAATGCAAGATTGGTACCCTGCGCGGGTCCGTGATAATGAACCGACCCCTGTGGGGGGTGGCTAGTATACTTACTGGTCCCTGCTTTGTAATAATGTTGCAACTCGCAACATGCAAGATTGGTACCCTGCGCGGGTCCGTGATAATGAACCGACCCCTGCGAGGGGTGGCTAGTATACTTACTGGTCCCCACTTTGTAATGATGCTGCGTCTCGTAACATGCAAGATTGGTACCCTGCGCGGGTCCGTGATAATGAGCCGACCCCTGCGGGGGGTGGCTTACAGACTTACTGGCAGTCCTAGGCGGAGCGTACCAAGTCTTTCAAGGCCGAAAAGCTTTCTTGACACCATCAGCCCTCTTCAAGTGCGGTAGTGACCAGTCCGAACTAAGGAGATGCTGGTTGGACCGCACCTCACACCATTCTTTTTTGTCAAAAAGTTGAACGCCTTGCAGGATTGAACTAGGGCCACAGGTGCCTTAGGAACTTCGGGTTTGCTTTCTTTTCCATAGTCACGTGCACGGGCTGTGGTAGCTTTATTATTTACCGCATCTGTATTTGCTTTATAAGTCACTCATTCTGAAAACAAATTACTGAAAAAAAAGTACACGGAAGAAACTCGTGACAAAAAAGGGGTAGATGTACAAAATATTAACACTTGATTTCGCAAAATCGAATATCGAACGGTAAAACCGTTAACAAATTGTATAAAATATTATAAACTCACCTGTGTTCTGCGAGAGCACTGAGTTTATTTTTCAACGAAATACTACAGCGGTTGGTTAGACCAACCTTCTCGGGCGGAAAACAAGACGCCAATGACGAACTGTGGCCGCCGAGAACACTCGTCGCCTCCTGCCTGGTGGGGAGTGAAACTGGTCGGTGTGCGAGAGAGATGCAAGATATGGGGTAGAAAAGGACGGAGATAAAAGCGGAAAACACGTAGGTGCCTATCTCAAACTAGTAAGCTTCAAATAACGGTCAAGAATTTAATAGAACTACAAATGATTATATACAAAAAGTTTACAAAATGGTTCTTAATCTACAATGAAAGTCAATCTAGTTTGATAACATCATTCTGGCTATCTGCAAGCTAAGATCTACCGCAATGACGAACGACGAACTTAGAACTATGTCAAATTGTTTTGTGGTGAAGTTGAGGAGTTTGCCGCCACAATGTACACACAGAATTACAGACGAACTTGTATTGATGTCCAGGGCCGCATAAGATATTGTAGCTTCCGTATTACTCGATGTTCTATTCGATTTTCGCATTGAAACATGATGAGAGAAAAATATTTGTAGGGTAAACTTTCAGCTTGCAATGTCTGGGTACTTCTAACTTGATATTGTCATCGTACATACAAACTATCAAATAAACTACTCATTGGTCAGTATGGATTCATTTATTAGACATCAGAGTTATGCTCAGATGAAAAAAGAAAACTAAAAATACAATCTATTTAGTAACTTTTCTGCCATCAGTACCGAAAAATTCAATACACTTAAAACTTGGAACAGTAAATCTGAATTTAACTGCTCCAAAATTATCCAGACGTTTAGCCAAAACGGAACTTTGATCTCGCAAAAGTTCTAGTTGCCATCTTCGTATGTAGTTTACGCATTGCAGGGTACACGACCCCAATGCGTTCGACGCAACATACAAATCACATTACGGACCAACCACCATATATTTGCTAGACGGATTACAGCATAAATTGACAGCGACATGCATGAAAATATTTGGCTTAAACCAGGGAAGTTTTTAGTTTAGTAGGATGTGAAAATTGTTATTAAAAACTATGCTATAAACTAAAGAGAGTTACCATGGAGTTTCATGCCCGTTCTTCTCCATTGGGCAATAAGAATTACATTTATTTATATTTTTTAAGTGCTTGTAAAGGTTTAAATTGAATAAAATGATTTGACTTGACTTTGCCTATTCTATTGGGCAAAGTGTTTCTACTACTATTTTTAGTTAGGATTAAAATTTTATTTTAACTTTGGCAGCCACAGACTTGTACATTACTCCACGTACTCGATTGGTAAATGGGATTGATCGCGTCAATGAACTTATGGAACTGACAAGCGTACGATAATCGTTTTGACATGGGTATTATCTATCTGTTTTAGTAAATAAAACAATGAATTGTTTTTATTTTACCTAGTTATTTACCTAAGCCATAGAACACACATAATGCAAATAAGTTATCAGAAACAGACTAGGTCTACTACATACTATTCGTAGATGCTAAAGGTTCTACTACACATTCATATGTAGGTATATTTACTCTGATAACACGATCATAAACAACCTTATCGCAGTAAACTATATCATCTAACTTCTACTGAATCAGCATACGAGGAGGGCTTTAATAAAACATGTATGGCGGTTCTAAAAAAGTACGTAAGTTTGAACGTTCGCAGTTGGACTGAATATTTTATTTATCTCTCTCCGTTCGATTGCTGCCTGTGTACGTCATATCGTATCGTATATCATATATCGCGGCAATATTGTGTTTTTTTTGTGTACTCGTAGTGTCGGAGACGTCGAATTATTGTATTGGGAGCTGAAAAAAGGCTATGTGTAGTACCGAGCATTGTGGTATATCGTTTGATTTCGGAACATTGTGGTGCTTATCTTTTGACTTTATTTGAAAGGGTTTTCAATTGAGCCTTCGACAGTGAAAGAACTGTATACTTTCGAGACCTAAATCTAAAAAAATTAAAGACTGCTCAGGGTTGACCATCAACATAGAGTATATATCAATCTATCCAGAATCCTCATGTCAGAACCTCGTGCAAAAAGGGTTAAAGGGACAGGGATATCCAGCTATGTAGCCTCCCAAATACATAAATCTTTCCAGTTACGTTGACCACACCATAATTCTCTGGGGTTTCGAAACTATGCCCTGGGAGTAAAAACTACATTGCTTTCAACGAGGCTTCGTTTCCCGCCGAAGGGAATAAAATGAATGTGAATCCCGAACAATGTGAGCGAAATTTTCTTTATCGAACAAGATAGTTTTTTACTTGCTTCAAACGCTCTATATTCAAGACGCCATTTGCTTATTTCAAGAAGGTCAGAATTATGGACTCCATTAAAACTTGCTACTCTACGATTCCATAGCTTCAAAATTATTTAATCCACCACGAATTACTTCGAAGACTTGGGGAACAATCGTCTCACTTCTAAGTAATAGTGGCCAACCATGCAATTTGACGCAGGCTGCAGTTGCAGTGCACTTAGTCTGACTGAGAACTTCTGGAAGATTGTTCTGTTGCAAACTGTTATACTATTGAATCTCATTGTTTTATAATTTCAACGCCATTTCCAGACAGAAGCCCAAACTTTTCCATTAAATAAATCATACTGAATAGAGTTAAAAAAAGAATTACTCTTCTACATTACCGTTGACATAAGAAAGCTATTTCCATGGAAATAAAAACCGGAATAAAGCTAACATTTTCACATTTTTTCCAAAATTTAGTACACGCAAGCGGAGCCAACGTGCGCGAAATATGTACTGCCAGGAATAAAAGTCATTTGAGCTAAAACTTTGTCCATTTTTGTCTCAACTGCGTGATAAAGTTGGGTGGAGCTGTGGCACTGCTTATCACGACAGGCTGTGGTCACAAAATATTGTCTCTGGCAGAAAACTAGCCAGAAACCACCTCTGAGAATTGTAGTGGCCTAAAATAGATACAATGTATTATGATCATAAAATAGCAAGAAATTATGAAATAAGCCATGTTTATGTACCAAAATAGCAATGTTTTGGAAAATTCATGTTTGCTAAGATTCTTATCATAAGATTGCAGTGTAAAGATTTGTGGCACTGAAACTGTTCTCAGTATTGTATGTACAGAACTATTATGTTACGGTGAAGGAGTACAGATGCTAATCATTGGATATACGTTACTTATTTATACCTAAAGATGGGTGTTTACAACTGTATCATTCAGTAGGTAGTACTTACTCATTTATTTATTTTTTCGTAAGCTTATTTAAAAATATTGAGAGTATTTCCATACACTGCGGCCCTCATTAATTTGCAAGCGACACGAACTTTTAACAGAGTAGCCACATATCAACATAATGGACCATTTGTTCTGCTTAGCTGATGAAATATTAAATTATTTCAAGCTGTACCGTGCAAGGAACATAGATAATAAAAATATATTGATACTCAGACACCATGAAAATTATAAACTTCCTGTAGCTTTTTAAGTATTAAAAAATGTTACACACAATTTATATTTTTCTTTTGGGAACCTTCGCCTGAGGATCATATTTATTTTTATTTTTAAAATACCTACACTATTTAACTTAAGTATGTACAACGGAATGAAAACAAAAACGGAAAACAAATTAGACACTTGTGCACCATGACTTACCTACAAGAAAGTTAAAAGAATGGTGAACAAATGTTCATAAGTTGTGAAATAAAAAAAAGATGAACAATGCTAACAAAGTATGACGTGATGATATCATAATATACTCTATGTAGGTAATATGTAATATAAATCAAAACAGAATACTAGTCCTAAGACATCACTACACCTCGAACTTTATTAGGTTCAAACATTAAATAGTTAATTAATTCGAATCCGGTTAACGATGTCGCTTTCATTATGAAGTCAGAACTTCGTGAACTAAGTGTTACAGGTCTTACACCTGACGCCGTATAGTAAGGGCAAATTATCATTATTGGAAATCTTATCTTTAGCATTTAAACTATCTTTACTATATAAACTATACTTAGCATATAAACTACCTATAGCATATAAACTGTCTTTACTGGCATTTTATAATTGTTCTAGTTGTACATACAAGCTGTTGATTTGCATCCGAGCCATATTCAAGGACGTAATAATGCTAATGATTCTCGACCCAAATCAACAAAAAAAATTGGTACGAAATTTTTTTTTTTTTTTCTCGGAATTCCGTCAATGTCATCTAGCCGTATTTAAGCTTGGCGCGTGTGTCACTGGCCTTAAAACCGTGCTGCGCCCTCACACACAACGCAAACAGAAAGCATATGCAACGATTATACTTCATCAATTTCATTCATAAAATTGGATTACTTCTGAAATACTACGACATTACAATGACAGGAAAAGCAGCGCATATTAGCTATTTTACGTCTACTGTAATTCCAATCGATTATTTACGTTTTTCATGTCCTCCTCCTAAAATATGGCACAAATGCAAATCAACACCTTGTATAAATAAGTTTATTTTCAGGTCATGTAAATATGTGTATTACCCTTCATTTAATAAAACATTCCTACTCTTTACTATATAAACTATCTTAATCTTATATACTATTTTTAGCATATAAAGTACTGTTACCGAATTGTCCACTTCTCACGTAGTCTCATTATTTTTCTATTACAAGTTTGTCCGAAATAAATGTTCCAATACAAATAACGTTCATTCGTAGCTACATAAAGGGATTGGCTGTTTATACAGGGTGATATTACAGTCATAAAGAATAAAGGGGAATATTTGCTAACCATACAAATATTTGTCGCGTAGCGCGTAGAAGCACATTCACAACGCTTAGTGGGCGGATTTTGGAGTTGCTACGGCGTAGCTGCTACGATGCTACGCACTATCCGATTGCCAAGTTTTCTATTCTATAGACTGGCTACAAACATACGGTAAGCTACTACATAATTATCATTTGATACTTTCCCTATATTCGTTTATGATTTTAACTCGCATTCGCCAGTTGAATCCCATTGGTGCCAGTTTTTATATCCAAGGCTGCTTTTATGTAATTAAATGACAATGCTTGGAGATTCAAGACAAAATTCATTTAGACTCGTCGCTGTACCGAAACTCGAGTCGACGTCTGTCAAACACCCGCATGGAGGAAAACCCGAAGTATACGCCATTGCAAGTCTGTGAGTAATTCAAACTTGAATGCGGAAAATCTCTTGTGACCAAAATGTCATTTCAGTTTTAAGAGAAACATACGATTGTTTCAAAGACGCGAAAGATTTTGAAACACAAATAGTGCCAAACTCCCGAAGGCTTTTGTCGAATAGACAACCTAGATTTCAGTGTTGAATCTGATGAAACTTTCAAGACAAGAAAGTTTGCAAACATTATAAAATCACGTCTACATAAAAAAGGGAATTTAGATTATTTTTTGTCAAATATTTCAAATGGAAAATCCTCCGTTATTAATAAGTTTTTGTCAGATTTCATTATAGTATACTAGCTTCTGCCAGCGGTTTCACCCGCATTCCGCGGGAACCTCTGCACGAACCCGGATAAAAAGTAAAGAATTTTTCAAATCGGACCAGTAGTTCCTGAGATTAGCGCGTTCAAACAAACTAACAAACTCTTCAGATTTATAATATTAGTATAGATTGGAAATAATTGGCTCTTACCGTCAAGCAGGTTTGGTACAAGTAACTTTTCTTTATTCGATTCATTATTTAACTAGGAAAATAATGATGTATTAGAGGAACAAGTTTTTTCTCATATCTTATATTTCTGAATTAAACAGTCCTTAAGAAAGCATTTATTTTCTTCCATGTTTACATCATTGGTCTCCATCGTACATAACGCTAGTCACTTGTTTCAAATTGCATCAGTCGCGGGAAAATTAAGCTTCCTCTCTTGTGTGCAAATTAAATATGAGGGCTGCGGTTGCCCCTTTTTCATTTTACACGTGTAGTTGTGTAAGCCTCTGGAGAAAAGACAGGACTTATTCTCCTTGAAACATGATACTTGTTATATAGATCAAGTTCAAGGGAATTCTACTGTTCTATGGTCTAGCCTGAAACCACGAAGAACCTACTCATTCCACTCATCGTTTTGAGTTTTTGAGTGTGTATTGTTGGTTGGTGAATTAAGTACCCAAAAAAAATTGACACTATGACAACATTGAGACATTGTGGTATTGAAGCCAACTAAACATTGATCATTTGCGTATGAATGTACAAAAACGTAGAACGAGCTGAAAACTCAAATAACATTCGGGGATAAAAATATCGGTCTCTGCCACTTTATCACTAAAAGCTACATTTCTGTACAACGAAACAAACAACCCGCATTTCAACTAGGACACAAACAAAACTACTCTTATCCGCTTTTTGCTTGCTCACTAGAGCGTTTTGTACATAAACTGAAGTTTTGAAGTTTACCCGTAGTCCCCTTTTTAGATGAAAAGCATTAAATGAAGGCATCGTTTAAGAATCAGCTGTGAGTGCGGTAGTGTGTCAGACATTTACTGACTAGCTTTATATCCACGTATTGCAATAACCCTATCTGATTCTGTTATTTCCACATTTCTTCTTTGCTTAACGGCGGTGGTGGAGCACAGTATACCGCATGTTATCACGATTTTTTGCAGCTTTCAACTCTGCTACACAAAAAACTGGTGGAAAATAATTTGAACTTGTGTTTGGACTTTAAACCCACCTATGTTAATTCTAGAGCCTTATGTATGCTAGGGCCGCGGTGACTATTCCATTCCATACAGTCCCGCAACCCCAGCAGTGCCCATAGTCCCAAGAGCAACATTGAATGTAAAGTTGAATGGATGCAAGTTCTTGTAAATGAGAGCGACTTGTATGATCTATGTTTGGACATTTTGATTGCTTTTTGTGAAACGCAGCATCATTTCAGAACTTTTGAACTAGATAGACTTTTTGATAGTAGGTACTTATAAGAAATTACAATATTTCACAGTTAAATCTATTTAAAACTTTTTATACCTCTTACAGTTCAAGCATAAAATTCTGCTTCGATACCTAAAACATTAACATTTTCCCAGATATTTTAGTTGGAAATTTACGACTGTGCCATTAGAGAGATTAGAGAAACTTTATACAATTTGCATGAAATAATTTAGAATTTAGGGTTGAATTTTATATAATAAAGCCTATTAGGATACATTGAGTAGTTCAAGTTATTTAGTAACCAAGTACTTATATTATTTGATGTAAATAATACACCGGTTTTGAAATACGCTGTTTGTTTTCTACAACCTTAATTTTACCATTTACCACACACAGTAACAACCCAACTAATGCCACCATACAATACATAAACAAGTGATTAACCTTAAACAACCTTCGTTTAACTAATAGCCAAGCGTGTAGTACCTACACTATGAAAAGCTTTCAAGTTAAGAGCCATTGAAAACGCGAGTGTAGCCTCAAATGGGACGCCTCACTTATGAAAAGACTTTACACTAGTGCTGTCCATTGTCTTCACGAGACCGCTTAGGGTGAGTCTAGACGGCGCATGTAGTTGGAGCAAGCTAACATGCGCAAGTGACCCGCGCACACGCAACAGAGCACGAGGCTGGGTATTTTGCTCTGGTACATGCGCGAGTCGCTAGACCCGCACGTCTTTAAAATGCCTCAACATGCGCAAGCTACTTGCACCGTGTAGACGCACCCTTAGTTCCCTGATACATGAACTAGTTCTTTTTTTTAGCTGGACGTTATTTTTGTAGGCCTAAAAGCGAGCTTGTGAGTCAGTCGTGTGGAAATACGGCGTCATACACAGCCAATTCAATTTGCTAATCCTAAGAGCTGTATTGGTGAACACAGCTGAACTTTTTTAGGTGTACACCTGATACTGTTTTACTAGTACCCGATGAGAAAGTATTCCAACGAGTGAAAACATCAAACTTTTCATAAATCTTTTATGAGAACCTATAGTTACTTTCTTAACAAGAAACTCACACTCGAGCATTATGGCAACTTTTGTTATAGGAAAAGCTCAATAAATCTGTATACCTATAGCAGTATTTGACACCACCGAGACTGAAATTAAAAGCTTAGGTACTATTATAGCAGCGCAAAAAAGCTCCTAACTAAACAGAACAAAACAGATATCAAACCAGTTCTTAAATCCCAGGCAAAGCTTAGCAACAGCACAACACTATCCAAGACGTTGTATTCCGTGAACAGTTTAAATAAACCCAGAGCGCTACATACTCGGGGAGTTAAGGACTGTTTACACGTGTTCGCGTATAATACTACTGGCTATTTCCCGCGGTTTCACCTGCGTCTCGTAGAAAGTAGGTATTTCCGCAACTGGATAAAAAGTATGTAGTATGTTATTCTGATATAAAAAGCTATATTAAAGTCAAGTTTAGCGTTAATCTTTGCGTGAAAGGGATCCAACCATATCTAACCCAATAATTCAGAATGTATATAATCTATAATACTATTAACGTTCACCAAAATCTATCTGGTAGGTTTTCGCAAGAGAGGATCAAATATCCATACATAAAAACAAACTTTCGCGCTCATAATACCTATTAATTAATAATATTATGTGGAGTGTTTTCGCGTGACGATACGCTGCGACCGTGACCGAGTTACTGCGTTTATGTTTCTTAATTAAACGTCTGTTAATATTATTATAAGCACGGTCGATTGGCTTATCTTCAGTTCTTAGCGTGTTTAACGTCACGAATGGAAATATAGAGGTTTAAATAGATTGTTGCTGATTATTGGTTGTAGGTATATTTTTAATTGTTGAGCGATATGGGTAAGCTAGAAAGTAAAAATAACATTGATTTACCAATCGTTGAAATATGATAAGTATGACTTTCAGACTTTACTAACTATACGTAAAACTGAATCATGAAACTTAAAAATAAACAAAGTATTTATGGTTCAACGTGCCAGCTGGCATTGAATAAAACTAAAACATGAAAAATGTGTATGTAGTATAGAAGGTATTGATGTAGTTTTGAAAAAGAAAATCTTTACTAACATTGTCGACAACTGATTCAAAATAAACATAATCTTCAACAGTGCAAATACTAAACTAGATTCTAGAACTTCTTTTGCAAACTTTTTGAACTTTTCCGCATCGACGCTGACAAAAATCCAATGTACAGGCAGACACACATCGAAGTCTAAATAATATGATTTCCTAAAAAATAAGTTATATCAGCACAGAGTTTAATGTTCGGGTTTTATCTACCTACATCATCATCATCATCATCATCATCTCAGCCATAGGACGTCCACTGCTGAACATAGGCCTCCTCCTTTGATCTCCACATTGATCTACCTACATATTCCAATAAAATTAAGACGATTTTTTTTTGGACCTTAAAGGTTCCGAAACTACGGAACCGATTTGAATAATTCTTTGACTGTTGGCAAGCTACACTATCCCCAAGTAACATAGGCTGCATTTTATACAGGATGGGGCAGCGATTCCCACGGGACGCCCGAGGAAAAAGAAAACTGTAAATAGATGTAGATATCCCAATGTAAAAATAATTGTAAATCAATTATTTATTCAAGAAAAATACACTCTATTTTACTGAGTTCCGTATAAGTTTAAATAAATAAAAGGATCGGGCATCAGGCTGTATACTTTTCCATTTTGTTGACTGTACTTCGAATGCGGATATCGGATTTCAGTGGTTTTCGCTTTGAATGCAAATCGTGTGTCCACTTATTCAGTATTGTATACTGGGACAATAAATCTATTCCGGTTCACTTGCTTGGCGTTAAATTGTATAGTTAATACTCAATCCTATAAATTGATCTAGATATAAAAAAATACATTCACATTTCATATTTTACTGTAATAATTTAATTACAAAAGTAACGTTTTTTTTTTCTTTCAGATTAAAAACCAGATACCAGATATTCTTTAAGATTAAAAACCTTCGACGAGCTTTATTCTTTCCCTACGTTCGTAGCAACGAGTAATACTTCGTAGACACCGCTACGAATTCGTAGCACATCTCGTAGCAACGTAAATCAAGTTTAAGGGAAATTCGTTCACTTCGGTGCAAAATATTACCCTCCGATAAATGTTTAATGGTGAATTTGAACATTTTGAATATCTGGTTTAATATATTAAAATCCAGATATAGCTATAAATTTCGGAATTTCAGTGACACGGTCAGCATATTTATCAATTTTACTATCGTAATAATTCTAAAAAGAAAAGCTGGGAAAAAGTCAGCTTTCGAAACTTATCGCTACTGCATGTAAAACGTAAGCACAATTGCACGTATGGAATTTTAGCGACACTGTCAGCGTACTATCAATCAAAATTCTTCCACGAAAAACTTGCAAAAAATTCAGCCTTCGAAAATTATTCTCACTTAGTGTTATACGGTATTACTACAATAATCGTAAAATAATCGTGATCACCAGATTTCACGATCAAAAGGAACCAATGAAAAGAAAGCAAGAAAGCAAGTCTAAAAACTGACCACATACTCCGGCAGTAAACATTCAATAAATGGTTTCCGTAAAGGACAATGTTCCCCTTTGTTTTATGGTCGCCATAAAGGCAAAGAGGCGACGGCGCAAAAACCTGAATAACCCGCCAAAATTCACGTGAAAAAGCCTAGTGTCCTTTTAAAAGGCCTGAAAGGAATCCAATTTGAGCCTGAAATTTTGCTTTATGACTTTTTGTTAATAATTAAAATGCTTTCGGCTTTGGTACTGGATACTTTGTTGATTAAAACAGTATTCGCGGAAAAGTGATACTTTTAATGAAACCTGTACGATACGTTGTTTTTGGTTGTGTTTTCTCACCCAATACATGTTTCGTTCCAAATAAAGACAGGATACATTACCTGTAAAAACAAAAAGCAATTATTAATAGGGTGTCATACATAATTATTGTGAAAATATGAACAAATAATTGAACCAATTTCGTCTCTTTACGGAGAGGTCTCAACTACTTAATTCACCAGGAAACAATACATTACATAAAAAAATATAAAATAAACACGTCATCAGAAAATGTTATCTCGCGAAGCAGCCCTAACGTTATAAAATATTTCAAGAACAAAATTCAAAGCACAACATCCATTAGTTCCGTATGCAAAACAAACGTTCCGTCCAGTTAGGAACATTAACTTGTGTCAAAACTTCATTATTTTAAAAGCCTTACAATGGCTGCCATCTTGTTTCTACTGCACAAAAGAATACTTTGGACAAAATTAACTGGCTCAAGGAAACTATGGCCAGTATTTTAGAGGGTATTTTTGATTATTCGCTCAATATATGGCAGATTATTAAAAAGCTTTGTAGTTACATAGAGGTTTTTGTGTTCTATAAATATTCATATCAGTTTAGTCACTATGGGCCCTTTGGATTTCATGATATAAATATACATACATCTCAGTACGTAGTCTTTGCAAAGCATTTCCAGACATGCATCTCTTGCTTGCACTCAGTCGCAACGCCACAATCAGACTGAGCAAACATTTATTCAGCACGGCGTTCAACCAAGATTTATCCAACACTACATAACTATGTCATAAACTTATCTAACTACCATCATACACACCGAAACATCATATTCTTTGATACCCAATATTACAGCCTTATCAACTAACGGGTTTTCTATATTCCATCTATCCATTTATTTGCTTACTGGAGATAGAATTTTGACATTAGTCCCATACTATTAATGCCACAACTGCCTCGTTGGTCTAGCTGTCGCTAGTGCGGCTGCTAAGCACAAGGTCTCGGGTTCGATTCGGCCATTCGGGCCAAAATCGCTTTGTGGGCTTTAGAAAACTTTCACAAAGCAACCCGGAGCCTGGAAGTTGGTGATTGATACACACATACATCGGAGAGCACGTAAATGATGGTCCTGCGCCTGATCTCTCTCCGGTCGTGTCGGATTGCCGTCCCGTCGGGCTATGAGAGTGAAGGAATAGTGAGTGCATCTGCGTCTGTGCAAATGCTTGTGCACAATAATATAGCAAAGTTGGCTAATCTCTTTACATGAGAACAGCCGCCGATAATCGGCTAGGAGGACATCGTCACTCTTCATGTCAAATTATTATTTACTAACTTCTGCCAGCGGTTTCACCCGCATCCCGTGGGAACTACTTCCCGTAGCGGGATAAAAAGTAGCCTATAGCTTTCCTCGATAAATGGGCTATCTAACACTAAACGAAATTTTCAAATCGGACCAGTAGTTCCTGAGATTAGCGCGTTCAAACAAACAAACAAACAAACTCTTCAGCTTTATAATATTAGTATAGATAGGAAGCAAAACCACAGATAAACAGAATATAGAGAACGATCGTAACTGAAACATACATTTATCCGCAGATAAATACAAAATGACACTCATGAATCATTAAACTACACTCCTGTTAAGCTAATGGAAACTCGATACGAACAATCCTAGAAAGGTGTTTACTAAAAGCTCGTGAATGTTCAGACAAACTTGGAATCTAATTAGTGAATGAAATTGAAACAAATTCAATGGTAGCTTGAACTTTAGACAAAGCACAGCCGGGGGTTATACAAGACATCCCGGTTATGTTCCTTTTGCCTTTATTAAACGTGTTTTCTGTCTTAAGCCAAATAGTTATAAAATTAAAAACTTTGAACAGCCGTCAATACAAGTATTGTATTTTTTTTTAAGGTAAGGTAAATCTGTCAATTTTAATCTATGGCACACATTTCATATTAAACGCGGGTAATAAAATAATATGAGGTAACTTGACCGACCAGGAAATTGCCGACTAACACTAGATAGCAACAGTTCCTTTGAACAGTAAACTCTAAACCCAAAATGATTTATGTTATAAGATAATCGCACTTTATTAAGTTTAAGTGGGAATTCCTTTAGTTAGACGATGTTAGGTAAGTTGTAAATGTAATTATAATTCATAAAACTACCAGATAATTAATGCAAAAAAATAGAATTCTGTTTTGTATTTCTGCAAAATAAGTAGAAGCTAACGATGCATGTAGTAACAAAAAAAATACTCCAAGACCTAAGATTTAAATTTCAAAACCAGCTAAGTACACATGAGCGGGAAGTCTATCTACGTAATCTCCGTAATATCTTAGGGGGGCGTAACGTCGTGAATACACGAGCGGCGATCGTACCAGTAACACCACTCAACTGGTGAATTCTGATGACGTCAGCTTGCGGGATAAGGAAGCGTTCACACGAATGGGACCACGATATTGCTGGGGAGTATGGATTGCTTTTTACGCTACTTCTTCTTCCCAGTATTAAAACAAACGAAGTGGTGAAGGGTGGGTGTTTTGGGGATGGATACTTTTTTTAAGGTTAAAAATGCTAATTTCGAGCCGTTTTATTAAATGATTTGATTAGTATGTTTAGCAAAAAACTTTAAAAGTTAAACCATCAAATGAATTTTAATGTATAAAACAAAGATACGTTTACTAACTATAGTAGTCGAATCTCTCTATCGCTCTTAAGTTTGCTGATATAAACCAACTGGGTTAAGCTCGCTTTGTACATAACCCTTCTGCCTTGTATGTTTTGAATGTTTCTGTGTGCAATAAACTATAAATATATAAAATATCAAAAGATAAAATAGCTTTGCAGTACAGCAAATGGTACGTAAATACTAGTTTAGTATAATACGCCTTATCGCCAGTAACACAGAAGCTGCTTATGGTCACACAGCGGTATTGTGGTGTCGACAAAAGCGTGGTTGCGTGGTGTCAAAACCAAATTAGCCCCCGTAACCGTGTAGTCGCCGATAATTACAATGTTGCTGTGGTTTCCTTGTGGCTGTGAGGATACTGTAAAATTATAAACTCCTTGTACTGCACACAGTTCTATTTGCACTTTAAGATTTTCTTTTAGTAATAGGTAAGCGCATTATCTAGCTGGTTTCCCGCGGTGTCCCCCGCGTTTTGTGGTAACTACTGCCTGTACCGAGATAAAATATAGCCTATGTTACTCGTGAATAGTGGAGCTATCCAACAGTGAAACAATTTTTCAAGTCGCTTCAGTAGTTTCGGAGCCTTTAAGGTACAAAAAAAATCCTCTAAATTTTATTGGAACATGTAGGTAGATAAAAGATTCGTGGTGTCCTACTGGGTAAAGAACCATCCTCTCGAGTATGACGGCGAGGGTTCGATTCCAGGTCAGGCAAGTACCAATGCAACTTTTATAAGTTTGTAAGTACTTTCTAAGTATATCTTGGACGCCAATGGCTGATAAAAAGGTGAAGGAAAACATCTTGAGGAAACCTGGACTATAAAGTCTGAAATCACCAACCCGCATTGAGCAAGCGTGGTGATTAATGCTCAATCCTTCTCCATGTGAGAAGAGGCCTGTGCCCAGCAGTGGGACGATAAAAAGGCTGTAACAGTAGGTAGATAAAACCCGAACATTAAACTCTGTGTTGATAAAACTTGTTTTTTAGGAAATCATATTATTTAGACTTCGATGTGTATCTGACTGTACATTCGATTTTTACCCGCGTCGATGCGGAAAAGTTCAAAAAGTTTACAAAAGAAGTTCTAGAATCTAGTTTAGTATTTGCACTGTTGAAGATTATGTTTATTTTGAACCCGATGTCGACAATGTTAGTAAGAGAAAAAAAATCCTCTTTATTATATTAGTATAGATTTAATGAAATACTATGTTTATTTTCATCTCAAAACTTATTGAGGAATAAAAACATACCAATTTTATAATCATTATGATGTTGTTTTCCGTACCAAAACTCCATCTAACTCTGTCAACAATATCAACAACTCATAGAATACTAATTTGTTTAGTTCCGTGGCTATTGCAGATTGTCTGAGCTCACCTTAATCCGATCGGTAGTAAAGGAATTACGCCCAATCGAGATGAGATCTGGTTTCAGATATGGGCTATCTATTGCTTAAATTATGAGAGGTCTAATAGATATTATGCTTGCTCGATTATATTCTTATTGGGACGATTTAGGGGATTAAGCATTATGTTTTCCCTAACGTGAAAAACAAGTATTTATCAACAGTTTTTTTTTTTTTTATTATTTCAAATTTTAATTTTCCATTCTTAAAATTCATAAGGTATATGATAATTAAAATCGTAAAAAAATGTGTGTCAAAACCTACCATATATAAATAGATTATTCTTTACAGTAAAGCCATATATAAATAGTAGATTATTATTCTTTACAGTAATAATAGATTATTCTTTACAGTAAAGCCATATATCTATTTATATATGGTAGGTTTTGACACACATTTTTATTCATATTAACATTCATATACATAATAACCATAATTTAAATAATTAGAACACAGGAAATCCCAATCACAAAGATAAGTACAAATTTCGGTATTATCGCTAAAAAGCATTTTTCAGCTAAGACCATAGTACTTATACTTAAAATAATTTCTTAGTTTGAACCAGGTCCGAGCAGACAAATCGGTAGCTGTCTACTTAAACTGCAGAGTTTAAAATAGCGCATAAAGTACTAGAAGAACGTAGGGCATGACGAAGTATCTACGAAGATACTTAAATACGTTGCGAGTTCAATCTGTGAACACCTAAGTCATATTTTAAATCTATGTATAGTCACGGGAACATACCCGGACGACCTAAAGGTATCAGTCGTTAAACCTCTATTTAAGAAGGACAATAGGGAACTACTAGAATGTTATAGACCAGTCGCATTACTATCAATATTCTCTAAAATATTCGAAAAATATATAAATGACAAAATTTACATTTTTTTAGAAAAACACAATATTTTAGCATATGAGCAAAAAGGTTTCCGCAAAAACAAAACGATAAATATGGCAATTTATAATTTCATTAAAAATGTTATCACAAATGTGGATAATAAAAGACCAGTCTGCGCAATATATTGTGACATGACACAAGCGTTTGATTATGTGAATCATGATATCCTATTAAAAAAGTTGGAAGATTACGGTATAAGAGGAAATATATTAGCACTCATGGAGTCCTATTTAAAGAACAGAAAACAGTATACGGAAGTAACACGAATAGATTTAAAGAAGAAAAAAGAAGAAATATTTAAATCAGATGTACGTTCAATTAAGTTCGGTGTGCCACAGGGAAGCGTTTTGGGCCCGCTCCTATTTCTCATATATATTAATGATCTGCCCAAAGTCACACGACATCCAATGACGCTATTTGCTGATGATAGCACTGTCGTTATTGAATCAGAAAATAAGAGTATGAGTTTATATGAAAATGAAATCAATGACACTATTTCCTCGATAATCAATTGGATGTCCAATAATAACCTAAAAATAAATCTAGGCAAAACTAAAATTATGTGGTTCAGCCAACGTAAAGCCACTCCCCAATTAAATATTAATTATAAAGGTACACCACTGAGCACTACAGAAAAAGCAAAATTTCTGGGCGTAACCATTGACACAAAATTAAACTGGAAGGCTCATTCTGAAGAACTTAATAAAAGATTAAGTACATCGTCGTATGCCCTATGGAAACTTTCATATGTCGTGAATTCAGACGCATTAGTTACGGCATACCATGGCATCGTAGGTTCTGTGTTAAGATTTGGCATCTTATTCTGGGGCAACTCCACGAATAAGGAAATGCTGTTCAAATCCCAAAAAAGATGTATCAGGGCAATGTTTGGATTAGATATCACAGACAGCTGCAAGCCTTATTTTATAAAACATAAAATTTTAACCCTACCATCTTTATTTATTTATGAAACTGCAATTTTTGTCAAAACAAATTCAAATTTATTTAATCGTCTCTCGGATGTGGTGAGTCGCAGCCGGAGAGATAATACTAAACTATGTGTAGTTCGATCAAACACAACACTAATGCACAATAGCATTTTATGTTTGGCCCCAGTTATCTATAATAAAATACCAAAAGAAATAAAGACTTTGAATTTAAAACTATTTAAAATACATTTGAAAAAATATCTAATTGAGAGATGCTACTATAGCTTGACAGACTTCCTAAACACCTAATATTATGACATTTTTTTATCGATTATAATTGCATTACTACAATAATATTTGTACGCTGTTTAATAACGGCAAAACATGATGATTCTTATTTATTATACCTTTAACACCTTGTATACTCATGTTTTACAAATAAAATATCTTTTATCTTTTAGAACGATTTGACCAATGATTAGCACGAATAAATCTTCCTTGCAAAATTTAAGTCTTTTCACAGAATAGCGGTGTTCAGTCCAAGACAGTTTCATAGAACGGCTACAACATGTATAAACCACCACATACTTTAACGTACTACATACCCATGGATTAATTCAAAGAAAATAATAATGGCGTCCACGGCCGATTTCGGCCACGGCGGCTGTTCTCATTTAAAGAGATCAGCCAGCTGCGCAGGACATATTATAGTGCACAAGCATTTGCGCAGACACAAGTGCACTCCCTATTCCTTCACTGTCATAACCCGATGGGATGGCAATCCGACACGACCGGAAAGAGATCAGGCGCAGGACCGACATTTACGTGCTCTCCGATGCACGGGTGAATCAATCACCAACTTCCAGACTACGGGCTGCTATGTGAAAGTTTAAGAAAACCCACAAAGCGATTTCGGTCCGACCCGGGAATCGAACCCGAGACCTCGAGCACAGCAGCCGCGCTTGCGACCACTAGACCAACGAGGCAGATAAAATATAGACCTTAATTATGTAGTTATGAATGAAGCGTCTACCTTTACCTACCAGTAGACTATGGCTTGCTTTTACTGTAGCTTGGCAAACGCGTTAGTGACACTCCACTGGTCCACGCATGTGTGTGGGGAACGTCACTGCCAATAACGAGTTTACAGAGAGTTGTTCTCGATGCCCCCAAAAAGACTTCCAATGTGATCAATGACAAAAGTGACAAAGTGAACACGAGTGTTACTATCGAATTTGCTAAAACGTACAAATATGTATCATCATAATATATTTTACTATGTTTCCTTTGACGGGTTCCCTTATGACAAATATTTGTGTGGCGTACTGATATTTGTTTGAAGGTTACAAGGAAGACACATAGCTTCGTGAAACCAATTCCGCACAAATACATATTGTCTTTCAACGGAGCAATCGATGTGGAACGAAATGTATGCTTATTTTTGTTTTATTGCGCCTTTTTTTATTTAGGCTGAAAATATTTTGATTCATGCCTATATAGGTTTTTGTTAGTCTATTTCGTAAGTAGGTAAGTATTTCATGGCATACTATAATGCCTGCAATGTAATTCTCCTGTAATGCCCTAACATAGAACTAAGGATCGGGCTGACAAGTAATCGCATTAAATAAAGTTTATATCGTGCTTAAGATTTATTTTTATACCGATTCAAGGATATAACATTTTATTTTAGTACGATCAAAAATAATATAATAAATAAAAGCGCTATTTACTATTCCGGTACCTATGCTATTTTTTAATTCCATTAGTTTCTTCATTTCAAATCTTAATAACTTCTTATTGTTTAACAAAACTTATATTCACACTATATCAATGCACGTCTTTTCAGTACAAAATACATACTCCATCTTCCACATTTTACCACAAATAAACCTGACAAACATTGACAAAGAAAAGATACCAAACAAAAACATAGGAATCTTAAGTGGCTTTTAATCATTTTAAATCGTGGAAAATAGAGTAAAAACTGTGATTATTCAGTCGTATATGATAATGTAGCGTGACAATAAGTCACTGTGAACGAAATATTTAGCGGGGAAAATGACATTTTCCGTGTACAAGTGTTGAATACAAGTAACATATTTTCCGAGGATGGAAATTTAAAGTTTTAACCCGGGGTCATTTATTTTTTAACAATATAAACACTTTAATAATGGAGACTAACACTTCTATACTATATTTATAATTCTCTATTTGAAAAAATCAACAAATGTTCTAATTAACTGCTAATTGATTTCAAAACGTGATAGCAATTTCAATGAGGAAATTTAACCCAAACTTAATTTTCCGATTTTGTGTATCGCAATGGCAATTTAAACATTTCTTTACATAAATCAATTGGAAAGAAACCTTTTAATTTAAGGCAAAATGAGTTCAAATCAAATCAACTTCTTAGAACATTGCCTGCTTGGAACGAATCATTTTGAATTTCTCAATTTCCCTGTAAATGGCTAGCGAATCAACGTTTATTCCTTCAAATAAATCTTTCTTGAACTTTACGGCTCAGTAGCAAGAGACGCTTTTCTCAGCACTATCGAGGGAAACAAATAGGTGCAATAGTTTCTTAAACGATCCTTCTGAAGACAAACCGCTAAACAATAGGACCTCCTTTTCAATTCTAACAGTTGTAATAAAAACTTCTTGGAATTTAGTTGAAAAAGATCGGCGCAAACGTCGGTTCGTGAAACTTAGGACGATGTGAAATTTAATATTGCAACATCTAGATGCGACTTTCAGCGTTGCTTTTTAGCAATTTAATTCCATTTGTTTTGGAGCTCCGCGAGTTGGAAATGTACGACCTGAATGTGGCTTAAAAGCAACGTCTTTATTGCATTAACATTTACTGAAACATTCTAGAAAAATACCTTATAATACAGCAATCAATCGCAATACCCCACCTGGTATTTTTGCATACATCTTTATCAGTCATCATCTGTGTGATTAGTTGCTTTGTAGACATATGTTCTTTCACACGATCGATCCATCTTTTTTTAGATTTATGCATAAACTACTAACACTAGGATTAAACACCTGTGTCTTTTATCAAACAATTGACATACGACATTTTATTGTGACTAAGCGGGGTTATCAAGGCAGATATATGATAACAAACTATTATATTTACCATAAAACTTCATCATCTCCCGAGCTTTTTCCCAACTATGTTGGAGCCGGCTACGAGTCTTACCGGATGCAGCTGAGTACCAGTGTTTTACAAGGAGTGACTGTCTATCTGACCTCCTCAACCCAGTTACCCGAGGAACCCAATACCTCTTGTAAGACTTGTTGCCTTACTGCCTTCTGAATACATGTAATGACTCCTAAGGTCTTCAATGATACCGGAAGACGATATTCAAATAAAAGGTTTGAACTCTTTACGCATTATCACACCTGTTGTCAGTTTTCACGCAATGTGTCGTTTTGTGTCACGCGATCTGACCGTAAATAGGCGCGGAGCTCATTGACACGCTAAGTTACCGATTAGAAAACATAAACAATACTCTAATGGACTCTCCGATTAAAGGTCATTGCTCGTTATGTGTGTGTGTTCCGTGAACACTTTGGGCTGGACATAAAACAAAATTATTATCACTCTGCAGTGTTTGTCTAAACTTAATAAACTTAGACCAAAACCAAAACCAAAACCGAAACTAGACTACTCTACTTACAATCCATTTTAGTTTGTAATTTAAGTAATTGTTGGATATAACAGTGTTTCCCTAAAATAATCGTATAGATAAGCCAGCCTGGGTCAACAATGTATTTCAGGCCCTACAACACTAAGGTTAACTTATCTATGTAAATGACCACTAATAGAAATTAATACAAATGTGTTGGCATGCTTACAATTATCAACTACCTAAGTGTAATGTTCTGAAACTTTAATAACGTCTTCTTTTTGTTATACGGAATACCGACATAGTTAAAGAACATAATTGAAACCATCCTTCAACGAGACGGAGGCTTGTTGACACTATCCTTTACCAAACCCTTGGCTAGCTTTTAACCAGACTGTCCCCCGAAAATCCTAGAAACAACCTACACAGGCGGAAAACCGCCGCAATCAAAAGGAAACCACAACTATTCCTATGGAACCATCTAACTTCAAACCACAGCAACAAGGATCGCGTGCTCATCAGCCACATGTCAAGACAACGCCTTGAAGTCACTCAAGTTCATTCATGTGTCACGGTGTCAATGACCTGTCAGAACTTCGTGTTCCAGTACCATAGTAGTAGAACCTTTATGTTTTCAAATTATGATGGCAATTATAGTAAAGGTTTTGACATTTACTATACTTATGCCCGTTTTCACCAACAATCTCTTAACGTTTCCCTAACTAAGTGTCACTTAGAATAAGGGCTCCCCCAATAATAAAGGTCAAAAGGGACACTTAAACTTTGGTGAAAACGAAATTCGTACCAAGTGTTCCCTAAATGCTCTTAGGGGATCCCTAAATTTAGGTATTTGTTGGTGAAAATGGGCATTAGCCACTTAGGGACATTACGAAAGGGCTGTTCATAATTTACAGTAGTACAATTATACCATAATGTGTGTTTACTGAAAACAATCTTAAAAATTAGTAAGTCTTTATTGTGTGAGCAAGATTAACGAAAACATTCTAAGAGTTCAATGGTTCTCCCTAAAGAATCCTTTAGGATCTGACAAGTTTTTTGTGATTAATTTGTATTTATTTTATTTTAATTCCAAGTAGTAATTATACAATTACAAGTTGCAACTGTATTACAGTTGACTATAATTAGGTAAAACCTATTAATAGTCGTAAATTGCTATAGACAGAGTTGATTAATGTATTGATATAATAATTAATCATGTTATTACCACTAAAGCTTACATTTCATAGCGTTTACTTAATATTGCGTGACATGGTTATATTCCCAAAATAACTTGTGATTTTCGTTTATTTTAAAACAGGTAACGTGCGTTCGGAATGTTCGTATCGACTTAGGAAACTATCATTTTTGTATTTAACTATTTGTATTAAACTATCATTTTACACAGCACGCACCTATAGTTGACAAAGATAAGTTATCGTTTGATATAAAACGAATATGGTCCTATCAAATTTTCATTGTTTATTTATATTAGTATTAACTTCCTTACCCAATTGACAATTGAACATTACATGAAGACTTATAAGATCTATGTACCTACGACTTCTCATCAATCATAATCAAAATATTCTGAATGAAAACATTAGAATAGTTCAGCTTTCAACAATGACATCAGGAACGACAATAAACGAGAAACTAGACAGCATTCTAAGACAATATTTATCGGAATATGCAAAAAAACTTCCTTTCAGTGAGAAGCATCGCATGTCGCATCCCATTTATTAGGAATGTCGTTAATTCCTGCCTATTTGATCCGAGTTAAGTTAGCGCTCACGCCATATTGCGCGCCAGAAGTTACAGGCGTCTGTCTAAATAGCTATTAATTATCTCAAGCAAGACTTTTTATAGTGGCTTTTTATGCTGGTGCTACACTGGGAAGCAACGACGAATATTTTTTTTCAATAGTGTGAAGGTAGAGTGGCACGTGATTGTTGGGAGAAGACGATGTAATATCGGGACTATCGGGGTGCTGTTCATAAATTAGCTCATATCAAAGGATTAAACGTGATTCGCATAGGCAACTAGTGTGACTATACCCTTATGTTTTGGCCCTCTAAAAGAGAATAACAGGAGTAATCTTCGCGCGTTAATGTTGACAAGAACATCGCGTTTTTCGGTACACTATGATTTTAGATTGTCAACGCGTCACGAGTCTTCGTTAATATAAACCTGGCATTATTGTACAAGACAATAAGCTACAACTGGGTTTTCTTGCGATCATCATCACTTTATAAATTGAACATGTTGACAGTTATTATTCTCCTAATAGCAGCTTGGGTCAGGACGGCTCTGAAACATCTTTGCCAATTTCGTGTAATTGTTTAAAATAATAGTCGACAATAAGTTTATCTCCAAATGTTCAAGCATACTCGTAAACTACACATAACTCCTCTTGCCAACGTTATTTTTAACTGGTACAAAAATAAACAAATGCAAATCAATAGCAAACACAAAAAAGTGAACCGATTGGAGTCGTAATTCATCCGATGATTGCGGCATCGAATCCCTAAAGGCTTCGAACTCTATTTTCGATATCAAAACCAATTGATCATGAAAAAATCTCTACACAATTATTATTAAAAATATTTCTACAGATTACACATGGAGGGGAAAGCAGTGATTATGCAATATGAATGATTGAGAAAGATCAGTATCTACTTTTGTTTGAGTATTCAATGTCACATTTTAAGATTGATAGAGGTATTCAAGATAAGCGAGATAAGATACACAACACCTATGCTGATTTAAATTAGAATAATCTTTGAAGTACTAGAACAAAATAATTTTAAAGTATCTTACTGATATTCTTCTTACATCCCTACAAAAAAAAACTGTTTTAGTTTAGATTAAATGTTACAAACATTCAAAAGAAATAACCTAATTTACATTTAAGATTACATTTTAATCTCTCACCAACTGTTCATTCAATTCCAAAAGCCAGTTACCATATTTCAAACTACATAATGGAGTATTCCCAAGAGGTTTTTTGGCAAACGAAGCGACGACCAGACGGTATCGCAACATTAACATAGAAACCATTTAATAACCTACTTTAGAAAAACGTAAATAGCTTTTATAAGTAAATACTTATTATGTAAATAGAGGTTTTTGTTTTAAGTGTTATTTTTAAGGCTTTTTTTCTTGCAGTCTCTCAAACTGGGTCGCAAGACTTTTAGTCGGCCGATAGTTTGTTTGGGCTCGTAAATCAGTATGAACATGAAAGTTAGTTCGCACATAACAAAGATGAGGTATTTATTTAGCAGTACGGATCCGACCGACTGAAAACTTTGATGAGAATCATGATTTTCTTTAAAACATATTTTTTCCTACCATTGGGCAACTGTCGGCCGACTGTTTAGTCTAATCGCGATACTTCAATACTTAAATGTTCATAATAATTGCTAATACACCATCATCATAATTTGGTCTTCCCTTCATGAAAGTCGTAACATCTGTTTCATTAATAAAGACTTTTGTTTGGCTTTGAACTGTCAAGAAGAGATATAGAAAGCATTTTCGTGTGATTTATGACGCGCAAATTGGGAAGAGCTCTTATGTACTTGGAGTAGCAATTCAATCTTTGAAATTAGAGGCAATGATTTTCAAGTTCATTTCTGAATAAATCTAGGTATATTTAATCATACCTCCAATACAGTCAGATATATTTACATTAGATTGTTTAAAGGACCCAGACTGTAAGTACGCAATTTACAGATATAAAATCATCATCATATCTGTCTCGATACTTTAGAAATACAAAACTTCAATGACCGTACTTAGTAGCCACTTTAAAAGAAGTCCTCATTTCCTTGATGTCTTCGTATAAACTCTTCGATAAGTCTCACAAAGTGATATAAATCGCTAGCATACTGCACTCGGATATAAAGTCCTGCACGACGCGTTCAAGCCAAACATCTGGCGAGATGGATCGGCGCCCAGCATCCCAGTTATGTGCAAGATGTCACGCGCGTGAGACGTTTATACCACACTTCTAAGAGATGGGAGAACGTGTGGCTGATTGATTCACGTTGTCATGTTGGTAAAGTAATTGAACAGCATTAATTTAGACAGGAATTTTGCAACACCTATGAACCTACTGTATTCATGTGCACATAAATACTTTGACTTTGGAATAAAACCTCTACAGTAGTAGGTATGTTATTTTTTACGAAAAAAAGTTAACCTTATTTAGGATTTAGGTATCTAGCTACTTTTAAAAAGCACTACAATATCATTTAATCTATACTAATATTATAAAGCTGAAGAGTTTGTTTGTTTGAACGCGGTAATCTCAGGAACTACTGGCCCGATTTGAAAATTTCTTTCAGTGTTAGATAGCCCATTTATCGAGGAAGGCTATAGGCTACTTTTTATCCCGGTACGGGAAGTAGTTCCCACGGGATGCGGGTGAAACCGCTGGCAGAAGCTAGTAAATTAATTTACTAGCTTCTGCCAGTAAATTAATTTACTAGTCTGCATTAGTTTAACAATGGACATTAACAAAGCATTGCATTGTAAAAAGGTTAGGTATATATCTCTCACTGATCTCATCATTCTAAAATGAAATGCATGGCCTTTATTGTCCTGTTAACCTGTAAATATTACTAAAATTCAGATTGTTTCGATAACCTGAAAAGAAATGACTTACAATTTAAAAAAAAATATATGTTGCACAAAGTAGGCCCTATATATAAGCCGACTTTCATACAGCCAGTTGTATGCTCCTGTGGCCGATATTGGGCGAATACGAGCTTTTGTAGTTTATTAATTTAATTAAACAGTAAATTCCTGCAACGTGCACATTGTTTGCGGGAACGCCGACACCAGTAGTGGTGGTCATTATGTTCTTGGTTTAAAAATCGCGGTACACTTTAAAATTCTTGTAGTAGTATTTGTTTCAAAATTAAGTGGGGGACATACCGTTGCAATATGGAATGACGAACCATGACTGACCAACCGGTCGAAATTGGTAGATCGCGCCAGGTTCCGTCAGTAAAAAGTACATTTTGGGTCTTATCATCCATTCATATTATTATCATCCATGTAATATACCGTAATACAGTCGGTTTTTCATTAAAAAAATACCACTTTATCATTTTCATTTATCGAAATATTGGTACCTCTTAATCATGTCAGACCTGAAATATTATCATTCAACTAAATATTCTTGTTACCAAGCTTTCGCCCACAAACTTCACATTTAGTTTTCAGCCTGACTAGACTGACGTCAGCCTCGTTAATTCTAGATACATATTCAACGTCATTACAATTATTTACAGAATTTGTTTTGAGTGTAGCGGTTTGATTATAAATATTCATGAGAAAAGCTATGGCCACGATTTCAATATCATAGGAAAAACAGCATTATTTTTTGCATTTTTTAGAGTACGTGAAAATAAAATACAACACTGAAACGGGAATAGAGGGTTAAAATGTATTTCTTTTCAACAGATTTATATTAAATAAAATATTTTTTCAACTCCACACTATACTATACTGTAGAACATATGCAATGCAATTCTATTATACGTATGTTGTCACCTCTTGTACAAAAGTAAACAAATGTATTTTTCGTTAAAAAAAATGTGCAATGAGAACAATTTGAGCCCTACTATGCAAGATTACACGTACCTTTTTATTTCGATTCGTCAAAGTAACAACACAAACATGGAAATCAGATCCTACCCTTCGCAACATTACAACCTCACGGAGATACTTTACAAGCAACCCATCATAATTATTTGTTTAATTATTTGCGTACCAAGAACGGTGTTAAGTGTTGGTGGTACATGAATATTCATAGCACGGCGCGCCATCATCTGAGGTCGCGAGCGTCGCTTTCCGGGAATTACTTCACGCTTGATTGAGATGAAATGGGTTGAGTCCGTAAATATTTCTCTTGTAACAGAGCAGAGAAAGAAAATTGTGTTAGTTGAAAAGCCTGTTCAATCACCATTAAGGGTCCGAACTTATGTAGAAAATGCACTGTTATGTCTATATTCCTATCTATGACAACTCTTCAATATTTCAATAAATCATCATCATTCTCCTGCCCGTATATTATTTTCTGGGTCCTGTCCATCGCATTCGGTTAAAATACAAACCTGTAATGGTAAATTAGTGCTGTAAATAAATAAATAAATGTAACACGGCCCAGCATGTATTCTTATTCCATATTTCTCTGTCCGACGTCTATCTCACGTTAGATCCATTAATACTACTAAAACTTCTTACTTTGAGTAAGAGTTTCTATACCTAGTCTCTAGAAAAAGTAGAGTAAGACTTTCATGGCCTCTACAATAAAAAACAAAAGAAAGTGTAATATCCCAACTTCATACAAGAGATTGGCGTTAATAAACCTCCTCTGTGGGTGGGATATTAAACAGGTACATATCACTTTATACGAGGAATTTATATGAAGAATAACATGGAACTGTACTCAAGACGCGGTATGGCGGTGAAATCTCCTCATATTATGTAAAAGGGTTCAGTAAGTACGTCATTTTATTGTTTCTTAGCACGACATATTAAAATGTGGGTTTATGAACCCAAATGAAAGTAGGAGTTAACTGCTTTTATTATAGTTGAAATATGGAATGCCTGATAGGATAAGGGGGTTTCAAATGCCTTCATTAGTAACTTTAATTTACTTTTTTCATAAATATATTTACGTACTTTGACCTCGATAAGCATCCTCGATAGGACAAATATACATTAAACGGGGTACACCTACACTAGGGTACATCTTAGTGTGCGTAGGTGTCAATCAATAGATAGTAGATAGGACCTTTGTTTCTGCTATGTTATTAGCATAGAGAACAAAATGACAAGGTTATTCGTAAAATCAAACGTGGGTAAGACCTTAGTAGAACTTTTGTCTACCTACAAATATTCACGTCTCACATTACCAGACAATAACAGGGGACGATAACACTTTCCTCCCGACTATAAACCTAAAAGTACTAGAAATGGCTCATTGCTCTCGACTTCAGAAGTATACTGCTCCGTATAAAATATGACACTTTCATACCGATTCCAGTAACAGCCCTGTTTATATCCGAGCCGGGTCAATCTCGTCCGGTAATTGGCTGAACCGTATGACCGATTTAAAACAATAGTCACCCTCGTCTCTGTACGAGTTTACCTACTCTAGTTGAAGCCGTAATCGCGGTAATAGGGCCGATAAAACGCAAAAGGCGTACTATTTTAACCTTTTTAAAGGGTATTGTGATATGAAATCTCTGTCCTCTACTTTCGTTAATTTTAATGTTAGCTATACCATTGCCTTTATACTTAGAACAGTATCACTTAAGCAGATTATAGACACACGCACGCATAGAAATAAATTGACTTCCATATATGTAGGTATGTCCTTCGAAACCAACAATAAAAGAAGCAACAAACCATTTTGTGAATAACACCCAATAAAAGTTTTGTAGTGTAGCAAACAATAAACACTGGTACCATTCATTTAATTTAACGGCACCTATATCTATAAAAAATAAAAGAGAATCGCCAGTGGTTGGTCTTTATGGTACTCTGTGGCACACCACACTAATAAGAAACAAAAACATGTGAGTGATGAAGTTACTACACATATGTATTAATTAGAAGTGATTAAAGCTGAAAGAAAACATGCAAATGTTAATACTTTTAGTTAGTTCGCAGCAGACATAAAGAACAAAAAACATTGAACAGAACGTGCCAATTAGTCACCAATAGCGTTAACCTATGGGTACTAAAATCAGAAGACATTGTTCTAAAAAAGCATCCCTGCAACATCTAAGGCTCATGAAGGATCCTGCATGGGCTTTTGTCGGTAACGGTATGACTCCTATTTCCTCTCAACACACACAGTGGCATTAGTTATTTGATTTCCCACTTCCCACTTTTTTATCATTTATGTCGCTCATTGTGTAATTCGTTAATGTTCTTTCCTTTCTGATCCGCCTACACTGTGGCTCATCCACAACTTTCGACTACACCCCTCGGAATGTTTGTGAAAGAACTATAACGGTGTCTTTATGGCTCAATACTATGCCTAGGTAATGTTTTAACTGCATAGTTAGCAAAATTGACTACCTCAAATATTTGGACAGGAAAACTTACGACCGCACAGGTTTAAACAAAGATATTAAGTTATTCATCAGGCAAGGAAGGTTGAATTTTGAAAAACTTTACCGACCTCTTTTACTTTGTCCTATTTGAACCGGTTGTATTTGGTTTTTCTTTGAGGTTTTACTATCTTTACGTAGAGACGTCTTGTTTTTATCTGGAAACAGAAAGATACTCTTCATTTACATTAGTATGCAAATGTTTCACAAGTAATTTTAAAATATTAGAATACCTGCGATATTTAAGATGCCTAAAGGGTTATACCTTTACGAGTTTAACATATAATAACATCTCAAAGAATGTTACTAGATGCCATAATATAATTATACAGAAAATAAGCTAACAAATATTTTATATCCAACAGTTTCAGAACTAAAGGCCGCACTAGATCCCCGAGCTCATTTCAGCAGACAAGCGAGATCAAACAAAAAATAAATAAAAATCCAAATATAATGCAGATGTCAAGGAGTGCTCGACTGCCCGGTCCCTGTAGTCCCTCTTAGTTTTAATAAACGCGAGGAAAAACTAGTTATTACTTTATCCCCCGCTAATCATGACAATATCAAAGTTTTTTCATCAAATGTTTGTTGGCCAACTTTGTGTTACAGCGGTTTTGTATCAACACATTGTATTTACTTTCAATATTGTACACAAATATTTTACGAAAACGAAATGGAAGGAAAGTTTGGAGAGGTACATTTTAGGAGTCTCGTAAGATTTCGAGGAGTTTGGGAAACAGATAAAGGGGAAAAGATATGAGCAAAAGAATCAGAGAAAGCGAAGAGAATCGAAGACTATATGTTCTCTATGCTCAGATAATATAACCAGGCTAAGGTTACGTTGCTAGGTTTTGCTACGTATTTTACGGGAGTCTTCAATTAAAAAATAAATTACTCCTAAATAAGCATGCTTTTCCTTAGACCACATAATTGTTTACCATCAGATGAAATAGCGATCAAAAGCGTTCTTTCAATCAAACGTACAGATACATATGCATTTTAAAGATCCTGAACTGATAATAAAAACGTAGGTTTCGCAATATTACACTACAATATCCGTACATATAGATTCTACGAGCGTAATTCAATTTTTCTTGTTATCCCCTACACTTACTTATAACGCCTATTGTCAGCGCACTAGCAAGTTATCGCATAAACACGACTGCGGTCTGTAACACTGTTTATGTTGTAGTTCCACTTGACTCGGAACCACAATGTAGTACGGGTTTCTAGCCTCGTGATACGGGCTTATCTACGTGTTTGAGTTTCTAACGAGTAAGTGAATTTTCTAGATTTACATCACAGTTTTTTTGGAAGGGTTTGGCAGTGGGACTATATATTTTCATTTTGACGTTGTTGGTGATTCTTTTAACATCTGTAAATATAAATGTAGGCTGCGACTGTGAGATACTATTTCTAAATTAACTTCTAGTAGAATCTTTAGCAAAACACGTTTGACTAACCGCATTCCTAATTTATAGCCGATATTTGCGTCAGAAAATGTTATCAGGTCATGCTCTTCCCACTACATCATCCCTAGCCTAATTATACAAATTGTTACCCTTTTCAACGTCTTACAAAAACCCCGCTAACAATTACACCCTCCTCAAAAACACTAACGTTTCTATTTCAAGTTTTCCCCAACTCAAACAAAGGTAAAATATCTTCTTCCCCATACAGCCTACTTTCGGAAACGTGAACACGGAGTAATCGCAACTAATTAGTAGGCACCTATCTAAGTAAAATAGTTGATAAAACTATGCGAACGAATTCATTAGTGAGACTTACCTACACTTTAATGTTTCCGATGAATATGTTATTAACAGGACTATGATAGGATTAGTTTTAATAGTTGATTGAATTTTGTGTAGAAATTACCTTATTATAATTAAAAGTGCTTCATATGATGCTTGAAATAATTTCGGGATCTGCACGAATTTCAGAACAAAAACAAAATGTAATTATGGATGTGAGCGTATTCTTCTACGGATAGGATGAATCTTAAGTATAGTAACCATTTTGCATCACTGAAGTCTGTTTATTATTTAGCGTACACACACATAACATAAATTTCCAAGAAATCCGAGCTTACATCCTATGTACACGATGTGTCAATTACCCTATAGTTATGTAATTATTTCGTAAACCAATTAACAGGGTCCCCGCGCACGCTTGATTGAGCTCCGTTAATTAATAGGGATCATGTTAGCGTCTTTGATCCTAAGATAATGATGTTAAGAGAATTGCTGAACTGCGAAATCGATAAGTAGAAGTTGCCATACTTTGATGAAACGACATTTTGTAGTTGACATGTGAAGTTGGGTGTGTTATAATTACAAGCAATTTATATGTATTTTTATGGATCACAGTATAATCGGACATTACCGAAGCCGACCCCAACCTAGTTGAGAAAAAACTCGGAAGATGATGATGATATAGGTAATAGGACATTACAAAGGTAATATGTTGTTTATTGAATGTTCTAATAAGGACTTAATCCTGTCCTACAAACTACAATCGTTTTAATCCCATAATATCCAACTGATAGAAACTGTATAACAAGTCAGAACAAATATTTCCAATTAAACGAAACTTCAGTCTTCTTATTTACGTTTTACTAAGTTCCAATCTAACTGGCACTTCGAGCTGAAAGGATACGATGTTAACTGAAAAAGACAATATCAGAAAACCAATTTAAAAGTTAGAATTTTAAAGTCTGCAGTACAATTTATTTGATAAACTTTTTAATGTTAGAGAACTAACTGAGAAGTTAAAATCCTTCGGTAGCACGCAACCGAGTAACGGAAACCTGGATTTAAGTGTTCGTTGGTCAGGAATGAAGTTATTGAAGTTTTTAGATAAAAGAGACGTATTACGATCGAGGCTGCTCGCTCAGTCAGTGGTTCACAAAAAACTGCTCAACGGATTTTTCTGGATCTATTCAGTAATATAGCTTATAGATCAGAAAATGATACAGGGTACTTTTTATAGGGATGCGGGAGAGAGTGCATTTTATTGTATTTTTAGTGCATTATGCTTAAGAAGTTATGCCTAATATAATAGTGTGTTATTGCTCTACCAGATAATTCTTGAAACTACATGTGAAATCCCTACAGAATTACATTGTACATTAAATAAACAGGTGACAGTTAAATGAAAGTTAAATTTGCATTTTATTCATTGCATGTTCTACCCCATACTTACATGAACGTTCCCATACGTCGTAAACATTTTTCCGATACCTATAGCATCAAGTAGAAATGTGAAGTACAGCCAACTGAGTGGATTAAAGTTAAAATAGTTCCGACTTTACGGTTTACTGGCCAGTAAATCTCTTGAGAGCATTACTGGAAAGCTATAAAAAGCTATCTCCTGTATCTTAAGTAAGTTTTATACAAATAAATGTATCTATACTAATATTATAAAGAGGAAAACTTTGTTTGTTTGGTTGTAATGAACAGGCTCAAAAACTACTGGACCGTTTTTTTTTAATTCTTTCACCATTCGAAAGCTACATTATCCACGAGTAACATATATTTTATCCCGGTACGGGCAGTAGTTACCACGGGACGCGGGTAAAACCGCGGGAAAACGGCTAGTAAGAAATACAGATATATAACAAATTAATTTTTACAAACAGAGCATTATTATATTTTGAAGGCTTATCAGTAACTTTTTACTGAACAAATTCATCAACTGCTCAGCCTTTTCTTAACTGTGTTGGCGTCGGCTTCCAGTCTTAAAAGATGGAGCTGAGTACCAGCGTTTTACAAGGATTGACTGCCTATCTGACCTCTTCAACCCAGCTACCCGGGCAAACCAAAACCGCCAAGACCCCCCCCCCCCCGGGACACAGCATCCCCCGTCGTGAGAGCTCTCACGTGCATGATGGCGTCCACCGTTGAGCGCCCCCTGCGGAAACCGAACTGGTGGTCCGCAAGGTCCGGCCCTATCCCCCCAAGGTGCGCGACGAGGCGGTTTGCGACAACTCGCTCAAAGAGCTTGCCCACCTCGTCGAGCAACACGATGGGCCGGTATGCGGACGGAGAGTCCGCAGGGCGCCCCGGCTTCCGAATGAGGACCAGTTTCCCTGTCTTCCAACGAAGTAGGAACTGGCCCCTCTCCAAGCATGCGCTGAGAAGCCCCCTAAGTCGAGGCCCGAGAGCCTTAAGGGTCAGGACCCAGGCCTTGCCAGGCAGGCCGTCAGGCCCTGGGGCGGTGTTTTTGGCTTTCAGCCTAGCCACCGCCACTCTCAGGTCCACCCCAGTCACCTCGGGGACATCGTCGTCGTCGGAAGTGTGGTCCGTAGTTGACACCGCGGGTTGCAGAGACATGGGCGGGGGAGAGTGTTCCCCGCGCGAAGGGAACAGAGCGCTCACCACCTCCTCCACCAGCTGAGGCCGAAGACTCTGGGTCAGCGGGGGGGGCCATGGGCGGAGCTTGCCCCGCACCATTTTGTAAGGGCGCCCCCACGGAAAACCAAAACCCCTAGGTAAGACTGCTTGTCAGACTACCCGTAACAACTGCAAAGGCAAGGCTTATTCTGTCAAAAAATCTAAGAAAAACAGAAGTCAATAAACTGAAACATGTTTTTCCTATAAATAAAACTACTCATCCCAGTAAGATGATCCAACTAGACTAGTCTATTGTTATGTGGGCAATTTGCTGAAGAAAGACGATCCTAGTCCATTAGACAAATGGTACAGGTTGTTGATTTAGAACAAGAGAATATTCAGTTATTTAATCTCGAAGTTGTCTAGGCTTTTATTTTTATTATTAAGTGACTAGCTTCCACTATTGGAACTACTCCGCGCAGCCGGATAAAAAAGTAGCCTACAGCCTTTCTCAATAAGTGGATTAGCTAACCTCCCCACTCTGAGACATTTAATGATTACTTAAGTCACTCCTTAGTGACGGAATGTCATACAAATCCTTCACTAAGGAATGGCTTAAGTAACCATTAAATGTCTCTGAGTGGGGAGGTAAGACATTTTTTTTCCCATTGGTTCCTGAACGTGCTATGTTCAAAACAAACTCTTCAGGTTGGTAGGTAAATATGTCGATGTTTGGTAATAATGTGATATGTTTAAAGATCATAGTGTGGAGTTAATAATGTTGAGAAATAATCAGGGTACAGTACATAGTGTGTACCTACTAAACATTGTGTTACTAGGCTTCAAAATGTCTGTATCGTGTTAAAAGTCTGTAACTTGTACTTTTTATGGCATGGACAACAATACAATCTAGGTTTTATATATTTCGTATAACTTAGTTTTTTAAATTATTTTCGCACGTAAAACAATGGCTGCTTTATTAAATATTTATTTAGCAGGAAAGTTAGACAGTTTATTTCAATAATATAAAACATAAGTACTTGTTTGACGTGGTATCTCGTACTTTTACCAAAGACAAAGCTACCGAAATATTCAAAATAATATTCCTAATATTCCTGTAAATAAACATTTTCTAAGAAATAAATTGTGTATGAAAAAAGCCGACCTATCTACAAAATAAAAGAAAAAATCCTCGTGCTTTGCGACTACAAAAGAAAGAAAGTATCTCAAAATAGAAACGCCAAGAGCAATCGATGATCAAACAGTTCACGAACGGAACGAAGATTTTATTGAATCGCTGTTCACTTGATCATAGAAATTCCACTACATATTTTATGAACGTATAAAGATTAAATAAATGTATTTCAAATGCAAACTCTTTGAACGCTCCAACCAGGTTCCAAGTCGGAATGAATAACAAGTCTGAGTACACGTAAATTCGTGTTTAACTTGAAACATGATTTGGAAGAAAACCCGTCATTTTAAGATCCATGTTTGGGATTTATTGTGATGTGACTTTTATAGCCTGAATAACGATATGAAATTAATTCATAATACATATAATTTTCTTGTTTAACTTCGTTGTACCTACAATAAAAAAATTTTACACAAAGAATACAGACAAATTCGGGTTTCTATTACAACCTAAATACATTTTTAGTAGCTTAGAACCAACCAGTAGTGATATTCAATTAATGTTAATGATTCCTATAATTAACTTTTAGTAGGTAAATGCCAACCCAGCAAATCTTTGTCAACTCGATAATGATATGCAAGCAGCTACTTTTAAACTCGCAATTAAAGCAAAACAAAAACCCGATTACGCTCCCAGTAACTCGAAAATAATTGCGGTAAAATGTTGTTTTAGATGATTCGGCGTTTCCGAACACCTTGACCTTAGTAGGTTCGGCGATTTTCCGGGCTCGTCATAAAGAAACAATGGGTTTGTCATGTGTATGTATGTGTGTATCTGTTGTTAGGGCACTAACTATGGAGAACAAAATTATTAGCGGAGGTGCCATAACGGAAAATTTCTTAAGATAGTAACGCGACAAGATGCGGCGGGAGCGGGGAACGTTACTGTTTTCGCCCTTATACGCCTTCTTTGGACTTTATTATTTTTTGTAGGTAATACCAAAATCGTTGACAAATTACTTCAAGAACTCGAACACCTGGTTAGTTCACTCGTTAATGATCCTTTTGATCATGCCCACCGTACCTTTTCACCTAGAAGAAGGCGCATGACCTATCAGCATTATGGCATCTCCACTCATCTTTCCTTACTGCATGGAACTTACGAACGAGGGTCAAATGTCTTCGCCATGCAAATACTATCGGGATGGCGTAAACCGCCAGCTTATGGGTACTGCATATGCAAATGGGGGGAGAATTTTATCGCTTGAACGTGTAGGAGGCCGATTAGGAAAAAAATTGTACCTTAATCCTGCTTTATTTTTAGAGTAAACTTGTTAAGTACATTTGTTTACATCGTATCAGAAATGTGTGAAGTATTTTTATTTTTTCTAGCAAAAATATGCACTCTCCATACATGGCTGGAAGCGAGAAGCCGAAAATCGATCTCAGTGGCGTGCACTTGGAGAGGCCTATGTCCAGCAGTGGACTGCGATTGGCTGATGATGTGATGATGTGATACATGGCTGGTAGATGGCGCCTCTATCAATCTACAAACATCTATGAGACGGGAAATGATACACTAGGTAAAGACGTGTTTTTAAGGCGTAACATTTGAAGGTGAACCTTAAACATCAAAGTACAAAAATGTCACAAGTTAGGTAACAGTCTTTGAAAACTTTTCCGACTAACTTCCAAAATCAGGCCGTCTTTTGGCCTTAGAAACACGCAACCTCAACCAAACTTAATAAACTAAAAATATTGTTGCAAAGTCCATAAAACTACATACTTTATTACAAACTTGTAAAGATTCATGAAATATTATTAGGATCTTGTGTGGAATAAGCAAAGTTATTACATAACGACAGCGTGTGGGAAGAAGTCAGATATTATAAAAGGCTGTTGAAAATTTTACATAAGTGCCTATTCTTACACAAAAAATAAAATATCACATAAGTAGTACCTAACCACCAGTATCACAGAAAACTTAGAAAAAAATATAATGCCCCAATAATAATGACGTAAATACATTTAGGTACATAAAAGTATGTGGGTGTATCTATCTACCCACACCCACATATATTTACTTTAATACTACGAATAATGCGAACATAAACTAACGTTTGCTGCGTCTCAATGTATCCAGTGTCATGGATGGAAATAATTTTCTTCAAACATTACTACCATATCATTTCTATTGCGCTTCATGAGCAATAATGAGTATCTCTCTGAATGTTATATGTTCTGCTATACTGCTATAACTATTTTCACTTGATATATTCATTTCATTCTGACCCATATTCATTTCATTCTGACTTAACTTATAAGATTTATATTTTGTATAAAAAATACTGAAACCATCTTCTTGCATAATCGTTTCATATTTCAGCAAATGCTGAACAAAATAAATAGCATATATATTAACTTGTCTTGTATCTTCACGACACGCATCTTTCAGCATGACAATTGCAACTGGTACCCACATAATGAATTCATCCGGTCACGAATGAGCGACATGAAATGCTATTAATACTATGGTGTTTCAGTACAATAATACCTAGTTATAGCCACAGATTTGTCTCGTAGCCTTCAGGTACTATATACCAAGCTTCGAGAAATATTTACATGAGAATATAACCATTGTATGTATTACAGTTCGTGTCAACTGCTCACGAAGTTATGTAATGAAATTACTGTTACTGTTACAGCCTTTTTTTTATCGTGCCACTGCTGAGTACAGGCCTCCTCTCATACGGAGAAGGATTGAGCAATAATCACCACGCTTGCTCAATGCGGGTTGGTGATTTCAGACTATATAGTCTAGGTTTCCTCAAGATGTTTTCCTTCACCTTTTTTTTTATCAGCCATTGGTGTCCAAGATATACTTAGAAAGTACATACAAACTTAGAAAAGTTGCATTGGTACTTGCCTGAACTGGAATCGAACCCACACCCTCCTACTCGAGAGGTTGGTTCTTTACCCACTAGGCCACCACGACATGTAATGAAATTACTTAAACATTATCTTACAGTTGCATAACAGGTTTAACAAGCATGCACGAACGCATTATCAAGCACTTTGAGAAAATGGTTTCATTAAAATATTTTTCAGCAATAAGTAATTTTCCAGAATTAATGTATATTCGAAAATAAACATTAATATTTCAACCAAGACGCAAAAATTAAACCAAAATATTTTAAACAGAACACAAGAAATAATGAGAACGCTCCTATTTACACGATGCCCTAAAACCGCCAACAATTATCATAATAATGAAATATTTCTGAAAACAACGTCGTTTTAACAAGCTAAGAGAACAAATTACGAGAATCATTTCCATTAGAGCATCTATTGTCGACACACAATAGGACGAAACATCTGATATCTGAGATAACTATTGTTTCAATGACGAAAGTCTCTGGTCTAATTTGTAACTGCGTCGGCAAAAACAGAGGAATTGCAGAAATGATCCGATTGGGTCGACGTTATCCATGTGATGTGATTGACCCACGTCTTGTAACCTAAGCTAAGCCATTCTGCAGGTGATCTGTCGAACCTTTTCAGACCCAACTGACAACAATGGATTTTACTTTAAGATTTGATCGCATTTGAAGGCAAAATCAAATTATTCGACGCATTTGACTAGAAGATCACGTTCAGTGTTACTACCGGGATTAGACAATGGCTTGGCATAGAAATGTTTCATAGAGGTAGAATCAACACTTGGGTCGAAACCAGATCAGAGAGAGGAAATCAAAGTTGTAATCATCCTTCAACAAAGAGGAGCAAGAATCGTGTCAATATTGTTGCAAGTCCTAGCGAGATTGAGTTATTTGCTTGCGAGGCTTGCGCTCACGTACTCACTCGTAATCTTCGACCCAACATTGTTTGTACATATAATGGCATCAACAGCCTGTAATCCTAGCGCGTGGCATGAGTGCACCTCGTCTAATTAAGCAGCAAACGCGTGCCAGGTCAGGTGTTACATTGTGCCAGAGATTAGTGAGCCGCACAAACTTAGATTATGTTTAGAGCAGCTGGCGCTTTTCAGACTATTCCTAGCGTTACCTTCTTGAATAATAAATGTGTACCGTTTAGAGTGCATGCTGGGAAGAGTGGAAGTTTTAACACAAACCGAGGTAGTTTTAATGGTGTCATTTTAAGTGTAATGTTAAAATCTGCTCTTCCGAAAGACCTTATTAGACATTGGCACGATTTTATTTCCCTTGCGAATATGCCCGGGTATATTTTTATCTTAATGTATAAAGGTCAAGTGACAAACTATACATCACACCTACCACATGTAATTACTTAAGATACTGACGACACAATAGATGGCAGAATACAGTACCACCAACGCCTGTCTCCAAAGTGATAGCCAGATTACCAAAACCCATTACGAGCCAAAAAAAAATAGCTGGAAGATATTTGGAGATCCCTTTTATACCATTTGAGTGATTGTTCATTGATACATCCACTCTCAAAGAAGCCCTGGTATGTCATATACCGAGACAATAATACATTGAAAACCTTCCTTATAACGAGTACATGTATCTTCTCACAAAAGCTTCTACTGTCGTCATTTTCCAAATAAATACATCGGATATAATAGCTTTTGTCGAGGCATGGGAAGCATCATATGTCAAATGGAATATAAAGGACGGCGCCAGAGAGCAGCGTGGACGGATATCACCATGGCAACCAGAGAAGCACTATAAATAGGTCGCCATACCTTCAGGGAAATACTACAGGGAAGGCTATGTGTTCCCTTTTACGTTCTGATAGGTAGCCTGCAGTTGTTTTGAGTGAAATGTGTTCTTGAGCAAATTTTTTTCATATCTAGTGCCAAACCTGAAATTTCCCCTTTCAGTAACTTTCAAGGTCAAAACAATCAACGTCATTATCCAGCAAAAAAAATGTCTATTGATCAATTCGGTGAGACAATAATAATTAGGTTACCAACTTGTGACTGTAAAACCGCACCTTGTTAACTAAGTAGTAAAGCCGAGCTCTCCGCGGCTTCCCCGAGGCGGTCCAACTTATACAAAATTCAACAGTTTTACCCAAACTGCGAACACTTCAAGCAAATATTTAGAATTATTTGCGAATGATGCTGTTAACTGGTTCTGTAGGGCTGGTAATAACGAGCTCTTAGGGCAGATTAGTTTGTAAATGTTGCCATTGAGAGGAAGTTTGTTGATGGGCTAAATAAATAATATTATTGAAGCCCGCTTTTACTAAAAAGACCCCCAGGACCTTGTAGACTAAACTGTCAGCCGATAGTAGGCCCGGCGGTTAGTTGACAGTTTATTTTAAAGATAATCGTGAAACCATTTTAGTCGATCAGGTACCAGTTGCATACCTGATTCTTGACTTCCATTCATCTTAAGGTTTATGACACTGATCAAAGTAACGGTCTACTAAAGTGAGCGGCTATAACTTGTGACTGTGCATGTGATGTGATATATTTATCGAACTTCGAGCTTCCCTTTCAAGTAAGCAAGAAACTCACAAAGGCAAAGCCAGTCGAACCCTGTCTGCCAATGTGTGAATCTTCTGAAACGAACTGTTCAAACATAACCTAAACAAATATGAGTGGGCAATCTAATCAGAGCTATGATTGCTCTTCATACGTAAGGTCAACACTTTATGGACACGTCCAATCACATTTATACTTATTGGCTTCGGTGAGATTAAATTAGACTTTAGTTTGTTGTACTATATTGTATTTATGAACGTACTTGTACTGATCTTAAATAACGTTCTTAGGTATGAATACAGCGATACAAAAATCTTGCTCCTCTAGCCCTATTTTGTTTACTTACATTTTATTTTATTTTATTTAATGTAACATGTTCCAATTTCAAACAAAAAAGAAAAAACGTGTAACAGCCATTTCCAGCCTGCAAAGAAGGTCGACCAAAAAGGTGTTACCACTCCTAAATATAATGTCACGTGTCCAGGTCGTGTGGTTCCGGTTACAAATAAATCTCCCGTCACTTCCCATGGGTGTCATATGAAAGGATAAAGGGATTATGTTCAGGGGACGGCCAACGACATTTTTATTTTTCCTTTTTTCTGCGGAATTATGGAGATGACATCAGTCGTCAGAGGTATTGATTTATTATCCCATGAAAGTTATGGTTCTAGTCAGCCAACAACAGGATATTAAACTAAGTAACACATATTATTAGTGCATGTATTTCAATCAGTGAGGATAAAACACAATCATTGAGCAAACTTAAGTCAATTGAAAAGTTCAATTACAAAATACCTACTTCCCTTTTACTTTTTCAGTATTTTGTTTGTCTCTTTTGTCTCAGCTATTTTCAATTAGTATCAGGATCGCAAAGTATGCTTAAAAACGCAAAATAAAAATGCACATTGCAAATTCGCAATTCAAAAAAGGCATGGCAAACATAATATGCAGGCAATGAAGGCAACGGAATTAGATCCACACCCAAGAGAAATTCCGTTAAAAAATACGGGAATACTTATGGAGCTCCGAGGAGATAAGACCATGATTTAAGAGGCACCAGCAAATGTCCCTTAATTTCTAACCCTCAGTTAAGCTCTGCCACTTTAGATAATAAAGTTCGCAGCCTCTTTGGAATCGGAATGACAGAAGAGGTTTCCTAACTTTTTGAAAAAAATAAATTGTTAATAAAATTTCGAAAGATTGAGCACAGATACATACAATTATTTCGAATGATGTTCAGTTTTCGTATTCAATTATTTAAATTCCATTACATTTTAAAAAGTACAGCATATTGGTTTTCATATATCTACCTACCAATATCCCGAGACCCGAAGCAAAATCTTAAAATTAGCAAAAATATTCAGTTCGCAAAATTGTGTTCTATAAAAGAACAAAGTAAATATTAGCCGCATTCCGTACAGTTGGGAAGCTTTCATAAAGAGGACTGGAGATCAAAAGCAAATTAACTGGGAACAGTTTGTCAAATACTACTGAAACACTTTATTGAAAGAATAATAAAGTTCTCTGTTGTTTTTAGTAATTCGTGATGAACTGTTGACTTGCCATATCCTCTTTTATATTATGTAGAAGGATTTGTTCTTTTTAGTCACTGGTACAAAAGCAAGGCGTTATGTATGAACACATTATTTAATAAATCAGCCTTTTTGTGAAATTGTCAAATTATCTGTAGCACATGCGAAATTATTTTAACGTCTCAACTTTGCAATTTAAAATGAACAGTACAAAACTCAATTATTTGAAATTCAGTTTTCGTGATAAAATAATATGATGTTACTTTACCGTGTCTCGACGAAAAGGATGAAAAATGTATTTACCTGAAACAAAATAAAATAAGTTCTGAATTATTTCTTGCATTTTCAAAATGAAATGATCGCAGAATTCAACCAACTTTTAATTCAAAGAGCAATTCAATTACATCCTACTTATATTATAAATGTGAAAGTTTGTGAAAATGTATGGATGTATGTTTGTTATTCAATCACGTAAAAACGGCTGGACCGATTTGATTGAAATTTGGTATGTAGACAGGTGATACCCTGGAATAACACATAGGCTACTTTTTATCAACACACCACGCGGGCGAAGCCGCTGGCGTAAGCTAGTAATACATACATATAGTAGGTTCAAATACAAAAATAAAATACTATTTGTTAGTGTTAGTATTTTTCTAGAGGTAGCCTCTGTAAGCAGACTCCGCAGTCTACCCCAAGACTCGTTTTAATTTCGCATAAATTCAGCTAATCGACATTTGGCCTAACAAGCAACAATATTATACAGACCCTCTACACATTAATTGAGGGTCTTTACAGTTGGAAATTCCTTCGTTAGGGGATAACTAATTAAAACAACTTCTGTACACAACCTTTTGCAAAAATAGCTAGCCAATACCAGAGTTTATTCATCCTAATAACTTCCAATAAACGCTTTGAATAACTCTCATACGCGCTTGGAGGCAGATTTTAATAACGTTTGTCGCGATATTTTCCTGCCTTTGACTTTATAAAAAAGGTGGAAGTTTTGTCCACAGTAAAATTTCCTAACAGTCGTTATATGCCATCTGAATACACAATTTTTAATTAAGTCAGATAGAAAACAAATTAATCGTCGATAAATCAGATGTAAAGATAGACAGATGAGGCAATTACATGGACAGAAGGACAAACGATCTAATCCCTGATAAATAGACATTGTTAATGTTTCATTACGGCGAGATCTAATTTGGTTGAACTTCGAGAACGACAGCAAAGGTCAACTGTCTTTAATGAAACCAGATTTAGAAAATACTTCAATAATATGTTTGTATAACGAAATATTTCTAGTGCCACCATTTAAATAGTTCAAATGCCAATTCCAGCATGTATTTCAACTTTTTTCCGAATTTCGAAATGAGAAAAATAACCGCACATACTTTTCCCAAATGACCTAAATTACAAGCCAAGTAATTCTCTAACATTGTCTGGAAAAAGGCAATTTAGTACTTAATGCTGCAGTTGGCAAGGTTTCCTTGGAAACTAGGCTGGAATTAAGCTGAACACCCTTGGCATGGCACTGCAGTTCAAAGAACCAATTATGTTGGCCGGAAGAAAAGTTCCATTTTCCTAGGTGATAAGGAATATTGAATTGGGTAACTTTTAATCACTCACGAAGTTTTTAATGCCCCAATCCGAGTTTATGGCCAGGAACGAAAAGGAATAGTCGATAAAAGTAAAAATACCTCTTGGGGAGGACCAGTTTACCTAATCACTTTTTTGGAATTTAGGAGTCAGTTATGCGAAAAAATTATCGAACATTATTTGAAACGACATTTTTACTTTTTCGAAAATTCATATAAATTAAATCGCATTCCACTTAATTAATTGACAGACAATACAACCTTAAAACAATTCGGACACTCATTAATCATGCAAAAAGTATCATAAAAATACTGCAATAAATGAAACTTAAAATTCGCTTTTACACAGTAAACGAGCCAAACGCCTCAACAAAGAATACATTTTACCACCCAGGAGTTAATTCTGAACTTTTGCCTTTGATTACGGCTGAAAGGGCGTGCCAATTAAACTGAAATGCGGGTCTACCGACTCTTATCTAACCCTTCAGCATTTGAAATGCAGCAAATTGAATATGCAGCGAAGTAACGAGGTGTACTACAATCAGAAGCTTAGCTAATTTCCGACTTTAAAACTGTTTCTAATTAGTGTTCTAAGTACTTTTAAGGAACTTCTTTTCCAGACATCAATGAGATTTCCTTCTTTAGGAATTGGACCTTCTTTGGGGGCAATCGGTATCACTAGAATAACATTACCCCTTAACATAGTTGCTGTTTTTCTATCAGAAACATAACAACACCTAATGTTCTTAGAAACTTATTTTTGCCGTACAATACCGTGGCTAAAGACGTTCTAAAAACAAATGACGGCCGATAAAAAATATGAGTGTCATCAACTAGCTTTGTAAAAACAAACAACCTTATAATAATGCCTGATTATTGATCACGTTTATCGTAAGGCACGTGTCATCAGAGATAGAGACAAAACAATAGGATGACGTACTTTAAATGAAAAAAAAAACAGGTGTTGAGCACACTATTTTGTTTTATCTAGTCATCATTGGTTTGTTACTGCTCAGTTTAAGGTTATTATAAAAATATTATAGGTCAAATAGTTGACCCTCTACAGGCACGAGGATTCAACATTTCTTTGAAGGTTTGAAATATGATTTACGACAGCTAGACAACCAACCCTTTTGTAAGTACACAACTAAAATATTAGATGGATACTTATATAGGTACCTATAGTTATATAAGTACATAATGTACATTAAAGAATGGCCTTTGTATATGTCGGCCTTTTTGCTCCACGAAATTTGGTTATGGCATGAATATTTAACATTTTTGGGCTCTTTCATATCATGCTAACCCTAGGTCACATATTTTGTAGATATTTTTAAAATATTACCTTCTAAATATTTTCATTAGAGAACAAAAAATTAAACGCATACCTTTCTAAAAATTATGTAATAATTATGTTTTTTTTTATAAAAATGTGTAATAAGAAATATAATGCAGCAACGTTTTGGAGGATCCAATAAACCAGCCAAAATAAAAAGACCACTACTTCGACTAAGTTGGCGGGATTAAACTGTACTTTTTGAAAATTCCGGGTTCCTTATCGTATAAAACTAGGCGACAATTTTACACTGACCCAGTTCACGTTTCTAAAATGTACGGAACGTGATGTCTTGACGTGTGCTTAGCATGCATGCAAAATTCTAAATGAAGATTTCTATGCTTAGACATTCACTTTGTTGAAAAATTGCGGGGTTTTATGAATGAGACTAGCTTCTGCCAGCGGTTTCACCCGCATCCCGTGGGAACCTCGGCACGGACCCGGATAAAAAGTAGCCTATAGCCTTCCTCGATAAATGGGCTATCTAACACTGAAAGAATTTTTCAAATCGGACCAGTAGTTCCTGAGATTAGCGCGTTCAAACAAACAAACAAACAAACTCTTTAGCTTTATAATATTAGTATAGATAAGATGCAGAGATCGTGTGGAAAATAAGTAGAAGCAAAGACTAAGTTAAGAAGTTCTTTGAGAACCAATAACAATTGCTGTACGATAGTAAACTATGATTTATACTACCATCTGAATAGTTTTGCATATTGACATGTGAACTTGTGAAATATTCTAGATAAAAATACTCGTTTAGTCTTTGACATTCTAATGCCCTTAGCCCAAAGGGTTTATTAAATTTAAAAGATGACACGATCTATGCCTAAACTAATATTTATAACTTAAACGAGTTTCTACTTAATATCGGAAACACTACCAACTTTAATATTAACAACTAGCCGTTTTCCCGCGGTTTCACCCGCGTCCCGTGGGAGCTACTGCCCGCACCGGGATAAAATATAGCCTATGTTACTCGCAGATAATGTAGCTTTCTAATGGTGAAAGAATATTTAAAATCGATCCAGTAGTTTTTGAGTTTATCCATTACAACCAAACAAACAAACAACCAAAGAAAGAAAGTTTTCCTCTTTATAATATTAGTATAGATGATAATCTTGTTTTCTTCCCTTACTCCGACACTTCATCAAAATGTCGGACAGTGTTACCCAAGTGTTACGTACATAATAAATACAGACTTTCTTGAAATGTTTTTCCTAACATTCGTCGTAATAAATGGTCCATAGTAGATCAGTTATATGCTGTATTTAATTCCCAACCCTCAGAGCTGTCTAGACATATTTATATTGAATTTAGCACTCAAATAATATATTGGATTCTTGCTTTGAAAGTTACTCATGAAGTTTACATTTTAGATACTATTTAATTTAATATTTCAAAGTAATTTAATAGCATGAAGCGTACAAATTCACTAGGGAATAATATAAAATTCATAAGTACTGAAAGAGGTATGGAATCCTTTGTAAATGCTAATTTCCGAGTTTAATTACCTCGCATTTATGATCTTACTTACAACGATCATTTCGTTATGAATGGAACCTTCTTATGTAACAGTAACTACCGATTCTAATATACCATCAACCTTTCTACTTTTATTTGACTTTAGAATGTATATGTATGTACGAGTATAGTAGATATGATAACCCTTCTTGGTAGACAGGTAAAAAGAAAATACTTAGATACCTAATCGTAAACATTACATTTACACTAAATGTCATTTTAAAACGTCTTACGTAATCATGATGTTAATCCTCAATTTAATTAACATGAAATGCGCATTCATTTCAGTACCTACATTTAATAATTGTGAGTGAATTGTTACGGAGATAAAATATGGCGTTGCTGAAATAATTGCACTGCAAGTTATTGGAATTTACATTGAACCATAACTATACCATACCATAACTATAGTGATTTTAATAGTCTAAACTTTAATTGGTTTACAAATTATATGTAATACAAGGTATACCTACCTAAGTAAAAAATATTGTATAGATGAGAGTTTTCTACGTAGACACTGGTTAAATGCTTCTACTTGGTCTTGATCTTGAAACTGAGATTTACAAAATAAAGTAACACTACCTACTAAGAAGTAGCTAGGCACAAGAAAAAAGTAGCATTGAGTAAATGAATGCAATTCCGCAAACTCCGACCTTCACTATTCGCAACTGTATGACGAGCTAATCAATTCGATTTCAAATGATATCATCTTCCTGAAAAAAATAGCCTAAGTACAATATGATTACCGTATAGTTTTAAGAACCTAACCAAACAGAAAAGAAGAGTATGAAGAGTTTTATTGAAGTAAAGTTTTCCATTGACTTCTTCAAAAGTCACGGGAAAGAGCGAGAGACATGGCACGTGCCTTAGCTATGTACGATTGTACGTACAGATGCCCCATAACGGGGATATCCCCACTGATGTTGACAACATGTAAATCATCGTAACTTTACCTCGCTGAACCCCTAAAATAATACTCAGTTTGTCCTTACACAACATTTTCCTGCTATTGTTGTTAACAATTTCTCTCAGTAATAAAAACCTTGAATCAAAATAGAAAAGACTGAATGAAACTCGAATGAGGTGCAAATATGTTAGAAGTCGTGGATAAGATACAACTAGAGTCGTGATACGATGCCGTTGGCGCTGCATAACAATGAGGTAACTGAGAATCCCTCAGTTGGTTGAACTAACCGTGCGGAACGACAACATAGCGCATTTGTTTACGTCTAGTTGAAAAAAAAACTACTTAGAATAAAATTATTATTCCGTATCATCAACAGACCAACATTAAAGCAAGCTTTACTAAATACCTTATTTTCACCTGATAAAAGTTTCAAGAAATAGCAACTGCAGCGGACTTTAAATAACCGGCCAAGTGCGAGTCGGGCTCGCGCACCGAGGGTTCCGTACAAATCTTGTATAGATAAAAGTGACTCTCGCGCAAACCGTTCAGTTTAGAACAATCATAGTTATGGTAATTTCGTGAAAGTCAAAATAGTTAATATTTTTTATTTTATAATATAACTAAAATAGTAGGCCAGTACCTTGTAAAAGTTCTTTTATTAAAGTTATTTATTTACAACATTGAATAGTCATCATTCAGAAATCTGATTGAAAATAACTAATTATGTCTTTGGTCATTGGGCATATCTGACCCGCTTTGCAAAAAGTGGCGGACACGAATGAAAGTAGTTTTAAATTATGGGAAATAGTATGACGTTTAATTCAATATAAATATTTTATTAAAATTCCATGGAGAAGAATGTACAGGATCGTTTGAAGAACATAAAAAAACAAGCAGTTTTTTGGATTGTAAGTACAGGTCACACAGGTGACAGTTTTTATTGTTAAAATACTTTTCAAAAAGAAGGAAGATCTCAATTCGGATGACCAGGACCTCATAAGGATCTGGAAACCTCGAGAAATCGAAGGCAACTCTCGAATATTGTAGGCACGCATCAAGTCAAAACCAGACATGCGGGTGTATTTTTGAGGAAATTGCGAAACAGTGAAGTTTTGGAGCTGATTTGATTATGGAGACCAAAGAGAATCGAGGGAACTCCTGCAACTGCTGCAACTAGCACGTGTTTGGGCTTATTTTATTCGTATTGACGAGGACTTGCCACATATATAGGTTTGATTGGCATTGCGGGATCTATTATAAAGATAAGATATAGTTCAGGAAACTCCTTTACTATTTATATCAATTACCTTGCGTAAGAGCTTATTTTATCCCTCTGCAACTGACGTGGTTAAATTTTTACAATTCAACTGACGTGGTAGTCCACGAGACACCACTTCAATTGCAAATATTTTTGTAAAATTAAACTATACAGCTAACTTATTCATATTTATGTCTATATTTACATTTAATTAAAAAGAAATTAATCAATTTAAATTTTACACAAATGTACACACTATATATATATATACAAACTTAAACTACTTATCTTTATACAGAACTAAAAATAAAATACTATATACAAAATCATATTTATTAGATTTATAGCCTATTTCAAATGTTAAATTAACTTGGAATACAGTAGCAGTCGTGTGGAGGTTTGGGAAGTTGTTTTTTTTTTTTTTTTGTAAAAAGTCTTAATTTTTAACTTTCCAGTGAAAATTACTTGTCAATACGAATAATATAAGCCCAAATACGACATAGCTAAAGCATACCGTTGAGGAGTTCCCTCGACTTTATCTCCTCTCCACCAGCAGGTCAGCTCTAAACCATTACTGTTTGACAGTGTAATCAGACATAAATCTGAGAATCAAGTTTATGCATGCCTACAATTTCAGAAAGTTGCCCTCGATTTCTCAAGGTTTCCATCATCAGATCCTGACCTGATGACAATGGGCATAAACGGGGAGTATACTCTTTTACTATAAAGAAAAAAATACTCGAATCCAACCCATTTGGTCGTTTAAATTCACCATTGAAGTGGGGAAAATATTTGATGTTTAAACCTGATTTTCTCTAGATTCCCATGGCTCACGTTGATGCGACTAACGCCATAGTAAATCAGAGCCTTATCATTATACTATGCTATATTTCGTTCGTGACCGCCGTGGGTATGGTTTCCATACTAAGGTGCCCAATGACCTTTGTATGATTTAGAATTTTTCACAGTTTAGAGGCAATTAGATTTAAGAAGTGTTTGATATGAATTTCAACTTTAATATCTCTACGCGTTCATGTGAAAAAGGGTAGGTAGTAAGTTTATAATTATTAAGAAAATATTTTATGAAATGTAAGCAAAAATAATATTTTAATATTTTATGTAACTTCAAATTTATCATTTTCGCAATTTTTCCTTTATCTGTACTATATAACGTTGCTTCGTGCCGAATTTCAAGATTCTGAGTTCACGGGAAGTACCTTGTAGGTTTTGATTCCCTAGCATGTGACGGAAATTCATCTAAGGTGTCGGCATAAACTGCTGTATCTTTTGATCGCGTTAACTTAGAAGTTTGATTTTTCCACTGCTTAAAGGGACAATAGACCTAAGTATTTGGTATAAATTTCAATTTGATACCTTTATTCGTTCGTGAGAAATAAGGTAGTAAGTTTCATTTTATTAAAATATTTTTATTATATTATTTGACTAAAAAAATGTAATTTTCGCAATTTTTCCTATATTTGCATTATATGACAATGCTTCATGCCAAATTTCAAGATTCTGAGTTTACGGGAAGTATCCTGTAGGTTTTGATTCCTTTGCGAGTGTCGAAAATTTGTTGAAAATATCGACATAATCGGCTGTATCTTTTGATTGGCTTGGCTCAGAAGTTTGATATTTTCACAGCTTAAAGGGACAATAGACCTGAGTATTTCATGTGAATTTCAGCTTGATACGTCCACGCGTTCTTGAGATAAAGGGTCTTGACAGACAGACAGACAGACAGACGGACAACAAAGTGATCCTATAAGGGTTCCGTTTTTTCCTATTGAGGTACGAAACCCTAAAAAGGAAGAAACTGAAAGCGAAACTCTCTAAAGAAACAGCGAACAAGAGTTTATTTAAAAACAGTAGCAGTAAAACTATTTAACAAAACCTTTTCCGTGGAAAACACCGACAAAAGAGGTATTATTTCAATTACTAATCCAATCACGACAAGATTGTACTGGCCACAATTATTTTTTCTTTGTTTTCATTTGCCGCATCATTAGCGGCCTTGACTTCTAAATAATGGACAATCACTTTAGAGACATACATTGCCATTTTTATGAACAGTTCCATGAGGCAATGTTTGTGTTTGTACTAATATGCACGTATATGCATATTAGTTTAACATACAGAGATAATGTTGTTTTCTTTGAACTGACTGATAAACGTGATGATTGAAAGCCCGTAGTTCGCAAATGTACCTAATGCAACATCTCACTTTTCTCACTTCACTCTGGGCAGAAACGATCTATGTAATTGCGATTCAATTAAAAAAATGTAGCCATTTTCCTCGGTACACAGAAAATTTTTCTAGGCGACGAAAAGGACCCTTAAAATCAAGAGTCTTAATAATGTTTGACGACCATTTTCATTTACTCTATAAAAGGTTAAGGACCAATCAGCCTCAGCAAATACTGATCAAAATTAAAGCTACTGTCCAGTAACAAATAATAAACCTTGCTAAAACAGCGTCATAAAACTAAAACAACACACTATAAATCGCGTTGAAACTCTAAAAAGGTCATTGTGCAAGTTTTATACGGGCGATAAAGTTTTTAATTCAATAAAATGTCCGGTAAGGGTGGAACGAGGTATGAAACGGATCTCAAACACCTTAACAGTAGGCCGGGATTATGTTGTAGCACCTCGACCTTCGAGTAAGCCTTTAATAGCCGGTAGATCCCCACAGCTTACAGCGATGACGTAACATTAGCTGATGTGAACTTGTTTCTGAGCAAACATAGAATGATGTACCTACACTGAATACAATAGGTCTGTATAGTGAAATTGCAAATTTTTGAGGTCGTCAATTAGATAAGAACTGACAACTGGTTCATTCATCGTTCAATTAAAAGAAGATCGAAATAATTATTTAACATGGACACTCCGTTTTTGTAACATTTGATAATTTTTGCACTAAGTATAAAGTGTTTTGCAGTTTTATAATAGTTGTGCCAAGTCTTGTAATAATAGAAGTATACAACTTCGGACCTTCAACTGGATCACGTAAAAAGCAGGGTCAAGTCACAAGATATTTACGAAACTTTTTCCTCGTCCCTACTCAAAGAAAACTAAACAGCAATTATTCTCAATGTTTATGTTTGAATTGCTCCTGATTACTATCCAAGTTTTTGTTAGTTTGAAGGAGTAGAAAAGCAAATAGAACTGAGACGTGTTGGCTTCGGATTAGCGAATAACAACCGTATGCAAGGGTCCCTCATGAATACTAAAGTGAGTCAAGAATAGAAGGTATTTTTACTAATGGAAAAACAACCATTTGTATATTAGAAGTTGAGTAAACGCTGGTATTTTTAGATTTCTGAAAATCCTAGAAACGGCAAAAATCTTCTATTTCTATAAATATTTATTATTATAAGTCGTATATATTATTCAAGTACCTAAATGTCCGAAGAACATTTAGGTCCATATGTACGGTCACATAGTTTGAAACAGGTAAATCCCGCAACCTTGCTATACTTCTCATAAGAGTAATGATGTCACTGTGCCTGCCAAGGTACTAAAACATAATGAGGACCTTTCAGAAGCGTGTGAATGTCTAAATCATCAGTATGACCTAACCTTAGTTGTTCAAGTTGAGGTTACTTAGCATTGCGCAAGGACAGGTCAAGTTCTTTTTAAGATGCAAAGCAAACATCAGAAAAAGAGAAAAAAATACACGTTAGCTTCAGACGTTTAAAAGTTCAAAATGCCATTTTAACCGCCTGCTATTATTATAAATAAATCTCTGTTGCACGAAGAAATATATGCAACGCCATTAAATACGCGAAAACAAACTCTCGTCGTCTCCGTTTCAAAAAAGGAACGCTACGCTGTTATCCCATTTTGGCGTAGCACTAGCGTCTACGTAGAAAATAAAAATACCTTGTTTGGTATCCATCGCCCATTTATTATTTGCTACTGTTTATACTTTACGAGTAGTTAGTATATTCCCAAGATGATGGCGAATAATTCAATAAAAAAGTCAAGAAGGTATGCTAAATTGCCGGCGTTTAAAAGTAATTTGAATGAAGAATGTTCTAGTTGCAATAAACCTTACTTTCTTCGCAATATTCTAAAAATATGCATACAAAGGCATTGTAAATTGCTAGTTTAGCCGGCAAATTAACATAAATCTGCCTATTATAAACTATAGCAAATTGCACAGACTCTTCATTCTGTATACGTCAAGCTATAAAAAGCAAAACGATTGTCCATGAATGGAATATTACCTGTGGTCGGCGAGTGCGAGCGCGTGATAAGCCGGACATTTGCAAACGTGACTCCTTCATAAGCCCTAAACGATATTTGTCGTATTCATACATTTAGCACTGCAATATTAGCATTGTTAAGTAAACAATTTATAAACACGAACTCCGTTGACGTCAAAATATTATTTTTGATTTATGAGCTCTTTTTCATATTCATTATGAGACACGAGCAATAATGTTGCCAGATAATTACGTAGTTCTAGTCACTTTTGCTTCATTCACCGTTCAATAACACCATAGCTTTATTTACATATTCAACGGATTGTGGAGTAGGATATAATCTTAGAATTACTACCGCCAAAATTTTGCTACATAGACACCGTTAAACGTGTGTTTATGAAGATGTCTTTACAGTCTGTTATTCACAAACACACTCATCAACTGCTTAGTATCGCGTGCTGACATTTATGAACTACAACCGTCCATCCTAAGCCGCATAAATATTCTACGGCTACGAGAATCCAACAACAAAGAATACATAACAGTATGAATTACAAACATCTCTGTACTCACAAATCTCTAACTACACAAACAGTCACTGTTGAAGTCCCATCGTAGTACTTTTACAGGATTTTTGAGGTTATTACGAAACCGTATTACTAAAATTGTAGTAGGTAAAGAACAAACATTTAGCCTAAATCTCTTAAGGCGGTCCTGCCTTAGCAAGCTCTTTGCGTATTATAATAAAATACTCCTGTGTCCTGTGGTCCCTATTCGGGTATTTACGGGTTCTGGACCTGTCACAAACATGGAAAAGCAACAAGGCTGTCAAAAGTATTTTGTGTCACCAAAAATGATTTCAATACTGATACCAAAATCGTATTAGATAACATTTTGCATAACATGAGATAATTTAATCTCATTTTATGCGATGACATCGTCCGAGAGTGATTGTCATTTAACTATCCATTTATGTGTATTGCACACAAAATGTAAACACAAAACAGTTCACGCCGTACTGAATAAATTACTCGAAATAGCCTCATTTTTAACAACGATGCCCATTTACCGGTTTGATTCACAATTACTTTACAAATGAGTGAAAGTGATAGGGCATAAGATACATTTTACTACGAATGACTGTAATAGAAATGGATAAAATACATTCACACAATGTGACGGTTTCACTAACGTTGTTAAGGAAAAATGCACACTAATGAAGTTCGGGTACATTACTTGCTTCATGAATATTGATGAACGCAAGAATTTGTGTGCCATGTTGAATAATACTGAAAGCCATATAGAAAACCTGGCTAATTCCCAGTCCCTGTATGGAATGGCCATTTATTTACTTGCTGAACAAGCGTTCGTGCATATTTGCTTTGCTCTTCGCTTCTCTTTGAGTAGCGAATGCACAATAAAATTTCGGTGTACAATGCTTCGAGTGCATGCTTTGTTTATTTACTAAACATTGTTCACTTGCTTCCCTGTCTGATTTGCTTCCTGATATTTTTTGTTTGGCAAACAAAACCTAGATATAAATACATCATAATCCCAGTTATGTAAACTTCGTGTTTAGTAGATTTGTAATAGTCTACCTTTCTACACTTATCAATAAGGCTGCAATACATTTCGTCAGATGCACCATTCAGTGAATCGTTGGAGCGTGAAAAGTCCCGTTAGTTCCATACTTGTCCGCGTAGTGGCGGTCCGATTGGCGCTGGTGGTGCACGCACGTGATGTATGCGCAGGCGCAGCGGTTCAGACGCGCCGGTGCCGCGCGACAGCCTCCCGCGCACAACTGACAACCTCACTTATCTCGCGAGTGACGAATAAAGTGATTTTTATTATTTTATTTACTTTTGTGTGAAACTGTGCCTAATTAGTGGGATATAACATGTTTATTAAGGTAATGTTCTGTTAAGTTGTGCTTAAGTTATCCTTGACTTTGAAAGGTCAGGTTATGTTTAATATTAGTAAACATTGTTCACGTAACAATTAGAAGTTGTAATTAGCTGTTCACATGCATAACAAAGCTTATTGTATTCTTAACATTTGTCAATTGAATTACATAATAGAATGATGGGAATTTTAAGTTAACATCATTGTTTAACTACAATGTTAAAGAACCTTTTACCATTTGTTTACATTAATAGGTATATTACAATACACACATACTTGTAATGCAACCTATTTTGATACCTTATATTATATCTCCCTGAAGATTTATTGCGGAAAACTTTTAATGTTTCCCGTTATTATTAGATATTAAATAAAAAATAAATGCCCTTCGAGGCTCAATTTCCCTAACAAAAACTAAATCGTAACCTTTAATATAACCGTAAAGGGGTAAAAATAACATCAAGGAATTCAAACATCTGACCGAACAATTCCGCTCAAATAACTTTTGTTCCAATTTTCCGGATCAAAAGCGGTTTGCTAATAGATCGCTCGTGAAATAGCAACAATAGGGAAGCGAACCTTTGTTTTAGACGCTTTGTACCATTGGAAACACCACGAAATGTGTAGGATCATCACTATTCTTCAGACAAGCCTCGTGATGTGATATTCAATTACGCCACTGTTATTTCAACATATTGACAACAAGCGTCCCATCATTAGATTAGCAAAAAATACTAACAATTGCACTCGTAAATAATTTTGCTCTGAACTTTGAAGTATGATGTAAGATTACAAAATAGCTATCGACAAACTAACAACTCGGTTTCCCATAACCATGCTGAGATATCAAGACAGATAACATTGATAAAAGATTCGCTATCGTTCACGACTCAACGAGATTATTTAAGCTACGTTAAGGAATTTTAATTCTAGGTAGTTTAAATAGGAAATTCTTGCCCAACGGATATTACGGTGTTAACAAAAGGACTCGGACAAGACCTAACGAGAGCTTCGTTAGTTCTCAAGACCATAAAAATAAAATTCTCGTTTGCAAAAATTGCAAGAACTGCTTATGCTGCAAGCACTTGACGCAATTCTGCAAATGTTGTGCTCAATTTCAAATGATGAATGCAAATAAAGTTTCGATATTTATCGAGAGGGATTGCTAATGTGCTTTCGAGATCGAAGCAAACACTCTCGTGAACTGCAAAGATTGATGAACTGATGTTGACGAAGCGGAATCGATAAACCTGTGAGATGAATAGTCCTTCCCCGTGATAAGTGTAGGAAAATTTCATGGTTATTCGTCGGAAGTAGAACCATCTTCCAACCAATTCGCCTCGTGTCCATTTCGGTTACGATTCGTCATTCTTTTTTTTTCCTTTGACTTGTTTTCGCTTCGTAATTTTCTGGTGTCTGTAGTACTTCCTTCGTATCCATACCTGGTATACTTGATTAACATATCCTATAAAATTGGCTTGAGTTAAGCGCTGTTTAGCATGCTGTGAAAGCAATATAAAATCGTGACTTACATGCATTAATCAATCGAAGTTAACATTTACATAACGAAATAAATCACGAATGTAATTTATATTTTTAGGTTTTTTGATAATGACATCACAATATATCCTTATCACAAAATATTCTTAGAAGACCTTCATCACTTCATCTGGTACTCACGTTTATTCAGGTCGTGATAATTATTTAACAAAATTATCACGACCGCGCCAACACGGTTACAGAGATGTGTATCCAAATTCTCTGCGTGACGTAGCTTATCTCCCGGAGAAACTATATCAAGGTTAAGGAGGCTTATGCTTTGTAAATCTGCTTTCTCTGTTATTTTACTGTCCTCTTTCTTAGCGTACGTGTGTGTTTTCATAATTAAGTGTAATGTTAGTGATGGGATGTCCGTGTCGCGAATAAACTTTATGTTTATTTTGTGCGACCCTTTTTTGTAATGACCGCATCTTGCGTCATTCTATGAGGTTAAAATACTGATGACCCAGTAACTTCAACATTTGCTTGCACTTTAATTAGTTCCTTTTTTTTTATTTACTTAATTCAGACACGTTCACTTTATTCCTTTACCACATGATTCCCGGAGAAATCGCTTGTGGTTCCTATTGTTTTCGCATATAACTATTAGTTCTATTCATATAATTTGTCGTAATTCTATGTCATTATGTGTATGCAGTTAAATGCAGATTGGTGGTTATAAATAGAATTTAATAGCAACGCAGTGTATTCGTTCTATTTTAATATTTATGTTGTATAATTTGCGAAATTATTCAAAGCCACACATGTGACACAATCGTAAACGTAACTTCTTTTAATATATCTACTACCTAAATAATTTGGTTTGTACATTACTGCAAGTACATACAAACGCATAAACAATTGTGGACATAAGCTGTAATCTCGGTTTTCTTTGTACTTACACATATAACGTTATCTAAACAAATATACAAAACGATAGCCGAGGGCGTGGTTGTGCAAACATGATACAAATGTTATTCAAAACATTAGTCGTAATTAACCTGTGTCCCGTAATTAGGTAAACGTGTTTTGTCACAGATCAAGTACTAGTGAAGGTGACGTTAGGCAACATGTATTCAAAGCGGCCATTACATTATTTGTAGGTACGTGATAATCGCATATAACTCAGCCTGACCTGTCACCTGTTATACTTACATTCATACAGCTAAGGACCTTGTTTGGTAATTCAGTTGCCATATACAAGCAGTAACCTGACCCACTTAAAATTTCATAAGGAAATAAACTCGCGTATCTGGCAACTTTTGCGTGTCTTCATGACCGGTTCTTTACAATCAAAGGTTATGGCTTCATATACTTACTGTACATTTACAACTTTCGTATTTACGATTGTCAATAAATAAATGTTTATTTTTAACCACAATTGAGGACTGTGATGATATGAAACAAATGGGCGCGTTCAGAATTTGTAAGCCGATTAGATACCAACAACAAACAAACAAGCGATTGTTGCCAGTTGAAATAAAATTCTGCGGGAATTAGATCCGTTTAGTGGCTTCAAAGCAAAAATTGCACAGAGTAAAAGCTAACCTTTTGAAGAGCTTAAATAAAAAATCGTTGGCTGGCACTTTATTTCAATGACACATTTATCAAATGTTGTAGAGAAAGGCATAATATTTTTGGTGACACCTTGATATATCAGAAAAAGCCGCCGACATTGACCAGAATATTTTTAAAACACTGATATTTATAACTTATGAACTTTTCTTTGTAGGTAGGTTTCGCGTAGAGTCACTGACCCTTAGGCCCATAGCACACGGCGTTTTTTAAACGCGCTGATAACGCGCGTTTCAGGAACGCGCTTCTTCGGCGCTGTAAACGCTAATTGTTGCGTTTGCATTGATAATAGAAACGCGCGCATGAAGCGCGTATACGCGCATTTGAAGCGGTACAAACGCGCGTACAAAGGAGCGGAGTAGGGCAGAGGATCCAATAAATTCGCTTTTTTTTACGTTTTTTACTTTTTAAAAGAAGTACTAAAGCCAAAGTAAGCAGTGTTGTCTCAACCGACGCCATTGTACAACTGAAGAAGAGGAGTCTCTGATCAAAACGCAAAAGGTACGAGCGACTACAGCGCGTCTTACCGCTGTACCTGCGCGTATACGCGCAGAAGAGGCAGGTTTTATAATCGCCCCGTGTGCTTAAGGCCCATAGCACACGGCGTTTTTTAAACGCGCTGACGACGCGCAGAGAACGCGCGTATACACGATTCAAACGAGATTGGATCGCAACCTTGTAACTTAAGCACACGGGGCGATTATAAAACCTGCCTCTTCTGCGCGTATACGCGCAGGTACAGCGGTAAGACGCGCTGTAGTCGCTCGTACCTTTTGCGTTTTGATCAGAGACTCCTCTTCTTCAGTGGTGGACCCCCACCCCCTCTGCCCTACTCCGCTCCTTTGTACGCGCGTTTGTACCGCTTCAAATGCGCGTATACGCGCTTCATGCGCGCGTTTCTATTATCAATGCAAACGCAACAATTAGCGTTTACAGCGCCGAAGAAGCGCGTTCCTGAAACGCGCGTTATCAGCGCGTTTAAAAAACGCCGTGTGCTATGGGCCTAAGTTACAAGGTTGCGATCCAATCTCGTTTGAATCGTGTATACGCGCGTTCTCTGCGCGTCGTCAGCGCGTTTAAAAAACGCCGTGTGCTATGGGCCTTACACCCTAAAATAGCATGTTATTAAAAACTTAATTTCAATCGCCATTAGGTATAAAAACCTCCAAAAAATAATTATGACACAAACAGCTGTTATCATGCTACACGATCCGACGTATTTGTGTAGAGACAATGCGGCAGGAACTATGCTCTGCGGGGTAGTAATTATCACCTTTAACCAACTTCATCCTTATACAAAAGAAAATAAGGTTCTAATTTTAAAAATGTCCAAATATAATTTATTTGGTTTTAACTAATTCGCGGCGAGGAAACTCCCACACGCGTCACTTTAGTCTAATTTTAGTGACGTCAGCGTTAGTTAATTCATCAAAACGGGGTCGTGGAACAGAGCGGTAAGTCCATGCAGCCAGTACTATATTGTTTTGAAAAAAGAACAACAGTCTGTTTTCAGTTACGGAGTTATTACTTAGGTGAGAATTTTATAGCCACAGTTGAGTAATAATTTTTCATTACTGTAGTCAAAGTAGAGTTTGTTTTAAAAAGCTTAGGAAAATCGTAGAAAATTATATGTATAAAGAGAAAATGCTGCACTGTTTTGATATAAACTGTGTAAGTACTAACTATATCGACTTTCTTGAGTCTAGACTAGAAAATCAGTTCGCATAGCACGTCCTGTATTTAATTAAGTATGATACAACTCACGATTAGGAGTAGTTGGGTCAGGTAGATGCCATTACATGTGAAAGTGATACCTTAGTTTTAAAGGGTTGGCACTAATATTTACTTTTGAGCAAGTCATTCGCCATTTTTGGGATTGCCTCACAGCACACATAGACAAAATGTGGCATATAACTGTGCCCTAATGCATCTCCTTACTAAAATTGAGATCAATTTAGCAATTTTATATTCAAATAGCTGAAAAAACATCAGCTATTGTTAAGTTATATTTATTATAACTTTGCTGCCCAAATAATATAACACAATGAATGTACCTACTACCTACTCTTAACACCCATCATGAGTTCTTAAGACCTTACTTAGCCGAAGTCCTAACACGGTACTTTATTACAGCTCTTAACGTAGCATTAGTTGGTGACCCTATTTCTGAGATACAACTCCAAGCGACATCGTAATAACTGAAGATAATAGTGTATTAGATAACAAGTTGCACTGTATTTACTTAGAGAGTAAATACATAGCGGGAAGGAAGATACCTATTATGTTAGAAAGGCACTATAACATACGAATTATGGCCTGCTATTACCAGAATTAACTGGGTTTATAGTTTGTAATTTAACTCGTTTAACTCTAAAGACTTCTAACCAACAACTTATTTGTTTTCTTCTGAAGGTTTACAATACACATTACCCAGACTAAAAAAATAACTTTTAAGTTCTTTCCATCTTCACTTATTATATCTTAGAGCCAAATTATGAAATATCAGCTTTCAACTCTGCATAAAAATTGTGTTGCTTCATACAAAAATTGCGTTTCGGTAAAATATTCAGATTGCGTTATTCAAGCTCCGTAAAAACGTCATTAGGGTGGAGAATTATTCAAAGCGAAATTCGACTGACAAATATTCGGGGTAAAATCTAAATATCACACCAAAAAACGGGCGACTAAAATGTGAATCTACTGAATATCTACTTATCGTGAAATATTTCAATAAGTTTGCCAAATCCGGGTCAAAGGAGCAAAGAATAGAATCCTTTTTTATATTCCGGTCTTATAAAAATGTAGTAGAGACGTCCCTTTTTTTCCGATCATAGCGTTACGTGCTAGGTCATCCTAGACTAGACTATGAAAGGGCTTCATGCGTAAAAAATATAAGATCTTTTTGCGATCGCCCATAACATTGAGTCTCCAATAAGCTCCTACCTAGTATATAAAACCGGCCAAGTGCGAGTCGGGCTCGCGCACAAAGGGTTCCGTAATAACTTAACCAAAATTACAGTTAAATCAACCTATCTCAAAAACTATAAGAGATACTTTGATCAAACCAAAAATCGTTGAAAGAGTTAATTAGCATGCATCACCTCTATTTTTTTTAGAATTTTATACCCCGTAGTTATAAAAATAGAGGGGGGGGGACATACTTTTTACGACTTTGAGAGCTGATATCTCAAAAACCGTTCACTTTAAGAAAAATGTTTTTTAGAAAACTTTATATCATTTTAAAAGACCTTTCCATTGATATCCCACACGGGTATGTACATCGAAAAAAAAAATTTCATCCCTCAGTTACATGTATGGGGGGCCCCACCCCCAATTCTTTTTTTTACTATTTAGTGTCATATTTTTGTAGCGGTTCATACAACACATATTCCCATCAAATTTCATCACTGTAGTACTTATAGTTTCCGAGTAAATCGGCTGTGACAGACGGACAGACGGACAGACGGACAGACGGACATGACGAAACTATAAGGGTTCCGTTTTTGCCATTTTGGCTACGGAACCCTAAAAACAGCCCAGAAATTATATTTCTATTACAACTAAGCACTAACTTATAGCCTTGCTTTTGCAGATAGATTCCATAAACTGCCGCCTTGGGCACAGCCCATAAATAAAATGGTCGCTTGAAATCAACAACATAATTACGTGATTACTTGATTCATAGAACAGACATTCCCAGTTGGAAATGTAACAGTGAACGGATAAATAGATCAACTGTTGTTTCATCGTTCGTCAGATAATTCACGCATCATTAGTTGCGTATGTAGTACTGCACCATATGTTCCATACGCATAGGAGATTAGAATTACAAAATATGTATCGAGAACTTGAGCAATATTGACGTTTTTGTTTACATTTTCGCTAAGCAGCATCCCCTGCAACGTTCAACAGTGAAAATATTAGACAAGTATATAAAAACGTGCTTAGGGAATATTTATGTTGACAGCCAACACAAAGATAACTTATCTACCTCTAGAATATGTAAAAGTAAAACTGCAGCCGAAAGATTTAAATCTTGTACATGTTTTCACGCGATCAACTTTTTCTTTTTAATCTAAAAGGAAAACCATATTGTTGCAAGTAACTTTATCTTTTATGCGCTTTTAGCGATAACATGGTAAATTCATTTCAAAAGTGCAGTGGTAAGGTATGGATCTAATAACTTTCAACATCATTAATCTGTCTATTTTCTCCCACTTCATCACTCTGGTATTCATTTCTTGTAACTATCTCGCGATATTTTCCGTTTCCCGTAATTAAAGTTATTTATTTCTTTTATGAGCTCCATGTTTATCAAAGGACGTTTACAGATTGATTTTATGATTAACAAAACCGCTTTTAAAATTTTACATGCAAAGACAAAACGGGACCGACCGGCTTTCTCTGACACCTGTCCCAGATTTCCAGGCAAAAGCAAAAGTACGGACTTCTTATCAGAAAATGAGATCGCTTTTGATGTCTCAAATTGTTTTAGACTTGAAAACTCTTAAATTCGAAAATTAGGTTTCGTTTCTCTGTGGCCAGTATTTATCTCGTATTCGTAGGACTAATTGTCATTTTCGGAACATCTTTCATCACAATGAAGTGCCAAATATCTATGTTGTACATAATTAGGTAGTAGGTACCTATAGAAAGATGAAACAAAGGCCCTCTCCCTCCTTCTCCTTCACTCGTAACCTGGTAGGTAGTTTGGCACTGCGGCTATGAAATTCCACATTGTCGCAAAGTTGTTTTACATACAGATTGCTATGTACAATGGGGATATTTGCCAAGCAAAGGAACACCTGTCCATATGTAAGGAAGGAAAGTTTAGAAGGAAAATGTCTTACTGCAATCCTATACCTCTAGAAGGATACTTAAAGTTAAAACGTATTTTGATTTTTACCATATCCTATTTTTCTTTATACACTAAACTTAATAAGGTAAATAATAAACACAGGTTTAAAACTGCATACGCAAATCCCCGGAGACCTAACCACAAGTTACGTTTAGGTAGATACTATACAGATAAGCTACTCGTAGTTTGCTCAAAATCCCTCAGTTATTTACTTAGTTGACGAGGAAGGATAAAATGTACAAACGCTTCCCGGATGACTTCGTTTGCAGACATGCTTTTCACAAATTTGTTTTCCTAAAGAAAGAATATTAAGACCTTTATAATTAAACATTGAAATATTCCTTAGTCCTAATTGTAATTTTAAAAGCAATTACGGCGAAGGGCGATTTTAATTCAGTGCGAAATTGATACTTTTACGTACTTTAGCATCAGAGGCACGATATTAGAAATTCAATCACGAGTACACGCCGTTTGCTCAATAAAATAATTCTTAGGAACGATTCTTCTTGTCCAAAGCGAAGCAAAAAAAAACTTTTCCAATAATCATAAACGAAAACTCTGCAAGGAAAATGTTATTTTATATAAGAATTACATTTTAAATTGTTCATACCTATATGGTACCTAATTGCCAATTTTTTGCCATAAAAGTGCTAATTACTGATTACCAATCTCAGTTCATGCTAGCCAGTCTTCCCAAACTACATCACTCATTCATAGTGTGTATAGGTAGGCAGTCATAGTAGGATCGAAAGTTCCTAATAGAAACCAAGCTGTAGGTAATAATATGATACCTTATTTTTAAACTTAAAATAATAAAGAATCTCATAGTTTTGAAGATAGTCGTCGACTCCATCAGCTCTTGTGTGTTCTCTTGATGAACCCTGTTTACATTACTGATGGCAAGATCTTCCGGGAAGTTTTTATTTCATTTCACGGGTCCTATACTTAATTGTTCTAATTTAACTTGAAAAGAGTACAAACTCCAGCCGTGGAAGTTAGGGTAGTTTGTATTGGACGAGGCCTGTTCGAGTGCACTGAGATGTACCCTCTTTATTTGCGGAAAATGGAACAACTGTGTTCTAATTTTATCTTGTAAATTATGAAAGAAATAATTTGGACAGTACACTTGAACTTTGTGCAGGTTTGAAATATCGTAGTGGCCTAAAAATAAAATGTACGACGAATTTGTCGCAAATGTTGTCAAATGAGCTTTCAATTTTGAGCATTTAGTTCTCGTAGAGGCTGAATACTCCTTTGATTTCCAACGAGTCGTCAATTTTTAGAAAGTCGTAATCCAAACTCTGACCACGACTGCCACAAGTCACTTCCAAGTAGGAACACGTATATCTTTTGGCATGGATGCAATTTAACAAAACGTATAAAATCTTACAGATATATTTCGACATGCCCAGTAAGCCGGTATTTCGATTCATTTTCCCTCCAATATTGTCGCAAACGGGCTTTTGATCCGATTTCTGTTGGAAAATTCAATTTCTGGTCGTGTGACCTCTCCATAACTTGTGTTTAAGTGAACGCTCGAGTTCCTCTGAATACATACACCGGACCTCCATTCGCAAGGTCGTTAATGTTAAAAAGATTGAGCTCACCCGGAAGGGGTTTTATGCCATATTTATAATTTTGCCAAAATGGATGGACGAACTGTTTTAATGAATCAATTATCTTTAATTATGTTAGTAGACTATTAGTAGTCTAGGTACCGATATTCGATAGATATTTTTATCAAAAGTTCCAACATGTATGTAAAACAATGCAGGAAAATAAAAATGTAGATACGAGAGACAAAAATAAATTGAATGCGCGCAAAACCACGACACGCGTGAAGCTCAAAGATATAAAGATCAATAGGTACACACGTCGGGAGCACGTTCACAAAGCTTTTTATCCACAGAACTCGGCGCACTCACAAAACACAATTCTGTCACAAGTGAAAAAGGAAACGATAATTTCCTTTCAGCGCACCACAATTGCATCTCTGCATCTAGAGGCTTGATGGATGCCTTGTCCGTGCAGTGAACACACAGCTTTAGAACTCTTTCCACCAATAGAAAGAGGATGGCATTTATCAACGTTCCTCTTTCAGCTTAAAATACATGTTGAACGTTGAAGTGACGTTATTTAGTGTCTGAAGAATTTGCTCTTGAATTAATACGAATAATACAGCGAGCATTCCATATGAAGTTCGTAGTCAAGAGAACATATTACTTGTACGCAGTCTAGAGCTGAAATACGACTTCTGAAGTCTAAAGCTAGTTGTTTGAGCAACGAATTTTCAGGCACCTGTATGTATAGGATCATATATCAAAAGAGACAGTTTCTCCCGTTTGTTTCTGTAAACTTCAACGAGTCGGGAGAAATGAATCAACAGCGCAAAGTTGAAACTTCTGCATAGTTGATATAGAATTTCGAATTGCAATGTCTTTCAAAATGAATTCACAACTGTAAGAAAACCAGGAATTGTTTAATAATATGAATTCTGTGAAATAATTCAGCCTCGAATTATTGCAACTGCAATGGTAAAAAAACACGTACGAATGATGTGTTAAGCTGTCCTCATTTCTACAAATACGTTATCAATTTGGCAATTATCAGAGATATAGATTTTTTAACATCTTGCGTAAAATATCATAATTATATTCTGTGATGTAACACAGCTACTGCAATAATGAAGACATTTCATAATTAATCTTTTTATAGTGAATCGATACAAAACATAATTATGCATTCCACTTCCTAACATTTGATATGCGTTCCACTTTTGTTCGTTATTTAGTTATAGTAGTCAATACAATTTGTAATTATTACGTAGATTAGGTACATTACGTAAGGGTATTATATGATATTACAAATTAAAATTGTATTGTTGTATTATGTGTAATATATTTCGATGAATAACTTTTTATAAAAGTAAAGCAAAGAACTTCTTTATTCAGCCAAACTACGACGTCTAAGTTAGAACAATAGTCCCCTAGAAAACTAAATTCAAGATACAATCAGAACTCCTAAATCAATTTTATAGACCCAATCACCGAAACTCGACTATGTAAAGCTCGAAAGTCTGTAAAAATTGACAAATAACTCAATCGATCACTCAGCATTCAGTGATGGCTTTCAACCCCTTTTGAGTTTACCTTCAAGTAAATCAATGTGACAAATTCTGAGGGATTTCTCTTCGTCAAGCCGAGATCAATTTGCGTCATAACTATACAACTAGTACCACTAGTCATTAGCACTAAATATTCTAAAACAAAATAGCAAACACGAGGTCAATGTACGATATGCTATGGAGTATACGCTTCATTAGAAATAATAATACACTATTAGGTATTTTTACATGTAACGGCTGAAATAAAGGAACCGAGCAATTCCAAGAAAAGATTATTACAGCAACTAACCATTAATCATGAAGTAAACGATTGGTAAACAAATAAAGATTTCGGAAACGCAATCTATTTCCAGATTATTGATCCGATGAGGTTAGATTAGCAGACTATTGTGGCGGTTTGAAATAGAAACGGAGGGAAATGTACCTAGTATTTCGAATAATTATATTAACTTTGTACTTGGGGCACGCGAACATTAATTACGGAGTAAGTACTAGTAATAGAGGATTACTATAAAAGATACTAATAGATAGAGGATGATTTAAATTGCAATCGTTTCTAGAATCGCAATGCGCTTACCTATGTTTTCTATTTCAATATCACGGTAAACTAGGTATAAAGTATCAAAAAGAATGAGGACCTTTCGTAAACAATTCTTTTCTTTAGAACGAAGTTTAATTAATATATTCACTGCCTCAGAGTTCCTTCTGATTAGATAAATAAATTAGTCATAAAAAGGGTATTTTCTTTGCAATTCTTTACATTTTTCTTCTTAAGCAAAAAACTTCGTGGACTTTCACCCGCTGCTTTGTTTTAACCTCAGAAATCAAGATTTTACTTAATATTCCATTGAAGCTACAACCATTTATAATTTTCGCTCTTGAACCCTTCCTTTGGTATTTAAATAAGCACCTTTCATTTATTTTTTGTTCTGGTAATGTTAACCAAGACGTCATATATAGTCAGTCGTGACTATCGATTTCTTCGCAGCCTTGTAGAAATCACGCTTTCGCTAAATGATATGCGAATCATCATTATACTAATCCTATACAAAACGTTATTTTTAGTGAATAGGATAAAACTAAATACACATTACCAATGTGCAACGCACGGTGACGGTAGTTAGCAACGATTAGATAGGTCATGCAATACTAAACTCTATTGCAAAGAAGAATTATGACCGTTACGTTCAAAGTACATTATAAATATAGTTACAACGTTTGTGGTACAACTTAGGACAATTTGCAAAGCCTTGGCCTTGCATTTTATGAAGCAACAAGGTGTAACCACAACTCACAATTTGTTAAAGATGATACTAACATGACATAGTTGACATGTCATCTAAAACTGTAAATAAAACGAAAAGCAACAAAAACACATCAAATAGAAGATTATGTTAGGTTGATACAGGAAAAACAAAAGAGAAAAGAAAAATAAAGGAATACTGAGAAGGTCGTATCAGGGAAAAAACATTTATGATTTTATTTTTCTATTTCCTTAAACATCATAAGGTATACAGATATAATTATACTTGATGTTTTTTGCTATCGCTCCCCAAGATTTTAATTTAAGCAGCGGGAAGTCGGTGCGTGGTCCACGAATAAAATACATTTTATTTTGTATGCCGTATCAATGCTTTATAGAATTGCTATTCAAAATATATAGGAAGCACACTCCAATAAAACTATAATAAATAATGTTGCTATTTCAGTCCATCTTTTGAAATTGATAGAGAAAGAACGTTCAAATGCTAGCGGTAAATTGTATTCACTAATCCACCGTGCAAATCAACGTAAACGAAAATTTGATGTCCACAATTAGTTGATTAAAAAACGACATAAACAAACCTTCGCGATTTGTTTGGGAGACCTTGACACGGTTGTGAACTTAGCGACAATGACACGATATAAACCACTGATGCGGGCACTTTAATTGAATACTATCGATATTTTATTATATCGATTATGTAGCCTTCTTTTTAATTCATGATCGAGTCGCACCGTGACCAATTTTTGGATAAGATTTGAATGTTTAACTGAATTATTTATTAGAGGTCATATAGGGTTATACCTAGATACCTAAGTAGATATTTTATATAATAATAAAGTAAAATTATTGTTATTACAAGCAACGTCAACATTTCACTATGATAACATTATTAACCTTATACCTGACATTCCTCTCTTAGATACTGATTTGTATCACGTTATATCTGCTATTAAAACATGATAAAAATTATCATCATGTTTTCGATACAATATCATTAATCGATACTATCATACACTCAACGTACATAAACGAAACGTATCAATGAACTAGTGATTTAACTGGAACACTGAATGAATGAGATACAAATTCATAATATCCGTTGAGCATAGATAAATGGGAAAGTGGATCATATTCCGTTTGTGTAAGATCAAAAATTGAATGGAGCTTTTGCAGTTTTGCGATTCTCACTTCAAATAATGAAATGATTGAGCATAAATTATTTAAAACTTTTAATCAGACGTCCCATTCAAAATTAAATCTATTTTATTATGTTGTTACTGTTTATGTTGCAAATGAGACTTTCTCATTGCAATGTTCAGTTGAATAGAGATTCAGTCATACAAGTTTCCGTGGGAGTAAAAGTTAAAGACCTCGAAAATGAAGTAAAGCATATTCTTATACAATCAATCTATTTGTTGTCGATTTTACGGTCAGCGATTCAGTTTTGATAGATATTATCGCAAACGTCGCCACTGTTACGAATTAAATAATAGCTTGCATTGTCAGTTACATTTGTAATGACTTTGTGAGTTTTCAGTCGATTGATTTTGTCCTTCTAGTGCTACTGTATGGATGAAACCCTGACTGTTAAACTTCAGAGATCACAGTCCGAGAAACTCGACGGTTCTCGTTGTTTGCCGATTGCATAAATTAGAACTCGACTGAATATTATTAAGCGCTGTTTTGTGATCTATCATTACCTAAGCGCTTGTCCTTCAGTTAGTTGCAGTTAAAATATTAGTATCAAATTAGAAACACGACTCAATTGTATTATGTATTATTTTCTATCAACATCTACCAGCAAACTCGCATCCGTAGATACATACAGAATATACGAAGTTCATGAGCTCCGTAGGTACATTACTTTTATTCTCGAAAGCTAAGTTTAAATACTCTGGTACAAAAACTTTCCACAATAGAGGTATCTTCTGCAATCTACATCCACTGCAGCATTATTTGTTCTACAAACCACGGAACGTGCCTTAACGTGCACACGGGGAATTAAAACCTAAGCTGGCTCTAGGACTAAGCTCAGCTCTTAGAACAAATAGAACACTTGTAATCTAACCAGTACAAATACTAGCATAATCTCGCAAGGTGACATAACAAAGAAAGGATGATATCGGAAAAGGGCAACGTAAAAGAATTTTGTGTTGGAGGTGTAGTAATAAAAATAGAGCGCTTGTGAATTCAGCACCACATCTATTTTATAGGTGAATGGATACACAACGCGGTTCGTGACAGGAATAGGGGAACGGCAGGGAAAACTCATCATTTTTAATAACGCACTATTTGAAGAACAATATTCTTAAATCACAGAGGTCATGAACTCATAACAGTTGACATTGAGTGTAGAAATTATGTCGATAACGTACCTATTGCCTCGTGGGAACTGTCATAAATGTTCCTCCTACACATAACATGATATAACGTAGACGCCCATTGTCTCTACCTCTAAATTAACCGTATTTCCCGAGTTCTTATTATTATTGTATTGCGATCAGTATAGTTTACCAATAGAATCAGTAGTAGCTACTATTTTTTATTTTAATATTAAAAATATCTTGTACGAAGTTAACGTCCGTCTTAAATTACGACTTCCTAGACACGAATGAATGATTTTTATAGTTATTCATCATCATTAATGTTCAAAATATGGAAAGGTGTTTACGTAATAATAGAGTAAAAATAGTTATAAGGAAAAAATATTATGATACTGACCAGACAAGGAAAACCATCAGTTTATAGTGACATCACAATATCAGTTGCATCAGTTGCCGTGCAACTGAATTATCATTTATTAAGAAATAATAGAGGGAGCTACGGAGCTATCATAATCGAGTCGAAACTGATCAGCATCAATTGTCTGAATAACAAGTTAGGCGGTAAACTAGCAAGTACCTAGTTGACAAAATTGGGGCGAGCAACACATGAATTTATCCTGTTAGCTCTGCCAGTCCCCTTTAAAGCATTCACGTTTGTGTCACCGCGCATTCATAATGCATTCCTGACGAATAGCGCAGTCTAGAATCATAGGAGATCGAATTAAAACCATTTTCGCAAACGATATTCGATTCATTTCTCGCCGCAATCAAAACCAAATCAATGCACACTGCAATTTAGAGGCTTCATTTAGTTAATTAAAGTCGCAAATACTGGCATTTGCTCTTATACATAGGTACTAGATATCTTACAAAGTAATATTTAAAGTAGGACCTTATTAGGCCAGCTGGTATAAAATTTACATTTAATAACTCGACGAATGAAGTCGAAAGTCTTTAAATCAGTGCGCTGCAAATTATGCAGATTTTAATCTGAATGTAAAGAAAGCCGCTGCATGCATTGGGCAATGTTTAACGAGATTAAGAGCACCGGTTAGTGGTATACCTTGGTACATTGTCGGTCAATGAGAAAATTTAATTGGTTGCAAAATAAACCTGTGCTTACTATGTAAATAACTGCAATCCAAATGATTTGCACACATGTTGTAATTTTAATTAGGCGATTGGTGATTGTCCAATTTTGAATATTCTAGGAATGAAAGCTATCACGGCCATTGGGTTGTTTTACCACATTACATACCGGTTATGCATTAATCGTTCTGCTGTTTTAAATCTAGGTAATTTCAATTTTACATATGATATGTGACATGTGATTTATGTCTAAACATTTTATCGAAGATTATTTCGACCATAAAGTAGGACCCAATAAATATTAGGTACTTACCTAACTTTAAGATTAAATTGATAGCCTAACAGCTATTGCTTATTACAAAACTCTAACAAGTCGATTTATGACACAAATCTAGCACATACTAGTCTCTTTATTTCGCAAGTTGTTAATCGCATCTTATTCGTGTAACATGCAACTAAAATGATACAGATATCATACTCAGGCACCAGATTAAGAGCCACATCGCCGCAGACGCTTATTACGGTGAAATTGCTTGTAGTTAACGTTGAGACATCGGTTATGTTCTAAGATATTACTTAAGCCGTTTAACGCTATGTAATAAGTGAATAAGCTGTACTAAGCGACGTTATTATCAACTCATGAAAGTGCTAGTGGAAGTAACGGGATAGACATGTTTCTCTCATAGTCATTAGTTACATCCTTTTGAAATTGAATCTTAAAGATTTCTTTCTGGAAATACACTACACAATGAAACACGTTATTAGACGAGAAGTAATCAAAATAAACCAAACATTTGGCAAAGAAACCATTCCCCAAAGTGTTGAACACCGAAACTTTCCGTTTCAATCTTGATATAGAAACCTAAACTTTAGACGCGGCATCATACTAAAGTCTTAACATACCCTTAGTAAGTATTAGATGCCGAAACTCTTTCGGCAGGGAATTACAGAATGCTGGGTTTCCCGGCAAACTGCAAATAGTCTCCTACGAATGTTCGTGACAGATTTTACGGTGGAAAATTTTGCATGAAAATTCTTCGGCCATTTTAACCGAGGTAAGCTCTTAACCGCGGCCACCTGGACCAATTCGCCGGCAAATATCGTTTCACACACGGCTGGGAACAAATTCGATGGTAGGATCGCTTTACACTTGACGAAAACCGCACATCCAAGTGCATATTTTACAGCAACATTAAAAAGTAAAAGGTACGATAATTAAATTGTTTTGGACCTTACCTATGTTACCTACAGTAATAGCATTGCGAGATTTCTTTGAATTCGGCAAGGTCCAAGTTGAATTAAGCTATCATATTATTATGCGGATGTTTCGATTCAATAGGCGTTGTCGTTTAGAAACTTGCATTTATAACAGATAAAATAAAAAACAACACCTTATCTATTTTACAATACTTCTGAGCAATGTCTAACAAGGTTGTCACACAATTGCTTACAGTTAAACTTGTATTATAAGATCAGTAAGAATGAAATCACAACTTTTTTCTTATTTCCCGCACATAAATAGTTTTCAACGGTAACAATACATTACTATCACTCGTTGCGTACCGTAGCTAACGGACCATATTATAGCAACAGAGCAAATCAATTTGTGGTCTTGCCTTTACTATAAACTTTTCAAAAAGTACAGACAATTAATCATTTAGTCACAGGTGGCCTGGGCATGACGTTAGTTTATTTTAAAACGAATGTTTGGTTTCTGATCATTAAAACGCCAGCCAAGTAGCATGCGGACGGGTAACAATTACTCATTGAAAAAACTATTCGTTGACACGTGAGAAGGTTTTGCATTCGTGTGAAACAAGTAAAAATACATTTTAGTAAACATAAACAATTTTACATGAAACGGAAATACAACATTAGATTTCCTTTTAAAATATTTCAGCTATAAAAACCTGATTAAAACCTATTAGTTAGTTCTCATAAATAATAAAACTAATCCAACAAACTTGGCTGAGCCAAGGGCAAAGGTCAGTGACACAAATAAACTATTTCTTAGGCGCGCCGTTTTCTCTTCAAGATAAAAACAATTTTCCCGTTTTCCTAGCTTCTTTGTGAGCGCTTAGGTCATATATTATTCTAACGGTCAGAATTACTCTGTTTAACTAAAACAACAACGTAAAAATGAGATCAAACGCCGGATTGACGAAGACCAAGGTCTTGAGAAAAACACTGTTTTTGGGGACACATTTGTTCTATAGTTACTGAAATACATAGGATGTTGTAGGGCGGTTGCTTAAAAATATATTCAGCGATATTGTGCAATAGAATAAGCATGTTCGGTAGGAATTCAAAGTTAATTCAACAATGTGCCGTATCTTGATAAATCCGACGCTTCTGGTTCATGATTATCTCGTTTAACTTGAGCAAACTAATCCGCACAGAAGTTTGTTTTAATGACAATCGGCTGACAGGTCCGACAGCCAGTTTCACAACTATCGCGCTAAACCATATCACAGCAAACTGAAATAGATTGCTTTCTATTTCAGTGGTTATCGCTTGGATATGGCGTTTGCCGCGTTTGATAAATGAAAGACGAAAATACTCTATATTTGTAAGCATTGCTGTATTCATTCATAAAACAGTTAAAAAAAGTGAATCCAGGATTCGAGTTGTTCCGGTCTGCGCATGAAGTCTTAATTAATCAGCTGGTTAGACTGCGGTTATAGTTCGATAGTCTAAACACATAATTTCAAACAACCTCACATCTCATCGATACCCTATACAAGGTGTTGATTTGCATTTGTGCCATACTTCAGGAGGAGGACATAAAATACGTAAATAATCGATTGGAATTACAGTAGACGGGAAATAGCTAATATGCACTACTTTTTTTGTCATTGTAATGTCATAGTATTTCAGAAGTAATCCAATTTTATGAATGAAATTTATGAATAATCGTTGCGTATGCTTTGTGTTTGCGTTTGTGTGAGGGCGCAGCACGGTTTTAAGGCCAGTAACACACGCGCCAAGTTTAAATACGGCTAGATGACATTGACGGATTTCCGAAAAAAAATTAAAATCAAAAATTTTTGTACCAATTTTTTTGTTGATTTGGGTTGAGAATCATTAGTATAATTACGTCCTTGACTATGGCACGGATGCAAATCAACAGCTTGTATTTACCGGTAGTTAGTTAATTGAATAATTATGTGCTGGGCATAGATCGCAACTGGGGTGTCACGGCCGGAAGAAAGCGGACATTACGGATGTGGGCAAAAAGTTATTGCATTATGGCCGACAACATACCAGATAGGGTTGCCGTGTTTATTTCATACGGCCATTAATAACTGTGATATATTCTTGTGTGGGCGGCAGGATAATCGTCTTTATTCGCAGCCACAAATACAATATTTCCTCGACGTAGATAGCGAAAATATGTTGGGTAACACTAAAGGTTGGTCAGGTCACATTACAAAAAATACACACTCAATTTATTAAGTAGTATTTATTCAGTTCAACGATATGCTGTAGTATAAATTATGTGAAATAATTATTCATGCATAGCAACCCTAATTGCGATAAACATATGGAAACACGCGTGACTGACAGGTAAGTATGACAACGTTTTGCATATGAATTAGGTTAATTAATTCGTTAACTCGCCGTGTGACAACACATCGTAAAGCCTCGGACACACGGTGCCAATATTAACAGCGAATTGGGTATTAAATGCTGAACTCGGCACAACGGAGTTAAAACACATGGTTTACGATTGCAATCGTGGTTATGAAAATGCTCGTACAATAACAAGTGCATGTACTATTTACCGAAAATTAGTAACATCAAGAAAAATAGTTTCTGGATTAGGTATCTGACAGTTTAAACAAAAAAGGATCGGTCTTAAATGTTTTTGCAACAATTTAGTTCTAAGTTAAAGCAGTGGGTATTTTTCAGCAATACATAAATAAAATAACAAATTAATTTATAACTTTGAAAAACATATTTCATTCAGTGAAACTAAATTATCATCATTTATTTTATGTCTGAAGGTAAAGTTCCAGTTCAATTTAATGATAATGAAAAGAACTTTGATTAAATTTCTAAAACAGCTGTTACCATTTTATAATTTGGAAAATAGGGCCGTAAAAGGAAAATTTTATTTGAAAAGTAGGTACGTATCTACTTTATCTTCTACTAAAAATATTTTGAGATTTTATTTTACGGCAATTCATCAACGGACCTTTTATCCTTATCAACCTTTCATCAAAATAGAGAAATAATACAAATCTCTGATAGTTGCTGAAATATTTGCATTTGAAATATGATACAGAACGCGCCAAACCATTACTATGACAACATGTTTATATATTTAAATCAATCAATAAGCAATATTTTAACAACTCTATTAACTCGAAAATATACGTGGTTCCGATTAAAAAAACATGTGTATTTATTTGTTAAAGGCTTGACGGACATAAAACTTTTTTCAACGAGTGATAACTCTAGGAACTGTTTACTGTAACATGTCTTTATCTGTTTAGTTTCTCGAAATAATCTCTGACATTGAATCACGAACTTCTATCTTAAAGATCTTCTAAATATAAGATTGGCGGCACCGTGACGATTGGGAGGAGAATAAATATATTTTCAGCCCTATGTACTTACGTCATTCGTTTTCTTTCAACAAGAACGTATACGGTAAATTGAATTTGAATTGGCTAAACGATCTAATCTAAGATCAACATAAATATTATTTTTTTAAATACGTTTGTTTATTATTTCGCCAAATATCTAAATTCTAAATAAATCTAACCTCATTATTTCGCTGGTATAGACAAGCCATTTACCATTTTCTACCTACAATGTTTCGAATCTCATGCAAATAAGGCTAATTTCTTAGAGTATTTGCATTCTTAACCAAAAACTTCACTTAATAAATAGCAACTGTTTTATCATCAATGCCACAACTCCTTTTCATTGTCCTATCAATTAAACAACGGGCCAAGTATATTGGATAAATTATTAAATAGTAAGACCCAAGACAGTCGAGTAATAATACGACCCAAGATAAAGTTTTCGAAATTAAGTTAAGACGCCTAATGCGAAGGTGCGAGCAATAAGTTACGGCAAGCACACTTGTTATGTGAATGGAATATGAATCAGGGAACAGTCGTATTTCTCTGCAATCGCCTATAACTCATATAGTCAACGATGCTTCAGTTGTTCAAAAGATCTTATTTCTCTGTTTTGTAAAGACCCAAAATAATCTCAAGTGCAGCCTTTTAAAGGTCAGGTCACGTTTACCTTTTCAAGCGTACACTTCACAAAGAAAAGTTTTTGAAAGCCCTTGAAGGACTCTTTTTCGGAAATCGAAGGAATCGAAGAATTTCCTATAGCTGAAGATTTATCTTTATCCATCCGTAGGGATTCAGCCTGTCATATAGATGCAGTTATGTTTTCTTAGTAACTTCCTTATAGATTAGATAAATGCGATTAAGCCGATCTCTTCTACGAGAGAATATCTCAATACCGCTCGTCTTTACTCGATAATCGGTAGACACTTAACTGAGAAGACAAACTAATCTTTGTTCTTGATCAGCACTAATCTCGAGAGATTTCTCTGTTGTGTTACCGAGAGATTTACTTCTTAGTTAATAGGAAAATCTTTGAAGCCTTTCAGTTGTCTATGGAGACAGGTTTTCAACCCGATATGAAATTTCAGATTTAAATCAACCCAAACATTATGGTAAATCAATCAATTGTAAATGTTTATTCGTACCTTACAATACGCCCATTACCAATTCATCCGTAGATTTTCATAATAGACAAACTAGAAATTGTTTTATTTACTTCTAAACCACGTACCCTATAATTTTCCTACATAGGGTGAACATATTATACTTATACAAACTCGAACAAGTAAACTTTAATAACATGAGGGATTACCTTCCGAAAGTATATGGTAAACTTTGATTATTGGGTAAACAACAATACTGTTTACCAATAAACAAAACTATGTAAAAGGGATAGCGCAGGGTTTTTGGTCCCTTTCATCACTCCAAAGCTTATTATATCTCATAACGTTCATTTAGCAAATATTATTTACATGAATAAGAAAAACATTTGAACTGTTCCTCTGAATTTTTCAGTGAGTGCATTAGCAGGCTTGTAAAACGTGCCAAGAATAAATAAAGATTCTTTACTCGAGCACAAAGACGAAAGTAAAAAGTGAGTGTTCGAGTGTTACACATCAGAAACAGAAAAAAGAAAAACAAACTTTGACAGGAACACTTTAATTCAAGATGAGCTCACTGAAGTTGTTTGCCACGTAAAAATTTGCAGTAGGCATTACCCAAGATCTTACAGGCCATAGTTTAATTTTGCCTTCATATGTAATTACAAAACTGAACGTACAGATGCAATATAAATCTTCACTTCCTCCGCATAATAGACTATTGTTCGTCTCCACACGAAACACTGCAAAATTGAGCTCGTCCTGCATGTTGTGGCCGAAAACGTCATTTACATCCTAGATGCGATCTTTTGTCTGGTAAAATTATCATCGCTTAGTATCTAGAAATATTGGTAGATTCGCATCAACATCCTCCTAATTTATTACACTTACAAAATAAAAAAAATCACATAATTTGGTTCAATATCTAAAATGTGTCAATCCGTCAGCTCCATAGAAATGAAATGTTTATAGCGCTGGCTTTCATCTTAAACATAATTTTATTATCATTCACTAGCTTCTGCCATTCACTAGTTTCACCCGCATCCCGTGGGAACCTCGGCACGGACCCGGATAAAAAGTAGCCTATAGCCTTCCTCGATAAATGGGCTATCTAACACTGAAAGAATTTTTCAAATCGGACCAGTAGTTCCTGAGATTAGCGCGTTCAAACAAACAAACAAACATACAAACAAACAAACATACAATCAAACAAACAAACTCTTTAGCTTTATAATATTAAGTATAGATAATCAGACAAGCATTTGCGCTGGTCTCAGTATAAACGGGAAACAAAATTCCTTCTACTGGCCTAACACTTTTAGTATTCTTCTCAACAAATCTAGAACTATAATAAATAATTGTTAGCACCCGTCGTTCATAGAGAGTTATGCAATCCAAGAGTATTTAATCCGGAATACAAACAACAAAATTATCTTGTATTGTATGACATCAACGTGACTAACAGACGTAATGGGCATCTATGCATGAATATAAAGAATTAAAGAGGAAACTATACCCACACAACTCACTATTGTTTATTTTTCAGGGAACAGATAATAAACAATCATTTCTCCCGAACTAAGTCTATGGTAATGTGAGAAGCTTAAGTTTGGGAAGGTTGTAAATAAATCGGATTTGGTTTTCGAACTTATCGATATTAGGATAAGTTACTTTTTCGTGAGAGATAAGCAGATATTAGATAGATATTTGAATGTAGTAAGACTATGAACAATATTTATGTTTAGAAGCAAATGCATTTAACGAAAATAGATGCATCCATGTGAAACGAAAAATAGCAGCACAGTCGAAGCATTCGTGACGTAGGCTCGTATATTTCGATGTGAAGTTCAAAAGCCAGTGAAACAGATGTTTTCACACAAATATGATTAAATAACTAGACAGTGTATAGTTCAGTTTACCTATCTAAACGATCCATGACAGTTGCTAAACAACTTCGCTTTTCAAAGCGACTCGGAAGCTTCAGTAGCTCAGAAAGTCTCGAGTGACCTGTCAAAAGATAGGACAGAGTCGCGGGTGTCGAGACTATGAATATTTATAGACAGAAGGCGTCGGAAACTAGGCATCCCGCAGAGCAAAGTCACCGCCGGCAGTTTCGCGGGATATGCTTTCCTTATTGTTTTTAGTGACGTAACTAAGCGTTTTTATCGTGAAGAATCGCTGTTTAACGCTTTAATTTAGCTGTTGAAAAATTTTATGTGGGTATTCGAAGCATGTCATATTTAATGCGTAAATTGGATCGATGATTACGTTAATAACAATAGGAAATATTCAATTAATTGTCCAAGTTTTTAAACTCTGTTAGAACAATACTGAAGACAGAATCCGAAACGCTTACCTAGTTTCCGATATTACGCGTAATTCCGGAGATGCTACATCAGGTGTATGTGAGCGAAACTCATCACACAGTCATCACACGAATCTATGAGCCAATTACGGGAGGCTCGACGCTGTCGGAACTTGTCTAATCTGATCTCGATATGTCCACGTAAATTATGCCGCATAATCCCGTTTTACACTAAAACAATATATTAGAACCTTGTGGGCTTACATCTCGGGAGTCATATGATAAGCCCTGCGTATTATGTAACTTATGATAAACCTTAACAAATTACTAAAAGCATTCAATTCGATTTTGACATTTCAGTAAGGTAAAGAAATAACAAAAAATATATTTTTAAAGAACGTCATGAAATTATATAGTCAGTATTTTACAGAGTATTTAAAGCTTAAAATATGACAGAAATAAAATGCCTCCATCACTGAAGGCGGTTCCTGAAGCTGTAAACCAGCTCATTACTATTACATGATTGCTGTAGTTTACGACCTTACAGTTCGGCAGTGCCTACCCTCGAACGCAGAATAGAGGTATATGGGGCATGGGGGCATGGCCGACAACCCGGGGCTTTGAAATTTTAAAATCCTTAAATGTACTCCCATAACCATTCCTTGTAGTAAATACATAAGACGCCGGTACTTTATTACCTTCAGGCCCATTCTGGCATGGTTTCAAATGCTCACTGCAGATGTCATGTGCTTTAAGACTCGTTATAATATTCTCATAGAATTTTGCGGCACAAAACGCATTTGTTGTGAGGAGAAAATAGATTATTTTATGCATTCTACACTTCTGTTGCAAAATAGTTTGGCTTAAATTAATACAACCACTGCACACGAGCATCTTGTCCTTTAACCAAATGTTTGTGTCCCTAATACACAATTTATTTTCTGAAACATTTTGAGCAGCGCAAAAATACTTTTTAAACCTTTTAATCAAAATGGGATACTTAATTTACGTAATTTAATACTGAAGCGACGACCACTGGCGAAACTCTCTCGCGGTGATAACTTTTTGTTTACTTCCCAAGATATTTCACTTTTGGTAATATAAGGAAAACATAATAAATGATTTGAAGAAGCCATGTTTCGGAAAGAAAATATTTTTCGGTAGTAGGAGTACGTAATACTAATTTCTTTTTCAAAATACGTCATAACTGTTTGTATATACTACACTTAATTTAATCGTTTACAAAACTTATAGGAAATCGTACACAACGACAATTAAAGAGAAGCACTTCATAGATACATATATTTCTGTTGTCAACGGAATAGCTGTCGTCTTTGGCAGCGTGCCAGAATCGTAGACACCACATATCGTCTAGCTCACAGGGAACCTATATCAATACCGGGATACCCACAAACTACGCCAGTACTAAAGCCAACACCTTATTATGTACGATGTCATCCTATATCAATATTTGACCTACTTGACGTCATAAAAAAATATGACTCAACTCAGCCACTCCGAAAGCTACATATATCTTGTACAAACAATATTATCTAGCCCGTAGGAAATACATCTTAATCTAATCTATGATGTTTTGTGTTTCAGACACTCGGTGGACTCGGTCGCGTCGTATTCTAGCCAGAATCACGTTGACCGTATAAGGGCACAGAATTTCTCAGCGGCTTCTTGTCAAGACGAAGGCGACTTCGGGTCGATCAAGACAAGCCTCTTCAGACGGTCGTCATCCAATTTAGAATATCCACACAAACGACCAGAGAGCGTCACGTCCAACACCAGCTCAACAAGAAGCCGCCTCCGAGAACTTGTCGAAAGGAAATCGAGTCAGGACGATCACAAGTCTGCGGCAGACACCGTCGGTGACATACAGTATTTTGAAAATCCTACAGAAACATTAGAGTTTGACAAACCGCGAAATTCTCTAGAATCTAAAAAAAGTCAAGAAGAACGTCCCAAAAAAAGGAAACTGTCAAAGGGCAAAGATAAAGAAAAAGATAAGGATAAAGACCTTTGTGAGGTAAAGAATAAAAAACACGAAAAGTACCAAAGTAAGTTAGCAGAATACTACAAATTACCCGTACAACTGCCACAGGACGAATTTTATCAACATTTGACGAGGTCTAAAGCTGCAGAGGAACTTATACAGAAACGCTTTGCAAATTCTGATACCGAATTCAGCGGCAGCTACGGAAGACTGTGCAAACACAAAGAGCCGGAAGGTGCTAATTTACGTCGCAGTCGAAGTTTAGCAGTGATTAGAGAGGAAACCTTCACCGATTTGCAGATACAAAACCACGCTAAAAGCAAGAGATCCCAGTTGATACCCCGCGCTCGCTTATTCGATAAGCCTTGCTTTAAAGACAGGTAATTATATATTTTTTTTCTTAGTGTAATATAATTATAAAGTAATTATTTATACTTTTGAAAAACTGTAGTTTGTTTTGATATAAAAGATTTTCCGGGTATTTTTTTATGTTAAGGTAGATTTTCAGTGTGAATTGTTTAATTGTTCTATGACTGACTCTGAATCTTACAAATATTAATAATGTTAATATAAAAGCATATTTAAAACCTAACACTTTATCATTTCAGGTTGCCAGGACGTGCAAAATACCAATCCAAAGAGGAAGTTCTGGAAAGTATTTACATAGATAGCACCGCATCCTGTTTTGGTGACATAAACGCACAGAAGGAGAACGAAAAAACAGACAACACTGATAATAGATCAGAAAAAGAAGAAGTCCTATCGCGAAACGACAGCCATCATTCAAGATCCGTAAGTGGAAGTTGGCCGAACTTGAATGAAGAAATAAAACCAACAAATTTGTCCGAGGATAGCATTGGACATTCGCGTAATCCAAGTGAAATCGATAGTCTAGACTCTAACTACGTAAGAAAACATTACAATTTTGAAGCTCACAGAAAAAATTACAAAGATAGTTCGCCAGAATCAGACCGATCTATTACCTCGCCTAATCCCAGCAAAGAACTATATGTAACAACAGACGAACACGGAACTGATAACGAAGATAAAGAAAGATCGAAAAACAACACACCAAAATCATTTACTAACGACAGCCTCACGAGAAGTGACAAGGATAAGCCCGTCGAACTTGAACCAGTAAGTTACACAGAAACCTATGACAAAATTTCTGTAAGAAGTAAAAACAGTGAAGAAAATACAAGTCCAACACCAGAAGAACAACCAAATATAGATGAATCGAAAAACGATAATGACATACAATCTATAGCCTCTGAAAACGACGAAATCGTGTCCAGCCCCCCCGATAGCATAACTTCTTATATTTCAATTTCAATAGCTTCATCAGACAAGTCGCACAAATTGGAGTACTTAGCTAATTCTCTAGCTGAAAAAATTGATGAGTATTGTGATTCACAATTCAAAGAAAATACATCTATCGCATCGCACACCGTAAACTCTGAAAATAATAATCAAGACAACGACCCTATTTACACTCAAGTTAAAAAGAAAAAGACTTTTGCTGATATCCGTAGAGATTCATTTTTAAAAAAGAACGGTAACCTTTTCAACGAAATTTTACAAAAACAGAACAACGAAGTTTATGTCAGCAACACATACATTGAAAGTGACACGTATTCTACTAAGAGTCACTGTACTTCTAAAAATATAACAACTGAGCCTTTTGTTACCACCCTTATCGAAAATCAATATTATTCGCTCCCCGATATTAATATTAGTAAGTGCTTAAGAAAATCAGAACGAATTGATGCCCAATTAAGGGAAGAAGATCCAGAAGACATACCTTGTGAAAATACTTATGAAATAGCGCAAACTCATTTTCGAGAAATATTATCTTCAAAGGGCAATGAAAATTACGGTCAATTAAATAAAACTTTCACAAAACCCACACATAACTTAAAAATACAAACAAATAATTGCATTTACCTTCCAGAATACACAGAACCACAACTAATACAAAACTTTAATAAGCTCGACGACGACTTAAAATCTATTATAACTATAGATAGCTCAAACGCTGACGATAAAGAACCAAACTATTTTCGCTCAGATAACCATCAAAACGAAAGAGAAATAAACGAAATAGAAGGAACAATCAGAAACAATAAAATAATAACAAAATCTGAAAGCTTAAAAATCTCAAATTCCGATTATAGGCCAGAGATTAATATCATAAAGTCGTTATCTAACGATAACATAAAAAAATCATTACAAGATAAGAAACCACGGCTAGGAATAATTAAGAAACATTATTCTCTTCGGCAAAGAGATCCGACTGAAGACGATATTATTCGTATCCCTAGTCCGGATTCTGTTGAAAAAAGTGTAAACAAAACAAGTGATTTTACAACAACAAAATCTCCGTCAGTTGAAGAAGAAAAATCTCACTCACTATTATCAAGAGTTCAATCATTCAAGACATCGGCGGAATCTAATATTGCAATCGTACCACTTAGCGGGCACCAAACAATTGTTATAGATCCACCACTAACACAGACACCGAGTGAAACGAATACCCGCGCGGAAGTAAATCCTCCAAAAGAATTGGAAACAAAAACAACTTTACCACAAGCAACCAACTGTGCCGATATACAACCTACATCGGAATCTAAACCAGTTTCAAAGCCTGTTACCGACACAATTAAAGAAGTCAGAAAAGTTACAACCGAAAATTGTATTGATACATCGAGTTACTATACACCGAAAGATCCTTTCATAACTATAAAATTAAATAAAGTCGTAAAAACTACTATACCGAAACTCAGAAAAGAAACAAGTGATAAAATTACATTTGTACAGCACAAGTTTGAGAAACCTCCTCCAAAGCTAATTATAAAAGATAACAAAAATTGTTCGGAACAGCCACTCTTCACATTCAAAAAATTAAACACAAACATGACTAGACCTCAGGTGTTACAGGTAATCGATTCGAAAAATAAAAAGCAAAACATAACAACAAAAATGGAAAATAACAAGGAGACAAATGTTGTAATAAATAACAAGCCAGACACTCCGGTTGAAGTAAAAGAAGAAAATAAAGGTCCTAAAACTGACAATACAGTTAAAGAAAAACTGAATAACGCAATCAAAACCGACATTGAATATCAAGAAAAACTTAATTCAGTCAAAAACTACTGGTCAAAGCTTGTAGACAATGGCCCTGAGGGTAATGAAGCTACCGTTAAACAAGAATTGAAAGTACATAATGAAGATTTCAATAACAATAATGGTAATAACTTTGAAGAAAAAAGGGAAGATAAAAATTTGCCTAAAAATGATGATACTAAATGTTTGTCAGAAATATCAGTGGGAAATATAATAAAATCATTAGAAAGTGTAAAAATTGTAGACAGCGTACGTAAAATCAGTCAAGCAAAATTACAACTATGGAAAGATGAAACTGAAAAAGTTAAAAGCGACTCAGAAATTGAAGAATCTACATTGGATAAAATTGTTAAAGATTCTGACCCTAATTATTATGATAAAAATGATGTTAAATCACCTGAAATAGATTTAAATAGGGATACTCCTGAAATTGAAATAGTTGAGTTAAGCAGCGACGATAACCAAAACCAAAAAACTCAAGCCACTCTCATAAAAGCAAAAGGTTACGAAAAGGGATGTGATGATTTTGACCACGTGAGATACAAGGTGATGAAATCAGAGCTATTTAAAAATAGCATGATAGCTAATTACCGCAAAGAAGCCCAGTTTGACGGGTTACTGCAGTACTTACAAGATTATAGCTTTCAGGAACTATTGGTGAACAACAACATCGTAATAATTGAACCAGTTCGTACTAAAGTCGAACCCGCTCCCAGAAAAAACACAGATACCTGCAAAATACCACAAACTTTACTTAAGAAAAACGATAATAATGTAAGCCAAAATGATAAGCCTAAAAATGCAGTAAGACGACATTTCTTTTACCACCCCATAAGGGTAAATAAGGAAATTATTGAAGAAGAGCTTCCTAACCCAGATACAGTCAAGAAAGTAAGAAACTTGTTTGAAGATACATTGAAAATGAAGAGTCCTATGACCCACGATCCACCACTGGTAAATGAAAATATAGGCTTAACCAGAAGAGCTACGTCTTATCGGAATCTTAACGAGGAATCGAAAGGAAATAAAAATGGTGGCAGAAAGAAAGTCATACGTCAGTTAACTATTGATACAAACTTCGGTAACAAGAAGTGGGATAATGCTAGTCTTTCCAGTGGGGTTTCGAGCGGTGATCTCAGCTCAAACAACGAATATGAAACAGACGGCTTAAGCCCATATTCACAGAAAAATTTAAAAGATAATGAATATAGTTCCAGTGAAGAATATCTTTGCGATTCTATGAACCAAGATTTCTGCTGTGAAAGTCAGTACGTGAGTCCTGACATTTTGCGTAAGATAAGAGAGTGTGGTACTTCAATAACTTACTATGGAGGAAAAGTATTGACCTCTAAAACTGGTTCAACCGTGAGTCCTATGACAAAAGCCATTATGGAAGAAATAAAGAGTTTACAAAAAAACTGCAGCAGGGATTGCTATTCATGTCAAACCAAATGTCGCGGAGATAAGTGTTCATGTCTCGTAGCAGACAAACATAAGCAAATGCTGTCGGAGAAGCAAAATTCTAATACGAGCTTAGATGCTTCAAATCAAAACCAAGACAAAAACAAGCGAACTGAAGGATTTCCAGGTTTTAAATTTAAATTAGTTAAATCGAACAGTTGTAGCAGTCGCCTAGAGCTTACTGGAACCGACGATAGCAAAAACCCTAGGATAAAATTCAAGAAACAACTATCAAGAGAAGACCCTCCATTAGTACATGATGATGAGAATTCAGTAAAGAATAAAATTTGTAGACTAGAAAGTTACAGTAAGGGTATTGTTAAAACTCCTTTTGACAATAAAGACAGCGGAATAAAAAAGGACATAGTCAAATCAAAAATTGAGGCTATTAAACAAAACGACGCTAACATAAGGAAAAAAGAAGTTGCTCTACAACAGCCGGTTCCCGTTGTCGAAACAAAAAAAGAAGCAATAATCCTGGAACAACAAGATGAAAGTACAGATGACGCTAAGACTGCAGCGCAAACAGACAAACAAGGATCAAGTGCCCACACGTTCGAAAAGAAATTTTATTATGTAAATGATAACCTTGACCAAGGTAAAGTAACAACGGGAAAATTTGGAGAGATGGTGTTCGAAGAGTTTGAAGTTTTAGAGTCGTGCTACGATAGTTTGAATAGCAATAAGTCATTAAAATGAATGTTAAACGTCTACATTATTATCATAAGCTTTTGCTTACGTAAAATGTGATCTGTATTCAAATAACACTAATAAATTATTGCTAGTAAATGTAGTACCTATTAATATAAATATTTAGCGTATAATCATGTATCTAATTTAGTTTAAGTGTATTCTTTTAACATAGATAGCTGTTAACATTCGCGATCAAAGTGTACCGTATTTTTGGTGATGGTCTCTTTTTCTGTAATAAATGTATTTTATGGATGCTGGTGATTTTTAGTTTCCTAGATCCTTACCATCAGATTTTTCGTGGTCGACTTTTGTTGGCGTTTTAGATCCATGTGTACATACACTTGTGAAGAAGGTTCGGCGCGCAGGCCGCCAACGACGACACCATGACTCCTGGCAACAACAAAATAACAGCTATAGTTGCAATTGACACCGTTTTGAACAGGTACCTATTTCCTACAATAAAACTCAACGGCCATCTAAATGATCACTTTATTTTCCTTATGTAAGTATTACGAGTAAATAATACGATAAGAAAGCTAATTAAAAATGTTTTATTACTTTTTATGCAGGGCAAATATGCGTTATTGTAACAATCATCGTTTGCATAACATGATCTTAAATACCCATCAAGATAAGAATTGTTATTAGGACGAAATCTATTTTATTGTCTATTACTGTCACTGGTTAGTTAATATGGGTACGTTTAGAATACCAATTGGCAAACCAAAGAGATTTGGTTATACGATACGTTTTGGTTATACGAAATTAGATTCATGTATTCTATCGCGTTTTAAAATTAAATTATGTAGATAAGCGACTTTGGGAGCATTCCCTCCATTAGTAAATTACTATTTCGTACAATTTTACTAATTACTACAATGCTAATGAATGACATGAATTAGTGTTCGTGTGTCGAGTCCGAAAGCAAATAGCATTTAGAATTTTCGTGGCATGGACTGCACGTAATAATTTATCTCTGAAATAACAGTGAAGACAGACATAAGAGAGAACGGACACTAACGTGCTGTTACTCATAGTCTGCGAATTAGGTAGTACGGTAGTACAGTTTAGCTATTAATCAGCAATTGTTATAAAATACATATGTATATATATTCGTTTTGAGGACTGAGCGAGAGAATTATATGCACTGTAGTAATAGACTGCAACTAAATATGGATATGTCACCTTACGATTACAAACATCGTTAGATTACAATCTATCTCGAGAGATTGTAAACTGTCGAATTATTGTGAACCGTAACATCTGATTGCAATTTAACGTATTATTTTTCGCTATATTATAATCTATCAATGTAGAGCGGTCAAATTGTCAACTGGCGTAGAACGGAATGCATCTTGCGCGCTGACTGGTAGAACGTAATGTGCCCCCGCCGCTCCGGCATTCGCCATTTTGTTTGTTTATTTCGCTTGTTGTCGATTGTGTAAACAACTGTGTTTTCGTGATTATAAATTGATTTCCTGTTGAAAATAACTTATATCTTTAGAATTAGTTATATAAAAGTGTTGAGGATGTAAAATTTATCTGTGATTAATGAAACCAAACCAAACCAAAGAAAAGCAGTTTGAACGATAAACCAAAAAATTTGTGTTAGTTTCCGAACATAACCTAAATTACATTAATTTCTCGTGTTTTAATATTTGTATATGAGTGGAAACTTACGTGTTCTCATTAAATAATATTAGCCATATCCGACGATATTGAGCCTGGTCAACAAAATAACTCAGAAAGAATTTACCATAGAGCTACAAAAATATTACAGTGGGCATAATGAAAATAGTAAAAAATTATATTAAATCTATACTAATATTATAAAGCTGAAGAGTTTGTTTGTTTGTTTGTTTGTTTGAACGCGCTAATCTCAGGAACTACTGGTCCGATTTGAAAAATTCTTTCAGTCTTAGATAGCTCATTTATCGAGGAAGGCTATAGGCTACTTTTTATCCGGGTTCGTGCAGAGGTTCCCACGGGATGCGGGTGAAACCGCTGGCAGAAGCTAGATATAAATTTGTAACGTTATTTTAATTTGTATTAGAGGACAAAGTAACCGTTTTTATATTTTTCATTTTCATTTGAATTGCAGGATAAAATGATTGTTTATTATTTTAAAGTTTTTTTTTATAATTGTCCAATTTAAATTGTCATTGGACAAAATTAAGTACCCTTTTTTATATAAGAGGCTTTTATTTTTTTTAAATATTTGTTTGTGTTTGAAGACAAACTACCTAATTGTTTTGTTTTTTTTTTAATAAAAGTTTCTTATAATTTTCCAATTTCAATTTGTGTTTGAAGAATAAATATTTCGTTACAATTTGTTCCCTCCATATGTCAGGAATATTAATTACATTCTCGTACTAAATAATAAATACTTGAAGAATTTTTGAAGAGCATTTATTTTATTTAACTGACACCTCTATTTCATGCCTAACTCTACGGGAACTCCATGGGAACAGAACGGCTGGTCGTGATTGGTCGATCTTACAAAAAGACTGACCAATCAGGGAGAGCTTTCGGACAGTTGACAATTTGACAATTTCTCATCGATAGATTATAATATAGCGAAAAATAATGCGTTAAATTGCAATCAGATGTTACGGTTCACAATAATTCGACAGTTTACAATCTCTCGAGATAGATTGTAATCTAACGATGTTTGTAATCTTACGGTGACAGATATATGACATAAGACTGTTTGCCTGCTGAACCGTGATAACAGTGTTTTGTTTATGATTAAATAACTAAACTAACTTGAGAAAAGTATGACGTTATTTAAGAACAAGAACGTGTTCTTAGGTTAGTCACCGTGAGAAACATGAACAAAATATTGTTTTTTCTTTTGTATAATAGGGCCAGGTTAGTAGTTCATCTTTTCTCCGTATCAGATCATTGCCATCGGCATAAGAGCTGTCTTATCTTGCCGTGCACAGTCCGCCTCCCGCCTCCTTTATTTTATCGGGCACAGTTCCAAGATTTTTGTGACAAAAATACTAATACGTCTTTGACATGGGTCTATGGCAACTGCTTCAGGACTGTTTGGGTAAAAATAACATTTTCACCAGTCAAATATAAAGGCGATTAATTATATTTATGTACAGAGTAATTTCTTCAAGAATTTCATTACTGTTGCCACGGATGCTGTGAATTTACAACTCGCCGCGAATCACGTTGGATAGAAAATAAACATTTCGCCGAAGCATTAAACTAGCTAAATCACCATCAAATTAGAACGTTACACGATTTAAATACTTTATTCTGGCACCTAATAATATGAAACCATATTATTATGTTTACATTTAACTCGGTTGATCATGTTTTCAAACAGTAAAGTTATAAATAAATTAATAGGAAATTAAATCTGATCACAAACTGCAGGAAAAGTAGTCACCATATACCACTACGCCTTATCGGTTCTATTTTAATACGAGTTAATTATGAATTCTGTTGCCTAATATTTATTTAGAAACCATCTGAAAAAATTTCACTCGGTTGTAGTTCCAAGTAGATATCTGTTGATTGAATAATGATAGCCATTCATTGGTGTTCCTAGAAAAGATTTATCAATGAACCATGTCCCTTTACCAAGGTCTAATTATTGCGATCATGAAAGCAATCATAAAACGTAACATTAAACATTATTGGGGAGCAATTAAGGTATATCGCATGAAATCAAGTCCAAACTACAGAGTAACTGGTAAATCAAAAAGAGTCAAAATATCTTCAATGCAATGAGGGTTTTCGATACTTTTTCTGCCGCCAGGCGGCGCTTCGTATGCGTCAGGTCCAAACAGCTGTCAAATAGTATGGAATTGTAGGTGCCGAACTTATTGTTTATTGAAATTCTGTTATATTGGAAGTGTTATTGATTTTATTATGGACTACGGTCAGAATAAGGTTTCCGAACTAAAAATTGAGCTAAGAGAGAGGGTGCAAAAGTCACTGGTACTAAGGAAAAGCTTGTTGAAAAATTTGTTAACACGATATGATTTAGTTTTTTTTATTTACTCAACCGCAATAGTAAAACAATAATGCAGTGCTTTAATTATAAAATAAAAAAAAAAAACACTAAAATCGTTCACTATTCATAGTAAAGATACGCACTTTGACAGTTACCTGGACCTGACGACTCGGTGCTGCCACCTCGTGGACGCCATTTTAGAAAACCCTCATTGAAATAATACGATTAATTTGACGAGGTGCGTCGTTATTATTTGCAGCAGACTAATAAGTTGCCAATTCCAACTACATTTCAGTACACAAACGTCTATGGTTTGTAGAGAAATGTGGGTCCATAGATAAGAGAGATAGATGTGTTGGCCTTTTTATCGAGTGTACACAAGCGACAGGTTTAAGGTCGACGACCCGTGAATTGATTGTAAGTACACAACCTTGGTGACATGCATTTGTATGAATCACGTTTATCGTTATCGTTGGTTTAAAACGTATTTGTAACTAGAGTTTGCTTTACAATAAAGATGTGGGTTTTGTCCTAACAATTAACTTGCAAACACGTCATATTTGAAGATGATTGTAAAGATGAGCTGTAGCAAAAACTACAATGGGACAATTTATTCAAAAACTGTAGTTAATGGTGTTAAAATTAACCGTTACTTCACACCATAATCAGCTTTGTAGACACAACCAACCTATGTTAACTCAAATAGTATTTGTACATTCTTTATCAAGTCTACATTACAGGACAAAAGGAACGCTTCAATTGATATGCACTTGGCAACATGCCGAAACCAACGTAGTCTTGTCATACATCAAATAATAAAGATCAAACGACAAATAAATTGTATCATCAGGCTGTAATTAACCACAGCTATAAAATTAGTCGATTAATAATTATTAATTTTGAAAATTATAATTTTCAAAATTGATTAAGTAGTTTTACTATTTTCACGAATCATAGCTTAACAAATCCTGCAGTAAACTGTTTTGAACAGCTATTAATGTTAATTGAATATTCAGGTTTACTATCGATAAATCAACATGGATCTAGCGAAGCCACTAGAAATTAGCATTAATTTTGTTTGTCAAAACTTGAATGCGATTGCTTTACAATTGGAGTTATAAAAGTTTTTGTCCAAGAGAGCAATCATGTAAAGGGCTTTTGGTAAATTGACTCCAATTGAGTGCATTTCATAACTCCTGCTGCAGTAATTTCAAATGAAACCTGACTCCGTGTATTTCATTTGAAACAGAGTCTAGTAAACATTCATTCACTAATACCAGGGGTGCTGCACTATAAGGTTAGGATAAGATATATTCTTGAACGTTATTGCAAGATATGATATAACAAACACGTATTATCTCGTCGCCTTTTTTAATCAAAATAATCAAGACATAATAACACGTTATCAAACGGATTAAGCTTTTATTATGGTCCCATGGTTACATAACAACATAGTCACTACTAGTCAGAGCTAAATGAATCGTTACATCAACAAATTCATCCTTAACAATGATTGAACACGGAAAATGACTCAGTGACTCGATTAATGATACACAAGTGTAAATAACCTAAGTTCAGACAACCGTATAGTTTAAATACGCTTTAGATTAGATTTATTTATAGTAATTACTTATTGCAATTAAAGATTCTTTGTTCCTTCTGACTTTATACTGATAAAAGGTCAACATCTCTCTTAGGTACGGATATTGTGATGAGTAACGCTTGAATTAAAAGAATAATGAGTAAGGCAGGTATTTCTGTGACGAACGCTTATACGTCATGTCCGTGACATGGGTAGAATTAGAATACAATATGCACACCGTTCTCAACGCATGCAGTTTGAGATATTTGTAGCTCCCAAAGGACTCGAAATGCCTTTCGATGCAATCAACATGATATTGCATCTTTTCCATTAATAAAATTTCAAATATACTTGTTCTCTTTGAATTCAACTTTTCTGTGTTAGATCCATGGAAAAATTATATAGGTATCAACTTCTAAAAACTAGAAGAAAGTTCAAAGAATGTGAGGTCTTAAGAAGCTGTGTGTCTTGCTCTATAGGTGCCAGTTTTTTATTTGAGCATACATCGTTGAGAAGGCGTCGAAGAGTTTTCTTCGTGAATTCCTAACACGCGCTGTAATTCAGCAAAGTAGTGTTACAATTTGGCAAGTGGGTCCGCGTCAATAACCAGGCGGACGAACGGGTCGTTTACCTGCTAATCATACTATTAACACGCGATGGTTCGTCACTACTATCAAAAGAAAATATGAAATTGAAGGCTGATCTTCTTCTTTAAAATACATGTATATACATGTAGATAACTGTCTAAGTGAAGCAGCCATGATAAAATTAGGTAGTATCCTAGAAGTAAACGAGTAATTAAGCAGTATGTATGAACAGGCCAAAGGAGAAATGGTTCCCAAATAAGATGGTGAGCAAAGCAGGAAGAACAAATATGGCAAAGACATGTGTTGCCAAATACCGATCTTTCTACTTGTCTTCTCTTCACGATTTTACTGTAAATGTTACTATAATGCTGAACTTTATGTAGGACGACGACGGGGGAAGTAATTATTTACCAAACGTGAATAATACATTTGCGAGATCCTCATTGGCAAAGCCATGTAAATCAGCAGAGTATCTTAAGACCGTAACTTTGTAACGTTAATAGATATTTATATGTATGGAATGTTTTAATGTTCAATTTCAAATGTCATACAGTAAAAATTGGAAGATTGAACTTCTTTGCTCAGCACCTAACTGAAATGCATAGTATGTAAACCAATAAAATAGTGCTACATGCACAAGTATGGTTGACTCTGTATCTTACTATTCTGCAATATTATCCTTGGCATGTTTTCATTTCAATCTGTATATTGACAGATTTAGAAATATTCAGCACCATCGTTCTGTGTTCACAGATGCAGCCGTAATATTCATATGATTTCCTTTGCCTGTCAAGTCCTATGTGTTTAAACTTAGCTGTGAAGTAATCGATAGCCTTTTAGCACTGTTCTGGACTGAATTCAACTAGTGCAGATTTCTGGCTCACGTTAAATTGCATTGACTGCCATATTAAAGAAGATGATAGGTTGTTTAATCGTAAGTTATCGCATGTAAGCTCTTATGGAAACCGATAACATGGCATCATCGATCATGATATTAGTGCATTATGATAGCGAAATTTTGGAATCTACAAAAGTAATAGAAAAAAATATGTTATAGGCAGACTTCAGACTTAGACAAGGAAGTTAATTTACAATTAAAGGTAACAAGTAGCTTGTTCTCCGTGGGAGATATCCCAAAACATGACATTATTTTAGGACACTTCTAAGAGAAAATTAATGTTACCCAGCGTGATTCAGTCGTTTATCTACGCGACGGATAACGGAACTTTTACTATGAGAAGCTTGAGGGTCCCATCCAATTAAAATGCAATTCATAAATCATAATTATAAGTTTGTTGGTTACTCGTTCATTCTTCTTTCTATGCGACGCGGTGCGATGTCGCAAATTGAGAAGGCGACAAAATAAATGGACCGTACTTAAAATAATAATGAATTCTTTTCTCAAATATTTCGGGATTATTTTTAGAAGTACCTAACGCGTGGTACATTCCACTGTAAACACTCATAGGATTCTCGGTAAACACTCATTAGAAACTCATTTCTCGAGTTTGAACACTTTAATCAGATCACGGTCGAGTGCAATTAATGACATCTCTAATGGTGCTTATCGTAGACCTAATTCAACATTGTTCGGGCGTTTTACAAGCGGTAAATGAGAAATGTTGTCTTATCTGCGAACTCGAGTACACAATCATAACAATGACGATGATATGCACAGGACCCGTTTAAAAGGACCAAAAATATATCTACTTTACATAGGTATAAAACCTCAAGTTGTTAATACTGGTTTAATTCTTACAGAAAGACCTGATGAAAGGAATAATGTGCCGTCTCAAAAACTAACAGTGTGTACCTTTAAGGAAAATTCGTATACTTAAACAAAAAAACTCATACAAAATATTACGAGATTTTTTGTTTTTGGCACGTTTTTGTTTTAAATTTTCCTTAAACAAGACGTGTCAAACTTACAAATCTGTTTAACTATTTTGACAAAATGTATCTACCCACTAAATAGTCGTCAAATATCTAAATATTTATTAACATTTAGAAATATCCATAGTCACCTATCCACATACCTAGTAGTCTTGACATTTATATCCAATTCTAGGTATTTTTTGAAACATTAAATTTCGATTTAGATTCCAAAATTTTAATAAACATGCATAGCTAACAGGAAAATTACAACAAAACCGGAGTTTCTGATTATAATTTATTATCTGACAGAACAGGTAATTTTCATTTCAACAAATTCAAATTGGGTATATTGTGAAACAAAGTCGATCAAAAGGTTTACCATTCCTACTGTTTGTAATCAATAAAAAATACTGATAACCACAAATTAAAAATAAAAACAATTATTTTGACGTTTGACAGCTGCTGGCTACATAACTATAGCGATATGCACGTGCATACGAATATTGGTCTCAAAAACGACAATCATATATGAAACACTGCATGTAAAACATGATAAACAAAAGAAATACATTATACACTTACCCTGCTATTGGACAAATCCCTGAATATCGGTGATAAACACAAACCACGATTTATTTCTAATTTAGCTAACAGTCGGCATCTAGAAACACACACCGTCGACGCCATCTTTACACTACGTATGTACAATACTGTAGGTATGTATAATCTATACAACACCGGCCACCGGTCCGGTCACACTGGCGCCGCGGAGCGAGAAAGTAGCAAGACAAACCGAGCTGCTGTATTGTCAAACCAAAATACATCTATTTTATTATTATTACTCAGCTAAGAAATACAAAGCTAAATGGTACGTAAACATGTTTGTAGCAGCTTCTTCACACTTCAGCTTTTCGCCGACAAATTACATAAATTTATACCTTGTTTGTAGATTACCACATCATATATTACTTCATATAAAAAACTGACAGGTTATTAAGTTTTTTTCTTAATTTTGGCTGTAATTATCACAGTTTACATGAATTCCTAATCAAAATATCATTATCTTTTATCAAAACTCCCGCGCTTGTGAGCGAATTAGTGTTCGTTCAGTTGCCAACACGGTTGCAACATAATAACAAATAAAGTTTCGTTCAGAAAAATAATGAATACGATGACCAGTCAGAGTTTTTATTAACCATTAACGTAGTACAAATAATTATGGTCTTCTTTTAGATTTAGCATTTTATTTAAGAATATTGTATTAAATAGTTTCTGAAATAAGCAGTTATTCTTTCCCGTTTTCTGCAAATACATATTGCAAACATTCCTTTGCTTACATAAAAACAATGTTTGCAAAAAATGGAGTGACAGCGTACGTCAACATGACATGACAACTTTTGTTCACCGCGATTGTTTCTCATTTTTCTCAGCGTTTTTAAACTAAATACGATTTCCAATGGCTGTTCCTGATTATAAACTAAGTGCTATCTTGTGCGGCCACTCGCTGGATGTGCGATGTGTGGCTACGACAAAAGAATTTTGTATATTATCAGCTTCACGCGACAGAACTGCAAAACTGTGGCATCCGGAGGGGTTGGTATTTCTATTCCGTTACGAGGTTTTAAGTTGTTAAAAAGTTAACAAAACCGTTTTGTTGCAGCGTTAAAGAATTTGTGAATGTGGTAACGTATAAAGGGCATAGGAATTTCGTGTCTTGTGTGTGCTGGCTGCCTCCTTGCGAAGCTTTTCCCGATGGTCTAGTGGTGTCCGGCAGTAATGACAACACAATTCTGGGGTACAACCTCCAGGATGGGTCGATCCAGATAACGCTAGAAGGTCACGAGAACGCCGTGTGTAGCGTCACGCCTGGACGCGATTCTGGCATTCTGTTGAGGTTAGTAATCCTTTGTTTTCATGTGGCACCTCTATTGATCGCATAAAGAATGCTATTCTTTACAAAACATTCACAGAACAGCTTATTTTAGGTAATATAATTGAGCCCCTACTGTATTCCCTACATTATTTATATTCAAGCAACATTTTACAAACAGGGGAATACCCCATACTTAAACTATTAATAGACATTGTTTGTCTTTGTCATCTTACATCATCTATGTATTTACTAGGACAAAGAACTTATATTATAATGAATACCTCTCCCCACAGTTCTAGCTGGGACAGTACTGCAAAGGTGTGGAACATAAATGCAGTCCGCATACCTCCTTTAACACTGAAAGGGCACCAGGCTGCGGTTTGGGCGGCTGTCGAGCTGTTCAATGGTACCTATGCCACTGCATCTGCTGACAAAACTATTAAACTCTGGGCAAAGGATGGCACTGTTATTTCTACGTTGACTGGTAAGAATAAATAATATCATAACATATTGTTGTTCCTTTAACAAGTAACATACATGCATTATATATATTCAACTTTCTACATAATTATATGTTTGCTTTATACAAAGACTTAAAAAATCGCCTTATTGATGAAGATAGCCTCAACCACACAATCTTCGAAAAATGTAAGAATAGAATAAAACATTCCTTCACCATTAGGACAAAACAATATAGGACAATTCAAAGAAAAATTACTATACACAATAGGTGGCCCTATTGATAATTGCATTTAAAAAAGTTTTATTTAAGAATTCTTTCCATTGTGGCATTCTATATACTGTTGATTCTGTTTTCAGGACACACAGATTGTGTAAGAGGTCTAGCCATAGCAAATCCTGAAACCTTCCTCAGCTGTTCCAATGATGCCTCCATCAAGCTCTGGACTAATAAAGGACAGTGCCTTAACACATTCTATGGACATTCTAACTATATCTACAGGTAAATAATCCAGATACACAAACTTGTAATTAATTTAATGTGATGAAATGGCAATAATTGTGATGAAATCACAATTAATTCGTAAATTGGCACATCATAACATCATGTTCATTTTATGACCTTATGTAATACATACATTACAGATAAAAATGTTGTTAAAATTTGGGGGTTCCCCTAATTGTATGTAGATAACTATGCCAGTGAAAATATTAAACCAAGTTGAGTTATATTTATGTCATAAATGTGACTCTTCCTATATTGACCAACCGTTTAATATTAAGATGCGATTAGACTAGAAAGTTTGTTTTCACCTAAAATTCTTTATAAAAAAGACTTACAGTAACATGGCGTTTATTAATACCCATTTTTGATAAATGACTTCAGGTTATTCAATAGTTCATTCTACTGTAGTTGGGAAATGGTTTACAGATTAGTATTCATTATTATTCATCTATACTAATATTATAAAGCTGAAGAGTTTGTTTGTTTGTTTGAACGCGCTAATCTCAGGAACTACTGGTCGGATTTGAAAATTTCTTTCAGTGTTAGATAGCCCATTTATCGAGGAAGGCTACTTTTTATCCCGGTACGGGAAGTAGTTCCCATGGGATGCAGGTGAAACCGCTGGCAGAAGCTAGTTTGTAATATTGTGTTAACTTTCTTCTTTACAATTCCAGTATCAGCATGAATCCCGGAGTGCAGCAAGGCTTCGCGACGTGCGGCGAGGACGGCAGCGTGCGGCTGTGGGCGGCCGGCGACTGCGTCCGCGACATACGCCTGCCTGTGCAGTCTGTTTGGAGTATTACGTGTCTGGATAATGGGGATATTGTTACTGGTGAGAAGTGTTATGTCACTGCTGGATAAAGTCTTACTCTTATGGTGAATTTACACCTGTCATAAGTAGAATGAAATGTTAAGTCTGTGATTCTTCCAAGTTTCGTATGGTTTGATATAAAGAATTCTAAAATTCGATTCTTTCGCTGGGGTTGTTGTGGTTGATTCCAACATGTTTGCGTTCACCCTATACTAGATTTGAACCTTTTCTGAGAAGATGTTTTTTACAATATTTTTACTTCCCCTTTGATCTATGATGTCATAAAATGCCTATTTAACTATTGCAAGATGTGGCGCAAAAGTGGGTGTAGCCTATAGTCAATTTGTATCCAGCTTTATTACGATTTTACTGTGAATAGTATCTTATTGTAGATCTACATTTAAACCTGAAATTCTTTAATGTTTATGAACAGGTTCAAGTGACGGAATAGTGCGCGTATTCACAAAGGACCCCGCGAGATACGCAGACGAAGCGACGCTCAAGCAGTTTGAAGAAGATGTCGCCAAGATGCAGGCAGCTTCTCAGCAGGAAATTGGAGGATTTAAACTTTCTGAGTATGATCTAATTTACGTTTTTTTTTTATAATTTATTAACGTTCTCTCGGGCCTCACGTTATGTGCCTAAGAGGAAAATCCAATGTTACTGAGTTTTTCAAACTTTGGTTTATAATATTAGTGCCAGAAGATATTCATCAATCATTGTTTAAGCATTTTTTAAGCATGCTTAGATACGACAATAAAGTAATTTCAATAATAGGTACAATACAAAACTATTTCTATTGAATGTAATTGCAATCATTCTTACATTAAATCTGTCATAGTTCTCTCGTTTTTGTTGTTACGGAACATTGCGCGAGTCCATGCGAGTCTCGCACAAAAATTAATTTTACACATATGTCTGCACTTAGATACTTGTGTTCAGAATATAGTACCACATATAGTACCACCACCGTTGAGTTTTACAAGAATTGATTTCAATCTCCTATGTACAGATTACCCGGCCCCGAAGTACTCCTGGAGCCCGGCAAGACGGACGGGCAGACGAAGCTGGTCCGTCGCGGCACTAACGTGAAGTGCTACTCGTGGAGCAGTGCGGAGGGCACGTGGCAGGAGATCGGCGACGTCATGGGGACGCCGCCCTCTAGCGAGGGGAAGACTATGTATCAGGGGAAGGTTCGTGTGACTTTATGTTGAAAGGGAGACAGGAATGTTTATTTACAAATCCTGTTGTTCTAGTGATGAAATTCAATCGGAGTGTGACCACTGTGGCCCAGTGTGCTTCAGAAATGTTGTGAAACAATTATGCGGAACACAGTTTTTGTTCTTGAAACTCCATGCAGCGCGCACAAATCTGTGCGAGACAGTTTGTTGAAAGGACAATGCCTAAAAACGTCCCCACCCACCAACAGACTTGAAAGTAGTGTCATTGGATGCGCCTCATTTAATAGATCATTTCTTATTATGGAGACATATTACAAAAGTATGGGGTTTAGGAACTATAAGACAATTTAGTATCCTTAATAATCAATTAACTTCAAGTTTGTTAACCAATTACTCGGAATTGGGTGGACCGATTTTGATGTTTTTATTTTTATTTTAAAGAATCTACCTCAAAGTTAGTCTAATTTAATTTTCATCAAGATCTTTTAAGCAGTTTTTGAGTTATAATCGGTTAAAATAATCGGTTTGAAGAGACAGTGTAGTACTTCGTAAGGACACCTTAACCACCTCCAACAGAGTTGAACTAAGTGTCATTGGATGCGCCTCATTTGATAGATCATTTCTTATTATGGAGACATATTCCAAAAGTATGGGGTTTAGGAACTATAAGACAATTTAGTATCCTTAATAATCAATTAACTTCAAGTTTGTTAGCCAATTACTCGGAGTTGCGTGGACCGATTTTGAAATCTATTTTTTGTATGTAGAGATACTATCTCAAAGCTAGTCCGATTTTATTTTCATCAAGATCTTTTAAGCAGTTTTTGAGTAATCATCACTTAAAATAATCGGTTTGAAGAGGCAATGTAGAGGTAGGATGTCGTAAGGACACCTTCATCACCTCCAACAGGGTTGAACCTGGTGTCATCAGAAGCGCCTCGTTTGATAGATCATTTCTTACTATGGTGACGTACTCCGAATGTATGGGTATTAGGAACTATAAGACATTTCATTCCATACACAATCGAATCCCTTCGGGTTTTTCACCGATTACCTACCTAGATTTGAGTAGACAATGCTGATTTTTTTTTTTACATAACGAAAGATTACTTCAAGGATGGTGTTATACAACTTGAATCGAGAACTGTCCAGCAGTTTTTGAATTTGTTTCTTTGACTTTTGATTTCTTTAATCATTCTGTTAAACTTAACCGGTATGTTGTTGTTGGCCTGCAGATTGATGACTAAAAATTATCAGATGCTTCTTATTATTATACAATTGTCAGTTATCGCATAATATGGACTTTTATTTTTGAAATGCTTCGGCATAAAACTCAACTGACAGAAACGCGGCCATTATTAGTTTTTTAAAGTTATAATATTTTTTACTATTTGTTCACCACTTGCCCATCCTTTATCCAATTATATTGGAGTTAGCTTCCAGCCCAACAGGATGCCACCACCACATCAATGTTTTAAGAGGGCGATTGTCAGTTGGGTAGCTTAACTTGGGCCGCTTTCAGCTATTGCTTAACCATGACGTGTTCTTTTTTAGATGTAACGTTAAATAATGAATGTCAATATTTATGATTTTTACTTAGGAGAAAAGTTCTATGATTTTATTTTTTTGGCTTTAAACATTTCAGAGTTCATATAAAATATGGGTTTGTTTTAAAATATTTTATTTATTTATTTCAATAAATAAGTTTTGGTCGTAACTAAACTATTAACTTAGTATCAAACTGGGTTAGGTTTACCACAGTTTTTCCCGTATGCTCAAAAAATTATTAGTCAGTTCTGGATGAAACTTTAATGGGACATACTTGAGGTAGCTTCTGTCCAACAAAAAATGATAATTAGAATCGGCTTAGTCTTGAGTAATTGCTTTATACACCTACTAACCTAACCTAACGTTACGTTAATTGTGGATACTAAAATGTCGAATATATCTTAAACCCCAAACATTTGGAGTATGTCGTCATAGTAAAAAAATATCTATCATATAAGGCGCTTCTGATGACACTAGGTTCAACTCTGTTGGAGTCAGTAAAGGTCCATAGAAAATCATTTAACCAATTATCATTCTAACCGGTGATAACACAAAAGTTGCTAAAAAGATCCTGATGAAAATTATATCGGACTAACGTTGAGACACGTTCTTTGCATTAAAACAAAAATAATCAAAATCGGTTCACGCAACTCCCAAGTAATTGGTTAACAAACTTGAAGTTAATTGATTATTAAGGATACTTAAATGTCGTGTATTTCCAAAACCCCATACATTTGAAGTAAATCGTTTTGATAATCATGATCTATCGAAGGATGCGCTTCCAATGACACTAGTTTCAAGTCTGTTGGTGGGTGGAGACAGGGTCCATACAAAATCCGGCATTGTCCTTTCCAAATGTAAAACTTCCAAGAATAAGTCTCTTAGATTGTCAATATTTTATGTTTTAATTGCATGTTATGTTCAATCCATATGGGTCATTTCACGGGAACTTCCTAATATACCTACCTTTCAATGTAAATATTAGTGTAGATTTATTTCATTTTACTGAAGAATAAATAAAGACAAAATTTTCATACTTTATGAGTGAAAAATATTAAATTGTTTTCAGGAATACGACTTTGTATTCAGCGTAGACATCAAGGATGGTGCACCACCTATCAAACTGCCGTTCAACAAGACTGAAGACCCTTGGGTAGCTGCACAAGCTTTTATACACAAGTTAGTTATTATTTAAATAAACAGTCAATATTCAAATATTAAAATTTTACTTATTTTTAGCTGACTTCCCAAAAAGGAGGATGTTATTAATTCGAATGTTTTGTATTTTTTCATTATATTACTCCATCGTCCGCAAACCAAAAATGAATAATTCCTTTTTGAGAAATGTGTTAAACCTATTTCCAACTTATGATTGACTGTGTGTTATTATTGTTTCAGGAACAATCTACCTCAAGTATACTTAGAGCAAGTTGCAAACTTCATTATTACTAATGCCAAATTGGATTCACAGCCTGTATCAAGCAATGGGTGAGTAATATGACATTATTTGTTTTTTACAGTTATTTTCATAAAATTATTCATGCCAGTAGATACAGAAAACAATTGATAAATCATAGCCTACTACCTACTTTCTAAGATGCATGGAACTATTACTTATGTTCACGAATTCCATTCTATTTCCAGTTTCGCGGACCCGTTCACGGGCGAGTCCCGCTACGTGCCGGGCTCGGGCTCCGCTGGCGGCCTGCCGCCGCCCTCCCGCGCCGACCCCTTCACCGGCGCCGCCGCCTACACCACCACGCAGGCCACCACCACCTCCAGCGAGAAGATGCTTATACCGCATGATGCTTATATAAGGTACATTTTCGTCATATTTTTCAACTAAAGTGGGGTCAGCTTTCAGTCGTATTCATTTATTGTATGTATTCCATAATGTGTGTTACGCATGTTTTACAAAGTTTAAAGCTAAAATACAATTACGGACGTTCTAAGGAGATATTCAAACCAGTTCCCCACTATGCTATATAAAGTGACTGCCTATTTGTCCTCCTTAAACCTGTTACCCTGGCAACCAGATAGTCTTGATAAAACTGGTTGATGAAACTACCCATAGCGACTGACTAAGATGCACGAATGACAGTTGGGATCCACTTTTTAACGTGCCTTCCGACACACGGATCTGTTCATAAGAAGATTTTTTACCTCTTGTGCGACAATTTCTTAGCCACATAAGTAAAAATGACACCCAATAATTTAACGTGTCAACACGGATTCTGATGCTTAGTTATTAGTTTTACAAAAAGGTATAAATATGATTTATGATTAATAAATATATTTGTCCCTCAGGTTCGACCAAGCAAACCTGAAAGCGATACACGACAAGCTGCGGGAGTTCAACAGTAAAGTCGGCGACGGCCTCAGCGCCATGACGGACGAGCAGCTCGAGTCCGTCGTCAAGTTGGGGGAGATGGTTAGTATTGCTGATGATTCATTTATTTACTTGCGATAAACAGTCATAAAATAATGCAATTACATGCACTACACCAAACAATGACTGTCTGATATCATACAACAAGCTGTTAACAAGCCATTCACCATTAGATAACAACTATGTACTTATGAAGATAACATTGTGTTCGTTATCTCGACTGCAAATTATTGTCTGTGTGTTACATTGTGTGAAAACGTCACTTCCATGCGTCACTTCTAAATAAACTATGACTATGTAATTTCTAGATGATTGATCTCATACCTAGATGTTAGTGTAAATAAATAATTTATAAAAAAGTACATATAACTAACTAGATTTGGCCCTTGATTTCTGCGTCTAAAGAAAACTGCTTTCTGTACCCAGATGAGCATATAAATTGCCCTATGTACGTCTCATGGTTCTAAGTTACCTTTCCAATTATCATTCTTGTTCGCCTCTTGTGCCGTTCTTGAGTTATTAATAACTAGCTTCCGCCAGCGGCTTCGCCCGCGTGGTGTGTTTATAAAAAGTAGCCTATGTGTTAATCCAGGGTATCACCTATCTACATACCAAATTTCAATCAAATCGGTTCAGCTGTTTTTGCGTGATTGAATAACAAACATACATCCATACATTCTCACAAACTTTCACATTTATAATATAAGTAGGAAGTAGGATGTGTTTATTTACATACTCTCTTTTATAACTATAGATATACTTGACGTTGATTAATTTTCTTATTTGCCATTTTTAGGGTTCCGTACCCAAAGGGTACAACGGGACCCTATTGTCTTCGCTCCTCTGTCCGTCCGTCCATCCGTCCGTCTGTCACCAGGCTGTATCTCATGAACCGTGATAGTTGGAGAGTTGAAATTTTCACAGATGATGTATTTCTGTTGCCGCTAGAACAACAAATACTGAAAACTAGAATAAAATAAATATTTCGGGGGGCTCCCATACAACTAACGTGTTTTTTTTTGCTCAGTTTTGCTCGGTATCCATATATACAAGCTGTTGATTTGCATCCGTGCCATAGTCAAGGACGTAATTGTAGGTAATAATCAAGGACGTAAGCAGTACATATTAGCTATTTCCCGCCAACTGTAATTCCAATCGATTATTTACGTATTTTATGTCCTCCTCCTGAAGTATGGCACAAATGCAAATCAACACCTTGTATATATAGAACTAGCTTTTGCCCGCGACTCCGTTCGCGTGGAATAGTGACTTTCCGGCAGATTTTTAGGTTTGACCAATAGATGGCGCTATATGTCCGGAAAAAATATTTTATTTTTATTTTTTGTAATAAAAGCTAGCCTATGTCCTTTCTCAAGTTCCAAACTATGTCTGTACCAAATTCCACACAAATCGGTTCAGTAGTTTAGAAGTGAAGAAAAGACAGACCGACAGACAGACAGATAGAAAGACAGACAGACAGACAGAGTTACTTTCACATTTATAATATTAGTTAGGATATTAGTTTGGATGGTACGGAACCCTACGTGCGCGAGTCCGACTCGCACTTGGCCGGTTTTTTTTATTAATTTTATAATTATTTCTTGTTACAGAATAGTACTTACAATAATGAAACCATATCAATGTTGAAGACTATGCTGGGATGGCCCAAAGGTTTGTTACACTATTCTTAAAATTAATCTCATAAACTAGCTTCCGTTAGAATTTCACCCACATCAAAAGGGCAACACTTCTCACGCCGAGATAAAAATAGCCTATTCTGATGTTTTAAGCTATAATACTGCCAATTTTCATGAAAATCGAATCCATACTTTTTGTGTAGAAGAGGAACAACCGTCAATACATACAAACTTTTGGCTTTAATATCAGTAAGATTATTTTCACTTCAATCTTGGTCTTATTTTCAGAGATACTATTCCCAGTGCTCGACGTGACGAGGCTAGCAGTTAGGAACAAAGAGATAAACGGACAGATATTCGACACGACGCACGGCCCGACCTTCATTAAGTATTTACTGTCGCTGTTGGCACCTGGTATGTATTGAGAATGTTTGTCATGTGTGTGACTGAGGGGTAATATTGGTTGGGAGTTGTGGAATAGATTTCTTTGTGAGGAAGTTATGCTTTATATTTATACTATACTAGCTTCTGCCAGCGGTTTCACCCGCATCACGTGGGAACCTCGGCACGGACCCGGATAAAAAGTAGCCTATAGCCTTCCTCGATAAATGGGCTATCTAACACTGAAAGAATTTTTCAAATCGGACCAGTAGTTCCTGAGATTAGCGCGTTCAAACAAACAAACAAACTCTTTAGCTTTATAATATTAGTATAGATTTTAACGTCAGCTGTATCATATAAAAACTCCTTTCTGCACATAGATAAAAGAAGCCTGTGGTTATTTTGTTAAGAAGCTATATTATTGTTAGTCAAAATCTATTTGGTAGTTTATGCTTGAAAGAGGAACAAACTTACATGCAGGATAGGAAGTAGGATCGTATATTCGGCAAAAGTGAAATAAGACCAAAGGCAATAGATGGCAGTCATATTCACTCAAAATAGTGAGGACAGTTATTTTAGCCTTTTAGATAAAAGTCAGTTGTTTTAAAAACAAATTGGATCTTATTTTTCATATATTTTCAGATAACCTCCCAGCGAATCAGATGCTAGCGATGCGCGTGCTGGTGAACGCGTTCAGCGACCTGCCGGGCGAGATGTTAGTGCTCGCTGCGAGAGAGAGTCTGCTGCACTCGCTCATATGCCTCACGCATCTTAATAATAATGCGCAGGTAAGGATTATTATTAAATAAAGAAATGGACTTCAAATGCTCAGGTAAAAATTGTATGGAGTTATCTTTAAAATTAAAAAAAAATACGTCATTTTTTTTAAATTCAATTTGAGTTCATTTTTCATTCACCGTTCTATGGGACTGTATATTTTAGAACTTTGAAAGTGAACTTTGGTATGGCAAATGTTTGTGACGAAATCTGTAGCTGCACCTTATGTTACAAGGTATCTTTTTATTTCTACTTTGACAATGTATCTTATGTCAAATTACCACAATTTCTCTGACGCGTTAGTCTCGGATTTGATTCCCGAGTCGGGCTGTAATGGCTTTGTAGGTTTCTGCACCTTATCTCTCTCCGGTGTCGGATTGCTATTCCATCGAGTCTGCACTATAATATCCTGAGCAGCTGGCTGATCTCCTTATGACAACAGCCGCTGTAGATGACATCAATCAGACGTTATTATTATTTTGCGAGATTTTTTTCCTACAATATGTAATGTATGCACAGATCGCAGCGACGTCTCTGCTGCTGAACCTGTGCGTGGCGCTGGCGCAGCAGGCGGACAGCGTGGAGCTCGCCGACTGCCTCGTCACGCTGCTCGCTCGCTGCACCGACAACGAGGCTTACTTCCGGTATGTAGCGCATGTGATAACAAAACAAAGGACAAGGTTCAAGGTGGTGTAGTAAAAGAAGGGATTCTGGAACGAGAACTGCTTTGGAATTATTCTGTGCCAAAGAATGTGTGGGCGCGGTATGATAAGATGATTTTAAAAATTGAATTTAGTTATTTTTAACAAAGAAAATATATCACGATGAATATCTGTAACTTCCCTCTTCATAGTTTATTTTAAAGATAAAAACAAATGACTATTGGTCGTCTAAAAATACGGCAATAAATTGATCCAATAATTATTTTCTTCACAGAGGTCTGGTGGCACTCGGCACACTCCTGGCTGAATCTCCCAACAAGCTACAAATACAGACTAGAATAGTTTCCTGCACTCAAGTACACAACCGGCTGAAAAAAGACAGTGGCCACATCACGGACCCCAACTATGCGAAAATAGCAACACTTTCGCAGCAGATCATCAGTCTTTTATGAACAATACTCTCTCAACTACTACATAAGGCTGTTATTTATATTAGATTTAAAAGATCATTTTTGTATGTCCATATTGACGACCGCGCAATGGATTTGACTAGCTGATCTTCGCTCTGTGTTAGGGCCTTTTATATTTATTCGTCGGCTGAAGCAGCGATTTAAATACTTAATTCTATTTGATATTAAAAACTGTCACAAATAAGCAATGATTGACGATTTGCTTTGGGTGAGCATATTCAGGATAAAAACCAAATATCTTACTATCTTATTCTACACTTGACATGACGTCAGTGTTTCCGATAGAAGACAATTATTTATTCCCCATGTTAGGAAATGATAGACAACTTAATTCTGTATACAAAATGTAATTAACGAATAAGGTAGTGAGCGCCTTGATTGTTTGTACGAAGATGATTAAATATGGTTATTATGAAATGTTGACTCTTTGCCCATTTTAAGTCTATTTTTGAATAAATATTCAGGGTTGAATAAAACACTTGAATAGATGATAATATGTATAATGTATTCCATAGTGTAAAAGTATTGACACTATACATTCGCTTGCTACCCGTCATCAATGGAAGCATGGTTTTATATCAGACATTTGCAGCAATAATAAATTGTATAAAATATTAAAATAAAACTCTTTTATTTCGTAACTTATACTTTACAAATGTCTACAATCAACTAGATATTTTACAATTTTAGTTGAAAACTAAACATAGTAAACAATGATTCTATGAAAATGGGATTTGCAATAGCATTTTCCTAATATTGACAACCTAAATAAACGGTTACGGTCAAGAGTACTAGCCAGTTTGCTATAATGAAAATCCCATTCTTATAAACATTAATGGCCTTACTACAAAAACTTAACCACATGTTTTACACTTGTCTAAAAAAATTGTGGCTGCAAAATGAACCATATATCAACGTCATAATTTGTCATTTTTTTAGACAACTGACGTTTAAAAGTTTTTGTGGTAAGACGGTAAACCTTCACATTCCTAGTTATTATGTTAGTTAAGAACAACAGTATAAAAGTTAAATATTTACCATTAACGCATTCAATCACAACTATACAGTGCCAGCAGAACGCCGACATATAAAAGTAAAATAAAAAAATAGATACAGATTTGGTTTTACATACAGAAAGTCATCGTTGCGACGACCAGTCTTAACTTAACATAAAAGAAGATAAAACTAAATGATTATCTCATTATTAAAATCGTGTTGTATTAGAAAGCACGTGACTTTAGATTGATTTTAAAATATCACATAGTGAAGTGTCATTCATTATGGAACAGCCGAGTGAGTCAACATGAAATCGCATAATTTTATTGTTTTGAACATTCAATACGAAAAGCCAATGCATATGTTTCATAAGTTGACATGACATTCATAAGTTACTCAATGGATTTAAATATTATAATGACATAAATCGCACTTAATTGAAGTGTCGATCAATGGCTGAGTCGTAAATTGTGATTAATACTCATTACAAAAACTGAGCGTAAAATAATCTTTGCAAAACTGGGCGCATATCACGGGTCCTTTTCCTATCCTAATCATAAAATCCAATTCATTTCTAATAAGGCGTTATTCGACAAACGTCAATAAGATCAATATGATCAGATCTCACTCGACCAAATCCCGTTGTATGCGTGTTGTACTAAATCACAGAGTAAGCAAAGTGTGCGGAGATGCCATAAGGCAGGTAGGTCAGGCGCCTTCTTGTAGGCCAAGTAACGTACGGTAGACGGTAGGTGACCACTTGACACATCTATCAAAACTTGGTCTTGATTGATTGATGATGTTGTTTAAAAAATGAGCAGGTTTCAAAGGGCGGAGCTAGTAATGTTCCCCGTCCCCCCGAACTTAGGAGAATTTGCGTTATGACATCTCCGCTGGTCACTTTATTCTCCATGTACATACCAACCTAGCTTACTTCTTCTTCTTCAACTCTTCGAATCTGCGGTTGAGGTCATCAAAGTCAATCTCATCGGGTGCGTTAGGCGCGTTTGGTTGATTGTTCGAAGTGTTAGAGTCGTTGCTGTGGGGCACTGAAGGTAAGATCAGGTCGGAGGGCACGGAGGGCAGCTCGGGGAGCTCCGGGAAGTGGTTCGGCGGCACGCGGGAGCGAGGCTGCGGCGTCGGCACCTGGGGCGGCGGCACGTGAGGCTGGAAGGTAATAATAATATTAATTACTAGCTTCTGCCAGCGGTTTCACCCGCATCTCGTGGGAACCTCGGCACGGACCCGGATAAAAAGTAGTCCTCGATAAATGGGCTATCTAACACTGAAAGAATTTTTCAAATCGGACCAGTAGTTCCCGAGATTAGCGCGTTCAAACAAACAAATAAACTCTTTAGCTTTATAATATTAGTATAGATTCAATAGCTGTAGGCGTTACAATAAAATGTGCATATGAGACAGCACACATCAAAGTTGTCTAGCTTCACAAAAACATAGGGATGTGCGTTGTTGGGTTACGTGTGTTTATCGATTTTAACTAATCATATAAATGTTTTATGTGTTGTGTACAATGCTCAATTAAATGGTAGCTTATTGTGCCAACTTAATCTCCTTACGCAATTCGGTACCTACAATTATTCAAATTGAAGAGAATTACAACCATATCATGATATCTACAGCGTGTGTGAAGATCGTGCAGTAATTAATGAAAGCTCAAAAAATAATAAAAAATAAAATAAGTACCAAATCATGTTGGATGCTGTCATAAGCAGGTGGCAGATTGCTCATTTCATCCTGAAAAAAGTAAAGTGGTGTCAAGCAACAAACACTCATACATGCATTATTCTACATAGACAAAGGATAAGAAAAATATAAATGCAGGCAACTATTTTAATGTAGGTACAGTTTTAGTGATTGGCCATATTAACATAAATCCCTCCACTGCTGGACAAAGGGCGGACATAAAATATCAGTTATCCATTCCATCATAGATGAAGGTCAAAAGAAAATCGACAAAAAAAGGTTGGATAAGGTGAAATTGAGATCACATTTTTGCCGACATTACAATTTCTTGTCACCTCACTATTACATTAGATACATATGACATTTCCTATTTATCATTATTTACCTGCAAGAAACTATTGCTGAGAGACTTGGAGTCCACTCCTGGCGGCAGATGGTACCCCATGGGCTGGCTGGGTCCGCCGTAACCCTGCGGCGGCGGCGGACTCGCTATAAACCCGCCCACTTTACCGCCCGACGGTTGCTAGATATGAAGGAATTAATCACAAAATTAGTAACGAGTTTGACGCTAGAATATAGCAAACTAACCCGAGGACAAGTTCACCGAAAATATAAGTGTCAGTTTTCTTAAAATAACTGGTACTATGAATTTTTCACCGACTTCCCAAAAGGAGGTTCTCAATTCGACTGTGTACATATATTAAGCAGTTGTTTTAAGAAAATCCGTTTTGTTATTGCTGAATTTGGGCCTTTAAAAAACCTTTATTTTAAAGAAGAATTCGTATTTTTAAAGCGTTCGCTTTATTCTGGCGCCAAGTATAGCGTCAATAGCGTAAGTAAGCATAATGGGGGTAAAAGTGGGGACAAAAGAATGAGAAACGAAACAAAAGCAGAATCGGATTGTTTTTGTTAAACAGTTCATTATTTCAAGTGTTAAACAGGCTCAGGTTTTAAAAATAATGAGTATTTATAATAACAAGGCGGAAAGTATCGTGATGAATCACACACAGGTCAGTTCGACAAACAAATGCAAGCTACAGCTTAATCATTCTATGGTTGGGTTGCACCATTTAATTATCTAAAACAATAGCCAAACCATAACGCCAGTTGGTCAGATCGGCGATTTGACGGCTCAGTATTGTTAAATGAATATGTTAAGTTAAATGGTGCAACCCTTACCCTATCTAATAGGGTTGTTTCCTAGTATTCATTTAGTTAAAAATAAATTAATGCACCGAAAGTTCACAAAACTAGAAACACGATAAGCTATATCATATTATTTATAACTGACCATATAATTTTTAATTAATTTATGAAATTTAAATTCATAGCCTATGACGTCACGCCATTAAAAACGACGAGTAGAGACCGATGTCGTCATTCTTTCTACCTCTATATTTGACAATGACAAGTATTTGACAGTGACAGATATGTAACCCGAAATAACCTCAGAATTAATGTTTTATTTACTTGCTTCTGTGAAGTTCTGTGTGTTAATTGCATTTAAGTGATACAACTGATATAGAATTATGGAGGAAGGATTTATGAAAGCTGATAGTTCCAATCTGCCAAGAGTAGACTCTTTTATGGTCGCTCAATTCTTTGCCAATAACCAAGATTTTTATTCAGCGGAACGTGGATGAACAGTTTATTTGGAGCACTAATGGTCGTATTTCCACAGCCTCGCACAATACAAACCTTGTAGGTATTCATTTTATTTAAGTTCTTTGAAACAGCATCAAATCTTTTCGAACGCTGACACAAACATAACCTCAATATAAATAAACACAAACTTTACGTTTCTTTGCACCATTTCATTTTACCGCGTACACAACTCAAAACATTTAAGGTATTTTATTTTTGTGCTAAATGTATAAATATAATTTATATGTATAAAATATTATAGTTTTTGTAGCTATTTTATAAAAATACATTCCAAATCCATTAGTTGGTATGTTAGTTTTTTCTCGTTAGATGTGCTTTAAAATGTAAAGGAATGAACAGACAACGATGACGTCACAGTCACGTGATCTAGCGTTTTCTGAGCAATATTTTAAGAGAAATAGAAAAAAATGTAATACATAAAAAATAAAAAGATTTGAGACGAAAAATGAAAGAAAGGGTGATCTTTAAATTATTTAGAAGCTATCTAAATAGATTTCCGAAAATTGGAAACAACCCTATTAAAGTGCGTTATGCATGAAACATTAGAAAAGTAACAAATCGGACCCCAACTTAATTGAGAAAAGGCTTGGCAGATGACGTCATAAGACACATTAACACAGATTTACTTACAGAAGGATAGGCGAATGGCGTCACACTTGGTGGAGGCCCGGGCAGGTTGGGCATACTCATGGGCGGCTGCTGAGGGTACCCAATAAAGCCGGGGGGCATTGGCGGCCCATTTATGTCTATTAACATCGCGTCGCGACCTGTAATTGATTTTAATAAATGTTACAATACTTAAGGTTATAAATATATAGTCTTGTAGCAATATAGTAATGTATCCAGAATTTTCATGAATATTACAGCTGGCTTTCTTGTGGGTAATTCATGTTTTTGAAACTAAAATTCACAATGCATCAAATAAATAGAAATCTTAAGCATAGTGTATCTGTTAGCCAAGTTGGACCAGATCTTTTAATGTTACATGAAATTACTCAAGGCAGAAGCTTTCCTACATACCTTCTTCTTCCCTCATAACTTGTTCATCAGGAGTATACTCCACATTATAGTTCTTAGCTATTTCTATGAGATACTTCTCAACAAGTATCTTAGGTGGACTCTGTACTGACATCTTATGCTTCAGCTTTTCACTAAGTGTATTCACATTCTCATTTCTGCAAGCATCAGCATAAATCTTTCCATATTTAGCTGTTAGAAGATCTGATATGATCTTCAGTTCCTGAAAATTGTGGTTTCATTAGTTATTTCTGTGTAATTTAAAAAAAAATACTGACAAATTGTGAGTCTCCTTCGTTTTAGAAAGTCGTTAAAAATGAGGGGAATAGACTCAAAATATCTTAAGAAAGTAATGTTTGCAAAACATTAGATTAATAATGACTATGCTAACAGTATTACAGATATTACTACCTATTTGTATACAATTAAACATACCAAATTATGTTGTAAGAACTATTATTCAAAATAAGAAATTTCTTTGTGTTCTAATGATGTAGTGGAGTACACATTGTATTAAAGAAAAGTGACTGTCATAATTTCTCAGTAAAATTATGATGAAATTAGACCATCATTATTTTATAAGTACATAGAACAGTCTAAGACTGATCTCTGATCTGCCTTTAAGGAAACCACAAGGCAAAGCTTAGTATAGAACAATATAAGTCTTGATATTCTACTCACCCCTACATCTGTATGCATCCTAGGCGCCACCCATATAAGACTGGAGATGGCTTCTGCAAGGCCCTCGTCTAGTTCCTTCATCTGTGTGACAAGGCCAAACCTTGCCAACACCAAGTCGCAGTACATTTCTACTATCTCCATAGCTTCCACCATGTAATCCTCTCTGAAAACATAATTTAGTAGTGTCTTTCATTTTCAGAAGAAAGTATCATAAAATAGAACCTTATGCAAGTCCTCAAATATCAGGAAGGTTTTTAAAAGCTAATTAGTCAATAGCAAGATCCTGTAGTACCCATTTTCCTATACACTACTATTTATGAAATGTTAATACTAGAATAACTTTCAAGTTAATGAGACAAAGGCAATCATTTGCTTGAATGTATTTTTTTAAATAAATAAATTGGATAGAAAGACAATATGATTTGAGAATATGACAATATTACTTGTGATGTATGACTTGGAAAGTTTTCAATCTGAAATAGTTTCATTCAAGTACCTGAAGTTTGTGATATAATGTTGACTTTGTTTCGAACCTTAATAAAAATCGATAGATATAATATATTACTTAATTCAAATAGACCCAGCCTATTATGCCATGACGCAATGCTATAAAAGTAATCAGTTCTTCCCCAAGGCCAGGTTTGTTTGCAAGGATTTACAACTTTTCTACACGAAATCTTATGAGCTTACCTGATGATGTGCTCCACACGGATCTTAGCCCTCTCACTTTTACCAGCAGCGATGTATTCAGCTATTTCCTTCCTTGCTTTTTGTGCCAATTCAGTTTTCTTCTTCTCCAACAACTTGAGTCTGTTTATAGCCAGCCGCAAGTGAGTTTTGAGCTTAGTGTAGTTCGGATTTGTGGAAAACATCTTGGAAACTTAATTTACAATTGCAATAATTTATACAACGGACAGGATTACGAATGAGTAACGCGAGAATTTACTATTTATTGTTTGCATGAATCATCTCAGCTCACTGATCTGATTATAATCGTTCCAGCACCACTACAAATGGCAAATGTGTCAATCTATTCTAATTTCCCTTTGACAGCAGGAAAGCTTACGGTAATGTACCCTAGTACAAAGGAGACAGTGATATAATCATGCTCAAAATTTATATAGATACTAAAGTAATGCGTCAAATGCCAAATAAGTGTACAAACGTTTTGTTATTGCTTTGAGAAAGTTACTATAATGTGTTTCTTGACTTGACCAAGAATCTAGGTTTTTGTTTACCTTAAAAACCTATTCCGAAATGTAATCCACGCCGCCGTAACTCAAGTCCGATTAATGCAAGTCCTATTAATGCGATGCTATTATTACTTTGGTTACATACAAAAAATAATGAGGTTTATTGTATTTTAAAAATTACTGTTACTGTTACAGCCTTTTTTATTGTCCCACTGCTGGGCACAGGCCTCCTCTCACATGGAGAAGGATTGAGCATTAATCACCACGCTTGCTCAATGCGGGTTGGTGATTTCAGACTTTATAGTCCAGGTTTCCTCAAGATGTTTTCCTTCACCTTTTTATCAGCCATTGGTGTCTAAAGATATACTTAAAAAGTACATACAAACTTGCATTGGTACTTGCCTGACCTGGAATCGAATTTTATGACGGTGTTTGAGGATTGGACTCCCGCTTGACCACTACTAGGTTCCATTTTTCTTATCGATAGCTACCTCTAATCAATTGAGGTCTGAACTCTATTGGTTTCGTTAAGGCGCTGAATATCCAAATTATTGGCTTTTGACGGCGAAAAAAATATGTATTAATCTTGAACATATTTCTGAGAACCCTGTTAATCTCAAAACACGTTCTCGAAAAGTTTTCTCGATACAAAAAAAATATATAAACTTACCTCTTAAAATAATCTTCCAACAATAATATCTTTATTACTTATCAACGTACATTGATAAAATTTGTAACATTAAAGAGTCCATATGTAAATACAGAACTTGGTTAATTTTTATGTTTGACTACTCAACTCATTTTAAAGTTATTATTTTAAAATATATGTAGGTATGTTACGAACGTCGCGTCACAGGCTTCACGTATTTACGTACGAGTGAGAAAGAGTGTTTTGGATGCTGTCAGCCTCTTCTCCGTGCACGGAGAGCATATTGAGTCTGTCATCCCGACCCTGATCTCTTTCCGGTCGTCTCAAACTGCCATCCCATTAGGAATTTAGGAGGGTGAGAAAAAGAGAGTGCACCAAACCAATAGGTACTACGATTTTTACTTATGTTTCGTTTATATCTTATTTCACTCCCTTTTCTAATTCATGTGCTTTACATTGTGTTAATTTAACAGTGTTTAGGCACATGTGATCGCTCATGTATTTGGGAAGTCCTTGTGGATGACGGTTTTGCCTTCGTGATCTCTATTATGAATGACTTGCGCATGTTGTTTTAGGCAATCAAACACATGGAAGTTTTATTTTAGGAGGAGGTGTTTTACATAAGGATTTTCAAACAATAAAACAACATTATTTACAAAAATTAACATTTTATTTCGTTTCTTACACAATCATAAACATAATATTAAGTTTGTAGCTACGTGAGCAGCTGTCCAATATCTAATACTACACTTAGAATAATACAGTAAGTCAACATTCGATACATTTGATTAGTAAAAAATCTTATTACGTAGACTTTAACCATCCGAATTAGTTACGATTTTTGAACTAGGACAGATAGATCAACTTATATATTTTAATTACTGTATATTTGATATTCATAACAGGCATTATCTATGATCAATGGTAACAATTCCATAACAAAAATATTTCATCTTTTGTTATCCAAAATTTGTGATTTTGTAGGCATTACCCTTACTTAGTCTATTCATGTACATAGAGTTGACTTTGAATATTAACGCCATATATAAAATAAGTACATCACGAAATAGGATAGCACAATATTTCACACTTACGACAGGTAAGTACAAAGTGATAATTAGGTAGTAGGCACCTAAAGATAGTGACTACGATACATCGAATCGTTAGTAAAATTGGGCAAATTAGGAACAACGCGGACATAAGAATAAGCTGAGCTGAGACGTTGCTACCCATTTTCAGCTCACATTTAAATTTTTTGGCACACACAATTGGCTGCATTTGGGGAATCTGCCAGATCCCCATGCTTTTCTTATTGTAGAGAAAATCTTTAATGTGGAATTAAACGCGACCATATTCAACAACGGTTTGCGGGCATCAATCCATACTATTATGGTATGAGAATACTGAAAAGTATGTTTGCTTGAACTCTTGAACATGCCAATCTCAGTAAGTGTCATTCATCATTCAGATAGACTATTTATTGAGGAAGGCTATAGGCTTCTTTTCATCCCAATACCCGAAGTGGTTCCCACGGGACGCCAATGGGAGCGCTAATAGAAGCTATTTAGAAATAAATAGATAATATAATACCTATTCTTCTACTTTCAAACCGCCAATATGATAAAATTAGACATTATCTTCGTAACAAATTCCAATTCATCTGTCGAGTGAATTTGCTCACAAATCACAATACTAAGTACAATTAATTTCATTTTTCGAAATACTGTTTGTAAGCCATGTAGGCATTAAAATACATACATTAATTTTTAATACATAACAATTTCATTGTGAATGTGAATTGACATTAATACTTAGGTATAATATGCTTATAACACGAATACATCAATGAAATAACAGTGCAAAGTAACATTTAAATACTTATACAGGTATAGAATAATTAAATCTAACATTAAGTACTTATCTAAATCAGATCATGATATCGCAATATAATACATATTATTTACTCCCGTGAAAGTAGAAAAACAACATCTATGTAAAGTAACTCAACATGCAAGCTAAGCTCGTTAAGATCTTATATTGTCCCATGTGAATATTTATGTGATAATTATTGTCACATCGATCATTCCTACAAATTGATTTTTACAAGATAAAAGTGACGAGTATTTACAAAGACAAAACTACTACAGTAAATAAATGGAAATAGCGTTGTAAATAAAATTGTAAAAAAAATACTGACTTCGTAAAAAAATACTTCCAAACTTGCCTTAATTATAAGTCTATATTAGTTCTAACATTCAGTCATTTTCGGAAAATTTATTATTACTCGTATCACTAGACTTCTTAACAATTTTACTGTGACAATTCTCGAAGTCATCATGTAAAACGACGGTGGTAGCACTAGCATTAGAAGGACTGCGAGAGAGAGTGAGATTCGTTCGATTGCTATCAGCGAGGTGTTCTAGTTCGTGGCTCTCTAAATTGGGGACCCCTGAACAAACAGAGCTAACTCGGGATACTGACTTCCTTACTTCCGTAGGGGTATCTTTTAAAGAATTAGGCCCAACTAAATGGAATAAGGAGCATAAGAAAAATGTTGCATAAGTCCAACTGACAACCATTATCAGGGCCAAAAACGAACCTATTTGAGAATAAGGTAAGAGATTCGAGCGTAATAAAAATATACCAGCAAAGCCAGTTGTCAATGCGGCAGCGGCTGTTGGGCCCGAAGATGATGTCAACGCACATTTGACTCTAGCCGACTTTGGACCGTTAGCACTAGCAAACGTAAGTGCATAGTGGAGGTTGAAATCCACAGCTAATCCTGCTGACGTAGATATTGCTACACTTTCTAAAATATTGAGCTTCCAACCATTTAATACTAAGATAGCTATAGTTACAGTTGCTGAAAAAATCATGGCTGCTAAAGCAGATGCACTAATGATGAGGCTTAAAGTCGCCGGCACCAGAACTATGAATCCTAAAGTAGCCGACAGGATTAAAGCTATCACAGTTCCACTAGCTAATGTTTTCTGAAGGTCATAAAATTGGAAATCTGACAGAAACCACCCGCACTGCATTCCTGATGGCGCAGCTTTTAATTCGTGCTGTGTCCAATTTTCTACTTGTTGATAAAAATTATCCATTTCCGAATATGACAAAGAATAGGGCACGACACTCTCAAATTCTACTACCATTGCAGAGACTGTTGGGGGACTAGCACTTCTAAGAAATTTAGGTCCCGCGACACCAGGCATAAATATTTCGCGAGGGGTTTGATATAGGGACTCTATGGCTTTTATAATACAGAAATCGAATACTTCTTTTTTATACGGAAATTTTGATGTTTCACAGCATGGGGTCTTATTTATTTTGGCGATATGATCAATACACTTTCTGCTCATGTACATTTTAAAACTTTCAATGAAACAGTTTGGAAGCAAGGGTCCTAAGGTTTGTTGAAAAAATGGTTGTGCTTTAATTCTACTACAAAATCCCGATAACCACAATTGCGAGTCAGGATCGGAAATCGAAAATTTTTCTTCAAATTCTAGGTGACCTTTTGAAGCTGGATTCATGTGGTTACCATTATCTATAGCTTTTACCCCCCATACCCACCTAAGAGGCATTTTACTACCTGTACCTATATCCTTACCAAATCTTTCAAATAGGAACTTACTACTGTAGATCATGTCATATTGTTCGAAAGGATGGGAGGTTTGAAAAAGTTGAAACTGTTTTGTGTCTGGCAATTGAAGGCCAGGAAAGTAGAAAACTATGACAATACTGCACATCCCTATAGCACCCAACACTATAACAAACATTATGTACAATCTTGTGATACATGTCATAATAAATCTATTCAACATCGCTTTGATATCTTCGCAAAAGCCATCAATACTTTTATGAAATACTTCTAAAAACTTTCTTCGATTTGTACACAATTTAACATCTATAATAAATACTGATGCAGGTAATAAACTTATCATCAGAATAAAGTTGACTAGAACTGCTGTACCAGCAAAGACACTAAAGCAGTTTATAGCAGGAATATAGCTCACCCAGGAGGCAAGAAATGCAACTGCTGTGGTCGCAGTTGTAACACTCATAGTCGTTATGGAGTGCTTCATGGTTTCCACAAGTATTTGCATTAGTATAGTCTCGCCTGCACTGGACACATTCTTTATGTCACTCAGACCATTATCCTGACAAACAACATTGTCACGGATGAGTTGTTTGCTCACCATTTTCCACACTTTGACATAAAGAAATGCATCATCTGCTCCAATACCTATCACAACAACTATTACTAATAAATTCATAAAGGGAAAAAATTCCAAATTGAACACATAGATATACAAGAAGTATGCTATACCAATTGAATATGTTATACCTATGAACAACAGCAAAGTGAGAATAATGGATTTTGTATAGACCCACACGCAGATAAATACAAAAATACCACCTAACCCTATTAGCCACGTATCTTGTATTACCCATAAGTCAAAAAGTGCATTCTTCAGTCCAAAATCCATAGCGGGTATAACAAGTGTTTCATACGATAAATTGGAATTTTGTAATAATTCATAATATGGTAGTATTGTGCTACTGCTAGGCAATGGCAAAAAGACCATTACATTTTTTACAAATGTCTGTGAGAGATCAGAGGGAGAAAATGCTTGCGAGTCTATTAAATAAAATAATAAATTATATATGGCATCATACTGGGAACAATACTTGGGGACTTTACACCTATCTAAATCACAAGAGGCCATTAATGAAAAATTATGAAAGTAACCTGCACATTTCTTCAAAATAGTAATAGTGCTGCTTACATCTTCTTTATTTAAATTTTCACAGGAAGTCTTCCCGGAGATTAAAGCTATGTAATTTGGTACACTCCACACTGGACAGCAGAGCTCTTCAGAATGTAGATCCCTTTGGCACATTTTATAATATTCATCCTCACCAATTTGTACAAGTATTGATTGTAATTTACACATTCTTTGCACATTTTCAAATGTTAGCAAAGATGTGTTGTCAGTGTTTGTTATGACTAGATGAGCATAATCTGATATGGGCGGCCCACAGGTCCCCGATGCATAGTTGTGCGTTATAGGTTTGTCAGGTTTACGCTGCATTTCTTTTATAGAAACCCACTGCTTTCTAGTGTGGTCTTTAAGAACCTTAGTGTTGTCATCTTCAAATGTCTTGTTTGTGCCAAAGCCCCAATGGACATGGCCATTAGATATGTTAGGGTCTGATGGCAAATAATTCTTTTCAAAGTTGGTGTCATTGTAATGAACTTTTTTCTTTTTGTTTCGCTCTTTCTTTTTGTTGCGCCCACGTCCTGATCTAGGTTTGTCCTGGTGTGTTCTGTTGTAATACGTTTGGTTCATACGTATTTGATCCTCAATTTCTTTAGGATTCACTCCGAGCCTTCGAGATGGTCTTGTTTCATCAATGAGATTTTCCCAGGCAATGAACCGATGCGCGAGGGTCGTTCCGCGCGTTTCAAAGCCCACTATAGGATCAGAGAATGATGGTAGCTCATGACATACTAGTGGGATGACAGTGAGGATAGTCGAGATCCCAGTTACAGTGAAAAGGGCAAGGTAAGAGTGGCGGACGATAAACCTGGCGTAAGCTGACAACATCTTTATGTAATGACTTAACAGACCTCATAGTTATTTCACTGAACCATCTTCCCACAACAGCATAACACATACCCAACTTAGTTAAGCTAAATTAAATGCACTAAAAAGGGATTACATTTTGCAAAACAACTACACAACACATTAGAAAAATTTTGGAAGGATTAAAGTCGACCCCTACACAAAATATGTACACAATTTCAATAAATAAAGTACCACACGCCACAGAATATAAAAACATTTGGCAAACAATGACATAATGTCAAAAAGGGTAATGTCACGGCCTAACCCTCCTCTCCTCTCTTCTCCTAATTCTTATCAAACCCTCAGACTAGATTTCTAATCTGACCATGTAATTAAAATGTAAATAAATAGTACTTAGTAAGAATTTTAAGGCCTATTGTAATATTTGCATGACTAAATTATAAGTCGAATATAGTGAGACCATTTTTTGTTATTGTATTTACCATCATAATGTACCTATATTCAGGCAAATAAATAAATTTCATTTCAATAAATAAAGAAGATGGATCAAAATTGCCCCACGTCCTATAACAATGTGACGTATCTCAAAAAAATGATAAAAATGTTTAAAAAAATATGGCATACTCTCTAATTTATTTTTTTTACACCTTCATACGAAAAAACTGCTTTAAAAATTGTTCAGGCGCTGTTATGAAAACATCGTTCATAGGACTATTTGTGGACTATTTTATTAAATTATTTTTCTGTTTGATAGGGTTTACCTCACAGGTGGTCCCATAATCATAATCAGGTCAGGATCTGATGATGGAAACCCTGAGAAATCCAGGGCAACTTTTGAAAGTTGTAGGCATGCGTAGGATAAAAACTTGACTATAAGGTGTATGTCTTATAACAATATGCAATAGTGAAGGTTTGGAGCTGACCTGATGATGGAGACGAAAGAAGGTCGAAGGAACTCGATAACCGAATATGTAAACTACCTCGTGTTTGGGCTTATATTATTTGTATTGAATAGACCTTTGCAACAGTGAAGGTTGGAAGCTGACTTGATGATGGAGACCAGAGAAAGGCGAGGGAACTCGATAACTGAATATGTGAACTACCTTGTGTTTGGGCTTATATTATTCGTATTAATGAGAACTTTCCACTTATGCGGATAGTAACAACTGTGCTTGTCACGAAAAGCGAAAAAAAAAAACTTTTGACAATAAAATAAAACCGACTCCCAAAAACACTGAAAAGCAAAAAAAAAAAAAACTATTCTTAGGAGCATCGGCCTAGAAGTCGGTGGGGAAATAAACTTAGGTACATCCATTAGACACCGACTTCATATTTTGTTGTCGAGTGGGAACTCGACCTTCTCTGGCCTCCATCATCGGGTCAGCTCCAAACCTTCACTGTTGCAAAGGTCTATTCAATATAAATAATATAAGCCCAAACACGAGGTAGTTTACATATTCAGTTGTCGAGTTCCCTCGACCTTCTTTCGTCTCCATCATCAGGTCAGCTTCAAATCTTCACTGTTGCATTGTGTTATAAGACATACACCTTATAGTCAAGTTTTTATCCTGCGCATGCCTACAGCTTTCAAAAGTTGCCCTGGATTTCTCAGGGTTTCTATCATCAGATCCTGACCTGATGATTATGGAACCACCTGTGAGGTATACCCTATCAAACAAAAAAATAATTTAATAAAATAGTCCATAAATAGTCCTATGAACGATGTTTTCATAACAGCGCCTGAACAATTTTTAAAGCAGTTTTTTCGTATGAAGGTGTAAAAAACATAAATTAGAGAGTATGCCATATTTTTTTAAACATTTTTATCTTTTTTTTGAGGTATGTCACATTGTTATAGGACGTGGGGCAATTTTGTATGGATTGTGATCCGTCTTCTTTCATTTCATTTCAAGTGTTTTTTTTTCTGTTTTAATCATCGTCGTATTTATTTCAAAGTGGAAATCAATATTCCCATGAATTGTTATTTAAGTTTCTGGAGCTTTTTGGTATATTAAAATTTGTCGAGGCTAAAGTAATTTAATTGTATATACAACAATTATTATACTATTTATTTAACAATAAACCACTCTGATTCAGTTTGAGGACTACTATAAAAATATTAATAGGTCATAGACTAAACGCATGATTGATTGATGATGGACCTCTTGTGAAAATTATTTTACATATTTAAATATTTATTTCAGGAAATATTCATTACCACTTTTACCGTCTAGACTTGCTTAATATTTATTACTGTGTTTTATGATCTCTTGAAAATTTCAGAACTAAAAACTGTTTCAAGATTTTTCCACGTGATTAATTATATTAAATAATAAATAAATACTTTGAAAAATAATACTTTTTTGAAAATACTTCCCCTGAATAGAAGTACTTCATATAATGATTATAAAATCTACGACTAATATAATGAAAAATGTCATTACCGACTAACTTTTTGATAAGATTGGATTTAGAAATGATGAGATGGATTGTATTTTCTGCTAACATGATAAGTTTTTTAAGGTTCAAATATACAGTACGAAGATCAGTATATATCGTAGAATGTTGACAAAATTAAATGTTAATAAAACATTTTACGATATTTATCCTCGGTTATCTTAAATTCCGTGCTGGCAGCTGGCAGCACAGAGTCACAAGAAGGAACTAGATTTTAACAAAATTTTGGTATTGCAACCCTTTTATTGTCTATGACAACTTGTGATCACAAGACCTCTTCGCTTTTGAGTTTTCTGTCAAGGCAAAAATTGGGCGAAAAAAGGCCGTCCCTTTCGGGAATATCGGGTAATTCAGCTCCAATTTGCTAAAAAAAACATCCAAGATGAGGTACTTCCTGACTTACCTGTTCGCGCTGCTGCTGGTGCTCGTGATTCCGACATTTGCTATGTTCTATCTTCTCCAAGGAAAGGGTGAGCAAATAAGCCTCGGATGGTTCCTGGAGCATACGTCCCCCTACATGTGGGGTACGTTGGGAATTGCGTTCTCCGTGGCCCTGTCTGTCGTGGGCGCAGCTATGGGCATCCACACGACCGGAGTGAGCATAGTCGGAGGAGGTGTCAAAGCGCCCAGAATCAAGACCAAGAACTTGATCTCCGTCATCTTCTGCGAAGCCGTCGCCATCTACGGGTTGATCACTGCCATCGTGTTGTCTGGAATGCTGGAACGATACACAGAGCCCCTGACTGACATGAACATCAAGCAACAGAACTGGATGGCTGGTTATGTGATGTTCGGTGCTGGCGCCGCCGTGGGCCTCGTCAACTTGTTCTGTGGTATTGCTGTGGGTATCGTTGGCTCCGGTGCTGCCTTGGCTGATGCAGCAAATGCTGCCCTGTTCGTAAAGATCCTAATTGTAGAGATTTTCGGATCAGCCATTGGTCTCTTCGGTCTTATTGTTGGTATCTACATGACGTCAAAGTGCAAAATGGGCAACCAGTAATTTAAGAATAAAATAAAACTTGAATCTAAGTGTGAGTATAATATTTGCATTTAAATATTTTAAGTTTGTAATTCTCTGTAGCTTTGAGCATGATTCATGATGTTCAATCAATAATTTCTAATCTTTGTTGTATCCAACTTCTTTGTAAAATCTATTTTTATATCTCTGCTATAAGATTGACATTTTTATTAACCTTTTTCCAATTATCTATTTTTAATTATGGTGAATTTCACTATTATTATATCAAAAATGTATTCATAGACTTGAATCAGTGTTGGTAATTGCACTATTCAGCATATTTGTTACTACTTTATGTAATTATGGTGGCTTCATATAAAAGATTGAAATAGTTTATTATGTAGGTCACATGATCTTGAAAGAGTGGAAATCTAAATATTAGTTACAGCATGATTTAGTCACTTGACATTATTTGTATACACAATAATCATTTTCCTTAAGCTATTGTTTTCCCACAGTTATTAGATTTTCTTTTAAATTAACTAGCACTTTAGTTATTTGTATTTGTTATTAAATATATTTGAGATAATAATGTGAGTTTTTATTTTTATTTTCAGTGTAAAACAGCACTGGATGTGTTACCAGCCTTGACCTACCTTAACAACCAGAGTGTCCAGTGCTCAATACTTATTAATCACCGAAGAAGCTTCAAGTAATATAATTGCAGTGTTGAACTTGTGTATTTCCTGCCTATTCTCTGTTGATGTGTTTATATAATGTAAATTATTTTTTAATCTTAATGATCAATAAAATATCTGGTCTTAGCACTTCACATCTTAGTATCTTAAAGTAATATAAAATTTTTGATGTTATAATAACTGTATGTACTATAAATTGACTTTAATTGTTGTTGCATATATTAAGGCATTTGTGCTAAGATTACAGATATTTGAACTGAGGTTTGGATTGTATTGCAGTATTTTATTGACAACTATATAGTTCCCGGTCGAGATTGTGTTTGTATTGAACCATAACAGTGTCCTAATTTGAAATGACTAGGTACACATTACTTTTAGAGTTTCCGTGGCCTAATGTAAAGCTCTGGCTTGATGTAACAACAGTATATACCTAGTCATTAATAAGGCTTATACATTCCATTAAACCTTGTTTCAAGTTTTGTAAAAGCTTTGATTGGTCAGTCTGTAACCCATGTTTATACATAGTAATAAAAGATAATGTACATAAATTTCGTATTTGGTGTGATATGTTATTTTCCATTAGACACGGTTGTAGTACATGAGTGATGTTGATGACATTGTACGGAGCCATCGGCAGAACTTTATATATTGACTTATTGTGAAGCACAACATTTTACACAGAAATTAAATCTTTAATGATAGCTTAAAATAACCTATCATGAAATATATTTTACATATTTGTAAATGCTGCCTGTGTCTGCTAGGAAAATATCTAAATTGTTAACGTTCTCTGGTATCGATAAAGCACTGTTTCCCTTTTAAATTATATAAAAATCAAATTATTGTAACTCCCAATTGTAAATATTAGTTTGCTTACCTTACTAATTTATTGTACGTACTTGTAAATTCATCTGCATAAACTTAACTATAGGAGTTGTTGAGGAGTTGATTTATTGCCACACATTGTTGGTATTTGGTATATCAATCGAGAATCAACACTGGCTCTTAGCTCAGTGTTCACATTTCGGAACAAAACGAACGAGAAAGTATTATATCAGTCTTTAAAACAGTTTACTGATGTAATTCTAAGTAAAATATATTTTATTTGTGCAAATGTAGATATTATGTATGTTGATGAATAAATAGATAAAAAGTTGTATTAATTTTATTTATTTCTAGTTTTTTATGAGACCCTGATATTCAAAGGTTAACAGTGCCATTAAACATTGTTGTGACAAACCTTAATTATAGTAATTAGTAGTAGGTTGAAAGGAATGTGTGATTTCGAATCCAGAAGCAAATTAGTGAACCTGGTTTATTTGGTTGCTATGCTTTCATAAAAAATCTTCTGAACCGATTGAGATGGCATGATCTGAACAGGGGCCTGATTCTCCTAAGTTAATAATGTCAAAATTGAATAGAAATCGAATCGCAATATGATCGCAACAGCAGTTTTAACCATATCGGGCATTCTGCTACTAATATACCTAATACCAATCGTATTCCAACGACATTCGATTGGTTTGCGATTGGTCTTATTTTGGTGATTTTGGTCTATACGGTAGTTTGCTCTACAATCATGTTGCAATCGTAAATCATTTGCAGATAAAATGATTTATTATTGAATGACAGAAAACGATAAAAACGTTTATTTCAAAGAAAAAGTAGCGGATTGCCACAATACGCTTCAATCGTAATTGAGTCGTGATTGGATCGCAGTCGAATGTGAATCGTATGTCGCTTAAGTAAAATTAGGAGAATCGGGCCCCAGATTTGCATGTAGTTTCCTCGGGGATTTTGAGACCATCTAGTTGTTAGGAGAATGACGATAATTATGAATTACTAGCTTCTGCCAGCGGTTTCACCCGCATCCCGTGGGAACTACTTCCCGTACCGGGATAAAAAGTAGCCTATAGCCTTCCTCGATAAATGGGCTATCTAACACTGAAAGAAATTTTCAAATCGGACCAGTAGTTCCTGAGATTAGCGCGTTCAAACAAACAAACAAACAAACTCTTTAGCTTTATAATATTAGTATAGATTAAGCAACCGTAGATTTTCTTAAGAACGTCCTTATTGGGTGGGAACCAAATAGCTAGTGAGCAGTCTAATCAATTCTGATATTGTATTTGGCATTATCACGAATGCGCGTGAGTAGCGCGGTGGCGCTTGGTACCGTTTTAGATTATGTTTGATAAAACACTGACATGCGTGTGTAAGATGTAGGTACGTTACGTGGGCAAGTTCATGTCCGTATGGAATGAGGAGCCTCTTGATCCGATTGGATTCCTTGACGTTTTGTTCAAAATTATCTCAGAAAATAAATTTATTACAATTACTTATTTCACGCGTGTAGGTATAGGCATGGGAGACCCCTAATAAATACTTGAATTTTTTTCCCTTAAAAACTAGTCGTTAAGTTCTTAGACCTATCTACAAAATATAATCACAGATTACTTAATAGGTGTACCTACCTAATGCCGAAGTAGGTAGGAAACTGAAAATGAAACAACACCGGGTAGCAATAAAATATTTTATTTTATTTATAAAACAATTCAAATGTTTGTACCACTATATAAATATTGCCAGTAAAAGTACATAGAAAATGCTGAAAAAGATACATAATATCACAAAATGGAATGTAGGATATAAAAATTAAGCCAAAAGGTATTCCTAAAAGTGGCAAATGCGATTGTTCAAAGCAGTGTCAAACTAAGGTAGGTAAGTTCACAATATGTTTAAATAGGTACCTACCTAAGAGATACATTACAAAAATTTGAGCAATAAGTATTTAAAACGGACGACCGGGATAAGTAGGTACTTAGGTAGGTAAATATCCTGGGTTTGTTGAAATCAGAAACATGAAATCTGATGAGTCTGTTATTCACATTCTAAAGATTTGAGAATGTAGGTAAATAAGATTAAATAAATATTACATTAGACAAATACATACACAATTAAAATATACGTAGTGGATAAAATGCCACTTTAACAATAATTTGGGTTAATTAAATAGCAAATAGTAGCCGTTTCGAAAAAGTTGCAACCAACTTTGTTCATATTCATAGTGCATTCTACGAACTCATTAAATATTTATTATGGCAATCTGACACTAGAGAATATCTAAATAAAGCTTTTACTTAATATTCCTCTATTGTAGTCCCTAATTTAACTACTAAAAGTGTAAAAATCTATTATTTACAAAATAGGTGGACTCTTCGTTAAAACGCTAGAAATGCACACAACACGCTATTTACATAATCAATTTATGGTTTATAAGAAATCATCGTATTAATAAAAACATAATAACAAACCAACACTTGGAAAAACAGGTTCAGGTTTATTCTGTGATTCCCAAAAGCATTTATTTTACTACTTACGTAGATACAGTTACAAAACCTCTCACACAAAACAAGTCTAAAAAAATCATTCACAATATTACAAACATTATAGGTACCTATCTTTACTAAACTTATTCCTACGATGTTTACAAACGATAGTTTTGGTTTCTTATATAAAAATAAAAAGTAATTCATATTTTGCACTAAAGTGTATTTGGAGTGCATTTACCGAATTAAATTACAAAAGTATTTTCTATTCTTTTAGTGTCGAAGTTAATTTTGAACACTAAACACAAAGAACTTCTTTTTAGACTCAAGAAATAACAAGTATCAAAATAATTGTTAAAAGTACTAAGTGGAAGATAAATCGGTAAACGTCTACTCGTAAGCTAACTTAACTATTTACATGACTGACTTTGGATGTCATTCTTACTCCAATAAACATGCATTACCTAGGCAGATCTGCACTATACCAACGCACACTTAAATAAATTCTTTATAATTTTTGCTACATTGAGTGTATGAATTAAGATTCCTACATTATTATGTACACGTCTATATCGATAGACGTATGTGTTCTTATGTATTGTGTCCATTTATTGAGTATTTTTTTTCATACATACACCAATTGAGATATCAGAATATCGTCGACATATAAGTTTAAATCTAAGAGCAGACTTTCAAACGCTAAACCCGATAAAAAATGAGTATTCAAAACATTTAATTCTAACTTCAGTTCCACTATAGTTACTATTTAAAGCATAGACATAAATTCAAAAATAAATACTCGTTACTCTACACTATGGCAGTGGGTACTGATTTAACGACAGTCTTTGCGTAAATTAATACTAATTTATACCGTTACTAAGAAGTTTAAAATTAAATTAATAACTAATTGAGATTCATTGGAAATCTTGTACTATTTAGCGTTGTTATACTCTCGTCTCAGCATCGTCTTCAGTAGTAGATTTCCTGTAATGATTTGGAGATATGAAAATGAACACCTTAATATTGAGTGATGTCAACAAATTGATCGAAAAGATAAAATTCCTAGTAATTTAATGACAATTTAACAGCATGCAAGACATAATTAAATTAAATATCTAAACACCACAAATTTTGACAATGTCTAAAATTTACTCTTTTAGACATCTTCAGAAAAGACTAAGTAGAAGATTTTTCAGCAGTTTCACTTAAATTAATGTCATGACCATGTTTTGAACATGAGATACCGACCTCTGGATTAATTAGTTCATTTAAGAAAAGAGCTAAAACATGGTCAGGACTATGAATAAAGTCGTCAATTTACCTCTTCCCTAAATGGTTGAAGATGATTGCGGCAACACCACCGGGTTAGCAAAGCAAAAGATGATTACAATGAGTGTTTCTCATACAACCGCCACCATCTATTGACAATGTTATCATTATGGCTGGATTTATTGAACAAATAATAAGTAAAAGAATAAAAAAACGCTTTTCAGAAGTAATGTTTAGTTTTTTTTTTGTAATATGGCAACATAAGCAGATGTTAATGTCGTTGGTAAATGTTGTTTTAAAAGTAAGCAGATAGCATCAGACTTCTGAAAATGTTTATGCTCGGAATTCTGTATAGTTTTTTTTTTATATATTTCATAAAATAAAACTCAAAAAGCCTCAGTATTTAAATTGTAAAACAATTTGGTAGTTGAACCTATTGAATACTTCCGTCATACGTAGATTTTTTCAGAATAGATTTATGTACAGAATTCCGCCTCCAAAAATAAAATGAAACATTTTGCATGCAAACATGATCGTGCAATGAAGTCGGTTCCACACTTACTCGCTCGTTTCTCCCATACTTGCTAGTGGCGCCCCCATCTGCTGTTGATTCTCAGCTAGGATGAAAAAAACAGTTTTTAAATATGCAGACAGACCTACTTAAAATATATAACGAAATCTACTGGAACTAGTGGTAAATTAAATACGACGGTACAAAAATCTACATTTAATTTACCTACATAAAACCAAGAACACATATACTACTAAATAAAAAAAACTGCTCCATATTTTACGTAGTTATAACAACAACAAAAAAAATGGAATATGTAATGTTGCCAGATTGTTTGCTTGGCAAATATCATATGTCAATATTGTGTGGAGTGTTCGTGGCTATAAAATTACCTGGATGTGCCATCTCACTACTACGGACTGGCGGTGGCTGGCTGATCCCACGCAAGTGAGCGTGGTCTTCCTCAGCTAAAGCAAGCAAAATAATAACGTCAAAAGCGGTTCACTCTCAAATACCTACTAGGGAAGCTTGGTGGAACAAATAACACGAAAAAAAATTTAAAGAAAGCACACACAAAAATATAAATAACGAAAATACAACTGTGTTTTATACTGGATTACATAAGGTAGTAGATAGGGGGAGTCAATGAGGGAACATATTGGGGAAATACGTAAGAGAGTAGATAGGAGGAGTATATAAGTGGAGTAAGTACATACAAGTACAAGTACAAAAAAAGTTTGACTTTCTTAAACATAAGTAGGTACAGGTTCTATTGTGACACATCAAAGTAAAAAACTGAAAAATAAGACACAATTCACATACCTGTGTAAGGGAACAAATATTTATCATGATGCTTATCTGATCCCTCCGACATCCTATCATTATAGTCTCCGTAATGGCTGTCCATCTTCCTTTGATAGTCATTCTTCAACATGGTGGCTATGCCCGAATCTCTGAAATCTCTCGGCGGGTAGCCATCATGTTCTCTGGTAGAGACCCCAGAGTCTCTGAAGTCTCTGGACCCGTAGACATTAGAGTCTGAATTTAGGTATTTAGTTGGGCTGTACCCGTAGTCTGATGTTCGTGAGGGGAGGTAAGTTTTGGACCCGTAAGGGTTGCCGGGCAGTCGGTACATGGTGGGGGATATTGGGTAGTTAGGATCGTATGGCATTTGTTTCTCTGTGTCTGTTGGGAGGACTCCGTACATTAGTTCGTCTTCCATTACGCCGTATCTGAAATGGTAATGGTGAAGTACATTTCTAGTCTTGAAGACACAGTCTTGAAGGTTTCTTTTCGATCTCATAATTTCACTACCATTACCTATTCCTTTACAAATTTCGCTAAGTCAGTATGTGAAAGTCTAGTCTAATCTCTAAGGAGCATTATTTAAATTAAATAGGGCTCGAAGTAAGCATAATGCGAATACTGTACTTCGATACTTCTGTCATAATTTAGTCAAGGGTTCAAAACTGCTGAATTTTCTATATAAATAATTTGCAAGCAGTTTTGTCGACCCAAGTTTCAGACATCTACGGAATTTGATAGGTTTCATTTTCCTCTGAAGTTTAAAAGATACGAATCAAAAGAACCAAGTATTTACAGAAACAATACAGAAAACTTACCTATTATCAAGCGGCAGTCTTGACGCATCAACACTAGCCACATACGTATCATGCACATTCTCCAATATCGAGGGCTTCATCCGATGTCTACTCAGCTGGTACACGTCAGAAGTCAGGTCAGGGTTGGGGAGAGGGTTGGGGGAGGGTGATGCCATCCCCGTGTTGAGTCCCTCGTTGTCCGAACCGGTCTCTTGCGACCAGCGGCCCATTTCTGGGCGGTTTGGTTCTGGAGGAAAATTGAGCTGGTTAATTAAGGCTACAACTTGAAGGGTTTATATTAATTTGTCAATAACTTAAAAGGAGACTTATTATTATACGTTATTGCATTATGTGTCTGTGGTGGTTGTCATACCTTCTCTTATATGTGACGGCCATCTTGGTTGCATAGCAAGTGGTGCTCCTTCAGTTATGTTTGGTAGGTAACTTGCAGCACTGCCGCTTGTTGCTCGATCCCCTTTAGAAGTATTAAAATTAGACGAAAAAACAACAAATGAAGACCATGATATGTTACCAGATTGTTTTTTACACGGAAACTGAATCAGATTTGCAGTGGGACCCGGTAGTCGAAGTTGCAATAAAGAACTGGAATCGAGAAAGAATATTTTGGTCTGGCTATTTAAAAAAAGCTTATTAAGATTGACTATGGTAATAGTTTTTTTGTGCTATGAGACCAAAGAAGATTTGTAATGATAATTTATAATCGAATTTAGTTCACAGGCGTTTGCTTTCATGATTGTTATCCTGTTCGTGTCCAAGAAATCTGTAATGATAAAGCTAAATATACGAGTACATAAAAAATATACGAACTGTTAGCAGAAGGCGGATGACTGGACCGTCTAGTGCTGGTCTCATCATCATCAGACGAGTGGCTGGAGGCGAGGTCGAGGCTTCTCGCACTCGCGTCACTGTCACTGTCGGTGGCTTCTGTGGCTTCTTCGCCAGTCTCGCCGGTGGTTTCACCGTCGGTGGCTGTTTTACGACGACGGCGACCTTCGTCTGAGGAATGAATGGATTTGAGAAGGAGTTTTGGAGATCATAAAATGGTTAATCAACATGAACAATAATTTGTTGCTAATATTATACTCTGTACATGATGATGACATACTGTTATCAATCATCAGAGACATAGGGCTCGCAGAATGCTTCTCCACTACTTCCGATATTGAGCAATAAAATATGGTCATCTATATAACCCCTATGTTGCTGTATGGCAGGAAAAAGAAAATTGGCTGGGGTACTGCCGTGCCCTCAGATGTTTACAGGTCAAAGTTCTGACTGATTTGTAAGAGAATTCCGAAGAATAAATGCTTACCATCTTTCCTAGTATGAAGTGAAGAGTCAAACCCTCTCAGGTATGCAGGCATATCACTGGCGCTCGTGTTGTAGTTGGAAGTGGATGTACTCGTGTGACGCAGTTGACCATCACTGCGACTGGAATGAATACAAAATTAAGCTTGGAAAATAATTTAAGGACATAGTTATTGTTGAATAATTTAACAAAAAAATATTCAAAAGACCAGATGAAACTGGGGTAGATGATTCGGCAATCTGGTTCTATTGCGTAGGTAGGCAAAAAAGTTGATTAGGTAACTCCAGAAGGAAACTTATGTAATGTGGCAGAACCAATAGTAAAGTATGTAATAGGAAATGTAAGTTGGACTCACCTGTAAGGACTAGAACTAGTTTTAGTTGTAGATCTTGAGGTGGTTGATGATGCTGAAATACCTATATTCCTCATCTGACGTCCTGGCTCTGTGCTACTGTGATATGCTAAGGCAGACCTAAGAAAATACCAGGAATTTTAAATTTAAAGCGTAGGTGGTAGGGTTTCTAATTAGGTTTGAGGTTTTCTTTTTTACTTACCTGTTGACTTGTGACAAGTTTTGAGCACTGCTGCTGATTATGACCGATGTGTCGACTAGAGGCACTTTCTTGCCTAAACATCTTAGTACAGTTCTGGAAAAGAAACAAGTTGTTAGTACAAGTTGATTTTGATATATTGATGGCAAAGCTTAGAGGAGACTTTTTGGAAGGTGTCAAATCATCGAATGGAAACCTGCTGTGATTTTAGCAAAAAGTAGTGTCACCATGTTTCTCCAGGTCTAGAAAAAACACAAAGGGGTCTAGATCTTCAAGACCCCTTAGTGTTCCAGGGCCGTGAACTTTTCCGGACAATCCCTCAATCCTAATCAAGTGAGGACTATTCCTAGTTGCAGATGATTTTGGTGGTTGTACTTACCGCCTCAAATTGTCCCTCACTCGTACATTAAAGGCGATGTACCCAAGGCTGGCTGCAGCGGCGTGAGCTGCCACCGCGGCTGCCAGCGCCGCACTGAGGGCGTCACGACGAGCTCCTGCCTCGCTGCCCAGCAGTAGGGCGCTTGCCCATGCTGCGCACGCTAGCGGTGTGCATACTAAGCTTACGCCGAGTAGCAATCTGGTGGAACAAGGATGTGGTTATAGAGTTTGAATTTTATCTTATTGGTAGCTCCATGAGTAAATGGCATATTGACATTACATTGTCGCAAAAAGGGACGCTTAAAATTTTGCCGTAACGTCTCATTTAACATGAATTTGGACTGAAAAATTGCAAAAAAAAGCATGTTTGACTGGAATATGCGTCTGAGGTTAATTTTTCAGCCCAGATTAGGACAAGAATTGATTTCACTAGTCAATCGACCCTTAACTAACTTAACCTATAATATAATTTCTAGTGCGAATGAAGGTTCCATCAGAAAGAGTGTCAATTTTCCCCCAACCCACTCCTTAATCTGGAAGTATTTACACTAGCATCTTTGTTACCTTCATCCTTCATAACCTACTCACCTCAAATTTCCAAACCCAATGATATGGTCTCTGACAGTGAAGGCAGCCCGCGTGGCCCCGGCTAGGAACACGAGCGCGGCACCCGCGTACACCGCCGACGGGATCACCACCCACCACACTACTGGCTCGTGGCAGCTTACCCAGCAACTGTTTGTATGGAAATTATTAAAGACACTGGACGAAGTAGAGCAAATACTAATTTTGTTGCTTATCAAAACGAGTTATTGCGAGAATGCGTGAAAATTTCCAGTTAAAATTTTAACCGCAGCTAAGACAATCACCGTTCCATGAAAATAGGCGATTTAAACAATTTAAGTTAAGAAACTGAAAATAAAAGGCACACAAATGAAACAAGTATATAGGTACGTACATACTCTGACATATAGATGAAGAAAAGTTCTTCACCTTGTGAATGAATATCAAGTACCTATGTGGTTGTTGTTGTAAATGTTCTAATTTACACGCGAATGAGTACTTATGTTATGTGGTACTCACAACAACTCGTTACCGTACTGATGCTGATGACGGCTGATCTCGGCTGATCTGAGCTGGCGATAGTCTGACGGCCCCGCGTGGTTACACCAGTGGAGACACCACATTTACTTAGCAACTGCGACCTGGGTATTTATGTAATACTTACAAGAGCGCATTCCCGTACTGATGCTGATGGTGGCTGGCAGCCAGCGCCAGCACGACGGCGGGCGCGGCGTAGGCGGCGGCGTGGTGCGCGGCCAGCCCCGCGTGGTTGACGTCGCGCAGCTCGCGCAGCAGCCGCCGCAGCTGCCAGCCGTCGCACGCCGCCCACGCCAGAGCGCACACCCACCAGTAGTGGAGGGACATTGCTACTAGTTTGCACGCGAACTGGTGGAGACGTGTTGTGTAAGTTTTGAATTTGGAATCTTAGGGTACGTCTACACAGTGCATGCAACAGAGCACGCGGGTAGCTTGCTTTGGTACATGCGCGAGTCGCTAGATCCACACGTTTTTAAAATGCTACTTGCACCGTGTAGACGCACCTTTTATTACTAGGAAAGAAGAAACATACGTATATTGCTTCATATCGCGCTCTGGCCAATAGGTCAGTTTGAATGATCCAGTAGGAGTAATAGGTGTAAATTTAGTACTAACTAACTTAACTAATTTGAGTAACCAGCAACTTTATATAGGTACTTTTTTTTTTGACATGTTGATCTATCGACCTTTCCCGAGGTAAACGACACTTAACAACATTAACTGTGTACAAAAAGACAAGACCCTTTGGAATATGAAATAACAAAAAACTGTCAAAATTTCCACTTATCCACTCACCTCATTTTGCACCAGCGAATTCCTACTCTTCAACGCGATCAGATACAGTAGTTCCGCCATAAACATGCAGAACACGAGGTGTTTGTGTATGGAATTGGACACCGTGGCCGCACCTCCCCGCATCAGGCAAAGAGCCGCCCATGTCGCGAACAGTAGTGGGAGGGATATGCTGAACGCTGTGTATGATGTTACTGATTCTAGGAGTGATGGTTCTGGGATGAACTGTGGAGAAAAAGATGCTTCAAAATTAGACACTTGGTCTCTACAAGCTATGTCAAAATTGGGTTCAACACAATTTCAAAGCAGCATAGATTCTGATAATCAGTTGGTCTAGTTTCAAAGCTCATGCCTGAAAGGTACTTAAAGACATTATCCTCAACTTCTACAAATTCATATCAAACGGCAGGCAGAGGAAAACTCTGACACGAGGGTTGGTTACGTTAATAATGCTTCAGCCGACACGATAACAAAAATATGTAAGTGTACTTGCCTCTATATCAACTACGTCAACCAGAACTGCAAAGGTAGACAGATGACTGCAGGTACAGTTAATTAGAAGGGGTTCGTTGGAGTACGGCGACCAATCGTAATCAATCTCTGTGTGACAACCTACGCGAGACCATTCTCCAGACCTAGAACAATTTTATTGGATACATAATTATCAGTCCCATGACATACCAAAGACAAAGATGAAAAATATGGATCTTAAAAATATAGAATTCGATATAGGTACAGAACTTAAAATTAAATGTGCATTGTTGTGTTTCAATAATAACTGTATGAGGTGGCTATAGCATAAAATAGTTCAAATTATGTTTGTAACTCACCCTCTCAAAGTAGACCAATGTACACACTGAGGATTGGTCCTAGACCCGAACGTCTCCCTATCAATATCGAGCCACATCTGCAATCGTATCGGCCTCTTCAACCTGATCCCACTCAAGCTTTTATACATCAACTTCTTCTTGATACCATCCTTCGTGGAATTCCCACTTTCCATTACCAAAGCCATTACTTTTGGTCCATCATTGCCTTCTAATTTCTCAGCAACGAATAGAGACTCGTTTTCTTGTAAATCTTCGCTGTTGAATGACTTTTCCTGCTTTTTGAAGGTCGGTTGTATGACTACGGGACCGTGGTTATCGTTGTTTTGGTTTTCGTCGAGTGGCCAAGTGTTCTTGGCTTGAGAGTTCGGGTTGATGTGGTTGTTTAAGGTTTGGTGGTTGCCTTTATTTGCGTAGACTATACCTGTGAAAGATAAGTTTTATATGTAATATGTAAACTATTGAAACAAATGAAAATGCTATTCTTCATCACTTCTTCGTTCTTTATTTATTATCTCCATGTATTTCACGTAATGTTAATATCCCATCGTTGTGTGATGAACTCGCGGCCAAAGATAACGAGGGTACCTACTTCAGACATCTTGTATCTTTACTGATCTACCACATAACTTCAACATCCTCCATATTGTTCTCCAAAGAGTTATCTTCCTCTCTAGCCTCCTTAGTCCATACATACTCTGGTACAAACAAAGCAAGTTGTATGATAGGAGATCCCACAGTGATATTAACTCCCCACCACTGTGTGACGGACTCGTTCACACGAAGTCCCCTATTTCTCGTAACTTACATCCTTACAGTTATAGACATACCTTCAACATCTTCCATATTGTTCTCCAAAGAGTTATCTTCCTCTCTAGCTTCTTTGCTCCACACGTATTCAGGCACGAACAACGCTAGCTGTATGATAGGAGAGCCCACAGTTATGTTAACCCCCCACCGCTGTGTGACGGACTCGTCCATTCGGAGCGGCATCAGTTGGGAAGTGTTGCGGGAATATTGTAGGTACGAGAATACGGCGCGGGATTCGTAGTTCGTGTCTAGGTTTTCTGCAAGAAATTAGGAGTTGTTGTATGAAAAAGGTAGTTTTTGTTAGCAACAGAGTAACATGTAAATATGTCAAATGCAAGTTAAAAAATATTTGGTTCAGAAAATAAATTAAGAACAATTTAATGATTTCAATGTTTTCTACAAACTATTTGAAGACGCAGTTCTTATTGAGGATAACTTTGGAATGCTTTTGTGCAAATTACATAGAGAAGAATGTAGAAAAGCTGGTTGTCCACAGTTTCATATGATCAAATGATGATAAGGTGACAGTTGATACCTTTATAGACTAAAACTTACCTTGAATATTACTGTTAGTGATCCCAAGCAGATCCAACGGCAGCAACACTCTCGTATATTTATCGAACTTATTCTTACTCTTCACGTAGTTATTATACTTGGGGAAGGACACTGTAGGACTGGAAGGCTTCCTATGCTTATTGATCTTTCCATTAGCATGGTACACAGGAGTTTGTATGGGAGAATGAATAAAGGAAGATGTGTCGGGTAGAACTACGCGTTCAGTGGTGAAAGAGTCGATGTTGTAGCGGTTCAGTTGTGTTGGTTCGAAGCCGTAGATTGATTCTGCAGTTACTATGTCTACGCCGATCACTGGAATAAAGTAGAAGTATATAATAATTTTGTCTTTGAATGTGATTTTGGAATTGTACATAGAAGGTCCTATCTATGATTTCTACTTATTTACCAGAATATGCGTATTTTAGAATTCACAAAACCTCATATTTCATAATACATAATGTAAGGTCACATTCTGAAGCTCCTTTTAAGGAATATTTTGGAGGGTCTTTATACTTATACTGAAATTTTGAAGCCCCTTTTAGGAGACATTCTAGAGGGTATATTCAATTTCACCTACCCAAATCACTAGTAACAATTTCAAAAGGACTGGTATAAGTATCATGCTGGCTCTCAGCCAACACTGCGATGTATTTGTCGAAACGCTGCAGTAGAAGTTCCATGCCGTGGCCTGTTAGCTGTCGAATGCGATTCCATTCTTGGACGTATTGGGCGTCCAGGATCGTGTTGGCGGACTTTATCACGTTCTGAAAGAGAAGTGAACGTTGAATTTGGCTGTTGAAACTAAAATTCAGGTGCTTATGGAAGCAATAGTAGGTATGCAGCGAGTTTTGGGTAACAAGCTGCTAATCGCTTGAGAAAAAAATTATATTGTTGACCGACAGCCTAGCCTTTGCTATCTAGGAAAAAAAAAGTTATATTTAAATAAAACTATTTTTACAGATTTTATCGCGGTTATATTAATATTATGTAAATCTGTAAAGGATCCGAAACGTCAGGATTAAATAAAATAATCGAGATAAAATCCGTAAAAGTAGTTTTATTTTTTCTAATATTCGCGTAAGTGTCAGAAGTCAACAAAAACTAATATTATATTGATTTCTGACACTTACGCGAATATTAGACATTTAAATAAAACTACTTTTACGGATTTTATCGCGGTTATATTAATATTATTTAATCCCGACGTTTCGGATCCTTTACAGCATCCATGGTCACGGGCAGACTAAGGTGTTGGTCGTCTTGATATATTAGTTACAAACAGCTACCCTACATTTTGTTGATTATTATTGACAATCCGATTCACGCAAAACGAGCTCACTGTATCCTTAGGTCGAGCAGTTGTAGGCTTGGATTTTGATTTAATAGTTTCTATGATGGGATTCCAAGCAGGTGGTATGCACCAGCCATCTTCTCTATTGAAATTTGGATGTTTTTTAATTTCAATAGCCTCGCGAATCATCCTAGGTAGGAATCGGTTTTCTTTTGCAAGGACTTGTGGTTTATCAAATCTGATGTAATGCTGGGCCTTGTCTAGTGTGTGTTCACAAACTGCTGACTGTCTGGAACGGCGGTGTTTGACATCGGCGATGTGTTCTTTTACGCGGGTCCCTATGCTTCTTTTAGTTTGGCCTATGTAAGAGAGACCACAATCACATTCAAGCTTGTATACACCCGCATCTTGTAGAGGTATGTGACACTTGACAGGTGGTAAGAATTGACTGATCTTCTTCAGCGGCTTGAAGTAGGTTTTGATTGAAGCTCGCTTCAAGATGTAGCCAATCTTGTCTGTGACTCCTCTTATGTATGGAAGAACAGCAGGTAGACGCGTGAAACCAGCCACAGTTGAGCGTCTACCTGCTGTTCTTCCATACATAAGAGGAGTCACAGACAAGATTGGCTACATCTTGAAGCGAGCTTCAATCAAAACCTACTTCAAGCCGCTGAAGAAGATCAGTCAATTCTTACCACCTGTCAAGTGTCACATACCTCTACAAGATGCGGGTGTATACAAGCTTGAATGTGATTGTGGTCTCTCTTACATAGGCCAAACTAAAAGAAGCATAGGGACCCGCGTAAAAGAACACATCGCCGATGTCAAACACCGCCGTTCCAGACAGTCAGCAGTTTGTGAACACACACTAGACAAGGCCCAGCATTACATCAGATTTGATAAACCACAAGTCCTTGCAAAAGAAAACCGATTCCTACCTAGGATGATTCGCGAGGCTATTGAAATTAAAAAACATCCAAATTTCAATAGAGAAGATGGCTGGTGCATACCACCTGCTTGGAATCCCATCATAGAAACTATTAAATCAAAATCCAAGCCTACAACTGCTCGACCTAAGGATACAGTGAGCTCGTTTTGCGTGAATCGGATTGTCAATAATAATCAACAAAATGTAGGGTAGCTGTTTGTAACTAATATATCAAGACGACCAACACCTTAGTCTGCCCGTGACCATGGATGCTGTAAAGGATCCGAAACGTCGGGATTAAATAATATTAATATAACCGCGATAAAATCCGTAAAAGTAGTTTTATTTAAAAAACTAATATTGTTTTAGCATCGCTCAAGATTTTTAAAGTCAATAAGCAGATCTCCATGATGTAAGCTGAACCAATAATTGTGACTCATTTGGTAAAGGTCGCCAGCTAATCGATCCCGTATAGCTTTGCGTTTTGAAGTATCGCCACTTACCCTAACATAGTCCTTATCCTGACTATGGGTCAGATTCAAGCCAGCCTGCCTCATCTCATACTGCAGTAGTTCCAGTAGAATCCCTTCAGCCACCAGCACATCAGCTCCATACAATTTGACAGTGTTGTCGCAAGCGGAGGTCAAGTCAGCCGCCAGTCGGACTCCGACGAATGTGTTCATTGATAGCTCGCCGGTTTCTATCTTACTTAGCTGTTGGGTTGAAAAATAGGTAACATGGTAATCAAGGTTTGAAGACATGCGAAGGAGGATAGATGTCATTTATATTTTCTGATTGTTTTAAATGAGTGGTTTTGAGCATAGTGACTGATATAGTACAAATATAGTGACTAATCACCAATTAACTTGCCATTTCTGAAGTTTGCTATTTGACGTATGAGCAGTAGAGTTTTGTAAATTATTTTTTTAATACTGTGATAACAATAGCTACCTTCTACAAAGTTAAATAAAACTATTCAACAAGTTCTACACGAAAAAAAGCGTAATTATTGCAGACTTTATACAAGTCCTATTAACGTACCTGTTTTCTCAACTGATAGAAGGTCGATGTGGTACAGTTGAACATGTCAGGTTCCTGCCAAGGTACGACTTGAGTCTCATCACACATACGCGTTGCTTTACCACTTGTACCTGAAAGCAAAAAAATAGACAATTATAATAGTCTTCTTTTGTATATAAAATTTGTTTGTTGTGTGAATGTGTGAGTAACTTACCAGCAGGGCAGTCTGTCACTGCTTCAACACCAAATTTAGTCCGCGGCCACCAGACGCCATGCGAGAAGGAGCGAGGACATCCATCGTAGACAACTGTTAAAAATATAATTTATGTTCTTATTATGTAAATGTATGATTTTATTATATTTTGTTTTGTGCCCAGATCTTCTGATATACATAATAAAATATTACATATAAAATTATTCCTGAACATTTTCTAAGTGTGAACACTTTCCTCGAAGTAATATTCCTTACTTTTAAACATTCTAATTCTCACATCCGAGCACACAATATGCATATGGGACCCACGCTCTCCCAAACCTCTTTCATACCTCAGCCATCCGATGACACCTAAAAAATATTTCTGCGCAGCAATTACCTCAATATTTCATGACAAAAAAAAGTCTGACGAGAAATATATAGAGTCAGTGACGTCCAAATTGTTTTGATTTGAAGCGTTACCTTCACAGCCACTACTAGGAGCGACTTCAGCATAGAGATTGGCGCAGGCGTCACAAGCGCGGCCGATGACGCCGGCGCGGCAGTGGCACTGCCCCGACACGCCCGCGCACGAGCTGTTCGCCGAGCCCATCGCGTAGCACTGGCAGGGGAGGCAGTCACTGCTGCCTTCTGGCTTGTAGTGGTTCTCCTGAGGAAGGAAGGTTGGTTATTGATGGTGGTAGATTGAGGAATGACGTACTTTCGCACAGGTTCATACTATTAATTGTCGGTGGTGGTGACAAAAAGCGTATGTAGTATGTAGGCGAAGGTAGACAATGTTATGAAAATACTAAGATATATTAGAGACTCACAAAATAACTAGCTAATTAGAAACTGCAGTATCATGTCAGCAGTACTATTAGTATTAGCATTAGAAAATTAGGTAACAGACTGCTTCATTTACTCCCATCAAACAAGAAAAATGAGTATGAGACAGAAAAGAAGGAGAAAGTGGAATCTTCTGCTTAAATCAAATTATTCAAAGATATCTCGCCATTACATCACAAGTAGTATTAATTACCTTGCAATGACACTCTCCGGTGGTAGCATGGCAGTGTGGATGGTACCCTCTTGTGACGTCACAGTGGCAGGGCCCGCACACCCCCGCCACGCCGCCCCACCACCCCCCCGGGCATTCCTCTACGCCCGCCTCTACGCAACCCGATGCTGGAACAAATGGTTCTTTTCAATATTGCTATTTAGTAGGTAACGCCGTGATAGAAAGGATAGGATAGATGTTGTCATAACCGAAAAACGTATCTTGATGGACAAACGCCTCCTCAAACCTAGGAGGATTTGCTCTTATTGGCTTCGAAGTAAAATATTCTATAATGTTGGACCGTGTAATACTGACAAAGCTGGGTGTTGTTTTACGTTTTAGTCTCCCGTTGAATATTTTTTTTGTAAACGAGCCTGTTCTCGTAGACCGCAAACAAGTATGCTGTTTTTTTAAAGCACCTGTACTTATTTTACTGGATGATTTAGTATTTTCATTTTACCGGACGATATTTTTTTTCAAAAACGTCTTCTACAAAAAAATCTCTTCTGCAAATAGCACAGTATATAAAAAAAAAAACTCACCCGTAAGCATGTACCCCTCGTCACAGGTACAGCTGTACCCTTTCTCTGTGTCCTGATGTGTACAGACCGCATGTTCCCCGCACGGCTGCAGGTCGCAGGCGGGGGCACACTGCGGGCCTAAACGACCGCGAGCGCAGACGCATTCTGTACTGTCCCAGGAGGATTCGCAGGTACTCTGAGAAGATATGGCAAGTTGTGAAATTATGTACAGACAAATACCCACCCAGCTGGAAAGAATCACGACAAATTGACGCAATATCAGTATTATACCTATAAGAAGAAAATATGCTGCGCTAGCTCTTTTGCGATAAGGGTAGAAGGATCATGACGATCAGAGTGACAATTGAATGGTTTACCGAATTTTTGCAGTGTTTTAAAAATTAACCTCCACACAATCATTTAGAATGGTTCTCTTAGATATAAATATAAAAATCTAGTTTCACTTACATATGGTGGACAGATAGACAGCATGCAGTCAGCACGGGACTGACAGCCGTCGCGAACGTTTTCTCTTACTGTAGGCCGGTTGAGGAGGGACTGAGCTGTTCCCACTCTCACATCCTAAAATATTAATATTTGCCAGTTTATGAAGAAAAAATAAAAACATAAAATATAACCATTTACGAGAACATGACAAATAGTCTACATAAAAGTAAAATACAGATAAAAAGTAACGAATAATTAAGAAGACAAATATTTGACTTAAATAAATAAATAATGGAAATTATGCATCACACATCGTGAGCCTCAAATGCACTTAAAAAAGTTACCATACTAACCTGAATACATCCTTCAAAATACCCAACTTCGGAAGCTAGCAATCCCGCCGTACTGTCCGGTCCACCAATCAGGATCTTCCCTATATACTGTCCTTGTATCTTATTGGCTAACATCGGTAGTAATACAGTTCTTAGCCCATAGTCTACACTGACGGAAATATCAGTACCAAGCCATTTGATGTCGATTCGATGCCATTGGCCGTCAGAAAGGGTGGTTGTGGGTAGGTACATTGATTCCCCGTTGTATGAGTAGTGTAGGTGGCCGGATTTTAGCTGTTGAAGTAAAAAATGTTTGGTGAGGGGGAGATACATTAAAAACATAAGGTTAATACAGTGTAGGTTCCATTTGTACCGTTCTCGTCAAATTCAATTGTGGTCCGCAAGAAAATTCCGAGCACAAATTCGCATATGTAAGCCACATACTACTGTCCTTTACCCGCTGATACCCAAAAGATTTTTTGCCCAAAAAATGTTTCGTGATGACGCGTCCTGTTGTCTGGCCCTCAAAGATAGGGCGGTCAGCCACGGCAGTTGTATCGGACACAGTAGTGGGTTGAAGGAGAGTAGAATTATAACTATAAACTCACAGTAATAAGTATAGTGCTGTTCTGTCCAACTTGTATGGACATGAGGAAGGCGTCCTGTTGTCTGGTCCTCAAAGACAGGGCGTTCAGCCACGGCAGTTGTATCGGACGCAGTAGTGGGTTGAAGGAGAATAGAATTATAACTATAAACTCACAGTAATAAGTATAGTGCTGTTCTGTCCAACTTGTATGGACATGAGGAAGGCGTCCTGTTGTCTGGTCCTCAAAGACAGGGCGTTTAGCCACGGCAGTTGTATCGGACGCAGTAGTGGGTTGAAGGAAAGCATGCCATCGCCGCTGAATCGCCATGGTGGGTTTGTTGCTAGAGGGAAAAAAAAATTCGTTATTCATTATTTGAGATCCTTTTTTGTGGTAGTTGTAATGGTATATGTTCTTTATGTAAGTTGAGAAGAATTTAGGTAAACAAAAACCTATTTTTCTTTTCATTATTGTATACTCTAACGGCCAGTTTCTTCATCAAAAGTTAAAGTTAAAGTAATGTCTAAAGTAAAAGTAACGGTTAAATTCGTTTTTTCAAGGCTAAACTGACAGCAAAATTCATAGAAAAATTGAATTTAACCGTTACTTTTACTTTAGACATTACTTTAGCCATAACTTTAACTTTAACTTTTGATGAAGAAACTGGCCGTCAGTCGCAAATGATTATAAATAACTAGCTTCCACCAGCGATGTCACCCGCTTCCTGAGGGATTACATCCCCTACTCGGATCAAAAGAAATCTGTATGTTATCCTTATGTATAAGCTGATAAGTTTCATCAAAATCCGTTTAGCCGTTTCTGCCTGGAGAAGTGATAAACATACTCATAAACTTTCTCTATTATAGTGTTAGCATATATTTTAAAAAACAACTCACAATCAGCACAATCCTTCCCCGTATAGCCTTCAGTACAATCACAAAGATACGTATCCCACAGATCTTTGCACTCGGCTCCATTATAACACGGCGCGGAACTACATTGTGACCTCTTTTCAGGACAACCAGCTAATGTCCCATTGTCAGCCACGAAACTGTTGAGGTCTATAAACTTGTGGTCGATGTATAGGTCTGATATGCAGCCTTGGAAGTCCTTGTTTTTGACTTGGAAACTGCTTGGGATGTTGGGGAGACCACCGATTTGGAGGGGACCTGTTAGGTCTAGGAATCTGGAAAGAAAAAGACGGATAATACTTCGTGGGCATTTAAGGAGACCTGGGAGCTACGAGAGTATAAGTTCTATTCTGTTAGCGACTTAGGGCAAAATGCAAGATTGAAGAGACTAAAACATTATTCTCAATCAGTGGAGTCTTCAACACAAAGACATAAAGTTAAGTAACGTTTCAGAGCTGCGGTGTTTCTTGGGCATTCTTGGCAAACATTAATATGTCAAACAATTATTTACCTGTGGCATGTTTCTGTAGCAATTTCACATCGTGGTGGTAGGACCTTTCTGGAGAAGTTAGCGCATGCGTACTTGATGCCGAAGTCTGCTGCACCAGCCAGTGATAGTGCTTTGTCGCAGTCGTCCAGGATCAGGGTAGCAGTCTAAAAAGGCAAAAAAACGTGTAAAAATTTCATATCTAGTTAGGCTCGGACTAAAAAAGTGTATATTAAAATGCTGTCGTTTTTAGGGTTTGGTAGTTTGCAAACTTGCTGTTCCTCACGGTTCTCCTTGCGACCAGAGCGCATTTCTTTCCGCACCCCGATAAAAAGCAGCCTGTGTTCTTTCCCAGGCTCTAGACTATATGTACAGCGACAAACAGAGTTTATGTAGTTTTTAAGATTAGTAAGGAAAACAGTAGACAGACAAGTTTTGAAGGCGAAGAAGCAGTAACAGCGTACGGTTCAGTAACTAAAACATAATTTTCGTACTCACTCTATTATAATACTCGATCTCCACAGTATGCCACGAGCCATCAGCCACATTACCAGCCACAGTCACGTCAACCTTGCCCCCTCCGAGCGCAAAAGTGAACCTGATGCCAGGACCCCCGGCCACTCCTGCGCCAGTACTAATAGTTTCAAGCGCGAGGAAATCATGACGCTCGTTGTATCGGCCGTTGTAGAGGAGTAAGCCGTTTGGGGATTGTGTTGCGAATCTGGTGAAGAAAGTGATTTTTATATATTTGTTGTTGTTACAATAACAAAATATATTTCCACTTGATATTTGACGAATATGTTAACTGATTCTCCCTGGATTTGGTGAATAACAGATAACCATTTAGACTAGTCTCTTTAATTATTTACGAAAGGGTCTACATTTATTTGGTTTGGGACAGACTAGCTTTATTTTGCATACTGTAAAAAATATATGAAAAGTTGGGTTATGATCATGTCATGTGGTCTTGACCCCAACCCTTTCATGTAACCCCTAACATATTCAAGTTCATTACAAAACCATTACGAAACCTTTTCTCACGAAAGCATCATCTTCATGACAAAATCTGACTGACTTACTTCAGCTTCAAATGCAGTCTATTCCTCCTCTTCAACCCAGGGAACGTTAAGAACGAGGAAGTAGGAAAGCTCCTAGCCCTCAGTTCACACAGTGGAGTGGTGTGGTCAGCGTCTATAGCACAGCCCTGGCACACGAAGCCACCTTCACGAACTGTGACGCACTGGGAGCCACTTCGGCAGACGGCAGACTGGGAGGCGCAGGTTGCTGATGTTAGAACTGTCTCGCAGTTTACACCTGAGTAAGGAAAGAATAAAAAGTAGGATTGGTAAGTAGGTTCTATTGAAATTGATTGCTTGAAATCGTGGTGTATGAATTAGTAATAGCAACGTGGAATTGTTAACAAACCCATGTATGTATTTTTCAGCAAGATTGCTTAGATGGTCCTCCTACAGTACTAATTTGGGCAATTTCTTTATTGAGACAAACCTGTAAAACCAGGTGCGCAAACGCAAGTGTATCCTCCTTCTCGACGCACACAAGTACCGTTGTTGATGCACGGCGAAGAATAACATAGATCCACTTCTGTGTCGCACATGTAATGTTCTCGGGAGCCTGTAACAAACATGTTAATAAATACCCGTAGCAAAGTATATAATCAATTTCTTTAGCTATATATACTATCATATTTAGTGTAGGGGCATGTTACACCATTTAAATATAACGATGATCAAACTCTAACCAGCCGTCAAATCGCAGATACAACAACAACACCGTGGGCGGCGATTTCACGGCCGTTCATGGTTTGGTTATAGTTAAGAAGTGCAACCCACTCAAGTATAAATAATGACTTGTTGTTTCTCACCTGTAAACCCATGAGGACACTGGCAAGAGAAAGTTGTGACCGGGTATATAGGTCTGAAGAGAACCGAGTCGCTGTTGATGAAGCCCGAAGCGTTGCCAAACTTAAGCACCGTCAGACATTCCTCATAGTTCAGGCACGGCTCGTGCACGCAGATGTTGTCGTCGAATGGTAGGACCTGGATTTAAAATTAAATATGATGATATAAAACGGGAAGAATTATTATTTTGAGAACATAGATGATTGTGTTATTTGTCACAGTATAAAAGAAGAGATCAAAAATAATAGGTATTGAATTAAAAAAGATGAACGAAATTAATGAAGAATACCATAAGAAGACGCGTAATGGTTTGAAGATGTCCACAACTAGATTTGCGGAAGATATTATGAGGGTGTTGGTATTTCAGCAAAGCACTAGATACAGGCCTACATACATACGGATTAAATACATATGGAGATATAAGTTTCTAAGCTTGGTCGGGTTTTTGCAGGAAACGGTGACAAATTACAACAGTTTTAGAAACAAACCTGTACTGTAGCAAGTCTGGCCAATGTGGCTCGATGTAAGTACACTCGCTCTCGCAAGTGTGTCGGCGAGTAGTACTGTGATGTGTCTCCCGCTACCCCAACTTCAGCGTCCGGTCGACGTGCGGAGAATGATACATTTAGTATGTTGCCTGTTACATCTGTGTCATCCTGCGGAAATAAGTATAAAATGAGGAAAATAAATTTTATGGGAAAACTGATATTGGGCCTTGGCAACAGATTTTCATGACCAAGCCTATCATGAAAGATCTTAAAGGATAGCTGCGTTTCGCTAACTGTGATGGGAAGTGGGAACTTCCAAAATTCTTAAATCTTAATTTGCTTCAGAATTCATTATATCCTAGGTACCTATGCAAAATGCAATCAACCAGTAAACCAATTGTCGAAGAAATATAGCATAGCTCATAAGGCATTGTAAAGTCTCAAAAGTGATCAACTCAAATAACTAAATTTTTTCATTATACCATACCTGAACACTAAAAATATAAATATTCTCCTTAGGACACGGTATGATCGCCGCCAGCCCATCAATGAAGAATCCTAACAGAGGAGAGAGGAACTGTTCAGCCGTCATGTCATTCAGTCGCACGGTGATGGAGTTGAACAACATCTCTTCGGTGATGAGCCGGACGGATAGCTGCATCATGGCTTTTACTTCGTTTACCCCATCTGTTGGAAAAAAATCATTAGCTCTAGTACGCTAGAATGGGATTCTAGACGAGGTTAAAAAATTCAAGTTTGAAAAGAGACTGAAATGTAGGGAAACAAAAGATAGATGCCGATGACGAAGAAAAACTATTAGTTGTGCGATAGTAAAGACTACGCATTACATAATTATTTAAACATTCAAACATAAAGAGAAGAATATGCTTTACAGATACGCAATAAAGATATTCGGATCCAAATTCTCGAATGCCCATTAAAATGTATGCAGGTGGAAATTTCCCAAGCAAAAGTGAATTCTCAGGAGGACAGAATAAAAGTGAAACATACCAGTAACAGATATCTCCATAGTAGCTAGTTTTGGTACATTGGTGTTCAGTTGCGGTGATAGAGTCATCTCTCCAGATGTTTCATTTAGCAGAACAAGGTTTGCGTTGTTGCCAGAAAGAATCCGATATTGGAGCTGCAAACAAAAGTCAGCAATAAGTCTTTTTACAAAAAAACCCGTAAGAAATTATAAAAACTTTAGGTGATGCATGCATTCAGCTTAAGAAATTAAAAAAGTCCCCCAAATACAGCTGGAACCTTTCAAATACAATAATACACTTAAAATAAAAGAAGTTTTAACAAACATGAAACTCACCTTATCCGTAACATCAGCATCATAGGCAGGCACCCTACCAAAGGGTCCAACAGGGAAACAATCCTTATAGTTATTGAAGATAATTTGAAAATCCTTCATCATTGGAGCATTGTCATTGACATCAGTGACTAATATTTCTACTCTGACGTCATTCCATAATGGAGGACTGGCTGCACGGATGATGAGTTCGTACTTCTTGCGAGGACTTTCATAGTCCAGGTCTACCATGGTAACTAGTTCGGCTTTGTCGGAACCTTGGCGAGTTTCTAGGGAGAAGCTGTTGGAGTCATCACCACCTGGAAATGAAAAGACAATTTTATTTGTTTAAGCCTCTCCATAAGCATAAGCATATATAGTCATAGTCTCCATAAGCATTCACATTGAAAATATTCACAACACGATTTCGGTCTTCTATTAACTTACCTTTAATAGAATAATGTACTACGGCATTTGCTCCTTCATCAGGATCGTGTGCGTATATCTCTCCAACTGTAGTTCCTATGGGGCTGTTCTCAGGAATGTAGAATGTTAGGCAATCGCTTTCGAATACCGGTGGCGAGTCGTTTATGTCTTCGACTTTTATGTGGACGATCACCTGTAAGGATGTTTTATATTAAGACAACTAATTTTGTATGTTTTGATTTTCATATTTTACCACAAACTTAAGTGGATGATACTATTGAAGCTGCTGTGATTTGAGGATAAAGAAAAAGGGTTACTGGATTATTACGAAAATAGCGTTACTGAGTCAGAAAGAGGTACTTACAGTCGAACTCAACGGCGGTGTCCCTCCATCGATAGCCAAAGCTTTCAAGTCGTATGTCGCCACCGATTCTCTATCCAAAGCCTTGTTGGTCCTTATGACCCCAGAAGCGGGGTCTACTACGAACGATCCTTCTTCTCGATCTTTGGGTTCCAGTTCATAGTGTACGCGTCCGTTGAGACCCACATCTGCATCTGTGGCACTGACTTGTGTTACTGAGGTACCTGAAAAGATAAAATAATATGATATTTCAGTATGGATTATGTACGGTAGTAGGTATAGGGCACATGAATTGTCTTTTGACTAAAAATATGTAAATTAAAATAACATAGTTCGCGCCAATGAACTTTGCAATTTTGAGGTTAACCATTTGACGCCTCGCGCATGAAAAGTGGTGTTTTTTTCATATATTTTTTGACCATTGTGAAGTCTATAGTAGCTTCAGAGAAGCAAAACTTTACAACAGTAACAATAAGAATATCAATATGGCAAACTTTAGAATTGCAAAGTTATATGAAGCGAACCCTATATGCCCTTGCTCATATGAAAACTTACCAACTAAAGCATCCTCCATGATAGTAGCAGTATACAGCTGTTGTTTGAACACCGGCGCATTGTCATTTACGTCTACAACTGATATTTCCACATCTGTTGTATCTGATAGAGATGGTACTCCACCATCTCGTGCTGTTACTGTTAGAAGATACCCTGAAAAAAAATACATAAGTGTGTTAGAGAACATTTATTTATCTTATACAGTCTATACACAGAGAGTTACCACGTTTTTGCTATTATTTCTATTGACGCTGTAGTATATAAGGCCCTAAGTTTCAAGTTCAAACCAGACAATACTTGATTTTGACGTGTAACGTCTTATAAATTGGTTTGCCGGGTGACACTTCAAGAAACTGCGTTACGCTCCGCTCACGTTATGCGCTCACAATGAGAGCGAGTGAGAGGCACGCGTCCCTTCCACTCGGGCATGGTTAGCCCGCCTAAGAGCGAGAGAGACAGACATAAAAAGTGAATGGCACGCGTTCCTTCCACTCGAGCACAGTTAGCCCGCCTAAGAGCGAGAGAGACAAAGCGAGAGAGACTCAAAGTCGTTGTCACGTAAAACTTTCGCCCGTATACCGACTTTACAGGCAACCAATTTTTTCCACCTCGCATACTTCAGCTACTACTATAATGTTACAAAAATCACCGAGACAGTTTGACATGGAATTATTTTCACCTATGGCTTTACAGTCGGCAGTTTGACTTATACTTACAACTCAATTAAACATAAGAATGACTTATGGCTCTTACCACTCATAGTCTCTCTATCCAACAGTTTATTAGTAGTAATGGCTCCAGTTTGAGGATTGATGACGAACTCCTGATCGTGATGAGTAACCGCCTCGTTGGATATTTCAGAAGATAAGCTGTATGTGATCTGAGCGTTCACTCCAACGTCACTGTCGGTGGCTGATACTACGAGAACTGTTGTGCCTATTGGCGCGTCTTCGAATACCTGGATATAGAATATTTTAGTAAATAACATGGACTGTTATAATTTAACGATGTACTAATGCCACTAATGATATCTCAGAAAATTATTGAGCACATTTTTTTCAAGGACGTATCTTTGGCTAAAGTAAAGTAGGTAAAGGTCTTACTAGGGATGGACCGAAGACTGTCAGACTTTTCCTGATTAAAGTCATCCGATTTTTTAAACTGCCATACATTAAATTACACGGAATGGTGTAAATCTTAAATGCGACTCTGGCACGTCATGCACCGTTAGGCGGACTCTAAGTAAAAAATCAATATTAAAATAAACTTACCGAAGCAGTATAAGGAGCATTTTCAAATACCGGCGCGTAATTATTAGCATCAGTTATATTAATATGGACCATGGCCGTATCGCTTCTTCCTCCACTATCAGTCGCAGTGACTGTTAGAACATATCGTCTTTCTTGTTTGAAGTCCAAAGGTTGGGCTACTGTGATGAGGCCGCGACCGTTTTGTGAGGTGATTGAAAACCTGCCGCGGGTGTTGCCACCTGTGATCTCATAGTGGAGTCTGGAATTGAAAATATTATATAAAGACTTATTTGGTTTAAAATATAGTTTTGTAAGAAGTAATTATATCCGCCAATCTCAGGTTAGAACACGAGATCCGTGTATAGCAGTCACGTTTGCGACCAATAGACAAACGAACAGTAACTTTTGTATATCAAACACACCTTATGATCGTCAGTTGTTTTTAGGAAACAAATGAATTGTCTGATGAATCTAAGGTTCTTTTTTACAAGGAACCAATCATGTTAAATCTAAGGTTCTGTTCCTTACCTATTATCTTCATCAGCATCAGTAGCAGTAAGCGTAACCACAGGTGTGCCAGGCGGTTCGTCCTCAGCTAGCTCCACCTCGTATTGTGGCGGAGAGAACACTGGGTCGTTGTCGTTGACGTCTTGTACTACTACTACTACGGAGGCTGTTGCTGAACGAGGTGGGGAGCCGCCGTCTGTTGCTGTTACCTGGGTGGGAGATAGGAATAATTTACTGACTGATACCTAAGATCTTAGAAATATTTCTAAAGGTAGTTTAAAACAGTCTTACTGTTACCTACTGGACATATTATTGGACTGTCATATAAGAAAGGAAATTATGGGGACCAACAATTTTATTCTGAAATAAAATATGCACATTAAAATTATCAAAGAAAGACCAAAACTGAAATTACAAAATTATAAACGATCAAAAACAGGTACTCACCATCAACTGATACTTGGCCTGCACTTCCCTATCGAGCTGTGACGAGGTGTAAACCCAACCGGAGCGGGGGTCTATGCTGATTGGCAAGTCGTTGTTATTGTTATACTCCTTGTCTGTCAGTGTGTATGTTATCTCGGCGTTCATACCTTCGTCTGCATCGTAGGCTTGCACCTGAAGAATGATTGAAATTGTAGGATGAATTATGGGTCTGCCTACCTACAAATGATAGCGTCCAAAGACATGTTGTAGTGCACAAGCCTACCTACCGCATAACCAGCAAAAACCTGTCATGTTTTTATTTTTGATATTTGATAAACAATAAATAAGGACACTAAAAAATAAACACAAAGTTTTCCATGAAGCCAAACAGACGAAAGTCTTTACAAACTGCCTTTTTGCGTTCATGTTTCAGCAGCTTTGCTAGTAACATTGTAACGCGATAGATGGCACTACAAGTCCTGTGACGAAGCTACAAATAAGTTCCAAACTTCCGAACTAAGTTTTCGGATATTCTGTATGGATAGAATTGTTTCCGAAGCTTATAAGCTGTGTTGATCGGATCAATTTTGATATCCTATTCTAAGTTTTATTAGAGGAAGTACTTGTAAGAAGAACTTCATGAAAATTCTTTTCAAATAATAAATGTTTATTATCTTGGCTAATAGCTTCACACGGACCTATTTAAGAGCTGATGAAAATTACATTATAATGATTATAAAGTTGGCGTGAAGTCTGCGTTATCATAAACGAGTCTTATAAAAGGAGGCGTGATAGCTTTTACAATGTCGGACAACAAAGTATTAGGTGATCTTCACACTGCCCCGCATCACGCTGCATCTTGCGTGTCGACGCACCTACGCGCGTTCCTGCGGGAGTGCAGATCTGCATCATCGTGCGGGTTTTTTGCGCACTCACGCGCGTAGGTGCGTTTAGTAGATTCACGCACGGCGGCTCTCATCGAGATCCATTTTCAAATATACACGTCACGCCCATTCAAAATCACGCGCGGCACTGCGGGATTCAGTGTGCTATACCTTGCGTCTCGCCCCGCACCTATGCGCGGGGGTGCATGTTTCTCCGCGTGTATGCGCGTGATCCGCATGAACGCACGTGGATGCATTTTCAGTGTGTTGGACTATGCGTGTTTTCCATACAAACGGAGATATTTACAAGCAACGAAAAAAAAACGCATCCACGCGCTACGCTGCATCATGCGGGGCAGTGTGATAATCGCCTTACCCCGTATAGAGTAATACACATTAGCCTTTACAACATCATTAATACTTTACGGACTCGTCGGATTATGGTGTTATTCCCTAGCGAGTATTAAAAGGTCGATATGGATGAATGTATGTAGACTGAACGTTTGGTAAGGTTTGAGATTCATGTTTGACCTCAAGACAGTACCTAAGTATATGGATGGTGCGGATTTATCTATTGTACCGTTATGGCTCCGAAAGGACTCGTAAGTTTGGTGGATGCTTAGAAAAGAAAAAGGGAAAACAAAATGTATAGGCCCCAAAAGTTCGATAAATATTGTAAACTAGGTATCCTTTGGCATTTGTCTGTCCTATAGGAATACCTAACTATAGTTTTTTTAATCAGAGATTTTTTAACCAAAATCTATGTAAGTATTAGTAATTAAAAAGAATACTCATACACAATACTGGACTTAGTAAGAAAATTGTTGTTGCAGGTAAAGACATGCCAGGTCAAAAGTTTGGCTAAGTATATGTATAATATACTAGCCGTTTTCCCGCGGTTTCACCCGCGCCCCGTGGGAGCTACTGCCCGCACCGGGATAAAATATAGCCTAAGTTACTCGCAGATAATATAGCTTTCTAATGGTGGAAGAATATTTAAAATCGGTCCAGTAGTTTTTGAGTTTATCCATTACAACCAAACAAACAAACAAAGTTTTCCTCTTCATAATATTAGTATAGATGTATTACATTTCTGCTTATAATTTTCATCGGCTGCAAGATTGAGTTACATAAAAAAGACTACCAGTAGCAGTTACTTCTGTATCACAGCCTATAATAAGCGGCAATAGTCCTGTAATTATAGCCGGGGTACCTTACGTAGCTCGGTGGGCAGCAATCATGATACGAATGGATATTTCTAAGAAAGGTTTGCAAATCGAGTCTTTCGATTGGGCTTTTTATTTTTTTGCATTTAACACTCTGGTCAGATTTAATATTTGGTAATCGGTTTCCAAGTTTTTGGAAACATTGTAGACGAAAATTATTTAGTAGCAAAGAGATAGGTCCCCTTTTGAAGAATAGATAATTATGTCTTCTACATATATCATGAAATCTTACGAATAAGAAACGATACAAGTCAGGTAAAGAGAAAGATATACTTAAATAACACTTACCCTAACAATACTATATCCAACAGGAACGTTTTCACTGACGGACTCTTGAAACAGTGAGGTGTAGAATCTTGGTGCATTGTCGTTCACATCCTTTACGTTTACTAGAAGTTGTGTCGTGTTAGACCGGGAGGGACTGCCGCCATCTGAAAGATAATCACCAATTTTACGAAATTTAGCATTTTTTAGACGAACATGAATGTTATTAAAAAAAAAAAAACTTTGCAAAAAGTCGTAGCGGTATTAAGTAAGCTTCGACCTCAACTTTTTACTTGCCAAGTCCTACTCATGATATTAAAGGAGTTTATTTTAGTAGGAATTATTGGTGACAAACCTTGAGCTCTGATGACCAGTCGATAGCTCCTCACTTGCTCGTAATCCAGCGGCTTTACTAGCGACACGTCGCCACTGAGGCTGTCGATAGAGAACTGCATCTGTGTGTTGCCTCCGATGATAGCGTAGCGTATTGCCGCATTTGATCCTACGTCTGCATCCGTCGCTCTGACGAAATAACCAATGAATAGTCAATATATGTATATAAATACAGAAAGGTTTCATATTATGAACAACTGTTAATGGCTATTGAAACCAAATATAGGTTAACGACACAAACATTAAAACAACTGTTTTCCAATAGCCACCTGAATGAATAACGAACCTGATTGTGTTTCCAAAACAGTTGTACCATTCATAAGTATTAAATAACAATGCATAAACGAATGCAAAATTAATAATATTTCGGTAACATTGGTAGAATCATATAAATTTCTAACGGCTCACCACAATGCTGGCATGAAATATTGATAGTTGCAGTTGTTGGGAGTAAAACAATAAATATGAGCGCGGGAGCTTTTACAACAATTTCTATAAGGATTTATGGCGATACAAATTTGAACAGCAGACGGTGCAGAGGGGAAGATTGCTAGCCTGGAAATATAGCTCTATTGGAGCCTGGAGGACACCGACATATTGTACTATTGGAAAACGTTTAGCCAAGTTTTGAATGTAGATGATTTACTGAGTTTGTAAGTATTACAGTCCCAGGGGCTTTGATGCTTTCAAATCGACTTTCCCAATATAAGTCTGAGTTCCTACAGCTAAAAACGCCTTAAGTGAATCTCATAATTATCGTTGCATTAAACAATATGTTAATATGAATAGTGTGTGGGCGAAGTACAATTTAAATTAAGTTGGAATGTTGCATGAGGAATTTCGTATCCGGCGGTGGTGTAACTAGAATTTAGGTAGCTAAATACTTTGCTTTAATCGCTTGCCATTTCTGCGTTGCACATTGTGAATCAAATACCTTCACACCTACATCACACTGTTTTATGAAAACGCTTTTGAGTAAAGGTCTTACTTGATCCTTGCAATGACTGGGTTGTCATTAGCGCTGATATCTTCGTCCACTGTCACTGTGTATGTCTTCTCACTGAACTGAGGGTAGTTGTCGTTGTCATCCAAAATATTCACGTGGACTGTAGCACTGGAGATATAAATATAGTTATGAGTACATATAATTTTGCTTGTATTTTAAGTGGGGTTTATGATGGATTAAAAACTCTTCCGTATTTGCTGAGCAGTTATGAATATCTGTTTGATCAATTTTATCGAGAATTTCCAATTGCAATCACAAATTGGTTGTCGAGGTATTATTGAGCATTGACCTCAATCGAACTAATATAGATCTCCACACATCATATTCAGAAGCCTCTATTAATGCATTAGGGATATTACTAAGTGGAATTTCTGGAGTATGTAATTAGTGCTATATCATTAATTGTAATTACGCCGTACATGCATGAATGGTAGGAGCTAATAATCGGCTAATATTGTGCTGAAAATGGTTAATTTAGGCTATGTTATTAGATCGATAATTATAAATATATAATTGCTTGAGCAGGAACTAGTTCCTGACATCAAAATCAAATAATAGAACAAGGCACAAATTTTGATACACCGTAGTATATCTGAAGCTAAACTTGCTTATCCATTACAAGCATACGAAAACACAAATGCTTGGGTTTTAAAGGAGACCAACTTTATCTATGGTGATAGAGAGGAACAAAAAACTCACGTGCTCGACAATCTATCAGACACAGGACTGGCTTGATCCGTAGCCTTCACAATGACAGTATAACGCGCCACTTTCTCCCTATCAAGGGGTGATCTCGTCAGCAATGCTCCGCTTTTCCCGTCTATTCTGAACACATCCTGTGAATCTATCTGTTCCGTATTATCGATTGATTCATTTGTATCCTCTGGATTTAATGTTTCTGCTGTTACTGATTCTATTGAGTATTCCACCTGGAATATAACAGTTAGGTTAGCTTTAAAAATAAAAACAGTTATTAGCTGAAGTTTACAAAGACATTTTTTTTCCCTTTGAAGTTTAAAAAATTCAGCGTAACTTGGAGCTCAAGAGAATTGATGTATGAAAGTTTTTTTTCCAGATACGAAAAAAGGAGCGCTTGGGAATTTGTCGAAACAATGCTTTGCCTTTGCTCCAAAAATATGGTATGCCCGATATTCTTGTGTCCTACATCCAACACAATATATACCGTCCGAAAAAAATATTTTTTCTTTGTATGACTTACTTCAGCATTTTTTCCGATATCCTGGTCTGTAGCTTTTAGTGTTAGAACAGTTGTTCCTGGACTGGCTCCTTCTCTCACTGAAGACTCGTACTGTTGCATCTCAAAGACTGGAGAGTGGTCATTGCAGTCGAGCACGTTGATCTGTATATAGGAATAATAAAATATATGTTATGCATAAAAGTTTTGTTTTCTTCCATGTATAGAATTTAAATATCTACGTGAAAATAGTGTGAAATTCTAAAGTAGGTACTTTTGATAGATATGACACAAGGAATATTTTCTGCTTATGTTTTGTATAGAATTTCTATCAACTTGAATTTACATTTGATACATTTTTATCAAAATCTAAGCCGCATAATAATAGTAATCTAAATTCTAAACAGAATAAAGCGAAAATATTTTCATCATATATTTTTATACTCTACATAATCTATTTATTCTCACCTGCAAGGTCGTGGTGCCACTTCTAGGTGGGAAGGTGTCATCTTGGGCCACTACCCTAAAGTAGTGGACATCTAGTCTCTCTCTATCCAGCCGCGCTTGTGTGGTCACTACCCCAGTCCTGGAGTCTACGGCGAACATACCCGCAGACCGCGAGTCTAGGAGACTCGACATTGAGTAGGTTACTGGACTGTTTTCTGGATCCCTATAAAATATATAAAAAAAAAGTTTAAGTATAAGTGCAAATGTTTTTGGGCGCGAATATCGCCTATAATATTTTTTTGAGTTTTAATAATATAACTGCAGTTCAGCTGATGCCTAACAGTTTCCATTTCATATATCCAAGTCCTTTTATGGTTTTATCTGGGCACATTTCATAAACCCTATTCCCCACGTTGCATGATTTTATCTGAGTCAACATATCGAGCAACATACAAATAAAATACGAAAGATACGATAAAACTACACCAGAAATAAAAATGAAAGGAAAAACAAAACTTTACCAAACAGTCGGAATGCCAAGTAATTACGTAATACGGCATGTAATTTATAAAGTGAGTTCAATAACAAGTCTTGCGGGCACAAAACAGATGAGGATAGCAATTTTAAAATGTTGAGAGCAAATAACGTCTGATTACACGCGTTATTACTGCGATTCCTCGTACGTGATACCTAAACTTCGAAATAGCGGAATGAAGGAGAAAAGCTTTTTAATCTTCTGTGGTTGCTAATAGTTAATGGCAAAAAGTAATACTTGTCTTCACTGGGTCTATTTTAATATTCTTTTAAAAATAAACTTGAGTCAACGGATCTTGATATTTTGAAATAAAAAAAAATAAACAAAAACATATATGTAGTAATGGATTTGATAACATCAAATCGACACACTGAGAAAGCATTATCACACATAATAGTTATGAACGTTATAACGCAATCAAAGAAAGACATTATAACGAGCAATGATCCCATAGGCCTAAAATGACAACCTCATCATAGTAAATGATGTGCTCAGCCCTTGTATCCTCCAACAGGTTCAAAGGCCCATAACAGCGGTTCCGGATCGCATAAAATAGATGGGACCATAAAAGACACATCTTAAAGTCAATTAAAACGACAGATGGTGATTAGGTGTTATGTCCTGACGTTGATTAGGATAATACCCGCGTCCTGTTTGTTAGGACGAGGAACTTCGAATTAAGAGGTTTAAGAAGCCATTAGTCATCATTAATACTAGACTGCATGACTCCGTTTTTTAGTAAAGATTAACGCATTCAGCGCCTGGTAATCTAATACAACGGACTTGTTAATTGTGTATCTATGTTAATGAAGTTGTAATAAAGTACTTACCGAGCTCTTACTGTGGTAACGGTAACGCCAGGTGGTTGTTCCTCAGCAACTGATGCTACGTACAATGCTTGTTCAAAATATGGTGACTGGTTCCGAAGCTCCCTCTTCACTCTCCTCGCAATATCAGTATCATTAAGCTCTTGGTGATGATACACGATCTTCAGTCTATGATCCGAATCGACTATGTTGATCTTGTCGCAGTTAAAAGTAAATAATATAGAGACTTTCCACATTGGTTCTTGTATGCAAATATCTCCACTCGCAACCAAATCACCTTGACTTGCTTCAATCATGAATCGCGGATCACTGACATCTAAAAATTGCACTTTACACATCTTCTGAACTGTCCGAGGTAAGAAAGCTGTGAGGGAATTCACGAATTGCGATTGCTTCAGACAAATCCCTTGCCATCGATCCGTTGTCGGGATAGCGAAACTAGCGTATGTTTCCGATATCCATTGCTTCGCTTCAGCTATTTTTACATCTATGGCCATATCGAAGGGTATTAGGTTGTGAGATCGTTTTCTTCTACTTTTATTCCTTGCTACGAAGTCCTCAAACATTAAGTTTGTCCAAGGATAGGCCGTGGAAAGGACATTATATTGACTAGAGACTAATTCTTCGCCCTCCAACAACCTCCAGTCTATACTCTCTTGATATATAGCCTCTCTTTTGTCTCTGATAAGTTGATCTTCGTACTGTAGTGCTGCATCATTTTGGTCGTAAACTCGATCGAAATCTATATCATACAGATCGGCGTGTCTCCTACTGCAGTCCTCGCCAGTTACAAGGACTCTAATCGGTAAACTGTAGTAGTCAATATCGCGGATGCGTTCCGATGTGGAGTCTACATAGAAAGTGAAGAGGTTTGGATAGAGGACTCCGTCGCATCTTAACCTTTTTCTTAAAGTTACGACGCCGCTGGTTCTATTGACTCTGAGAATATGATGTACGAAGTTAGCTGTTCTGTGCACATCGATGTTGTAAGTTCGTTCGGAGCCTAGTTTGTAGACGGCGGCGTCGAGGACCTCGTGTCCCGGTGGGGCGGTGTCGGGGATGAGAATGAGGTAGGCGCGAGTGGTCACCAGCGTGACGGCGGCGACCACCGCGAATGCCCATGTCCCAGCCATGTTGGTCGTTATTCACCTACAGCGATGCCGCCGCGTACACCAACTGCTTCGGCTGTCCATCTAAAACAAAAGAAACATAAATTTAAAACAAGACCACACATGTCATAAACATAATCATCAAAAATTGCTAATATGGATGTAAAAAGCAACTCTTATGATTTAATAGCTGTTTTCACACCGGAGCTCGCAGAAGAAAATTACAATAGAAACTTAGAAGATAGGCAGATAATACATCTTTTATCGCCACTCGATGTAGTTTACGACGAATAAAACGATCGTCAAACGGATAGCTACAAGAATATGTTTTCACGAGAAAGGAAAATAAAGGAGCCGATTGAGCTACGTAAAAAGTTTATTATTTAGCCTTAATATACAGCCTTTTTATATAAAGACGTTTTATAAAACGGCTAAAGTAAAAGTGTATGGGAACGTCAGGTAAATCGACTAGAAACAACGCAAGTTCAACATGTTTTGTTTACTGGGAAGGAAATTGAAAGAAAACACGGACACCTGTGCATGGAAGCGATTGAGTTTGGGTCTCACTACTTATACAATATTTATACAATCTGATAGGTGTTTGTGAGGCATGATAACTATTTAATAAGTCTTCGTGAACGGGTAATTAAGAAAGCGCTACCTAATAATATGTTTGAAAGCGGCAATCATGCCCGTTCGGGTTCGTTCGGCCGTTTCCGTGGACGGTCGCGCAGAGGTGTCGGTTACGGTCAAAAGATTAATGGCATCAATTAATGGAGCCGGTCTCGTTCCCGCCAATATCCGCGTTTTCCAATTTTCCACGAGGGGGAAGATCATTTTACACCTGGGCGTCGATGTTTCCGATAATGTTGACGCGTTTAATTAATAAATGAGGGTTGTTTCACGCAAAATGATTTGTGTATGCGGATATTGCTGAATATAACTTTATGTATATCTATACTAATATTATAAAGCTGAAGAGTTTGTTTTTTGTTTGTTTGAACGCGCTGATCTCAGGAACTACTGGTCCGATTTGAAAATTTCTTTCAGTGTTAGATAGCCCATTTATCGAGGAAGGCTATAGGCTACTTTTTATCCCGGTACGGGAAGTAGTTCCCACGGGATGCGGGTGAAACCGCTGGCAGAAGCTAGTCATAGTATAAAAACTTATTTTCAACAAAAACAAGACTATTCTGTTTTTAAATGTTTTTTGCCAGCTAAGTGTTAAGAAAGTCTTAAAAAAACACATGAAAATGTAGGCATCAAGTTTTATTACCTCTCCACGCATGCCAATAAAACTGTTTTTACCTGGAGCCATTTACCTAAAAGCCTGTTGTTTCAACTGCAAATGCTTTTACAAAGAGACCGCAGGACATAAAAATAAAGTGTGTTTTCTTTTGGGCTTGCGATGGGTTGGAGGCTAGAGCCATTGAGAAATAATCGCGAAGCAACTAGTCCTTTACACGAGACGAGTGAAGTTAGGGTGACATAATTATGTTTTACTACCAGCTTGCAGCGAGTTTCGCACATAGAAAACTGAAGCCCTCTACGGTAAGCGCTTTGAGTAGCGCAAGCCGTTTTAAACTCAACCCGTAGTTTTTAACGTTATGATGAATTTTTAAACGGTAATATACAGACGGAAATTATGTTTTACACACGTTTATTTACTGCTTGCGTTATTAAAGAGTTTTCTCTCCGTTTGTTAAAAAAACAAGGGTTTAACGAGTGGTGTCGGAGTCGGATATATCAGAGGGAATAAATTGATACTTTCATTGCAGTTCCGGAATGCGTTGAAACTGTAGGTAACCATTTGTAGAAATAGTTTAATCGTTACGCGGACCACGAAACAACAACTGGAACTCGCCAAAATGATTTCTGAAACTTTGTTTAACGATAGTGTTAAGCGTTGCACATTAGAAAACTAACGTGCGTACTTCGTGTTTGTTTGTTGCAGGTACGCTTTAAAGTAGAAAGCTTTTGAAATTAGGAGGCTCTTCTTTCTAAAATATTTCTCGCTATATTTTAGTGAGACTAATGGTATCGATTTCAACCATGTTAAAGAACCTATTAGAGCTATCGTTTGAAGTCTTATTTTCTCGTGCCACCGTGTTGAGTGCAGTTTATAAAACAGGATGCATCTACAATAATTGAGAGACGTGGCTTCCTGGGCTTCTGATGTTATTGAGGATGGTACACACTTTATATGCGTTTTAAATGTGGACTATTCATGTTGCGTGCCCACTGATTACCAAGCATATAATTATGTAAATTCACTCTAATTTTGTGTGCATAAAATACTCAAAAAGGATTTTGCTGATCTTAACTTGCCCCATAGAGGAACGGAATACTAAAATACTGTTATAAAACGTTTAAATTGTTTTCGTTCCATACGACACACGTCTATAAGAGCATACCTAAGTGAAAGCTTATAAAGCCTTCTAGTGTGTCCAAGCCCTTAATCCTTTCACAACATAAATTGGATATCTCAACTCCCAATACTTTAAGTGCTCCCATAGAGAGGAAACTACAAATAAGTTTTTATTAGATTCTATCCCGCGGTAACACAACGTAGAGACACTATAGTGCTAATGGTGCTATCAATTAAACGTGCCACGAATAGCCGATCCGATTCCCATTGCGTCCCTTTGGCCGGTCATTCGATTTGGCACCCTTTAGCCATGTATTATGTGTCTGTACGAGAAAAGGATTATGTTGTTCCGACGTATATCCAGGCCTCTGTCACTCGACGTACTTGCGCGCGATAAATGCCTACCGCTCGCTGGGTTACCGGTAACCCCACGCGGCTCAGGGCTTTCAATAGTACCACGCGCCGCGCGCGTTCCAATATTATTATTTTTATTTCATGGCATATTATGCTGTTGTTTTTTATTAGTTTTTTAAGCTACCTAACAAACTGATGGATTATTTTGAGTTGTGTTGGTTTATATGCGACTATTGTAAGATTTAGAAAAATTTTATATTTATGAACTTATCTAGTAATTCAATTTTTTTTAAATAAATTAATACTGATCTACTTTATGATTTTAACAACAGAGATCATTATAAACTGTATTGTGAGTTTTGTAGCTCAAAACACATCTCGAGTGTAAGTAGGTAGGTATAGTTCTGGTCCAACTTAATGACGACTCGGAACATTACGCGTGTCGCTACGCAGAAACCAATTTTAGGTATGTATCAACACTCGACGGAGTTGTGTCGCCATATGGGGTATGGCACTTGTGCTCGAAAAATAGTTGGAAACCGCCTTTGATTTTGACGAAAGCTTTACTTAAGTACTTACCTATGCTTACGTATTAGTTAATATTTAGTAATATGTACCCATACTCCATTTTAGTAGGCAATACAATAGTTAACTAAAGAAAAATATTCTTGATATTACTTTTTATTTAAAAACTCAGTTTTAAAAAAGGCTATCTTAAAATAAGCATAACTTTGTTTTTCTACTTAAATATTAATAAATTGTAAGAAGCAACCCTAAGCACGGCCACGGCACGGTTGCGGTCATTGAACTGTGCGCTATCGCATTGGAATAACAATCAAGCGCTCGAGCTTTTAAGGTTCATTTTATAACGCAGCTAGGAATTTGTAGGTAGTTGGGGAACTTGTAGGTGCTTATAACAGTAGGTATGGACTTTTTTGTATGGAGTGATTTATCTGTTACGTAGTAACTATTATATAATCTGTGGTATATCCCTTCATTGTTTCTGGTTTTGTATGAGCTCGTTCAATTGTACGTATTTATGAATTCTGAGTACTCATAATACATACAGGTATGTATTTACAATGTAAACTTATGAATATTTTTTAAATCAAAATTCATTTTAGTTAAATGGGTTATAAAAATTCTGTTAAAAATGTTTTTTTTTTTTTTTTTTTTTTTTTTTTTTTTTTTTTTTTTTTTTGTACATTTTTTTTTTTTTTTTTGATATTTACATTGGGGAGAAAGGGTAACACTTATGGTATGTCTGCGCCTTTCTCCTGACTGGTTTTGGGTTGGGGAGGTATTGTGGAGGGGTTTGTGATGTTGTGGGTGGTTTGAGGAGGGATAGGTTTTTTTCAATTATATAATATATACATAATAAATAAAATATAAAACTAAATTTACGGATATGGTACAGAAGTAGAATCGGCGGTTACAAATGGGCTAGTTGTTGTTGTTAAACCGCTTGAGCTGCCTGACAATCTGAAAAATGTGATTGTGCATGGTGTCCATAGCTTCTGGCGTTCATAAAACTAAATTGAAAGTTTCCTAAATCCATTTAATTACTAATAAAAATTAATTCATTATTTCACTTTAAAACTGCCCAATAGATGTTCAGTAAAATGGGTGCTATAAAACTTTTTACTCAATAATCTCACGAAGTAATAAATGATTATGCTCCCTTTGAAAGCAAGGCGCGGCACGATTTCAAACTATACTATTTCACCTGGCGTTATAACATTAAATTGGTACAATAAACAGTGTGACCAGCTCACATAGAAGGTATTTTATTCGGCTTTAATTGTCGGCTACTGGTTTTATTTCGATATTCTCGATATAAATGTGCCGTTTCAATGGTAATGGATAACATATAAGTGAGGAAAAAACACGTGATACTTAAACTTTATAACCGTGTTATCGGTCATGGAGAACGTTTTAGAAAATATTGGCTATTAACTCTACAAAATGTAATCAGAGGTCTTATTCTATACAAGTTATCGGTACTTTTTTGTCTAGTCCTAGTTAGTCTACATTTTTTAAATCAAATTATAATATATACAGGGCTCAATGACTTTGAGCTCGTAATGCGGTAGTTTTTGATTAAGTATTATATTGCGTCTTGAAAAATACATTTCTACCTAATTAGGTAACACTGTTCACTTTAGATTCTAAAGTTTTTAACATTCAAACAATGCCATTTACCAAAATTATAAACGTGAATACTGGCAGTGTAGGCGGAACCAAAAGTTAAAAGCGTGTTAAAAAGAAAATGGACGGCAACCGGCATTCTTTTAAAATCTTTATGTAAGATGAGGGTTTCTTAATTTACTTTTCCATTAATTGGTGGTCATGAAAATAATTGGTCGACGCACAAAAGCTAGTAATTTTGATAAATGAAGGAAAGAGCGAAAGAATGAATGGTTCATTCACGGAGAGAGCGTTGTTTTTTGTGCTTTGGAATGACTTATTTTGTTTTAAGGGAGCAACAGAAAATACTATGTCATCAGATAATTAATTTAATTATTCGTGGAATACGAGATATATATTAAAAATATGGAACGGGCCCATAATATAACCGACGTATGCAAGTCTGACAAATACTATACTCATATGAAAACATCAACAAAATCGGTTAAGCGAAACGAGAGATAAACTGAGAAACTCCTTTTTTGAAGTCGGTTCAAACCCAAACGTAAAATATTATGTACTTACTAGCTTCCGCCCGCGGCTTCGCCCGCGTAGAGTTCGGTTATATCGCGTTTCCAAGAGAATTCTTCAAAAGTCCGAGATAAAAACTATCCTATGTTCTGTCTCAAGGTCAATTCTATCTTTGTACCAAATTTTATTAAAATCAGTTTAGACATGAAAGCGTAACAGACAGACAGACATACGGACAGAGTTATTTTCGCATTTATAATACTAGCTTTTGCCCGCGACCTCGTTCGCGTGGAATAGTGACTTCCGGCAGATTTTTGGTTTGACCAATAGATGGCGCTATATGTCCGGAACAACTTTTATTTTATATTTTTTGTAATAAAAAACTATCCTATGTTCTGTCTCAAGTTCCAACCTATGTCTGTACCAAATTTCACACAAATCGGTTCAGTAGTTTAGGCGTGAAGAAAAGACAGACAGACAGACAGAGTTACTTTCACATTTAAAATATTAGTTAGGATTAGTAGGGATTCCGGTTAAATATACATACATACGTACATACAATGCAGATAGATATGAATAGGTGAATTGGCTTCCTAATTGCACTATCAGTTTTTGTTATAATGTCCTTTGTTTACCAACTTTGCGGGGTTCAAATAGTTGGATATTCCCAATAAACCCACACTAGCATAGTAATTGAACCTTAACTGCAGTTAATAGTTAACTGGTACCAAAATCGATATCATAGTGAGTTGCTTCATCATGTTTGTTTTGAAACTGTAATATTAGATCTAGTTTTAGAAATAAGGGACAGCAGATGTAAAATCAAAAAGTTTGACTTATTTATATGACATTCAACATTGTATGGGTAGGGTAATTTCATTTCTGAAATACATTTTGGAAAATATTGGTACAGAAAAAGTATTTCTTTCCAAGAAGAAATTTATTTTATTGATAATTACTATCCCTTAACATACTTTGATTTTAACAAGAAATACACTTTTAATATACCTAGACTCAGCTCTAATTTGTTTATCATTTTTTTTTAAATTGGACACAGCAAATAAGTCTTAAATTAAATACCTAACATACACAAATCATGGAAATATAATATCTCGGAATGAAAACTCATTCGTTGAAATAATGGCTATAAGTACCTAGATCATGCTTCTATTGTTATAATATAACTGAGTAAAGTAATATAATGTAGAATATATTACCTCTACACCTTCGCTCGACAGCAAGAGAAATGTGTATTTAGTTAGGTGAATACGAAATTGCCTAGGTGTAATAGATTGTATTACGGTACATAATTCATTAGTTTCTGCCAGTTTATATTATAAGGTAGGTAGACTACTATAGTGTATCGGTTTATCAGGAACAATAGAGTTCCACAGAATGATCTGCTTATTTTCATTGTAATGCTAGAAACAATAATTTTGACGTATTTAAAGTTCATACACTATAGTGACCAGGAAATAGTGGATAAAAAGATATTAAAAAAAAGAGGTTTTGCGGCATGCAAAAATAAATAAGCAAGTTGAATATTCAATACATAACAGTACTTTTGAGTTAGGCGCTATTCATAGTCTACCTGTCATATCAACTTATGTATGCCAAATTGCTAATTTATTTTTGCAAGGCGCAAAAACTCATTTTTTAAATATTTTTTTATCCACTTAATCGATGTGGTCAAAAATTGAATTCTGGAGGGTAGCAATTAGGTAGCAACTCTGGGTGAAAAAAGAACTCAATACTTTTGCGCAGTTTCTTCACACTGGGAAAAGTGACAGCCATCCTGATATCAGAATGGATGTCACCATTAGATGCTAAATATCTTCAGAACCACGAGGGTAGCAATTGGTAGCAATTAGGTAGCAACTCTCTATATGTATTTCGAGAGGATCGGTGAGTTGTGACAGGGATCCTGACGCAGACAAATATTCTTCGAAGCGTTTTGAGGCACACCTGATGAGGCGCACCTTACAGTAGTAATTGTTATCGGAAGCTTAGCCTTTTTCTAGAGAGTTCAAGAGTTTTACATGGAGTGATTGCCAATCTGACAAACCCGGGCAACCCTATAACCTTTTAAACGATGTTGAAGTGACAGATAAAACATACAGGTACCTCATTCAATAATTTCCAAAAAATATTTGATGCCGTTCTCAGTTACAATACTAAGAAAAAATTTAATATCGTTATACAACTTTCACACGTGTTTGAGAGACAGTAGGTACTGGGAACGTATAGGCGAATAAAAAAAGGGGAGTCAGCCTAATCTGCATGCAACGTACATCGGAGCGTATTCTGACTCAGGATAAACGGTTTCATTTTGATATTCAACTTTTATTGACGCGTTTTATTATTTTTATTTCTGTTTTTTTATATTTTAGGAGTGTTTAATATTTTGTTTTGCAGTGAAATTATATTCGATGCGCTAAATATTAGGAACAGTTATTATATCAATATTAGCGTTTTAGGTAAATATTTACTAATAAATACGAATGGCAGAATAGATGACAGGAAAATCGCCGATGATAGTTTATAATTATACAGAACCTTCACTAATGCAACTATTATTAGCTACAAGTTGTGGGAAAGTAACCATTTGGTCAAACCCTGTTCCTTAGAACTGTAATGAAAGTTATTGTAGTTCCAGTATTTAAGTGGAAGTTATTTCCTTGAATACATGTAACTATTATAAAAAGTTGTTAAATACATAAAATGTAAGTAGTAAAAAGTTATATAAATCATCGTTTAATTTATTAAACAAATAAACCACAAATCGTTCTTTGTTTAAAATAAATTTTCTTGTTTGTTATAGTGAAGACAGAAGTTTAATTAAAGATTTTTATAGCCAGCCTCGGATGCCAAATAGGGACTTTCGTGTAATTAATGATTATTGTTATTTTATAGGCCGTTTACAAGGCGCACTTCTCTGTTTTCAATCGTTATGGTTCAGCGTGTAATAGAAACATGGCTGTTGAAGTACCGAATGCAAAGTTTCAAATAGGTTTTAAATCACTACATATCCCATTAAATATAAGATAGAAAGTGCTTTAACTTTTTTCACTAATGCTCGTACCGACCACAAATTCCTTTACAAGTTTTCGAACAAAACTAAAATGCGTATTTGGCACGCTTACATTTCGGACGCACACGCCGAAAATGTATTCCCGGCGCTGACTTTTTCACTTAAAAAAAATGCAACGTGATTCGCTTTCGGCGTAACGCCCAAGTACACCGACAACGTCAGTCTTGTTAAAACTACTGTTTACTATGAATTCTCACGTTAATTTTTTAAAATCAAAATCAAATCATTTTATTAATTCATTTAAAGGCCTTTACACTTATTAATAAAAACTTAAAAATAATTAAAATATAAATAAGTTCGATTCAGTTAATAATAAGTTGTTTTATGAAAAAAACGGGCGTTTATGCTGTCAGCGAAGCTGGGCCTAAGTTCGCTCGTACGCAGTGAATCGTACGATTACGTACGGAAATACGATTCGAGAGATTTATCCCTCACGTACACATTTGATGAATAGGGACGTTTTTGCGGAGAACTCTTACGATCTTGGAGACAAAGTTTGGAGATCTCGAGTTGATTTACTTTCTCATTTCCTTACTATTATACGCGAGGGAATTGGATAATAGAATTATGAGATTTAGGGTGAAAATTGTGTTTTTGTGAGTCAGGTACTTTCTGATTGTGCATATTTTTATTCAATTATGATGAACCTTTACAATTATTTAGAACTGTTGCGCCAGGTTTTTGACCGACTTCCCAAAAAGGAAAAGTTTCTCAATTCGGATGTTTGTGTTTTCTTATAATGATTGTGGCTCATCATTTAAGAGTAGGTACTAATTCTTTTACAAATAACGTATCAAGAGGCAAGAAGTACCTTATAAAGAGTAAGGTATTGACCGGGGTATGAAAGCAGTTTATTCCTCTTTAGAACGTTATTGCTCCATTTTCCGCTGAAAAGGCTTGAGGTTCAAAATGCTTTATTTTCTTAAAGTGGAGAAATATCAGAAAACGTTTATCCAGGTATAACTTACGTTTAGTAAGTAAATGGTAGACTTACCTCCCCACTCAGAGACATTTAATGGTTACTTAAGCCATTCCTTAGTGAAGGATTTGTATGACATTCCGTCACTAAGGAGTGACTTAAGTAATCATTAAATGTCTCTGAGTGTGAAGGTTAAACTAAAATAAATGACTTCAAAGACTTACAAAACGATGCAAAGGAGTTTCGACAAAGAATTCACATTTTTAAGATTTTAATTGGAAACCAAGACTGGTTTGTACCAAGTAAGTACTTAACAGTAAAAAATACGATATTTTGATGGCTTCATATAAGTCTTGCACCGTTTTTATTGCGCTCTGAAATCTTTATATCTTTATGTACTTGCTCCGATTTTAATAACAACTTAAGCTTATGAGAGCACTTCCCGAGACTGAGTATTAAAATCAAGTATTAAACGAAAGCTATTGCAGTATCGTTGTAATAATATAATTAGTATCTAGTGCTCAGGCTTAATTATAACGTTCAGTGCTTCATTGGATATCTTACTTAATCCGCCATAAGATTAAAACTTGTCTAGTCATTAAATATCTTTGTCTTTTTTTATCGAGCCCAGGTGATCAAGTTAAAAACTCGTTATGAAAAAAAAAAAACTAAACAACCTTTACATGTGCATTTTTCGGAACAAAGGAAAAAATAAAATACAACTTCCACATTTGTAATTTCAGGTAGGTACAAGTGCAACGTCTATATTTGCTTCGGTAACTCTATACCAAAAAAACTGTAACATCTAGCAATATGTGCTTCGGTACAATGTTTGCACTTTCTACATATCACAGCTGTATTCCAGTTATTTACTTATGTAGATCAAACAGACTCGTTCGGCTCGTTCGTCGGATCATCGGCTTTCTGTGCAAGATTCTAGCCTCTGGCGACTGTCTATACATATGCCGCGAACGTTTCTTATTGCGATTATATTAATAGAGATTATGAGTATTTACTTCTATTTCTACTTAGCTCTAAGGGTAATGTTTAAATCCTTTTTCTTGTGAAATCTTATTCATTGCTGGGCATTATTGCATCTTTGGTCTTTAACTAAAAACTAGATAATAAAAAAGTTTCAAAATATATTTTCTACACGATGGGTCGCTAAAATTGCTATTAAAACAGATGACATAAAAACTAAGCAGAATACCAAATGGTTGAACCAGCCGAGTCAGATCATTAAATATAGAAAATGTCTCATTATTATAAAAACGATAGCTATTTTCTCAGCCTTTTCTCCAGCATAAAGATCGTTTATTTGACGCGTAATCACCCATTTAAAACTATTACACTCTACTCAGCATAATCTTTGTTTACTGCAAAGCAGAATAAATGGTAGTCATCACATAGCATTTATCTTGAAAATGCGTAAGAAATATATTACAAACTACCTCCGTGGAGGGGCCTTGTCAATTTATACTCGACGATATCTTTTATGTAATCTCTTCAACGAGTCTTCAATAGATAGTAGATATCCTATACTTTATATACTACACCGGCGAGCATGATCGCTTTATAGACAACAGATAAGAAACCTAAACTAAATTTTTCTAGATAAAGAATGCCGAAGTTTTTCTCGACATCGCTGAAAAGGGTGACAAAACAAAATCAACAATCGATTTGATCCGTCCGTCTAATAATCGATAGTAATCGGTTATCCGTTACTCGATCATAGTTTCATAGACAATGCGTAGTGTTGTAAAAAAGAAATAAAACTCTTTGATACAAAGCACTATCGACCGCAAGGGGTCGCCGGCCTATGATTGCTGGCTTCAGTGACGCAGTGGCACTTAACGAGAATTTTAAATTCAAACCAAGAATTTATTCGAGTCGAATGCGGCTTCCATTGCATAAACATTACTTTCCGTATAATAATAGACTTTAAAAAAATAAATGTGCAGGAACAATAAATGTGCAAGCATTAGGTACTCGCTAACTCGGCCGATAGCTACCTACTAGTTTGATTGGATTTTACTTCTAGAAAAATCGATTTAAAACTTTTTAGATTCGATATATGGTCAGTAACTAAGGCTTGCAGTTTGATACTCAACTATTATTATTTCGTATATTTAGCTTTTAAGTAGGTAAAACTTTTTCTATGAATGTTTGCTTAACATCTAATGCGTGAGCGTAGCTACATACTTGGAAAACCAGCTACCTTTTACATTTCACACTAAGTATAAATCAATACAATTAACTTCACTACACAATGTCTAATGTATATCAGTATACAGTATACTATTAATACATTACATTAAGTTTTACTCACATAAACTCGTCATAAACACAATAATGAAAAGCGTATTTTCTTAACAAACTTCTTGTTTGGACCGCCTTCTTAAATTATTGTCGGAACATTGAATGCAATTCTGTATCACGCAACATATTATTTTATAATCATAAAAATATATTAGAAAATATTCTTAAATATAAATAATGAAAATAAAATTGCTTAACTCAATCATTGGAAAATCTTAACACTAACTTTTTTCACAGACAATTGTGGAAAAACCATAGTAAAGGTAAACTTTTTGGCGGACAATGGAAAAACATTATGAAGTTTTTATTAAAAATGAGTATATTTATTTTGCAGTTGTTACTTTAAGGAAAACTAAAATTATATGAAGGTATAGGGCAAATCTGTTTACCTTGAATTTCTAAAACGGGGTCAATGACCTTTTGACTTTTCATGCAGCGAGTATTTTTTATTATCTGTGGCCGCTAATGGTTGAGTGAGGTGCATTTGAGGTGTTAAACAGTAGAACAACTGTTCGAAAGAGGTTATAACGCTATTCCGAAGGTTTCTTCATTACAGTATCTATTCTCTATTGATTCAAGTTATGTGGCCGACAAGGAATCCTTTAACGTTTATGGCTATTGATTGCTTCGATAAATTACAATTCTAACTTGTACCACCCGGTATTCCAATTCAGTAAATGATTGTAAATTACTTACTGAAATGCTTTCAGGATGGATTCATGATGTTTCATTGCATATAGTTTGGGGTTACTGTATTTGGTATAACATTAGTGCGATTAAGCTATTTTTGAATACTCTTAAAATATTATAAAACAGATTTAGTATTGACAGTTTGTTAGGAATGCTTTCCCCGATCTCCGAATTTAATATTATTTCCGACGTCTCAAAAATTCGTATGTTAATAATGAAATGAATGCTTTTTTATCTGAATCGGGTTCATCGCAACTCACAGGGGTATTGAATTGTTAACAAAATTCGTTCTGTATGCATAATTGTTAAAGCTCTATCGAATAACAGAATATGGGTCAAAACCGACTTGCAAAATTGGATTACGAGCAGAATGGCCAACTTTAATAAAAGCTTTTAAGAAAATCATGCTCTATTGAAATTAACAAAGCAATGCCAGTTGTTCTTTTTCATTTATAAGTTCAGAGAAAAATGCAAGAAGTCGATGAAGCCGCATTAATTAATAAACTGATTCTTTGTATTGAGTGCCAGTTCTGATTATGTTAACGATTCGCAGTAATGAAAATACTGTTATTGGTAAATTGAGTTGTGTTTTGGTTATTGGTGATTTTTATGAATGTACTTTTTCAGAATAAACGCGAAGTTTGTATGAATGGTATGTTTGGAAGGGAGTTTGTTCCACCACTTCTTTCCACATAAGAAGTGGTTAAGGCAGGCGTTTTTGGCGTTTTGGGGACTGTTCCTCCCAAAAAGTGCTGATTTTACACCTACTCAAAAAAAATATATTTTATCTTACCCATTACCGAATCAAGAAACTACATATACTGTTATTATGTTTGTTCGTTGAAGACTCGATAAGAGAGCATCGTTGTTCAGAATATTTCATGAAGCATAGGTACTTGAGGAGTGTTGTTAGCTATTCCTTTGAACCGTACAGAAGGGGAAATAAAATATTTGATGGATTTCAACCTTATTTACTCGTCCCTTACTTTGTCGCATCAATATTGTTGACTGGATAACAATATATTGTCGAATTTAAACACTAATACGGACACCGGAGATAAGGCGGGTTGGAAGAAATGGCGGGACGATGTGGACGTCTACCAGTCTCAATGGATCCCGAAGTATCGGGAACTAAGAAGTGAAATGGGGAGGCCTTTGCCCAGAAGATAAATAAATCGAGTTATAAATGAGGGAAAAACAACATATATGTACGTATTGAACTCATGAAAGGAAGAAATATATTTCAAACAATGCTTATAACAGAGCAATGCGATTATAAAATACCAAGTTCAAGTTTTATATCCTTTTCCTTTAGCCAGATAGGTACTTAGTTAATAATGATGTTAGCCGTCTCCCGCTATTTCAATAGCTAGCCTTGCAGTCCGAAGAAGTGCATATTTTACAGTCTTAGGAAAGTTGCAATTATCATAAGTTTTAACAACCTAATACCTTCTGTACGAGGCTGTTATAAGAACTGCAGTTTAAATCCCCATCCATCCTCCGAGCCTTTTTCCCAACTATGTTGGGGTCGGCTTCCAGTCTAACCGGATTCAGCTGAGTACCAGTGCTTTACAAGAAGCGACTGCCTATCTGACCTCCTCAACCCAGTTACCCGGGCAACCCGATACCCCTTGGTTAGACTGGTGTCAGACTTACTGGGTTCTGACTACCCGTAACGACTGCCAAGGATGTTCAATGACAGCCGGGACCTACAGTTTAACGTGCCATCCGAAACACAGCCAATGGTGTCTAAGATATACTTAGAAAGTACATACAAACTTAGAAAAGTTCCATTGGTACTTGCCTGACCTGGGATCGAACCCGCGTCCTCATACTTGAGAGGCTGGTCGTTTACCCAATAGGCCACCACGACTTTTAAATCCCCATCATATAAATTTTAATAGTCCAATAGCCACAGGAGAGCAGGGCGTAGGTATATGTATTCATTTCAAAACCGAAATATTGGAAAATTATAGTTGTCAAAGGCCCAAATCGATCGTCCAAATTTCTAGGAATTGCAAATAAATATTTTACGTTGAATTTTAGCCAGATGACAAAATTTTTCTATTCGACTGAATAAAATATATGCAGAGCCGCATATTTTTGTGTGCTCATATGAAACATCAAATATGCGACCAGTTGACCACATAGGATCCCGATACCATAAATTTAAAGCATGCTAGTAATACTCTCATGTTATGGGCACAACAACTGGTGGCAATCCCGTTTCCCAAGGCTAGTCATAACGGTATCGCAACCAGTATTCCCATACTGGGTTTGGAATCCTGTGCCATAAACCCTGCTAATGATTCCAAGTAATTTAAACCTAATTGAGACGTAATAAGTTCTATAAGAAGTGCATTGGATAAAGTAGTCTCGTTTCGCAGGACAGATGGGGTTACAATGCCAATGACAATGATCATGTAAGTTTTATGTTTTTTACTTAAATGAATGTGAAAAGTAGGTAAGTTAAGATGAACATAATGTCTAAAGTTCCTAGGTAAAATGTTGCTCTCATTCTTTTTCCGTCACATTAAACTAAAATATTGTATTCTTTTCGGGACTTCCATTCAAGTCTCACCTTAGTAATAAGTTAAATTATGAGCACTTACGTGAAAAGGTTGTGAATAAAGCTTTTACTTTCTTTACTTGTTATTAAATGAGAGAAACACATTTAATCTTACAGAGAGGCCGCCATGCAGAAAGATAAATGGCGGGAACGGCGTTATCTTTTTACAATAATCTTTTTCATACGAATTTCATGAAGGCAACGAATATTCAGTCTGTTTTAATATTTAATCAGGTGAATTCTTGTGCACCAACACTCGTTTACCGCTTTATTTTAAAAGCATTTTTGTTACTTTTCTAAGTTGACAGAAACTTTGAGCAAACTTACACTGTGTTGCTATAAATAAAATGAAAGTTGAAGTAAGTTGTCACTTCAAAGTTTTCTCCCTTTTAGTTTTCAAAGCGAAAAAGTGACTTTAATGAAATATCTTTTATACTGCATCATATTTTTGTTCTATATACAGATAGTAAACACGACTTTATGACATTCCACCGAGCAAAATATTTAGCTGAAACACAACTGCATGTTGAAATATTCAAAATGACACGGACTCATCTAGTGAAGCAACAAAATGTTTAACATATGGCAAGTTTTAAGTAGAAAAATGCTGGCGGTAATAACCGAGAGAGGTTCGTTATCTCGGCGCAGACGGCACACGTCTGAATGGCCTCCATTGACGCCGGCGAGAAGCATTCGAGTATTGCCCCCCTTAATTAAGAGGGACGAAGAGTGGTTTGAAAGCGTTGGCGGTGTACAATGCCTAGGCATCCTGGTTGTTTTGAGGGCGCCTCATTGTTCTTGGATCGCTCGCGCTTCCACCTGGAGTGAGTCCCTAGCTTGACTCCACAAAGAATTTTGCGAACGTACTGTAGGTGCAGTTTCGCCTTTTTAGATGCTCGCAATTATTTTTAATTGCTAAGAACTTTTTGTGTGAGATGTGCAATTTTGAAAACATGCCTGTGATTTTTGTTTTCGTTTCTTTGCTGGGCTGTCGTGAAATATTATGGTTACGCTAACATCTTTTTTGTTTGCTTTTGTACTTACTTCAGATTAATTGCTTTCGTGTTGCTTTTTGTTTTTATGAATTATTTGTGGCGGGAGGTACGGGACGGGGTAGGTTTGTCATTCTTCATCTTTATGTTTTAGGCCGAGAAAATACAGGTATTATAATTTTCCGGCTACATAATTGCGGGCTGTCAACACGGCCAACGAGAGCAGAAGGCGGAACAAAGTATCATATTCACGTAACCCAAGCATCGCGTATGTTGACGATATAAATCCGGTATATCAACAAAAGCGTCCAATTCTCTTTTGTTGTAAGCAATTTTCTGTGAAAATCATATCAGAGGGTTCCTTTTGAATCGCTGTAAGAGGGTTTAGTCCGTCCCATTCATGCCTTAGTTACACTTGCGACGTTAAACCAATGTGGGGTGAATTCAATGGGATAATGTATGATGTTTTGAAAGACGCGGAAAATATTGAGTTAAGGTGATAGTGGTTGGGGTGTTGATGGAGTTTTTTAATCTACCTGTGTGTCTTGTTTATGGCGGTAAAACACGATAACTTCGTTAGTAGGAAAAAGGAATAAAAGGTTTTCGAGGATAGTGCAAGGTTTAACTACTTATATACAAGCTGATAACTATTGTTGTAGTAAATGTATAGAAATATAAAATATAGGTGAAATATGTTTTTTGTTAGTTTGACTGTATATTTTAATCGTGAGAAATAGCAAGTCTGAAATCATTTAACACTAAAGTATATAAAACCAAACTATTCGGACAACAGCCGAACGTAAAACAGATCGCCCAGACTAACACGATCATAATCCGGACACACCATAAAATATAATGTCGCAGTTAAAACGATATAGTCTAATAGCTCGCGTTATGTGAACAAAGGAGGTATACAGCGCATATAAATCTTTTGCACCTCGATCTGCAATGATTGGACAAATTACATGGCCATATCACACGCCAGTATTACTTGACTCCCCATATAACAACCACTTGCGTCTCTTTGTAGCGAATTGTCGCGGTTTTGGGGGGAAGAGGGGTCATTTGCGGTGGTCGCAGTAGGAATTGCTCGCATTCATGGGCGGACAATACGTTCAATGGGCTCTCTTATACACAATACATAGCTGAAATCCGCAAAGATCTATTGTAGATATTTTTAGATAATACTATTCTGTTAGAGCTATTTTTTGTTTAGTCTGAATGTTTATAGGTATTATTTTGGAAAGCCTTTCTATTAATGAAGCTTTGGTATTTGTTTTTTGATACAACAAATAAGACAAATAAACAGAATACGAAAATAGCAAATACCTACTAATTAGGGAAGATTTATTAGAAAGTAGGTGAATATCGTAAAAACAGGTTAATGGAGTATTTTTCTTAAGTAAGATAAAATATCGAAATAATCCTTGCTTCAGTTATTAACTTTATTAAATTGAAATAATCCAGCGGACTACGCAGCTTTTTGCATGCTAAGATGATATTACGATAACATCTAGCCACATTGAATAGCATTAGCACTTCTCATTGCACACATACTGTGCAAGCAAAACATAAAACGTTTTAATAATATCCAGAAAGTGAAATAAGTAAACCTAGATAAGCAACATGTGCAGCCCAATTAAACCCCAGCTTTTGCTAAACTTAAAATGTTAGCACTTAGGTATCCCAGCTGGTTGCCTAACACTTTCGCATACGTGAGAATTAACATTACCAAACTATTTTCTAATTTAAACCATAACCTTATTAAAATAAGGTACATTCCTATTTTCGACATGAAATATACCGCTATGAAGAAACCCGAGCTGGCACCATAAGGCGAAAGAAAACTTGGAAAATGTTTTCTAAGGTCGTACGAACATATGTTAGCCCGATATTTTATTGCTCTACTTAAAACGCTAAGTTTCTCTAAGATTTATATATTTTGTATTACATTAGCAGGAAAAGTGTGAAGGGAAACTCAAACACGGTAAAACAAAGATTGTATCGAAGTCAAATTACTTAGCAATTTGCTGTCGAACTGAAGGGAACTTTATTTTTAACAAAGAAGCTCTTCGGGAGTTGTTGCCGTTCCAATACAAAGAGATTTCCTCGCACGTTACGCCTTGTGTTGTTTTCCTTAAAATTTAATCAATACTACGTCTCATCATAGTGATTAATTTCACGGCATTGTTGGCTTTCAAAGAGTAACAAAACGATCGAGTAGAACAAAGGTCTTCGGTAAAACAGTACACAGTAAATCAGAAGCTTAAAAATAAAAATATCATCGTCGTAAATGGCGCCAAGCCGTAGCACTGACATGAAATAAATTGCGAAAAGGCGATAAAAATATCGTAATGGCTTTGTCGACTTCTATCGCTTGCAATAAAAAGCTTCAAGATTTCAAAAATATGATTCCAAACCTAGCCAAGGAATCTTCCTTCGAGAGAGATGTAGGAAAAGTACACGCTAGAACAAGGAGACGTACTTCATATAAAAATTGTGTCTTATCACCAAGTAATAAAGTTAAAATTTCTGTACACATAATAATTTGGTAAGGTTACAGGAGAAGTTGCAAGCTCGCTGGCAAAATGAAAAATATTAAAGGAGTCCTGAATTTCAAACGGCCATTTACAATTGTACAAATTGAATGGAATTCCTTAATATTATCTTCTGCCTTTATTATCTAATGAAATAAAGAATGTGCAATGAAACATTTCAATGGAGAAATGTTTGAAGTTGAAGATGCCACTTGAGACAAGAATTTTTGATTTCCGAAATATTTAAATATTATTCGGAAGGAATGACAAGGACGTCTTACAAATTGAAATAAACTGTATTTATATAAAACATAGGAAATAGACCATTTACATGAAATACAAATTAAAAATTCAGCACTTACTATTTTGATGAAACATATAAAAAATTCATTAACTTACAGAACCAAATTAAACGGTACACTAAATAACAGCAACAACTTAGTCTCATCCCATAAATCTTAGGAAAATGCACTCGGCTCTTAAATTCTTAATTGCTGCGGAAATAAAATTTTACAACGGCGTCGCCCCGCTATATTAGCATAGGAAAACTTTTACAGGCACTCAAAATGTTATAGCTTACAAAGTATCGAGGACATGGAAGGATCGCAGGATTGAGAGGTCCTCAAGATGTCAAGTGTGGGTTCACCGGTTCACGCTTCGTCGTGAGGGCTAGCCCCTCCGGCGTCGAGAGGAACAAGTGTTCATTGAGAAAGGTAACATTTGCTATGTAGGCACTCCACGCTTATGATCTGGTTTTGGACGGTGTTTCAAGACAGGCTTTTGTTTTTTGAAGGAGATTTTGCTAGGCTCTATTTTTTGTTCTGCGTATGTGTACAATGATATGATATGATATGAAAAAGTCGTGGTGGCCTAGTGGGCAAAGAACCAACCTCTCGAGTATGAGGGCGCGGGTTCGATTCCAGGTCAGGCAAATACCAACTTTTTTAAGTTTGTATGTACTTTCTAAGTATATCTTAGACACCAATGACTGTGTTTGGGATGGCACGTTAAACTGTAGGTCCCGGCTGTCATAGAACATCCTTGGCAGTCGTTACAGGTAGTCAGAAGCTAGTAAGTCTGACACCAGTCTAACCAAGGGGTATCGGGTTGCCCGGGTAACTGGGTTGAGGAGGTCAGATAGGCAGTCGCTTCTTGTAAAGCACTGGTACTCAGCTGAATCCGGTTAGACTGGAAGCCGACCCCAACATAGTTTGGGAAAAAGGCTCGGAGGATGTATGTGTACAATGATATGTCATTACATTGTTTGCAATGATAGGTCACTTTTGTTGTTTCCAATGAGCGAAATGAAATGTAATTTGTAAATTCGACAATAGCTTCACTGAAATTGGGTTTCAAAGTGTATTTTTAGCTACATGCGAGTTGGTTAACTTTTCGCTACGAAATTCGCAAATAAATCTAACACTGTTGCGTACTTTATTCAACCATTCGGTACCGCCAATTAGTGAGGTTGTAATTAGTAGTACAATACTCATTGAATGCCATTTTCTCAAAATGGCAGAAAGAGTAGTTTCACAAATAAAATACTAATTAAGTTAGCATTCCTTCTCCATGGTATGTAACCACTACAACAGTTATTTAGTTAAAAAAATAAGACATACCTAAGTCGTAAAACTAGCGAGCATTTATTCTACTAAGTATAAATTATCTACGTCTTAAAGGCGATAAAATTTAGTTCAGAACTAATCTGTGCTTTAATACTTCCGTAGTTAGTGTTAGGTCAGCTTTTTTACTCTACAAACTTATATAACATATATAAAATGTATTGATTTATTTATGACATAGTTCTTACTATTTTAATTGATGTACCTAAACCTGATGCTGAAAGGTCTACTTAAAGTAATATTAACTTTATTACTATTACCATAAATGTCACCAATCATCGTGCACTCTCGTCCACAATTGCATCTCCTCGTACTTAGCGTTAAAAGCACTCATAAAAGTAAATCAGAAGCACTTCATATTGTAAGTTACTCAATTATTTGTTCCGGTCCCGTATTTTTTCTGTTTACCAAACCTATTAAGTGTTTATTGTCTTTAAAAGCTTCCATCGTTCATAAGGTAACCTAACAAAAGGTACTTTTTTACATCACGATGACAGCTTTTTTCCATAAAAGAGTAAGTAAGGTGTTGAAGTTTCACTTTTGTAAGTACATTTGTCTATGTATTTAGCCAATATTTTGCTCTTTTATAATAATTAAGGTATAAAGGTCCTAACTGACCATGCTTATTCAAAATTCCGAATGGTAAATCCTTACTACATACCTACGCAATCAAACATACATTGCAATGCCACTTGTGAGCAATAAACCAATCGCCAATCCCCGCAGTCTGCTTAAGGGTCCGTTCAGATAGACCGGCTCGGAGAGCAGAGCAAATTCTTAACACGTTGAAAATTGAGTACTTAGTATTTGAAGTAAGGTTTATTTTTGCATGCGCACTGCTTTTGTCATTGAGAATGCTCGAATGCGCTCGGTGTGAAATAATAAGAGGAGCCGACCGGCTCCAATCGTGTATTTTTTCTTGACGTTTGTGGTCTTTAATGCTCGCGCAGCCGATCGGATCCGGTCTGTGTGAAAAGAAAAATGCGCGCCGATGCTCTCCGACCCGGTCTATCTGAACGGACCCTAAGTTAAGTATCTCCACAAGTCCACATAATCACCGTGAAGTGTGTATAATATGCATTCATTCATCCTTCTTAGCGCATTTATCTACCTCTATCTAACCCAGTAAATCAGTAGCAGGTAATGCTTCTCACAAATGTATGTACGGTATAAAACCCGTCCCGTAAGTAGCAGCGGCCGTACAAATATTTGTTCCGGCCCCGGAATGTCTTGATGAAGCTCATGTGAGCACAGATTATCAAATTACGCTGGGACAAAACGAACGAATTAAAGAGTATGGTTACAGTGTATTTGTTTTTTATGCTGCTAAATTATTAACCGCCTTGAAATAGAAAGATGGTAAAATTAATGTGTATGACAAAAACAATAATAGAAACGGATAGATCCATTTGTTATGTACGTAAGACGTCAGGATATAAGACAGTTTTGTTCACTGAACTGTAAGCTGACAAGCAAACCGCAGGAAGTTATAAGGTTTATTAATACGACAGGTTACTTAATCTCCAAGGAAGTCAGCTTTGAAGATAATGCTTTTTTGGGGAGCTTACATGGCTTCTTACGAGGAGGCTTGTTTGAAATTAACATTCCAAGTAAACAGAATTAGGGAAATTAGGTTAAACTCGGGTATTAGACACAGCGAAAACTTTATACGAAGACATCAAGTTTAAATGTCATATTCCGAGACATAAAACCTAGCACCAGCTAAAGCAATCAAGAAGAAGTCACAAAGCAAGATAAATGAAACAAAATGACGGTAAAGAAATAACGTCATAAGCGAGACACACATAGTGCATGAATGTCCATAGCGGGCCGAGCTTGACAAATTGGAGTCCCAGGATTATCCTTTCAATGTGCTATATTACGAGACCCGGGGAGAATTATATCGCGGCAATCGACTGCCACGCTTTTGTTTCATTACATTTATCCGAGATTTTTAAACGGTCGCGCCAATTTTGCTGTGGGATTATTCCGAGGGATTATTTTCATTGGGTGCGGTTTAATTTGGGGCGTTTGTTCGCGCGCCATTTTTGACACGCGGTTTTCGGCGGGTCATTTCGGGATTATATTATTCGATTGTGGAATCGACAAAATTGCAAAAAAAACTTTTTGATTATGAAATACCATATATAATAATATATATTGAACATATACTAAATTGGTCAATCTGCTTTCAGATCTATTAATCATAGCTTCTCAACCAACTCTTGATGATAATCGATTGTAAATATTATGATGATCGATTATTTTGGATGTAATAAATGACTGCAGATTTTTCAGTTTTATCCAGGAAAAACCGAAAATCCGAAATAAGTGGGAGGGTTTGCCGTGTGACTTACGAGCGACTGGCGATTTCAGAAGAATGTATTCTTTCTTATTTACATTTAATTCCTATGAACTTTATTTATGTAGTCATCTTATTAATAATTCAACGTATGTTATTGTGCTTTGACATAAGTTGCTATGTATTTTTCTCTGATTAGATTGGTAACAGTTATAACTTGGTAATGTTTGTATATACAGCATAATAATGAGTTGAACAACCAACCAAGTAAGACATAGGTATGTACTAGACACTGTCCTAAGTTTCACCTAGCCGTGAAGGTATGTCATAAATGAAGCAAAGATGCTCAAATTCGCTCTGTCTCATATTTTATACCATCTTAATATTATAGACGACATGTCGTTTGTATAAAAATGGCCGGCGAAAGCCTCGGATAGGGTCTCACAGGAAATGAACCGTGGACTTTGTGCCGCCTTAATGTACCTACACGTCAGACCTTGCCGATTTAGAATTACAAATATATTTCACACCGCGTCTCCTTCAAGAATAAAGTGAAAGAGGAAACATTTTCCACCCATGCCTCTGTATCTGTTACACCATTTATATTCATCAGGTATTACATTTGACAACCCTATCTTGGTACTTCATTTCTCAGAACTCCGTTTTCCATATTTTGCTGGAGGTTTTAAAATAGACTTCACATTCCAAGGGGATGATATTATGCCACATTATAAGATGCATGTTTGGCTCCATTAAAATTATCATTCGAAAATATGGCGATTGGAGCACGCGAGTCCTGCGGGATGATTGCGGTGCAGCGTGAATTAGACCTTAATCAGAGCAGTGGTAAGTTTATTTTAGTTTGAAGTGTGAAGGGGGTAATTTGGTAAACTGTTTACGCTAATACAAGCCTCAGGGACCGGTTGCACTCGTATTTACCTGCACGCACACCCTGTCTTTTCCTTTCCTTTTTTTTAACAAACATCTCGTTGTAAGTCATGATGGTTTATTTGGTTTAACTGTGGACGTGAGCTAGTTACGGGTTAAATTAGTTTTTTTTTTAGTTTGTGGTTTTCAATACGGCGGAGATTGCGTTGATTTACAAAATCGATCCGGCTACTCCGGAAAATGTAGGCTGTTTGCTGTTCTGTTTGTTTAATTTGTGGTTTGGTGTCTTATATTTTATTTTTAGTCAACAGCGTGGTAACGTTGTGAGAACCTGACAGCAGAAACGACGTGATTGCGAATAGAACAGAAAAGAGTACCAACTGTGAAAATGCAGAAGAAGTTCAGATGAGAAGGTCTTAAAAAGTTTGTATGAGTAAAAACTTGCAAAAGTGACGGCGTAGATAGTTATCTACAACTAAGGTATGTTCGATTAATTACAGTGCAGATAAACTTCCCAGCTGCTGGTGCTTGTAACTTAACGATTTAGAACACCGTTAGCCGGTTAAATACTGTGATTGCCTGACCTGAACACTTGAAAGTTAATTGATTCTTGTAGAATTCTGTATTTCTATTCGTTTCCCTTAAATAAATTTCATAAGCTTAAATCTTTAATAAAATCATAATTTATGAATACTACTTACAGCACAGTACTTTAATTATAGAGTTACATGCCGCAAACTTCCTTCATTACAAAATTGCATTTGTTGTTATAATTTAGTCACGAAAGACCAAACTTGAAGTTACTCTAAGCATAATAAAACCTAATTAAGTTAGTTCCACAAACAAATACGTTACTAATAAAATAGTTTATTACCACCCCGTCTAAGTTATACGCAAAGTTGGCAACTTCATCTAACTTAGGCATTACGACTTTGCGACTTTAGTACGAGACAAGATTGACCAAATATAATGTCGGAAATACGAGTTAAGTTACAAGTGCCACGACTTAAGGTCAATGTTTCAAGTTAAGCCGAATTTAGGCCGAAGTTGAAGCCGATTTTGGGTGAAGCTGTACTTAGAAATTTGAAAGTTTCAAGATGGACCGTTGTGGTTTGTCGTCCTTTATTTATTTTTAGATTTTGCGAAACAATTTTGAGTACTTTGAAAACTTTTTTGTATTTATTTCTACGTTGATATTAAAAACACATGAAATAAATACTCTGTTAATAAACGAACCAAAATAATAGTCACTAAACTTTGAGCCATAACATGCAATAGCAAAAAAAAGAAACTTTTTCAAATTCGAATAGCCACGACCAAAACATGGTTCTAAATTCAAAATTCTCCCAACTTCGAACACGATAGCCCGAAGCTTGGCTCGAAGCATTCCGAAGCTACAACGAACAGATCCGACGCGACGTCAAAATGGTCTCTATTCCGTTACACGCATCATAAACTTAACTTGTAATTGACGTACATGGGTGTCTAGGACCTTTGGCTGCGACGCGTCGTGTTAAGGCGAAAATTGCTTTGAATGCTTTATAAGGCTGGCATAACGTGTCTGTAGTTATTTTTAAATGTCTCTCTGTAAACTTTGTACTAGACATAAATATCAGTTGTAAGCATCAGATCAAAGACTAGACAAGACTAATAATAATGTTCAACGAATTAATTTAGATTCATTCGATCAAAGAGAAAATAATTTAGTGCTTAAAATAGAATTTTATCGAAATGTGTGTAAAAATTTTGCTGATGAAATACCTACAGGCTTGTTAGGTTTTGTTACAAACTAATTTGTTTGATCAAAAATCCTAAATTATTTGTTACTTTCAATGGATATTACATAGTTTCAAATTAAATTGTTTTTATTAACAGTTTGACGGACATTAGGCTATGTTTTACTAGCTTAAAGTTCCTGATATTTTTTATTTATGATTCAATTTTATACATGTATTTTTTTTCATTAAAACTTATTTTTTTCAAAAAATAACCACACCTTTTCAGTATGAAAACAAAGCCTCCAGGTACCAGTAACCAGTAAAAGCAAGAATGTGTACCTAACACAATTTCCTAAAAACACAAGTTACTTAAGTAAAATCTTAAAAAAAACATTTTCAAGTAAAAGCCTTTGCAAAAGAAATCACACTTTGCCGAAATCCAAACTTTTCGCCTACACATCGCCAGCTTACAAGACATCTGCCCACGGAAAGGTTAACGTCAAAGTTGTATTAAATCGTCTAACGACCGATCCCAATATTCTATCTATCTTTTGATCTGCTTACTAGGGATAGAACGTTGACATTGGCTCCATAGAAATAATGTCAGTCGTGGTGGCCTAGTGGGTAAAGAGCCAACCTCTCGAGTATGAGGGTATGGATTATGGTATTCGATTCAAAGTCAGGCAAGTACCAATGCAACTTTTCTAAGTTTGTATGTTCTTTCTAAGTATATCTTGGACACCAATGGCTGATAAAAAGGTGAAGGAAAACATCTTGAGGAAACCTGGACTATATAGTCTAAAATCTCCAACCCGCATTGAGCAAGCGTGGTGATTAATACTCAATCCTTCTCCGTGTGAGAGGAGGCCTGTGCCCAGCAGTGGGACGATAAAAAGGCTGTAACAGTAACAGTAAGTAATGTCAATTTCCTATCTCTACTAAGCAAAACAACAGAAGATAGAATATGGGAATGGCTGTAAGTAAATAGGGAATATGGGAGATCAACTAATCCTGGACGGATGTGTTAGACAGACATGGCGGATTTGAGTGCCTTTCACCTTTAATTGCGTATAGAGGTAATTAAGAAGCTTAGCAAACGCCTGCGTTTGAAGCCTGTCGAGTATTCAGATAAACGACAGCTGGGATATTTTAATTTATATTTGCATTGATTTCTTGAGTTAATTTTACTCGTTGATTAATTTTTCTTCACTCACTCGTGTTGGACATTTTTGTACAGTTTCAGTACTTACTTAATAAACTGCAATATTGTTATTTTACGGTTATGTTTAACTTATGGACTGAACTAAACTAATAAAGTAAGATACGTAAATGCATTAAAAACAGAGGATTTTTTGTCACAAAAATTGAATATGAATCCTATCTATTACACGTATTTTATTTTCAAGGTCTATAACCTTAAAAATTTTCAACGCTTCACGCAAAACTTACATAATTTATATAGCGAACATAATCGATTACTCGGTTAACAACAATCGATATCACACAGGAATAATTAACTTCATCTTTGATTCATTCAGAGGTGTTATTATTAAATTGAATGAAGCGTAAAATCGACTGGTGTATCAATTGAATATGATCGTCTCGATCGTGTGAATGGGCATCATAGAATATATATTTTTGGGGTTTATAAGTATATTTTCATAGTTGGACTTCAAGATAAATATTGAGTATTACCTACTGTTGTAACAATGTGATAGCGAAAATATGTATAAAGCAACTCGCAATTTTATCACTTATGACACTCTAAATTTGCTCTGCTGATGTCTACTTTAAAAAGAACCGTAAAAATAATGAGTGAAGTTCAGTTTTTTACTGTCTGCAAAAATATATCTTTTATGATCTTTCCGTGCTCCGATAAAAGACCCAATTTGTTTTTATGCACGATAAAATTCTCATTACTCATAATGTATTCTTTGGAGGTAGCTTTTAATTCAATTACTGGGAAAAATATTTTCGCGAATGTAAAATGCATTTAGTTTTCACCCGACTGTGAAGAAGGGTTATTTTTTTTATTTTCTGTAAGCTGCGGGTGTCAACGTAACTAGAGTGGGTTATTGTGACTGTGGCGCCTGTAGGGCACTGACCTATTTGTTATTGTGCTAGTGCATTCTTCAACTATAAATATGACTCTAGAATAACAGCTTATTATGTCTCCACATACTCGTATCTGGCAGTTTTACAGGCTTGAATATAGGCTTCAACAAGTGTAAAAACAATTGCTGTTGCCTTAACTTAGCTTTATATGTAATTTTGCATGCTTTTTTTTTTTCTAGCGAAACATATTTGCCTTAATTTTTATCTAACACCATTTCATACCATGTTTTACGCAAGAAAAATATAAAATTATTGGATGATATTTTTCATTATCTAGTAAGGTTATGTAGGCTTAGCGTAGGAGTTAAGTCTAATTCAGTGAAAGCATTCAAGCACATAAAGCACGAATGTTGTTTCTGACATGACATCTCGTTACCTCTTGTTCTGAAGCACTCCAATTAATTTGCAGAACCTTCAAGTTTGTCTGCCCATCCAGACAGAACGGACAGGTGTGTTAATGGATCATTTTAATTGTTTTGTTACTGTACTTTGATGTAAAGAGTATTAAAATGTTGTGAAATTAGTTAAATCACTTTCAGGAATAAAGTAGGCACCTGCGTCATCATTCACTATCCACGATGCAGACTCTACAAAAGTGAAACCATCGGTGTATACCACATGGACTCATGGGACAGGGAAGTTATTTAATTTAGTGAATACATATACCAATTAAGTGATATTTAAATTATTAAAGCAATTTTTCAGTAAAAAGAAAACACATTTACAACACACAAGAATATACCTAAGCTCGGAGTTTCACAGCAAGAAAACCACACTATCAGTAAAATTAGCTGCAATATAGCTGAACGATCTCCAAGGTTAATAAATCAACCTTTATGAGCAAATTATCCTGAAACCGTATTCCGAGGATGCATAGCTATTCTATGGGGAAGATTCAATTACTGGTCGTCACGTGCCATGGGAGCCATCAATGGTTTAGAAGAGGCCGTTAGTTCGCAATGTGAATGTTGCTTCACCTTATGTGGTAATATCTACCTGTGTTTCTTGTGTAGTGTAAAATTAAATGGAAAATTGCGGGATACTATCATCATCTGCCGAGCCTTTTCCCAACAATGCTGGAGTCGGATTCCAGTCTTACCAGATGCAGTTGAGTACCTACTAGTAGGTATATTACATGAAGCGACTTCTTATCTCACCTCTTCAACTTGATACTGGACAACATACCTCTTGGTAAGATTGGATGACAGACTTTCTGTCTTATGAATACCCGTAACAACCTATTGGATACTAGGTATCGTATGGTGGTACTAGTTTATATATATTGCTTGCTGCTTTGGTAATGCTTAATTTTCATGCCATTGAGTACCTACCTACCGTGTGTGTTGTCCGACTCAATTAGCGGAGTAACATCGTAACAAAATATACCGGTTACTTATATAAAGGTAAATAATTCCCCCCACATTCAGACCAAAATACCGTATAAACATTACGGAATATAAATGGTATCTGTTTATTCACCGCCATTGCTTCCAATACACGCTGAACTCTTTCAAAGCGTTCCATCAATCGTTGCGACCTTATTGAATTTATTCAAAAGAAACGATAATATTTCAATATTTATCATGGCAACACATTGATCGCTGAACAGATGGTATTTTTAATTTCCGAACGAGAAGTTTGGCATTGCCGGCGTTCGCGACTTCGGGACGAAAGCAATCGTCCGGAAATACTCGAAATAAGGGTTTATTTGCATATTTGCCCGCATCTGACTAGGTGTTTGAGCTTTGTTTGGTATTGATAAATGTATTTCACACGGAATTGCGAATTTAACACATTTGTGTTTTATTACGATCTATTAATTTGTTACTTTGCTAACTAATGCAACTCATGGCTGCTGTAAACCTTTTAAACATATTAAATACTAGCTTTTGCCCGCGACTTCGTTCGCGTGGAATAGTGACTTCCGGCAGATTTTTGGTTTGACCAATAGATGGCGCTATATGTCCGGATAAAATTTTATTATTTTTATATTTTTTGTAATAAAAACTATCCTATATCCTTTCTCAAGTTCCATACTATGTCTGCACCAAATTTCACACAAATCGGTTCAGTAGTTTAGGCGTGAAGAAAAGACAGACGGACAGACAGACGGACGGACAGAAAGACAGACAGACAGAGTTACTTTCACATTTATAATATTAGTTAGGATTCGCTTACTTTTAGCTGTGAGTTTTATGTCACTACTAGATATAACTTTTAGGATTTTGTTTATGCACAGTTAATAAAGCGTACTTATCAACTAAATTGCCTTCGCAGAAAACGACCACCTCCATAAATCCGTTTACTCAACAAACCAACTTCAAACTATGTAACGGGACAGTCTCAAGTTTCAAATCGCATTCATACTCCCATATAAACGTATTATAATGACTTCACGGACTGCCATTTACATGTATTAGGTTTGTGGCGCAGGCGTCGCGACGCGAGGCGCTAAACTTATCATTTTATAGCGTCGTAAATACGGATACATACAGGTACATATGAGTGTACAGTGGACTGTACAGTGTGCTAGGACGGAAGTTCTGCACTAGTTTGGCTTGTTTATTAGTCGAACGGATGATAAAATGATGTTCGTTTGTTTATGTGCTGTGAAATGAAGTATTAATGTTAAAATTGATGTCTGTGCTTGGTGGTTTCAGTAAATTCAGCTTTCAAGCTTAATCTATACTCATACATAAAGAGGACCGATTTCATTGTTTGTTTGTTTGAATTGAATAGGCTCCGGAACTGCTGAATCTGGATAATTTTTTAATTGTTAGAAAACTACTAGGTATCTGCGCTGAATATGGGCTATGTTTTATCCGAATACGGGACGAAGTTTCCCCGAAACGCAGATGAAACTAAATAATAGGCTGATGGTATGAAGTAAATGGTGGTAAGCTGTGTTTTGAACCTAAAGTAAAGCATAATCTGTAAGTCTGGTGTAGGTACTTTATTTACTCTATCTATGAAATCTACGAATACCAATTGCAATCTGAACTTTTTAAGCTATTCTTTATCATTTCTATCTTGTTTTATGTTTTGGTAGAATATGCAAATAAGTTTGGTTTTTACGTAAAAAACATACAAAGTTTTTAAATCAAAATACCAGGTTTTTGAAAGCTATGCTCGTGACTTGTTAACTGGCCCAGTTTTTCCGCAAACAATAATTTTATCTCCAGTTTGCAGTTCTTCGTTTGCATAGTCCAGTGCACTTTACTTACTATTATTTGCATATGCCATACACTGCACAATTTGTTCTCAAGCCTCTAACGACTGAATAAATAACAAAACTATTTATAAACTGTGAGACCGTTAGTCACATGTAAGACATAACAACGAATTTAGCCAATTTTAAAGTCTTTAGCCAATTATTAGCATATCCTGTTGTTATGCAATATGATACCAGCATCTGCATCATAGCTCTTCTAGTAATTGATAAGATAATAAAAGGTCGTTGCCCATGTTTTTCCATTTGTTTTATTATAGCTACTAATACTTACTATACTTAGAGGTGGTCATCTTGCTTATAATCGAGGAAAATGCTGATGTACCGGTAAATCATAGTTTATGGGTAACTCTCGAAACAAGAAATTAAAATTAGTTAACAATCATATTTTTTCTATATAAAGTCTAAGTAAGTTTCTAAAACCTTCATACACACTTGTGTACCTACTTTCATGGTGCTTACATGTTGGGACCAAATTACAGAAAACTATTTCCGATGTTCAGTCAATTTTGTCCTTAAACCACATTTTCAAAGAAAATGCCCTTTAACGATTTATCAAAACGACGTCTTTTTATAGTATCCACTACTTTCTACAGCAAATAAGAAATCAGTTGAAATCTAATTGATTTCTCGGCACGAGAACATAGAGACATATGTTGTAGAATCAAGGAAATTGGTACTCTATACACTTACTCATTTCCTTTTGCTAATTGGTCATAGTAACTTTTACCTATAAGCAATTATGCGATTAGAAAATCTTTAAAGTAGGTTTAGCTATATGTTCTATGAAACGGTTTATTGATAGGTCACCTACATTACCTATAACTTTGTTGTGGCAATAAATCGGTCAACCTTTTTTTTCACCCTCATGCCTTGGAGTGTCAGACGCGTGTGGGAGTGGCAGACTCTTACTGACTGAAACCCGCCATGTTTCTTCTCAATCCCCTTATGTACCAGTGTCGCGGAACTCTTTCGAAGAATCTAACCTCACTTTCTGTTGTCAATTTTGATTAAATTCAATTATGAATTAACAATAGAGCTAACTTGTAAGCGATCGCAGACTTTTAATCGTAATTAATAAAGGTGTGAGTATAAATCATTGCATGAGAGAGCGAACGAAGCGATTTGATTAATAGATAAAACGTTAAGAGCCCATTACACCTATGAGAATAATGCCCCTTTTATCTTCATCGTAAAATAAGGTAACACGACTTTATTAACATTACTACGATGAAGTACTTATACCCATATTGTTTAACGGTTTAACCCTTCACGTGTAGCTTAATCTCAATATGTACCATTTTACGTTTATATAGGCTTTTACATGCTTATTACATTAGGGGATTAGAGTAAACTTTATGTTTCAAATCATTTCTGTATTACCTTTACCTCCCGTTTAGGAGCTTAGTACCTAATTAATAATTAATTACAAAATTTTGTTAATGTTTAAATCGATCATCATGAGAATTATTGGTAGGAAGAAAACATTCTAAAAATTCAAAAATAAACTATGTGATGCGGTATTTCTATATTTAATGCCTCGTTTTGCGGATAAGCTACTTTGCAGTTTGCACTCGCGATACAGCCTTCACATAAATCTAACTTTGATAAAAGCAGCATTTCTCTTTTAATCTTTCACTCACATTATGGAATCCATTTGTAAGGCTAATCTTATGCACACAAAACCACCTTGCGCTAACTCTTGTTGATAAGGCGCCAATCCGTTTCCCCTAAAGGGGGCAAAGCATGACTGATTTGCATGGAACTGAAGCAAACTTACCTATCTCAATCTTGTTAGATTAACGTTAGTTTACGTCCCTGATGTAGCAATTTGCTCGGAATAATCCAATATCATTTATCGATTCAATTATTCAAAGCAGCGGTTCTTGCTTTCTCGATTAATCTGAAGTTTATTATGGTGTTCGATACCGCGTTTGTGCATCGTTCATCCCTTGTACGTAAGAGGAGATATCGTCTCCTTACCACAGTCGTTATCGGTTAGAGCGCTTTCACAGTAGTGGATTTTGTAGCGCGGTTTCAAAAGTCATCTCTTGAGTTGGTAGCTCTCAATAATTTGCTACGACACGCCCTTACGACGCGCGACTTGCCACGCAAAAAATTCTAAGAAAAATTACATGATGTCATTATGGTAAAACGATAAATAATAAAATGACGAAAAAGGATAGGTAGTTGGAAATTATAGTTAACTAAACCAAGTGCAATACTCGCAACGCATATCAACATTCATTAATGACAAACAATATACACCATCATAATACAGGTACAGTTACAGTTTTACCTAAAAGCTTATGACTACTCCACAATGCATAGTCTTTGTTACAACAAAAAGGTCGGTAGCGATATCACTTGCATTCCCACAAAGGAAAACAATCCATTTGAAGATGTCATGTGAAGTTATATCGTATCGTACCTATTACTGAATAGAAGGCGACATTCCAAGGTATTTGTAGTAGGTATTTCATATATAGTAAGTATATATTGGGAAGAACTATTTCGTTTTATATGTATGATTTAGTTAAAATATATTTTTCGGTATGAAATACTAGAAATTCTATTAGTTGTTTAAAAACTTCCCCGATTCACAGATCAATAAACTTAGAAGAGAGAGTGACGTTTAAGTATTAAACAAGTAGAATGCAAGTGACAAGCTTAGTATATAATTGAGTGGATACTAATGGTAATGTACCGCAAGTCTGATAGGTGTATAACATGATAAATGGTGTAGCGAAAGTAGTTATTACACAACGGTACTTAATCGATCAACGTATTGTTATTGCGCGGGAGTTGTCGCCGATTCTAACCGATTTGTAGGATGATGTATGATGTTCCCATTGTAAACCTTGATAAGATTTCAACAGTAGTACTCAGAATCATTATTTTACTGAACTAGGTATGCGTTTTCTCTTATGGAATATTGCTCAATAAGATAGGTAACTACTAACAATTGACGGAGGAAGATATGTGCTCAGAATGGATCAGTCAGAGTAACATCAGCATCCTTGTTATCACGATATACCAATATAAAAAGCAGGGTCATTCATGTAAATACATTTTTACCAAAGAGGCACCAAAAGAAGAAGAAATACATTCTCAAAGAAAAACCTACATTTTATTTATATACTCCTTTTTATTTCTAAAAACAATCTGCTTTGCAAAACCACCACGTGAAACGTGCAACAGTAATTAAAATGCGGTTGTTTAGAAAAAGTAAGACCTTTAAACAAATATACATAGTTTCCTTTTGCTGAAGCAAGGCTTTCACGCTGTCTGGCTTCCCAAAGATCCTTTAATTCGTTTCAATTCGTCGACTTCGTCTTTGCAAAGTTTAAGAATTACATTTCGTTCCCTGTTACTAAGGAAAAGTGTTTAATTTAAAAGAGTTGGTTCTCATTGTGCTAAAAGTTAATGAGGCGAGACCAATGCTTGTTTTGTTTACTTACAGTAAGAGAAATACTGTTACGGAAATAAAAATATTACAAGTTGGTTGTGGGAATTTAGTAAAATAAGTATAACGTTGACTGTTTCACGAATTAGTAGCTATTTAACGCATTTTACTCATAATTAACTCTGATTTATTATTTCCCTGAGAAAACGTAACGTGACACTTTTAAGTCATTTCATGAAGTTATTCATTAAATTAAACAATTTTCTAAATCTCAAGACTCCACTATAAAGTTAAAGTAAGGTAGTAAATGTTAACAGTATCACTTATACGATGTTTTTCTTTCAGAAAGCAGTAGAAACAGAAAAGCGAGCGAGCTGAAGGAAGCTGCCATGAATAATGTAGTCCGAACGTATGTTTTGATAGCAATGCTACGTAACTAAGCTGGTTGGGATGCTTTACAACGTTCTGATGCCAAATAAAAATGTTATTTATTTGAACGTGATTTAGATTGCTTTTTAAATGATTCATTGTTTGTATTTATAACCTTTTAGTGACTGAAGATCAAGTCAATGATTTACATAAATTCGCACGTTGTTTTAGTTAGAGTTCTAAATTTCAGGTATGTTTTTTTGTGACCACTCTTATTTAAAGAAAGGACCATACTAACTTGAATATTTTTATGAACACCTTTTTTGGCAATGGTGTTTACCGTCGGCCTTTTATTACTTACGAGTTAGCTGTGCAAATTGTGATAAACAATGGTTCCTGTCTTAATGAAAAACCTTTTAAAGATATTACCCTCATGCAACCCTTAGGCGAGGTGAAGACGTGGCGTTGGTGTGGCGGGAACGTGGCGTAGTCGCGACTTTGATTTTACTTGGACACAAGAACAAATTGTCTAAGTGGGTAATAGTTTCGAGTGAGTTAAAGGATTCGTAAGTTTTGAAATTTTGGGTACCTACATGATTCGACGGTTAGTTTCAAATCAAAAAGTGTAAATAAGTTTTTTTACCCCTACATCATAGTGCGTTCATGCTAGTGTTGGGTTTTAAATAAAACCGAGTACGTATGAAGTTCTAAACAGATAATAAAATAGAATAATTATTGCATAATATCTCCCGTAGTTGAAAGAGATTGGGTGAAGGTTCCCATGAGTTAAGTATTTACCTTTATCTACTCCAATATCCGTCTTTTTGAATCTGAAAACAAGAAAGTAAACTGTTAATAAACAATCAAAGAAGTAGTTATATCTAATCGTCACTTGATTTAAAATGAAAACAAAAAATCAGATCATACTTTAGAATTTAATTTTAGAACATTTTTAGTAAAATGTACATAATAATAAAATTTCACGAATAACCATAAAAATTTCAATTTGATGCGTGTAAAATAAAATAAAAATCCTACCTATGTGACATATGTACTGTAGCACAGGTTTGAAATTAAAATTTGTACGGGAGAGTATCCCAAACAAACAAATACCGTGATGTTAGCTAATTGTCGAGCCATGAAATACAATACAAACACGCTGGCCTGGCGGCCCTACACGGAGAGAGAGTACAGTACATAGATACAGTCACCGACAGATGCTCAAAACTTTATGATTACATTTTTACTTACGATTCTATACGCAACAGTTTGAGCACGTAATATTGTAATAAATCAAATAAGTTTCGCTGAATTAAATTTCTAGTCTATGTTTTATTGGTGTACGTGTTTGGGTCTAGTGCTTTTAAAGGTACTGAAAGTGGTTTCGGACAGTGAAATATAACTTTGAGTTTTTTTTTTCAAATCAATCTACCTAGATTGTGATAGATCGATTTTAAAACAATACATGATTCATGTTAATTTAATTTTTATTTCTTTGTTAGTTGAAACACACACCTTTTAATGAACCTCTCATTTTCCGGTTGGAGCCAGGTTTAAAAGCTAACTGACTCATTAAGGTTTGATTCCCAGAGGCCAAGCCGTTTTATCGGCATTTCCCATGAGGAATTTATCAGAAAAATCCGCAGTCTCAACATGTACGTAATACGTTTAATTATATAGGTACACTTATGGCGAATTTCAATAACCTATCTATTGAGAGATTATAGCATTTCCTATCTACATGTATACATAGAGATAGAATACTCCATACAAACCCATTTTTTGTGTTTAGGTAAAGCAAATCGGTAGGTTGATTATTATGAAATCCACCGTGAGCATGAGTGCATGTATCTGTCAAGCTATTTGCCTAAACGTTCCAGATAGGACAGACGGTACTTACTTGTTTCATATAAAAACTAGCTTTTGCCCGCGACTTCGTTCGCGTGGAATAGTGGCATCCGGCAGATTTTTGGTTTGAACAATAGATGGCGCTGTACGTCCGGAATAAATTGTATTTTTTAATTTTATTTTTTGTAATAAAAACTATCCTATGTCCTTCTCCTGGTTCTAAACTACCTCCCTGCCAGTTTTCAGCTAAATCGGTTCAGCCGTTCTTGAGTTATAAGTGGAGTAACTAACACGACTTTCTTTTTACCCACGACGGAACGGAGCAGGTATATGCGTTTAGGGTGAGAGATGTGCGTTTGTGTGTTTGTGTGTGCGTTTGTGCAAAGTAATGTTCCCACATATCTTCTAAACTAATGATCTGATTTTGATGCGGTTTTCAATAAAGGGTTTGTGTTCGATGAGTTCATGTTCTTAGATAGGTGTCATGGCTGTAACTTACTAGGGGGCGCCACAATATTAGTCCAAACAGCAAAGTAATGTTCCCACCTACCTTCTAAGCTAATGATCCGATTTTGATGCGGTTTTCAATAACGTTTTTGTGTTCAATGAGTTCATGTTCTTAGATAGGTGTCATGGCTGTAACTCACTAGGGAGCGCCACAATATTAGTGCAAAAGAGCAAAGTAATGTTCCCACCTACCTTCTAAACTAATGATCCGATTTTGATGCGGTTTTCAATAACGGTTTTGTGTTCGATGAGTTCATGTTCTTAGATAGGTGTCATAGCTATTAATCACTAGGGGGCGCCACAATATTAGTGCCAAACAATGTTACAATATAATCAAAACGTCCGATTACAATTCTGTTTTCGTCAGCAATGTGTACGTGCTTAATGCATGTTCCTAAATAATAAAAATTACGCCTGTAACTCACTAGAGGGCGCTACAATATCGGTGCAAAATAATATTGCAATAACATATTATATAGACTATAATTCGTATATGTTCTCTAAAAAGTCTGAAATAAAATTAAGCAAAATTAAAAATTTTGAAAAAAGCCCCGACGGTAAAAATCTTATTGAAAAATAATAAAATAACTCAAAACTCCCGACTTAACCCAATTATATAGGAATAACCGTCGGGGGCTGCCTTTTCTATATGAAATTTCAACAATTAATTGAGTGTATTTTATGTCATCGTTTAACATCTACAATTCTTCAATAATTGTATTCACGACACTAGAATCCTTTAGCTGGTTTAATGGCAGCTCCCGACGGATATTCCTATATAATTGGGTTAAGTCGAGGGTTTTGAGTTATTTTATTATTTTTCAATAAGATTTTTACCGTCGGGGGTTTTTTCAAAATTTGTAATTTTGCTTAATATATATATAGATTATATTATTATTTAGAACCAGTATAGTTACACCGCATAGCAGTGTGAAACAAAAATCGCGCACAATCAGTCGCCGCTGCTTGGCGCGCCATTGTTTGCGATCGTTCTCAATTAAATTGTTTCACAGCCAGGTATTAATATCACAGTTTATCTATTACCTCTATTTCCGCACCTAGGAACTATTTCATTTCCTGCTGGAAAATACTGGAATAATTTTAGCTTCGATTCTATGTTATCTAAATTAGATCTGACTTCTCGGATTAGTTTATTAGATCGAGTGTTGGTTCGCATGAAAACTAACGAATGTTTTATGAATTGAATTTAATTTTTTACGTTTCTTAAAAGCTTATTTATCATGTAAGCTTTGTACGTGTACATAAACTCAATACAACATAATATAAATATTTAAAAAAATCAGTTTAGCAACGTTCATCTCATGAGTGGGGCTCATTTAGGTTAGGTCATTTAGGTTTTATTCGACTTGAATTTCCCAATTTTTAGCGATTTTTTTAAAGAAAGGCGGAAAATGGTACTTAAGCCTTTTACTATCTGACACAAATCTCTCCTAACTATCAATATCAGTGGAATGAACTAACAAGCCCTACGTCATTTCATTTTAATGGCCGCACAATAAATGTCCTGTGATAATCACATCGTCGATTACAGTTACCTGGAGGAAATGAAGAGGTCGAATAGCAATCAAGGCCCTGAATTAACACTTAGAAACTACCGTTCCACCATAACGAAGAAGTTTAATAGCTGGAGCTTAATCTTTGAAGACGTCAACTTGCTCTGGAATGGTGATTAATTAAACGCCAAGCAACGTTTCATCGCCCCAAATTAGTACCCACCTATAAATTAGGTACAACATAATCCATGAAATTTACATAATATGAAGATTCCCATTCTCTCAGAACCTTACGTTTAAGTGCTGCTGCTGTGGCCTATTCTTAATTAGAACGGAACTGTGTTGCCACCCTTCGAAATTTATGTGCCCACACATCTTGAAAATTATCTAGACCAAGGAAATTGTCGGGAGTTTTAATGGGGACGTTTTCATACAATGGGGAATAATGGCTCGATTTTGGTACAGACGGCTCCGGTGTTATTTATTTGATGGTTTTATTTAATATAAGTATTTTAATTTTATTTATATTAAGTATTATAAATTGAGAGAGGAAAATTGATAGCGTAAGGGATTATAAGAGCCGTTTGTTTATTATTGAACAGGTAACTTAATTCACCTTGCAAAAATAATACCTACCTAAGTAATGACTAGCTTACGTCACCTGTTTCACCTGTGCCCCGTGGGAAAATTTTGCGCTCACAGATAAAAAGCAGCCTTCTTCCACAAACAGGCTATTTTATATTGTTTTTTTTCGAGGTGGTTCCTGAGACTTGCTATCAGGTACTAGTGCCTAACAAACAAAGAAACGAACAAACTGTTCAGCTTTATAATATCATATAGATAGATAGTAAAGCATTTCCATACATAGTAGGTAAACCACTATTTACCCACCTGTTGCTAATTAACGAAGCTTACCAAAACATTTCCACCTAGTTAAACTTGTGTTAAAACATGAGAGACGTAAGTGAAACTCGGAGAAACACTGGGCTCCAAGTTAATTCGGGGGCTCTCGGGTGAGAGGGGCGAAGTGCAAATTGACAACTTTATTATATTTTTGGGGAGCGCAGGACAGAATTACTCGGTCCGGGTCTATGCCACGCCGCCTCTGCAATCAAAGTTGGCCGCAGATTTTTTAACGAAGCTAGCTGAGCAAGATTTTTTTGGTATTTTTTTTTCAAGTCCTTTTTTAAGTAGAACTCATTTTGTTGTGGGCGGTTTTAGATGACTGTGGAGTAAAAGCTAATTTTTAATGTAAAGCTTGCGGTGCTGTATTTTTGTAATGTACTTTTGCACTTAGCCCGTAAGTTACTTTTGATTTATACATAAGTTAGAAAATAGTTTACACATAAGTTAGAAACTGTTACTTTACATAAATTTTACTTTTGTTATTTTAATAAGTTTGTGAAGAGGATATGGGTAGGTGAACTACTCACTAATATCCATTAAGTATTAGAGACTCACAAGGTGAAACTATAAACTCTCTTAAGGAAATATTTACACCGCAATCTCGGGGTTCGCTCTCACCAAAACAATTCGTTGAATTACTAACGCAGTTTAGAGCTGCCCGGCAACAAATAAGCACTATAAATGAAAAATAAAAGAATAACACTTTCTGCTTCAGCACTTAGTCTGATAAATACTGAGAAGTTTGCTTTTTTATTTTATGTATCAAAAGATAGTTTTAAAAACAGATTTAAGTGTACTGGTGGAAACGAAAAGCTTAAATAATTAATCACCAGTCAATATACTTAATTTATTTTCTGCGTGTTCTGTTACGATTGTTTTTTTTAGTTCCCAACATTTTTCATTAGATATCTTCAACAAACGAACTTTGAAAACACATATTTATTGATAAACATTAAAATAATTGATATATTACATATAAAATAAAAAGTAATTAACGAAATGACAAAATGTAATTTCTGATTTCCTTACTCAAAAGTTACAATTCAACTTTTGTACGTAACTGTACACAGGGCAAAGTCCTTCCCAATCCCTATCCTGCCATCTGATGCTCATATTTTATTCTAATTGATTAAATAATCCAATTGTTTGAATTAAAACAGAAAGCTTTTATCTGATCTAAAATGCTCGAGCAATAAGCTAATTAGTTTACGTAAATAATTGATAATTATAACTGTGATAGGGCAATTAGAAGGGAACATCTGCGGCCCCAGATGGGCCCCTGGGTCCCTGGGCCCCCTCGTTTGAATATCTGATGGAAACATGTCGTTTGTCAATGTCCATTGGTCGCGCATTCAATTTGTAATCATTAGACTTGATTTGATAATTTAATTTTCTTTTAAAATGAAGTAGCTTTGATCTGTATCTCTCTTTCTCTCGATTAGTCAAACTATTTTCTCATGTAGTGATAGATGTAGGCAGTTAGCTTAGTGGGTGGTAGCGGGACTGAATGACCAAGGTCCGTTGAGTCTGTGGTGGGTTGAAATGATGTCTGAGATTAGTTCTTTAGCGTGTTTTTGAACTCAAGATTTTTGTTGATGATGTTGTCGACATCTAATTGAAAGCGAAACTACCACAAACGAATTTTTAGTATAGTAGTATAATTTACAGTATGTCAAGCACCAACCACTTTAAGTTTATACAATAATTCACTCATAAACAAACATTTATTCATAACAACCTAAATTATAGAACATAATTCATTAAAATGAAAAGTTCGCAAAGCAGTGGGTAGTGGAAAATTAAGTTTACAAATAACATCGTATTGTGGGTAGTCGTGAAATTACCTTTGTGTATAATTTCGTTTGTTACATTATTTATTTTAGTACCTACAATGGGTATGAATTGTATTATCATATTAATTCGCATTGTCCTATTAGCGCTGAATTTAAATAAATATATTTAAATGTAAACAGCTTTTGTATTCATTGACTGTTTAACCGTGATGGGTTGAAATAGTATTTATTAGTTTCGACTCGTATAGGGATGATGATATACATCGCATGTGTATTTACTAGCTTCTGCCAGTGGTTGCACCCGCGTCCCGTGAGAATTACCTACTCAACACACTCCGAAAAAAAGCAGCGTTTGTCTTCAATAAATCTAAAACTTTTTTTTTTACAATCGGTTTATTAGTTTTTAAGATTAGTAAGTTCGAGTAAACAAGCAAACTCCTCACTTAGTTTCTTAGGAGTTTACAGATAATAAGCTTTCAATATGAAGTTGAGGAGCAATCCTTATTTACTTTATTTACCTTGCTGAAGAAAGCTTACTTCATTCTATATTCTTCTTGTTTGGAAATCTTTGATATATGAGGTAATCCCGATACTCCCTCATCGCTAAATCTGAAGAATTTGTTTTGCACTGAAGGAATATTAATGAGTGCATTAGTCGCAATATGGTTGCTTTACCTGGCTGTGGTAAGGTATATTGGATTTAGTAAAAAATACTAAGATAGCTCTATAAAAATACAAGAGTAAAGCATCTTTTTTTTTTTTTTTTTTTTTTTTTCCGACGTTAAAAATCATCAAATGACCCCTCCCGCTGTGGGTTAGCAGCGGTGAGGGAGTGTCAGACTCTTACTGACTAAAAACCGTCGTGTTCCGTCATAAGCCTTTTATGTACCAGGGCCGCGGTATCTCTTTCGAACAACCCGCAGCCCTCGAACAACCCGCAGCACGAACAACCCGCAGCCCAGAGTAAAGCATCTCATGTATTGATTTTAAAGGGTGTCCTAACAACGGACATTTTTGAAGTTTTAGAATTCTTGTAGCCACGAAGATTACTCTCTCTAGATATCTCTTTAAAATTGATTTATTTTGTCTTACCACAAAATTAATTTGATAGAAACATAATTCTGAATGTAGGGAACACTATTTGCAATTTGTATTGCATATAATACTTATTGAATATCACAGCATAAGTAAAGTATGGTCGCCCATCCATGTACTGACTAAGATATCTACCTGTAACATCTTAGCTTCGCAAATGACCAACGCTTCATCAATGAAACCAGACATATACAACCTCCATAAAGCAAAATATGGCAAAGGAATGCCATCAGCAAAACCATCATACCTGAAGGTTTATTAGTAAAAGGCCCTTATTTACGATATTATTACCGGGGTAGCTTTGTGCTGGCTGTGCTAATTAGATAGCTGGTTATAAAGACCTTTGGAGGCGGTTACTTGCATATTTTAATGCCTTTATCAAGTTGTTCGTGCTGTAATCGCAACGGGACATCATGGGGACACACTGCTGGGAAATGTGACAAGTAAGTTTTGTTCTACGTGAGTTTTAAATGGCTTTAGAATTATAATGATCGGATTACTTTATATGAAGCTTTTATGGGTTTATAATAAAAGATTTTTAGTTCTCTACATTACCGGTAAATGAAAGTATTCATAAATGCTAGTAGATTATTTTATTTTCCAATACAATCTGAATACATAACGTAATTAAATTTTATGATTCTCTTATTAACTTGAATGCTTATGACGGTTGCCACCTGCTTTTGCTAGAGAAACTACAACTGAGTATAAGAAATTATTACTTAAAACTGCTATCTTTTATATACTCTGTAAATTCCATTATAAACCTAACTCTAGCTTATAGTTTGTACAGTAAATTATATATAGAAAACTGTTTTTTAACTTTGGTTTTTAGTAATATCGCTTATTGGTAACCAAACTATCACTGTGTAGGCAACACCACTTGAAGCTAGACACATAAACCAACCACGTACACCTACGTGTTATGTACACAAAGCTACACAAACTTGAGCTCAGTATGTCCACCTATTATCGTCGCCCGCAGATACAGTTTCCCCTTCAAGGCCATATTTCATAAAATTTCCCTGCTGCTGGGGCATAATGAAGGTATTGGAGACGACACTTAAGGAACTCGGTACACGTGTGCCTCGGCGATTTGGCTCCTCGGCGCGACACTTAAATTTCATTACACTTGCGACTGTGACTGCTCAAGTTCTAGACTTCGGCGTTTTATTTCAGTTAAACGGTCTGATTTTCGAAGCGAGTTAAATAGATTAAAAAGTTTACTAAAATATTTCTATATTTATATTATTTTTTATATTATATTATCTATATTTATAGTTTGGATTTCTATATAATATCTGCATTCTGTAGTGCAAGTCTGAAACTCGTTTGGCTGAAGGATATTGTGTTACCTAGAAGCTACCGGCTATGGAAGACAGACTACAAAATACTGGTATGCTTTAGTGTCTTGTTAGAATGAAAGCCGATAGCAGTGGAAACAGGCTGATGACGTATTCAATACAAAAGGACGTATTCAATTAAATGTGCCAAAAGTATTAGTTGAAACACACTTTTAAAGAAATACGTAGAAATTAAGTTATTAGAAAATGAAATACTACGAAGATTGCTATATCTGATGAAACCTAAAGTTCCTCTGAATAGATATTTTCTGAACAGTTGTGACAGTTGTTTCTACTTTTGTAATAGTTTTGAATTATTTTGCGAAAAACTTAAGTTTGGAAAGCATTTTAAAATTAGAGTAAAGGACTAAAAAGCATAGGTAGGACAACTTTATATGTTTTCGTATCATATAGCTCAAGAGTTATATAAGAAGGAGATGCAAGATATATTAACGATCCTAATTCCTCATGATGTCGGGTTTATTTAAATAATGACATGCTTTGACATTTGCCCATTTTAGAAAAAAGTCGAAAATGTGTATTGTAATATTGGATCTTGCTATTTTCTTGAAATAGTTTTCAGATTCTTACATTAAAATTGTTCCAATATATAAAAAAAATAATAATTAAATCTAGACACACGGCAGTGTGTCCGCCAAGTTCGAGCAAAAAAAGCGACACACCGGCCGTGGGTTATATTACACGAACCATTTCGGGCCAAATTCGACCCCCCTGTAACTCAAAATCTATTTTATTTACGCATATCAAATTTCTAGTATCTGTTGAGACCCCCTCACTTATCTAAAATACAAAATTTCATTAAAATACCTATTGTAGGTCTTGAGATATTGACGTCAGAAAATCGCTATTTTTACTATACACTGATTCACTGATTCACTGATTCACTTATTCACTTATTCACTGACTCACTCATCAAAAACCTAGACCACTTCCAATGGTCGTATTGACTTGAAATTTGGCATGGAGGTAGGTCTTTATGTCAAGGTAAAGAGAAAAATCTGAAAATGGCCAAGTGTGAGTCGGTTTCAAAATAATGAAGGTGTTTTATACCCGGTGTAAATTTATACCCCTAAGGAACTAAAACGAACTAAATTTATCTATATTTATATAATATATCTTCGAATGGTACAAAGGTTTGTATTTAGTCAAAGTAAAGTAAAAATCTGAAAACGGCCAAGTGTGAATCACTTTCGAAAATAACGAATGTGTAACTTTGATTCACGAACATAATATATGATAACATGTCATGTCAGTCAGTTGGTAAATCTAGTCCATTTAGTTAATCTAGTTCATTTCTTTGTAAGAAACATAGTGCAAATTAAAAAATAGTATAAATGAGACATTTCTTTAACTAACTTCATCATAAGAAAAAAATAAAATAAACAACCTTACAAAAATAAATGAAATCCCACCCAAAACAAAAATGTGAAAGACTGCCAAGTTCGATACTATGGGAATGCTTCGCCTATAAAAGAAGTGAGATCTGAATAAGTACCAAGTTCCATACACATACCTCAGTTAAAAATAGTTACTTTTTAATGATGATTACTTGGCAAGTTTTAATAGAAAATTAAATACTTGATTCATTGCGTTTAGTAGGTTTATAACAAGGTGTATGAAAACTTGCCAAGTAACATCATTAAAAAGTAACTATTTTTAACTGAGGTATGTGTATGGAACTTGGTACTTATTCAGATCTCACTTCTTTTATAGGCGAAGCATTCCCATAGTATCGAACTTGGCAGTCTTTCACATTTTTGTTTTGGGTGGGTTATTTGTACCATTTTGGCACATCGTAACTTCAATTTCAGAGCATGAACTCGGTATTATTTCAAGAAATTTTGCTCTGATGCCCTCAAGATTTCAAGTTTCTGTCGGTGACAATTTAAATAAACTATTTTGAGACAGTCTGCTGCAACTTCCAAATGAAAATAGACTTCAACTATTTTGAAAACGCATAACTGATGTTGTGAAAAGCTTTCCTCTGTTTGTACACGTTATGTTTTGACACTTTATGAAAAAGGAATTTATAGAACGAACCTTCTATCAACTTACCTACGAGTATTCTAGGAAATTGCCTTGAATAAACTTTTGCGTGGAGACTTGTATTGGATGGCAGGTTGTTTCCCGTTGTATCTAATAAGGTTGTTATTTGCATTTAATATCTTTCAGTTGCAAACGCTAAGTTGCGAGGCAAATCAAACCTTAATAAATGCTTTTGCATTATCATAGATTTTTGCCGTAGGAAAGCTTTATTTATATATATTTTTTTTAATTATAATCAATCGTTAACTTACACTGTTGGAGTTTTAATTTTAATGCTAATTATCTTATTGAAAGCTTTTGAAACGTCGTCATACCTTTTAGTAAGTAATTATCACATCTTCGCTAAACATAGATACTCATATTATAGAAGTATTACAAACCGAATAACTGTATCAAAATATAACAGAAAAAAAAACACTCATTAAGACATTCACTTCATAAAAGAGTCCCCAAAATCCTTAAATCTGCGTGTTACTCGTCTTACGGTAATCGCATTCGACCCCATGCAGTGACCTACACGTGTCTCGCATAGTAATATCTCGACAAGTGCACTTCGTCTTTTTTCCTCACTTTTACGCTACTTTTACGATTGTAATCTCAAGTTTACCGACCGTAAACCCGAGGTAATAGAGATCCGAATTAAATTGCTATCTCGCTTTATTGAGAAGCACGCCAATTACATTTTGATGTTTCAATGGTAATGCATGAATTATGTTTTCAATTTACACGTTTCTTATGAAGAGGTGATAATACGATTGTCGTGGTGGAGTAGGGGGTAAAGTACCAACCTTTCAAGTATGAGTGTGTGGGTTCGATTGCAGGTAAGGCAAGTTCAAATGCCACTTTTCTAAGTTTGAATGTACTTTAAGTATATCTTGGACTGATTAAAAGGTGACGGAAAACATTTTGAGGAAACCTGGATTTTAAAGGCTGAAATCACCAACCCTCATTGAGCGCGCATGGTGATTAACGCTCCATCCTTCTCTATGTGAGAGGAAGCCCGTGCCCAATAGTGGCTCGATAAAAAGACTGATTAATCAGAACAATTGATTAAAAACTATAAAAACTTATATTTTTTATAGTTTTAATACCTACACAAACGTTGATAAATTATAGTCTGTGCCATTATTTGAAAACGGGGCAAAGTCCCGCGTTCCCCTAATTTTAATATTGTTCGCTTTAAAAGTTGTGTAAGTAATTGCTCGAAAGTAAACCGCTCTAAAGTGATTAAAATTTATTGTTCTTGTTGTTTACGCTTCTAATCCGCGCGGAGGAGAGATAATATATTTAACACAATATATTTTAAATTAATTAGACTTGTTTTTAATTGTTCTGTTGTTCTTAGAACCAAGAGTAAACAAGTCTGACTGCACGTAAGCGTAATTGAAATAAATATGACCTATTTGAATGCTCTTTATATATTTTGGTTTGATAATTAAATTAACAACGAAAAATTTTACGAATTAAGCTATTCATAATTTGATCAGAATTTATTAAAGGTTTTTGACAGGCATCAGCAATGTGATGGTTATAAAGTCTATATACCTATATATGTATGTATGTATATTTAAACTAAGTACGGTACAAAGTATAATGTACTTTGATGATAATATGCCAGATAATTTAATAATTGTTTATGGTTGCAGTGTATATCTGCCTAAATAAATGCCTAAATATGTGTTAAGTGTTTTTGACCTAATGGGATATTACAATAATATATTTAAGTCTATTTCGGTTCAATTTATTTTATGGTTGAGCTAAAAAGCTCTTCATACATAAAGGCGATTTGTTACAGACTATAAAATGATTTACTGAAGCACACACTATAAAATAGTGCCTAGCCTAGATTATTACCATTATTTTATAAATATGCCACTACTATTTATGACCAGGGTATTCACGACCCACTTCGTGAAGCTTTGTAGCAGCGTGCAATGCACCCACAGTAATGGGAATACACTTTTATGAGATCCTTTGAGTTATGTTGTTTGAGTACGTTTCAATGTTCCCTCTTGTCAGTTTTTATTTCAACACAAAGTATGAAAGCGTAATAAACCTCTTTTCATTAAAGTTGTAAAGAAATATACGTTCATGTGTGTGGTGTAAAATTCTGGTAAATTTTAATTAATATTTACTTGTGTGAAAACATAAAGGAGTGGAGTAAATACAATAGTGAGTATTGGTCGGTATTGGCATTACAATAACATTGTGGTTTTGGCATTGTTTTAACAGCCTCAAAAATAAGTAGGAGCGCGTTCGGTGGGATTAAGTTAGTAGAAGAAGAAGCAAGATTTCCTGCCTCAAAAAGTCACTAAGAAAAGCTAGCCAATGTAATTTCAGGCATTTTAGCAGGCAAGTTTCAGGTCACCAGAGTATCGACTATGCAATTTTTTTCTGGAAATAATCTGATGCTGAAAATTCTTTTATTGATAAAAAGCTGCACTATTCCCTCGGTAAATAGGTACACACGAAGTTTTTATGCGTTCTCCAAAGAGGTGAAGTGACCATGTTTGTGGGTCCAGTCGAAAGTCGTAAAAACAGTAGTTCCGTCTAATCCTCTCGAATGAAGCCGGGGGGAGATGCTAGTTAAATAAGGAATAACCTTATATGAGAAGGAATGTATATTGTTTTACGTAAATATATTATTAAAGAAATGCTGGCTTTCTAATAATTATATTATTGTTATTTATTGAACGATTGTTGGTTTGAGTACCTATGTGACGTACATTTTAACTCGGTCCAAATAAACTGGTAATAAATGAACAATATCAATAATTACTCAGCTTCATTATTAAAGCAATCATGGAAAACCGAATTCGAAAATAATTGGGAAGACAGACGACGATAATAACATATTTTCGAAATTATTTTTTTCGACGTAAAAAAGCAAATGAATGGACTGTTATTGAAGCCTGGCCTATAATTTTTATTAGTCCATAGCTTCTTAATTAAATAATTACCAAAACCAAAGCTATTAAGTATCATTTTCTTTCCCTTTATTTTTCCCTCACTTCCACAATCTAAGTTGTAGCAAGTTAGGCGTTATCGGCTCGATGCTCACTTAGATAAGCCGAGGTAACTTAGCAGCAACTTAGAGATAACTTAGTGTTGTCGACTTACTAAGGGTTAGCATCCAAAGTCCGGATTTGCTACTTCCCGATAAAATGTACGTGACTTTATAGTGTGTTGTGGGTCAGAACGGACCATGGAGAAAAAAATTACTAATGGAGGGACCATAACGGAATATCGCCTAAGAAACGGGTGAGCGGGGGATGAGGAACGTTATTGTTTTCACCCATATACGCCTTCTTTGGACCCGACCATTTTTGTAATATCAAAAACCGTTGACAAATGTCTCAAACAACCCGATAGCCACGTTAGTTTTGGCCGTTTTGGTCATGCCCGTACGAATTTGACCTAGAAGAAGGTGCCTGACCTACCTGCATTATGGCATCACCGCACATCTTTCCTTACTCCGTGGTCAAAACGGACTTAAGATGGATAAGTGATTTGGTCAACAAGTTTTGGTCACAATCGGACTCCGAAAACGGATAACAAAGTTTTGTTTCACGGAATCCTTGTTTATCTGAAATGATCAAATTGCCTATTTAATTGGTGATGAGATGTAAATAGGCCTTAAATGACTTAAATACAATCATTAATCAGGTAGGCACCATTTTCCTAATTTTAGTTTTCTTAATCGATTTAGGATTTTAGGCACATATCCCTGCTTGATTGAATTGTAAAAATATGTACTTAAATAGTAAAGCTTTTACTTAACTAAAAGTTAATTGTAAAAAATATATATAAAAATACAGTAAATGTTTATTTAAAATAAAATCTTCCGTTGTAATTTGCGCTGCGCTGAAACTGGCTTTGTTCTAAAAATTATGTAGTTTTGTTTCAGAGCGGTTATCGCATTATTGCAGTTTGTTCTGTTATTCACACAAAGGCTTATTCTGTTTAACATTTATTAACATTTTCTAGAAATGTAGAGTAATTTTTAAATTACTATTGTTTTATATAAAATACTATCACTTTTCTCGCGGTTTCTACTAACTACTGCCTGTACCGGGACAGAATATAGCCTATGTTACTCGAAAAGAGTATAGCTTTCCAACTGTGAAAGAATTTTTCAAATCCGTTCAGTAGTTTCGGAGCCTTTAGGATACAAATAAACAAAAAAAAATCCTCATTATTATATGTATTAGTATAAATTACATGCCAATGTTTATTAAATACCTCTTTAATTACTCGTAATCTTTGCTTATTTCACAAGATTTTCATGTACTTTCACAAGATGATTAACTTACTTTCCTCAAAAGAAAATGCTTCACAACCGACCGTATTTAACGCGGTAAAACAGTTAGTCTTGCAAATTAATTTCCCTGAGAGGAACGGTTAACTGAAATTTCAGCGGCTTCCGAAGCGGAAAGCAGTGATAAACATTTTTAAAAACTTTTTTGAAAGATAATGTCGTTTGTTTGTGGTTTTAAATGGCTGATGAAATTAATTAGAAGTTCATAATTATATGAGTGAGCTATATACATATAGTTATAAGAATTAGCTCTATATTAATTTGAAGAAAGGAGCAATCTAATTAATTTGTTAAGAACACTTGTGAGGAGATTAAGACTCGCAGACTAATTACTTTACACTCGAAATCAGATCTCTCATTTTTGTTTCGTAGTCATTCGTTTATACGACATAAATAAAATATAATAACTAGATTTCTATTAAAATAATACTAGGTAGTCCTAAATATATATTTTTCGTTTACCTATGTATTTCCACCAATTTGAATTGAGTGCCAAATAATAAGACTTTGAGATCCCTGCATTTACAAAATAACAATAAAAAGGTATCACCTTGGACCCAGTGGGCACCTATTTTTTATATATTTTTTTTGGAATTTTAAGACGTAAAAAATGTTTTATGAAATAAGTAAATGGAAGAGGTATTATGTACATAAGTGATTTAACTTAACACAACCACGCTTAGTTAAGCTTCGCGTAAGAATAAAATATAATGGAGTGTTCTCACTACCTACTTATCTTCTCGAGCCACTCGTAAGAGGCAATTAAGGGCAATGTCTACTAATGTCTGAAGGCAACAGGTTCTTGTTTCATTCGAGACTGTTATGCTGACTAATGGTAGCTCCCATCTTCCAACATATCGATTTTAAAGCATTAAGTTGGAAATTATGCGAACCGTTCTCGTTTTAACGCCGTTCCTCTTATGCGTTGATTATGAAGGAAAGTAAGTCTGTTTTTAAAGATGTCTCAGTATTCAATTTACATTGTTTTTTTTTCTATATATTTCAGTATTTTATTTATTGAGACCATCTTTAGCGTAGGTACATCTAGTAATCTATTCGTTTTTTATTTTCTGTAAAGTTATAGAAATAGTTAGTTTATAGAAAAGTTAAGGTTATAGTGGTATATCTACAAGAAGTTTTTATTCGCACTTTCGCCTTTCATAGAATTTGTGAAAAGGCAAAAAAATTAAAGGTCGTCTCATATTAATTAATAAGCAAACTATGAACATTGTAAACGCGTTTTGATATCACAAACTTTGCTCATTAAATAAAAGTGTGAATTTCAAAAACTCATATTTCTAAAATTGTTCTCTTTGATGAGGCATAATCGTACAGTTTTGTACCGACCATTAAAATTCTTCATAATTATATCGTCCAAAGGATACCTATAGGGTCTACGGTAGCCATAATATTATGGGTAATTACTGCTTATTGCAAAACGTTTAACCTTTAACGGCTGTTCTCAATCTATACTTCTATACTATACTAATATTATAAAGCTGAAGAGTGTGTTTGTTTGTTTGAACGCGCTAATCTCAGGAACTACTGGTCCGATTTGAAAAATTCTTTCAGTGTTAGATAGCCCATTTATCGAGGAAGGCTATAGGCTACTTTTTATCCCGGTACGGGAAGTAGTTCCCACGGGATGCGGATGAAACCGCTGGCAGAAGCTAGTATTCTATAATATCTGTTGATATGCTTACTAGAGGTACATCTTCGGCAGTCGTTATGGGTAGTCAGAAGCCAGTAAGTCTGACACCATTCTAGCCAAGGGGTATTGGGTTGCCCGGGTAACTGGGTTGAGGAGGTCAGATAGGGTAGTCGCTCCTTGTAAAGCACTGGTACTCAGCTACATCCGGTTAGACTGGAAGCCGATCCCTACATGATTGGGAAAAAGGCTCGGAGGATGATGATGTTTACTAGAGGTAAAGTTTTGAAATTAGCTCCCATACAAGTAATGTCAAATTCTCAACTCTAGCAAGCAAAAAAAAACAGAATATTGGGAATGGCCGTCACATGAGACAGAGATATAGCCTGTCTTATAATGTCTTCTTCTTGTAATACGTTTTGCCGCCATTAATGAATACCAAAATGTCAAGTATAGTCTTAATATTTTTTTTATTTATATAACCGGTTACATTATTTTACTTAGATTACAAACAGTGTAAAAGTCGATAACCTCTTGAATATGTAAAATGTCCATCGAAATTATGCTATTTCCATATCGGCTTGAATGCGAATAGGTTGGTAGCGGTTTATTAAGGACATAATGGATATAAAAATGTTGAAAATGACTATCAGGTGATATTGTTCATTTATTCTTAACTTTTGTAACTTAGAGTGATTTTGTTATTTTAAGCTCTTTGATTATATTTAAACTGAAACGTAAAGTCTACGTTACCGCCAACGAAGCCACTAGGCGGTCTAGTATTTGGTAATGAAGTTTCAAAACCAGAAAACTTTCATTTAATCTAGTTAACCAATCTAAAAACTCATCGCGGGCTGCTCATTCAGAAGCTATCCCAACTTAAAACGACTTTCGAACTTTAGTGCTATGAAAATACAGACAAAACTACGAATACGAACGAAGACATTTTGGCTAGCCGCCTAATGGCGAGCGACGTGAATTGTTTGAATGCATTTTGTAGCTGTTGCTACATGTAGACAGGGTTTTGCATATAAACGCCCGGCCGTGCGGCCTGCAATATGGGCATTTTCGTCACACAGAGTTAGGAACAAATAGAGTAGCAAAAAAGTTTTCTAAAACCCGTGTCTTAATTGACATTTTATAGGCATTTTCGTCACACAGAAGTACGAACAAATAGAAGTAGCAAATAAACCCGGTTTTCAAAACCAGTAACTTAATTGACATATGGACATTTTCTCGTCACACAGACGAAGGAAAAATAAAAGTGGTAAAAAGTCCCTACTTTCTCAAACCAGTTCTTTATTGACACATCTTGTTTGACAAGCTATAAATAGCTTTAAAATAGTACCTCTAGAACCTTTCGGAAATTGTTAATAAAGTGATATCTAAAACATGGTGCGTCTTTATGACCGATTAGGATATTTTTTTCCAAAAGTATGAGGTGTTTACTTTTGAAACAGAAGCGATTTTTTCAAGTATTATTAGAGGGGAGTGGTATTTGTAGGGTCGAAATAATGTTTTAGACGCGGCGTTGCGCGTTTTGTGATTGGTCATTGAGTGAACACCTGCTTGACTATCCCCTCGCTTTTTAAGGTCTGTGCCACGTGCTCTACTGTAACAAATCATTTGTATTTGATGTTTTGGAGAGTTTTAATCGATGCTCGTTTATAATGCAGAATATGTTTTGTCCTTAAATACTTATCTAACATGTCTGTGCCATCATGTATTGGTAGGTGTAATTCTCTAGTTTTAAAAGAAGCTTTGTCTTAGATTTGGAATGTTACTAAAATTAGTGCTCAATACTGACCTACACCAAGTTTTGACATTAAAACTTTGAACATTATTCCGAGATATAAAATTTATAAACGACAGTAATAAATATTACAGAAGCAGTTAATTTTAAGTGTGATTAAAATATTAAGTAGAGTTTGTAAATAAATAAACTAATTAAGTAAATGTAAATTAATAGCTAGCGCGTGTAACACATTTGTTGCTTTGCCAACAATTATGATAATTTAAATAAAATTCTTAAGTCCATTAAAACTTAGATAAATATACAGCAAATTATAACTTTACCGAACGAGAAAAAAATCTTTCATTTTAGTGCCTAAGGCAATAAAAATATTTGAATACATGTGTCATTACCATAAGTATTAGTTATGCAAATGACGAAGAAACGTTTACATAAAATTTAAGTTTGGAAGCAAAACGTTTTCCAATAAAACTTAAAAAAATTCAGGTAGCTGATGTCTTTATTCTGTATCTTCGTTACTCTGTGGAACAACGCGTGGAATTCTTAGTGTAATATTACACCGCGTCAGTTTGATATTCAGCTCTATTAACTGTCCACCAGAGATTATAATAAAGATAGGAATACATTCTGAATGTCTTTATCTTCTGGATAAGGACGCCATGGGAATAACACCATGGGGTATAAAGAGCCGAATGTATTAGGTTCAGTCATGATGACACTTATTTAAATTACGAGATAGTATCATGTTCCTTATGAAGAGCAATATAGTGAATAAAGTTATGACAATTCCAGAATGCTATTAAAACCTGATACCCTAAACTGAAGATAAATGACAAAATCCAGACAGCAATATAACAGAAAATAGAAACACGAAAATATATACTCCAATCACTTCGATAAGGATCAAATGGAAAATGTAATCTTGAAAAAGAGCGTCCCTATAAAAAGGACAACAGCTGAGGTAGAAAACAAAACAATCGCTATATTTTACAAGTACGAAAAGCATTGGACAGAAACAATCAGAAATGGTCCAAACCGAAAACGATCAAGAAAAATGTCGTTCTACCTTATCGTGGATTGCCTCAAATGGTACCTATAAAGCTTGGAGTACCTGAGCAATAACATTACCTATCTTCTCCGATAATAATGCAGTTGGTATAATAATAGTTAAGGCACAATCATTGATGGGCTTTGGAAGACGGGACTTCTAAGCTCATGATTGATAATTTATATCCATTATAACGGTACTGGAAGTCAGCCTTATTTCCTAGTAGTAAAATAAGAAAAGCTTGAATTTTAATATTCGCTGCTGAAATTGGGTTAGCGTACAAAGTCAAAGGCTAAAATTGTTGTCAGCAACGACGTAGCTATTTCGCTTCAGATTTTTAGTGAAACATTATTGTTGGACAAAACACTGTGCAAACAGAATAGGGTTGTTTCCAATTTTCGAAAATCTATTTAAATAGCTTCTAAATAATTTAAAGATCACACCTCCTATATTTTGCGTCTTAAATCTCTTTACTTTTTATGTATTGGATTTTTTTCTATTTTTCTTAAAACATTGCCCAGAAAACGCTCGATCACGTGACTGTGACGTCAACATGTACTATGTGTTAATTTTAATAATCTATTCTTATAATATAGATACAAAAACAAATATTTATACATTTAAATTATTTTTAAACATTGGGCACAAAAGAAAATACCTGTAATGTTTTGAGTTGTGTACGCGGTAAAATAAAAATGTGCAAAGGAACGTAAAGTTTGTGTTTGTTATTGAGGTTATGTTTGTGTCATCTTGGTTATTAGCAAAGAATTGAGCGACAATAAAACTATCAGCTTTCATAAATCCTTTCTCCATAGTTATTTTCTAACTTTTCTTTCGCTCAAATACAAATAAAAACTGAAGAAAACAACACATCAATTCTCAGGTTATACCTGTCATAGACTGTCACTGTCAAATACTTGTCATTGTCAATGTAAAGTGACGACATCGGACTCGATTCGCCGTTTTCAAGGGCATGACGTAATAGACGATAACTTTAAAATTCATAAATTATTTAAAAATTATGTGGTCAGTTATAAATAATATAATATAGCTTATCGTGTATCTAGTTTTGTGAACTTTCGGTGCATATACCTATTTTTAATTGACTGAATACTAGGAAACAACTCTATTCCAAGCGAATTATGAAAAGATAAATACTTATGGCGGATAGAAATATTTTTTTTTATTTCTTTTAATCTGTTGTGACATTGTAAATAATTGTAATGGTAAATCTAACTGATTTAAATAAAGGCAAATTACTGGTCCTGGAGGCCATAATTTAGTGACGGCACAGATGGACGTTCTGAGCGACGGTCCCGTTGACATTTGCAAGAAATAATCATTTGAAGATACGTATTACACGAAAGATAATGTAGTCCTCGGGTGAAGTCCTAACTGGTTTGGTCAGGGTCTAGAAAATTGCTGCGCTCCACTTTCATAAGTTCATCATCTACATATTCTAGTATACATATTATACAGTTATTTTTATTACGTGTTAATAATCTGAGTTTTATATACTTACATATACGTTGCTTGCCCTTTGCCTTTTAAGCGTGAACTAGATTCTATTTATATGAAGTTAATTACGGAACACGAGGTGACAAAAACTTAAGAAACTGGAAATGAGTCGTAGTCTTATTTATCTTTTTGTTTATAGATGTATAAATAAAAAGTTCCGAAAATGTACAGTGTAAGGGGATACCAAGCAAACGTGTAAGAAAACAATAATCTGCAAGATATATTACGATAGTCTTGCTTTGCTTATAATTCCATGAACCGATTTGACTCCGCAGCTCCGGCCGTATCCTCGGATAACCTAGAAGATATTTTTCTCGAAATTTTTAACGCCTGTCCCAATCTTGCTCCGCTTGAAATAACGCTTTATATAAATCAGATGTAGATTTAGTCCGTTCTCAACACGAGGTATAATAAAACTGGTTTGCCTCAACGCGCTGATTAGATTTTGGAATGGGATTAGAATTTTATACGTTGCTTGTTAAGCAGACTTTAATCTTGGTAACCTACATAACAGATTCTAGTGATATAAATTCTAACAGTACCTTCTTACCCTTGAGTTCATGTTTAAATAAGTGCCATATCTCCCTTGCCTTTGAGTCTATGTTTTATACAGATTCATGTGGATTTATGTCATCAACTTTTTGTTTCAGAAAAGACAACAAGGAAAATGTGAGAAAGAACGTATCCAGGGACGTATCCGGATTTTTCCTGTACCATATTGACGGAATGAATCTCTGCACTCGAAGACAGCCTTCACGTATCAACATTTATTATTTACATGACGAGTTTTCGCTTGTTATGCATGCCAAAGTAAAATTGAACTAAAAAATAAGGTCCAGAAGAAAAATCGCCAGTAACTTTCGTACAAAATTGAGGGAAATACCGCTGGTGTTAAAACGAGCATGGCAACACCTTTTAAAAACATCACCAACCAGAAACTATTTAGAAGGAACGCCACCCGTGAAACGAGATCCGTCAAAAGCCCCAAAAGGTCCTGCGTAGGTGAGCGTAATAAATTGAAAGCGATTGATAACCTCTCCGGTCCATATCATTACGCGTGACAGAACGAAAGACTAATCGTCCACATGAGGAGGGTTCTGATTAATTAGGTGCCCGATGAAATGACGTAAGACTTCCCGACGTCCATTAATATCCCGCGCCGAGGTTCCTAGCCTTGGCTTGCTACCAGGGCTTAGTGGCGAGCCTAAGTGCTCACGGGGAAGCGTTGCGTCATGCATCGATTTCCTGTCAGCTGCTACTGAAAGTTCCACTTGTTCCAAGTTATTGCTCAGTTTCTTAAGAGGATCAATTACATTTACATATTAATAACCAACTCTAGTGATCATTTGAAGCAATGGTTAAATAATCTCACTTTAACGTTCAAATACCACAACTTTCCATTAAATAACACTAAAACGCAGAGCTCAAAAAATAATATTATTTCAATTCCACCAGTCCACGTAATCTAGTAAAAGCCACTTGACCAGAAATTTAAATTTTTCAAAAAAACAAAATACAGTCGCAACGAAAACACTTGAGTGCGGACATCAGTTTGCATTTCGTTAATTAAAACCGTTACGTCAACGAACCACTCGTGGAATGTGACGAATGAAAAAACTGGTGGTAAGGGTTGCGCCCTTGATAGCGAAATCTGTTGGTATACGTTAACGGGAGCCGGCGATGAATAATTCATAGCCATCATTGTCGCCGACTGTACTCATACTGTTTTATACAACAAGCGTATTAATGATTTGTCATCAGAACGCTGTTAATTGGATGTCAGACTCGGAACATGATTGGAAGCGACTGAAGATAAAGCTGAGTGGAGATTAATTGAACAACGTTGACAATGTGTGGACGAAAAATAAAGAAATAATTAACGTCACTGTTATTCATGAGTAGGAACAAGTTTAAGCGTTTGTAGGCAGAACAATCACGTGAACGAGCTTTAGGGGATTAAACGTGTGCAAGGATTTACATTCTCAGCTCTTTAGCATAGCATTAAGTTTAAACTGTGGCAGGTTAAGTGGATAAATGGCTTGCCTATAGCCTCCGTTCACAGAATGAGTTCGCTTGGAGGATTTTATTCCACAAAGCTTCCAGCAATTTAAGAGATAGCTGAACGTCGACGATTCCAATCGTATTCGTGTAAAACTCACCACGTGCATATCGTAAAGTCGCCATTTCGACTGGAATCTGGCGTTTGTGAGCAATGACTTGCAAACTGCAGACGAAACTGTCAGCTGATAGTCTGATGGTAGGCCGACAGTTCATTTTGAAGGTAGTTAAGTATTCGTAAATCCAATCAAACTTTTTAGTCGGTCTCATACCGGCTGGATATCTGATGGTTGTAATATGTAAACTACCATTAATCTCTATTCTGATATATGTATAAGCTCGATCAAACTATCGGCTGACTAAAAGTTTGCCGCGCGCGCGGGGCTCTAACACCACTGATTCGGAAATCCAACGGGATATTTGTGACGCGTCCAAAACTGGTAATCAAATCTGAGTTACACAGCAACTGTATTTTGTAGAATGAATGTTCGAGAAGGATGAGTATAGTAGTCGTAAATTCTTTGGTATTTTTGTCCTTGTCTAGATTTTGCATGTAAAGTCCGCACACGACCCTCGCTAAAGCGAAACAATGTGAACGCAGATTACAGCGGTATTGTGGCGCCCTAATATTTATGTTATATTTCGCGTTATACCGTGTGTCCAGATACGTTTCCAGTATTTATGAGATTGGGCAGGTCTGGGTATTGCCTCGGCACCCTAATAATTTATGCTAGGGCTTAAAATATTTACAGGTGCTTGACCGGGCTAACGTTAATGCTGCTATTGTTTTAACTTTCAATTTTTGTTTTTATGTAAAGTAGCATAATCATGTGTTTATCTCTAAAAGGTTAGGCTAACCTTTATGTTCCCTTTGATATTTAAGCAAGTCAGAAGAAGGTGTAGGCACAATGTATTTCGATTAATTGATTATGATTCGTGCACAATTCTTTATTGGTCTCTTTAGCTAATTTTATTTTTTTCACGTCATCACAATACTCATCAGACGGCATATGACTGTAACAGCTGGTGTTATCAATTGGTAATTAACTTACGTCCATCCAGTTCAAGTATCTACATAGTATTGAGTACAAGTTTGTATGTATGTATAGGTACTACTTTAGATACCTATTTATATCAAGTATTGCAACGTTAAAAAAAAAGAAAGTGTAGGCCACGAGCGTGGTCGGTGTGTGCGTTGACTATTACGAACTATTGTATGTACTTTGATATCCTGACATCCTTTCAACATCCTTATTTTAGTAATTTTCTTCATATCAATTGTGCAGTAAAAGTACCACGTACTTACCTATCCAAAGCTGAAGCAATTCTAATGAATTTAGTTAATCAGCTACATAACTATATGAGGACTCATCATTTGCGTGACACAGGAGTGGCATTCGGTCGCAATGGGGAATGATCGCAAAAGGCACGGAATAATGAAATTTTTAGCCGGTTCAATGAGATTTTTGCAATGCAAAAGGAGAAAGCTCACGGAAGAGAAGATAGAATTTAAATAGATATAGGATAGTTTAGCTATATTTTTATTTTATAAAAAGGTGTCAACATAAAAATAAATACAGAATCTTAAACTAAAAAAATTCAGGACACTACCAAGACTTATTTCGTGAATCGCCCGTTTCGGCGATTTGTATCGTAACAACCGCAATGCTCAAATATTTTTAAGCCGTGAGACTTGTAGATATCCATCTGAGATTTTTGGATGCCTTTGGATTAAAAGGAAAAAAAAATATAAGTAAGTTATTTTTATAATATTTGAGATTCCAATATTCGATCCCGCTTGATAGCAATTTAGCTAAATAGACCCATCTTATTTATATTGCTCAATTATTTTCTATTGCATCATACCACAGAGGGGATAGGGACCGCACTTTGGTGGATGATGAATGAGAATGGTATCCACCTGCGCTCCATAGCGACTATTGACGTAGACCGACGCGAACTGGATATAGGTAAGTATAGCAAAACTCCCATAATGCCTAAGTGGCTGAATCTTTTTCCATTATTTTAATTATCTTTCTACTAAAAAAACTAAATAAAAAAATACACAAAGTAAACGAATATTGTAACAAGTTTCCCGATCTACTTAACCTCCCACGGCCTCCTAAATACAAAGAGCCACTCAAGATGGCATCAAGTCAAGAGTCATCCAGACCCGCTCATTATTCAGGACATCAAAACATTTACCACTTCGGGTTCCAAGGCAAGAAGACAGCCAGATAGATTTATGCAAGAGCCTTCTCCAAACATTTTCAACCCTCCGAGTACTACCCCGTTTGTCCGACCCTTCTGTTATGAGCTTAATTTGAATTATGTCGGGACAGACGACCCCCAATATGTAGGTATAAAATTCACGTTTATTTCCCCCCAGGGATCACGACACTGGAAAATTCGCTACTTTCTGGATGACTTTTAGAGGATCAATGAATTTTTTATCGATATTCAATCGATCTCGTAAATTTATTTAGCTATCGTTAAATGTACAGATCGGAATTAATACCAGCTATATTTTCACTTTTATTCGTATTGTTGATTGATACTGCATAAATAAAGTAATAAAAATACTCAGATAAGATTACAAAGTTTTATTGAACAACTTTTTTATGAAACATGAAACATAATCCATTCCATTTAACTGTCATCAAGTTATAATACGGACAAATAAATACATTAAGCCAATCCGATGAAAAAATCCACGACTTTTATCTTATTAAAGTTAATAAATAACAACTAATTCACGAAGAAAACTGGTGTCATAAAAACTCTGACGTTATATTCTCACGACCACAAAACTTTTACGATTGATATCGTAAACTACAAAGACTTTATTAAATTCTGCAGAAACCGGTTCGGGCCGGAGACGGTATTACGGCACGGTTGCATCGAATGCCGTGTGTTGGCCGTAAGCTGGCAGACGACAACTCAATATCAAGTTCCAAATTAGACCCCTTTGACGGAACGTAGGCCAAGTTTCAGTAAGTCGATCACTAGAAACGGAATATATAATGCGAGACTTGTGTATTTTTGGCAAATAGTGATAGAAATACATGGTACCTACTGATTTATGTTAAGTATGTAATTTGAGCATATTATATATTGATTGAATTAAAATACTGAAGCCATTTTTGTAGACAGACTGTTTCTAACAGTCTACGAAATCGCATTAGACAAATCAAGTAGACGGTAAACAAAAGAAACTCGATACATATCCACACGCACTTATCCTTGGGGGGCGAGGATAATCTCCTTTCGCAGGATATCCCTGTCTATCCGGCCGTATTCCCGGATAACAGTGGTGCCCGGTTCATTAGTCACATATCAGTTAACGGGAATTGGATTTCGCAAACATTATCTGATAAAGCGACAATTTTCTGCGCCGAATAGAGAATATATACGAAAATGGAATGAAACAATTAGGGAAGTCGAATTCGGCATTAATGTTATCTAATTATACAGAAAATAGGAATGAAAACCTCTAACTGCAGCTATTCTAAATACTTGGATTGCTATTCTATTGCTACTCTGAGTTCCTAATAATGTAAAAACAAAGCATTTTGTAACTCTAAAATAAAATTAAACAAAAACAAATGACAGACATGAAAGCATTATACGCAAGTAGGTACACCGCAATATCAATCATTAAAACTTCAGGTAAGGACGAGACGGAGAGACTTAAACATACTTAAGAACGCTGTTCCACTTTTCCTGCACAAAGTGTAATCCCCCGTGCAATCGTAACGTTAAGATCTGACACAACTGTCTTTACTAAGTTTGTTAAATTGCTTCTACAGTAATAAATTGTTAACTGAAATTTCAAAAGTTGCGGCAGCAAGCGTACCCAGCGCTCTACTTAAAGTTTGTACGTTTCAACAGTGTTACCAAGGTTTCTTACATCTGTTTGATATTTAACGTGCCCGTATCTTTCACAAAGTTCCGTATTGAACATCAGGTATTTGACGAAACTCTTCCACAAACATAAGAAGTCACAACTTGATGGCATCGGTGCTATAGATACCGTCACAATATTATGTTCACGGCTGAATATTTGTACAAGAGTACTTTATGAATTCTTAACGTTTCGCAAACAAAATTAAATTACTTGACATCATTAAATATTAAAACAACATCGTTTTACAGCTTTCGCGTGTTTGAACAGGCGTCATTTCATAGCAATGGCCGGGTTTTAAGAGGATTCTCGTTTTTACAACCCTAGGGCTGGTGGAGAATGATAAAAAATCGTTCAATCTCGCCTGAACAACACAATTTATTGCTACAGTTGGTACACACTATAAATCATTGCGTCACCTAGTTGAAGGGTCTAAAAGCAAATATTGTCATTTGTGAAAATACTGCTGTACCCTAAACTATTTTTTTGAGCAAGCTGACCCATTTTTTGGTATAATTAGTTACGCACAGAATACGAATAGTGAGAATGTCATTTACATTGTCGACTTCATTAGGTACAACTTTGTTGATCTCATGTCTAATGACACGATTTTCCTTAAAATATCTCAGATTCCCTATTTCCATACAGAGTTGGTAAACCATCTAAAACTTAATATCTGTGTTTATCTCAATATGTCGGTGGAAAGACAATTTCATACTGACTGAACTGCTACATACTAACTTCCGAATACAAACGGTTTCAAACAACCGTAACGTGGTCTCGAAGTTTGCCAGAAACTAGTATACAGTTTAGATAGTTTCCGAACTTAAATATTCTGAGATTTGATGTCATCATTAAACTAAGTTAAGGTTTAAGCCAAAGTCATGAATAACGGAAGAGATTTATGATGTACTAGCTTCTGCCAGCGACTTCGTCCGCGTTAGATTTGGACTTTGTGCAAAGAGAGGCTATCGAGAGTTAAACGTGTTATTGTGAGCCAACCATAAAAGATAAACATATACTATCAGGTATATTTTTTACATAATTTTAAGGAGAACATTTCCGTCATACATTGTTTCTGTGTAGCTTTAACCATTAAGGCTGCGCACGGGACGGAAGCATAAAAAATGGAGTAACTTCTCCCGTTTTCCCAACATTTACCTTCACTGCTCTGCTCCTATTGATCGTAGCGTGATGAAAAGTATCCTATAACCTGCCCAGGAGTATGAAGAATAATTGTACCAAGTTTCATTGAAATCCGTCAAGTAGTTTTCGTTTCCATAACGAACATACAGACAGACAGACAGACAGACAGACAGACAGACAGACAGACAGACAGACAGACAGACAGACAAAAATTTTATATATTTTAAAAGTATAGATGACACCATTTTTTATAAAATAAATAAGACATGAAATTTTAATTTGTTGCTGATTGTTACAGGTGTAGCTATAGATTCGAGTATGTTATGTGAGTTTCAGAGTCGTAGTATTTTTTAATTGCAACGCAAATACACGACGCTCGGCGAGTTGTAAATATTCAACTGCAGCCAGTCGTATTTTGCGTCTGAGCAAAACGTCCATGACATAAATTAAAAGTAAACTAATGCGCCGACAAACACCAGATATAGAACTAATTATTATCTAAGCTTAGAAAATAATCCAACAAAAGATAGAACGTAAATCGAATTCAAAACTCGATAAACACATTTCGAAGTTTCAAAAACTGACGTCAAGGAAATGAAATATAATCAATCAAAGACTTCGATTATCTTTTGGTTAAACATTTAACTCATAGCCTTGGGCCGAGCGTCGAATTTGTCGAAGTTCGGTAACTGTGCTACAAGTTTGATCGCATCTCCATTGGTTCAAAATGTGCTAATAACTTAAACATCAAAATTATGTTTGATGGGAAAACGCTTCTTGTTTCGCGTCTTGGCTTACAGATGTTTTTCACGATGGGGAAGACTTTTGCACTCTTGTCATCCTGTCAGTTCAAAAACTAACCTTATCAAAAATTTTAATACTGCTCCATATTTCTCAAGCCAAGCATTTCTTTGTGGAAATAGGATCAAAATGAGTTAAGTACGAGAGATTTCGTACATTAGCGCTTATATTTGTTTAAACACACCCAAATATGACTTAAATGCTTCAAAGTCACAGTGGCTAAGTGCACAAACCCAAAGCAGACACTAAGACAGGATTGTACTAAATTCCTACAAACAACTATTAAAGGAAGTTGCCGCCAGTAATGTATAACAGGCTATGTTCCACTGCGTACTAAATTATCTATGAACAACATAATAACATGTTTCACTTGGCAAACAAGATGCAAAGTGAGATAAAATCTCGTAAACTGTTTGTACTGTTCCCATGTCGGCATTGAGACCATTCTTAAAATATTTATTGTGTTTTTCAACCCCTTGGGGATCTGATATGAGTTTTATTTTGCAACTAGCTCCAACTGGAGTTATTATCTATTTATGTTCTCCGTCGTAGTTTATAGTGGTGCTCTTCCATATTCAAATATACTATGCTTTTGAATACTTACCTATGTATATTCCATAACTAAGAGAGTACAGTGAGTAAGTAAACATTAATGTCCTAATACTAGTAAATAAACGGGGAAACAAAAGCTTGGTTCATTTTGCTCATCCATCAAAATTCAGCTGCATACAACTCCACTACGTAAATGCTACTAAAAGTTAATAATACTAATTCAATTCCACAATCTTGTCTTTTGCATCCCCTCTGCTGTCTTTGAAGTTACCTCAATTTCATTATATCCACAGATTTATCTGTATCTGTTTATTGATATATTTTTAGCTGTCTCTCAGTTCCCGTTTACATAGTAACTTGGGGGCGAAGTTAAATGATTTTTGTGAACAAATCCACACAAAAAGCAATTTATGAAGCGCCTCGGGTCGCGATGCAAAACCGTTTCTTTGAATTTGGTTTTGATGGTGTTCACTGGATTTAGTTACTCCCTGTTTACGATATTTAATTAAATTAAGATTATAAGAAAAGGATATTGTTTTTTTTACTACCTACTGCTGAATACCAAGAATTGCAAACTAGAGGCACAATCATCCGTAAAATTTAGAAAGCTATAATTAAACCTGGTCAAGCTTTTCTTTATGAATGCACCTAGATATTTAATAGAGAAGAATGAGTTTTCCTCTGTACATTGTGAGAAAAAATGATTATATTATAAAAACGACAGATTCCAATATAATTTAACAATACAATGAGGAAGATAATTCAGTTCTGTTACCAACCCCTCCCTAATCCCTATTATTGTCAGGATGTCTTGCAGTATAAACACATCTATCGATATAGGTCAGCTACTCTTTTCAAATATTTTTCCATTAACCCTGTAGTACACGTAACTCAATGGATTTAATTTAAATTCTCTACAGATCTTCATTGCTCTTGGCTGGATGGTAATCAATTTATAAATGTAGGGATATCGGATCGGACAACGGGAGCATAGAAGACGTTATTTGCATTGTCAATAGTAATAAAAAGGCAGCTAAAGATGATAGGAATTAACAAAGCGGAGATATTTAATTAAACATATGACGAACATTATATTCTGAAGACACTAAAAACAATTGAAAGTAGGTTTAAAGAACTTTATTTCTCATAAGAACATTGTTCACTTAAATGAGATTAACAACATTAACTTATAACTAAATATACAGCGCTTAGCTTAACTATAAATAAACAGAGGGTACAACAGCAGTGAGGCAGATATATGTTCATTAGAGATATTTTTAAGAATATTGGTTACGGATATGATTTCTTAGTAGTTTTCTGTATTTGTATAATTTTGTACACGTTTTAATATCGTTAGGCAGGCTATTGTACAGTTTTACTCCATCATAAAGTATATTTTTCTTACCATAGGTGAGTGTGCGTGGTTGCGTTATTTCTAATTTGTATCTGTTTCTTAAATAGTGTTTGTGCTGTTTGTGTGTAAGTTTTATGTTGGAATGAATGTTGCCTGTGATAATCTTTTTAACAAGAATGCAGGTGTTAAGTTTATATAGTTGCGTAATGTTAAGGAAGTTAGTCTTAGTGTACAAATCTTTTGTGGGTGTTAGGTAGTTGTAATGAAATAGTGTTTTTATAATTCTATTTTGTGTTGCTTGTAGTTTTTTTAAATTAGTCTTGGTAGCTGCTCCCCATATTTCAACCAAGTATTCTAGATGCGGCCTTATTAGTGAGTTATAGATTTGGGTACGTACTTTCAGTGGTATGCAATTGGACACTTTCCGGAGTGCGCCTAAGATTTTACTCAGTTTGGACCTGACATGCTCAATATGCGCTTTCCAAGTCAATCGATCGTCCAAGTAAAGGCCAAGATATTTTTCTTGTCTTGATCTATTTATAATATTGTTATTTATTGTCAATGGGGTAAAATTTTGTAATTTCTTATTTTTTGCAGCAAAGATCATGTAGGAAGTCTTTGATGTATTAATAGTAAGCAAGTTATACAGAAACCACTCGTTGAGAATATCCAGATCATGCTGAGCATTGGCTATAATATCTTGGATTGAGTTGCCAAAGTAAAACAGGCAAGTGTCATCTGCATAAACTGTTAATTGACCAGCTAGGGACAGATTTTTAATATTGTTGATATAAATCAAGAACAATAAACTTCCTAATACCGATCCTTGAGGAATACCACAGTTGACACTTTGCATCCCACTCTGGAAATCTCCTACTTTTACGGTTTGGTACCTATTACGCAGATATGATGAAAAGATACTCAGGGCTTTCCCGCTTATACCTATATTGTTTAGTTTTTGTAAAAGTTTAATGTGACTTACAGTGTCAAATGCTTTTTTTATATCAATAAAGACACCAAGAGCTATTTGTTTTTGGTCGATACAGGTTTTTATTTTAGTTACTAAGTCAACAGTCGCTGCAAGTGTATTCGATTTTGGCCTAAACCCATATTGTTCTTCTATTATGAAGTTTTTATCTGTAAGATATTTGTTTAGGCGAGAGTATATAATTTTTTCGTATATTTTGGAGATCACTGGAAGTACCGATATCGGCCTGTAGTTTCCAGGATCACTTTTAACACCAGACTTGTAAATTGGACTTACCTTGGCAATTTTAAGTGAGTCCGGGAATGTTCCTTCCTCCAGGCACCTGTTTATGCAGTTTGTAAGATATGGAGCAATTATATCTTTAGTGCATTTGATAGCCTTGGTACTAACACCGTCAATACCAGTACTCGTATTATTGTCTAGGTTGTTAATTATTCCTATAACCTCTTGTACAGTACACGGTGTAAACTCATCTAGTGTATTTGTATGTTTGTAGTCAGATTTATACATCAAGATGTTAACTGTATTAGCATGATATTTTGTATCTATTTGATTTGCCAGTAAAGAGCCAATAGAAGAAAAGTATTCGTTAAATGCATCACATATTGCGGTACCCTCTGTAATAACATTTGAGTCAATAATAAGTTTCGAAGGAGCACAATTATTCTTCACCTTGTTCCTAGCTAGTGTATTAATTAATCCCCACGTTTTTTTCGGCTTGTTAAGACTTTCTTGAAATAACTTGTAATAGTATTCTCTTTTTGTGTTTTGTATAGCTGAATTAACTTTCTGTCTTTCTTCGTCAAACTTATTCCTAACATCCAGGTTTTCTTTATCTGACTTCGTTTGGTGCCATAATATATTTCTTTTATTTATTGAGTCTAATATATTTTTATTTATCCAATCCTTTTGCGGTGGGTTGAGTACCTTGGTTTTAGTTATTTTGTTTCTTGAGATCTGTGTTTTTATAAAATCCTCTAGGTAGCTAAAAAGGTTGTTGTCATTGTCGTATTGAGCTTCAGAGATGCATTTAAGTAGACCATTATAGTCTAGTGCCTCATACTGCACTCGTTCATTTATTCGTACTTTAGATTTAAGGAGCTCAAAGTAGATGTGCTTGTGGTCTGATAGCGATGACTCAACTATAGACATCGAAAATCTGTTGTTGGTCAGATTAGTGCATACATGGTCGAGGATGGTTTTTGTGTTAGCTGTTGCACGAGTACAGTAATCAATGTCTTTCGTATTTATAATTTCGTATCCTTCTTCCTGCACAGTATCCAAATATTGCTTAACATAGTTCTCCGATCCAAGTAAATCTATATTAAAATCACCAACAACTATCGTCCTTTTCCTTTTTTCCAATTGTGGTGCGTATGTATCCAAGAAAGAGTTAACATCGGTATCTCCAGGTTTGTAGATTACGCCAATGTTTAAGTCAAACTTTTGTAAATATATCCATAAATAATGATTACTATTTTCATACTGATTGTCTGTTATCTCATAGGAAATACCGTTGTGTATAAAAATTGAGACGCCACCTCCTTTTCTATCAGGTCTAAAATTACAGATGTGGGTATAATTTGGTAGTTTATATAGGTTTGCATGTTCTTCAGAGGTAAGCCAAGTTTCGGTGAAAAGTAAGATATGTGGTATTTTAGGAATTGCCTGAATAATACATTTTATCTCATCGAACTTGCCTGGTGTACACATACTGCGTAAGTTTGCATAGAACATCCGTAAAGATGATGAACTGGTCGGAATTTCCTGGTATTTGTTTACTAAGTAGCAATTAGACTCTGCACGTTTGCTATCGATTTTATTTAGTGTATATGTTGAAGTAGATATTAGTTTTTTTGTTCAGATTTATTCTGTATTATTTTGGGCACTCCATTTACATATTTAATCATTAAGTTTTCTTCGCCGTTTTCTTTACGATTATGCAATTCCTGTTTTAAAGACTCCATAAATGCTTTTTGCGAAGGCGTTTGGTCTGAATAAATACGTATGTTGTCTGGCAATTTTGACTTGTTCTTAAGTAATTGTTTCGGGGTAACATTATTATCAAAGTACACCTTCAACAGTCGGCTTTTATTGGGATCGTATTTCCCTAGGCGCATAGACTTGATGTGCTTAGGACAGTTCTCGTATAGCATCGTAGTAATTTCAATAATTTTATCACTATCATAATTACGTCTGACGGTGGATTTTTTGTCGAACGTTTCGGGTATACCTGCAATGATTATATTTTTCTCGCGCTCACAACGGTCTTTAAATTCTAGGATGAGGTTTTCTTGAACATCGAGGGGCGACGTTTGTCCGTTTTGTTTACTTTTTACTTGCAAGATATCGTTTTCAACACTTTCGATTTTACTTTGAGACGTAGTGATATTATGTTTTATTTCTTTTACTTCTTCCTTAATTTTAAATAGATCATCAGATAAGTTATCCGTTACCTTCTTAATACTTTTTACTTCGTCCTTCAGTTCGACTGCAATATTGCGTATTTGTTGCAAATTTTCCTTCTGGGTTTCGTTAGATTTCGCTAATAATTTCATTATATCCTCCCGAAATTGCATAAAATCGTTTTTATATTCTATTTCAAAAGTACGGTCCTTACGTTTCCTGGGATTCATATTTACACTGGAATCTTCAGTGGGATCCATGCAAGTTGTTAAGTTAGGCGTTGAACAGCTGCTATTAATTCCGCTACCGCTCATCAATGAAGTATCAGGCGGAGTTTTTTGCATAGCTGTCGCAAACCAGTTGTGTAGCAAGTGCGAGACAGAAAATGGATACTGTCTCTTTTACCCGAGGAGGATGGTAGCTAGGTACGTGTGCACTGCAGCGGTGTGCCGCGCGTCACTTGCCACGACGAAAATGTCTTATTAAGCTTATAATCAGTTTTAGTAAACTGCACTTTAACTGTATCACAATAGCACTGACTTTTCACTATTTTAGTTTTTTATATTTTTATTAAATTTTAGCCAAACTGCGTACACGTCTGCTTACTCGAAGCGCAAGCGCAATTCGAAAGTGCAACTTAAAACTAACATGTTACTAATCACTTCTCATAAACCATCAAAACGATAATGAAGAACAATTCCCTTAACCATAAGAACTCGACACTCAATAAAGTAATCACGTATCACTTACAATACGCGTGAACCGTGACTTCATTAAGTAAATTACATAATGATCATATGTTTAAGTATCGTGGCGTACGGTTGGGCGGTGGACCGAGGCAGCTCACTTTCAAGACTGTCCGCGGAACGGGCTACCTAGTGACGTCATAAGGACAATAGCGGCCATTACAGTTGACGGTTATTGGTGAGGTAGGCGTGCGATCTTTGAATGGCTACGGAGAGCAGGAATGGGTGCTGCGATAGTATTTTGGATTATTAAGCCAAGTGGTTTGGGGAATATTGGATTCGAAGGTTTGGCTGATGATAAGAATTCATTGCAAGCAGAAGTACGCGTACTAGAATTAATGACATAAGCTATTCATGAGGAAATTGTTATTAGAATAGATGGAAGACGCTATACTGCCTTGATGATAATATTAACTGTATCAGGAAATTGTTGCAGGAGAGTACAAGGTAGAACAAAAATTCGAGAGAAAAAAATCGATTCAGAATTTTGTTTCGCAGTATGAATACAGATTGTCTATCTGGCGTTTCGTTTACATAATAACATAGCATGGAAAGGCAATATAGGAAAGGTTTTGTGCGATCTTTTATGGGACCGAGATCTAGGAACCAGGTTTTACGTCTAAAACTAAACGATCTTTTGTGTTTCGTACCAATTCTAGGAAACCGCGTAGAATAGAGAATAGCCAAGTTGTTAATCTTACTTTGTATGCATTTTCTTCTTATGTACGATAATTTTGAAATTATTTCTTATACAATGCTATTCTTTGACCATTATGTTTTGCGTCGTGGACAGTTAAGAACTTAAGGTATGTACGACGTTCTCCTTAATTTGTATCATTCTTTGTTTAGATGTGTTTAGTCAAGACAAATATTTTGAGTACAAAATATCCTCCAATAGACGTAGCTCTAAAGGATGATGAACAGTGATTTTGTGGTTGCACTGCGTTTGGGCAACTCAACCGCGTTTGATCGTCGTGCGGTTTGAAAATCGCAGGGCCTCTTGAAAATATCCCAAACCACTAACGTTAAAAGGAGCATTTGCTTTAGAATTCTCATTTCGATAAAGGTTTTATGTATGTTTTACATAGCTCTATACGTAAGTACAGGTAATGAAATAGGAGCTTGCTTCTATCGGTTTATTTTACAGGCTCTTTTTGAGGAAAGTTGTAAAGTTCGCAAGGCATTTTGTGGGCTGTTTTTAGCAACACACACACAAAAGTTTCTATAGTGTATGAATCACATTTCTACAGTAAATTGCAGCTATCCCATTCCGGACATAAACCTCGTTCTTCCAGTTAACAGATTATAGAAAACAATATAATCAGTGAGCTCGCGGTAATAAGAAAGTGAATATTACACGCAAGACCGACCGCACGTAACGGGAGGTACCATGGTAAGCTTAAGTATACAGGACTATTATGTTAAATAGTAATAACTGTTATTAGAAGGTGATTTATGGAGATTGTGCAGTAATAGATTTGATGGTAAACATATAAGGTTAGAAGACTTTACAATGTAATATTATTAAGTTTTATTTGTATTATTTTATAACAATATGTTCGTTTGTTTTTCTTTTCGTTTTTTTGTTTATGTTAATGTAATTGGTGTGTAAACCGTTTTAACATAATAAATAAATAATAAATAATAATAATGATGGTGTTGAAATTGCCCGAGTTTGACTTGATCTCAGTGGTGAATAGGACCAATAGTTTTATCGTATTATAAAATCGATCAGCATGAATTCAAGCAAAAAAAAAACGAACCCGACGAATTGAGAAACTCCTCCTATTCGGGAAGTTGGTTAAAAAAAACATAACTGGTAAATTAGGGATGTGCTATTAGCATCTTATGTAGCCTTGGGGGTAAACAGACATAAATGTTTATGCAGTAATAATAGCTATTAAGCATGGGGTGATTCACGAAGCGTATTGAATATTTGTGGGTGTTTGTTTGTAGCTACAATAATAAAGCAAACATTAAACGACTTCCTGATGAACCCGGATAGTTAATTTTGAAAACATTCAAGAAGAGAAGGCTTAAAATGAAATCCTAACTAATATTATAAATGTGAAAGTAATTCTGTCTTTCTGTGCGTCCGTCTGTCTGTCTGTCTGTCTTTTCTTCACGCCTAAACTACTGAACCGATTTGTGTGAAATTTGGTACAGACATAGTATGGAACTTGAGAAAGGATATAGGATAGTTTTTATTACAAAAAATATAAAAATAATAAAATTTAATCCGGACATATAGCGCCATCTATTGGTCAAACCAAAAATCTGCCGGAAGTCACTATTCCACGCGAACGAAGTCGCGGGCAAAAGCTAGTTAGAAATAAATCTGGTGGGCGGTCACGTGTCTTGGCTTAAGGAAATAGCAAGACATTATAGTCTAAAGATAGGGAGCCGAGTGACAATACAAGTTATCCCTTCAAATTTGATTGCTCATTAATTTATGTTATTCCATAGAGTGTGAGTTTCAGTCACAAGAAGGATATGTCGATATAAACGTAATTGTTCCAACACAATGTAGCAAGGTAGGCCGAAAATTTGAAGAAGGTGCAACACAAAATGGGTTCAGGTTACCCAAGAATTAGATGGTTGGCGCTCATTGGGGAAGACCAACGTTCAGCATGACAATAGGCTCATAAATACATTTGCTGATGATGACAATGTTTGCCTGTTGCCTGTTACAGCCTTTTTATCGTCCCACTACTGGGCACAGGCCTCCTCTCACACGGAGAAGGATCAAGCGTTAATCACCACGCTTGTTCAATGCGGGTTGGTGATTTCAGACTTTATAGTCCAGGTTTCCTCAAGATGTTTTCCTTTACCTTTTATCAGCTATTGGTGTCTAAGATTTACCTAGAAAGTACATACAAACTTAGAAAAGTTGCATTGGTACTTGCCTGACCTGGAATCGAACCCACACCCTCATACTCGAGAGGTTGGTTCTTTACCCACTAGGCCACCACGACTAATAATGACAATGTTTGTGTAGCTAAAATAGAAAATGAATAAACAGAATCAGTCCAGATAAATCGAAAAATATATTTCCTAAAGACCAAAAATATCTCATTGTTGTCAATACAACGATCTAATCTTGTCCCAGATTGAAGGTTGGCAGAATAACTAATCTACGTATTAGTCCTTTTTACTCGACTGCCGAAGGATAATGTTACGTCAATCATAGGAAGATGAGCCGACATGATGGATGATCGATGACAGTTGTTCAAGAGTGTTATGAAGGTATTTAAGTACTAGATATTCTGAGAATGTTGAAGATCGAATCTCTATAATAGATAGCTCCAGTTTTTATAACATAGATATGTAAGGCCAATCTTATTCAATGCAAATGTGATAGAACTGGCTCTTCTATGTGTATTAGTACAACTTAATTTAGGTCTATCGAAATAGGTCGCAATTTAAAATATTAATTGGGCACTTTATTACCCTTTTTCTATCGAAGAAAACGAACCACACATTTTGCGCATCAGTGCCTGGAGCCCATTTAATTAAAGAGACAATTTTACAGATGTAATAGGACCTCTAGGGGTGGTACATGTTAATGAATAAATTAAAATAATAACTAGTGTGTAAGTCAAGCAGTATTTTCTCATCATCATCCAAAAAATGGCGCTACTGAACGGGTTCAATTACATGAAACGCGTAATCATTAGCTCTAACTGCCTACTAAAGTTTCATAGCTTAGCCATTACTACCACAAAAGCCAATCCAGTTTGCAACAATAGGACATCCATCCAAACTTTAATCAAGTTGGTGGAAAATTGCGTTAATTACATTTGTGCAACCTCTGTGTTAACATCTGCCTTGTAATTTGTGTCCAGAGGTACATAGATCCAGGGTCGTATTGCGGGGCCCTTAAATCTGGGCGCAAACAACCACAATATTAAACGGACACCTTGTATTTTATATAGGTACTAAATGAGGCCCAGGTAGTTGAGGCAGCAATGGAAAATATATAGTGGTTCTTTTCATAAAATTCAATATTTGCCAAGTTTTGCTATGGAATTTAAATGGCTGAAACAAAAGAAATGTGGGTTGGAGTATTTTAATGCTGGCTAAACTCTTCGTCTTGCGGTTTTATTAAAAGTGCTTCTAAGAGTTTTAATGTAAAATTATTGTACCTAAAGCCTAATTAGCTGGCAGTGAGATTTTCACTTTGTTTGCGTACTTCGTTTTAATGGAGGATTTTAGACCATCTTTTACTTTTAAAAAGAAGTCTACAAATACTGAATGCCACGATTATTGGGATTGATATACCATTGCGTAATATATTCGAACTGTCAAACAATACTTTACGTAAATAATTTAACCTTTAAAATGCTTACGTAATAAGCTATGTCATTCCAGTAATCATATAATCCTGCCCTAGATTACTCCGTATCTACCTAAGTCAGTCAGTCAAGTGGCTGCAACTACTAAGATGCCTACGTACCATGACACACACACACACACACACATACATACACCCATATACACATACTTGCTACACACACACACACAAACGTCAGCTTGACTAACGCAAGCAGTCACCAGCCGTCACATTGGTGAGCATGGTTGGTTGCTCTAATGCCTTAGTCGTCTAACTAATACTGACAATTTGCTGTATTGTTGTCTAATTGCGTAACGCTATTCCAGTTATTGCTGGTACTGTGGTTGCATTTGCTTTATAGCTAACTGAGAGGAACTATAAGTATTTCATGCAGCCACTTCAAGAACAAATAAGGAATGAGGAAGATGTTTTTTCACATTCACAATGTAAGTAAGGGTTATGCTTTCGCAATTACAACGTAGGATTTGTTACCACTGTCCTGCAAATATAAGCATGACCTAAATAAGGCACCTATGGATCACATAACCCTGATTATAAACATCAAATAACAAAAAAAACACCAAGCTATCTGCTACCAACATCCAAAGAACAGGTGCAAAGCTCATTCCATTTTTTACATATAAGTAAAAAAGATTTTTACGTGGATATGTCCACGGAGGACGGAAAGATGAGTGGAGATGCCATAGGGCAGGTAGGTCAGGCGCCTTCTTGTAGTTCTAGTAAGATAGGCTTGATCAGTTACTAGAACTAACAAAGCGATCGGGTTCTTTGTCAAATCAAGATGAATTTGTTAAAGATTATTCTTAGGTGGGTTCTAAATATGTATGAGGGCGGAACGAGAAACGTTCCTCGTCCCCGTAACACCCGCATTTTGGTACGCTACTTTCTTAGGACATGCTGCGTTATAACATCTCCGCTAGTCATTTAGTTCTCTGTGCGCATATCCAACTGAATAGCCCTCCCAACGTGGTCTAACGACTGGAGTGTCCAGCAGTGAGCAAGCTGGCCGCCAACAAAAGAGGAGTGCGGGTACAAAAGCAAAGGGAGACTGCCCGTGAGTGCATGCTCATTATCATACGAGATTTAATCCGATTTATGTAAAGTATGATTTTGGAACTTGTTTTTCTTGGTATTAGTAGTATTTTTTTCTGGGCCAGTTTATGAAACGGGATATTATTCTCCATTGTATAAACTATACATCAAAAGTAATAAAGCTGAAGAGTTTGTTTGGTTACCTAAACGCGCTAATCCCAGGAACTACTGGACTGATCACATACTCAAAGAAGTAACAAAAAGATTTGAAAAAATACTATGCAAATGGAGAATGCTTCTGTAAATATATTTTATCTATGAAACAATAAATATGAAAAAAAAAACAGCATTCCGAAATGTTTTTTTTTTTTTTTTTTTTTTTTTTTTTTTATTATCAAAACATAAAAACATACAATTTTCTGTTACAATAGCACAAATAAACCACTGAGGTTTGTCCTTATGCTACGGAAATCGGATCTCAATACAATTGTTGACGAATTATACAATAAAGAATTACAGCACAATCAATAGTAAGTGTGTGAGAATTGAATAGACAAGTACATCACCACGTTCCAATCCCCATGTCATCCAACAGATGTTTTTTGAGAACAGATTTATAATTATTTTTTGTTATTTTATTTCGCAAATCAGAGGGTAGTTGATTAATTAACCGGGGAACCATATAGCAAGTAGTTCTTTCTCCGAACGTATTATCGGCTCGCACTGTACATAACTTGTTTTGAGCGATGCTTCTTGTGTATACAGAATGTTCTTTTTTTGTGAATAAGTATGAATTAAAAAACTGTTCCTTTAATAAATTTAATTTGAATTGGAGGTGGACTGGTAAAGTATTACAATGTTTAAAAAGGCCTAATTCATTATCTTTGTATCGTGATTTAGTTTTTGGTGACACTATTCTCTTTAATATTCGTAACTGAATTTTATAAATTTTGTTGAGGTGTGTGTTATAGGTACGACCATAACTGCTGAGGCAGTATTGAACATGTGACTCCGCCAATGAGTTGTATAGCATTAGTTTAACCTTATATGGAATACGTCTGGTAAGTATGGTGATATTTGCAAGGAACTGTCTCAATTTATTACAGACATGTTCAATATGGTTGGTCCAATTTATCTTGTCATCAATGTTAAGTCCCAGGTAGGTATGTGAGTCAGTTAGTTTAATAACAGGGCAACAACAAGATGAGACAGTGTGTAGGCAACTGTGTTCGTGAGCTGTTATATGACAGGTTAACGACTGTTTAAGGTAAGGCGACCTGATATGCATGAGTTTCGTTTTGTTGGGGTTAAGCACTAAACCATTGTCATGACACCACTTACTTAGTGTATTGAAGTCGGACTGTAGTAGCTTGCATGCTTTATTTGGGTCTTTGTCGGCCACCAATAAGCATGTGTCATCAGCAAACTGATAACAAGTACAATGTTCTAAGTAACTGTTCATGTCATTTACGTACGTCAAGAAGTGTAAAGGGCCGATTACTGATCCCTGTGCCTGATTGTTGATCCACAGCATTTAATTTATTGTATTCAGTAAATGAGTTCAGTAAAATGTTATTTACGTTTTATAAATTTTAATTTATAAGTTTATTTAACAGAACTAAACTAATAAAGTATTCTAATTTTAAAACATATGAAAAATTGTAAGCATGCGGAATTACTTCTCAGTGTAATGTTCATATGGTATTTTTTTAATCCTCTAAGTATATAGTTTTCCAGTGGTTAATTTAGCAATGAATATTCTTTAATTTTATGTTGACAATATTATAGTAAAATATTTGTGATTAAAATTGTGCTTAACACTATTAAAGCGGCCTTAGAATTTGCAAAATAATTTTATATTCAAAATATATATGTATTTCCATATTAATCTACGAATTTAATCATCATTAGCATTTTATTCGAACGTTTATAATTATTACGAAAATCGATTTAAAGTCGGCTTAAAATGCCTATGTTAATAAAAATAATCTTATTCCATTTTAATAGAAATAAAAATCAGTTTTATTTTTTTTATAATCTCTTTGTATAATGGACACGCGCGAAACTGGTTTACTCGTATGCAAATTGACTCCGGCCTTCCCTAATTCAACCCCGAGGTATTTTATACCCTATTATATTAAATTAGGGTTTAAAATGAAACGTAATTGGGTTGCAGACTGCTTCTGTACAGTTAAAAAGTGTAGAGTATCAGTTAATTAAAGTGAAGCCCTTGACGAAACCTTAGTACAGTCGGATGCAATGACTTTAATTCGAATTGCGAGAGGGTGAAATGATACCAGTGTACAGTGTACTTGTCATTAGACCATTTATAGACGTTGACGTACGTAAGCAACATGAAGCGACTTATTTGTAGCTAAGAAGGTAAATGTCTTCTCAACAGAAAACGCCAATTACATATCTACTTATGTAATATAAATAATTATAATTGGAGTGTTTGTTTGTTATATTGAACCGCTTTTTACCAAATAAATGGATATTTACATATTATTTACCAAAAAAAAATCCAGTCTATTTAAACCTCGGAAAATAGCTAGTATAAATATTATATACTAGCCATTTTCCCGCGGTTTCACCCGCGTCCCGTGGGAGCTACTGCCCGCACCGGGATAAAATGTAGCCTATGTTACTCGCAGATAATATAGCTTTCTAATGGTGAAAGAACATTTAAAATCGGTTCAGTAGTTTCTGAGTTTATCCATTACAACCAAACAAACAAACAAACAAAGTTTTTCTCTTTATAATATTATAGTATAGACAAAAAAAATCCACTCTCTCTATTTAAACCACGGAAAATAGCTAGTCGTTAAATAACCTGTAGTTTAAAAATAATTTGTTCATCAACTTATTTTCTTTGTGTAATAAAATCAGGTTCTATCAAAGACGATCCTTGTATAACCAGGTACTTCAGCTTATAGAAACTGCATAAAAGACTTCCACTTCAACCTATTAGTTTAGACAGCAACGAGCGTTAATTGCTGGATAAATTAATATTCCTGCTTCATCAGACTCCACTTTGTTTTCAAGAGATTTTCAAGCACTTTCCTTAAAGACTTATGTACCGAGTAATAGCTCTGTAGTGAGCTCTAGTGGTCTTGTACTGCTTAATGAGCATGACCATGTAGCTTGAAGCTAAGGTAGGATTACACAGTTTGAGCTTAAGGCTTTTGAAATAGCCTTAAGGCTCTGAAATATAAGGCCAAGCATTCAATATAGGAACTATGAACGATTATGGCAAGTCAAACAAATCAGGGTTAAGTTGCCTTTTCTTAATTTCTATTATAAGTATATTATATTGAAGACGACTTATCTATACTAATATTATAAAGCTAAAGAGTTTGTTTGTTTGTTTGAACGCGCTAATCTCAGGAACTACTGGTCCGATTTGAAAAATTCTTTCAGTGTTAGATAGCCCATTTATCGAGGAAGGCTATAGGCTACTTTTTATCCCACGGGATGCGGGTGAAACCGCTGGCAGAAGCTAGTGTTTTTATATAAACGGTACCTACATAACTGCTTCCCTATACTGTATAGGAATGAAACGGCATTTTCTAGAAATATGCTTTTCACCAAAAAGTTTGTCTTATGACTACATTTGTCTCTAGAATAAGTGGGTTTACGAGGAACTCAGCTAATAAAGGAGTAAGACAATACCGTGTCTTGACAATTGTCTTGGCTAACTAGTAACTAGTTTTGAACAAACTGAGCTGTTCTTATTATTTGAGATACAACGTTAGGTTTGATGTACAAGGAATTATAAGAGACCTTACGAATTTGAAGCTACTCTAAGAAGCTCTTTTTATACAGAGATTTTTTTTTAATTACGACTACCGTTCCAGGTACCATTATATCAAAACCTTTTATTATTATTACTTTTTTATTCCCTAGATACTTAAAATGAGAACGAGATAAAAATAACCAATAAAAAGGTAGCAATCGCTTACACAATAAATCGTACAAGTACCTAACGTTTTGTACATTTTATTACATCGATACATTATACCCAAATCCGGGATACAATTAAAATCCGTCGGATTCCCAGGTGATTGATATTCGTACCTGGAACTCTACTCTAAAACCGTCTGTCTAAACTTACCCTTACTTTACATTGTACATCGAAGTGCCCGCCAACGGGTTATATATTACTCGACAAGTATTCTAGTTAGTGAGATTTACCTTGCTAAGTACATAGTCTAGCAAAGCGAATAAAATAAATTATACGTAAGCCAAGCTACACTTATTCCAATCCCTTTTAAACTTAGAATCCATTTTGAAAATGGAAAATGACTTCCTACTTTCAGTGTTCATGTCATGAGTTCAGTTCATGAGTTTAATTTCTGGTAGAGGTTAACGATTATGTTGCTGAACCTTCTCGGCCATAAATCTATGCGATGTGTTTTTAATTGTTGGTATTTTTTCTTTTTTGTTGGGAATGTAAAAAAACGGTCAGAAATTAATCAGGCAGCTTAGATTAACTAAATAACTGGAGTGGGTACATTCAAGTAGCTATTTATTTTAGGACACAGAACGTTATTATACAGTCTTGAATCATCATCATAATATCATAATCATTTCATCGCAGAAAATATACTTACTTATTTTCTGCCATTCTTTATGTACTCCAACATAATAAATGTCCGTTATAATTCAACGAGCACTTCACACGTTGTTATTAAATCATCCATGTAATGTACGCATAATCGACTTGTTTTTGAAGTCCTCATAATCACGCAAGAACAACATAAAACTAGTATGCAAACACAAAAAAATGGCCATCACATTTTTCATTCACTAATTCCTAGAAAAAACCCAACGGAAATATTTGCTCGAGCCTATATGAGGACTGTCTATAATATTTGTTTAGCACATAAAATCCAATAGTGACGTACACAGCAGGCGACTCGTATCGATAAAATTTTAAATGGTATCGTGAGTTGGAATTATTCACAGGTGTATCGGAACAGAAAGATTATATGAACACAGCTATTCATGTAGAGCGCGCGAAATCGGATTACGTCTGCGTCTTACTCACTCGAGCGCCATAAGTCTAGTCTAGGCTTAAAAGAACTTTCTTTCATCGGATCTGTTGAATGTTTTATACCAGAACACATACATATTAAACAATCTCGATTATTCGTGATTCATGATACTAAATCTGAAGTGTGCTTGGAATTATTTCGCATTATCATCTGTTTGTTATCAAGCAGATTCGGTAGAACCATTAGTTGAATAAGCATTCTGTATTCGACTATTCCACTCGATCACGTAAAGCTATTCGAGTGTTGCAACGTCGCATCACTAATTCAGATTTATCGCAGAATACAGTTAGACGACCGGTTTGGAACTCGCTGTATTGTGGTAGTTTACCGACCGGGGTGCGAGGTTTGTGCTATTCCTTTCCTTATATTTACAAACAAAACTTTTCGAGTTTCGATTTAAATTATATCAAGTCAAAATATTTTTAGAGGAACTGGCAACGCAGGTCTCGATTTCCGGTTGGATCAAAAAATCGCTGCGAAATTGGAAATTGCATAACAGTGCCAAATAACGACGCATTGATCCCATAGAGGGTAAATCCGCCTGGATCTAAAGAAAATCTGATATCTAATAAGGCTCACTAGGTTAGGGAATCTAAAGCCCACTCGATAAGAAAAAGATATTCGAAGTTTGATACATTTAGAAAAAGAACTTTATTTAGTCCTAGCCTTCAAATAACTTATCCAGTACCTACCATTCTGTCTTAAGCCGCAGACATAAAGCTTTTTACGCCAGCCCAAACTCGATTCTGCGTCGATTAGTGCGGGGAGACGATCATCTTCTTTATCGATAAAGTGTGGTCCCAAAAAATCGTGGTGACTAGAACAAATCATTCTGATGTTGATCCAATTTCGCAGTCAGAGCCAGTAAAGCCTTTGACTGAGTGATAGATAGAAGCCCTTGGATTTTCATGATGGATTGACTTTTTCGAAGAAAGAATTGGTTGGTTTGTTCGCGTAAATTGTAATGCGTAGAAGGTTTTTTGTCTGACTGTCCTAGGCGACGTTGCTAAAGCACGATGTTTCTTATCGATGTAGGTAAGTCCATGCTTACCGTGTATAAAATTAAAGGAGCTTTAACATTATTAATGAACAAAAATCTACACGGGAAGAAGGATAATTTTACACGTAATAATATTGACTTGGCTTACGCACACTCATCAAAGCTTTTGTATTCAAACAAAAGGGAAAACAATACCTTACCTTTACATAATTTGGTAATAAAATAACAGTAACATAATAAATGATCTTTAAGTTCCGTGCAAGTCGTGTTTACTATATAAAATGCATGAAAATGCTTAATAGTAAAGAGCGTTTTTTCTACCTGCTGTCTTCAGGGTTCAGAGACTGTATAAAGCAACGCAGTCACGTTCTGCGTGAATCGGCAATCCGCAATAAAATGTAGTGCGAGAAGTATTTTGGAAGCATTTAACTGGTAAGCTGTGGTTGATATGTTTTTTGTTTTTACAGAAGAAGTCGGTAAATTCGCTAGGTTTACATAAGCATGTTTGAATAGTGAATAAATAGGTCGTTTTTAACACTATTTAGGTATAACAACTTGGATTTTGTATCGACATTTATTGGCATAGTTACGCTTAAAGAACTTTAAAATATTGTCTACTGCTAGCAATAAGAGGTACTCTAAGAAGTTATAGGCCAAAATGGTATTTTGCAATTCTTATACCTATTGAAAAAAAAACTTTTTTACAAAAAAATTAAACCGACTTCCAAAAACACTAAAAAGCAAAAAAAAAAACCTATTTTTAGGTGCATCGGCCTAGAAGTCGGTGTCTAATGGATGTTACTAAGTTAATTTTGCCACCGACTTGTAGGCCGATGCACCTAAAAATAGGTTTTTTTTTTGCTTTTTAGTGTTTTTGGAAGTCGGTTTAATTTTTTTGTAAAAAAGTTTTTTATTTACAGCTTTTCAGTGATACGAATATTTGTCACTATCCATATAAGTGGAAAGTTCTCATCAATACAAAGGATATAAGCCAAAATACGAGGTATTTTATTACATATTCAGTTGTCGAGTCCCCTCGACCTTCTCTGGTCTCCATCATAAGGTCAGCTCCAAACCTTCACTGTTGCAAAGGTCTCGTCAATACAAATAATATAAGCCCAAACACGAGGTAGTTTACATATTCAGTTGTCGAGTTCCCTCAACCCTCTCTGGTCTCCATCATCAGGTCAGCTCGAAACCTTCACTGTTGCAAAGGTCTCCTCAATACAAATAATATAAGCCCAAACACGAGGTAGTTTACATTTCAGTTGTCGAGTTCCCTCGACCCTCTCTGGTCTCCATCATCAGGACAGCTCCAAACCTTCACTGTTGAATAGTACTTTCAGGCATACACCTGAGTGTCAAGTTTTTACACTATGTATGCCTACAACTTTCGAAGGTTGCCCTCGATTTCTCAGGGTTTCCATCATCTGATCCTGACCTGATGACTATGGGACCATCTGGCAGCTATTTCGCGTCGAACAAAAAAAGAATCACGCAAATCGGTCTATAAACCTCGGAGTAATCGATGTACATACATAGAAAAAAAAAAAAAACATACCGGCCGAATTGAGAACCTCCTCCTTTTTGGGAAGTCGGTTAAAAAATAAGTTCCTACGACAGTATGAATATGGTACATGAAACGGATGAAGATATCCAATCAATAATAATTGTACCTATTCAATGAAATTAGTCACACAAATATTGTGACGTCATCGTTACGGACCCGTGAACAGATCCACAGTGTACTTCTCGCTTTACGGAGTGACCTTGACCGTGAACTGTGTTTGAACTATCAACACAATACTTTTAATAGTCATTTTTACATGAACCGGGATATGTTTTTTGGATTTTATATCCATTTTCTGCAAGTGAATGACTAAGAATAATTGATTCACATTTTTTCATCTTAAAAAGGCAAAGTTGAATGTACCTAGCTTTTTTCATTTCGATATTTTTGATAAGCCGGAACATCTGAATCTACAAAAACCTAAAGAAGTTTCACATTTATATTGAGGGCCTGCAACTTATAGGGGCCAAACTAAGTTTGGTAAAGATTAACAATGTCTCACCAATTTAGTCATAACGGCTGCAGCAGAAAATCCAGTTTAGCAAAGATAGGCGTCAATATTTGGCATCGTAAACTATCGAAAATAAATATGGTGATAGGTGATAGCCCAAACTTGTTTTGACTTTAGTAGTTTCCAATCAATTAATAAGAGATTGTTTATAGCTGTCATAAATAAATGTCACAATATCCGTTTGATAACATCATCAATGCTACTTAAGATATTTAACCTACTCGCCTACTTATTGGCCATTTTAAACAAGTTTTTTTAATACACATATTTCTTTCTCGATAGAACGAACAGGTAACCAAAAGTTCCTAAAACAAGTTTATTCATTTTGTTTTTTTTTTTTTTAAATTCAATCCAGGATACAAGATACTTAATACGGGGGTTTGAGAGGGTTATTCAAAGGAAAAAAGTTCGGTTTGAGTCGTTAAAGTCTGACACTCTTCCACTGTACTCACAGCATGGGAATGTCACTCTACAAAAATTTGCAACAAAAGCACAGATCACTATTTTCTGTTTTGAGAGCACTGTATTTTACAGTCACGAAAAATTTCCTATATTTATCCCATTTTACATAAGCCGCAAATATTTATTAAATACGAGATAACTCATTAGCTTTTGCTCCCCACAACGAATTTATTTTAGACTAGCCGTTTTCCTGCGGTTTCACCCGCGTCCCGTGGGAGCTACTGCCCACACCGGGATAAAATATAGCCTATGTTACTCGCAGATAATATAGCTTTCTAATGGTGAAAGAATATTTAAAATCGGTCCAATAGTTTTTGAGTTTATCCATTACAACCAAACAAACAAACAAAGTTTTCCTCTTTATAATATTAGTATATTTATACGATTATAGGCCTTAAAAGGACAGATCATTCATTAGCATACACAGAACCAGTTCCTTTGTGCGTGCTCGCAACTTCTGAACCACGAGTATTTTATAAATTCCATTCATCTTACTTCCATTGAACCGAATCAAGCTCAATACCTACGTATAATTTAAATTAATGAAGTTACAGTGATGATGTAGAATGCTTTTCTTCGTCAGTTGTTTTAGAGGAAAATGTGGATAAAACATAGGATTTTGAATTATCAGCTTCTTAGGTTAAATACCTCGGCAAACATTTTTAGTTATGTTTCAAAAAAGTTTATTTCAAAGAGATTCCTATTTTATTTAGCACAGAATTTTTTTTACAAAATTAACTGATCATCCAAACGGTTTGAAAAAACGGGTTCTCTATCCTAACCTCACTAAAACATAAATGAACAGGAGCCATATGAAAGCGTTTAATATGAAATTAATTAATATTCTACCAAAGCATTAATATTTCAATGACTCAACATCCTAACTAATATTATAAATGTGAAAGTAACTCTGTCTGTCTGTCTTTCTGTCTGTCTGTCTGTCTGTCTGTCTGTCTGTCTTTTCTTCACGCCTAAACTACTGAACCGATTTGTGTGAAATTTGGTACAGACATAGTTTGGGACTTGAGAAAGGACATAGGATAGTTTTTATTACAAAGAAAAAAAAAATATTCCGGACATATAGCGCCATCTATTGGTCAAACCAAAAATCTGCTGGAAGTCACTATTCCACGCGAACGAAGTCGCGGGCAAAAGCTAGTAATTTATAAGTCACCGCAGCACATCAAAGCTCACTTTCTCTTATTCCAATTAGTACTTTACATACGTAAATGTCATTATAACGAATGTATCTAAAAGTAGAATTTGAATTATTAATGTCAGGAACAAAATCTTTCGTCTCACAGGCTTTTAAAAGTGTATTTTAGGGGCAAACTGAACAATATTAGGTATGTTAGGAGAGAGCAAAAAGGAGGTAGAGATTAGATAGATCCCATCAAAAACATGAAATGTAAAAAAAAGCCAATCCTCTACGCAATTCCTCCACCGTAAAAAGTTTTGAGATCGCATAGAAGCCAAGTCCTGTTCAACTTTATTTGTAATAATAAATCAATATTTTGTGACTATATCAATAGTTTTGTTCACATTACAATAATATTGACTTGGCCATGAGCACAATAAACTACAAATATAATACAGCATATCTTGGAGAGGTGAAAGTCAAACATGAAGTTTAATATCACAGAATTAATTACTTTTAGTTTATTCAATTGTTACTAAATGACCGACAGTCAGTATCATCCAACATCAATGAACTGCACATGTACTATGGCGCATGTTTAGTCCATGGTGATCTCAAATTCCAATCAGTCCAATCGTAAAATCATGTCCATATAGAATTTATCAATTCAATGGTATTTACACATTATTTCAAGGAGCGACTTTTAACTTGTGCTCATGGCCAAGACAATATTATTGTAATGTGAATAAAACTATCGATATAGTCACAAAATATTGATTTATTATTACAAATAAAGTTGAACAGGACTTGGCTTCTATGCGATCTCAAAACTTTTTACGGTGGAGGAATTGCGTAGAGGATTGGCTTTTTTTTACATTTCATGTTTTTGGTGGGATCTCATTTATTTTTTGTAGGTCTCTTTCTTCTCTAAGTATATAACAAATTAAATTAACTTACATGCAACTAACTAAATATATAACAAACTAAATATGTACACCTAAAGTAGCACGTAAACAACTTTTTTTTAAATAAACTAAAAAAGGACAATGGGCGATTCCGGTCCAAATGTCCACCACGAACGAGACCTATATGGCTAGATAGCCCGTTAAATATAGAACATTTTTTGTTATGAAAGTAAAAAAAAATATAATGCCAGAAAAAAGTTATAGCAAAATCAAATAAAACATTTTATAGATTTTTCAATTTCATTTTTTCAATTACTTTTCGTGATGTTCGATTTTCTTACTTTCTGTAACTTCTGACAAAATAGAATTGTTCATTATTAGAGAGAAAACACCACCAGTTACATCGAACTTTCTTAGATCCAGGAACCGCTGAGTATATTCAAGCACTTCTGGCGCCTCAATTGCTTAGTGATTCGTACATCCATCGGGCAAAAAAATATGGGCTGTTTTAATGTAAATGTGTCTTACTCATCTTTGTTTTAGATAAAGTGCGGAAATGGAAGTGGAATAAAATAAAAAATAATAATGATAACATACAAAAACTACCGAAAATTAAGAATACATTTTTGGCTATAATTTTTTTTTGGCATTGTTTTTTTTTTACTTTCTTAGTAAAAGTTACTCTAAGTTAAGTGGACTATTTAATTATATAGGTCTCGTTCGTGGTGGACATTTGGACCAAACTTCATACATTCTTGCCCAATCTCCTTTCGAAATTGTCGAATGTTTGAATCGAATATCTTTTAGAATAAAAGAGATTTATTTCAGAGGTAGATGGCGCTATCACATATAATTATAGGATTTTTTAAAAGTACTACTTATACTAAGCTATGTAACGAAACCATAGCGCCATTTAGACCAGGACAACGCCATCTATCGAGCGAGCATGCAGTATTTATCGCACTGCATTAATATGAAAGATTTTATCATTATTCATTTCATTTTAACCTAGCTTTTTTATTCATATGTATGTATATTTAATACATAATAACAATATACCACACTACGTAACAATAAAACAAATAGTAACATAATATATTGTACATAAATAAATAACAAAGTTATCAATGCAGTAAAAATTCATACACAATGTTCTTGAAAAACCGCAAATATAAATTTGTTTCCTATTTTTTATCAACTTTTAAGGTTTTTATAATTTTCCCTTTATATGTAGCTGATAACCTGTCTTGGTGCCAAATTTGAAGGTTCTCAGTTTGCTAGAAGTACCTTAGACTTTTGATGATCGGTCAGTGAGTGAGTCAGTGACAAAATGGTGTAACTTTGATCGCTCATAACTCGTAAACTATTTATTCAAATGTCTTGTAATTTTGAGACTGGGCTTGTTCTAATACTTACTCTTGGTCATCGAAAACCTAAACTCCTACCTTTGTTCACATGGAAGATACAGGGGGCTGAAATAGCCGCGAAACGCTTCGAGAAAAGATGGTACGGCCGTGCCCGCTTTGCTCGAGTCTTGGCTGGGGCACTGCCGTGCCCTCAGATATACGTACATTGTAAAGACGTAAGGCTTGTTTCTTTTACCAGTCAATCTAATGAGTAAGACATACCAATGTCAGTTACTGTCCCTATATAATAATGGCAATATTCAAATTTTATAATGTACTAATATGTAACGGTACCTCCTACATCGCAAACTTACAAAATCTTCCTGCCCTTCCTGCTAAAAAGAATATAAACGTACATACACAAATATAAATTAATCCACTTACTCTCGCTACGATATAACCACTCATTAGTCAAATTAAGACAAACCAAGACACACAAACTTCTTCAAGACATATTCAAAGGCTTAAAATGAAGATAACGGCTCCCACAGACTGAGAAACGTACCACAATATGTATTAGCTATCACTGTTCAAGTAAAAGAGTGAAACAGTGCTACGTACAACGTGTAGCACTGTCTCCTTTTTGCGTGGAAACTATTCCTCCTTTGCCATGACGTGGTAAGGTCCTTACATGAAGTCTTATTCATTAAATTTTCAAGTTTGTGCAAATTTCGCTCGGAGGACATAAGCGGCTTGCCAAGTCGGGGTTGCCACTACACCGCCACACCACTGAGCTAGCTGCGTAGACTTAGGAAAAAACTAGTAGTTCCAATTCAAGGTTCAGACTTGGGGTATCTTTGTCGATTTCTGAAAGATGGATGTTATTATCGCGCGAATTTATAATACGAGATGTTGAGAGTTAAATATTGTTTAATAAAATAGAGTAATAAAAACCAGATTGATATTATCTACTACTCAGTTTCTTTAATCTTTGTAAGTAGGTAAATAAAAAATAATCTCATAAAAAATCGAGTCAACCTAATTAAAACACAAATTAAAATTAAAAAGAAAAAACCTAACCGCTACCAGCAAACCATCAAAAGTCGTTAAAAAATGAAATAAAATTGAAAAAAATCTTAATTTGCATCGAGATACGGCAATTAATTCGCCGTAACACTTTTGCAAACGATGCAAGATACCACATATTAAATGAAGCGGTTAACCGGTTCGATCAGAAAAAGGATGGTTTTAATGTAAATATTTTGAGGATTATTTTAGCGATACAAATCAATGGAGCATGAAACATCCTATTATATCGTGACAGGTGTGACAAGGGTTGCGCTTATTGAGGCGTCACGGTACACAATATCATTGTTGCCTTTTCTTCACGTTGTAAGCTCTGTGTTATGGGATTATGCTTTCTTTTTGTAAGCAGATTGACGTCATAATGTTCAATGATCTTTTGGAAATTGACCATGCATCGAAAAGGTCTTGTATTACCTCCAAATGGGTGCCTAATTGTTTTACAACTTATGCGCCAATTCAAACAATTCTAGTTTCAACTTCAGTCCATTTATTTTAACAACACTTATTCCTGTGACCAACTCATTCGTAACTGCTACCGACAGATTGACAAACAAACTTGTCGGAATGTCAACATTGTTGTCTCATTTCGAGAATAGCAAAACAAGTCTGTCTGCTATTCTGAGACAACTTCGAGAGACTTGAGAGATATCTATCAACGGTTTTGCGAAGTATATTCAGTCTAGTTTGAGATATAACAATGAAAGTTTTGAGAATTAGGTAGGTACGTAAGTTTTGCTATTGTTGGATGTGTTGAAAGGAATGTTGCGTTGTGGTTAGTGGTTGCAAGAGAAATCAATGTGCTTCAGGTCCTGTGTACATGCATTTGTAAACATAGGTACCATCAGGAAGAACGTCTAGTGATTTAATAAATAGTATGCAAAACCATTTCCTGACTAAGCCATATTGGACAGCATAACATTTCTGTAATCAATATTAGTATATATTTTTTTGTTCCATGGCTCCTACTCGTACTTAAAGATTTAGCAAAAATACAATTACAATGAAGCAAAAAACCACACAAGCTCTACGAAGTTAAAAGCTCTTCTTTTCTGCAAAGCTACAGTACCTAAACTACTGAAGACACTGTCACTTTGTACCAACAGGCGCGCAATCTCGCTTCCATCAGAGATCACAACAAAACTAGTTCGTCGTGCACTCGACCGGCCTAACTGAGTTACCCAATGTTTAGCCCAGTTCCACAACTTCCAGATTGTTCTGTTTATTAAATTGTGCATCTTGAGACTTGCATTGTTAGGTTTCGTACAGACTGGGCACCTTGAGGGTGCTTCTACACGGTATATGTAGCTGGAGCAAGTAACATGCGCAAGTGACCCACGAGCACGCAACAGAGCACGCGGGTGGTTAGCTTGCTTTGGTACATGCTTGAGTTACCAGATCCGCACGTTTTTAAAATGCATATAACCTGCGCAACTACTTGCATCGTGTAGAAGCACCCTTAAGTCCACATAGACAGTTATGCAGACACGGGAATGATAGTTTAGTATATACAGTAGCCCTAAGAAATTTGAGCACGCATACCGATTTCCGCCTCACAGCGCATTCAAAGTCTGTGTACGCGTAACTGCCCACAAGAATAAGGTAACTGCACCAGTAATGGTAAGCGTTCCGGTAATGGTCAATTGAAAAAAAAACCTTTTAAATAAGAATCACACATGTTGTAGAGAAAATTGCAACACTCAACAACAAACTATAGACTATTAGCTTGTCAAAATATGATATGTGAGGTCTAGATGTCGTCCATTTACAAAAATGGTGGCCACGTAAATAGACGCTGTCGGAAAGTTACAAATATTTGTTAATCCTTTTAGTGGAGTGAGTACCTATTGAGAGTTGTTTTTACTATGAAAAATAGTGTTTGATTTGTACCTTATCATTAATTTGCATGTTAAGATGTTTAGGATACGATTAACAACATAAATTAATTAATTTACTTTATATCTTTTTTTTTAACTGGGGTGTTCATTACTGGAACTTTTAAAAACGGTTAGTACCAATTATGGTCAATCTGACCATAACTGGACAACTGGCGTTTTAACCGTTATTCATCAAATTTGAATTTAAAATATAACGATCATTGATTTGATGTTTGTTACGCAATAGTACAAACGACGATTCTAGTAATGGTCATCATTGACCATTAATGGTGTGACCATAACTAACACATCATTACTCAAGAAAAAGCATGGTATGGTACCTTTACGTTAATCATTTTTAGAACATTTTTGGGTTTTTGTTTTTAATAAATGTTTATTAAATGTTAGACGTGGAGTAGGAGTGTTGTCGTCCTGTTCTTCAAAAAGGGAGACAAAACCCAGTTGAAGAACTATCGACCCATTTCCCTCCTAAGCCACGTATATAAGCTGTTCTCAAGAGTGATCACGAACCGACTTGCGCGAAGACTCGACGAATTTCAACCACCGGAGCAGGCTGGGTTTCGGAGCGGATACGGCACCATAGACCACATCCACACAGTGCGGCAGATTATACAGAAGACCGAAGAGTATAATCAGCCCCTGTGTCTAGCATTTGTGGACTATGAGAAGGCCTTTGACTCGGTTGAAACCTGGTCTGTTCTGGAGTCCCTGCAGCGTCGTCAAGTAGATTGGCGATACATCCAAGTGATGAGATGTCTCTACGAAGCCGCTACAATGTCCGTCCAAGTACAGAATCAGCAAACAAGGCCCATACCGTTGCATCGAGGAGTGAGACAAGGGGACGTTATTTCCCCGAAACTGTTCACTAATGCAATGGAGGATATGTTCAAGACGCTGAACTGGAAAGGACGCGGCATCAACATCAATGGCGAACACATCTCTCACTTGAGATTTGCTGACGATATCGTCATCATGGCGGAAACGCTGCAGGACCTACAACAGATGCTGAACGACCTGGCTGAATCTTCTCTACGCATCGGCCTACGGATGAACTTGGACAAAACCAAGGTCATGTTCAATGAACATGTTCTACCGGAACCGATTGCGATACACGGCGCCGTTTTCGAAGTTGTTCGGAAATATGTATACCTGGGGCAGACATTGCAGTTGGGTAGAAACAACTTTGAGGACGAGGTGAATAGGAGAATTCAGTTGGGTTGGGCTGCATTTGGGAAGCTACGTCGAGTCCTAACATCGTCGATCCCACAGTGCCTAAAGACAAAAGTCTTCAATCAGTGCGTCCTACCTGTCATGACTTACGGAGCCGAAACGTGGACACTGACGGTACGGCTGGTCCACAAGTTTAAAGTCGCTCAGCGGGCTATGGAAAGAGCTATGCTCGGCGTTTCTCTGAGGGATCGCATCAGAAATGAGGTAATCCGTCAGAGAACCAAGGTCATCGACATAGCCTACCGAATCAGCAAGCTGAAGTGGCAGTGGGCTGGCCATATTAGCCGAAGAACCGATAACCGTTGGGGTAAACGAGTTCTAGAGTGGAGACCACGCCTCGGCAAACGTAGTGTAGGACGTCCTCAGGCACGGTGGAGTGATGACTTGCGCAAGACGGCTGGCAGGAGCTGGATGCGAGCAGCCGAAAATCGATCTCAGTGGCGTGCACTTGGAGAGGCCTATGTCTAGCAGTGGACTGCGATAGGCTGATGATGAAATGTTTATTACTTACAATTATCACCATATTTTATTTTAATAAACCTATAAAATCTTACCCGGGTGAGATTTGATTCGATTTATTTAAGTATATTTTTTATGACCATTACTGGCTGTTCATTACTAGATTTGACCATAAATGGTGGTCCATTACTAGGTATTTACCTGACCATTATTGGTGAAAAAAATTTAAAAAATATTTATTTTATTTGATTTATTCTAATAAAGATAAATTAGTATTTGTAATTTCCATGGTTAACTGATACCGTCTTTCACAAATACCACAATAGAGCAGACAGATGCGGCAATAACTACTTTGATAAATATTAAATAATACCAAATATTTTTCTACTATTGACCATGATTGGTGCGTTTACCTTATTGGAACGCCAAGTCTGCACCAAGCTTTAGGACTTGAGAGTTCAGGGTCTAATCTCGTCATTGTGCTGTGTAAGCAAATGATAACGCTGCAGTTAGTTTTGCAACTGTTTCTAGTACTGTGAGATGTTTGTTCAAGTTAGTGGCTGACTAGGACATTGTGATTTTAGAGAGCTGTCTTGTTAATGCAGTTTGAAGAGATGAAGAGAAACCCGAAACAAAATTATTTAAATAGAGACTAGAGCTTGTTATGAAGAATTTAGGTCACGACAAAAGTTCAGAAATAAGACATCAAAATAAACAAATGCATAGGAGGATCAATATAAGTCGGCGTCAGTCCACAAAAGGCTTATGTGCATCTCCCGTAACATGTCACTGGATAGAAGGATATCTTGAGGTAATCCTTAGGGGATTGTACGTATGATGGTCTGTCTCTCTATAACCATAGGTTGAAATACAGCAGTCCTATAGGCAGTTGGTAAGCTTTAACACAACAAGGTGTCCCTTCCCAATAAATTATTGAAGAGTCTGCAACCGTGTACAGTCGCGCGCATTACGTTATGACTGCCGCACGCTCGTCGTCTCATTATACAGAATCAGAACATTTGTATGCCACACGTACAGTCGAGCAGACAACGCTCCTATCGGGACGTTTACAATTTTGAATTTAAACTTTTGTATTATAATAAGCCTCATCAGACTGTGAAATCTGTTTAGAATTAGGGATGATTTTGGTTCTACGCATGTGTGTATTTAATTTAATTAAAAAGTATTTTAGTAACTAGATGGTTACAAGATTTCCGGTTATAAAAGAGAAGTTTCCCAATGACATTACATATTGTGAAAGATTTTTAAGCACGATATACGTACTTCAGAATACAGTATTTTAAAAAAAATATCGTAAAAATATCTTTTAAGAATTTTATATCGTACACACAATTTACCAAGTCAATAAGAGTCATCTATAAACACCCAAAGAAAAGCCATCAATTTCAAATCTTAACAACATTATCATGATGAAATAACATGTGATAACCAATTTACTTATGAAACTCAAAATACCTTCTGCACATAAATAACACTATTGTGAACATGCTAATCCATAGAAAACTAATCCTCGAAGACAGATTATCAAATAAATCAAAAACAAATAACAATCGTATTCGAACATTCGAATTCCATCCGTTGGGAGTCAAACCGTCACTCGTTAATAAGCAATGTCCACGATTGTTAATCAATCGCTGCGGTAGTAATATTCTCATGAAATATGCACGGCAACCGAACATCCTCTCTAATAGAATGTGTTGAATATTTGATCACTGTGCTCGACTGTACCGCAATTTGAACGAGTATGGTTCGGTATCGAAAGATTGTAAATGGTTTTGATTAGAACTGTACTTTGGTGTTTGGGGTTTTGCATTTTTGGTGGTACAGGAAGACTTTTTCTACGTGTGTTATTGGAAACCGTTTACGTGGTTTTACTTAGATTTTTTTATGTTATAAACTAAACGACCGACGATGGAGACTGAGCTTCTTTATTTCGATAAAGTATTCATTGCTTTATCTTGATAGTTACTTCATCAATAAAAAACTAAATATCTGTTACACATGTTGGTTTACCTGCATATTAAAACACTAAAATACATTTAAAAAAGTATTTCCAAACCGCCACAATATGTGTATTTTCGGTCGCAAATCGCCTAGAATTCGGTCGAGCACCCACGACCACAAACCGTTTTGGGCCTTATTCCATTAAACTTTTTGTTTCTATCTAGCGTGCGGGATAATTACTAGCGATTCAAGGTATCTGACCACTGGCTTCGTAAACTATTGTACTGTTTTTTCGTACAACCGGTACATCTATTTTTGGCTAGCTTTTTTGCTGAATTTTAACGTCTGTTTATGAGGTTACTCGTGCTGCATATGTAAAATTTTTGTTGTAGCAGTTGGGGTAATGTAGTACTGGTATATTCAAAGATAATTTTAAAGTTTTCAGTCTGTTGATAAGGAAATAATTAACTTTTTCTCTCTGTGAAAATCATCTCCTGACTTCTTGTTTTCTTAAAGAGACGAAGAGCATAAAGTTCATTTAATAGCAGAAGTGAGCATTGATTAAAAAAAACTAAAAGTTACTACAACTTGTTTAAAATATGTGCATTTATAATCCAACATAACACGAGCAGGCTTACTCCATCACTTAGAACTCCAGTCTTGTAATTCATAAACTTGTACTTCAACAGCAAAACTACAATACACACTCAATACATTGTTCCACAACTTGTTTGAAGTTAAAGCACGCACTTCGTGTGCCTTATGTGACCAGTGCGAGGTATACGCATTAATGGCACACGTTTTAAGATAATGTTACTGGAACTCATAACTTCTATTGCATTCAACTCTGGACTGAATATTTGTCACAGGATTTAATGAAGCAAAGGCTATGAGGATGTTCATTTATCTGGTTGTATAATGCCTTTAAAATATGTTAAGTCTTACCATGGTTTATCGGCTATTAGACAGACAACTGTTTAAGCAAAATTTTAACATTGAAGTATTGATGTAGGTATTTGTGTGAAAGGCATGAGATAGAATTATGTATGTTAATGCATCACAAAGTGATTTGTAAGTCCTATATAATGATCGGCGGACTAAAATTTGTCTAAAGTGCTCTATCGTGAATATACGCAATTGTATGAAAGAATAAAGGGTAATAAAGCTTGTACGGATTTTTGTATATTTTACATATGTGTGCATAATCGGGTACCTATACAACAAAACAATTTTCCCTTAGTGTTTAAGGAATTATATTAACTTAACAAAATGTTCTAACACAAAAAGTAAAGCCTAAAGGTCAAACAGAATAGTACTTAACTAACTTGCTAATAAATTCAGGAAGTAAACGATTTAATTGACACAGTTTCAGCCTCTTAAAATTCATAACGTTTTAATAAGAAAATTTAAATTTATTTTCAAGTTGAAATACCGAGTGTTTGAATCGAGTCAATTACTCGACTTCGGTAATTGGCACAGTAGACTGTCACAACGAGATTTCGAGGGTTCTTCAACAGATAATTGTTTTAGAAGATTGATCATAGAATTTTGACGATACGGGTAGTCAGAAGCCAGTAAGTCTGACACCAGTGGTTGCCTGGGTAACTGGGTTGAGGGGGTCAGATAGGGCAGTCGCTCCTTGTAAAGCACTGGTAGTCAGCTACATCCGGTTAGACTGGAAGCCGACCTCAACATAGTTTGGACAAGGGCTCGGAGGATAAATAGATCATAGAATTTTGACCGAGTTACTAAAGAGTTCACGTTCAATCACCTTAGTTCCGATAATTTTTAGGAATTCTTTCTGTATTGTTTCAGCAGACACGTTTGGGAACTCAAAATATAGCATAAATCCCAGTTTATGTATAAAAAATACTACTTATTTTATTTACTATGTATTTCACACAACAAAGTAGAGCCCAGCTTACCCTCAACCGACAGCAAATGTTGTCAATTAGCATAAAAGCCTTAATCCGCCTAAAACAATGAGCACTGACAATTCCATTCACCTTATTAACAACTTAATCTAGTTCATACACCACGTCAAAATAGGCTACAGGACAGTTTTGACAGGCATAGTTATAATATAGGTACGTAACACTGGACTGAAAGCCTATTACGCTGCATGGACGCTGATTATCCTATCAGACTCGACGTTCGGTATTATCGTATTACCTGGTGCGGTGTTAGTATTTCACAATCAGTGCCCACTAATCTGCGTAGTTCCTGCGTAGTTTTATTTTAGAATTTATCTCCAACGGGCATTACGTCTAGGTATTGAAGGTGTTTTGAAATGTGTTGAGTGTGATTGCTTGTGACTTGTATATGCTAGCTACTACTTATACTTTTGCTCCCAATTTCGTTTTTTAAAAAGATTACCATTTCAGAAAATGATTGTCAATAATTAGAATACGTTGTGTTGGAGAGCAGACGTCACTATCATTGAGCAGTCAAGTCCTCTAATAACGCATTTCTAACCATCTATTAACGCGACATTCCTTATTGACCAATAGACATTTCCTTCCTATCTCACGCTCGTGGGACTCCAAGCAAACAAAACATTTCATAATAATTATGCATTCTTTATAATTAAACAACTGGTTCTAACATCGTAATATCTCGGGAGATGCAAACAGGTTGCCTCAGTTACATAAGTTTACATTTTATCAGGTTTTTTTATAGCGATCAAGCTCTTAAGCTAACTTAATCGACATTTCCTGTCGCCATATTTATAATCACCAGGTATATACCTCATAAAGAGTTGTATAATCTTCGATAGACAATCTTCTGCAAATATGTATAGTAATGGGTTTTTCTCTCAACACATTACGTAGATAAAACTAAGTTTTCGGCGATTGCTCTTTACATCGGTATCAAAGAGTTACCTAAAGGTCTTGCTGCCTCTGAACTAAGTAAATCATGTCTTCTCAAAGAGTTTTTTATAAAGGTAGTGCATTTCTATTTTAAAACTCCAAAGCTGGTTAACAGGAGATATCCCATGTGTATATCGATACAATGGGGCAAGCAACCGTCGCGGTTCGACGCATGGGAAACTACCGACCCCGCCGGTTCACGGGAACATAGCGTTAATTACTTCATACTCACATTTATGTCTAGTTTGTAAGAAATCGCTGGTGTAACTCGCGACAGTTACTTTATGATGGATAGACTTTAAAAAATGAACCTCCGAAATAGTTTGTTTTTTCTCCCATTGTAGCTTAAATAAGTAGGTTAGTATTGCATTCGTAAACACAACTGCATTTATAAGATTTTTTGTATACTCTGAAAAACTAATTTCAGCCCTTACAGAACGTCATTTTGTCAGGCAATATGGAGCTAGAATGGTGCCGTAAATGGCCACATATCCGGACTACGAGCTGCTTTTGGGAATTCCACACGGAAAAACCCAAAAGCTGTTCAGCGTATAGAAAATTATGTACATACAATTTTGAAGTTCTTTAGCAAAAAAGCTCTAGATACTGATCATAGTAATCTATACTAATATTATAAAGAGGAAAACTTTGTTTGTTTGATTGTAATGGATAAACTCAAAAACTACTGGACCGATTTTAAATATTCTTTCACCATTAGAAAGCTATATTATCTGCGAGTAACATAGGCTATATTTTATCCCGGTGCGGGCTAGCTCCCACGGGACGCGGGTGAAACCGCGGGAAAACGGCTAGTCATGGAAATATAATTGTTTAGAAATATTGTATGTAGTTCTAGTTAACGTGTGGTATGGTAACATAAAATAATTTTCCGAATTAAAGAAACAAAGTTATTTAATTAGTCCAATAGGAAAGTTAAATAATTTTCCTTAGATAAAATCGCTAACGTCACAAGTCCCAAGATAATAATCACTGGGTTTTCACTTTGACGTATTTTTCCAAAACAACAAAGGCAAGAAACAAAGTTACCGGACTCTTAGATAAAAATATCTAAACATGCTTATTATACTTACACCGGCCAAAACTCCGGCAATTCTCCTTCAAATTTTTAACGTTGTAGTTGAAAGTTTCTAGCAGATAGACGCGTAAATCGTGGCCAGGCATGGTAGTGAAAACACAATACGCCACCGGGGAGGTATTTGTCTCAGCAACTTGCCCGGGAAACGTCCCGTGTGCTATTTATCCTCAAACAGGCGTAGTGAAAGCCGTTCTTTTTAGCTATTATGATTTTAGCTTTGAGATTTTTTTTTGGAGTACCGGGAACGCAGAATTTGGGAAGGGTGAGCTGGTGGTATGGCTACATATATGTATTCATTAAATCACATATGTATTCCTGGGAGGATAAAAAAACTGTGTTTTAAAAAATCTGCTAGATATTGTGCATCTAATATCTTAACTTATATTTAAGTAGGTACAGTAATTTAGTCAGATCATCATATACCAACTACGCAAAAAATAAAACCATAAAACCATACTACGATCTACGATAACCAATTAAAGCAGGTCGCAAGTTACACAAGGAGGTTTAATATCTATATTGGCCATGAACTTTCCTACAAGCAATTACGGCCTATCATTATGGAAGATCATTGATCATTCGCCAGTGATTCTAACGACTGCGTGGGATGCTACTACTTAAACTGTTGTTTCTTATTCAATTTCAGTTTGAAATGACGAGATGCAATCTGCTAGTTTGCACGCCATAGTTTGCACGAAAACATCATCCCGTTAGTATTAGTCACCGCGAGAGCTAAAACGCTTTTATAAGAAAATCTTTAAATGCCAATGAGACGTCTTTTAGAAGACATTTTACTGGCAATTAAATTCTGCAGTAATGAGAGAGCGCTTACCTCCTAGCGGTTTAACGAAATCTTTTGCACCGGTATGGGTCCTTTTCATGAATCAAGGACACTAATATGTGATGCTTTTTTAGACTGCTCAAACGACTGAACCTAGCCAAACTGTGCCTTGATCTTGGTTTTGGTAAATTATCTATTAACGCTAGAGTTCTCTTAAAAGTTGTTATAGCCCAAGTCCTATAAAGGACTTATACGAAACTTGTTGCCCCACAGTTTAGTTTAGAAATAATATTATGTAGATTCATCCACCTAAAACTGTCAAAGATACCAGTGACACACCGGAAACCTAATATTCTTACGCCTTATATCCTTATAAGCTAACCAAAGAAATTGCTCATAAAATCCTTTTCCCAAGGCGGGTTAGCGTAGATCATTTCTGCGTCTTTGTGTGGTATTCATCATGTCACGAATCAACTGACGACCCTCTTCATAACATAGCTAGTCTTTGTTGAGTAATGTGTCAACGGCTCATTTACTTGCTCCAAATTCATAGACATTGTTTATTTTTTACGCGCCTTTTTGGGGCGTTTGAAGTGGGCTTAATGCGATGTTTTTATTGATTTGTTTTTAACAATATTCAGTTTATCAAATTAAGTTAGATTAATGTAGGCCTTGTAGACTTTTAAAGTATTTTTGGAATGATATTTATTTTTAAATCTTTTCCGTCTTACCACAAAAACTTTTAAACGTCAGTTTAAGACTTGTCTAAAAAAATGTCAAATTATGACGTTGACATATGGTTCATTTTGCAGCCACAATTTTTTTAGACAAGTGTAAAACAGGTGGTTAAGTTTTTGTAGTAAGGCCATTTATGTCTAAAGTTATATTTAAACACACGCATACATCCAATTACGATTTCCTAACATTTAATGAACCAACTAAACAACTCCCAGTAATATGAATGAAGTTTGAAAATTCATTAGTGCGAACTTTTTCAGCGCTAAAGTTCGCCATCAGCCAAAACGTATATCAAATTAAATCTGATCAACTATCCGTGAATAAAATGCTCAACACGAGTCGAGCATTCGTTTAACAGACGATTAATTAAAACCTAGTTTTGCCCTCAACTTTGGCTGCGCAAAAATTCTCGCTTCAATACACATTGGTAATGATTCCTCTGCTGTAGACTCATGTGGTCGAGTATGGATAAATGCCTTTGAATTTGGTGCAGACTAAAAAGAACGATTTTTGTTAGGCAGTTTATTATATTCTACGTTTTAGGATAGTTTGTTAATGAAAACTTATTTTATATTCTTTTTTATATATTGGCTTTGCCAAACATTGCCATTGCTTACATTTATTATATCTCTTTCAATGTAATCCCTGCCGAACATTAAATATTATCTAGGTACACATAATGATTAAGTTTTCAGAAAAGTTACCCAAGTGACACATCCAGCACCTTTCGTTTATTTACGCCGAGTACACATCGCTCCGAACATCGTCACTTGTCAACTCCGCTTAAAAGAAACATGAACACGCCACAACCAAGTTTGCCGAACACTCTAACTTTTAAAAATAGAACATCCAAAGCCAGTCCCGAAGACTAAATTGAAGTAAGTCCCAGGCCGACGTCTAATTAAAGTCTAGAACACACACGCGATAAGTTCCAAAGAGTCTCTGCAGACTCACACTTCCTCGTGAGGATTTTTCCTTTCGCCAGGAGTATAATCCGGATTAGAGCAGGATTTGCTTTCCTATTAAAACTCTCTTGGCTTTCGACCTTTAAGGCTTTTCACCGAAAGTGTTTGGGGTAATTAGTTGAGACTTATAGAAGCGTTGGGCGCGGATTCATTTCGTGTGGATTTAGGGATTAACGAGTAGGTTTTCAGGTGCTTCGCGCGATGTGTTTAACAGCGCTTTTAGTTAGGTGTGGTAAAATATTTATGAAGTTTTTGAAAGTATTTAGGTAGTATTTATTTTATATTCATATTATCACATAGATTATTATATGTTACTAAAGGGAACTTTTCCTTATAAGAAGACAGAGGATTCGGAGCTCTAACTTGATAATGCAGTATGTACAGAAAGATAGATTGCTCTAAGGACAAAACCTTCAATCTTATTACAATATATTTCCATGGCATCCGCCACACATTGATCTTCACACGTGAATCATAATTCACGTCGTGTTATATCGATACTCTTCGAACATGTAACGAACAGAATCTTCAAGCAAGAACAATGGGCGTTTAGCATGCGAAGCACGTTGCCTGGGTATGCGAGCATGCGATAGTGCGTCTCCACATACTTCTCTGTTCTTTTCGTAGCTCTATAAATAGGATCGGAGCTTGTTACTAACAAAAGATTTTTTGTTAGATTTTTTTTCTGTTTATTAAAAAGCTCAACTCTTAATACAGAGTGAGTATTTAATAATGTCCACATATCGAAATTGCTTTATTTTATCGATGAAAAAACATATAAAAAAAACTAAGTTAACAAAAAATGTAATTAAAGAATACAGTATTTGAAACAGACATATTGAAATTAATTACAGAAGCCATCGTGAATATAGCTTCGTTTTCTCCATTGCACTTCGGAAGTGATGAAGCATACGCCTAAACGGTTTAATAGGAAACACATTAAGCGAAGGCGCCGACTGTCTGAAAAGATAAAGCGTGGCGGGTCGATGTTGCTTAGTCACCGATTTAGAATTGCTTTGATTTATTCGCCTGCAATTGTATTCTGAAAACGTGCTAGTATTTCTTGCAATACAGAATATTTTAGAAGAAGATCCGCTTTATTGTTTTCAATTATGTTTTAAAGTCAAAACATAGATATTAGAAATAATGGCAGCTATTAAGTTTTATTACATACCTAGGTTCATAAATCGTCTTGGTACTCAAAGCAAATTTTATGTAGGTGCATAGGGAAGATTTAAAATATTAACATATCAAGCTACAATTACGGCCTTTAATTGATATGTCGAACATTCTATATCAAACGTAATAGCTCTCTTTATCGTTATTTAGCAGCGAGGTCCTAAATTATAATAATTTGGGGGGAACAATAATGGCGGTCCTATAATAGTCTAAAAGCTTAAGCGATTTCCATATCGCTAACGGACAATAATAATCAATCAAGCGATGTCTCTACGGTTGGGCGGTAGTTGTGAATCGCTGCAATTAGTCGCCATATTGCCCCCTTCACCCCCTCGCACCCCGCACGCCATGTCGTGTGACTTATGCGTTTGTTTAAACCAGACGAAGTTAGATCCACATAGATAAGTACTTATTAAATGGTCATGGCGACGAAAGAGTTACCAAAATGTAGCGTTTTAATGTTTCGAGGTTATGACTCGGAGAATTACTAGAAAATGCTAATTTTGTTGTGTCTGGCACTCGAAATATAACTTCCACGAATTGATATCGTAACAGTTTTTTGTTTTGAGAAATGCTGACTCATGCATATGGTAAATTCGTAGTTGAAATACAACGACGAGAAAATTCAAATCCCAATATAATAGGAATTGGTAGCACAATAAAACTGGCGAGCACGTGCTCAATTTACGCACGATCAGATAAAAAAGACACATGTCTACAGAATCTTTTGTCGAATCTTATTACATTTTTTACATAACTAATAAAATCTACATATTCATTACGTAGTCAAATTTTTGATCATCTATTATCTTCGCGTCACGTACGGAATTTTAATTTGGATTTGGGGTGGGTTCCCCTGAAGTACCCCGAGTTGACCCGGCTACCCGATAATTGTAGATGACTCACCGACGCGAGTCACTGGGCCATAACTATAGCTATCAAATGTAGTAATAAACATGGTAATAAGTTTTAGGGTCTGTTTCATAGCTCCTGGATATCGATCAAATTAGTTCGGAAATCGAAAGTCTTTGTATGAAATCTAGATCCTGCAGGTATGGTTCGTATATTTAAGAGGTTGTGCTACGGAGTTGGCTATTATAAATATACGCATAACTCTTATTAATTCATTTTTTAGATACATAGCTTAACAAGTGTTTAATTCAAACTGGAAAATGTACCGAATTAAGAGAAGATTTACTAACAAAATAGTATCGTGAGACTGGTCAGTTACAAGCCTTTTTAGAGCGATGGTTACTAAAAAACTCTTAAATATCTTTGGTTGCACCGTGAAACATAACTTATCTTGGGTTTATACTACAGACAGGCCCCCCACCTACTAATCGTTAGACCCGGGGAGAACTAACCACCTGGGCTTAGGACCCCCATAGCGTTAACATTGTTTAAGATATGTTTATGGCACATGCAGAAGCTTACAGCAATAACTTAATGTATAATGTAGTAAAGTAGTTAGATATAATAAACGTTTTTGCCAATCTCACATATTCTGTGATTGGATTATAATCAAATATTTGTCTGACTAGGAATGTTAAGCAATATAAATCCAAGTTTACATCGTCTCCGTTAAACTAACAATTAATTGCTTTGTAAATACGAATAGTTTAGCATCAGATTCACATTAATACAGCATTCGCGCTAACATTCATTTGATTGCTGAGTTATTGGCACCCAACGTGGGACTCGGTTTTGATTTATGAGCGCTGTATCGTGACGTGTTAATTGTTATTTTTAATTTATTTACCAAAAACTTACTTTTGTTGTGAACAATTTGACTGTTTGGTGAAGACCTGTAACAAAAAATAACATTTTGGTTAAAAAAGTTTAGGGAAAAGGTAAGGGGGAAATAGGTTTCTATGGAATCCTCCAAAAAACTCAATTTAATTTAAAGATCAAGTTCCATTCCATGGAATCAAGAAAACAATAAATAATTCCGACTCCCAACCATGAATCGTGGAAGTTGTTTAGAAAAATCTCGATAAACTCATTTAAATTCCGAAGTAGTACGAGCCTCTCCCGCTCAATAATCGAATTTATAAGTTTTACACAAATTCAGACTTGACAAACTGCCTGATGGCTTTGGAAAGTTCTTGCTATATCTGTATACTATAAAGCCTTACATTTTCACACATGTAGCTGTCAACTATGATTCATAGTTCATGTAGCTCCTAACTTGGAATCGAGTTCGCAAGTTCATAATTCATATTAAGCTACAGCTTATTTTACCCTTCACACGACTGCTTGACAAAATTGCAATTTGGAATTACGAACTCATTTCTTTAGGATTTTATTTTAGTGTAAGAGGGATACACATTCTAGAAATCTCTTTATAATTTTTAGATATGTATAGAGGCGATGTAAAAAAGAGCAGGTATATGATGATGTAGGTCGTCATTAAAGAGGACAGGATTTTTTATGCACTCAAAGATACATTAAATGCTAGAGGGCATCAACCTAGACTCCCTAATGATTCCAGTGAAAAGCACGCAACCTTCACTTCAAATAATTTAAATCCTTTTGCTCACCGACTTCACCCTATAATCGCATTTAGTCAGGTTCAGACCAACTCAGTCGGCATAGTCGTCAAACTAGATGTTCCGGATGTCTCTTGTCAAATCGTCAGGCGTGGGGGGTCCATTTGAGCGAATGCACCCGCGGGACGCTAATGAGATTAGCGCGATGTTCAGCAGGGGTGCACTGGGGCAAATTAACGCCTCAGGCACTTTTGTACCCCGGACTGCGTGGATTTTTCTTGCCTTTGAAAGCAGCTACCGACTCAGATTTATGCTGAGGGGTCTTAATTACCGTACCGTGTTGTGACGTTCAAATTAAGGTGTTGTGACTTTTGCTTATAAATCTAATTACTTACGCTTTATTATTCAGGAGCCGTTACCACAATGCCGAAAAAAACACACTCTTTGAACAATCCTATTAAAAATCACTCGCTTTGAAAGGGTAGACGAGTTTAACTTTCGCATTCGGAAAGGTTTCATCCCGAATAATTCCTTATTCCGAGCGGAGAGCATGTTTGCCGACATGACAAGATCCTACATCATTCAGTGAGTCATGGCCAGTGCCGGATGCTCAGTCGTAAAACGTACAAAAACTCTTCGGGAACTCCACTGAAAACATCCAGTTTAACTTGTAAAGAGTTTCCGTTGTACGACAGAATTATGAGCCAAGTTTACGCTTAACTGCAGAAAGATGTCTGGGAAGAAAACAAAAATATATTGTACCTTAAGAAAATTGGAAAGCAACTTTGATGGCGGCCATCTTAAAATTCGCTAGTCATTGTGAAACTTGCTGTTGTAAAAGTTTTGGCACTCTGATTAATAACGATCGATAATGTCCGCTTCAATACTTATTTCCTACAGTACATAAAATATGAATTAGCTTTCAATATCATGTCATAATCAATGTATTGGAAGATGAAGGCATTTTCCTATCACATACAATCACAGTGTCAGGTTTCCCGGTAAAAGATGACTAGAAAACCTGTCTGTGCATTAACTACCACAATTTATTGATACAATAATTTTACACAACTACTATACAAACACTAGAATAGGTATTAACACTTAAGCTTGGCGCCAATAAGTAAATGACTTTACAATTCAAGCGCAGACGCCGAACGAGTGTTGTATTTCACAACATTTTATGTTCACCTTACCTTAGTATAAGTGGTTATCGAGACAGATAAGCTTTGAAGTGTTTTCGCGTAAACATTATAAGGCGTTAAGTTATTTTTAGTAAGATTTCATATGAAAAGAACATAATATGTTCTTGTGAATGAAATAAGCTGCTTTTAAGAAAACGTGTTTGAATGTTACACGTGTGTCTACTTAAGTAAGCAAAACAAGACTTAAATAACAAAAGACTGCTGACAACCGACAAAAACTACGATAACACCTTTATTAATCTGAATAGCAGAATATTTGTCCAAAAAACTGAGCTGTAAAGCGCTTTGCATCACAAAAAGCGCTGTAACCACCGTGCAGTTAGGGTGGCATGCACTTAGGGGTAACATCCCCTAACAAAAGACGGTTGGCAACGCATTTGTATCGATTTACGCGGAACCAGCCGTTACTACAAGGTAATAAACTGTTGAACAAAGAGGAACTTTGATAATTAGGGACATGGAAACAAAAATACGAAAATTGCTAGTTATTTTTGTAGGTTCAGTTTTCCAAGTAAACATGTATCTACTTATCTCCATAGCGCAATGCTTGCTTTCTTCATAAACATTTAACAAAAAATCGTAATAAAAAAGACAAAGTTATTTTTATAACAAAAACTATGGTAGTAAGACTTGCCTTGATCTTCGTACGTTTCTTAAACGGCTAACGCAATAAGAATATTCAATGAATATAAAATTGAAACGAGGACATTGACACTACGTGAGTATTTCGATTTATCTTTCTTGAGTGCTACATCCTTTTCTAAACATACAAAAGACTTGATTTATTGACTTCATAGCTATAGAACAACGCAATATGTTTATGTTTGTCGGAAAGTGCGTTTTACTTAAACTTATCAAAACAAATTATAAATAAAAGAACCTATAACATAAAATACAAGTAACTGACAAGAATGCAAAGATAACAGTAGAAACAAAACAATCTCAACGGCCGACCCTGAATCTTATCAAGGACCTTACGGTTAATCGACATATAATACACCTAACAGGAAAACAAGAACAGTAGCTTCCGATGATAACATTAATAGTAATGATAAACCAACAACAATTGGTGAAACAAAGGCCCCAGCAGACGTACATGCACTGTAACACAATGTCACAGATTTCAATAGGACGGCAGATACGATTATTCAATTGCCAAGGCCGTGTCGTATGAAGTTAATGATGGACGGTGGGCGTTCACGGTCAACTATATAAACCTGATAGACTAAATTACTGTAAGTAGTGCAGAAATGGCTTTGCTAACAGTTACTGTGTTATTCGTTGGAGCTCTAGGATGGAGCGTCGCTGCGCCGCCGACGCCCAGCGATCGTAAGTGTTTCAATATACACAACGTAAGATTAGAACAAAAGGATCGAGTACTTTTGTTGTCAAGAAACTGATTCGGTGAAATGGGAAAGGGTTAGACACAGAAACAAATGCCTGTTTAATGGTCTCTGCACACAGCGGGCGCGGCGCGGCGGGACGGGACGGCGACGCGACGCAATGTACTAGATCGTCGCGTCGCGTCGCGCCGAGCGGGACGGCTCTGTGTGATGTCGTCCGTAATATCTAGTACATTACAACTGCTCAGCGTCGCGTCGCCGTCCCGTCCCGTCGCGCCGCGCCCGCTGTGTGCAGCGACCATAAACGTAAAAGTGTAAATAGGAACACTCATACCAAGGCGAATCAATTTCGTTTAAGACAGAGAACAAGCAATAAAATGCGACGATTTAACGACCATATTATACACCTCCGTATTTATTATATCAATCTAAAATAATATACGAAGTTTGTAGTCTGGGGCATGTGATTGGTATCATAAATTGCGTACGATATTATTATTCAGCACGCCTCATCCAAGTTTCTGCGAAGACTCATCTCGTCTGAGGGCTGCCTTGCTTGTGATTGGGTAGTCGACGCCCGACATGGGACTGACGTGACCATTCCGATATCAATTTTAACTGGAAGAAGTTCTAGAGGTATATATATAGTGGGATATTAGCCTCCGAACTTAAAAGAATAATGAACCACTCTTTAGACATAAGACTCTAAGTAGTCTAAGTAGTAAGATAAACGCTAAAAGTTTGTAAATAAATGTAGGGTAACTTTGTCATCGTATAGAAACAGCATATATTCCAAGATTCTTAGTTCTTTAACCACATGAAGCTGATACAGAATACAATGTAAATCTAAAGTTCAATAGTATAAAGGGAGCCATGCAAGGACCCGACAAGGAGTCGGGATCGATGCTAAAACGCGTATAGTCTATAAATATCCCGGGGTTTCACGTGAAACAGAAACGCTTGCCGGAGGACTTACCTGGACATTCTTTTGAAAAATATGTACCTTTGTTTCTATATGTTCTAGCTAAATAGATGGGTATTGAATTATGTGAGTTTAGGAAATAAAAATAGTATTTTAAGTAGGCACTAGAACGACAGTTGTGATTACAGACATCGAAGGTTGAATAAACATAAATTTAAATTACAATTAACAATAAGGTTTCAACAAATACAATTCTCAAACAGTAACTTCTCACAAAAAAAATTGCGCGTCGACAGCCCAGGCAATAGAATAGAGAATAAGATCTAAATTGTACCAATTTAAATCTAAACAATCAGAGGTAGAAAAACGATACAATCTTCACACGCGAGTCTTCACTTTATAAATAGTAGCCTGAATTGCTTAACGGTATCCACAATGCTAGCAATTGGTAATGTCGAAGTAATGACTTAGGAATTGCTCAGTTAAGTCCAATATGTTGCTATATTGTTGCTAAATTCGCATTCTACTAATATATTTTACGAAATTGTGGTAGTAATAATAATATTAAAGAGATTAGGTATACCTATTGTAAATACCTAAGCCAAACAGTATGTTTTATTGCAAAATAACAAAGATTAAAATACTTAGCTACTTATTTTGATACAACATGATAAGGCCAATAATTGAAAGGTGACCGTAGCAAATCATGTAAATTCGTGTACCGTAAAATTGTATTGGACGTAATTTGGTACACCAGTACGAACCGACATCACTCACATGACATGAAACCAATAACGACCGGCCAAAACTGTAGATTATCATAGTATCAGATATTGAACTTAATCCTTAATAAGCCTTGAGTATAACAAACAGCAATATAAAAATAACCACACGTTTGCAATCCGTCTGCAAACAACCTTAAGTCGAAAGGACTATAAAAAACTCAATGAAAATTGTATTGAAAGAGGGTGAAGTAACCTCACCCATTGACTTCCTTATTTGCAAGCACCATAGCCTTTGATAGAGAGAAATATTTAACTCTCCCTCTATTCCTCAATGCACAAGTTCGTTATTGCGAAAAGGGTTGTTCGCCTGAGGCTGAGCTTCATAAAAACTGTGTAGGTCTAACGCCAAATAAATTGTGCCACGGCGGACCCCACTAGCTTTACGAGCGCGCGGGAGGATCGCTGTCCGTAATGTGAAACTTCGCCAAAACCGGGATGGTATTCCAAAATTCATTTGCACAAAAAACTTAGATAGAATTACCAATGTTGTTTGCTGCTGTTTAAAAATAGTAGGCTTTTAATTCAAACTTTGATAATGAAGATTCTTTTTCGCTATAGTGTAGTTTCTTTTAAAGAACTTAAGTGCTTAAAAATATAGATTCATACTTTATGTTTACTGAAGTGAAGCTAAAAACTCATTTAGTTAAAGTCAAATACAGAAGTTTACACACGAAATTAATCAAAAGATTAATGATACCTGTAGAACCAATCTATCTTCTTTATCTTAGCGGCTGTTTACTTTATAAAAACTAATCTTAAAGGTTCGAGTTTTTAATCAAACAGTCACAGAGGAGTACCTACGGAGTAATTAATGAAAATATTTCGTCCAAAAAAGTAGTACAGCGGTAGCTAGTCCAATCCATTGCGAGGCTGATCCAGAACCAGTTTATCCACGGCACGAAGATGGCCTTATAATTGATTCAACTAATACAATTCATTTTTTACCTTAGCACCTTTAATTTATGTTTCGTTTTCATAAAGCAGCGTTGGCGCGTCCGGCCGTACATTCTTTTGTAATTATTGGGTACAAAATAAAAGATAATTTAATGGTTCACATAATAACATATTGACTTTGATGCAGTCGGGGTGCATCAGACGCAGTTGAATAGATCAGAACGCTCCGTAGATGTAATAAAGATAATTTAGATAGGTTTAAGTGATAAAGATAAATTTTACGAACTCATTACTGTGGGTCTTAGAGCCAGCTGGACACGATAACTGTCCAAAGATAAAGATCTTTACTTTTATTTTGTCAAAGGTCTGTTGTGGCTATCATAATCGGGATTATACGATGCGTATGAGTTCTGTGACACTAATTGTAAGCTTATTTATATTAGTAACGTCTTGCTTATGGGAACTTGACATTTAAGTCCGATCCAAATGATAGTGAGGGCTGGTTTGTTTCACCTGTTTGGAAATGGAAAAATGACTTTATTAATGTGATATTTTGATTGAATCAATGCATTTTATTAATACCTACTTATGGGATATTTTAATAAAGTGTTTTCTTTTTTTTTAAATGATTTCTCAGCTTTGGTGATCATATAGGTAAACTGGGTACGGTTGTGCCAGGGTACGGTAGTGACAGTCGCAATTGTAACGAAACTATACGTAATACGGGGGAGGGGTGTGAGGGAGAAAGACGTGGCTTGCAAGCCTAGACACGTTCCCCAGTATTGCGTTAGCCGGCGCACGACGTTGACGTAAGCAGGAGCCCACATTGCTTTTCAACAATCAAAAGTAAGTATTTTTGTTCGATTTCTTTTCCTAATTACTGTTATTTTTAAACAGATAGATTATCTTGTTATTTTTTTCTTTAAAAGTTGAACATTAATATTTAATTACAAGTGATTTCTTTTTACGTAAAGTATTTGGCAAAATCATGGCGATTTTTTGTTTTCAAAATGATGCGTTGGGTACGGTTGTGACAATTTTTTTGGGTACGGTTGTGACGAATATCTATACATATAATAAATCTCATATTATTATTTTTTGCTTTTAGATGTCCAGAATACGTTTGTGGAAGACCGAAAGAGCGCAGTGTGATATTAAAAAATATAAAGATGCCGATGAAGAAGTGAAACAAGGGATTTCGTACCGTGTAGCTCAAGCTACAAGCCTTTCTACAGCCACAAGTTTTAACAGAGCAAATGTTGTTTTTTTGATTGTTAAAACTATGTTTGTAAGCTTATTGTGTTAAACATTTCTACAATAAAAGATATTATAGACCATTTTGATATATGTTTATGCATGTCACAACCGCCCTTGGTATGTGGCCGGTTGTGACACTTTCCCATTTTTTTTTAAATTGATCCTATGAGTAATACATTGCATTAAGGAACAATATATTAGTGTTTTTACGTACACAAATGTACAAATTGCGATACAAGTACCTTTTCTGCGAGCTAATTAGTCAAATATCAAAATTATTGGTGATCAAACGAAAATTGGCACAACTGTACCCAGTCTACCCTAAAAATTATAATCACATTTAGTTTCGCGCCATAACTCTTGTGTAACAAAAAATAGGCTCTTTTAATCTTCCAATGTTCCAACTTCCAGGTAAACATTTTTTTTACCCGTATTCGCACCCAAATCAAAGTTAATTACAGACCAGAACCGATTTCACGTGATACAGGAACGTTTAGATCGTTATAAATGAGCTATGAATATTGGGTAGCTTTAAATATATACGTTTAAAAATATAATTAAAGTTCTACGTATCTTTTACTTTTGTTTTTGAGTCAAATATTAATGTTTAGTAGTTATTGGGTCGATCCGGGATGGAATGATGAGATAGTGGTCATTATATGTGGTACATTATATTTTCAACATTTATATATTTAAAGCTTAACAAGTAGAGTCTTAATTATGAACTACTTAGAAGGCACTAGGAGAAGAAACTTACTTATGTCCTATTTTAAGAGCGCTAGACCATTTACGTTATCTTTGGCTAATTATAATTTGTTATGAAAAAAAAACTCTAATTTAAATAAACCTCTATTTAAATACCACCGTCATGAGACAAATATTTACCAAAATAAAGTTATCAGCAACTTCTAAAATTACAGCAACATATCCTAACAAGTCAATGTTCACGTTATCTCAAATTCATAAGCGAGTTAGTCGAACACTAAAGTAATTAGCAAAGCTAGACACCTTTCAGGCACGCGACCGCATCAAAGACATTGTGAGGTCAATGCACGAGCCCACAAATTAACTTGACAACTCTCTATTAGAACAAGGACGTACGAAGGCATGTGAAGGACCGTAAAGTTTCTAAGAGTGTTTTAACATCAACAGAAAAATTTGTATGGTTGAACGCGCTAAACTTAGAAATTCTTTAACCGATTTGAATTCTTTCTTCAGTTTTAGTTCCCATTTATCAAGGAAGGCTACTGCTTATCCGGATGCGAGCGAAAGCTAGAAATCAATCATTAAAGGAAGGTTTTTTTAAAGGAAGGAAGGCACTGACCCTAAATGAAATTGGAAACAAGGCAAGACGAACAATCTGACTATTTGATTGATTGAACAATTGATACGGTAGTTCATAAACACAAAAGTTCCTAACAGAAACTGATTTGAGACGCACTTGGCAATAAGACGGATCATATTTCAAGTAAGGAAAAATAACTTTGTCTAAGGTAAATATACACATTCCAGGAGGAGAAAGAAACCTCGGTAAAACACTAGTAACGAGTGAAGGAAATACTTATTGCTTTTTATTTGTCGGTAAAGCTGAGGAGTGTTCTAGGAACGGGGATAATGCTTAAATGATTACGTCCGGCACACCCAGGCTTGGCACCTCTGGCAGAAAGTATTTGTACTGTAACTTGAGATATCCTTTAAAGTATGTTAGAACTTTGGCTTTATGGGTTTGACACCTGCATCCTGACGAAACTATATTTGGATAAAAACTGTCTTTTGCCTTCTTAAGTATGCTATGTTATATATTAAACTAGCGACCCGCCCCGACTTCGCACGGGATAACAGTATTTCCCCACTATTTAATGTATGTTATTATACATATAAACCTTCCTCTTTAAATCCTCTATGATATTTAAAAAAAAACCGGATGAAAATCGGTTGCGTAGTTTTGAAGATTTAAGCGTACAAAGGGACATAGGGACAAAGCGACTTTATTTTATACTATGTAGTGATGTTCAATGTGATTACTTTGTTATTTAATAGTTTTGCCCTGGCTTTACATCGGTGTATAGATAATAGATAAACTTTCCTCAAATTACGGTGAAAACTTCGGTTTTATAGTTTATCGCGAACAAACAGATAGACACAGTGAAAGACTTCATTTTAGAATACGTAGCTATATAAGTAAGGGTCTCAAGAACGGTCATTAGTAAGTCAACCGAAGAAACTACCATCTCCAGGGATCATCTAAACAAACAACATAAAATCTAAATTATTCCACGCATCGTCTAACTTAGTTTTAGAAACGTGACTCTAATCTTAGGCTTTAGGGATTGTTGCAAACTGCCTACATTATACAAATGCCTAGATTTCGGGGGTTAGGCCGAAAATTAAGTACCGCTCGAAGTGCCAGGCTAATGGAATGAATGTAATTTAATAACAAACTTCGTGGCATTATTTTATGTTTTAGTGTATAAAAAGGCTTGGCGAAGTCATAAAATATGATGGGAATATTTGAATCTTTGGTGAGTATTTTGACTTGAGGAAACTAAACGCCGACTCGTTTGTGTTTAAGTAATGTGTTGTTGCACTTAAAATCACAATATTCATAATTCTTGGCGTAGAATTTAATACCAAAAGGGAGAATCTAAAGTCAAATAATTAATTGCAAAGGCATTACTTTTAATAACATCACAGTTCCATAGTTTTCCCGACACTAATGTATTTCTAATGCGTTCACGATCAACCCTTCACGCGCTCACGTAATCCCCTGCCATAAATTTTATAAATTTTAATCTCTTTATCGTCCGGACCCACACAACTCTTTGTTAGAGAATCGGGAACAAACGGGAATAGGTAGGATTAGGACGGAGCCTAATGTTTTAAGGATTTAAACGTTTCGCTGGCCAGTACAGAGAAGCTTTATTTATAATGCGAATATTGTGACGAATCATTGAACGGTTAAGTTTCGACTTTTGTTCATCTATTTTAATTTTGAATGGGATCGGTTGCAGCTGTTCTTTTTATATAATTTTAAGAGTTGAAAAATGAATTGTAGTTTATGTTCTAGAAATAGCATAATAACTGTTAAGCATCCAACAGCAACGAACGGCACGTACATATTGGTATGGCACTATTGTGGCAATATGCCGCAGATTCTCGCCACAATGTTGAATAGCATTGTTTTGTTGGGAATAAAACTTATTATTATAAGAAAAAAATATGTATGTTTAAATAGTATAGTATTGAAACCTTATATTTTTAAATATAGTAAAGAATTTGGATTTTAAAGCGTGCCAACCATTTTCTGCTTGTACGCAAGGCTTCTTACGTGTTTTTTTTTTTCACTTATTTAATGGGGAAAATGGGAACTATATAGCTAGGTAACATAGGGAGGTGTCATTAAACCGTAACGTGTAATGAAATTATATCATCAAAATAGTCATAAAATTGTACCAAACATGGTTTATTTAAATCGTCACGCACACTGGGGTGCCTATAAACATTGATATTTTACGATTATTGCTGTACTTACGACCTTTGTGCTCTGGATATACTTAACTGTCACTGTCATGTAATACTTTTTGGACGAAATATGGTTCCTTTGTTTTTAAAATGCGTGGAGGATTAGGCTTAGAAGAATCATTGATAGCTTATATAAAATGTATGCTAAAGTATATTATTTCATGTTTTTGAAATAATGTGAAACTTTGAGATTAATGAAATACAATATACATTTTAATTAAAACTTCAAACTTTATCCCCTGACGGTACCACAGTCTGCCTCATCGTCTATCAATAGATACACCTACAGAAAAACGTTTAAATTAATCAAAATGTTCAGACGGTCCCTTAGGTGTATGTTTTAATTTTGAAATCCATTTACAAATGGAAAACCCATGCCTCGGAGCTCTCACACCCCAAACTATAAAATATCCAGATGAATATTTTATTCGGAGAGTTGCGCTATTTGTCTCTATGAAGCTTTTATTGCCATCTTTGTATAGCATTATCTAAGATTTATTTATTTCGTAACCTATAATAGCTGTTTACCGATTCCTAAACGACTATTCGATAGGTAATTCAGTAAGTAATTGGTATATCGAATTGCTTCAATTCTAATAACCATTTGATACTCACTTATTCATTGAAATGAAAGAAGGTAGCTATCATGTTTGGCTTCTTCCAGAAATATCTAAATTGGGTACTAATTTTCTATTGAAGCCTCTTCAATCAAGCATGACATCTGACGTCATATAGTTACAAAGACAACAAAAGGGCGCGCTTTGAAACAAATGACGTCACAAGCACGCACGTGAAAAACAATTAAAATAAAATATTCCAAATTATTATCTGCGGTTGTCATATAATTGTATAGAATTTAATCGAACATCGGACCCTGTACGTGACTCCAATGAGCATTAATTACATTTTCAGTACTTTTACAGCGACACGGTCACGTATGAAAAAGATAATATTCCTCTGATTAACGGCTGCGTTACTGATAAATTATTCTTTCAGGATTTTTGTTCTCTTTTTCGCTATCGGGCGCCGGTTTATAAATTGTGAATTGTATGAAATATGTGACGGGTAATACTGAAGTTTATGGACGCTAGGAGTAACGAGTTTTTTTAGGATTTGAAGAGAAAAATAAAATATCAGTACCTACTGGTTATTTTTGTATATTCATAACGTATTTTAACTCATGCCCCTCTATGTTAAAACACTGGTAGTTAGCTGTATCTGGTGAGACTGAAAGGCCCTCGAAGTTACTAAGGCTAGCCAGATGAGATTCGTCCAATATACCTACAGGTAGACTTTAACCCTCTTCCTGACAAATGTTGGTAGAAACTATGGTATGGTACACTATAGGAAAATATAAAAAATACCTACCCAACTACTCTTTAATTAAACCCACTAAACTTAGATATTGATGAAAAGTGGGCCAAATATCCATAGAGCTACACATAGAAAAGCTTCAGTGGGCATACAATCCGTCAACTGTCGTATATGAAGCCGAGTGTGATGAACACCATAAAATATGGAAGTATATGGCGAGAGGACACGTGCGTCTGACAGCGCTCAAGCGAATATTGTTGATTTTTGAATTTTGATAAATTGCTCCCTAAGGGCTTGTTAGGGATGTTTGATGCTATAAATAATATTTATTGTAGAACTTTGGACTTTTTAAATCATTATTTTTAAGAGAAGAAAAAACTTTGTATTTGCATAAGGATGCTATTCTATTACTATGTGTTTTTATTTATCATTTGAGATTGTCCAAAAATTACAATGCAAGTGAAATTTTATTCAGAGTCGAGTAGATAGTTTGTCAATTCATAGATACAAATAAGCTGTTACCAAGTTATCTATGTAGTTCACTTTCATCTATTACTAGATCATTATAAATTATAGATAGGAACCTTATTTATCTGACCACTGCTTTGCCTTTATTTACGATGACTTCTGTATAGATTGCTATCCATTAAACGTAATGTTGGATACTCTTTAGCTTGACACTTCATACTTAGCTTATATTATAAAACAGAATTTATAGATAATTATTTCCACTTCTTGCTAAATTTTCTAAAAAATAATATAAAAAAGAATCAATGATTTTTGGACAGTCAGCAACAGAAGCAGCAAAATATAAACTAAAATCCCAAATGCAAAAGCTGTGTTCAGCTACTTTTGTAATTTTGATTGTGTTAATGAACTTTTGTTGCTGACCATACGCAGGTCTCCTGATTCACCAAATAACAATTGTCGCTACTTCTATAAAATCTATTGAATCGTCGACACAAAGCCCCTGAACAAATTTTGATACATTTTTGAAACAACATCGCCACATCTCTCGTCATTTCTCTAATATGAGTGAATGCTCTGTCACTTGGTATCTGGTACCTATATCAAGCTGGATTTCCCTGGGGAAGTGGAGGACAGAGTACTGGGAACTGATATATTGTCGAGCTGTTATTTTTGGTATTAAAATAGGACTTGTTTTAAAAATTGAGGTCGCTTCTTTTAACCTCTATCTTGTACTACGAACACGGTTTAAGTAATAGTAGTTAGTAATAGTTTAAGGTTTAGTAATAATAGAAGCGTAGTTATTAGTAGAAAATCTGCAAGAGACCTTTGCCATACATGAGATGTACATTGATACAGGTATTTTTGGGGTTAGAAATAGGATTGAAGTCTGGATTCCCAACCCCATCCCGACCTACACTATCGATTGCAGGACCCTCATCTCCGCGATGTTCAACTGTCACGTTGGGATCGGAGGCAGACTGGGTAATCGAAGTACCTACAGTTATCAATAATTAAGCAGTCTAGGGCATTGGGACTTCAAATCTTCGTACTCCTCTTACGCACGACGTTATAGCAATTTTTTATTTTCATGAACGTCATTTCTTATGTGACTATCGTTGAGAATAATACTGAATCAAACTCGAAGGCCTCAGTCTCTTTTAAAGATCATGTTTGTTACTGTCAGATCCCCTGTGCCCAAGCACATAAAAAAGACGGTAGGAATTTCACGGAGTTACTAAGAAACAACACTAAAGAGACAATTGTAAGAGATTCTTAGCCGTACCGTTTTGTAATTACATACCCGTTTCAGGGTGTAAAGAAGAATGAAACAGGCTTATTGTGGCGATAAAAGTCAGCGAAGAAACACAAGTAATGGACTGGCAACCTGTTACAATATGGACTTAGGTGGTCTTTAAACTAGACACTTTATTAGGTCTTAAGTCTGTGTGCTGTTTAAGGGTTAAGTAAATATTTTCTTTGTAAGTAAATGAAAACCTGCGTATGACACATATGTAATTTAGTGGAGATATACGAAATATAATATGCTAGTAAAGTATATGCAACCTACAACTCTGATTGGTGGGAACATTTTAAAGATCGAGAGGTGTGTAAACAAAATGGGGAGGCCTTTGCCCAGCAGTGGGACAATTCAGGCTAAGAAAAAAAAAGTATATGAAAAAATCGAAATATAAGTAACAAAAATCAGGTAAAATAGATAATACAAAAAAAATCTAAACGTTATTATTTAGATTAATTATCCTTGGCTGGACGCATCATAAAATCGGACAGCCACTGACAAATGTGTTTAACAGCAATGCTTGCAATTAATATGTGTATCGGACCGTCCAAGTAAAACGATTAAAACTTTTGATTTACAACATTCATTGGAATATTGCCTTCTTGGTTTAAGTTTATAAATCTCGAGAATGGAATTCTTGAGAATCTTAATCATTGTAGTGAACAGCCACTACAATCTTCATATTTGACTAAGATAATTTATCTGTGTTTGACATTAAAAAAAACACTTTAATTGAAAAAAAAATAAGCAGATCAAACATAATTGACGATACACAACAGAAAAAGTAAATTTGAACTGCAGTAAACACGCTAAAGCTTTGACTTTGACTTTTTGACTTGCACCACAAAACGAAAGTTGGCAAGAGGGAGCCCTGTGAATGAATCATACAATCGATCCGTTTCGCCGACGATAAGCTGTTAGCACAACTTTATGAGTCAACCTAATCTTTTTGTTTATCTGGATATACTTAGTTTTTGGTTAAATAGTAATATATAATCTATACTAATATTATAAAGAGGAAAACTTTGTTTGTTTGTTTGGTTCTAAGGGATAAACTCAAAAACTACTGGACCGATTTTAAATATTCTTTCACCATTAGAAAGCTATTATATCTGCGAGTAACAGAGGCTATATTTTATCCTGGTGCGCGCAGTAGCTCCCACGGGACGCGGGTGAAACCGCGGGAAAACGGCTAGTATAATACAATATGTCGGGACACCTTTTCACACACGGTTGGTTAGCCCCATGGTAAATTATTAATTAACTTGTGTTATGGGTGTACCGGGCATCGAACCCGGGACCTCAGATCCGGCAGTCCGGCATGGTGACCATTGCGCCATCGAGGTCGTCTTAATAGTAGTAGTAGAAGCTTATTATGATTAAACAAAACACACCTATAGCATATTAATAGAACATACTTTAAAATTATTGTACTCGAAGACAAGGGGCATTTTAACGCCTGTCCAGTGTCCATATTTATCATAAATTGATCTTAGATCTAACTTATTTTCCTATAAGGCATTAAGTGTAGCATTAGAATGTAACTTTACTTTGCTACTTTCAAGGCTAAACCAGTGGACCGATTAGAATAAAATTTGCTGGAGATTTAATGCTACGCAGAGACGGTGATCGGATAATGATAATTTTCATCTCAAATTGAGCGTAATTTGAAGCTGTTTTCGAATTCCAAGTAAAAGGCTCCTATTTAAAATAAAAAAGCTGACGAATGCACCTAATAAACATTTAGAAGAACGGACGTACAAAGCAAGATAAGGTGTATACAGTCACGTCTGGACCTTGCGTGGCGCATAATAATACTGGCAGCCGTGGTGACAGGTTGAACTCGGAGCCGATCAGTATAATATTCGAAAACATGGTGTAGTACTGATTTAATAACTAAAGTTATATGTATAGAAACTTAATTTTGATAAAGTATTGAAAAATTATGATTTTTTACTGATTCCTTTTTAGACAATGTAACAAACAACAAGAAAAACCATTTTGGTATTGTGATGAATTTTTACTTTCGTGTCTAGAAGTTCGATTAAAATCAGTAAGTAGTCCCTAAGGGTCTTTTACGAGATGTCTAATTGCATAATTGGCGAGCAAAAACACTATAAGTGGCCAAGTAGTAAGAATAGAAAAAGGGTTTTCAAAAATAAGGACTTAATTAATGTCACGTCACGCAATGCGACTAAAAAATTCACCAAAAAACTTGTACCACGTATGATACCCGTGGTTTTTACCGCTAATAATATTATTATATCCTAACACGGCGGGTATAAAAGTTTAACGTACGTATACGGCTATAATTTTCACGGAAGTCGTAAAGAGACCCCGCTCGCACCGTCCGCCATATTGAAAACATGGCGTGTTTTGGCGGGAAAGCTCGACAGCTTACAATGTCGTGTTTTCTTTGAAATTGAAGTAAGGTATATGCTCACGTTAAGTTAAAGCCTTTTTTAATAGAAATGCAGATTTTAGATTAGATACCCATCAAAGGTTATTTAATTAAGTAGCTTCTAAAACACTTGCATAAACGTAGCACCTACAAGGCCTTTTTTGTATCCCGGATTAAACAAACGTAGAATTTACTTAACCAAGAAAGTATTACGATATTTAATGGTCCAAAAACTCAATAACTTCATATGTTTTGGAACTAGCCACATAAGATACACTAGGTACATCTAAAAGCATAATTAAATACTACATTATTACTTACGTAGTAACATTATAGTAATCTGTGCTATTACTGGATAATTGACATAGTGACATAGTGGATAATTGAATTACTATCAACTATTAATCCAATTATTCTGAAATCTAGATCAATGATTTATTGGTGAATTATGCATTCACTAGTGGTAGCGTGAATTAGTCTGTGGTCTTAAACACTAATTAATAGTAGAACAGTCAACAACAAAAAACAGTTTGACAAAATAGATAAATATTGTTCCTACTATCAAGTATTTTTTTATATCAAATAATTCAAAGCGTCGAATCTGTTTAACAAATACAATTTTCGGGTTTCTAGACCATGATAATTAAATCCTACGTTTTTAGCAACATGATTTGAGGCATTGAAAGGTTTATACAGAGATGCATTTTATAACGAGATTATGTAAAATCCATGGTTGTTTAATCATATATTTACACAGTTTCCCAGTATACCCCATGATAGTTATTTAAATGAGATGTTGAAATGAATAGAGTGGGGTTGACGTGTCGTTTCCATATTAATACGACGTGGCTAGTCAAGCGTCATATTTATATTATTATCGTAGTTTGATACGCACTGTTATTTATAATGTAATTGGAATAAGTAGCATCGATATAATCTTAATATTTTACGAAATGATCAAAGCAATATTAAGTTAAAAAAATGTAGAGGTACAAAGCCGCTAGTATTCATTTCAAAATTCATTTACAAAGTTTTTGTCCTTCCTGTGAAAGTAGTGCAATATTAAAAATAATCACCTTCATACAAAACTACTAAGTACCTACCTACATGCCTACAATTGATGTAACGATATTCAAACAAACAGCAAAATACCATCAACGTCATAAATTCAATATTAGCAATAACATTAAAATATTACATGGCCCAATATAAAAAATTACGATAGGTACCCTCGGTCTCGTGAGTGAAATATTATAAAGTGCAATGCAATTCAGCAACCCCAAAAGTTGGGATTTCGTTGAGTCACGCGAAAAAAGTTTTTTGCCAACATTGTTGGAGGGCGGTATTAAGTCGACATTCAAGGGAACCTACTTGATTTGGCGGTTTTTTAAACTTTGACGCTGGTGCTTGTAATGGCTGATAGGGGAATATACAATGGTATTAATGTTTACTTGGACGGCTATGAAAAAAAGGCTCTCCGAACGATAACTGTTATTTAAATGAGAGCTTTTTCGGGTATCAATGATCATGTAAGTGAGTTTTGATCAACAACATGACAAAAAAATCTCAGTAAAAACCAGTATGTGTTAATGAAGTCCTTAAAAAGCGACAGTATTATAATATTTTATCAATATGATCTAACGAACGGCCGACAGAACCGGTCCACTACTCGCCGCTAAAGGCATTAAGCTCGGTTAATAATGATACACATTTCTTAAAGGACAACTACTACATTTTAAATAAAGATAACATATCCAGACACAGTTAATATCAATTTGCTTCTAACAAACTGTCTAGATTTATTCTAGGTTTCATTAAGTTCCTTTATAGCATTCTTAGTAAAAGGAAAGTGGAGAGTTAAATCGCACAAGTTAAATACGAAATTCTGCAATTACAAATCCTATAAAAGCATTCGATTGTATGGTTAATGTTTGTATGTATAATGTGTCTGCTGTCTAATACTAACCGATTCCAGTGCGGGTTTACGCTGGTATGGTGACAGCTGCAACACAACATAGAAATATGCTAATGAACAAATCGACAAATACAATGCCGCGGTCCGTGCCGACAAATCCAACGGATTGCGCAGGGCACGCTTTTAGGACCCATGTTGTATTCACACATTGAAACCAAACCGCTTATAAATAATTTCAAAATAAGAATTAACATTTTATATATTTTATGCCAGAGATCAGCCAAAACCTCAGATCGATATATGAGTGTGGAGTGCATGGTTCGTACTGTACTAAGGGTAGGTACCGCAATAGCTACGTGCAAGGGTCCTCCCCTCTGACTCATAAAGAGGGTGGCTCTCCCTCTCACTTTTGAGGGTTTGGTCGATATTGCTCTCTTTTGTTTTCGCACTTTGAACGCAATGTGTATCGTACAAATTCGATTTCGGGATAGTATGTTAACTATTTGGAAGGTCGGATGAACTGAATATTTATCTTTTAGAAAGATTTCTTTTCAAATGTATGCCTGGAATTTGTTTCGGTTAATGCTTTTATTTTGAAATATTTACTACGTGAAAATGTTTTTTAAGATTTATGTATTCAAATCCTTTTACTTAAGTAAAAAATGAATAAAAGTTTTTTAATTTTAAATTTTCCCCGAATTAAAACGCGCAGCCACACACACACAGCAAAACATCCCGATGAGTCACCAGACCAGGTAAACAAAAAGGGTTCGCAAGATGAGACAGTTACGTCTGTCAATATACTGACTATTTACATTCGCATTTAAGTATTAAGTAAGGGTAGTAAGGTGTATGTTTATGAACTGTAGATATACCTATCCTAAATGTATGGGTTTTTGTATATAAAAGTAGATAGAAAAAAAAAATAGATTCTGATGTAGTTTATCAACAGTTATTATTTTGTGGAGAAACTGTAGACCAAAATATAATAGATTAATTTATGTTTTTTATTAGCGTCAGGTCGAGCGACCCTCAAACTTTAGGGCGCTTCGTGGTCAATGAACTTTTGGGGTGCAATCATCAATGCGTAGTTGGACAGAGTGCAAGCAGGGTATTGCACCATTATATTTATATTTGACCATTACTTGAATTGTTTTTAATTCACAACATGCAAATTAAACCTGTAAGCTTTAGGCCGATATCGACTCTATAAAAAATATATATATGTTTCAATGGAACTGGGGCTATAATAATGTGTGTGACGCTAATACGACTAATGAAGCTATCTATGTATACTAATACCTAATTAAAATGAAATATGGAACAGATTTTGGCAGTTTTTTTTGCATGTAGAAAGCCATTTTCTTTATAAAACCTGTGAGTGTCATAGGCTATATTTTATGGTAAAAGAAGAAGAGATCTCTACGAAACCTTCAACAATGTAAACCAAAATCAGTAAAATGTTATGAAAGTTGCTTTTTACAGTGCACATTATTGGTAATAAGTCAAACAAATGGAAAAGGGAGAAGTATGGAATTTATTCCAAACACCAAGCTAACGCTTACATAAAAAGCAATACATCAACGCTCTACTTAATTGTGCACAAAATATACAAGGAGACCACACTGGAACTGCCAACAAAAACAATGAAATATCCATAAATCGTCTCCAGACGTCAAGAACAGAGTGACTATGTGTGTAAAGCCAAGCGCGTTTGTAGTATGCGGTCAGCCAAGGTTGTTTCCTCAGCAACAGCATGAATCGACTACATCCATAGGCGAAGATCAACTTCCGCCGCCAGGCTGGATGCTGTTTTCTAGTATGAACTCTTTTCATTGGATCTGTCCCATGAGCGTGTACAAGTAATGTTTTCACGGAGCGTTCTTCCAACTTTTCTCTATCCCCTTTTACACATTTCATTACTTGGCACCTCAAATTTAAACATTGACGGCTTGCTACTCTAGGAAGAGTACCTGCCGCATCTTGATTTTTTCTCCATGCTCGCATAGGGTCTCGCAAATATGCTTGAATAGTTCGGTATGTTCGTTTTGCGCCAAAAACTAATGCCCTGCGTGCACAACGTAATTTATCACCTGCACTCGTTATTCCCAATTTACCAATGTCTGGAACTGTTTCAGTAAAAGGTAAGGCGTCAGATGCGTTTTTGTATTTGGGTATTTTTTTATACATGTATTTATCTTTCGTATTACGCATTCTCATGAATACTGTGTCTTCTGCTTTGTAAAACTGTTTACGCATTTGCGCTTCTTTTTCTTGTCTTGCCTGGTTCTTTCTTCGCAATCGAAATCGCTCGTGCCCTGAATCGGTCGCATGCACCTCTTTATTAGATTTAGATGCACAAATTCGTGTTCCGTCACGTGTTTTCCTTTCATTTCTTCTGGATGCTAAGTGTTTATATTCGGCATCTTTTATAGCTTCTTTCTTACATACAACGCTTCCACATACCCATGTTCTTGCAAGTGCATCTTTTTTGTTACTAGTATGGTTTCTATTCCTATTATTATTTGTCTTCTGTTTTTTACACACGCAACAAGGACAAGGTTGTTTAGGTCTTTTCCTGGTTCCTTTAGGGGGCCCCGTTTTCTCTTTGAATGTTCCAATTTGAGCTGGCACTAGCGTTATCCCTTTAGTTATGTCTGATTTTCTTATGGTTACGTTTTCGTATGACTTGTTATTCAATAATTCACCCCGTGAAACCGACGGGAGAAATCTCGTCTTTCTGAGAGCTCCGCAGCATGAGCATACATTAAATGTACGGCTTTTGAACAAAAATGAAATGGGTTTTAAATTATTTGACTGTTTTATGGCCATGGGATTGAGCGCTTTTGAAGTTTTATAATTAAGTAAGGAAGCGAACCGAACTTTTTTATTTAAAGACTTATTAACACGTTGAACCTGGGCTTGACAATGTGGACAATTGGGTTTTACATTTCTTGCAGTTGTTTTATGTATTCTGTTGTTGTTTTCTTGATCAGCGTCTCCAGATTGGAATCGCGAAAAAAAATGCTTGTGGATATTTAATTGACCTTCTTTGGTAACTTTTAGACTTTTAGATTTCTTTATGGTTGGGATTCCTGTTGTTTTTGGATGTCGTTCACTTTTTGATGGTTTCAATATATCTATCCATGGTTGCCTATTAATCGGTTTTTTCTTAACTTCTGGCTGGTCAGGTTCTTTTTTGTCGGAATTATTAAAACAAATTTGATTGGAGCGCTTCCTAAATAAATGCTTACAACTGAATAATATTTTCTTGAAATTAGATGGCTTGACTTCTGAATCTTTTCTAAAACCTTCTGATTTCAAAGTTCTGTCCATTGGACTTTGAACTCGACGAAACGTGCATTCGTGACCAATGCAACATCTTTTATTGTTGCGAGATTTCCGGGGCGACATTATTGTCTCGAGAGTATATCCCTTAGTTTTAAATGATTTTTTAATAATATTGGGTGTTTGATATTGAACCCAATATTCTCTGGGCCCAAAAAGTGGAGTCGGACTTATTTGTTCCATTCTACCAACAGTATACGATTGCGGGTGATATGTTCGCGCCAAATGCGACCTTTGTAATTTTGCTGTACAAAAGCATCTTCTTAACATAGCGACAGCCGAACATTTGTCCGCTGTTTTGACAAGTGCACATTGTGCCTCGCAGTCATGTAAACATTTTTTGGTACCATAGCTACCTGTTTTCGTTGTTTTCCATTCTCTATTGCACTCAATACATCTATCTTTTGTACGACAAATCGCCTTCCTTGGACAAATTGGTTCTTCTGTTATGATAGGACACAGAGGTTCTTTGTAAAATTCAATGTTAATATTAAATCGTGAAGAGATTCTTACACCTTGTTTCATACCTCTATGTAAAAACGGAAAACGAGGTTCTTCAATGATTCTTTCAATTTTTTTAGGGGTACAAGGTTCTTCTTTGCATTGTATTTTTTTACACGTGTAACCCGGAATACATTGAGTCATGTTTGAAACAGAAACTTGTGGTCGTCTCATACGCGTACCAGTCGTGCAGGAATAACGTCTAATGCCTCTTCTTTTGATCCTCTCTAGACACTCATACGGATTACATTCACCAGGCACGCATACGCCTGGTTCACATTCATCAGGTTCTAAGTAATATGTTGGCGCTGGAAGCGGAGTGAATTTCTTTTTAGTTGAAGTTTTCTTATTAGACATTGTTGCTGGTGAATTGAATTTAGTTGTTACTTCTGCTCTCTGAAGCGTCAGGGTACAAAAACAGCGCTTTAATAATGGCCCCACGCCGGAACCTCTTGATTCAGTATCCACACCTGCCTGAGATGTTCTGTGATCAACATAGCCTCTGCCGTATGTACCCCGATTTCTAGATTTTATTCCATCACATGTAGAAGCACATACCCTAGACTTATATTTATCTGGATTATTATTATATATTTTGTATCGTCTTTGTGTCTCGTATTCGTAATCGTATTCTCCTGACTTGACTGTTGTATCTTTGAAAAATTCCATATTGAAACTAAAATTAGAACCCAAACATAAGGCTTGACGATCATGATCTTCTGTAACTTCAGTCTGATATGGTCTTCTTATTTTGTAAACGGTTTCTGTTGATGGTGTTATTTTTTTATCACATTTATCTTCACACGATTGAGACATAGCATTGTCTCTTACAAATCTTGGTGTAAAGCTGGAGATTGACCTCGTTGAGAAGCCATCAGTTCCTGTTCCAAAATGCTTAAAATTTCTGCGCATTATTCGTTTTACACATTCATAAGGGTCACACAGACCAGGCACACATACACCTGGTTCGCATTCATATGGTTCTAGAATATGTCTGTATTTTTTTGTTTTAGTGCCAATTTCACGAGCTACTGGTATAATTTCCATTTGATTTTTGGTTTGAGTGTGTGTGCCTGTCAAATATGTGTACGGATCATACGAGATATATTGTTGGTCTTTACCCATCTTTTGAAGTTTCAATGTACAAAAACACCTTCTTGGTGAAGGTGTACAAGATGCTTTACAGTGCGATTTAATGCAATCTGTTTGTGACTGACAATGTCGGGGCCCGAATCTTTCATAATAAGAGGCCATACTTCGAGTTCTTGTTGATCGTGTCTCTGTTCCTTTCATTTTACGCATATATATTATATTAGCATCACTTATAGACGGAAACTTTGGAGATGTATCCTTGTAAAACTCAACACTAAAACTGAAACTGGAGGAAATGTGCACAGCTTTTCGATTGGGACTGGAATTATATATGACTCGATTTTCATCACGAACATATTCATCATCACGACGAGTCCTTGGAGGTCTTTGATGTGGAGTGTAAGAACTGGCCTGTGTTTGTCCTGGCCTATATTCTACTCTTCTACCTACAGCACTAGATACTGAGCGGGTTCTATAAGGTTCAGTACCAGACTGCTTTGACCACAGCCTTCTTTTAATTCTTTTTTCACATTCGTAAGGGTCACATTCACCGGGAACGCAAACTCCAGGCTCACATTCATATGGTTCTAATTTATAATGGAATACGGGTGTTGCAGTACCTTGGTTTGCTGACTCATCTTTTTTACACAGACAGTCTTTCTTAGATTTTTGTTTTTTTGTGTGAGTCGATTTTTCTACACTGTTGGAGTGAGGGCTTTGTCTTTGTTTTGGTTTTACTTTTTCAGTTGCTGTAGAAACAGATGCATTATCAAAATGTTTTGTTTTATTTTCAGATTTATGTAACTGCAACGTGCAAAAACATCGTTTCAAGAAGGGCCCTGCCCCTGTAATAGTAGAGCGCATTTTTCGACCAAAAGCTTGAGAATCCATATCACGCATTGCTCTTGATCGTTGTACCCAATTATTTCTTGAAGGAGTTGATCGCCACTCTGTGGATCTACTAGTTGTCCCTCTCCTTCTGTGTTTGTCATATGTAGTGTACTGTTTTACTGGCATTGACCTTACTAAACCACCCGCGGGTGATTTATCTTTGAAAAATTCTATGTCAATATTAAAATTTGAGCCAATTTTCACTGCTTGTTTGGAAGGTCTCTCAACTACTCTGTTGTATTTAGGTTTTGCTCTGTAATAGACATCATGCGTCCTCATCGGTTTCCTGCGTTTGGGAACAAATTGTGCGTTACTATATCGATGTCGACGGCGATAATTTGTCATGTTTGAAGTCGATCTGGTTCTATAATGTTCAGTTAATGTTCCAGATGAATTCATTCGTCGATTTCTAATACGTTTTTCACACTCATATGGATCACACTCACCGGGCACACAAACTCCAGGCTCACACTCATATGGTTCTAATTTATAACGGAATACGGGTGTTGCGGTACCTTGATTTGCTGACTCATCTTTTTTACACAAACAATCTTTCTTAGATTTTTTCTGTTTATCTTTTTTTGCTTGATTTTTTTTATCTGTTTTTGATTGTTTTTGTTTACTTGTTTTTGATTGTTTTTGTTTTTTAGTTTTTGGTTGTTTTTGTTTACCTTTCTTCGATTGGTCCTGTTTGTCGTTGTCAGATTTTTTCATATTCGTTTTCAATTGTTCATTTTTCTGAGATTGCTTTTGTCTATATAGTTGTAAAGTACAAAAACATCTTCTCAAAATTGGACCTATACCCATATCTTTTCTTCTTGGTGCAAACATTTGAGAATCACGACTTTGTACTGAAACACCTCTACCTCTTGTACCCATGTCTCTGGTCCTATATCCATGATAAACTCCATGATCCCTTCTTCTCCTTGGCCGAGGTCTTTGGAAAGTAGTAGCCGCTTGGATTTGGTGATGATTAGGAAACTTGTCTTTATAAAATTCTATATCGAAACTAAAATTCGATCCAAATTTAACGGCTTGTCTTTGTGGTGATACTGGTGCAGTAACTCTTTCTTTAATTACCATTTCTCTTTCTGAATAGTCTCGTCTTCTGAAATGTTCAGGTGGCCAGGGTGACCTGGATTGTGTCATTCCTGCCTTGGATGTTCTAGATGATGCGAAACCCGACGATACTGATCTTGTTCTTGGTCCTTCCGTACCAATCATTCTTTCTCTCATTCTTCTTCTTCTTATTAGCTTTTCGCATTGATAAGGATCGCAATAACCGGGAACACAAACGCCAGGTTCACATTCATACGGTAAAAGATATGGGGAATATCTTCGCGTTTGCGTCATAACAACGTGTCTATCAATTATGGGAGGAGCTCTTTCATGTCCTACGTTATCTGGTTGGCGATAGTCTCTTTTATTAGCGTATAACATTTTTAGAGTACAAAAACAACGCTTCAAAACAGCATATGACTTATAGTGCCTTGATCGAGTCTCATGGTTATATCCTAGCAATTTTGCTGTACAAAAACAACGTTTAAGAAATCTACTTGTCATTGTAGATTGACCGCGTGTACGTGTATCCATTTGAGAATAGAAATCCCGAGTGGGTTTTATATCCTGAGAATAACCTTCTCGCATCACTCTTCGAGTGTTTACATATTTCGGAACTCCTCTTACATATCTCGGTGTTTTATTATACACATTGCTTTGCGGAGATTCCCTAACCTCACCCGGGGAAGTTTTATCTTTATAGAATTCAATATTAAAGCTAAAACTGGAACTAATTTTAACTGCCTGTCTTGATGGTGTGACATGCCTTTCCAAAGATACGACAGATGGCTTCGATATTACTTCCGTAGATTTAATAGGCCTTACTCGAACGTTCCTTGATTGAACCTGCCTCCTTCTTCGTTTTTGACTAGGAGTCATGCTTGAGCTAGATGAAGTTCCGGAGGCTATTGAGTCTGTTCCGAAGTTTCTGGTACGCTTACCTTTTCTTCTCTTAATTAATTCCAAGCATTCATAGGGGTCGCACTCGCCAGGAACACAGATCCCAGGTTCACATTCATATGGCAATAATTCAGGGTACCTTTGTCTTGCTTTCGTATTCTGACCAGTCTCAGTAGTTCTCAGGATCGGTTTATCCACTTGATATTTAGGGGGAGTTGAAGTACCTCGATGTATATTTTTTAATTCTAATTCTCTTTGCTGTCTTCCCTTTTTTTGTAACTTAAGTGTGCAGAAACATCTCCTTAGCATGGTAACACCAGAACCTCGATGACGCATGTGTCTCAGAGTAGATTGAGATCCTCTGTGTCGCCTCTCCCCACCGAAACCTCTTGTTCCTCTATCCATATAATGCCTGTAGGAAGTTATAGACGATCTAGAGCGTCTAGGCACTTTCATTACCTTTGGAGTAGGTGATTTAGAGCGCTTCGAGAATTCTATATCAAAATTAAAAGAAGAACCAACTTTGACTGCTTGTCTATGTGTTCGAGGTAATGTTTGGTATTTGAAGCCCATTGGTCTAGGCTCAGGTCGACGACGCCTTTCTTTGTGTACTAAACTAGGCTGTAATCCTCTAGTTCTCGAATCTGACCTCATTGAAGAAGTGCCACTAGCACTGTTTCTTAACCTATTATCTGTACCTGACATCGTTGAAACCTTTTTCATTAATCGCCTCATTATTCTTTTTTGACATTCGTAAGGGTCACATTCGTAAGGTACGCAAACTCCAGGCTCACATTCATAATCTTTGAGCCTTGATGAGTGGTGGTGTCTACGCTTTGTATTATGTTGACCAGCCACTAGTATATTCATAGTACAATAACATCTCCTCAGTAAGGGTTGTACACCAGTAAGATGATTACGATCAATGTGGTCAATTTGAATCGGTACTTCTTTTTTTACGTTCATATCTTCTGCTATTGTTGTTTCTGACGCGAACTCATTAAGCTCAAACGTATTATTTGTGTACAATGTATTGCTATGAATCCGATCACTCTTAACACATTCATTCTTTACATAGTTTAATTCACAACTGAATTTGGATTTAATTGTCACTATTTCTTTAGACGAAAATTTTAATGAATTTACATTTATAGGGTTGACTTGCAATGTTGCACTTTCGTTTTCGCGCATACATGTCTTAATATTTTTTGATGTAACAGCAAACGTTGATGTTGAAAAGCCGGTAGTCAATTTTCTCTCGCAATATTCCCTCTGATTGGTATGGTCGAGGGCTTGTTTACTATTGTTAGTATGGTGACTAGCATTAACACTGCGATAGTCGTCGACATCTTTCGGTGTAAAGATTTTAGGAGCTATTATTTTGGTTTCTGCAATAGTCACCGTATTCACTTTATAAACTTGATTAGGTTTCTTTGTCAAAAAAGGTGATAAAAGTTTGCTGCCCCGATGCTGTTCACCTTTTTTTCCCAATTCTAATGTGCAAAAACATCCGCTTGTTTTGGGACTTTTGATCTTCAGCAGGGATTTAAAGTTATCACTAAGTCGGTGCACAATATTTTTACTGTCATAATCACTTTTCAAAATACCATGGTTCATATTATTTGAAATATGTTGTTGAGTTTTATTATCAGGTGCTGCATCTTCATAAATATTTATATTAAAGCTAAAATTTGAGTTTATTTTAATATTTTGATTCCAATTTGGATTTATTTCGCCGGTGTGTGCAGACCAATCAGCTAAGCCGGAATATTTTCTCATGTTCTTGAATTTTTGCAATGAAATCTTCCGTGTCCTAAAATTCGACCTAATATGGTTATTGCTTCCTACTGTCCTTGTTTCACTCGATTTTGATACCATTTTAGTTTTTTCTGTGCCAACTCCAAAACTCTTTAGCTTGGTACGCTTCTTAGTTTTTTGCAAGCCTTCATGTGGAGGTTTTGGATATTTTGAGTCAGATTGTGTTAACTGGTTTGAGAGTTTTAATTTAGTAACCGGGTATTTTTTGTCTGCTATCGAGTTAGATAATGTATCCGTATTGACAGCAATGGTTTGTCTATTGTTTTTTCCATTCTTATGCAACTTTAATTTACATAAACAATGCTTAACAGTGGGACCAAGGAACAAACTCCGATCCTGAGAGAATGATTCCAAAGTTTTATTATCGTTTAGATCAGAGTCTTTCGAGTATTGTTGGTGTGAATCCTTTTTTATTTTACTTGCTTTCTCAGCTGCCGAATATGAATGAGATTGTCGATCGCGATGCAACGGACTCTTAAGCAAACTAGACTTTATATCTTGCCTTGTGATATCAGGTGAAATCGCTTTGTTTTTCTTCAATATGGGTTTAAGTATTTCACTTTTGTGCGAAACTATAGAGGGGACTTTGTTCTTCTTAAATTGCAGTGATTGAGAAGTTATACTATAGTCGGACTTCGGTTTACGGTATTCGGCTTTAACATGTTTAATTAACTTCTGCTCTTCTCTTTTAGGGGTTGTGTGTGTTATTTTATAAGACTTTGTACTATTATATTGGGAGCCACGAAAGGTAGTTTCACATTTATATGGTAATATAACATGCTTTATTACATTGCGATACATTTGTCTTTCTGTAGATATTGATACAGTCTTAATTTTCAATTTCGTTTGAGAACTTTCCGCTTTACTCTCTGGCTGGATCATATTCATTTTAGACGAATTTCCTTTAATTTTCTTTTTATTTTCTAACAATTTCGACCTACAAAAACACCTCCGTAAACCGTGATTTCTTTTAGGATATCTCACTTTTCCAGTAGAGTTACTTATTTGCGATCCTTTATTACGTATTCTTTTGGTTCTGGTATTGTTTGTATGAACTGGCTTTAGAGTACTTTGATTATTTCTATGTCCCTTTTTGGAATAACCATTCCCAAATAATTCAATGCTGAATCTATGTGTTGAAGTATAGTGCCAATTTTTTGCTCGGTGTTCAAATGATAGTATTTTCATGCCTTTGGAAGTGGCTCGACTTGGAAGTACCTTAGTCTTTTGTTTATTGCTGACAGTATCAGTTGCAGTTTGCGCTGCGTGGTTTTTAAGTCGCTGTTTTTCTTTGGTTATACTATAGCTGTTTTTCAAAGCAGATTTTGGCTTCAGGCCTGATATACTACTACTCCTGTCTGGGGATCCTTCCTTTGCCTCTTTATGAATTGAACTGTTTGAACGAGAGTGCTTAGTTGATTGTGAAAGCTCATATGTAGATGTGCCCTTTCTTTTAGAAGATTTACTACTGATATCTGAACCTTTGCTTCTTGTTGGAGTCGACTTTTTTATTTTGGAGTGACTGTCAGTTTGAGCAGACAAAGTTGAACGTTTGTTATGCAAGCTATGTTCAGATTTTTGTATGTTTTCAGGTATTTTTTTATTTAATATCTCTTGACTCTTGCTTTTGGAAGCATAATCGGAACACTCGGAAATAGATGGGGGTTCTGATTTGCGAATGGTTGAATGAGGTGCTTTTAAAGAACTTTTTACAGAGGAAAGTGAATCCTTTGAGTGAATGCATGATATTTTCGTTTTAGGTATCTCTTTTCTGTCATTTTCAATAATTCTAGATTTCGTTTTTTTTACTTTAATCTTCAGACTACAAAGACATCGTTTAAGGGCGTGGCCACCGGCCTGTATGTTTTTCATTATTTGTTTTTGTTTAACTTGGTGTTTCTTATAGTGACTAGGTAGCATACGATCAGAAAAGCGAGAACCCCAAGGTAAACGGGGTGACCGACGTAGAACAGATTTCTTGCGAGAACTAAGAGATTTATCACTTAATCGAGATTCTTTTTCTTGCGGGCATTGTATATGAGTCCCAAGTTTTTCACACTTACAAATTACTTCTCGCTGTTTGGATTTTCGACCAGGACGAGATTTCTCAAGTTGGGTGGACTTGACTTGTTCTGGACGTGTAGGAGACCTCTTGGGCTCATCAAGCTTTTGAGACTCTTCAGGTTGACCGGATTTCTTGCGCTGACTAGATCCTTTGCCTTGGCGGAATTTCTTACGCTCAGAAGATTTCTCACGTTGGCAGAACACCTCACACGAAGGGGATTTCTCCCGGTGGTGGGAGGTCTTAGGTTGAACGGATCTCTCCGGATCATGGGATACATATCGCGGAGGTGATTTCACGCGTTTCATAGTCTTCCTGTGATCATCAGTTTGCTGTATTTTTGGAGGATCCTTGGGCACTGCGGGCTTGCCATAGCGTATAGGTGCTGATAGCAGCTTGAGCTGTCTATGAAACGAAACCGGCGATACCACTTTTATTTTGTTTTCTTTAGACAATGAATTCAAAGATGATTTGTTAGACAGTGTTTGCCGGGGATGGGAGTTTTTATTACAAGGTGAATAACTTTTTTTTATCGAGCTTGTAGAAATTGATTTTGAAATTTCGGAAGGGGATCTAATTGCATTAGTTTTGATTTCTTTTGCTTGACTGCTACTGAATGTCAACTGTTTTTCCGGTTTACCTGATACATCTGCAGGTGATAGCAACGTCGTTACTGATTTAAAGGATATTTTCTTATGTGATGGAGCCTTTTTCGTTTCACTTGTTTCTTGTACAATACGATGTCCTTTACACATTCTCTTTTTGTTCTTTTTGTCATCGACATATAATAAGTTGTTCTTACTGTATTTTTGGGACAGATTTTTTTGTTGCTCACTGGTGGTAGCTTCTGGTTCTGGATTGTTTTTATCCTTCCTTATATTTGTTGATGCGATGCTTGATGGGTCTTTTGTTTTGTTTCTACTTTTAGAGATTTTCTTCGTTCTATGCGCAGTGCTTTGGATTATTGGAGATTTGTTTATTTCCCGACTACCATTCTTATCTTTAACTAGATTCTTATCATCGACTTGGGTGTCATATAAAAAGTTGTTTTTACTGCGTTTTTGGGACAGATTTTCTTGTTGCTCACTGACGGTAGCTTCTGGTTTGTTTTTATCCGTTCTTATATGTGTTGCTGAAGTGTTAGGTGGGTCTTTTGTCTTGTTTCTACTTTTAGAGATCTTCTTAATTCTATGCTCAGTGATTTGGATTAATGGCGATTTGTTTATTTCAAGACTACCATTGTTATCTTTAACTGGATTCTTATCATTACGACTACTTCCTGCAGTAATTGCAGACACAGGATTTTTCTCAGGTGTATGTTTCTGTTTAGCTTTTTGCTCGGCGATAAAACTATCTTTTATTATTTTCTGAGCTAGATCGAGCAGATCCAAGTTCTTCATGTCATCTCGAGATTTTTGTTTTGATTTTCTTATCTTATTACTTTCACCGATATTTTCGTTATAAGTATTAGGATTCGCTTTAGAGCGCTTAAGTTTATGATATGATTTCATCTTTCCATCGTTCATTGATTTCAACTTAGATTTATTTAAGCCTGTGAGACGCTCAGGTTTAATAATTGGTGGTTCAAGATGGATTTTATTAAATTTTTCTCTAGAAACTAAATTCGTTTGTTCATAATCTTTGCATGCACACGTACAAGAGTCGGACTTAATATTCTTAGCATCATTTTCTTGCTTTGAAGCAAGACTAGATCTTGAAGTGATGTGTCCACCAGTGTGGGCTTGTCTATTCTTTCGTACTTTTTGGGCATTTTCTGGTAGTCTGGTTTTTGAATTACATGCACAACAACTGCAGCACTCACTTAACTTTCGTGATTTCAAAACAACTCCTTTATCTACTAAGTCAACCAAAGCCAAAAGATTACCCGTATCCACATTTTTTTCCGGATCTTGGTGTGCTGAAGTTGATTGCGTTGGCTGCAAGTGTGCTTTGCTACTTACACTTAAACTACTAGAGAGCAACTGACTCCTCAGAGCTTCATATAATGCTCTGGTTTTAAGGAATTCATCCAATAATTTACTGTCTTTTATACGTACATGGTTATTACCATTAATTAATTTATTGATTCTAGATCCTTCTTGCAGTAATCGTCTCAATGTTTGACCATTAGATGCACTCTTTGAAACGCACGACGTGCAAGAACAGCTATTGTTGGTGATCGTATCTCCCTGTAATAATGGCTTCATTGTTGTATTGCCTTTTATTGAGGTTTTATTCAATCCATCAAAATTAAGAGGCGAGTACGCTCGAATAAAACAGACACAATTTCACTAATACAATCAAAAATTACTTCGTGTAACTGCTTCACAACATGATTTACCTGAAAAGTGCAAGTAACGATAAAGTTCTTACATCAATATTATTCGCTCTAATTAATCACAAATACGTGAAAAAGTTAAACGTTACATTCAGCATCGTCTGCATTTTAATCAAGAAAAGGCTCTTTATCTAATAATGTATCTAAAAATTTCTACTACTTTATTTCGTGGTGTAGGTGGTAGTTCAGTGATACATTGCTATTGCATAAATTACATTCTACTAAATGGAAATAGATTCCAGCTAGGCAAAGGGCAGGTTCTCATGGGTCAATGCAAAAAAGGTACCAATGTATTATCTATACTAATATTATAAAGCTGAAGAGTTTGTTTGTTTGTTTGAACGCGCTAATCTCAGGAACTACTGGTCCGATTTGAAAATTTCTTTCAGTGTTAGATAGCTTATTTATCGAGGAAGGCTATAGGCTACTTTTTATCCCGATACTGGAAGTAGTTCCCACGGGATGCGGGTGAAACCGCTGGCAGAAGCTAGTCAGTACATAAACATTGCTATTATCGAAGCCTTCTTTGTGGGGATAACTTTAATATAAATGCATTAACAATATAATTAACTTACAAGATTCAGAACAGTAGCCACAACAGTATAACACTAAAAGACCTGGAGCTACGGCAAAAATCATCTGTTTCACAAGATTTTGTTAATTTTACTCCCAAACATTTTAATGCACATCGCCTCTGAACAAATAACACTTAAATTTCGCAATCGATTTACATCGAATTGTGAATTTTGAGTTAATTTAAAATTTCTCCTAATATCACCTCATCGTGGAAAAAATATGACACAGTAGCCAAAATGTCAACATGATAGAACTTAAAAATATAAGCAATTTGAAGGAGTTGCGACCAGTATCGAAATTGAGTTATAAATAAAATCCGCATTCAATATTTTTTTGACGAGATAAGGCTGCCAGCTCAAGTCCGAAAAATCAGTGGTCGATTTTTGTAGCAGAAAAATAGATCACCCTGATACGTCCGATACTGCCCGACTATCTGTCCTACAAAAAGTCTGAGGTGAGAAGGCAGCCTAAACTAACTGGACAAAATCCAATCCCAAAACCTAGTGATTTACCAATATGTAATATTATGCTTCCTGAAAAACAAGTTTATTTCCAATAATTTTGTCACCTTCGAGCGAGACTTAATTATGTACAACATATTGTACCATTGTATGTACATGTACCATTTACAAAATACAAACACCATCTACGTATACAGCTTCTATGAACTTTGTTCTCACTGCTACAATATCAAAGCCTGCTTTTCATATAACGCGAGATTTCATAAACACTACCTGTACCTTACCTACTCGGTAAAACTTTTTGCGAGTTTTCTAACTTTACTTTCTTCTAGTGCTTTCATAAACTACCACAACAAAATAGTTTAAGCAGTAAACCTAAGTTCTACGATTTCAAGTCTCAAAGATAATCGCGAGCGGTATGGAAAACTTACAATCAAAATAAGCCGCAACTAGGGAATGCAATCCGGACTATCCGTAATCCGAAAAATCCGGATATCCGCACATTTTTACTCGACTTGCAAATCCGGATTCAAAAATCAAATCCGCGGATTTTCTGAATAATAAGAAATTGTAATTCGCAATTACATTATCACGCGTATATTCGTGTCGCCTCTGAAAGACGCGAGCGGGGCACCGGCAGAACTGTAGGAAGCCGTATTTATCCTATAGAAGTGTCTATTGAATCACATAAAACTATTTCCAGAGAACAAGTCTTTAGATCAAGAAATGAGTTTTCGAGAGAGATTAGCATTTGAGTTAAACAAAATCAATAAGGCTGGAGAAGAAAATGTCCTCATCAGCCGAAAGCCTGAAACTGATATTCCCAGTTTAGTGCGAGTGGAGATGGCGTTATTCGAGGAGTGGTTCAGGAGGACGATATTTGGAGGCCGCTTACAAGCATCTTCAATACATTCCCCCTACAAGCGTCGAATCAGAGCGTGCTTTTTCTGCAGCAGGAACTATGTGTAACCGAATTCGCAGCAGGTTAAACGTCACATTTTATCTATACTTATAATAAATCTGTAGAGAGGTCAATTCAATACTTTGAATATATTTCCAAAAAAATCTATCAGGGGGTGATTAGTGATCGATCATTATCATCATCATCATCATCTCAGCCATAGGACGTCCACTGCTGAATATAGGCCTCCCCCTTTTGATCTCCACAGATACCTGTTGGAGGCGACCTGCATCCAGCGTGTTCCGGCGATCTTTATAAGGTCGTCTATCCACCTCTTTGGTGGAGGTCCTACGCTGCGCTTGCTAGTCCGTGGTCTCCACTCCAGCACTTTTCGGCCCCATCTGCCATCTGCTCTGCGAGCAATATGGACTGCCCATTGCCACTTCAACTTGCTAATCCGGTGGGCTATATAGGTGACTTTGGTTCGTCTAGGGATCTCCTCGTTTCGATCACGTAGAGAAACACCAAGCATAGCTCTCTCCATAGCTCGTTGAGCAACTTTGAGCTTTGAGATGAGGGCCGATAGTGAGAGACCACGTTTCGGTGCCGTAAGTTATCACTGGTAACACACATTGGTTGAAGACTTTCGTCTTGAGGAACTTAGGTATGTCGGACGAAAAGACATTGCGTAGTTTCCCGAACGCTGCCCAGCCGAGTTGGATTCGGCGGTTGACCTCATTTTTCGAAGTTCGATCTACCTAATTGGACTACTTGTCCTAGGTAGATACCTATATGAGTCAACAACTTCGAGTACCGAGCTTCCAACAGAGACTGGAGTGGGCATAACATGGGCATTTGACATAATTTTCGTCTTGTCCATGTTCATTTTCAGGCCCACCCGTTGTGAAACTCGGTCAAGGCCCTCGAGCATCATACTGAGTTCCTCCATCGACTTTGCCATAACTACGATGTCGTCGGCAAACCGAAGGTGAGTAATGTATTCGCCGTTGATGTTGATGCCAAGTCCTTGCCATTCCAGGAGCTTGAAGGCGTCTTCCATTGCGGCGGTAAACAGTTTCGCAGAGATAACGTCCCCCTGTCTTACGCCTCTTCTCAATGGAATCGGCTTCGTGCTATGTTCCTGTACTCGGACCGACATGGTGGCGTTATTATACAAACACTTCAACACCTCGATGTACCAAGTAATCGATACTGATGCCAAAAATGCAATCAGTAAAATTTTTGTGTCTGTCTGTCTGTCTGTATGTTCGTTATAGAAACAAAAACTACTTGACGGATTTTAACGAAACTTTGTACAATTATTCTTCATAATCCTGGGCAGGTTATAAGATACTTTTGATCACGCTGCGACTAATAGGAGTGTGAAGGGAAATGTTGGTAAAAAGGGCGAAGTTACTCCATTTTATTTATTTGTCTATCTTTACAAGTTTGTCTTTATTTTTACAAGTTTATTAATTTGTCTTTATTTTTGATCTCCATAGTTTATTTTAATTTGTAATTATTATTTTACTAACGTTACTCAGCACGCGAGTTACAAACGAACAAAAGTTTGATTATTTAATAAGAATATTATAGTTAGGTATGACACCAAAATATTAGTATTAAAATTGATTAGTATTGAAATTGAATAATTCTAAATAACAAAAATAAAATAAATCATATGATTTGATTTTCCAGTGTTTTTATTTTAATCCATTTACACAAATATAAGAAACATCATATTAATAAACTGATATAAGTAGGTTTGTTTTTTTTTTTCATGAAAAATCCGTAATATCCGGATAATCCGGATTGGACCAAAAATCCGTTCTTAAAAATCCGGATTTTAAAACAGAACGGATTTGCATTCTCTAGCCGCAACATAGGCCGACATAAGTTAGATCCGAAAAAGGAAACTTTGAAATCATTAAATCAGAACTTCAATCAAGTTCAAATTGACGCATCTAAAGACAGCATTTAGGTATTCATCAGAGGTTAGTGACTTGCGACTTGCGAGACACCTGCGTGACAGGTTGCATGAAGTCAACGGACAAACTTACCTAAGTTCCAGATGGAAAAGCCTCCAAAAGTTCCAAGTTCCAAATGAATTTTACACACACACAAAACACTGCACAATTACATTCACAAACATAACACACTTTAAGTATCTAATCTAAGTGATAAATAAGTTATCCGCGAGTTTCAAACAGCCACTGCACTGAACAATAACCGACTCACTCTCTCGGAAAGCAAAAGCAAACTAAGTGAGGCTTACACATCAGACAAACTTGGAACCCCACGGTAGAAAAAAACTTAGTTCTGAGTAAGAGCGGGAAGCGCCATCTAACTGGTACCACGTGAAACTTTTTATCGTTACAAACTGTGTTCAATAGATGGCGTTGTAAGGCGAACTCAATTTTGGTTCAAGTGTCATTTAGAATCGACAGAGGGCGCATTTCACAACATATATTTATGGAGTTCAAAAAAATAATATTTGAAATGTGTAATTATACCAAAAGATTGAAGAACTTAAAATAAGAACGGTATTAAAATAAAATATTCTTAAAAGATAATTAGTACTTAGTGGTCAAAACAAACTCAATCAGAGACTGGTTCTAACAATTGATTTATATCATGTTAAATAACATTTTCATAGTCTTTTTTTGCAGTATTATCATATTCATTGAATAAATCTTTTTTAGGAGCTATGTGTACATATAAAATAAAAATACTCTCCCAAGAGCAGTTCATATCATCATCATTAAAATATATGCAAGTGTAGGTGTAAGTGGTACGTACAAGGTTACTTTATGTGTATGTGACAGTTATCTATCAAAAATATTTACAAGTAGCTATAAAACTTACAAATAATTATGAAAAGTGATTTTGTTGCATAGTATAGGACAAAAGTTAACTGCGGTAAATACCCATGTAGCAGTTAATGTTTGATTATAAGTTACACAAAATATGAAAAATTATGAGACTGAAATCAATTAACTTATTATTGTATTGTTTTTTTTTTGTTTTACTAGGATACATTTTTATATGTATTGTGAATATGTAAATATCTATGTAAATAAAGGAGAAAATATTATTCATAACATATAATTACATAGATAATTAGAATATATTAAACAGTTTTCCACAAACTAATTTTGTTATGAACACCACTACAGTAAATTGTATAATATAATTTATTATATAAATACAGGTTTTTTTAAACTTAAATGTACACTTTAAACATAGTCAAATCAACTATTTTGCACTATCTTCCTCAGATTCAGTTTCAGATTCACTCGGAGGCCACATATCTCGGTCATCTTTCTCATTTCTCACACTGTCTAAATATTTTTCCTGTGCTTCTAAAACACTTTTACTGTCAGTACACGCAGCATACAAATCAAGAGCTTCTGAATTCAGTTCTAAGAATGAATGCCCCCATGAAAACTTGGATAAATAAAACCTTGCTTCTTGTTTATGCCCAGTGATAACCATTGCAGCTGCTAAAGCTTCCACGCAACTTAATTGGTACGGCTTTCCATAGTTTATAGGGTTTGCAGCGACTAAAAACGGTAGCAATCTCGGATTTGGTGACTTCATTCGATCGAAAGGAGTTTCGTCAATTTTAGCCCAAGAACAATCGATAACGGCTAGTCCGAACTTTTCAATAATGTCCTTGTCGTTTGGGCTAACGCACTGCTTGCCGACTGGTGACAGTACGAGTCCACGGAACTGTTGGCCAAGTTTTAAATTCTTGATGAGGTTATGTCGTGCAAGTTTCCTCCCTGAACACTTCTTAGGATCGCAGTGGTTGAGGTCCCACATACTCACAGGGAACACCGGGGCTATACCTTCGCCGTCAGAGTCACTGCCATCAGAACTACTTTCCTCTGAGGAATCTAAACGCAATTCGCTCAATCTCTCTGCATATTCCCTATTCACATGTTGATTTGAACGTTTGCCGTGAACATGGCCTTTTTTGCCTGGTGCCATTTTTATCACGTGAGAATCTGTAGTATTTTAATAACAGTCTTTATTTGTAAACTCTCAGAGAATTATTGTAATAACAGTACAACACAATACAAACATTAACATAACCTCTATAGAATTAACGAAAACATCTGTCACGTATGACGTGCCGGTGACAAATACTGCGAACCGTCAATGTCAATGTTGAATATCCAACAAAACATACATACATAACGCTACTACATGTGACGACAACACCTAATTTATTGCAAAATAATTGATATAGGTAATGTATGTGTGTTTGTACTTGAAGTAATTTAGAAGGTGAATTATGAATTTATTACAAAGTAAGAAGATAATGTAATTGATATGAATTAGGTTCGGAATTTTCAGTATTTTAAGGAATGAAATTATTTATGACTCGAACCTATCCCGATTACTCCGCATGACGGATGCTAAATTTGTTTTCTTTCAAGTTTATTCGCTTTATGTCGTTCACACTATGTGCGCTGTAAAAGTGCAGAATTTTCTTTATTATAAAAAAATGAATATTTTTGAAAAAAAAACGAATAATTTTGCAGGAATAAATTATACAATATTTATGAAAATAATGAAAACATCACATAGATTTTAATATTTAGCCCTAAAGCTATTGGCAGCGTACCTAATTAGATTATAATAAAAAAGGGATATGTTGTCAAACCTGTGCGTCAATCATTTACTTATCAAAATAAAAGGTTATACCTAGATTTTATTGAGATACAGTTTAATTGATTTATTCAAGATTGATTTTACCCGCGGAAGAATGAGCAGCGCCTCCATGGCGGGTAAGTTTAAATAATTCAAATTATCGTTTTATTTCAAAGCTTTTCTATTAGTCAATGACCAAAGTTAGCCAAAATATTTTCATGAACGCTGATATTTTTTTCTGTACTATTTAGTAATCTATGCTGGTAGTACCGAGGTTAGTGGTAGGTATACTCGTACTTACATCTTTCGGATGACTAAACATAGTTAATAGGTATTTATCTAATGTGGCTTATATGAGACTAATAAGGTACTTATGGATTTATGTCTAAAGACATTACTTAGACATAAATTCGAAAAAGACGACCCACTGACCAAATATTGCTATGTTTTTACTTATGAATAAAATTCACCCTTGCATAATTATTTTCTAAAGCTATAGATAATTTAATTCATCTTGATAAGTCGCGACTTTCACAGAGCATAATAAAATTCTAAGCAATTCAAGATAAGTAGGTGAAGTACGTTTAACACCGGTCATTACTTCTATTTTCTTTGACTAGACTGGACAATTTATTGGGCATTCTGTCCACTTAGGTAGGTTCCCATTTTACGTATTTACAGATGGTCTTTATCCTAGATTCGTATTATTAGACTGCCATGCCATTGCTGACAAAACGTGGGAGTAAATTATTTACTTTATGTGGAACAGAAGAGTATCTACAACAACATGTTGTTGTATTAAACAGGTCCTATTTTTTACTGGACGTAGTTTCAGCTATCGCTGAAAATCAGCGCTGGGACTTTGTCTCGCATAGGGTCGCAGCATTATGCTGAGAGAGGGCCGTATTGCATGGCCATACGACGCATATCACCCCTCGTAACTTTTTTTTCATTTAAGTACTGTGTTATTATTATGTATGCGTATTCAATTACGGAATAAAACGCTTTTGCTTTCTTTCTTTTTTATTTTGAAACAAATATAGGTACATTAATTTTCAGTTTTTCTTAATTAAGCGATTGTACAAAGCGTGTTGTTGGTTATGAAACGAGTGCCTCTAATTCTAGCTTAGATGAACTTTGGTTCAGCTTAATCTTTAAACAAAGATCTAGCAAGGTAGGTACACGCATGGACATCGTACTTGCCCAGTGCGCCTACCTCAATGCAGACTTCCAACAAATTTTATTATGAGCGCGAAATGAAAAACCGCAGAAGGTCTACCTAAAATAAATAGCCTTAATGAAACACATACATAATTCTCACCCGAGGAAAGTCGTGCGGCTTTGCAGATGTCTCGGAGGTCGTCCTAGATATGTCTGTCAGTTAATAATGCATGAGGTTGTATGCCCTTGAAAGCAGTTACCATGTTTTAGTCGTCAACAAACGAGTCACCGATCGATACGACACTATCATACGGTTCTATCGTAATTATCAACTATCAACTGCGTATATCGTAATGACCGTGGAGGTTTAACAATTGACTTTTTTGTCTATGCCTGATGGATGGTATTATGAACTTTTGTTTGCTTGATAAGAAACTCTTCAATGTTAAAATATTAAGGTTGTCTACTAACATGTTTTTGTATCAAAATAAAGACGCTTTTCGAAGAAAATTAGTAATATTTTCTTTGAATTATGGAAATTATATATTGATTGGTAGATGCTATTGAGAATATAGGATGTTTTGTTAAATATTATAAGTTCACCTAATATTTTATGATAAATACCCAATTAGATGGCTAAGATATTTTCAAAATGATAGATAACATGTCTTCATATTCTAGTGTCCAAAAAACTGTAAAGTGACCAACAATATGAAAGTTACTCTGTTTTGTACTTACGCCTGCACTGTAAAACCGCTGAACCAATAAAGAAAAATTTAGGAATAGGCCATTAACCATAGGCCCTTCCTCAGAGCATAACTTTTCCAGCGTGAAAAAGTAGGCACTTAACGTAAAACGTGAAAAAAAAACTATTTAAAAAATTGCAGCAACCATGCAGTCTTTATTCTCTAAATAAGGAACGAGGACATCTTACGTTCAATGCTCTGCCTCTGCGTCATTCCATCTCAATACCTCGATTGCACAACGTGTTGCATTTACCTGCTTAAAACAAAATTCATATATCGAATTTAAAACATAAACACCGTATCGTGTTGGACATACATAATTAAAGGCAATTTGATTGCTGATCGATTTTTGCGTCTGTGTGACACGTATTGTCAGGAGCGGCCATAACCATTATAGAGTCTCGCCTGGACGGTGGTACTTGGCTGTATACAGTTGTCTTTGCTTCGTAAACATACAAGTAAAAGGTGTCAGATTAAACTAGTAAGTTCAAATTACTTTCTTTCACAATTATTTGCTTTGTGAATAACTTAACACGCTTTTTATATTATACTTTCTATCGCTTTTCGTTTTAAATAATGTTCACGAGTCAGTTGTTTCTCCCGCCAATACTTTTGAACGTAGACGCAATCAGGGATTTGGCGCGAAACTGCCATACGTTTTCAGCCAAATGAATAATGTAGGGTCAGCGGTGAAATCTAAAACTTTAAATATGTTTTTATTTACCTCCCCACTAAGGACTTCTCGTTTTAGAGAAACGTTCTGGTTTATTATAACTCAGGTTTTAAATTCTTGCATCAAGGAAAATATAGGTTGATTCAGGGATTGGTACTACTAAGGTAGAAAGATATCATATCAACAAATCTGCAGATTTAAATTATCAGAAGTAGGTGAAGCATTTTTGCTTTAAAATACTTAACCCATAAAGCCTATACTGAGTGACGATGATGATTCAGTCTCAATGATGGCTATAAAACAGCAAAATGCTCCTCAAATGAAGACTTCTATTCCAGAACATTTACTATCAATTGTGTTTAGATTTGCTAGGTACACGCTAGATTGTTCGTGGGCGATGAAAACAATTTACGTATTAGTGTGGTATTAGTCAGACTAATTTCTTAGCGTAGGCTAACGATGATTCATGTTCAGGTGACTTGAATTTTATAGTAATTGGTGTTTGAACGTGTAGGTATAAAGTCAACGACATTTACCTGTAAGTGTCGAAGTACCTATAAGAAGCCATGTTTGTACTGGTGGGGAAATGTTGATTTTTCTTTCACAACATTATTTTTCTTGTTCCCAAAAATACTTCGGTATCTAAGTATATACATATATGTATGGTTGGCTGGCGTCATCGGGGGAGAAAGGCCTACCTACGTTCAGTTGTGGACGGTAATTGGTTGATACACCTAATGATGACGCCTAACGAATAATGCCTCCTATTGGGTCTTCGTAAAGTGAATACAAAAAGACCTTTTTGTAACTTAAAAATGCTTTTCTTAGACCGCCATATTTTTTTACCTTACAACGTAATATCGTAACTCCAACCAGTTTATCGTGACAAGACACAAGGAAACATTGTCCAAGGCCCGTCTAACTTACGACAAATGCGTCCGGCCTAGCCTCATTTACCTAGATATGCATGGCAGCCTGCGTGACATTTCTAGTAGGTCAGTTATAATAATAATTTGCTGAAGAACACACCTTCGTTTGAACATACGACAGTCAGGACAAGTAGGTCTCGTGGTTCCCAAAGTTTGCAAGGTGGGTCCCTTTTTTTTCTTTTACTTCATTACCCAACAAGGTTCCGATTAAATTGTTATTATTTAATAGTCACAGTTGAGGAGGTCAGATAGGCAGTCGCACAGTAAAGCACAGGTACTCAGCCGCATCCCGTGAGACTACCCCAACAAAGTTGGAAAAGGTTTGGGAGATGATGATGACTACGTAACGATCAATTTTCCTTTCGGGTGACGCGGAGGTTACAGTGTAATAGTACCAGTCTATACCAACATATTGATTTTCCAATTAAGGCTGGTATAAATCTAAGTAACAATGAAAGATGTCCTTTTAAAAATCAACTTGAATGTCAAGCCAATACAATCAGTGTTAATGGTGAGTCGTCTGGATAATTATTTGAGAATCGCTGTCTAATGGGTGCGCTTTATTTTTTTAGGACAATGTAATTGGTATGGTAATTTCAGTTTTTTGTCGGCCTCACCTAATCTATGGGGAATATTGTCAATGGCTCGTAACAATTATTATTATACCAGCTTAGTAATTACGACTGTGAAATTAGGTGATCGATCGAGTATGTTTTAAGTTTATTATTCTGATATTTATTTGAAGGTTGTTCGTAATAATAATAATGAAGTGAAATGGTTATCTATTAATTATTAAGTTATAGTACACCTATCATGCGAAGGTAATGCAGTATGGACAGCTGATTTGCGTGCAATGGTGTCATGTAGTTGGCTAATACCTGCAATACATGCATTTGGTATCAAAATTCTTACCTATTTAGATAGTAGGTTTACTAAGGTATGTTGATTCACTGTATGGCAGATCACTTATAATTTTTTTTTTGTTTACAGCTTGCTTCAACTACGACAACGTATCCAAAGGCAAGGGAGATAAAAACGACGTCATGGACAGCGGTAAGTTAAATAATTTAGTATTTTTTTTTAAATAAAGTAAGTAATAAAATCTGGAGAATCTTGTTCCGCAATGCAAGTAAATGCATGGTTTCAAGTTTGACGCAGCCCGTTTTGGGTATTTGTTACGCGTTAGTTAAGCACATTGGCTTTGTTTTGAGATGCTTGACTCTCTAATCTGGACCGAATCCTCTAATCTGGAGGGTAATTCATTGAAGAAGTATATAAACGCGTACATACGGGGCTACGTAGCGGGGTAGTGTTAAAAGGGAAGTTCATAAAAAATTACAGAAGCGTTTTCTTAAAAGTTACCTATTCTTAAGCGTTTACTGTAAATATAAGTAACTATTTTTAATTCGGCACATTTTTAGGTCGGTTTACTACAAGGTAACACAACATTCTAGACTTGCTAAACATTTACGCAGTATTCTGTCATGAGATAAGCGTATATTCTAACGGTAATGAAGGAAAGGGGCTGAAGACATGATGCGGGCTATTTACATTTACATGTACCTAACTATCTACTTACTCGTGTACCTCTACATAAAACATTGCCTTGATATTTATGTTTTGTACTGTTCATTATTCTGTAGGACTTATTACGTAAAACTTTCTTATGAGCATTCGTACCTATGTATTAATTTAAGTGTAAATCTCATGAAAATCTGGTCAGTAGTTATTCAGTTCATCGCGAACGGACAGGCAAATAGTCTCCGGGCAGACTTCAGCACAGGATCATTCTGGCCCAAAGAACGATGGAAGAATGGTACCTAAACGAAACTTCATTTATAATCACGTCCCATAGTCATGAGGATACGATTAAGAAGGAGAAGTGATATACTTAGACTAAAATAGTGAAAACGTTATATGCTACTAAACGAAAATAAGTAAGTAAAGTTTCCGTAAAAACTCCGGAAAGAATTCCCGCAATGCAGAGATGTACCCACCTGAGTTCAAGGACGCTGGACGCTGCGACTTTTCATCGATTTGTTCACACATCTGAATTGTTACAAAGAGAATCTATGTTGTTACAAAGATACCTACTTCATAATCTAAGAAATACAGGGGATGCAATCTCACTTGAAGCTGGCGTATATAAACAGGGTGTAATTTATTTTACCCTCTGAATAAATGCTGTTGGTAAATATTTCTGCAAGTCTATAAAACAGTCTTGCAAAGGCAGCTAAAGTGTATTGAAGAAGTCAGATGGTTATATCTACTTCTAGCCTCTAATATGTAGGTATTAACTATTTATTTTTCTAAAGCATGAGGGAATTCCTTGAAGGTTTATTTATTTACTTTTTGCAAAATGTATACTGTAACAGATATACATCCTTATCCTAGTTAGATGTCAGCAGTATGTTTATCTATACTAATATTATAAAGCTGAAGAGTTTGTTTGTTTGTTTGAACGCGCTAATCTCAGGAACTACTGGTCCGATTTGAAAATTTCTTTCAGTGTTAGATAGCCCATTTATCGAGGAAGGCTATAGGCTACTTTTTATCCCGGTAAGGGAAGTAGTTCCCACGGGATGCGGGTGAAACCGCTGGCAGAAGCTAGTCTATACTAATATAAAGCTGAAGAGTTTGTTTTGTTTGTTTGTTTGAATGCGCTAATCTCAGGAACTACTGGTCCGATTTGAAAAATTCTTTCAGTGTTAGATAGCCCATTTATCGAGGAAGGCTATAGGCTTTTTATCCGGGTTCGTGCAGAGGTTCCCACGGGATGCGGGTGAAACCGCTGGCAGAAACTAGTATTTTATGAAATGCAAGGCTTCGGATTTTATTCGATAGGATTGAAGTTTTGGTATTTGCCATATTGTGAACCTTTACTGGATCAACTAAATGTGACCGCTGTAAAACTAAGCACAAAGAAGTTTTCACAGAAAAAGACAAAAATAAACAAATTGCCTAACATGTAATCAAAGTTCTACACCGCAAAGTTTAACAAGTTACCTTAACTACAAGTTAACTGAAGCAACTGGCATAGAATTAATGGAAATACGCTGTAGTACCTAATTGTTAGTTTGATTACGTGTTAAGGGTGAGATCACGCGACCCTCACAACACGGCATAGGTACTATTGAGGAAAAGGCAATGACCTTAGAACAAATATTAAAACTAGTCCTTACTTATGTTAGACATTATACATCATACGGTACGGTTTAGTACGGTTCTCCACAGTTGCGGCGATTGACTGAATGCTTTAGCTGTGGATTTTTTCCAAAGAGTTACCGCAGTCCTGGTATACACAAAGGGTTCTAGAATGAAGTCAGTAACAGCCTGACAATCCCTCACACAGTAATTTGAGGATGTCCCTCCACAAAAATTACGAGCAAACGTCAATTTTATTATTCAAGAAAGCTTTCGTAACTTTCACAGAAATACTGAACCAACTTCAATGGTACATAGATGGTCTAGATTCTAGACCATTTAATTTAGATTTCTGCATCCAGAAAGTATTTTCCACGAAATTGCGGGTGGAACCGCGGTGAACAGCTAGTAAAATGTACTTAAAGTTGTGTTCGATCGAAAGGTGTTGTTCGTATTGTCTAGTGACATTTCAATAGTAGAAAAACTTTTTCTATGAGCTAAATAAATGGTACAAAAACGTATGTATTTACATTTTATAAAAATTCTAAGTAATTTCTTCGTATCAAAAGCTGTCTCAAGCTTTGTGTTGAAAAGCATAACATTTTTATACATTATACCTGTATGGTGTTTTCGTGGCGACAGGGTTGATACCATCCATCAAGTTTTTATAAGAATTCAGCGTTTATTAATCAAAATAGCGATGGATTAGGGTTGTTGCTCATTATTTTAATTAACTTTAAGCCTTTGTAAAAGTAATACAGCCAGTAATACAAACCATTATGCTATGTAGACAAAAACACTAAAAAGCAAAAAAAAAACAAATTTAATGGTCTCTGCACACAGCGGGCGCGGCGCGGCGGGACGGGACGGCGACGCGACGCAATGTACTAGATCGTCGCGTCGCGTCGCGCCGAGCGGGACGGCTCTGTGTGATGTCGTTCGTAATATCTAGTACATTACAACTGCTCAGCGTCGCGTCGCCGTCCCGTCCCGTCGCGCCGCGCCCGCTGTGTGCAGCGACCATTAGTTGCATCGGCCTAGAAGTCGGTGTCTAATGGATGTTATTAAGTTAATTTTGCCACCGACTTCTAGGCCGATGCAACTAAAATTTGTTGTTTTTTTTTTGCTTTTTAGTGTTTTTGGAAGTCGGTTTAATTTTTTTGTAAAAAGTTTTTTATTTACAGCTTTTCAGTGATACGAATAGTTGTCACTATCCATATAAGTGGAAAGTTTTCATCAATACAAAGAATATTAGCCCAAATACGAGGTATTTTACATATTCAGTTGTCGAGTTCCCTCGACCTTCTCTGGTCTCCATCATCAGGTCAGCTCCAAACCTTCACTGTTGCAAAGGTCTTATCAATACAAATAATATAAGACCAAACACGAGGTAGTTTACATATTCAGTTGTCGAGTTCCCTCGACCCTCTCTGGTCGCCATCATCAGGTCAGCTCCAAACCTTCACTGTTGCAAAGGTCTCGTCAATACAAATAATATAAGCTCAAACACGAGGTAGTTTACATATGCAGTTGTCGAGTTCCCTTGACCCTCTCTGGTCTCCATCATCAGGTCAGCTCCAAACCTTCACTGTTGCAAAGGTATCATCAATACAAATAATATAAGCCCAAACACGAGGTAGTTAAGATGTGCCGTTTAGGAGTTCCCTCGATCCTCTGTCGTCTCCATCATCAGATCTGCCCTAAACCTCCATAGTATTGTAGTCTCATCAGATATACACATAAATATAAAGTTTTTACTCCATGCTCGCCTACAATTTTCAAGAGATGCCCTCGATTTCTCAGGGTTTCCACCACCAGATCCTGATCTGATGACGATGGGACCAAATGACAAGCATACCCTTTCAAATGAAAAAATAATTTTTGAAATCGGTCCAGGCGTCTTTGAGAAATCGAGTAACAAACATAAAAAAAAAATACAGCCGAATTGAGAACCTCCTCCTTTTTTTGAAGTCGGTTGAAAAACAACAATTTACTTATCTTGTTCATAAAAACTTATCTTCAAATAAGAGCTTCTGTCAGCGATTTTCACCTTCGCCCCTAGGAAACTGCAATCCACGAAAGGACAAAAAGTGGTAGCATTTCCCATTTAAAGTATTTTATTCTGTCAGGTATATCAACTTAGTAAGATCCTGCCTAGTCCACCAAAATACATTCAGTTTTTGCGTGAAAGAGTAACAAACACACATCCCGACATTTCTACGAACTTTCGCTTTTTCAAAGCCTATTAAACTCAAACTCAAACTCAAAATATTTATTTGCATGTTAAGGTTGTACAGTTCTTATTATATAGGTTTAGGTTCAGCTTAACGGCCTTTTGCAGGCGTTGCAAAAAGTGAGGGCTTATTGCTAAATTACTTATTGCTAAATTACTGTCTATTACTTATATTCTAACTAAACTAAAACTTTTTATCAAAAACAAGTACGTATTAGATGTAATGTCGTAGGTAGTATTAGGTGATTGTATCTTTATTTTTTTATATAATATTCATGTTGGTAGTTGGTAGTTGCTGATGTTATTTTATGAAGTAGTGATTTTAGTTTTGTTATTTTTCTTTTTCGAAGTACCTACCTATTCTTTTATTGAGTAAAAACACCTTTTTATTAGGATTTTTTTTAATTTTTTCTGAAATATTATTTCTTTATTTTCATTTTGTAGTTCTTTAGTAAAGGGGTTCGACAACCCTAAAAAACATTTGCCTTGAACTGTTTCACCGACATTAAATTCATTTAAAGCTAAGCGCCGTGTGTGGCGGTGTTTCCACTAATTATTCCCTATTCAAGCTTTGATAGATTTCTTTATTTAAAAAATACAAAAGGGAAACTCATTTTCTACGTCACAGAGAGAACGTTTGGCTGAGTTAAAGCTGAACGGGTCGGTCGATCATAAGGTTAAGCAATTCTTGGCTGGTCGATAAAGATGGGAGGTCATCTTTTGATGAGGAGTTCCTCCGTGTTTTGGAAAGCATCTTAAATTCCCGGCTGTTATTTGGATGTATTTAGCAGTCAGCTTACGAGGTGTCAGAAGCCAGAAAGTTAGACAACCAGTCTCACGAAGGAATTGGGTAGCCCGGGTAATTTGGGTTAATTTGGGTCAGACAGGCTGTCGCTCTATGTAAAATACTGCGGCCCGATTCTCCTAAGTTAATAATGTCAAAATCGAATAGAAATCGAGTCGCAATATGAGCGCAATAGCAGTTTTAACCATATCGGGTAGTCTGTTACTAACATAAGACCAATCGTATTCCAACGACATTCGATTGGTTTGCGATTGGTCTGCTATTTTGGTGATTTTGGTCTATACGGTAGTTTGATCTACATTCATTTTGCAATCGTAAATCATTTGCAGACAAAATGATTCATTATTGAATGACAGAAAAGGATAAAAACGTTTATTTCAAAGAAAAAATAGCGGAATGCCACATACGCTTCAATCGTAATCGAGTCGGGATTGGATCTCAGTCGAACCGAGTCGAACGTGAATCGTATGTCGCTTTAGTAAAATTAGGAGAATCGGGCCCCTGGTACTCTGTTACATATACATACATAGTTAATACCTACATACTTAGATGGGTTAATGGGTGGAGGACGAGAGAGTGCGTCTGTGTCTGCGCAAACACTTACGCACTTAAATATTTCACGCGCAACTGACTGCTTCTGGTTAATGGATCCTGATAAAAGACCTGCGGCGATGGGCTGAAGTAGAGAGGTTGGGTGGTGGTGCACACCCGGCTTTGTCTGAAGCTTGCACGTATGGCAGCCTAAGGAGAGTGGTCGTTTCTGCACTGCACTTGGGACAACAGTGTGGATTGGGCAGCACCTTAGGTGATGAAGCAGCCCTATTTAGGGAGGCACTGCTTCCCCCGCTCAGCCGGGGAGGGGGCTAGAAAAGGTGTCCTAAAAAAATGCTTGTCCCGTCAAATTGGGGGAGTAGCAACCGCGGCTGCTTAGGCACCCCATTACTCGCGGTCGACGTAACAAGAAAAATAAGATAAAAACATCATTTATGACATTTGGCGCATGGAACGTGCGTACATTAATCGATAATGACGGAAACCTTTGCCCGGAGCGTAAAACTGCTGTCGTAGCACGTGAACTTGCTCGATACAATGTAGACGTGGCAGCTTTAAGCGAAACACGCATAGCTGACCAAGGCGAACTTGAGGAAATCGGCGGTGGTTATACATTCTTCTGGAAAGGAAGACCCCAAAGTGAACGAAGGTTAGCTGGCGTAGGGTTTGCCATCAAATCCACCATCGTAAAAAAGCTGCCAGAATGTCCACAATACATCTCGGACCGCATTATCACATTACGCCTTCACCTACCCAACGACAACTACCTGAATGTGATAAGCGTATACGCACCAACAATGAGTAACGAGGACAGTGTCAAAGATCAGTTTTATGAAGAACTTTGCCAATGCCTTACCAGCATACGTTCAAGCGAACAAATACTGCTGCTAGGCGATTTCAACGCGAGGGTTGGCAGAGATTCTGAGTCGTGGCCGGGCGTGATTGGAAATAATGGTGTGGGCAATATGAATAGTAATGGACAATTACTACTCACACTCTGTGCCCAATTCGACCTCACTATCACAAACACTCTGTTTAGGCTTCGCGACAAATTCAAAACCACCTGGATGCACCCGCGTTCTAAACACTGGCACCTCCTCGATTACGCAATAACGCGACGAAGGGACATCTCCCAGGTGCATATCACACGCGTTATGCGCGGCGCGCACTGCTGGACAGACCACAGGCTTTTGGTAACTAAGTTGAGACTCCGCCTTCGTGAACCACGAAGACCCTGCAGGGCTAAACCAATATCTCTCAACTTAGATCGACTGGATTGTAAAGATCTTCAAGAAAAATACCAGAAAGGCCTAACAGATGCGCTAGATGTGTTTGATGCCCAGCAAGGTGACTTAATATCAAAATGGAAACAGATCTCATCCACCGTACTGACTGTGGCTACGGAAACCATAGGATACAAAAAACGAAACAACGAGGACTGGTTTGACCAGAATGATAGGGCCCTTACTGAAGCATTCAAACAGCATCGTGTACTCATAAAGCGTAATGAAGGAAATCATAAATCCAGTCAAGAAGTCCGAAGTAGTGGTGATTCCTTAAGGAAATTAACGAGGACGATGAAAGATAGCTGGTGGCTTGAAAAGGCAAAAAAGATACAGTGGCTTGCAGATACCCACCAACTAGGCGCTTTCTATGAAGAAATGCGTAAGTTGATTGGCGTTTCCATAAAAAACTGCACTCCGTTAAGATCCCTAGATGGTTCCCAAAAGCTCACTGCTAAGCAGGATATACTTGATCGTTGGGCAGAGCACTTTAACCACCTGCTCAATGTAGATCGATCAGCAGATCTTGAGCATATAAGGCGTATCCATCCTCTGCCGCCGAATGAGTCGCTTGCTGAACCACTAACTTTTGCTGAAGTTGTTCAAGCCATCAAAGAGCAGAAAAATAAAAAAGCAGTTGGCGTTGACAACATCGCCGGAGAACTGCTGAAATACGGAGGGGAGCAACTTCATACATACATCTGGCAAATTTTTGATCGCATTTGGAACGAGGAAACAATACCACCTGAATTTAAAATATCCCGTATACAGACACTGTATAAAAACAAAGGAGACCGTTCCGACTGCAACTCCTACCGGGGTATATCGCTCCTCTCTGTCCCTGGGAAGATATTTGCCAGAGTTCTTCTCAACCGGCTTTTACCAGTCTCCGAAGCCATATTGCCAGAAACTCAGTTTGGGTTTCGACCTAACAGGGGCACCGGCGAAGCCATCTTTTCCATCAGGCAACTCCAGGAAAAAAGCCGAGAACAAGGCCAACCTTTGTGTATGTGCTTCGTGGACTTAGAAAAAGCTTTTGACTGCGTGCCGAGGGAAGCCCTCTGGACTTTACTGGCAAAATTAGGTTGTCCTGAGAAGTTTGTGAGAATGATTCGCCTTCTGCACGACGAGATGACTTGCTGTGTTACCTATAATGGTGACCAGTCAGAGTTCTTTCCTGTCACCTGTGGGGTCAAACAAGGTTGTGTGCTTGCGCCAACACTGTTTGCTCTCTACTTTTCTGTCGTTGTCAGTGAAGCACTCAAACAAACTTCTGCTGGAATCAAAATACGTTTCAGGACTGATGGGGGACTTTTCAACCTGGCCAGATTAAAAGCATATACTAAAGTATCTCATGCTCTTATAACGGAGATCATGTACGCTGATGATCTGTGTTTTGTTACCAACTCTGCACAAGAGCTCCAGAACCTGATGACTAACCTTCAGGAAGTCTGTTGTCGTTTCGGTCTAAAAATCAGTGTTAAGAAAACTGAGGTAATGGCAAGCGACTCTCAAGGAGCTACAGAACCTATCAAGGTAAACATTGGCGATTCTGAGCTGAAGCAAGTGAATACCTTCAAATATCTGGGCAGCACAATTACATCCAAGTGTGACCTTGATACCGAAATAAACCATCGCATTGGCGCTGCATCAGCTGCTTTCGGTAAATTACGAGCCAAGGTCTTACACACACATGATTTGAAGCTTTCGACAAAAATCTCCGTTTACAAGGCCATAGTCCTCCCAAATCTTTTATACTCGGCTGAAACATGGGTCCTCTATCGGAAACATATACGGGCGCTGGACCGATTTCATCTAAAGTGCATAAGAGACATTCTGAAAATCAAATGGTCGGATCGGATTAGAAATGCCGAAGTGCTACGACGCGCAAATGTCTGCGGCATAGAAGCGTACCTGATGCGGCGACAGCTCAGATGGTGCGGTCATGTTTTACGCATGGATGATAATAGGGTGGCCAAACGCATCTTCTTTTCTGAACTCCAGAACGGCAGACGGAAACAAGGTGGCCAGTTCTTACGCTTCAAGGATGTTCAGAAAAGACACATGAAAAGGTGCAACATTGATCCTCAGAACTGGGAGACAAAAGCCATTTGCCGCCCTGAATGGAGAGGCCTACTTAAAAATGCGATCAAAGATTTCGAAGAGCAAAGGAAATCCGCACTGGATGCGAAGCGTGATGCTCTTAAGGCTAAAACACCAGTAGCCATTCATTATAACTACGTGGACGGTATCCTAACGTGCAGCCAATGCTCGCGCACGTTTACACATAAAATAGGGTACTGCAGCCATCAAAGGGCGCATAGAAGAGCTGATCATCCTAGTTCTTCTCTCAATGGTAACTGAAAGCAGTCACCATAGCCGAAATCGGCAGGGAAGTATATAGATGGGAAAAGGCTAGGCATGATGATTGTACACGTCACCGGGGACTGTATCCCTGTTATCCTCTTTGGCTAACGAAATAGAAGTTATGTAACGTTGAGCTGTAGCTACCGTTGCTGGGATGAAATCGATATAGGACCCGCAAAATCTAGAGAGATACCTACCTACCTACTCTCTGTTCTGCAGATGTTTTCTGTTCCTTGAATACTAATAGGATAATAGCTAATAGGTTGTAGGTAGTATTTATATGAAGTAAATATTATAATCCTGAAAGTTTGGATTAGTGAATGCATGTTTATATCTGCGCAAAAACTACTGAACGGTGGTAAAACTTATACACAACTAAATAACTTATCTGTTTATCCAAGTGCGGGAAGTGGTTCCCTCAAAACCACAGGCAACAGCTGCATATCTATGTTCACCCATAAACAATTTATCGAATCAACGTAGGCATTTGATACGTTTCTAGAACAACAGCTGATTAATCTCACGTGTTGCTCGACTGCAGGCGATTGCTTATCGCCTGTATTGCATTATTCAATTATTTACCAACAACAAGTTTGGCAGATCTAAATATAAATAAACGACCTCGAATATTCCATAGCGTTTTATCCAGTGGGTGGACAATCGCCCCCTCAACCACATAACATTCTGATTTGAATTGCATCAGAATTTATGTCTCTCTCGTAACTCGTCTACAGTTACAATTTAACATGTACCTAAAGATACATAAGAAGCTTGTAATATTATAAACGCGAATGTTTGTGTGAATGTATGTCTATTCACCCTTTAGGTACGCAAAAACTCCCGAATGAATTTAGATGAAACCTGCCAGAAATATATCTTATAGCTTCTGCCAGCGGTTTCACCCGCATCCCGTGGGAACTACTTCCCGTACCGGGATAAAAAGTAGCCTATAGCCTTCATCGATAAATGGGCTATCTAACACTGAAATAAATTTTCAAATCGGACCAGTAGTTCCTGAGATTAGCGCGTTCAAACAAACTAACAAACTCTTCAGCTTTATAATATTAGTATAGATACCAGAATAACATATCCTAGGGTACTTTTGATTCGGTTGCGGGAAGTATTTCTCCCGGGGGGAAACCGTTGGCAGAAGCTAGTATTACATAAAGGTAGGTACACAATATGTAGAATTTCTTATCACGCTCCATTTGCTTGGTGATCGATGTTCCGCTATGATTCCATCCTATTGTTTTGATTCATGCTACAGTCATTTTGATGTCTTCTTTAATGAGACTATTTCCGTACTTAAAGCGTACCTACTTATGTAAACATACCGACCGATTATATCAAGCGATGTTTGTATTGTTTTGGTTGACAACAGATGTTTTGAAAAAGTTGCAGAAAATGATCTTAATCTATGTATTTAAAAATCTCAAGCATATAGCTGTCTAGAATTTGCTATAAGCTTCCACCAGTATGCTCAGCCCCATCTCGTGGGGATAAGAAGTAGCCTATAATAACTTCTAGCTCACCACAATCAATGGTCTTATCTAACTCTGAATGAATTTTTCAAATCGGTCCAGTAGTTAAGAACAAAAACTCTTTAGCTTTATAATATTAGCATAGCATAAACTAGAACGTATTATTATCAGTAAAAAGTTCCTAGTTACAAAATAACTAACATTAAAACAACAACATCAATTTACATTAAAACAACTGCTTTTACCCGCTTACATTGTTATAATCGACTGCATTGAGCCCAAGTAAACTAGTCTAACTGTTCATTTAAGACCGTGTAAGTAGTTTTTTCATATGAAAATAATCACCAATTTTTGCTTTAGGAATATTCCGTCTCGCCTGACGTTGCTACCCTTACCCCGAGCGTGTTTGCCTCGCCGCCAGTCGGTAGTGACATTCGGAGGCTAAAAGACGTATCCCCTGCCTTTAAAATCATGTTGTGTGACAGGATCTGATCACGTGTTGTGTGTGTTGTTGTATTATTAGCTAGTGTTGGACAAAATGTATCTGGGAAAAATAAAGACCTCATCTAACAGTAAGTTTGTTGAAATTACTTAAGTGATCAATCTGCTGGTGTTTGTTTTTGCAAGGGTGATTGGAACTACAGCGAAAATAAGATGTGGTTCTTAGTACTTGGTGTCGTCTCAGCTTCGTTGTTATTATTTCAATTGACTGTTGTTATGCAGTCTTTTATTGTTTGTCTCACAATGATTTATTGTTGACTCAGTAGGCGCCTAATTTTTGTTAAAATTAGAAAGACCTTTTACTTTTTTTTCAAACAAATGAAGCCGGCTTCCAGATCCACCCTTTATAAGAACATTAGCTGCTTTTTCTAGGTTAAGTTTCACGTGGAATAACAACTTAAGGAATAATTAATAAATGTCAGCTGGTAGCCTTCCTACAAATATAATATTTGTTGAGTTAAATAATTCAACAGTGTTGTGAACTGTATCGATTTGTTCGTTTAGGACCGGTGCGGTTACCAACCCCTATGTAACAATGTAGGGTACATCAGAAATGTGTCATGTGGGAATCACAATAAATAAATTACTGGCTTCATTGACAGGTGTGACCTGTGTAAATGTTCTAAGATTATTATCAATATTACAAATACAAGTTGAGCTACTTACCTATATCTCGGTTATGGAGGAAATGGTATTTAATGGGCAGATAGTTTAATAATTTACTTACAAGTAACCTGGTATCGAAAGTAGAGTAATACATACCATCAATAGGAAAGGTCTTCGTGATTAATAATTCATAGTAGGTACTTACTTACAAAATATATTTTACTGTTGCCATGCAACGAATTTGGTCACAATTGATTCCTGCGACCCTAAATGACGAATGATCATATAATTGTTCTGTTATAATTACATGCTAATTTCATTGATAAACCCCAAAACAACAACAAAATGTTGCTCTCAATTAATAGGTAATAAACTTAAATGTAGGTCAAGGAATGTTTTTGATTTTATCACAGTGTTTTGCGATCGCGTGTCAAGCAGCCTTCTTTAGAAAATTAACCAATAATGTTTCACTAAAGTGCCGTAGATTGATGGAAGATTTCCTTAATAGTTTCTTGTATTGATATTTATGCTTTGTTTTTGTTTGGCTCCTTTGAGGGTATTGCTTTGTTTCGAAACGATGAAGATTTTGCTGTTTCAGGATTGATCCTGCATAGGTAGCGGTGGTAGGTACTCACTTAAAACTTTTTTTTTGCGCGCATCGTTTTGACCTGAGAACAACCCTTAGTCGCAAAGAGAGATCGGCTTTATAATTAACAGGACCCATTTTTTATCAGCGTTCTCAATATCGTTTCTCATTTGGCAACCTTGCGTTTCGATACAGATCAAATTCGTTTCCTATTAACAATAAATCGAGTTAAATATTTATGAGTTAATAAAATAAAATGAAACGCAAACGTCTACATGACAGCCAATTTGCGAAGCATTGCTTCAATGCAGTATTGGTATTTCAGCAATGCGACTAGGTGTTAACTGTAACTGCATTGCAGTCGTACACTGCATCTGTCTGGAAAGCCATTCATCTTCTTGAGATGTGACCTAAGTACAATATAATATCTACCAGCCAGTACCAACAGAGATCATACATCACAAGTGATGTAGCCGGCAACTGCGCTAACATCAAGTTCTATTACACTTTAATTATCCAAAATGGGATAAAGTAGCGATTGCCTTTCACACAAAATTCCCGCGGCTTCGTCTATCACCTATCACGAAGGGTAGATAAGACTTTTCGTATTTCCCACATTATTATGTTATTCACCGAGGTTATAGACCTGGCGGTCGTGCGTAGCTGCGTAGTGTGACCGAAACAAAACTATAGGTCTCGTCTCGTCTAACGATTTGTCATCGTTCTAGTGACTTCTAGATCATGCGCGGATCAGATTGCAAGGTCAGTTGATACGGTTGGATGTATGTCAACAGTGTGAGTCATTGATTTTTGTTTACTTTCTTAACATTTGTAGGGGGAAGTGTCTGACAAGTCGGATTAGAGGGCTGTTATCTCAAGGTATTTTAGGATCATGACATTCTTGAAAGAAATGCTGATGATTGAGAATCAATCAGTACCAATTGCGTAAGATTCTTCTTATCCTTAGATATTTGGACTTTTCGCAAGGGTTAAAAATTATTTTACATTTGAATAATCGTTGAACGAACTATAGGTAATTAGGCATCGGATTTTTATTTTTTGGAGTACAGGTCACTTCGTTTAATGTTCCTATCGATGACGAGTTTTTGCCTCGCTTTGTGTTAAAACTTCACAGTCGATTTTTAACAACAAAATTGTTTTATCACCCAATCGCCTGACTTCAGATCCGCTGACTGTTTCGGACGTTGCTCATTTGTTTTTAACACGCTTATATTAGCTTCACATGTATGAACTTTGTATGTATGTACTATGTACCTATGTAAGAAAATTTAAATTAAGAAAAATTCAGATTTTTTTTAGTTTTTAAACTATTATTTTCTGTCGTTATTTACAGTTGCATGGCACAGACCGCTGTCGGCGACTTCTCGCCAAGAGGAGGAGTTGATGCAGAAGTCTGCTCGCGCTCTCAACTCAGCCACCGACCCGCTGGAGAAGCTGCGTCTGCTCTGCCTTTCGCGAGGAGCCTCCGGCATACTGGGGCTTGGCAGGTATGGACTACTTAGTTTACCTGGATGGTTATGGAACGAGTTCCCATTACCGTTAGTATCGTGGGAACTAATCCACGCACCCGTTTAACAAGACTAAATAGGTAAATGGGCCTTCAATAAATTGGCTAACAACCTATCACTGAAATAAATTGACAAATCGCTTCAGTGGCTTTTGAGATTAGTGCATTTAAACATTCAAGCAATCAACCAAACCCGTCAGCTTAATGGAAATATTGCCTTGAATTTTTTGAATAAGTGAAAAGTGTTGGTTAGTGTACTTAATCGGATTATGGTGTTTGATTTTAACGTCTACTAATGGGTATTTGGTTGAGTAATTAGCTTTTGTTTTTGTTGAAAATTAAACTAATAACCCGTTGTAGATTACCTTATCATACAATAACAATAGCTTTACTGTTGTTTTTTTTAAATTAAAGTACCTATGTACCTATTTATTTGAAATTATAAAAAAAATAAATATTACAGGATTTTCCGACGCATGGATGACGATGGCAGTAAGCAATTGAACCAGGAAGAATTCATTAACGGAATTAAAGAAACGGGATTAGAACTTAGCCATGACGTAAGTTTAACAACTGCTGCAAAAAAAAATGTTACTTTACGAAGATATTTTTCATGGTTTTAAGATTTGAAATAAGATAGTGAAGAGTACCTGTGTCTGAGTAAACAATAGGGCACCGGGGCTTTCAGAGCCCTTTGGTGAGACAAAATGAGAGACCAACATAAAGGAATGTGGGACGTAGCATTTGCATTGTGGATGCTAACTGGGATGCATAATTTTAGAAGCAATATTTTTTTTAAGATCATTTATTTTTATATAAATATTTAAATATTAAATATAAAAATAAAAAAACATTAAAATCATCATCATCATCATCATCCTCCTGCCCTTATCCCAATTTTATTTGGGGTCGGCGCAGCATGTTTTCTTCTTCCATACTCTTCTATCTGCCGTCATCTCACAAGTAACATTCTTTCTTACCATATCTACTTTCACACAATCCATCCATCGTTTCTTTGGTCTTCCTCTTTCACTATATCCGTCCACGTTCATACTCATCACCTTCCTCACACCATGACTCTCATTCCTCCGCATCACATGCCCATACCACGACAGCCGGTTTCCACTCAGTTTTTCTGATACCGGCGCTACTTTCAAACTTCCTCTTATATACTCATTCCTCACTCTTTACATTCGCGTAACGCCACACATACATCTTAACATTCTCATCTCTGCCGCATGCAATTATAAAAAATATAAAAAAATAGGTTGCCACCGATATCGGGCACAGGGTCCAAGGTACCGGTGGTTAAGGTCCCAGAGACAGAAACCTCCTCACAATCAGTGCAGTGCGATGCGCGCTCGAGAACGGTCGCATTTTCGCTGCACAGTACGAATATTATATTCGCGTTTTGCGCGGCAATAGCCGCTGCCCGTCTTAGTCGCGATGAGTTCTAAACCGCTCATCGCCAACGAAGTTTTGGCATTCATTAATCATGCCATCGATTACATGGATGAGGTCAGCATCGTGCAGATCTGCAGATCAGCCTACAAAGAGGACGAGGTTTGCAGTGCAAAGCTGCTGCTCTACAAGTCGCTCGGACAACTCGAGCAGATGCCATCCCGCCGAAGGGACGGTGGCGACAAGAGCCTGCAGGACATCATCTCCCTGCTGAAGAGGACGGATCCTGATGACGTACCTGAATTCGTGGCGAAGGACTTACATAAGCTGCCTCCCGTCACGTTTGATCACGTCGACGTCACCAGGCTGTTGAAAGACATAACGTGTCTTAAGGCAAGCCTGGAAGACATGAAGTCCAAGATGGAAGCGTCACAGGTTACTATCAATGACCTGCGTGGTGAAGTGGCGTTGTTGCGCAACGCTGTTTCTTTAAGTGGGTCATTAGATGTATTGAATGTGAACACTCGTCGCGGGGCGCAAAATGCGTCCGTCATCAGTTTCGAGTCGGCGAATTCGAGTGCGTCACCGATCGCCGATGTCGCTGACGATGCACCCCGCCCCGCCGCCGCCGCTGCTGCTGTGTCAACACCTGCGGCCGAACCTTGCGTAGGAACATCGACCCCTAAACGCGCCTACGCAGCAGTAGCAGCCACCAACAAGCCCGCTGTGACGCAAACAAAGCGGGCCAAAGCAAAAGGGGGTAAACAAACCCGTGGCACATCACAGCCACAGACTGGTCCTAAGAAGGACACGTGCGACAAGGATGGCTTCATTAAGGTAGAAAGGAGAAAAAAGAGGCCACCTTGTAGGAATCAGTGCGGTACCGCACAAACTGGACCCAACATCCTGCTGCGTCCTGCAGTACCAACGACGCAGCTGTACGTGTCCCGTCTACATCACACCACGACGGTGGAGCAGATCGTGGAGTATGTTCGATCCAAGACGAACTGGACCTTGAGGGTGGCGAAGTTGGACTCGCGTCACAATACGAACTTCAATTCGTTCATGGTGCGAGTTCCAACTCATCACATCGACACATTCCTTAAGGAAGAGTTTTGGCCGAAGGGTGTCGTCTATCGGAGGTTCCGAGGATGGCTACGCGACACCACGCAGCGTAACACGACGCCGACACTTCGTGTGCATTAGTTTTTAAGTTGTTTATATTTTAAAATATGTATTAGTATATGATTTTTAATGTTATAATATTTATGTATTGTGTTTGCTATGGGCCTTGATGCCTGATTTAAATAAATAAAATAAAAAAAATAAAATAAAAAATACGCGCCGTATCAAGGAGTACTGCCTTCTGAATCAGTCCCTTGATCCAGCCGCCTAACGAGAGCCTCCTGAGGTGTTGATCGAGGCTCTTGGAATATTATTATTACAGTTTATGTTTTTATTGACTTTAAGTGCTAAGGTTCGAAAGAGAATGTCTTCGATATGCGGCCAATTTTCGGTGTCTGTTTTTCTATCGAAAACGAGTTCTACCTACATTTATCCGCCATAAGAGCGCGCTTGTTGAAAATAATAGGCAAATACTAAATTTTTGCTCATTTAACGCCTTGATATTTATTTATTCTGTCTAAAAGTATCAAAAAATATTTGCTGCTAAAGGCACTTTTTCGTTTGCAGGATGCGATGGAGCTCTTTGATAGGTTTGACACTGACAAGAGTCGCTCAATCAGCCTCGATGAATTCTTGGTGCACATTCGCGTAAGCATATTATTATTTACTAGCTTCTGCCAGCGGTTTCACCCGCATCCCGTGGGAACCTCCGCACGGACCCGGATAAAAAGTAGCCTATAGCCTTCCTCGATAAATGGGCTATCTAACACTGAAAGAATTTTTCAAATCGGACCAGTAGTTCCTGAGATTAGCGCGTTCAAACAAACAAACAAACAAACAAACTCTTTAGCTTTATAATATTAGTATAGATATAGCTCTGTATCTCTTAAGGTGCGTCCTATGCCGGGGCTGCGGGATTGTTCGAAAGAGTTACCGCGGCCCTGGAACATAACAGGCCTACGACGGAACACGATGGATTTTTAGTTAGTAAAAGTCTGACACAGGGAGTGTCACCGCTGCTAACCCACAGCGGGAGGGGTCATTTGATAATTATTGCCATCGTGCCCACGTAGAACGTAGCCTTAAAGTGAATTTCTAAATACTTACCTTCTCTACGTCTTTCTTTCTAAAGAGGCATCAACAAGCAAGGCTAAGCAGATTTTGATAATCCGTGCCCTGAAGTTACTAACTACTGCCTTTAACGTATCTCGATGAAGTAAAATGACGGCCTCCAGGATTCCTCTACTACATTTCAACTATACCGTTTCATTCTCCAGTTTTGATCTTAACAGCACAACATCGATATTAGATTACAATAAGCAAGTATTTCAAGGTACATTTTCTGATATTTCACAGCCTCCGATGTCCGATTCTCGGCGCGCTATAGTGGAGCAAGCCTTTAAGAAGCTAGACAAGACCGGCGACGGAGTTATCACCGTAGAGGACATTCGGGGAGTTTATGCTGTCACGTCTCATCCCAGGTAAATGCACCTTCATAGATTTACCAAAACAGTCTTCTTTATTGGTATAATTATTCTAATCAGGACAAAGTTCACTGACGACATTAACGTCAGCTGTTTTAAAACATCAAAATAACGTTAAGACTGCGTTCTGGGCACTTTCCATCAGCAAAATTTGCTTTTCTAATGCGAAAGGCAACATCTCCAAACTGCGAAGTTTGCAACACAGTAGAAGACGTGCAACATTTGCTGATGGAATGTGCTAAGAACAAAAGCGAAAGAGATTCATTGATTAGGGATTTTGATTTAAATGTTTTCGATCTAGGGCTCGTTTTCACTATTTTAGCGAATCCTAAATCAAAAGTTGCAAAAAGATTGTGTGGTCTAGTACAACATGTTACTTAATAACAGATTCCTAGATTAATTAAAGGTATTTCAATTTATAATCCAATTTGTAGTTCAAGTTGTAAGTAGTGTATAAGATAGATTATAAGTTTATCTGTGTAATAGTAGCGATAAGGTACAATGGGGTTGGCGTATCCTTGTGGATAAAAACCCCTTATAATTTTAAAGTAAAAAAAAAAAAAAACGATGGATTTTCACTTTTAAATTTTCAAAGTAAACATGTAGTTGATTTAAGAAAAAGTTCCTTAATGTTGTCAGTGAACTTGGGGGTGTTAGAAGAACAGTTTCGATAATAGTAATGCCAGAAACTTCTAGGAAGTCGCAAGAAATGTTGCGCTTAGAATCGTGTTGAGTCTGCATGGAACATCATTGCTAGTGCTCCGCGAAGGGAGACAAAGAAGGTCCAGTTAGGCATTGCTTAATCGAAAAGAATAGTTCATAAATAAGGAATATTTAAATGCAGTCTCTATGTAATTTTCCAGGTACATGAGTGGCGAAGAAACAGCCGATCTCATTTTGAACAAATTCCTCGCCAACTTTGAGTCTGAAGGATCTGTGGACGGAAAAGTAAGTAAATATACCCACTTAATTAAACTAATAGCTTTGTGCGACAAACAACCTTTCAACACTTGGTAAATAAAAAAAAACTGCGAGATTAAGTCAAAATTGTTGGATTCTGGTAAGTTTAACTCACTGGGGTTAACTCGCATGCACGGGGATATACTCATGCTATTTTGATACATCGGTCTCCATCTGTTAGACCAGAGACCAGTCGTCAAAAATATGTGTTTTTTAAATATCACTATTCCTCATGTGTATGCATTTTTCACTAGCTGATTAATGTACAGGTGACGTTGGAGGAGTTCATGAACTACTACAGCGGGATCAGCGTGTCCATCGACAACGACTGTTACTTCGACCTTATGATGCGTCAAGCTTACAAGTTGTAAGCCCTCAGACCTCCGAAAGTACGGACACCACTCCATGTACATCAATCACCTTGACGCAATTGATTTTCAAAATAAAACTCGGTTAGGTATACGTTGTCTAATTTTCTATAGAATCAATTTGATTGTGGAATCAACCTCAGTTTGTTTTGTAAAAATATTTTCGTCTGTAATAGCATAATGAAAAAAGTGTCATACAAGCTGAAGCAAAGTTTTGAAGAAATCTGTAATATGTTTTCTTGGGTTTCGTGGTTACTGAGAACACGTATTTGCAAATCCGTCCATTTTAAACCGACTTTCAAAAAGGAGGTGGTTTTTAAATAAATACTTTATTTGTCGAATTGATGAGAAATGCTTTATGCTTGGCTTTGGACTTCAGTTCTTCTGCCTAAATCCACTACCATTTCCTTGTAACTTAAAGTCGATTCTCAGTACTTGTGTTATTTTAAAGATATTATCAGTGTCTCGTACTTTCTTGTATTCTTGTTTTGTATTACCCTTAACTCAGCACCACCATCACTCCTAAAAGCCATTTTGGCTTTCTTGTGTACACTTATATTTCTAAAGTTAATTTAATACAGTATTATATTTTTATTTAATAAATTCTTATCCTGTGGTATGATATTTATGTTGATTTCATTAAATTATTTTGATTTTTATTGGACTTTCATTTACTACTAACGGTTTATACATGGGAAATAACACCCCAAATATTTAAAAAAACATGACGTGTAGCAAACTATAAAATCTATCGGTCTATTTATCCGCGGGTACCGCACAAGGCCTGCACAGCCGAAGACATTACACATATTTCAAGACTGTGTAACAAAAAATGTTTAGCCAAAAAGAGCCGTTGTCATCCAACTAGGGTAGCTTTTCCCTTTTCCTTATAAGCGGTAGCGAGATAAAAGTGATTCTGGTGAGACGGCCCCGCTCTATGGCACAAGCAGTCTGTAAGTCTGTCAACTAATTATTTATTTTCTATTATGATTTATCAATAGAAGGACCAAAAACTTTGAAAAGTATTCAAACAACTATATAAGTTGTTTAATTAATTCGTTGTATTTTAACAATAATAATTCATGAATACTAAAGGTTAGTTATTACACTGCGACTGCCTCCTTGATCTTGTGGACCCGTGCTCTCCGATGAGCACGTTAATGTCGGTCCTGCTCTTGATCGCTATCCGGTCGTGTCGGATTACCGTCCCGTCGGGCTATCAGAGTGAAGGAATAGGGAGTGCACTTGTGTCTGCGCGAATGCTCGTGCGTTTATAATAATGTCCTGCGCAGCTGGCTGATCGCCTTATATGAGAACAGCGCCGTGATTGAAATCAGCCTTGGACGCCATTATTGTACTGCCGCGGCTGCTGTCCTGTCCTAAAGAGCTGTCGCGGCCCTTATACACAAAGTGCATAGTGGGTGTGCAATGTGAACATAGTGGGTTTCAGTCAGTAAGACTGACAGTCCTTCACGCTGCGCCCACAGTGTGGAATCATGATGATTTCTCACCAAAAATGTAGTGCGCAATCCAGAAATAAGTGTTATTTCTTTGCACTGGCCGGTATGCTGAGATATTTTTTTTGGAACACAGCCAAAACCTGAGGCCTAAACAAAAATTCTGGATGTCATTATTATGACAGATCATATTTTTTGCTACGTGCCTTTATATTTTTAGATGTTATTATATTATTTTTGTATGTTTTTTTATTTACAAAGTATATTATTATAATTAGACGATACGAACTATAATCAACATTGTACGACCCAAAACAGGTAAACAATAGCTGCGAAGGTATTTAAGTAGATAGGTAAAGTTACTCCGCGCGGTACTCGCTGTCCTGTGACGTGGTCGGGTCAGGGGATCATGAAAGGGATGAAAGGTACGGAGGTGAAAGGCGAAAGTATAAAGAAAGAAATGACTAGGTATATTGAAAAGAACTTTGAAGGGGGTGGTGTGAGGACATAATTAGACTATGTGGAACTAGATTATATACTGAAATAGTCAGGTAATGTAACTGCCTATAGCCATACATTTCTAATTTCGCCTTTCCTACTCCTATATACTATCCTGCATTCGTCGGTTTTGGAAATAGCGCTCTGGATTAAGACTATGTTAATACGTAGATAAACAAATAATATTTTGCATTCCTTTGTATATTTACCACCATATTTTTGTTTTCCAGAAAATCTGTAAGCCATCATGTGTCGGACCGTGCACGCTATGTTGCAAACTATAATATGTGCCATTCAAATGTTTGTGAGGATATTTATGACTATTATCCTTATGATAGAGAACGTTATAAGAATGGTCCTCCAAACATTATACAACTTCTTATCATTTTTGCTCCAAATGATATCATTATTGCCTATCTGTTGTGTGTTCTTACTTACGTCCAAACTTAAATGTCTTATCTGCGGCGGTGGTGGAGGAGCTTGCCCTGGTGGTAAAGGAGGAGGAATATGCGACTGCTTATTGTCTGCCATAGCTTTTGCCATCATCTTTTTCATATTGAGAGCCACTGGGACGCTAGATAAAATATTCCTTAAACTAGGATACAAACCTATAAAGGTAGCTGGGACAACGAATATGCCGCCCGATGATGCCGAGTCAGAGGTCACCGAGACCACTACTGAGACTGGATCCACTTCTGATATAACAACAACTGAATCTAAACGATTTATCGATTATGTAGATAAATTTGGAAATATGTTCAACAGAGATGGTGACTTAATTGATAAATATGGAAACAAACTCAATGAGATATTTAGGTTACCTTTTGGAACTGGAGCTCCGAGGCGAGGGGAGGGAGTTAAAACTACTGAGTCAAAAATGTATGCTGTAGAGGAAAGGCGAAATAATAATTGGACTACAATACTTTATTACTTGGTATAAAATAAAATGTACGTAATTATTGAGTTTTGTTATTAATTGCAATCACATAAGTGCTAAAGTGATTTCCCCATATATTAAGTTCAAAGTATTAAGAGAATGTAATGTACTGAACCTACTTACTGTGTGCCCACGTCAGACTTTTGTGGGACAGATTTATTGTACGTTCTACACAATTTTTGCAAGGCATGAGCGTTGTACTATTGCTTTCAGTGTGTCTTATCTTCATCTCATCATCTCTCGGGCCTTTTCCCAATTTTGGGGTCGGCTTTCAGTCTTACCAGATGCGGCTAAGTACCGGTGCTTTACAAGGAGCGACTGCCTATCTGACCTCAAGCCGGTTACCCGGGCAACCCAGTACTCTTTGGTAAGACTGGTGTTAGACTTGCTGGCTTCTGACTATCCGTAACGACTGCCAAGGATGTTAAATAACAGCCGAAACACAGCCATTGGTGACCAAGATATACTAAGAAAGTACATACAAACTTAGAAAAGTTCCATTGGTACTTGCCTGACTTGGAATCGAACCCACACACCCATAATTGAGAGGCTGGTTCTTTACCCATTAGGCCACTACGACTACTATCATTATGCCACGCTAATTATAAAATTTTCTTATGGGGCGGGCACATTGCATCAGACATCTTGTGTCGGGAGTAAAAGTAATGAAAGCGAGATAGGGAGCTAAGTCATTTTGTATCACATGTTGCTTCGTTACTAAACCTCGAAAATGCTGTTGACGTCGATACTAAAAAATAACATTAAAATGAATTTTGAATCTGTGGTCTTATATCATGGTTTAATATTTAAGGTTATGTTGTGGTTTTTACATCTTGATTAATTCGTGTTTTCATTTAAAAGCCTTTCCATATTGACTATTGAAAGTGATAAAATAAATCAGGTAGATACGATCAGACACAATATTGGTAATACCTATAGAATAATATAAAAGGATTATGTACTTATATGGCAGTAAATATAGGCATTGAAGTTGTCCCTTGCCATTTGAATCATTTTTGTAGCGATTTCTTCATTCGATCAGGAATCTTTCCAATAATTGCCACTATATATACTTAATATATACATAGTTACATCTATGATGATTGATCAGGACATCAAAACAACACACATCCAACTAGTACCTTAGCATGTATACAGGAATGAATTTTAAGCAGTGCGCAAAAAAAAACTGGTGGTCCAGAATCGTTAACAGAATATATCTGCATCATCAGTAAAAAAAATTTTTTCATTCTTTTGTCCGCCCTAAAATCAGCAAAATATGGATACCAAGTATTCTTACGAGAGCGCCGAGCGGAGCTCCGTCAGTAAACCGGTTTCGCGTTGCCGCCGTGCATACTATGACGACTGTGACCGTACTATCGGTTACAAAATAAACATCTTTCGATATCAATAACTTTTCTTTTTTGTACTAAAACACTACAAAATAAAAATATACGTATCTATAAAACTTATTTAACTATAAGTTGACAAAGTTTGCGCACTGGATAAAATTCATTCCTGTATGTAGGTCCTTGAAAAACTTAATTCGATGTTTCAGAATTAACCATGTGTCGCACGTTGGGTGCTTTGTTACAAACGTGTATATGCGGTGCACAAATGATAGTACGGATCTTTATGATCCTCCTGATGATGATAGAGAATATACTCAAACTGCTCCTGACCACACTCTATAACTTCTTGTCGATAATACTGCAAATAATATCTATGCTACCAGTGTGCTTAGTATTTCTGCTGACGTCGAAACTGAAGTGTTTGTTCTGTGGAGGCTGTGGCTGCCCAGGTGCGGGTGGCGGTGCGATCGGCAACTGCATCGCTACAGCGATAACCCTTGTAGCAGCATACTTCATATTGAAGAACACTGGAATGTTGGATCTAATATTTATCTATCTGGGTTATACAAAAAAGAATGCTACGAATTATGGTTCGAAATCTTCATCATAATTCTTTTTTGTACAAAGGATTGGTCCTGTTCTTACCAGGTAATTTGCTGTCCATCACATAGGATACTATAGCATTCGTTAAAGCATAAAAATTGTAGTTAAGCTGTACCATAGCATTATTATCAACTCCCGTCAATACCTTAACGACTAAATAAATATTTTGAGTTTATCCGTAAAATAAATGCGGTAAAATGGCCCTTACATATTCAACTTGATCATCTCCCGCCCTTGTCCCAATTTTATTTGGGCTCAGCGCAGCATGTTTTCTCCTTCATGGTCCTTATACATTAAAGTAGCGGTCTTCCACGACTTCGTCTGCGTACACTTTTTTATCGTGACGTATGTATTTATTTGGGTAAGGATTTATATCATGTTTATATAAAACACCTCGCAAAGTAATGCATTTTTTGAGAACGAAGATAATAAGCATAAAAAATGTTAGCGCGTTCAAACAAACTCTTCAGCTTTATAATATTAGTATAGTATAGATGCCAAAAATATCGTAATATCACGCGTATGACTTAAAAGTCGTGGTGGCCAAAGAACCAACCTCTTAAGTACGAGGGCGCGGGTTTGATTCCCAGGTCAGGCAAGTACCAATGCAACTTTTCTAAGTTTGTATGTACTTTCTAAGTATATCTAAGACACCAATTACTGTGTTTCGTATGGCACGTTAAACTGTACGCAGTCGTTACGGGTAGTCAGAAGCCAGTAAATCTGACACCAGTCTAACCAAGGGGTATTGTGTTGCCCGGGTAACTGGGTTGAGGAGGTCAGATAAGGCAGTTGCTCCTTGTAAAGCACTGGTACTCAGCTACATCCGCTTAGACTGGAAGCCGACCCCAACATAATTGGGAAAAGGCTCGTAGGATGATAACGTATATGGCTTTTCAAAAAATGAAAAAAAAAACATAACATACTTATTAACCGGGTACGGCACGAAGTTCCCCAAGCACGCGCTAGGATTTTTAAATAATCAGATTTTAATTTTCAGACGTTCATCAACGGGAATCAGCGGTCTCAACATTATCTTACTGGTTCACTGTAGGTACATAGTGCTCATGTATGCGGCCTAAAACCTTATTCAATTAAATTATATAATATCTTGTATGTCGCTTCCAGACCAGATTTTTGGGAGACGAACGTGGGGCCGAAGCCAACACTCTGATGCCCTTTTGAGACAACTTTACTGAAATGGTGGCACAAAACCGACGATTATCCCTGTATACACTATAGAAAAGTACCCAAGAACAAGCCCCGGTTCTGTGCTAAACTATTGCTAACTATGGATGAAAACTACTTGGGCTATTGTGCTGGGATGCTAATGGACTAGGAATGGGGACACTACGGGAACTATGGCACCTGCCAATAACAATGTTTAAAATACACGTAAAAAAGCAGGTGGAGACTCGCCACCTCACTTACTGGGCCCCCGGGAATAAGCCGCTAAATCGCAACAAGGGGGCAACAGGGACATGAGCGGCTGAAGGGTGAGGATACCTCGGTGGACTTTAAACGCAGGTCACGCGCTCCCTGTGGGTCCAGCATCACCGGCCCACTCGCCACTTACCACGAGGCACCTACCCTCCGAGCAGGGCTGCTAACCCTGCTCTAGCGACTCCACTCTGACCGGCCGATGAAGGCAAGCCAGAGGCGGGAGTCCTATCCCCCGTCATGCTTCACTCCGGCCAGCCGCAGATGGGGGACAGTATACTCTCCCTGAATACTCGGTATATATAGCCCCGCGAGGTCGCTACTCCTCGTCATCCACCTCAGATGTCCTGCGGGGCAAATTATTAGGTAATTATATTTATGCACAAATACTTATGAACAAATACTTTGTATCTCTTAAATAAGTTTACATTAGATAAGAATTTATTGTTTTAAATAAATTATTTTAAGCTGGTTATAGTTGTCATTTTTACCAAGTTAGGCTACTAGGGAGCTCGTGGCAAAGGCAGTTAGAAACTAAAAAATCTGACAATCAATTTTACCGAGGAGTAACGAGTTAAGGAGTCAGATAGGCAGTAGCTCCACGTAACAAAAACTGAAACACTGGTATTAAGCCACAGTTGGTTACTACTGGAAGCCGACCACAACTTAGTTTGGGAAAAAGGCAAGATAGTAAGCAAAGCCTGATCGGGTAGGGTGGACACGGTAATGAAACATATGCAGGCCAAGCAGCACGCTTAGGCTCGAGTCCGCTGGCAGCCGCGGGCGGAAACATCAACAAGACGCACAAGCGCGACATTTTCAAACTTTGTAAGCGATACTGGCCTTTTACGTATGTAGTTAAAGTTGAAAATTATTTCACACTGAAAGTGCTCGCCGCGTCGCTACCGGCCGCTGCCATGCTGGTGTGACTCATGCCTTACGTGCCGCCCGCAAGCGGTTGTATCATAATGAGTTTATATAGTTTAGTGACTGCCTCGTTGATCTAGTGGTCGCAAGCGCGGCTGCTGTGCTCGAGGTCTCGGGTTCGATTCCCGGGTCGGGCCGAAATCGCTCTGTGGGTTTTCTTAAACTTTCATAAAGCAGCCCGTAGTCTTTAAGTTGGTGATTGATTCATCCGTGCATCGGAGAGCACGTAAATATCGGTCCTACGCCTGATCTCTTTCCGGTCGTGTCGGATTGCCATCCTATCGGGCTATGAGAGTGAAGGAATAGGGAGTGCACCTGAGTCTGCGCAAATGCTTGTGCACTATAATATGTCCTGCGCAGCTCGTGGCCGAAATCGGCCGTGGACGCCTTTATTACAGTCTAATGCTGAACAAGTTTGCTTCCACGCATGTGGGACCCTAAAAACTAGCTACAGACTACGCTATTCTATTTTGATTGAAAGGAAGGGCTTGTTGCTGCAATAATATACATTGATATAGTAGAAAAAGTACAGTTTATCATTGTTTATTTTAGCCTGAAACGCCCCTTAAGCCTGAAATGCATAGTATACCTACTAGGCGAACAAAAATTAAAAATAAACAAAAAATCCAATTGACATTATTATGACATATCCAGATCACATTTTTGCTATGTCTTTTTACGTGTTTACATAATATTTTATATATTTTTTTTATGATTTTTTTATCAGCAAATTGTAACATGATCAGATGATACGAACTGGAATGAACATTTTCGGTCCAAAAAATTATCCAGGTAATCAGTAGATCGGTATTTAAGTTAAGTTTCAGTCAGATGTGTACCTGGACTTCAAGGATACTCTAACTGCGAACGAGTGCTACTTATCTGGTTCGTCTGCTTGCCGCAGTCCATTTGTTATCTGGTCACGCTTTCATGACAAAAATTCAAGTCCTTAGTGATAAAAATGGGGTACTTTTTATCTAGGTGAGTAAGTACCTTGTTGGTATACTGGCGATAAAAACGTATTTTACATGATAGCTAACGTTCTGGACAGTTAAATTTCTTGATTAAATATCATATCCACCTCTCATATGGGGTCCTTATTGTGAAAGTAACGGTCGATCAATCATAAGATTGTAAAACGTTTGGTATGATCGGATGTTAGGTATAATGGAGACAGTTCATCTTTTAAACTCCTTCGCTTATTCACCACCATAATATTTTTGTTTTCCAGAAACTCAGTGAGCCATCATGTGTCGGACCGTGCACGGTGTTCTACAAACCGGAATATGTGGCGTTCAAATGTTAGTGAGGGTCATCATGACCCTGATCCTCATGGTAGAAAACGTTATAAGAATGGTCCTCCAAACATTATACAACTTTATATCGTTCCTGCTTCAAATGATATCTTTGATACCTATCTGTGTAGTGTTCATGATCACAGCCAGACTTAAATGTTTTATGTGCGGTGGCGGAGGCCCTTGCCCAGTAGCCAGAGGAGGAATATGCGACGCCATAATGTCTTGCATAGCTATCCTTATCATTTTTTTCATATTCAGAAGTACTGGAGTTCTTGATAAAATATTTTACAATCTTGGCTATGCGAAAGCTAAACCCACTGCCCATACGAGGTTTATACCCACTCCCGGTGAGATCACTGAGTGTTCAAGAAACGATACTGACTCTACGAGTACTTCGCAACCACTGCTTGCTCTGATCGATAGAATAGATAAATATGGAAATATGTATAATAAAGATGGCGAATTAATAGACAAACAAGGAAACAAACTTGATAAAATATTTAAGTTACCTTTTGGAGGCGGGATGTTCTTCCCTCGAGTAGGTGCCATTGTTAATGAGACCACGATGGACACTACATTTCCATATACCACGGATGAAACCTTAAATAATCAGTGGACTACAATTCTTTATTACTTGGAATAGAATTAAATTTATTCCGCACGAGTTTTTTTGTATTTCATTAGACAATAATCAAAATAACATATCAACAATATACTGTTTAGTATTATGAGTAGGTATGTGAACTATCTAAATATTTGAACAATATTATTTTCGCCGGGTGTTAACTTTATCTTTCAAGTGAGCTATGATTTTAATTACTATTCTGGTCAGCTGCTAACTTTGTGGGCCTATACCTCTATAGACTTATGCTAGTCTATACCATGAAATCAATAACAAATAAAATAATGTCAGAAATATCAGTTTATACAAAAAAGTGTTCTCACAAATTTTTATAAAAATCTGAAAAATCTAAAAATATAATAAAACTGCAGTAAAGTGTGATGTATTTCTAAAATGTACGAAAAACTATCAACATAATATCTTTAAGTTTATACACAAGAATTTCCATTCAAAATTATGTGCTATGCATTATTATTTGCACCAATACTTTCTATTTTGCATGCGATCATTCGCATTATTATGATTGTTATTTTTGCTTTACAAGACTTGTTACGCTTGCTGATAAATGCAATACATAACTGGATATCAGTGATTTTCCGCGCTCTCGCAATACTTCCAATGAGTTTGATGTCTTGCTGCACAAAGTGTAGTGTTTGCTCCGAGCCCTGTTCACCTAGCCTTTACGCGTACAGCTGCGGCTTCATATTGTTCCTAACAATTACCATAGCCATCTTACTTATTTATATATACACCACCTGGATAGAGGATCTGCTAGGAAGATTTAAAATTCAATTGCCATTTAGTTTTGGAAAAAATAGGTATGCGCAATTAGCAGCAGGAATCAAGAAGAATGTATCAAAACTAGTGAAACACAAAGCTGGTAATAAAACGATAAAAAATTCGCAAAACATGAGATATGTGGATCATAATAACAATCAAGTAACTGTAAAAGCGGTAGATAAAGCCACTACAGAGTTAAGACGAGACGTAAGAATGAGTTCAGATTATTCTTACATTGAACATGTTAAAGAAAGCTATCGACCAAGATCAGTTGAAAACTATAATTCTATATTAGAAACGACTCTGGAAGATCAAGTCGATGATTCGAATTACATCGACGATCCAAAGGATAGAAGTGAATTAAAACTCTTCAAAGATTTTTTTAGCTAGACAGATTGAAATTGTTTTTTTTTTACTTTTTGTAGTTTCACACCTTTTGGTTGTCATATTGTTGTGTTATAAGGTATTGAGTTGATATTATATTTAAGGAGAACACAAATAAAAAAAGTTATAAAATGGTATGTTTTTAGTTTTTATTGACCTGTAGCGATAATTTTTCGAATGAATAACTTCTAAATAAGCATTAATTAGGTACCTACTTTCTGATGGCCCTCCTTAGCAGATGATTTTTGAAGCAGAGAAATAGAACATAGGGTACTGATAGATGGCAAGAGTGCAACGCAATCGTCCTGCAAAAACTCGGTCAGAAAATTCTTGTCGGAAAGTTCTACCAAAAATCTACCCGATTATCTGTCCCGAAGAATGAACGCCGAATGTGATACAGCTTGAAATGCAATAGTTGCATATCATATTTAGCTTACATTTAAAACGCGTATCACGATTGCTTATATGTCATGTATGCCCGGTTAGTTGTCATGTATGGAATCCGACCCAATGGCCGACCCTAACATATTTGGGAAAAAGGCTCGGAGGATGAGAATGATGTAGATATGTATGGCTATACGAGGTGTGATCGCGATTCATTCAGTGTCTTTTCCGCCATCATTAAAGAAGTTTGACACGGGGCTCAGAAGAAAAGTCGTAACTTGCATATTTGTGAAGTTAAATCGCTACACAAATACGATGCAGAAATCGAGAATGGACGCGTTTTTTACAAGATACCTACAGCAATCTGATACGACATGGTCGAAATGCTATTCCAGGGAATAGGATAGAAAATTGCCTATAGAACCTACTTCCAAATAACTATTGAGATTGTAACTGGCCAAAGCGAAAATAAATCCGTATATGACACACACGTGACAAGAAATTCTCTCATCCATTCGGCACATTTTTCAGAATGAGATGACATACGTGAAGACGAATTTTACTGTTATTTATTCTAAATCGTGTTGTTATGTGATATATAAAGGTTAACAGTGGTTCCTTTACTTTGGAAGGAGTCATAGGTGGTATGACAAATTTTAAAATGCGTGTCAAAAGATAAATGCACCTTGGGTTTTACTCTCCGATGCTCGAGTGTGTGACTGTGAATAAGGTATGCGTTGTTATGTAAAAGTAATAGCAAAGACTGTGCAGACCATGGCTTCATCTCTGATCGGTCAGTCAGTGCGGCTGTGACTTAACCACCGTCCGCTTGTAATTATAGTATAATTAAATAACTCATTTTATGTTGCAGATAATGAACATTTCAAAATTTCAGTTAATTATTTGGTGTATGAAGTTTTATTTTGGAAATCGGTGTAGTATTAACCCTGCACTTTTAACTGTTTTTTTACGTGTATGCGTAATTTTATCTGTAAATGTACAGTGACACACAATGAAGCGACTCAGCTTACACTCTGCAAGTTGTTCTTGTACTAGTTGTGTGTACCGAAGCAGATCCAAGCAGCCCTCTGTTCAACAACTATTAGCAGATGGATCCAAAATTGATAAACTTTATTATGGTAAATATTTACCTTTACGAGAGAGGAAATTGTTAGAAAAATTAATTAGAACGCGGGCTGTTTATGATGATGTTCGAAATCAGTTAATTTCAAGTGGAAGTAGTGATCGGAGAAGATCCGTACAGAAATTAAAAAGACGAGAAGATGATAGCACTGAAAAGAGTAGTGCAGTACTAAAAATGGTGGATCTTGTTGATAGAGGCCATATTGGAACATCGAATACTAGTAAATTAAATAGTTGCTGTAGCTGCTGTTCATGCAAGTCATTGAGAAAGATAAAAAAACAAATGGAAAAGCACCCTCGAGTCTACAGACACAACGTTCCATATGAAGCTATCGCTAGATATACTGTTGAGGCTGAAAAGAAAGGTAGAAGACATCGGCAGAGGCTAAGTGCAAAAATAAGTTCTAAAATCAGGGCAGTGCATTTTAAAATGAAAAGTATTAGATCAGAGCCTTGCACGTGCACATTGTCACTAAATAGCTTATTAACACGACCATCTAAACATTTTATGAGTAAAATTCGCGCCAAAGAGTTGGCTGCTAAAGAAGCCGAAACTCAGAAAACAGTAAACGTTGAACGTAAATCATTGAAAAAGAAATTGTGTTCCTGTCCCTGTAAAATTGCGAAGCTCCCTATGAAGTCAATACGAAAATTCAGAAATATTGGGGCCAGTATGAAAAAAGAACCTGGTACAGATATAAAACAATCACGTTTTAAAATAAGAAAAGATTCTTTGACATTATTTAAAGAAAAAATGTTCAGAAAACTTGCAGCTAAAAACTGGGAGTGTGAATCAGGAATCTGTGTGGTAGACGAGTGTGTACCTGAACAATGTCTCAAAAAGAAAACAAAAGGCATTGGAGCAAGGAGAAGTGCCTATAGTCGACATTCTGGTTCTGGTAGAGAACGCCAATCTCGTGTTTCAATCAGTACACGCTCTAAAAGAGTGAAAGTAATAGGCTCTCGAGTACAAACTAAACATAGATCCTCAAACAAATCTGAGTCTTCAATGACAAACATTTTTAAACCAAAATCTTTGACTAAAATTACATCCATAACAGCAGAATTGCAAGCAAAGAGAATTCAATTTCCTAAACCACGTGGTATATTGAAGCAAACCACGATTCAAGAAAGAACTCATAAAAGATATCCTCCTAAACGAACAGATTCTTATGTACATCGTGATAAGAAGCAAGGTTTACCCGCATCCAAATTGAACAAGTTAGCTACTAAATCTTCGTCCTCAATGACAACAATTCTCAGAAGACGAACCCTGTACTCCGTTTCAAAATCGGAAATAAAACTAAAACCACCTTCACAAAAACCGCGGCCAATGACACCTGTTCCCAAAGTTTCAAAGTCTAGAGTTGCCAAACCAAAATTATTATTGGAAGAAAAGGCAATGAAAAAAAGTCATGATAATGATAAAGAGCAAATAACGTCTAAATCTACATTGGGACACGCTCTTTGTGAGTGCCAACCGTCTACTAAATCGTTTTCAACAATGACAACTATTTCTAAATTGAAGGTCTTATCGACAGATGGGGAATTAAAAGAAAAAGGTTTAAATAAAACAGGTCGTCACAGGCAGCGTAAAGACAAAAATTTGTATACTCGTGAAAAGAAACCAGTCAAATATCCACGAAATTCATCATCAAAATCTTTGTTTTCAATAACTTTATCAAAACCTAAAATCCCGATGAAAGATACTATAAAATCCCCAAAACGTCTCAAACAGGGAAGAAATGTTATATTGATTTGTCACAAACCAAGACAAAAGAAACTTGCAAATAATGAAGCCAAAGAACCTGAATCTGGAAAAAAACCAGCTAAATCAAGTTCATCACAAAAATTTGCACTAGAGCTTTCTAAAACACGAAAGCCACTTTTACCGATCCTATCGCAGCACAAAAAAAGCGGTTCATCTAAAAGCAGCCAAGACAGTAAAATGTCTTATTTGCATGAATCCATTAGCCAGGCATTTAAACCTCATCGCGGATCAGTTTTGCCATTTCCAAGAGAATGTGAACCATCAATGTGTATACCTTATGAATGTGATCCTGAAAACTGTGCCCGAATATTACTGTCCCAATCCAAACCTCAAAGAAGATCTGTTACGTCAAGCACGGATCATTTAAAACTTAAATCAGTAGGCAGTTCCGCGTTTTCTCAGAAAACGAACCCTAAATCAAAATATATAGTATCGAAGAGTACTGAGACTTTTACAGGAAAAGTTAAAGGCGTTTCAAAGCATCCGCCTCCTCAATCAGTTGAAAGGAATGTACGCGCAGAAAACTCCCATCCGCAAAGGCAAGCTGTTAGAATTTCGTCAAATTTCAGTTTTGATATTGAATTCTATAAAGACAAATCTCCCAGTTGGAAAGCTGATGGAACACAAGTTTTTTTACCTAAATCCCAAAAGAAAAATAAGCACACAGACTATCGTAGAAAATACAAAGAACGAGGCCATGGAACGAGTGATTCCCATTTCCAACAAAACACATCATCTCAATCAAGGTCATCGCAATCCTTGAAAAAAATACAAGTTGGTCATAGATTAAAGCGGTGTTTTTGTACTTTAAGACTTTCACAAACGAAAACACCAAAATTTACGAACTTAGTTTCTAGAAAGACTATGGCATCGTTTCGCATTAGAGGCTCAGATAACACGCCTGGTAAAAAACAAACTCAAACTATATCATCAGGAATTAAATATCGTTTGACACCTGCTACATCGCATCGGTCGCTCCTACCGTACGAGTGCGAGCCTTACTTCTGTACACCCGGTGAATGCAATCCGTACGACTGTGCAGAAAGAATAAAAGAGCGTAACCGAAAAGAAGCTCTTCGTTTTTCTAAAGACACTAACACCATGGTTGCTAAAAGAAAATCGATTTCAACATTTGCATCCCAACCTTCAACTAAATCGTTTTCAAAAGGAATTCCGTACAAAATAAACAAACCCAAAAAAATAAAGTCGAGATATTCCTATTCATCGAAAGAGGAATCTAAAGTCTCATCTGGGAAAATAGCCAAGGAAGGGGTGCGTATCGGGTCAAGTTTTACTTTTGATATTGAGTTCTCAAAAAGAAAAGATATTCAACCTAATTTACATGAGCAAGTGACCGTTAAAGGGATGAAAAAAGAAAAAAATCTTCTACAACACAAAGGAATACACATTCATCACGAGAGATCGGGAAAAAATAAGAATGTAAAAACTAAACAAACCTACACTGAACACTTTTTACGGAAGTGTTTTTGCACTCTCGGATTACTCAAAAAAAGCAAGAAGAAAGAAGAAACTGCACGATTGCACAATGAATACGTTTACGTGCATAAAACTTTTACAACAAACAGAGCAGATATTCGTTATAATTACGAGAGATCAAAGATTCTGCCTTTCGAATACAAGGTTTCTCCTGATGAACGTGAAATTAACTTTCAGAATAAATGTTCAAATACGGCTAATCTAGCAACTCAACCAACGTTAAGGAATGTGACACAAGCAATGAATTCCTCAAAAACTCAGTATACGCCGTCGAAGGCTCGTAATAAAATGAATATTGTATCAAGCCAATCAAAACAAAAAGCCTTGCGAGTTGGATCCACTTATAGCTTTAGTATTGACTCGTTAAAGGAAAAATCACCTCAAAACAGCAAAAATAGGAAAAAAGCTACTAAAGACAAAAATCAGACCTATGATAATAAAAAAATCAGACTGGAGACTATAGGATCTGAAGAGTTTGCGCAAATCCAACATGTAGCAACAGATATAGAACAAAAACCGAAGAAAAAGGGAAATAGCTTAGCAACTGCTATAAAAAAATGCTTTTGTGCATTCAAATTTCCTGGTAATAGCAGTGCAAAACAGCAGAATAAAAATAACTTAAGCTATGGCCACACAAAGACCTCGCATCCTTTGTTAAATCCTCTAATTGAATTCAAAGGTATAAGAAAAAATTGCCAATTACCTAATCCACACATATATGAGCCCCTACATTATTTGAAAAGTGATGAGTTGGCACGTCATTTCTGCGTTCCCAAAATGTTTGATTCTTACAATTGCTACGAAGAAGAACTTAAACGGCCCGAGATAAAACGATCTTGTGATCGCTACGTCAACAGTGAAAGACAAAGAAAATCCTTTATGAGAACTACTAGCTCGTTCAATGGTAGTTCGAAGTCTAAAAGTAATCAATCCAGACTATTACAACGACCATCTACAAAAGAAAAGAAAATGAGAGACCCACAAAAAGACACGGGACCTAGCTATTTCCTCTTGCCGTCGCGTGATGCTTGTTTTGTGCGATCTATACACAACAGAGAAAATAGCATTCGAGCGGATAAGCATAAGTCTGTAAGTAAAACGTCCACAGCAAACAAAATGAAGAGCACTAATGATAAACAAATAGCTTTAAGGAATAGCTTTACACAATCAGAAAAAGTGAGGAAAGAAGGCAAAGCATCAAACATAGGTTACTTACTTAAGAGATGTTTTTGTACTCTTGGTCTTCAAAAGAAAAATGCTACTGCGAAGACGCAATTGCTCAAATTTGATATTCAGAAAAATCTGCCCTTAACAAGTCAATTTGTTCATATATTACCATCAAACGGAAATAGTAATGTAAAGAATGTTACAAAAATAAACTGCCCTGCTCTTGATGAAAGATACGGAGGAATACCCTTAGAATTGAAATTACCAAATGATCCTTTAAAAGATTATATTTTTGGGCATCAAAATAGTAAAAAGAATATGTTTAAAAACAGTACTTCATTTGAAAAACGTTTGAAATCTGGTGTTAATTTAAATTTTAATGAGTATCAAGTTGGATATTTCATTAATACGCGAAAGCTGAGTCCGTTTTATCAATCATTTTATGCGTTAAATTTAAACGTACCTAATAACATACCGAAGAGAGGATATGTTCTGGAAGACAATGAATGCGAACCTGGATTTTGTATACCATACGAATGTGATCCCGTTGAGTGTTTAAAGAGAATTAATAGTCGTCCAAAAACATCTAAGCCATCTGGAACTAATCGTCAGGAATCCAAGTCAGTTGAATGTTATGGAAAATATAAAGAATTGAAAAACAAAATAGTCACACCACGGAGAAGGAAGTCTCACTTCGGTAAATATCATGGAAGTCCTACAATTATAGGATCAAATGTTAGTGCTAATATAGGAGTTTACAAAGATACTAACCCACAATTAAGTAACAAACAAATGTTAGGAACATCTTTACATCCAATTATGGAAAAAAATAAGCAATATTCTCGCCACGGTATTCGTATGAGATCAGATGTCCGAGTTGCAATGTCATTGTATAAAGAAAAGAAACAAAGAAATGACGGTGCCACGTCATCCTCAAGACCGAAACATTGTAGAGCCATAGCTTCTCAATGTACTCAAAGGCAACTTAAACACTCCGAGGCACAAATCAGTTATCAAGGTATAAGTAAAGGTACAGGAATATCCCATTTTTTATCAAGGTGTTTTTGCACGTCCAAATTAAAAAATGAAAGTCAAAGAATACCTGAAAAAAGAAAAAAGGGTGGCAAAGACAAAACCAAAAATACTCCAGAGAATAAAAAGACAAAACCGAAGAAATTTAAAAAGAACAAAAAAAATGCCATGTCTGAGAACTCCCAGACAGGTCAACAAAAATATAAAAAGATATGTAAAGGGTTCAAATGTGAAGGGATATCGATTAATAAACCATGTCGTCATAGAATTGGTCCATTATATCCAAAATTTAAATCTACGGCAAGCCTGAGGTCAAGAAAAAATATTAAATCCAGGTCTTTTCAGTCTAAGGGTAAAGATTGGTCATCTCCGTCTAACTGCTGCGTTCAAAAGCAACTCCATTATGGAGACAATTCATTAAGACAGTCTCGTAATGTGACGTTTGGCTCAAACATACATTTTGGTATGGAATTCTACAAAGATCGATCTCAGGGTAAAGGAGACCAATTGCAATACGGTAATTGTTGTATTGTTAAGTATTTAATACTCATACATAGGAAATACTATAGTATTCATATTATTTATTTGCATTTCACAATGTATAAAGTATGTGTTACAATTTGGCTTAGAGCTAGGTACAATTGTGGACCCTGTAGGGCACAGCAAAATAGTATGTAGCTAGCTTTTTGATTATGCTCAGGGAGACCTAATTCTCGTACATGGATAAAAAGTATCAAAAATCATCCATTGTAACGCGCTGATTATTGTGTTGAGTATCATATTTTCCTAATATCTGTAACCTACTCAACACTTTGAAGATTAATTTTACTTTAATGCTCCTCTGCATCCCAAACATCATCTCAATCAGTTAAAATGTAGTTAGTGTGATTTATTTATAAACAAACTAGTTTCCGCCCATGGTTTCACCCGCATAACTGCATCCCGTAGCCGAATTGTGACAAAAACTATCCTATGTCTTTTTCCCGGGTCTAAGCTATCTCCCCTCTAATTTGTAGTTAAATCGATCCAGCCATTCACACGAGGCAATGGGGATATAGGGATATATTTATCAATTTAAATAACCATATATAGATTACTTCACTTACACATTTATAATATTAATAAGGATTAAAGACTGGCAGTTTATACAAATTATACTAACTATTCATTTTATAGGTCCAAAAGCAGACATCTTTAAGTTCAAAAACCCAAAAACAAAAACCTTGAAAGGCGAAAACTCACCAACAGGTCAAGGATATTATGGAAGCTTGTTGCATCCCTACCAATGCGAAATTAACACGTGTATACCAAGCAAATGCTCCCCGGTTCAATGTGAAAAGCTTATCAATAAACGTCGGTTAAGATCAAAAAATACAAAAGTAAACAATTATATAAATGCACCATCCGTACCATCTGTCTTCACTGATAAAGGTATAATAAATTCAAATCATCATCATCCAAAAATTTTCACAGATTGTTACCGACATAATTGTGTTAAAAATGTTACAGGATTGGGGATTATTCAGCCGTACATGAGTAAAACGTCCAAGACAGGCAAATACACTACTTCATCATCAACGCAAAATTACGAAGACAAATCGATATTAACTAATAGGCAAAATAAATCAGTTTTGAAATGCTTCTGTGTTTTAACGCAGAGAACATGTAAGCCGACATGCCAAATTCTGCAACAAGAAAAGTGCACGAACACGAAATGCAAGAAAGGTAATTTAAATAACTTTGTAGACAAATGCTTGTGCAGTTTAAAACATTTGAAAGGAAATAAACATTTAGCGCTAAAACCAAGTACAGAACAAATTGCAACTATACCAATGAAAACAGGTATAAAATTTGAAAAGAAAGTGAAAACTCAGCAAACATCTACGCTAGACAGGGAAATGGAAACTATAATGCCTTACTCAAAGAAAAAGTTCAAAAAACTTGAAAGTAAAACGAAACTTAAACAAGAAGCAATGATGAACTACAGAGGTGGAATTGGTGATCGAAATTCCACAAAAGTTGTCCAGTTTTGTCCAGTGTGCAAAAATCTGACGACCCAACAATCAAGCAAACAATCCCGCAATACTTGTCGCTGCTCACGTAAGAACTGTTTGTGCTTTGAAGGAGAGGGAGAGAGGAGAGGAAAGGAGAGAGGGGAGGGAGGAGGGGATCAAGATCAAACATTATGCCCTGTGTGCTTTCCTAAAGCGTCTGGAAAACACAATAAGAAAGCAAAGAAATATAAAGGCACTCTGCAAGATGAAGAACAATGCCAGAAGTCAGTATGCCCATGTTGCAAAAGAGTTTTAAGCCTCGAAACTATCACGAAACTACCTCAAAACGTCAAAAAATGCGTAAAGAACAAAATATGTAGTTTTTTCACATGTAACAACAAAGCAATTAAAAACATTGATTCAGATCCACTATTTGAATTGTTAGTCAACAAACACAATATGAATATACTGAACAGAGATGAAGTACTTAAAAATTTAGGCTCAAGTGGTAAGGAGTCTAAAGCTATGAAGAAAGCACGTAAAGGTATATTCACTTGCTTATATTTTAGGATATTTTTTTTAGTTGGTCGATTTTCTTAAGTGATTTTCAAGAAGCTCAATGACCGAGAGAAATTTTCATACAGCAGAAAATTGAAAAATCTTTAGGTTGAGTTGAGATCCACTTCTGAACATTTTCTTAAACATTTCGTTCTGACAACACAAATAAGAAACCAACGAAAGATACAGAGTTTTGCTTCAAAAGATGTATTTTCTTATCTTTGTTTGACTCTCAATCTTTGTTTCGTTATATTGTAGTAAATATTTAATATTTTGTTAACAAAATTTTTTGCCAATCTAAAATGCGGATTAGTTACATACAATCACTGTTATTTACCCATGTCGTCACGCCTATTGTTAACACTCTTGCTAACAGGTTTTTTTTTTTTGATACAGTTGAACACAGACTGTTAGCATATTACCATAATTTTGTATAAAAATTTAATTGAATTTATTTTAGCTATCGAAAAAGGAGAAATCTCGTCACCGCTTATGAAAATGATAATAGACAAACAGAGCGCAAGAATAATTAACAGGGATGATATTATTAATCAAATTAATAAACAGAAGCGGGGAAAGGCTAAGGAGCAGGCCAAAATCGCAGCGCTATTAGGATTAGATACTTATCCTCAAAGTGAACGCAAAATCTCTGCAATGACTCATGGCAGCAAATGTAAATGCTGTGTATGTGCCAAAAACAGGAAAAAGAACATCAAGAAAGGTACAGCTAAACCGAAACCGAAGGCTCGTAAGTTAAAACCTTGCATTTGCGGAAGCGTCATTTGTAAAAGGAATTGGCAAAAATTAAAAAGAGAAGAAAGATCAATCAAGAGCTTAAAAATAAAACCTTGTGTTTGCGGGAGTGACATATGTAAACAGGAGGCACAAAAAATGCCAGAAGTGTTATTACAGGCTGCGCGGCGAGCTCAAGAAGACAAAGAAAGGGTAGAACAAGCTACAATTAAAGAGAAGAAATACCAAAAAGGAAGAGGGGAGCGTAAAAAGTTGCATGCCAAAGAAGATAAAAAGCTACTCAAGAAAAGGAAGAAAGAAGACAAGCGTGAAATGAAATTAGTCAAGAATTATGAAAATCCGTCAAGTGTACTTATGGTGGCAGAATCATTAGTCGATTTAGGCAGTTTAGGCGCAAAAGTGTTTTGTGACGTTATGAAATCAGCAGTTAGAGTAGCGAAACATCCAAGAGATGGCGTGTATCATATAAAAGATGCAGTTCGGGATCCAAGTCGTGCAGCCAAAAAATTTAGGAAAAGTCTAAAAGGAATGGGCTTATTCTCCACGTTCGCTCGAATAAAACGTAGATTGATAAAGATGCCAGTAACTAAGGGCGCTATAAGTAAACTAGAATCTGTTCCCGTTACAAACTATTTAGTTCACATGGCTGATAAGGACCCGAAGCAAAGAGTAAATAAATTTAAAAAGAAACGATATAGGGAACCAATCGATTTCCAATGCAGTCTTTTCATGGCAACTCTGAAAAAGAAACCTTGTTTGAAAATTTATTACATGTGCCCCTGGTTCTATCCACATTGTTTAGGGTTGCTTAAAATCTGGCAGCAGTTTATTGATATCGTAATATTCGCTTTAGCTGTTGTAGTGTGGAGTCCTTGTATACTCACTATGGAAGTTCTCAGATACCTGATGTGTTTCTTGTTCTGTTCAGCGTGATGTATGATAGCTTTTATTTTCGACCGGACGTACCTATTAAATAAATCAAAGGAATAAAATGGTTTTATTTATACCTATAGCTGTTTTGGTAGCGGGAACAAATCATTTATTCGTCTTTATTGTGGCGCAACACGGCAACTAGATGGGGCAAGAAACCACTCCTGAAAAAATATCTAAGAAAGTTTTGGTGTCCGTTGAAATGTACCACTCTTGCTCTTGACGCAACAACGCTGTGAACTTACTGGCGCATAGGAAAGTGATGTCTGACATTTTATGGCGGGAATCGGTCGGCATTATGGAAGTGCGCCACATATTCGGAGAGTGTCACTTTGTTATTCTGAATATTGTATCCTCACATAATTATTGAGAATGTGAAGTATTTGAAGCGTGATTTAAGTACAAATTGCATTGTTATTGTCTAACAGTTATTGTTATTTTCTTCGCCCGATAAACTCACGCCTATCATGAGGATGGACTAGTAACTCCCTATTATAATATCGAGGATTATCTTGCACTTTCCGATTATCATAAAAGAAAGATTAGAAAGAAAGATAAATGCGATGTAGGTATCTATGCAACAAATAAACTCAGAAACGGACCGATTTAAAAAAAAAACCTTTTACGTGATGAATACAGTTTATATCTTATTTTTATTTATTTTTTTCATATAAAATACCTATTATAGTTATATGTATTGATTTATAATGAATTATTGTAATCCGTGGATTGTCTCATTTAAGCTATTTAGCAACCCACTACCGTTTGATTACCAATGGGAAGCAGCACCGACCTCCTTGACTTGAAAACGATTGTCCATTATCATCATCATCATCATCATCTCAGCCATAGGATGTCCACTGCTGAGCATAGGCCCTTAGATCTCCACAGATACCTGTTCGTAGTTGTCTATTATGCCTGAGTGTATTACAATTAAAAAGAAAAATATGTGAAGTCTATGCATCGAGCTTAGAATTGAGGAATTGAGTGAGAGTCTATGGGATTTCATCCGTCAAAAGATGTCAAATATTGAAATATGTTTGACATTGATATATAGTATTTAAGTCTAGCAGAGGTGTTTTCATCGTATTTATTAAATATTTGATGTTAGATTTTATGGGGAAATCTTTTGCTACTTGTCTTCTGCGTAAGACAATAAGAGCGTTGTTAGGATAACCATGCGTCAGTATTTAGCGGACAAATATATATTTTTTGTAAATTGGTAAGCAGTTTCAACTTTAGACTTCAATATATTATAATTATTGTTTCATGTTACTAATGCATACCCCACTTAATTATAGATCTAAACTTGCTGACAATTTCAATGAAACAATTTAAATAAAATAAAGTACTTATTTCTTCATAAGTTCTAAATTCATGGTTAGTTGTATTTATGGGTGAAAATCAACCGTCAGGTTTGTGTTTTTGTGCACACACAAACTAATGGAGGTATTTTGGTCATCAATTTTGCAAACTGCTCGTTTTGTTGAAGAATTATGTTTATGCAGGTACCTCACTTCAATACTATAATTGTAGATAATCATCAATACATAGATGTATATATATATTCATTTAGATGCATATCATGCATAGTATCATTGCAGCCCTTTGGCCATATAATATGTCAATATAAAAAAATAGAATGACCCATTAATAACGCAACAACGTCTAATTCACAAATTCTCTCTGATAAACTATAGCATAGAGTTCATCTAGACGATATAGTTGATCCAGCCATCAGCTTTTACATACTCATATACTTAACGTTTCTATATTTCTAAGTTATTCTTAATATTTTTTTTTTGTAGAAAATAAATTACTCGTGAAAACGGAATGCCAACAGATACTTATTTTATAAATCTTACTACACTTAGTTCCGTTTTGCATACGTGATCCACAAACGAATAAAATAAAATATACACAATGAGCGATTCAACTGTATATTATAATTGTGACACAAAACCACAATACAAATATGCAAAGAGGAGTAAAGCCAAACGCCTTATGTTTGGTCCTAGTAAGTCAGTGGTTATGAATGTTATGACTAGAACAAGATACAATAACAAAATTTACTCTAGCGAATGTCAATCTGATTCATGTGTTCTTGGGAAGGACAAACTACAGAAACATAATAAGCGTTCAAAAAAACGTCGTCTGAGATTTAAATCTACAAAATTTTATGGATTCAGTGACAAAAAACGGGAAACCTCGAAATGCAAAATGTCAAGCGAAAACATTCCTCCAGATTATCCAAAGAAATTGAAATCTCGAGAAAAGGTAAAGAAGAGAAGTCATGGACTTAGTGTCAAACCAAAAATTAGGCACGCTTCGATATCAACTTTGAAAACTACTACGAAATCAAAATCAATGAGTACAGTAATCCTCAAATATAAAGAATCCAAGTTTCCGTGGGAACGGCGAGGGAGTTTACTCAACACCAAATCAGTGAGCACTGAGGAAAAACAGAATGGAGGAGTAGAAAAAAAGCTAGGGATCTTACTAAATGCTAGCGAAGGGAAAAATAGACATTCCTCCAAAACATCTCGCGTCACATTTGAAGAAGATCAAAGAACTAATACTAATAATTTATTAATAAATGCTTTGGAACTTTTAACAAAGCAAGAAGAAAGCGGGAGTGAAAACAAAATTCCAAAAGATACATCAACGCCCAAATCTTCCTCCTTCGTAAATTCTGAAATACAAACAGATAATGAAAGAACAAGTGTTCAGGAAAAACGGAGTTTAATCCCTAAGCTGAAAATTATGCTTCAAGAGCAGGAGGATATACAAAATATGTTGAATGAAATGAATTTGTTACTTGATGACCTAGCAAGCAAAGCAAAAGATACTGACACTGGTCTTAGTGATGATCAATCACGTAAAAGCTTTACTAGCACAATTATCGCGCAACCCGAACTGAGGCGAACTGAAGACGGTAAAGATACATCCGAGATTTTACCTAAAAGCTCTAATAGCAAAATTAGAGCGCAGTCCGAACTAAGGCAAGCTGAAAACAATAAAGATACACCCGAGAGCCAACCTACCGCATTGTCTGAGCAACCATTCCCTAGAATTATCAGGACTAAAAAGACTGGGTTAAAACTTCAAATCAAACAACCTAAATCATCCCAATTGATTAAAGAAGAAGATGATGAAACTGAACTTGAAACTATTACGCTATATTCGAAAAGGGAAATAAAACCGTATCATGGAATGAAATTTTCCCAAAAATTAAAATCCTTACAAAATGAATTCACGATTCAATACGATAAAAGATCGCATGGTTACGTATTCAATTACGGTCATAGAAACAAAGCCAGGAAGAAAAATATTGCAGAACAAGAAATCCCTCTGTTTCGTTCCCGCTCACCAGGAGGAATTAAAATTACAGCACCTTTAAGAGACCCATCATATCCAGCATTTAAACGTCTTTCAAGAAGGTCAAATTCACCTCCGAAACTACAACAATTGACGGCCGATTTAATAAACAAAGTTAGAAGCAGACAAACTTGTGACCTTCTAAAGGATTGGAAATGTGCAGAAGAGTGTAAAAAAGAATTAAAAGAACCTGTGAAAACCTCTTCTCCTACGCTTTGTATTAAACAGGCCAGTTCCGGAATCAAAACACCTAGCATGATTACTTTAGGAAATAAAGTAAGTAAAGTCATTAAGGAATTTGGATGGAAATCTTGGGATTATTTGAATAAATCTCCAATCTGTAAGCTCGAGAAAAAACGCCCAAGTAGCTTGCCACGAAAACAAAATGAACATGTTGTTCCTGCAGATAAAAAAAAGCAAAATAATGATGACTTAGTAAAGATGCAAAAGACACTCAAAGGTTAGTAATTGTAAATTTTCATACCTGACATTTAGACCCAAATGAAAAAATACTTAACAAATATACTGCTGCATATAAAAAATGTTGTGGCCGTTGTTGGAAATATTGGTAAAAATATGGAGGTAAAAAACGTACTTTTTATTTTAGCTATCGTAGAAGGAAAAGTAACCCCGTCAATGATGGAACTTATAATAAATAAAGACACTGGCAGTATTTTAAATTCGGACGACATTATTAGGAACATAATGACATCAAAAAAACAAGACAAGGCCAAGATTATTCCGGATGAACCAACTCAACTAACACCAGAAAGCAGGGATTCTTCCCCAGGTAAGTTCCTATATATTTGCAAATTTTTCATATTCATATTTTGCTTATTGAAAATGAATATTAAAATTTCAGAATCTACTAAGCCGGAGAACGTGGAACATATCCCTACAAAAAGCAAACCTGTTACGCCGGTAAAATGTGGATGTATTTTAAAATCTATTGCTTCGGGAACTCTCAGCACAATCCGTAAAGGTACAATTATTTTAATACAAACGAAGTAATATTTCGTCAAAAACGGTAATGTAATGTAATGTCTACAATCTTGATTTTAGCCATAGCCTTAGGCAAAGTAACACCATCAATAATTGAAAAAGTTATAAACAAAAACAAAGGCAAACCATTTTTAAAAAAGTTTCCCACGAAACCGTTTTCTAAACCAATGGACAAAAAGGACATAGCCGCCAAAATTAAAACCCCAACGGGTTTGGACAAAATCATGAAAGAAATACGTAAAGGTGAGCTAAATTGAAAATATTTTCGGTGCATTAATAATTACAATAACATATTATAGTTAAGTATTGTTCACTGGTATGTTATTAACATTTCATAACCCTATAACCAAATTCCAGCCATAAAAAAGGGTGAAGTCACACCATCAGAAATGGAACTATTGGAAAACAAAGAGGAATCAAAAAAATCGTGGAATAAGTATGATATAATAGCCAAGCTAGGCAAAGCTGACGGTAACGCTGAAATTATGAAAGAAATCCGTAATGGTAAGGGTAGTATAAACTTTGTATACGCTGACGGAGTATTACTTACTGTTTTCGGTTTTACCCGCGTCTATTGGTTAGTACTTCCCTTAACCGGATAAAATATAACGTAAGGACATTGTAGCAAGCAAGAATTTTTCTAATCAGTTTAGTAATTACAAAAAAAAACCACTTCGTAAAAAAAAATCTTATATTTTAGCTATCCACAAAGGCACCGTATCACCTTCGCTAATAGAACTGGCAATCAGTAAAAACTATGATTCTATAATATCAGTTAAATATAAACCACGATCAAGAGGGCCTCTAAAGAAGTCAATGCATAAGAATGAAATATTGGAGAAGATGGGTAGCAGAGCTGGCCAGACTGAAATATTGAGAGAACTTGCAAGAGGTATGTGAATATGAGTCCGTAGGTAGTCGTATTTAAAACGAAGAATACGCTATGAAATTCAAAATTGAAATTACATGCTTTTATTGTAATAAAGCGACTATTCTGATTGTTTAGTTATTACCCTTAAATCATGAAAGCAAAACATTTCAATACGCGGATTTACTATAAAATACAATAAACTTGCATACAATATTATTTCAGCTATGAAGAAGAGGAATATTTCACCATCGCTTATTAAATTGATGTTAGATAAACCATCGCCAAAAGCATCAACAGATATAAAAACGTCAAAACCATGTGTCAAGCTACCTGCCAAACTGAATGATTTATTGGCCAAGCCCAGCAGAGGTATTAATTTCTATTAATTATACTATTTTATAGGCTATCTAGATAATATAATGATCATGTACTTACAATAATGCATACTAACATTGGAAGTAAAATAGTTTTAGTTAAGATTTATAAGACACCGAGTCTGCGTAGCCTTTTTGGTTTTTGATTTTGACATATACTCATTACAGACACAATAAAAGGAATAACGCCATCACGCAAAGATTTGCTAGTCAACAATTCACGTAGATTACTGGCATCTGCTACTGAAAGTCTAAAAACCCTTAAAGGTAAAAACCTCCACATTACCTCTACAATCTAGGACACCGAGTGCGAATTTATCATAAATGCGGGTTACATTTTCTAATTTAAGGTAAGAAAAAGGCCAAAAAATGTGCATCAAAGATAACGAAGTTAAATAAAGGTAAACCCCCAATAAGAAGGTTAGGAAGCAAGCCATATTTGAAGTCAGGCAGGAAGCTGCATGATATTTTTTCTAAGCCTACAAGTAATACGAAATCTCTTGCTGTTGGTTCAAAGAAAAGCTTGAAAGGTAAGATAATTATTATTATTAAAACTGGATAAATATAATAGTTTTTCGTTTTATAGATTTCACATGACAGGTTTCATCCCTATTGAAGAATTAATGTAAATGGGTTCAAATTGATGCATTTGTATTTTACTTTGTGCCCTTTTTGCACTGGGCGCTTTAAACAGATGTGGTAAGTTACATTTCGACTTTTGTATATAAAATACATACATTTATCGATTTAAGGTAAGAATAAGGCCAAACAACCTCCACCAAAATGTAAGAAAAGTAAAGATAATAAAAGTGAACCCCGACTATGTAGATTGAGAGGCCAGCTACAATTGAAATCAGGATCAAAACTGCACGATGTATCAGCTAGACCTAGCAAAAGTAGTGGTAAATCTCCAGCTTTGAAGAAAACGTGTAAAGGTAAGTCATATTAAAAGGGGAAAAAGTAAGGTGAGGTAATGGTGAGGGCTTAAAGTCAAAAATGCTACCCGGAACCTGATGGCTTGCCTGGCCAGGCCTGGCCAAGGACTAGAACGCTTTCGATCAAAAACTAATATTGAACTCCTTTTTCAATTAACTGATTTAAGGTAAAGAAAAGACCAAAGCATTTGCATCAAAAAGTCTCCATATTATAATCCAGTATACCGAGTGTGAATTTCTTACAAATACTGATTACATTATTTAATTTAAGGTAAGAAAAAGGCCAAGAAATGTCCATCAAAGATGACGAAGATAAAGAAAGATGAAGGGAAATCAGGGTCAACGCTTCACGAAATATTCGCTAGGTGTAGCGCAAGTAGTTCTAAGTCAGTTTGTTTGACGAAAAAAACTAAATGTGAGTGATATATATTTTGCTTTTTATTTAAGCAGTTTTAAAGTACTTATTTGATGTTCTGTTGTGTTCTTGTGATTACAGTTGATTTGCTGTAATTTGTTAAAAAGTTACATAATTAGATCTATTCGAAAATAACGAACCATTTCAAATGAAATCATTTCGAACAAAACAGAATTTTAAAATACTTGATGCATATGGAGTATCTCCGTATAAAAAATATAAACATCGTAATTATGAACCTCATTCTTATCGGAAGTCCAAAATACCATTGTTCTTTAAAAAAGTTTGTATATTTCGATCAGCGTAGGAGTACAAAAAAACATGATTATGAGGTTACTTCAGGTCTAGTTTATTCCAGATCCCCGCATAAGACTATTTTCTCCACCATGCGCAAACAAAATGTTGAAAAGAGTGAAAAGTGGAAATGATACAATAACAAAATCAAAGCTAAAGCGTTTGAAGAGCATTCCATTTTTGAAATCTGAAACCGAAATAAAGAATATATTACCAAAACCCAGCAGTGCTGCCGCTTCTCTTAGAAAAAAGAGTCGGTTTTATAGAGGTAGTAGTTAAGTATAAACATTGATGTCCCACCTGCTTGCTTAACCAATAAATAAAGTGATATGATCGCAGAAGTTCATATGGTACAATAAACAGGATTTGATTTCAGGTAAGAAAACACCACCACCTGAGAAATTGAAGAGCGTGCCGAATATTAAATCAGAGATTGAAATTAAAAATATACTTCCTACCCAAAGCAGTAGTAGCAATAGGTCCAGAGTATGTAAATGGTACAAAGGTAAGATCATGCCAGATAATAGAAACGCTGAGATTTATAATTTGCAACTAAAAAGACACAGGTTATGGGCAGACTGTATTTAGGTCTCAAAAAGACAAAAGAATCTTCAGGTTCATTGAAAAAAGTCAAAAGTCAAGATGAAGCAAAAGACAAGTTGGAGAAGTCCAGGAGGAAACCATGTTTGAAATCAGATACCAGGATAGGGCGACCTTGCATAGGTAACTTTAATAAGACACATACTGAGAACATAGCATAAATACCAAAATTTTAATGCATAGTTTATATGTAAGTAATTAATCAATGAAATAAGCTGAGCAAGGAAAAACATCATATATTTGTGATAATATACTTAACATATTCTCTACTCTAATCAATTCGATTTCAGGTAAACCTGTTAGTTATTCGCCACTAGCAGACGATATCATGTTGACCTCTAAATATAAGAAAATGGAGGAAAAGTTGAAGAAAGTTAAAAGTGATTTAGTAATTTTAATGGATCAAGTATACACAAAGCTAGCCACACCCGAAGGGGAGGCTGAAATCTTGGACCAGATAAGTAAAGGTAAGCATTGTTTAACAAACCACATTAATAATGAATAACAGAACATTTTGATATAACACATTAAAATTATCATAACCCTCTAATTCGTAAAATTATCAAATAAACATTGCCTTAATTAATAAAGTTATTCCATAGCAAAATATTGTGTCTCTTATATCCTCATTTTAAGCTATTAAAAAAGGGAAATTGTCACCATCTCTATTGAACATAATTTTAAATACTGACTTGAGAAAAAGAAGAAGTGCAATTCGTGTGAAATCAATGAAAAATAGTGAGATTTTACTCAAACTGGGCAGTGATGCGGGTATTGAGGAAATTATCCAGAAAATATCTAAAGGTAAAAAGTTAAAGTACTTACTATTAATCTTATGATTAACTGATGTTAGAATAGAAATTCCGCAATTTTATTGCCGTTTCAGCTATCAAATTAGGTCGCATATCTCCGTACCTCATTGAAATGTTGATAAATAAGGGAAAGACAAATAAATTTTTGAAAATTTTGGAAAGCCAAAGATCACTGAAACAAGGAGTAAGTGGGAAACTTGGTACGACTACTGGTGAATTGAAAATCATTAAAGACGTCGGTAGAGGTAATACAGACCTTCTTTCCTTTAACGGTTACAAATAGCTCAAGGCAAAAAAATATCAGTCTGATTTCTTGTAGCTATAAAACATGGTCAAGTGTCACCGTCGACAATAGTAACAATAGTAAATAAATGTCAAGAAGTACCTTTATTCAAAAGATTATCCATAAGTAGAAGTGGACAAAGACAAAGACCTATGACCAAAAATGAAATACTAGCCAAATTGGGTACAAAAGACGGTAAATCGGAAATTCTGAACGAAATTGATAAAGGTAAGTACGAATTATGATATAACTAATGCAATGTTTAAAGCTTATTACAAAAAAATAATTCGTTTGTATTATTCTAGCCGTAAAAGCAGGGAAGGTATCCCCTTCTGTCTTGGATTTGATGATTAATAAAGATAAAGCTAAGTTAGTGGATGTTGATGAATTGAAGGCAAGACGAAGAGATATCGATCACGATATCGTTAAAGAAATTGAAAATGGTAAAGAGTATTTATATTTAATAACGCGTAAACTGTAAAGCTATGGCTAATTAAATGTTCTAAACTTATTCAAGCCATAAAAAGAGGAGAAGTAACACCAGCATTGGCAAACAAAATCAGAAGAAAAGTTGAAAAGGCTCGAAAGACACATGATTCCAAACAGGACACTCCCAAAAAAGATGTCCATGCTGGTGGTGGTGACAGGAAATCTGAAATCATTAAAAAACTCCGAGAAGGTAATCTTACACCCAATTGAGGACCTTTTGGACCAAAAGCTTTTTCAAGATAGGTTTGAACATGATGGGTTTTCAGTCACTGCCGTTTAATGATTTTTCATCTAAAAAAAGATATCTTTCATTTTCATTGTGGTTTCAAGATAAGTTTTAACAGTAACTTTAATAGAATTATACATACTAGAATATAGCATTGCTGGAATATTTAAAAGAGCCTAATTGCCCAGAAGCTACCGTCAAGGCTCAACAGGTTTCTCTACTTAGTGTTCGTCAGAATAAAAAATAATATTTGATTCACTTTGTTTTATACCCAATTTATTATTTATTTTAAAGAGGATTGTTCACTACAGGTTCGATTAAAAGTATCAAGAAAAAAGAAGCCAAAGCTAAGTTAGCGCCAATGAAATTATGGAAAAAACTTGGGTGTAAGATCTTCAATCCTGTATCAAAGTCAAGCTCCAAAAGTAGTATGCGCGAAGAAGAGAAAAAAGATCAGAAAAGTAATTCGTACTTATTGCTTTATTACAACAACTGAATAAAATAATTATATAATTTACTAAAGTATTGCTTTTAATTCCAGTTAAACATAAAGATAAAGGAATTTCGCCATCGAAACAAAAAGATAAATTAGCGTCTCCATTGAGAAAAAAAGATGCATCAATATCGCCACCTAAAGGAAAAGCTGAATTAAAATCTCCATCTAAAGAAAAAGATAACTTAGCGTCTCCATTTAAAGTAAAACTAAAATTACAGCGACCACCAAAACATAAACTAACATCTACATCTAAAGAAAAAAAGTCTCCATTAAAAGCAAGACTAAAATTTCGGCTAGCACCAAAAGAAAAAGATAAATCAGCAACGTCAGAAGATGTATATGCGGTGCAATTAAAAGTAAAACCAAAATCGCAACGGCCACCACAAAAGAAAGATAAATTTACGCTTGCATCAGGAGAATCAACGCCCCCATTAAAAGCAAGACCAAAATTACGACGAGCGTCAAAAGAGAAAGGTACATTAGCACCTTCATCAAAAGATAAATTATCGTCTACATCAAAAAGTGAATTAACGTCCCCATTGAAAGTAAAATCAAAATCGCAACGACCACCGAAAAAGAGAGATAAGTTTACACTTACATCAGGAGGTGAATCAACGCCCCCATTAAAAGCAAAATCAAAATTACGACGAGCGTCAAAAGAGAAAGGTACATTAACACCTTCATCAAAAGATAAACTATCGTTTATATCAGGAAGTGAATTAATGCCCCCATTAAAAGTAAAACCAAAATCGCAACGACTACCAAAAAAAAGAGATAAGTTTACACTTACACCAGGAGGTGATTCAACGCCCCCCTTAAAAGCAAAACCAAAATTACGACAAGCATCAAAAGAAAAAGATACATCATCGCCTCTATCAGAAAATGAATATGCGCTGAAATTTAAAGTAACACCAAAATTAAGACGATCGCCAAAAGAAATAGGTAAATTAGCGCCTGTATCAAAAGAGAAAGGTAAATTAGTACCTTCATTAAAAGATAAATCATCGACTCCATCAGAAGACAAATCAACATTTTCATCAAGAGGTCTTTTTGAACAATCTAAATCATCTAAGTTATCTGGACTTAAAACGCCTAAGAAAAAATACAAGACGTCAGAGAAAACGATAGAAAAGTTTAGTCTACAAAAATTCCTGCAGACTCCAGCTAATTTATGGAACAAATATGTGTGTTCAGAGAGTGATTTAAGGAAAAAATTGAGGCAACAAAGTGGAAGAGGCTTGCTGAAGATATTAAAAGGTAAATAAGCTTATAAATATATCTTTATAATTTTAGGTGCAGCACAATATCATTTTAGAATGAAGTTAAAAAATCTTGCAACTCCTTGGCTTGCTACATCTCATCAATCCAGTCATTTTCTGTCAGTAATAGTTTTTTTCTCACCAGGTCCAACTGCGCATGACCGCATTAAGGCAAAGATAAGAGACAAAGACTTTGGAAAAGCATATCGGAAATCGTCAAATGAAGGAAACGATTCTTTTAGGCCATGTAGAAAAGGTAGAACATAAATCTAATTAAAATATAATTTTATTCTATTCTATACGAGACATGTTTTAAAGCCACATATCGGCCGAATACTTCTAATTCAAAATAGTGATTCGCTTGTTAAGGTATTTAACAGATGTTTAAGAATGTCAAGTCCAGCTTGACGGCCTTTTTCAGGTGTTGCAAATTTACTCTTGTCTAATATTCGACAAGGATCTCACCGAATATTCGGTAATCGGCAGATGGCCGAATATGATGATATCTCTCTCCATAGTCGGTCCCTCATATCTGAGGATCGTGGTCAGCATCGGGGTAACATCTAGAGCGGATGATCTGCCTCCACCGGTTTCGATCCAGCGCATCTCTCACTACCGCGTAGAATTCGGAGGACGATGAGTCTTTCACTTGATCGGTCCATCTGGTTGGTGAACGACCACGCGATCGTTTGCCTTCGGTGCTCCCAACGACAATCAGTTTTTCCAGACTTTCATCGCCTCTGCGCACTGTGTGGCCGAAATAAGATAGAATGCGTTGTTGGCATATGGTCGACAAGCGGGTTTTTATTTTGAGCTGATTCAGGATAGACACATTGGTGCGTTTTGCAGTCCAAGGTATTCGGAGTAATCGCCTCCAGCACCACATCTCGAATGCATCTATCCTTTCTCGTTCTCGGGCTAACATCGTCCACGTTTCCACTACATAAAGGAAGATAGGGAATACCAAGGCTCGTGTCAACCTGATCTTGATTTTAATGCCAATTCCTCTCTTCTTCCACATGTTGTTCAAACGGGTCATAGCATCTTTAGCCATCCCGATGCGTCTCTTAATCTCGGGGACACAGCTGCCATCGTTGCAGATTTGGGAGCCGAGATAAATGTAGTGGTCGACGATGTTAATGCCAGGAATGTTGCAGGTGACATTTGCTAGTGTTCCGGCTCGATCCACTATCATCACCTTAGTTTTCGATCTGTTCACTGCGAGACCAATGTTGCCACTTTCAGTTTCGAGTCTTTGGAACAGTTCAGTCATATCTTCCATGGATGTTGCCAGGAGAACGGTATCATCGGCATATCGGAGATTTGACAATCTCTTTCCACCTACAGGAAACCCCTTCTCCCAATTTTCGATGGTCTTCCAAATTATGTACTCTCCATAGATGTTGAAAAGTGCAGGGGACAGGATGCAACCCTGCCTCACACCTTTTTTTGTTTGGAACATGTTAGAGTATTCGGTGCCTATCCTAACGAAAGATCGATTTTCTGTGTACAGACTCTGGATTAAAGCGACAAGATGTTCAGGAACTCCCATTTCCAGTAACACAATCCATAGATGATCCCATTGCACGCAGTCAAAAGCTTTTTTGTAGTCAATAAAGCACAGTATCACGGGGCTATTAAATTCCCGACTTTTTTCAATGATTTGGCGGACGTTCAATATTTGTTCCCGCGTTCCTTTGCCCTTAACAAAACCTGCCTGTTCTTCGGGTATCTGTCGGCTTAAAAAGTAGTTAAGGCGGCGGTTGATGACATGGAGGAGGATCTTACTCGCATGTGATATTAGCGCCAAAGTTCTGTAGTTACCACAATCTTTTGACGAGCCTTTCTTGTGTAAGGGAATGAATACCGATTCTGTCCAGTCTTTCGGCCATTTTCCTGTTTTCCAGATGGTGTTGCATATATCGGTGATAGCTTTCGTGCCTTTTTGACCCAGGTTTTTTAACAATTCAGCCGTAATACCGTCTTTGCCTGGTGACTTCTTGCACTTAAGAGCCTTGATCGCATGCTCAATTTCCGATGGTAAGATGTCAGGCTCTTCTGTCGACCATGATATGATGATATATGATGGCCGAATTCGTTGCAAGTCCAATAACATGTAATTTTATGTATTTGCTAAACAGTCTTTAAAGCTGCTTTAGGTATTATTTCAGGTCAAGATCAGAAAAAGGGGCCCAAACTGTCGACTTCCACAATAAGCTTAGGCAAAATACGATCAAGTAAAGATGCAAAGAAAAGTAAGTCGAACTAAAATTCTTTCAATATAGGTAATAACATGAAATAATGTTTGCTAAATGACTTTAGAAGCTGCTTTTGGCTTTATTTCAGGCCAACGTAAGAAAAAGGAGCCCAAACTGTCGAGTTCCGTAATAAGCTTATTAGACAAAATACAACCAAGTAAAGATGCAAAGAAATGTAAGTTGAATATCACAATTGTTTCAATATAATAAGGGCTTTATCTTTTCCTTCCATGCATTCGTATGTGTTGTATGTACTCCTAAATATTTACATGATATAACCATGAAATAGGTTCTTCTTCTTAGACGTTTCTCTCATAGCTGAGGATCGTGACTCCTTCTGATCTTGTCCACTTGATGTCGCCATTTATTGCGTTATGTTGCTTGATGCATTGCAACATTCATTGGCATCTCCAGCTCTATAGTTATTTGGTCAGACCACCGTATGGGACTTCGGATTCTCGGTCTCCTTCCTTCTACTTTACCGGTCACTATAAGGACCTCCAAATTATTGGCATCTCTGCGAGCAGAAATAGATTCACTTTCTGTAATTTTACATATACCATAAAAATAATCCTTAGTTTAGGACTTCCATAAATATGCAAATATTTATTTCAGATGAAGCAGAACAGAAAATATGTACATCAATAGCAAAGTTGTTAGAAGAAAAATACAGTAGCGGCGTTAAATTCCGGCATAGTGATACAGAAGCTGCGATGATTAAAAAACTTGGGAAAGGTTGGTTATAAAAATTAAAGCCAATGTAAAAAAAATATGAGAATCATTACGAAAAAAGTGTGAGTGCGTACCCGCAACCTCGCCTTTTCATCGTGAACTTGTACATATATGTCACCGGAAAATAACAAGATTCACAAGTTGATCAACTTTCTAGGTAGTTGATCAACTCTCGGAAAATAATAAACGGCAGTTCAAATGTAATATTACCTAGAAAACTGATCAACTTATGAGTCTTGTTATTTTCCGGTGACATATACAACCCTATTATCATGGTTGATATATCGCGACTGCGTCCTCATATCAACGTGAATGAGTACTAAATATTAAACCGATAAGTTAATAATTTGTAATTTTCACGGTTCGATTTCAGTAACGTCAAAAAGGAAAGTATGCAAATCACTTGCGAAACTATTGAAGGAAAAAGATGTAAGAGAACTTAGGGGTTTTTTCGAAACTTTGTCCAGTAATACTTCTAGTAAGTCAGAACTAGAAAAAGTCCGTCAAGGTATGTCAAAGACTACGTACTAAAAAGAAATATACTTTGGTACTCAAGATAACTCATTCCAAGATTTTCAATTTCAAGAGACAGCCAACAAATAGTAGATCTAAGTCTTAACTTTCGTACACAACTTAACCGATACTTTAAAATGCTAACAATTATTTCAGCGGCTAAAAGGGGCCTATTATCTCGTTCTGTCATGGATATTCTTACAGGCAAACGTCCTATTAAGAAAAAAACACAACTTGTAGGTAAGTTTCAAGCAGCTAGCTTTACTGTCTCTGGTAAGGAAAAGTTCGAAAAGCGTTATAATAAACTGTCATTTTTTAAATTTAGAACATGGTTTCATATGCGTTATAACATAGTTTTGTATGTGTAATAATATGTTTTTATTTCACTCTTTAGATTTAGAACCAGGGAAAATATGCACTTCGCTTGGCAAATTACTAGCAGGCAAAGATGACAAGGAAATCGATGCAATACTCGACGGCCTGCGACCCTCTGATTTAGATGCTGCCAGAATGAGGAAAGTTCGTAGAGGTAAGGTACCTACTTAAGGTCATGGGGACCCAAAGGCGGGGTGACAGCGAGCTTGCAGCTACCTAACAATAGCTGGGCCGTGCCGTTAATGAGAGATAATGACTTACTCAAGTTCCTTACAATGGAAAGCGTAAACAAAACAGTACAAATAAATATTTCAATTCTTTCAGCGGCTAGAAGAGGAAAAGTTACTCCATCTCTTTTGAAGATGTTGGGTAGAATGGATATGGGAGATGCACCTGCTAGTATTAAAGACCAAGTCTTAAATAACATTTCAAAAGGTTATAAAATTAGGTATTTTTGCGGCATTTTCGTAACGTAAGAGTGACATTTCAACATCATCTACCAAATTGCAAATGCTATACCTAGATAAGAATTTTTATTTTATAGGAAGATACATTAGTACCTAATAAATATTTTTTTAGCTGTAGAAAAAGGTTTCCTTTCGCGCGCTGTCATGAATGACATTATCGCCAATGTAAAGGATATGGACAACAAGTGTACAATTGTGAACAAAGTTCTTATAGGTAAGTAAGAATATTATAACTTTATCTGCGACATCGTTAAGTTTACAAAAATAATACTTTATTTATTTTAGCGGTCAATAAGTTCCATGTGACAACAATCTCTATGGATGAAGTGCTTAAAGACATAGCTTCATGTGAGGATGCAACGTGCATATTGAACCATGTACGAAAAGGTAACACAACTTCACAGAAACAAATGAAACAATGGTTAAAAAACCCTAAAAAAAACACGCTTTCAAAAAACAAGCCCAAAGATAGCTATGATGCGATCTTCCATCATGAAGTTCCGGTTCATATCTTTCGGCGTGATCATCAGATCAGTTCGGCAGTACCATATTATTGTATTCTCATTGTAACTAAATACTAGCTGTCAATTTTCATGACGCCGCGGTCCTAGAAAATGGTTAAATTAATTACCTTAGATTTCATTACGTAGTTACATACAGATCGATCTGATAAAAGTGTGTTTATGAAAGCAGGCCTTCATATCAGTGTTAAGTACTAAATAAGTTAGTATTCTTTTAGCGATCGAAAAGGGAAGAATACCATTGGAAGTAATGGGTGAAATGCTACAATTTATACGTCCAGCTGACGACAAATGTAAAGTGACTGGCAAGCTTCGTAAAGGTAAGGAAGCATTTTGATAATGAGAGTATATTGGCAACGTTTCCTTAACGAAAATGACCGTAGGTGTTAGGTGTGATTTTATAGATGGACTAAAAGTTTTAACTGATAAAAAAGCAGAACTGATCATAAGACCACAAATATGATGTGCTGTTTTTACGTTGTGAAAGTATGTTGATGAAGAATTACATACATTAGTGTAAAAAGTAAAAACTGTGAGGATCTTAAATTTTTTAAATTTTATTAATTACAGCATTAAAAAAACGACTCGTACCACCAAAAGTTGTAGAAGACTTGTTCGCTGGCGTTAGAGATACAAACGTTGAAGTCATAACCAACATTCGCAAAGGTAGCTTAAGATTGCGTTTTCTTTTTCTTTTATGTTCGACTTAGTGAGCGCAAAGAAATAACGCTTATGCTCTGTGACCCTAGTATGAATCTTGACTACTTACACGAAATACCTTTGTAAAGCTGTATACGTATCTGTGATTGAACTTATTATTGAAAACTTGTCTTTGAAAGCACTTATGCCCAAATTAGCTAAAGAATTATCGAAAATTTCAACATTGATTTCAATAATTTTCTAATATTTATTTTTGATCTATTTTAGCTGTAGACACAGGTCAGGTGCCCCCTCAAGTTATGGATGATGTACTTGTTCAAGTGAGCCCTGATGACACTCAGTCAAAGATTATGGGTAAAGTTCGAAAAGGTAACTTTCATTTTTCATCTTTAAACAACCTAAAAAAAAGTTCATGTAAAAGGCTAATGTAAGTTAGTATGTAACTTTGAATATCATGGGCGGAAAGTTGGACTTGAAAAACGTCTGGAATCACCTTGCATTCCTTGCCTGTATTATCATAAAACTAAGTACTTACATGTTAAGAACGACTTACGTATCCTGTAATTAAAAAAGCATATTATTAATTATAAGCAATTATAAAAATCTGTTATTAATTCCAAAAATAGAGCAGCTCAAGCTCTGTTTTTGGAATTAATAACAGATTTTTTCGAATTTATATTACACTTTAGTTATTAAGAACTTGTAATTTGTAGCGATGATGAAAAGTCACGTGTCTCCAGAAGTCGTAGATGATGTTTGCTGCAGAATTGAACCTAACGCCAATAAGGGAGATATCATGAAATCCCTTCAAAGAGGTAAATGTTATTTAACCCTTAATTTGGCAAGCATAATGTTTATAAAATTTTATTAAAAAAATACTGTAGTCTAATTATTTGAGGTATAAGGAAATAGAGAAAAATATTATAAAAATGTTTTTTTCAGTAATTGCGCTGAAATAATATGTATCTTATTTTACACATTGCCAAATACGGAGGAATGTATAGTTTTTCGATAATGTATCCAAAAGGATACATTACCAAATTGGGGTTATAAAATAAAATAGTTAATTGGTAAGAAAATTTATTTTTTTACATGAAAATCGTAAAAACAGTTCCGTTGTTTAGCTAGACATAATCTCACATTACATTTTATCCTAATCCAGTGAAGATGTTAAGGAACTATTATAAGAATCATGTTGTATCCCATAAACTGGCAAAGATGTGTTATCTTCCTCATTGTCTGTTGTGTCACTGTCGTCCGATCGTGCATTTCCTGCAGGAATCAACGCTAGAATGCGCTTTGATCTTGCTCGTTGAAATACCTACGAACAAAAAAATTGCACATGCAACCAAACCAAACCCAAGCAAACTGAACACTGAACTTTTTATATGACATTATGTCAAAAAATATGCAAAAAAAATCGAAATAAAAATTAATTTTATCCTACGGAACCTTACATGTTGTAGGGTCTCACATGCGTGTAGTTAATATTTTTTTTATGTAAACATTACGAGAAATTAAACGTGCGATAATAGGTTAACTTTTGGCAATGTGTCTTTAAAGATACAATGTCGTATAGTCGACATTTGAGCAAAGTATCTTTAAAGATACATTGAGGTTTGACAACGTGTCATGGCTCGATAAATACATTTCTATGCCATAATTTCAGCTAAATCGTTAGTATATTACGTTACACACATAAAATAGTGAGAACCTGACATCATCACATATAAAAAATAATAAAAATCAATAAAACTTACAGCTTTGTTGCTCTTCGTGTCCGTCATTTTTTCAGGTCGACGTAAATAGGGATGTCCAGTTGTTGAAAATGCAATAGACTTACTTTTCCTAGTGATGTCATGAGTCAAACTTTATAATTAAATCGATCGATTCAAAAAAATACAATTACTTAATGTTACAGATTTTTTTAAAGTTGTTGTATCTTTAAAGATACATTTTCAAATTAAGGGTTAATTTAGGACCAAGAACAGCAACAAAATAAACGTCAGTTTTTTTTAAACAATTGTATTCTATGAATCTTCTTTTCGGTAAACTTGGACATTATACAACGTACTGGCAACCCACCCCGCCTTTGCATGATATTTGCTACAACGTATGATAGAAAATAATACGAAGATTCTGAATCAGAGGGATCCGTCAAATAACAAATAAAAACTTGAACGGTTTTTCAGAAACTGAATGTTGCTTAAATTAAACACAAAACACAAAAAACAATTCGTAATATTATTTCAGCGATCGCAGCTGGAGACTTATCTCCTGCTGTTTTAGAAGATTTAGTTGCGGACACAAGACCCACTGACAGTCAGTCTCAGATCGTGAAGAAAGTTCACAGAGGTAAGGAAAAGAGGTCAACATTTGAGTAATGGGATATGTTCGAAAATTTATAAGAATTATGTTATAGAATTAGGGGACACTATAAAACAAAACAAGCCGAAGTCAGATAGAGGAGCATGGAAAAAGAAGACTGCGTCTACCTTCTTTAAAATTTAGATAAAGTCAAAAGGACGTTTACTTTGACGATCAGCTGTATTCTTTGTCATTCTTATTAATTTCATTCTAGCAATAACAAGAAGACATGTTACTCCATCGGCAATGCACGAAGTATTCTCTACAATATATGCTTGTGATGACAAAGCGGAAATCTTAAAGAAAGTCCGGAAAGGTATGGCGTTTATCCCTTTTGCGTTGCTTTTAAGGTTTAAATTACGGATGGCCTTAAAAACTGTTTTATGTTAGCGGCAGAAAAAGGACAGTTACCATTGGTCAGTTTGAGTGAAATACTCGATACTATACATCCAAGTGATAATAAGGTACAAGTTTTAGAGAAAATTCATAGAGGTAAGTTTGAATTAAATATGTGTAGAGCACAAATTTTAAATGACATCATCCTTTACAATATTTATTTTTCATTCATTGAACACCTGATGTTCTAAGTAGAAAAGGCAGTTGAGATAATCATACTCAAAATGAGCAATTAATAAAAATTTTAACATTTTCAGCAATAGAAAAACGACAAGTATCGCGGTATGTGTTAGACTCGATCTTTGCCAACCATCTTCAGCCTAGTGAGAATACAGCAAACGTTATAAACAACATTCGGAAAGGTATGTATCATATTGAATTGATAAGAACAGCACGTAAGGCAATGAAAGGCAAGAAACTATGTGCAAGTTTGGATAAGGCATCTGATCTACATATATCGCACATGGATTAACATGACTTACATATTATGCGAAAACTTTGTGATAGATAAGTAGGTATGAGAAATAATGATTAATGGAACAAGTAAGTTCTCTAAGCCAATGTTGGTTTCAGCTACAAAAGCGGGCCAACTATCACCTGATATTATGGATGATATTCTCGCTAATGTACAATCAATAGATACCGATTCTCAAGTCATGAAAAAAATCCGTAAAGGTGAGCTACATGCCCAATTTATATGTATGTGTATCAACTTAAATGACAATTGAAATAATGACCACACAAATATTGTGACATTCGCAGCGCTAGAAAAAAGAAAAGTGCCGCCACGTGTCATTGATGATATTTTCACCAATTTAGAACTTTTGAGCAGCAGGACTGTTATTACGAAAGTTAGAAAAGGTAAGTAATAAAAAAATATTAATAATTTATTATTCATCATTACGACCAATATCCCATGTGTATTGTATTTTACAGCGATATGCAAAGGAGAACTAGTGCCTGCTGTAATGTACGATATAAATGCCACTGTACGTCCAAATGACTCAATATCTGAAGTCGTGAAGAAGGTCAAGAAAGGTAAATAGAAGAGCTTCTAGGGACATCTGACATTTAAAACTTTCTAAGTAAAAGCATCTTAATTGGGGTTTTCATCATTTTAGCCATCGTAAAATACCATATCCCGGCCAGCGATGCGGATGATATATTAACAAAAATGCGAGCCAGTGATAATAAGTCTGCACTCATCAAAAACATGCAAAAAGGTATCTAAAATTAAGAATACAGTGGTTTTTTTTTACTTTTTAATGGATTGAAATTAAAATTCAATACTTTTTTTTTCAATTTAGCGGTAGACAAAGGTCAGCTAGACCCTGCTGTTTTGGGAAAAATTCTAGCCAACGTTACACCAAGTGATAATAAGATTAAAATTATGAAGAGATTGCAGGAAGGTAGGTCGATGTTATTGTTATTTTAAAGACCTATATTTACAACACGCAAACGATATGGTACAAAAATAATGTCATCCACATATAATTTTTTTCACGGCCTGTTGGTTTCTAAGGGTATCTGCCAACTGTATTAGAAATATTGTAGTACACAAGTCTACTCTATGCGATCTGGTGGCGATCCCGCATGACCGTAGAGAGTTCAGGATCGGAAGATTACCGTGCTCTCGGTGACACGGGGAAGTGTCACAAGTAACTTCCAGGCTCCATTAAATTCACAAAGAGGATTTTGGCCCAACTCGGGACCCCGTGTACTGCAGTCGAGCTACAATCACTAGACAATGCTGTAGTCAGTTATATGGCATACATAGTCAAATGTATAAAACAGTATACTTGCTATAATTTTCAGCGGTAGAAAAAAGACGCCTGCCGACCAAAGTTATTGATGAAATCTTGGGACCGGCAAAGCTCGTGGCATCTAAGTCAAGAGTAATGATGAACGTTCGAAAAGGTTAGTAATACCATAATCTTTCTTTTTTTAACTATTAGAAATGTTCTTATCAAAATGTATTTAAAAAATATGGTATTGAACTTAATAAAAACGTAAAATTTTATTTCTTTTGTACTTTATATTAAACTTGCTGACCCAACAAACTTCGTATAGTTTAAACCTTCCCTGGACCTCTACAAACATTTTAAAACCAAAATAAGCCAAATCGGTCCAGCCATTCTCGAGTTTTAGTGAAACTAACGAACATCAATTCATTTTTATATACAACATGTAACTTAATTAACGCACATCCTGAAACTAGTTTGTTCAGAATCGTTTACTGAATCGATTTATATCATTTTTAATATAGGTAATTTTTTATCCCAAAAATAATTAAAACTACGGAAATTATTGTCATATTAACCCTGTACAGTCAAAACAAATTCAAATAGACCGTAACTCAAAGTAATAAGACTTCGTGTATTGTCGGCTTTTTCCGTAGCTTCGTTATGTTGTGTCGAGTCGAGCGGCGCGCGGCGCGATATTTGCGTGCGTAGTAGTATGACCAAAAAGTTCTCCAGGAATTGGTATAACTAATTTAGTAAATAACAATGCATATACATGTTAAATAAAAAATTCAGTGTGTGTATTATGATTATAACATAATATTCTAATTAGCGTGTTTGAGGGTGTGCGTTAATTACGTTACGTGTTGTATAAGATATCTAATTATCATATGTATTTTCCATTTCATTTTGGAATTGTGTCAATTACAGTTTGTTTCCTTGTGTATTTTCCATATTAATTTCAATAATTCAAGTTTAATTATATTATTTGTTATCAAAAGAGTAATATGAATGTTAACAGCGATAGCCCAGAAACAATTGTCACCGGATGTCTACGAGGATATTCTGGACACCGTATGCTCAACCGATACACATTCAGTAGTCTTGAACAAAGTTCGTAAAGGTACAATATCTATACTAATATTGTAAAGCAAGCTGAAGAGTTTGTTGCTGTTAACGAGTCAATATAAAGAAAGGTTTTATACATTACTAGCTTCCGCCGCGGCTTCGCCCCCGTTATGTTCGGTTATATCGCGTTTCCAAGAGAACTGTTCAAAAGTCCGGGATAAAAACCACCCTATGTTCTTTTTCAAGGTCAACTCTATCTCTGTACCAAATTTTATTGAAATCAGTTTAGTAGTTTAGACGTGAAAGCGTAACAGACAGAGTTAATTTCGCATTTATAATATTAAGTAGGGATTTCTTAAATTATGTTAGATAAATTCCCTTGTGTCGAGGAACTCTTCTATAATTCATTATTGTAATTCATTACAAACTTTTATTTCAGCAATCGAAAAACAACACATCAGTCCCACCGTGATGGAAGATGTTCTAGCCAAAGTAAGATCTAGTAATACTAGGTCTGATGTTATAAGGCACGTCGGCAAAGGTACACATATATGTCCAAAATGATGTAAATATTTTTCTGAATCATTGTCATCAACACTTGGTTTTTATTTTTATTTCAGAGGTAGAAAAAGGAAACATACCTCCATCTGTTATGAAGGAAATAATAAAAACTATAAGCCCTAGTGACAATAAATATAAAGTCATGGAAAAAGTTCGTCAAGGTGCGTGTTTAAACATCGCATATATTTAAAATAAAATAATTTTATTGATTAATTATTCCGATTCATTTGCAGTTCTGGAAAAAGTACACGTCCCATCAGATGTGGTAGATGAAATACTTGGTAGTCAGAAGCTCACTGACACTAGATGTGAAATTATTAATAGTGTTCGCAAAGGTACATACGGAGTAGCGCTTTACTAATAGTTGATAGATTATACCAGCTATGAATGATTTATTTTACTCTTGTATTTATGTATCTACAGCTATAGGTCGAGGGCAACTGTCACCAACGGTGATGGATGATATAATGGCGACTGTTGGCCCAAAAGACACAAGATCTCAAGTTTTAAAGAAGGTTAGAAAAGGTAAGATTTTAATATACATACATAGTTTTGTCTCAAACATGTTATGTTACGTTACATGACCGACTAACGTGACTGTACATTTCATATAATTGGGATATGGTAACTGACTGATTGATATTTTAATCAATTTTTAATTTCAGCAATAACGAAGAAACACATCACACCATCAGTGAAGGATGAGGTTTTAGCACGCGTGCGAACTGGCCAAAACAAATCACAGATCTTTAAGAACGTCCGCAAAGGTGACTATGACTATGATGTTGATATGATATGATATTTTCTTGCCTTAAATAAGAAAATTAATTTAATATAAGAAGTATATTATTTTAGCGGTTGACAACGGACTACTACCACCTGATATTGTAAGTGAAATACTTGCCAATGTAACTCCGACCGATAATGAGTGTGCGGTCAAGGAGAAGATACGTCAAGGTAAGTGGAATATATTTTTAGCCAATTGATAAGGCCGTGCAACTTGTTTAAAGCAATTAATTGCGGCTTGACTTCCTACTAACATTATATTGTTATTATTTATACTTGCAGCCGTAGAAAAAAGACACGTGCCTCCAAATGTATTGGAGGACATCCTCGCCAGCCAACATCCTTTTCATGATTCAGAAGTTATGCAGAATATACGTAAAGGTAAGTTTATGAAAAGTTTAATATTTTTTCTGCCTAGCCTTTCCCGACCGTGGCCTTAACTTAGCCTAAAACGTAAATATAACTTCAACTTTAAGTTCAGCAACACACGGTTGAAATATTAAATCATTTGCAGCGGTTGGGGAAGGAAAATTATCACCATCAATTGTTGAAGAAGTACTATCTAATGTAGGTCCTAAAGACAGGAAGTCTGTAATCATGAAAAAAGTCCAGAAAGGTATTTTTATTTCAATTTCAATAAGAAATACTCAATTAGCATTTACAAAAATATACGTTGCGTAACATTAATTACTATGTATAACGGTATATCTTTATAATACTGCAGCTATTGGAAAGAGGCATATAACACCCTCTGTGATTAATGAAGTTCTCACGAAAGCACAATGCAGTAAGGATATTCCAGAAACTATGAAAGTCCTCCGTCGAGGTAAGCGCATCAAAGAGTAAGAAAAAACAATTGTGGTATATGAAGTTTTATTTTAAAATTGATTACAATTTCAGCCGCGAGGAGAGGACAAGTTCCTCCCGAAGTTTTCAGTGAAGTACTCAACTGTATATATCCTAATGACACTAAATACAATGCTATGGAAAAGGTCCAAAAAGGTGATTTTTCGTTTTTTTTTTTTTTGCACGATATGATATGGATACGATATACCCTTTATTAAAATTGCCTGTGTATTATATTCCAGCACTGCAGAACAGGCGTGTATCTCCAGATATTATGGATGACATTTTCCTCACAGGTCCAAAGCCGAAATCTAGTCAACATGATATTTTGAACAAAGTCCGTAAAGGTAACTGGTAAAATAGTAGCTATTGATCCAACTTACTACCGCCTTGGGTTACTCTTTTTCTCACGGTTCCTCTACTACTTTTCTGCACTGACACATGTATTTTATTTAACATTTATATAATTAACATTTTAATCAGCCAGCATGTCCGTTTGGAACTATTCCGAACTACCGGATAAAGTTTATAGCCTCCTTTGATCAATGGGTTTAAATAGATAATCCTCAAATCAGTTCATCCGTTCTTGAGACAAGCACGTCTAAACAAACTCTCAGCTTTAGAATGAAAATATTGGTCACACGCAAAATATTATTTCAGCTATTGGAATGGGGCATCTAACACCGTCCGTGATGGATGATATACTTGTTGATTCACGTCCATCGGAAACAGAATCACAAGTTATGAGGAAGGTCCGCAGAGGTACTTAAAGCATACAAGTAATTATTGATCGTTCCGTTCTGCTGCTGAACATTTAAAAATAGTGCAGAGAAGTTGTTAATTTCAATTCAGAGCACTTTCACACCAGCGAATTTCCCGCACGGGAGTTAACAGTAGACATCTACCAGTGTGAAAGATTTCCTGTCGCTCGGAATGCATCGCGCTTAGTACAACAGACCTAATACGTGCAAAAAAATCTGCTTCTGTGAAAGCACTGTTTAAAGTTTCACGAATTGGGATGAGACTAATTTTGGTAAAATAAAATTCAATTTTAAAATCTTACAACGATAATACTGTTGCTACGAGAATTTGTTTTCATTCGAAATACCTTTTTAAGTAGTAATTCGTTCATGATACAGTATGTTCTTATTTACGTCCTCAGCCATAGGAAAGAAGCACGTGACTCCATCAGTAATGGAAGACATAATTGCCAATGTACACGGCGCTGACAGTCAATCAGAAATTATTAACAGGATCCGTGAAGGTATGTAAAAATCCCTTTATATATCGTTCTTATGCTAATTGACTGGTCCACCAACAATAATAGCTTACGTGTTCAATTGAAATACTTAGAATTCAACTTATTAAGTATGCGATAAAAGTAACAATTATGTACTTGAGTATCCCATATCCACTAGTAAGACTGGTTGGACTTAAAGGTTTCTGAGTATCTGATTGATACCAAAACTGTCAAAGATGAAACGACAGGTGGGACTCATAGATTTCCCGGTATTCCAAAATACGGAGGAACTACACATGACTAGGAGGTCAACAATCCAAGGAGTCGGTCCTTGGGCTCTAAGCGTTGCTTAATTTTTTGATCGGTCGATCCGAGATGAAAATGGAGCAATATGTATCTAAATAGTCTAAAAGCATAGATTTATCTATGAATCATACAATAAAGATAGGTATGTATTATTCATTGCTATTCTCTCAGGGGTAGGAAAAGGAAAGCTGCCACCCGCAATATTAGGCGAAATACTGGCGAAAGTGAAACCAAAGGATAAGAAAAAAACGGTCATAAAAAAGGTTCATCAAGGCACGTATATGATTGCTGATCTATTAATAATTTTCCGTGTCCAAAAATTTCCTCGATACAGGGTGTGTCGTTCACAATCACATTAAATCCTATCGCATTGTACTCCATGATATTCCACGGCGAATTGTAAAAAAAATAACCTAATCCATTCAGTGGTTTAACTACAGGATTCATTTTTCGTTTTTATAATTTACAACATCATGTGTAAAGCAGTGATAAAGTTAGGAGTATCAAATGTTTTGATCAGTTGACATCTGTCAGTTTTCAAGGGAGAATTTCAGTTGTTTGTAATGCCTGACTTTTATATGGTGTTCTCATTTTCGCATATTTTTATTCTATTTACTTTGTTTAAAAAATGTTTTTATTTTTTATTTTTACGTATTTTTCTTTTTTCGTTGTGATAATCGACATATATTAACGCATTTCATTTAATGTGATTATGAACGACACACCCGATATAATGAAAACAGCCCTCTATTAATTGTGAAATAATGTGTGAAAAGTAGTAGTCTGTTTCTTAAAATTTCCTATCTAAACTTATATGAAATTTTTTTACAAAACAAACCTAGTCAAAAAAGTCAATATTAACATGTGTACACGCTATTTAGTTAATTATTATAATAAACTAAAATTACAGCGTTACAAAAAATACATGTGCCAGCTCATATCATGGATGATATTTTCGAGACTGGAATGACTCGTACTAAATCAAAAGTACTGAAAGGCATTCAAAAAGGTTAGTGCTAAGATATCTCTAGTTTATATATAATACTATCTGTTCCTAGCATTCTAAGGAAAATACTTTCTGTAGCCACATAATAAGTAGCCTATCTAATATTCTTTCTCAGGCCCTAGAATATCTGTGAAGTAAATTTCGTTTAAATCAGTTCGGCTGTTTTGGCATAAAACCGCGACAGTTAGACAGAGTAACTTTCGTACTAATAATAGTACATAGTAGAGATTGAGCTATTTCAAAACCTATTCCCTCTAAAATGGCTCTGATATTTACCTCCAGAATAACATTTTATTTATTACAGCGATCGGTAAAGGAAAGTTAGAACCATCTATTTTGGATGAAGTAATGGAAAAAACAAGTCCGAGTGATAGTCGATCAGTTGTGTTCAAGAAAATCCGCAGAGGTATGTAAAGAAACGTTATGGTATGATCTAAAACGGAAACATACGGAAGTACATACAGCATGAAGGCGACAATGTTGGTGAACATATTGGTGAAATGCAATCTTGGTACAAATGCTAGCAGTAGACTCGCATTGACACGTTCACTTGTTTTCATTTTCAACATTTCGATGGAATCCCGCTCTTAAACTTGCACTATGTAACAGGTAATTTATTTAATTCTAGCGGTTGGTAAGAAGCATATGACTCCTTCAGTGATGGAGGAAGTTATGACTGATCTAAGTGACAGTGAAGACTCTTCAGAAATCATAGAGAAAATCTATAAGGGTAAGTCGTTTTTGTAGTATAGGACTGAGCTGTGAAGTATGTTGAACGTATCTACTACACATACTTATGTACATAGCTTAGCCCGTTGAATGGATAAAATCGCGTACTTCGACGTTATACACGAGGCTCAAGTTGATTATTTCATGTTCATCACGTTAGCATCCGCTTTCGCTGAAAATTAGCGCAGGACGTTTGTCTTACATAAGTGGCACTTCAGCATTATGCTGAATGATTGCCGTATTTTATGCTTAATACGCATATTGCTTACCTCTTCTATTTTTATTACCCCAGCTGCGGATAAAGGACATTTACCGCCTGCAGTTATGAATGACATTCTCGCTCACGTGCTTCCTGATGACGACAAACCTGATGTTCTTAAGAAAGTCTGCAAAGGTACGTAGAATAGGGCTTAATTGAAACTTAAATAAAATCTTAATTTGGTGGCTTGTAGTCAGTGATCGAACTTTGTCAATTTCATGATGGAGCTTTAAACATTATTTAGAATTTCTTCAAAACAATTTTTTCAGCCCTCGAAAAGAGTAAAATACCAAAAGAAACAATGGAGCAATTAGCTGATCATCTACGACCGAAAGATGAAGAGGAAATCATGAAGCGTGTTCGCAAAGGTTCGTAAAAGGAATTGTTCTGGGTACATTTTATGTTAAGGAAGTGGTCTAACAATGTATTGTCATTTCAGCGGTCATCACGGGGAAAATGACGCCTTCTGTCATGGAGGCGTTAAAAACATTAGAAAAATCTGATACAGAAAGCGTTGCAGATAAGAAATCTAAAGTACTAAAGAATGTTCGAAGAGGTGAACATCATTTAATTTGTTGGTTATTTGATATATTTTTAAAGGACCACTTATGTCAAATAAATATATTCTTACTTTAGCGGTAGCACAAGGACAACTTTCACCAGCAGTTTTAGATGACCTAAAAGCCAATTTAAAACCAAATGATAGAAATTCCACAGTTGTCAAAAAAGTTCGTAAAGGTAATAAAATTACACTGTATCTATAAATATTTGCTTTATCGGTTACGTTCTGATTATATAATGTCTAAAATGTAATTGTAGCCATAGAGAAGAGGCATATTTCTCCAGCAGTGAAGGAAGATGTGCTAGCTAATGCGACTATGGCTGTAGATGGTCCTGAAATTGTAAACAAGATCCGCAAAGGTATAGCACACAATTATCAATACGATATATTCATCGTTTCATGTTTAAAATGTAATATTTTTTGTTCGTTTATTTTAGCTGTGGATAAAGGAATTATACCCACTACTGTAATGTACGATGTTCTGAAAATCGTAGACCCAAAAGATACTAAGGAAAAAGTCTTAAAGAAAGTTCGTGCGGGTAAATATAATAAGATATTAGTCCTAATTACACTGCTCAACTTTGAGAATAATAGTCTAAACTAAAAGCAACTATTTCAGTATTGGACACGAGTACAATATCGCCATATATCTTGGATGATGTGCTTGCCGATTTGACACCTAGAGATAACAAAGCAGATGTCATAATGAATATTCGGAGAGGTAACACTTTCAATTATTTCAAAACAAAAATTAATTCTAATATTCTACATTAATTGAAATTGATTGCAGCGGTTGAGAAAGGACAACTGTCACCGGCTGTCCTGGATGAAGTACTAGCTACAGTTCGTCCAACTGATAATAAATCTCAGGCTATGAAGAAAGTGCGCAAAGGTGAGACAGCATGTAAAAAACGAAGATTTTGTCCATCACTATAATATGTCCATCATTCAGCCAACTTCTGTTTTATCATACAGCCTATTTCCATATGTACCATCACGTTCCATGTTCGTTGGTATCTTTGTATTCGTAAGAATTTGATGCTTTATGATTTTTTTCTTAAATAATAGTAATTGCAGCAATTATAAAAAGGCACGTGTCACCATCTATCAAGGATGACTTACTAGCGAATGTACGTACTAGTAAAGATAAATCTGAAGTAATGAAAAGTGTGCGCAAAGGTAATGCTTATAATTATATGTATTTTTATTTGATTTTACACAAACTTGAAGTGCTGCGAGATATAACTTGCTTTTCCCATAGCGGTGCAAAGAGGAGAACTACCAAACGACGTTTTGAATAAGATACTAGATACTGTAAAGCCGGCTGATACTAAGTCAGTTATTGTAAATAAAGTCAAAGCTGGTAAGAAGATACAAACTATGGAATAATTAAAATACAACAAAAAAGACAATATTTTTACTAACACTATATAAAATTTCAGCTTTGGAGGCAAAACAAATATCGCCAACTTTGATAGATGATCTTGCTACTAAACTATATCCTAGGAAAGACAATAAAGCTGAAGTTATAGTTAACCTACGTAAAGGTCTGTTGAACAAAATAACTTGATATGTATGTAGTTTAGTGATCATATTTTGGAGTCGAAATCAGAAACACAATAATTAATCTCATTTTAGCCGTGGAAAAGGGACAAATCTCTCCCGATGTGTTGGAAGATGTCCTAATGAATGTACGTAACAATGACAATAAATCCCAAGTCATGAAGAAACTTCAAAAAGGTAAAAATTTTGGTTTTGATGTTTATCTCACATTGTTTAAGTTTCGTTTTTTTTTTATATGTAATTAAACATTAATAATTATTTAATCCTTTATTTTTTTCTTACCTGGGCAACAAATTCTTATACTTTTTAGCAATAGCAAAGAGGCATGTGACGCCATCGATAGCCGAGGAAATAATGATAAAAGCACAAGCTAGCCCAGATAAATCAGCAGTTATGAAAAATCTTCGTAAAGGTAAAAAATATTTTAGCACCTCACCTATTTTTATTGATTTTGAAACTTTCAATGAAACTTATTTATTTTAGCGGTAAACAAGGGGACGTTACCGCCCGATGTTATGGACGATATTCTAGCTAATGTAAGACTTAGCGACGATAAATCTCAAGTTGTAGACAAAATCCGAACAGGTAAGTTATCTGAATAACCAAACATTTTTATTTTGAAAACTGGAAGCTTCATACTGTATAACTAAACATAATTAATTTCAGCGGTCAGGAAGAGGCAAGTTTCACCCTATGTGATGGAAGATCTATTGCCTGAATTACAACCTTCTAAAGAAAAAAGAGGAGAAATCCTAAAGAACCTACGGGAGGGTAATAATAATGTAGATTACATTAATTTAGTTTTGTATGTGTAAAAAACGCCGTCACGTGTTGTTAATAATATAATCATTCATCACCATCCTCCTGGTTTTGATCCCAATTACACCTGGATGTTGCGCAGAACGTCCTTCTTTTCAATTGTTTTTTTTATGTCATCTCACGAGTAATATTCTTTGTAGCGAGGTAGGTCTTTCACAAACTTTGTAGGTAGGTAAGTCTTTCACAGAATCCAGCCCTGGAAAAGTATTGCTCGATATTAAATATAACTCTTTACATATTTTTATAGCATTGGACAAAGAACAATTACCACCTGCAGTAATGGAAGATATACTGACGAATGTGCACGACAATGATGATCAGTCAGATGTCATGAAAAAGGTCCGGAAAGGTAACTAACATTCAATTAATATGCAACAAAAGTAAGTATTATTGGAAATGTATTTCGATTTTGACTTACTTATCTTCAATTGCATGGAGATCAAGTTCAAAGTAAAAATTAGTTACAACAGACGTCCTTTAGGTGAGATTTATATCCATTTCTGTCTCACTCTTGTAATTTAACAGTAGTTTGTTGAGAAAAGAAGCTGTATTTGTATATAGCTCTATATAAAATCATAACGAAATTTAATTTCAGCTATAACCAAGAACTACATATCACCTTCCGTTGCAAACATGGTCCTCACTAACGTTAACGCTAGTGAAAAAAGGTCACAAGTTCTAAAGAATGTTCGGAAAGGTAAAGAATTTTGTGAATCACATAATAAATAGCCTGCCTGTTCATGTAAAAATCTCTTTTTACGGGCTATTGAATTTCCCAAATCTGCTAGTACACAGTCAATAGACTGTCAAACTATTAGAGCAAACTGAATAGATTGCTTGGTGGATCTATAAATTCAAAGTCTCCTATTTCTTGTAACATTAAAAAAACTAATTTAACACATACTATTCTGGTTGCATAACTTTAGTTCCTTAAAATAAGTTCTATGTGCTTATTTCAGCTGTAGATAACAAACAAATACCAGCCGATGTAATGGACAAAATCAACGCTAGTATTAAACCCAAAGACACTAAATCTATGGTTATAGAAAAAGTCAAGAAAGGTAGATCCGATTTATACTTAATAGATATAGTGAAAACACAAAAGTATTACAGTTGAAACAAAAAAATCGATAATGTTCTTAAATCAACATTATCTTTGGTAAGAACGAGAGTCCAAAGTTGGTTTTTGTACCTAGACATTTACAATTAACCTATCATTTCAGAGATTAATGAAAGAAAAATGCCCAAATACGCCATAAATGGTCTTGTTGCGAAAATACAGCCAGTTGATCATAAAGAAGATGCCGTTAAGCAGATTCGACGAGGTTTGTTTAAAGATAGTACACAATTCGTACTCCTAATTTATCTAACTTGCAGAAGATTTTTCCATACAACCGAAGGTGAAGCAGCCTATTTCTTAACTGAACGCTTCCAGGTAGTGTGAGAGTAATGGTCATCTCTTACCATAAGTTATCTTTATTTCCTCAAAACATACCTACGCCCTGATAATCCACTTCTCAAAAATAGTTGAACGCATTCAATAATTTGTTTTGCAGCGGTTGCAAAAGGACAACTGGCACCTGAAGTACTGAAAGAAGTAATGACCGATGTGCGTCCTACAGATAAAAAGTCGGAAGTCATGAACAAAGTTCTAAATGGTTAGATTGTGATACACTATTTTTCTTAGTAAGTTATTACAGATTTTTTAGAGATAGAAATTGTATCAGTTGTGTTGTAATAATTTCAGCTATAGCAAAACGGCATGTATCGCCTACAGTAGCAGAGAAAGTTCTCAAACGTGCACAAGTTGGTAAAACAAGATCTGGCGTTTTAAGGAATGTTTTAAAAGGTAGCGTGAACATACCAAATGCGGTTTAAGTTTAATAAATAAGGGTACATAGAATTAACAAAAAGACTATGTAAGTGTTCGTATGAGTATGTTACCATCCAATATAATATAATAACACAAAAAGTTATAGATGTTGTAACTTCTACTCAAGTAATGTATATTATGTAAAAGTTATAAAATCAGGATCAATTAAAACTTAACTGTAATACTTTTAGCTGTGGACAAAGGAGAACTACCAGCTGATTTCATGGACGACCTTCTCAATGATATAAATCCCTCGGACAATAAGGCTGATGTTGTGGAGAAAGTCCGCAAAGGTTGGTTTAACCAGTAACCACTCTATTATAATATCCCTTATAATATTATCGGGTACTTTTTTATGTTAAGTGATCTTTGTTCCTCACTTTCCCCTATTTCTGTTTATGCTATTTGGTAAATGCTTGGTATTTTAGAAGCATTTCAAATGTTTTAACTCTCCAGAGGCGGACCTTGCTTGAGCTCATTGCTATTTTCATACCCTATATAACTCATACATCAGAAATGCATTTAACAAGTCTGGAAATCTATATGACAGTGTCACAGCTTGACATGGGGCATTGTTAGTGTTTTTATGTTCTAGATTTAATGAATTTTATTCTATAGGTCTAGAGAAGAGGCAAATACCCCCCATCGTCCTGGATGATATCGTTGTGGGTCTACAACCGCCCAATCAGGAACAGCATGAGGCGTTGCAAGTCATACGAGATGGTAAACTATAAGTCATACGACTTCATTTATTTTTTTCATTGAATTTTCATCACTCATGTATCATGTAACTGGCCACTGGCCGTTTTTGTTGATAATTAAGTTAGTAAAAAAATGAGTGAGGTCTAAAAAAGGTTTGATTTCAGCGGTAGAAAAAGGGCAAATAGAGCCTGATGTTATGGACGAAGTAGTTGGAAAGCTACGTCCAAGCGACAAAAAGTCGAAAATATTGACAGATTTCAAAAGAGGTTGGTACCGAATATTATTCATACTAGCTGTTCGCCTTATTTGATAAAAAGTAACCAAAAAAGCAAAGTTATTTATTGTCAAGTTCTGTTAAAATGTAATAATATTTTCAGCTGTGGCAAGAAGGCATTTAACGCCGTCGGTGACGGATGTGGTACTCGCCGATGTAAGAAAAGGAGAAAATAAGAGCGACGTTCTAAAAAATGTAGAAGAAGGTTTGTTATTCGATAACCTCCTGATAATGCATGCATATAACTACTAAAATATACATGCCATCGTCCATTGTCCTTTTATTGTGTGTTCTTCTAACAACAATAATATGTTTATGCTAAAAATAGATTCTCACTTTGCCTTATGAAGTTACATGATGTTGCAATCTACGTCTAGTTGCCAGAGGACTTCGTTTAAACATTGTTTTGTTTGTAGCCGTAAAGAAGAAACGGTTACCGCAAACTGTCATCGACGATATCAAAGCATCTGTTAAACCTGCTGATACCAAGTCAGAGATGTTAGCAAAAATAACCAAAGGTAAAAAATATTATTGTTGAATTGCCAGAACATTGAAAATAATTTGCAAAGAGCCCTTAGAAAATTATATACCTCCCCATCACTCAGTTTATCACAAACGGACACAGAAGACTCCGAAACTAAATAAACGATTTGAAAATTCTGTCACTATTGAGAAGCTAGATTGTCCCCAAGTAACGTAGGCTATATTTTGTCCGGGTACGAAAAGAAATTCCGATTTGTACCCGTAAGAAAAGGAACAGCTGGTGTTTTATATGCAGTAATGTTGGTCCACGGTATTAAAAATTAAACATTTTTTATTATAGCTGTAGAACAGAGGCAAATTTCACCAGTCTTCTTAGACGATATAGTCGAAAACTTGACACCACCAGAACAGAAAGAAGATAAAACAACGAAAATTAAAAATAATCTTTTAGGAAATATACGTAAAGGTATTGTAACATACGGATTTTTACATTATAAGCAACACGCTCAATATCAAAGTTTACATTTAAAATACTGCTATATTCTGACTTTTGTTTTTGAACAAAAGTATTCCATCAACTTCAAAATGATGAAGGTTAAAAAAACATACCTGAGATTAGAAAGACAGTCCATGTTTTAACATCAACGAAATTAAATTAAAACTTACATTTCCTGATTTAGCCGTAGACAAAGGTGATATGGATGCTAAGGTTTTGGATGAAGTGAAAAAAGAGATTCAACAGGGAGACAATGTATCTCAAGTCGTTAAGAAAGTCCGTAAGGGTAAGTACATTCTATCAGACTATATTTAAATCATACACAAAATGCAATTCTTATCATCTGCCCAGCTTTTTCCCAACCATCACTTTTAGTACCAGTAGGTTAATTTGTTTAAAAGAGCAAACAGGAAAATGTCACACATGAGATGAAACACAATGTTGGTACAACGTACCTAATTATTATTTGTGTAAATTCAGTGCTTTTATTTAATTGCTAGGGATAATTTAATTTAATGAGCAATCATGAAATATAATAATAGATCCATTCGTGATGTAGTGTCAAAGGTCAAAACGCTTTACTAGAAGAATAAAATGGTATGTTTGAATTATTACGTCATAGTCAAGGACTCACTCATGTATTTATGTCAGTCTGAGAAGCTGGTAAGTAGAGGTATATTTTGGATACCAATGGCTTATTAGAAGGTGAAGGAAAATATCTTTAAGAAACCTGGACTACAGTCCGAAATAGCCAACCCGCATTGAGCAAACATGGTGATTAACGCTCAATCTTTCTCCGTTTAAGAGGAGACCTTGACCCAGTAGTAGGACGATGAAAAGGCTGATCATGATGATTATGATAATTAGAATCTGGTCTGTCTAAACACATGTCCAATACAATCCATAATCATTTTAATTAATTACATCCAAATGTTACATATTCTGGTATAAATTGTTGGCCTATTTATTTCAGTGTTAGCAAAAAAGCACGTGCCTTCCAGTATTGCTAATAAAATGTTAGAAGAAGCATCGTCTGAGGATGGTAAGACATGAAATATTATAACAATATTTACAAAAATGCTATGTAATTATATATTTCTTTTGTATATTGTTTATATATTTATAAAAAGTGGAATTTATTTTAAATTATATATTTTAATCAATGTAGGAATTAATTCGAATTTCACTTTTTCCTTTCAAAGTACATCTTCCTGAACCATGACCATGATATCATAACGAATGTACGTCAAAAACAGTAGTTTCCAACACCAAGTGGTTTTCCCTTTACATGGCAGTTCCAATTAATTCTAGAAATATGTCCTAATTTCAATAATTACAGCTCTTAGCGACAAACAGACAACAGATTCCGGTGAACAAGGTTCTCAAATGTTGGATGAGATGGAGAAACGTTTAGACCAAAATGATAAGGCTGATATTATGAGGAACGTTGAAAAAGGTAATCACGACTTTCTTGTGTTGGCTGGCACCATTTCCATTCTAACCAAATGTAGCTAAGTACCATTGGTATTGGGTAACAGAACTGCTGAACTATCAAACTTTTTGGTTCCTACCTACCTACCTACTTTTTGGTACCTAATACTGCCAAAGATGTAGACATGAATCGCTGTCACTCCTCATAGACATATCGAGAGTTGCTACCTGACTGCTACTAGCTTTCATTAGTTGCTACCAATTGCTACTCTTGTAGTTTTCAAAATAATCAGCATTGAAATGTTGACAGGCATTCTGATATCAAGAGTGACAGCGATTTTGACGGTCACTAGCTCGTCTTGTAACGTTGTTGTTGTCCCGTAATTTTGTCGCTTGCGAAAAAGGACGATCGCTTACACAATACTTTAATGTTCTATAAAATTGTTTTGTACCTGGATTTTCAGCTGTGAAAGACGGTAAACTAGCACCCGCTGTTATGGATGACATATTAGCCAACGTACGAAAAACAGACACTAAGTCTAAAGTTATGAAGAAGGTTCAAAAAGGTATGTTGTATAATTTTGTCCACTGGCTCTTGGATGATTGTAGGATTTTTTTATTTGGTCTTTGATATTAATACCATTTATTATTTAACTAAGCGGTAATTTTTCAATTCTGGTGATTGTAATTTACTTGTATCTAAGGAATAAATACATATTTTCTATACAAGTCTCATCTTCAAAGAAGATATTCTTCGTTGAAGTTTCTTGAGATGAAAGTTATAGCCTGTATAACACTGGTCTTAATATAGCTTCGCCTACCAGTTTATTACAGGATGTCCGTTTAGACTTTCGAACGCTAAAATATGGTGATTATTTTTACAACTAATTGTATTCAAATATAACTTTTAGCGATAGAAAAGAAACACGTAACTCCATCAGTGATGGATGACGTATTAGCCAACGTGCGCGCCAGTGACAACGTTACAGATGTTATGAAGAATGTACAGAAAGGTAAATAAAAAAAAAAATCTTCAATCATCTTATATGTATTCAGGCTGACGACAGACGCAGTCAATGACGTTATACTGCAAAAAATAATAATTAATTTTAATTGATGAAAATTGCTGTAGATAAAAAAGTATGGTTTCACACGTCACTTTATGATATCTTATAAGTAATGAGCAGTAAAACTTCCATATAGGTAATTGATTACTCAGAAGCCATCTTTGAAAGAATGCCACGATATTTTATGAAAATATCTTTCAATTTATTATCAGTAGTTAAATGTCTTTAATTCTTCTAATTTTAGGATAGGCAAGATTCGTAACAATCAAATTAAAAACCTGATATCAGTCTTATCATTTTGTTTGTTCATTTAAGCAATCCAAAAAGGGCAGTTACCCCCAGAAGTCATGAATGAAGTACGTGCTAATGTTCGACCAAATGACGGAAAAGATGAAGTCATTAAGAAAGTTCGAGAAGGTAATCCGACAAATCCTTATATGGAGGTACAATTTTCTCACGTAATCAATCCTCATACCATTGTATTAAAAACTAACAATTAAACGCTTCAATAAGGAAAATTAGATTTTTATAATAAATATACTTAAAAGGTATTGTGGTATTGGTTTTGTGACATCAACGGCCAATAACGTGTTTTTACTACACGAAAAATTCAATAAATTAATTTAAACCGCTGTCATGAAAATGACGTACAAAGTATTACGTCTAACCAACCAAATCCTTATAGAACTAACATTACATTGTATTACCACAAATTAATGTTTAATGTCCTATTATAGTTATAGAGAAGAGGAAAGTGTCAGACTACGTAGTCGATGACATAATGACAAACTTGGAATCGAATACCCCTAAAGGGAAAGCTTTGAAGAATATAAAAACAGGTAATAAAAAAACTATTCTTCAAGGATTTTACGCGATAAATTTTCATTTAAAACCATCATCATCATATCATTCATTGCCCTCCTTCATTTATAACTCTAAAATATAATTTAGAATACATCCGTAGGTAAACATCTGGCACTCAGTTGCTATTGAAGTTAACTATAATAAGTAACAAAAGAATGCCATGCTATAGGTTTTATTCGAAGATGAAAAACCTTCTAAATAACGCTGAACTTTAAATACATTTTATACATACGATCAGTTCGCTGAAGGCTTAGTTTACTACGCTCCACTGCTCTTTGGCAAATCTTCTGCCTTCTGACACCTCTAAGTTAGTTCATCGTACATTAGGACAAACAAGATACACATGTCCATGTCTTATAGCAATATGTTATATTCATCTTTTATTTATTTTAACTCTGTGGTAGTTATTGACAGACTATACTATTTACAGCGATAGAGAATGGCCAACTAGCTCCCGCTGTTGCTCAAGATGTAATGGATAACGTAACGCCCGAAGACACTCAATCTACAGTCATGAAGAAAGTACAGGAAGGTAAAAATGCGAAACTATTCATAAAAGCTATAAAATATCACGTATGCGTTGCTTATCTCGAGAGGCGAAATAAGCTCCGTGATAAGACCAGGAATGTCACGGAAAACACTGAACGTTTCAGGATTTTTTTTTTCGAAAAAATATGTTTCGGATTCAAGCTAGACTTGATAATTATGCTACAAAATGGATTGTATTGAAAGTCGATTGACACATTGTTAACAAAACAGTATTGTACGATCATAGTTGTATACTTTTATTATATTACAGCTATAGCAAAAAAGAACGTGAAACCCCAAGATATGGATAAAGTGCTTAATGATGTTGAAAAAAGTGACAATAAGTCGCAAATAATAAAACACGTTCGCTCAGGTATCGAAATTTTATAGATTTTCTCAAATATTAATTTCTATATATTTTAAAATGTTTTGTAACCCATAAGTATTTTTATACACTTCTTAATAAGGAAATTATTAGAAGACAGGCATAGCACATATGTATGTAATTTATCAGTTATAATACTGCATACAGACCATTGAACTAGGTATATGGATGATATTATGCTTGGTCGTGATTATCATATACGAATCAAGTCTTGCAATTTATAAAAATTTTAAACCCATCATTTCATAAAAATTACTCTTTTCAGCGGTTAACAAGGGTAAGCTCCCACCAGCTGTGCTGAATGAGGTACTGGCCAGCGTGGCCCCTGGGGACAATAAGGATGAAGTGGCCAAGAAAGTTCGTAAAGGTAAGAAACTAAATGTTATCAAATAGTTTAGTTAAGTTTTATTTTATTGAGAAAAACATATTAATAATTAAACGCAATTGGATTTGAGCCTTGATATGAAAATCCTACCTGATGTGAAAATTGCTGTATACAGGGCTTTAATTGAATACTTACACCCGCGATTAGAGCTAAGAATTTCTGTACCCAGATAAAAAGCATATATTATTCTGATTATATAAGCTTTATTGCTGCCAAGTTTCATCAAAATTCATTCAGTCGTTTTTATAAGACATTTCGGGTTTATAAATTAAATAAGACAAGTAGATTTTTTCTTTTAGCTGTGAAAAGCAGACAAGTGCCCCCAGAAGTCGTGGATAACATAATGAGTAATTTAAAACCTGTTGATAAAAGACAAAAAGCTATTGACAATGTTCGAAAAGGTTAGTTGAAGAATACACATTACCTATCTTATTTACTGTGTAATACCAAGATTAGAATATAGATTTTTCTATCGTGTCTCTAAAATTACTTTAGAAAGACCTGGGCACCTGGGGTGTGGCCTTAAATATCGGCTATAAAATAATTACTATGCATATTTGCCATTTACATTTGTATTTATGAATATTGTGTTCATCACGGCACGGTTAACAAATATTTAGGTAAAACTTATTCAGCAAAAATGACACATCAGACATGTTGAAACCTTTTTTTTTTTTTAACGACGTCAAAAATCATCAAATGACCCCTCCCGCTGTGGGTTAGCAGCGGTGAGGGAGTATCAGACTTTTACTGACTAAAAACCGTCGTGTTCCGTCATAGGCCTTTTATGTACCAAAGCCGCGGTATCTCTTTCGAACATCCCGCAGCACATGCTGAAACCTCAAATTGTGAAAAATAAGCAGTCCATTATTCCCTGATATTATTTATATAAAATTACAGCGGTAGAAAAAAACAATCTACCTCCTGAAATTATGAAAGAAGTCATGGATAATGTTCACCCTAATGACACTGACTCCAAAATCGCCATGAAGATCCGTAAAGGTAAGAAAACAACACTATTGAATAAATAGCTGTTATTTTAGAACTGTTAATATCCTAATATAATACACATTTTACCAATAGATAACAAGATCCAACCAAATAGCATTACAAACAATGTTAGTCATATTTTGATCTGGTCAAGTTATCCTAACCAATAATGTTTTTCTGTGGGTATACCTAATATGTTAGTCCTGTGTGTTTATATTTCTAGCGGTGGCGAAGAGGTATGTGACACCATCAGTAGCAAAAGCTGTTCTCGCTGATGCAAGCAAGGGTGACAACAAGTCCGCCATCATGAAGAATGTACGAAAAGGTTTGTTCAACATTAACCTTCTTTCTTATACTTACACTATGATAAGAAAATCTTAACTTTCTTTAATTTCACTTGATTTATAGCAAAAGCTTTTTCTTTTCATTCTTAGTATGGTTTTATAAGAAACTTCTTTATTTATTTCAGCGGTAGCAAAAGGCCAGTTGCCGGCAGACGTTATGGATGACATAGTCGCCGATCTTAAACCTGGGGACACAAAAAAGCAAGCCTTGGCAAAAGTTCAAAAAGGTGAGAGCGTTTATCATAACGGTCTTTGGTAAATATAAACTAAAATAATTTCAAATAAATTCTGCTCTTCATATCAAAATGTTTGTGGTCTTAACTTTGATGTGAGTTAATGATTTCAGCCATCGAAAAGAGGAAGATGGAACCGAAAGCAATGGATGAATTAGTCGACGATCTGCGTCCAATGGACGAAAAGTCAGAAGTTTTGAAGAATTTGCGTAAAGGTAAGTTAACCTTACCTTATTTCAGGCACATTAACTTAACGGATAGGTACACAAAGAATGTATTTGGGATATCTAGTGACATATTAATGAACATAATATGTTGTGGTGTATTCACAGCGGTACGCGAAGGACAAATGGCACCAGCGGTTATGGACGATGTAATGGCCAAGTTGAAGCCTGGTGATCATAATTCTGTTATTCTCAAGAAAGTACAAGAAGGTAAGGCTAAGATGAGAACTTATTTTTCGCTCCCTTTTTGAGATAGTACGGGCAAACAATTGACGACTGATACGGAGTATAACGTCGAATCGCACGACTTTTGTTTTATGTTTGATCACCCGAAATGGTGGTCCCAATTATTAAGTTTATTTGGTATGGTTTACAGCTGTAGCTAATAAGCATGTGTCACCATCCGTCGAAAGCAAAGTTCTAAAAGATCTAAAACACGCAGAAAATAAAGAAGCTGTCATTGATACCGTTCGGAAAGGTAAATATATGTAAACTCAATTATAATTACCTATTACTTATATACCTTATGGTTTGTTGATATATTTTACTACCTGTTATTTATTGAAAAAATATAACTAACGTATGGCACCCAATTGAAATTTACATCATATCAGAACATATCATATTGTGGCTCGACGTCAACTAACAGAATGTTATGTTACTTTCTTGTCAATAAACGTTATTTTATTTTTTTATTTCTATTTGTATAAATACAATTTATTAATAGAAATAAAAAAATTATATTTTTTTCATTTTTCATTTTCATATTTAAATACTTACATCCCAGAATTATAGATACCTATACATTATTTTATTGAATATTTTCAATTTTATTTTTAGCATAAGAAAACTGTGTTATAAATAAAATGTTGTATTTTAGCTGTTAACAAGGGACAGTTACCAGCTGCAGTTATGGAAGACATCCTCGCCGATGTAAAGCCTGGTGATAAAAAGGCTATAGTCGAGAAGAAAGTCCGTAAAGGTTAGATATCACGTTGAAAAAATTCTTGCGTTTGATGATTTTTTGGTCCTTAGACGAGTACTAAACTTGTGAAAATATCATGTGTTATGTAATAACCTTACTGCCAAAATTGTACTAAAACACACAAAATTATAGCATTAATCAGATTATCACATCATCATATTCATCATCATCATCATCTCAGCCATAGGACGTCCACTGCTGAACATAGGCCTCCCCCTTAGATCTCCACAGATACCTGTTGGAGGCGACCTGCATCCAACGTCTTCCGGCGACCTTTATAAGGACGTCTGTCCATCTTGTTTTATTTATCACTTAACTATAATAATTAAATTACAGCTATAGAAAAGAGAAAACTGCCCCCCGGTGTAATGAAGAATGTAGTAGGCCCTCTGGAACCCGATCATAAGGCCGAAGCTTTAAAGAAAATTCGTGAACGTAAGTACGAACGAAGTACGTAAGAAGCTTACGAATTTTACAGCATATTTCCAAAGGAAAACTATTAAGACCACAAACAGTTAGTGAAAATTCACTTTGAAAAGTTTTTTGCACACGATAGGTCGTAGAAAAAGTTGTAGATGAACTTATCATTTTTGCCGCTCCAAGTAGTCAATAGCCAGAAAAAATTTATAAAGTAATATGTGTGATGATTATTCTGAACGATTGAAACAATCATTTATTTAAACCTCTGCAGAGGTAGATAAGGGTCAGCTGTCGAAAGCTGTAGTTGAAGATTTGGAGGGAGACATTAATCCTGATGATAGCAAGTCTGAGGTTATGAAGAAGGTTAACAAAGGTATGTAACTATATAGTATTGTTGCTACTGGGAAACTCAAAAACGACTAAAGCCTTTTAGAGGGTAATACGTAGGTAAGGAAGAAAACTACATCTGAAAAATATGTAATTGCATCATTAGTTTCTGTACTATGCAAAATATATTATATTCCGAAAGGGTTTTTATCAATTTTAATAAATGGGATTATTAGTTCATTAGAAGTATTGATAAAACTATTAGTTAAAATGTTGCAGCGATTGCAAAGAGACACATACCGAACGCAGTGGCAGAAAATGTACTTGCTGATGTCAAAAAAGGTGCTAATAAGGTAGCCATCATGAAAAGGGTTCAGAAAGGTAAGTTAAAGATGAAGTACCTTCTTACAAATAAGTAGTTTTTTGACTAAAAAACTTACCTTAATTGCAAAACTATGATTGTAGCACTTATTTCCGATAAATACAACATTGTAATTTAAATTAATTAATTATTTTAGCTGTTGACAAAGGTGAAATGCCACCCTCTGTCTTACAAGAGATCAAAGCCGATTTGAAGCGCGGTGACAAAAAGTCTGACGTTTTAAAGAAAGTTCGTAAAGGTAAGCTTTTTCTTTAACGACGGCAAAAATCATCCCGCTGAAGGTAAGCCTCACGCAATACAATTTCAAGTGTATGTTACTTTTAAAAGGCTGACAGTTTAAACTGGGACCGATGTAATACCTCGTGATAAAAAGGCTGTTGTTGAGAAAAAAAAACGAAATTCTTAGTTAACAACGTTGAAAAAATCTCGCTATTGAATAAAAACTTCTTCATAGGCGTTTGACGCACTTTCCTCATTCTATTTCTTTGACTCGTGAAAATATTACATTGATTGTAATTACCCCAATATAGCATTACTCAGACCATCAACTTAACTATATTAATAAATTGCAGCTGTAGAAAAGAGAAAACTGGCCCCAGGTGCAATGAAGAAAGTTGTAGCTCCTTTGCAACCTGATCATAAGGCCGAAGTTTTAAAGAAAATTCATGAAGGTAAGTACATTCAAAAGGAAAACTGTTAAGAGCACAAACGTAGTTGAAATAGTGAAAGAGCACTTTAAAAAGTTTTTATTGCATGCAATAGGTCATAGAAAAAGTTGTGTCTTATTATTTTTATCGAAAACTTTAGCCACTTCAAGTCCTCAATTAGACAGAAAAAATGATTAAAGCAATATGTATGATGTTAATTCTAAACAATTGACACAATCTTTCAATTAACCCTTTACAGAGGTTGATAAGGGTCAGCTGTCAAAAGCTTTAGTCGAAGATTTAGAAGCAGATATTAATCCTAGTGATACCAAGTCTGAAGTTATGAAGAAGGTTAACAAAGGTATGTAATTAAATGGCAATATTACTAGAGCGAAACTCAGAAACGGCTGAAGCCTTTTAGGTAATGCGTATAGAGGTAGTAGTAGGTAGGTGGGAAAGAAAACTAAATCTGACAAATATGTAACTGCGTCAGTAGTTGTTGCACCATCCAAAATATGTTATGTTCGAAAAGAGCTTGTATAATTTGATAAAACAATAAGTTAAAATATTGCAGCGATTGCAAAGAGACACATAACAAATGCAGTGGCAGAAAATGTACTTGATGACGTTAACAAAGGTACTAATAAGGCAGATATCATGAAAAGGGTCCAAAATGGTAAGGAAAAATGACAATTAAGTTATTAGTTTACATAAGACGAGAGTGGCAGTAAAACAATAATAAATAATTTATCCTTATTAACATTTCAACATGCAAATCCCCGATATTATCCTTAAATTAGACACTATTATTTATACCTACAAAACTTTAGAATTTTACCTTAATTGCCAAACTATAATTGGAGTACTTATTGCCGATAAATACAATGTTGTTATTAAAATTAATTAATTATTTTTAGCCGTTGACAAAGGCGAACTGCCGCCCTCTGTAATAGACGAGATCAATGCCGATTTGAAGCTGAGTGACAAAAAATCTGATATTTTAAAGAAAGTTCGTAAAGGTAAGCCTCACGTACAAAGAATTTCCAGTGTTTTACAATTTAAGTGGAACCGATGTAAAGCGTTGTGATAAAAAGGTTGTTGTCGAGAAGAAAGCCCGTAAAGGTTCATCATAAAGGATCATGTAGAAAAAATTCTTGCGATTACTGGAAAACTTCTTCAAAGGCGTTTGATGACTTTTTGAGCCATGGACGAGTACTTAACTCGTGAACATAGATGTAGTGACCCATAGGCCATAATGACCCCACTGCCAAAATTGTGTATCAAACCATAATAACACTGAGTCATTATAGAGGTTGTATAAATGAGACCATCATACTTAACTAAAGTGATAAAATTGCAGCTGTAGAAAAGAAAAAACTGGCCCCTGGTGTAATGAAGAATGTAGTGGCCCCTTTGAAACCTGCTCGTAAGGACGAAGCTTTAAAGAAAATTCGTGAACGTAAGTACACTTGGTAAAGTGGCTTATGAATTTCATGACATATTTCAAAAGGAACACTGTCATGTCCATAAATCTAAACTGAAAGTGAACTTTGCAAAAGTATTTATTACATACAATGCGGTCATAGAAAAAGTTGTGTCTTATCATATTTATCGAAAATTGTAGCCGCTCCAAAAAATGCTTAAAGAAATATGTATGATATTAATTCTAAACAATGGACACAATCTTTCAATAAACCCTTTTCAGAGGTAGATAAGGGTCAGTTGTCGAAAGCAGTACTTGAAGATTTGGAGGGAGATATGAATCCTGATGATAATAAGGCTGAGGTTATGAAGAAGGTTAACAAAGGTATGCAATTAAATGGTATTGTTACTAGAGCGAAAGTCAGAAATAGCTGAAGCTTTTCAGGCAATGCGTAGGTAAGGAAGAAAACTAAATATTATGTAACTGCGACAGTAGTTCCTGTACCATCCAAAAAATATTATATTCAGAAAGAGTTTGTTCGTATTTTTATAAATGGGATTATTAATTTAGGTATTTGAAGTATTGATAATACTTTGAGTTAAAATGTTGCAGCAATCGCAAAGAGGCACATACCGAATGCAGTAGCAGACAATGTACTTGCTGATGTTAACAAAGGTGCTAAGAAGGCAGATATCATCAAAAGAGTTCAGAAAGGTAAGTAAAATATGATGTACCTTCTAAAAATTAAGAAGTTATTCGTACACATATTAGAGGAAAATGGCAGTAAAACAATAATAAATAATTTATCCTTATTAACATTTCAACATACGAATCCCCTATATTCCTTCCTTAAACTAGACACTATTATTCACGCCTATAACACTTTAGAATTTTACATTAATTGCCAAACTATGATATGATTGGAACACTTATTGCCGATAAATAGAATATTGTTATTAAAATTTATGAATTATTTTTAACTTAAATTATAACTTTTTTCCCCTTTAATGTAAATTGACACAGCCTACTTACGCACTCTATTGGGCCCTCTTTGCGGAACAGTGTTTCTCAAGATACAGGATAACCTAGTTTGGGAGGTAGAGTTTGAGTTCATTGAGTACAGATTTATAAAGCATACCGAATGTTTGCGTTTTGTGTAAATGTTTCTGTTTTTTGTGGAAATAAAGATATATTATTATTATTTTAGCCGTTGACAAAGGCGAACTGCCACCCTCTGTCTTAGACGAGATCAAAGCCGATTTGAAGCGCGGTGACAAAAAGTCTGATGTCTTAAGGAAAGTTCGTAAAGGTAAGCCTGACGCTCAAAGAATTTAAAGTATTTTAAAAGACTGACAATTTAAAATGGAACTGATGTAAAGCGACGAGATAAAAAGGCTGTTGTCGAGAAAAAAGTTCGTAAAGGTTAGAAAAATATGGCTATTACTTAAAAAGTTCATAAAGGCTTTTGATGCTATTTCCTCATTCTATTTCATAGACGCATACTAAACTCATTAAAATACTATCTCGCATACGATAACCCCCAAACTGTGTATCCAAACCATAGTAAAACTCAATCAATATACCAGCATTCAGACCATCATACTTAACTATGACAATAAAAATTGCAGCTGTAGAAAAGAAAAAACTGCCCCCCGGTATAATGAAGAAAGTAGTAGCTCCTTTGGAACCTGATCATAAGGATGAAGTTTTAAAGAAAATTCATGAACGTAAGTACAGAAATCCATAAGCCACTGTACCCAACAGTGGCTTATGGATTTCACGAAACATTTCTAAAGGAAAACAGTCAAGACCACAAACTTAGTAAAAGTGCACTTTAGAGGTAGAAAGAATTTTTTTACATACAAAAAGTAAAAGAGTTGTGTCTTAACATTTTTATCGAAAACTGTAGCCACCCGAAATCGTCAATTAGACAGAAAAAATTAGACTAACAACTATGATATTAATCCTGAACAATTGACACAATCTTACAATCACAGAGGTAGATAAGGGTCAGCTGTCGAAAGCTGTCATTGAAGATTTGGAGGAAGATATTAATCCTGATGATAGCAAATCTGAGGTTATGAAGAAGGTTAACAAAGGTATGTAATTAAATGGTATTGTTACTAGTGCGAAACTCAAAAACGGCTGAAGCTTTTCAGGCAATGCGTAGGTAAGGAAGAAAACTAAATCTGACAAATATGTAATTGTGTCAGTAGTTCCTAGACCATCCAAAACTATTACATTCGGAAAGAGCTCGTGTCAATTTTAATTAATGGGATTATAAGTACATTAGACGTATTGATTAAACATTGAGTTAAAATGTTGCAGCAATTGCAAAGAGGCACATAACAAATGGAATGGCTGAAAATGTACTTGCTGATGTTAACAAAGGTGCTAATAAGGCAGATATCATGAAAAGGGTTCAGAAGGGTAAGTAAAAGATTAAGCACCTTCCAACAATTAAGTAGTTATTAGTACACATATCAGGAGGAGAGTGCCAGTAGAACAATAGTAAATAATTTATCCTTATTAACATTACAACATGCGAATCCCCTATATTCCTTCCTTAAACTAGACACTATTATTCACGCCTACAAAACTTTATAATTGTACGTTAATTGCCAAGCTATGATTGGAGCACTTATTGCTGATAAATACAATATTGTAATTAAAAATCTACAAAAAACTAAAACTATGCATTTTCACCAACGAATATATGCAGGTGACATGGATATCAACTACAGTGGTCAAAATATCGACAAAGTGAATATCACAAAATTTTTAGGAATTCTTATTGATAGCCAGTTAACTTGGAAGCCGCAAGCAGAAGATATCTGTAAACGTTTAAGTACAGCCGCGTTTATGTTATTTAACCTATCCAAAAAAGTAAATTTGTCAACAATATTGGTGGCCTACCATGGTCTTGTAATTTCTACCTTAAGATTTGGTGTAATATTTTGGGGCTATTGTAGCGAACGAGAAAGCATTTTTAAAGCTCAAAAGCGCTGTTTGAGAGCTATATTTGGTCTCAAAGTTACCGACAGTTGTGTGCCTATATTTAAGTCTCAGAAACTATTAACTTTCCCATCACTCTACATCCTAGAATTATCATTATTTGTTATAGCGAACCGAAATTTATTTACAACACTTTCAGAATCTAGAAAACGAAATACATCATTAAGATCTCAATATCAGCACTCACTATACACAGGCAAATTTAAAACTAGCTTATTAAAAAAAAGTGTTATCTGTATGGCTCCTGTTATCTTTAATAAAATTCCTCATCAAATGAAAACCCTGCCATTGATGAAATTTAAAAAATGCTTCACAAAGTTTCTTGTAGATAAATGTTATTATTCTGTTCAAGACTTCCTAGATGATACAATTCAATAATCTATTTGCCTTAAACAATTTTGTATAATAATTATTGCATTTGCATGCCAACAAGGCAGAATGTACACGGATCCTATTGTATTATTTACCATCCTATTTTGTATGTACCTACATTCTAAGCAAATAAAGACCTATTCTATTCTATTCTATTCTATTCTAAAATTAATGAATTATTTTTAGCCGTTAACAAAGGTGAACTGCCATCGTCTGTATTAGAGGAGATCAATGCCGATTTGAAGCTCAATGACAAAAAATCAGATATTTTAAAGAAAGTTCGTAAAGGTAAGCCTCACGCACAAAGAATTTCCATTGTTCTACAATTTAAAATGGAACCGATGTAAAGCATCGTGATAAAAAGCTTGTTGTCGAGAAGAAAGTCCGTAAAGGTGAGATATCATGTAGAAAAAATTCTTGCGATTACGGAAAACTTCTTCAAAGGCGTTTGATGATTTTTTGGGCAATAGACGAGTACTAAACTCGTGAACATAGATGTAGTGACCCATAGGCCATAGTGACATCACTGCCAAAATTATGTATCAAACCATAACAATACTAAGTCATTACAGCGGTAGTATAAATGAGTCTATCATACTTAACTCAAATAATAAAATTGCAGCTGTAGAAAAGAAAAAATTGCCTCCCGGTGTAATGAAGAATGTAGTGGCCCCTTTGAAACCTGATCATAAGGACGAAGTTTTAAAGAAAATTCGTGAACGTAAGTCTTACAATTTTTATCGAAAACTATAGCCGCTCCAAGTCGTCAATTAGCCAGAAAAAAATGCTTAAAGAAATATGTAAGATGTTAATTCTAAATAATGGACACAACTCTCAAGATTTAATGAAATATTTTTAGAGGTAGATAAGGGTCAGTTATCGAAAGCAGTACTTGAAGATTTGGAGGAAGATATGAATCCTCATGATAGCAAGTCTGAGGTTATGAAGAAGGTTAACAAAGGTATGTAATTAAATGGTATTGTTACTAGTGCGACACTCAAAAACGGCTGAAGCTTTTCAGGCAATGCGTAGGTAAGGAAGAAAACTAAATATTATGTAACTGCGTCAGTAGTTCCTGGACCATCCAAAAAATATCATATTCGGGAAGAGCTCCTGTCAATTTTAATAAATGGGATCATTAATTTTCGTATTTGAAGTATTGAAAAAACTTTGAGTTAAAATGTTGCAGCAATTGCAAAGAGGCACATACCGAATGCAGTAGCAGACAATGTACTTGCTGATGTTAACAACGGTGCTAAGAAGGCAGATATCATGAAAAGAGTCCAAAATGGTAAGGAAAATATGAATTACAATTAAGTAGTTATTATACTTCGGCCGTTCAGAGAATGCGTTCCTGACACCTATCAGTTAGTCACGACTAGTGATGGGCACAACATAACACTGAGTTCGTTACCGTTCCTCCAAAATGAACCGCCGCATTATTTTAAGATTATTTTCGTTTTAAATTGGCGGAATCATTTAAAATTTATATTTTAGTTATTTAAGTGGAAACCAAAAAAAGTTAATATCTATACTAATATTATAAAGCTGAAGAGTTTGTTTGTTTGTTTGTTTGTTTGAACGCGCTAATCTCAGGAACTACTGGTCCGATTTGAAAATTTCTTTCAGTGTTAGATAGCCTATTTATCGAGGAAGGCCATAGGCTACTTTTTATCTCGGTACGGGAAGTAGTTCCCACGGGATGCGGGTGAAACCGCTGGCAGAAGCTAGTTCATATAATAAAATTGTTTTATTTATTCTTTGTGACAAAGTTATAATCTGTATTTCTATGCAATAAAGTAAGTACCTACATTGAACACTTGAAGAACGTGGTCTATGCGCACGAAACGACAACAGACGACTGTTTTACCGTCACAAAATGGCGGCCCATAACGCCATTAGGGGTTACCATTTTCAACCTAAATATAAAAATGCTACTTTCTTTCGCGCGTTCGGTTTGGTCATAGTTTTATTTTATATTTCATAAAAGTTATCTTATAAACGTATTATTTTATATTACAAGTATAACTGTATAAGAACAGATTACGATACTTGCCTGTTATTTTTAGCACATCACTACAAATATAACGCTCTGACATAACCTTGTAATAGCGCAGTATAGATTTAGAAAAATATTGTTTACCAAGTTATTTGACACTCAGTTTGGCACAAAATTATAACATTCATTGATTATTGATATAATAATGTTGTTTTAATACTCATCAATTGTTAAAACGGTAAACAACGAGCAAAAATATTTTTATCGTAACTGCAACGCCATTACAAAGTTACGTCGTCAGTTCAATCGCGATGTGTCAGGAACGCATTCTCTGAACGGCCGAACTATAGTATACATTGGAGGAGAGTGGCAGTAAAACAATAATAAATAATTTATCCCTATTAGCATTTCAACATGCAAATCCCCGATATTATCCTTAATCCAGACACTATTATTTATGCCTATAAAACTTTTTTACTGCTTTCGTCTTCATTGCAAAACTATGATTGCCGATAAATACAATATTGTAATTAAAATTAATGAATTATTTTAGCCGTTGACAAAGGTGAACTGCCACCCTCTGTCTTAGACGAGATCAAAGCCGATTTGAAGCTCGGTGACAAAAAGTCTGATATATTAAAGAAAGTTCATAAAGGTAAGCCTTCGTCATCATCAGTCTTTTTATCGGCCACAAGTCTATAAGCAACGCATATGAATACTAGAACACATGAATATGCGTAATTTGCTGAGCATAATATGTATTGATGCAAATAATACTTGCTATTGATACAAAACTATAGCACCATTAGTTCATTTCACCAGGGACTTCAGCGAATAGATAATTTAAGATGTATGTTACTTTTGAAAGGCTGACAATTTAAAATGGAAACCGACACTTTCCTTGTTCTACATCTCTATTTAATATAATAATCAATATATTGATGTATGCTCTGTCAATATATTCTTATTACATTTTATCAGAACTAGCTATCGATATTTGTATGCTATTTACAGCTATAGATAAGAAACGAGTGTCACCCACTGTAATGGCTGATTTGGCCGGTGTTGAGCAGCCCGTAGGAGATCAGACTGATCCCATGAAGAACATTAAAGAAGGTTTCATCCCTCTCATTCATATTACATTCTAGTTATTAAGAGAGAGAGAAGCTCTTATTGTATCCTTAAGTTAAATAATGGATAATGCTAACATAATCACTGTCTTGGCATCTCGAGACCTTATACGTTTTAAAACCCTTACCATCATCATATAAAATGGCCGAAACATTTTAGAAGATGCTGTACAAAATCTTAAAAATGCAACTGATTTTATTTCAATAGCTGTCAAGAATGGAGCACTAGAGCCGGCTGTCATGAATGATGTGATGGCTTCTGTAAAACCTGGAGATACAAAGTCTGAGGTTATGAAAAAAGTTCGCGCAGGTAGACCGTTCTAATATTATCCGTAGAAATTCTCGAATGAAAAATGTACAGACGCCAGGATACCAAGCTACTGCAATGTGTCTTTCTGTAACCGATTTTCAACTTTATCACTTAATTATAAGGTTCAATGTAGATTGGATTTTTTTATAGATCAAAGTTGCTAGTTCCATTCCCAGTTCCTTTTTTGATTCGCACACATAAGAGAGACTAATGTTTTATTATAGCTGTAGCCAAGAGGTATATCACACCCGCTGTGATGGAAGATGTACTCGGTACTGTAAAGCCTACCGACAACAAGAAACAAATTTTGAAGAAAATGCGTAAAGGCAAGTACCTGTATGACGTATTGTAAAAACATATTTAAATATTGGACTTAATTGAATACTTTTATTGATTCCATGCTATTAAAATTAAAGCAAATGTCGATTTTAGCGGTCGCTAAAGGTCAGTTACCCAAATCTGCGGTAGAGGAGATTGAGAAGAACGTAAAATTCATTAAAGACCCGGAAGAAGTAATGGAGGAGGTCCGCAAAGGTAAGTTGGAAACTGTATGCTCAAAAATATTTCACACAAATGTCATCTAACTCTAAAAGATAGATTTTGAAATATGTGTTTGGTTGAATGTGATTCAATGCAGTAATCAACTTATGCTCCAAGAATTACATGGCTTACCTATTTTATGCAGTGCCTCTTTTAGGTCTAGGCGATGAAGTATACCTCTATGTATATAATTATAACATTGTAATCATTAAAATACCTACTTATCATTTAATCAAACATAATGGAAATACGCGGGAAAACTTTGATGATATAATTAGCGGTAAATCATAACAAATATTCCGAATATAGCTGTGATAACGATACTACTAATATGAAGAGGAAAATTAGAATACAACATTTACCTAATAAAGTAAAATACAACGAATAAACGGAGATCTTTTAAATCTGTCGGATGATCACAACTTTATGGTACATGATTATGGATAGACTTAGACTTACTTTCTTTTTAAAGAATGAGCTTAATATGTTACTTACAAACAATGACGAAATGGTTTGTATTATTATAATCACAGGCTTAGAAAAGAAACAAGTGCCGCCGGCAGTGATGAAGGAGATAAGGCGCAAAAGCGATAGGTCTCCAATAATGACGAAGATTCAAGAAGGTAAGATTACCATCATTATGACTTTGACTAGGAACACCGGATACTTTGGATTGTACCACAGTTTACATTGAAGATATTTTCTAAGTATATCTTGGACACCAATGAATGTGTTTCGAATGGCACCTTAAACTGTAGGTCCCGGCTGTCAGTGAAAATCTTCGGCAGTCGTTACGGGTAGTCAGAAGCCAATAAGTCTGACAACCAGCGTTTCTAAGGGGTATTGAGTTACCCGGGTAACTGGGTTGAGGAGGTCAAATAGGGCAGTCGCTCCTTGAAAAGCACTGGCACTCAGATGCATCCGGTAAGACTAGAAGCCATCCCCAACGTAGTTGGGAAAAGGCTCGGAAGATGATGAACTACACGACGATGATGTATTTGTGCTTGGAGGTTGTTTTTGTACACTGAAACTTATGGTTTTAAATTGGTAAGATACAAAAATTTATTAAGAATTAAAATAAGCAAAGCTAATCATTTTAGCATTGAAGAAGAAGAAGCTATCAGCGTCAGTAATGGACGATATAGCCGCCCATATGGGTCCTGGAGAGAAAAGGACTGAAGTCATGAAGAAAGTCCGCCAAGGTGAGACCAGTAGTTTAGATATAACATGACAAAACTAGCTAGAGGTACCTACATGCTTTCAATGTGTTTGTAAGCAATCATTATCTAAAACAATGCGCGATTCGTTGTATGTACAGCAGTAAATTTGCGGTCAGTTAAGTATTTTCTTTCCGGGTGTTTTTGAGGAAATAACACATAAAATATAAATTAAATATTTTGAGGAAATTTCACGTTCCATGCCTAATTTATAACATGCAGTAGATTAAATATTTTGGCAGGCTGTAGCAGCTTTTTACCGTATAAGAATGAATAAGTAAACTCTTGTACACTTCAGTAGTCCATATTAATTTTTCTATAATACCCAGAGTTAGACCCAGAGTACCTACACTCATAAATTAAACAATTCAACATACATCTTTACATTCCACACGGGTTTTCAATTTGCTTTCATCACAGATTACAGAAAACTGTGACCTTTCATATAAAAATAAATCGGTATACTTAAATGATTGAAATTGCCATTCCAGCCGTGGAAAAGGGTCGTTTGACTGCATCCACTTTGTCAATGATAAGAGATATAGATGAAGCCAAACAAGCAAGAGATATGGATACCGTACTCAATGAACTTGATCAAAATACTGAAACGAAGTCCGATGTTATCAATAAGCTACGTATAGGTAAGTCAACGTAATCAATAAGCTACGTATAGGTAAGTCAAGTGATTATAATCACAACTGAAAGCTACACATGGATTGTAAAATATGTAAGTACGAAAGTACCCCCGCCAAGACGAGCCAAGCAGAACAAACGCACCTTGTTTGCTTAGAGCTGTAATGAAAATAAAAATGATGCGAACAAATTCATAAATTACGGTAAAACGGTAAATTTGATTTCAGCTGTAGATAAAGGTCAGATGCCGAAATCTGTCTTGAACGACGTAATCAAAAGTCTCGAAACCAAAGATGGGAAAGCTGAAGCTATTGAGAAAGTCCGAAAAGGTAATACTTAAACAAAATCTCTTATATTGTTTACAGATACAAATATTTTCGATTTAAACGTGATGATTGCTTAGTTACAATTCAAAGGGTTCGCAAGATTTCTTAAGAGCTACTAAGCATGATTTTAATATACTATATATTTTCAACTTATTTTCAGCTATAAGAAAACGCCAATTACTTCCAAAGATAACAAAAGTCGTAAGAATTAGATGTGGCGAGATAATCAGTCCCAGTGAAATTAAAATGATTAAAGATGGTAATTCTTATTGTAAAACTAGCTCCTGCCAGCGCTTTCACATCACATTTCAAAACATATACACACGCAAATCACACAAAACGTGAAGGAAAACATCTTGAGGAAACCTGGACTATAAAGTCTGTAATCACTAACCCGCATTGAGCAAGCGTGGTGATTAATGCTCAATCCTTCTCGGTGTGAGAGGAGGCCTGTGCCCAGCAGTGGGGCGATAAAAAGGCTGTATTGGTAACAGTATATCAGTCAATAACTTACAATTTTTTTTCTTAGCGGCGAAGGCAGGAGAAATTTCACCATCTGTGATGAAGATAATTATGAAGAAAAACAATGAATTTAATTTCGATGTGAAGAAGGAATCACCCATAAAAAAGATTTTCAAAAAGAAAAGGGATAAAAGAGTAATCATCGACAAGACAGATATAATGGCTTACGTTAAAGGTGCTGACACGGACGCACAAGTTATAAGGAGAGTGCGAACAGGTAAATGTAACATAACGCTTGCAACTCCTACAATAAACTTATTTGTTGAGGATATGGTATATCCTGATCGTTGGAATCTGCCTTTTTCCTTGATGGAGATATGTTAAGTAGAGTATATAATGAGTATATATATGTCGATTGTAAACTATAGGAACTTCCTGGGTGTGGTATTATGGGCGTAGTATTGAGTATCATTTAGAAATTAGTTTCTTATTTATAACTCTGAAGTCTTAAAATAACTGTGTTTCCATTCGTCATATTCAAATATGCCATGACATGTAACCATTTTTTCAACATTTTCAGCAATAATGCAAGGCGACATATCACCGTCAGTCATGAAATTGTTATTAAACAAAGATAATGCTGGTATTATATTTTCGGATGAAATTGTACGTGCAATATTTCCACACACAAAGGGAAAAGTTCAACCTTGTCGAACTACTTGTCAAAACGTTACGAGATCTAAAAGCTTAAAGATCACAGAAGCTTCCATGATGCCCTCACTGAAACAAACGTTAAGCGAGCGTCGTACGAACTGTGCTAACTACAACTTTTGTCCGGAACGCAAGACCAGAAGAAAAATTCCAGTTTTTCCCGGTGCACCTATAGTAAATACACGAAATATTATGTTTGATGGCATGCCTAAGTACACAACGCAGGCAGTGTTCACTGTCCAACAAACAGAAAACATGCTAACACCAAGATACGGAATAACTTACCCAGGCAAGTCATCCGCACCTTGTAAATGTGGAAGTGAAACTTGTAGAAAAGAATGGCTTAATATGAAATTGTCGAATATGAAATTGACAGAAAGTGAAGCGAGATTAATAGCTTGTGTATGTGGCACTAAGATGAGTGATTATGAGTCTAAAAAAATTGTTAATGCAATAGAAAAAGCTAAGAAAGCACAAATATTGCGAAGAGAACAACAACGGTTTAAAGAAGACCAGAAAAATATACAAAAGAAGATAAACAAATTGAAGAAAAAGCAACAAATAGTAGAATTCAAGTACCGGATTAAGAAGAGGAAAATGGAAGAGAAAAGAAAGAGGAATTTAAAAAAGAGATGTAATAAATTAGATGCTCCTTATCAGAAACACAGGAAAGAAATGGATAGACGCGCTTGGAAACAAGTTAGAGAAAGGAAGGATTTATCACGCTGTGCGCTGGCAGCTGAATCAGCATTAGACGCGGGCACCTTCAGCGTGCGAGCTATTTTGAAATTCATAAGATTGACGTGTGCAGCACTCAGGCATCCTAAAGACAGCTATCATGATTTAAAAACAGCCTTAAAGGACCCATGTTGCTCAGTGCGAAAGTTAAGGCAGTTTTGTGACGATGAAGGTATTTACGAGCCAGCTGCAAGAATCAAACATAGAATGGGTTTCGTTACAGAAAAACTTACAAAAAAAATGGAATCGTTCAAGAAAAAGAGAAGGAGACCAGTTAATTTTGGATGTAACCTTTATATGGCATCTCGAAATAAAACGCCATGTTTATGGGTATTTTACGCTTGCCCATGGTTTTACCCTCAGTGTATCAGTTTGCTTTCAGGTCTTAGACACTTTTCTCGTATGTTAATGTTAATGCTAGCGTTTATTGTATGGAGTCCGTGTTTATTCTGTTTTTGTCCTACCTGTTTGAAAGTACGATGACTGAAACAAGAATTTTGGTGAAGTTTTGTTAAAGTAAATGAATCGATCTTTACAAAGTGCTTTTTATTTTATACTACCAAGTTTATCGCGGTTTCACCTCCCGTTCCTAGAAAAAATTTTGCTAACGTAAATTGAGGATAATGTGCCATTTGAATTCGAGTTTTTTTAGTGTTTCTCAATTTAATGGATCATGTGGATGTTTTTTACAAAAAAAAAATACGTTTAGTCGACCACTGGATATCATCTCCACTGCTATTTTTAACATGACTCCGTCATTCACCAATTGTATTGAACCATTCTTATTTGATTATGAAAGGGTATATTCTTATTACAGGGTATATATGTCACCGTAAGATTACAAACATCGTTAGATTACAATCTATCTCGAGAGATTGTAAACTGTCGAATTATTGTGAACCGTAACATCTGATTGCAATTTAACGTATTATTTTTCGCTATATTATAATCTATCAATGTAAAGCGGTCAAATTGTCAACTGGCGTAGAACGGAATGCATCTTGCGCGCTGATTGGTAGAACGTAATGTGCCCCCGCCGCTCCGGCATTCGCCATTTTGTTTGTTTATTTCGTTTGTTGTCGATTGTGTAAACAACTGTGTTTTCGTGATTATAAATTGATTTCCTGTTGAAAAAAACTTATATCTTTAGAATTAGTTATATAAAAGTGTTGAGGATGTAAAATTTATCTGTGATTAACCAAAGAAAAGCAGTTTGAACGATAAACCAACAAATTAGTGCTAGTTTCCGAACATAACCTAAATTACATTAATTTCTCGTGTTTTAATATTTGTATATGCGTGGAAACTTACGTGTTCTCATTAAATAATATTAGCCATGTCGGATATTGAGCCTGGTCAACAAAATAACTCAGAAAAAATTATATTGTTAATCCGAACGAATTTACCATAGAGCTACAAAAATATTACAGTGGGCATAATGAAAATAGTAAAATTATATTTTTCATTTTCATTTGAATTGCAGGATAAAATGATTGTTTATTATTTAAAGTTTTTTTTTTTATAATTGTCCAATTTAAATTGTTTGAGGACAAAATTAAGTACCCTTTTTTGTATAAGAGGCTTTTATTTTTTTTTAATATTTGTTTGTGTTTGAAGACAAACTACCTAATTGTTTTGTTTTTTTTTTATAAAAGTTTCTTATAATTTTCCAATTTCAATTTGTGTTTGAAGAATAAATATTTCGTTACAATTTGTTCCCTCCATATGTCAGGAATATTAATTACATACTCGTACTAAATAATAAATACTTGAAGAATTTTTGAAGAGCATTTATTTTATTTAACTGACACCTCTATTTCATTCCTAACTCTACGGGAACTCCATGGGAACAGAACGGCTGGTCGTGATTGGTCGATCTTACAAAAAGACTGACCAATCAGGGAGAGCTTTCGGACAGTTGACAATTTGACAATTTCTCATCGATAGATTATAATATAGCGAAAAATAATGCGTTAAATTGCAATCAGATGTTACGGTTCACAATAATTCGACAGTTTACAATCTCTCGAGATAGATTGTAATCTAACGATGTTTGTAATCTTACGGTGACATATATACTCCCGAAAGGTCTCATTGCCATTAAGGTTTAGGTTCTGATGATGGAAACCCTGAGAAATAGAGAGCAATTCTTGAAAATTTTAGGCATACACAGAGCAAAATATGACACTCAGCTGTATGTTTGATAACACTACAAAACATGAAGGTTTAGATGTGATGGTGGAGACGGGAGAGAGCCGGGGGAACTTCCCCTTTATCAACGACCTCGTCTTTGGCCTTATATTATTTGTATTGACCAGAACTTTATACGAAGATGTGTATTATATTAGCCATTAGGGGTCAAAAGATAGAGAGGAAGAGCAATTCAGTACCTTACCGATTTATTTCACCGAACAAGTGTTTGAGCTTATTTCATTCGTATTGCTGAGATCTTTTCAACAATAATTGCAACCCGCTAAACCGAAAGAAACGTTGTCGCATGTTACTATGACAAACTTCATAGTAGAATTACATTTTGTTAGAAAAAAATACCGTGACTTTGCGTGACATTTTTTGTCACATTTATTTTTAGAGACATTTGCTGTAATGTACTAAGTATATTTTAAGAGAAATATATTTCGATATTAATATTATGAATCTTGATATTGATTGGAGAAATTAGTTTTACTTGCGTTCAGAACGCGGTATATCACCTATCACACAGTCTAGGTGCCATCATGAATTATCCAAAAATAACGACAAAATATAATTTAGATTAACTGGTAAGATCCATTATTTTATTGATTTCGTTTCCTTCTCTTATCAATTGGGAATAGCATATTTAGCACAGGTTTTTTTTTTCAGAAATATATTGCTGATGTCAATGATAAAATTTGAGGGTGGAGGAAAGTAGTATGTAAGACCTATCATAAATTTTTCGTATGATATGATATAAGTTGCTTAGTTACCATAACTTTTGCAAGTTGAAGCCAGGGAAGCGGGCAACTGCTGTGGCAGACGTATAATGCAAGTTATGGACGGTATCTAAAGAAACAAGTACTCTATGAGACATTCTTTCATTGAATGTAAATTTTGTGTCGTTTACGATAAAGATGCCTAAAAGTCGCAGATTATGCCCAGAACGAGGACAAACATCAGTATGCAGAAAACTTCACAAAACAAGTACACAAGACGAACTTCAAGTGCACTTGGAAAGAAAATCTACAAGTGTATTAAGTTTCAAAAACGCAGCGGAATCAAAACCAGCAACACTGTGACGTAATGATTTAAAATCGTTAACTTACTTAAACAACAATTTAGCACATGAGAAAAACAACAAAAACAGTCTTCATCCGTTAAAATCATGTCTTTCCTCTCAAAAACAAGGGGCAAAGGCCAAGATGAGCGTAAAATTTTACTTCAAAAAGGACGACAACCAAACAAGTAGTCCTCATTCAATGTCTGCTCATAATTTAAATAAGACCATAACAAAACGAAAGAAATGTGACACAATGTACAATAAAAATACTGGGTCGAAAAAGGCAAATGTTTTATTTAATAGAAGGTATATGGTCGGTGACGTCGGTGGAATACAAGCAAAAGTAGATGCAAAGCAGCAATATGAGACCGAATCCAGGACTCAGTCAAATGTAACATCCGTGAAGAAATCATTAGCAAGGAAGATAAAAAATATGATCATCGAAAAGTCGAAACAGCTGTCAGACACAAGTTTAAGACATAGACATCGAAGAAAGTCAATTAAATTGAGATCGTACAGTAGTTATACTTCTATCTCAAGCTATGAACGGTTTAAACAAAAGTTGCAAAGCAGTCAGCTGAAAATTCCGATATTGGAAAAATCTAAAACAAAAAATATTTCGATAGGAAATGAGTTGTTGGCCGGATATTATCAATTAAGAGATAAACGAGGAAGGGCGCAACTAAATCACATGTTGCCAAATTTAAATACAGCAAGAAATATTCATCCACTCAGCAAACACTCGAACGATAAACATCAAATTCAACGTAACTTGCCAGAAAACTATAACCATAAGGAAAGTGATTTGTCTGCAGTTGTTTATCAAGATATTTGTGTTACGGGAAAAACACTCAAACTGTGGAAAAATCACAGTGAATGTAAAAACAAACGTGTACTATCTATAAAAATTGGAAATCAATCCTCTGACAATTGCATCAAGTATTATTCTGATAAAGGGAATACACTAAGTCCTGTCATTAATTATAATACAATGCGTAATTTCCCGCGAACTAAAGACATATTTCAACAGAATCTTTTTAATGTGTTGATAAAACATGGAAAACAAAATTATAAAGGGGAACTAAAATCAATGAAAAAGAATAAGCAAGAAGGCTACGATCGCCGAGATGATTACGAAGACATTAAAATTCCACGAATAATAGAAAATAAGTCACGTGATAATAAGAAATACCTATCTGTTGGACGAAAATCACGTAATGACATGTCAAATGAAAGCAATGAAAAATATAAAACTATTCCTTCAAATGTAACAAATTCGGATCTCATTATCAATCCAGGCATCGTTTTTACTAAAAAAAGAAAGCCAATGAAAGATTCGTCAAAAAGCAGAGGATTCTTTCTGCGCAATAAATCACGGCAAATTAAACGACCTCCAAATACTAAAGATTCTGTTAAGTTCCCTGTTCCATTAAACGATAAAATAACGACGAAAGACAAAAACGATGAACGCCCAGTAGAGAAATTAACTTCGCAGATAAATACTTCCTCTAAGACACAAGCAATTGTAAAAAACGATAAGCGAATGCAAGTAATCAAAAGAAGCTTTAGACATAGAAGAGTAAGATCCGACTTTGAAACTAGTTTTAGCAAATCAGACAGCCTTAGAAGTATATACGAAAATCCTTATCAAATACCTTTCGTCGTGAAGGAGTACCTGTCAAAATTAATAAACAAACTAAAATTAATGGCTCATGATGTAATAGACCCTAAGTCTAGTATGTGTACGTGTGAAAAATGTAATTGTAACAAATGTGATTTTAAACGAGATGCACCAAGTGAGCTTAAAGCAACCAGATCCCAAAATAAGTCTGATTCTGATGAAAAACATTCAAGTTTAGAAACTAAAATTTCTGTTAAAAGTGTAGAACTACCAGACACACATACCAGCTCTAATAAAGAGACCACGATTGGGCAAGAAAAATATCCGCTTTCAAAAATTTGTGAAAAAGCGTGTGACATACCTGGATGTAAAAGGGATACAAACTTTCAAAAGACAAGTCATAGTAAACTTGATCAGCAAAAGTCAATGCATGTTTATGATGGTAAAAAAAAATCTGATGTAGCTTTACAAACTCCCGCAGGAGCAATACATAGTACTACACAAGCTGACAAACCTAATAAACTAATTGAAAAACCTGATGAACCAATTTTCAAATTGGAAAAACGAATAAAGAAACCTAATAAACCTACTGACAAACCTGATAAAGCAATTGTCAAATGTGATAAACCAACTGTCAAATGTGATAAACCAACTGTCAAATGTGATAAACCAATTGTCAAATCTGATAAACCAATTGTCAAATCTGATAAACCAATTGTCAAATCTGATAAACCAATTGTCAAATCTGATGAACCACTTATCAAATCTGATGAACCAATTATGAAATCTGATGAACTAATTGACAAACCTGATAAACCAATTTTCAAATTCGAAAAACGAATAAAGAAACCTGATAAACCAATTGTTAAATCTGATAAACCAATTGTCAAATCAGATAAACCAATTGTCAAATCTGATAAACCAATTGTCAAATCTGATGTACCAAGAGACAAACCTGATGACCCAATAGACAAACTTGATGAACTAATTAAAACTAAGTCACAAAATTCACAAACTGAAGAAAATGATACAAAAAAATGGTGGCAAAAAGGTTTTGAAAAAATTAAATGCTTGTATAGGCCGCAAAGCCGTGATTTTTCTAAAAAGAAATCGTCAAAATTGATTAGTAGAAAGTGTAAAAAAAATAAAAACAAATCCGAACCAAAACAATGCAATAAACAACCAACTGCGATAAAAGATCAAGTTGCAATAGAAAAAATATATGACAATGCAAGAAACGTCTCGTCATCTCGTGAGCACCCTAAATCGTCCATTAAATGTTCACCGTGTAATTTGGATAAACACCAGTCGCCAAAAGTTGGCTCTGATACATCAAAAACGGCTAAGAAAGGAAAAACAGAAAGTAATATATCCATAAAATCTGTATTAACAAGACTAAAAAGAACTCGATCGTTACCCATCAAATTTCAAATGAAAAAACACAGTGGACTAGAATTGAAGACTGGCGAAAAGAAGAAAATATTAATTAATTCTGGTAACCAAGTTGTACCGACTGATACATTTCAAAAACCCACTAGGAAACCGAAACATGATTCAGAATTCCATAAAACACCATCAACATGTTGTCCATGCATTCATAAAGAAACTCCGAAAAGTCGATTTAATTTTTTTTCAAAAAAGCGGCATATACGAACACCATTAGTTAAACAGCCCAGTATTGCTAAATATAGAAAAATCTCTGGGCCTCAAATTGGCATTACCTTCAAATTTGCCAAAGGCACTGGTGATCACGACTCTAAAGAAAAAAACGCTAAAGATCAACCTGTACCTACTTCTAAAAGTAAACAAAAATCTTTAACTAAACAAAAATCTTTAAGTAAAGAAAAATCTTTAAGTAAAGAAAGACCTTTAAGTAAAGAAAAATCTTTAAGTAAACACATATCTTTAAGTAAGCATTCCGAGAAAAGATTGAAAACTCAAGAGAGAAGTAAATCTTTAAGTGGCCATCATCGGCTATCTGAAACTAAAATAAAAAAATCCAGTGATGCTAGAATAACGACATGTTCATGTGACTGCCATCTGAAGAAAGGTAAACAGGTTTGTAATAATTGTAAAAACACATGCTTAACAAAAGAGGAAAAGCATTTTTGGAAACTTTTTAATAGGTTATGTGGACATCCCAAAATACGTGAACAATTGAGTATATCCGTTCCTCAATCAAAAACATTTGGCAAACAACACCGTTCTGAACAGCTTATTAGACGTTTGTCAGAAGGTATAGGCAGTGCAAAGAAATCCACTAAATGGGCAAGTAGCCATCGTCTCAGTAAAAGTCAACAAGCCAGTGAAAAACTTCCTAAGCATATTTCTAAAAGTACACATGTTGATTCTGAACTGAGCTCAAAGGCATACATCCGTAGGCAACTTACAAATTGTAAATGTTTTATTAAACGTAGTGATAAAAGTGTATCTGCAGACGCCTTTAAGAAGAAAGCTGTACATCAAAAGACACAAACAAGTGTCAGAGGAAAAACGAAGGCAAAGTCAATTAGGAGCGGCATGCGTTTAAAACTGAATAAAAATCAGATATGCAAATGCTTTCTTTTTAAACGTTCTGATAAATCTTCTGTGAACAACGAAGGTCAACAAGGTAGGGTTCACCATAAACGTAAAAAACGATTTTTTTTTAAAGACACTGATAAAAAATCTCTGATTGACCATCAAAAGCACTCTTTATCAAAACCGATTGATACTAGTCCTTTAATGAACAATCAAAAACAACCAAGTAGCGATCGCATTCAGCATGAGCATAAAAAGAAGTCTTTAACAAAACCGACTGATAATAGTGCTCTAATGAACAATCAAAACCAACCAAGTGGCGATAGCATTCAGCATGCCCATAAAAAGAAGTCTTTATCAAAACCGATTGATACTAGTCCTTTAATGAACAATCAAAAACAACTAAGCGGCGATCGCATTCAGCGTGAGCATAAGAAACACTCTTTATCAAAACCGACTGATAATAGTGCTCTTATGAACAATCAAAAACAACCAAGTGGCGATCGCATTCAGCATGAGCATAAAAAGAAGTCTTTAACAAAACCGACTGATAATAGTGCTCTAATGAACAATCAAAACCAACCAAGTGGCGATAGCATTCAGCATGCCCATAAAAAGAAGTCTTTATCAAAACCGATTGATACTAGTCCTTTAATGAACAATCAAAAACAACTAAGCGGCGATCGCATTCAGCGTGAGCATAAAAAGCACCCTTTTTCAAAATCAACTGATACTAGTCCTTTAATGAACAATCAAAACCAACCAAGTGGTGATCGCATCCAGAATGCCCATAAAAAGAAGTCTTTATTAAAACCTGTTGAAAATAGTCCTTTAATGAACAATCAAAACCAACCAAGTGGCGATCGCAATCAGTATAAGCGTAGAAAGAACTTTTTATCAAAACCTACTGATAATAGTGGTTTAATGAAAAATCAAACTCAACCAAGTGGCGACAGCATTCCAAATGCGCATAAAAAGCACCCTTTATCAAAACCTACTGATTATAGTCCTTTAATGAACAACCAAAAACAACCAAGTGGCGATCGCATTCAGTATGAACATAAAAAGAACTCTTCATCAAAACCGACAGATAATAGTGCTTTAATGAACAATCAAAATCAACCAAGTAACGTTCGCAATCAGTATAAGCAAAAAAAGAACTTTTTTTTTAAGTTTACTGGTAAGAAACCTACTGATAATAGTGCTTTACCAAAACATCAAAATCTATCGATTGACGATCGCATTCAGTATGAGCAGAACGATATATTGTTTCCAAAACCTACTGATAATAGTGGTTTAATTAACTATCCAAATCAACCAAGTAACGCTCGCAATCGAGGTAAGCATAAAAAGGGCTTTTTTTCAAAGTTTACTGGTAATAAACCTACTCATAATAGTGCTTTAGTTAACTATCCAAAGCAGCCAAGTAACGATCGGAATCAGAATAAACAAAAATATAAATATTTTTTAAAACCTACTGGTAATAAACCTACCGACAATAGTGCTTTAGCGATATATCATAATCTAGCAAATGACGATCGCATTCAGTACGAGCAGAATAATATTATGTTTTCAAAACCTACTGATAATAGTGCTCTAACTAACTATCCAAATCAACCAAGCTACGATCGCAATCAGAATAAGCATAAAAAAAGATTTTTTTCAAAACGTACTGGTAATAAACCTACTGATAATAGTGCTTTAATGAACTATCAAAATCTATCGAGTGGTGATCGCGTTCAGTATACAAAGAACATCTTTCCAAAGTCTACTGGTAATAGTCCTTCTGATAATAGTCCTGTAATGAACTATTTAACTCAATCGAGTGGTGATCGCGTTCCGTATCAAAAGAACTTTTTTTCAACACATACTGTTAATAGAGCTTTCATGAACTATGAAAATCCACCAAATGACGATCGCAATCAGTATAAGCATAAAAGTAACTTTTTTTCAAAGCTTACTAGAAATAAACCTACTGGTAATAGTGCTTTAATGAACTATCAAAATCAGCCAAGTGGCGATCGCATTCAGTCTAAGCGTAAAAAGCGTTTTTTCTCAAAACGTACTGATATCAACTACCAATACCAACAAAGTGACTCTCAAATTCAGGATAAGCCTAAAAAGGGACTATTTCGTCGTTCTGGCCGTAAACAAAAAAACCTCCGACGTAAAAACGGCTTGCTTCCAAAACGTGTTAATGCACCTTTAGAAAAACATGTCAATTATGTACCTTTGGAAAAACATGTTAAGAATGTACCTTTGAAAAAACATATTAAGAATGTACCTTTGGAAAAAGGTCAGAAAATCCTTAATAAAAAGAAAATTAATTTATTGATGGGCAACCCTGATGACATTTTAAAAAAGACAAAAAAGAGAAAAGCCAAAGGAAAAAGAAAGAAACGTGGCTTATATCAGAATATAAAGGGAGGTGTGGCTACGTTTTTCCAGAAAATTGAAAAAGATTGTCGTCTCTTCTTGCTCACACTCAGATTGAAGCCATTTAAATGCATATACAAATTATGCCCGCATGCCTACCCATACTTGTTACATTCTTGTGCCTTTCTTGGACAAGCTTTTCGTTTAATTCTCTATGCATTAGCTTTTTTAACTTGGTTGCCATGGCTGTTTTTGCTACCCATTTTGAGATGTATTATTTGCTTTTTATAGAATATAAATCATTTTAATTTAAACGAGTTGTTTTATTTATTCTCGCTTCAAATAGACTATTTTTGTTTTGTTGATTAGAGAATAGCATAAGGATCTATCTAAACTTAGGTAATCCTAGTTTGTCGCCGACTGTAGACAGCTTCCGATCAATGGCGCTGTTCGGTACTCCGTTCTGTTTTTCTTCTTCCTGCCCTGTTTCAGAGTTATTTAGAGTTAGCGCAATATTTTCTTTGCTTTCATTTTCCTCTGTTAGATGTCACAAAATATCTACTTCTTTTTTATTTGTCCTGTTACACGCAGTCAATCCATCTTTTTCTCGGTCTACCTCTGCCTCTCCAACCTTTCACATTCATACATATTAACACACTCTTTGAACCATGCGTTTCACACCTCATCACATGCCCATACCACGACAAACACTGAACTCTCATTTTTTCTCGCTAGCGCTGCTTTCAGGCTGCCTCTGTCATACTCATTCCTCACTTTATCCATCCTGGTCACTGCACACATCTTTCTCAACATTTTCATTTATGCTATATGCACTCTTTTCTCATCCTTCTTTTTCAATACTCAACAATCTGATCCATACAGGATACAGGACGACAGGTCTTAAATCGGATTTGTAAATTTTGCCCTTCAATGAACCAAGGTACGGGAAGTCGCTGCAGACCGATAGGGGTATAGGGGCTAATGTTATGGGTCCTGACTCGGCGGCGTACGGCACTCCTTTATATGGACCAACTGTCTAAAACAGAAGAATCATTCAACAGTAATACAATAATAATACCTGTTGCCCTCTTGTTGCGATTTAGCGACTGATTCCCGGGGGGCCAGTAAGTGAGTAGCGAGTCATTGATGTCCAAGATATACTTAGAGCGAGTACATACAAAGTTGCATTTGTACTTAAGGCCGGTTTACACTTTGCGAAGTGTGAAGTGATAAGTGTTAAGCGTTAACTTTACGCGATAAGTCTCAAGTGTTAAGTAGTCTTTTCCATCTCCGTTTACACAGTGTTTAGGAAGAAGCTCATAGTGGTACTGTCCGTTGTGTATAGTGTCTCTAGAAATGGAAGATGAACAGCGCCTAATATTGAGACAAATAATTAAGGAAATTGCATCTGTTGTGGTATCTGATATAGAAAATGAACTCAATTTTGAAATCAATAGGCCTAAGAGATTATGGCAAAGAAAATGGATTACCAGACGTTCTCAGTATGGAGCCAGCAATAAACTTTCTGAAGAAATTGCTAAGGAAGATCCTGCTGAATAGTAGTACAGGCGAATTGCAAGAGAGGGTAGTGGAATAGTTCAAAGGGGGTAGTCACTTAACAGCAAAAATAGACCTTGATTCTATTCACTCGCACTAATCAATTAGTACCAACCGCACTTAACACTTAACACTAATCACTTCACGCTTCCGTTCACACCTTGATTACTAAACACTTGCACAAATCACCTGCAGTGTTAACTTAACAAAGTGTAAACCGGGCATTACTTGCCTTGAGAGGTTGGTTCTTTACCCACAAGGCTATCACGATTTTTAAGTTGGCATATTGTCAATTAACCTTCTTTATTCGAAGGTTACGCAAAAGAAGCAATTACTGACATTTTGTTTTGACAAATGATTTTAGACGTGCATTGTTATGAGATAAAGTGTATTTATCGGTAATTATTCTTAGTTTAGAATAATATGAATCTTGATGTAACTTTGCGAAATTAGCTTTCTATCTGTGGACTACGTAGTCCTATTGTCAGTACCACAGTTTTGGTACCATCATGCATCATCCCACTCACACGGATAACATTTTATATTAACTTTAATTTATTGGTGAGTATTTGTAGGTAATTATATAACTTTAATTTTTATTTTATGTGCCAGAAGGGCTAAAGTTCAATTGACCCGTGATAGTTCATCAATTATGCTTTTCGAGTCACCATACTACTCCAGAAACATACTAAACCAAGTCTTAGTTGATTTAAAAAATAGACATCTTACTTAGTTGTCACGATAAACACTATAAGTTCAATAAACTATCCTAACAATAGCAACCGTGTCCCCTGACCTCGGTTTGAGAGGTGAAACGTTGTATAGAAGGTTCAGCTATACCTAGTTTGAAATAAGTATGTCAAATCCAACATTATACTGGGTACCTATGACATGGAAAGGTTCCACTTAATGCTTACAATACGATATGTACCTTATAACAAGGACGCTATTTTATTAATGCCTCGTTGGTCTAGCGGTCACAAGCGTGGCTACTGCGCACGAGGTCTCGGGTTTGTGTCCCGGGACTGGTTGAAATCACTTTGTGGGTTTTAGAAACTTTCGCAAAGTAGCCCGGAGCCTGGAAGTTGGTGATTGATACACCCGTGCATCGGAGAGCACTTTAATGTCGGTCCTGCGCCTGATCTCTCTCTAGTCGTGTCGGATTGCCGTCCCAACGGGCTATGAGAGTGAAGGAATAGTAATTGCACTTGCGTCTGCGCAAATGCTTGTGCATGTAATACTCGTATGTACTGCGCAGTTGGCTAATCTCATTTCATGAGAACAGCCTCAGTAGCCGATAATCGGCCAGGAGGACATCATCATCATCATTTTATTAATACATTTTTTTTTCTAGGTGTAAGATTGTTTGATATCAATGCATGAATGAGAAGTATATTTGATTTCAAATTACCTTAATGTTAAGCTCAACTACAACCAAAACAGAGAGGTCGAAACAAAGAGTGTTTCAGAAGCAGGTAACGGATGGTATAAAAATCTTGGGGCTTTGAAACCTTATTCGGCTGAAAGTAAAAATTCAATGTAATCCAAGTTGTCATTGTATACAAAATGCCAAAACATCGCAGATTCGTTTTAGAATTCGGTCAAAGACCAATTCGCAGGAAGCCCTACAAAATGAGTACACAAGAGCAATCCATACACTTAGAAAGAAAATCCACAAGCGTACTGAGTGTCAAAAAATGTTTTGAGTCAAACTGTGCTTCGTTGCGACGCCAAGATTTAAAATCATTGACTTATATGTCTAACACGTTTCAAGATGGTAATAAACCTCTTGCGATAAAATCATGTCTCTCATCACAAAAAAATTCCGACAAGATAAAGATGAAAGTAAAATTTCTAGTAAAAAAAAGCGCCAAGCAATCACACTGCATTACTGAAACAAACTCTGCACATATCATGAATAAGAACTTTACACGAAGGGAAGAAGACGAGCTGAAAATTCAGAAGCCAGCAACAATATTACATAACAAGATAGCTTTCAATAAAAGAGCTATGGCGGGTGATAATGAATTCATACAAGTTGGTATAAAAGGAAAACAAAATAATGCAAAAAATCTGCCGAGAACATCCTCTTTGAAAAGCTCATTTGCAAACAAAGTGAAAAATATGATGGTAGAAAAGTGCAAACAACCTTCAGACACAAGAATACGACATCGGAGAAAGTTTATAAAAATAAGATCTAGTAACAGTTTTTCATCTAGTTTGAATTACGAGAATTTTAAACAAAAATTAACTAATAACGACGAGCATCTTCAGATAGTTAAGGACATTGGGTTAAAAGAGAAAGATGTGGTAAAATTGGAAAAATATCCAAATCAATGTGTGAGTAGCAAACCAACACAGGGCCACTTAGAGATATCTGATAATGACTTAAATGACCGTAATCATGATAATAATAAAGACTCTAACAAATTGAATGCTAATAGTTCCCTACATATAAAAAATAGCAAAAAAAATGCCTCGGATAAATCGAATAGCAATTTATCGGCTGTAGTGTATAGAGACATTTGTGTGACGGGAAACAGACTTGAACTGTGGCAAAATCATACTAAACATAAGAGGAGACGCGTACTTTCTATAAGAATTGGAAAAGACACTTCTAACAAAGTAATGAATTATTTTTCGAATAAACAATGCGCTGTGAGTGCCTTAGGTGAAGCATGCACTCAAAAAGCAAATAAGTTAAAATCCTGGGTAGCCGATAAAAATAAAAAACCAAAGATTCTAGTGAAAGATTCTCCCAGCAAAAATAAAACTCAGAAAGCTGAACATTCAAGTCAATTTTCAAATCAGTCGAAAATTGAAAATACAAGTAATAATGAAAATAAAAGTGGAACTGATGTTCCCGAATATCCAATCACTAAGACAATACATTTAAATGACAAATTTAACAAAAAAACTGATTCTCAAAATGAATGGTTATCACAATATTTAACGCATTCGGATAACAAAGAAAATGTACAAGTTCGAAAATTAATTAAAACAAAATTACTAAAGAGCATCTTAAAGTCATCGCCGTATGGATCGAAAAGTGTAGAAACAGGTATTTTTTGCAATCAGATGCATAGAATAAAATCCTCATTAATAAATCAATCGTCATCAATGGCAAAAACAGATAATTTAATAAGAAACACAAACGTAAGTGCTTATAATGTTAAAAGACATTCAGTTCTTTATTTAAACTGTAAATCTGACCAGAAACCTATAAGTCTTTCAAAAACTGAGGAAAAATTGCCTTCATGTACACGTAGCATAAACTCAAAAGTTAGGAAAAGACTAAATGTAACATTCACTGATTCAGAACTTTATCCTTGTAGTGTTAATAAGAATTATGATGAAAAAGCCGACCAAGACCTTTCTATTGATATAAATAAATTTGAACTCACTAAAAGTTGTCAAAAACTTATACTTATTAAAGAAAATGTATTAAAATTATTACAATCAATACAATCAACAGTAGCGGTAAAACTTAAACATAGGGAGATATTTCCGGGTTCAAAAAGTTCCGTTATTAGGCAAAATAAGAATAATAAAACGGGCGTTAAACGTGTATCTCCTTCTATTACTGAAGCGCCAATTGAACAATCCACACGGGAGGGTTCCACGGTAAATCTGAAAGACGGAAACAGTACTATAACAATGAACACATTGAGGAAATCATGTAAAAAGCTTAAAACAGACATTTACACACCAGAATCTGATATACTAGATTTAACCAATCAAGAATTTGCTACTGAAATTGATAAAAAATATCAAAACGCGGCAAACAATAAATGTTGTATTGATTCTAAATTTCCTTCTGTACATGAAAAATGTTCGCCACGAATCAAAAAACAATACGATAAAAATCGATCGATCGAGGAAAACCAACTTAAAATTTCTCTCGATAAAATCGAAGAAAATGAACAAATAATCCCTGTGGTATCTAACCAATACCCAGAAAATCTTAAAAATGATAAGAATATTTTCATTAAAGGCAAAAGAACAGGTATTTCGCTGAAATTAAAACCTAGTAATATTAGAATCCAAAAAAAGGATGTAAATAATTCCGGTCATGTTCACAATAAACCAAGAGAGCCCCATTTACAGGAAAATCAAGAAAATGAGAGTGCACAAGGTTGGAATACAGAGATAACAAGTAAACGCTCTAGTATATTTGGATCTTCCGAAAGACAAGACAAAATGATAAAACAAAAGAATAAGAAAAGAAAGACGGGTTTGTTTACTAAATCAATACATTCGGTGTTTGACATACAAAGGTTTTCACGTGGACAGAAGAAAACATTACCAGAATATAAAATATTCTTTGAGGAACTGACTAAATGTTTAAAATCAATATCTGATCAACAATCCTACGACAGCAAATCTAGAAGTATTAGTGAATGTAAATATTGCATTAAACTATCCTCGCAACCTGTTTGTGAATGCATTCAAAAAGACAGTTCAAAGAAGTTTGGATGTGAATGTCTGAAGAATAGCTTCAAAAATGAAAGTACCGAAACTTCTCCAAAACCAACTAAAACAACATCACGAAGAAAAACAAAAAAACATGTCCGTGACTCAAATTCTTCGAAATCAAAATTTATGAAACTATCGAATTGCAAATGTTTACTGCAGAAATGGGTTAAGTCCAAACATGGTATAAAAATTTCCACGCATAACGTTAAAATTGAAGATAAAAACAAAAAAAGCTTGAGCGAAAATGAAAAACGAGGCAAACATAATACAGAAACATCCGAGGATATTCTTAAAGTTGTAGACAAAAACGGACAAAGGTTGAGTGAAATAGCAAAGCGAAGCAAATATGATAAAATAAAATCAGCGGAAATTGATAAACTTGTGGACAAAATCGGACATAGGATCAGTGAAAATGAGAAGCGGAGCGAAAATGTTATAAATAAATCCGCGGATACTGTTAAACTTGTGGACAAAAACGGACAAAAGTTGAGTGAAAATGAAAAGCGAGGCAAACACGACATAGAAACATCCGAGGATATTCTTAAAATTGTAGACAAAAACGGCCAAAGGCTGAGTGAAAATGAAAAGCGAAGCAAACATGATGCAGAAACATCCAGGGATATTGTTAAACATGCGGACAAAAACGGAAAAAGGTTAAGTGAAAATGAAAAGCGAAGCAAGCATGATAAAGAAAAATCCGCGGATGTTGTTAAACTTTCGGACAAAAACGGACAAAGGTTGAGTGAAAATGAAAAGCGAAGCAAGCATGATAAAGAAAAATCCGCGAATGTTGTTAAACTTGCGGACAAAAATGGACAACGGTTGAGTGAAAATGAAAAGCGAAGCAAACATGATAAAGAAAAATCCGCGGATGTTGTTAAACTTGTGGACAAAAACGGACAAAGGTTGAGTGAAAATGAAAAGCGAAGCAAGCATGATAAAGAAAAACCCGCGGATGTTGTTAAACTTGAGGACAAAAACGAAAAAAAATTGAGTGAAATAGCAAAGCGTAGCAAATATGATACAGGAACATCCGAGGAAACTGTTAAACTTGAGGAAAAAAACGGACAAAGGTTGACTGAAAACCGAAGCAAACATGATACAGAAACATCTAGGGATATTGTTAAACATGCGGACAAAAACGGAAAAAGGTTGAGTGAAAATGAAAAGCGAAGCAAACATGATAAAGAAAAATCCGCGGATGTTGTTAAGCTTGTGGACAAAAACGGACAAAAATTGAGTGAAAAAGCAAAGCGTAGCAAATATGATATAGGAACATCCACGGAAACTGTTAATCTTGAGGAAAAAAGCGGACAAAGGTTGAGTGAACATGAAAAGCGAAGCAAACATGATAAAGAAAAATCCGCGGATTTTGTTAAGCTTGTGGACAAAAACGGACAAAAGTTGAGTGAAAAAGCAAAGCGTAGCAAATATGATATAGGAACATCCACGGAAACTGTTAATCTTGAGGAAAAAAACGGACAAAGGTTGAGTGAACATGAAAAGCGAAGCAAACATGATAAAGAAAAATCCGCGGATGTTGTTAAGCTTGTGGACAAAAACGGACAAAAGTTGAGTGAAAAAGCAAAGCGTAGCAAATATGATATAGGAACATCCACGGAAACTGTTAATCTTGAGGAAAAATACGGACAAAGGTTGAGTGAACATGAAAAGCGAAGCAAACATGATAAAAAAAAATCCGACGATAATGTTAAACTTGTTGACAAAAATCAAGAAAGCTTGAGTGAAAAACGAAGCAAACGTAGTAAAAAAATATCCACGGATACTGTTATACATGCAAATGAACAAAGACACGGTTTGGAAGGTGATAAAATCAATAATGGAGCTTCTGAATCCAAAGATAGTCCAGGAATTTTTCTTAAAAAACTACATTTCAAAGGTAGCAAACAACATGCCAAAGAAACAGTCGAACTGGTAGACAAAAATAAACAAAACTTGAGTAAAAACGAAAAGCGAGGCAAACATAATGTAGAAACATCTACAGATACTGTTATACATGTAAATAAAAATGAAAAAAGCCAAAGTAATGAACAACGAGGTTTGGAGGGTGATAAAATCGACAAAGGAGCTTCTGTACAAAAACATACTTCAGGAATTTTTCTTAAAAAGCTCAAGGCTGGTAAGCATTTTCTTTCTAAACGTATCCAACGAGATCCCCATCGTACAAAAACTCCAAATGAAAAGCAACAAAATCTTCCTCATAAATTTGAAAAGAACGCGGAATGCCAGTGTCCCAGTTCCCAGACACAAGATATTCCGGGGGATGTAAGTGATAAAAATGAAAAAAGCCAAAGCAAAGGTTTGGAAGGTGATAAAATCAATAAAGGAGCTTCTGAACCTAAACATACTCCAGGATTTTTTAAAAAACTCAAGGCTGGTAAACCATTTTTTTCTAAACGTAACCAACGAGGTTCCCAGCCTTCAAAAACTCCTAATGAAAAGAAACAGAAAGAAGAAAAGAATGAATGTCATTGTCCCAGTTCCCAGAAACAAAATATTCCACGGGATATAAGTGATAAAAATGAAAAAATCCCAGGTAATAAAGCACGAGGTTTGGAAGGTGTTAAAATCAACAAAGGAGCTTCCGAACCCGAAAAAGATATTTTACGTCAAATAAGTGATAAGTTATCAGAAAACACTAGCACAGTAAGAAAGATTTACGAAAACACAAAACACATTGAATCATCCTACAAACCCACTGATTCTTCTGGCTATTCCATGTCAGTTACATTCAATATTAAAAAGCTACATTCAGATTCCTCAAAAATCAAATCCTCAAAAATATCTGGATTTCTAGAAAAAATAAAAAGTATATGTTTACGTAAGCAGCAGATTTGCTCTAAATGTGAAAATTGTAATTCTGAGTTTGACACTACATGTATTAAACAAAACGTTAGCCGAAAATTTTCACGCAGCAAAAAAATTATGAATCCGAATTGTCAGTGCGATTGCCTTCAAAAGCAAATTACTAATGATAAGCAAGTTACTTGCAATAAATGCAAGAAAGTTTTAATTGAACAGCAGCCTACTTTATCTAAACTATTTCTTAACCGGCGAAACAAAAAAGCTTTATACAACGAAAAATTAATTGTCGAACATTGTTGTTGCAAGCAAAGTAAGATTCGAAAAACAGACAGTGGTAAGCAATATAATAATTCCAAATCCTCAAGCAACCGTCGCATAAATATTTGCCAAACTCAATCATGTTGTAGGAGTAAGCAACGGCGACATGGTATACATTTAAACATTGGTCGTTTTAATATTGAAAAGAGAGACATTTGCAAGAAATGTAAAAAGCCTAGATCAGATTGTGAATGCCAACAAGAAAATTCGCGGTACATTTGCAAGAAATGTAAGAAATCACCAATAGTTTGTAAGTGCCCACAAGAAAATTCGCGGTACATTTGTAAGAAATGCAAGAAATCACCAATAGTTTGTAAGTGCCCACAAGAAAATTCGCGGTACATTTGCAGGAAATGCAAGATATCACCAAAAGATTGTGAATGCCAACAAGAAAATTCGCGGTACATTTGCAGAAAATGCAAGAAATCACCAAAAGATTGTGAATGCCAACAAGAAAATTCGCGGTACATTTGCAGGAAATGCAAGAAACCACGAAGGGATTGTGAGTGCCAACAAGAAAATTCGCGGTACATTTGCAAGAAATGCAAGAAATCACCAAAAGATTGTAAGTGCCAACAAGAAAATTCGCGCTACATTTGCAGGAAATGCAAGAAACCACGAAGCGATTGTGAGTGCCAACAAGAAAATTCGCGGTACATTTGCAAGAAATGCAAGAAATCACCAAAAGATTGTAAGTGCCAACAAGAAAATTCGCGCTACATTTGCAGGAAATGCAAAAAACCACGAAGAGATTGTGAGTGCCAACAGGAAAATTCGCGGTACATTTGCAGGAAATGCAAGAAATCATCAACAGATTGTGAGTGCTCACAAGAAAGTTCGTTGTACATTTGCAGAAAATGCAAAAAATCACGAACAGATTGTGAATGCTCACAAGAACAAGCACGAGAAAATTCGCGGTACATTTGCAGGAAATGCAAGAAATCACCAAAAGATTGTGAGTGCTCACAAGAAAGTTCCCAGTACATTTGCAGGAAATGCAAGAAATCACGAACAGATTGTGAGTGCCTACAAGAACAAACACAAGAATGTCAATGTATTTGGAAAAACCAATCGAGAAATTCCTATGACCTTCAAACATCACAATCTAAATGTGGGTGTGTGAATTTCATTGATCAATGTAAGAAGCAGAAAAGTGAACACGGATTTTTCCATAAGCAACTACAACTTTGTAAAGGTTTCCTTAGTACTAGCAAACAAAAAAAATTCTTTAGGCATCGAAGAAAATTACGTACTAAACTAAAGTCAAGAGCAACATCTTTTAGTTGCCGACATCTTAGTTGCAATAAAAAGGGTATGGAACCACCACCTATGGAAGGCCCATCATTGAGCCATTCCCAAGAATCAAAACAGTCGTCTTGTAATATATGTATCAAACCTCCTCTCGATGAATCAAATTGTTTAAGTCTTCAAATTTACCTATGCAAATGTAACGATCAGAACTTTGGATGTACACGTTTAGTAACAGGAAGACCTGGCAAAAAAAAGCAAGGTATTTGCTTGAATAGGCCTGGTTATCATAATATATGTAAATCTCCCGCTGAGTGTAAATGTAAGAAAATAAGTTCAGACCTTGTACAGTATCCACAAAACAGCATAACGAAACAGCTTTCCCAAAATAGTGGTCTGCGTCAACACCTTTCTAAATGCAAAAAGTTTCTGAAAAGTAATTTTTGTCGCAGGGGACCAAGAAAAGTACATAATAGACGTGACGAAAATGAACCAATAAAATGCAGTCACGAAGAAATAAAACAAACACACCCAGAAACTGCAAAAAAACATACAAAGATTATAAGAAAGCTTTCAGATACTGCCAAAAAGCATTCAGAATGTCAAACAAAACATTCAGAAACTGCAATAAAACATTCAGAAACTGTAAAAAAGGTTTCAGAAACTCCAAAAAAGCATTCGGAGTGTGATAAAAAACATACAGAAACTTCAAAGAAGCATCCAGAAACTGCTACTAAGCAACCAGAAACTCGCAAAGAGACCGTAAAAAAGCATTCACAAGCCGCAAAGAAACATTCAAAAACTGCAAAAAAGCATCCAGAAAAAGCAAAAAAGCATCCAGAAATCGAAAGCAAGAGTTTAGACATTCAAAAAAAGCTTACAGATACTCAAAAAAAGCATTCAAAATCAGAAATAAAAAAAACAAAATCTGTGACCTATCCTTCTACCCAAACAAAACGTTCAGAAATTGCAAAAGAACACAAAACTGAAAAAACTAAAAAACAAAAATCCCGACGTTCAAAAACGAAATCAGAAACTCTTGACGAGCCTAAAGGTACGTCTGACAGGATAAAACTTCTAAGTCATATTTTATCGAGAAGAAAAAGACATATACTGTTGACGAAAATTCAATTGACTACGGAACGTGTGACTGATCTTGCTTGTCGCTTTGACCCTAGTGATTGTAGGCTTTTTATTCGCACACTTAGGAAAAAACCATGTTTGTGTATCTACAAATTGTGTCCGAGTGCTTACCCTCATTTTTTACATTTACTGGTCAGACTCAGACAATTACTTAGTATATTAATTTTTGGCATAGCTGCTGTCACGTGGCTGCCCTGGTTTATATTAGTACCAATTTTGCGATTTATTGTATGTTTTTTTGCTTAAAATTATAAAAAGGTATCTCATATTGTGTTTTATTAAAAGCTTTTATATTTTTTTTTATCTTAACAGTCGCCCAGTTTACAGAAGCGGCAGCTGATAGGCACAAACAGAGTGAAGGCGGGTGCGCCCGCGTGTAATCCAAAATGTTTATGTAGGCGATTACTAGGCGATCGAAAAAATTGTCGTCGAAAGTTGATCTAACAATCGCTTTATTTAACACGCTTATATAAGCTACTAGCCGTTTTCCCGCGTCCCGTGGGAGCTAATGCCCGCACCGGGAAAAATCGAGGGCAACTTGCGAAAATCGTAGGCGTGCATAGGTTAAAAACTTAACGATGAGGTGAACGTTTGATAACACTCTACAACAGTGAAGGTTCGGAGCTGACCTGATGATGGAGACGAGAGAAGGTCGAGGGAACTCGACAACTGAACATGTAAACTACCTCGTGTTTGAGCTTATATCATTTGTATTGACGAGACCTTTGCAACAATGAAGGTTTGGAGCTGACCTGATGATGGAGACCGGAGAAGGTTGAGGGAACTCGACAACTGAATATGTAAACTACCTCGTGTTTGGGCTTATATTATTCGTATTGATGAGAACTTTCCACAAATGCGGATAGTGACAACTATGCTTGTCACTGAAAAGCCAAAAATTAAAAAACTTTTTACAAAAAAATAAAACCGACTCCCAAAAACACTGAAAAGCAAAAAAAAAACTATTCTTAGGTGCATCGGCCTAGAAGTCGGTGGCGTATAAACTCAGGAATATCCATTAGACACTGACTTCTAGGCCGATGCACCTAAGAATAGTTTTTTTTTGCTTTTCATAAGTAACTATGTATATGTTACAGCCAAAGTGATTAAATCCTAATCCTAACTAATATTATAAATGTGAAAGTAACTCTGTCTGTCTGTCTGTCTGTCTTTCTGTCTGTCTGTCTGTCTTTCTGTCTGTCTGTCTGTCTTTTCTTCACGCCTATACTACTGAACCGATTTGTGTGAAATTTGGTACAGACATAGTTTGGAACTTGAGAAAGGACATAGGATAGTTTTTATTACAAAAAAATATAAAAATCTAAATAAAATTTATTTCGGACATATAGCGCCATCTATTGGTCAAACCAAAAATCACTATTCCACGCGAACGAAGTCGCGGGCAAAAGCTAGTAATTGTCTATTGTGTCTTTTCTAGAGCAATTCCATGAAAATGCACGTGAAGTAAGTGTGGGTATTCAAAAACAGGACGAGATCATCAAAATATCTAAATAATTCCTAGATATAATTATAAGGGCTATCCATCGAGTTTGGCCGTTTTATTTAAGGCGACGAATTGGTCAACAATAATTCCATAACCGGCACGCGCATCTAAGGCGCCAAAAGGGGTCGGAGCGTCTGAGCGGGGCGAGGATAACAATACGCGCGCTAGCTTATAACTAAAAGTCGTAAGGGACAAAATGGTTTTGTAATTTTATTATTTAGAAATGATAATTTGATAAAAATTCCTTCTACAATTTTAAAGAGTATGTATATACTCAACTACTAAAAAAGTTAAGAGGCTTAAATCGGTCCCGTTTGCCCATAATATGTGAATCTCTTTTTAAAAAGAGGTATGTTTGATATATTTTTCTCTGTTATAAAAGTTACCTAATCATGTTTCTACGTCTAACAAAATAAGGTTTATATCATGAACTTTCAGGTAACCAAGTTGTATTTTGATCCGTTTTGTATTTACTGAGAAAAATTGACATCCTTGGCGCCAAAAATTCCAATTCGTCCTCTTAATTTCTCTGCGGTCGTTGCTGGTGGTGTAGGTAATATGTTATCCAACATGTTTTATCTAATCTCTCGAAAGCTGTATTAGGTACCTACCTATACCTACTTACTGCCCTTGTTCTAAAAATCCATTACATTTTTATAGTTTACTATGGCTCTATTATTACCTACTAGCTACCTATAACCTATTAGTAGGTAAGTAGTTTGGCATAATTCCTGAAAAAATCTTACATAGGTACATTTTGTTAGATAATAGGCAGGAACGATGCGGAGATAGATAAGCAGATTCATTTTTCATTTCGAGAAAAGTCGCTCAGATAAGTAAATATGTATTACTTTACATGACTCTATGACACAAGGAAAGAACAGATTGATAGGGAAATACCTACATAAATTATGTTTACTAATTGTGCGGCTTTAATACATCATCGGGCAATCTCGTGTTAGAACAAAAACTTCATAAACCATCCAGTCGGCTAGAAACTGACCATACATTCATAGGATCTGATGAGGCATCATGATATATTGAGTAATGGGTAAGATACCTAATGCAAACTAATATTATAAATGCGAAAGTAACTCTGTCTGTCTGTTTTGTACAGGCATAGTTTGGAACTTGAGGAAGCACATGGGATAGTTTTTATTACAAAAAATAAATATAGAATAAAATACAATTTATTCCGGACACAGCGCCGTCTATTGGTCAAACCAAAAATCTGCCGGAAGACGAAGACACTTTTCCACGCGAACGAAGTCGCGGGCAAAAGCTAGTATATATTATACATAATGACTGGTCATTGTATATAATACCCAAATTGACTAGACAGTGTGATAGATTAATCACTTTATCCACATTAGATCCACTAATTCATAATAGCTGGTCAAAGTTAGCCAAAGTAATAAATATGGTATAATCGTCTGACTACTTACTAATTCTTAGAAACGGCTCAAGTTATTATCGGCTCTTTTTAAGATAAATCATCAAATGATTCGTTCCACTGTGGGAGAGCAGCGTGAGGGACTTAGAGAGCGTGAGCGTGAGCGTGCAGCGTAAGGTCAGACTGTCAGTGGCTTAAACCCACGCGTTGAACAACGCGCACCGCCGAGACGGGTCCGTGTCTCCCAGGAGACGGAAGGCCGATAAGGCACCCGAACTCATCGCACAGGCTCAGGTCTACGGTGGCTGGGAGTCGTCTCTTGACTACACAGAAGGAGACGATGGCATCCCAGTACCTCTCGCCCCGGACCTTGGCTTGAACCAGGGCCGGGTGCGAGAGGTCGCCGCTGCCGACTGCCTCGACGAGGACACGGCGGTGCCCTTCCCGGGCAGGGCACACTCCGGGCCGTCGGTACAGTGGCCCGAGCCACACTTCAAAGAGGGGACTTTTCGCTACTATTATGGGGTGCACTGTGCTAAGTAGCCTTTTTCGAATTATATTAAGGCCAGCTACCAGGCAATTAAGTTAGTTAATATGAAATAATAATCTTTACTTACTTGTTTTATTACATTATCTAAGTCTATGGAGATATTATATAAAATTGCTAGTTAATGTGATTAATTCTGTGTCAATTATCACTTTATCCAAATTGAGTAGATATTATAAATAATAGCTAGATAATATGTATAATATGCGGACTTATTACTTTGGCTGTAACATATATAAGAAAATCTTGGAATCTTAATTTGACCCACTTCCCGGTCTCCGATTAGGTTGAAATTTTGTACACACACTCGCTAAAAAACTAGGTAAAAACGTCATTATGTTACAAATCCAATATGGCGTCCTCCCCAAAATGGCGGACTGGCTATTAGTAATCCACCCCATGATATGGGTATCAAATGGAAGGGCCTGGTGTAAGGAATATGAAAGAGTATAAAATAAAAATAATGAAATTTTTAAAAGCGTGTTTTTTAAACTATTTTTCAAAATAAAAACGAGTAATGGACCGCTATTCATATTCGGAAGCCGAAATGTTTGTTTCCTTGTACGCGCTCATGTCATGAAATACGTAAGTCCCACAGCGCGGATGATAAACGTGGTGGTCAGTCTGAACTATTAACACTATATTTAGGGGGTAAATAAGTGGTACTGAAAGACGCCCATCATCACCAGCCTTTTCCTAACTATGCTGGGCCGGCTATCAATAAAAATCCCAACAATACAAATCAGTTAAAACTCAATTCTCCATTAATTAATACTAAAATAATAAAGGGGGAAATATTAAGACTAAGTATCAAAAAATTCATCCGCATCGCTGTCAGCGGGGATCGTGCCCAAAAGGCTGGCTGCATTGCCACGCTGGATGGCAATGCTTATCCTTTGGCCGAAGTATAGGCCAGCAAGTATTTCCCCCTTTTTTATTTTAGTATTAATTAATGTAATCATAGTTATAATAAATTAAGAAATTAACTATTCTCCATTTTAATATAAGAAAAGGCCCTAACTAACGATAACACAGCATGGTACACATGATAAGTCGGAACAGTTCACAACACGCAATACAAGGCGTCCAAAACACAATAGCGACGCAAAATAGCAACATTTGACTAAAATTTATACAAAACAACCTTGCACTTAAAAATTGAGGGTATAACGTAGGGCAAATGTGGTAAATCCACAAACAGGGTGTTTTTCTCAATGTGACCAGCAGCACATGGCGACATCCAGACTTAGCTTCGTTTATTCTTTTTCGAATTCTTTTCTGCCTCCTTTTACTGCTAGCTTCATTTGTTTTACCTTTTAAAGAAAAGGCTTGTAATACCTCGGATTCCAGAATCTCATCTTTTAATATACTAATAGTTCTTGAACCCTTAATTGTTCTGTTCATGCGAAACTTCTGGCGTGTCCACGCTTCACCGGACCATTTTCTTACTCGATCTAATGTGCCTTTGGGGTCTCTCAATCTATGTCGAATGTACCTATAACTTCCTTTTGGATCAGTAATTATTTTATATAATAATGAAAGGAGTCCGTTTAAAATGGCAAATCCAAGTTTTGCAAGTCCTATAAAAAAGTCAGCAAGACAATTAGTTTCGCCAGCTTCATCATGTTTACTCAATTCTTCCATTTCTTTTTGTTCCTGCTTTAACATTTCATTTTTTTTCTTCCTCTCCAACTTTCCTTTCTTTCTTTTTTCTTTGTTTTGCCTTTCTTCAACTCTCAACTTCTCCTGCTTCTTATTGCTTTTCTTCTTCTTTCGCTTTTTTTCCCGGTTTAGCTTTTGTTTTTCCTTCTCTTTCACTTTTGCACAGTCACACCCTTTTGAATTTAAATAACTGTCATCAGTTTTTGTTTTAATTTTGTCAGTATTTTCTTGCATTTTTTCTGCTAGGTCTGTCACGCTGCCTCTGTTATTAACGTATTGTATATAACGGCGTCTTCGCCTAGGTGGTGGCCACGTTAATCCGTTCCTTTTATGGAAATTTGTCGTGCTGGAATTATTCCTTCGTCTTTTTATTAAACTTGACAACGAACAATTCATAAAAGATACTGATTTAATTTTTCTTAAGTCTTTTAAATCTAACGGTTTCCTTATCATTTTATTAGAAGTATTGTTGTTTATTTTGTTGTATAATTTTAATATCAGGTAAAAGAGGAGATCAGTTGAAACTTCTTTAGGATTGTTAATAACATCATTTATTTCACATGTTTCTTTGGAACATTCAGTGACTTCATCCGGTTTTCGTTTTTTTTCGACATAGTTGCATTTACATAAATTTCGATTTTTTGCTCTTGCTATTCCACAAATTCCATCGCAGCTAACTGCTTCGGCTCGTTCTTTAGCTTCAGTTTCTAAGTCAGTGATTTTTTTAATGATTTCTCTAGAATTGATAACATACATCTTATTAGCATCCAACTGTACTTCAAACATAGGATCCATTTTAACTGGCAAACATTCACAAGTAGATCGTTTCGGACGGTATTTTTTCTTCAAATCGCATGTCAAATCTGTACATACTCCATCGCATTTACAATTAAAATTCGGTTTCTCATCTGTAACAATATTTTTTTTACATATGCCACCTTCACATAAATTCTTAGCTAGGAATTCTTTTCGACGTTTGTTATGTGAAGGACAGATACAAGTTGGTTTAACTTTATGTTTTTTACTTAGATCTATTACTTGGTCCTTTATTTCATCTGGGTTTAATATTCTCATATTGTCAGAATCAACCCTCAGTTCCATGACTGGTTCTTTTGTTTGATCACCTGCATTCTGTGGCATTGTGTTAATATGATCGTTGGTTGTAACATTGTTATTACAAAACTTAAACTTGTTTTTAAATTTACACATAAAGCAAGAACTTCGACAAGGATTGCATGAAGCGGGGATAGTTTGTACACATACTGATTTCATTTGAGTTTCATTGCAAGTTGTGTTATCGCTGGTAGTCATTTTTTGTTTCTTTATACATTTGCAATTAAAATCGTCTTTTTTACTCATCAATGCCACCTCACAAATTCCTTTTTCGCAAACATCATCAACATGATTTGGGTCTTTTACCTTTTTTGGTAACAATTTCTTAGTGTAACTATGACATAAACAAGTTATTTTACTCCTTAGTTTTTCAACGCCTATCTGACTTTTAGTTGGGACTACATTATTTTTCTTAATGCCACCACATGTTGCATCCGTGCATTCAGTAGGTTTTTTCTTACAGTTACATACAACATCCGTTTGTTTCTTATAAGCCGCTTCAGCACTATTTTCGTCGTAAAGAATATGTTCATTATTTTCTTTTGCAGGACAGTCACATTCTTGTTTCTTATTTTTCTTTGGTCCTGCTTTATTCTCAGAAAGCTTCTCCGTTCCTTTCGTTATTGAGTTTTTGAACTTGTCATCACTTCGCTTATTTTCTGTTTCAGTAAATTTATTGAGTTGCAGGTCACATGCACAAGAGCATTTATCTCTTCGTTTAAGTTTTCCAGGCCATAAAGTTTTTCTATATTTCTTCTTCTGCTTATTTTCATAAGTATCTCCTACGTACACGTCGTCTCCATTGTATTTTACTGTCGACGCAAACTTAATTTTTGGTTCACGATTTCCTGACGGGAGATTATTTTTAAATATCTGCGTGTGATGTTTATTTTTCAAAATTCCTGTACTTTTATTAATTGTTTTGGGTAACTTTTCAGTTTGTGTTTTATTGTCAGTATATATAATTTTTCCTAAACATGAACAAAGAACTGACTGATCTTTACTCTTTATAACCTTCTTATGTGAAGAGTAGCGCGGCGGTCGCCGCCGGCGCCGGACGTGTGTGAGGGCAGGCTCTAGTAGCCACTAGTAGTACAGGGGTGTAGTAGACTGCCTGCGTTGTGTCCTGTTAGCCAACCTACATATAGGTGACAGGGAACAAATAATCCGTCGCTAGTCTACAACTCTTCTCTAGTGGCTCTTAGAAGCTGTTCGCCGCGGCCGCACCCCGGTAACCACGTTGGCTCGTGGGCTAAACCTATAGAAGGGGGCTTGGTAACAACATCTCCCAAGCCTGATCGGAAATCCCCCGAAATTGTGTCTTGGCTAAATAGCAGACCACCACTGGTACTGGTGGCAAGACACCGAGGCATCGCAGGAAGGCCTAGAGGCAGCGATAGGGATCGTGTTATCGTATGTCAAACTGCTGCATCTAACATCTCTCGGATCGTAGCGGTTCACCGTTCCATCGGATAAAGGGATGTTAGACGAGAGAGTGCTCTTGCGTTTGCGCGTATGTTTGAGCACTGTAATATATCCTGCGCATCTGACTGCTTCCGTATAATGGACCCCGATTTGGCGAAGACTAGTGGCGATAGGTTGAGGTAGAGAGGTTCGGGCTGATGCAACCTGAGCTTTGTCTGAGACCTGCACACTAGCGGCTCTGGGGGTGTGAGTACACGCCGTGGTCGTTTTCTCTTTGAGCTGGGGGGACAGAGGGAATCCGGCAGCACCCAGAGCGACAAAGCAGCCCTTTTTAGGGGAGCACTGCTTTCCTTGCTCAGCCTGGGAGGGGGCTAGAAAAGGTGCCCTAAAAAAATGCTCACCCCAAACACTCTTTGGATAGCAGTAACCACGGCTGCTTCCGCATCTTTTTATTCGTGGTCGACACAACAATAGTAATAAACGTAAAACACCTTTACTGACTTTTGGTGCATGGAATGTTCGCACCCTTCTCGACCGCGAGACAAACGCCTGCCCAGAACGGAAAACAGCCATAGTTGCTCGAGAACTCCGCCGCTACAACATTGATATAGCTGCTGTAAGCGAAACCCACCTTGCCGATGAGGGCGAGCTAGTCGAGCATGGCGGTGGCTACACTTTCTACTGGAAGGGCACTGCTGCAACAGAACCAAGAAGGTCGGGAGTTGGTTTTGTGATCAAGAATAATCTTGTGAAGACACTTCAAGAATGTCCAATCCACATCTCGGACCGTATAACCACATTGCGCCTTCACTTAGACGGTGACAATTTCCTTAATGTTATCAGTGTCTATGCACCGACGCTAGGTAGTTCTGACGACATCAAGGATACATTTTATGAAGAACTTACACAATGTCTCCATAAAATACCGAACAGAGAAAAGATTCTCTTGTTAGGGGACTTCAATGCTAGAGTTGGTCAAGATTATGAAGCGTGGCCTAAAGTTTTGGGTAGACATGGGGTAGGCAACATCAACTCTAATGGCCAGTTGCTGCTTAGTTTATGTGCTCAATTCCAACTTGCAATCACAAACACCATGTTTCGCCTTGCTGCTAAGCACAAAACTACGTGGATGCATCCACGATCTAAGCACTGGCACCTCATTGACTATGCCATCACGAGGCAGCGAGACATCTCTCAGGTCCTAGTCACTCGTGTTATGCGCGGTGCTCATTGCTGGACGGACCATAGACTAATTGTCACCAAACTGCGTCTTTGCCTTCGGCGACCATTCAGGGCTAGCAGGAAAAAGCCTCAGAACATAAACATTGAGAAACTCAAACATCCGGGACCCCGAAGCAAATACGCTGAAACGCTGGCATGTGATATATACTCTCATCAAAATACCGGTGATATTGATGCAGACTGGAACGCTTTATCGTCGTCCATTCTTGACGTAGCCATTAACACCATAGGGCTAAAAAATAAACGCAAGCAAGACTGGTTTGATGAGAACGACGAAGTTCTTTCTAAAGCTATTGCCAAACACCGAGACCTTCTCAAGCGCAGTAATAACAGTGCACTTATAAGAGAGAGTGACCGTGAGTTGCGTAAACTCACGAGACACACTAAAGATAAATGGTGGCAAGACAAGGCTCAATACATCCAGTCGCTTGCTGATAGTAATCAGCTCGGTGATTTCTATAGCGAAATTCGCAATCTCCTGGGTACCACCAACTTCATAAAGGTACCACTGAAGTCGCTGGATGGTAAAAGTCTGCTGAAAAGCAAAAATGAAGTGTTAGATCGTTGGGCAGAACACTTCAATAATCTACTTAATGTAGATCGAACAGCCGATCTACACTACATAGACAGTTTGCCTCAACTTCAAATAGCAGAAGAATTGGATGATGCCTTGTCTAAACATGAGGTGCTTTGTGCCATCAAACAACAGCAAAATCAGCGTGCGGTTGGCCTAGACCTTATACCAGGTGAGCTTCTGAAGTACGGCGGCGAGGAACTGCATTCGCGCGTCTGGGAAATGTTTGTGCTTATGTGGGAGAAAGAACAAGTTCCTGAAACTTTTAAGTTATCACGCGTCAGGGCTCTCTATAAGAACAAAGGCGACCGGTCGGAATGTGGTTCTTACCGCGGTATTTCACTGCTCTCTGTCTCTGGAAAAGTCTTCGCCAGAGTACTTCTAAACCGTCTCAGGAACCTCTCTGAAAAGATTCTGCCGGAAACCCAATTTGGTTTCAGACCAGACAGAGGAACTTGTGAGGCAATATTCGCAGTCCGTCAACTCCAGGAAAAAAGTAGAGAGCAGGGACAGCACTTGTATCTCTGCTTTATTGATCTGGAAAAAGCCTTTGACTGCGTCCCTCGCGAGGCCCTCTGGAAGGTACTGAGAAAGTTGGGGTGTACAGAGAAGTTCATAAGACTCCTGCGACTCCTGCACGATGACATGCAATGTTGTGTAGCGGTTGAAGATGACCAATCGAGCTTCTTCTCCGTCACCTGTGGAGTGAAGCAAGGTTGTGTCCTGGCTCCCACATTGTTTGCATTATATTTCGCAGTTGTAGTCCGTGAAGTATTGACTTCTTCTCCTGAAGGAGTTCGTATTCGTTATCGGACTGACGGCAAACTTTTCAACCTGAATAGACTCAAGGCGACCACAAAGGTGTCCTATGCACATATACAGGACATTATGTATGCAGATGACCTCTGTTTCGTGGCTGAATCCCCTGAAGGCCTGCAACAGCTAGTCACGAACCTTCACAAGCAGTGCTGTACATTTGGTCTAAAAATCAGCATCAAAAAGACAGAAGTAATGTCTTTAGACAATCACGGACGTCAAGAACTGGCCATTATGCTTGGTGAAGATGTCCTGAAGCAGGTCGATAAATTTCGATATTTGGGGAGCACTATAACAGCAAAGTGCGACCTTGACGCCGAAATCAATAGCAGAATTGGTGCTGCAGCCGTTGCTTTCGGCAAATTCGACAAGAAGGTCTTCAGCTCCCATGACCTAAAGATATCCACAAAGGTCTCTGTGTATATGGCAGTTGTGTTGCCTTGTATACTCTACTCAGCGGAAACATGGACACCGTACCGACGCCACATCAAGCAACTAGACCGCTTCCACCTCAAATGTCTGCGCAAAATATTAAATATCCGTTGGTTTGATCGTGTGCGTAACACAGAAGTGTTGAGGAAAGCCAATGTAGGTGGCATTGAAGCATACCTCATGAGGAGACAGCTTCGTTGGTGCGGGCACGTACTGCGCATGCCGGATACTAGAGTGGCCAAGCGCATCCTCTACTCCGAGTTGCAGGAGGGCAAGCGGAAACGTGGCGGACAGCTGCTGCGATACAAGGATGTGCTGAAGCGCCACATGAAAAGCTGTTCCATTGACCCGTCTCAGTGGGAGAATTTGGCATCCAACCGCACAGACTGGAGAAGCCGCGTTAAAGCCAAAGTCTTTGACTTTGAAGCACGCCGGCTTTCTGAGTTGGATGCCAAACGAGATGAGTTGAAAGCTCGACCACCTGTAGCTATCAACTATAACTTTGTGGCTGGTACCCTGACATGTCCGCAGTGTGCGCGGACTTTCACGCACAAAATTGGATACTCCAGCCACATGAGAGCACACGCACGCCATTAGGGTCGAAGTGGTCGCCGTTGCCGAAATCGGCGTGGAAGATTATTATTATATGTGAACTCCCCGTTGATACATTTTCTATAGTATCTTGGATACAACAAACTGTATCATTTTGGTAAGTTTTTTCTAGTATTTCTTGATCATACAAGTCATCGACGTCGTCCCTATGTAAATAGTGCATTAATTCGGGTTCGGCCTCTGAGTATTTTGCTTTTCTTTTATAATGCTTAAATAAGTTTATTTGCTCAGGAGCGAAATCTCCTTGCATGTTAATAGTACAAACACACTTTGATACTTTAAAATTTTCATTGTTTCCGCCCTCCGGATGGGTGAGATATTGTAATTGGATAGGATCGTTTCCCGTCGTTTCATTTTTAGCCGGACATGTGCCCGTATTTCTACACTTAATATATTTTTGACTCTTTTGTGGTACTTTTCTTCCAGTTGCTTGTAATGAAACATCGTGAAGGTAATCACAACAACAGTTTTTGCATTGTGCCATAGTGAACAGTCATAGCACTGTAATTTAGATAGCACATCTCACCCAAGGCTTTAAAAATCAGTATTTCCTAATAGTTCTGCAATTCATTTTGAACACTAAAATTTCGATAAATTTAAGCTAATATTTAGGGTCTTATTTTTGATTATCTTAATATATATAGTCATGACAAGTTATGCTTAAGAAATGTATTTGATTGATGAGTTTGGTTAATGTCATTGAGTTTTTTTTTGTAGTGATTCCCTGAACTATGAAGGTAAGTTCATTTTAAAATATCTACTCTATGAAATATTGTAGATTGATCTCTGTACACACTCGAAAATTCAGAGATAATTTAACGGGGTTCAAATGCGTTAGGTCCTAGACCACATTTTTAATATTTAGGCATAAAACGACATTGATGAATTCATGCAAAACGGATAGGTATAACTTCGGACCATATAAGTAACAAATAACATAGAACACCAGGAAACTATTCAGTGTATGTTAGCGATATTTATCATTTGTAATGGGTATAACCACTGCAGTTTAAGGAAGAATTGTTTAAATAATTACTTGTACTGTAGTCACATAGATTCATTGTAGCAGGATCAGTGACCGATTGAATTTATAGAAGTAAACATGTGTCGAATACTCTCCGCCGCTGTTTTCCTAGTATCCATTTGCAGTGGTAAGTTTCACAATCCTTTCTATTATTATAAATGAGAGAGTGTTTCTGTCTGTTGTGCTTTGAACTGATTTAATTAAAACAAAGATACATAGTCCATACCTAGCCTGAGATAGGACATATACCTACATAGAATACTTTACACCCTGTTGCGGGATTTGGTTATTTGTAGGATATGGGTCAAATTGCGGAAGTTTTTAAAATTATAATTGTGATTCAAATGATGATATGATATCCTCCTAGCCGATAATCGGCTACGGCGGCTGTTCTCATAATATGGAGATCAGCCAACTGACATATTATAGTGCACAAGCATTTGCGCAGACACAGGTGCACTCACTATTCCTTCACTCTCATAGTCCGATGGGATGGCAATCCGACACGACCGGAGAGAGATCAGGCGCAGGACCAACATTTACTTTCTCTCCGATGCACGGGTGTTACTGTTACTGTTACAGCCTTTTTTTTTATCGTCCCACTGCTGGGCACAGGCCTCCTCTCACACGGAGAAGGATTAAGCGTTAATCACCACGCTTGCTCAATGCGGGTTGGTGATTTCAGACTTTTATAGTCCAGGTTTCCTCAAGATGTTTTCCTTCACCTTTTTATCAGCCATTGGTGTCTAAGATATACTTAGAAAGTACATACAAACTTAGAAAAGTTGCATTGGTACTTGCCTGACCTGGAATCGAACCCACACCCTCATACTCGAGAGGTTGGTTCTTTACCCACTAAGCCACCACGACTTATATCACGGGTATATGCACGGGTGTATCAACCACCAACTTCCAGACTCCGGGCTGCTTTGTGTAAGTTTCTAAAACCCACAAAGCGATTTCGGCCCGTCCCGGGAATCGAACCCGAGACCTCGTGCTTAGCAGCCGCGCTTGCGACAGCTAGACCAACGAGGCAGTCAAATAATTAACTACTTTTTACATGCATTATTCATTATTGTTCACCTACAGATATATATAAGGTGCTTTAATATTACCTGCCAGGACTTGAATGGGGGGTAGTATTGCGTTTATAGATTACAATAGTAAAGATAAATAATTGATTATTTGTCATATTTTTTTTCATACAAAAAAAAAATACGTATAAATTTGACTTAATTTATTAGTTTAAAACCATCCAGTTCATCAGATCAATCATCCAGAGATGCGCGTTGCCACTCGTACAGAACAGATAGAAAGAGATGGCAGTTGTGTTCATTGACGAAGTGACAGTACGCGCGTAATTTGTGAACCACGTTATGCAGAGTAGAGCCAATGTTAATTTAACTTATTTAATGTCTCAAATTGAATTGACTATTCCGGGGAACGAAATTTCTTCACTACTGTAATCTATAAACGCAATACTACTCCCCATTCAAGTCCTGGCAGATAATATTAAAGCACCTTATATATATACTAGCTTTCGCCCGCGGTTTCACCCGCGTCCCGTAGCCGGATGGTGATCAAAAACTATCCTAAAACCTTCTCCCGGGTCTAAGTTATCTTCCCTATAATTTATAGCCAAATCGGTCAAGCCGTTTTCATGTTATGTCGTGACAACGGAAAACGGGTTTCATTTTTATATATATAGATATGCAAATTAATCCCTATGTCCTTTGGCTCTTCCGATTAAGCTGAAAATAAGAGGAGTTAATTAAGTAGTTGATCATCGTTTTAAGCGTTGACTCTGTAAAATAGTTATGTATACCTATACATATTTACATGTAAATCTCTACCAGACCTCGGGACTATAGAGTCCCGGATTTTTGGGAGGCGAACGTGGGGCCGAAGCCAACACGCTGAAGCCCTTTTGAGACAACTTTAATGAAAAGGTGACACAAAACCGACGATTATCCCTGTATACACTATAGAAATGTACCCAAGGACAATCCCCGGTTCTGTGCTAAACTATTGCTAAATATGGAATAAAACTATTAGGGCTATTGGGATGGGATGCTAATGTAAATTATTATTTCCAGTTTTCTCTGCAAATCATTGTACACGAACACCATCGATAATGGTAAGTTATACCTACTTAGAAAGATATAGGTAGAAGAGATAATATGTAGAACATTAAACGTTATTTAGGCTAATTAAACTGTTTTATAAGTTACCTGTAAACGATGGGATGTTAGGAGATTGAAGATTTAAAAACAGTGTGTTTGTGCATGCCTAGGCAGCGCATCGTGCTGTAACTTCTAAACGGATGATACCTGCGATTGTGTTTATTTTTTACTAATATTAATAGGTACACAGTTTGTCTTTTGCTTGTTACAAATTCACTCAACTGGACCGCTTTCATTAATGAGCTAAAGAAAACCTCGAGTTTGATCAAAACGAGATAATGGAGTCCACCTTAGCTGAAATGACGCGCACCACAACCGCTAAACTAGCTTCACAAATGTCCTTGTATTGAAATTAATTGTACTGTATTTAAATAAACCTATTGGCCATTAAGTCATTGGTTAGACTGACTCAGATGTGGCTGAATGACCAGCTACGTCTAAAGGCCGCCGGCAGGACCAACCAACCAAAAAAACGATTTTGTGCCGCTTGTATTGCCATAGCCGCTCGGCATGACACTGGCGGCAGGGCTGCCGGGCAAGCCGCCGCCCAAGCCACCGTCACCCGGCGGCATACAAAGCCGCCGGCTTTGCCGCACAAAGAAGCCGCCGGCACGACCAACCAACCAAAAAAACGATTTTGTACTGCCTGTATTGCCGGCGGCTTAGCCGCTCGGCATGAAACCGGCGGCATTGCCGCCGGCATGTGTGTAGTAGCCTTTAAACAAGGGCTCCTTTATGTGTGTTATAATATATAGGTATAGGTAGGTATTGTTTGTGTGCGTAAATGCGGCAGTAGGGCGCTTAATTTCAGCTTTGACGAGCCTTCCCTTACATAAGCTACTTTTTAGATTCTCTATCTGCATATCTGCTGCAGTCGTTTTAATTTACTGCCTACCTAAACCATAAATCGATTATTAAGTATTGTGTTTTTTTTTTAAGGCAAAAAGAGAATCAGTCATGGTGAGCTTTACAGAGATGGTTGACACGACTCTGCTTCTTCCGTAAGTTTTTAATTTGTTCTGAATTAAAGTAGGTTTGTAACATCTGTGCATATACAATGAACGATATAATAAACAGTGAACGATCCACGCACAATAAAACACAATAAAAAAAAAAAAGTCGTGGTGGCCTAGTGGGTAAAGGACCAACCTCTCAAGTATGAGGGCGCGAGTTCGATCCCAGGTCAGGCAATTACCAATGCAACTTTTCTAAGTTTGTATGTACTTTCTAAGTATATCTTAGACACCATTGACTGTGTTTCGGATGGCACGTTAAACTGTAGGTCCCGGCTGTCATTGATCATCCTTGGCAGTCGTTACGGGTAGTCAGAAGCCAGTAAGTCTGACACCAGTCTAACCAAGGGGTATCGGGTTGCCCGGGTAACTGGGTTGAGGAGGTCAGATAGGCAGTCGCTTCTTGTAAAGCACTGGTACTCAGCTGAATCCGGTTAGACTGGAAGCCGACCCCAACATAGTTGGGAAAAAGGCTCAGAGGATGAGGATGATGATCCACGCACAATAAATTAATCTTCTGGCATAGGGAGATTACTGAAAAAGTAAGTCCTGGTCTTGATCTACTTATTCATGGACAATAGATACTTATAAAATGCACTTAAAAATATGTAGGTACCTATAGTCTGATACTCCGATCAGTCTTGAAGCAATATGTTGATCGAGAAAATTAATGAGTTGTCATTCGCAGCTTTAGCACAGATTACCTTAATAATTGCCTCCAGATAGAGCGCAATAAGCGTCCGCCTGACCAATTAGAGCCAGATTCACGATTTACGTAACAATAGTAGCATTTGCATGGACCCCGCACTTGCAGAGGCCCTCGTTTCTAGTTTAAACAACAGGATGCATACCAAAAGTTTTCGCTTCTCTTTAACAGGAAACCTACTTTATGAGTCTAAAGGTGTCCAAAGCATGCTTGAAGGCCGTTCCCAACATTTTATTTGACTGTTATTTGACTTTGGATCTTGTGTGGGGCTAATGTCAAATTCTTAAGTAAGCAATACCCACATAGAATATTGGCAACGGCCATTATCCGGCACTGTGTCTAAAGGTTGATGATGATGTGATGTGACTTCGACTATAAACATGGTTCTTATCTTTGAAATGTTTTCAGAAATGATTCCGAGGATCTAGTCAACGAATTCGGAAATGGTTTAAACACCTATTTTCATGATCTCCGCGAAAGTTGCAATAGTACTGAATATTTAAATATATCGGCCTTTATCGACCTCATGAAATTCAGTTTACAGAATAACACATTCAGAGGTAAAGGACCTAAATACTCTTTACTAAGATTCGATAGGTACTCTTCGCTTTCACGCTTCACGGCTGAACCGATTGAATTTGACACGGAGAGATACCCTGGAGACAGACTTCTTGTCCGGGTACGAAATCGAGTTGCTTCGGGAAGTCGGGACGATGGTGAAACCGCGGCAACATAACGGTTTTTAGTTTATATTGGATTTATTAGACATTTATAGACATTATATCTAGGTACGTTTAGGAACACAGATACCTACGTAGGTAAGAACATGATACTAAGGGCTGATTTTTCAATCATCAGTTAACCTCTATCTGAGGAATAAATATGGCGGTTTGACATATTTTCCATACAAAAGCTGTCAAAACGTTAAAAATATTCCTCAGATAAAAGTTATCTGGCGATTGAAAAATCAGCCCTTAGAAGATAGAAAAGCAGTTAAGCCCTAGGAACGTAATTACTCAAAAAAAAGTGACTCGCGCCTCTACACATATTATTGAAATTGAAATCAACATTATATTTTTTTAATCCAATACTTTGCTTATTTTCCAGCAATCATTGACGATCACGATTGTATAAAAAGCAAAGAAAGAAACATAAGTCATTGCGTAAAGAGCCACGTGGGATTCTTGAATATTTCTTCGAAAAAAAAACACACGTCCTGGATTACTAAACTGAGATTGAATTATGATGTAAGTACCTACCTACCTACCTATCTTTTGAAAAGTACTTACTTATTTTTATATTAAGGCTAAATCAGGGAGAACTAAATGACTGAACGAAGGTGCCATAACGGAAAATCGCCAAAGAAAGAAGCGCGCCAAAATGAGGGTTGGCGGGGGATGAGGAATGTTAGATACCTACTGTTTTCGCCCTTATAGGTTTAAGAAGGAACATGATGGGTTTTAGTCAGTAAGAGTCTGATACTCCCTAACGCTGCTTACCTACAGCGGGCGGAGTCATTTGATGATTCCCCATCAAAGAAAAAAAAAGAAAGCGTTTGGGCCCCTCAGGTTGGGCATGAGTTGCTTGAAGGCAACGCCTGCCTCCTCTAGTTTGGGGCCGTAATGTGATGTTCAAACATTGAGGGATTTTTTTGTATTTTCTAAGGCCAATAGCAGCCTGGGGGTTAATTGTGGACGATTCTTGTAATAGTAAAAAATCTTCAGGGCATTATTCTCTACGAGAATCTGCTATTTTTTTACTCTGCACTTTCATTTTTGGGTACAAAATGTTCGAGACTTGAATGATCTCCTTTGCAGATATTTATACCTAAAAGTACCTGAGTGCCTTCCTTCTTAAAGAAAATATTTTTTAAGCGTCAGTGTGATTAAGAAGTAAGACCTTCATATTTTCTCACAAATTAAGCAACCACTTGATAAGAAACGATTTTGGTTTAAAACCTTAAAACAGGGCGTCAGTCAAATGTGTCTTGTGTTGTCCTTAACTAGGTACCTAGACATATTATGTACCATCGTCATTTTCAAGTAAGTATTATTTAGTATTTTTATCAATTAGGTACTTACTTTATTTAATTAATTTACAGACTTTGAGCTGCCGTGTCGCTGAATCAGTGAAAAACTGTGTGTCTGTGCGCCTAAATGATTGTAAACCGCCCGTTGCAAAATATGTGACCTCACTATTCGATTTTACTCTGAAAAACTGTCCTGAGCCTACCCAAAATAAAACAACTGTAAGTAACTATATTCTACACTAGCTGTTTTCCCGCGGTTTCACCCGCGTCCCGTGGGAACTACTGCCCGTACCGGGATAAAATAAAGCGTTTGTTACTCGCAGATAATGTAGCTTTCTAATGGTGAAAGATTTTTTTTTTTAATCGTTCCAGTAACTTAATTTTTGAGTTTATCTATTACAAAAAAACATTACAAAATCTCCTTAATATTAGTATATAGGTAATACAGGAAGCTTAGGGTGGAGTTACTTAAAAACTTGTCAAGTCTATATGGCATTCGGGCCTCTTCGTCGCCATTTTTTTTAACTTAACTCTTATACTAATTCCTGACATTAGGTAAATTGTATCTGCTTAATATGTAGAGCAATTAACTAATAATCAAAAATAATCCAACCACAGAGTTACCTAGGTATATCGCTACTAATATTATAAATGCGAAAGTAACTCTGTCTGTCTGTCTGTTACGCTTTTACGTCTAAACCACTGAACTGATTTTAATAAAATTTGGTAATTGGGTTTGAGATAGAGTTGACCTTGAGAAAGAACATTATAGGATAGTTTCGAACTTTTGAAGAGTTCTCTTGGAAACGCGATATAACCGAACTGGACGCGGGCGAAGCCGCGGGCGGAAGCGACACGACAAAGATTTTATAAATCATTCAAATATATTTTATTCAGCCAAATAAGGCGCCGAAGTTGTCGGAACCGGTAACCTTAACCATAGGACTGGGAGCTGTTCTTTTGATGCAACTCACACACCTGTTGCAAAACTAAGCCACATCATAAAATAACAATAATTAATTATTTTAATACCTAATTGTGTTCGATTCGCAATTTATGATTTTGTTACCAAAGAAAAATAAAATATTTATGTATCAATTTTTATAAAAAATTATAAATATTTAGATATTTATCAGAATAGTTTTTATCTATGTGTCAATTTATATAGGTACGTACTATAAGTATAGTAAACAATAATCGCCACCTTGCTTTTTGAAGATAGGCATACCTAGATAAGCTGTTAACTGTTTTTTTGTAGTCCCACCGTTTATATTAGGAACTGGATTTACTGAAATTGCAGAATCCTTGAAATTCATTTTAGAATAAGTTTTAGATGTTACGATAATTAAATCGGTATTGCTAGAATGCACTGTTTCCAGTGGCGTAGCGTGGGGGGGGCAGAGGGGGCAAATTCCCCGGGCGGCAGCTTTTAGGGGGCGGCAAAATTCACCCAATTAAAAAAAAAATTGTTCGCAACTAGTATCTGTGCCGCTACATAAAACTGTCTAACAATAACAAAACATTAAAGAAGAAAGTTGAAACTTTTTAAACTTAAAATTAATTATTGTTAAAATTTGGTACTTAAAACACACGTGACACTACATTTTACGTAATTTTGGTTTTGAGTCTTAAATAAAAAAAAAATAATTAAAATTTCGCGCTCGTTTCGCTCGCGTATTCAGAAACTGTATGCGCTTAATTTTGCATTTGTCAACAAACAAAAAGTTAAGTACGTTTTGGTAAAATTTTACGTAATATTTGGTTTAACTCCGATAAAAATTTCGCGCTCGCTTCGCTCTCGTATTCAGAAACTTTATTATGGCCCTTATTTTGCATCTGTCAACAAACAAAAAGTTAAGGGCGTTTGGGCTAAATTTTACGTAATTTTTGTTTTAATCCGATAAAAATTTCGCGCTCGCTTCGCTCGCATATTCAAAAACGATATGCCCTTATTTTGCATCTGTCAACAAACAAAAAGTTAAGTGCGTTTGGGCTAAATTTTAACGTAATATTTGGTTTAAGTACGATAAAAATTTCGCGCTCGCTTCGCTCGCGCATTTGGAAACTACATAGGCAAGATTTTCTTTATTTGCATTTGCTTACCTACACAACTGCCGACATGCGTTTAGCAGAGTGCTAATTTAGGTAAACCTTTGAGGTGGTCCCCGGCAAGACAAACTTTAGTTAAAGTGGTCCCTCATGACTAAAACGTTAAGAATCACTGGGTTAGATAAACTTGACTGATATAGCGCTTTTAAAATTATTTCAATTTCATATATACTTATAGGTACCTACTTCGCTAGCCTGCGTACCTAAAAGAATTTTAAAACCTTCAAGAAATCAAGTAACAAAGATATAAAAGAAAAGTCTACTTGAAAACCTCCCCCTTCTGCCGGGGCTGCAGGTTGTTCGAAAGAGTTACCGCGGCTCTGGAACATAAAAGGCCTTCGACGGAACACGACGGTTTTTAGTCAAAAAGAGTCTGACACTCCCTCACCGCTACTAACCCGCAGCGGGAAGGGTCATTTGATGATTTTTAACGTCGATACAAAAAAAAAAACTTTTTTTGAAGTCGGTTAAAAATGTTAAAAAAAAATACACGGGAAGGGGCGGCAAAATCGACAACTGCCCCGGGCGGCAGATACCCACGCTACGCCACTGACTGTTTCATTTCTCCAGCATTTTTCATCAAATCTATAGGTATCAGTTAGTAGCCAAAAGTCGGTGACTGTATGCACATAAGTAGGTACCTACAATAATAGTAAATGTACTTTTTAAACTAATAAACACAATTAGTTTCCTACATTGTTTTTTTATGATGTTAATGATGTTGAATGACTTTTAATTTGTGTACTAACGTATTAAGATCTACCCAGCAGCTAGGAAAATAATTAAAAGAAACCCACATTGTCGGTTTCATTATAGGTTCAGTTCAGTTATTTTACTTTTTTTTTTCCCCTGGCATGGCATTCACGTCTCTTGAGTGTGAGACGTATTTGGCCAACAACGACGTTTTATTGAAAGTAACGGTGCAATTCGAGGGGAAACAAGAGTTTGATCCAGGACACCATTAACAAATAACATTAAATGAAGCCACAAACAACACAAGACAATTACGATATCATACAAAAATATATAGTATATAAATATAGTCAATTACCTGCTTATAAAGATTATTTTACTTAAAACTAAACGTTAAAACGGAACGGTGTTCATTGTTATGTCACTGTCATTTAACGTCATTGAGATAGGAATTATATGGAGGCGCCGTGTTGTTATAGACGTATCTATAGTTAAATAAATGTAGCTCTCTTCGTGCTGGGATCGATGACTTTGAAATAAAATCCCGTTTTAAACACTTATTACAACTTTTATTTCAACTACTTTGGCTCGTTCGTTACACTCAGTACCGCGTGGTTGCCTCTAACCCCCGTTCATTCAGTCCCTCTCTCTCACTCCTTCGCTCACTCGCTCACGCCTCCCTCATATTCTGTCACGTTCCATTCCACTCGACATTCATTCCCACATTCGGCCGTCCTGCACTCATGTCTGTCCTCAGACATACACCAAATCTTATGTACTAACTAGACTAAAACATCATAATAACCACTACATAATTGAGTTAAATAAAATAAACTGGAACCATACTCTACAACAACCTAATACACATAACTACTTCCTACAAGACAATCTTGTTTCTGAATTTAAAACATACAACTCTACATTGGCAAAAACATTTAAATGTTACTTCGAACTTAATACAATTTATAGGTTTAGAAAACAAAATGTTTAGTTTTACATAGAAAAATAACATAGTAAATACTCTGGTACAGATAGCCCTACGCCATGGCACTGTGATAATGAACGAAAGTTAACCCCTCCTGAAATAAGAACTGCAATAATAACCTGCGGAGTAAGGTGACTGCTACTCCTCCAGCATCTCGGCGTCACCGTGTTGAGGCCATCTCTTCATTTGGTCAGCTGAACTGGATGAACGCTGGGGACCCTCTACAGAACTATCAAGTTTCTCTACGTCATAGCGATCCTTACGCTTGCATTTCACCACTCTATAAGGGCCTAGGTATTTAGGTTTCAGCTTCAACCCTGGACCGAACTGTGTTCTTTTAATCGCCACTAAATCACCTTCCTTATACTTTGAACTTTCCTTCCTCTTCCTATCATATTGTTTTTTATTTTCCTCTTGTATCTTTAGAATCTGTTCTTTGGCCTGCTGCCTTATCTTCTCTCTATTTTCATCATATTGTAGTGTATTTTCTTCCTGTAATAGTTGTAGAATTTCCAAATCTTCCTTACCCTTCATTTTTACTCCCATCAGTAGTTCAAATGGTGTTGTGTTTATGCTTCTCTGGAAAGTAGAGTTGAGTGCCCTCTGCACTTTGCTTACATGCTTGTACCATACTGCAGGATTCTCCAAACATAGTTTTGTTAAAACTGGAATAAGTATTCGATGTACTCTCTCCACTTGGCCATTACCACGTGGCACACCAGTAGTAATCTTTACATGAGATATCTTTTCTTCTTCACAATAACTCTTAAACTCATTACTTGTAAATGCCGTTCCCCGGTCTGTTATGAACCGCCGGGGGTTCCCAAATATTTGCTGATGAATCTGAATTTTCCTTAATGTCTCTGATGATGAAGTAGTTTTCGTGGGAAACAGCCATACGAACTTCGTAAACCCCTCTATCACCGTGAGTATGTAGTTGTATTGCTTTCTTGTCTCTGTAAGTGGACCAATATGGTCTAAATGCAGGGTATCAAATGGAACACCTTCTTTCTCTATCGGATTCAAGAATCCTTCCTGTTTTCCTTCCTTCCTTGTTGCTAGTAGGCAAGGAATGCAACTCAATAAAAAATCCTGCATCTTCTTGTCCACATCTCTAATGTAATATTCCTTATTCAGTAACTCTTTCATCTTAGACTTTCCAAAGTGACCTTTGCTGTGTACTCTGTTAATAATTTCTTTCTCCAAACCTCTTGGCACTACAAACAGCTTCTGCTCAGTCTTATACAACACACCATTTTCTAACCAATAATCGTCGTATGGACTTCCTCCTCTCAAAATTTCCTTTATGGCTTTTATGCCATCCTCTTGATCTTGTGCTTGGCGTAAACTCTCCTGCAGAGTAGTAACCACTGCCACTGTTGGTATGCGGCTCAAAGCATCTGCATGCTGCATCCTGGAGCCCGCTCTGTGCTCCACTTCGAAATCATATTCACTGAGCATGAGGACCCACCTGGCTACCTTGGCTGACAAGTCTTTCTTCTTAAGTGTTAATTCAAAAGCCTTACAGTCTGTGACTATTTTAAATGGAATACCATAAAGGTAGTGCCTGAACTTCCTGATACCTTCTATGATGGCTAGTGCTTCCAATTCGTAGCTTGAGTACCGGCTCTGAATGTCAGTTGTCTTCTTACTCATGTAATGTACTGGGTGTAAGCCTGACCCTGGATGGTGTTGCATGAGTATTGCAGCCAATGCTACACCTGAGGCATCGGTGTGCAATTCAGTCTTCAACTTCGGATTGAAAATCTTCAGAACAGGTCCGCTAGCTAATTTATTCTTCAGTGTCTCAAAAGCTTTTCTTTCCTTATCCTCAAATATGAACTCTGTATTCTTCTTTAATAAATCAGTCAATGGCTTCGCCACAGAAGCATAATTTTCAATGTACTTCCTGAAATAGCTTGTCAATCCAACAAAACTGTGCAAGTGCTTGAGGGTTCTTGGCTCAGGGTACCTTATGACTGCATCCACCTTATCTGTACTCGGCCGTACTTCTCCATCCTTCACCCTGTGGCCCAAGTACTCAACTTCACGCTGCAGTAGGTTCGCCTTTTTCCAATTAATCTCCAAGCCATAATGTGCTGCGACTTCTAGCACTTGCTTCAACCTCGATACAGCCTGAACTTCATCCAAGGCTGGAATTATAATGTCATCGATAAATATGATTAACACTCCTTGGGAAATCAAATTTCTAAAGATTATACTCACAAATCTCATAAAAGTCTTGGGACAGGTGGACAAACCAAACGGGGCACGGAGAAATTCAAACTGCCCGTGGTGAGTGACAAATGATGTGTACTTAATAGACTCCTCGCTGACCTTCAAATGAAAGAACCCACTTTTCAAATCAAGTACACTGAATACCTTAGCTTCCTGCAATTTGTCAATCAGATCATGGATTACGGGAAGTGGAAATTCATCCTTAACTATTTTCTTGTTGACCTGCCTATAGTCCACACAGACCCTAGTCGAACCATCTTTCTTCTTTACTAGCACTAAAGGACTGGAGTAATCTGAGAAACTCACCCTCACGATGCCTTTATCAAGCCATTCCTCGATTTGATCTTCCACTACCTGTTGCTCCATAAGTGACAGTCGTCTGGGTCGCTGTCGCACTGGGATGTCATCCTTCAATACAATTTGAAGTTGGATCGGGGCCTCTTCCTTATACAATGGCTTATACTCCTCAACACATTGCATAACCTCACTCCTTACTGCTGGATCTTGAATGTGATCAACATTGACTGCTACACATCCTGGAAAACAATCAATTTGACCAACCCATTCACAACAACCAATGGGAAAAAACCTAATACCCCCTTCATTCATTACCACAGTAACACGACCCAGGAACTCTTGACCTATTATTACGTCGTAGGGCATCACCTCTGGTGGAACTAAATGAAAAACTACACCATTAAAACACTGATTATCAATCTCAAGTCCAACAGAGACGCTGCCCCTTGATTGTATTTCACTACGGCCTAATCCAGACATCGTTAACGTTTCACTCGCCACTTCGGCGTTCAACATAGGTAAATACAACAAAGATAATAGGTTCACATCACTACCTGAATCTACGAGAGCATTTAAAACTGTATTATTAATTTTAATGTCTTTTACCGGCTTCCGAACACATTTGTTTACATGCGTGATGTTAACGTTTCGATCTTCGTAACTCGTAGCTGTCACATTTACAGTGTTGACATCTGTCAATGTCAGTGACGTTTCATTGTCTATGACCGCGCGGACAGTCTCGTTTCCGCTTACTTCGTTCACCGTTCCGAACATAGCCGCGGGTCGCTTGGGTCCCAACTTTCCGGCCTCCCCGGAACCGGAAGCCCCGCCTCCTCGGCCGCCGTGAGCGCCGCTGCCGCCTGCGCCCGCCATCTTGGCGCCTGAATGACCCGATGCCGATGCTGTAGCCGTAGATCTCATCGGATTTACGGGACACTGGTTACGAATGTGACCGAACTGATTACACCCAAAACACTTCAATCCGTTTTTACACACACCCGCTTCATGTCCCATGTCACCACAGCTATAGCACCGCCTCGCCGATCCCGATGCTGCCGAGGACGCCTCCGCCGACCTCGCATGACCTTTTAACCTCTCGGTTCTCTTTTCTCGCTCCCTGGTTTTGGACTTCATTTTCTCATAGAAAGCCAGCTTTTCCTTCAATGCTGGAAACGTGGTCACGCCGTACAGAATCACCTTATTGCTCTCGTAATCGTCGATGCCATCCACGATGTACTGTATCGCGATGTAGTCGGGAAATTTCGCACGCCGCGCTAGCTCTTTCATATGCAACATGTACTGATAATACGTCTCGCCTTTTAATTTCTTGCGTGCCGCCATTAGCTCGTGCATTTCCTTGACGTTCGCGGTGTCTGGAAATTCCTTCACAAGCGCAGCCTTGAGATCGCCGTAGGTTTTGAATGCCTTCTCGGATTTTAACCATAGCTCAGCCGTCCCGGTGAGTGACCGGCGAGCTACGATCAAAGTTTGTTGCGGCGTCCACTGAAATATCTCAGTGTTATCCTCGATGTCTTGAGCCCACTTACTCGACGAGTAAGATTTGTCGTCTCCGCTGAACTTCTCGATGAGCCCCTCTGTGAGCCCGAACGCCACCGGCGCCGCTGCAGTCGTAATCGTCGTTGATTTCGATTCCATCGTGCTCCGTAACTTCGTAATTCAAATTTAATGGCCGCCGCGTCGCGCCGGCCGGTGCGTCGTAGAAAACTTCGTGGAAATTCGTCGTTGATCGATCCCGGACGAGCCCCCAAAATCTGTAGCTCTCTTCGTGCTGGGATCGATGACTTTGAAATAAAATCCCGTTTTAAACACTTATTACAACTTTTATTTCAACTACTTTGGCTCGTTCGTTACACTCAGTACCGCGTGGTTGCCTCTAACCCCCGTTCATTCAGTCCCTCTCTCTCACTCCTTCGCTCACTCGCTCACGCCTCCCTCATATTCTGTCACGTTCCATTCCACTCGACATTCATTCCCACATAAATATGAGCGAAATATGAAACAAACTCTGCAACATAGTTCTGTCTCACTCTTTTTAAGCAGATAACTATATTTGAAAACAGGGACATCAATATTTTAGTGGTTGCGTAAGATGGTAACATTTACTTTTAACATCCTCCTGTTTGTAAGTGCGTGCCATGTCCGCCATTTTATGCGCCAGATTTCATGGTAGTTGTGCTGTCAAATCGGTGTTCTCAGTGATTTATTATTGCGTTTTTATAGAAAACCACTTGAGTTTATCTTTAAGACTTTATTATTTCAATAGTGGAATAGTCAACGAATATGCTTATGTGCTGTATCGTGAAGTGTGGTGCTAGGAAGCACCAAAATCAGGCACACAGGTTAGAAACCTATTTTTGCAAGATACTTCATAAAATAATAAATTCTTATTTAATAAAAAATATGTGTATATTTTTAGGGAATAGTGTTTTTATATATATCCCTGATCTTTCAGATAAAAAGTTTTAAAATGTAGTTAAAACCATTTAGATTAAAAAGGTGTATTATAAACTTCAGGTTTTTATTGAAAATAGTACGTTTTTTTTTCTCTTCACATGAGGCTTTCACGGCGATCACGGGCATGGGAGTGCCTCCGCACAGACGAGCAAATCGGAGCGCAAGTTGCAATATTTTCTCCAGAACTTAGTTACCGAATATTATTTCTCGAATTTTATAAATTATTTTTTCTTTGTTTTGTAACAAAATAAAAATTGTTTTGTACATTCGAATAATACACAACTAGCTTTATTTGCGTTATATAACTTTCTCATGAAGCTTAAAAACGATTGTTAATAATTGTATGTTTTTAAAGAGTATCTATGGCGTTTTTTGTGGATTCTTCTTCATAATACCGACTCTTTGGAACTCTGCCTGCAACTAGCTTGACGTTTCGAAATAACTTTCGTAGGGCTATTTGAAATAAAAAATAATTACTTTGACTTTGTTTTAAGCTATTGCATAGCTTCTATCGCAGGCCTTTTTTTAGAGCCTACTGAAATGATTCCTCCCAGTTGGTTGATTTTATGTTATTGTTATCAGTGAAGTTAATGTGATAGTTAATTTTATGACGAACAAATTAATTATACTCGGTTATTTTTATGCACCCAGTAAGACTCATACGTACTCCTAACTAGAATACAATATCGATACTTGTTGAATCCGGTAACGGTACAACCCTAGCAATGGCAGCCATTTTATGCGCCACTGCAGATTGTAGGTACGTTTTTTTCGTAGGTATTTCCAGTCCATATAATTTATAAGTCAATGTTTAACGTTGACTTCCTGCGTCAGTATGAGTGACAGTGACATCGATTCTTTCTTTCACATCAAATTGACTGGACTGATTGAATTCGATTCGATTCGAAGTGGAGGCTTGTTCATCTAGGGAGTATTTTATCGCTTTGAGACATTGTGAACGTGTATTTTTTTTTATCGTGTGAATTTGTGATAGTGTGTGATTTCCGGCAAAGAAGAGATAATCATTGTATACAGCACCTTCTGAAGAGAAAAAATCACTATGGCCTGTCTATTGTACTTTATCCTAGCAGTTTTTATAAGTAAGTTCCGTTATTGAAATTTATTCATGTGGATTATAATTATTTAAGTTTCCTTCATTTATTTTAATTAATTACTCAAGTAATAACTATTCACCTCTAATTTATTTTCAAACATGCATGTCTATATCTTCTTTCCCAATTATTTCTTGTGAATAATAATACATTCTTCCGGCTTCAAAAAAGCGAGGGTTTTCAATAATTGATAATTTACTGTTATGAATTTAGGAATCTATTTACTTACGTTCTACGATTTTTATGAATTATGAATTCATAACATCATTTTTCAATTTGTTATGTGGGTACCACTAAATATGAGTGATTTCATATTTTATTACTTTTACGAAAACGTTTTTGATAGTAATTTATAGCTAAAGTGGTGTTAATTCTTAATTTAAACTATCTGAAACAAGTTAGGACCCTCTGTAAGTGATTTAAAATATTGATTTCTATGACAGAAGACGACCCACTGACCGAAATGTGCAAATTAACTCTTAGAATGTAATTTTAAATAATGTAATTTATATGAAAGATATGTGTTATATATTATTATGTACATGTTTTATGAACATTCTATATTTTTTCTGTTATTTAAAAATACATATTCACATTGAACAAAGTTTAGACATTAAGCAATCCGTTCTGTGCAATCTGTGCTGCTGGCTTTATATTGTCATTTAGACATCAAACAAGAAAATTAAGGGTTGAATTAATTACTCCTCTAATTATAAAATACCCAGCAGTTTCACCAGCATACCTGGATAAAATATTGCCTTGCACGGTTAGCTTGGTATGTCTGTAACCAAAAGACTAACTCATTTGAAATTATAAACTGTGTAAATACATACACACTGTAATATGTATTTGTGATGAACATTTAAAATAATCAACACAGAACAGTATAATTTCTATACTTATTTTGGTGTATCATAATAGCTCTGATAGTTTTCATCTCTTCGAGCCGAGCATACTACTTTCATTCCCTTGTAAGAAAATAAGCATTTTAGTTGTATATGTCTTTACCTGCACATTGAGCAAGCGTGGTGATTAACGCTTAATCCTTCTCCGTGTGAGAGGAGGCCTGTGCCCAACAGTGGGACGATAAAAAGGCTGTAACAGAACAGAACAGAACAGATGTCTTTACCTCTGCACTATTCATTACATCACAAAGCTTATTTCTATTAAAAAAACACAATATGCATTTTGTTATTACTCAGAATTTCTAAGTCATTTCTATCACTAGATAACGGAACTTTTGAAAGAAGTTTAGGTAGTCTTTAGGACCTTTTTAAAAGACACAAATCTACTAATATAACTGTTCCCCAGGTTCAACTGTAGCCCAGCTTCAGAATGAAGATGTTATGCTGCAAAACCCAATCACATTGCCCCCAGAACTACAGCAGAAAATCAATGACACTGAAATAGAAAAGTACAAGACCCAGTACTTAGACCAGTTTAAGAAGAAATGCGAGAAGAACGGACATCCTGAATTATTTGAAAGTGCACAGGTGAGTCAATTTGGAGAATGTTTTTTATTTCAAAACTGGCGTCTGCGAGTTACACCAGCATCCCGTGGGAATCTTGCACGAACATTATATCTATACTAATATTATAAAGCTGAAGAGTTTGTTTGTTTGTTTGAACGCGCTAATCTCAGGAACTACTGGTCCGATTTGAAAATTTCTTTCAGTGTTAGATAGCCTATTTATCGAGGAAGGTTATAGGCTACTTTTTATCCCGGTACGGGAAGTAGTTTCCACGGGATGCGGGTGAATTACATTATAATTCCAGTATCAAATCAGTTATCATGCATTGTATTGAAGGATAAAAATATAGAGGTAGTTTCCTATTTGATTTAATCACACCAATTTGGATGGGATTAGAAAATGATATGCAAATATCAATTTTCCTGATAAGTGAACAAACTTCCTAAATTGTTATTTCTGTGACAAAAATATGATGACAAGCATTTGTTGGTCCATATTTCTGGCGAGTCAATTATAAAGACATTAGTTAATTGCTAGGGGACGAGAAAACATCGATAATAAGTGTTTCTAGTAGCTATCTGTGTTATTTATCTTGTTGGCCGAGTTAAGTGTTATCACACTATCATAAATAGCACGTATTATTAATATCGTGATTGGGATTACGAGCTTGGAATATTTTTATATAAATATTTCGAAATAGCTCTCTACAATTGATGTAACTACGTCGCTCTGAAGAAAGCTGCCAGACTGCCAGCAGCAAATTTCAAATGACATCCTACCATTTTGGTAGTCTTCAGAAGCACTATGGCTGAGTTGCACTATTTACTTAACGATAAACAAACCATAACCAGTCGTGAAATTGGCGCACATAGGACAAATCAGCGATTTAACAACTGAAGATCGTTCGGTTATCGTTATAGTTAAATGGTGCAACTAACCATAAGTATTTCTGTCTTTATTGGAGACAATTTTAGTAAAGATTTGATGTTATTGTCAAGAATAGATACAGTGGGTTTTAATAAACGGAAGTTTATGTTAGAATTTAATTATAAGCAACCGGTTCTGTAATAAGCGACCTTCTTGCTGTGACGAGGTCGGGGATCCAAAGATCATCAACATACGGCATTGCTTGAGATAAAGTACGGTTTTAAGAAATAAATGCAAAGGTTTAGAAATAGAATCTGGGTGAAAGAAATAGTTGTAGACAGTTCTTATATTTGTGGTTGCAGTAAAATGTGCCAAAACATTTTTATTATTATGTACTGAAATTCTTATGTTCGTAAAATAGAGTGCTCAGTTACTATGTACAATAACGAACATTATGATTCAACTGTATAATACTAGCTTTTGTCAGCGGATTCACCCACATCCCGTGTGAACTACTTTGCGACCTACGATATTTTTTTCAAATCGGTCCAGTAGTGAAACTCAGCTTTATGATATTAAGCATAGAAGTATTTCAAAGCTAACAGATTACAAATAGTTTCAGAAACACTTGTGCAAATAAAATCTTATTACCGTGCCTCTATTCTACCGCGTTTTATAATAAAAATAATCTTATACTTAAAAGATCCTTGAAAAGGTTACATGTAGCGTTTGAAACTGATGTTGTCATTATGTGTAACAAAATACCCCCGGAAAATAAGGTTATTTGAAGGAGAGTATCTACCTACGTCAATGAATATGTCCAACAACTGAATTTCAATCATTTGGACCAAATGAGTTTCTTTTTCTGATTGAAATTCAGTTGTTGTCTGCTGAAGCAGTGTAGGTAACAATTACCTAACTGTTCCCAGTCGTCCCGTCGTTGGACAGTACCGACTTTCCGCAGTCCGATAAAAAGTAGTGTCTTTCTGATCTTAAGCTGAGTATCTATCCCAGATTTCATTTAAATCGTTTCTCTGGTTTTGACGTAAATGCACAACAGTTACATACGCATTAATAATGTTAGTAAGGATAAAATGGCACACTTTCATTGCATATTTATCGAACATTGTGGAAACCGGCTCTCATGGTATGGGCATGTGATGCGGAGGAATGAGAATCATGTTGTGAGGAAGATGATGAGTATGAATGTGGACGGATATAGTGGAAAAGGAAGACCAAAGAAACGATGGATGGATTGTGTGAAAGTAGATATGGTAAGAAAGAATGTTACTTGTGAGATGACGGCAGATAGAAGAGTATGGAAGAAGAAAACATGCTGCGCCGACCCCAAATAAAATTGGGATAAGGGCAGGAGGATGATTTATCGAACATTGTGACCTTATCTGTACACCTATACACAACATGCTGTAAATAGAGTTTGAATTTGTATACAATTGAGACCAATACGATCACCAATACAGGCACGAAATACTATTGTTAAAATAAGATAGCAAAAGTTCAACCGTAAAAAGTTTTTAGGTATTTGCTAACTTTTCTAAGAAGTAACACTGGCTGTGTTGTTGCATTGTTTTAAAAAGTTAATCCTATTTAGAAGAACCACTAAGAAACTCCACAAAAGTACTACAGACTCCGTTTTACGATTCTAGGGAAAACAATTGTAACGTTGGTCTCATACAATGCAGAGGCAAAACACACCCTATTCACAACAACAACCTATTGCTTTATTTCTATTACTAGCTTCTGCCAGCGGTTTCACCCGCATCCCTTGGGAACTACTTCCCGTACCGGGATAAAAAGTAGCCTATAGCCTTCCTCGATAAATGGGCTATCTAACACTGAAAGAAATTTTCAAATCGGACCAGTAGTTCCTGAGATTAGCGCGTTCAAACAAACAAACAAACAAACTCTTCAGCTTTATAATATTAGTATAGATTTACTACTAGTATAACTTCTTGGTACCTGAAACAATGGGCATGTCCTTCGTAACAAGTTCGTAACGCAATTCTAAGTTTCTTGTAAGAAGATGTAAAAACTTCAGCGTCATACTACGAGGTTGTATGACGTTTGTAATTAATACTTGGCCAGTATTTTGTTTTTTTTTTTTTCTATGGGAGATGCATTTTATCTATTGGTGCAGAACAGGTCGAATGAAACGATTTTAGAATTCTTTATTTAAAATCTTATGAATCATCGTTCACAATTTTCCGCTTCTACTCATCCGATTCGGCGCTGACATTACGTACATTTTGATTGGTGTAAATTGAGCATAAACGATTGCCTTGATATGTTCGACGGGTTCGGCTCCGAATAATAATGTGCTTTCATCATAGCATCGCAATACTTCCTAATCGTCTAAGAAACTAAGTATATTTGCTGTAGATCTTCTATAGGTAACACTGAAAGTCTTGGTGGGTTCTTCTCCTTGTAAAGAACCTATTCAGGAAAGCAGCAACATAGTACCTAACTTGAAAGGTGTTATGGCGCAAGAAAATAACCAAACCTAGGAAAATAATAGGACTTATAATAACCGTTTTTATTCTAGTATAGGTAGACGCAAAGGCAACAAGTTTAAAAGTAAAATAGATGTGGAAATATTTATCAATTTACTCCGAAAATATAAGTCAAGCACATTTACATGACAACTGTGCATACATACAAAATTAAATATTTGTGTTAATCCGCGTGTTGTAAGACAGCTGTAATCAGTCACCTTGTACCTTGATATAGGTATCAGCTACGATATGGATTGGAAAATAATTGCATTTGTGGTGTAAGTAGATACTAAAGACTTGATTACTTTTTTACACTCTTATTATATATATAGGTTTTTGATTAGCGCTGGCATTTTCTGTTGCAGAATATGTTTGCAAATTAACTTAATAATAATAAACCTCTAATGATAACTTAAGTCCTTCGCTAAGGAATGACCATTAAATGTCTCTGAGTGCGGGGGTAAATGCTTGACGCTGATTTTTGGATTTAAGCTACCTACACTAAATGAATGTCAACTTTGGTTCCGTGTATAACGAAGAGGTACATCGCAGCTGCATCGAGATGACATCGCCAAATATGATGTTTGTTTATTTTATTTTATTTTTGGTGATTTTGTACGTGGGCCGTTTGCTGTGAAGGACACTCTGAATGCAGTGTCTTTAGTTGCATTTCACTAAAAATACAGTGGGAATTTCTGAATATTATGTATTTACATTTAAAAATACTCTTTAGTGTCTGTTGTTTACTAACTTTCCTTTGTGTGTCATACTCGATCGTCAATATGAGTTTGGTACAAGCAATTTCATTATTCATCAAATTTCACCACATGGAGTAGATAATGAGTAATGAATGTATCATGCTATTGACGTGGTTATAAAACCCAATATTTCCTGCCTATAGATAGCATCAAAAATGATTCATATGCCTACTGCAATAAAAAAAATCTAAATAAATTGTACCATTTATTGAAGCAACAAAATCTATGCCTGTAGCAGACTGATAGTAGGCATAGACCTATATGCATATCATTGTAATTTTATAATGGTTTGACAAAATACCATTTCTGCTTAGCTGGATAAGTTACTGATGATGAATAAATAGGAAACTGAGAAAATTGAGAGCCATATTATAACAAAGCTTAGGTAACATAATTGCTTTGTTGTTCAATGACTGGTCATTATTATATGTAGGTCATTATCAAATAGGTATTACCTAAAGTTAGGACTAGTTAGTCACGCTGTAGATAAAGTAAAAAATCCGCAACTGCGTTGTTATCACTTTGTACTATTAACCTCAGTACTTTGTACTATATAAAAATAAAAACTTATATGTATATTGTCTAAAATGTCCGGTCTAACTAAGGGGTATTGGGTTGCCCAGGTAACTGGGTTGAGGGGGTCAGATAGGGCAGTCGCTCCTTGTAAAGCACTGGTACTCAGCTACATCCGGTTAGACTGGAAGCCGACCCCAACATAGTTGGGAAAAAGGCTCGGAGGATGATGATATTGTGTAAAATGGAATGTTGGCGTTGCCTACGCCTATTTTACGAAGAGGCTGTTACAAATAATATATTTTTCCTTAAACTAAAATAAATGATTATTCATTTATTTCAGGAAATGATTCCTATATTTCATACAAATTACACTAATGAAATAAAATAAATTTTATTTATTTTCCTTACTCGTTGATTCTTCTTTGAGATACATAATAATTTGTGTGATTTCATAGGTATTCAACTAACAGTAGGCCTACAATGCTCTCCATTTCATCGAAGTTGAAGATACTTATTGACACTAGTTGACCCATGGTTTTTAGAAAGAGACAAGTAGCAATGTCTCAAATCAATCTGTTTTTATCAATATGAAGATATATGATAGAGTAGGTAATTGAACCTGATTGAGAAGTGGACAACTGGGCATCAATAAATAACTAATAGTGCCAAGAAACTTCTAACCTTGAAAACTTATTATATTTGAGATTGTTAACGTTAATAAACTCGTGTGCGTTGCATCCAAAAAGTATCAGAATATTCTTATTCTTAGACAGTCCAATGTGTTAATTATATTTGACCAAATAAACAGATTTATCTACTACTACGTCATACGTACCTCCTGGTTTATACATGATCTTTATATTATTATCTGCAAAAAAATAGTAAAAATAAGTAAAGAGGTCTATTTAAATAATTTTATTTAAGACATAAAAAATAATGTTACGTACGTGAGGTCTAGTGAAGGTTAACCAGGTAGATCATTATACGAAAAGATTTGCAGATAGACAATTTGTTAACATTTTTAGTTAAATAATGTAATAATTCGAAATAGACACGGGACTGACGGTTTTTGCGAAAACAACTTAAACGTATCTTTTTCCTGAAAAAAATCCCCATCTAAATTTAGTTCTATACTATATAAAATCCGCTTCCTTAAATGGATGAGTGATTATAATTAGTATACGGACATTATGTAGAGGTAAATATCCGTAACTAGCTTCTGCCAGCGGTTTCACCCGCATCCCGTGGGAACCTCGGCACCGACCCGGATAAAAATCCCCCGATTTTGAAACATTATTCATTACTGCTCTGCTCCTATTAGTCTTAGCGTAATGATATATAGCCTATAGCCTTCCTCGATAAATGGGCTATCTAACACTGAAAGAATTTTTCAAATCGGACCAGTAGTTCCTGAGATTAGCGCGTTCAAACAAACAAACAAACAAACAAACAAACAAACTCTTCAGCTTTATAATATTAGTATAGATGTTATCTAGCTTCGTCGACTGTCTGTCGGTGAGACTTACGGCCTTTCTGACTTTTGACCCACACTTCTAGTCACGCGGCACGGAATAAATCGTCTATCGATACCACTATGCATACGGGGTGAATTTTTATTTTAACTTATTGAATTTCAAATAACACGTAAAAAGAGAGTGCGTTGTATATCCGATGTTATGTGAAGTCACGATTTGACCAAATATAATTGTCAGGCGACCCTTCCAAATGATTACAAATTAAGTTTTACGATGCCTGCTTATAATGTACTTAGCGACTTAAATGGTACCAACACTGTGTCGAGAGTCGAGACGAGTAACATTAAGAATAAGGTTTAGACGGTCAAATGACACTTAGTCAAGGGATAAGATCTAAGCTAAAAGTAAATTGCTAAACAATAGTAGTACCTACCTACATTCCTTAATGTTGTTATAGGAGGCGATACAGAATCTAGACTTTCCTATTGGTAGGAAGTCAGAATGTAGCATCCTATACCTTTCAAGTACTCTATCAGTGATATATATTTCCTTTCAATAATACATATAGGTAGGATCCCTACATCCGACTGTGATTACGTATCAGCAATAGAAGTGAACTTTGACACGGTTACTAGTTCACTACAAATTCCTAACACAATTACACAAGTAGGTATATATATGAATGTACAATGACCAAAGGACTGACTAATGGTTTGACCCTTTCGCCTTACGTGAGTCAGGCGAGGCATTGGTATGCCGAAACAAAATGAAGCCAAATTGCTGGGACCTTTACTGTCTTGTTCAAGAAGGTCCAATTTTCATATATATAAGTATAGTATAATATATAAGTTTTTATGTCCCTCACAGTTAAAAATAATAGTGTCTCCGATAACCTTTTAAATGAATAAATGACACTCAATTTTAATACTTATCAACGAATTTGCTTAAGCATTGAGTATAGGGACAATGAACTTTGACTACATAGCAAAAATAACGATATACGTCATGACAAAACTTGACCTGGTAGTAGAATTACGTAAGAATTTTAATTTATTCGCTTAGAACTTGGAAATACACACACATTATTTAGAGGTATTTATATATATATATACACACAGGTATTTATTAGGTACCTACTTTAAAGTTATTGTACCCGTGTCACCTCTGGGTACAAACACGACATTGTTTTTGTCACTCATTTACATAAAGATCTATACAGATGTTTCGTTGCTTCTTTTGTGGGTAGCGACAATCGATTTTGATATTGTAGCACAAACGTGCTTTGCCGAAAACTCTTTAAAATATGTATATCATTCTTTCGAGCCATAGCCAAAACAAGCAAGTCTATGAAACTGTACTTAAAAAACTACTTGTGAATCAAACCAGCGATATAAAGTTTTTTTTTTTATGATTGTTTATTTAGCATTCAAGAAACGTTTCGGTCAACCTTCATAATCCTGTTGTGCCAACCTAAGGCGTAAATTATGCACTCAACCGAAAACTTGAGCCAGTCCATAAATATAAAACTATTCGTTATTTGTTTGCAGGCAGCAGCTGGCGATCTCATGAACTGCTTCAACTCGTTGGTGAACACAGAAGTGCTACAACAGGAGATTGAGAATGCCAAACCTACTGGAACAGTCGACGAAGTGTTTAAGAAGTAAGTTTTAAACTGTGGGATATATCTGTGTTTGAACCTTTGATTCTCATCTGCCTAGCCCAATTATGTTGGGGTCGGCTTCCAGTCTAATCGGATGTAACTGAGTACCAATTGGTACTCAACTACCAAGTCGCTCAATCGTCATAATTGTTTCACATTGAGCGACTGCCTATCTGACCTCGTAAACTCAGTTACCTGGGCAACCTGAAGTCCCTTGCTCAGGCTGGTTATCAGACTTTTAGGTTTCTTCCCGTAACAACTGCCAAAGATATACACAAACAGTGCCTGTTAATTAGCCATAAGGTACTTTTTGGTTTTTATCATCATTATTAGACCTTAGTCAGTCCTCTGTTGGATGTAAACCAGTCCTAAGGCAATATTCGCCAAATTATTTAGTTATGTATTGAGAATTGTTTTGCTTATTCAGCTATTAATCGAGTAATGCAATGTTTAGTTGCGTTATTTGTGTTGTTTTGCGCAAATAACGTCGTTCCTATCGAGTTCCATAGTATATGGTTGTCTGTTACACGCAATCCATTCGACCGATTTTTTTGAAGATTTGTTGACGTACTTAATTTGCGTAATGCAAATTATATAACCTCATCGAGGTATATTTGTCTACTACTACCTAATCCGATATTGATATATTTTCATTTTGTTTATTTACCTACTTCTGTTCCGTTGGCATAATATTTGTGGGTAAGAAGCCAGTCCTAAGTAGGCTACCATAGATTTCAATTAACGTTTTTCGTAGTCAAATTGCACGAACTACAGCTGCACTACAGCTCTTTTCAAATGGCATTGCCACTCTATTTGTGATCGAAATTCCAGTCACGCATAAATTCATCATGAACATCATATTACTATGCCGATCCAATGCAATTCATTTACAGACATTCCTCGTTTTCCGTCTCTTTAACCGACTTCCCAAAAAGAAGGCAGTTTTCAATTCAGATATTTGATTCTTTTATTAGCGTAATAAGAAATGTAAGTACCTCGATATAAAATCTAACTAGCTTAAAGACCGTAAAAACCAAGATACAAAAATTGGTGACATTTTCTCCAGATACTGCGCCAAAACACCGGAGTTCAGGGGTTGTTTCCGCAACATGACAGAGACCGTGAAGCCCTGCTTCTCCGGTGCTGAACAGAAACACTTCAAGACGATGTACAACGTCACTGAACAGTTGGCTGACTTCATCTGCTATAAGGAAGGCGACAGGATTGCATGTGAGTTCTTAACCCTTGTATAAACGAGGCGTTCTAATGTACGCCAGTCGCCATCACGGGAACAATAGCTTAGCATCCTTACTCCGCGTATAAAATCTGAGCTTGCGGGCTGACTCTCGCCTCACGGTCAAAATATTTGTATGCGAAACTATATTGTAACGCTTAGTCAGAGGGACTGCCAAAGCACAGTGAATCTGCTGATTGAACGAGGTGTTAATATATTATTCACTTGAAACATCTGAACTACATGGCAAAATGACTAGGGCCTCTTTCAATTCAATACAAAGGAGTCCCATTCATTTGATTATACTACATACATATATCCGCTATTTAACTGCACCCAGATTATATAAACTAATTTAAGGTTAAGGTCATCGGTCTATGTCTCTGGGGTTACCCCACGCAGTGATTACCGAATCACTGCTATTAATTTTTTTGTGACTCTGATTGTACCTGTAATTTAGTATACTTACACTAAATCAGCGAATAATAGTGACTCTTCTTCATTAACTGACGATTATAATACAACATTTTTCAAAAAAGGAAAATACCCAATGAAATATCATTTGTCAATGAGAAGACTTGTAAAACTGCTAGGGCATCCGCGACAGAAGAAAATAAAATATTTCAGTCATATACTTAACATGTTTTTCTCTACTTTCAGTATTCATAGCAGAAGGAGGTAAGGAGTGCTTCGAAGACAAGCAGCAAGGCGTTCAGGATTGCTTCAACTCCACCTTCGACTCGGAAACGCAGGCTAACCTTAAGAACGCCACTGAAACTGGCATTTTTGAACTTGAGTTCAAGGTAACATTTTATATTCCCTTACATAATGTTAGCGGTTTTCCTGTGGTTTCACGTGGTTTGTTTGTACCATAAATTCTCCAAACCTACTGAACCGATTTGAAAAAATATTTCACTGTTTGAAAGCTACAGTAACATAGGCTATATGTTATCCAGGTAGGGGCAGAAGTTGCGCCGATATTTTATTGAAACCGCGGGAAAAAAGCTAGTCGAATATAAGTGACATTTAGTATGTTCCGAATTTGGGGCCAGCTCGCAAAATTACTGAGGCGTAATATCTACATAATTATTCAGGCGTGACAATATTTTTTTTCCGGATAACAAGTGCTTAAGATACGGTATTGAACTTCGAAGTACAAAGTTCTAGGTCGCACTGCATAGCGGAACAGGCATATTATTTAGTTAAGGACGCAGAAATTTCTAGAACACCTTGTCAGTCTCGATATGTATTGTTGTCGTGTTTTAATTCGCAATTCAAAACCCTAAGGGTTGGTTCAGGCAGAGCGGCTCGGAGAGGAGAGCAAAATTTTGAATACGTTGAAAATCGATTACTTAGTTTTTGTAGTAAGGTTTATTTTTGCATGTGCACTGCATTTGTCATTAAGAATGCTCGAAGGCGCTTGGTGAAATAATAAGACTATAAGAGGAGCCGACCGGCTCCGACCGCGTACTTTTTCTCGGTCTTGCAGACGTTTGGCTCCGATTGCATGCTCTTTCAGCCAATCAGAGCCGATTCCGGTCTGTGTGAAAAGAAAAATGCGCGCCGATGGTCTCCGAGCCGGTCTGTGTGAACGGACCCTAATTGTTATCGTGTGTAGTTTCAACCCGCCGTTTCACGCACGTAGCGGTAATATTAATTACCATGCCCGCGTCCCGAACGAACTGTTTCCCGCAAATGGAAACCAATCTCAAATACTGCCAAGTTTCATCAGAATCGATCCAGTAGTTTTAACGTGAAAGAGTAATACACCCATATACATACCTGCGTCCGTCTTTACAAATTTTCGCATAATACTAGTATGATTCGTTCATGTACAGGAATGAATTTTATCCAGTGCGCAAACTTTGTCAACTTATAGTTAAATAGGTTTTATAGATACGTATATTTTTATTTTTTAGTGTTTTAGTACAAAAAAGAAAAGTTATTGATATCGAAAGATGTTTATTTTGTAACCGATAGTACGGTCACAGTCGTCATAGTATGCACGGCGGCAACGCGAAACCGGTTTACTGACGGAGCTCCGCTCGGCGCGCGTAAGAATAGTTGGTATCCCTATTTTGCTGATTTTAGGGCGGACAAAAGAATGAAAAAAAAATTTTTACTGATGATGCAGATATGTTCTGTTAACGATTCTGGACCACCAGTTTTTTTTTGCGCACTGCTTAAAATTCATTCCTGTATGTATAAATCTATTCCGCTAAAAATGCATGCTAATAATTAAATATTATTACCTTTCAGGAAAAGCAATGTGAGCAAATGACTACCCTCCAAAAATGTATAGTCAGCGTGCTGGAGAAGTGTCCCAAACCCACTTCAGCTAACATCGTGGATTCGCTGTTCAACTTCGTGAGAAAGGCGACTCCTTGCAAGGCATTTACTAAGGTAAAGATATTATATATTCGTTAATATTGGTTAATAAAAACAGACAATATCGAGGAGCTTCTCAGATTTTGAAATCGGAAAAATTACAATATTTTCCCTATTGTATATAAAACCTAAAAAAGTAATAAGTGTCCCTAAATGGAAAAATCCCTCCACCTTAATGGAAAATTCACCCATGACCACGGCCGATGCAATTCGACCGAAATGTCAGGTAAAGAAAAAGGTGTCGTACCTTTACACATATTAAGGCGTAAATCCCGATTGTTTATAAATATGGAAAAAATCCTTCCCTTTGAGCATCTTATACCTGAGCAAAAAAAACTGCATATCATATTTATATAGCATAGTAGTGGTCGACGTCGGCCGTCTAATGAGGAAGTTTCTATTGAACCATGTACGCGCGACGCCAATTACTTTACGGATCAGAAGCGGTCGCAATTCTACTTATAAATTCCTCTTATTTATATCTTAGTTTTCTATGTATTTTATATTTAAAAATATTAAATAACTTCCTATACATATAAAAAATAAATATCGCTTTGTATATGTATATATTTCATGACCCAATATAGAACTATTGATTTATTTCTATAGATATTTTTATTCATTAACGCCTTAAATATTATATCCCGAGCAAATCAATTGCACAGCTGTTATTTTTATTTTTCTAAATATTCTATTATTAAGTACTTATGTAATGTATTTTCTTTCCACTAATATTATAACGCATGTTTTATTAGGGGACTGGCAGCGTAAGAGGTGGAAACACAGTAAGTTGTAAAAAAACACCTTGAGCCTAAGCTTTCGCCATTTGTGTACGTTTTTCATCCATGCAGTGTTGGCTAGACATGTGTCTAGAAACTTATGTAGTCTTATTATAAACGTGGCTTTAAAAATCACCAGCTAGGTTTAGATATTCTTTCGTTTTAACTTCAACCAATCGAAACCAGTCCGATTTTAAACCACGTTTTATTATAATATGATGGATTATATTTTTCTTATTTTGACTGATCAAAATAAGAAAAAATACTAATGGATAGTTTAAATAATTATGTGAGTAAGAGGGTGTATGAATTTTGACCGAGTCAATTAAAGACATTAGACACTTTAATCATACGTTCTTCCCAAGATAGCTGCAGCACGCTAGCACATACATCCTTTGCGGATAATACTAACATTGTATTGAATATTCATGTAATTTTTGTAATATCATTTATTATATCAGAAACGGTGACGGTAAAAATTAGCATTTTAGGTAAGTATAGAATCATTGTAGGTATGTGGCTGACAAAAACATCATTTGTGGCGTTAATCATTTGTTTTATGTGTTTTTGTTTACTTATAGGTTGTTGTGTTCACATCTAACAAGAAAAAAAAAAACCATTGTAAATGTTTTGTGTTCCAAGCATGGAGAATAGAATAAAGAGTGGAGATTTCATAACGCTTATGTTCGGAGACGAGGAATGTTACTGGCCCAGTTTTTGTAAAACCAAAAATTTTCGACAGATGAGTCAAAGAACCTGAACGTCTCGTTAGTTCACTAGTAACAGCGTTTTGGTCACAAGTGCCGTATCGCTAACCTAATAGAAAGCGCCTTAACTACCTGCCTTATGACATCTCTGCTCATCTTTCCTTTCTCCGTGGTTAATGAAAAAATCAAATATTTATACAAATGTTTTCGTTTTTCAGGAGGAGAAAAAGCCTGCGCCCGGTGCAGCAAGTGGTTTGACCGTGACAACAGCAACGCTCGTAACCGCGCTGGCCGCTGCATTACTTGTATAAGCGAAATATTTAATTCTAAGATAACTCTCGTACAACATAATTTAATTTTACGCTACGCGCAAACAAACATTACAATACCTACGCAGGTACAAAAATGCAGATTAAATGCGAAAACGCTCTGGTGCTGCCATCTATACGAAGAAGTTACATTTTTTAATATTTTATTACGCATTTTTAAGCGGGGTCGCATAATTTTTTATATATAATTATGTTGGGAAGGCGCTAGAACAAAGTATATAAAATAATGTTAGGTGAAGGTGACTGTTGTATGACAACCATGTGTTTTGGAGTAGTAAATTAGAGTATGGAAAATTGATTAACCTTAAATCATTATGATTTTTAAAGTTGTACTCTAATTTAAATACTGCAAAACAGCTTCAAGGGTAAGGCGATTTTATAAAGATTATAATTGTGAATGGACGTGAGTTTGATTATCAAATACTAATGGATATGTCTCGATTTATTTTAAATGTATAATAAGGCAAATCGCCCCGATGTAACAATAATATCCATTAAAATGATTTAAGTACATTCCAAAACTCAGACATTTTAATAAATTAAGAGAAAAAAAAGAAGTTTTATTTGGACAAATGCTACTTTATACTGCTAAAAAGTTATTCACACACATATAATATCTATACTAATACTAGCATCCGCCCGCGGCTTCGCCCGCGTAGAGTTCGGTTATATTGCGTTTCCTGAATTTTCTTTGCTATAAACCTCACGGAGCCCGAGACCTTTCCAACGAATGCAAAACCGTGGCAATCGGTTCGTGCGTTCTGGAGTTATAGCGTCAGGGAGGAAAACCGGACTTATTTTTATATAGTAGATTATAAAGCTGAAGAGTTTGTTTGTTTGTTTGAACGCGCTAATCTCAGGAACTACTGGTCCGATTTGAAAATTTCTTTCAGTGTTAGATAGCCCATTTATCGAGGAAGGCTATAGGCTACTTTTTATCCCGATACGGGAAGTAGTTCCCGCGGGATGCGGGTGAAACCGCTGGCAGAAGCTAGTTATAAATAATTCTGTAGTTGATTTGAATCGTTTTTTAACTTTATTGTTTTTATTATATCTAAGCGGATGTTACTGATGCTTAAAGACTGTGTGATATCAAAATATTATAATATTCCTTTTATCGCAACTGTGACTAGGCAGCATTTATCTAGAAGTACATATCGTTACATATTTTTTTAATGCCAATATTTGCCAAAAAAAGTGGCCAACGAAATATAAAGCTTAGCTTAAGACTTAAAAATAAAGGGAACCCATTTTTTGTACGAAGAATTTATGTCATAAAATTGTCATTGAACCAGGTTCAAACGGCGTTTACATTTGTTGCCTTGCATAATGAGAAATAGTATCAATAGGTGTATACTTAGTATATCAATGTTTAAAAAAAATGTCGAAGATAGCCGTCCGCAAGTTTGACTCGCATCAAAATGTCCTAAATACAAAACCGGCTACACTGTAATATGAACTTTAGTGTGTAGGTAATAAGTACGAAAATAGCTAGTAAAATAAAAGTCGCTTCGTACATTTATTACTGCTTTTGTCCATTATATTTTATAGAGTATTTAATGTTTGGGTGTTAGGGTAAATTGTCATAGAAATATTTCGTAGACTCAATTTTACAGACATTTTATTATAGTTTCTGTGGTCATCCTACTTTTGTGATATTGTTAAAATAAAATTTCGCTTTGCCAATGGTTCAGAGAATTTTTATTTGAAAGACTAAGGCATAATTGTGTATCTGTATTATATAACGTTTTTATAAAATATTTATTTAGTATATTCTTTGTAGAAATATTAATAATTTGACATAAGTAATCTACTCTGTTCATATTTTTTGATACTGTTGTTGGTTTGGTTTTTTATTAATACATCAAGTAAAGGCGCTTCGTAGTTAAACATTTAGGCCCTTACTACAAAAACTTAAACGTCTGTTTTACACTTGTCTAAAAAAATTGTGGCTGCAAAATGAACCATATGTCAACGTCAGAATCTGACATTTTTTTGGACAAGTCTTAAACTTACGTTTAAAAGTTTTTGTGGTAAGACGGTTAAAGTACCGGTTTTTTATTTGTTAAAAGTCTATGATCCGCTCAACTTTTTAGTTTTAAATCAATTAATATTTACGATATACAAAACAAATCAAATAAGTACTAAATGGGAATTCGGACTAGCAAATTGGTTAATAAGATATTCTGTGCCCTATTTGCTCATTGCATCTTAAAATTCAACTTTGCGTGTTACGAATGCAGGTCCTACGTCAATCCAGTGCGTGGTCCAATGAATGTTGGGATTGTTTTATATTTTAACTAATAGTTATACATAGAGAACTGTTTTATGACAAAAATATGTCGATAATCTTGACCTTGAAGGCCGTACGTAAGGGTCAATTCCCACTGAAAGAGCAGCGGCCGTAAATGCAAGTGAGTGAGCGCGAGCGCGGCGCCGCGCTCTTACGGTGTACGTGCTCATACGGCCGCTGCTCTTTCAGTGGCTATTGACCCTAAAACATATGATAATGAGAGCATCTACATCACAAGTGCTCTACAGATTTAAGGAAATATAGTCTGCCCAACATTTTTTTTATTTCTATACCAACATTTGAATAGAGGTCCAAAATCTCTATAATGACCAATTTTCAACTTTGGTGCCAAATGCTTATTTGTCGTCCGTTATTCTTGGAGCCAAAACTGCGGTTATTGTCAATTTGTGTTGTTATGAGCTCGTTGGTTTACAAGACTATCGATATATGAAATGCAATTCTAATTAATTGCTTTGTTGATTGTTTAATTATTAGAAGCCATATTGTCCAATGTCAAAGGTGTAGATTCGATGTCCGGTAGCTAGGGATTTGTATTTGTTGCTATGTGGTTTATAACCATTTTACAATATTTGCAAATAAATGATGAAGTATAAAATTCTTTATATGTTTTTATTACTACCTAGAACTAAGCGAAACATTATTTTCATACAAGTATTTTTGGTGGTGTGGTTGTTGGTAGACAACCACTGGCTACACCGAAGAACCGTGAGTCCCGCCGGGGCTGCAGGATTGTTCGTAAGAGTTGTCGAGGCCCTGGTACATAAAAGGCCTTCGACGGAACACGATGGATTTTCAGCCAGTAAGAGTCTCACACTCCTTCCCGCTGCTAACCCACAGCGGGGTCATTGATGATTTTCCCCAGCGATAAAAAAAAGGACCGTATCGGGTGCGGGAACACAAATTGGTCAGTGACTAGGCAAACCGGACAGTATGAGTGGTGAAGCTAGGTAGATGGTGAAGGAAAAGGGACTTAGGTACATGTCCTAGATCAGTGGTTCTTAACCGGTGGTCCGCGGACCACTGGTGGTCCCTGGAGGCATTCCAAGTGGTCCGCGAAGCTTTGCTTCGCGACGTTGCTATCCATCTTACTTGTCCAACAGAAAAAAATTAAGGTTTGAAATGTAGCCCTTTTACGTAATTTTGGTTCTGAGTCTTAAAAAAATAATTAAAATTTCCCGCTCGCTTCGCTCGCGTATTCAGAAACTATATGCCCTCGTTTTTACATTTGTCAACAAACAAGAAGTAAAAGTACGTTTGGGCTACATTGTACGTAATTTTGGTTCCGAGTCTTAAAAAAATAATTAAAATTTCCCGCTCGCTTCGCTCGCGTATTCAGAAACTATATGCCCTCGTTTTTACATTTGTCAACAAACAAGAAGTAAAAGTACGTTTGGGCTACATTGTACGTAATTTTGGTTCCGAGTCTTAAAAAATAATTAAAATTTCCCGCTCGCTTCGCTCGCGTATGCAGAAACTAAATGCCCTAGTTTTAGCATTTGTCAACAAACAAAAAGTTAAGTACGTTTGGGCTACATTTTACGTAATTTTGGTACTGAGTCTTTTAAAAAATAATCAAAATTTCCCGCTCGTTTTGCTTGCGTATTCAGAAACTATATGCCCTCGTTTTTGCATTTGTCAACAAACAAAAAGTTAAGTACGTTTGGGATACATTTGAGTCCGAAAAAAATTTCGCGCTCGCTTCGCTCGCGCATTTGTAACTACATAGGCATGTGTATGTCTTTCATTACATTTACTTACCTACAAAAGAATAGAGTACTTGCGTTTTATAAACGCTGAACATTCCGTTTGTAAGTGAAAGATTTAGTCGGAGCTAAAACTGTTTTTTTTACCTAGTGGACCCCCCCCCCCCTTGTCAAAGCTTTAAATACGTCCGTGGGTTTTCAACGCTTCTGATTGTAGAAAACAAGCATAGAAATCTGTTGCATGCCACTGACGACATGCGTTTAGCTTTGAGTAGTACTGAACCAAGAATTCAGAAGTTAGTAAAGAGAATACAGTCACAAAAATCTCATTAAATTAAAATCTCAATTTAGGCAATTTAGGCAAACCAATGGGGTGGTCCCCGGCAAGACAAATTTTGGTAAAGTGGTCCCTCATGACAAAAAGGTTAAGAACCACTGTCCTAGATGGTTCAGGCGCACGTTGATACAGGCCTGCGATGCTGTTTCCCCAGAGCGTAGCTTAGGTACACTGTCACTCCCGTTTAGTACTTGTGTACCGGCTACACTAACACACTGATTTATGCGGTTTTAATGATGAAGCGGTGCGGTTTAATTAGGAATTTTCACATAAAAATACGGAGCGGTGTTGCAGTGATTCGAAATTTGAATGTGGCGGCGAAAGAGTTTCGGCTGCGGGCTGCGGTCTTGCTGTAGGCGCGCCGTGATTGGTGCGCGCGACGAGTCTTCCTTCTCTTTCTGGTATATTGTAGCGGGATAGGAGGGAAGGGGAAGGATAGCCAACTCATACTGTGCGGTCGCGGAAGAATGAGATAAGAAAAGATGCGTTCGGAAATTAAAGAAACTTATCCGAGCAATTTTTCAAATACACTCACCAAATGCAACAGCCATTTTGCCACGGAGGAGAAAAGACTAGCGGAGATGCCCTAAGGCAGGTAGGTCACGCGCCTTCAAGTAGGTCAAATACGTCACGACTACGTCACGGTAGGCGTGGCTGGACACCGCCTATATACCGTCCTTCACATCAAACTGACATCTTGTCATAGTTGTATTTTTACCACAATTTCAACAGATTTTATTTGTTACTTGATTAAAACGATGAAATGCGCTATCATTAATTGTAGAAATTGTTTAGGATCCAAACTCAAACATACCGATAGGAAAACGTTTCACGTGTAAGTAATATTTTAGCTTTAAAACATATTTTTTGCTAGAGACATCTGTCGTCGAATAGCTGCATTTCTAGAACTTCTAAGTGAATTTGTATTATTTTCGTATCAATTTTGTATCATTGTATATTATTGGTATCAATTTTTGCCTTTAAAACAGCTTAATTTTTCCTTGCATCCTACAAGCTTTTTTATAGATTATTTACAAACCAAAACATATGATATCATGAAAATTTAAAATTATAAAAACACCATCTTTCGGTAAGTAGTCGACTTAATATTTGAAGTAAAATTGTCCCAAGACAGAGAGACCCGTTACAAAATTAAGTGCTACCAGACACAGAAAATTCAATCACAAATTCTTAAAAAAGGTCTTATTTAAAAGCTGCATATTATCTTAAAAATAATCATAACTCTAACTCTAAGTATGTATTTTTTTTGTTTTATCTAAGAAAAAACAAAAAGGAAAAAAAGTACTTTTGTAAAAGATTTCTCGATATATGTGAATATGAATTTCTTTGTTAGGGTGGATGAACATTAAACAAGGATTTTCCTGTCTAACGCTATATAGAAGGAATATTTTTCAGTTTAAAAATATAGGTAGGTACTGTGTTATTTTAGATATGTATAAGATGTGGCGAAAATTTTCGTAGATTTATTTATATTTATCATCAGCAATGTTTTACATAGGTATATCTCTCTTCCCGTACATACTTTTTGAATGTACCTTTAATCAGAGCAACATCCGACACACATAAAGTCTGCCATTTAGTGGATGCGCCGTTATGATTATAGTTGTGAAAACTCTAATTTGATAAACACAGTCCAATTTTAATTCCCATTTTTCTTGGTGAATTTCATAATATGGCAACATTGGAAATAACAACAGTCATCATCAGCACGGTTCTAGAACAAATAGAACAAATTTTCGTGCTTGTGACGCCATAGTGGCTAGTAGACGAACTAACATAATGACATAAGTTGATACTTAAATTACACCATAGGGGTATTTTAGACACGTGGGAGAATAAAAATGATTTTTAATTGAGTCTCCGTTCAATGATTCCTGGTAGAATTAGTTATACCTATTTCAATTCTGGGGGTGTAAAGAAATTGTTGTGGGGCAAGTTCTCTGCACAAGATAATAAATGGTAATGTAAATGGCGTCCACGGCCGATTTCGGCCACGGCGGCTGTTCTCATTTAAGGAGATCAGCCAGCTGCGCAGGACATATTATAGTGCACGAGCATTTGCACAGACACAGGTGCACTCCCTATTCCTTCACTCTCATAACCCGATGGGACGGCAATTCGACACGACCGGAAAGAGATCAGGCGCAGGACCGACATTTACGTGCTCTCCGATGCACGGGTGACTCAATCACCAACTTCCAGACTACGGGCTGCTTTATGAAAGTTTTAAGAAAACCCACAAAGCGATTTCGGCCCGACCCGGGAATCGAACCCGAGACCTCGAGCACAGCAGCCACGCTTGCGACCACTAGACCAACGAGGCAGTCAAGGCACAAGATAATACTTATATAAGTATTATTTTTCTAACTTTGGTATCTCTCTCTTTTTCTTCGTTCATTTCAAATGAATGCTTCTTCAAACTTTTTAGTAAGTCACTAGTGGTCAATGTTAGTTTAGGGTTAGATTTTAATTATCCTATTCCACGCTAGATGGATTTACAAAAAAAAGGTGGCTTCCCATAAAAGGCGTATAAAGGAGGAGCACGGGTGGAGACAGTAACGTTCCTCGTCCCCCGCTCACCCGAATTTTGGCGCGCTGCTTTCTTAGGAGATTTTACGTTAGGGCACCTCCGCTAGTCTTTTGTCCTCCGTGCATTTTGCACATTCCTAGTGTTGCCACAGAAATAAAATTAGTATTTCCAAGGCCCTCCGTTACGTTTTGACTGAAGCTTTGCTTTCGGGGAATGAGAACCCTGTGCGAATGTGTTAAATCTTAAGAAATATACAAATTCCTAAAATGAGAGAGCACATGTCAGAGCCACGCTGATAACTTGTTGGGATGACGAAAATAATTCATACAAATATAGTTCTTATGTTTTTGTATTAAACGTTACAGTTTTTGCACAACAGTTACATAATTATTATTGGCACTTAATGATCAGTCCTAGCTCGGCACTGTCAGCATATCAGTTCTTCTGAAACAAAACAAAATAAATCACTATAACAGGTTATATAATAGATAAGATTCTCAATTTTTAATAATTACTAGCTTTTCCCTTTAGTGATAATTGCCTACTTCCTAATTATATGTGGTCCACTCTTTGCTTTTATTGATTTGTAACTTTTCCACAGAACAGATAAAATTATTATTTCTTAGAGACGAGTAGAAGTTCAAAATGAGGACAAAGTGATAGAAAACAGTTAGTAATATATTCATTTTATATATTTATATTAGATTTCCACCAAAAGTTGCACAATTACGGCAGTCGGTATATGCTTGGAACACCAAAAGCCTCTCTACATGTGTTTTGTCGATCTAGAGAAAGCATTTGATAGAGTCCCATGTGAGGCTCTCTGGCTTGTTCTCCAGAAGTCTGGGTATCCAAAGAAGTTCATCAACCTCATACGTCATTTTCACATTGACATGAAAGCGAAAGTCCAACATGAAAATGAACTTTCTGAGGAAATCCAGATTACGAGTGGAGTAAAACAAGGCTGCGTCATGGCCCCCACACTCTTTGCCATCTATTTTTCAGTTGTTATGAGAGATGCCTTGAAGTATTGTCATGATCAGATACAACTTAATGTTCGTACTGATAAGGGCGTTTTCGATATTTCAAGGTTCAGGGCAAAATCTAACCTGACTAAGATCTCCATCCTCGAAGTACTCTACGCTGACGATGTGTGTCTTATGTCTGACAACCTGACGTACTTGCAAAAATACGTCGATGCACTTCATCAATCCTGCCAAAGGTTTGGTTTAGTCATAAGCATCGCTAAGACACAAATCCTCAAACAACCGTCACGTGGACACGAATTGGATACGGAAACCATAAAGATAGATGGCAAACCACTAGAGGAAGTATCCCATTTTAAATACCTAGGAAGCAATATCAGACATGATAACACCCTAGCTTCTGAAATCTCACTACGCATCGCAAACTCCGCTACAACTTTTGGACGGCTGAGTGATCGTGTTTGGAGATCCCATGACATAAAGCTGCAAACTAAAATTGACGTGTACAAGGCACTAGTAATGCCTGTGTTTATGTACGGCGCAGAAACTTGGTGCCTGTACAAGTCAGATATTAAAAAGCTCGACACATTCCATCTTAGGTGTCTGAGGTCCATCCTAAGAATTAAGTGGCAGGATCGCATTTCCAACACAGAGGTTTTCCGGCGGTCCAATATGTACGGAATGGTCCTTCGGATGGACAACCAGCGTCTACCTAAAGCGGTCTTCTATTCCGAGATGGCTGAAGGTAAACAGAAGCGAGGAGGACAATACCTACGCTACAAGGACGTGTTCAAAAGACATCTGAAGGCCTGCGGTATAGACCCTAATGATTGGGAGAGGCTTGCCTTAAATAGGTCATCTTGGCGCAAAACCATCTATGAAAACGTCAAGTTTTTCGAAGAAAAAAGACTCGAGGCTGTAGACGAAAAGCGCCAATTACTAAAAGAGAGACCTAAGCCTTCGTACACCTATACTCTCAATAGTGCGGGTCAATTGTACTGCAGCGCTTGCGACCGGGTCTTCAAATCCAAACGCGGTTTCGCCAGCCACATCAGGGCTCACGCTAGGAGGTGAATTTGTCATAGGTCGCCGTTATCGAAATCGATAAGGAGGACTATATATATATATCAGCAATGTATTATCTTATAAGTAGAAATAACAATGCTTACCAGTATTCAAGCTTTGACATCGTTGCACGGCGAGCCTTTACGTACAAATCTGAAGAGAGATTCCGCCATGTTGGCGGGAGTGGGGGTCTCACAGCCTTCCAGCTTGTTCACCACACAGCTAGACAGCTCGTCGAATTTAGCGCACTTTTGCTGTGAACAATAAATATAAACGTGAGTAGGTATAATAGTTTGTTCGAAAGAGTTACCGCTGCTCTGGTACATGAAGGGCTTAAGAAGGAACAGAGTGGGTTTTACTCAGTAAGAGTCTGAGTCTGCAGGGAAAACCTATGTAAGTGGGGCTACACTGACGACAATAGCTGCGGGTGTGGTGCCATACCACAAACCATGCGGCACCTTCTGTGCTGCCCACTATGCCCCGACAGCTGCATAGTGGACCTTTATAACGCTACTGACAATGCCGTACCTATGCGTAGCGAAATATTGGGCCTCCAAAATTTAAGTTGCCATCGACTCGCCAAGAAGAAGTAAGAGTCTGACACTCCCACACGCTGCACCCACAACGGGAGGGGTCATTTGATGATTACCCACCAAAAATCATCATCTGCCATCATGTGCATAGCCCTTTCCCAAAATGTTAGGGTCGGCTTCCAGTCGACAGAATGCAGCTGAGTGCCAGTTGCCAGTGTTTTACATGGATTGTCTATCTGGCCTGCATAAACCAATCACTAGGATACTGATTGTCTATACTTTCTAACTTCTCACTACCCATAACGACTGCTAAAAATGTTCCAAAAACCAATCGGCACCGAAACATGGGAGTAGAGAATTTCATTATGGCACGATGGATCCCCCTCCATAGAGGGACCTCGCCAAGCGTTAGTTAATCCCATGATCGGTCTTCGTGAAGACTTCAGTAATAATTAGATACTTACAGCAAGAGTAAGGCTCTTAACCTCATCGACGCTCTTGAAGCCCTCCTTGATGTTTTCGGCACAGGTCCTGATTTCGTTAGCCTTGCTCTGGAAACACTGGGGTCCACCTTCTGCGATGAACACTGTCGACCGAAAGATATTTAGGTTTAATAAGTGAACCCTGGTAAGAAGGTAGGTATCTATATAATATATAGGCTTCTTTACGAAGAATTCTAAATTGATAGGGAAGATTAAAGGCCCTTTATGTTCCTTATAAGGATATATGTTACGACGTCCATTTTATATCATGATTAATATCGTTAGTTTTCCACTAGGTACAGTTTAGTCTTTTTTCTCTTGCATAGCGTCATCACGGGTATCACATGTATCTTGAAAACCATATAGAAGAAACAATTTACCATGAAGAGCGCAAATTCTTTTTCAACCCGATTAGTTTGTAAATTGATGTATTTGTAATTTACAAACTTCATGGTACTTTCGTACTGGAACCTTTACTATTTATAAAGGTTCCAGATTTTTTACGAAAGTACAAAATAGTTCTTACATGCAATCCTGTCGCCATCCTTGTAACAAATGAAATCGATGAACTGGTCGGTGCCGTTCTTAGCGGAGTTGATCTGGTCGCGCATGTTGCCGTCCACGCAGGGAGACACGCCGTCCAACAGATTGTAGATACAGCTCTTCAGTTCAGGGGTCTTGGCGCAGTACCTGGATTTAGATAAAAATAATGTAGGAGTTGAAACCTCTTCCTTTTTAGGATGGCGAAGATTGATGAAGAAAGTAACACAAAGAGGCTTCTTTTTATGTACCACAGTTTAATGTTTTGAACATGATTCTGATATCCAGCTCCCTTTCTATTATCGAATTTATGAATTGAAAAAGGAATCAGAGCACGACCAGGTTTAATGACAAGAGGTAATTCAACACAGAATAATTCAGAGCTTATGTAGGTATGTCAGGAATATCTGAGGGCACGGCAGTGCCCCACCCAAGATTTACTTTATAGGTTCCAGAAAGGGCTTTAGTACCTAACCCAATTTTATTGTTAATCCGTAAGTATCTTTCAAAATTTTTTTTTTAGTTAATACTTACTTCTTGAAGACTTCATCGAGAGCACCGTTGGGCTTGGCTTCCTCGATTTCCTTCTTCAGCGTCTCCATGTCAAACAGACTCTTGACGCAGTTCACGAAGCTCTTGCCAACATTCTATGAATAAAAATCTCTATTAATTATGGCATCTTATACATAGCTGATTGTATAACCTACATAAATTCTGGTACATCAATCCTATAATTTTAAGTGATGGATAGTTTATGGAATGGATAGTTATGTATGGATAGTTAATGGCGACCGATGCGATATTATCTTTGTATCAGGGAGATTTCAACCCCGGTTTCACTGGTTATCGATTATGCGTCAGTTACTGCTATCTGCCAGTTAAAGGCTTCTTATTATTATTGCCAGATAGGTATTGGTATATCTGAGACCTTTGAAACCTAATAAGCTATCAGAGACTGTATCAGCAACAGATCCATAACTGGAACTTATGAGTATTTTGAACCCATTCACCTCTACATCCCCCCATTCAAGGCAGCGGACGTTCTGACAGGTCACCGAGCTAGAAGGAACTTCGGTCAGTCAAAGCGTCATGTCACTTCATACGCTTGTCCCAAATATGGGCTAACAACCTCGTTGAAATTCCAATCACCTTACTTTACCAGCTAATTAATACATTACCAGCTACATTTCTATGAACAGGTGTTTCCTCTCATTATAATGTAAATGGACACTGCCAATTTTGGGGGTATTTAGCATTTGTCAACTTGATTCCATGTCACTGAATAATATTAAGTAAGTATATAAACAAAAATAACGTATTGATATGTTGATGAAAATATTGACGTGTTGGCCTGATTTTCAGTCCAACAAACAAAGATATAACGTTGCAGATTAAGATTTGGATAATTTTAGGTTTAAAATTTTAAGATATGAGATTAAAAGCAGGAAAGTGTCTCTTTTTATTTGAATTCATAGTCTATCTTTTATAGCTGCTAGTACATAGGGATGAGAGAAAAATACGAAATTTTGCTGTCTTAAGGAAAATTAAGCCCAGATATTGATCTACCAACCTCTAACACCCACGCTGATTTCATAAAATCGATCCTCCTGTATCTATCGATGTTCTTCATCACCATACATAAAAAGCACAAGACTAACTGCCGTTCCCAATATGCTATCTACCTGTTGATTTGCTTATCTATATCTGTTAATGTCAAAATTCTTCCTCTTGCTATGCTATGGCATGTTTATGGCTGTAAAGAAACCGTAGAGGTAGAGGCTCCTAAAGCCAGTGGATCCTTACCTCAACCTGGTCTACTTTGTCTTCGGCGTTATTCTTCTTGCACTGCTGCACGAGCATAGCGCGGAGTTGAGCCGCTTTGTCCTCAGGCAGGTTGAACTCCTCGGCCAACACGGCTGGAATTAACAACGAAATCTTATGTTGTACAAGCTCATTTATAAAATTGTTTGGGTACTGGCAAAATAATGTGCTTTTAAAAATATCTTGACATCAGGATTCTGGGATTTAAATTGAAGTGCTTGTGAATTTTTAAGAAATGCCGAATACTGAAAAATATAGTTCAAACATCGTAGAAATAATCTTAGGTTTATATATTTATTAGAAGTTAACTCAACTTAAAAGTCTTTATTATTTTTCCTGGTTCGCAAAAACGAAGATTTACCTAAAGAACTAAGATATGCCTTTTACATTAACGGTACCAATAAGACGTTAATAACTATTGAACAAACGTTCTTAAAATAAACTAAATACCTACCTAGGAAAAGGTTCCGAATATTGTTTTGCTTGTTGACCATTATTTTCTCATCATTTCTGTCATCTTTTGTTACTAAGGTCAATTAATAGCTTAGTGATAATATAAGAAATACGTCAATATAATATTTATTAAGAGATAAACCTAATTAACAATAACTGTCACTTGATTATTATTATCATGTTACTCCGATTGGAGCATTTTATGTAATAAATCGAAATTAACTGAATATTTACACAATTAAGGAATACCAAGTCCGGGCGTCCGATAACAGTTTGCAATGAGGTAGGTAGCTACGTTCAGTTTACTTGGGCCATGTTTATGTGGAAGAAACCTAGGTTAATGGTGTACGTAATCACAGATTGACAGCAACGAGGACAGAAATGCCTATCTAAGAAAATCGCTGTAAAAAACAGGCTGGCTTCTTTTTCGGAAGCGAAGTTTCGGTCCATGTTAAAGTCCCGATTATTTATAAATACTTATTTACAAACGATAGGCTGACAGTCGAACTATGTATGGCAAAAATTCTTTGTTTGAAACTATAAAAGACGCAAATATATATCTTGTCGTCATCCCGGTGCAACGATGCAACGTCAAACTACAGAGCGGTCACACGACAAGCAGAGTTCAAAGGATAGTCTTGATCGAGTAAATTGGTAAATGAGCGGCAGCGAGCTCGCAGGAAGTGGGGGACACGAGTTCAATTCCCAACTGTAGCTGCCAGTCTTGTAATACAGGTTATTCGCCACGATATTTATGTAGGTATGTCATTTTGAAGAAAGTGTTTTATTGGGGAGAGTGAGTCTTTGTGTGTTCTGATCGTATGATCTCTTAATTTTGATGATATATGTTATCTGTATAACAATCTAAGGCACAACTTTTATGTAAATTAAGTAATTTTATGTAAATAAATAGAGATTATACCTATAAATTAATGTTAATCAAACTGTAAATTGTTTATCTATACTAATATTATAAAGAGGAAAACTTTGTTTGTTTGGTTGTAATGGATACACTCAAAAACTACTGGACCGATTTTAAATATCCTTTCACCATTAGAAAGCTATATTATCTGCGAGTAACATAGTCTATATTTTATCCCGGTGCGGGCAGTAGCTCCCACGGGACGCGGGTGAAACCGCGGAAAAACGGCTAGTGGTAAATATATTTCAAATTAAAGCTTAGTTTGAGTGCATCTCCTCATGCTACTTGCAACTTTAGTGTATAGAAATAGTTCAGATATAAACAACCGAAGCTATGTGCAAAAATTGATCGCCTACAGTACGTTTATCGAAAAAAAAACCAATCTGTTCATAATTAGGTAGTTACTAATATAATATGACAGTTACCCCTAGTATTGTCGTTTAATGAGGGGCGCTAACAATGTTGTTTAGGCAAACTTAGGCATTTGTTGATTTAACCCAAACTCACATTTTTGGAACAACAACAATTGTTATTGTTTAAATAATCGATAGATTGTCAACAATTAGGTATGTTGTTTACTCTTCAACTTGATATCTTTATTTCACTGTCTTGAACTTAACTACACAACTTATCAGTTCAATTCGTAATTGTTTATCAAAACTGCAAATAATACCAATAATAATTATCTAATTTCCAGTTCATTATTTACATTTTATTAGCGTTCAATAATTCTAATGCAAATATAAAGGTCAAAGGCCTTTTGACAGATAAGATGGCGGGAAAATGCCCAAAGCGGTAGTAAAAGACACCAGACACCAAGCTGAGTACCAGTGCTTCTTGTAAAGCACTGGTACTCAGCTACTTACATCTAGTTAGACTGGAAGCCGACCCCAACATAGTTGGGAAAAAGGCTCGGAGGATGATGATGGTAGTAAAAGACAATTAATGTTTAGTTTATGGTTTCCCGGCAATTACGCATGTCGACACTAGAGCGGACAAATTAACGACCGTCAATTACCTTACTAGATAAAGACGCACCTATTGTGTATTTGACTAGATACCTACTACTATTGTGCAATGTCCCGGAAAATACCTTTATCTGACCTTAAATATGAGGGAAAACTACCAAATTATAAATAGGTATTTACACTAAGGAAGGATAACGACTATTAAGGAAATTAATCATTTACTTTTACATATAATTTTTCCGTATCATTAAACTGTGCACAATTTTATCTCTAGAGTAGTTAAGTATCTTAGTGTGTTTAAGGTGCTTTGTACACGGAAAAATTTTAGTTAACACAACTTTTGGAAGGGTTCTATATGGTAAAGTAGGTAGGTACCATACGAAAAAAACTAGCTGTCAGTTGTTGCAATAGTTGCCCCATGTGCAACGAGCCTTAGAAGTGTTTTGTACAAATTTAAACTGATCCTATTTTTAGTACCTACTTAGTAGTTAAAAAATACAGTCGGAGAATTGGACAATAATGTAAGTTTGTCCGACAAAGGATAGCCCCTTGTAGATGGAAAGGCATATCCAAATATAAAAAAAGCCTGGACCGAGAATGTTTTATCGTTTAAGACAGTTAGCCACATTAAAAGAGGAAAAACGGGTAAAAATGTTTGTCGAGGTCGACGTGTCAACCAACTACTTCAGACTTATTGTAATCTTTCAATTGTTCTTTACTGTATCTTGTATGGACATCAGGCGCTTCCTAGTATGACGAACTGTACTGTGAGGCAAGAGAAAAATACTGAAAAACATCAATATCAAGGGTATTATAATTATCTTCTTCTGCCGTGAGCCATTTTGTTTGCCATTAGCAAAAGTCTCTTTTTCTCAGGCTGGCATTAACAGGTGGATTCCAATAACTTAATAACTGTTGATTTGACTAATAAATATGTAGGTAGTTGATTTGACATTATTTGTATGGGCTTATCTCAGAACTCAATCTCTAATAAGCAAATCAATGGATAGACAGGTTACTGGAATCCACAAGTAAGTCGTCTTCGGTCTGTATCGGTTTGTACCTAAGTACCTACAGCCAGGAAAAAGCTTCTCAAACATAACTGCAAGTCAAATATATGCCTATATCTTGGTATGTAATTTTTAAGTCGTGGTGGCCTAGTGGGCAAAGAACCAACCTCTCGAGTATGAGGGCGCGGGTTCGATTCCAGGTCAGGCAAGTACCAATGCAACTTTTCTAAGTTTGTATGTACTTTCTAAGTATATCTTGGACACCAATGACTGTGTTTCGGATGGCACTTTAAACTGTAGGTCCCGGCTGTCATTGAACATCCTTGGCAGTCGTTACGGGTAGTCAGAAGCCAGTAAGTCTGACACCAGTCTAACCAAGGGGTATCGGGTTGCCCGGGTGAGGTGGGTTGAGGAGGTGAGATAGGCAGTCGCTTCTTGTAAAACACTGGTACTCAGCTGAATCCGGTTAGACTGGAAGCCGACCCCAACATGATTGGGAAAAGGCTCGGAGGATGATGATGATCTTGGTATGTAATCTTTCAAATATCAAACACATGACTAATTGATGCATCCTAATCGCTTAGGACAAATATGATGCAACAAACAAACAACACAAACATTCATAACAAACATTGCACCTTTGTGTACTAATGTTGTTACTAATCTCGTCATTTCAATCATCATTGATCGCATAATCATCATTGTTGACAATGGATACATAAGATAAGCAGCTACATTTAAGAACTATTTCTCTAAATACATTTTCCTCTCTAAAATGACATCATTAATTCTCCTAACACTATATTTTTTGGTGTTAAAGATAGATACTTTTGAAGATGATGATTTTGAAAACTTTTGAAGATTAGAGGACCAGTTAGGCGGGCTGAATCAATAACGGCCGCTCCCCATATTTTATCTATTAGTTAATAAGTCGTTAATACGTAGGTACCTATGAAGATAAGGTCCGCAAGTAAAGTTTAAGTTCAATGAAGATTACTTTCGGTAAAATTGGAATAACAAACTGTTGCTATCTAGCGTTTGACCTTTGTTTGTAATACGAATGCCTGTGATGATGCTCTGAGTGATAATCATTTTAAGATAAGTATAAATAATAAACCCTAAATAAAATACCCATCACCCGGCTAGCCTTTTCCCAACTACATATGTTTTAGTCTAACCGGATGCAACGTGTTGTGTGCTGTGTATATTTTTTAAAAAGAAGGAGTGCACTGATACCATCATCATCCCCCGAGCCTTTTCCCAATCCAGTTGGGGTCGGCTTCCAGTCTAGCCGGATTCAGCTGAGTACCAGTGCTTTACAAGAAGCGACTGCCTATCTGACCTCCTCAAGTGCACTGATACCAATTAAATTTATTGTCCTTTCCAAATAAAATGTAAATAAAAATTTAGGGTTGAAACTAAATATTACGTAGATACGCTGAACAGAGGCATATTGTCTTATTTTTTTTATATATATATAAATAATCTCATCTGCCTTTTCCCTGCAACATTGGGATCGGCTTACAGTCTCAAGGATGCATCTGAGTACCGTTGTTTCATATTCTAATCCTAAAATTGATTTGGTTTTATTCCTCCTGAACGAACCGTTTTAAATTCACAACTTTTTGGAATTTTTATTTGGAAAATGGAGGCAGGTATGTATAACTTTTATATACCTACTTTTTTCTTTCTTCTCTTTAGTTTTCCTACTAATATGAACTTCAAAAAAATTAATCTGCAAAGTACTCACCCACAGCCAAAAAGGCGAACACAATAGTTCTCAGCATGACTATGATTATGTTTCACTAAACTGTGCAGACCCGCTGTTCAACAACGACTGAAGCTCCGTCTATTGTCACGCACGTTATATACGACACTGAATATTAGGCTGATGACGATACCCGCGCCATGTGGGATGTATAATGTGTAATACTATTATGTATTATTTAATTGATGTCATTGTATACGGTAAATAGATTTTTGAGCTTCTTCTTCTTATCGAGTAAGCTGGTTAATCACCTGACAAGCCCTAGTGTCAGAGTTTTCCCAAAACCCGTCTGACGGCTTTTGAAGTCGAATTATAACTATGACAACTTTTATAAATATTAGAGTTGCATTCGGTACATACAAAAAAATGCAACTTTTCTAAGTTTGTATATACTTTCTAAGCATCTCTTAGACAGCAATGGCTGTGTTTCGGATGGCACGTTAAACTGTAGGTCCCGGCTGTCATTGAACATCCTTGGCAGTCGTTACGGGTACTCAGACGCCAGTAAGTCTGACACCAGTCTAACCAAGTGTATCGGGTTGCCCGGGTAACCGGGTTGAGGAGGTCAGATAGGCAGTCGCTTCTTGTAAAGCACTGGTACTCAGCTGAATCGGGTTAGACTGGAAGCCGACCCCAACATAGTTGGGAAAAAGGCTCGGAGGACAGGACAGTTGTATTCGGGGAAGCTGGTTCTACGTGCCCGTAGCAAGGGGATGTAACACCGCTAACTGACCAGGCTCCGGAATGCTTTGTGACAATCTCCAAAACCTGCAAAGCGATTTCGGCGCAACCCGGGAATCGAACCCGAGACCTCGTGCACGGCAGTTGCGCTTTACGAGTACTGGACCAACGACGCAGTAATTTTTGAGCTTAGATCTTTAAATGAATACCAAACCTGCTGGATGTAATACGCCTGATTTCTCTCCGGTCGTCTCGAATTGCCGTCTCATCGGCATATAACACGATAATATAAAGAGAGTGCGCCTGTATCTGCACGTAAGCACCTGCAATACGGCACTGCGGGATTGTTCGAAAGAGTTAACGCGGCCCTGGTACATAAAAGGCCTAAGAAGGAACACGATGGGTTTTAGTCAGTAGGTAAGAGTCTGACACTCCCTCGCGCTGCTAACCCACAGCGGGGAAAAAACACCTGCACTTCATAAAGTACCTACTTAACATGTCCTGCACGATAGCTGATCTCCTGTGAGTAATACCACAGTAGCTGATGAAGTCCAGATTGAATCAATCATGTAACAATGTGCATTAGGACTTTACCCGAGTCTACATAAGTCAACAGGAAAACTTTAAGGATTTTTAGTATCTATTCTTTTTACAAAAAGCAACCTAAGTCATCATAGCTCATCAGGAAATATCCTCAAAAGGATAAAAAAAGGGAAAAAATGAGTCAGTATTTAAATGAATTAAAATAATTTACTGAATGATTAACAAACAAGTTAACTAAGAATTTGCAACATCAGTACACAATGTCCTTTGTGCTGTTGCAAGTTGACGCATTTCTTTCCTTAAGCAGATATTCCATAATCAACACCTGACTGTCCAACAGGTTATTTATGTTTAGTATCGTAATGTAGATATTTAATTATCATTTAATTTAGTTAAGGCCTAGTGGGTAAAGGACCAACCTCTCAAATATGAGGGTGCGGGTTCGATCCCAGGTCAGGCAAGTACCAATGCAACTTTTCTAAGTTTGTATGTACTTTCTAAGTATATCTTAGACACCAATGACTGTGTTTCGGATGGCACGTTAAACTGTAGGTCCCGGCTGTCATTGAACATCCTTAGCAGTCGTTACGGGTAGTCAGAAGCCAGTAAGTCTGACACCAGTCCAACCAAGGGGTATCGGGTTGCCCGGGTAACTGGGTTGAGGAGGTCAGATAGGCAGTCACTTCTTGTAAAGCACTGGTACTCAGCTGAATCCGGTTAGACTGGAAGCCGACCCCAACATGATTAGGAAAAGGCTCGGAGGATGATGATGATTTAATTTAGTTAAGAAAATCAATATTAGACTTCCTAAATCATGCATAGGACAACATCCAATACATAAGGAAATCTTCTTCAAATACTGGATTTGAATTCTATTAAAAAAAGATATACTATAACCTCCCCACTCGGAGACATTTAATGGTTACTTAAGCCATTCCTTAGTGAAGGATTTGTATGACATTCCGTCACTAAGGAGTGACTTAAGTAATCGTTAAATGTCTCTGAGTGGGGAGGTAAATCTAAAAAGAAGCCGCTTCCTTGGTCTAGTAATCGCCAGTGCGAATGCTGTGCACGGGGTCATGGGTTCGCTTCCTAATCTTATTCCAGATTCACATTGTGGGTTTCAAACCACTTTTACAAAGCAGTCCGGAGTTTAGTAGGTGGTGGTACCTAGCAGGGTACGTAAAACCTGCGACCCCGACTTCAGAGGCCATCAAACTTCAGACCTTCGTCTTCGAATTGGTTTACATCCCGGCTCAAGCCACGACTTCGCTCTATCAAGTACCTATGATTGTCAACTCACAGTAGTGCCTACGTAATAATATGTACTTGTTTACACTTTTATATTACGTTATTAATTAAATGAATACCTATTGAAAGATTTATCAGCGTCTCGATATTATATTTTTGTAAGCAATATCAATTCCGCGAATATAACTCCATGTTTCTTCAACAATAAATAATATAATATTTACAAGACGTACAATAAGTTTAAGTATCAGTAAACAAGGAACAACTGAATTAATTACTTATTTATTTTAATAATAATGACTACTCATGAACATCCATTCTAAATGCGGTCTCTGCTATATGATTTAATGAAAAAATGAGTTGTATCTATATGTATAAAAATGAAACCCGCTTTCCGTTGTCACGACAAAGGATGAAAACGGCTTGACCGATTTGGCTGAAAATTAGAGGGGAGGTAACTTAGACCCGGGAGAAGTAGAAGAAGTAGTTTTAGGATAGTTTTTGTCACCATCCGGCTACGGGACGCGGGTGAAACCGCGGGCGAAAGCTAGTTCTTAATAAAAGAGCTGTTTAAGCCGCATCCTTCGGAATGTATGTGTAAACAGGCTTCTAGATACAACGTTTTCAGCTGTGTATTTCAGCGTGAAAATCACTCAGCCATAAATTCTTAGAATTCGCAAACAAACGGATAAGTCAAATAAATATTTTCAGGATACGAGTAAATAAATGTACCTACATAAGAGCCTTGGAAATATTTTAATATTTGCCAACCTATCAGCGACTTATCGGTGCCAATAGGTAGTTATACAGTTCTTTAATTTTATGTCAGTAGAAAAGCATTTTTTTGCTACCTCTGCAGTTTACCATTAATAAACTGTAAAAGGGATCTAAGGGGTTAATAAATGGATGAACATAGATTATTACAATGGATAGTACATATTTTTGTATATAATTACACGTGGCTCTAATATGCAAAAGCTACTCAAAGGAGTCCAGGATATTTACCTAGTAGGCGAATGTTGGCCAACATGCAGAAGCCTTCAGATTAAGCCTTACTACTACTAATATATACCTATACTACGAATCCTTCAGAATTTCTAGACAATAAACAGCTCTGTGTCAAAAGATTAAAAATAAATACAATGCAGTTTTTGCCAAAATGTAAGAGTTCCTACAATTTTTTTCTTTGCTTGAAAACATACCTAATTGCATTAACGATTTAATAATGCGATATTGAAAGATTGATTGCAATAGGAAATTTCGTTTGACCCTACATAACCGTGAACTCTTTATCGATAAAGACTTGTGTGTATGTATTGTGAGCCACAGACTAGCTATTGATCACTGACACGCATTACTTAATGACAATAATTAGCTAAGTATGTTTTTGTACCAGAAATCTGCTTTGCTACACACCTATAGCGTTAAATAACTGTGAATAGTTAGAACGTTATTGTTTTTTTTTGTAAGTAGATTGTTTTTCCTTAAATATGGACCTGTTTCAAATTTCTCAAGGTACATGTAGATTCTTATCCTCTTTGTGTCATGGATCTCAACTTTAGTTTGTAGCATGCTTTTTATAACTTTTAAAGGCATGGATATAAAACTAATTGAATGTTCGAGCAATTAACTTTCAGCGCTAGTTCCTCACTTACATATCTGTTCATTTTTTAGTCCAAATTGCTAGTTAATGAATGGCCCACGTTATTTATAACATTAGTAAAAATTATGACTAATTTGTAAAACGTGGAAAAATCGTAGTTTCCTTAACTGGGCCAGAAACTCCGATTTAAAGTATTAAGAAGATTTAAAATTGTCTCTAAATCCATCTATAATGGACTAAATTAGTACCTATAGCAAGAATATAAGAAGTACCTATTAATTACTCCGAGTTTATTGTTATTTTAATTGTGTGCTTAACGATACGATAACAAAACAAACTTGGTATCAATAAGTTGAACAGTTCAATGACCCTCACCCTTAGGCATAGATACTTATTTATTAAATATTCGAATATAATTGAAATATATAACCAAGACTTCTCCGGATTTTTTAATTTTCAAATTTTATAGAAGTAAATGAAAAGTTACGTTGGTTTCAGAGTTCTACAAGGATTCTTCTGGACTGTTTACGACCTCGATAATATTGGTTCATGATTTAAAGACTAACAAAATGATTTTTGTACCATTTTTCTGCAGTCTCTACAATTTAATACGATAATATACTTTTCACTAATATAACACTTATTTACTTATTAGCCCACTTCAGTTTTTTATTGATAAAAAATAATAATACTGTGAAGGCGTTCTTAACGTAAAGCACTTGAGAACCCTTGGTTACCTATATTTGTTAGGGTGTGTACTTGGATAACTGGTCTTTATGATGTATCTTAACAAACAGCATTAATTTATATTTTTGCCAGGTGAGTGTTGCTAGTCAAAAACTCATCTATTTTAAGAGAGATTGAAATAAAAAAAAGAGGAAACATTCTTGTTGCTTGTTTGGTTGAAAGTACCCTAAAGGTTCCGAAGCTACTGAACCGATTTGAAAAATTCTTTCACTATTGGAAAGCTGCACTCTTCCCGAACAACTTAAAGCCACTTATACATATTTTGTCCACAAGACGGGAAAACGGCTAATCAAGAATACAACAAAAGGTACGATCAGGTGGTCGTTCTGGCTAAGACAAACTTCGCATCGTCCGATACTGTTTGTTTGTCCCCTGACCTCTGCCAGTACTAAGCTGATAACCAGCGTGAGGTTATCACAACATCTGAGTCAGCCAGATACGACCGAGCGAAGACAATTCTTTTTATAAGTTTTATGTAAGAAAATTAGCTATTGTCTAACATAAAATAGATTGGAAAATGAGAAAATCTGCTCTTATTTCTGAACAGCATAGAGCATTGATCAATATTATTATGCTTTGTCTAGGGAGTAATGACCATTTGAGATGTTTAAAAAAAAGTGCATTGTTTTTTTATTTCCCGACTGCTAAGGCTATATTTTTTAGCATTTTAATGCTGAAAGCAAATTAATTCAATGGATGCCCAGATTTCAGAATACTATTTCACGAGTTGTTGCATCCTATCAACTAAGATAATACTGTATACCGGAAAACATACTTTCGCATGCAATTGTTTTGTCTACAATTAATTTCCTACAATTTCTAATTTATTTGTTTCACTGTAAATTGATTACATTCTGACCCTTCTATTCCCTTATCAAGACTACATTGACGCTACAATACATAAAATATAAAGGTACGTTTTGAATGCCATCTGCCAACCGCACACGCCGCAACTGCACGAAATCGGCCGCAGATGCACTACTAGTTTGTATGAATTTACATGAAACCGTTTTGGATCGAAGCGGCAGCAGCATCTGCAGTCGCCCTCAGATATAGATAGTTTCCACGCAGTTGTGGCATATGCGGTCGACAGCTAGCATTCAAAACGTGCCTTAATTTTATCAGTATGTTTAGAATTAACTTCATACAACATACAACTTTCAATACTCTCTCCTCTGATTGTAGAACTTAATCTATAACTTTATGACACAGACGGGACTTCACGTCTGTTGTTCTGTAAAACGTTTGTTTACATATGTGAAAGCAACTGCATCTGAAGAATTAATTGCTTCGAGACTGCAGACTTGCGATAATAGTATGCATCGTTCTGCTTTGGCGGAGTCTAACTCTTCAATTGTATGTCAAAGTTTCTAGTGTAGGTACTTCAACAACACTTGGGTACTTCAGCCAGCGGCGTTCTTTAAAACCATAATGATTATTTTTGCAAACTATATTTTTGCAAAAATAATTAAATTATAAATAATTAAATAAAAAATAATAATAAATTTATTATTTCCTAAAAGATATATAGATATAGGTAGAATTATTAAAGGTACAAATTAAAACAAAACCTTTGTTCTATTTTTTATTTTAAACATTATATGAATATTAGTGGCAATTTGTGGAACTCTACTGACTGAGTATGATTACAATATTATGCATTCCAGATAGTTTACGATCCAAACTGCACAAACAATGCATTAATTTTAAATTAGCTGAAACGGCGTTTCGTGCTTGGCTATCATATGTAGGCGGGAGAAGTCGGGAGCGAAACTTATAGACACTAAAGTTACAGGATCGGTACAAATACATCGCTTACTGTCAATTTAAACATTGATATGATATCCATTTTGATTTGTCATATAATTGTATACGCTGAACGTCTTATATAATAATATATTGCAAAGCAATAATTAGGTATTAAAATTGCTTGCCTTCTTGACAAGCGAAAGCAGGACGTTGATAAAGCATGACAACATTGGATCGGAGCTATTCAATTGTTTTTGTTTTCACATGAACCTCCCACAACGCGTCATGCTTTGAACCAACGTCCTGTATATCTAAACATCATAATTATCTCGTATTAATATAACGTTATATAGACATTACTTTAGGTTTAGCATAAACCATTTATCAAGTCTCATCCATTTCAATAATATTGTTTAAAACAACACATAATTCAAAATTAATTTTGTTCAACGGAAAATCGTCAACTAACATCTACCACAACGATTAGTAAAACATCCAAGTTCTTGTCACACAAGATTATTTTTGTTATAATAAAATCACAGGTAAGTACTTTATCACTAAATACATTTAACTGCTATAATTCTCTTTAAGAGAACGAAAGTTCCAGCCCGTCTAAGGGCCTGAATATTTCTAACACATAATATGAGATCGAGTATATTACACAATCACAAATACAAAACATATAAAGGGTAAATTATAAAATTAAATATATAAAATGATAAATAAGTCGACATCAATAAAGTCTTAGGCGGTAAAGTTATACATAAACTCGATTATTTTTAGTTTCTCCAATTTCATCGTAAGCGTCAATCCAAAATTCTAAAGCCTGAAGCTTCGTCCACATCGAGATTTTAATCTACTTTTTCAGGTCTCGTAGTTATACACATATAGTAGTTATATAACTATTTATATAAGTAGCTTTAACAGTAATAAGATTTAATATATAGGGGTAAATGATCGAAAATTCTTAGAGTACCCCTTATAGAATTTTTCATAGTTTGTATTACATTATGTACAAAGCCATAGTTACTCATTCAGTTTCCATTCGATTCACAAGTATTTTCGCGAAAACCGTAATATCAGATACATTTGAAAGCCATCAAACAAACCAGTCAAATCCATATTCCTCGCAAAAGTGCGATATATTTTCCCATCCCTATTCAAAGTACAATCAGTTGCAAAAGTACTTATGTATTAAACATCCAAAAAACAAGAACAATTCGATCAGCTACAAGAATTATGTGAACCGCTTTTGCAACTATATGTACCACAGTTAATATCAATATTATAAAGTATATTATCTATACAGTACAACATTTAGGTAACATGTTAAGTATTAGATATATGAATTTGTATATACCTATTGCAGATAAAATACTGCATGTACTTTCCTTATGCGCCCGTTGTTATTGTGGTCAAATGTATCGAAAATCAGTGTTTTTCTACTTTGTTCCAGTTAGTCAAGTGTAGGGCAGTGAACAGACAATGATTTAGATTAGACGATATTTTATATTAGCTTACTTTTTTAATGAATACACATAGTTTATCCATGTATCAGAACTACAGCGATTTTATATATTTACAACAGTTATTGGGGTACTTGCAACATTAATCAGTGGATTATTTCTAGCTGACATCATCAGAATAAATGGTTTGCGTTAAACTATTGTAAACATCAATTTCTTTGTTTTTATTAGTTGTCAATAATTTGAACGAGGCTTAACTTATTTTGATTACCAAGTCAATATTATGTACAGTAACAAATTGTATAGATCGTCAATATTTGGCACTATACAATTTCAAAAACATTTTAAATAAAAATATTTAACATTTGCAATAGAAAACTTTTTATATAACCCATTGAACGTTGTAAAGACAATGGGGCAATTTCGGATAAATACCAAGTCGTGAATTTACGTCAATTATAATAATACAAATTTCGGAAGCACTAGATTTTCTATGACGTCATTTTTGATATACAAAAATGGTTGTACTCACGTCAAATTGTTATAAATAAAATTATCAGTAAGTAACTCAAAATTGCCAAATAAAGAATTAATATTAATTTATCTACTGTTGACTAGTACATTAATAGAGGAGTATATTATGGGTACTTATTCAATAATCATCATATTTATAAAACATGAACGAACAGTCTAAGCGACAACCCTTTAAACGAAACAGAATTCGGCTGCCCGCCCACGTCCGATAATATATCGGAGACCGATTTTTTGTAGGAGAAACGCAGAACAAACTGATAGTAATGGTGCAACGCACACATCCTACGATAAATCGGTCAGAAAATCATAGTAAAAACGTCCTACATAAAATCGGTCCGATAGATCTGTCCTACAAAAAGTCGGACACGGGCGGGCAGCATTTATCAAAGGATCGCCATTTTGTAGTGCTTTTACGAGAAGCAAGATGAAAAACATTGAGGCTTTTAAGCCTTTTTATTGGTTTAGTTTGTAGTTTGATTGTTGGTTAGTGTTTTTTGTTTGTTTATGAGCGCATTGATTAATTTGATTCTAGCCTTGACAGCCTTGTACCTAAAGTATTCGTCCTCGTGGCCTTTCTTGTCGTCTCGTTGCACTTTCCTGCTGTTCTGTAGCTCGAAGCTCACTTCGTACTCTTTTATGGTGCGGCGTAAGATCTGGGGATGTACATAATAGTGTCATTAAGTTTGTATAAGCTCCCTAAAATATTTATTTTATTATTGTTAAATTGGCAAACATCATCTGTGAAAATATATAGGGCTGATCTAGCTATCAAGGTTCATGTCGTACACCTTACTAACAAATGGACGAACAGAGAAACCTCAACAGGTAATTGGGTTCCCTTTTAGTACCTATAGATATGACTATTGTCTTTGGCATTTGGGTAGCCTTTAGAACAATAAAAATCGTTTTTTATTTAAAATTTTCCGCTACTAGTAAAAGCATTCACTTTAAGGACATAAAACTATCCTACTAATATTATAAATGTGAGTTTATGAGAATGTATGGATGTATGATTGTTATTCGCAAAAACAGATGGACCGATTTGGTTGAAATTTGTTACTTAGATTGATGATACCCTGGATTAACACATAGGCTTCTTTTTATCAACACACCACGCGGGCGAAGCCGCGAGCGGAAGCTACTATGAAATAAATTAGCAAACTTACAGATTTCTGCATCTTAGCTTCCGTAAGAGCCTTATTCAACTCCTCCACCCCTAGACAGTGGAGTCCCTCATTCGAAGGCGCGGCCTCGTCACTGGCGGACTGCGCCGATGACGTGGAGGACTGCACCTCCTCCCCTCCGCCCTCCCGCGTCGGGGGGGACTGGAGGGGAGTCTCTGCTGTCTCCTAAAACGTGACGATAGTTGGGAATAAGTTGGATGGTGCTTGGAAGAAGTAGCTAGGTAAATAAAGCAAGAGGGATATTTACACAATTTGAGCCCATTCAGACAGACCGGTTCGGAGAGGAGAGCAGATTCTTAACACGTTGAAAATCGAGTACTTAGTATTTGTAGGTTTATTTTTGCATGAACTGCTTTTGTCAATCGGAATCAGAATATATGTCAATGGGTATTGCAAAGAGTTAATGTATATACCTGAGACGAGTCTGAAGGCTTCTCCTGTGAGTCGCTGGAGCTGTCCACGCTTGAGTTGAATAGCATCGCCTCGTGTTCGTGAATCGTCGCCAGCTCCCCGTTTGTGCAGCCTATGATCTGATCAAAAACCAATTATATTTAGAACTGGGAATTTTAAATAGTATGTTGACAACAATATTGACTTCATTCTCTCTCTTACCCTTTAATTGTACTGTAACTCGAAACAACATGTGAGGCAAGACAAAAATTGCCCGATTTAAATTAATAGTGCTCAAAAAAATATTACCGACCCCAAAAACGAGGACGTTCTCAATTTGGATGTTCGTAATTTTTTTTTTTGGCTTATTTTTGCAATAAATTCTAAAACTATGAGCAAATCTAGCAAATTTCTTCTATGTTTCCTAAAAATATAATGAAACTTACAGCATCAGGCCTAGAAGACGCCAGCACCCTCTTCACAGCTCTATACCGTTCATAGAGATGCCTGGCTGCACCCCTCTCTGCCGAGTGGGCCGGAGGGCGGCCCCTAGCTGCCTCAAGTCGCAGCAGCACTCGCTGGACACATAGCTTCTCAGCAGCCAGCTGGGCCGCCGTCCAGTGAGCTTCCCCCACCGACGCCCGCCCCGTCGCCTGGCGACACCCCTCTAACCACTGGAGAAAGGACCACGATAAAACCGAGCAAGTTTACCTGCCTGAGTTAGGCAAAACATAATTTGTTTTAATCACGATAAAAAAATAAATGAAATAAAATGCGCCCAAAATCACTGTAACGATAAAGATAAAAACAAAAATTCACCTCTTCAATATCCTTAACGATATCAGTCATAGGTTTATCGCTCTTCAGCGCTTCTTCGAGCTTGTCATCTCTCTCCTTCTGCTGTTTAGCGACTTGTAACTTGAGAGCATACTCCACTGGGTCAGTCTTGATAAGCCGTTTCTCTGTCTGTAGTCTGCGCAACGTTTCGTTCATTCGTATCAGTGCTACATCTGTTATTCTGTCACTCTGTGTCAACGCGTGGCCGTTCTTAGTTTCAAATTCAGTCTCGTACTTGGCTATGTTCTTCTTAAGTACGGAGATCTGGAAATCGAATTCAGTAACTAAATCAGTTTCTATCTACATTTCAAGCACGATGTTTACATTTTCTTTGTTGAAATTGGCGAAATTACTTCTCATGATTCATTATTGGCCACAGAGAATCTTGGTCAGATTAAGCTGAAAATTAGAGGGGAGGTAGCGTAGACCCGGGATAGGAAATAGGAGGAGTTTTTGTCACCATCCGGGATGCGGGTGAAACCGCGAGCAGAAGCTAGTAATCTATACTAATATTATAAAGCTGAAGAGTTTGTTTGTTTGTTTGTTTGAACGCGCTAATCTCAGGAACTACTGGTCCGATTTAAAAAATTCTTTCAGTGTTAGATAGCCCATTTATCGAGGAAGGCTATAGGCTACTTTTTATCCAGGTACGGGAAGTAGTTCCCACGGGATGCGGGTGAAACCGCTGCCAGAAGCTAGTATACTATAAAGGGACTAAAATCCTTAAGCACCTTCTTGTTGATCTTGTCGAGCCGCCGGTCCGGCACGGGCTGGTCCCGGCGCGTGACGTTGGGCGGCGCGGCGCTGCGCTCGTCGCTGCGCGCGCGCTCGGCCTGGCTGGCGGCGGCCTCCTCGCCCGCGCTCTCCGTGCGCCCCGCCACCCGGTGCAGTGCGCCCGCGTCCAGAGTCTCCGGTTCCTCGCATACTGCAACAATCCTCTATGTGTATCCTCTGCTTGTACGTTGGCTGTTGGCATATAAGTTGTTGGGGTGTGGAAGTACCCATTACCCTCAAGCATCTAGTTTGAACGTCGACCATGGTGCGTTTTGAAATGTAGATATAGATATTGCTGCTGACTGCAACTGCCGACACAATGTATTTAGATAAAGTTGTTTTGGATCATAGCGGCTGTGGCACGTGCAGTCGCCACCAGATATTGACGGATTTCATGCAGTTGCTGGACGTTCGGTCGGCAGTTGTAGTCGGCAGCTCGCTTTTAAAACGTGTCTGTTTGTTCTTCTCGTAACCTTGGTGTAAGTAAACTAGCACAAGATTGAAGGAAACACATAACGCCTGAATAAAAACGTATAGCAATCATCTTCTATAGAGATGGGTAACTCAGGAGTGATAGATACAAATGATATGAATCATTCCATTTGAATCAATCACTCTTCATATCTTTACATATCCGAATGTGTCAGTAGTTCAGTATATCTTTCTTTACACCTCACTCACTCGTCGTATATACTTACTAAACTAATGCTTTTACTCAATACTAGATTGCGATTGACTATTCATTGAACTAATTAACATAATAAAAGTAGGGTTTTTAATGTTTTTTTAAGTTTTTTAATTAGAAAAAAGTTGTTCAATCGCAACCGCTCAATATATCAGAAAGATGCAAACAACCAAACTATCACTATATCTGAATGATCTATTTGAATGAGTGAGCCGTACACGAGTTGCGAGTTTAAATGAGCTACTGAGTTATACTGAGCTACTGATATAAAGATATGAAAGAGTGATTCATATCCCAGTGATTGAAAGATGCATATCTATCTTTTCTTTTCAATGACACATTTTGCCCATGTCTAATCTTCTAGTCTCCTAATACTTACGTTGTGGTTTCTGCACGACGACATAGTCGAAGTGTGGCGGTGTGCTGCATCTGATCTCCTCGGATGTAGTGTAACACTCATTCTCCTTTGGATGTTTGGGTACCCGGGTGGGGGGACGGCGACGCTTGCCGCCGAACTGCGGCCGGCGAGCGCGAGACAACCTTTCTGCACGACGTTCCGACTACAAATAATTTGTATGATGAGTGTGATTGGTTATATTATCAAGAAGATATAAATTTAATGCTGCCTGTGCCATGATTTTAAAATTCTTGCTTGGTGAAAATTGTGTGTAATAAGAAAAAGTTGATACTGAGACTGGCTATGAGCATGATGTGAAAGAAGTATATTTTGTAGCAATGTGTATATCCTTACTTCAATTCGGTTATGGTCGTGCAGCGGCGGCGGCGGCGGCGGCGGCGGCGGACGCTCCTCGCTGTGCGGGCGGCGCTCCTTGCGCTCGTGCGCGCAGCCCGAGTCGCGGCGCTCGCGGCGCTTGCGTGCCTCGCGCTCGCACTCGGGCGCCGCCATGTCTTCAGTCCGCTCGCGCTCGCGTTCCGAGCACTGCGCACGCCACCCGAGCCCAGATATTACTACCCGATGCTCGCTCGAGCGCTCACTTTCCTGTCCGTACCCCTAACGTATGGATGAGTTAATGTCAGTGTCATGTGCAAACAAATGTAAATCATCAGTGTAAAGAAATAAGATTGAATTTAGAGTGGGTGGGTTAAGCTGATGTTTGCGATTCGTCGAATAGTGAGGAGAATGATTAGTGTTGATCATGTATGATACAATTTGTATAGATATATACGTAGGTACATATTAGTAAGGATATCTTTGCTTAAAGCTATATCACTAAATCTATCGAGGGTCACGGGTTGTAGGAAGCGTTGGTATCTACTACACGGCTGTTACCTACACAATTTACACAGGTTAGTTGGGCAAGCAACTCAATACTTGTAGGCAACTACTACTTAGTTGTTAGTCATCTAACCGTTAACAATGGCATATAATATACACACAAGTTCCCAGTATACCCATGTATTTACGTATATATTGCAAAGCGTATATGTATAGGTATAAGCTAATTTTATATTTATAAAACGAGGAACTATATTGTTAATAAAAAGTCACTAAATGATATGTGAAGCCCCAGTATCTAATTTTCAGAAATACCTGTAAAATTTCCAATTGTACCATTTTCGCTAACTCGGAAAATAAATCACCCAATTTCCAAAAGTTTTCAGCCGTTAATGGGTCGATTCTGAAATTAAACCATGTTTTGCACTAACGCAACTTAACGCATCTAAAAAAAAGCTTCATTGTCTATAGCTCAAACAAAAACCTTCATAGATGCGATCCTATCAGATTTCCCTTGTTACAAATTCAAATTAAGAATTTAAGATTAGATTTATGTACGAACAGTTTATACTCACAATGCAGTATCTTGCAGCACCAACTATGGAATCCAAGATTCTGGATATGTTTTCTCTGGTACGGCTGGCCAGGGTCGCACTGGGGCCCGCTCTTAGGCAAAACCCCAACCAATGATCCACAACCAAACACTAAACAACCGGGCTATTGCTTATCCTTTGATGTAAAACAAATTGAAAGAAACAAAACGAAACGGCAGTGCGGATACGCGCGCCGTTTTGACGGGAGGCTTGACACTAGACTATAGACACTATTGTCTGTCACGTCCGTAGAGAAACCTTATTTGATGATGTCACTTCTCTGCACCGACATGTCCCGATCACGGCACATATTGGCACGGCACAAACAGTCAATATAGAGATTGTCTTTTAACTATTTACGGCTGCTTCAAAAAATGCGTTGAAACCAGTCTGTAATTTAGCATTGATGGTCCGAATGTGTGTGGGAGAGCTTTTTAGCCCTAAATCGCTGTTAATGCGACGTATTCATTATCAGAACTTTCCGAATATTATCGAGATTGGGAAAGTTTCGCTTTAGCGGCGACACTGCGTCGTCAATTGTCTTCTATCATTTTGAAGTCCATGTTAGAACACTTCACAATATTCGGAGTTGGAATGAGTTGGCAAGTGCGGTTACGGCAGTTTGGATCTGAAATGAGAAAGAACAAAATTTTAATGAGTTGGAAACTTGCCATGGAATGGAAACCAGTGGTACCTACTATAATACCTACTGAAGTGGTGGTAAGAATCTGATTACGAGTTTTAAATTCAACACCCGTACTGCGTTGAATTTCTAAACAAGCTCAAAGTGGCTGCGTACGTAAATTCTCATACATATTAATGCTTGTTGGCATTTTACTACATGGAGCCTAAAAGGCTGAGCCTATTTCATTACCTTACTTAATTCGATATTAATGTGTGTTGGTATGGCACATAACAACGGTTGTGAAACCATAAGCTTTGAATTCTGTTCTTAATTACTTACTCTGTAATTACTTAGTGTTGGCCTTGATATCATGAATGTGTACTAATGACATAAGTTTCAGTGTGACAGGTTTTGGGATCAATTAACTAACAGTTTGTCACTATGGTCACTGGACGATTGCTGGACACAATTACTCACACCATCGAAAATACTTATTTTTTCGAACTTTTTGGTACCATTTTCTAAATGGTTTCACAATTCAGGGTGATTACGAAATAAATGTAAATGTCATCGCAATTACAAATCATGTACCACTGTTATGAAATACGAACTAATCAGCATGAGCAAGCGTTTTTTTCGATGGATGGATTTACTTTGTTAGGTACACAATTTTTGACATTTTTGGTCTTAAAACTAATTAAAGTAAATGACATAATGGGCAGTCTTATCGCTAAAAGTGATCTCTTCCAAACAACCCTAGGATGGATTGAGACGAGAAGGAAAATATTATATGGATTAATTTAAAATAAAATGAACTTGAATCAAATCTAGCCATACATATGTATAACCAAATACTTATCCAATATTTTTTACCAGCGCAAAATGATCCACCATCACACTCTCTGACAGCGAGAAATTGACTTTTAAATTTTGTTTACCCCCGAGGCGACAGGAATACATTGTTTACGGTAGACAGTAAAGTTTCATTAGTTTACCAGCTGAAATTACAACCTATTTGTGTATGTACTTTGTATAATATTGTTGTATAATAGAGAGTAATGTGTATGTAACAAGGTCAGGCGGTCACTCAACTAATTAAACTGTCTCCCTCTGGGGGATCGTAAAATAATAATATACTCATGCAAAATTAATATCCCATGTAAGTTTACATGCGTTTGTTATGTTTATTTACTTTGTGACCTTTCAGTAAATTGACATACAGTCGACTCTCGTTAATTCGAAACTGGAGGGACTCCTAAAATATTACGAATTATCGAGTTTTTGAAATATTAAATGGTTCGAAATTTGTGAGAGAAAATAAATAAAACTTCGAATTATTAAGTGTTGATCAATTATTATTTAATAATGTTATGTTTATTATTGTTATATTCTATAACAATGTCAAAAGTTTCAAGACACATTTGTGTAGGTAGGTACATAACTACATGTATTCATAATGTGAATTAATTAATCTGTCGAAACTCTCTGTCATACTGATTTGCGTCAAAGCAGATTGCTGCTGCCCTCTGACTCCTGACTTAGAATCTTTCCGCCTCTTTCTCTCTGCAACTTTGAATTATCGAGTGTTGGACGCCTAGGAATTCGAAATAACGCGTCATTTTGTTATATGGCAATGATTTTTTTGTTTGAATTACCAAGAGCATAAAAATGTATTGATTTAGTTCGAAATATTAAGAGATTTTGTAGGGAACTCGTGATAACTTTGAATTAAAGAGAGGTTCGAATTATCGCAGGTTTGAATTAACGAGAGTCGACTGTACCTTAAAGGAATTATCTAGCCAAAAGCATACCTTTTACATCTTAATACAGTCGACTCTCGTTAATTCGAAACTGGAGGGACTCCTAAAATATTACGAATTATCGAGTTTTTGAAATATTAAATGGTTCGAAATTTGTGAGAGAAAATAAATAAAACTTCGAATTATTAAGTGTTGATCAATTATTATTTAATAATGTTATGTTTATTATTGTTATATTCTATAACAATGTCAGAAGTTTCAAGACACATTTGTGTAGGTAGGTACATAACTACATGTATTCATAATGTGAATTAATTACCTAATCTTTCGAAACAACTCGGTCATACTGATTTGCGTCAAAGCAGATTGCTGCTACTCAGACTGCTCTCTGACTCCTGACTTAGAATCTTTCCGCCTTTTTCTCTCTGCAACTTTGAATTGTCGAGTGTTGGACGCCTAGGAATTCGAAATAACGCGTCATTTTGTTATATAGCACTGATGTTTTTGTTTGAATTACCAAGAGCATAAAAATGTATTGATTTAGTTTGAAATATTAAGAGATTTTGTAAGGAACTCGTGATAACTTTGAATTAAAGAGAGGTTCGAATTATCGCAGGTTTGAATTAACGAGAGTCGACTGTATTCGTAATTTTCAGATACATAAAATACATTTCAAAGCAATCATAAGGCTACATAAACTAAACACAGAAATATGTATAATCTATATCAAACAATTCAACACCGAATCTACTTTGAATTTTTATAAGTAAAGCTAGAATCTTCTAAGCAAATGTTACTATAGAGTCAAAGAATACCTAGATAATAAAAAGATAGTCTAATGAATAAAATATAAAATAATGTTTTCCTCACATCGAATCATATGTACTATCTATATGTACTATCGTATCTACTTAATTATGTGATTTTTAGTAATGCCTTTTTTTGCTGTGCCTTAACAGGGTCTATAACATGTACCTAGCTTTAAGCCCTTTGTGCAAATAAATATGAAATCTTAGATCCAGACTCCCCTAAAGCGAAGCGGGCTGGAGAAGTTTCCAAACAACCAATAAAATCTCGGTATTAAAACAACTCGTTTCTCCCAAACTCAGTTCACTATGCGAAAAAATCGATTGTTAGTTTGAAAACATCTCGAATTTGCATCGGTGAATTGATACCTAAAACTTGAATACAACAACAAGAAAAAAACAGAATCAATACTCCCATCACGAAAACACTACACCACTCCTCCGAAAATTAATTATTACGATTCTAGTTAGCCGTAGTTATTTCAGTACAGATTCTAGGAGCACTCCTATTGATTATTCAGCTTCGTTCTGCCGTTGAATCCTATAAAGTAGTATAGTATATAGGACTGGTAGGCGCCCACGTAAATACACATTGCTCAACAATTTTGTATTACAATTTAAGTTGCATTACAATTTAAACGGTAGGCCCACGATTTGGCTGACGGGATATTGGGAAGTGAATTCCTATGTAGGGCAGGTTTTGGATGGCTTTGATATAAATGCAAAAAAGTTCTTAGAAACGAAACTAAACTTTTAGGTTTTGATGTATTGAGTTATCGCGGACGTGAAACATAAAGAACCCCTAGAAAGGGCATGGTTCTAGTTCGCTATTTCAATTTGTATGCCTTTGATGACTCGCAATGAAATGTCCGAATAACCAATCACTAGCATAAACAATAAACATGTTATCGTGATTTGCGACAGAAACATGTAGAAATTAGCTGGATTCATGTGTTTTACAATTTTGTTGATTACAACAAATAGAAAAAAGACTTCCTATTATACAAAGACATCAAAATACAAATCTGACAAAATATATCACCAGTAAAAACAATTTCCATAAAACAAATAATCTCAACTCAAACTCTCTCAATTTCATAATCTCACAAATCAATTTGAAACACAATCAAAACTGAATCATCCCCCATCATAAATAAGGTTTAATTTCGAATCGAGGGGAGGTCTCGTGTTCATTGTCAACAATGTATAATGTTTATTTATGTTTGAAACAGTTCGGCTGTTTGATCAGTCACCACGGGGGTCGTGACGTCATATCGTTTTCAGTGTTCACAACTCTGTCAATGACACCTTTGATGATGTTGGCATTATTTTAAGGGCTTCTTTTATGTTATGTGTTATGGGTTCAAATAGATTTAATAGTAGGTAAACGATACATTGTTATGGCTAAGTCTGTCTTAGACTCCAGTTAGGAGGTATTCTATAAAAACATTTATCATAGAATACATTTTCACCAAAGTATAAAGTTAAAGCCTCCTAAAGTATACATTAGACTTTTTCTAGGTCTATACACTTTTATGATATCCAAAGTCAAAACGAGAAACCCTTAAGAATTTGAATAAGAATAAAATTCACTTCCATTTATCCTTCTTGTCACGCAAAGTACTGTCGAAGCGAAAACCATTTGAACTGAGATAAATGTAGCATTTGTATAATGTTACATAACAGAATCGTAGAGGGAGAACTACGCCGTAGCCCGTAGTACCACGGCGTAGCGGTTACGGACCATGCTACGAGCAAATATTATGTGAAGGGGTCGGAATCCGATGTTTTTATTAGCCTCATATACAAAAATAATGAGATTATTAGTCAGAGAATCTATCAACAAAATCTTTGCCGTAAAGTAGCAAATATATTATGTAACAAAAATATATACAATCCTGTTGAAAAGACAACGTTAAGGGAACAGTTGGTTCAGTTCTACGATATGGGCTTGTTTTTTGGGGGCAGTCCAGTGATAGAGAACTTATCTTTAGGATGCAAAAAAGATGCATTAGGTCAATGTGTAAATTAAAAGTAACAGACAGTTGTGCGCCTCTTTTTAAATCTCTTAAAATTCTCACATTGCCATCATTATATATTCTCGAAACTGCATTATTTGTTAAAACTAACCAGCACTTGTTTACTAAACTGTCGGATGTCAGAAAAACTCCTATGCGAGCTAAATATATGAATCAGTTGTGTCACACGAGGTGTAAAACATCTCTCATGCAGAAAAGTTTCTTTGGCGTCGCCCCGAGAATCTACAACAAAATTCCTGACGAGATTAAAATTCTACCTCTGCATAAGTTTAAGAAAACATTACAAAAAATTCTAATTGAGAAATGTTTCTACACGGTTGATGAGTTCCTAAATGACTAATTTAGACATTTAATTCTAGTTTTAATTGTAAAAAATTCTTATTTTAACTCTAGTACCTACGTAGTCCAAACCATATTTGTACGTCTCACCATAGACAGAACATAGCGCACTATTTTAATTTTAAGATCTACATTTACTTTTTACCTATGTTTTACAAATAATAAATACTTTGACTTTGACTTTAACACAAACATGCAAGACACAAAAATACTTTCCACATCTTGAAATACCAAAACATTCGTAGCAAGGGTCGGAAGCTACGGCGTAGTACGCTACGGCGTAGTTAACCTTTCCCACTGCGTAGCGATTGCGTATTACAGATCTCAAGACAATTTTCCGAGAGAGTGTTTGAATAAAGGCGAAAGTTGTTCAAAGTAAATTCTTTGATGGATAGCAATGAAGATAGAATGATGGATATTGATGTATGCCTATCCATTAAGGCTGTTGTTTTTAGAAGCCATACCCGAAAACATGTTGACCTACTTTCCAACGTTTGTTTTCTACTCTAACGGATATATTTTGCGACACCAATCACTGTATCGATTTCTGCTAAAATACGGCGAGCTGAAGATTTTTTAGGAAATACGGGAAATACACAAACGGAATAATAAAATTGAGAAAGTATTTTTTTTCAGAATGTTAATTAGGCAGTCAGTCAAGGAGTGATTCGCTTGGTAAGGTTGATCTGATAAAAAATGCAACAGTTCTCTATGTGCAAATTGTATGATGTCGCACAAACGTAAAAAATATCATGCCTAGCCAAATTTTCAGTAACAATCTCTACTATCAGAAAAAAACAAATTCACATAAAACCATCACTAATTTAAAACTACTTAATTAACAAAACAGCTCACTAAACTAATTGTGTACAATTACCAACCGACTATAAAGCAAACCACACTATTTCTACAGAGCCTATAACTCTGACCTGCACTACAAGCACTAAACATTATTGCTAGAATAATTTATTTAATCGCACACTGCATGCAAAATGCAGAGAACTGAATGTTTGCTTATTACTTAAATAATTAAGCTTAGTTATGTCCTGCAGAGGTAGCCAAATAATTTTCAGATTAAAACACGCAGTATTATTCTTACCAAACAACTATAAACGCTATCGGAAAATATTATATTGACTTAACATACAGGAATGAATTTTAAGCAGTGCACAAAAAAAGCCTGGTGGTCCAGAATCATTAACAGAACATATTTGTATCATCAGTAAACAATTTTTTTTTCATTCTTTTGTCCGCCCTAAAATCAGCAAAATATGGATACCAACTATTCTTACGCGCTTGAAGCAGCGCTCGCGTCAGTAAACCGGTTTCGCGTTGCCGCCGGCCTTGCCTATATACTATGACGACTGTGACCGTACAGTCGGTTACAAAATAAACATCTTTCGATATCAATAACTTTTCTTTTTTGTACTAAAACACGACAAAATAAAAATATACGTATCTATGTATAAAACTTATTTAACTATAAGTTGACAAAGTTTGCGCACTGGATAAAATTAATTCCTGTACATTGATAGTCAGGTTGACTGGTAGGTAGGGAAGGCCTAAGGCGCTAAGTCCACATTTGTACATTGTTTTTTATTTTTGTAAAATGTGTGCAAAATGTATAATAAATAAATTATACAGAGGGATGATATATCGCTCCTCCCACCGAATAATATCGTTATCAATAAATTCAAATTTTACAGGAAAAATAAAACAGTGTTTTTTTACGATTATTGGGAAAAATGTGCAACCTAATAGAATGATTTATATATCAAATAAAAGCTATTTATTTATAGAATCATTCTAAACAAATTTATTTACTGTTTATTTTATTAGAACGAAGTTATTTAAGAAAATATTTTTTACTGGAAACGCTAGAAAAACATTATTTCGCAAAACAACATTACGATATTATTCATCATCATCATCAGCCTATCGCAGTCCACTGCTGGATATTATATTACGCTGTCTGTTTGTTCTTACTCGAATAATATCGTTATTGTAACATATTGAAAATCTTATTTGCAGCGCATAGTAGTAATCACTACTAGTGATGTTATTCACGTAAATAAGCACAATAAATCTGTAACAGAATAATAATGCTATGGTTATTATAAAAAATCTAGTTTGTAATATACTTATAGGAAAAATGTGACAAAAATTTACAAGGTGTAAAAGAGTATGTACATGACGAATATGCAATAAAACGAAAAGCATCGTTATATCACATTACGATATTATTCGGTGGGAGGAGCGATATGTAGTGCAAGCAATCTGTAGCTTTCAAACTCGTACATTGAAATATTAAAAATGTAGATACACAGTATTATATCAATAAAATATGATTGAAGTATAAAAAATTAAAACCATATTAACAATTCAGATGTTTTCTATACAGTCCATAAAAATGTAACGTGTCCAATCGAGTTTGGATTAAAATTAAAAACAATATAAATATGTATCCGCATATTTTGTACGCTACGTCTATAATTCATAGTTTTAATATATATTTTAGTTGTCAGCCGCTTCGGAATACTGAACCTAACGTCTTTTATTTTATTTAAGCGATCTGTGAAAAATAAAGTTGGACTTACGTAATTTCTTGTTTTGAACTTGCCTGTGTAAAATTCTGTCAAATACCGTAAGTATTCTAATCTATACTTATAATAAATCTGTAGAGAGGTCAATCCTGTACATTAAATATATTTCCAAAATATTTATCAGGGGGTGATTAGTGATCGATACTGATGCCAAAAATGCAATAAGTTTAATTTTTGTCTGTCTGTCTGTCTGTCTGTCTGTCTGTATGTTCGTTATGGAAACAAAAACTACTCGACGGATTTTAATGAAACTTGGCACAAATATTCTTCATACTCCTGGGCAGGTTATAGGATACTTTTCATCACGCTACGATCAATAGGAGCAGAGCAGTGATGGGAAATGTTGGGAAATCGGGAGAAGTAACTCCATTTTTTAAGCTTCCGTTGGGTGTGCAGCCTTAGTGGTTAAAGCTAAGTAGTAATACGCTAGGTACGCATAGATTTAGATAATTGGATAGGCTGGTGATTATTATTTCTTCCTCTCTTTGCACAAAGTCCAAATCTAACGCGGACGAAGTCACTGGCAGAAGCTAGTCTAAAATAATATTATAAAGAAGAAATTTTTCGTACTCTGAAGGCTCCGAAACTATTGAAACGATTAACAAAAATGTCACTATTAGTAAACTACACTATCCCCAGGTGACATAGATATTTTATCCGAGTGCAGAAAGAATTTGCGATAGAGATATGCCACTTCCTAAGAAACAAACACGAATAAGGTTCCATACCATTATTTCAGCTCAATTTGACCACAGCCTTCACAATCCAAAGCAAATGAAGCATCAGTAAATAAATGTGCAGTATTTGAGTTGCCGAAAGACAATACCAGGCGGGCACTCTGCCAATAGTACGCGTAGCCTTGAGGAAAAGTTTGTCAGGCCACACTCGCACTTGGACGGTTGGTACACGTTGGGAACAAAGTCTAAACTTACTTGCCAAAAAGCTAATGAAATTGCACTTTTATGACGGTCAATTTTTATTTAGTTCTAGCTTTCGCCCGCGGTTTCACCCGCGTCCCGTAGCCGGATGGTTACAAAAACTATCCTAAAACCTTCTCCCGGGTTTAAGTTACCTCCTCTCTAATTTTCAGCCAAATCGGTCAAGCCGTTTTCATGTTATGTCGTGACAACGGAAAGCGGGTTTCATTTTTATATTGTAGGTAGTTGAATGTGGTACAATTTTTTTCATTAATAAGGATCCTTGTAACTTGGCATAATATCAATAGGTGGCAAAGCGAAATCCTTTCCTAACTCTATAGTTACCTAAAATTACATATCCATTTTTAATTACAATCTATTGCTATCACTACCAAAACCGTTAATCAAAACAATCATTTGCCCCGCCCTTTCACTGTACTGACCTTTCGAGTATTAATTACAGTAGTTTCAAACAAGATAAAAAACAGTTAACTATCTATAAAACTTTATAATTGCTGTAAATACCACCGGTAGTACTGAACCATGAAAAAATCTATAATAGGTACCTCTTTGGAGAAGTACATACTTTATAACCGAACATTAACCTTAGAAGCCTTACTAAAAGGTTGTTCCATTAAGTTCTGGCTAAAACGATTTCGTTGTCTGATATAATGTGTTATGGTTTTACTCATAGAGAACAAAATGACAAGCGGAGATGCCATAACGATAAATTTACTAAGAAAGTAGCGTGCTAAAATGCGGGTGACCTGGGGAAGAGGAACGTATCTGTCGCAGCTTTTAAACACCTTCTTTGGAACCCACCCATTTTTGTAATACCAGAAATCACTGACAAATGTTTCAAAGGACCCAAACGGCTCATTAGTTCACTCTTAACTGATCATTTTGGTCATGCTCATCGCACGTATTTGACCTACAAGAAGGCGCCTGACCTACCTGCGTTATGGTATCTCCACTGATATTTCCTCACTCCGTGGTTTTACTTTACAGCCTACTGATGTTACTTGTCACGGCTCGTGTGGACTGTGACATCATGACTAATTACATTAGCGCGTGTTTTGTTCAAAATGACTACATAATGCGAGGGTTTAAAACAATGTCCCTTGAAGGTATTTGTATAGGAATACCGTATCACGTTGGTTTTGTGTTGTTTGATTATTAAATAGTTTAGTTTCTAAACTTCTTTCTTTATACATACGAGTAATCAGCAAATTATTCTTATTCTTCAGCCAAAGACTTTCAAACATAGTTCTTTATATTTATGGCTAGTTGCTCTACAATGAGAATACTAGAAGGTATGGCCACAGAGCTAGGTCTCGAATCAAAGGACCAATTTTATTTGTAATCGAATTCAGTTAGGCACACTTCTATTACATAACATACAAATGTAATAAATCATTCGACACGAAGGGCTTAAGGTTTATGAGCATTCAATTCAAATCGCATTTACGAATCCAATTAGACGTCACATGCCCAGGAATTGTATTAACGCGATTGATCATTTCCAGTGTAAACCTATACATAATAATGTTAATCTAATATAGACTTACGTAGTTGGTAATTAGATATCAATTTAGATTAGCTACCCATATAACCATTTTTGCGAACATAACGTAACCGTTTCGACACTTAGCGTCGACACTGATCTATCTCGAAACATAATCTCGTCGACGTTCCGTGTTAGCGCCGTCGCTGCAACTAAAAATGGGGAAGATCTCGACACAATAAACAAGTAACATTTAGTTTCTAATTTACGTCGCCGTGTCGTAACATTGTTACCATATTTTAACCAGAGTTCGCACTAATCATTCAATCATTCATTCGTTCGATCAATTTCGTTGGCTCGTGCGTGAGTGACACGACGAAATAATACAAAATACAAGAAATCCCATAATGATGGTTTACTTACTTTGAGTTAAACTCAAGGTAAGTAAACGAAGTTTTAGTTTTCATTAATTAATATGGTTTATAATGCTCAAATCTTATTGGGAAAAAAAGTTTACTGTGTAATTTCGTTGAATATGTTGATATTTCCAACGCGCCACCGTAATATTATGTTTTAATAATTCTGGCGAAAGAAAAACTTTTGTTAAATAAAATAAAAATATAAAATGATGCACATCGAGTGCTCAAAAGCTTCCATTTAAATACAATATCAAATATTTTAATCCTAATACAAATTATTTTAGCAAGATTTACTCATAAAATTGATAAATAATGAACTATGAAAAATATTTTTTCATGTTTGTTATGAAAAATATGCTCGTCGCAACTAGTCACAAACTTACGATAATGTGTCGACACGTGTCGACATGTTACGGTAAGTTGTTACAAAATTACTAGATTTTTAAGATGGTTTCTCTTAACATTTGGTTACAGTGTTTTCCAAAGTTTTTATCAAGATGCCTTTTTGCATTGTTCTAACCAAAGAAGGCTCATCAGAATTAATATCGCTTGTACCGAGTACTTGGGGTACTCGGTATTAATCAAGCGATATTAATTCTGATTAAAGACGAAGACGTCTTCTTTTGGCCGAGAAAAAGAAAAAACAGCGATTTGGAGCTCGAAAGTTGAAACTTTGGCACTAGGGACTATACCACTAAGCTCCTCGGTACAAAATTCCGTACTGTTTTCCTGTAAATGGCCTAGAAAAGAATAAGTTTTAAGTTCAATAAAATGGGTATCCGTCAATTTGCCCTACCAACAATGCAACATCATGAAAAAAATATATAATAAGATATTTTGGGACGTACTTATTTTTTTAACTCTTCTGTAAAAAGTTGAAGTCCATCGGAATTTACGTAAGGTTTTTGGTTGTTTACTCATTTTAAATTTCATTAAATGGTTGATAACGGCAGAAAACATAGACAGTTTGAGAATAACTGGCTCTCGTCATGTTTTTATAAATGCAAGTTAGTGTTAGTGTTCTGGAACATCGACTACACATGTTACTACCCAGTTACAACACAATTGTGTCAACATTGCACACTGGTTACAAACCAAACGCAAAGTTTCTAAAATGTGTCGTTACAAATTAAGCTGTAAAGTATCGAAACAGCGACCACACAAAGTTACTGAATTTAGTTTCCGTCACATTTTTACTGAACCGTTACAACACATAAAAGCTAATCCCTACACAGTCACGTTGTGTCGTACCAGTTACGAAACTGTTGCGACTTGTTACATCTTTATCATATCTGCGACCAAAAATGGCTGTATGGGTACGGGAGATTTAAAGGGGTTCATAGTTATGGGATTATAAGTTGCCCATGTTTCATGCATGTTAAATTGACCTGAAGTATGATACAAAGGAGTCAGGGATTATGGAATATATACTTAATTAATATGTTAAACATAAACATAAGTACCATAGTTATGGGCTCTTTAATCAGTAGCGGCGTAAGGGGGGGGCGGAGGGAGCGGTCCGCCCCGGGTACCACGTCTCGGGGGGTGCCATCTCGATCGGCACATATTTGCACGACCAGCATGTCACGGGCAGAAGGGACAAGTACCTGAGGGTGCTATTCTAATCTGCAAAGCCTAGGTTCACTACCAGTCACTGCACGCTATTCAAATTTTAAACAAAACGACAACAGTGCGTGCGCAAGACGTCCAGGCGGCACTGAGAGGGGTGCCAGTCCGGCTGTCACCCCTCTCTGTCTTGCTTATTTTTACCTGATTACTTAAATAATAAATTTCAAAGTTATGAAAAAAAGTTTTTTTACCATATCTGATTTATTTTGCGCTCTTTGGGTCCTCAATCTAACAAAAAGTTAAAGCACCGAAGTAGTAAAAACAACTGACGCTCTACGTTGACGATTTCTAAGCTGTTTAGGAGGTGGGGGACTTTTGTGTCCCAAAACTCAAAAAATTTTGACTTTCAACTGGTTTTTTTCAAACTTGTTTGACTATTATGGTGTTCCAAGACTTAAAAATTTCGCGCTCGCTGCACTCGCGCCCTTCACTTAACAGTGACTTTTTTCTAATTTCTTTAGGTATCATTGCGTCCCAAAAATCAAAAATTTCGCGCTTGCTACGTTCACGGCTTCTCTTTGCTGTGGTTTTATTCATACTTGTATGGATACTTTTGTGTCCCAAAACTAAAAAAAATCGCGCTCGCTGCGCTCGCGACTTTGTCACTTTACGGCGGTTTCTTTTAAACTCGTTATGGTACTTTAATGTTCCAAAACTCAAAAATTTCGCGCTTGCTGCGCTCGCGGCTTTTTCACTTGACACTCGGCTTTATAATACATGTTTGGGTTCTTTTATGTGCCAAAATTCAAAAATTACGGGCTCGCTTCGCTAGGGCTTTATAAGTTTGCAGTGATCTGTCTCCGGTTTCTTTATGATAAACGATTTTTAAGTACTTTCATTTACAATTTTAATCCGTGATTATATTTTGTCGTTTTTTTTTTGGGGAGTGCTCTATAGGTAGTCCGCCCCAGGTGCCACCCGATGCTACGCCGCCACTGTCTTTAATATTACCTAAATATTATGTATTTTTTATTCAATTATTCAGGTAATAAGAAGAACTGTTTACACTAATAAAACAGGAAATAAATGATATTTCTTAAGCCACATGGACGCGTAAACCTCACCTTATCCTACATAACAATATGGTGTGGTTTCTGCAAATATTGATGGAGAGTGACGTGGGTTTCGTGGTGATAGTAACAATAGGTCACTGACCTCTCGTTAGTAACAAATTGTAGGCTTTGTATTAGGAAAGAGGAAAAAACAGTTCCGGGGTATACAACAGAAAATATGTTTTAAAATACATAGCACAGAGAAGTATTTGAACTCACAAAATCTCAAATTCAAATTCAAATTCTTTATTTGCAGAATATGGGTAAGTATACAAGATGTTCTTAAAATAAATTATAAATCGCCATAATCAGGCTCACGCCATGCAAATTTGTTGCAACCGAACAGTTACATGCAAACATATCGAGAAAAAAAAAAAACTCAAACTCACAATGACAGAGCGCTGCAAATGTTCCTAATATCCTTAGAGAGAACAACCGCCGTGGCCGATAACCAACCATTAAGCCATTATTTTACCACTAGCAAATTATCTACTACCAGTAATTCACAGGTTTCAGCGTATCCACCGGGTATCTCTAGAGAGTTCAATACATCCAGTTAAGTGAAAAACGCCGGTCAATTTAAAATTCACAGCAATTAAGCCCGTAGCGTATTCCGAGGTACTACTCTAGCGAGTGACCCTATTTCCTAAGGTCATTGCACTCGGTGGACTAGCAGAATTATTCATGAAGACAGGTAAAAATGAGCTGAGTGAATGTAAATATACGGTGAAGAATGTTTGGTTAGGGTTGATTTCTGATTGTTGGAAAATATTTGATTTTGATTTATGGTGCGTCCATAAAGTATGTTATTTTGCCACTGAAAATGCTCGAAAACTGATTAACTAATAAAATTAATTATAGACGCATAAACCAGCCCAGTCTGACAACTAGTCTTACCTAGGGGTATTGGGCAGGTCAGCTGCATCTGGTTAGACTGGAAGCTGACCCCAACATAGTTGGGAAAAAGGCTCGGCAGATAATGATACAGGCCCAGAATAATGTACTGTAGTGTAGTTATTCATTATTTTGATGCTGTCCGGACAATCATTTTAAATGTGTTCTATAAGAAATAGTAGATTAGAATTTTTATATTGAAGTATGACTTCACCTCTCGAGCCCAAACAATAAACGCAAAGTCGAAGTTATTTGCAATCTTTTAATTAAATATCCTGAGATCCCCGGTCCCTAGCGCGCCACGCGCTACAGTACCTACCTGTCTAACATAAAACAGGTCAAAAAGAGACTATCTAATCAACCTAGAAATGTAATAAAAATAACAATTCTTATTTCTTTCATCATAATAAAGACATCGCTAAACTTCTTGCACTAGTCCTTTCTACTAGTTATATAGTAGTAGATATTTACTCGAAGATAACAGTATTTCATAAAGGCAATGGCCCGTAACGACGTTTCATATTAAAGAAATTAGGCCAAGGAGACTATATATCTCAGATTACTAGCTTTTCCACAAAAATGAAAAAGTTTTCCTTCTACTTACTTAGTAATAAATCAAGACGAGCCTCATATTAAATCGAATGACACGTGTAAAACTAACTTTACGACGTTATGAATATTATAAATGCCAAAGTAACTCTGTCGGTATCGGTTTTACGCCAAAACTTACAACTAGTGATCTACATAAATGTTTGGTACCTAGACTAGACCCTCAGAAAGGAGATGAAAAGAAAAATGCATTTTTTTAATATATCGCACACTAGAGCCTAAAGTTTCAGGAAATTGGCATGCTGATGAACTGGCAATTCCAATGCTAAAGTTACTATCACTTTTAGGTACGTACCTAATTCCATGCAAGAATAGTTATTTGTGGTTTTTAGTCGACTGCCAATATCGGTAGATCTTCGTATCAAAGGACCAGTTTTAGTGGTGCCTATTTAAGATACTCAATTTAATATCCTTATTCAACTAGCAACAGAAATTAAAAGAAGGTTACAAGTACCTACTCTGTGCAAGTAGGAGGCATTCAGCAGCCGGTAGTATAAGGCCAGACCATTTGTCAGGCTTCCTACTGCTAGCAACGGCTATTAATACAACGACGCACTTTTTGAACCCCTTCACAACTCTTGAAAGTTATCGCAAAAATTCTTACAGAACTCCGAAAATACTTTTGCCAAGTTGAAAAAGTAAAAAGTTTTCGCTTTGTGCTATTGTTTGGTTGGAGACAAAAAGTGGTTAATTTTGCGTAGTATTTGTGTTTGAAATGTTGGTCAGAGTTTCAATAAATCTACACTGGCCATGTCCTGTCACGTACAAATCAAAGTACACAAACAAAGTCTATGTATTTTTAGGAAGCAATAAATAGTGTAATTACTAGTTATTATTTTTGCATTCTTTCTTCTCTTGATGATGTCTGAACAGAATTAACAATATCATAAACTAGCTTCTGCCAGCGGTTTCACCCGCATCCCGTGGGAACCTCGGCACGGACCCGGATAAAAAGTAGCCTATAGCCTTCCTCGATAAATGGGCTATCTAACACTGAAAGAATTTTTCAAATCGGACCAGTAGTTCCTGAGATTAGCGCGTTCAAACAAACAAACTCTTCAGCTTTATAATATTAGTATAGATATAAGAGGAGGAGGAAAGTAATATTGAAAAATATTACTTTCATAAAAAAAAAACAATTCAGAATTGCTGTGAATTGCTACGTGATTAAGTACCTGCCTGTTCGACTCTTAGGTACTTAACTTTTAACGCTTCAAGACAAATAACAATAGGGATTTATATAACAGCCAATATATGAATGAAGGTCGCAGCGTAATAAAAAAATATTAGCATACCAAATATCTTTTTACGACGTTCTCTAATTTATTTCCTTATGAAAGTACCTAAATTGTCGAGCCGCGTCCTATTTCGAATTGATGTTCATAAAGATTCGAATTTCAGGGTTAACGAAGCAAATGAGACTTCTTATAGTACCTTTAGGGAATACAAAAGACTTTTTAGACTATAGACTGTGGCCTCAATACCTGATACCTTTTCCTCGAGATAATTAATGAAAGCATATTTCTTTAGCAGCCTCTTTTTCAACCTTTCATTTCGAATCTGTGCCTTTTAGTCGAAACAACCTTTCATTAGACTGAGTTCATTGTTAAGAAATATTCTGATAGTAAAAACGGTGAGATATCTCATGAATTCAAAGTCCCAATAAGGTCCCTTATTCACAATGCCATAAATTTTCCGAGCGCACGCGGTCCCCAAACCACAGTTTCCGCGAAAAAAGTCCTCAGATTTTTTTTAAGTCCTTTAATTTATCCCTGATAAAAAGTAGACCTCATTTTGAAATGCAGATGAATGACGCAATGATGAGATTTAAGAGTTAAGTGCTAAAAGGACTTTCACTAAGCCAATTTTAATGAATATCTTTCGAAATAATAAGGGCACTTGAACCACTCTGTGAAAACCCGTAAATACCTAATGTTAACAAATGGGAAACTTCCTGAAAAAAACACTTCCCATAATTCTTCAAAGATTTAGGAGCTGATAGGACCTCAATTTTGATAGACAAGACGATAACAATAAATTACTTTATGCCATACGATGACCACGCGGGCATAAAACTTGATAGTAAAAAAGCCTATTAACCTCTAGAGGGTCCTATGATCGTCCTACCTTTGTTTAGCGAAACGGTATTCGGGTTAAAGAGAATAGGTCACACGTGTCCGCATGTAATTTAGTCTTCTAATCCGATTTTAAGTATTGTTTTTAGGGTATTCATTAACATTCATCATCATCATCTGTCTAGCCATTTCCCAACTATTTTGGAGTCAGTTTCCAGTCTATCCGGATGAAGCTGAGTGCCAGTGTTCTACATGGAGCGACTGAACTCCCCTAGCTACTTGAGCAACCCAGTGCCCCTTGGTAGAAGTGGTTGTCTGAATTTTATCATTATTTGACTAAACTAATAAACATCAATACATTAACATGTATTGATGTTTATTAGTTTTCAGTGTGGACTGTACTGAGAAACACGCGATCATCTTAATATGATGAAAACAGAAACGGAAATGTCTGAACCCGTTTTAAAACGTTAGAAAAGGAATTACATGAAGCAACTTTGTCACATAGTTATAATGTTTCCTGAAATATTATGTTTTAAGAAAACGGTCGATTTTATGTGGCATGACGCAAGAATAGGTACATTGTGTTAGTTATTACTCAATAACCACGGATTGGACATAATGACCGATAAAACTTAAAGGTAATGAACTCGCACATAAAATCAGACGAAACGCCACAATACTGTATTATGATTTTCATCAGAAGATCTGTTTTTAATCTCGTCAGCTAATTTTAAGCGAAGACTAGAATACACCAACAATACATTGATGTACGACTCTGGTACCTAGAATGTATATTGCATCTAGAATTACCTATACAATTGGTGCTCTGTGAAGTGTTCTCACTATATCCTTATTCCCATATTCTGATCAATGGGACGGGATACCCATTCTTGGATGTAGGTAAGGAAGTAGATTTCAAAACATTTACTAAACTGTCGCCCATGACCTCGTGAAGAACAAAACGTGTTTTTAATCAACTATAAACCGCTCTATCAATGTTACAACATAGATCCAAACAGTTAGTAGCGTACCTACTTCAAGGAACTGCACTTAATTATTAACTTTATATATTTTCCGATCAACCATAATTTTCTTCTGATTCTAAGCTACTAATAATTCCCAGTCATCATCCTATTACATTTTACGAATCCGTAACATCATCAACACAATCCAACACGTGGTCACCGGCAGTACACCACCTAAGTCATCCTTTAGCCTCAAATTGGGCAGTATGTCCTCAAAAACCCCTGGCTGGTTGAATATTTCCATATGCAAAAACGTTGCACCGTCAATTGTTTAGCTTCCAAGGTATGATACGTATGCTTACATAATGGAGGGGCATCGGAACTGCTTGGTGGTTGACCCGATTACCGCGAGTTCGTTGATCGCGAGTGGGCGTGTCACTTCTTATTGACTAACATTCTGCAAGGACCGGCTCTTGTGATGTAAGGCGCTTCTAGTGTTTGGGTAAAGGTCTGTGTATATTTTTACTTTAGGTTTGAAGGAGGGTTGGACCTACGCGCCGTCTGTTGTCTTAATGCGTAGTTGAACCGGTACCTCGTGGATATAGGTATTTTATTCTTCGAAAATGTCTCTTCATTTATTTTAATCACAGAGAAAATATTATACTACTTTTATAGCAATGTGGATGTGAATAATAAAAAAAATATGGTCTGTAAAAAACGTAAATATAATTTACCTTTTTTTAAATAATCTTTTTAAATGCCAACGAATAAAAGCTCTGTTTATAAAACACAACACAAACGCCTACGTTATTCCTATTAAAAGCCCAGCTCTATGTACTTATGTAGGTATGTACCTGCTTCCTTCACCTAGGTCAGGTACCAACCGTAAATTCCAAACGTCATCATTACCGCTTATTTACATTCGGTAAAACAATAATACAAATGTCAACAAAATATCGGAAGTGAAACATTCGAAAATGGAACGTCATATAGTGCATACCTATATGCAGTAGCCGAACAAAAACGTCCTTGGGAGACCATCCCGACGTAGGCGTCTTAAAATAAACAAAATACAATTTATAGGGAAATAAATACAAAAATAAGCTTACCAGTTATAAACTGCGAGTGATCACGACACTTCCGTATTAAAAAGTAAAATGGTGTTTGAGTAGGAAGTGTTAGAAGTGCACGGAATGGCGACGCGTTTCAAGATGGCCGGGGACGTGCGTTCGCTCGCGCCCTGCGGAGTCGACTGAAGCCTGAAGGGAGGTTGGGTGGAGCCGGGGCCTGATCAAGCGAATATTTTATCGATACTTTTGCTTTAAGATAGGAAATGAGAGAATTACGGGGCAAGTTCAACTATGCTATTAAGAGGTTGGGAAATGCAGCGGTTTTATTGTGTTGCATCATGCTACGTGGTTATTTATAGGGAAATAATAGCTACTGCGTAATACGTTCAGTGCTTCAGCAGTTTATGAACGAGCTGATAATAAGGAATTAATCTATAGCCACCAAATTTTTACTTTGATGTTCAACCTAAAATTAATTTAGCGTTCTTGATTAATTAACAGTACTTTTGATAATAGATAAATATATATTTTTCAGATTCTGCAGGACAAAAACCCTTTCCAACTATTCATATGAAAACAATTTATCTATCACCTCTAAAATAATGCGCCGTAACATTACAATGTAAACATGCCGAGGAGCACGTTTGCCGGCCGGCGCGTCTGGGCGTCCTAGAATCTATAAAATTCAACCTTTTATCTAACCTAATCCCTTACCGCAACATCCATTGATCCATCAGTTCTATCTATGAAAACAGTCTATGGTACAAACAAAGCAATGTACGCTTTAAAAACGAAAGGCTCGTAGCGCTATCTACGCCGTAGAAAGTGCTACGCCGTAGCCGTAGAGGACTCGAAAGGTACTTTGAAACCACGCTCGTTATATTTCGTAGACGTAACATAGATATATGACCATCAAGTTTAGTATGTAATATATCTATGTAAATGGGAAATAATTGTTTGAAATCTTACAGCATTTTTCTGTGAAAAATTCGAATATTCATGAAATGCTAATTAGCCGTCTTTCGTAATTAGGAGTGGGTTAGCCAAGAAACTTGATTCAAGAGAGTACATGTTAGTGGATGCTTGTTAATGAGAAATGTACTGGTTTATAACGAACTATGAGCTTTGATGTCGCGACAGCCTAATTATGTCACAGAGTAAACTGTCTAGTAAAAACGTGGTTTAGACGAGAAAGAGTATTATGACGAAGGTTTTAGGCCTATTTTATATTGCCCAAAGGCATTAAACAAACGAGCACAACAAAAGGAAAATTATTATCACTGAAGAATTTTGTTAGTTTATTTGATCTGACGCACTTTTAAAAAAATACGCTAAAATTGTTCCATGTAAGTGTGTGGCATTATAAACAATTTACTTAGAAAGATATCAATATTTTTTTTGGTTGGATTGTACACACATGCCCTTGAAAATTAAAGCAAAGCATCAAAGACGTAAAAACAACCTCCCAAAAAGCCACAAAACAAAATAAACTGCAAGTACGCAATACAAAAACATTTGAGCCACTCACCTGGACTGCATACTGCGACGCACACAATAAGCTACTTAGCCTAACCCTTCACTAACACAAACCTTATCATCGTCCTAATGCATGACTGCATACAGCCAACTGAATCAACCCCCGAGATAACTGCTATCAACCCTCCTTTGTTTACCAACAGTCTGCCCACCAGATTTCCATCGACAATTTTCCGCTAGACAGGGACACAGAAAACATGATATACCCGCGTCCCTTTCCCCCGATGCGTCGATCGATGTGACCTTGGCAGTGGGGGATATTTAAACCCCAATAGATGGAATCCTGCTGGGAATATTAAGGGATATTATGGTAATATGATCATACTTTTAAATGACGATAACAACCGCTTGTTTTGCAAAACATTTCATAGTTAAATTGGTGGTAGTTTTATGCTAATGTTTTGTGGTAGTCGCGAAATGCATTTGCATTTAATCTCCGGTAACACGAAGGCGATGTCATAAAACATTGACTCATGCAAGTGAAATAGGTCATGCCATAAGAGGACATATAGTGGGTATGCGCAATCACGGTGCAATTTTCCTCCATACACACAGTATCATGTATAATCTGCCGCTGAACATTTATTAGCTGTGTGCACTGAAAACACAGCAATCAGTGTAACCTTGAATACGTGCAAGTCATTCTGAGCAAGAAAAACTTTCTTTGATATGAAAGCCAAGTTCGTTCGAACATTATCATTTAATTACAATAGAGCACGCACAATACTCAAGCTCACGACCTGTATGAGAATGCGTAACTTTTTTTTTTGAGGAAATTATGTAACATTTCACTTTTGTTCAAAATCAAAGGCAAAACATTTATTTCAATTCGAATATAAGCCTTTAAGAGCAGTATGAAAGTCAAAAGGATAATAATACTGAATTTAGCCAAAGAAGCTTCCTGTTAAAAAGAACGGGCAAGAATCTCCATAAAATAATTAAAAAAAAATTAAAAAACTTTAAATAGGTATGTATATCTATCACTCATCGTAGGCATCTACGTACCTAGGTACTTAGTTGATAAATTCAATATAAAGGCTCTTATGCTCGACTAGTCACTTATTGTTTCAAAGCCATCCTAAATTTAGTACATAGTGTACACATAATCCGAACTTATCAGTTGGAAACTAATGGAACCCAGTCGAAGGGTACACAGAATCGATGATATCGGAGCGATTGCTCGCATTCGGCAGTCCCCGTGAACTTGGTGGCAAGAGAAACGACCGCGTGGAGTACACTTGTGTGGATTTACGATTTGTTGTGGATTAGTTCGCGTTTGTCACGCGAGGATGAAGGTGAATACATTTTTTTGTCAACACGTGTATGAACCTTTACAGAACTTGGTATATAAGGAAGCGTTAGCGTAGATGTAAATGGGTCAAGTATAAGAATACTCATCGATTCATCATTTTATTTAGCACATCAGAATTACGCATTTTGTATGTTACAAATAAATAGAACGCGTTAATACATTCGTCTGTCAATTCCTTATTTATTTTCTAGATTAATATCATTTCTATTCTTTGAGCATATACATAACTTAAAAGATAAGAGCCATCAGATAACAACCCAGTCGTCATTACCCACAACTCCAAATAAAATATGAACCAGTACCTCGCTATCATTACCCACAACTCAAACTAAAATATGAACCTCGCTTCAACAGCAGCCTGAAATAAAATACTTGAATAACAACAAACCTTCGAAACCCAATGCAATAAAGTCCAACATCTTACAACGTTACATTCTACGCAAAGATTTAAATTCGCATGTCGTCCACAAACCTAATATTCTACGGTTGATGACAACTTGAGGAAGAGCGTCAAATCTCGACAAGATGCTGGAAATAGACTGCCGCTGCAATATTCTTAGAGAGATGTTTACGGTAGTTATTTAGTTCTTACAGTACTCCGAAATATGATAGCTATCGTAAAGGAAATGAGTGGATGGTATTAAGATCTATTTTATGCAATGTCCTCATTCGTATTGTTGAATTTTTTAAATTAAATAAAGCTTGTATTATTTACAGAATGAGGAAACATTACTTACCTGGTTCAAAATTAATTATTTTTTAGGAGTTTAATTATTCTCAGAATTATTGTTCATTAGGGTTAATTTATGAATGCACTCGCATGAAACTCCCACAAAACTGTCAATCGAAAAAAAGGCTGAGGTACATTAGTTTAAATGCCATCAAGCCAAAAAGTCCGAGAATTATTATGATTTACAATGACATCATTAATTTATGTATGCTAAATGATTTACAGTAAATCCAACTCATAAATGTAGTAGCTACCTACTAAGTAACGCAGAATGTATTAGAACACAAAATGTTTAGTCTACAAGAAGAGTCTTTTGTTATTCTTGTGACGATATTTACTTTCTCACAGCGATTATTATGACTTATGTCGCTCGTAGCTATTACATTACTGTAGCGAAATACAACCTGTCAACGGCTATATAAAGATATATTACTTTTTGGACCTTCCTGTGTCCAACTTTCATAAGGTTAGCAAGCAAAGGTAACTATGGAAAGACCAATCTATACTAATATTATAAAGCTGAAGAGTTTGTTTGTTTGTTTGAACGCGCTAATCTCAGGAACTACTGGTCAGATTTGAAAATTTCTTTCAGTGTTAGATAGCCCATTTATCGAGGAAGGCTATAGGCTACTTTTTATCCCGGTACGGGAAGTAGTTCCCACGGGATGCGGGTGAAACCGCTGGCAGAAGCTAGTAATAATATAAGTGACAATCTAATCAATCAAGAGAAGAGTGTTCTTAGATACAAACCTATACTTCATAATTTATTTTTGTTACAAAATGTAATAATAGAGCCTAATGATCCCTCATGTAAATTCTGAATTACACTACCTTATCCGAAAATCAAACCTGAGAGGACCTTGACATTCTCCACAATCGCCCTTGTAACCCCACAATGGCGAAAGATCAAGCTATGAAATAAAAATAGGTACCTGAAATTCAATTAGGTACATCCATCCAAAGAATAGTTCAAAACTTTCTAACAACCCCGCAGTTACAAGTGATCTTTGTTATACCCATTAAAAAGTTTCGAAACAGTCCGTAACATATGAGAAACAGAAATCAATTCACATTACCTACCTAGCAATATTTCATAACTTACAAAGGAAAGTTCGTGAAATCTGAACTTCGTGGGATCTTTTATCATTTATAACTGTCGGACTCTGTAGTAATAGTGTAGAGGTGGAATCATATTACAATCATATCTATCTTTTATTTGGGTCCTGTGAGCACTACATTCAGCTTTCAGAGGAGGGAAAGGGGGACAGTCAATAGCTTCACGCCTGCGCACTTTATCTTCCTAATTTAATTTCTGTAGCAAATTCGACCTTAAGTTAAAGGCATAAGGTGCTCGCGTATCCTTATCGGATCGGAGGACAAAGGTGTCTGGATGCTAGATTCTAGGATAACAAAGAAATTGCAGGAAAAGGCTCCTTACCTAGTTTAGTTCTAAAAATTTCTCAAGGAAATACTTCTGTAACATCAACTGAAAGATGTCATTTTTCCTTCCTTTCTAAGGAATTTTAGCTTTTGCCTTCAAAGATGAACTTTTTTTCTAGGATTCCAAACAAAACTAGGCACGATCAAACCCACCCATTTATTAAATAGGCCATGTAACTATGATCAAATCCTAAAATTCTAAACGCCGACGGTGTTTCACTATACGTTAAAAATGGCAGTTTCTACTATACGTTATCTTAGGAGTTGGTGTAATGAAATCGTACAAACTACATCAGAGGGTGAAACTTTCTAAGATCCAAAATTTTAATGAATTTCAGCGCTGTTCTAAAATAAGCCCTCTACGACTACTTGATTGGTTGCTCCTTTAATAAAAACATTGCAAATGACTAACTAAGTGGGTATTTACCTAATGTTAATGAAAATATTATTGCATTTCAAGCATTACCTATGTCCGAAACCTGTGGCTACCTGTATGAAGGAGTTTGCTTACTATAAGTAAACAAAAGAAAAAACATCAAACGAAACCGTCATCGCCGCAAACGGCAACACAAAGTAAACTACTGATTTTACTACCGTGCTCACGAACCTGACACGACAGACCTCGCTGAAAAGGTGGCTACTGTGATCAGTGGGTTCCTAGTATATATTTTTTGAAAATACAAAAAATAATACTAAGCTTTTCAACAGAAGGCAGCAAATAAAATCCAATAGGTAGCAAATCAAATGATAAGTCGTCCTGGATAACTTTATTTATTTTTACGAATTCAAGAAGCAATGAAGTCAAGCTTCCGTTCAAGTAAACACGACATTCGCTCGTATGGTTCAGAGTATAATGAAATAACAGAAATATAATAAAGCAGAGGCAAAGGAATTCTCGTACATTCCGCATGAATACAAGAACACAAGACTCAATTTATTGCTATAGGATATTAAATAAAAAGGCCATGAATCTTCGTACGTAAACAACAAAATCATATTGCTGATCTAGTACACACTATCTAGAATCTAGACACTTTGATCTCCTTGGTGATTGTTTTGTAGGATTTTCCTTCGTTTACACAATATAGTTATCGGCACGGATATTGAGCTCTCGGCGGAAGAGTGGGGATCGCTTTGCGCACTGTACCCATAAGGCAATAAACCAATAAATCGCTTCTGCGCAGGTGAAGGTCAGGGCTCAATATCCGTGCCGATAACTATACTACCTGTTCCCCGCGGTTTCACCCACGCCCCTAGAGAACCACTTCCCACAGTCGTGTAAAAAGTCATGTCCTTTTTTCATTACAGACTGACAGAATTACTTTCGCATTTATAATATTAATACCTTAGGATGTGGGAAGGTAACTGCCTTGTTTTGCCTGACTTAACTCACCTTTCTACACGCGCTAATTAGAAAACGATACCTACTAACAAGCCTAGGGTGTTTTGTCTAGAATTTTGACTCAAGGCAATGAAGAAACATGAACATGTAGGATTACGTTTCAAATTAGGTACTCTCTCTTGTTTTTGGCAAAAACTTTTCGACTTCGTAAGGATGGAGTCTATGGAGTAGATATTATGCAAAGACATTGTACTCTACTAACTAGACTGTGCACGAAAAAAAAGTGTTTATCAAAAATAGGCTTTAATGTCGTACAAATAAGGTGGTTACTTCTTTGTAAGCGGTAGCTAGTCAAAAACGGTCTTGGCGAGAGGGCATCCGCTGGTAGTGTGTCCTTGTCTGACGTCTTGCCAGCTCAACTAATCATTGGGTTTGGTAGAAATGGTAGAATATTTTATATTTTTCTTTTTTATGATTTACTAAAAATAACTATTTTACAGTTACTATAATTAATAAATCAATTCGTTTTATTTTAAAAATAATTCGTTATTACTGTTACTCAGTAATAACGAATTATTTTAGTAACAGTAATATTAAAATTTTTTGGGCCTGATAATACTAAATGTAAGATGGCGGTTTGCTCAATTGGTTGTTTGGTTAACCCTTGGTTGTTGATTGGTGGACGCCTTTTAGAAAGAGACACACTACCAACGGGAGCCCTCTCGCTCGGACCGGTTTTTGCGCCATAGTGTACAGTCTAGTTAGTAGAGTACAATGTCTTTGATATTATGTTACTCAATCCTGTCGCTAATGCGTGCCTATTGTTTGTTACTTGTTCTGGCGGAATTACAATGTACAACACACTTAAGTTACGTAAAGAGTTCCTGGGAAGTTTTTGATAAGGGATAACTCGGATAACTACTATGAAATAAGGTAAAATTTCAGGGGCCCGATTCTCCTAAGTTAATAATGTCAAAATCGAATAGAAATCGAATCGCAATATGATCGCAATAGCAGTTTTAACCATATCGGGCATTCTGCTACTAATAAAAGACCAATCGTATTCGATTGACATTTGATTGGTGTGCGATTGGTCTGCTATTTTGGTGATTTTGGTATATACGGTAGTTTGCTGTATAATCATGTTGCAATCGTAAATCATTTGCAGAAAAAATGATTCATTATTGAATGATAGAAAAGGATAAAAACGTATATTTCAAAGAAAAAATAGCGGAATGCCACATACGCTTCAATCGTAATCGAGTCGGGATTGGATCTCAGTCGAATCGAGTCGAACGTCAATCGTATGTCGCTTAAGTAAAATTAGGAGAATCGGGCCCCAGGTGTCATATTCAAATGTTGTTGAATCTGTGATTATGTTACAAAGTTCATTGATGAAGCCATATGGTACACTTTTCGTAGGTATTTAATGTTGTTGATACCCAGCTCCTATTTTATTGACATACGCAACGCAGTACATACCCATATTATTAGACACCTATCTAAGTATAATATAGAATCAATTAGGTTCTAAAATTACACATCCACACGTTTAACTGTGAATACAAAAATATTAGTGATGAAGAGCGTTTGGTTATACCTATTTCTCTACTAGCTTCTGCCAGCGGTTTCACCCGCATCCCGTGGGAACTTTTTCCCGTACCGGGATAAAAAGTAGCCTATAGCCTTCCTCGATATGGGGCTATCTAACACTGAAAGAATTTTTCAAATCGGACCAGTAGTTCCTGAGATTAGCGCGTTCAAACAAACAAACAAACAAACTCTTCAGCTTTATAATATTAGTATAGATATGCAGTTTGATACAAACTACATAGGTGCAGTAATAGTAGCTATGGCATTAGTACCTAAGTCCATGCTGACTGTACTCAGTAATGTCGTTATGAGTTGCCGACTATTAATCCTATTGAAGGTGCTAACCCCTACGTGCTCGTGCTGAATCGACGGTAAGCGGATCATTTGCGAATCGGTTCAAACTTGTGTACTTATTCATTGAAACAATGTAGGTACATAGGTACACCCATTAGAGAATCTGTATTAATACTGCTATTCTTTTAATAAAATTGAGTTAGCCTTTGAAAATGTTGGTTAATGTTGTAAGATTAAGCTCGCGCGATTTTAAGTTCTTCAAGCACCCGCATAAAATGTAGGTTCCTTGACATTCATCGATAACTGGAATCTCTAGCGTAAAAAAAATGGAAATCCTGTGCTGAAATTAGAGTGTTCAAGCAGACCAAATCTCCAGATTTTACCACAAGCAGTCTTAGAGTGCGTTTTCGACGTTTCGGATTTAAAATTCTACTGGTTTACAGGCTAAGATATTGAAAGCCACCTGAAGCAGGTACCTAAGTTACCTAACAAATCGATAAATAATATTGTTTAGATACTGCGTAGTTCAGTACTGTTTTCCCAGGGCTCGGTGCGAATAAGATGCAGCGGTGCATCGATCGTATAGGTACGACCTACTTGCAGGTCAAACGGGCGAGGGGGTGCCTCCCTGACCTGCCCCCACCTCCCATTCATTTGTTTAATCTCGATGCACTGGCAATCATGCGGGGAAATACACTCTTTTGCAAAAAAAGCGGGCACCTATGCGAAATCTTGGTTTTAAGGACTTTGCGTGTAATTAAAAGGGTTTGAATAACTGTATGATGTTACTAGCATCAAAAGGGTTAGATTAGCATGCGTGACAATGTATTCTAAATTTGAATTTTGGAGGAATGTTAAGAAACTGGTTAAACCTTCTGTGGACTAGTTCCTGGTAGAAAGTTCGTCGGCGTTTTGAAAAGTTTTTGAAGTGATTTTCAGAAATCTGATATGCAGTTTTAATTAATGACTAATTGACCTTTCTTTTACATCAAATTTTTTTTTAAGAACTATGCGTTTTTGATAAAATTTTCACCTGCTCCATATGGTCTATAATTATGGTTGAAGGCAATGGTAAGAGTTTCGGTATTTTTGTGTAAAGCATTCTATTGTTTAGATATTGTACCCACGCGGTTTAAAATATCCCTTTTTCATAAATAAACACAATTTAGAGTAGTCTCAGTACTTTGGCCTGCGACAAAACCAATTTAAAGTTAGCAGTGCCGATCACAACTTGTCTCTTATCAGACTTTGACATTTAAAAAATACTGAATTTTGTGATAAATGTTAAATTAACCATATGAAAAATAATGAGGAGGGTTAAAGCTATCCAAACAGTCAAATTATTGCCGCGTTGAAGCTCTGGATAACTCCATAGGTGTCGGGTTACTAAACGAAGTTTTATCTGAAAGGGAGTCATGAATTCAAAATTATTGGCCAAAGGTATGTTTCTTAAGAAATGAGCAGGTAGCCAATTATTGTTATGATTTTTTTTTTTTTTTTTTTTTTTTATTAATAAAGCCTTACCGCAGACTTGGGGGTCCGCGCTTTTATTTACATTTTTTTTTTTTACTTAATTATAATTTTTTGCCGTCTTGGCCTCACAAACTTATGTCTAGTCTTAAGACTATGTGAGTCCACCGCGTATTTACGTTTTTATTTTAATATTTATATATATATATGTATACAGAAATTTTTTTATTACTTACACAATACTTAACACTATATTCATGGACTTTGGCTACTTAGTTAAACACGATTTTGGGACAGGAACGGATTGGGGATTGGTCTCATTTCCCGCTAGCGACTAGGGACTTTGCAAGTGCTAGTAGGGCTAACATGACAGTGGAGTCTCGATGTTGCATGGCCGTCTTGAGGTTGTATTCGACGACCGTTTTTATTGGCGCGTCCATCGCTCGCTTTATGAAACGGCCAGTGGCATCGTCGGCGTCATCTGTGTAGTAGACGCAGCTAGCCGTATGTCTCGACACTGCCACTACCGCGTGGGAGACGCTGTCATGAATTTGGAGCTTCCTGGACTTAGTGTTTATGATGACGACGCTGTCGTATGTCAGTCCCTGAGCCTCGTGAATGGTTAAGGTACGCGACCCTTCACCGGACCCGTATCCCTGGCTAATAAGAGAAGATTTCTCTTCTTGCGTATGAACCAAGAATAGGGTGTTCTGGGCGGTGGTCGGTATTTGCGCTCCCGTAAAACCCTTCAAGCTCAGGGAATGAACATGAGACAGCGACGTTTTAGAGGAGTATATACCTGAGTATATCTCGCTGAGCGCGAAGGCCACATCCATCGGGTTACGGTGGGTGCAGAGCAGCTCCTGTGTGATGCCAGCCACCAGATATGGACGGGTATACTTTAATGGAAAAAGGTTATCCCTGTCCAAATATGGTAGCTGATTCACGTCTCCGATGAGGACCACCTCGCTTGCACCAGACAACTTTGCTGCCATGACTATGGCCCCGAAGTGGTTCATGAGAGCTTCGTCTACCGTCAAGCGGTGACATTTCTCATTTGGCTTGAACCCGTTGGCTAAAATTGAAGCCATAGTGCGCACCTTTGTCTTCGCCCTATCGCCCAATTGGTGCGCAAGCTTTCCTCTTAGATCTTTGGCCGCTTCAGTTGTCGTGGTGGCTACGACGTCCCTCCTCTCGTCGAAGTGTTTCACCACCCAGGTAGTTTTGCCGCACCCCGGCACCCCATTTACCCATCTGATATTGGGTACCGCCCAAGGTTCCGTCGATGCTGAGGTGTCTGAGGTCCCATAAACGGTCTGTGCCATTTCAAGGATACTATCCTCCAGCATGATTTTGGTACATTTGGCGGTAACCACTATCGGGTCATCGTGTGGCGTCTGGAATTTTATTTTGCCAGTTCGCTCCGTTGCTTCTTCGTCCAGGGCCACGAAACCGCTCTTTGCGCTGTAGGCAGCCATGTAAGACCCCGTCATTTCCCCCGCAATGACTTGGGAGTTGGCGTTGTCGTACACCGCCGCCTCTGCTTCCTTGAGCAATACCCGGAGCAGACCCTCATTTTCTCGACGGAAGGTCAGCATGATCTTGTTGCAAGTTCTAAGGTTTACCTCCTTTGTGGCCCTTACGACTGCAACGTACTCCAGGAAAGCGCTTTTGACATGGTCCGTGGTGCCCAAACTCATCGCGAGGGTCGGTGGGCTGACCTGCCCCTTGTCTGCTCTTGTAGGCTTAGGCTTTGGTGACTCGGGCTCTTTGGGCTTTTTTCGGAAAAACCGCTCCACTGCTGATTCCTGTTTCGCTGTTGGTGATTTGCGACTGACCGATGGGAGCATGGCGCTCAGGAAAGAACCGATAGCTTTAAGGCGATTCCGCGCACGAGCTTGCTCCTCTTTGCTGGTGGTATTCCTTTGCTCCTTTGCGGCTTTTTCAGCAGCTATCTTTTGCTGGGCTCTTTCAGACCCGCTTTGCGCAGTTGGACTTTTTGTGGGGCTCGTCGCGCCGGCTGTAGGGTTTCCGGGGACTTTAAGGAAACTCAAGGTTTCCCCTCTGTCCTCGTATACTACCACCTCATGGTGTTCCGAGGCTTTCAAGCAGCCGAAGCGGTCTGCGACGTCACCCCTTTTCCATCCAACTGCCATCGCGTCGACGCTTATGGTGCGAGCCGTGGCTGGCGCTTCTTCTTCATCCTCTGCGATCTTTTGCAGCAGTGAGCACGCCTGAGTGAATGGAGTCTCCTCTCTCCACTCGAGTATTACGATCGTCTTGCCTTTGAATCGCAATAGTCGGCATCGGTGAGAGGCTACTTCCAATTGAGGCAGTGCATGGTACTTGCTGCCTTTTATGGTTGTCTTTGTGGTGCAACCGTTGATCAGGGCGGCGAGGCCTGGTGCAATGGTTATTCGAGCTCCAGCTTGACTCGAGCCTATGCAGAAGCTTATGCCTAGTTTTTCCACTTCCCTGTTCATAAACAAGGCGACTCCTCGCAGTCTTATACCTGGCACTCCGTCTCCTCCGAATGCCAGAAGCTGTGCGATGGGCGAACGCTCAGACTCATAGATCTTCAGAGGTCTACGGGGTTTCCCCAGAGGCAAGGTTGTTTAAAAATCAGTGATTACGAGACCTTAAGACCTTATGCTTACAGTCTATCTGTTATTTTCTGTATTTTGTAGATTTTCAAGATTTTTCAAAATGTCAAAATCTGATAAGAGATGAGTTGTGATCGGCACTGCTAACTTTTAATTGGTTTTGTCGCAGCCCAAAGTACTGAGACTCCTCTAGATTGTGTTTATTTATGAGAAAAGGATATTTTAAGACCTTATGATTACAGCTTGGAGTCGTGGTGGCCTAGTGGGCAAAGAACCAACCTCTCGAGTACGAGGGCGCGGGTTCGATTCCAGGTCAGGCAAGTACCAATGCAACTTTTCTAAGTTTGTATGTACTTTCTAAGTAAATCTTAGACATCAATGACTGTGTTTCGGATGGCACGTTAAACTGTAGGTCCCGGCTGTCATTGAACATCCTTGGCAGTCGTTACGGGTAGTCAGAAGCCAGTAAGTCTGACGCCAGTCTAACCACGGGGTATCGGGTTGCCCGGGTAACTGGGTTGAGGAGGTCAGATAGGCAGTCGCTTCTTGTAAAGCACTGGTACTCAGCTGAATCCGGTTAGACTGGAAGCCGACCCCAACATAGTTGGGAAAAGGCTCGGAGGATGATGCTTACAGTCTATCTGTTATTTTCTGTATTTTGTAGATTTTCAAGATTTTTCAAAATGTCAAAATCTGATAAGAGATGAGTTGTGATCGGCACTGCTAACTTTTAATTGGTTTTGTCGCAGCCCAAAGTACTGAGACTCCTCTAGATTGTGTTTATTTATGAGAAAAGGATATTTTAAACCGCGTGGGTACAATATCTAAACAATAGAACACTTTACACAAAAATACCGAAGCTCTTAACATTGCCATCAATCATCACTATAGATCATTTAGAGCAGGTAAAAATTTTATCAAAAACGCATAGTTCTTAAAAAAAATTTAATGTAAAAGAAAGGTCCATTAATCATTAATTAAAACTGCATTATCAGATTTCTGAAAATCACGTCAAAAACTTTTCAAAACGCCGACGAACTTTCTACCAGGAACTAGTCCAAAGCAATGTTTAACCAGTTTCTTAGCATTACTCCAAAATTCAAATTTAGAATACACCCTCACGCATGCTTGTCTAACCCTTTTGATGCTAGTAACATCCTACAGTTATTAAAACCCTTAGAAATGCACGTAAAGTCCTTAAAACCAAGATTTCGCATAGGTGCCCGCTTTTTTTGGCAAAAGAGTTTATATTCATCTGTCTCCCCTGTAACTTTCAGGGTCAGAGGGAACGACAGTAGGGATTTATTAATTGACTAGCTTTTGCCCGCGACTTCGTTCGCGTGGAATAGTGACTTCCGGCAGATTTTTGGTTTGATCAATAGATGGCGCTATATGTCCGGATTAAATTTTATTATTTTTATATTTTTTGTAATAAAAACTATCCTATATCCTTTCTCAAGTTCCATACTATGTCTGTACCAAATTTTACACAAATCGGTTCAGTAGTTTAGGCGTGAAGAAAAGACAGACAGACAGACAGACGGACGGACAGAAAGACAGACAGACAGAGTTACTTTCACATTTATAATATTAGTTAGGATTAATTTTTTTACACCTTTTTACTGTTTATTTACATTTTTCTGATGGATTTTCCGATGAATTAAAACAATAACATGAACCGAACACGTGTAATGACACCATTGCGCGATTAACGCCATCTATCTACGGAGCATAGGAACAGCTCGACATTTGACCAATAGATGGCACTGTATGTCCGTAATAAATTTTATTTTTTATTTTTATTTTTTGTAATAAAAACTATCCTATGTCCTTTCTCAAGTTTCAAACTATGTCTCCCCTGTAACTTTCAGGGTCAGAGGGAACGACAGTAGGGATTTATTAATTGATTTAAAATGGGAATGAGTTTATTTTTAAAGTAGGTATTAGCAACGCAGCAATATCTACCTAAGTGCAGGTACGTATTTTCATTTATTATGTCTACAGTACTGACTTGCGAGATGCCTTCGAGCAAGTTGATAAAAGAAAAAAGAAAACTGACAAACTTCCTATTTATTTACAGGTTTAGGAATCAAAATAATGCAAATTAATACTTATTTAACAGTTACCCAGGTGTTACAACTAATGAAGCAATAACACTAATAATAAGTAGAGCAGTACTCACATAAGATTTTATAACTTCTGTAAAGGTTGTGTTTATGTTTGTTTACCGGTCTGTATGAAGGTGTCTTTGAAATAAAATGTCAAATGACATGACACAATAATTTTTTTATGCTCTTTCTGTCACATTACAAAATTGACAGAATTAAAAAAAAATGAAGCATCTCGAAGAAGGCTACTTAGCGCCCGACAGAGCTCTATGGTCCTTAATAGACGCGAGCAGTGCAAGGTGTGTGTATTGTGTTTCCATTAATTTGAACATAGGTGCCACAAGGCAACAGGGGTCAATAAAACAACCATTTATGTATCTACTTCTTTATTCCATCAAGTAGTTGATACAAATTCGATAATTAAATGACAGTAATTTACAGACATGGTTCTGAAAGCTTTGCTTTTTTAAAACTATTAACTTCATACAGTGTAAGCTTAGATTTTTCAAAGCCTGTTTTGATTAAGATATTTGAAGAATGACATTGAGTACGATACTGTATAGTTACTACTTATTGTATTAAAAATCCTTTTCTATTTGTAACTAACAAGATTTCATGATTACATATCAATCAGCGTTACTCAACTTTACCGCCATAGATTTTATATTAAAATAATAATCGATAATCGTTTATATACATAAACTCAAGATCTAAAACTTAAAATTATATTTACATGTCTAAACTGATTAAATTAATAACACTAAAAAGTTGTCGAGAAAAGTTTGAGTAACGCTGACTTAGAGCAAAATGTATGTAATTTAGACGTCCAAGTTACAAGCTTCCATTGAAAATATGATTAATTATTATATTTGCATGCTTATCATACTGTAATCGTAATATTCTAACACTATTTTTTATACAATGTTTATGGAGGACTTTAGACTATATATATACTTTAGAATAGAGGTCTTCAAAAAATGTAGTATACTTAGACAATCTGCTACTTACAGTTGTATTCTACTTATTAAACTTTTACTATTTTCACATCAATTTTTTTTGTAGTTGTTTTTGTTTATAAAGATTACCTACTTATATTTTTTTATTTATGTTTGTTTTTATTCATAGTAGGTACATATGCATTGAATAACTTAAAACATATAGTAAAATGTTTTGTCGGCAACAAAATATACCACTTATGGTTTCTAGGATAAGCGTCCCAAATTCGAAATGTATTATGTACCTATTGGTAAAAAACCAACCATCAACACTCCAACATTATTTTATTGTCCCTTCTGCACAAATAAATACTACACATATTCCATTTTCTGCGAATATTTCTGTCTGGGTCATTTATTCTAGAACGCATCTTTAGTATGTTTATGAAGAATATTATTATTTTACATTCTATTTTTAATCATTTCAACTATTGTATAGGTACATTATTTTTAATTCATTTAACCTTATTTGAAGCTACAAAAAAATACAGATTATTTATAATGTATGAATAGTAAATACACTGACGCAAAATTGTACCTACTCTATATACAGGTATAGTTATCGGCACGAATCTTGAGCGCTGACCTTCATCTGCGCAGAAGTGATTTATTAGCAAAGAACCAATCTGTGGTGACGGCTATGACGCGATGCGCTGCGGGCCAATCACCGCTTTACACCGCCCCGCGCCTCACTTCACACCACAAAAGGGACCCAATAAATTAGTTCCGCGCAGATGAAGGTCAGCTCAAGATTCGTGCCGATGATTATACATAAGGTGCATATTTCGTTGCCCACAAAAATATAGTCTCACTGTACAGGATATTGTTTTTGCACTAAAACAGTTGTTCACTGCACAACCTAATCTTGTCTTTGTCACTGTTCACATCACGGTATACATGAGGTGTTGAAGTGAATACATATGACATTCACGGATATGAATGTATATCAATTAAACAAATATTGAAGAAAAACAGTTATGTATCGACAAGTCCTAGAAATCAGGTTACGAATGTTGTTTTTGTTTGTTCCCGAATGTGAGTCTTGCAAGAATAATTTAGAAACATCGGATATAAACTTTTAGGCCTTTTCGAAATGCGGAGATAACCAAAAACACAACGTTTTACTGCCAATAGTTTCTTGTGTAGATAAGAACTTTGTATGTTCTACAGCTTTTAAAAAAATACTTGGCTTTAAACGCAAAGTCATATATTAAAAATTGGCTGCAAAAATAAGTTTTTTTTATATATTTCTAACATAACCAATGAAAAATGGTAAGGCATCTATTTCTTCAACAGCTCATGCATAAGAGCCCTGAGTAGTATGTGCTTCATGTGGTGAACCCTGGGGGGGCGCGGACAGGGCCGCGCGGCCGCGGCTAGGGCGGCTGCTTGCCGGCCTGCCGACGGATTATTACTAGCTAATAGCGATGTCGGTTCGGATATATGTTGCTCTGCACGCTGCTCGACTGCTGCACTGGGTATCCTTGGGTAATACTGCCCGGTTTGGCCGTCTGAACAAAATTCATACATCAGCAACCATCTTTCAACACACCTTTTGACCACCAAGTTATGTCCAATTGTTTTTTGAATTAAGCCACATTTAAGTTAGAAGATGCTTTGAAGGTGTGAAATAATTCGTAGGGCATGCAAAACAAAAGCAATCATTCATTCGTGAATAATGTTAATAATTTTGACAAATTGGCGACCTCACGTCAAGCCAGGGGCAGTCAAAAGGTTTAAACCATTGAAAAACACACACATTCATGTTCAATTTGAATTGCTGGGGCATAATTACTATTTTTGTCATGAAGATAATGCAATTTTTGTATCTTCAAGCTCTTAATCTCTTGCAAGGTGAGCAGATAAAACATATTTACAACCTAGTTTGGGTTTAAAAATCACAATTATGCCCTAGACCAGTAGCAAGGGCAAGTTTTTCAAAGGACAACACAATAGCTCGTTGTCCTTGCGTTGTGTTTCAGTTTTGAGGTGAGCGACTAGCATTAATTTCAACTTTAAATGCATCCACAATTAATGAAACAAAATTGTGATTAATAAACCCACAGTACTTAATAAAAATTTACATAAACAATGAATGAATTCGCTATGCTCAATAGTCTGCTCACCTCGTAAAGGACAACGAGCGACAAGATAAATAAAAGAGTCTTACAAATTTTGCGAGTAGGAAAGCCGCTACGTTCTATTTTGTTCTGATATATCCAGTAGCATTAAAATTATATTCAACTTGTAACAAAATGTTAAGGTAGGCACACATTACGCGGGGTCACAGCGGGATGCAACAATTAGGGGTTAGAAACTTTTTAATGATGGAACTTTTTGAAATCAAAATTGACGGAGGTTTTATTCAGGCTGATGTAAGATTTTATTTTTTGTGTTTGCCCCCACTGCAACCCACTATAAAGTATAAAATAGTCCTATTTAACAGCTAGTGGCATTCATAAGTTTACAAGCGAATTTGGTTAATATCACTAGCTGATTAATATCACTTAGCATGATTACCCCCTACCTATATGCATTTACACCCTTATGTTATGTGGGAATTAATTTCTTCCAGTATTCGTTTTAAGACATATTTATATGACGAAGGTCCCATTAGCGCAAGCTATTTAGAAGTATTGTTATTTATAAATAAAGCAATCGTATTCGGGATTCGAACCCAAATTGTATGGAGAATAATTTACACTGGCTGTAACTAGGTGAACTCTTTAGGTTGGTCATGCAAGACAATGTAACTAGATATGGTTAAAGATTGAAGAATTAAACATTCATTCATAAATTCAGATTTTCAATAATGCAGAATTGATATTATGATTTTATCTTAAACTTCAAGTAATTCATCCATCAGGAAACCATATCTTATTGCAGCATAAGTCAGCAAAATGCAAAATAAATGTAGCAAGATCAAATAAATAGGGGTTAATATACTTGAAATATTTATAATTGTTTAAATAAACTATAGTCAGAACAAACTAGTCACTAATAGATAAATAAAAAAGAGCTATATAGAACTAGACTAGAGTAGGACAATACAAAAATAAATACAGAACTACAATAAAAGGGAATATAATGTACAATCTAGAAAAAAAGGATGAATAAATAAAAATAAAAATTCACAATACCTGCCAACATTGCGCAAAAAAAGAACCATAATGCAGGCTGATTTGAATTTGGAAGTTGTTCTATTTATATTAAGGTTAGAATGTTGTTTACCTGCATATTGTTATGTTGCGGCGGCGGGTGGATGGAGAGATGGCGGGATACTGGTGGCTGCGCGTAAGCAACGCCGCTGCTCACTGACGGGTGGTGGGCCTCGCTGAGTCCGATTAGCACTTGCGGCTGACAACAGTGTGGGGAGGTTTTGTTATGTATTAGTGTGTCTATGATGAGTGTTGTTTTCATAATTATTATTTTTCCATTGATATGGACTAAGGAAAGCGGTCTTCTGTGATTTTGTATTCTATGACTATATTTTGTCATAAATGTTTTTTTTCATGCTTTGTGGTACCCAAACCTAGGTACAAACTGTCCTGTATCTTTAGAACAGTCTCAGGCAATTATATTGTAGAATATAAAAAATACTGTTTTATTGTTTTTTTTACACTGTTTTGTAATTTTACAATAACTGAGGTAACCCGTAACACGAGAAAGCTCACCGAAAATTACCTCAAATCTATTCCAAATATACCTACAACTAGCAAATATATCCCACCAAAAAGTTTTTACTACATCTAATACCCACGTACCTGCGCCTCCTTTTTCTGTTCCTGATGTTGCTGGCCATCCCTATTCTTCAACATATCTAAGTACAACTGCGGCGGCTGCGGCGCGGGCGCATACATGAGGTTCGCGTGGTGCGGCGTGTGGGGTGTATGCGGGGTGTGCGCGTGATGCGCGTACAGCAGGGGGGGCGGCCTCTCCCCTACTACGCCGACTACGCCGGAGCTTGGCATCGCGTAGTACGCGGTTGAGGATACAGATGAACCACCCACGTTTGATCCGTATTGAGATGGTTCTGGTAATGGAATTTGGAATTAGTATTAGATAGTTCCCAAAAGACTAAAACACCATTCATGAACACTTGTGTGAAATAAATTACATATAGGTACATCACCAATCGTGGAGGTTTGCATGCGTTTGCTGAAAGATCGCACAGCCCACTCGATATTATGTACTTACAGTTTATAATTATTCAAAATAGAGTGATTAAACAAATAACTACAACTATTTAGTAACTAAAGGACCACATAAGATAAAACACCATGCAAAAATGTCTGCACCAAAATTAATGAGATTAGTTCAATGGAAAGGGAAAATATTTCTAGCAGTGTTAGATATGAGAGAATAAGTATAAAAGGTAACAATTAAATGACAAATTATAATAATAATATATGAATGAGATGAGAGATGCAGATATGAATCTATTATTATCGTCGAATAAGTCCACTTTCTAGGCACAAAACACCCATACACACACACACAATCTAAGGTCTGAACAATAAGGAAGAGGAGAATTTGCAGAGCTACAGACACCTCATTCAGTTACTAAAACCTTTCATTGTTAGCGGGACGACAACAGAACTCATCCGTCAGTTCTCCACGATATAATATTCTCATGAAAGAAAAGTACATTACCATAATATGATACAAGAGCGTATCTACTCTGTGAACGAATTTGACCATCTAAGAAGATGTGAAATGTAAGTAAAGCATGAGAATGAGAAGCGACAGACACAATGACAGTACAGTCAGCAAAACAACTCACTGTTCCACAGTACTGCGCGGGCCATCTGACGGCCCATGCGGCCATCTTCTACTTCTGCAAAAGATTTGTATAATACATTTGTTACAGTATATAATTGAAAGAAATACACAAAAATATATTTATGCCTATTTAGCATATGCCTAAAATATATATAATAAGTAGGTTTCTTAAATAATATGATAATTTTAAATTGCGAGAAATTCGGCTGATTTTCTGATTTCTCTTGTCTGACAGAAACTTCTTATGGCAAAAGCTACATTTATATTTCTATATTTTTTATTATATAATTATATTCTATAAAACCGTTCCTATACAAAAATGGGCATACCTATTTTTAAAAGCTTTTATATAAGACTTTGGAACAAATATATAAATCCTGAATTTAAACATTTATTTACACCAACTGCATCAAAATTGTTATGATGGATATGTTATGGACCAAGTGATAAATTGGGCATTATATATAATGCCCGGTCATTATGAAAAATGCCCAATATGAGAGTGCAATTTGATAATAATTATTCAAATAATCAAATTGACCGGGCACTATACATATTGCCCGTGACCTTTTGGGCAAAGTAATATAAACATATTTAATTTCATTTTTTTTATTGTTATTGACATTTAACTTAAACTAAATATTAATAGCATGCAACATGCAGCAAGCATGGCTTCTGTCACGGCTCCGGCGCTGCGGGGCTCCGGCGGTACCATGCGAGCTTATCGTCGCAGATGGTTTTCACGCTCACGTGGTGAGCGTAAAACTACCTGCGCCTCAGCTCGCAGGCCGCCTTGACCCTCCGCGCCTACGCGGTTTTGAATTGCACTCTAGGGGTAGGGCTAATAGAAGACTACGTGGAGTCGGGTTTGCAGCGATTCGTTTTCGTCACTGACTTCAATTTTTAATACAATGTTTTGAATCCAAATTAAATTCTACCATAAAAAAAAACGAGCCAAGAAAAATGAGATCAGGAAAAACGATGCCGAGTAAGTAAATTAGATGACAATTGTCCAATAAATAATTTTGTGGTTAGACTTAAAATTTCCCATTAAAAAAGAACATATAATTTTCGAAACAATAATCATAAAATATGTAGCAAGTAACAGAATTTATTTATTAGAACAACTGCCACCCTCGCACCGCATAAAATATAGCTTTATTATCAAATTGCCCAACAGTCATGTAGCAATATAATAATGCCCGTGCAATGTGATAAATAATGAAGTTAAGATAGTTATTAATCACTTGGCCCGATAAAGCTAGACATTATTCATAATGCTCGGGCATTATAAATAATGCCCGAATTAATCACATGGTCCATAACAGATATATGTATCATGATAGATTTTTATATGTATAATCCCAAATTAAAACCTCAATTCGCTAGGCAAATCAAAGTTTTCAAACCTAATTTTAAAATCAAAACATAAAAACAAACTTACTGTGATCGGAATAAACTTGTTGGTGCTTCATAGGTGGTTGATGCAACCGATGAGCATAGAGGGCGTAAGTTGGCGACGGACTCCTTGGTCTTTTCACTCCCGACTGTATGGGACCACGCACTATCGTCGGCTGTTGTGGGAACAACATGTGGTTTGAGTGCTTATGCTTAAACAAAGGAGAATAAACACGATAATACAAACAAGTGCAACTAGTGGGGGTTTTGTGGTGATGGTGAACTAGCAATGATCATACATACTTCTAATGTGTAATCAGTCTAATTGTATAGCTGCCATAATGAATTTAGTCTGACAACCTGCAAAAAGTTCTTTGCTTTTTCATGAGCCATAGAGTACTGTTGTATCTGTCTTTTTATGTCTGCAGCATGCTATTTTTTTTAAGTGATGTGTGATTTATGCTAAATTGGACCTAATTACAATAGCATTAAAGTGGCAATGAAATATTAGATGGAATGTAAAACTACCAAGTGTAAAAATCAATTCACACATGACACAATGTTTATAGGATAGTATTGTGTACTAAGATGTTTGATTATAAAATGATGCTAACACAAGCAGTTTGATGATAGATGATGAATTTTAATAAAGTTACTTATACCTTGGTCATCATATGTGAAGTAAGTGGTGGGGGACGTCCCTGCGTTGGTGGTGGCTCTCCTTGTCCCGTAGACGTTGGCATGGGGAACATTGGTATCTGAATGTTGCCCATCGGCTGCATCTTCATAGATTGCATCTCGCTGGAAAAGTCGCTGTTTTGTTTTTTTTGTTATATTAGTTCGTCTACAGAGTGATAGTGGTTAGTATTTTTGGGTTAGTAATTTGTTAGTTTAGTTTCTTTTTGTCTGTGCCTTTAATTATACGATTTATTGTCTTGGCTCATAAGCAAGACTCAAGGTTTTTTTTAACTGACTGCCAATTATGGTTCCATTTTTGATCAATAATAGCCACTTGTCACCTCATACTACAAAAAGGCCATTCAAAATAAAAAAAGGCAAATCATAAAAAAAAAAACAGTTTGAGAACAAAAACATACAGGTTTCCCATACTCACTTAGTTTCCTTCTGTTGCTGTCTCTTCCTAATTTCATCCTCATTCAATACTTTTTTGAGTTGCATGAATAGTTGTTGTTTTTCCTTTTCTAACTGTTTGAGTTTCTGTTCTAATTGTTCAATTTGTTCCTTTGTTTCCTCTGAAATTATTTAAAACAGATATGAGATGTTTATACCAAATATCTTCTTAAGAATAGATAGTGATCATCACTGTGGTTTGCTTCATAAAGATGGTTAAAGCAATTTATGTACAAAAACAAATACTTGTTGAGATTAAGTTTACAAAATGTTAGAAATAAAAGTAAATAAATAACAACGTAACATATTTTATAAATAAAAAAAAAAAACATCAATTAAGTTTTCCTTATTTCATATGTTTCAACTGCAGTAACCATAAAGATTTGTATTATAACTTACCGAGAGTCATAACATCCTGTCTCTCTCTTGCTTCTCTTTCCTTGCGAAGTCGCTCCTCTTCGACCTCAGCCTCATATTCTGAAAATAAATATTATTCATTTATTGCCTGCCCCCTGGCCTACTTGGGAGTACAGTAAATACAATCTCTTGTCAACTGAGAAGAAAATAATAAACAAATAGAAGTAATTATCAACTTGCTGCTTATTAGATGAAGACAAATTAAGCTCTAATAATGTTATAAATATACTAAACTTATTATGGGGAATATTAAAACAGGTTGAAATTACAGTAATGTAGAAAAAGTTTAAGTCAAACAGAACAAGATTACCTTCTTTCTTCCTTTGCCTTTCACGTATGATATAGCGCTTTAGGGCGCTCCACATCTTCTGATCAGCTTCATTTTGCTCCTCCACCGTAGTGGAAGTTACAGCGGGCATCTTGTTATGATTTTATAACTTTAAACCTCCATAAAATATCGGGTTTACGTATCTTCAAACCAATTTTTGTTCAACCTGCAATGGTTGGATTTCTGTTTTCATTAAATACCATATGATGTGGTGGTCTCCTGAGGTTTTATTTGTGTAAAATCTAGGCAAGGTGTAATTTGCCGTTGTGGACGTTTTTTAGACAATATTATTGACACAAGAATACCTTTGACAACAAAATTGATGTCGGCCATTTGTAATTTGTTAAAAGCTAAAATCATAGACTATACTATATGGTCATTTTTTTTTATACACGAAGAACGTGAATATTTCTATTTAAGTTTATTTTAATAAAAAACTTGATTTTTCATAGTCACGATAATAGATTTCTAAAACAAATTATGTGTTTTTATTGCTTAGGCATCGTTGTTTTTGTTACGAATTTACTTTGTTTGTACATAGATTGAGTGACATGAAGCTGTCAAAGTCATATCTGCTGTCAATTTATGTAAATTAATTCCCCCCACTTCCCCTGGCTGCCCCTCCCTATTGTGTGCAAGTCTGATAATCCGCTATCACTGATACCAGTCAAAAACTTATTTGCACCTTTTTACTATGCGGTATTTATAAATAATAAATTAAAACGAATTGATTCTTACACACAAGTGCTCGTGTCACAATCAGTACTCTCCAAAAATCACGTAAAATGGACGGACCATCGGGGCCGAAGAAGAAAATGAAAACGGTAAGTATTTTATTAGTGCCACCGCGGTATTCTAGATATAAATCGTAGAAATTTTTAATCAATATATCGTTATCTACTGGTAGGAAGTAATTAATCTGACATAAAAGGCCAGGCCGCCAGACAATATACAGAGTAAGCACTAATTGTGACTTCACTATTGTCTTACTCTTACTAACTGTAATGTGATGACGAGAACCGTTCAAACTACACATTACAGGATAAAAGGCTCGTCTATGGACCAGATACATACGATTCAACGATTCATACTTGATAAAAGAATAGTACAATATATTTTTTGCTAATGGTGTTTACTTTGTAATTCATAATACAAACAAAAACGAACTATTTATAGCTTCTAAGATTGAGAAAAACAACCGATAAAAAGCTTGTTTTTCTTATGAGAAATAAGTTGAATAACTTATTGTGTACAACTTCCTTTATGCTTCCTAATTTTATTTTTTGTGGTCCTTTGCCTGTATTATTTTTGTATTAAATTAGTTACCTATCCATATAACTTTTTGGTAACCAGTTTAAGCAAAAGTATTTTTAGCAATAGTGTAAGTTACACACAATCATCCATTTCTGTTTTCATTAAATAATTGCTAATTGCATATCCACCACAGCGGGAGGACTCTTGCTGATTTCCCACCTACAAAAAGAGGATTTTCTGTCAAATCTTTCTGCCTAAGTCAAGAAACCGGTTATTAATTTACCAAAGATATTCTGCAGCAAAAGCCTGACCTCTTTGACCTAGTTGCAATCAAAATAAATGGGGCCAAAGTACAATAAACCTTTACAATTCTTCTGAGAAATTAAAGTTCATTAAAACTTTCATTACTACTGTTATGGTGCTCTAAATATTATTTATTAAACTATGAATAAGTGTGTTACTGGCCTTTCTTGTTTATGATGCCATAAGTTATATTGTCACAATTAAATAAACATTTTATAATTGTTGGTTAAAGATTTTCAATTAGTGTAGTTATAATTAAAATACTGCCTAGATATGCTTTAAAAAAAAAAACTTTTTTAATTCCTTTATTAGTATTCTAAAGCCTACCATGTTCTATTCTCTTAGCAACAATATGTTCTAGCTAAACCACCATACTATACTTTAATCAAATGCGGTAATCCAACCTGAATTCACCTGAACTCATTTATCAGCAACTGATAACTACTACTCTAGTTGTGAGATAAGAATTGTTTTTGGTACCTGTTCACTAATTATGATGATATGATTCAGGTATTAGTCAGTTGACCCAAAAAAAATATTTTGTGTGTCTAGTCTATTTGTTGAGTCACATATACTTCCAATAGGTGGCAATCAAACCAGCTGCCAGCCATCGCAAGTAGCTACAATGCTTGAATTTTTGGTTGTTAAGACTTAAACTAGCTTATGTACTATATAAGTGTATAAGTGGAGTGTCTTGCTGTGGCTATGCCTAGAGCTTAATAGTTAATATGATCACTTAATCAGCTTCTTTAAAACCTAAAACGTCTGGCCCCCCTCCCAAATGGAAGGAAAAAATACGTGATGTTTTCGGGAACGTATGCTGAACGAACGAGACTACGAAATGGATAGGAAGACATAGTTTTTGTTAAAAAACTGTTATCCAAATATTTAAGGAAAAAAAAGTGATCCTAACTATCCTAACTATATTCCTAACTAATATTATAAATGTGAAAGTAACTCTGTCTGTCTGTCTTTCTGTCTGTCTGTCTGTCTGTCTGTCTTTTCTTCACGCCTAAACTACTGAACCGATTTGTGTGAAATTTGGTACAGACATAGTTTGGGACTTGAGAAAGGACATAGGATAGTTTTTATTACAGAGAAATAAAAAAATGAAATTTATTCCGGACATATAGCGCCATCTATTGGTCAAACCAAAAATCTGCTGGAAGTCACTATTCCACGCGAACGAAGTCGCGGGCAAAAGCTAGTAAAATCATAAATTGGCCATAAATAATTGGTAAGCAATATGCTTTACTGTTTTCCACTGTTATTTGTGCGTCGTATCATAAAATCGGATTTAATGATAATTTCTACGTGTCAACAAATATTTATTGGTGGTCCTTCTATTGTTTGTCATTCGGCTTATTACGTAATTAATCGTCATCGAGATATTGCTGCCACCCAAGGTTTTGTATCTCATCAACCTAGCCAATTCATTAATACGGCACCTGCACTTAGCAGCTTATTATATTTTAGCCATCGCTAAGTCAAATCCATGCACCACTACAATATCTTAGCCTAGATCCCTGCCTTATTTTTTTTCGTTAAAAAACACCTTTATCGACAATATCAAGGCTCTCATAAACGTACTTTTCTGCGTATAAGCCGGTCCAGGTGACATGATAGCTTTATAAAGTCGCCTATGGAAAAGACGGACCGATCACTCGTTATGTCTCTTGTACACAGTTACCTCAGCAAAGGTGATCTGCTACGCGATCTATTTCTTTCTGCTTTCCACAAATGATGCTACTTATTCTTTGTGTAGTAGTATAGTTCGAGATTCATCTAATTTCAATATGAATTCTGTATATCCAGGTCCCAGGTAAAAAAACAAGGCATCTTTAGTGGTGACAGTTTTTTCATATTAGTCTTTCGGTCCCCTAAATCTGTAAGAGCTTTTTTAGATAAAGATATCATCTACATACAACACCTTATTTCGGCCTACTCTTTGATATGTTTAAAAATCCACAAAGCTACACAGGCCTGACCTAGAAAACTAACCCGAGACACAGTTTAAAGCAGTTGCTTGCGCTTCTACTACATCAAGAGGCGTACGCGGTACGATTCTAGACTTGAATCTGCTTTTACGCGACCACCCACAAAAATGCTTGCTGAAGGCAGAGAAAACGCCTTAGTATTGCCATGAATAGGTCAACAATACTTGAAAGTGTCACTTTGCGATGTAGCATACGATTGGCCACTCTAGAGAGGTTGTCGTCAATCAGCGAACTGATTTTCTATTTCTGTGGTTAAAATCCAAACCACATTTTAAACTGTTGGAGGTATTCCACGAAGCACACCCAAACGAAGCACACCTAGACGAAGCACACCTAAAGTATTCCACTTAGCACACCCGTAGGTGGGCTTCAAATAAAAAAATAAATTAATTAAATTCCTATTCCACGAAGCACACCTAAGAATATCACTCGCATAGTGCGGGGACTAAGGAATAAAAATGTCGATAGAAGAAGATATTTATTATTTAAAAGACTAACTTAAATTTCTAACACCATTCAGTTCCATTATAATAATGTAATACAATACTTGTAATTTTCATAATGTTCAAATATAAATCCCGTAGATAAGACGTATACATGATGCGCTAATAGTAAACGCGTGCGCTAGCCACTAGATTCCCGAGCCAACCCGAATTTAGCCGAGCATTTTAAATGAAAAACTTCGATGTAGGTAAAGGTTTTAATAGCTCTCATATAAATATAATAAATTAATAAAATTTACATTAAAAAACACAGGTGAAGACAACATGGGCATTTTATAAACCCGAAAATGTGACTTTTTGTACCGGTTACAAAAGTACCAGGAGCCCATAACTAGCAAAGAGATTGTATACATAAAAATATTCACAAACAAGAAAATAAATATAAAATTTAATTAACAAAAATAATTTGTATATAGTCAGCAGTTGTGTTACACTTCCAGGGCACTCAACAACCAACTAATAATGCATTTACACCACATGTTTTTTTGCTAATACCGATAATAGTAAATAGTTACACAAAACAATAGAAACCGGACCATACTTTGCCCCTTCTTCTATATTTTGTCTCTTTCTAGAAAACAAAAGGCTTCTGTTTTATTACCTGATTTTATATATAAAATAAGTTATACCGGGATTTTCAAAAAATTGGTTGACATACATAAAATACAATTCATCGACATGGTGTAAATTGGTATGTTTATCTACAATTAGTATATGTAAAACATACAATCCTGACACTCTTGACTGCTATACTTCTGTAAGTTATGCGGTCCTAGTACACGGTGGGCAGTTCCATGGACACTCGTTGATTGGTATATTACTCATCTGATTTATGCGATCCTGGTATTTTGGTTTTGGCCGTGCGTTGTGTGACGCCCCGTTGAAATCGCGATTTTATTAATAGCGTCTTGCCATATTCGGAAAAAAACAACCAACATAAATAAAAAAAAACATAATTACAATATTGTAAAACTTTTCTTGTTGACAGTACTTTTTACAAAATAAAGTACGGATGACGAATTGAAACTAAGCAAAATAAAATATTTTATCGAATGACAAACTGAGGACACGTTTTTATGGATGCCAAATCACTAAAATGACGAATTGGGCATAACTCTTCCCAACTATGTTGGGGTTGGCTTCCAGTCTAACCGGATTCAGCTAATAATTATGAAACAATCTGTGATTTTAAATAGTTACTGTTACTGTTACAGCCTTTTTATCGTCCCACTGCTGGGCACAGGCCTCCTCTCACACGGAGAAGGATTAAGCGTTAATCACCACGCTTGCTCAATGCGGGTTGGTGATTTCAGACTTTATAGTCCAGGTTTCCTCAAGATGTTTTCCTTCACCTTTTTATCAGCCATTGGTGTCTAAGATTTACCTAGAAAGTACATACAAACTTAGAAAAGTTGCATTGGTACTTGCCTGACCTGGAATCGAACCCACACTCTCGTACTCGAGAGGTTGGTTCTTTACCCACTAGGCCACCACGACTTTAAATAGTAAGATTACAAAAATGACAAATATTGTGTCACATTATTATAATGAAACTAAATGGTGTTAGAAATTTATGTTAGTCTTTTAAATAATAAATATGTTCTTCTATCGACATTTTTATTCCTTAGTCCCCGCACTATGCGAGTGATATTCTTAGGTGTGCTTCGTGGAATAGGAAATTAATTAATTAATTTTTTTATTTGAAGCCCACCTACGGGTGTGCTAAGTGGAATACTTTAGGTGTGCTTCGTCTGGGTGTGCTTCGTTTGGGTGCGCTTCGTGGAATACCTCAACTGTTGCTCTTTGTGTCTTATTGTCTCAACAAGCATCATTGAGTGTTTATTATTCGATAATAATAACATTTAATCAAATGTAGCTTCTCATTAGGCACATTCAGTTAATTATTATTTTTAGAGCCTGAGAGAAACTCGTTTGTTCCTCAATTTAATTATTTATTCTTATGGACATTATTTTTATATATTTTGAATAAAATGTTCATTTCGAATATTAAATAGGCACTGCATTATGTATTTTTATTTATCATTTCATATCATTAAATTGAATTGATTGCTGCAAAATTGCTACCTGACTGGATACAAAAATCTTGAAAGGCTCCAATATATACCCCTTGAAGTGACAGGCACGACCAGTAATGCGAAAAATAAGTTAAACGTTCAAGAGCAAAAACTATTTATTTTCCGGATATACAACAATCATTTTCTAACAAGGCTAAAATGCGGTGCAACTGTTCTGTCGTTCAATAAACTACTACAGGCCATTAGTTACTAGCAAGCAATTTAAAATACAGTATCATTCAGTGAGCGCGCCAGTCTTGTGTTCAACAGCGCGAGGGCCGTGCGTGCTGTTGCGTTCATTGCTTATTCGAATTATTTCGAACGCAACCGTTCAACTTTGGCGGGAAAGTTTTATTTGACAGTTGTTTTTTTCTATACAATTATGAGTTTGGAACAAAGGAACAAGAAAGTTACAGACGTTTTTGAAAAATATAATATCGCTCAATGGGGCAATGGACCTAAGAGAACGGTTAGTGGTTTAACTTTATTGCTTTAGAAACAATAATATTTATTTTTGTGATTTCTAACTTTATTCGAAACTGAGATAAAATAAGTTATACATAACGTAATTTTAAGTGCCTATCTGGAAGTAATTCGATAAAAAATTTATTGCGGCTGTTTTGTTTACAACCTAAAATAAATATTATTACAGATGTCGGTAACACGGCATAGAGACGACACGAATTGTTTTAGCAGGAAGGATATCATTAATCAAAAATATTTGCATATGGTTTCCGCAATTATGACATAATATTGTGTGGATATATGCTTTCTCCGTATAAGTTTGATTCATCAAAAGTTTTTATATCAACTTTCTATCCGGTATTTTTACTTTCGCGACTACATATCCTATTAAGGTTAAACATTTGCCATCTTACATCTCAAGTAACTAAATTATCTCATGAAAAAATATTATTATGAAGGAAATTATACCACGTAACAAGTACAGTCAGCCGAATAATTTTGACCCATTTTGAAAGTTCGTTCATCAACGTTCTGTGCTTTTGTTATTTTTAATTAATTATGTAATGGTTTTTACCAACTAAGTAAATAAGGTGAATCATAATAAAAATGACTCAAAAATGGAATCGTCCAGTTTAATCATAATTATTTATCACAATAATCTTCACTTTCCAATTAATCTGGTGACGGGTCACCATTGTTCGCAATTAAGTAAATAAAGATTGCTAGATGCTAAATCTACGCGATATCTTTAGGCGTATGATATGATGTAGGCATATGATGATATTAGATAATTATACCTAAGATATCAATAAATCATCGATAAGGTGCTAGGAAATCGAAGTTTTCAAAGGTCGATATGCGTCAATACGTAACTTCAACGTACAGAGCACTACCGACTGTTTTGATGGATTAAGATAACATTTTTATTACGGAATACTTTTATCTACACGTTTATGTACATTACATGTTGTCCGACTGACAACAGTCATTAGATAATCACAATTATACTTCATCTTATGTGTCGAAAGTAATATACCTAGACACTAGACTATCAAAAATATTTCAAGATCATTATTTTTTAATGCATGTCATTGTGTTGCATCTGCATCGCTGATATTTATTAAGTATATTACTTTTAATAAAGTTTGTGTATTGACATTATAACACGCTGTCGCCAAATACATTTGCTCCTTGTAAAAGATACTTTCTTCCTACACATTTACTTTTCGTTCAGAACTGCAGAGACTGTTATCAAACACAATCAGTTCTTACGCGGAAGGGTCCAGTGGACTAATAAGATGCATCCGCTATGTTAACTGGCTGCTTAAGCCTCATTTATTATAGGACACTCTCCGCAAAACTACATTTTCTGAGAATTTTAGTTTTTCTACCGTGGTATGAAATTGTGCTTTTGACTAATTGTTTAGGAGAGAAGGACCAGTTGTATTGGGCTTATTGTACTTACCATTAGTCCAACATACTGACCCTCACATAGGTCCCGAAGGCTGGTAACTTATTCAAACGTAATTGCATTCCTCAATAAAAGCTTAGCGTACTAATTAATTCACCCAGTGCAAGTGCAACTTGCAGTGATCTTGCGTCATAATTCTGTATAGGTACTGGTCCTATAAATTGTAGAAGAAACGTGCAAGTACTTACTTAATCATTCTAATATAATTTACAATCATTCTAATATAATTTATTGTAAGAAAAACTATTTTTTTTCCTTAATTTAGAAGTCAAAGGATGATAAAGTGGATGGTCTATACACATTATATTCCAGTAGGTACTGTAGTCTATTTCCAGCATAGTGTTTGTTTACGACGTAAATATTAGGCATCTTAGTATTCCATCCGTATCAAGTTTGTTTCGTGGAAACGCCAGTCTATACTTCTATTCAGGGAACTCTAAACAAAGCAGTTCATTTAATAACGTTGGAATTAGTTATTTACTCGCCTCATGTGCATTTAATTTAGAAATCATGTGCATTTAATTTAGAATTCAAATTGTGTGTTTTAGTCAGTAAAAGTCTGACAGTCCCTACCCTAAACTCTGATGATTTCCCATTTCCAAAGTGTTTACTAATATTTTTCCTAAGGGCGAACGTCGAATGGATATGGCCTCGCCAATTATGAGATAGGTAGGTTTTGTACGTGGTAATTATAAAGCATCATTTAACCCAGTTTAGGAAGTGAACTGCGAATGTTTCAATATTGTTAGCAAACTGTACATTTATTTACAAAAATAATATATGTGACCTTAAAATATAAATAACAATTAACAAAAGTTAGTAAACTATAGAAGTATCAATAGACCGTAGTAGCCATATACTAGGTACATTTTTTTAAAACCTCTATTAAAATTTTGTCTCTAATAAAATCCTTGCATCTAGTAAGCATGTGGTAACAATAGTTTTACTCAGCATTTGCATGAAGCATGCTGTCAGATACTTTTCCCACGTGTATTACAAGGGTTCCTTCTATCTGGCAGAATTTTATTTGGCCGAATTTTATTTGGCATAACACACTTGGCATAATTTTTTTTCAACGAATGTTTTTAAGGCATAAAAAATATTTAGCATAATTATTGTTTCACCGAATATTTATATGCCCGAATTTACAGTTGCATACTTTTAAGATGGCAGAATTTTATTTCGCATAATTGCTTTTGGCATAGTTAGAGTTTCGCATTATTTCGTTTAGTTAGCATAATGTATATGTATTTTGAGAAACTATTATCCTAACTAATATTATAAATGTGAAAGTAACTCTGTCTGTCTGTCTGTCTGTCTTTCTGTCTGTCTGTCTGTCTGTCTGTCTTTTCTTCACGCCTATACTACTGAACCGATTTGTGTGAAATTTGGTACAGACATAGTTTGGAACTTGAGAAAGGACATAGGATAGTTTTTATTACAAAAAAATATAAAAATAAAAATAAAATTTATTTCGGACATATAGCGCCATCTATTGGTCAAACCAAAAATCACTATTCCACGCGAACGAGGTCGCGGGCAAAAGCTAGTTGGGTATAATCTCATTTGGCGTATTATGAAGATTGTTGTGTGTTGTCATTTATAACCTTCAATTAAAAAACATTGTATTAAAAATTGAAGCTAGCAGTGGCGAGGCGTCCTTATAAGCCGATTCCCATCGGCTTCCCTTTCGAATTTCAAGAAAGAAGCATAGGTATAAGTTATAATATAGGTATAGGTATAATTAATATAATCATTTAAACCACACAATTTAAATATGTAGGTATAACAAAACGCCTACCACCGTAAAAAAAATTGTCTATAAATTACTTGAAACATTTTGCTCCTACTAAACAAGCCGCGGCTTCCTCCTCCATACAAAACTACGCTTGCGTGACGTCATCCACGCCGCGCCGCGCGATGTTCGCGGTATATGGGCGAGCGGTAAGCCGGCTCACGGAGCGGCTTCCGCCAATCAAAACTCGCGAGTGAACGAGAAAGAACGCGTCAAGAGTAGAGTAGCTATATCTGTCTACGCGCGAGTGACAGCGCTTAGAGCTCTCAAATATGTAAACAAACAAATCAGACAAATATTCACTCTCATTGTTCTTATTTTGTTTTAGATAATACAATTAACAATTTGTTCTTTGTATTACTTAATTTAATTTATTAGTGTGTGTATCATTTGGAAATAACATAGTTCGTGTGTGTACAATATTTTATGTTAAAGTGTTTTAGTTACATTATGTCAACATAGATGGCGTTGTGCATTTTTATTCAAATCCTGAATCGCGGTGTTAAGATTCTCCGCGATTTAATGACCCTAGTTGTGAATTTATAGTTTTTTGAATTCTCCAAGTACATAATTATGTTTAAGTAGTTGGCAGTATCATTACTCCTTACTAATCCCCGCGATCGTACTGTGTGACCTGGTACTCAGTACAAGTACAGTACTGCAGCGTGTGTAGGTACCTAGTGAAAATGGAGGTACCTACGTTAAAATGAGTTACTTTGATACGTAGACAATTGGCATCTGGTTTCTTTTTAGTGTACCTACTTTTAAAACTTAACTAGGATAGCATTTATCGCATTAGACTGTTTTCCGACGACAGATTATTTACTTTAGGAAGGAACTTATTTTTCAAGGTTTTGAGAATAAAAACGTGATATAAAACTCGGGCAAGCGGCTCGTGTGAATTACCTACCAATATTACGTCTATATTAAAATTACTAACGTCCTGACGGATAAATACCTACGATAAATATCAATGGCTAACAGGCCGTTGTAAATTAAATACTTAAAATGTATTGTTTCTAGTGCCAAGTTTTCTCAGATTCTAGTAGTTAATATACCTAACTAAAGATAATAAAGTTTTATAGATATTAATAATCTGCCGAATTCCTCGAGAAAACATGTTCAAACTATCAGTCTCTCAGTCAGTGCTAAAAGGTGGACTGAGAAATTACCTCCATTACCTCTCCCCCCCCATCCCTGAGTACTCCCCCCCCCAGTTTTTTTTTTGCTGCGGCTTCCCTATTTCATTAAACCACCCTTCGCCACTGGAAGCTAGTAACGAAAACGAATCGCTGCAAAACCGACTCCACGTAGTCTTGTTTGCCCTACCCCTAGAGTGCAATTCAAAACCGCGTAGGCGCGGAGGGGCGAGGCGGCCTGCGAGCTGAGGCGCAGGTAGTTTTAATGCTCGCCGACGCGGTTGAGGCTGGCCGGCTCCGCCGGCCAGTAAGCCGAAGCTGCGGTGGTGAGCGTGAAAACCATCTGCGACGATAAGCTCGCATGGGACCGCCGGAGCCACGCAGCGCCGGAGCCGTGACAGAAGCCATGCTTGCTGCATGTTGCATGCCTGCTTACATGCTGCATGCCTGCTTGCATGCTGCATGCCTGCTTGCATGCTTCCATGCTTCAGGCTTGTTTGCATGCTTCTTACAGGAAAATAAAAATTCCAAAACTATGCCAAAAGATGATTCTGACTATAAACATTCTGAAATATGATAGTTCTGCCTTTTAATGACTACTTATATGAAATGTATGCCAAAAGGAAATACTGCCTGGCAACTTTCTGCGAAATGATGTTTCTACTATTTAAGTATTATGAATATGAAATTTATGCCTAAAGATGATTCTGCTTACCAAAATTATGCGTTTTTAAAGTATGCTAAATGAGTGTATGCCACACGATTTTCTGCGAAATGAAGATTATGCCAACTGTTGGTATGCAAAATAAGATTATGACATAAAAAGTTCTGCCATAAAGGGGGGACCCGTATTACAAAACAGGGTACATGGTTAGTTTGATAACAGATTATTTCCTAATTAGATTGGACGTACTCCAATATACTCCCACCACGCAATGTTAATGTTTGTTTTACAACAACGGACAATAATACTGCAATTTTGAATTCCAGATACAGAATTTCAGAAAATTTTATGAAGATTTAAAAAATAAGAGATTCTTCTTAAGATGTTGAGCGCTAGAATAAATTGTTTCTTGGCCAGTAGGCAGATGAAAGTGCTCATTCAAGAAGTCTCTGACCTGTCTTTTGATTTAGTTAAAATAAACTTGTTCTGTTGTTTATACACTACTTTATAGTAGGGTCATTTCGCCTGTTCGCGTCCATTTAGTGCAGTTGGCAAGTTTGACGGCGATTATAAAAATGCCCCAGCACTCTTTTCTATGACAAATTTGTGTAATGTATTCATTATATACTCTATTTTAAGATTAACTTTCAGTTGTATTAGAAATATCTTTCGTTTTCTATTTAAATAGATAAACCTCACAATTAGGCGTTTTACCCAGTTTGCGTCCACAAAATCCAATTTGCGTCCACCCATGGTCCAGTTCGCGTCCAGCAGCTTAGAAAAGGAATATAGGGGTGAAATTTTTAAGAATCAATAAAGAAAGATTGTATTTGAACAATTTCTTTATTTAACAATAAACTTAATTATTAAAAATCAACATTATCATCATTTATGCGTAAGCGTTGCGCCTCTCTAAGGCATAGAATACGCGGCAGCTCCCACAGCATACTCAGAGCATTGAGTGATCGGTGGGACTGTCCAATGTTAGGCCGATAGGTGAGACTGCACACACAGGTCGGAGTTGGATAAGTGTGTATTATTGAAAACATATTTATTGTGTAGGTAGCTGTTTTTGTTTCTGTATGTGTACCTACTAACAATAGTTTAATAAGTTTCAATGTATTTACTAACACTATGGACCTCGGTCTGCTAAGTCGAGTCGAGCTCGGTCTTTAAGTAACTTAAAATTAGGCAATTAATTTTGCAACTTGAAGAATAAACAGTAATCAGTTCTGTTAATTTTACCCTAAAATCACAGGGAATGCTTAAGATCCGCCTTGATTATAGTAAGTTTTTGGCCATATTAAATTAACAAAACAATATAACAATTTTGTCTAAACATACAACTAAAAGAATTGTTGAGTCAATAAATTATCAGACAAGGTAGCATATTCTTTGCATATTTTTTTATCGATTTATTCTTCTCTCGAATATCATTTAACGCTTTCTTTAAATCTTCTTCTGTGTATGTTGTCTTTTCCTTCTTTTTTCCTGTATCCGAAGAACTTATCTTAAAGGAAATTACTCAATAAAAAAATGTACTGTTTAATATTAATATATTAAACAGTATGTTTTAATTATTTTTTATAAGCAAGTATTGAACGAAAACAGTGGACGCAATTTGGTTTATTATTATAGAGGATAGTTTTAGTTTCGTTCGCGCATTGTGGACGCAAAGTGGAAGTTTTGTAAAATCCGATGTAGTAATTCGCGTCCACCTTATTTTATTCGTTAAATATAAAAAACATTACCAAATTCATAATAAACATTATACCTTTATTCATCATTAAACTGTAGAAATAGCTATCTATCGTAAAATTCACATAAAACAATATAAAACTTACCATCAAACACGCCGCTGCACACTATTTTTTATCTAAAATTCAGCGTGTTTGCGCTTTCTTGTTGAAGAGCCTAGACTAATTATTTTTTCTAAAAGGATTGGTTGGACGCACAGAACTTTTGTCTATCTGTGCGTGCTTCTTATACATTAACGTATTAGCGGTAATGACTTTTCGTTTGATTGGTGTGTTAATTAACTTGTTTTCGAGGATTTTTAAAAGGAGATCGGCAAAATGGACGCGAACTGGGCGATGGACGCGAACAGGCGAACTGACCCTATACGGTTGTTTAGCATTATATCACTGTTACGTTGCCGGTATTGTGGATTTACGTAAACATTCGACTTTCTCCACATTTCTCGCGCGGGTTCGTATACTAGTCGGTGGGGCTAGCTACTTACTAGTGCCAGTCATGCGTTCTTCAAAGGACTTCTCAAAACGTATCTGATGCCGGATAGATCAAAATACCTTCTGTTCCGGCACAAACATGGCACTTAAATGCAAAGTATCCTTAAAAGGACCCAATTTTGATGCGGCTTAATTCTCACTAATGGCCTATTTAAAGTCGGGCAGCTACAAAGATGTGTTGAAGTTTGTTTCAAGGTTAATGATTTTTAAAATATAATTTTAATTGTGTTTTGATTATTCTTTGCCGCACTAAAATGATTAAAAATAAATAATGTCTCTGCCTCCAGATAAAGATAAAATCAGTACCATGCATTATTTCATATCTTAATAATTTAATATTGACATTGCAATGTGAATAAATTGAACAATAGGTTATCTTCACTTCTTTAACTTTATCACAATGTGCGTACCTAATTAAAAAACAATAATAGGGAGAGGGGGGCAGTTTAGAACAGAGGCAGTTTTGAATTATTGGATTTCTGAACGCATCGTTTGTCTTTCCTAACCTCCAATATATTTTTAATACTGGTAACACCGAACTACACGCCTGTCAATTGTCAATTTACGTCAATGTCAGTGTCAAACAGAATAAAATTAGTCGGTTACTTTACAGAGACGAAAGCAAACATTTTTACTGTTTATTTTAAGCGAATTACTGAAAACGTAAGTATACTTTTCGAGTTTCGACTATTTTATAGTGTTGAGTATATTATAGCAAGTGTATCACCAATATAATGTTACTTAAATAAAAACTTCTTGGTCGTCTAGATAATTTTGTTTCGGAAAGATGGTATTGGGGCAGATTTGAAAAAAAACTGTGGGGCAGTTATGAATAAAATGTTCAAAATGTATTTCGTAGCTTTGATTAAACATAAAGACCAAAATATGTTTCAAGTTTCTTTTTTAAAAAATAAATGGGGTTTTAAATTTTTGTTTCCTGACAAAGAAGACCAATCCTGCATACCTATCACTGATATTGTAACGAAACTTCCAAAGCCATGCAATGCTCCAGGAACTTCTCGTACAGCTTCTCTATTAATGTTCCAATTTGATTTTAGTAAATTTAGACTAGGTTAGGTACAATTACCAAAGTTTTTAAGTTATATGTTTTTTATGATGATGATTACTTTTATGTTGGCCAATTAGGCGATTTGGATTGTTTATTTTATGTTTGACATTCGTAACTTACATAGTTTAACTAGGTATTTGATTCTTTTTCTAGATGCTTTACTGAGACCATTTAAATGGCATGTTTTTAATATAATGTTAAGATAAAGATAATATGAAGACATAGATTTTAATTGCAATATGTAACTAGATCTCATATTAAAATAATAAGTTTCTTGTACTTGTTCAAGACTGCCCCAGGCTGTTATTAGTTTTATAAAGTTTACTTAAGCAATAGTGAGTGTACGAAGTTCGTGGTAATACACAATTATAATATAAGATTTGTATGTCTTAAATAAAGTGTTAATTTTATTCTAAATTACATTGTTTTCTTGTTATCATGGTATTTCAAAACTGCCCCTGGGGTTATCAAATGTGCCCCTAGCTAGGGGCACATTTGAACAAAATCAGATTTTTTTTAAATAATAATTTTGTTACTTTAATGAGTGAAAACAAGTAAATTTAATGTTTATTTTGTAGCACAAATAGCATATCTACTCATAAAAAAATAATATACCTTGATATGTAGCACAATAACACAAATATAATAATTTATTTAAAAAGTGTTCAAAGGTGCCCCCCTCTCCCCTAGAGATAAAATAAGTATTATACAACGATGGGGAAAGCTTTATTCTTTTAGTTCTTTTTTGGCAATGCCCCATTAACAGACAACCCTGACAAAATATGAAGACGTATAGCAAAATTTATCATAGTATGGTCAGCTGACAAAATCAAAATTATCAATAGTTCGTCGTAACGTAAAGTCATCATTTCTTAACAAGGTAAACACCAAAATGTAATTAATATCCTAAACTTCAAAAATGTTGCTGCTTTTGAAGCTGTACTATTCGAATGTTCCCTAAACAAAACAACTTTGATTATTACGTTCGGCGTCCGATCAATGATAATGATTACGCGACACATACAAGACAATTCATGTAATGGGTTTATGATAAATAACATCTATCACATAGTAAATTAGAAAATATTGTCATGTCTACGATATGTTGTCAGATTCATACAACATCTAGGTACAGTCGGAACAATAACTGTAGATACTTTTAGTTAAAATATCGTTAATTATTATTAAACTGTGAATGTTTTATATGGCAGTTGTACCGATTACTTGAATGTATGTAACCTTCTTGTTCTGTGTTGTTATTATGAGAAATAAGCATTCATAATTAAGCCAATATTGAGGCAATGGTAATGAGTACTAATATTATAAATGCGAAAGTAACTCTGTTTGTCTGTCTGTTATGCTTTCACGTCTAAATTACTGAACTAATTTTAATAAAATTTGGTACAGAGATAGAGTTGACCTTGAAAAAGAACATAGGATAGTTTTTAGCCCGGACTTTTGAAGAGTTCTCTTGGAAACGCGATATAACCGAACTCGACGCAGGCAAAGCCGCGGGCGGAAGCTAGTGTTAAATAAATTGACTAGTAAATGTTTGGTATCTGCATACAAAACGTATAAATACATAATATATTATTTTGCAAAATATTCCGGTTGAAGAATAATCAAGTCTGCAGCAAGTTGTAAAAGCCCTTTGTGTGCAGCCGCTGCAAAAAAATTGAGTGTATTTCAAAGTAAAAAAAAATGCAAAAACTAGAACTGCAAAGCTGTTGGCTTATTACATTGACATTTATTTTCGAATGCACTTCCCAGAGTAATAACTTGACCAAGGCCGCAATAAAATGCCCTTCACAATTGAAATGATTAATTCTGTACATTTAAGTAGGTACTACATTGTATCTCGATGTTTATTATGACTGTCTAAATGTATGTAATAAATTGCATTAGTTATTATGTAAATTGATGTATCCTGAGGTTTTTATCGGTCCTGTCATAAACCTACTTTCCCTCATGAATCCAATCTATTCTATAAGTTTTAAAACACACTGCTTGATACCTAATATTGTTAGGAACACGGCTCAACTCAGCTGATTAAAATTAGAAATCAAGATATTGATAAAGAGCGATTATTTTCAGTGCGTGAAGTCGGTACATTTGCTAAAATCGCTGGAACGAATTGAATTTAATAAAAGACAAATATAAATAATAAAAAAAACTACAAATGCATACAACGTAGGCGGTTCGTGATAAAAATCTGTATACGAAGTTGGCAGTCGATAATGTTTGCATGTAGGTATTATTTTTTACACGAACGTGTGAGCTCCACGGGTCACTGGTTTTGTTAATTTTGCTGTAGGTAGTACTACGAGTACAGTTAATGGTTTAATGAGATCTATGCAGATTGGAGGCTGAAACTAAAATAAGGTTGGCTTGGGCATCAAAAATTGAATTGGTGGTATCAATAGATAGAAGAAAATAAATATAGAAACAGTTTTTTTTTATTTTTCATATACATATTACCATGTTTCTTAAGCGTTAGCCACTTTGAGTACTGTTAAAAGATTTTTCCCCAAAATTGGGATTGGGATATTTTGGTTTCCTGCCCAGTGCCTAAGTAATCGTTATATTTTGGGACCTTGTTACCTTTGGGTACACCCTGAAAGGACGTATAATGCCTTACTCGTGGTTCCTTAATATAAAAAAAAAAACAAGTTGCATTCCATGCGTAGAAACTGCATCATCCAAGGAAGAGGAAGTCAAGTTAGCAATGATTAAAAAAACTTCACTGTTATTAGAATAACCGAAGAAACGTGTATAAGGCACAGGTTTGGCCTTTATGGAGGTCATATTATGATTGTGCTTTAAGTTTCCAATCAGACTTCGATCAATGACCATCGGACACTATGCCACAGATATAATAATAACTTCCTGCTTGCTATTTTGGTAGTGTACTTAATTGCACAACCAAAATAGTAAATAATATTAATAGCCAGTGCTATTTTTAGACTCACAAGTGTATTTTTGTCTGTTGCAAGAGTTCACTACTTCTAATGGAAAGATAGAACACTTGTAAAATCGGAGTCGACATGTTGTGTTATTTTAATGTGACATACCTAAGAACACTTGAGTAATTGAGACGAATCCAAAAATACCTTGATTAACTCTGAAAGCTTTCACTTAATCGCTTATGTATGATAAATTAAAGGAAACTTTATCTTTGTATAGGACTAATGGAATATCGGAAGTGGTGAAGGGTGGCCGATTTGATGGCTGTACAAGTAATTATGACGTTCGAAATGTGCTGTTTTTCCGCGTACTTTGAATAAACGAATTTTGTTTTTGTTGCAGTGCGCTCAAGTAGCTACAAATGTAGTGGAGCAGAAGCACCAAGTCTCCCGAGCGAAGAGGAGCCGTGCCCTTGGGAGTAGAGCCTTCAGGGGCAGCACAGTATGGTTCACAGGCCTCAGCGGTGCTGGCAAGACCAGTATAGCCTTCGCACTGGAAGCCTATCTGGTTTCTAAAGGTATTTATATCCAACAACTTTATGTATGTCACTCTTAAATAACAAGAACCGCGAATTAAGACCGCAAGATTCCAAACAAGAGATAAATTGTATTGTTTTACGCCCATATTTTCGTAATTATTAATTTCCTAGAAAATTAATAAATGCGTGGATCTTGTTATTTTCTGATGACATATATATGTCACCGTAAGATTACAAACATCGTTAGATTACAATCTATCTCGAGAGATTGTAAACTGTCGAATTATTGTGAACCGTAACATCTGATTGCAATTTAACGTATTATTTTTCGCTATATTATAATCTATCAATGTAAAGCGGTCAAATTGTCAACTGGCGTAGAACGGAATGCATCTTGCGCGCTGATTGGTAGAACGTAATGTGCCCCCGCCGCTCCGGCATTCGCCATTTTGTTTGTTTATTTCGTTTGTTGTCGATTGTGTAAACAACTGTGTTTTCGTGATTATAAATTGATTTCCTGTTGAAAATAACTTATATCTTTAGAATTAGTTATATAAAAGTGTTGAGGATGTAAAATTTATCTGTGATTAACCAAAGAAAAGCAGTTTGAACGATAAACCAACAAATTAGTGTTAGTTTCCGAACATAACCTAAATTACATTAATTTCTCGTGTTTTCATATTTGTATATGCGTGGAAACTTACGTGTTCTCATTAAATAATATTAGCCATGTCGGATATTGAGCCTGGTCAACAAAATAACTCAGAAAAAAATTATATTGTTAATCCGAACGAATTTACCATAGAGCTACAAAAATATTACAGTGGGCATAATGAAAATAGTAAAAAATTATATTAAATTAAATATAAATTTGTAACGTTATTTTAATTTGTATTAGAGGACAAAGTAACCGTTTTAAAGTTTTTTTTTTTTTTATAGGTAATTGTCCAATTTTAATTGTTTGAGGACAAAATTAAGTACCCTTTTTTATACAAGAGGCTTTTATTTTTTTTTTAATATTTGTTTGTGTTTGAAGACAAACTACCTAATTGTTTTGTTTTTTTTTTTTTTTATAAAAGTTTCTTATAATTTTCCAATTTCAATTTGTGTTTGAAGAATAAATATTTCGTTACAATTTGTTCCCTCCATATGTCAGGAATATTAATTACATACTCGTACTAAATAATAAATACTTGAAGAATTTTTGAAGAGCATTTATTTTATTTAACTGACACCTCTATTTCATTCCTAACTCTACGGGAACTCCATGGGAACAGAACGGCTGGTCGTGATTGGTCGATCTTACAAAAAGACTGACCAATCAGGGAGAGCTTTCGGACAGTTGACAATTTGACAATTTCTCATCGATAAATTATAATATAGCGAAAAATAATGCGTTAAATTGCAATCAGATGTTACGGTTCACAATAATTCGACAGTTTACAATCTCTCGAGATAGATTGTAATCTAACGACGTTTGTAATCTTACGGTGACATATATATATATATGTATTAAATTTGGTGTTTCCCGCTGTTTCACTCTCATCCCGGGGGAACATGGTCTCGTACTTTTGTTACTCGAAGATAGAATTGAAAGAAGAAATAGAAGTGAAAGAATTTTTCAGTCCGGATCGTTGAGTAGTTTGAGGATTAACAAACAAAAAATTATATTAGTTGTGTTTATTATATTAGTGTAGATAGAGAGATCAACGATTATAATCGGTGTTTGACTGGTTTATTCTAGTTTTAAGCTCATTTCCATACGACACTACAAATTTTAGCCTAAGACCAGATTCTAGTCGAATAGGTATGGGTGACATTCCTAAAATCTGAGCGTGGTCTTAGTTACTTATTAGATACAGTATTTTACTTTAAGAGTAGGAATATCAAGTTCTTCATACATTCAGTAGAGATGGCGCTGTATTATTTTGTAATGTGATATTTTTTAATACGACCTCACAAGGGCCAAATAATGTCAACAAAAATCGTCTTAGTGGAAAACATAGCGTATTCGCTTTTGGCTTATCTTCTAGTACAAACTAACACTTCATTTAAGTGCCTCTTACTAGTATCGTTCAGTAAACCCGGCGATGTATGGACTTTATATTTAGATACTTCGAACTAGCTACTGAAACTAATTGAATGGAACCTACCTTTAGGCTCATCTTTCTACCATACCGCCAAGAAGCTTAGGTTTTACCTATATTTTTCAAACATTTCAATTGAATCACATACGTATTTATAGAAATATAGACCAGTTAGGTTTGCATAAGTTAGCAATAGGCATAGGCAAAACTGAGTTCGTTATAATCTTTATTCGAGTATCTTTGTATGGCCCCATCAACTTGTATATGTGGCTGTGAAGTGCCTAGAAACAATTATACTTACATACTTATCTTGAAAAGTAAAGACAATATTTTTTAATCTATGATAGTTTTAGTAATATGGTTTCATATCAGGCATTTTTATTAATTGATTGTTTTAATTTTTTTTTCTGTTAATTGACCAGAAACCGCTTACATTATTTTTGTGTCGCATAATGTTTTTTCTTGGTTCACAATTTGAATAAAAATAAGAAATACTCGAAAAGGTAGTTTTATAATATTCGCTAGGAACCTGACTACCTAGAATTTTACTAGTTACCTTGTTGAAAATTTCTATTTTTCAGAGAAAATGAAATTAGCATTCTTCAAGCGATTACGAGTCCTAATCGAATAGTTAGTTGTATAAAATTAGCAGTCTAATCTCCAATGACGTAGGTATGATGTGATTAACTGCCAATCTCAATATTATATCTGTGGTTCTGCTTACTAGAAATAGGAATTTGATATTACCGGTATGTGCTATTGTTAAAATTCTATCTCTAATCAGCAAATCGACATATTAAATGTTGGGAACGGCTTAACAACATTGGGAAGAGAACATTACTACCTACTCAAAGTTGAACAATTGAATTTAGAATTTACTTTTTATTTTCCTATAAAACTTACCAAATACCTTTTTGGTAGAGTTTCTAGTTAAATACATTAATAGATAACATGTGTAATACGTCGTGTCGTGACCCAAATAAAATGTAATTTAAAACTGTTATTTGATACCGTATGTAACAATAGGTATTTGTATAAATGTACTTGCTTTATCAACTTACCTATCATGCATTGCATCAATTATTTGTTATGTAATTAGTACATTAATCTTGAAGCAATCAACTAAACGCAAATATAATATCTTCTAAGAATATTGCGTTTTGCATTCACAACCAGTTAAATTATAATAAGTATTAGATGTATTAGCTTTTAATATGATAAAATATGTGCCACCAGGAGATTCTATGACCTTTCCTGTTTCATTGTTTTGTTTTTTTTTATAGATTGATCTATAGACCATAATTTCTTCGCTAAGTGCGAGAATCTTTTTAAATACATGGACAAATTGTCTATGGCATGTTAAAAACCTAGCCTACCTTCTACCCGTAGCCTCCATTACAAAACGTGACAATTCCATAATAGACCTCGATACATATGCAATTATGTTAATGGTATTTACTCATTCTATGATAATACCATAAAATGCCGAAGACCCAGTTTTAACAATCCACAGGTAGATTAACCATTTGAGCAAAGAGAGGTGTTATCGAACTCGCAACGTTAATAATGCCGTTCGCGAGACTAAAAAGTTTCAAATTTTTTGCCGGCATATGTCCTGCTTGATTTTTTGATACAAACTTGATATGCAGGTAAAATGCGCACGAGCTTGTTTCTCACCGTACTTGTCCCAGCTAATCTTCGAAATGGCTGGACCGATTTTGGCGGGAATTTCACTAACCGATAGCTGATATAATAAGGAGTAACTTAGACTACTTTTTTAAGGGGTTCGGAAAGTAGTTCCCTTTGGACGCAGATAAAAACGCAGGGAACAGCTAGTAAAAAATAACTGTGAATATCCATTAAACTTCAAATAGTTTTACTGCCTAGCTAATAAATATATTTTTTATCTCAGGTATCCCAGCATATGGCTTAGACGGTGACAACATCAGGACAGGTCTGAACAAAAACCTGGGCTTCACCAAAGAGGATCGAGAAGAAAATATTAGGCGAGTGGCAGAGGTCGCCAAACTCTTTGCTGACAGCGGTGTCGTGTGTCTATGCAGTTTCGTATCACCCTTCGCAGAGGTAAGGATTTGAACTTAGAACTTTTGAACTAGAAGCCGCCATAAACACAAACTATTGTTTATTCTCTAAGCTTAATTCACATGCACTATCTCATTGAGCAGGTTTTGAATACAAGTATGACGTGAAATTGACTGTCCAATAGTCCAATAGAATAGTGCCTTTTCGTAGTGTCCTAGTACCGTGAGTCATCCGTTTTCGGTTTGACAAAATTGGTACTGGTCATAATGATTAATTTGTAATTGCTGTGATTAATCAGCTGGTACGCGACAATTTTTAAGGTCAATTGGAGCTGATAAGGCCTCAATAGTCATGCAAAAAGACAGTTTTATATTTTCGACTGTTATATGGATTCCTGAAGTCTGAATGTAGGTGTAAATCTTATCGAGTAAGGAATTAACACTATACAGCACTAATTATTTAGGCTGTCATTTGAACTTCTTTGGCAGTCGTTACGGGTAGTAAGGAGCCAGTAAGTCTGACAACCAGTTACCTAGGGGTAGCCGGGGTAACTAGGTTGAGGAGGTCAGATAGGCAGTCGGTCCTTGTAAAACACTGGTACTCAGTCGCATCCGGTTAGACTGGAAGCCGATCCCAATTTAGTTATGATAAGGCTAGGCAGATGATGAGTACTCATTATTATTATTTTCGTAATGAAGATTTTAGTGTTTTTCGTTCCTCAATTGAATCAATGAAGTCGTGGTGGCCTAGTGGCTAGAACCAACCTCTTGAGTATGAGGGTGTGGGTTCGATTCCAGTTCACGCAAGTACCAATGCAAATTTGCTAAGTTGGTATATATTTTCTAAGTATATCTTGGACACCAATGGCTGATAGAAAGGTGAAGGAAAACAACTTGAGGAAACCTGGACTATAGAGGTATAGTCTGAAACCACCAACCCGCATTGAGCAAGCGCGGTGATTAATGCTCAATCCTTCTCCGTGTTTGAGGAGGCCTATGCCCAGCAGTGGGACTAAAAAAAGGCTGTAACAGTAACAGTAACAATTGAATCACATTGTACTTCTTTGAAGTGGCAATGTATACGTATGTTTTGTACTCATGTAATCTTTAATTATCGGTCATTTATCTTCAGTTCAATGACATTTAGGTCGCGTTCGATCCTCCGAGACAGGGTTAAAATGTGATTAATTGTGGAAAACACTGTTTTGAATCATTTATTTGACACTGTTGACCTGCTTATAAGAGAAAAATTCTAAGCTTCAAAGGTTTTAAAATAATTTCTGTATAAAATGGTCTGGAAAACAATAGTGTAAAGAGGAAAAATAATAGGTTGCTTTACTTTGAATAACACTGTGAACAAGAAAGTAAACTCTCTCATGAGGTGTTTTATTTAAAAAAGAACTAAAATGTATTTCCACTACAGTAAATATATATAACACTCTAACTGAAACATACAATTTGATTCAATTTTCTCTAATGTTAAAAAAAAACTAATCAGGTACATTTTAATTCACACATATGTACATTTTAACAATTTCGATTTTGATAAAATGCTGATTGCTTGATACCCTAATTTATTTTAATGACCATTATTTTCAAACTTCAGATGATAAAATTGTATGTTGAGTGACGCAAATGCATTGTTTTCAGTTACAAACTTTATTTTATTTTTCAATAAGAATATCATGTAATTATTATGGGAAAATATAATTTGGGAGTGATTGTTAAATGTTTTGAGAAAAATAAATGGATACAAACACAATGATTTAAAGTGCCTACCCAGGAAAAGCTCCAGACACAACACATTATTCATGTTAAATAAAATGTGTAGATTGAGTATAACACTCTACAGAACCGTAGTACCTTATATAATTGGATTATAATGAGATCAAAAGTCAGTGTAACACATTACTAACAAACAAAACGTTTACAAACATCGTTCTAGTTTTGATTACAGTACAATGACATTATGAGGAGATCGTTAAAAAAACAAATGACCAACGATTCGAATGGTGTCGTTAAGGGTCATTTTAATTTATTAAACTACCAATAATCACTTTAGACTTATAACTATATGGATTGTTGTATGTTTTTGTCTCGAAAGACTTGGGATTCTATATTCTATGTATATTCTTCTTAATAAGTAGACAGTTGAGAATAAAACCTGGTTTTGCTATGTCAACAAATGCAAGGACCTTTCAAGTGCTAGTCTCATCCTGTATGACTGAAAAATTCTGCAAAGCTCGTACTCCCTATTACAATGAATAAACTGTAAACTCCTTTACACCCTTCATAATTTAATCTTTCAATACCTTGTCATCAGGATCGTGAAGTAGCTCGTCGCATTCACACGGACTCCGACCTGCCTTTCTTTGAAGTATTTATCGACACCCCACTAGAAGTGTGTGAGCAGAGAGACACTAAGGGTCTCTATAAGAAGGCTAGAGAAGGATCTATCAAGGTAAGCCTAATTTACAATGGGATTTGTTTTATTTAGTACAGAAAACCTCAAGGATGTAAGTCGGAATGTGAAAGAAATACAGCATTCCACAATTGGTGTTGTTGCTTTTTCAATTAATTTTACCATTGTTCCACGACATCCCGTGGGAACTACTCCGCACACACGGACAGAAAACCTTTTACTAGCCTTCCTAGATAAAAAGACTACGTATTTAACATTGTTGTTTTATCAAATCGGTCCAGTAGTTCCTTACTATTTTCCTTATCAAGTTATCATGAAACAAATACAAGTTTAATTTATTGTATTTGTTTAGTAATTAAGCCTATTGCAGCATATGCAAATATTTTGATGAAAATGACAAATAAAATGAATATATTACATATATAGCCGCCTTCCTTCGGTTTCACCTGCTACTGGGAAGTACTGCCTGTACCAGGATAAAATATAGCCTATATTACTTGGAAGAGTGAAGCTTTCCAACAGCGAAATAATTTCTCAAATCCGTTCAGTAGTTTTGGAGCTTTTTACAAACAGATAAAGATTTTTTTTTTCTTTATTGTATTAGTATAGATGTCTTCAGCTTAGATATTATTTGAAATATGGATACAGTGACATGGCTGTACTATAAATAAAGGGGCTCAATAATAAATACATATAGGTATTAATACCTCATTAGTAAAATATCATAATTAAAATAAAAACAAGTTGTTATGTTATAAGTCTGAATAATAATTTTTATAATTAATATAATATAATAAATATTAATGGTATTATTTAGTTTTTTTTTGTATCTAGTGTTTTTTTTTATTATATAATATTTAAAAATTTAATTCTATTTTTTCATAAATGAATACAGAAGTAGTGTTAAATATTCTAGTCTAGAAAATTGAAGACTACTAATTATTATTCAGAATATAAAACAACAGGATAATTGTATAAAAGAATAGACATTTAAACTACTTTAAATAAATATCTATTTTGGCCGATAATTAGAATATCTACGTTGACACTATTTTGTGAAAATTACACGTGCCCCATTTGTAGCTGTAATTTATGCAGAAACGTCTTAAATACTAGCTATACCCGCAGTTTAAGGATTTTAAAACTAGGACAATAACACAATCCTTCTTGGCTGACGGATAAAATTGAAAAATGATTTTCGGGTTCATTTATATCCACGCAAAATTACATTTAAATTGGTTCTGATACTGTGAAAACCAAGTCTCAATCAATCATGGCATTGGCTTTTATGATAATACTTGGGGTTTAGCCTTCAATTTCATTATTCTCAACAGACTTTACATGACTGTCTATCTTTCCCAGGGTTTCACAGGCATCACACAAGAATATGAACGTCCCGAAGCACCGGAACTTATTGTTCAGACTGTGGGAGACTCCATTGAAGAGTCTACCATGCACGTCGTACGGTTATTGGAGTCACAGGTAAATATGAACTTAAATGTGCTTGTAATAAGGTTCAAAGTTAATTGTCTCCTTATTTTGCTGGATATTTGTAGTTGTGATCGATTAATTGATGTATTTTAGTGATTCATTGGTAAAGGAAAATACCTTTTTAATTTACCTGTATACAAATGAAAAATATGTACCTATGTTAATTAAAAACAGCCTAGTAACGGTAATAATATTTTTAACAGGGCATAAGCTATTCAAATCTTTCATGTATATTGTATTATTATTGTATGTACCTATATTGCGCAGTTTTGTAAATAAAATAAAATTAAAATTAATGAACTATTAGTCTTTAACCTCATCTTTATTCGTTATTCGTGCTTGACTTGATCATTATTAGGAACTAGGAAATATTTTCACAAAGATTCAACGTCAAGAATAATAAAAGCATTGCCAAGTCTTATGCAGTTAACATTGTTAACATTTAAAATTATACAGAAGAATCTTTAATATGAGCTTTATTAAGATCAAGATTACCTGTTTGATCTTAATAAGCTATCTCTTGTTTTAAACTGCAAAATCTCCTGTATATAACTTAGTTTACTTCTAGAAAGACATAAACAAAACAAAATAACAAACTGGTGCAAAACCATTCACACACTTAACAGGTTAACAGGCTATTGTTATAATTTTAATCCATTCACATGATTCATTTTAATAAATTAATGTAAAAATGCATGACCTCGAAATATTTCCTGCCTTTCTCCAGACCTTGGACAATCATGAAAAATCTTTGTCTTTATTATCCTTTTTTATTTATTCATACAAAATTCCCACGTAATTGAAAATGTTCAAAGATTTTGTTTTATTTTTCTACAATAACCCTTCAATTCTCAAGGTCAAAATACTGCAAATTCATGACTGTTATATTTATTGAAAGAATTAAATCAACCTAATAACTTCCTGGTGCAATTTCAAAATTAATTGCAATTTTATTGACAGTCTCAATTAAATTGTTTGCAGAAATCAAGTTAAATTTATTGTGATTGTAACAAATGTTTTTATTGACCTTGGAGTTCTTTTGTGATGTCAAATGTTTTGTAAATGCATTGCATAGAAAAATATCGATGGACTTGCTTTGGTTCCTGTCTTGAAAATTATTGTCATTTTTCCAGCGACTTTATTGCTTAAAGCTGGGACAAGTAGATTATTCACGAACCTGAACAGTAGAATACCTTCGCAAATCATATTTGGGGTTGCCGCAGCATGTTTTCTTCAAGACTCTTGAATCTGCCGTGACCTCAGGCATGACAATATTTCTAGCCATATCGACTTTCACATAATCCACCCATCTTTCTCCATCAGCATAAAACGGTTATAATAAAATTATTGACTTACATATTATGTCTTTCCCAGGGCATTATCCCGTGCTTCGAGAACAGTCGCAAAGGCGTGGACGAGCTATTTATATATGGCAATAGACTGACCAGTGCTATCGAGGAGGCGGCCAGACTACCACAGATTGAAATCAATACCTTGGACTTACAATGGGTGCAGGTATGACAAAATATACTTAGTTCATACATAGGGAGTTTAAACCAGTCTAACCTTGGGGTATTGAATTGCCCGGGTAAATGGGTTGAGGAGGTCAGATAGGGTAGTCGCTCCTTGTAAAGCATCCGTTTAGACAGGAAGCCGACCCCAACATAGTTGAGAAAAGGCTCGGAAGAAGAAGAAGACATAGGTAGTTTAAAATCGTTTGAGATTAGATTTTTATGCAGAAATAAGTATTGTGACAAAGTTGCGGCCCTGTCGTTACAACCGCGTTCCTAAGGAACAACTTCCTGCACCTGGATAAAAAAGGTTCACGGTAAATTGGAATTTTATTTACAGATACTGTCTGTGTATCAGATTCCGTTTAAATTGGTTCGTTAGTTTTAGCGTGATTGACAGAGTTTCTTACGCATTTTTTATAGTAAGTAAGTTAGGATCAATAATGGTGCATCTGCTTATTATAAAAAATATTGATGGCACTTTTAAGGAATGAGGAAAATATTTAATCATAAAATTATCTGTTTGAGATTTACTTTCTACAAGTCATGCTTGTGTATCATAAATACCAAATACTTTAACCTAGTGGAATTTTTACGCATCGATATTAATTCTGGCAATATAATTAATAAGCTGTTAACTGTTATCACTAGATTATATACTTGCGTAATACTAGATTAGGAACAAATACGTTATGCACTATGACTTGCATAATAAAGCATTACAATCTTCCGGCAGTCAGGTAAGATTTAAGTAAAAATGTTTGCTCGTTACAGGTATTGTCCGAAGGTTGGGCTTACCCACTTAAAGGTTTTATGAGGGAACACGAATATCTACAAGTAAGTATTTCATATACGCAATATACCTTAAAGGCTTATTAGTGTTTATGTAACTATTTATATGGAGATTAAAAAAACAAGAAAAAAAACGAGTCATCAAGTATTGCAAAACAGGTTAAACCCATGTCTATTTTGACGTAATCTCAAGATATGTATACTGCATTATGGCAATATAACCATATCGCAACTACAAATAAAGCAACTATAATAACCTAATTCTCTCTATACATATAAGTTACTCACAAAAATAAATTTTACACACATCAACATAAAGTTGAAAATCTCAATTCTTTACAATTAACCACAAAAATAAACCTTACACACATCAGCATAAAGTTCAAACTCGTATATTTAACGAACCATACCAATTTCAGGCGCTCCACTCAAACTGCCTAACTCTCCCCGACGGGTCTGTGGTCAACCAATCAGTGCCCGTAGTACTGCCAGTGGACACAGAGACTAAGGACCGATTGACAGGAGCAAATGCTATCGCGTTGACTTATAATGGCAAAGCGATTGCGGTCCTGAGATCTCCGGAGTTTTACCCGCATAGGAAGGAGGAGAGATGTTCCAGACAGTTCGGGATTTATAATGCTGGACATCCTTATATTAAGGTAAGATATTTTTGATCATTAACACATACATATTACAGGGGTTTTAGTAGCCTCTTTTTCAAATGTAAGATTTTCTTTTTAGGTAAGATAGGCTATACATTTGATGCAGGTCTTAATACTTTGGCTATTTGTAAACCGTGTAGACCCTTACATCTTAAACGGAACATTAATAGTCACATTTTGACAACTGTATTATCTATACTAATATTATAAAGCTGAAGAGTTTGTTTGTTAGTTTGAACGCGCTAATCTCAGGAACTACTGGTCCAATTTGAAATTTTCTTTCAGTGTTAGATAGCCCATTTATCGAGGAAGGCTATAGGCTACTTTTTATCCCGGTACGGGAAGTAGTTCCCACGGGATGCGGGTGAAACCGCTGGCAGAAGCTAGTATTCCATAAAGCTAACTTTTTTTTGGTCGTCTATAGTTGACTGTGATAGGGTAATGATTTGTGTAGTATATGACAACGGACAACTAATTAGTAAAAAACACTACAATATGATCTCTCCAAAGATTGCTCTTAAATGGTTTCTTGCTCAATAAATGGTTCTCAGTCGCTCCATGTATAACACTGGTTCTCTGCTGCATCCCCAACATATTGGTAAAAGGCTAGGCGGATAATGAATATATGGTTCATATATTTCCAGATGATCAAAGAAGCAGGTGACTGGTTGGTGGGCGGCAACCTCGAAGTGTTCGAGCGTATTCGCTGGAACGATGGTCTAGACTCGTACCGACTGACGCCCAACGAGCTGAGGCAGAAGTTCAAGGAGTTGGAAGCTGATGCTGTGTTCGCTTTCCAGGTGAGGTGTCTTGAGCACTTTTTGAAATAAACCCATAAATTCATTGAATTTTCCTCCTTTCCACCCCTAACACTAGGTGAACGGTGTAGGGTGGGCGTTTTGTGTGCTACGTTTAGCCCAATTTCGACGTTTTCTGTATTTTGTGGTTTTTCATTAAACGCTTTTATTTATCCTACAAGATGGCAGAATACTGTGACCTGGGGTAAAGTTGTAGAGTAAATGTTATGTTATACAAATTAGGCACCTAATTCTAATTTTTTTTTTGTAATAAAATACTCATTATTATGAAACGGTTCACCTAGCTAGACCAACTAAAAATATTACTAAAACCCAGTGACTAACCTACCCCAACCATATCTGACTGCTGTTAGCAACCAAGTATGAAGTGCATTAGTATAATATTGTTGTTCATGTTGTTTCAGCTCCGTAACCCCATCCACAACGGTCACGCGCTGCTGATGCAGGACACGCATCGCCAGCTCGTCGAGAGAGGCTTCGAGAAACCTGTGCTCTTGTTGCATCCTCTCGGTAAATAGATATTAGCTTTTATTATATCTAAGCAAGAATGATTTAAACTACCAACGTTAGACAGACATTTATAACGTGTTTGATGAGAATATTCCCATACAATTTTTGTTTAAACGCGTGACAAATGTCCTAACTCTTTGCAGTAATCCCAAAAAGTATTTCGTAATACACATAATACAAATATTTAAACACAACCAACTTCCAAATGGTCAATTCTGTTATAACATTCAAATCAGCAATGAAAAAGTTCCATTCTCCATTTATTCTCATCTCGAATTTGTCAAAATCAGCTACACTGACACATTCTATAAAAAATATCGCACATACATATGACTTGTAAATAAATATTAGGTAATTAGGTCGGTCCGCAACTAAATTCAGAGCACAAGTAGCCCATAATATACTCAATGGTATAAATATAAAAATAAATAACCAAAAATAAATACAAACTCTTTTCTTCCTCCAGGCGGTTGGACAAAAGACGACGATGTACCATTAGAAGTGCGCATCAATCAACACAAAGCGGTACTGAACGAAGGAGTGTTGGACCCTCAGGCCACCGTGCTGGCTATCTTCCCATCTCCCATGATGTATGCTGGACCTACTGAGGTGAGTCAAGATCTAAGTTTATGGTAGGCCAGAAGAAACTTGCCCATTGAGATTTTTCAAATGAGCGGGAAAAATTACCATATTATTATTACAATAAATGATGGAGTAAATGTTTTTTTAGCAGTAATACGAGGGCAATAATTTAAAAAAATCGTGTCTATATATACTTTCCACACTTTGTAAAATTATTCTTCCCAACTCCTTATCCTCCATAGCGACTTTCACACAGTACATCAATCGTTTCTTTGGTCGTCTTCGTCTTTAATAATTCTTCCCTATCGCTGATAATTTCTGATGTTCATTTTCGAATGTCCTATATCAATCCTCTCCGCTGCGCTCCTCTTGGTCTGCGCTAAACCTATCTCACCTGACAGTAAGATGCGATGTGGTCAAAAATAGTCCACGCTTGCTATTATCTTCTTTTAACAATAATTACTACTTACGAAACGTCGGGATTAAATAATATTAATATAACCGCGATAAAATCCGTAAAAGTAGTTTTATTTAAATAATTACTTCTTCCTCCAGGTACAATGGCACGCGAAATGTCGTATGAACGCGGGCGCCAACCACTACATCGTGGGCCGCGACCCCGCCGGCCTGCCGCACCCCAGCGGCGGCGGCGACCTGTATGACCCGCGGCACGGCGCTATGGTGCTCAAGATGGCGCCCGGACTTAATGAGTTGGAGGTCAGTTTGTAAATTAAGGATGTAATGGACTTATGTGACAGCTTACTCAAGCTCATTCTATGTTGGACTGAAATTGAGTAAATATTTAATGCTTTAAATTTTCCATTCCACAATTTCATTTTAAAAGAGAATCTATACTAATATTATAAAGCTGAAGAGTTTGTTTGTTTGTTTGTTTGGACGCGCTAATCTCAGGAACTACTGGTCCGATTTGAAAATTTCTTTCAGTGTTAGATAGCCCGTTTAGTCAGAAGCCAGTAAGTCAGACACCAGTCTAACCAAGGGGTATCGGGTTGCCCGGGTAACTGGGTTGAGGAGGTCAGATAGGCAGTCGCTTCTTGTAAAGCACTGGTACTCAGCTGAATCCGGTTAGACTGGAAGCCGACCCCAACATGGTAGGGAAAAGGCTCGGAGGATGAGGATGATGATGTTAGATAGCCCGTTTATCGAGGAAGGCTATAGGCTACTTTTTATCCCGGTACGGGAAGTAGTTCCCACGGGATGCGGGTGAAACCGCTGGCAGAAGCTAGTAAAATATAATTCTGTAATTTGTTATTGTTGTAACAACATGTAACTTTTTATATTCAGAGTTGAGTAATGTTCTGAAGGATGGCGTTAGAGTTCGATATGGATCCGATTTCTTACCTACGTTTATGAATGCGATTTTCTTCAGAGCAATTCTCTACTTTGGATCCAAAAATCCAATGTATTCTTCTCAAAAGCAGTAATCCGTTACATAACCTGTTCAACCTTAGTACATGGGCATTATTATATTATACAACTAACGTAAATTTCTTCTAAACAGATCATTCCGTTCCGCGTGGCCGCTTACGATACTTCAGTCGGCAAGATGGCGTTCTTCGACCCCACTCGCAAAGAGGACTTCGACTTCATATCCGGAACTAGGATGAGAGGTATGTTATTATTCAACTACAGTTACAGTTACAGTTACAGCCTTTTTTATCGTCCCACTGCTGGGCACAGGCCTCCTCTCACACGGAGAAGGATTGAGCATTAATCACCACGCTTGCTCAATGCGGGTTGGTGATTTCAGACTATATAGTCCAGGTTTCCTCAAGATGTTTTCCTTCACCTTTTTATCAGCCATTGGTGTCTAAGATATACTTAGAAAGTACATACAAACTTAGAAAAGTTGCATTGGTACTTGCCAGACCTGGATTCGAACCCGCGCCCTCATACTCGAGAGGTTGGTTCTTTGCCCACTAGGCCACCACGACATTATCACAGAATTAGGGTGGGTGGCTCCACTAACTACAACGTTAACCAAACATGGCTGGTTATCGTTGTAGCTAAAAAGTGCAAACCACCCCTATCAACATTGATTTTGATCAAGGTATCTTGACTCAATTTACCAGGTAATAAGATATCTACTCTTTTAAATTAAGTCTTTGAGAATGAGTTACTTATTGGTTTATAATTTCCCCCAGTATGTTTTTTTTTTCGTTTTAATAATCCCGGTAACTGTCTCTATAGAACCGTGGTTCTTAACCTTTTAGTCATGAGGGACCATTTTACCAAAAGTTTGTCATGCCGGGGACCACCTCATTGGTTTACCGAAATTGAGGGTTCTTAAAGACAAACATATGCCTATGTAGTTTAGAAATGCGCGAGCGAAGCGAGCGCGAAATTTTTTCAGGCTCAAATAAACATTACGTAAAATGTAGCCCAAACGTACTTAACTTTTTGTTTGTTGACAAATGCAAGAACTAGGGCATATAGTTTCTGAATCCGCGAGCGAAGCGAGCGCGAAATTTTATTTTTTTTCTGTTGGACAAGATCGATATGAATGTCCGGACGGGGTCCGAACCCCGAAACTTATCTTATATACGTCCACGCGAAAACCCCTGCTCACATAGATACTTAAGTTGATGAAAATAAAGTACGCGGACCACCGGTTAAGAACCACTGCTATAGAAAGTCAATTAACACAAATAAATCTTTCAGGTCTAGCAAAAGCCGGCAAAGAGCCGCCCAAAGGCTTCATGGCACCTTCAGCGTGGAAGGTACTATCCGAATACTACCAGTCTCTGAAATCCAAGATGGACACCAACTAAACTATCCCACTAGCAGCTAAACTAAATCTAAGTATTATTTATAACTTTCTGTCACAATACTTACGGCCTCAAAGCGTTCCATAGACACTGCAAATGAATCTATGCTTTATTCTTTCAATGGACTAAACTCTATGTTATGGCATTCTATTTTTAATTTTAGTAGAATAAGAAATTAAAGCCGTTAACACTTTATTTTTTATGATAGTATTTTTATTCTGCGCTGTTTTTGATGAAATCAGGCCATTTTTCTTTCATCTTTTTAAGCTACAATCATACTCAATATAACAATGAGATTGCATAACTATTTTTAAGTTCTTATGGGGCGAGATGTAGATTTATTTTGATTTTATTTTTGACATATCATTTTTATTTATTTCTATTTAGTACTTAAAATTGTTTCTTCTGGTTTGTGCAACGAAATCTATGCAGTGCAATATATTTGTGATTAAATTATGGATGTTTATTTATTTGTGATATGTATACATTCCTGTATGCGCATTATTTACCAAGTGTATCTGTTTACACAGTTTATTTTCCCTGAAATCGTGTAGAGTCATAAACTCATTAATTGTCTACTATAAAGTCTATTTTCCAAATGACGAGTATTGTATATTTCTCAAGACTTCGAAAGACATACTTTTCTATTTATTCGTTGTTTCAAATGAATCGTTTATTTCGATAAGAGGTTCATATATATTTTTTTTTATAAAATACAAATTATGTGTATGAGGACTGTTACAAAAGACGCACTTTTTTGTTTATTTTTTTTATTTACATAATTTTTGTGACGCAAATCTTAAAAGATCAATGGATTATAATTGAATATGTGAAGGTATTAATATGTATTATTTTATAATTGCGTAATCAATACATAATAATGTGAAGGGACGTATTGTTAATTTATAAGAGGTTTAAATATAAATTGTTGTAATTTTAGTGAATAAAGGTGCTTTTAAAGTTAGTGTAAAATAAATATCGAAGTGATACTGATTTTGTGTTTCATTTATAGAATTAGGAAGAGAACATTATTGTGATAATGATTTTTTGGGTGTGTTGTTTTTGACTATTTGTTCAGTGTTATTTCTAAAAGCCTATCGCTATTGATTAGATTATTTGATATGATCGCTGATTAACGCCCCATCCAGCTAATTATCTACTTAACAATCAACTCTAAAGAATTTGAATTGTTTTTCCAAATAATTCCAATTCATAAGTCAATTTTTCTAATGCAACGCTCAATTTCTAGTACTTACTTTCATACACACAATTCTCCGTGACTTAGTACGAAATCTTCAATTTAGTGGTAAATCTCTATTAGAGCAACTTCACACTAAGCCTTGGTTGCACAGCTTTATTTGATAAGGCGTATGTAGTAATAGCTTTTGAAATACGGAGGTATATATTGGACACACCCCCTTTTTATCATTGATAACACCTATTTATCAAAGTTAACGTGCGCACTTAATACATAATGTATGTGATTGTGTAAATTGGTGATCGTTATTTCAATTTATAATCACTAACCTTGACCAACACCACATTTTAACATAAAATTAAACATCGTCCGCACACTTAGCAACAAAAATACTTTTTGAATATGACAAAATATTTTTTCTTATTACGCGAACCGTTATCAAAAGTAGGACTTTATCACAAAATGAGTAATTAGGTAGCATAATTCTTCATGTTATCTTGTTTGTCAAGCGAATTGCGTCCTTATCATGGAGATATAGAGTTGATTTTATTTGCTTGAATTGGTCCGATAGTGGTTTGGTTTGTTTTTCTCTCCAGTGCGGCTTTGACTTCGTAAAAGGAAGGTCGTGTTACGATGGCTGTGCGTTTAGGCCGTGTTACGAGTTTGTTGCGTCAAAGTACGGGCAAAACCGGTACGCGATGCATGTCTCACTACCCGATTGATGAGCATGTATTTGGACTTTCGAGTGAACAGCAACAAGTGAGTATAATGCGTTGTTTTTGTTTGTACAACAGCTGAATAATGTATGATTCGATAATAGTGCATGAGTCTATATGGCCTCACACTTTATAAATACTTTGATTATTTTACTGTCATAATTTCTGATGCTCTTTCAAATGCAGTTATATGGAACAGTTCAATTTATAAATAAGTAACCATTGACCCCGAATTGAATAAGGCATGAATTTTATGTAATTGTTTTTGTAGTGAAGTCATTCATGATAATATCGTCACTGATAATAGTTTTTAACCAAAGTGTCGTATGATGATTATTGAAATAATATTGTGATAGTTATTTACCATTTCATATATAAGATAAGTAGATATACATATTGACCAGTTAAAACAAGATAACATTGTTTGCTTAAGTATGAAGAAGTGAAGTTAGAGAAAATGTAGAGAAATCAAAGTTGTTAATAAGGCGTTGACTTGCAAAGTTGAGGCCTTGAACTTGGGCTTATGTAAGTAAATCATAAATAGTAAATGTGTAACCACAAAACAACTTGTATAACATTTATTTTTATTGATGAAAACCGTTCAGTAGTTTTTGAGAAAGTTGTGAACAAACCAACGCGCAGCAGGTGGTACCTATAGTACCGAGTGTGTGGTAGATAATATTGATCGGTAAAGGCTATAGCGACTGTAGTTCTAGCCTCAAACACAATCACGATTAAAGTACTGAATATAGGTTTCGAGTTTAAAACTAAACAAGCCCTCTCTTTACAGCTTCGGCAATCAGTATTCGACTTCGCGCAAAAAGAATTGGCGCCCAAAGCGGCACAGATAGACAAAGAAAATAATTTCGCAGAACTCAGAGAATTCTGGAAGAAATGTGGCGAAATGGGGCTTTTAGGTAAAGTATACTTTAATACTTTTTTTTCTCATAGATGTGATTAAAATGTATCGTTGATGGATAGTGCAACTTCTATAGTAAGTTAGAGTCAGAAGCTGCTTATTTGGAAGGCCATACTTACGTAGGCACTGCCCTGCCATTAGTAAACCATGCTAATTTATATTATCTACCTGGAGAGTAGGCCAAGTGCGAGTCGGACTCGCGCACGAAGGGTTCCGTACCATTGTTTAAAATGAGCAAAAAAAAAGGTTTGTTGTACGGGAGCCCCCCAAAATATTTATTTTATTCTAGTTTTCAGTAGGTATTTGTTGTTATAGCGGCAACAGAAATACATCATCTGTGAAAATTTCAACTATCTAACTATCACAGTTCATGAGATAAGTACCTACAGCCTGGTGACGGACGGACGGACAGAGGAGCGAAAACAATAGGGTCCCGTTTTACCCTTTGGGTAGGGAACCCTAAAAAAGGTAGGTATTCACATGAAAACGCGAGTGCACTGACAAGTGCAAGTATAGGTACTTTTTTGCACTGAGGTAATTAACCTCGGAACGAAAATACTATCTACCTGCGTTGAATGAAAACGAATTTATTTGAATTACATAATACCATTCTAATTTTGGTACCATTTTACATAAGGTGTCGTAATTTCCAAATCTACCTATGTGCGAATATTTTAATACACAAGTGTTACATTTCAATTGTCGAATGTTTCAGGCATAACAGCGAATCCAGAATATGGCGGCACCGGCGGAAAATACTCGGACCACTGCGTTATCATGGAAGAACTATCCAGGTAGCACATTACATTCTTATAGCCCTACATTTCAACAATCCGTACCTACATCTTACTTCATTAGTAAAACTAAATCTAAGTACCTATAACTGAGACCTTGGTGTTCTCGCAGCGGGACCCCTTACGGCTGAAGCCTGCGAGGGGCGTAATTCGAGGAATTCGATCGAAAAAGTTACCTGCCCGTGTACGCTTCAGAATGAACATGGTAGATTTTAAACCTAAGTAGCTATTCTTCAGATATGGGGGCCCAATACTATTGATACTTCCAAAGCGCAAATAAGAGTGATTTGCGTCCGCTCCCTCTTGAAACGATGTATTAAACTTGATGAAGACAAATAACAAACAGTATAAAACGTTGATTTCAGAGCCAGCGGTGGTGTAGCACTATCATACGGAGCTCACTCCAATTTGTGCGTGAATCAGATCAACAGAAACGGCACAGACGAACAAAAGAGAAAATATTTACCTAAAGTAAGTACCCATGTAGGTACCTACCCATACTCATTACACATATGTAGAAAGCATAATCATAGTCCTACAAAGTCGCTAGACTTGAGTCTCTTCAATGCTCTTCCTATCACATCACGTCAGTACCTAGTGTTAATTGATTTTAGATTCTATTTCAACAGGGACAGCTTCGAAAATAGTTTAACAGTGAAAAATACATATCCGTATAGATAGTTCAACTCAGATTTGCGCGCGGCCCTATGTGTGCGTCGGCTTGTAAATATACAACTTTCATTCGTGTGACAGAGACGTCGTCCGAGGATGACGTGTTCTTATCGCTTTTTGTTATGGGTACAGTCGTTTACAAAAATATTAGTTATTTACGGAGAAATTATTAAGGAGTCAGGTAAAGCGTATCAAAAAATGAAGCAACATTCAAAGCTCTTTATTATTAAATATAGTTTTTCATTATTTTCTCATACGTCTTTTCAAATTGACATTGACAGTATCTAAGAAATAAATGAGGTGAAATATCTAAGATGAATTAAATACTCCTTACATATTTTCTAGCTCGAGGTACGCGGACAATAAATAAAAGTGTGGACTAAGAATGTAGTATAGTACCTAATGTAAACAAAATGTGTGGGGAATTTTAAAAAATTATTTTGCTTCGCATAATGTCGAAAATAAGACGGAAATAATGAAACTCATAAATGAACGTTTAAGTCAAATTGATGAAGGGATGTGGGGTAATACTTGTCGACAAACAAAAGAAAAAAGAAGAATACTATAGACATTTTGACATGGAGTCAGAATTTATAATTCGGCTTGGAGAGTAGCGAATCCGAAAATTCATCATTTTTCAATTAGCGATTCAGAATCATTTTAAATAAATAAACATTAAATTACGTAATAACTGTTTTTCTTTAAACACCCGTACACAACCCCTAAATAACTGTATTGTACCCGACTGTATCTCTTGTCACGCACACAAAGTCACTGTATATGTACAAGGGTTACCCACACATAAGGCCGCGCGCACGACTGAGTTGAACTTACTATACCGATATAAGCCAATTTTTTTCCTCATGAGTAATGAACTCATAATCCTCTATTTACAGTTATGTTCAGGAGAACACGTAGGTGCTTTAGCCATGTCAGAGCCGGGAGCGGGTAGTGATGTCGTATCTATGAAGTTACGCGCAGAGAAGAAAGGCGACTACTACGTTCTTAATGGAAATAAGTTCTGGATCACTAATGGACCTGATGCTGATGTTTTAGTGGTAAGGTTTTAATGATATTTGTAGGTACCTACTTATTTATTTATTTAAAATACTTCTTGCACATATCTACAGCACAATGGCGGACTTAAAGCCTTAGGCGTTCTCTACCAGTCTACCTATTCTGAGGATTGAGGCACTCCAAAAGTCTGCCTAGTAATAAGTTATATTTCCAAAATGTCAAAATGTTATTAGTTTGCATCTTTAATTTAAAAGTTTCTGGTTCCTGAAATTTACCCAATATCCGGTGTCCAAGGGACATTCATTTTAAAAAAAATGCTTTTCCATGAGCTAAATTGCAGCTGAACCGTCTTTGTTTTTTCATTCTATATTACATTGAATTGTATATGGTTTGGATTACAGGTATACGCTAAAACAGACACTTCAAGTAAACCACAGCACGGTATATCAGCGTTCCTCATAGAGAAGGGCTTCCCAGGATTCAGTACTGCGCAGAAATTAGACAAGCTCGGTATGAGGGGGTCCAACACTTGCGAATTAGTGTTTGAAGACTGCAAGGTATGGTTTATCAATTCGTTCCTGGTAATAGATATAAATTATTATTGCTTTGTGTGAAATGCTCACCATTATTAACCGAATTAAAAAAGAGGTTCTCGGTTTGCCCTGTATGTATGTTTGTGCGCGATTATCTTAAGTTTTATGGTTCTGCACATTGAGGAATTTAGCCTACTGCTATCACGCTGGCCAGACGGGTTGATAGAGGGTTTTTTTTAGCCGAAAATAGATCTCGGTGGCGTGCACTTGGAGAGGCCTATGTCCAGCAGTGGACTGCGATAGGCTGATGATGATGATGATGATGATCTTAAGTTTGGCTGAACCAATATCGATGGTTTTTAGCATCCTATTTGTCAGATTTAGAAGGTTTTAGGCATGTTATTGATAAAAAAAATCTCCCATATCTCCCTTGTTTTACAGCTAATGCTAAGTACTATTGAAAATGGTAGAAAGAAACATACAGTTCAAAAACTGGCTCTTATTTCTAGGTGCCAGCTACAAATGTCTTAGGCGAAGTGAACAAAGGAGTCTACGTCCTAATGTCTGGTCTAGACTTAGAACGATTGGTGTTAGCTGCCGGGCCCGTCGGGCTGATGCAAGCGGCGATAGATACCTCCTTTGGGTACGCACATACGAGGAAACAGTTCGGCAAGAGTATTGGCGAGTTTCAGTTGTTGCAGGTAGGAACTATAAAGTTAGATTCGTATACTTATTTTCTTTTACTCTAAAAAATATGTGTTCTATAGGTATATATTTTTTAATTAACTAGCGACCCGCTCCGGCTTTGCACGGGGTAACAGTAGATATTTCCCCACTATTTAATGTATGTTATCTATACTAATATTATAAAGCTGAAGAGTTTGTTTGTTTGAACGCGCTAATCTCAGGAACTACTGGTCCGATTTGAAAATTTCTTTCAGTGTTAGATAGCCCATTTATCGAAGTAGGCTATAGGCTACTTTTTATCCCGGTACGGGAAGTAGTTCCCACGGGATGCGGGTGAAACCGCTGGCAGAAGCTAGTCTATACTAATATTATAAAGCTGAAGAGTTTGTTTGTTTGTTTGAACGCGCTAATCTCAGGAACTACTGGTCCGATTTGAAAATTTCTTTCAGTGTTAGATAGCCCATTTATCGAGGAAGGCTATAGGCTACTTTTTATCCCGGTACGGGAAGTAGTTCCCACGGGATGCCGGTGAAACCGCTGGCAGAAGCTAGTTATACATATAAACCTTCCTCTTTAATCACTCTAAGTATCTATTGAAAAAAAACCGCATCAAATCCGTTGCGTAGTTTTGAAGAGTTAAGCGTACGAAGGGACATAGGGACAGAAAAAGCGACTTTGTTTTATACTATGTAGTGATAAAATATGTCACGATTTTGCCAGAGATGATGAGAGAAGCAGTTGCGCGAAAGCTGTTTATTTGGGCTATTACGAAATGGAAGACTTGTGTCTTGATGTACTAATACTGCCGTCCGGTCCGATACAGTAACATGAACACTTCCCTAGGTCCATGAGGAATAAAGCAGTATTTTTTTTATATTGTAAATACTTCCAATTTCAGGGTAAAATGGCGGACATGTACACGACCCTGAGCGCGTGCAGAAGCTACCTCTACAGCGTCGCGAAAGCGTGTGACGAAGGCCACGTGAACAGCAAGGACTGCGCCGGAGTCATTCTGTATTGCGCTGAGAAAGCCACGCAAATCGCCTTGGATGCTATTCAAATACTCGGTAAGTCAGGAGAAAGTGCTTTTAAAGTAGCATAAACCTAATTTGTACTTTGGAGTTTAAATGTGTGGGTACATATAGAGAAAAGTAAGGTAAATGAGAATTAAATAATTTCCTCCGCGTGTCGTAACTGCTATAATTCTAGCCGGCTTGTCGCCCAAGTGCGTAACACGCACGTAAAAATATAAACACACGTTTATCCACGTCATAAAAATGATAACTGTCTCAATAGTCATAAGACCAGTTCCAATTTTAAAATGCCCGTTTTTCATTTTATAACATTTTCAATTTTGTCTTTCCAGGTGGTAACGGCTACATAAATGACTACCCAACAGGCAGGCTACTCAGAGATGCGAAACTGTACGAGATTGGTGCTGGAACATCAGAAGTCAGAAGAATGCTCATTGGCCGAGCAATCAACAGTGAATACAAATGAAACAAATTACCCACTATATTATAATGATTCCAGTTATTTATTAAAGTTTCTAAAAAAGCCATGTTTTATCATATTTTATTTCTATTATAACTTACTCTAATAATTATGCATATTAGTTTGTGATAATTGTTATTCAATTAGCTGCCAAATTACTTCATAAATCAAAGACTTGTCTAATTAGTGCTAATGTTCTAAGTGACTAAAATAAAAATTGTGAATAATGGTTGTGGAAATGCTTCTCTGTGGAAAAGTTTTAAAATCTATCAGCATAATTTTTCTTTTCACAATAGTTTGAAAGTCAGACATTTGAAAAGAAGCCAAACTAGCACCACAAATAAATAATAAGTACATTATATTCATTCCCACCAAAAGCTTACTGAAAAGCTAATGGATAGTGACTCAACAAAATGCCACCATTTTGGTGGTATATACAGCATTTGTCCAGGTTTCAACACACAGTAATAAGGTTTAGCACCTCTATATTCAGGATATTTATCTAAGTCTGGCTGCCTTGGATCTACTTGTGCTGTGTTGTTCAACAACTCATGCTCATGTGGGTACAAATACTCAGAATCTGATGGTGCAAATAAGAACAACTGTTTCTCACCAACAACTTGAGTGAGCAAGTTTCTCTTTGGGTCATGGTGCAGTGGAGAAACTGTGCCTTTGGGACCATACCATGCCATGACATCCACAGCGTCATTACTCTCAGAAAAACAACAGTATTCAGGCTCACTGATATCATTCTTCAGTTCAGGGATTTGGTCAAACAGTTGGTACTGTGCAAGGTAACCGGTCGGTCCTTCCGTTTGATAAATGTACTGCTTTACAAACTCTTCTATAGTTATTAGTTTTTGTGTCCAATCTGTATCTGTGTACTTGCTCCCAATTTCTATTGAAACTGTTCGTGGTCCGGCAAGATTTATAAAATAATTTTGATCTTTCCACTTTTCTAAAGCTGGCCAGTGATTGACACAGTTGTCCAGGATGACAGGTTTTTCCAATAAAATATAGTTTTTATAAAAATGTTCCATACTTGGGCAGTCTATAATTTCTATAGGTGTAGCATTGAATTTGCTAGCTTCAATTGTAGAGTTGTTGGTTATATGACTGTCTATTTTAGGCGAGTCCTTGAAAACATTTGTACTTCGTTGAACATTGACAGAACTTAAAATACTTGCACAATTTTGTAACAATTGTGGTTCCTTATCCAAGGGACACCCAAAAAGAATGCCAAAGTCTATTATCTTGAATGCCTGCTTTATTATCGTGTCCGAATCTTCATCAGAATATTTCACATGAGCTAATAACTTTAAATATGTGGCAATAGTTATAGATTTTCTTATAAACAGTTTTACCTCTTTCCAATTGCCAATATTTATTTTTTCGTACATGTAATCGATTATGGCTTGAATTCTTATGAGAGAAGACGGATCTGTTGACTCCGTAGAGTTTATATACCTTTGCAATAATGATTTGGAGGCTGCATCTAAGTCATCAATTTCTGGTAAAGACGAAGCTACACTGGCTTTATATTCTTCCAACTTATTACTAATATCGTGTAACGCTAACATTTTTATTAAAGTTTATTGCACTTAAGTACAAGTACTGAACTGGTATTTATTTTTATATTTGTTTACTATTTTCTAACCTAGAAATGACTGAAATAAACATCAATGACATGACAAACAATCATTCATCTTCAGAACGTTTCAATTCACGTAGAAATTCCCCCATCACACTGCCGGACAGAGCACATTATATTTGTGAATTACTTCTGTTGCTTGTTTCATAAATTATAATGTATAATTTTTGCTGGAAGAATATCGCTAAAAAATAAAATATTTCAAGTTTACTTGCTGTATTGATGCGTTTAACGTAACGTTATGTTTTGTTAAAGTAAATCCCTTGTCTATGGTGAGGTGAGCTATTCACATTTCTCTTTCCATTTGAGTCTCTTTGAAAATATAAACAAAGACCAATGTAAGCAAAACTAATACTTCATTTAACTTTTGGATCTTGATATGGAATCATTAAAATAAAATGTAAAATCGAAAGTACAGGAAATAAAGGATTTTATTGACCTTGACCTTTCAGCAAAAGTAAAAACTTATAGTCTATGCCAAATCATATGACTTTTGCACGTGATCTGACATATTATTTACATTATCAGTGTTTTAAAAAGTTTTTTAAACAATGCTTTTCTAATTAGATTGCCTACATGATGTTGGGGTAGTGTCCGCAATAAAAATGTGGTGAGATGTTACGTGTGAAGCAATGGCTTTATTCGACAAATTGTTTTCTCTTAAGAGAAAACTTGATGATCGCGAAGCACGAAACCGCGACAGGTACGTCATGATGAAACACTTTTCATTCATTTTAATCTATTTTTGTGAGTGGTGTGGTATGCGGTGGTGGGGTTGACGCACGAAGTGTTCACCCGTGCCGGGAGACAGGTCTTCACGGGGGCACTATGTGGACCTTCGCGTAGAAGTGGTGACGCACGCCAGTCTGGCAGTGCAATGCGACGAGCATGTGATGAGTGCGCGGGGCGCGGGCCGCGGGCGTAGGCGAGCGCGCGATCACGTCACTCGCGAGAGGGGCGGGTCGCGCTCTGTGTTTACTTATTATTTACATGAGATGTAAGCTAGTACACCAGCACATTCCACTGCAAACGGACGCTCGTCCGCTCACACTAGCCTATCGATGTGCATTTAGTGTTAATCATTATCAGTGGTTGCATTTCTTTGACCCGTGAGTGCATATGACACAGTTTTGTCAGTGCATACATTGCAACTTTGATATTTTGGTGAGCAGCTGTGAGGACAGCTGATGTGACTATGAAATAAAATGAAATTTAGGTAACAACTGTTTACTTTGTGCTTTTGTTAGATCTTAGGCAAGAGCAGTGGTTGTGTCTAGAATACAATTATGAATTCAGTTGTTCTATTTATTACAGTCTGTACAATGTTTAGTTTGAAGCAGTGCGGACTTGTTTGAGTCAAGTAATGACAATCACATATTAATGGAGTATATTTTGAATGGTAATGATGTGTCAGTTTCATGCAGCTACTGGTGTTTGATTCATCAACACACTTATATGAATGGTACTTACATCAATATGTGCTTGAAATTATTATTGGCTCTCAAATGGAATAGTGTAGTGATTGCAACATAAGAGAAGAGAAAGTTTTTACAGTGTTTAGTTTTGTATTGACAACATACTGCTTACACATTGTAGACACAGTTATTGTGTTACTACCTCTGACAATTATTTAGGTAACATGTATATTTCTTGAAACAAACAATCATTTGTTTAAATCACATTATCTATGAAGTACCTATTGTATCACCAATTGTATTATCTATTTGATTATTATTAATTAATTATCTGTTAAAAACCCTATTATCCGGTTACTTATCAGATATCACCCTATTGATTAGTCCCTTGTTATCACTAAAACTTGGGTCTAAATGAAAGTTTCAATCATTTTGTCAGATTTCCTCCATAGGCAATAACAGTATTTATGGTGTTTTATTAATATTTGTGGAAAATATACAATGTAAGTTAACTGCATATTTTCATATGCAATATTTTATTTGGGATTGTCAGTATTTTTAATGTTTACTGGTCTAGGTAGGATTTTTGGTGTTGTGTTTAAGTAATCAATTTATGCTAAGTTTTGTGAAAAACATAGAAAGCTTAGGTCATCCTTTGTAAGTTTTCTTAGATTCTGATAATGTTATTTATGTGGCTGTATCATAAAATAAGCATTCTTATATTCCAATAATCTAATGAATAGGAGGGTTTGTCTGATTTTGTGATGTGTGTTCACTATTTTTGTTAGTTTATTGGTGATGTATTTCTTAGTAAAATGTCCAAAGTAAAGTCTTAATAGTTTAATAATAATTCTGGTTTCGCAGTACAGTTTACATCCTGTAACTAAGTGCAGTCTATGCAGGATGTATCCCGAACTGTTAAAACCTTTTTGATGGTGGCTGTGTCAAATGATAATTCAGATACCACTTAGCCATTGAAAGAATGTAGTGCAGCAGAGTAGTATCCATCAAAGTCTAGGGAGAGCAGGCTAGAAAATGCTGGGTAATCTCTTGATATTCATTCACATTGATGGTTCATTGACATTTGCCTTAAAGCGGCCTTCTTTTCGCAGTAGCAAGTTGCACGATCCATGCGATGCGTAATGATGACCGATGACAATGCGTCAATGTACGCTCAATATAATTACGCTTCAATAATCGCTTCGGCCGATTTGCATTCCAAAATTGTGACCTAAATTGATTTGCATAAAACTCATTATTACGTAGCACCAATTTAAATACAACGTAAGCAATGCAGTCTGTTATATCATGGACCATGGTCTCAAACTTAGTATTATAAAGACTATTTTATGATGATGATAACATCCTGTTGGCTTCCATGAGGCTTTTCTACTCCTTTCGATAGACACGCAATGAAGAAGAATAGGAGAACCTTTCGATCTTGAGCAGCAAGTTCGATGTCCTTCCAGTCGTAGGTATATGGCATTTATATTCTTCTTTGTATACCAGGTCCTGTCAGATAAATCCGGAGCAAGTGCGGTTGCTTCTATTCAAGGAGTGCGATTGGAGAGGCAGGAAGCTATTGTTTGACTCTGCTGCAGTTCAGAAGATACCAGCTAGTAAAAATGACAAGCCAAACGTCAGACAGTCGGATGAAGTGCCATGCATTCTGGAGGTGTCCGAGGGGTTCACGTATTTGGTAAATATTACTCGTCATTTTCATCTTTCTTATATTCTCCTATGTTTTATTTACGAGGGACCTTTAAAAGCATTCGAGGGAAGACTAAGTCATTTAAGTGTTATAAAAGCATTTTGTGATCGAAGTTAATTATAAAAGCATGTTTAAGTTCGATATATGACCGTTAATCTATCTTTAGTAGTATCAAACGATTTGAATAATATATTAAGACAGATCGATATCACTATGCAGCTAGCGGCTAATAAATATTATTTTTGCGAAGCATTTCGGAGAATCGTTGATTGCAGTAACTTCCTTGAAGGTGATAATATAGTACATCCATACATAGGTATCCTATAGAATTGTAAATAGGAAGACGGACTTTCCTGCTTCTTTTAACTGCCAAAGATAACTTCCTATACCTATAATGCATTGACTTCGTCGAAAATCTACGTCAAATACAGACGTAAGTTATCAACAGGAAAAATATTGATAGTAAAGTACAATCCAGAAGATAAAATTCAAAAATAAATTTTTCTTATTGATAACAGAAAGCACTACACTTGTGTCAGACTGAGTGACTAGGTACATGAATGAATAGATGAGAACACTGACGTATTAATGCACTGAGATATTTTAAGAATCCTCGTAAATAATTTGTTTCAAGAGCATGACTGTGATAAAGGGATTACTGGAGTAGACAAATTGCAACACAGTTTTCTTGTTATGTAGAGAATTTTAGAAGAGCAAGGACTAAAGTTTGAAGCGACGATATTATGTTGCTAATTGGCCCGAATTTGATTTATTACTGTCTAGAGAAAATTGAATATTCTACTAGTAAACTCATTATAATTTACATGATGTTGTCTGCAGTCTAATTTTACATGAAATATAAATCGTATTTATTTAGCTTTCTAAATGCGAATGAGGACGTCATCCCTTCCATTTTAAATATTTTTATTAAATCATGTGATAAGTAACTAATCGCGTAATAATTTTGTTGAGCTTAAACAAATTAATCCGTGTCATATTTAAAATGAGTTATGTTTTTACACATCGTTCTTATTTCCGAAACTCCGATTCACGCTTGTAGGCCGTTTACCTTAGCGTGTGATAATAATAATAATACGGACACGAACTCGAAGCACGTGACTAGCCAGCTGCTTACGTTCGTGCCGGTTCGTGCAATATTAATAAAAAAATAACTGAACACCCTCTTTACAAAACATTTCTTACTGGGCCAAGTATACGCCCCTGGGGAACCCAAAAGATTGTCTCGTATTTGACTTACGAATTAGGTACGTATTATTATTGTTATCGATAAGATAGCATACCAATGGACTTGATATTGTGTGTGGATGACGTTATATACCGGATTATCTCTAGCCCGTGTTGCTACTCGTAGAAAGCTCACAATAACAACTGATAATGTTAAACAAAAGCTTTAACCACATCGTAATTAAAATACTCTTGTTTTTGTTTGCCAAGATTAAACTCTATTTGCTCAAAGAACTTGCTGTTTTGCTGTAAATAAATGAGTTAGTATGCCCACCGTTTAAGTCTATTACAGTTCACCGTGTGAAACAATTTACTCAAATGGTATATCCTTGAAACTTCGCATCCAGATCCGACCTAGTTAACATCTCTCTTATTTATAAAACTTGTCTTGTCATCCAAAGACGCTCTATAAATCTTGAGTATCATTATCATGTTCTTGGCAATGCGGAGCAGTTATGGCTACAAGTGGGCTTGGAATTAGTATGATGGACACGAAGATAACATCATGCTTTCTAAATGCATGCACTTTTGCGCAGTTGCACAAAAATATATATATATATTTATATATTTCGTTTAAATTGTTATTTATGTGACGTACTATTGGTGGTTTAACTTTCTTTTTACGCGTCAATAATTTTATCAGAACATCACATCCTGCACAATATCGACACAAACACGAGTGTGAGCGAACTTCTCTTCGAGATAAACGTTTAAAAATAATACAACAATCGACATGCGAAGCGGTCACAAGACCGACAATTTAACATTATCACTGGAGCAGTCTATATTTAGATCACTTAAGATGTTAGCCTTTTCGATTATAAGAAGTGCCGTAAGTGGGACTTATGAGTGCGGACGGACCGTAATTTTAGCTGGATCCTAATTAATGGACATCACATGTCCCATAATAGTCGTGACAATTGTCTCTCCCAACTATATTTACTTCAGAAATCCACTTCGTCACATGATAATTTATCGCCTATTAAACTCCAGGCTGCTGACAGTCAGTTGCAGACCCAATAAGTATTTATAGACATTATTAACTTAATATGGAATCTAAATTGATAGGTTCCGTGCGAGAAACCTATTCAAAGGGTTGCCTTAGTGTGCTGTGCTGTAATATCGGTTAATATATTGTGATACGGTTATACAACTTGTGTGCTGTTCACATTAGGGCCTCTAGGCATCTTTCTTTAAATGGTATTGTTTTATCACCTGTCTCATAATTTTCACATCGTTATTTTTAAACTTGTAAATTAACTTTTTCCTTTGCCGAACAAGGATTTGTCACTTACCAAAAAAGGTGCGTTTCGTCGCAAATTTTTATATCAGTAAAGTTACGAACCTTATAGATTTGCAATTGTAATTTTGGGCTATATTTTCTCTTAAAAAAATATTTTTGTTTTCTATGTTACGTGAGCGTGGGAGTAGCTTTGAATGAATATATTTATTTTTGGCCTCCACTGACGTATTTGGTCGTGCGATGGTTGTACCTCACCTGTCATGTACATCATCGTTCTGATGAATGTGTGGGCTTTGCTTCGAACTATTTTGGAAGGTCGAATGGTACACGATGCCCTTTTGTTACCGTTGCATTTTTTAAGGATGGTTATAAGACACGACAGTTCTTGAGGTCGAACTAGAAGGAAAGGTGAAGGAAACACTTTTTAATGAGATTTTAGTAAAATGCCACTTTGCATAGCTAGAAAAAGTATTATATTTACGCCGTTTCTGGTTGCAACTTTTGACAGGGCGTTCACCTTCTCTAGGAATTCCTATTGTATCGTGTTTATGTTGACAGACTTGTATTACATTTCAAAATAATCTTTTCGATTTATTTACCTCCACTAATGACCGACAGGCAGCTATGATTGTATCTGTATTTCATTCCTTTAAGAAATGAAGAAACACTACAAAAACAATGCCCTACAGAACCGTAGCACAGTGTACTAACAATTCGTTTTGTTACATTATCAACCTTGTATTCGCTGTAAAACATAAACATAATAATTGTGTGTATCTTAATGTTTTGTCTCACAGTACAAGGGACCGGCGGCCGATGCGAACGTACTCGGCGAGATGATATTTGGAGCGGTCGCCATGAACTACAAGAGCGTATCGTTAAAAATCCACATCATGGATGAACCTAGAAGGTAAACATACAATGAGTCTTGGTCTGTTACCAAGTGCAGCTATGTATTATAGTATGAAGATAGAAGATAAGATGAGAAAGATAGGACCCTGGAGACGGTTATAGGTATTTTTATTCGGATGCTCAAGTGGTTCCTCAGACACGCGGATTAAACGGGAAGCGACCGGTAACTAATAAGGTCGAATTCATTATCTTAATTATCATATTGCATTTTTTAATGGCCAGTATGAACTGCAAAGAAGATTTGCCAGATCTGTTTAACGAGCTTCTCTATTGGTTTATCCTCAATATAATGCGATACTTTTATGTGTCTTGGCAAACTAGACAATGGAAAGTAAAAATAGAGGTGACTTTCTAAAATATTTTGAGTTTTGTGTATACTTAGATGAATAATGCAGTTATAACTTGCGTGGGAGTTGGGGATTCAATCTGTCTAAAAAGTTAGTGTCAAAACAAATCAAGATGTAGACCTATCAGATTATAATAATTTTCTTTTGAGCCTCTTTCATGGCCAATCGATCTAGATTGATCGTGATCTGTCAATCATGTAAAACATCTATATGATCAAGACATTCAGATATTTGGTGTTAGATTTACATATCTGCTAAACCAATTTAGACCTGTAATAAAGAATCAGCGCAAACTGGATTGTTGTTGCAAGTGAATTTGGAGCAAAAGTTGCAAAAGCTGTTTAATATATTTAACTCAATACTTGATGTACTTGCAATATCTGGTTGCCGCCCTTTAGGGTATTGTTATAATCGGTATTAGACAATAGTAGACTGATATAATCGATGATGTTCGACTTATCATATCACTACGGAATAGTAGTTAGATACGCCTGACAACACAGATAAAGACCTAAGTGATGATTAGTCAGGCATTTCTATGTTCCATTATAAGTAATCCACGGAATTTTATCAATAGGCCGAAACCTATGTTAAATTCCAATCTTCTATTATTATCAAGTTCTCATAACTGTCGTTATTCCTAGGTTGATGTGCTCAAAAGTGTTTTGCGTGCCATCGCGCCGGATCAGCCGAGTGGATCGTAACCCTGAACGGAGGGAAGCGAGCGGTTGTGGAGAGAGCGGTGACCGGTCCAAACCGCTCAGTGTTCCTCTAGTGAGGGAAGAAGGAGTGTCTTTGAGCTTCTCACTTGATAGGGGAGATTCGGGTGAGTTGGACTTCTTAGATGACTTTTTGGTCCTTTCAGACGAAAAAAAAAGAACGTTGGATGTTTTATTTGGCTAAAAATGTTTGTCAAAGTATATGAAAAAAAAAACCGGCAATATTTTTGGACCTTAGATTCGAAAGTCTTATAGTTAGAGCCGCAGTATTTTGTGGGTTTTGGACTTGAGAAAGTGCATTAAAACTTGCTTATATCGCTTTCAAGCAAATAAGCTCGCAATATGCTTGAAACAAGAATACTTCCTATACTTAACAAATTACGTTTTTAACTTAGTATCTGTATTGTTTGAACTAATCACAGCACTGACCCTAATAGCTTATCAATATCCGACATCCTTCCACTTAGGTATTGTCCTCTTTTATGTCTAATGTACAAACGCTAGCACCTCAAACTATTACAAAGGATTTTCAACTTTATCGCTAAAGCAACAATGTTCAATCTTGATTGGGGTTTTACAAATTGGACTAGCTTGATGTCCCTAGTGTCTGTTCTTGTATTTTGTAGGACTGAGTAGGACATTATTAGAGGAATAGACTAGTTGTATTATGGTTTACATATGTAGTATATTTCAGGGTACTATGGAGATCATTCGCCGTACAGCAGTGTGGGTTCAACAAATGACTATTTCTCTATGTGCGATATATGGGACAGCAACAACCAAGATGACTTCTGCTCTTTTCATCGTGAGTATATTAATTACAAATATCTGTGTTTATTTTTTTGCAAAGTTTCTCTTAATGTCGGGTATCTGAGAAGTTTTTAGTTTCTAATTGATTCCGATGTGATTTGATAAAATACGTACCTATTGAGAATAAGCTAATTAATTTTGGTATTGAGTATTGATACGATAAATTATGAAGACAGCAAACCGGTTCGTAGCTACATCTAGAGTCCGTCGTTACCTCTAACTATATAATAGTGTACCGCAAAAACAAAATATAAATGCTCATTGTTAGAACAGCACTTAGCTTTGTCTTTTGTTTAAAACACGTCTAAAGATACGAGTACAACTTCCAAGAAATCATAAATGAAAGGAAAACTATGTCTGCAAATAAACATCGCACTATTTAACGCAAACTTTCCTTCTCGTGACTGATAAACCTTTACAAATAACAAATACTCGAGTGTTAAAACATATTGTTTGCTATCAGTACCACCTGGCAGAAAACTGAGTACTTCAAGTAATGGCAGTTGGCAACGAAGAACTTTCCAGAATATGGCCACCAGATTTGATGTTGGACACCAAAGTAACAACTTGCTAGGAGTTCCCACCAAAACAAGCAATGCGGCCAGTTCGGATTCACAGGTAAGCTATTCGAATTTCGAACATCCTATCTTTTTTTTTTGTGTGGAAACAAAATGAGGTTGAATATAAAGTCTTATTCAATGACCCATTGGGCAAACAGTTGCAAAAATCGAACATTTTGTGTGTAGGTAATCACTTTTTGGTCAATGCAATTTTGTTAATTGTGGAATATTCTCGATGTTTTTAAATAGAGTGATCCAAATACATATGATATCCACGATTCTATAAATACAAATATCATGGTAAATATTGAAACTGGTAACGATTCTCTAACAATATAACTGTCTGTCAGTCAAATGTACTGACGTCATGGCAATCGTGAGAAAACGCTTCCTACTACTTGATACAAATTGCGTGTGATAGACAGTTGCACAGATTCATGATTGATGTCCATCTTAATAATATTAGGAATGGGAAACAGGTTCAAGAATGTTGTAATGGTTGTTTTCGAGTTTCGAGTAAGCATTGACGTTGGCTTTATGTTTCTTGTAAAATAATAGAATAATGTAGCATTCTTATTAAAAATAATGATATTGATTTGGATAACAGACATGGTATGACCTATTGAACTAAAATATTCATATAAAGATGTAAAACGTCCTCTACTTATACTCAATTGGTTTAAAGAACAAATGAAGATCAAAAGCTTCGCAGTCCTCATGTTCTAAAGACCAACAAATCAGTCAGAGGACCAACTAAGCAAAAGGACGTTTATTTCCAATACGAAAGTAGAACACAAAACAAATGCTATCGAAAGCTTCGAAAGATAAAGTGTCACTAGGGACCACTTGAACAGCGATTGTTTACAAACAGCTTTATCAGAAACCGCGTGATACCCGTCACATGGTTGTCCAGAGTGTCGTTAAGTCATGTGAGTACGTTATCAGGACAATGACAGAATAGTGAAGGTAATTTATAACTGCACACATTTGTTATGTTTGATTGTCGAGGGTGATGCAATTAGTAGGTTTATTGTTACACGACACGTCTTGCAGGAAATGTTTTAATGACGGTATAAATGTGCCAGTGATATACTTCCTGCTTATTCTTAAATGTGCCAGTAATATCCTTTCCAATATAAAGAGTATGGATGCATCGACCCTGTATCTTATATTGCAAAAAAATACATTGCCAAACTCCTTGGTGTCAAGTACCAACAGACAATGTAGAGCACGACTTTCAAGTCGAGCTTCGAAAAAGTTGTGATTATTTTAGCTAAACTTTACATGAGCTTCCAATGGATATTCTGACTTATGAATACCTACCTGATGCCTTATTCCCATTTCATTTGGAATATTCATGATGTATTAATTTTGGGTCATGCATGATAATCCGAAATCCGAAATCCGATACTCACCTGGAAATAGTGTGGCTTTCCTGCTGTGAAATAATTTTTCAAATAGGTACATAGTTTGCATAGTTTCGGAGTCTATGTACAAACAAAACCAAAAAAGTCGTCTTTATAATATGATTAAGTATAGATGATAACACGACTAGATTAGTCATCTTCGTCCTTCAACCTCGGTCAACATATTTTTTATAAACTTTTATGTCACGTGAGTTGCGTGCGTCGTACATTAGTGTTTTAGACATAGAAATAATCTATACTTATAATAAATCTGTAGAGAGGTCAATTCTGTACATTAAATATATTTCCAAAATATCTATCAGGGGGTGATTAGTGATCGATACTGATGCCAAAAATGCAATCAGTAAAAATTTTGTCTGTCTGTCTGTCTGTCTGTCTTTCTGTCTGTCTGTCTGTCTGTCTGTCTGTATGTTCGTTATGGAAACAAAAACTACTCGACGGATTTTAATGAAACTTAGCACAAATATTCTTCATACTCCTGGGCAGGTTATAGGATACTTTTCATCACGCTACGATCAATAGGAGCAGAGCAGTGATGGGAATTGTTGGGAAAACGGGAGAAGTTACTCCATTTTTTAAGCTTTCGTCACGTGTGCAGCCTTAGTGGTTAAAGCTAAGTAGTAACAGGCTAGGTACGCATAGATTTAGATAATTGGATAGGCTGGTGATTATTATTATTTCCTCTCTTTGCACAAAGTCCGAATCTAACGCGGACGAAGTCGCTGGCAGAAGCTAGTAAAGAATAAATAAATACTTAGTTGTTACAGGTTTTTTGTACAGTCTGTTGCTGTCACTCAGTACGCCCTTTTGTTGTTTTCACTAGTACTTCCGACACATAAAACTATAAAACGCTTGTGTTTCATTAAAACTGTCACAACATGCTCATAAATTTCTTCTTAACATCACATGCCTACGTAACTCCTTAAAATAACCACAGATTCAAAAATCGTACTTGAGGGTTCCAAAAAAGTTTGTATAGGTATTAAATAAATTCAATTTAAGAACGCAGCGTTAGCATAACTGGTTTGTAACAGAAATATCGAGGTACGGTCAGCGACTCGGGTCACGTGAAGGAAGGACAAAGCCACTGCACCCTCGATTCATATCGACATCGGTAAAGGTTAAGTGGCTTGAAGATGATAATGCCGTTTAGTAAGCATCAATAAACGAATTTAATTTTCGAACTTATCTGTTCTAATTTTATATTGTACTTTGTGGTCGAGTTAATATTCTGTCATTCTTTATAACGTAGGTGCATATCGGATTTGTGGACCTTGCCTGCCACATGGAATCTCTCTTTCCGCGTATCACGTAACGCAGGCGAACAAAGGAGTTTGTGATGAATCATCAGGTGTCATAAAAATCATGTGATGGTGCATTCGAGTCCTAACTGGTCTTCCACTTATCTGTCAATTAACTTTGATAAAACAAAAACGCTGAAAACTTTTCGACGTAGTATTCACGTGATTGAAGTGAAACCAAGCCAATGTGATTTTATGTCGCTATTCGTCATTTATTTTCGAGATGTTTGTTTTGTCCCGTTTAGTCCATTATTTAGCATGTTGCCGGGTACGGAGGTGAACAAGCTAAATATAAACTTTTGGGCTAGTTGGGTACTACAAAATATGATAAATAAACCCACAATAAGTGGGTTATCTGTTGGCTATAAATATATATTCGTTTATGCGGATCTCTTTTTCCTCCGTCCGATATCCGTTGCGGATAAAAAAATGCTAAACAAAATATGACGAATCGCTGCCACTTTCTCGAATCAGGCAAATAAAAATAACGACCACATTACAACACGTAGGGTGTTATATAAAGAGGTTGATAGCTAAATCAATCATACAATGTAGAACATTGAGATAAGCTTTTCCATGTGTTAGTCGAACAATTAGAACGACTTAACAATCAAGCTATTAATTGGTCGAACGGAAACGTTGGCGAAGCATCACGTGCCTGCATTTGCATACAGCGTGTTACTAAATGAATATTCAAATAAAGGCTGTTGACTGTTATGTGATGACTGCGGTTTTGAGCCGTAAATGTAGGTCTATTTGGCGTGATTGATTGGCCTGTCAATTAGAATGATTATCGAGAGTGATTTGTGTGTCTAATGATGAGACTTAATGATGTGGACTTAGAAAATACCTCAATCTATGTGAATAATATGTTTTGCGTAGTTTTTGTTCTAAAGTAGAAATTTTGCTTGAAGCCTAAAGGAACAGCATAGTTTTCGATTGGGATTCACGTATCACATGCAAAGTGTTTACTTTCTAACACGAATAGTAATCCGAAGCCAGCACGGCTAGTTTTATTTGGTTTTCTTATCTCAATGCCTTGACCCAAATTCTTACTAACACAAAGAAAGGATAATCTCTATATCGTTTAAAGCCTTTGCACACAATGGTGTATTGGCTTTACGCCATTGTTTTTCAACATGTTTTATACGCTACTGTTATCAATGTGTGTAATGACCACTAGGAAATATTTTCCCATTGTGTAACAACTTGCGTCAAACGAAATATATAATTGGTAGTAGGAAGTATGTATAATCCCGAACTTACCAAGTTTTAATTCCAAATCAGTCGCTGTTGACAATTGTCACGTGAAAAACGTCGGGCTGCTTTAACCTTCGAAATAAAACAGTACACTTAAGCGTAGTGTAAGTTCGATTTGCCTGCAATTGGTAGTACCTACCTACGACAAGGACTGGAAAATTATCCGGAATTTTCTCTCAGAAAAGTGAATAGGACTTTTTTTCATATTTATCTCAGTAAAATATCTAGTTTAGATTAGTGAAATGCCTTTGTTTTGTCACCAGTTATACAGCAACAGCACGACAAGTGGTACAAGCGACAGCATAGCCAGCACAGGATCAGCGATGATGCATAGGAAGAACAAACTCGGCCTAGCACTGCTGATCAGCGTCAATGATTCCACGCAACTGTAAGTGCAGTTTACCTTCTAGCTATTTTGGTCTTTTAGCCTCTGGCTTTAAGGTCCAATTTTTGGATCAGAATTTCAGTTTGACGGTTTTTAAAAGCCTAGGGCTAATTTACTGACAGTCGTTTATGTAATCGGTAGGTTAAAGAATAGCTTTTTTTATTATGACGCTGGATTTTTCGTAAAACCTACTTTTTGACAGAGTTTGCTTTAGGAATTCATCGCTTTAAAATCTAATCTCCCAAAGGAAATTTTTATTTTCGATTTTTTGATGATAATAATGAGTTTCTTTATCGCTGGTTTATCTTGAGAAATCTCCACCGAAATGCAAATTCGAAATCGAAACATGTCCTTTGCATCGAATTTGCATTGCAGTTCAAAAGGACACTTTAGTTTTTAACGTCTAAATGTAGAGTGTACTATAATGAAGTAGCCTTGCCATGTGGCCTAAATAATACATGCAACATCATTATTAGGCCCGCTCTAGGCCATTGTATTATCAAGACGCCTTAAATTGTCTGTGGAATTTCATATTGCCGTTTTTTAGGGTTCCGTACCTCAAAAGGAAAAAACGGAACCCTTATAGGATCACTTTGTTGTCCGTCTGTCTGTCTGTCTGTCTGTCTGTCAAGACCCTTTATCTCAAGAACGCGTGGACGTATAAAGCTGAAATTCACATGAAATACTCAGGTCTATTGTCCCTTTAAGCTGTGAAAATATCAAACTTCTAAGCCAAGCCAATCAAAAGATACAGCCGATTATGTCGATATTTTCAACAAATTTTCGACACTCGCAAAGGAATCAAAACCTACGGGATACTTCCCATAAACTCAGAATCTTGAAATTTGGCATGAAGCATTGTCATATAATGCAAATATAGGAAAAATTGCGAAAATCACATTTTTTTAGTTATATGATATAATAAAAATATTTTAATAAAATGAAACTTACTACCTTATTTCTCACGAACGAATAAAGGTATAAAATTGAAATTTATACCAAATACCTAGGTCTACTGTTCCTTTAAGCAGTGAAAAAATCAAACTTCTAAGTTAACGCGATCAAAAGATAAAGCAGTTTATACCGACACCTAGACGAATTTCCGTCACACGCTAGGGAATCAAAACCTACAAGGTACTTCCCGTGAACTCAGAATCTTGAAATTCGGCACGAAGCAACGTTATATAGTACAGACTAGCTTTTGCCCGCGACTTCGTTCGCGTGGAATAGTGACTTCCGGCAGTTTTTTGGTTTGACCAATAGATGGCGCTATATGTCCGGATTAAATTTTATTATTTTTATATTTTTTGTAATAAAAACTATCCTATATCCTTTCTCAAGTTCCATACTATGTCTGTACCAAATTTCACACAAATCGGTTCAGTAGTTTAGGCGTGAAGAAAAGACAGACAGACAGACGGACGGACAGAAAGACAGACAGACAGAGTTACTTTCACATTTATAATATTAGTTAGGATAAAGGAAAAATTGCGAAAATGATAAATTTGAACTTACATAAAATATTAAAATATTATTTTTGCGTACATGACAAAAAATATTTTTTTAATAATTATAAACTTACTACCTACCCTTTTTCACATGACCGCGTATAGATATTAAAGTTGAAATTCATATCAAACACTTCTTAAATCTAATTGCCTCTAAACTGTGAAAATTTTAAATCATTCAAAGGTCATTGGGCACCTTAGCATGGAAACCATACCCACGGCGGACACGAACGAAATATAGCATAGTATAATGATATAAGGCTCTGACTTACTATGGCGTTAGTCGCATCAACGTGAGCCATGGGAATCTAGAGAAAATCAGGTTTAAACATCAAAAATTTTCCCTACTTCAATGGTGAATTTAAACGACCAAATGGGATGGATTCGAGTAACTATTTTTTATAGTAAAGGGTATACTCGCCGTTTATGCCCATTGTAATCAGGTCAGGATCTGATGATGGAAACCTTGAGAAATCGAGGGCAACTTTCTGAAATTGTAGGCACGCATAGGGTTAAAACTTGATTCTCAGATATATGTCTGATTACACTGTCAAACAGTGTTTAATTTTCACTGGAAAGTTAACAATTAAGACTTTTTACAACAAAAAAACTGCTACTGCGGGTATAACTGTGGTGTTATTTTTATGTATGCTGGGTGTGGATGGACCCAAACACTGAAATAAAAAAATACTATTTACAAAAGAAAAATAAACCGACTTCATGAAACAGTGAAAGGGACAAAATACAACTTTTGGCAAGGCTCTAAGAACGTAAAGCTAGCGTCCCCGAATCCTTCTTTGTAGCAGTCGTTGTTACAAGTCAATGTAAGTGGCCGTCAGGTGGATTTGGCGAGTGAAAAAAAACTTGAAATTAGGGCTTGTGAGATGATTAAACAACTCAATAAGAAAAGATCTCATTCCCGCAATGGCTGCTATAACCCAAGTTAGAAGGGAATTCGCATCACCTCCTATAAAATAAGCTCTAACACAAGGTAATTGATATAAATAGTAAAGGAGTTCCCTGAACTATATCTTATCTTTATAATAGATCCCGCAATGCCAATCAAACCTATCCACGTGGAAAGCCCTGGTCAATACGAATAAAATAAGCCTAAACACGTGGTAGTTGCAGCATACTGTTCAGGAGTTCCCTCGATTCGCTTTGGTCTCCATAATCAAATCAGCTCCAAAACTTCACTGTTTCGCAATTCCCTCAAAAATACACCCGCATGTCTGGTTTTGACTTGATGCGTGCCTACAATATTCGAGAGTTGCCCTCGATTTCTCGAGGTTTCCAGAGGTCCTGGTTATCCGAATTGAGATCTTCCTTCTTTTTGAAAAGTATTTTAACAATAAAAACTGTCATTGTGTCCTGTACAATCCAAAAAACTGCTTGTTTTTTTATGTTCTTCAAACAATCCTGTACATTCTTCTCCATGGAATTTTAATAAAATATTTATATTGAATGACTTATATTGAAACGTCATACTATTCCCCATAATTTAAAACTACTTTCATTCGTGTCCGCCACTTTTTGCAAAGCGGGTCAGATATGCCCAATGACCTTTAAGACATAATTAGTTATTTTCAATCAGATTTCTGAATGATGACTATAAAATGTTGTAAATAAATAACTTTAATAAAAAAACTTTTACAAATAAAAAATATTAACTATTTTGACTCTCACGAAATTAACATAACTATGATTGTTCTAAACTGAACGGTTTGCGCGAGAGTCACTTTTTATCTATACAGGATTTGTACGGAACCCTCGGTGCGCGAGCCCGACTCGCACTTGGCCGGTTTTTATTTTTCATTTATTTTAAGATCGAAGTGGTTTATTACCTAAATGTTTGCTTGGATAAAAACCCCTAGGTATTCGAATTGAAAAGTACTTGTGTCTTGTTTAATTATTTTTTTACTTATTTCTAAGCATTGAAAAGTTTGTAAAAATATGTTTAGTTTCTCTACTCTAAACAATGACGAGATTAATTTATGTTCCTTGTCAGTAATTTATCAACGCTATTAAACCCGTTTTCTCTTACATCATTCAAATGCAAAAACAGCGCCAAAAGTTAAAGTTTTTTTTTTATAGATATATTTTTACTTATGATATGTTTTACTTATAGTATGTTATAAATAGATGGTAACCTTGTCACGGGAAAGGATTTTAGTGTTTTCAAATTAGAAGTGTTATTTTAATGTAAGATGAGTCAGAAGGTCATTTGAGAGTACGAGCTAGCTAATTTAATAACCATTATTATGTAGTTAGGGTAAATACAAATACTCACCTAGATTACTGTTTGCTCCAATACCTATTATGTTTGGCCAATGTTCGGCAAATGTTTAATAAAATTCGCTTGTATGAACAAGGTATTTGTATTTATTTACCGAATCCGCGATTATGCTGAGCTTTACAAACAATGTGTTATTATCGCCAAATATGATATTTAGATTTATGTTAAACCTGTAGCTCTTGCGGCTAAATGGTAAACGCCACTTCCGAAGGACTGCTCAAACTACGACATAAATACTTTGAGTAGAATTTGATGTCTTAAAAGTAAGGGGGAGTACAAGCTCTTTTTCGTTATCTACATTTCCTAAACCTAATGCGTAGGTTGCAGACCAGGAGCGTAGCTTACGTGGCTTTCCATACATGTGGGCAGACCTCTCAAACTATGAAAAGTATGAAAAGCTGTGTAGGCTATGTTAACTGCACTTTTGGTCTACAAACTGTTTCAATATCCTACTATTTCACACAGTGACGTAGTGCGGCGATGTCTGGAACACTCGCCGCAGCTACAAGCACTGGTGTGCCGGCTGCGACTGGCGACATTAGCGGCCGGCGCCACCGGTGGCCGAGTGTCTACGCTGTACCAAGCGGCCGAACATGCTGCTTGCTGGTGAGTCAATAACTGAGAAATAAATGTAGTTCTAATGTTGTGCTCGAACTGTCATAGACAGGACATGGCTCTGGAGAAATGCGGTCCTTGTGTGATGGTAATTGTTTTGACTGGTGATCCGATTTGAACGACATTCGGTACATTTATCCGGCTGCGGAAATTAGTTCTCTATGGACGCAGGTAAAACCGTAGGAAACAACTACAATTACTATTCATTAAAATTCTTTCTGAAGATTTTGCGTGAATCGTAATGAACATCCTTTCAAACTTTCACGTTTAAGTACATTATTGTCAAGATTTTGCTTCTAAAAGTCACGTCATTACTCCAATAAAAGTAAAAAAAAAAACAAAATTTTCGTCCATAGGTTGTCGGACCTGGTGTACGGGCCTCGCCTACAGCCGATGTGGTTGAATCTAGTCACGGGAGACTCACGAGCCTCCAACAAACTCGCCGAGACCCTACTGTCCGATCTCTGCTCCGTATTAACTGTGGGAGATACCAAGACCACCAACTTGTAAGTATTTTATCTATACTGTCATATTATACCTCTAAAGCTGAGGAGTAATGGATGGTTTGGAGAATGAACGTGCTGAGAAAATAAACTACTGGTTTATGGCGATTAAAAAATATTTCAGTTTCGCATAGCCCATATTATTGAATGGAGCAGTTCCTACGGGATGCGGGAAATCAGTGGTTAATAATATAAAAAAGCTTCTAGATTATTCTACTTGCGGCGCCACGATTACTGCACGTAACGCTCGTGATATTGCAGTTTTCAGTTTATTAAAGAATTTCTGGAATCGGTCCAGTAGTAACAGAGAAAAACCATTACACACGAAAATTACCTGATTATAATGTAAACATCTACGAATTACGTTCAATCATCGAAATATCTCCGCAGGTTTTTCAGTAACAATTCTAATTAGCGATTACACTAATTATTAATTAATGAGTAAGTCGAGTAAAAGTGATAAGCATTAATCGTAATGAACAAATTATCGTAAAAAAGAACTACCATTCAACTACATTATTGAATAGGTTGTTACTCCCACCGTAGTCATTTATTTCTAACTAGACATAACATATTTACGCTATAAAGTCTAATCCAAATATATTGTAGTATTCATAAGCCCACGCGAAATTCAAATGAATGAAATACTGAATAGACATTTTGTTTTGCTTTCTCGAGCGTAAATCGTAACAATCGATTGAGAATAATAGACTAGAAGAGCAACACGAGTATTGAGTATTTAAAAAAGTATTGCGCCCTATCAGCAATTGATAAGAACGCATAGTAACATCGGCTAATCAGTTAATTTGTCCTAGCAACAACAAACATGAAATTCCCCGATTTACTAAATAGTTACACAAGTTTATGGCAACAGGATTTATGAAACTCTAAACGAGACGTACCTCATTTTTTGGTTAGGTTTTCCTTATGCAAATCGATTCTGTTATTCGCTTTTGATGAATGACTTTGACCGAGTGACCATCAATCATCTTTTTCCTATGATTGTCCATGTTTATAGCATTCGTATTTTATTATAATGGCACCTTCAACTCTTCAAGCCTTTTATTAATGTTTGAAAACTCCTCTGATTAAATATAAAAATATTCGAATTTCAAAAATACTTGAAAGTTTTTTTTTAATTATATACTATAATTATACTTGTTTTTACGTTGTGACGCCTATAATAAATTACTCTACCCGTTGAAACATACCAACACTTTCTACGTCCAAATAGCTGCCCAGTAGCTGTCTTCGACAATTATTTTTATCTTGATTTACTAGCTTGATCACATGATACAGCTTACACAATAGATTTCTACGACACACGGAAATATGTACTACAATGTTATAATTCAAGCCAGTATTAAATAAAAGAAAAAGTCTAAACAGCAATTGATATAAAAGAAGAAAAAAAAATACCATGAAGGCTGAATATTAGAATTGTATTAATGACATTATTAAACTGTTAGACCGTGAATCATCTATTGATAAATCGTATCATTACATAATTATATCGTAGTCGAGAATTGAAAGCAAATAAAAGAAAACGTTAGTTGCATATTAATGAAATGATACACATTAGAGTACCTGTGATTGATAAAGTAAATAAATACAATATTTAGCACATGTGGTCTCGGTTCCCGTTATATAACTTATCAGATTTTTAAACATATTGGTGAGTAATACTCGAAAATTGTGTAATAGGCTGTCAAGAAAATTTCTACAGGGAAAAATAGTTGTCTTAGAATTGGAACGCATTTTGAAGGTGTGAACATATCGTTCATAAATTGTAACTAACGCCACCCACTCGTAAATTCCTGGACTTTTCAAACCTGTATCGTATTGACTTTTAATGCGCAGGTGTATTTGGCAACCTACACACATTTTTTTAATAACCCACAATCCAGTAATGTTTACGATTATCCAAGCAAATAGATCATCGCTATTTCATGCTGTATTTGTTTGCTCAGTCAATTGGCTCTAGTTCCTAAATTACTTCGGAAGTTATGACAGGCAATTGACGTAAAATGAAGTGTTCATTAGTGTGAAAATTATCTACTTCCTTCCAAGTATGGGTATAACGAGACTGCTTGAACATTTTGCTGGATATATCTGGTACTTATGAGGTCAAAGACCCCATTGAGCAATTGCGCTGGAGCAAAAACTCTCTGATCTCAGCCATCGTGTAAAAAAGTATCATCATCATATCACTTATAGCGCGAAAAAAAACTAATACAAGATAAACTAATATTCTGTGTATGTCAAAAGTTCCGCATCTACGAGCCAAACGCACTTCAACAGTTTCCTACAATAATGAAATTCCTGTGTTAATATTTTATTATTTCCTATAAAATTCACGTGATGTGTGGGCGCGAATGAGATATATTTTACAGTCGTACGTGCGAGGTTATATGGCCGGTTCATCAGATAACTGGGCATGAACATTATCACACGATTTTCCTAAAGCTCCCTCACAATCCGTTATATAATGTTCAACAAACAATACTTATAAAGGTGTTTGCTCTGGTTATATATTGGTAGAAAGTGTTTGCAGTTGTTATTTGCACAAGTTGTGCTTATGCCTTTAGCTAGGTATGAGGTCATATGTTTTTGTGCGAGCTTCGTACTACAGTTCGTTTACAAGTGTTTTGATAGGATTTTAAGATAACCGATATCGTTATGATTTATTACTTACTAGCTGTTGCCCGCAACTTCGTTCGCGTGGAATAGTGACTTCCGGCAGATTTTTGGTTTGACCAATAGATGGCGCTATATGTCCGGAATACATTTTATTTTTTATTTTCAATTTTTTGTAATAAAAACTATCCTATGTCCTTTCTCAAGCTCCAAACTGTGTCTGTACCAAATTTCACACAAATCGGTTCAGCAGTTTAAGCGTGAAGAAAAGACAGACAGACAGACAGACAGACAGACAGACAGACAGACAGACAGACAGACAGACAGACAGACAGACAGAGTTACTTTCGCATTTGTAATATTAGTAGGGATCACTGAATGAAATGAAAATCAATCGTTTTACGATTCTGAAGGGTTAATGGCAGATAATATGATAAATAAAATCAAGGACTCGTATAAGTTACCCACTCTAACACGCACCCCAACCATGAAGATAAATTGGGTAAAAAGTAATTTCTTAATGCTTTCATTGAAAATGAGAATCACAATAAACAATTTTATTTTTCTATAAATGAAGCGATAAAAATGTTTACTAAATAATTATGTAATACTAAAAAAAACAGACCTACCATTAGTCATATTATTTCATATCAAACCGTAAAACTCCCACGCGACAATTATGTAAGTTCGATAATCAATCTCGACTCCAGACGTGACTATCGCTACGTTCGCTGTCTGGAACGCGTCCAATACCTCCGATTAACAAATTAAAAAACTAAAACTCTATGCACACAAATTCGCGCGTTTTTTAACGTCAATTATCTGAAACAAAGTGTGAATGGAAACGCTGTCTTTTTCTCTTAGTGTTTAGTTTATTTTTTAAACTTGGGCGTATTATAGACGCTTAGTTATTTTCGTCGTAATGTTTACGTGTTCCTCACGTGATTGCTGGTGTTGTTTTTTTTAATGGATTGACGTCGGCTTTACAAATTGCCGAACATTGTTGTGCAACATTGGTCCACGGAGGAGTTGGAATAGTTAGAAACATGTTGGCGGTGATTTGGAAGCGGTTTTAAACTTATCGAATTAATTAAATCTATGTTTGGTGCCTATCGAACTATGTAAACTCGAAAAATATATGATGTTGATTTTGTTCTCTTCATTCAATTTATGCAAAAAAAAAAAAACGATATCCTTACGGATATTTGCATTCCAATGTTGAAGGCTACTTTAAATAAATAAGTCTATATTCTCAATTAGTTGGCACATATTTATTATGCGTTCCTATTAAGCTGTTATGTTATGTTTAATTTCGCTAAACGTGCATCGTGATCTCTTAATGCTCCAACCGAATAGTGATTAGCATAGTCGTGAGTGCACGAAGTTATAATGAAGGACTGTCTTTCGTTACAGTTTCATCAGCACGCTACTGACGCACGTGCTGACGTACCACCTGGGCTGGGTGGCCACCGTGAGTCCTTACGACACTATAGACCACCAAACGAGGCCTGAAGCAGTACAGTCCTATAGGCCCTACAACGCGCTATGGGCGCAACTCAACGATCTCTGCGGAAGTATCGGGTTCCCTCCCCGAGCTGCCCGCACCATCATCAGCGGACAAACCAACACACAGTTCCTCAACAGACTCCTTGTTGTCCTCACGTACTTCTTGCGCTGCGGTGACGTCAGGCGGAACGACTTCCTATTCCAAGACTGCAAGCTCACTGAAGAAAAAGTGGTGAGCGTAACGCCCGAAGTCACCGGCCTGAAGAGGACAGCCACACACGTGAACAAACTCGCGCAGTGCGAAGTGGACAGTTTAACAGTGCCGTCGGTGAATACTCTGAACAGTGATAGTAGTGTCAGTACGTTAGCGGCCAGCGAGGTCAGCATCAAGCGGTCGTCCACGCTCGCCAACTTAGGTCAAAAGCTCTCTAATAGCTCCGACTTCGTAGTAACAGACTGTAGTTCCACCAGCGACCTGCCGGTCACGAGCCAGCTCAAGCGAAACCCAACCATGATGCTGTCGTTAAAGGCCTCTTCGGATTCTAGTCTTAATTCGTCACTTTCCGAGAATGAGGTGGAGGAGAAGAAAGTAGTATTTGTGTTAGGTGATAACGACAAACTCGTGGGACTGAAGAACAAGTCAGTAGACGGGAAATCCGTGAAGAAGTCTTCCAAAGTCCACAATGAACCCGTAACGCTAGAAGTACCAGAGAAGTTGACTGAACCATGCAAGAAAGAAGGCTGTGTGCAGGACAAGCGGGCGGACAGTCCGTCGAAATGCTGCGGGCAAACGCTTCAACATTCCAAACCAATCAAACATTCCGGTTTTAAGTTCGAGTTCGATAAGTACCCTCAGATAGTCACTAATTATATGAAGAGCAAAAACTTAGAGATATTAGATAGACACTATATTGGGAAGCCGGGGAATTTGAAGTTGGATAACTTTCAGTTTGATCCGACGATCGTGCCGCCGATACAGGAGGAGAGATGTGAGACTTGTGTCAAGTGTCAGCTGCTGGAGTCGATGCTGCAGACGCCGACCAACGCTTCGGAGATGGAGTACATGAACGACATGCCGCGGCAGATCGAGCCGCAGTTCGCGAAGGAGACTATAGTGGAGTCATCGCCTGAGAGGGATGAGACGCCGAAGACTTTTGTGAGGCAGCGGAAGGAGAATACGGTGGTTGTTAACTATGTGAAGTCTAAGAAGGAGAGTTTTGAGGCAAAGAGGAGCGAGAGGAGGGTTAATAAGGAGAAGGCGAAGGAGAAGTTAGTGGAAGTGCAGCAAGTGTTAGAGTTCCCGGTGTGCGGGCTGCGGGAGGCGGGGCAGGCGCCGCGCGTGGGGTTTGATGCCTCGCTGCTGGGAGGAGTCACCGATCATTATGTACCTGATTTAATTTTACAAGGTACGTTATTGTTCTCTGCAATACTATTTTCAGATATTTTGCCTTTATTTCATCTTTAGAAATAATAAAAAAAAAAACGGTTAGTTGTGAAAAAGTGTCCCGACATTATTTATTTATTTACTTAGTGTAACGTTAATTTTGATGTAGCTATTATGTAGATATTCCGATGTATCTTGGTATTAGATAGCCAATCTTCCATAGTCAAAAAGAAAATTTAAAACCCCTGTAATATTATTGAAACCACAACGTTGCCAGTTGTAGTTTATTTATTTTTTTCCACCTTAAGCATTAATTAGTATTCCACAATAATAAAAAAAAAAAATACTTATTTACTACAGGAACAATATCCAAACCTGTTATGTGGGAGCCGCAGCTGCGTCGCGACTTGGACCTGACATCACACATCAACAAGACCACGGAGTCGCCCGTACAAGCCGTAGCTATCATAGGAGACATCAACACTTGGTAAATATTATAGCAACTATCTTATATCGGGTGTGTCGTTCATAATCACATTAAATGAAATGCGTTAGTATACTGGTAAATATATGTCGATTAACACAAACAAAAAAGAAAAATACGTAAAAATAAAATGCATTTTTCAAACAAAGTAAATAGAATAAAAATGTGCGAAAATTAGAACACCATATAAAAGTCAGTCATTACAAACAACTGAAATTCTCCCTTGAAAACTGACAGCTGTCAACTGATCAAAACATTCGATACTCCTAATTTTATCTCTGCTTTACACATGATGTTGTAAATTATAAAAACGAAAAATGATTCCTGTGGTTAAAAAACTGAATGGATTAGGCTATTTTTTTTACAATTCGCCTTAAAATATCTAAAAGTATAGGATTTAATGTGATTGTGAACGACACAACCTGTATAATATTTTATCGTTTATTTATTTTTCAACACATTTTTTACATTTTTAAATCTGAAATACAATAAGTTAATACATATTATTAACATAACAAAATTACTACAAGTATCATTTAGTTAGAGGCTCAATTTAAGCGAGTTTTTAAAACATAACATAATTAACTTAATGTCAATTGTTTTACATACAAACTCAAAGACTCAACTTCAGTCGCTTTTATTCCATTCTGCGGCGGTATGAATGAGCCTTATACTAATGTTAGTTATACCCATATTCCATACTGAACAGTCGGACATTCTGTAGTCTATTAAGATTTTGTGGTAAAAGACCACAGAGATTTCATGGTTTTAGGTAGATACGATCGTAGTATAATATTGCATCGGTATATTCTACAAAAGTAATAATAATATTTCTTTATTCTATTTCTTCAGGGAAGTACGCGTGGTCGGCAGAGACTGCGGGTCGGGCGGCATGTCGTCACTGGTGGGCGCCATGTTGGATACTCTGCCCGCCATGTGGAAGGCCAGGGTACCTGCGCAACAGGTAAAATTAATAATATTTTTCGTCATTAAATAATTTATTTTTGCCATCACAAAATGTTGGAAGGTTATAGGGGAGAACCTGGCCCAAAGGGGAAAAAGTGCAGGCTCAATAAATGTAAAGCATTTTCTCCATACCTACTTGTTTTGTTTTCACTTCAACCAGCAGTTTTCTGAAAAAAAAAAAATAAGTATCTTCATGACTTAAGATAGTCAATAAAACAAAGAAAATACTTAATTTTGATAAATCGTAATAACTTTTCATTTCTTTCTTTTACAGTGCCTATCATTCCTGGAAGGCAAGCTGCGCGAATTCTGCGTGCTATCAAAAACTCTAGCCGACATGCTGATGTCTACGGACTTCTGTGATATCGCGACTTTGACCAAATCCCTGAACATCGATGTCAATGACGTTCCTTTATTACTGGCTGTGGCCACGACCCATACGCCGCAAGTTGCTACGAGATACGGACTTAGTTATGGATAACGGAAATGTAACGTGGTTTATCCACGGTAAGGTTTGTCGTCTATTAAACACCCTATATTACGTAAGATTTTGGCATACATTGCAATGTTCTAACTACCAAGAAGCAGGACGCAATGTATGTTATGTTTCTTTAGAAAGTATTTTAATCAGGAAACTGTTTTCTACGTAATAGGGGTACCACCAAGAGTCCTCAAATGACATTTTTACCCCCAAGATTAATAGAGAAGTTATCCGCCTAAGAGTTAAAAAGCTTTGATTTTTAATAAATTTTTTGTTGTAAAATTTCATGTCAGCGCTTGCGATTGGTTGTTAGAAATGACCTTCGTAATGAGCTGACGTGGGATTTAACAAAAATGTCTAGTGCAATTCCGCACGTTACTAAACCTATATTGCTATGTAGAAAATCAACACTTAAATTAATCACAACTTTTTCTACTCTAAATATTAGGTCTCTATGGTACCTTTCGGCAGCCTAAAACTGTCTTATATTTTCTTCTGCGTGACTTATATAAAATAAAATAAACGGATCATCATATTTCGTCACCATCACGTCATTTTTGAAATGGCGTTACAAATAAATTCAGAAACAAAGTTCGATACTACATATCGACCTTTGGTTGGCATTCCATTGACGCGTTACGTTGTTCAGTAGTAAATGTATGGGATGCCATTGTCGCGTCCAATGTCTGTCGAAGACATGTGTAAGTCTTAATGACGTCATTCTAACATCAATGAAATGTCACTATACTATGTCGAATGTCGTGACACGTTTTGCCTCTTCCTGTTACGTCACACTTTTTAAAATAATTTATTCGTAATTAGTGTCGACATACGCAGATGTTAGACGGAATTAAAAGTTCGGTCCTAAAGATGTAACTTTACTTTGATCACGCAAAATATTAATGAGGATAGCCTTAATTCCTTAAGGCATGATTGACATCCACATACTTAAGATCCGATATAGTTAAAAAGGATCTAAAATGTAGCTAAAGATTCCCTTCGCTTCTAGTAGCTATGGTACATTATTTCTTCTTACAAGTGTTATAAATGTCTATCATATAATGGTATAGCTTTATGGGAATGCAAGGAATTGTCGCAAAGCGGTATTTTAGCGACCCGCGCAGTATTGGCTTAAATAAATGTATGTGTAGCGATCATTCATAATACACGTAAAAGTATTTACTTGATTGTATATAGGTATAATTTTAGAAAATATCGTTAAAATGCATAATGATCATTAATTAATATTATTAAATTATTGAAAACTTGCCATAATGTTACAACAGTATAACGTAAAGGAATACATTTACAAGCTTAAATTTAGAATACAAATTCTTGCAGGAGCATTGCGCGGGAATCTGTGATTTATTTAATTTTATATCGTATAATTTATATTTTTATATCTTGCGGCCAAAGTCGTGCAATTCGTGCAATGTGGGCGTCGCCTGGTGGTTGCCAGCGTTGTCATACTAAATTATAATTACTATATAAAAATGTGTCAATATTGCATGAATAGTAGACTTTGCCCGCCGTATGTACAGTATCTATTTTGATTGTGATAATTCGTGAAATATTATTGGAATGGTTATTGTGATTTGAAATCAGTTTAGGTTTTTAAAAGGCCTACATATAATTGTGATAGTCAATTAAATTTTGTAAATTTATTTATACATTGAAAGCTCAAAAGCTGTCAAGATATTTTATCTATATATTTTGTTTATATGCTGCATTGTCGATGCACAATATTCAGTAATCGCGTAGAAGTAGGAACTTAGCATTCGGCATCTAGGCAGTTTGGAGCAGCTTAATAAAATTATCTTTACTGCCACTGTATTAAACTTGTTAAAGTTAGAAATTGTACGGAGTTAAAGTTAGTCAATGTTCTGCTACTGTGAAGTTGCCGGTATAAAGGGACTTCGATAAACTGAACAAATAATAATCAAGACTAAATATGTAAACTTATTCTATCTAATACCTTTGATTCTTCAGTGCACCGTTTATATGTATATTGAACAATTTGAAAAAAATGTATACCACAAAATAAAGAGACAGAAATAACGACAAATAATGACTAATTAAAAAAATAATATCATAGTCGGTGCACTATAGAATAGACACATTCTTCACAAAATATAATACTCATCAATTTAACTACCTACGGAATTTGCCATACACGAAATCTTCGATGCGTAAACATTCCATTGCGTGCTTTTTATAATAGTTCGTAGAAATAGCGTGATGGAGTAGTTGCAGTTTCGTGCTTGGCGAATTTTTGAACTAAAGGCCGTCACACACGAAGCAATGTAATCAACGAAGATAATTATTATTACTAGCTTGTACTACAAATATTAAGTAAGTACATAAGAATATTGTATAACATTTTGAGTATTTTTCTTCATACTTTCTTTCGTGTGTAAACGTCTTTATCTATTACAAATGTATCCTTCAATTTCATATTTTAAATCTTGTACTAGTGTTCGTTATCAAATAGGGGACACGAAAAGCTTGCAACGTATAACGTTGTTCCTTTTTTAATCAATATTTTTTTGGTTCCTCAAACGTTCCACGGCTAAAATCATTAAAAAATATAACCTAAAAGTTCAATATCTCTCAACCACGTAAAAGTGGTAAGTCAAACCAATTATTGTGAAAACAACTTTGGAAAGAAATGGAAATATATGAATCTGTGCAATACCTGTATTAGCACATAGAGTTTCATACATATCTGTTATGGTCTCTGCACACAGCGGGCGCGGCGCGGCGGGACGGGACGGCGACGCGACGCAATGTACTAGATCGTCGCGTCGCGTCGCGCCGAGCGGGACGGCTCTGTGTGATGTCGTCAGTAATATCTAGTACATTACAACTGCTCAGCGTCGCGTCGCCGTCCCGTCCCGTCGCGCCGCGCCCGCTGTGTGCAGCGACCATTATACCTACTGTACCTACAATTACCTGAGAAAGTCTCAGTACCTAAGTACCTTGTCTATTTTCGTGAGGGTGATATGTATAGTTATTTTATAAGTTCTCATTTTTTAAATAATGAGTAATACTTTTTTATACTTTAATCTGATAATAAATTATTTTTTTCATATTGAAAATTTGATTTTTTTCTTTCTATGCCTCCTTAACACAAACTAAAAAGAGAGCTTATAGGATTTAAGACGCTAAATTATTATCAATGTTTTAAACCAGTATATTAAAATTTGGATTTTTGATATTCAGATTGGAATCTGTTGCCAATTAGGTACCATAAAATCAGCTGACCATAAACAACTCCATTTCTTAAATAATAATATTGGGCCTCGCCCTTTATACGCAGTAAATTAATCTCAGCCAATTTTCAAACTACAGGGATAAGTTGTTGAATTGCTCCGGTATCGCCGACTCATTGCCTAAACTCGCTTACATTGGCCCAAACTTGTCTTACTAAAGTTTCCTATGTAAGAACTTCTGTATATAATTACGAAAGGCCTGTTTGAAAGGCGCTTACGTTTCTCCCTAGAAGATTAACGAGTAGCATAACTTTTATAATAAGTCGGTTTCGTTTTACGACGAAAATGTGAAATTCGTTCGGATTGCCTCGGAGCCTGTTTGTGGCGGACGTTTTAATTTCTTTTTTATAACATGTTTTTGTTTTCTGAAGAGGAAGATGGATTTGTTTTTAATGTTAAATATTTGAGACGAATGCTGTTCCTGAGTTATTATTTTTTTACCAAGCTCGACGATTTAATGACCGGAAAAAATGGTTAAATGCTGAGGGATTCTTTTTCTATTTTGTTTTTGCTGTGAGTACCTACCTACTAGGGCACGGTTTTACGATCCGGTAGTTGAACGGGATTTACGGTCCCAATAAAAACTCGTCTACGATCCTCGACACTGCCGTGACAAGTGAATGGTCAAGTCCATTAGATAACCCTATTATAATAGAGCCCTTGCCTCCAAATGTCATACTACTTATCCCATTATGTATGATGTATATTCTAAGAGAACTGACCTTTTCTTTCTATTTCGCAAAGGTCAAATAGATTTAGCTGGCTCTTCTAACCTAGTTATTCTTTTTAGCTATCCGTAATAAGGTCCAAACAAATAACACATTGAATTTTCAGAATACTTATGTAAAACATTATCATTAAAGATACCAAATACGACCCTACAATAGAGTATTATGAGCGCAAAATAATATGTTTATTTGTCTAATGCATTCTTGAAGATTTTATCATGCTCGTCTCAATGTTTTGTCTCGCATTGAGCTATGTTCGTCTGCGCTGTCATCAAGGCTTTTAATTTCTTTGCCCTCTTCAACTGGCGCTGTCATATTTTTTGCAAGCATTTATTTTACCTCCTACATTAAAATACACAATAAGTACTAACGTGTTTTCGTAAAGTTTATGTAGGTACCTATGCTGTACCTTAGGAATATTAAAAACAATATACAACCTTCCCGTGTGCCATGCGCACATATTTTCCTTAATTTAATCGCACTACACACGATAAATTTGCATTATAATTCCGCTATGCTCACGGCCTCCGTAAAGCTAATAAGTGGAGCGTAGGCTATTTTTGTAATTAGCCTCGCGCTCCGACCGGCCCCATTAGTGGGATTACCTTCGCACAAAGCTAATATTTTATGAAAGGATCGCTTCACTCCGTTACGACTGCGACTCATATCTACGTCACGGATTGCACTTTAATATTGATAATGGCTCCCTTTTGTGGGAATTGGAGGTAGTCACTTTATGATCTCACGGAGGAAAGATTTTTAAAGGTCGTGAATGCTACGACGGCTACGAAGTGGCTACGCCGTAGCATAATTGTGATGAAACTGACTTGTGACAATTCTGAGTTTCTTTGTTAAGATATCACATTTTATTAATTTATGCGTGATAAAGTTTTAAATAAATCATTGTTATCACACAAATCCACCTGTCCACGTAACTGGAGTCCTTGAAACAAACAGTAAAATATTCCATTACTGTAATTTAAAATTTTTATTACTCCTTGGAGCTTTCTAGCTAACTGACAGGAACACTATGGCGGCAAATTTACGAGGTTTTTATAGCCTCGCTTACATCCCGCTGAGGTAATCTCGTGTGATTATGTAGAAATATAGCTCCCGATGTAAGTAATGTTTTACGTGTCTTTACATTATATGGCTCGTTAAGCGACTTGTTGAACGGCTATAAATGGAATAATTTGTGTAATGCGAAACTTGTAATCTACACTTACGGCCAAAACAATCGCACACAAAATGAATGCTTAAACATACCTACCGAAAAAAGTACATATCCAAATTCAATTGACAAAATAATCGTCTTGAACTACAAAGCAAGAAACAAATGACAGTGTCTCAATCTTAAAACAAAAGCTGTCACAAAAAGAATTTGCTACAAACGTGCCCATGTATGCGTAATACATATTTACTCGCGTGCTTTCCGCGAAACAATCCAATTAGTGAAGTACCGAGGCGTAACTTTTTCGGCACTCAACCCTCGGTTCAGAACCGCTAGCATACTTGCCGGTACGAAATAATCCCGTATTTTCGTATTGTTATGTAATATGTAATATTCTTTGCGTTTAACCCGTGTCTCGCTTCGTAACTTGGTATTTAATAATTCTATAGCGAGAAGTCTGTTTGTGAAAGAATTATTTGAATTTGATTTGGAAGACAAGAACGCTATAAAAATGTTTGTAAATAGAAATATCACATTTTGTATATGTATTTTTTTATAATTTAAGTATGTACACACTGTAAACAATAATTTGAAATAGCGTTATACCATTGAGTACCTACTTCTATTTGTAAAGACTTTTTTGCCAGCAGGCCTGCGAAAAGAGATGTGTGAAAGAAAAATGTAGACTATAGAGGTAGTGTGCGTTTTGATTCGTAGAAAGTAACCAATGAGCAGGACTGTACTTTAAAGTATCGAAACTAAAGCAACATTTCTGTAAGTAACTTTCACAGTAACAAATGACTTTCCATATAAAATGCAGCGATCTCGTGACCTAAATAATGTATGTTGTGCGAACAAGCCAGGAGCCTAATCGAAGTTTAATTTACGTGGAGTAACGAGGGACATCCATTATGCCAACGTTTGGTGCGTGACATCTAGCGAAACCGCATTCGGCACTGGCCAAATAACTGTATTGTTTTTGTCCAACTGTGGGTCTGTTGCAGTAGCTAGTTAGTGGAAGTTGGCTGATTAACTTTCTGAGTAAATCGAAAAGCTAATCATGATAAATTGGCATATTTATCAATAGTAGGAAATTGTGACCCATGAGGTATAGTTTTGGTAGTATAGTGTGCCATTGACTCCAGTTACGACTACGTACAGTCACATAATCTTACTCCATTTTAAAATGCATTGCTGCTAGTTACAACTCAATGCTGCTCTCTACTGGAGATTTACCTCAATTATGGACCTAAGTTTTCTTTCCTTGATCATGCGCCTGTTCAGCTTATTCAAACCAACAGCATTGATTTTGAAGTATCTCATTAAATCAGTGTATTTATCGACTGCTTCAACTGGTAGTTAACCTATATATTTTCCAGTAATGCTCTGCGCTGTACTCGAGCTAATTGGGAAGTTAATTAGTGTACCTCTCTGATTGACACGACAGTACCTACGGCAGGCTTAGCTGTGAGAGATTCCGCTGTAATATAACATTAAGGAATTAAGTGTGATTTAGTATGACTTAAGTACTTAGGTACCTTTAGAAAGGCATCACCTAGGATGAGAAACTTGTTTTAAATTCTATTGTGTCACACTGTTTTTGTATGTTACAGCAAAATTAATCTCAAGTTTTGTGAATCAATCAAAATCAATCTGAATCGCTTTGATTACCTAAGTATTATGTACTTACTGTTACAGCCTTTTTATCGTCCCACTGCTGGACACAGGCCACCTCTCACACGGAGAAGGATTGAGCATTAATCACCACGCTTGCTCAATGCGGGTTGGTGATTTCGGACTTTATAGTCCAGGTTTCCTCAAGATGTTTTCCTTCACCTTTTTTATCAGCCATTGGTGTTTATGATATACTTAGAAAGTACATACAAACTTAGAAAAGTTGCATTGGTACTTGCCTGACCTGGAATCGAACCCACACCTTCATACTCGAGAGGTTGGTTCTTTACCCACTAGGCCACCACGTGTGTGTGTGTACTTACTTATTGTTTTCTTAAACTTAAGAGATACGTAATACTTAGAGCTCCAAAAAACATGCCACAAACTAGTCCATAAGAACATCAACAAGATTCCTTCCACTAGGTATGATGCTCCATTCGCATCGTACTCGCGGTAACTTACATCCGAGACATCGATCTCAATGAGAAGATCGATTAGATATCTAGCGGCGAGATGTGTGCTGTAATGCATTTATCTTGTACCAGTCATTACCGACGATCTCTTGACAATTTGCTGTGGGATTAGTCTAGAATGTTCGATGAAAGGGTTTTCTATTTAGTTGGTAGGAAGTAAAATTTTACAGACTTAGGTCAGTAGGTACCTACCTACCAGATTTGGGAAATTCTGTTACTGTTACTGTTACAGCCTTTGTATCGTCCCACTGCTGGGCACAGGCCTCCTCTCACGTGGAGAAGGATTAGGATTTGGGAAATTCAATCACCCTTAATTAAAGACAAAACAATTTTATAATCAAGCTAGTCTAAGTCAAAATTAGGTGTATATGTATATATCCTTGTACTGAAACGGCCTTGTTACGTCACCTAATGTTGCACCATAAAAGGTAACAGATGTATGGAAGTGCCATTTTTGAGTCAGGTTTGTTAATAAAATTCAATAGACAAAATAACTCATATACAATCCCTTAGTTAATGCACCACAGAGTTGATTGAAAATAGTTTTTTATACAGTTTATATCTAGTTTATTATAGTATATCTAATCGGTCGGAACGCGACATTGCGGGCGCACAGTAATCCGATTTTATGTGACAGGCTTGCGTTATCGATATTGCAACAAAGAGGATTACGGCAGTATTACATACTGTTGCAGTTCTTGAAACTATGACTATTTCTTCTCGACACTAGAAAGATCGATAAATAAATCTAGAGCTTGCCAAGATGGTAGCAGAACAAGCCTAAGAATGCCGTATTATTGTACAATAAAGCGTTATACGGATAAATAAAAGAAGTCGTACTTATGTTTGAAAGCAGTAAAGGTAAATACTTACATATTTTATGTCTCTCTGAGTTTCCTGCCACTGCTGACGAAATACCTTATAACTTTTAAAACGGTAAAGGCGACTTTGATGTACCTCTAAGATCTACTGCTATAAAATCACTTTAAAATTTATAAAAATTTACCAACCCAAAACACCCTTCTTTTTTCGTCGGAGGTTAAAAATATTCTGTACAAAGTACCTACCTACATATTTAGCATTAGCCCGGTGCGCACCGCTGGTCTCAGGAGTATCGTGTGGCCAAGATTAGGTTATATCCATTGTCTTGATTGATCTTTGCTAGTCCCTGAAGGCTTCATATTACTCGACATTTTGTCATGTTAATCTATGTTGGTTTAACTATTGTCCTGTTTGAAGCTAAGATTTATATAAAAGCTAATGGGGATTGTTTATTTGAAATAATAGCTAATGCCTAGATATATTACTCTGTAGGATATTTTTTGACTTATTTGTTCTTACTAGTTAAAAGTTCTTTAGCCATAAAAATGCTTTCAGCAAAAGCTAGGATTATCCATCAATAGTTCCAATAAATAAAATCAAACAAAATTTCCCTGCTTCCACGCCAAAGTTTTGTAAACGGCAGAAAGAAAGTACTCCACTCTAAAACGGGGCTAAATAAAAAAAGGGAAGAAAATAAAAAAGCGTCTACTTTCAATGACACGGTAAAATATGAAAAGTTTTCGAAGTTTGAGTGAAGCGGAGTTTGGTTTACGGGAGCGCCTTTATATTCATGAAGAAAGTGTGTATTATAGCATAATATAGTTAACTAGCGACCCGCCCCGGCTTCGCACGGGGTAACAGTATTTCCCCACTATTTAATGTATGTTATTATACATATAAACCTTCCTCTTTAATCACTCTATCTATTGAAAAAAACCGCATCAAAATCCGTTGCGTAGTTTTGAAATTTTAAGCGTACAAAGGGACATAGGGACAGAAAAAGCGACTTTGTTTTATACTATGTAGTGATGTGTAGGTAGTGATATTATAAAGGGGTTTCTTTATAGGTACTTATGTTTTATAACGATAGAGTGTACCTAATAAAGTATAGCGGATCGAACATACAGAATTAAACAATATTATGCATAAAGGGGGATAGAGCGGTACCTACATAACAACTATTAAAATCGATTGTATAAAATATTTGAACTTATTTACACTTTTTGCTTACAATATGTTGTACTTTAAATATATTTGAGTATATTTCCACCCCACTTTTTCTTCAAAAGTCAAAATGCAATAAATCTCAATAGACAAGGGACTAGAGACACTTAAGCAAGGAGAGCAAACTCGCTGGCCTTTATAAATGCTTAAAGTATTACAATAAAACGTCTGTGTGGAAGGTAATTTATATTGCACTTGGTGCACGGAATAAATTATCTGTTTCTTTCTGCGACACAGTTCAACGGAGCTTAAGTAGCTCTAATTATGTGCGAAAAAAACTACTTATTAGGGATTTTAAAGGACTCCAGTACCAAATATTCAAGCAGAAGTATGATAGACTAATCAAGATAGTAGCGGTTATTTTAAAGATGCGTTGTTGTTTTTGGTTTAGTGTGAGGAAATTGAGAGACCTGCATGTATGTACCAAGGGTGAGTGAGGGCGTCTTCCAATATCCGGATTGCTTCGAGCAAAACAGGCTTAGAAATCCTAAAACTTCACCAGACAGAAATTTAACATCGAACCTAAAATCTCATGCTTTATGTACGGTACCTAAATATATAATTTTAATTTTGTCTCGTGGCTTCGATTTTGTAATCAGATTTCTTAAAATACCTAACCGTGATAGCTGCGGAACTTTCTTCCTATAATATCAGGGATCCCACTAAGCTGCTTAGTCATACTATAAACGTCTTCCCTGGTACCGCTAAATGACGTTCTTATTATTCAAGGGATTAGTCAGTCGAGGCACGTCTCTCGACTAGTTAGGACGTCCCACGAGTTTGTAGCGGTTTAAAAATAGAACGGTTAAATGCTTTTTTAACTTTAACGCAGCTTACTAGCACGGTTTATGTAAATAGTAGGAAAGCTCTGCAATCACGACGTGCGGGAAATTTTAAATGGGATAAAAGCGTTGCCAAGTTGAAATGTACTTTATTTTGTAGGCTGTGGCTAAAATTAAGCAACAAAGAGTATATTTTTCTAGCCGATTAGAGCTATGCAATTATATGCGCTTTTTGCAGTGGTAATATTAAATCATCACTAACTTAACAAAATCGAGACATTTTATTGAAATGTCGAAATAAATTAATTCTGAAAGAATACCTTCTTCACATCAAGCAAAGAAGCACAAATTACTCAAGCATTTCATAACACACCTATACATAAATACTTAAACTCTCATTCCTTGAAATGAGCCTTATTTAATTTCAAGCCTTGAAAATTCAACGTCGAAATGAAAAAGTCGTAGTGTGAAAAGAATTCATTGGAGGGTCGGTCTCATTTCGCACGGCTTTCCCGACTTTCGAGCGCACAAAGCGATTGCAACAGGTTGCGAAATATAAAGATTTTCTTTAAGCATGTACTTTAATGTTTCGGGGAAAGTGTGTCGGATGATATATTTGGCTGTTGCTGCTGTATATTGCTTGTTTTTAGGGTTCCGTACCTCAAAAGGAAAAAACGGAACCCTTATAGGATCACTTTGTTGTCCGTCTGTCTGTCTGTCTGTCTGTCAAGACCCTTTATCTCAAGAACGCGTGGACGTATCAAGCTGAAATTCACATGAAATACTCAAGTCTATTGCCTCTTTAAGCTGTGAAAATATCAAACTTCTAAGCCAAGCCAATCAAAAGATACAGCCGATTATGTCGATATTTTCAACAAATTTTCGACACTCGCAAAGGAATCAAAACCTACAGGATACTTCCCGTAAACTCAGAATCTTGAAATTTGGCATGAAGCATTGTCATATAATGCAAATATAGGAAAAATTGCGAAAATCTCATTTTTTTAGTTATATAATATAATAAAAATATTTTAATAAAATGAAACTTACTACCTTATTTCTCACGAACGAATAAAGATATCAAATTGAAATTTATACCAAATACCTAGGTCTATTGTCCCTTTAAGCAGTGAAAAAATCAAACTTATAAGTTAACGCGATCAAAAGATACAGCAGTTTATACCGACACCTTAACGAATTTCCGTCACACGCTAGGGAATCAAAACCTACAAGGTACTTCCCGTGAACTCAGAATCTTGAAATTCGGCACGAAGCAACGTTATATAGTACAGATAAAGGGAAAATTGCGAAAATGACAAATTTGAAGTTCCATAAAATATTTAAATATTATTTTTGCTTCCATGACATAAAATATTTTTTTAATAATTATAAACTTACTACCTACGCTTTTTCACATAAACGCGTAGAGATGTTAAACTTGAAATTCATATCAAACACTTCTTAAATCTAATTGCCTCTAAACTATGAAAAATTCTAAATTATTCAAAGGTCATTGGGCTTAGTATGGAAACCATACCCACGGCGGACACGAACGAAATATAGCACAGTATAATGGTATAAGGATCTGATTTACTATGGCATTAGTCGCATCAATGTGAACCATGGGACTCTAGATAAAATCAGGTTTAAACATCAAATATTTTCCTCATTTCAATGGGGAATTTAAACGACCAAGTTTGACGGATTTGAGAAATCATTTCTTTGTAGTGAAAGAGTATACTCGCCGTTTATTTCCATTGTCATTAGGTCAGGATCTGATGATGGAAATCCTGAGAAATCGAGGGCAACTATCAGAAATTGTAGGCATGCATAGGGTTAAAACTTGATTCTCAGATGTATGTCTGATGATACTATCAAACAGTGAAGATTTAGAGCTTACCTGATAATGGAGACGTGAGAAAGTCGAGAGAACTCCTCAACGGTATGTTTTAGTTACGTCGTGTTTGGGCTTATATAATTCGTATTGACGAGAACTTTTCACAAAAGTTAAAAATAAAGACTTTTTACAAAATAAAAAAAACTTCTAAAAACAACAAGAAAACTGTTTATATGCATCGGTCTAGATCTCGGTGGTTAAATAAATATAAATGCATCCTCTAGACACCGACTTCTAGAACGATGCACCTAACATCTTCTTCCTTTCTTTCTTGTTTTTGTTTTCTTGTTGCTTTTTTATACGTTTGAAGTTGGATTTGTTTGTAAAATGCTTTTTAAATTCATTTTGATAAAGACCATTATGACCATTACGACCCACCAGTACAAGTTACGACTGGGAATGTGGGTATTGATATATATAAACTAAATGAGAACTATTTACAAAATAAAATAAAGCCGACTTTATAAAACAAAGAAAGGGACAGAATTAAACTTTTGTCAAAGCTCTAGAAACATAAAGCCAGCAACCCCGAAACCTACTCTCTAGCAGTCGTTGTTACAATTCGACAGTTACAAGTCGTCAGGCGGTTTCGAAAAAAATCCTGCAATGGCTGCTTTAACCCAAGTTAGTAGTGAATTCTCATCACCTAAAATAAAATAAGGTTGTGTTGGACACAAGGTTGCTGCTATAAATTGTAAAGGAGTTCCCATAATTATATCTGATCTTTGCTTTTGATCCCGCAATGGCAGTCAAACCTATCTATGTGGAAAGTCTTCGCCAATACGAATTAAATAAGCCCAAACACGTGGTAGTTGCAACATACCGTTCAGGAGTTCCCTCGACTCTATGTGGTCTCCATAATCAAATCAGCTCCAAACCTTCACTGTTTACCAGTACCCTCAAAAATACATTCACATGTCTGGTTTTGACTTGATGCGTGCCTACAATATTCAAGAGTTGCCCTCGATTTATCAGGGTTTCCAGATCCTCATCAGATCCTGGTCATCCGAATTGGCATCTTCCTTCTTTATGAAAAGTCTTTAACAATAAAAACTAGCATTGCAACCTGTACAATCCTCTGAAACTGCTTGTCTTTTATATTTTTTAAACGATCCTGGACATTCGTCTCCATGGAATTTTAATAAAATATTTATACTCAAAGGAACGTCATACTATTCTCCACAATTTTAAACTACTTTGATTAATGTTCGCCACTTTTTGCAAAGCGGGTCAGATATGCCCACGATATGCCCAATGACCTTTAAGGCATAATTAGTTATTTTTAATCAGATTTCTGAATGATGACTATAAAATGTTGTAAATAAATAACTTTAATAAAAGAACTTTTACAAGGTACTGGCCTACTATTTTAGTTATATTATAAAATAAAAAATATTAACTATTTTGACTCTCACGAAATTACCATAACTATGATTGTTCTAAACTGAACGGTTTGCGCGAGAGTTACTTCTTATCTATACAGGATTTGTACGGAACCCTCGGTGCGCGAGCCCGACTCGCACTTGGCCGGTTTTTTTGTTGGTTATTATTCTTGTTCTACTTTTCGGGTGTTTGAATATCTTTGGCAGTGGTTATGTGTAGTCAGGAGCCAGTATAGCTGACAACCGGCTTTCCCATGTAACTGAGTTGAGGGGGTCAGGTAGGCAGACGCTCCATGTTAAATCCTATTGCCAACATAGTTTTAAAGGATAGCTAGATTTAGTGCACGGCTCATTTCTAATCTGTAGGGTTCAACAAATAGCATAGAAAATCATATCTTCCTATCAAAGGAACAACGAAGCATTTACCTTTAATTTAACTACTTAATCGAAATAGTCGTTATTATTACCTACACATTTTATAAAATACGGATAAAAATACATCTCTCTTTTACGAGTACCCACTTGAAAAACCAAAAAAATACAATTTAAAGAAATATAAATAGATCAAGATCCTTTTATGAGAAGAGTATTGTCATGTCACAAAGAAATGCTCAGAGGGATGCGAGGGAGCCCGAGGGTGGTGCTGCGGTGTCCTCAGCCCTTATAGAGAGGGTAGCTTTGTGATTATGTACCTACCTACCTATGTACCTACGTATTGATTATATAGGTTGTGTTACAGATCGAAATAAAATGTAGGTAGTCAGATTTTTGCAAAACGGTAAGTTTACTTAGGACGTTAATACTTATGTTGGGTACTTGTAAGTGATATATTCGCTGATTGCATTTACAAATTAAAATACTGAAATTCTTCAAAATATTTAAAATTTTTATTAATATTTACATTACAGGTATTATTTAGCGCAATGTATATTTTCTGTAATTAGTTTCGCAGTTGGCAACATTTTTACATTAATTCAAAACGAGCGATACTACCCGACTTTCGCTTCCTTTTTTCGCACGCCTTCAGATCGATGTGCTCTCCCGCCATTCCAAAACCGCGGGTAATAAACGTATCGAGGAAGCACTCGTGCTGCTCCCGTGCCGCGTCGCATCCTTACCGCTGGATAGCGAACTTTAGTGATAATCCGCCCGCGAGTGTGAAAGTGATAATTTGTGTTTGTGTGTGTATGTGTGTGATCGCGAAGACTGCCTTCAGCCGCCATCCTTACCACCGCTGTTGGATATCGAACTGTAGTGATAACCCGCGAGTGTGAAAGTGATAATTTGTGTGTGTGTGTGTGTGTGTGTGTGTGTGTGTGATCGGGAAGACCGCAGCCAGCTGCCATCTTATGAAGCCCAACGCTGGTGAGCCAGGTGAGTGTGTTTTTACTGATTACCTATATTGCTGGTTGACCTTTTAGTGATTACGAGCCATCCTCTAACCAAAAATACAATGTATGTACTTAAAATAATTCGTTTATTTCCAAACCAATGTACGGAATATTACCTCTAGAATACTCATAACTACTTGAAATCTATACTAATATTATGAAGAGGAAAACTTTGTTTGTTTGGTTGTAATGGATAAACTCAAAAACTACTGGACCGATTTTAAATATTCTTTCACCATTAGAAAGCTATAATATCTGCGAGTAACATAGGCTATATTTTATCCCGATGCGGGTAGTAGATCCCTAGAGTTATTTATAAAACCAATATTAGGTACCCACTTAATCTTAACTTTTAGATTTCTAATCAACTTCTTTCTTGATCAGTTTAATAAGTAGGTAATCGGTTTTCATCGAAGAAAATGTTATAACAACAAAATCAAGTATTTTCTATGTAGGTCTACCTAAGCAATATCCTGTGCCCACGTCTTATCGGGAAATAATTATATTAGAAACAACGGAAGCCCCTCATTAATCTTCTGAGTTATTAAGAAAATAATGATCTAGTCTTGTAGATAATAATTTAATAATAGATTTTTTGTTTTAGTATTTTTATTCTAATCGTAGATTAATGAGGATGAATGATGAGGATTACTAGGTACTTGTAGGTATTATTATATCATTTTCCTCCGGTCCTTATCACATTTTTTTGGGCTCGGCATAGCTTATCTTCCACATTTCTAAAACTGTCATTAGGAGGGCACAACAGTGCCCTATCCAAGTCTCAAGAAAAGCGGGAAGGACCATACTCTTTCTTGAAAGTATGTAATAAACTATTAGTAATTATTATAAGTTCACAATAGATTGATGGAAGGCAGTTGTACACAGTACATTACCTTTATTCAGAATATTTTATTACACCTTTATTTTAAACACAAATATACCAACACGTATAACTGTACCTTTGTAGCAAGTAAGTGATGAGTCCACCCCTTATCTCGGTCACACAAGTACCTCACCGGCTGAGTTGGCTAATTTAATTAATTAAAATTCCCTGAGGCAACACTCAGTCCCGCGAAACTTAACCGGCCCAGAGTGCCCTAACTTTGACTTATAATGTTCGCACTTAAAAATTTAAGGTATGAAAGGGAATGGAGCGCAATTTTTATTTTACGGACTCTTTATTATTCACTAGCTTCTGCCAGCGGTTTCACCCGCATTCCGTGGGAACTACTTCCCGTACCGGGATAAAAAGTAGCCTATAGCCTTCCTCGATAAATGGGCTATCTAACACTGAAAGAAATTTTCAAATCGGACCAGTAGTTCCTGAGATTAGCGTGTTCAAACAAACAAACAAACAAACTCTTTAGCTTTATAATATTAGTATAGATTTTGGTAAAAAAATGAAGTATATTTATGGTTATAACTGCTATACCTAGTCACTGAACTGTCGGTACTCTAACGCGTAGGTTCATCTTTCAGTCGCCGAAACATAAATACATAGGAAAAACTTAAAATGCAGTCTGGGTAACATAATAACAAATACCTATAGCCTTTACAATCAATTTTCCGTAAAACAATTAAATGCCTGTAGCACACCTCCGCTGCGAAACCCAAAGGGCGAAACCGCCATAGTATCGCTGTGAGTTGTGAGTGTTTGGGCGGCGAAACAACAGCGAAATTCCCTACTCTAACGTACAAAACTAACTATGATGTTGTCTCTTTCTAACATGATTTCGCTCATTTGCTTAGGCGCCGTCTACATCTACGCCTGTTGTTACAGCGAAACTATGGCGGTTTCGCCCTTTGGGTTTCGCAGCGGAGGTGTGCTACAGGCATAAAGGTCACCTAAGGAAATGCCAAAGTTTTTTCAAGACCCCTTGCTTTATAAAAGAAGGGCTTTAATTTGAATCCAATTAACTGAAAATACTGGGGGCTACAATTATGTAAAAAAATAAGACAATTTTCCTCAAGTTAAGGGCAATAAGTCTTTTCAACTAAACTTGCAAGCTGTAGTTAAAAATTCATTGACGAACTTTCTCGATTACTTGACGGTGCGAGACACTGAAGCTTGATTTTTATTCGGAAATAGTTCGACACACTGATTAGTAAATTATCATTAAGTTAGCTATCTATTTCTTATTTGCTAGTTATGTATTCTTCAATAAATCACTACATAGTATAAAACAAAGTCGTTTTTTCTGTCCCTATGTCCCTTTGTACGCTTTAATCTTCAAAACTATGCAACCGATTTTCATGCGGTTTTTTTTAACAGATAGAGTGATTAAAGAGGAAGGTTTATTTGTATATTAACATACATTAAATAGTGGTGAAATACTGTTATCCCGTGCGAAGCTGGAGCGGGTCGCTAGTATAAAATAAAAAAAGGTACAGGTACCATGTTTTTCAGTTGAAAATGTGACTAAAACGATGCAACCTGAAAAAGGGAACAAATTTATAACACTGAAATTATTAATCAATAATTATTCATAACATTTTAATACCTGTGCCGTAAACCGTTTTCAACGATAAAATGATCAATTAAAAGGTGTGAATTTCTAAGAAATATCTTAGCTAAAGGCAATCTGTGTAAGAGGAAGTATCAAGCACTAACGAGTAGAGCTCTGTTTTCTAGCTTGTTATTAAGTAACCTAAGAGGGTCGGTACTCGACAATATGAAACTAAGCCATCGTCTATTGCTAGACTAATTATGGAGATCAGTGTTGATATAACTTATTAATATTACGATATTAATTTTTTTCTTTTAGAATTTTAATAATTGTTGTTTTTTAGTTGTTTGATCATCTTACTAATCATGGATATATGAACATAGCAACTTAGTTTGTAGGCTTAATATTGTACACTGTTTATACCGAACAATGGTAACTATTCAATACCTGGAGATGTGCCTATTACCATTATAAGCACGCCGATACCTACTATAATGAAACTTAATAGAATAAGAGTAAACCAAAAACGTAAAAATACAGTATCCACATATAAAATATATCCTTAATAACGTATCTAGGTATGAAAATGTTTACAAGGCGCCGCCTAAAATAACATTCCATCTCAATATCAGAAACAGTTTCGTGACAAAATATGTGCTATAATATTCGGGTGGTTTGTCTCACACCTGAGGGCTCTTCAGATAACAAAGAGTTATTCTTCAGCCGACGTGCCGGGCGCGTCCCGGGGGCGTCCCTAACTTGAGAGCTTGTGGCGCGCTTCATAAAATGAAGGTGACTCCGAGTTTTATGGCCATATACCTGAGTGATTAAAGTAAGGCATTGTTTTATGACGTACCTTTATAATAAGTATGTGATTTGAAAATATGTCGGGTTCCTTATGTTTACAGATTATTCTTCCTGTGAAACCAGACGGAAAGATTTGGTCATTGGACAAGATTCGGTGACAGATCTTGCATTTGTTTTATGGTTAGGTGTATCTATTTGTATCTCGCAACATAAGGCACTTTCCACTACATGAAATATGATGTGAGTAGGTAAATATGATTATCGACTAAAGTATAGGATGTTTACATGGCCCTCATCATCATTGCTTCCACCATAACTGACAAAAACTTTTTTACAAAAAAATTAAACCGACTTCCAAAAACACTAAAAAGCAAAAAAAAAACTAATTTTAGGTGCATCGGCCTAGAAGTCGGTGTCTAATGGATGTTACTAAGTTAATTTTGCCACCGACTTGTAGGCCGATGCACCTAAAATTAGTTTTTTTTTTTGCTTTTTAGTGTTTTTGGAAGTCGGTTTAATTTTTTTGTAAAAAAGTTTTTTATTTACTGCTTTTCAGTGATACGAATAGTTGTCACTATCCATATAAGTGGAAAGTTCTCATCAATACAAAGAATATAAGCCCAAATACGAGGTATTTTACATATTCAGTTGTCGAGTCCCCTCGACCTTCTCTGGTCTCCATCATCAGGTCAGCTCCAAACCTTCACTGTTGCAAAGGTCTCGTCAATACAAATAATATAAGCCCAAACACGAGGTAGTTTACATATTCAGTTGTCGAGTTCCCTCGACCCTCTCTGGTCTCCATCATCAGGTCAGCTCGAAACCTTCACTGTTGCAAAGGTCTCGTCAATACAAATAATATAAGCCCAAACACGAGGTAGTGTACATATTCAGTTGTCGAGTTCCCTCGACCCTCTCTGGTCTCCATCATCAGGTCAGCTCCAAACCTTCACTGTTGAATAGTACTTTCAGGCATACACCTGAATGTCAAGTGTTTACACTATGTATGCCTACAACTTTCGAAGGTTGCCCTCGATTTCTCAGGGTTTCCATCATCAGATCCTGAGCTGATGACTATGGGACCATTTGGCAGCTATTTCGCGTCGAACGAAAAAAGAATCACGCAAATCGGTCTATAAACCTCGGAGTAATCGATGTACATACATAGAAAAAAAAAAAAAAAAAAAAAAAAAAAAAACATACCGGCCGAATTGAGAACCTCCTCCTTTTTGGGAAGTCGGTTAAAAACACACCTCACAACAACCTTTGTTCAAACTCCTAATAACTTATCCCTAATAAATAACAGAACAATAGCTCACTACATAGCTACAGGGTGTATTTTTCAAGCGAATTATACGCACCAATCACAAGGCTTTACCGCAGTCTTTGTTATTGTAATGACAACACATAATCCCTTTGTGAGGCTGTTAGTGACAGCACAGACGCCCCTGTATTTATAATTGTGGGGATTTATTGCCGGGACACGTGCCCGGGTAAATGTAATTTATGTTTTATTATTGTGGAAAGTACAGAGTTAAGTAGTGAATGAGTAGTGTTTTCATGAAAATATTGTAAGAGGTAAGCAAGCGGTTTTCAATTGAAATATTGAAACGTTCATAAAAGTCTCTGAAAACATTGAATGATAGTTTCGGAAACGTTCCCATTTTTTTCAATACTCCAGTAGGTGTAAGATAGTTTTGCCCAAAACTCGTCTATTTACTACTTGCAGGTATAAAAACAGTATCAATAAAAAAACTTTACATTCAAAGACAGTTTCTTAAAGGTAAAACGAAAGTCTACGTGACACGATTCCATATGGGTGCAGAAAAAGAGGAACAGTATTTCGAATTGGCAGCTAACTTTCAAAGGCGGATGCGAACGACAGGTCACACGCGAAATGTATCCAAATATTCCCCAGGTCTTGGTATTTATGCTCGTAGTGTAAATTTTTTATCACGTTTTGGCCAAACAGTTTTTGTTTTCATTCTGGTGTAAGAATGTTTCAAAATTCATTTTTCCGATAGTTTACAAGAGCGTAAAGTAGTTCGGTAAGTTTTTGTTTGTAACATGGACGGTAAAAGTTCTGTGTGGCGTAGAGTTGCTGTTTTTCATTAATAAGTAAACCTATAATGACTTGTTTAGTTTGTGAATGAGTATCAATGAGAAGTTTCGTCTCAATTTGCGATAGGTTTTTGTTTTAGCATTTTTTATATTCTACTAGCTTTCGCCCGCGGTTTCACCCGCGTCCCGTAGCCGGATGGTGACAAAAACTATCCTAAAACCTTCTCCCGGGTCTACGTTAACTCCCTTCTAATTTTCAGCCAAATCGGTCAAGCCGTTTTCATGTTGGCCTATGGGAGTCGTGGTGGCCTAGTGGGTAAAGAACCAACCTCTCGAGTATGAGGTTGTGGGTTCGATTCCAGGTCAGGCAAGTACCAATGCAACTTTTCTAAGTTTGTATGTACTTTCTAAGTAATCTTAGACACCAATGGCTGATAAAAAGGTGAAGGAAAACATCTTGAGGAAACCTGGACTATATAGTCTGAAATCACCAACCCGCATTGAGCAAGCGTGGTGATTAATGCTCAATCCTTCTCAATGTGAGAGGAGGCCTGTGCCCAGCAGTGGGACGATAAAAAAAAAAAAAAAAAGGCTGTAACAGTAACAGTAACAGTTTTCATGTTATGTCGTGACAACGGAAAGCGGGTTTCATTTTTATATATATAGATTTGTACAAAAAAAAAACCGAGACGAAACATTGACAGCAATCAGTTCGTAGTGATTTTATCTAAGAAAACAGTAGGCGTGTGTTTTATCAACGAGTCGTTGTTCTCTCGTTTGATGACGTCAACCTACTCGAACTTATCACTGAATTGTTTCTGTACTTTCTTTGAGATTTCCCTTCAATGTTAAATTCCCTTTGAAGATAACAATCTAAGATGATTAAAGGCTCCCAACTTACGGTACATTTGTTGATGGTTTAGCGCCGTTCTTTGGTATAGGTATATAGAAATAACTACTTAGGTTAAGCTTGAATAAATCCTCGAATAAAGATGTTTTGTTAGTTCATTTTGTGAACGAAGTTAATTAATGTGTAGGTAAGCTATATCGGGAAAGCAACACGTTCTGTTTTCGGAACATTTAGGCGCGAACGTCTATTTGCGTCGTCAAAGGTTTTCCCCGAACTCCTGAGCCGTGCAAATAATTACCGCAAATTTTCCGAGTTATGTTTTCATAAAATTAAATACGTACATACATCCAATATTTTGTGAAGACGTTGAAATTACCGAAACGTATTTAATCCGGCGGAAAATTCACAAAAGACATTAAGCCAAGCGTGAATCTGTTTGCACGGTTACCATTTGATGCGAAAGTCACGTGAAATATTAAACTCGTCCTCGTTTTAGTAATTTTAGAGGCAGACGGTGAAAATATAGCAAATTATAAATTACGACGTGACAGCAAGTTTACATAAGAACTTGTGACAACATACCTGCTAGCTACAATGTTTACCTTAATAAATGTTGAAAGGGATTAGGAAAAGGTGTGATCGTGGGTTTTAGATAAAGGAGGTAAACTCAGCCGTGGTTTTAAAAAGGTACCAGCTTGTGTACCACCTTTAAACCACCGTCCTCCGTATTACTAATGCGGGTACTTCTTAAAACCACGTTTTATATGGAGACAGCTTAAAATTATATGGGATATAGATTAAATTAATATAATAATATGTATAGGTATATAGGTAATTTATTTTCACTTTTAAGTAAACATTTCTCTTTAATTAACCAATAAAAACACCGTCTTTATCCACATAGCTCTCGAAGGCAGGTGTATCGTTTTAAGTACAGGCTGTCAGTGCCACAAAGTAGTGGGACGTTAACGGTGTATCGACGTGATGGCCGTGTGATAGTTATTAAGTATGAGACTATCTTGAAAGTGGTATCCTGTGTGTTGGGCTATAAATTGTAGATGGGTGTTTTGATTTACAATTAACGTACTTAACTACACATCAATTTTCATACTATCATAATTACATATCGTCTTTGTAATGCCTATCTTTCTTTAATATAAATCACTATTCTGTAACAATACAAGGTGACATTATTTTGACAAATAATATCAAAAGTAGGTATTCGAGAAACACAATATATAAAGCCTCAACAAAAAAGCACTTAACTATTCCTTTTTTATGTGTCAAAAATATTTTGTCGCTTGACGATAAACAGATAAAAAGGTCAACGAACTCATTAGCTTCTTATATCTTTTGCTGTGGAAAATCATTGTGAAAGGCATGATTGCCATCGAAAAGGTAATATTCGTGTTTTACCTTCTTTTGTTTGTGATGGTGAGCTCCTGATCGGTCATAAGAATAGCCATGAAGTCCGTGGGTCGGTGGTCAATATCAAAACAAGTTCCTCTGCGTTCCGTCTACAATCCAAAAAAGTTCCAACGTGTTTTGCACGTTGTAGGGGCCGGCTGTGATTTTAACATTTTTAAACGGTTTTATTTAGAAGTAAGTAGGCAGAAGTCGTTACTGGTAGCCAGAAAGCCAGTAAAGTCTATGTAGATGATATTAGCAATTTATTTTCCCCCGCAGTTTTGAGCAAAACCATTACATACTCATTTGATTGAAAAGCACATCTATTTTGTAATACAGCAACACTGACTTATTATGAAATGAAAAGGTTACACAACAGATGTTTAATTAATCAGTAGCTTTTCGTCTTATTCATTAATTACGAAACAAACGTTGTTATAATCAATCAGTCTAGGTTGTCAGATCTTCCTAGATAGAGCTACAGTAAAACAATACCAACGCCAGAACAGTTGTAATTAATAAATAATATATCATCTCTTCTTCTTATCTTCTATTAATAATCTTACTTTGGAAATTAAGTTTTTCTGAGGAATGTTCTTTTAAACAGTGGATGGGTCCATCCACTGTTGAATGATGAATGATTTAATGTAAGATCCGAGATATGCCGAACAAAAAGCGTACCTATGCAAAAGAGTTGCAATTTTTTTACATGCATTCAAGATCCGCGCAATCTACATCATCTTTGGCAGTCGACAACCCGTAAGTCAGAAGCCAGTAAGTCTGACGCCAGTCTAGATAAGGGGTATTGGGTTGCCCTGGTAACTGGGTTGAGGAGGTCAGATAGGCAGTCGCTTCTTGTAAAGCACTGGTACTCAGCTGAATCCGGTTAGACTGGAAGCCGACCCCAACATAGTTGGGAAAAGGCTCGGAAGATGATGATGATGATGATTCAAGATACGCGCAAAAACATAACCTTTGTTGCCAGTCGGGTAAAATTGCCCTTTAACAAAAAAGTTCGCAAATGAAACTCAAAAGCCCGAAGGGAATATTGTAATACAGAAAACTGAGATTACTTTTAGATTTCTTTTAGCAAAATGAGCTCCAAAACTGTGGGGAAAAAGTCAGCAGAACTTTAGCCGCTTATACCGAGTTAATGTTAATTGTTGTACCAAAGAAATTAGGATCACTTGTCCTTTAGTTTTATCTCGGGAACTACAGAATTACTTTTGATGTAGTTTTCTGTGAGATAAACTTATTCACTTGGGTATTAATGACTGTTCACATGAGAGAAAGATACCTGAGATTTTTTCTTTTGTCACATATCGGGTGTGTCGTTCACAATCACATTAAATTAAATGCGTTAATATACTGGTTAATATATGTCGATTAACACAAAGAAAAAAGAAAAATACGTAAAGATAAAAAAAATTATTTTTCAAACAAAGTAAATCAAATAAAAACGTGCGGAAATTAGAACACCACATAAAAGTCATTCATTACAAACAACTGAAATTATCCCTTGAAAACTGACAGCTGTCAACTGAACAAAACATTCAATACTCCTAACTTTATCTCTGCTTTACACATGATGTTGTAAATTATAAAAACGAAAAATGACTCCTGTGGTTAAACAATTGAACGGATTAGGTTATTTTTTTTTAAATTCGCCATAGAATATCATAAAGTATATGGATAGGATAGGATAGGATTTAATGTGATTGTGAACGACACGCCCTGTATAACCAACATATGTACACAACATAACGTCTTTACAAGTCGGCGAAAACGATATAAACAAATGTGTTAAATGTTATTTCGTTAAAAGAATTAGATTTGTGTATTGAATTCAGGGGCGTATTTAAAGATTGCGCGCCCTGGGCTCCTGTAGTTTTCCGCCCCATCAATGAATGAAAGAAAACAAAAAAATATATATATTTTTTTTTTTTCTGTGTACAAAATTCGTAACAAACTTGTTTATTACATCATCGTAATCAATTTTATTACTTAAATCAGCTTCAATGTTCAAAATTGCCAAATTATTCAGCCTTTCTTCGATAAGACTCGATCTTAAATAATTTTTTATTCTTTTTAAAACTAAAAATGAGCGTTCTGCACTACAGTTTGTCACTGCAGTACTAAGAAATATACGCATCGCAATTTGGATACTTATAAGGACATGCCACTTTTAAATCATTTTTAGGGTTCCGTACCTCATAAGGAAAAAACGGAACCCTTATAGGTTCACTTTGTTGTCCGTCTGTCTGTCTGTCTGTCAAGACCCTGAGCTGAAATTCACATGAAATACTCAAGTCTATTGTCCCTTTAAGCAGTGAAAAAATGAAACTTCTAAGTTAAGGCGATCAAAAGATACAGCAGTTTATATCGACACCTTAGACGAATTTCCGTCACACGCTAGGAAATCAAAACCTACAAGGTACTTCCCGTGAATACAGAATCTTGAAATTCGGCACGAAGCAACGTTATAATAATATAGTACAGATAAAGGAAAAATTGCGAAAATGATAAATTTGAAGTTACATAAAATATTATTTTTGCTTACATGACATAAAATATTTTTTTAATAAATATAAACTTACTACCTACCCTTTTTCACATGAACGCGTAGAGATATTAAAGTTGAATTTCATATCAAACACTTCTTAAATATAATTGCCTTTAAACTGTGAAAAATTCTAAATCATTCAAAGGTCATTGGGCACCTTAGTATGGAAACCATACCCACGGCGGACACGAACGAAATATAGCCCAGTATAATGATATAAGGCTCTGATTTACTATGACATTAGTCGCATCAATGTGAACCATTAGAGAAAATCAGGTTTAAACATCAAATATTTTCCTAATTTCAATGGAGAATTTAAACGACCAAGTTTGACGGATTTGAGAAATCATTTCTTTGTAGTGAAAGACTATACTCGCCGTTTATTTCCATTGTCATCAGGTCAGGATCTGATGATAGAAATCCTGAGAAATCGAGGGCAACTATCAGAAATTGTAGGCATGCATGGGGTTAAAACTTGATTCTCAGATGTATGTCTGATGATACTATCAAACAGTGAAGGTTTGGACGTGAGAAAGTCGAGAGAACTCTTCAACGGTATGTTTTAGTTACGTCGTGTTACGACTTCTAGACCGATGCACCTAACATCTTCTTCCTTTCTTTCTTGTTTTTGTTTTCTTGTTACTTTTTTATATGTTTGAAGTTGAATTTGTTTGTAAAATGCTTTTTAAATTCATTTTGATAAAGACCATTATGACCATTACGACCCACCATTACAAGTTACGACTGGGAATGTGGGTATTGAGATATATAAACTAAATGAGAACTCTTTACAAAACAAAATAAAGCCGACTTTATAAGACAAAGGAAGGGACAGAATTACACTTTTGTCAAGGCTCTAGAAACGTAAAGCCAGTAGCCCCGAATCCTACTCTCTAGCAGTCGTTGTTACAATTCGACAGTTACAAGTCGTCAGGCGGGTTTCGAAAAAAATCTGATACTGGGGCTCGTTAGGTGATTAATCCCTCAAAAATAAAAGATCCCATTCCTGCAATGGCTGCTTTAACCCAAGTTAGTAGTGAATTCTTATCACCTAAAATAAAATAAGCTTGTGTTGGACACAAGGTTACTGCTATAAATTGTAAAGGAGTTCCCATCACTATCTGATCTTTGCTATCGATCCCGCAATGGCAGTCAAACCTATCTATGTGGAAAGTCTTCGCCAATACGAATTAAATAAGCCCAAACACGTGGTAGTTGCAACATACGGTTCAGGAGTTCCCTCGACTCTATGTGGTCTCCATAATAAAATCAGCTCCAAACCTTCACTGTTTACCCTCAAAAATACACTCACATGTCTGGTTTTGACTTGATGCGTGCCTACAATATTCAAGAGTTGCCCTCTTTATCAGGGTTTCCAGATCCTCATCAGATCCTGGTCATCCGAATTGGCATCTTCCTTCTTTATGAAAAGTCTTTAACAATAAAAATTAGCACTGCAACCTGTACATTGTACAATCCTATGAAACTGCTTGTCTTTTATATTTTTTTAACTATCCTGGACATTCGTTTCCATGGAATTTTAATTAAATATTTATATTCAAAGAAACGTCATACTATTTTAAAACTTACTTTTACTACTCCACAATTTAAAACTACTTTGATACATGTCCGCCACTTTTTGCAAAGCGGGTCAGATGTGCCCAATGACTTTTAAGGCGTAATTAGTTATTTTCAATCAGATTTCTGAATGATGACTATAAAATGTTGTAAATAAATAACTTTAATAAAAAAACTTTTACAAGGTACTGGCCTACTATTCTGGTTACATTATAAAATAAAAAATATTAACTATTTTGACTCTCACGAAATTACCATAACTATGATTGTTCTAAACTGAACGGTTTGCGCGAAAGTCACTTTTTATTTATACAGGATGTGTACGGAACCCTCGGTGCGCGAGCCTGACTCGCACTTGGCCGGTTTTTTTTTTCTTTAGATTTCCTTCAAAAAAATACCGAGGCGGAAAAAAAATAGACTATTCCACCAGTTCAGAAAAGAACAAAGGCCGGCTTTCATACTTTAAATCCTTAAGACATGAAATCAACATGTGGAAAGATGGCTCAGGGCCGTTCTAGGCTTACCTACGTCCTAAAATATTGTTCTGTACTTTTTTAATCCTCCAACCTAAAGCCCAAGGGCGGCCTGCCGGCCGCCCCTGGGCCGCCCTTCGCCGCCTGCCGCCCCGGGCTGTAGCCCCTTTAGCCCTAGGGTAAATACGCCCCTGATTGAATTAAATAAACGATAAAATTAGATGCTAAATCACTGGCCATTCTTACTAAACGGCCAATGGAAATTAAAGGAATTTATTAGACCCTTTAGCGTAAAATCGAGTGCTGGAACAATTCATTTGACAGATATATAGCCGCAGGTGAAAATCTCAAGCGGTTTCTGAAAATAAATTGTTTTAATTAGAAACCATTAAAGAAATGGGCATTTTAAAAGGCAATCCCGTTTGGATTGAGTATTCCCATTTCAATATATTAGAATAGTAAAAGAGAGGACTGCTGTTACTTTTCAGTGTCTTTTTAAAAGTAATGTTGATTTTATCGTAGGAGCCTTGTTTACTTAAATCTATACTAATACTAGCTTTCGCCCGCGGTTTCACCCGCGTCCCGTAGTCGGATGGTGACAAAAAATAGATGTTGGCCGATTCTCAGACCTATTCAATACGCTCACAAAATTTCATGAGAATCGGTCAAGCCGTTTCGGAGGAGTATGGGAACGAAAACTGTGACACGAGAATTTTATATATTTTATATGTATGCAAAATGCTGGTTGTGCGATTTGATAGAAAAATATGATTTTAGCCAAGTAGACTCGTATTATCTATACTAATATTATAAAGCTAAAGAGTTTGTTTGTTTGTTTGTTTGTTTGTTTGAACGCGCTAATCTCAGGAACTACTGGTCCGATTTGAAAATTTCTTTCAGTGTTAGATAGCCCATTTATCGAGGAAGGCTATAGGCTACTTTTTATCCCGGTACGGGAAGTAGTTCCCACGGGATGCGGGTGAAACCGCTGGCAGAAGCTAGTGTTTTATAAAATCAAATAGTAGGTACATAACTACCTAGACAGGTTGTAAATACTGAAATGAAACGGAAATGTGTATTTATTCACGCCTTGATACTTTGTCATGTCAAAAAAATATTTATGATATTAATATTATTTAAGACTAAATTATTATGTAAAACACATAGGAAGTGGTGGAGGGCGGGCGTTTTGGTGTCTGTCTTTTGTAAATTTGACGTTCAAAAAGTCCTGATTTTCAGCCTACTTTGAATAAATGACTTTTGATTTTGACTTACTTATACAGGAATGAATTTTAAGCAGTGCGCAAAAAAAAACTGGAGGTCCAGAATCATTAAGAGAACATATCTGCATCATCAGTAAAACAAAAATTTTCATTATTTTGTCCGCCCTAAAATCAGCAAAATATGGACACCACCTATTCTTACGCGCTTGGAGCAGCGCTCGCGTCAGTAAACCGGTTTCGCGTTGCCGCCGTGCCTACTATGACGACTGTGACCGTACAATCGGTTACAAAATTGACATCTTTCGCTATCAATAACTTTTCTTTTTTGTACTAAAACACGACAAAATAAAAATATACGTACCTATCTATAAAACTTATTTAACTACAAGTTGACAAAGTTTGCGCACTGGATAAAATTCATTCCTGTATAATATGAACCAGATCGTTCCATGTTCCATGCTTGTCAGTCATTACCTATGTCAAACAAAGAAAATAAAAGAACTTCGAAATTATTTTAGTTGTAAAAGTATTTTACAGCCTTATTTTCAGACTTTTGTTTCGACCTCGAAAGTTCTTGAAATACAATTTTACGTGACAAAAATACCGTAGCAAAATGTCAGATGAGCTTTTGAATGTGAAATGTTAATATTTTTTAAGGAAATACTTGTACAAAAAACATGAAAATTTATTAGCTAAATAGATACCTACTCTGTTTGCTTGGTTCTGAAATTATTTAAGTGCTATCATTAATTTAGAGTCTAAAGCTACTATCATGAAATTTTGAAGCGAAATGGCTCCACAGATTAAAAATAAACGTAAGCAGAAGCACTTAAACTCTAGATTATGGACGTAAAATTGATCGTAAACGCAACACGATGGTTCTAAGCCAGTTAACGGCATTGTGTAGTAAGCGAATTTAGTAATTTCAAGGAGAGAGTGGATAAAATTCTTAATCTCCTTAAGTTCTCTCGGTTTCAATTATTCATACCGTGACCCAAATTTAGAATACTTGGAGAAGTAGATTGTTCATTAAATTAGGACAAAGGTATTGGATTATATTGAAGTTGGTTGGTTTAAATAATGAAGATTGCTTCTTTGTTGTGTTTTTCTTTTCGTTTTAGAAGTTTTGTTAAACTTCTATTGTTCTATTTATACTTAAATTTTAAGTTAAAGAGTTTGCTTGTTTGATTGTGTAAATGTCATTAATTACTGGACCAATAAAAATAATGTTTTAGTGTGGGATATATAGCCCATTTTTTCTTCTTGAAGTCCACAGAAGGCACACGGGGTGAAACAGCTGAAAGCTAGTTTTAAATTGAAAATGAATAGTAATAAGTTAAGTAACTTGATTAAGTTGACAAAGCGCGTAAGATGTCCCTTGAATAAAGGTATACCTACACGATCTCAAACTTACATCCCCCACTTGAACAGAGCTACATATAACAAACAGACCTAATCCTACCGTCTTAACCTTTGTTGATCTTACCTGTCCTGCCCTCGTGGCTCATGGCTACATAACGTCTAATACAGCACACTGACATAAGAGTACAGCACACTGAAAACTTTTATTCGGCCGATAGATTGTTTGGGCTCATAAATCAGTATGAAGGTGAATGGTAGTACGCACATTATAAAGATCAGATATTTAGCCGGCATCAAACCGACTGAACACATTGTGATCGTCAGAATCACTGTCACTCCTCACCAATCCAATATGTTGAGAGTTGCTACCTATTTTTCGAAAAAAGAAAGAAAAAAAAAAGAATTCTGCCAACCATTGGGTCAACTGTTGGCCGGCTGTTTAGTCTGCAGTGTGCAAGTACATTTAAGTACGAACTAAAACTGTTGTTTAGCGAATTATTTATCACTGTTATTGTACGAGTACTGTTCGAGTTTGGCGAATTGATTGCGGTAAAACTCAGCTGAACTATCTTCGTAGACTGGCGTTTTAGATGGGAGGTTTAAGTGCTGAACTTCGATCGAGTATATGTCCTTTGCTTGTCTTAGGTGATGAAGGAGGACGTAGGCTTATTATAGTATACCTAGTTATTATTTTAGTAGGGTTGTTTAGTTGTGACATTATAAAGGAATGCTGGTTTATTTGGTTTGGATTGACAAGATAAAGTTTCCAGCTCTAGTTTATGTACCACTCAAATGTACACTGTGGGAAGAGGTGAATTTTACTATTTTATTTAGGAGGTACCTAACATTTGCGTTTTTACATGTTTCAATTTCTTCGTTTTTCTTGCGATGTAATTTGTAACTTACCTATATCTACATATTAAGGTAAAAATAAATCAGAACGTTATGGAATTACTTCACCGTTTTGTAACCACATTGGAACAACAAGGTCAGTATTAAAATGCCGAGCTCGTTTCAACTTAGTTTCTGTAAGCAGTTAGAAGTTGTTATGGTATAAGTTTTAGCTTTAGCTGGCTTATATCTTAACATGTAACGTTCAAGTTCGGTTCAAGGGGCTGTAGTTACATAGCTCACTGTACGTTTGTAGTTTCGTGCCAACAGATACGACTGTGTGACTTTATTGGAGCTTTGTTGAAGATATAAATGAGTTACAATGGTAACTCATTTAATGAAAACGAAATTGGAAAGTTTTTTTTATTTTTTGAATCCAATACCTTTACTTCTGCGTCTAAAGCTACTCCAAAGATGTCATAATATGAATTTGCACATCCAATCTTCGCAAGTTAATATTCAATAGACCGCTATCTAAAGTTACGTCGTTAACCCCAAACCGTCCGTTTGGAATTAGGGCGCCTACTTCAAAATCATTCAACGGTTCATCATACAATGTACCGCGATAATTGTGGGCTCAAATCAATTAAAAGTTTTTTATACTTTTATACTGTGTACGGACAGCTGCGTAGGTGTAAGCAATCGGAAAGTTTTCTCATTTCCTCTGCAACTCGCTACTGGGATTAAATGTTGTGACAGATTCAAGCGAACGTGAACATGAAGGGGATTTTTCTGCGCGATGATACTGAGTAGAAATCTAACACAGTGTAGTAGGATAGATTATATTTTTTATTCATTATTGTTGAAGGATACTCCTTGTGGCTCTTACTGGCCACATACAATAATAATCTGCCACATTTTGTTGTAATGGTTTAATCTCTTGTTTTTATGTTATTTTTATATATTGTGTATATGTTTTGCTATGTGAAGACAATGTGTGAAAGTTAAACACATGTGGCAGATTAAGGGGGCATGTTGAAGGATACTCCTTGTGGCCCTTATTGGCCACATGTAGTGGCTTGTTCAAATTACCATTGACATATATTCTAGCGATAGACAAGAACATCCATACAAATAATTTACCCGCTTATGTCGTCTGTTGACATCTTGTTGACGTATTGTGACATGAAGTCATCCTCATTGATGTTAATTCAGAAGTGACATAATATTTTCGCTCGTATTTTGCCTACATTGTTCATTACTTAAAAAGTTTATAAGTATCTAAGTGAATTCAAAATCATGTAATATATGTATTAAAACTAGAAACTTATTTTTTAGGATTTTTTAATATTAATTACAATGTTTTTTTCTTAAATAATGAATCTTCGACTTGAAATGCACTTCCAGTGTGATGCATGTTGGTTATTGGATGAAATATATGGATATCGATGTTTGTGAGAGGAATGTGAGGAAGCCCGCACTGGGATAAAATATAGCTGTATGTTTTCATTGATATTTACCTACTACCAGTTTTATGGCACATCTGTTTCTGCAGGATTTTCTTAATCTATAATAATTTAAGATGGCGGAAAACAAATTAATGTATATTTGTAAAATTGAATTATAAATGAAAAGTAAGATATACAAACGCTGTAATAGCATGAACAGCGTGCAATTTTACTAACTTGACTCTCGAATAGTTAATATGTGTAAGTTCATACCTTAATATGTTATTTTCTGTTTTACAATTGTCGTTTCATAGACATCCATCTGACGCGGGTGTCAAAATCGCTCTGATTTGCCATTTTGGGCAATGCAAAGTCTGCAGTGCATTTCAGTGTGGCAAGCTTTTTGTTCGGAACGTTCTATCTAGTACGTAGTACATATATATCGATGCAAATTACTGTCTTTGATGTCAAATGTCTGTGACGTTGTGTTTGTGATTCAATTTTAATATACGGTATCGTCGGCACCCTGTGCAACTCTGTCATTTTCCAATTATTATCATGTGCCTAACCTCTTCCCAACTATTTTGAGGTAGTCTTCCAGTCTAGCCAAATGCTTGTGCCAAGTGTTTTACATGGAGCGACTGCCTATCTAACCTCCTCCCAGTTACGTTAACAACCAGGTACCCCTTGGTTGTCAAACTTTCTCGTTTCTGACTACCCGCAACCACTGCCAAGCATTAACGAACAATAAATGGATGGGGTATATAATAAATAAAATAAAGGTACAACCGTTAACATAAAATGATGCAAGTTGGATGGAAATGGATCAATTTATGTACCTAAGTCAGACTCTAGGCAACGTTATTACACTTTGAGATAGTCTTGTTACATTGTAAGTTTCGAATAAACGATCAACCTGCGCTCAAGGATAAAGCAGTTTACGAGATATTATTATCTAATCATGTCATAAAAGCTGCTAGTTCTGTTTTGGCGTAATTCAAAATGACAATCAATTTAACTGTCTGGTGTCTAACTATTGAATACAATTATGACAGATCTGCAAATGAAATTGATTTAGGTACGTTTTACAAGGTTGGTATTTCAGAATACATACGTATAGGCATAACCTGCCCATGGAACGCACCAACCTCAATTTTGATCAACCGACCCTTGTAGTTGTTTCCTAAACACGAGCTCTTTAGACGTCTTCAGAATATTATTTGAAACATTATTGGCAGATAAAAGAGCTCAGACTTTTATCTGCAGGGTCCCAACTGAAATCTTGAATAAGGACTTAGGCAATTACTGTCAACGGTTTCGAGAGAACCTTAATTGGATCAGACAAAACACAGACAAAAATGCCTCTGCTATGTATTTCTTTTAACATGTTAGTTAGTTGTAAACGAAAAATAATTAGAGCCTTTGATGACGTAGAACAATGAGATAGAAATTCACTTTTTTCGCATTACATTTTACAACAAAACTGGGTTAATGCCTAGTTAGATACAATAAAATATTAAACTAAAATTATCACACACGTGAAGCCGGTGAGAGAGCGAGTGAAGGTCATAGACCATTCAAATAAGGTTTCTATATTCTGCTTATGGTGCCTACGTTTGCGGTCATTCCAATAGGTCGAATTTTACAAATTAAACTTGAGTCCCTTAAACAAAAGAGAAAATGTTGAGCATTTTTTTATGGTACCTTTAGAATTTCATCTGAACTTCCCAGTGTTTTTTCCTTGCGTTATTCTCTGCTCATGTTAGCTAACATAAGCCGTGTTAATATTATGCAGATGCCCTGATCGTGCTCTGATACTATGCTGAGTTCCAGCTTTTAATATTGTCTGGTATTCTTTGTAAAAAGAACAGGAGTGGAACAGTCTTTTGAAGTTATTTTTTTACTGCTGGTATACAGTGAAAAATAAATAGGAAACAGCTTAGCCAGTTCTTTTTTTAATGATATTTTTTGTTGGTATTAAATAATTTTCTTTCGAGGTTTCTGTTTCTTATATCAGTTATGCACAATAGCTCTCTTGTTGATTGAATCTTCAGGTAGGGTATTTTTCCCTATTTTATTATCTATCCATGTAAATATTCATATTATTAAACCACATATAAGTTTAACATCAATTAGATTTACAAAACCGCATCAATCATTAGTACCTATCTAAATTAAATGACCTCACTTGTTTTAATTGAAATCAATTATTTGTTGATAACATTTGTATCGTATTGTGGTTTCAAAAATGTTCATCGAATTTGTTTAATTTTGTACATTATTTATTCAACAAATACAATTAGTTACGATATTGAGTTAAATGCGTTTCCGTGGCTTTGCTTAAATAATAAAATAGTAGCGAACCTCTTTCATATTTGTTTGGAATATGTTTTATATTTACTTATGAAGAAAAATATCACCTGAAATTATAAATTTTCTCCTTTAAAACTGAAGATATATTTTCTATCAAGGCGTTTGAAACTTAGGTAAATGTTTTATTAAGGTCGGAGATCAAAGTGGAGCGCAAGTAATGTCAATTTGATAGACGATCGCTGCTGAGTATATTAGTTATCAATTTCCATCAAGACACTTTATAAAACTCGGAGAAGCAGTAGCTTGTCATTTTATCAAGCAACGGAGAAGAAGTAATGTTAATTATTGCGACACTTCCATATAATTATTCTTAAGAAAAATGAAGATTTACTTTCTTCATTTATCAATTTGCTTTTTAAAAAGGCACATAAAATAGGTAATCAAACTCGATTGGTTCTTAATTTCAACAAATATTTTATAACTAGCTTGATTATTAAGTCATGGAATCCTAACTAATATTATAAATGTGAAAGTAACCCTGTCTGTCTGTCTGTCTGTCTGTCTGTCTGCCTTTTCATCAATCCTAAACTACTGAACCGATTTGTGTGAAATTTGGTACAGACATAGTTTGGATCTTGAGAAAGGACATAGGATAGTTTTTATTTAAAAAAAAAATATTCCGGACATATAGCGCCATCCATTGGTCAAACCAAAAATCTGCCGGAAGTCACTATTCCCCGCGAACGAAGTCGCGGGCAAAAGCTAATAATTCGAAGTCATAATTCGAAGTTAATAATTTCTGCCACTAAATACTTCTGAATACTATCGATTATTATAATTACTTTCAGTGACTATTTTCATATCATGTTCCTTTCCGAGTCATATTTTTGTATAAGTAGTCCCTCAATTGGAATTAAAAGGTTAAGTAATAAAATCTTATTTTATTCCACCATGCCATTGTCTATCTTCATAATTAAATTCTGCATTAACATTGTATATCTATGTATAAGCAACATTGTTCTTACGACAACATTAAAACAGGTTCAGTACCAATCTCTGGTCATAAATATAGAGCAATAACGCGATAATGTTCAATAAACAGTATATAAACAAATCATTGGGTTTATGGGACTATAATAAAATGGCAGATATCTTCTTCTTACCTGTCATAATAAACGCGGATGCATTTGTTGATTACTTTCTTTAGAATACAGATAACAAAGAGTACGTATGTTTCGGGACATAGATACCTACTTATAGTAAGTTCAACTCAGTCGTGCGCGCGGCCTTATGTGTGGGTAACCCTTGTACATATACAGTGACTTTGTGTGCGTGACAAGAGGTACAGTCGGGTACAATACAGTTATTTAAGGGTTATATGCGGGTGTTTAAAGAAAAACAGTTATTACGTAATTTAATGTTTATTTATTTATAAAGATTACGAATCCCTACTTGAAAAATCAAATGATGAATTTTCGGATTCGCTACTCTCCAAGGTGAATTATAAATTCTGACTCCATGTTAAAAGTCAAAATGTCTATAGTATTCTTCTTTTTTCTTTTGTACATGTCGACAAGTATTATAAACGTTCATTTATGAGTTTCATTATTTCCGTCTTATTTTGGTCGACATTATGCGAAGCAATATAATTTTTTTAAATTCTCCACACATTTTGTTTACATTATTATACTAGATTATACCTCTTTTTACATTCTTAGTCCACACTTTTATTTACTGTCCGCGTACCCCGAGCTAGAAAATATGTAAGGAGTATTTAATTCTTAGATACTGTCAATGTCAATTTGAAAAAACGTATGAGAAAATAATGAAAAACGATATTTAATAATAAAAAGCTTTGAATGTTGTTTCATTTTTTGAAACGCTTTACCTGACTCCTTAATAATTTCTCCGTGAATAATTAGTATTTTCGTAAACGACTGTACCCATAAGAAAAAGCGATAAGAACACGTCATGCTCGGACGACGTCACTGTCACACGAATGAAAGTTGTATATTTACAAGCCGACGCACACATAGGGCCGCGCGCAAATCTGAGTTGAACTATCTATACCTACGTGATTCGTTTTTAGCAATCGTTTGACACGAAGAAAGAACTGGCCAATAATAAGTTGGATTAAAAAACACTTTTGAAATCCGAACCATTCTAAATAGGTGCAGGTCTTTACTAAAATATATTTATAGCTGTCCGTTGGATCTGAAATTATAACAGTTTTAAAGCTGCTATTAAAAATGCGAATGTGACATAAAGTGCAGCCTGTCAATGGCTATTTTCATGGTCCGATGCCCCGTTTATTGAAAGGCACATGAAATTGCATATTTGATGGACGTTGCATTTTTATGTCACCTATAAAACCGTAATTAGCTTTTAGTTTTTGATGGGCTTTCAGAAATAGGTCATAGTTTTTTATTTTACAAAGTTATTTCACATATTTAATCCTCTTTTGAGTAACTAATTTTCGATATCAAATAGACAGATGCCACCTCTGTTCTCTTGACATCTATTTTACTAAACTAAAATTGAATTGCTGTTCTATTAATCATAAGTCGGTTTGCCCTACATATGTATAAGGAACTTCAGAAGTTAACAAATATGAAAAAATAACTCTTTTCAAAATTATGTAATAGGAATTGGCACAGATGTTAGTGTTTTGCTACACTTTATACGTTAGCATAAATCTACATCGCAGGTGAAGCATGTTTATATCGGGAGAATATGCTCAAATGACTTTGTTTATCTACAGTTCTACCAACAGTAATAAAAGTTTCGCTTTAACGTCTATGTGGAATATAATGCTCGTAAGTTTTGGCATATTTTTCTAATGCATAGATCGTGCCTGTGTTTTTATTACTCGTTATAGGTATGAATTTCGTACCAAACAAGACACATTTTGCTGAAGATCATAAAATTATCGTATATTTTTATGTATCATTTCCATTTTATTTTTGGTTAATATAGTTAGTCTTTTACGTACACGTTATTCCAAAATGCATAGAAGATAAGTAGACACGTATTACTCAAATGATATTTACCTATCCAAGAGACAGAACCTTTCTCTTCGCTCCTACATACTTATTTTTATCTTTTCTTTTCACATTATTTTCTTTTTCTAGTTTGTTATACCAACGGTGGTGTAGTTCTAAATATGAATAATATCGTGTTATGCGAGCTTGTTTTCGGCTTTGTTTTACATAATTTATTCGGGTTCCCGCGAACCGGCTTGTGGTCAAGCGCCCAGTCAAACACAGATGTGCCCGGTGTGCCCCTACCTACAAAATGTTAGCGAATGTTGTGTTTTGTTCTGAAAATTTTGTACCAAACAGAATACGCAATGAGCGCTGTCAATAATTAAGTAATGCAGCAACTGAACACTCATGTAGATATCGTTTTTCAAAAGGCTTTAATGTTGATGTTCGTATGAGGAAACAATTTTATTTATTTCAATTATAAAATTACGCTTTTTAAAGTGTATAAATGTAAATATTGAATTAATTTATAACTTAAAATATTGTTACCGTCATGCGTTTTCATTTACCAGTCAAATTATATCGATGATAATGAATTTCGATTACAAAACAGCATTTTTCGACCAGTATACCACAAACAAAAGGTGTTTTCATCCCACCATCTCGGAAAGAGTAGTTTTACCCTTTGATATCTGAGCGCAAAAGCCGTTTTTATTCTCTAGAGCGGCAAAGTGATTTGAATTTAGAACATCGTGTGCAATATTCCATTTGTGACAATATTGATAAGACTTTTCAAACAAATACATATTAAACAAATAAAATACTGCTTAAAATAATTATTCAATTAATTAAGTAATTTTTATTATTGTTTTTACATACATTTTTACCCTTGTTTCATTTTTAAACTGAGTTTTCAAATAAATGAACTTTAATAGGTACTTCTTTTTAATTTGATAGGTATTCATATGTGCGCGCCATTTTGTTTTTTGGCATTTGGTAATTTCCTCGATGAAGTGGGATAAAATTATTATTTCGTATCGTTTTGAGGTCGATTTTAAACCTCATTACATTTTTAAACTGAGTTTTTGCATAAATAAATTTTAATAGGTACATCTTTTTAATTTGTCATGTGTGACGTACGTGCCATTTTCTTTTTTTGAGTTTAAAAATTTCCTCGATGAGGTGGGATGAAAAGTTACGTGTTGCACTCGAGTGCAAAGATTTTTCACCTTGTGCTCTTTTGATTCCCTCGCTATCGCTCAGGATTCTAATTATTGAAACACTCGCTACGCTCGTGTTTCAATTTTAGAATCCTTCGCTTGCTCGGTCATCAAAATTGAGCCCGCGGTTAAAAAGCAACTTTGCACTCTTGTATAACAAATAACTATTAAAAATATAAATCAAATTTTGTTACTTAGGTAGGTACCTACATTAAATACATTTTATTTCTAACATGTTATATTTCATATACACGTAAATATCTACCTAACGTAGATTCCAGGTGGAAATCGCAACGTTTTGCGATATTCACACGGCGCTTTCACGGTTTATGTACCTCGAGTGTCCCAGTGTCGGCTGAATGCGCTCGTAATTATAAAACCCTTTCATATAAGAGATAGGGGAGCCTACATGTGTACTAATGTACATTTATTTATACGTAGTCAAACGTTTTTCTATGTATGTATGTAGGAGAGCAAATGTGTACCTACATTTCTCGAGCTAAATGTTGATTACGGATTGTAAATAAAATGCTGATCAAGCTGTGACATAGTTTTAGAATGTTCAACGCCTACCTTCATGACAGAGTTTTAATGAGATTAGAGAGAGGCTATTCATTCAGATTTATTGAAACGTGATAATGTTTAAGCATTTTCAAAGGTACTGCTATATTTTTGTAAATTATAATTATATTACAAAATATACAGAAAGTAGAAAAAAAAAAAACTAAAAAGTTGCGAAAACCGCGATATCTACAAGCAAAAAACTTCAGCGCGATAATATGAACTAGAATGTTACCTTCAGGTATCATAACAGAACAATGTTTACGAACTCAGTAAGAAACGGAATGAGAGCTCTCCTCGGATTTCCTGTCGACAAAAAGGTTATACTTACGCCATGAAAAATACGCATAATATTTTTTGATTACCCTACAATAGGTATGATGGTTCCCTCCTCGTGTAGATGCACCATTAGTCTTGATTTTCTGGGATTTGTCCGCATTTTGGTATCTTTGTTTGCATTGAAGACCAGGATGATATTCATCCCACGAGACCACGAGAGTTTGCTACAATTTCTATTTGTTTTATGTAATAGTTTGGTAGCTGTTTTCCGTGTTCTGCAATATGCAATGCTTAAACGGTTTGTACTGAAGTGCAACATAATGTACTGTAATTTCTTTGACAAGTCGAATACAATTAACCTTTATGTAGGTTGTTATAAATATGTACCGCTAATTTACGAAAAAAACCACGTCTTATTTACTTACCAAAAATTTTTCGTACACACTAAATGCAATTTCAAAATTACGTTATCCTTCCTGAGAGCGCCACCTGGTGACCCTATAAGAAGTAAGTACACTAGATAGGTGTACGAATAGCTCCCTGCCATCGTATCTGCCGTTCGCGATTTTTCCCGTCGCGTGCGTAATAAGCGACGACTTTTCCGCGTCTCTCATTAGGCCGGAGATCGATCTCACTGAACGTAATCTTACTGGAAAGGTTTATGAGGACTTTTCTATAGGAATAATAAGAGTTGAGTGTCAATAAGAGCTTTCTGATGTAAGTATTTTACTACAGATTTTAAGACTTGCAAGTATTTGGTTATTATGGTGTCAGTTTCAACTAAAATCATGTTGGAATATACTAAATGAGTATATAAAATATACTTCAGGTAAAATGTTTCTGAAATATCCATAATTCAAAATGAAATAGCAAAACCTAAGTACTTGTAAAGTGACATCATCCCATTACACGCTTTTAGCATTCAGTCACTTCATTTTATAATTATCTTATCTCTCACTGAACAGCTATCAAAAGTTACTCAAGCCACCAATTTGCTCAAACATGTGTCCGTGAGACGCAAGTGCATCGAAGTTCACCACAAACCCTTTCAGGGCTCCAGCCAGTAATTACAAGTTAACTTTGTTATAGTTTTGATGCAACATTAACTAGTTTAAATGCCTGCCGAGACTGTCTGCATGAGACTTGAGCTTGAAATACCCAGCTAATGTAAGTTGTTCAGATTTCAGTCTGTTACGATTCGCATTGATGCTAATGGTATTAAAGTCTGGAGAAACATTCGGAATTTACTGTGAAAGCTTATTGCGGTTGCTTTCAGGTAGTTTTCGTATTAAAAGATTTAGACACATTCGTAGTAGGTAATACATTTTCAAGTTCAAATATTTGAGGCGTTACATGAAAAACACATTAAATACCTCTACGACATCATCTTCCTAGCCTTTTCCAAACTTTGTTGGGGTCGGCTTCCAGTGTAACCGTATGCAGCTGAGTACCAGTGCTTTACATGGAGCGACTGCCTATCTGACCTCCTCAACCCAGTTACCTGGGTAACCCATACATATAATACGATAACGTTGCATGAATCGTTCACCTCAATTTTTAAAACAGAAAAAGTGATAAACAGACAAAAAGCTTATCATGAAAGGCGCATAAAAAAGTATAATAACAGTATGTCATGCGGGTTGGTAACGGCGCTGTCACGTGGCGTGACACCGAACCCGGCTAGCCAAACCTGTCAGTTCCGTGCTTTGTCCTAAGTAGGTACCTACTCTGTGTATACCGAAATGTGTGTATGGTGTGAGTGAAGAGATGATACGACTTTGTAAATAGTGAGAAAATTTATGAGGTGGGAGAATTGTCTTCTTTGAAATTATTCACCATTTTCATATTAGTTAGGTGTAGAAACTTAAATACGTAGTGATGGCGTAGCATATAGTAGGTACTTTTCGACGTTGTTGGTTAGCCTGACGGTTGTGCAGAAGGTAATGCAACTGAATGCAATGAAAGGCCGCCACCTCTTGAAGTCAAAATAGCAACTACTGGCCAGTTTCGTTTTAACGTAAATAAAAAACTCGTTTTCAATTATGAATTTCCAACATCAGGCATCAAAACTATGGTCAATACATTAGTTCCTATTTTAATCACCTGCACAGCTAACTCAGCAGCATACCGTGAGTGGCCAAAAATAAATGATGTATCTTACAACTTACACCACACAAGTGTCGCTATTTCACCTGAGAGGTGTTCATACAATATAGATGGGTCAAATATCGCAAGCCACTCGGCACGTATACCTACGTTTCCTGGATACCTGGTTCTTATTTTAGTTTTGGATTCCTGTATTTGTGTCTAGTGTTTTCTTCCACTCTACAATATGGACAATATGGATGGAATTTGTAGGTAAATATTGAAGCTATGAAAATTTAAAGATTTTTAACCTTCCTATATTTCCATCTGTGTTGAGTTTTGGCTACAGTCCTGAACGGATTTACATCCAGTTTTTGGATGGTAAGATAAATTATCTGGATCAATTTGACTGTACATATGTTTAAATTTTGTGGTTTTGTGCAGACCAAACAGTAATTTAAATAAAAATGTAGAAAAAGCAGTGCCAGCTTTTAATATATTTCATCTATATGCCCATCTCTCGGTAGCCGCCCTAGACAAATAAACATAAAGTTTTCTTTTCAGCTGTCCCTTGCCTCTATCCCTTCGCCCAGGAAGGGATACGCCACGATTCTGATATAAAAAGCAATTTATCATAGTACAGTTAATACAGTTATCGGCACGGATATTGAGCCCTGACCTTCACCTGCGCCGAAGCGATTTATTGGTTTATTGCCTTATGTGTACAGTGCGCAAAGCGATCCCCACTCTTCCGCCGAGAGCTCAATATCCGTGCCGATAACTATATTTTTTGTTATTTGCAAAACGAACGATTATACGAAAAGCTAGAGACACTGTAGCAACTTGCATTGCTTATAAATTATTACATACTTATTCCTCTTATTCAAGATAGGCTTCTCTGATGACTCATAGAGATCTAATTAAAGGTTTTCCTCCTAAGCAGTTAATATTTCCACGTAGCCACATAATCAAGAGCTCCGGTCATTTCCCCAGTGTAGATAAGATACCTAATACAATATCCGATAACGCGCTCCTAAGCATTTGGTAGGCAAAATTACTGGCTGTGGCCGACTGGCACCATACTCCTTAATCTTTGATCAAACAACAACCTGTCGACCCTTCAGTCTCGTTCTTTGAAGCTGACCTTCTAAATATAGCAATACTTAGAAGAACTTCAAGTAAGACAGCAGGTACCAAGTATTTTGCTTTGTAATTATTTTTCGACCCAGTAGGTAGAAAGAAGGTTTGCTTTTGTTACAAAAATAGTTGTAAAGTATGCGCCATTAATCTAAGATCAACCTTTTAAAAAAGTTTAAAGAAAACTATAAAAGTTTAATAAAGTCGTCGGTATTTACTTATTGATAGAGGCTACCTGTTTAAATCAATAGGTTTCATCTATTGTAATTTCTTACTGAAAATTGACACAGCCCGAATTCGCAGTTTAAGTTATTAACGCAATGTTTCAGTGTGCTAAATACACCATATTCAAATTCCAGAGCCACTAATCCGCTCGCTTCATATACATAAAATTTCATGAAATCCGCGTACATTTTATAAGTACACGTCTTCTCGTGTCAGCGTCCTGGCATCCAATCAGCGTTGGCTCAAGAGGTGAGTCGCACCACCCGAACTTAATCACTGATTAAACGTAAACAACCGAATGTTTTTCTGGAATTACTGCGACGCAACAAAGCCTATCTCATGATTAAAACAAAAGTTCCATAACAAAAATATTCAATGAAATTCGTCGTACATTTTTGGAGAGTACTCCAGCCGTCAGGGCTGGCACGCAATCAGTGTTGGTTGGAGTGGCCGCTCGATCCGGCCGCACTTAATCTCTGATCAAACGTAAACAACCCACACCCCTACATGTTGGGCTCGACACACGCGACAGGATTCAATTAAGCCTCAAATATTTTTTTCGGGAAAGATACAACAGTTATCGGTTAACGTTTTGTGATTGGAATTTGATGGAAATAACAGAGTGAAACTTTTAGCGGGTAATGTTTTATTAAAAGTACTAGGTTGAACAGTCTGGAAACATTAGTTTATGGCATAAGCAATAACACCTCTGCAGAATGATAATACGATTTATATTACAATATAATATGTATGTAGTACCAACAAACGAACGTACCTATAAAATTGTCAATAAAAATAAGAACGTTTGAAGTAAGCTTGAAAGCAGAAAGCCACCCTCCTTTCACTTTGTTTGTCAAAAGACGTCCTTAGCACAATCCACTGTCCACATCCACGTCATAAAATCTAAGAAGAAATCTGTATCGCGCATTTATCGTCTCTTAGAATTTATGAACCATCATTATTTTATGAGCCATAATCCTCCCTGAAGTTTCATTAAGAAAACTTTTGCACATAAAAATATGATATCACGAAATCGACGATTGATTTGAACTTTATCACCTCGTACTAAGGATTTGGTTGCTACTGAAAAATAATCACTTTTCCGTACGAGGAAAATGAGATATTAATATAATCTGAAAAACGTTTACCGTTAAACTCCATAGATGCCTATCATTATATTCCATTATGAAATGTGAATTTAATATTTTTCGCTTCATTTTCCTTCGCCATTTTCGTTCATGCTGTTAATCAGAAAAGGTTCTATACATAACTTCAAACTTCATGTAGGTACTTACAAATGTTCTCTTATTTTCCGTCAAAAAATACTTACGGCAAGAACACTTGTTCTTTCAGAATTATATCACTTACGTTACTTTCAGAGGTGCAAGAGTGTTCGAGGCGGGCTGGCTGCTCACTTAAACCTCGAGCCGGTTTCTGACAGTAATTTAGCACTAATTACGAACCAACTTGGGCCAGCGTTAAGCACATTTCCAGCTCAATTAGTAGAGGTTCGGTGTAAAGTTACCTGCTTCTGTTACATTCACTTACTTTTGAGATGCTGGAGCGTAAATCCACTTAATATTTTGAAAGGTTTTAATCGACGTACCGCTTGTGAACAATTTTTCATAGCACCTGTACTTGTAATTGGTGTCTGTGTGCGTGAATGTGAATGCTATATTTCAGAGAAGTAATTTTCGTACTTTTGGCTGATCCTGCCATGAGTAAAACTATTCATGGAAGACTATTGTTCTATTCTAATTAAACGCAGCTCTTCATTACTTCGATGTTCTGCAATTTAAGGAAATTGATTAAGAACTCGACTGAGACTACCTAAGTGTACAAAAACAACAGCTACTATAATGTTTAATCTTTCATACCAACAACGCGTAGTTGAAACGAGTTTAGAACGTAGGTCGTTGTAATTATCCACTTCTGTGTATTGACCACCAAAGCACTGGCATCAAGTAGCTGATTATGTTAGATAAAACATATCGCTTTAGTACTATAAAAGTTGTTATTCCACTCCCTCCGTACATAAACAATAAGTATATAGGTAGGTAGATTATTACAGTATTGTAGAAATATTTTATTATACTAAGTAATGGTATAGGCAATGGACCAACAACAGCGGATAATACGTGAAATTAAGTGGTAATCCATTAAGGATCGGTAATCCTATGAAACGCGATTATGTACATGAATAAATTATTATGTATCTAAATACGATTTTCCTTATCTTAGGTAGCAGGTGTAGGTATTAAAACGCTGTGAAACGTCATGGGCTTGAAATAGATAATGTTCTAATTATAATATCATCTATAACTTTCTCTATAAGTACCTATTAATATCTATCTTCTAATGATGATCAGCATTTCCTTCATTATCAATGTACTTCTCAGTTAAACCATCATTTTTTATACGGTCAATTATCAGGTGGGTATCTAAGTAGGTATAACAGTCACCATGTTTCAATTTTATCTGCATCTAATAATAATTGTACTTATTATGATATAATATTAATCATCGGAAGATTATCATCGATTGTTGTAAATTCATGTCAGATAGTAAAGATTACAATATTCTCATAAATTCCATCTGTATAGTCAACTGTTTTCGGTTTTTGTTTACCTACTGTTAAGTATTGTTCGGAAAATATGTTACTGATATACTCCCAAGATCTACGCGGAACAGGGAAAACGATGCAGTTGCTTCACGAATACAACTAGTAAATAAGTGTAAACAATCATAATAAACAAAAGGAATTAGCTCAACTATCAGCTCATTTATTTATTGTCTGATTCAGGTGTCATTCTTGATATTAGATTAATCTGTGAGTGGGTAATCGCTTCTATCACAATATAAAGACTGTCATTTGTACATATTTCAGTATCATGCTGAAATAACAATTTTGGTTGTAAGTTTGGTTGTAAAGTTATAAACGAGCTATATAAATAAGATAACAATTTTATTCTTACATTATAAGTAGATATTTAATAAAACGAGCGAAATAATTTTTAAGATCTATTTTAATTGCAAAATTAATGACTATATAAAGTGATTCAATAAAGCATAATATTGATAGATAAATATTACCTATTTCTGACATGATGATGCACTTATTCTGACACTAAGTTGTATTTTGTCACGCAATTCTTTGCCTCGAAACCGCCACAACTTTCTAGTCTTTGCGTTTCCTAGTACCCAAAATACCACGGAAATTGCGCAATGATACATGGAGATTATATTACTAAATGTTAATGCATGACTTATCACAGCCTGTTTATGTGTAAATTTGAAAAAAGCTATGTTACATATATCGAAAACCATCTGTTGAAAACAAAATGTGAAAATAAGCATAAGCATGACCACAACTATTTTAGTATTATTTTCAGGATTCATGTTATTTCTAAGAACAGATCTAAGTGCTTTAATTAATAATACCGCATTTGAAATCAGTATCGGCCACTTGACTAAAAAAATATAAATTAAGATATACGTGATGCTTGTGTCGTAACCTGCGTAAAATAGTATATTTAGTAAGGAGGCCACGACAGCAGGTCCCAACCACGCACACAGAGAAACTTTCCAAATGTTGTCATTTTCCGTGGTGAACACTTTGACTAAGCCGAAGTATATCTGTCTACTGAACACAAACATCCAGGCGATGAGCACCAACTCCGAATAAATTATGACCAGAATTTCCACGAAGAGTAAGCGTTCAGAAATTAGACACATATGGAACACATATATGTCGCGAAAGAATCTCACAGACGTGTACAAAAATCTGGCCAGCATGAACTGTATGAGCTGTTGATTTTTGTAATTTCGTCTCCATTCTGCAAACAGCACTGCCGTTAATACGAGCAGGGTCAAAGCAGCTGCAGACAATGCTATGCCGATCGTGCTTAATGTCAAAGTGAAAATAGTCCAGAACGACGTCTCATTCTTCGCAAAGTGTATTACGCTTCCTTGTTCTAATTCTAAGAAACTCAACTGAAATTGAAAGTTTGTACTGTTCAATTCATTAATTTATTTTATTGGGCATAAGCTGTAATTGTCCATATTTAGGATTATTTAGTCACTTCAGCACATCACACTCCAATTTATCTGGCGATAAAACACTATCGCCTGTTTGCGGTTTTTGATAATTATGTTCATATTGCACTATTCACGAGTATTTTTAACTGCATTTTGTTACACTTTTTGTTTTTATTAATTGCAAATTAACAAGTACTAATCAATGTTTTCACCGTACATAAAATAGAGGTATTATTTTTATAAACACTTAGCGATCAAACGCGTCCACTGTTTGACAATCATTTATGTATTATGTACAAGCTCTTACATGATAACACTTTTTTATCTACCATGGATTAGATTGGATATTTTTGTATCAAACAGAGTACTTATAGATACGTAATTAACATATCAATATGTGAACCTGAGGGATCATAATATTTACAAGTCAATTATCACGTGTCATTCACAGTTGTTTCATAGAATTGCTGATTAATGGGGTCCATCGAGTAAACTACTCAAGTGCATTTAAATGTCTATATGGAATAACAAAAAGCTCAGTTGAAATAGTGCGATATATTTTATGAAATATAGTATTTTCATATCATCATTAGTTTTAAGTTTTTGATCGCGAATCATAATACCATGTATATCAGAAGTAATACGCGTGGATTTAATTGAACAATATTTTCAGTAGCTAATACTTAGGTACCTACATACATATATGACGAAACGTGTAAGGAAATGGGTAAAGAAAAAGACATTATAAGAAACACAGAGGATATATTTTCAGATATAATGCCACGACAGGTCAAAAATAAAACTCACGTACGTGAGGAATAAGAAACGATAAATATATAAAACTCTATACAAATAGTTAACAAGGTGACAGTGTCTAACGATTAGTTTTTCAATTTATTGCAATAAAACTGAACTTTACACTTGAAGACAAAATTATACAACATCGATGAATATACACACTCCAGCTTTAGACTTATAACCGCATTGTTTACGAATACGGATTCCACAAATATCGTGAATCACTGCCTCTTTTATTTTGTCCTCAAGTGTAAACAGCTATCGAATTTCCCTTCAAAACACTTTTAGCTTGTTTGTGACAGATTGATTTAAGAAGCGAAGTGCCGAGCTTTGTTTGTTCGAATATATTCATTCAATTGTATTCAGAAGAGGATTCAGTTGCCTATTCGACTACAAGTAAGTGCATCTACTTATGAAATATTATTGCATTGTCTAATTAATACATACAAGTAACGTCTATTACCAACATTTAAAATTTTAGAAATTCTACACAATAAAATTTACCCTACTTATAGCATTACTCGCTGCATCAATCAAATTTTAATTAAATAGCTATGATCGATATTTGTTTAAAGTAATTTACTACTACTAAAACTAACTGAAATTACAAAAGTCATTATGTAATTATTATTACGAATTGAAACGCTGAAGAAAACAATAGTTGTGAAAATTCGAACAAGTTAAAACAGTTGTTTGGATAAAAGTTTACGGTAGGTGCAAAAGCCTACTTGGTACAAACGTTTTTTTTTACTTTTTGGAATTTGTAATTTATTGTATACAAAGTTGTCACTGAAAAACCTTATACCTCTTATTTGTAATATGGATAACGTGTCATAAATATTTCATTAGTTTATTTTCATGATGTTGCAAATAAAATATTTAAAAAGTTATTCATAAAACACTTCAATAGATAGATTGTATCTAACAGACGATAATATTACACTAATTATTCATAAGGATAACTCTCTGCAGTTTGAAAACTATGTGTACTTATATAGAAGTCTTTATTAGGGATCACAGTTGGAAAACACTAGTTCGATACACAAATCGGGGAAATTACAGTCTAGATCTAACTAAACTACTAATCTATTATTTCATTAACAACTATTTTCACTTATCGTTATTACTTATTATTATTAACAACAAAATAATTGATTAAAATATCAGTTTGAAACATTATCAGTTTAAACACTGAGATATTTAACAAAACATGTATTCAACAATAATAATTTAAATAACTAGAATATGCGAAAGATTTAGGATAAGGGAAAAAAAAAGCTTAAGAAAACATGAAGGACTACATTTTAACATTTATTAAAATTAAAGTATTGTACTGATTAAGGTAACTCAACTTTGGTAAAATAATTATAACTAAACAATAAATACATTTGCATTTTAGAATATCTTAAATAACAGCGAATTCGTACTTAACACCAAAAGAGGTGTATACTAATAGACGCTAAATATTTTAAAGCTCATAAAAATCAGTGATACGTAAAAATCTTCTAATAGCATTAAACTGAAGCTCCGAAGGTAATATAGTTACTACTTATTTATTACTCTTAAGTTATTACTATTACCTAAGTAAGTACTTAACACGTGCTGAAATATTAGCGTGAATCAAAGTACAGTCGAACTACTGAGGACCAGTTTCCAATAATATCGATCAATATTGTTATTATTTAGTCAGATTTTGTAGATATTGATAAATACGTGTATATTTTAAAAGAGCGAGTATTGTGTTTGTTCTGCAATATAAAGTGTTTACTAAAATATTATTTTTGTTAAGAAACTGGCCCCAAAAGGAAGCTAATAGTAATAAGTCTAGAAGATCACAATGCGTACACGTAAATTATTTTATAGCTTCCTACAACAGTATTATCAGCAATTTTAACTTTATTTTTTAAATATTGACTTATTTCGTAATTTTTGTTATAAACCTAGTCTAATTTTCATTAAACTTAGTTCGTATTTTCATTAATTTTGTTCACACTTAAAAATGACCTAAAATGTCCTTGATAATAAAATTATTATTCTATTTGAGACTGCTGAAATTATGTAACAAACTTATAGAAAAGGAAGATCTAGTGATTAATCGCGAATTAAGAAAGATAAGGACAGAAAAGGAAAAATATTATTTCCACTGAAACTAATTATATGTATAAAGAATAAACAATCTACAAATTAAGAAGAAACGAGACCAGCTCATAGTGCAGAATTTTTAATAAATAACTTAAAACTAATGAATTGATATTGTTTAAAACTAAGCATCCTTACTCGACCATGTGTTCTGTGAAAGGAAAAATTATTTATTTATATGGTTAGGTACATATGCCAAGCACGTTTAAAATTCTATCATTTAATAGGTATAACTTCTAACACGAAAACCTTCAAACAAATGGAAAGATCGATCAATATCGTATTTTAGATAAGGCATTAATGGAAATTACAAAGTTTATTCGAACTTTCTCTGCCTCATTATATCTTTGATGTTACGGAATGAAGGATAAGTATTGTTGTATGAATTGGTTCTGCAGGATGAATCGATGAAAAGGAATATGTTGAATCCTTATTTTATACCCATAACATGAAATTGCAGAATATTTTTTTTATAGAAATATAAAACCTTGCAATTATTTTTAGGAAGTTTGTTTCATATAATTTTATTTCGTTCAGAACTTTAAGGCCATGGTCGTAATGTGTTGATAAGGTAAACGAAAAGGAATAGTCCTTCTATAGAAACAAAGATAAAGACAAAAGATAACAAAGTTACAAGTTACCTTGTTCCTCAACGGGCGTATGCTCTTCGTCCGAAGAATCGAATCGACTCTCGATTAATGAACTCTGTTTCTGCAGTGACTGGAACCAAAGATGCAATTATCGATACTAATAATGAATGTACCATGTTTTTAAATTCGCATTTTTTTGTTTGTAAATGAACCAAGATTTTTGGATAAAAATAATGATCGTCTATATGAAAGATGATATTTATGTTGCAGATTCGTATTTTTTCGTGGGTAAATTGTTGATATCAAATATCTGAATGTTGTTCAAATTGCAATAATTACGGCAAAGATGGAGAAGAAACATTAATAGCTATTCTATAGATATGTTACTTCAATTACTCACATATGCAACTTATACTTTGTGATAACAATGTTAGTCATACCTTATTGGAGCGTCGTCGCGGCGGCGATATCTTGTTCCATAAAGCTTCAAGCTGATCGAAGTGCTGAGATTGCGCAATTGCTGCCTCTTCGGGTCCTAAGCTCACCTGCAGTTGACGTTTTATGTCAGTTTTAAAATGTATGCAAGATATGAAAATGTTACTGACAGCAGATATAGTTTGGATGTAGATATTACCTGTGAACCTAAGTCTTTGTTCTTTGCTTCTTGTATTTTCGAGATTTCTTCCATTGATGCGGAAACAGAAAACCTTTAAGAAAACACATCAATATTAGTACAATTTTTCGTCCTTGAAGTTAATTGATCCCTTATGTTAGTTTGCTTACCTTCTCTTCAAACGCTCATCGACTTGAGCCATCATAGCTGCTGAAGTAAGATGGCCATATTTCTTCTGCCACGTATAGGTATCCAAAGAAACTTCTTTCTTGAGTAATCTTCTCATCGGCCGCTTCGGAGCCAACGGACGCAACTCTGGACAAATAAATATCGCTTGTTGTTGTTTTTCTTATATTCGTGTCTGATATTGAATTACTGTTTACTTTTTCCATTAAGTAATGAATGTAGCTTGTATAGTGTAGGTAAGTTATTGAAAGGTCAAAAGGTTCCATTACAGTTATTAAACGTAAATCTTGTTGAAAGTTGTACGATGATGTCGTCTAAATAGAACAGTACATTAACTTTCTATAACTTAATGAGTTTAGTGAATGTATTGGACTTATTTGACTTACCATCAACGTCTTTAGTAGGTGCAGCATACGTTGGTATTTTAACATACGTGGCTGGTGTATTATGCAGGCATATCATCGGAAGGCAACCTGGTGGTAACCACATAGCGAGTCGGTGTACGATAATATCAAAATGAAATTGTTTTTCATTAAGATTAAAATTAATAACTGTCGAAATTATTTTATTAACATTGGCAAAAAATGTTTATCGAGGGGAATATTTAATGTAGCTACAATTCAATTCATATGTTAAAGCATCACACACGAATCATTATATCTTTCGTTATCAGCCATTAACATACCTTCTCTCTTATCATCATAATAATTTATTAGTCTCGAATTCATTGATAAGTATTAATATAACATTGCTAGGACAAAGAGTGTCACCTCGATCCAACAGATGAACAGCGATTCGTGCGCAATCGCTAGTGATCTGGAACCCGAGTAGCGGCACGTGCAACGCTAAGGACGTCAACGCTAGACCCCTTTTAGTCTCCCAGATAATAAGTGTTTTATCTTCCGCACCTGGTTTGTTGAACAAAACAGATTTTGTAAAAGACTGACTTGGCAATAAATTGAGTATAAGTACCTAGATTTTGAGTTCCGAAATATATAATCAGATGGAATTTAGACTGGAATTAATTTGGACGAAGAGATAATGCTGGCGCTTAATGCGATAAGTAGTCTGCGTAAACAAATTAACTTATGTTAGGTTGATAAGCGATTCTAGAAATTGGGGTCTGAATTCGATAAATCAAAAAAAAATCTATTCAAGGAAAGCATTCTTGTACAATTAATCCGAAAATGGAAAAATAGGTACCTAGATCTTCAAAACTATACAATGTTTAGCTTCAAATATTTATACTCACTAGACACAGCAATAGTTCCGTCTCCAGTGACTTTGACGCAGGTAACTTTTCCCAGATGTCCAGATAGCAAATGAAGGTCGGAGCCAGTATTGATGTCCCACACTATGAGATTACAGTCCCAAGACCCTGATACTATCTGAGTCTTATTTGTTATAGACACCGCTACGCAGGTAACTATGTCTGAATGACCGACCAGTACCTGTAGGATATATATTTTCCTCTTAAAATTCGTTTTACATTTTACTAGTTCTGTCTTCAAAAGGTCATGTCAATATCGAGATTGTTATTTTAAGTCCATAATGCGATTATGCTAAAACTTTAAAAGGTATCGGACCCTTGAGTTTCTTTTGTTGGTTTTTCTGAAGGGTTGACTGATGGCTTATTTTTAATAGAAATAACATATTTTGTATAGATTTTAACCTTTATTTATTGAAAAGTTTGTTTAATTCAACTTCAACTTTAAAGAGACCAATATTGGCTCTTTTATCGGTTTCTGTAGATCAGTGAAGTCATTGTAATTATCAGCGTGACAAATAACGACTAAATCTACACTAAAATCAAAAAATCTTACACTAAAATCTACGAGTTATGCCCAATTCGTCATTTTAGTGATTTGGCATCCATAAAAAACGTGTCCCGATTTGTCATTCCATAAAATATTTTATTTTGCTTAGTCCCAATTGGTCATCCGTACTTTATTTTGTAAAAAGTACTGTCAACAAGAAAAGCTTTACAATATTGTAATATGTTTTTTTATTATTATTTATGTTGGTTATGTTTTTTTCCGAATATGGCAAGACGCTATTAATAAAATCGCGATTTCAACGGCGTCACATAACGCACGACCAAAACCAAGATACCAGGATCGCATAAATCAGATGAGTAATATACCAACCATCGAGTGTCCATGGAACTGCCCACCATGTACTAGGACCGCATAACTTACAGGAGTATAGCAATCAAGAGTGTCAGGATTTTACATTTTATATACTAATTGTAGATAAAATACCAATTTACACCATGTCGATGAATTGTATTTTATGTATATCAACCAATTTTTTGAAAATCCCGGTATACTTAACTTATTTTATATATAAAATCAGGTAATAAAACAGAAGCCTTTTGTTTTCTAGAAAGAGACAAAATATAGAAGAAGGGGCAAAGTATGGTCCGGTTTCTATTGTTTTGTGTAAGTAACTATTTACTATTATCGGTATTAGCAAAAAAAACATGTGGTGCAGATGCATTATTAGTTGGTTGTTAAGCGCCCTTGAAGTGCATGCGAGTTTTTAAAAATTAATACCGGAAAAACAGTAATAGCACAATTTGGGACCAAAACTTAAGCACATATACATAAAGAAAATAAATATATATTCTTAATTGTGTATGGATAGTAAGAACAAGAAGTTTAAGAAGATAATTGAACTGAAACGTTATGTTTATACGAACAAGGTCCAATTAAAAAAGCACTGCAGTATGTGCAACACAACTGCTGACTAGATTCAAATTATTTTTGTTAATTAAATATATTTATTTTCTTGTTTGTGAATATTTTTATGTATACAATCTCTTTGCTAGTTATGGGCTCCTGGTACTTTTATTAACGGTACAAAAAGTATCGAGTCACATTTTCGGGTTTATAAGTCTTCACCTGTGTTTTATTGTACATTTTATTATATTTATATGAGAGCTATTTAAACCTTTACCTACATCGAAGTGTTTCATTTAAAATTTCTTCTAACACTTTTATTTCTGACGGTACTCTGCTGCGTGAAATTTTATGCGGGTGACGAAACGGAACTCAAAATTTAAATATTAAATTATTTATTTTGCTCGAATGACGAATTGGGAATTGATGTATGGAAAAAATAGTTGGTGACCAATCGGTACTAATGACAAATTGGGAATAACTCAAATCTACACTCACCTGAGACAATTTCCCTCCATCCAACTTCCAGACCTTGAGCGACATATCCATAGAACCAGTGACAACATGTTGCGAGTCAGCTGTCAAAGCGAAACATGTGATCCTTTCTGCGTGAGATACGTTCCGTTTTTCTTCTCCACTATCACCTCCGGCTAGTGTCCAAATGCGAACTGAGTTATCACCGTCTGATAGTACCTGTATGACATTGACAAAGTGAAAAGGAATTTTAAACTACTCAAATAATAATATTTAGCGAAACAAATTGATAGGGATAAGTTTTAATGAACAATATATAAGAAAGATACTGAAAGAAATCATAGAAGAATTCATTTCACCCTAGGTGCAGGTATATTATATTTAGCAATTATTTCAATGACTTGTAGTTTGTCCCAAATTCCGACAAGTCACGAGCACATTCCAAGTTTGTAAATCCCGAAATCTATTAGACTTTAGGCTAACATAGTGCACGTCTAAGTTGATAGAGTTGGCGTTGTGGGAACTTCTCTACTATAGTAAAGGTTTATCATTGCATGACTTTGACAATTCTGTATTTCTATTACATCATGACTGAACTGACGATCAAGTGGGAAGTTGTCTTAAAAGTTTGCTTAGTCGTAATAATCTATTAGGTTTGCACAAAAGTAACAGTGTCGTCAACGGTCATATCAATGGTCTAGCAACTTTCAAACCTTTGCATTTTGTAATACATTGACTAAACGAAAATGATCCACCGGTTCCACTTATTGTACTATCATCTAAAATAGGAAAGTGAGGCATCTGTGAGAAAGGTTGATCTTGAACGTGGATGGATATAGTGGAAGGGGATGACGATGGATAGATTGACTGAAAGTCGACATGGCTAGAAAGAATGTAACCATGAGATGACGGCACACAGAAGAGTTTGGAAGAAGAAAACATGCTGCAGAGACTTCAAATAAAAATTGTGAAGATGATGATGATCGTTTCTGTAGTAAGTACTTACAGCAAACTTCATGTTAAGCGTGACATCAAGGCTGGCAGTAGGCGCGGCAGTGGAGTGCAGCACGATGCCCGAGTCCACCAGCCACACGTGCACCGTGCGAGCGCGGTCGCCCGACATCGCGCGACGACCGTCCGACATCATCAGTAGAGTTTGTAGGGCTGCTGAGTGACCCTGTTTGTTTGTATGTGTTTAATGTGAACTTGTTTGTTTTGATATAATTTAGACTAACTCAAGAAATGAGAGAAAATATTGAGACTTTATATGTGGCATAAAGCGACATTTGCACTTGTCACAAGGCAATAAGTGCCTAAATTAAATTGTCAGATAAAGTGAATACGGCGAGGTTGAAAATAAAATGTTTGTTAATAACACAAGTTTCTTAATTACATGTTTAAAACAGAATGTAAAACTTTCCCGCGAACGACCTTCATACATACTCAAGGAACTTTGAGGTCTTAATTATGACGTCGAGATATAACAAGTGGTATTACCACCTACAACTGTAGTACTGTACATAAAAATTAAGCAAATACATAGTGATCCACGTACCTTATAAGTCAATGACGGTGAATTATCAGCCAGTTGCCAGACCACAATAGTTCTGTCTTCAGATCCACTTAATACCAGCAAATTGTTAGGAGAGAATGTAACACAAGTAACATGTCCTAAATGTCCGTTCAACGTTGTTTGGAGACGATGGGTAGAGAGGTGCCATACTCGAACTAAGCCGCGGGCACAACCACTGGCGGCCAGCTGGCCGTCACGGGAGATTTCTAGACAACTGATTGGGATCAGCTCGCTTTGTTCCGCCTGTTGGAAAAGTTTAAATAGTAATAATATTATGCACACCAGAATAAATATTTCAGAATCGAAGCAAATCATATTCGCAGAATAAAGATTTCTGTTTTTTTTTCTACTGTTGAAGGATGAAAATATTGTTCAAAATAAGTCAGAGTGTTTATATTCCAAAGTTACCTGTAACATTGTGACATTCGTCATAGATTTTGTTTGGCGTCGCTTCGTCTGCTTAGTTGGTCGGAAATTGGTCAAGTTATCTTCTGTGTGGAATGAATAAATCGTTACTCTGTTGCCGCCTGAAAATAATACAAGGTAAGCAAAGATATCTCGTAAAAAGAAACTGTGTTTGACTGGTTCTACTACATTATACATAAGAGGATTTTTTCCCTTACCTGCAGCTAACAAGAAATGATCTTTATCCGCAACAGCAAGGGCAGCCAGATCATGAGCTACTGCTAATGTCCTCAAAAGCGTTGCGCTGTGTAAACTGTATAGGTAGATACGTTGGTCTGCACAGCCTACCGCCGCACGAGACGAGTCATGAGCCACGCAGAAGCATTTCACCTAAACGATAAAGAAACGTATATTAGACGATGAACAAGAAAACATAATAGATAAATAATTTAGATTTGTAAACTTCAATGAAATATCGCGCAAGCTGTAGATATGTTTTAGTCCCGTTGGTTTATTTCGAAGATACCTAATTGTGAATTCAATCAAACTGTAAGTAAAACTCTGGCCCATTAAACTATTCTGAACTTGAAATAGTCTGCATTTTAAGAAACTTTTTCAAGACAGCAGAGCCTCCTTTCGTGGAGAATTAATTAAAGAATCAATTAATACCTGTCCGAGTCTAAGTTTTTGATTCAATTTCCTATTAATTGAAAGTTTGTTGATATCGAGAAGTGAACATCGAAAATAATTTAACTTTGTTCATATTGCTGATCAAAGATCAGCTTTCTGGTTCATAAATTATAGCAATTATTGTGTAAATTACTGAACTGAATCATATGATAATCGTATCAACTAAATTCACATAATATATTTCTATTATAATTAAGATACTGCAGCAATTATGGTTTTCTGATTAATGAAAGCTGTAACTATCTTGTCAGGAACATAATAACAACAGTATTGTGTGGCTAGAGAATTACAATGTTGTCATCACAGATATTGATAATCAATCACTTTGATAGGCTGCACGATACTGTTCAGTGAGCAAATAATTAAAACAATATTTGACTCATATTAAACAATAGATTTCTCTGTGGAATCTAATTCGCGTACCCAGAAACAAGTACCTACCCTAAAATCTTCCTCGACAAATGAGCTATATAACATTTAAAGAATTTTTCCAATCAAACCAGTAGTTCCTCTTATTAGTGCCTAATAAACTAACAAACTCTTCAGCTTTATAACATTAGAATAGAAATATAACAAAAGTTTATATAGGTACAAAAATAAAATGTTCCCAAACCCACGATATCGATGGCAACGTAATAGCATCGCTTAGCGTGGCGTATCCACCAAATGTAATAAGAAACGGGTCCAAGAGCACTTAAAAGAAATCGGTGGTAATCTATTTTCTCTAACGAATAAAGAGCTTAACCAATTTAGTGATCCCCAATTACGTAGGTTGAATGTGCTATATGTCAAGCCTGTATTGGTCTGAATATTTTGGGGACAACAATTTGGTCACGGGTTTCGGGAGTTTGAATTTATCGGGAATTAGTTGTAGGAATCTCAAGTTGGTCGGGGTGGCTGTTGACAAGCAATGGAATGTTTTGTTCTTTGAAAGGGTTTATTATATACCTAAAGTTGTTGGAGAGGTTTTTATTTCATAATGATAGTTGTAATATAGCTCTTTATGTGCTCTATGTACTGTATATGTGAGTTTTTATTGAAACTTTACATACACATTCCGCATAATGTATAAGTTATATGTATAAGTATCTGTGTACTTAAACGATAGTAGAAGGCAATGCCCTTAAATATAAATCTCGACAAAAATAGCCGCTTAAGATGATAAATTTAAATTGTTGCCGCAGAAAAATACCTTTCCTTTTATAATAACTACAAGTTAATTCCCTTAACAAAATGTTTTCTCATCGAGGCAACTTTTAAACTTTGTCTATTTAATTTTAACAAAATCCTCGTACCGTGGCGTGAGATTAACGTTGTTCCCAGATAATAGGAAGGTATTGAACAAAGTTTTAAGATAAAGTTATGTTGGGACGCAACAGGGGTCCTCTTTGAATAAAGTTTTTCCTTTCACTCCGGCCGTATAAAATGAAGTAGATAAAAGAAAAGTGATAGTGATTCTACTAAGAAGGAATTGAATTTACGGTATAAATCGGATTAATTTGCAGGGATTGCGCGAAGTAGAGAGCTTGGACTGACCTAGTCGCGAGGTTGTAATAATTGCTTCATCTTTTATGCTTCACTCCGCCATATTAGATTATGAACTGTACAAACGCCAGTCCTGTTGGCTGGGATGCTATTCTCTATTATAATACCTACGGGATCTACAGCGGATTGTACAACAAAAGCTTCCTTGTCTTTAACTTAAACAATGGCTCCGTTGTTTCCATTCAAAGTTAATTAGATTGGCATTTGTTTTATTTTTGTAAAATAGCTACAACCTTTTGTCGTGATTAGTTTAATAAGAATTTATTAAATGTTGAAACAAAAAATAATAAAATCGTTCCTACTCTACGCAAAGAATGTCTGTCTATTGTCCAAAAATAGGAAACACGGTATTCATGAAAAATATTTTTAGTCGAGGACGAATCGAAAATAACACGAAGATAAAGTTTTCAACACATTTCATACTGTCCTTGCAACGTGACACTGTACCAAAATTGCTATACACTAAAATATTCTCTCAAAGCTTACCTTGGCCTTGTGTCTCTTCAGTACATGCAGATGTGTCCCCGTAATGAACGTTCGGACATGCAGTTCATTTTCTCCTTGCAACGTGATAAGGAACACATTGTCGTCTGTCACTTCCATAGTGTTTATTGGCACGCCAGCGTTCACGGTACTGAGCAGTGTGAAGTTGTCTACGTTCCACGTGCAAACTGTCCCGTCTTGAGAACAAGTGACAAGGATCTCGCCATCTTGGATTACTTTGACAGCTGTCACTGGGCCGCGGTGGTGGTCTAGTTTTGTTACCTAGGATGAAATATGCTTTTTTAGTTTTGATTGATGAAAAACATAAAGAAAAAATGTAATAGTTTTGTCTTTGAGAAAGTTATAAGGTCCTCAAAAAGCAGTTTGACTACAAAATTAATATAGTTTTATTTTTTAATTTAATAATATACTTTTATGACAAACGAAATGATAGTCTTCAAAAATTCTTTCCAGTGTAGTGAGATTTAAGTAATAAATATAGTGAAATTAGAATATATAAATGTGAAACAAGTATTATAATGTTGTACATACCAATGCCCCATCTACGAGTGATGTGACAATAACCGCAGAATCCTCCCCCCCACTGATCACTAACGACCGGTTCACGATGGCTGCCACGCACAGCACCGGCGCTATGTGTTCTCTGACAAACAATATGTTATTGTTACTGTAGGGATATTGGTAGGAGTTGTATAGAAAGATAGAACGCGTAGTAACAAGAAGGTAGGCATAATCTTAGGAGAGCTGAGCAACTGTTTTGAAACAATATGTATTGTTCCATAGAATGACAACGAGGCGTGAGAATTTCCTAATCTACACTGTCAAATATAAGATTGTCAGTGGCTAAAAATCTTGAAAAGTTATGAAATAAGAATTATTATGATCTTTTTCATGAATCATACCGAACTAGACATCATAACGGTTTAGCCTGGTGCTAGGTGGTAAGGCTAAAAAACACTGAAAAGCAAAAAAAAAAAACTATTCTTAGGTGCATCGGCCTAGAATTCGGTGTCTAGTGGATGATAATATGTTTATTTCGCCACCGAGTTCTAGGCCAAGTTTTTTATTTTTGGCTTTTCAGTGACAAGTATAGTTGTCACTATCCGCATTAGTGGAAAGTTCTTATCAATACGAATAATATAAGCCCAAACACAAGGTAGTTTACATATTTAGTTGACGAGTTCCCTCGACCTTCTCTGGTCTCCATCATCAGGTCAGCTCCAAACCTTCACTGTTACAAAGGTCTCGTCAATACAAAGAATATAAGCCCAAACACGAGGTAGTTTACATATTCAGTTGTCGAGTTCCCTCGACCTTCTCTCGTCTCCATCATCAGGTCAGCTCCAAACCTTCACTGTTGCATAGTGCTATCAGAGGTACACCTCATTGTTAAGTTTTTAACCTATGCATGCCTACAATTTTCGAAAGTTGCTTTCGATTTCTCAGGGTTTCCATCATCAGATCCTGACCTGATGATTATGGGACCACCTGTGAGGTATACCCTATCAAACAAAAAAAGAATTTTGCCAATCGGTCCAGGCGTCTTCGAGTAATCGGTGAACATATATAAAAAAAAAAAAAATGATCCCGACGAATTGAGAACCTCCTCCTTTTTGGGAAGTCGGTTAAAAAGTATTAACAAAGTGGTGACAATCATTAGAATTGAAATAAATATTGATAGTTTAATATATTTTCCATAGTCTAGTGCTGTCATAATACAAAAGAAAAATCTGAACTTTGTACCCAAAGCTCAAATGACGCATATAGTTTCATTGTACCGCATAATGACTGCAGCACCTTCAAATTGAACTTCTTATTTCATACTTTGTTGTAAGAGATAATGGATTGGAATTAATGTCGTTAGTACAATAGAACACGACGTCAATTAGGTAATTGATTACAATGAATCGAATTGATATTGTATTTTGTTAACGTTGTCACCCAAATATCTAGGAATTACTCGGGCCATTAGTTCTAGCTGTGTTGTTTGATTGAAATCTTTTTCTTTACCAAACCTAGATCCAAATAATGAGAAGAACTAACAATATCATTTGTGACATGATCACAACAAAGAAAGGTTAATGTTCTAATGTTACTCAGATTTTCCAAGATGATGCCTCCGAAATCCTTCACTTGTTTTAGTCTAAAGGTACGCACCTACTTGTATAACAAACAACAGGAAAGTCCTGTCCGTAATAGCTATATAAATTAATTTAGTTACTACTTACAATATTTTAGTCTTGACCGCTAATGTGTGGAGATCCCATACAATGACGCTGGTGTCTTCAGAACCAGTCAGTAGGTATTGTGACTCTCTTGTCACGCACATGCATAGAATTCGTCCTGAATGACCTGATGACAAAAGAAAAGCCTTGTGATAAAAGGAAGAAATCATAGGATAAGAGGAAAACAAACTTAGGTTCAAATAATTTCGCTTCTCCCAGAATATATGTATACAGTATGTATATTTAAAGGAGGGACTTATTCAAACCCCCAATAGTTTAGGCATAGACTTCACCAATAAACATATAAACAATAAAAAACCCCTGATTAATGACGAACAAAGCCGTTCCAAAAAAGTCGTAAAAATTTCGCAACGTTTCGACACCCTTGCGCTTATCGCAGAACATATGCGCGACGGCATTATCAATGGCCGACGCCGACGTAGGTATGAATGCATTTTCCCTTCATACTTTAAATCTGGCTTAGGTCAGGCAAAAATATCTAGGTACATCAAACAATAAACATTCTGCAATGCAATTTTTCATAAGACGCGATGCACCATCGTATTTTTGACGTATTTAAAAAATGGAATCACACCTTTTTTTACAACGATTAATAATTTGAGCATTTACGACGATTAATTTGAGTATTTACAACGATTTTGCACTTAAGGAAGTAATTAGACTAATCTTAAAAATTGTTCGAAATGTGCACCTCCCCGCGTTATGCACAGTTCGGCACGCTTTCGCATATTGTCTTTAACTCGGTTAAGGAAGCACGGATCACTTCTCACACTGTTAAATGCGTTCGTTATTCGTTCCTTCAATTTTCGCGATTGGAGTACTCCATAGAATAAACATTATTTTTACCTCACTCTACAAATAAAAGTCTAGCGGAGTGAGATCTTGCGAGCGTGCGGGCCATGGCACGGGCCCGCCACGACCTATCCACTTGTCACCAAAATGAATGTTTAGGTACTCACGTACGCGCACCTGATAGTGCGGGGTGCTTCGTCATGTTGGTATGTTCATTTCTCTGTACAAATTAAAGGCAGCTCGCACACGATCATATGATAACGTGTAGGCACGAACCATATCCCAATTATTCCCAATATTCTTCATTTGAATACCGGGACGACATTATTACACTACACACACTACCTAACACTGGGAAATGCACTTTACGTAAATTTGGTAAACGGGGATGTTTACGCAATGCGGAAGCGGCGGCGGGTTCGCTTCGACTGGCGGTCAGCAGGCCGGGGGCGAGCAGGGTGCGCACGAGCCGATGGTACATCTTCGGAACTAGTCGGCTACATAACAAAGGAAAGGGGCGGGGCTTGCGCGCTCGCTTCCTTATCAACAGGAGCGGCACGTGTTTGGCGCGTGATTATGTAGGCATTTTACTATTTCCGAGTTCGCTTTGCGCTCTGTGTCCATGAATACTGTATTTTATCGGACAATTAGATGAAAAATTAAGGTCATAGTTTTTTTACATATTTGGGACGAGAATCGAACACTGACCACCCTCCTTCAATAAGTCCCTCGTCTAAATATACATATTGTATATGTATGTAGCGTAAGTTCTTTGGCCGCAACCCGTATCCATAACATAAAAAAGTTACGAAACTTTTCACACATTTGCTCTTGTTTCTCCAATAGTTAGAACAGTCTTTATGTACACAAGTGCGGTTCGTAAACTTACATACTGATACATCCAAAAGCGCAAAGTAAGGGTTGTTTTCGGGTTAAATCTGCAAATAAATTATGACGGCAACTCTCGGGGTTGGATGAGTGGATATTTCCCAATATAGATTAGATCTATACTGCACGGTAACCATTTCCAATGTATTACCCGAAAGCTAGAGCCAGCAGGAAATATTGACATGGACATCCGCAAACTTCGACCGTAGTTGCTTGTATTAAGTGGTTGTTTATACTGCACGGAACTTGATGATTTTGCATTTCGTAAGTATGATATGAGCAGTGAAATTGACAGGATAACCGGTGGGGCTGGATTTTGTTTTGATCAATTAATATAACGGTGAAACTAGGGAGGAGGTTCCGAATTTTATGAATATTGTTTTCTTTAAAAGTCATATTATAGATTTAATAAAGTATGAATAATCGAAATAATCTACGCCGGTACATGTGTCCAAACATTGTTATTATATGTAAACCACCATTTTCCATAGGAACAATTATTTTATTTACTTTGGCTTTAAGTTTAAACTATTCACGTTAACCGCATTAGCCATATCTTTTCACAACTTTTGTTAAACAAAACACAAAACCATTCATTAGGATCATTCGATTATAAATTCGGAAATTCCGATTAATGCACAACAATTTCATCGATATGCAGGGATACACTTGAATGGTCAAACAACGATATTATGTAAATAACTAGCAATCTCGATGATTGCAAATGTAACATGATGTTGATTTTGTTAGTCATGCGTGAAAGGTTGGATTGCGGATGACTGGGTAATTGAATGTTCACACTGATATAATAATAAATAGTACATTTGCACAATAGTATCCTTTTGTAACCGAAATAGAACATTCAACAGTCGGTCTTATCGAAAACCGACCGTGTTGGTACATTCGCATTTCATATATAAGAGCGGAATAATCTATACTAATATTATAAAGCTGAAGAGTTTGTTTGTTTGTTTGTTTGTTTGAACGCGCTAATCTCAGGAACTACTGGTCCGATTTGAAAATTTCTTTCAGTGTTAGATAGCCCATTTATCGAGGAAAGCTATAGGCTACTTTTTATCCTGGTACGGGAAGTAGTTCCCACGGGATGCGGGTGAAACCGCTGGCAAAAGCTAGTGTGTAGTATAAACCTACAGCCTTCTATATATATGAAACGTATAAAAATATCCAGAGACATTACTTAGGTCACGTTTTGCAGAAATAGCTCTAAAAGTAGGTCCTTTAGGTACATAACAATAACCCGCATCTATTAGGACTCCAAGCAGACCTTTACCTAGTTTGGCTATAAGAAGCGATAAATATTTCCTTCACAGTGTAAACGAACTTTCGCAAAATTTTCTGCGAAGATAATGATTCTTATATTCATCATATATGAAGTAGAAATTGGTTTTGCAAGGAGGAAATCTAATCTTTTAGATTGATCTTGGACATCGTCTGAGCGTGGAAATAGATGGAAGTAGATTATTGCAATAAAATTGGTGCACTCCTACCTCGCGTGTTACTAGCGGGGCGGGAACTTGCAATTTTTAACACGAAGACTCTTTAAATGTATGGGATTTGAGTTGGATGGATTATTTCGAGGAGTTGAAATTAGGTCAGTTTTAGGTATTACTTTAGATTACGTTGCTTTCTTTGGTAGTCTCAATAGAATTGTAAAATACTTGGATATAAATATGCGGTCTTCTTTTGATTTGAATTTTTGACCTCCATTCATGAGCGAAAATCATACCAGTATGTTTAAGAGAACCCACAAAGCGATTTCGGCCCGACCCTGGAATCGAACCCGGGACCTCGAGCACAGCAGCCGCACTTGCGACCTCTAGACCAACGAGGCAGTACAAAATACAAAAATACTATGTTTACAACATAACAAACGAATTGTTAGTCTTCAAGTTAGTTCTTGATGCCCAGGAGTAAGCGAAGCGTATTGTGAAACATTACATTGTGCAAGTCCTCAATAGAGTTTGTTCCTTGTTTGTTGCCAACAATCCTGAATTTTAATGTCGTCGTCCAAGTTTTCTACGCGAGTCCTGAAGTATTTTTTTCAACTTACAAAACATTTGGAACAGGTAGGCACTGAGTTTTAAATTACTTTCGCAAATAACTAATTAAAAGAGAACACTTTTGTCAACCTGTCAAAAGAAAAAGAAAGAATTCTTGGTAGTGATGGTACTGATGTTAGAACAGGGTAGGTTTTAATGTCCTATAGACAAACTCAGCATTTTCAAAAAGAAAAACAAAACAAATTAAAACGAGGAACACTTGATTTATTATTTGAGTTAATTTCAAGTTGAGCGCTGACCGGTTTAATTGCTCCAAAGTTTTTAATTAAACGCTATCACAAGTGGAACTGTGGAGTAAAGTATTGCTGTTTATCTTTAAGAGTGATGTGGTGTTTATTGCTGTCGTTTTGTTTTAAAGACAATTTTCAGTCTTTTTCCGAATTTGGGCATTTTTACTCAACTGTGAAAAAGGTGACTGCAGTCAAACTGTATGCAGGTTTTTCTTTGTCAATATCATTAAGACTATAAAAAAGTAACATAAATATGGTCTCTCTTTTTTCAATAAAATTTTATAATTTTGAAAAAAAAAACTGCAATAAACATAATGTAGGCATTAATCAAGTTTTTTATATATCGCATCACTGAAAAGGAAACATGCCGTTTTAAATGTATCACACTATTATACCTCACCTTTAAACGTATGAACTCTGGAATTAGACATGACATGCCACAGTTGAGGGTCTCCCGCTGAAGGTGCGAGCACTAGATGCTGTCCTGAAGGTGCCAGTTGTAGGAGTCGCGCGCCAGCTCCGGGAGTTGATCCTCCCACTGAGAGCACGCGAACTGTTGACGCTATTGGTGGTTGTAACCTGGGACGAAAAATAGTGAGGTAAATTTTTTGACCACAATAGTAAAAGGCGCTGAATACAAAATATTAAAAGTCCAAAACGTTTGCGAATTGTAGAGCTTTCACACAAGCAGATATTGTCGCGCGTATGGGCTCGGTTTACCTTAAACTTAAAAATGTTTCGTCCGGTTGTAGGCGTCATCTTTCCAACAAAAGTTATCGTATTAGAACGATGACCCCGCGTTGTCACGACGAAAAACTCCGAGGAAAATCAGCTAGTTTAGCGAAAAGCTCGATCTCTTAAATTATTGTTTTTTTTTCACACACAAACCCGACGCTCCAGAAAACTTTTTTCTTGATAACATCGGCGTCAAACAAGGAAGTTTTCCGACCATATCGTCACATGTCACATTTACATAAGCCACTCCAAAAGGGCATTTGATAACAGTAAAGTGCGAAATATTGTTCCTTTTCAATAACGAGACATGAAATAAAGATAAACATACTGAAGTAACAACGCAAAGGGAAAGAAAAACACACAATATTATACGAAAAGAAAGAAAACAAAGGCAATGTTTTTTTCTCTTATCTATCCCAATTATTTTCCCTGGATTTCTCATTAAGAATAAATCGTCTACTCTTGTCACCGGGAACATAAATTACGAAAAACTTAATGGGGAAGATAGGGAGAGCGATTATCAAGTTAATTAACAATAAAATGTTACTTCTGGGACGTTAATGAGAATTTTACAACATTTTTTAAAGGTATAAAACAATTTCTATTATAAGAGGCACGTGATTTTGACTTGTTTTCCTTCTAATAAATACCACTTTAGATAAGCCCTTAAATGTTGGACTTTATTACTGCTTATTTCAAAGAGGAATTGAAGAACATAGTATTTCAACTATACATTGCTTGGAATAAATTTACCAAATAAGATAGTTCGCTAGTTTATCATTCAAGTAACTGTCCGTGTATCCGTTAAAAAACCCTTTCGGAAGGTTGACATTTACAGATTGAGCAGAAAGGTTTCTATGTGAATCAAAGCTATGTGTTTAACTTTTCTCGGACATTTTGGTGAAGGAATAACCATTTTTTGTATGGACAATGAAATAAATGTACCTACGTTGGTATGTATGAAATAAAGCACTCTTTATCATTATTTTATTTTAGATTACATTGATATTAGTTTTTGTAAAAGTATATGACAGCTTTCACATAACTGAAAAGTCACATATTTTTTACCTAGCTACTAAAACAACCCTACAAAGTGAACCCAACGCTAACTGCGATAAAGCCAATTGTTTAGTTGTACGTTTTCGTGCGCTCAGGTGTTTCCTAGACTCCAATTCCAGTGAGTGGTTACTATGTAATTGCAGTACACCAGTATCACCCGTAACGACCAGTTTTCGAACACTATAAGCCAAATTGATCACTTCTAACGTTCGCTTCGTCTAATTAATGACTATTCTCGAATGTTCTGGAACACTGGATTTCCTCCAAGAACTGTTTGTAAATGATCGGAATTTATATCAGTTCTCGTATCTGTAATGTCTCTAGATCTGACATCGTGTGTACGAATGGAGCAATTAATATGGAAGTTTGGTTTACTTGAGCCGTAATGTAGGGAAACTTTGGCTTTATAGAGTTATCTGTATCGTAAGTAAATACTATTGCTTTAGTACTGAAGATATTGATTGGTTCTGTTCGAGGTTTACTGTTACTGTTACAGCCTTTTTTTTATCGTCCCGCTGCTGGGCACAGGCCTCCTCTCACACGGAGAAGGATTGAGCATTAATCACGCAATGTTCGAGGTTTGTTTATTGGGAACTTTGTGTAAGTGGGACATTGTTAGTATTAGTCATACATACGTTGAACTAATTTAAAAAGAGATACTGATTTCAGAAGCCGAGTAAGTATATTAAGTAAAGATTAAGGTTTTTGGGGTGACCAATTTACATTTTAGTGTACTTTATGTTGACCGTTACCTACGTAGATTTTTTTTCTAACAATTTCGTAAACATGGTAGTTTACACCCCACAACTTGTTTGTTGTTTGTAACAAATATTGTAACAAACCATTTACAACAGTTTTAGTATTTAACGACCAATAAAGGTTATTTATGATATTAGTTAGCGTTTTGATTGGATGATAAGTAAGCGTTTACATTTGTTCGACGGGGCACGCGATGTTCAAGGAATCGAACTTGTCTGATATTGTTCGGGAAGTTTCATAATTTGTAATAGAACTAGTCAAGCGATGCACTAACTTAAGTTTGAAACTAGTAATTTTACTTTGTTCACTTATTCTATAACAAAAAATGAGAAGAAAATATACAAAATGTTAAGTAATTGGAAGCGCTTATCATCGTTCTGATGCAACATTTGTACATAATTGCTGCAATTTAAGTACACGTACCTACTTTTGCGTAAATAAATCTTCAGTCATTAAAATGAAAGAGAAATCTCGGCTGGACGGAAACCGGTCACGAATTACAAATCAATGTTGCTAAAATAAATATTTGATATATTTTTTTATGAGAAAGTGAGTAAAGATGGTGCTATTACCGCCGTGCGCTCCCGAACAGTGCGGGAAGGATTTCCGACATTCTCTGAAGAAGCCAAGTCCCAACTATCCTTATGGGCACAAGACAAAGAAACCGAGGGTGGTCCCTGCCTTCACAATACAAGCTATGCAAAAGAACACAAAAGTGCTTCCACCACCAAAATGTGGAGTATTCGATCCGCTACCCCCTCGGCCCACCATGTTCAGGAAGTGTTATCAGCGAGGAGAGTTTCCTGTCTGTATCGAGTTCACTAACTTCGGCAAACGACTGGCTTGGAAGGTGATTAAGTTGAACTATCATTTACAAGTTATATTAACATTTAGGGTGTGTGAACAAAATTATTTGTGATAGTTTCCCTGTTTTGCAGAAGAGGCCTGTGCTTTTTCATTAGGCAGTAGAAAGGCTTATTTATATTTTTATTAATCATAGACAATAAAGTTTTATCTCACTAAAAATTCGTAATTGGATGTGAAAGTCCATCTGGTCCATCCATCTGGTACCCAGATGATATGCCATAAGTTTGGTGGCCATAGTTTGGCCAATAGTTAAGTCGTGGTGGCCTAGTGAGTAAAGGACCAGCCTCTCAAGTATGAGGGCGCGAGTTCGATCCCAGGTCAGGCAAGTACCAATGCAACTTTTCTAAGTTTGTATGTACTTTCTAAGTATATCTTAGATACCATTGACTGTGTTTCAGATGGCACGTTAAACTGTAGGTCCCGGCTGTCATTGAACATCCTTGGCAGTCGTTACGGGTAGTCAGAAGCCAGTAAGTCTGACACCAGTCTAACCAAGGGGTATCGGGTTGCCCGGGTAACTGGGTTGAGGAGGTCAGATAGGCAGTCGCTTCTTGTAAAGCACTGGTACTCAGCTGAATCCAGTTAGACTGGAAGCCGACCCTAACATAGTTGGGAAAAAGGCTCGGAGGATGATGTTGCTAAAATAAATATTAAAATGCGTCATTTCGGATGGTACATTTTGTGTTCCAGAGGCATTTATAATGGAGATTTCGAATCAAATGGGATTTCCTCAGTCTCCGGATTCAGCGATAGCTGACCCAAATCCAATTGCTTATCTTATCGGAGATCAATCCAATATACAATTTGTTTGGTTTATTTTAAATTATTCATGATCCATTCGATTGGTACAATTGAACAATGATTTGATGGCTATGAGTTTTGAATAATATATGTGTAGTTGGAAAATATCGTAAGAATTTTAGAACAAGCACGAAGATATTGAGTAAATAATCAAATCTGAGAATGATTGGAAGTTACATGACTCGTACACTAGAAGTATAATTAACTTCAATTTAGTCTTTAAAAACTACATAGGTAGTTGTCTTGTTAGGAAACAATATACCTATTTTTCTGACATAAACATACTAGCTGCATTCCGTCAACTTACTGCACGTTTTGACAGAACAACTTCGGTATACCAATTTATAATGAACAATATTTTACCTCCAACAAATGCTCCAAGATCTGAGCATGGCAAGCCGAGAGGTTGGACTTCAAATGAACATGACTAAGACACAGACAATGACCAACAGCACGAAACGTAGGGTCGAGGTAGACGGGCAAGCTCTACATTATGTCGACGAATACATCTACTTGGGCCAGTTAGTCTCTTTCGAAAACAGGCAACAACGAGAAATAGACCGCCGCATAGAGAACGGCTGGAAAAGCTACTGGTCCATGAAGCATTACATGAAGGGGGACCTTCCCCTTTCACTCAAGCGAAAGCTAGTCGACATGTGTATCTTGCCCGTCCTTACCTACGGTGCACAAACTTGGTCTCTCACGGAGTGTCAGAAGTCCAAGCTCAAGGTTTGCCAAAGAGCAATGGAGCGTAGCATGCTAGGTATTAAGCGAACAGACCGGATACGCAATACCGTTATACGCTTCAAAACTGGAGTTTCCGATGTGGGCCAAAAAACAGCTAAATTAAAATGGGACTGGGCTGGACACGTCAGTCGTATGCATCCAGATAGGTGGGCCAACATTGTCGCCCAGTGGATACCACAGGACGGCCACCGCAGACGAGGTAGACCCCGCAAAAGATGGCGCGACGACCTGGACGCCTACAACCCTAATTGGTGGGAGGTATCAAAAAGGATCGACAGGTGTGGAGACGAAGTGGGGAGGCCTTTGCACAGCAGTGGGACAGTTCAGGCTAAAAAAAAAAAAAAAAAAAAAAAAAATTACCATCCGTTGAGGGGCACAAGTAGTGGCTTGTCGTAGCCGTCACACCACGCCATGGCGGCAGTCACTAGAGTAGCCAGCACCCCGCGACGCGCCACCGCTGGCCGGAGCCATGCTATTATCTAGGAGAGAAAAATAGTTTTAAATAATATTTAACAGTAGAGGTGTATTTAGGAGATGACGGCAGATAGAAGAGTATGGAAGGAGAAAACATGCTGCGCCGACCCCAAATAAAATTGGGATAAGGGCAGGAGGATGATGATGATGATGAGAGGCGTATTTAGGCTTTAGAGTAAAGGATTTGGGACTTGGACAATTATAAAACAAGAACATTGTTAAAATCTCTGTAAGTAGTAATAGTGTTTTAGGATGTTTCTAAACTCGTCGAGTAGAATTGATTGGTTCATTTCATCATTTTACAAAAACCATTCCAGAAGCAAATTCTAACTTTCAATATTTTCAACATTTACTTCAAAGTTAGAGTCAATTACTAGACTAGTAAATCCAGGCACTACACTCGATTGTAAGTCAATGAAGGCTTCACTTAGGAAAGTTTCGCTCACTAGTTCAGTGGAGAATAAACCGCATCGACCAACTGCCTTCCGCACTTTACTATCTGCAGTTCACGTCAAATAACTTTACATACTACGAGTTTGTTTAAAGTGTAAATTAACTAGGATTGAGCATTTATTTACACACTATTCGTAAAGGTTCGTTCTTGCCCACGTAACAAAGAAAGGGTTATTTTGGCCATATTGACAAAAACATAGATAAGCAGGGTCTATTAACGAGTTTCGGTATAGTAGCCGGCATATAACTTGGCAAGGATTTGGGACCTATAATAAGTGTGAGCTCGCTCATAGTGCACTAAATTATACAAAAAAGTGGTCCCTGTTATTGCTTGTGTATTAATCTGTGGTTATTGACATAATTTATTGGCGATTATGTATGCTTGAAAAAAATAGGACCTGTTTTCATCACACGATTCTTGCCAAGTTACGTGCCGGGAACTATAAATTATCTAATAATTATTATGCTTCACCTCATTACTACCTTTTTACTATCTTTACTATCTTTAAAACACAACCTCATTACTATCTTTAAAACAACAAATGCTCCATTACGACCGGACCCCTAACCCTTAACTTAGAACATTTTTTATAGTCACCCGCAATAAAGTGGGTACACTCGAAGCCTCATGTCTTTATAGCTATCTATTGAATTTGTGACTGTACGTAAACCAATTTCCAAAGTTACTGGGGAACAAAGGCTCATGGAAACTCGTTAAAGGGCTTTGTGGCCCTGCTGACATTGAGGGCACTTTATTGATTGATACTTGATCCGCGATCAGATTCTATCTAACGTCCCTCCATATATTTCGGCGAGATGTTTTTTATAGCTTTTTTGAACGATTTGAATTACGTGATGGAGATAAAATATTAGGTACCTTAGGTGTAATGTATGTATTTTCAATTTAGGTGAGTGTAGAAATAATGAGACTGAGAAAATTTGTATTTAAAATTTTTTGTCAATTTTTTATGAAAATGTTTTTTTTCTCAATTTCATAAAATCATGCTAATCCACAATAACAGGATATTTTTAACCCATGGGGGATTTAAAATTACAGACAAGCTATGGTCTTCTTACGTTCGATCGTACGATCTTACGTTCTACCAATCAAATTCCTTTCACATCTCATTAAAACATATATCAATCCAATTACCTGAGCTCCCAACTGCATAGGATCCCTTGTGAGGATATCGCTGGACTTCCTGACCGCTCCGTAGACCAGCTCCACGTCGCGATCTAGGATGTAACATCGCACGTGCTCCAATATGCAGCGGAGATACGATATCGTTACTGTTTGTACCTGTACCACAAATATTATGTACCAATTAGGAACAGATGAAATAAATAAGGAACGTGGTGGAGAAGTTTATAAAACAAGTAACAGAATTTTGCTATTCAAATATTTCGTCTCCGTCAACTTAGTAGTATTCCTGATCAGAGGAATTCTATTGGAATCCACTCGCAGGCGACCTTTCAAATATGGTTCAATAGTCCTACGTGTACACATACACAGATTCATATAACAACAATATCTAAAAAAAACCTTATTAAATAACAAGAAACACATAAACCCAGGTAAACTAACACAAACAAGAAACACCGTGCTTGTTTCCCGATCGTTAAAACTTGGTCATTTAATAGGGGAATTAACATTTATTAGGTGTACAGTGTTACGTAAACTTCGAAGTTCACCCACTTCCATTAAGTTGGAACTTTGGAAACTATCAGTTGCCTACCTTTAGTGGTAAGTAGTTTGTAGTTTTGAAATATTAGAGGTATGTTGGATGAAGCCGTTTGTAATAGTTAGGTAGTTCAATGAGTGAGATTGTAATGATAATAAAATTTTCATTTATTATCTGCACATTCTTACAATTGACAGCGATGCGGATGAATATTTTGATACTTAGTTTTAATATTTCCCTATCATAAATGATAATAATAGTTTGTGTAGGTATTGTAATCGTCAAAGTATTTGAGGAACCTTCGTTGTTTTTATGAACTTTAATATTTCTTTGCTCCTTAATTCAAAATTAATTATAATGACTACTAAGGACTCGCCCGACAGCAGATTTTGGCATAATTTTGTCTAATTTTAACCAAAGAAACAATATTTTTACGCAAATTAAGTAAAATTTTGACCTAATAAAGAAACAAAGCAAAAACGCCAAATCTAAAAGAGTTACGAAAGGAGAGGAAATTAAATATATAAAAAAAACAATTGCGTAGAAGAATTTTAAGGGCGTCGACAATTTTTCGTCTAAGAATAGAATGATTTACGGCTGGAAATGGTAATAGAATTACGGTATAATGTTAAGGTACTTTGTCCATTAAAGGCGTGCCTAGCTTTAGGCGACATCAAAGGAGATATGAACCCTGGGCGATGTGAAAGAAAATGAAAAATATTTTCATAATTGTTGCTTTTTTTTCTTTTCAAAAGATTATTTTCGTCCATCTTTGCTCTGTGTTTTTTGCTGACCTGATAGTGGTTTATTGAAAACAGAGTTTGGTTTTGATTTTCCTGTTTACTTCTATGGAATAGTCCCCATTTACTCCTTTTGCTTATTACATGGCCAAAAATTTGTATTAACTTGCCTGTAACCCATTCAGTGTTCGCATTATAGCCACAATCCTTGTTGAACAATCGACATGTACCACGAAGTACTAATTAGAATCAGTGGTTTATAAAACCACATAGTTTATAGTTTCATTTTAAATACGTACCTACCACGAAGTAGTAACTAGAAACAGTAGTTCACTTAGGTAGTTTCAATAAACTATAGGAAAGTTTTCTTACATAAGTAAAAAGAGTTAATTAGTAAAATATTTCTAAAAAGCTGAGAAGTTAGAATAAAACCGTAAATAATGATTTATTTCCTTTTTGTTAAATTACCAACATAGCGAACAATTACGTGTGATATTTACCAAATAACAAAACATTAAGTGACTTACCGAAGCAAGTAAAAAGTCGAAGTTACAAACAGTAAGGTCCTTCAGCTTTGAGAAGTCTCCAGCTAACAGTAAATGGAGCCAGGATTCTTCAACATGTCGCTGTGTGAACGCCGCTGCCGTCCTACTGGCGGAGTGGAAGGGAGTCGAGTCCAGGAGAGCATCGTCGTCATTGTCCACGCAACCTATGAGCACACGAACTGTGATGGGCTTTAGATGGGAACTTTTGACCTTTACAATTAGGTAACTTTTAAGATAGATAGTTAATCAAAATTTAAAAAAAAGTCATTTATTCAAAGAAGGCTGAAAATGAGATCAGAATCACAAAAGAAAGAAAAAAAACTTTCACTACTTCCTATGTAATTTTGCTGGGAAGGAATAATGATGGAACAAACACCCCTAGTTATATAATCTACGTAGGCACTTTATAACATGAACTAGCTTCTGCCAGCGGTTTCACCCGCATCCCGGGAACTACTTCCCGTACCGGGATAAAAAGTAGCCTTTAGCCTTCCTCGATAAATGGGCTTTCTAACACTGAAAGAAATTTTCAAATCGGACCAGTGGTTCCTGAGATTAGCGCGTTCAAACAAACAAACAAACTCTTCAGCTTTATAATATTAGTATAGATGTAGCCTTCAACATCGAAATAAACAACAACGAGATATTATTGGACTGAAAAAAAAAAAACACGTTACAGTACAAAACCCATACACTTATCACACTCTACCTCATAAAAGTTCAAGAACAAATTATGAATTTATGCATCGTTGACCTATTATTAGATAAGCACAATATGCGGGTACGAATAGGAAAACAATGTAGATATTTTCAGTATCTCCGTACTGGTATGGAGTTATCGAGGTCAACGACCGTCACGCCACAGGTACTTAAAAAGTCTGACGTAAGTAATCCATCAACATAATCCCCAGCGGCTTTGTGTTCAAAATCCATTACCTACCTATGTTAAAGTTGGACATTTTCAAAGAAAACGTAAACAATATAGCGTTATACGGACCGTCCTGAAAACAATTCACCGGGCTCGAATACACTTCGGATGGAAAGGTTTGGTTTCATCATCTCGGATATCTAAAGGAGTTTTCTTTGTGTGAAGGCGCAATACTAGATGTGCGGAATTCAATCAAAACGAATTGAAAGGGGTCCTACATCTGGTGTGTTTGCGACAAGTTCGCTTTCTGAATGATATGGTATTGCACCTCATTTTTGTTGAAATTCCAATAGATTCTCAAACCTTGTTTATATGCACAATTTATGGGAGAGAAATATGAAATATTCGACGATCAAGAATTGGAATTTAATATGAAATTATTGGCGTATTAGCGCGCGTCGTTGACGGTGTCAACAAGATTATTAAAACGAGCTTACGTGGTTCATTTGCTTAGGCGCTGATCCCAAGGAATTTTGTACGCATTATTGGGGACGACACGCGATGGATATCCATGTCAGCAGGATTGATGAGAGTTTGAGTATGGAATAAATTATTGTTTGCCATGGTTATTATGAATTTTTATGAAACGATGAATGTAAAGCCACGTGGTTGAATAATAATGAGGATAAATACGGTTTTGCAAGATATTTAGGTGCACGCACCTGTCACCTACTGATTAAGTTTGACTAGACTAGAATTAAGTGTGACTAGACTAGAACTTTGTACTGGAAAGTTTCTCATTGCACCACACTGTGCTCGTCATCTTGAGACAAGTCACTTGTCACTGAACTCCAAACTTTAGCTTTGGAAGTCCATAAGTTTCACGAGCTCAAAAACCAATTCTAAATCTGTTAGATCACACTCCACATTAGGTAGATTTAATTAATTAAGTATTTATTTATTTAGTACATTTAGTTTAATTAGTAGTGGAGTAGTTTTTTTTTATTTATTATCTGCCGTGAAACCGTAATAACATGTAGTTAAAAGCACACTGCTAAACTATAGTCACATTTATACAGGTTTGACACAATACCATCAAGTTTTCAGTCTTTCGGCTACTTTTACTTTCTCCTTTCTATCTAGCAACTCACCAGGTTCCTGAGCTTCAGAAGTATCGGTATCATCGGCGTCGTGTAGGAAGTTGGCGAAGTGTAGCGCAGCCAGGTCGGAGTGCGCGTCTCTGAGCGCCGCCTGCGAGCGCACGTAGCGGCGCCGAGCGCGCGAGCTGGCGGCCGCGGCTCGCCACCGCCACGTACAACGCCCTGATACTACGTTCTCCGATATTAGGTTTTCTGATAGGAGGAAATAAAGATAGGGTTAGTAAAAATATTTTTGACACAATAATAATTTTCACCGACAACATAAATGACAAATTCTTAAAACAACTGTTTTCGAGTTTCTTTTCAATTTTAAAATAAACAGTAAAAAAAAAACTGGCGCTTATGTAAGCGGTAAAAATGGGCCTAAAAATCTTCTAATTTACACATACTTTTATATGTGGATACATTATGTACTATCCAATTGACTAAGAGGCATACCTATCTGAGAATATGTCATCAGTAGAGAACATTCACAACTGTCCAAAATTCGTTAACACTATTTACGCCAACAAGATAGAACAGTTTGCGGCAACACAGTTGATTAATGTTCATAAATGAAAGCATAAACAAACAGTAAAGCTAGCAATGAGCAAACATAAAAACCGTATCGTCTACGATAATAAGCAGGCTTTATAACATTATCATATGGACATGAAAACGCAACAAACTCCAATGAAGACAATAAAGAGTAACAATTTATAATATCGAATCGACATTGTTCAGTAAGCCGACAGCTTTGTAGATAAAATATAACAATGGAAAACAGTATTATTAAAGCGAGCGATATGGAACGTTCTGTTAAATAATATGAAGCAAAAAGTACGTGTAATTGAATTACATGACAATAAAATTGGATCAGGTGCCACAGAGAATATTGTTTGCTATCGAAACTCTATTTCTATATTCGTTTTCGTTCTGGACACAAAAATGTGAATGTCCAAGAGAATGGCGTACAAGTCGATTGAAACCGTTTGATCAAATGCAGATTGCATCTGAATAGGAGAATTTTGCGGGATTTTCTATTGTGCATACTTTCTTCTTATTCTTTTAGAAAGTGATGAAATATTTCATTTTGGTAAAATTTATCGTGTTTTAGAATACCTACGCAATATTTGAGTTTATTTTTAAAGTTATAAAACCAATTTTAAAAACATATTTCAAGAGTGTACAAATATTTATTCATAAAAATTAGTTCAACTACGAAAATTAAGCTCTTTAGATACTTTCACACTAAAATTTCTATATAAATTGTTATTTATTACGGGTATGAAAACAAAATTGGTTCAATTAGAAGATTAAATTTCACAAGGCTCGTGATATTGGAGCGATTAAATATTAATATTTTTGGCGAAACAATCACGGCATTATCGATATTGCCCCAACATTAGTAGTCCGATTATTAAAGTTGTGGTTAGTGAAATTTATGAACCTGTAATATAAAATACAGGTGAATAATTTAGAGATTAATTTGATTTTATTACGTAGTAATATAAAATTGTCTATTGAATTTTTAAATTATTGAAACAAGTTTGCGCTACATACAATTTATAATTTTAAAGCTTGATAGTATATATGATCTTAGACATGTTAGATTAAAATATATGGGAGGTTACGTTATTTTTTTCGTGAATTCGGTTATTAGTTTTTTTGTTGTTTTACAAGAATACAGCTAAGAATAAGTTATTGTTTCGATTTAGAATTACAAAGACAGACTAATTTAGTCTCAGTCTACTTACTTAAATAAACGATCAAAAAACAAATAAATCACTTACTCATCATATTCTTAGCGACGCATATGGTAGAGAAGTTGAAGTTGGCTTCCTTCAAAGTAATGACGGCGTCACTGTTGCTCGTCGGCATCAGCAGTTCCAGGAGTTCCAGCTCCGTTAGACCGAACTCTGAACATGTTATGTAACCTGACGGAAATATTTTTAATCGATGTAGAAATCAGAAATGGTCGGTTGATTAAAATACAGATGCGTAACTTAAAGGTAGGGCATGTGGTTTCCAATAGCAAGGGCCCCATTTGTGAAAAAAAAGTAACGGTTTTATTGTAGGTACGTATTCGGCAAAATTAAATTTTAAACAACTTTTACTGAAAGTTAATAAATTAGTACAATGGAAGTTCTTACAATATGAATGTACTTAGTACTCACTTGCTAATTTACTAAACGCTTTAGAACCGAAGACGACTTCTAAGTTATCGAAGGCACCATCAATATAGTCGCCGTAGCTATTATTCTCTGGAGTCTCGTCTATCGCGTCCAACAAATAGTAACAGTTCTGAACTTTGAACTTTTCTTTCTGCGCTGGCGTCAGCTGCAGTTGCTCCAAAGATACGGCACTAGTACACACGAGAAACACATTTCTTGGCAACGACATCGGCAGCCAAGATAATCCCGTCACTATATCACATTCCAACGGATTCACTCTATGAACATTATCGATAAATATTAACAAAATCTCATTTTCCATCTCCTCGCATTTCCTAAGCAGACTTTGGAACCAATTGTTAATATAAAGAGGATCGAAACTCGCGTCTTTCGGCAAGTAACCTTCGGGAATGTTTAAAATTATCGATATCTGTTGACACATCACTCTTAGCAGCTCCAAGTTATAGGCCGATCGCGGTGTCGAAGCGGAAAATCTTACTATCCTCAACACTGGCTTTGGAAAAATCTCTTCACACTTGAAGTAAAGATGTGTCAATAAGGTGCTTTTTCCGGAAGCATCGGGCCCGTATATTAAAGCCGGTGGATGCCGTGTGCGGTTTTCGTAATTTTCCTTAGCGTTATTTAAAATACTTTTGGCTGCTTCTTCAACTTGCTTAACGTTAACTTTATACAAACGATTATGTTCTATACATATCCTAAGATGAGTGATGTGTTCCAGAAAAACTTCCTGAAAGTTGAAATGGGAATCAATAAATTATTCGTGCGCGAAAAGTTGTCACTATAGACATTTAGGTTCAATATTTGAGACTTTAAAGTTTGAAGTCTATTATTTCTAGGATTTATACGAACGTTAGTTTACTCTAAGAGAAATATCAAATGACATAGAGGGACTTTTGTTATTTGAAGAATGAAATGTATTACCTGTACAGTCTTTTTTCTTCCCTTCCCCTGATCGGGCTCGGTGCTAAGGCTCTCGTCGACGAGTGAACTGACCACTACTTGTACCTTCTCCCTGAAGGGCGCTAGTTTCTCTTCGTTGTCAGACGCACCATCTGTTCTCGATGAATCTGCTGATAATGACCTATTGGGAAATAAATTCATATTTAGATCTTTTATTTTTATATAATCTATATGAGTCAAATATCGGCATATCAGTAGCCATTACTTCGATGATTGATGACGAATATTTCTTTGTAAGATGCGCTAGGTGTATCCTATCCTGATAAAAGTACCTATGTAAATTGGACGATATAATTAGATTCAAGGACTAGGTCATCTAGGGCACGCCACCATCGTGGCGGTAAATCCCCTCTTTGAGGAGTGGCTCGGGAGGAGTCACGGCGCCCTCACGTACCGCATGACGCAAGTCCTCACCGGACACGGTTGTTTCGGGAGGTACCTGCACCGCATCGGTCGTGAGGAGGCGCCCGGGTGTCACCATTGTGCGGACAGCCCCGAGGACACGGTGGACCACACAGTCCAGGTGTGCCCCGCATGGGAAGGGCACCACCGGGTCCTCGTCGAGGCTTTGGGCGGCGGCAACCTCTCGCGTCCGGCCCTGGTTCAGGCCATGGTCCGGGGCGAGAGGGAATGGGATGCCGTCGCCTCCTTCTGCGAAGCGGTCATGCTCGAGAAGGAGGAGGCGGAACGCCAGAGAGTTCGCACCTCTCATCCCGGCCGCCGCGCTGGACCAGGTAGACACCATGGGCGCCGGGTGTCGCGAGATGACTCCCGGCCACCGTAGGCGTGGGTCTGTGGGCGGTGAGTTCGGGTGGCTCATCGTCCCTCTGTCTACTTAGACGACAGACCCGTGTCGACGGCGCGCGTTGTTCCTCAAAGAGATGTCAGCAACCCCAGCGGGGCCCAGCAGGGCCAAGGCCTGCCGGGGCTGCGGGTTGTTCGAAAGAGATACCGCGGCCCTGGTACATAAAAGGCCTATGACGGAACACGACGGTTTTTAGTCAGTAAGAGTCTGACACTCCCTCACCGCTGCTAACCCACAGCGGGAGGGGTCATTTGATGATTTTTAACGTCGGAAAAAAAAAAGAAAAAAAAAAGGACTAGGTCATCTCTATCACCTTTACATCATAAAAGCTTTTGCTCAGACTAAAGACTAAAATTGATGGTAATAAATTTATAATTTGAAAGCTCCGAACTTCATTATTTCATTAACTTTTGCATTCATGAGAAAGGTTGAAAGTTCGGAGACTCCAAGTATTTAATATTAGGCAATATTTTATACTTAGCGACGATGCCGATGTATGAAAATTGCTCGAGTTTGATTAAAATGTTCGACGCTATCTACGCTTAATGAATTTTAAATTCATTTCATGATTGATTGCTCAAACTTTGAGAATAGCTTCTTAATCGTTCATTGATAATTCCTCAAATATTATTTTGGCACCAGTATTGAATATCAATATAAAAGTAATAAAATACCTACAGTATTTTCCTTTTCTAGTGGCTTATAAAGAACATATAAAAACTATTAATCTGGCGGGTATTTCTTAAAGAGACTGTTATTTTCCTTCCTCATAACATCTTTGACATAACTTGACTCGTAATATGAAGGTAGAAAATAGGATCGTATACCAACAATAGAAAAGTCAGATTAATATTTTTTTCATGACATACTGTCAAAACGTCGAAGCGACTTTTCATATGTCAATAAAACTAAATCGTCTCTTCTCCACTAAAGATATATTTGATATATTTTTAACACATTGTAAGAAAAATCCCTATCTTTTAGAACGTGTATTTTTCAATCTTCATTTTGTGTATTAAGTTTATACAAAATTTTCCGCACCGGTTTATGACTGACCTTCTATAGTTCATTATACCTATTGCCTCGGTTGTCACAAGCTTACATTTTAATATGATCATAAAAAACCCCTCATAATACGTAGGTACTTACTCCAACGTAATAATATGTGTATCAGGTAAGGCGTCTTCCATTTTTTTTCTCAATTCTTTTAACCTGCTATGTGCCAATACTGTTATCTTAGAGTCATCTGGTTCCAAGTCTGGCGTGTCCCTTATAACGGCTATCATACCTTTTGGATGATTGCCACTTGATAGGAGATCTGTAAAGAGGTACTTTTTAGTTTCTGAAACGTGATTTTGATATTACCGTACAGTCACTCTACTGTAAACTGTCTCGTTCATACAAGTCGGTTGCATGAATTACCAACTATAGTGATATCACTATAGGTACACTTGTATGGGTCAGATATTCCAAAATGTTATTCCATAAAATAATAAATAACAGATTTGAGGATACCAAAACTAAAAACAATGGAATAATAAAAAGAAGGAAAGATTAAACTTTATCGCCATCCACAGCAACATTTACATTCCGCACAAAAAAAAAACCAGCATTGTTTCAGAAAAAAACTAATGCTGAACTAAAACTTATATAAAACCTGCACGGAGTGAGGTACAATTCTTTACGGCCGTAATACCTAGTATTGGTAGCAAATAAAACACGACGGTATTTTGAACCGGGCTGCTGTTTCCGAGTAATTGGATCGGAGGATCGGACAATGGTTATGCTTTCGGATTTTTCTCTTCAGATTTGATATGCCTCTAGTGTGCACGGGTGGGTTTTTTGTTTTAATTTTGCATGTTCGCTGATGAAGTGTGTTTTTGTGGGAAGCTGCGGTTATTCAATCAATGGTTTCTCTTTGGATTCTGCAATTTCACTTACGGGAAAATGTTCATAGTCAAAATTTTCAACACGAAATAATGAGTATCATGTTTGATCCCATTAAGTACCAAAATCAAGGAAACCACTTGAAAAAAACAAAAGCTCGATCATGTTCAATAAAATATCCAATATCACTTATTTTAAACTTACTTAGAACTCAATAACAGACATAATTAATTACTTTCTAATATTCAGCCATGGCAATTAATTTGGCCGAGCATTAATTGTTTGTCTTCATTGTTGACAAAGCTGTCTTGTTTTGTGTTGTTCACTTTTAATTAGTGTAATTGATGTCTGTTTGATATAAGAGATCTTTTATTAATAAAAAATGTAATGAAAACTTACCTAAGGCTAATTCACATTGTAATTCGACGGGGCTACGGAGCAAGTCGGATACTTCTAGACCGTTTGCCGAAGCTTCAAGGACTATAGCATTAAATGCTTTTTGCACCTCGAAAAGACGACTTCTCTGTTCTTCGCGATCCATTAAATCACTGAACCTGTGAAATAGAAAAAGCTTTCATTTATTATACATAGTTGTGAATAATATCTAACGCTTTTATTTAACGTTAACATACTTTTCGAAAAATCCTTTCTTCACGTACATGTAAGTACATAAACGTAAAATATTGCCAAAAGTTTTGGTTAAAAGAAATTATTTTCTAAGTTTGTGACAAGTCTCTTAGGAGTCCTTACTGAGCTCGATACTTTTACAAAAACTTAGGTTCGCTTGTAATACAAACTTGTCTTTGTGCCAAATACATGTTGAGAGTTGAGAAACAATAGCGCCTGATATTATTATTGTTATGTAAATGTCACTCGCTTATTGTAACTTAGGAATATTTGCGTTATATGCGTCAATGACTCAGCTAGCAGTACCCACTGAGTCTGGCAATAAATTATATATTTTTACGATTCCACAGAGTAATGAGACCTCGTGCTAAGGAACCGCTCGTAAATTCTAACGACTTGAAAGATGAAATGCGATAAGGATGATTCAAACTTCCCTTAATTATTGAATGGGAGTCACCGAACAATTATACAGAACCATACAAAGTTTTTGATTAAGGACTACTTATAATAGAAGTTTCGGTAAGAGGTATAAATGCAATCTTATGAAATATCTGTTAACAATGCTTGGCTTATTTCAAGTCTTTAAATATTATGTAACTGTGTTATTGTCGTTTATGCTAAGAAAAGTACTCAAGTGCTCATAAGAGATAATTTATTTAAAATAAAAATAAATGACCTGATTTAAGTAATGAGCAATCAGTTGTTGAATGCTTTTTTTTTAAACCTTGATTAAGAGACTGTCTTGAACAGTTCACCGAATTAATATTGAGTTTAAATCTGATGTAATTGTATCTTTACATAACAGCCAATACAAGAGCGTTAATTGGGTAGCTTAATTTGTTTTACATCCACATAGCACACAAGCCATTAACCGGACATTGTTTACCTCGTCTTTTCCCTACTACACACTCAAAAAAAAAATGCTTTATTCTTTCTAATAGTCTAAATGCGCAAACAAGTATTTTTGTTTGTTACGCCTAAATAACAAATAAACAAACTTATGAATGGTTTTCTTGATAGTCGGGTAAAGACGTGGCTAAAACTTATGTAGGTATGGTATGGAAGTAGTTTGCACATTTGATACGATTAGGCATAGACAATTTTTATACGGTTGTTAAGTTGCCCAACGTCCAACCAAAAAAATCTTACCACTTATCTTCTCCCTCCAAGTGGTAGCTGCCATCACCATTCAGCCGGTAGCAAGCTCGAACTAGAGCCGCCTGTGCGGAATCTGACTTGACCAGCTCTTCGAATGTGGCTTCTGGGATCTTAAACGGGAGTACTGGCTGGTATGATGATGCATCACCACCGATGAGGCACTAGAGGAAAAAAGTTGAAATTAATTAAAAATATTATGAAAATGGATATTGTAATTTAGTTAGGTAGGTATTGGAAATTATTATTATGTGTTTAGGTACCAACTTAAAGACACACCAGGAACTTAATTTTAATGTTGGCAATCCCTAAAAAAATTAATTGCTTACACTTAAAAACAAAACTGACAACACTTAAAAATGTAGGTACGCTAGGTTAGGACATTTTAAAGTAAAAACCATTTAACCATTTTATCAAGAAAAGTTAATAATAGCTTGAAGAACTTTTCTTTTTAAAACGATTTTTCACTTTTTATTTTAAGTTTTTAATTGTTCGCACGCATAGTAATTTAAAAAGCATTCTGTGAAAGTTCTAAGTAAATGGAGCACTAATTTCAAATTACCTATTCCAATTAAAAATAATTACTGGGGAGAACCATCAACTTTGTGTGGGTGGGTTAATGATTGGAAGAGATTTTTAAAACGTCTATAAAAGAAAATACTTTGAATAATTATTACCTGTACCTACGTTTGTGCGTGTGTTGCATAACAATCGACTTATATTTTTTTATTCTAGACTATAAAACTAAAATACTACATATTGTTGACATAAAATACCTACCACTATTTTGCCTTCACCTTACAAAATAAAACCAAATACGAATTTACCTTTGAGAAAATTAAAATTCCCTCCAATAAATGAAATGAAAAAGAAAATTCATAATTTGAATTTGCTGACGTTATCGACCACAGGTAATAAAATATTGCAATAGGAATAATTATTTTTTGCACGCAAAGGAATTACGGCTTTCTGCCTGCTGACAATATTTAATGTTCTCAAATCAATATCCAAATAATTGTCATCTATTTAAAAAAATAATTTATGGAACTAGTTTAAATTCAAATGTAGAAGTTTAGAACATGAAGAAAAAATATTTAGGTACTGTGTTCTTAATTCAAAAAATAATAATAATATGAATGGTGCAACGACTTTTAGAAAAAAAAAATACTACTTTCTCTATCTAATGGTCATAGTTATGTTTGACGACGATTAAGAGATAAGAAAATATTGTGAGCTTACCAGAAAATAACCGGCTTTCGATGTTTGGTTGCAGCATCGTATTTCTTCGAGGTAATGTTGAAGTAATGCTGGATTAGCTTCGTCCCCACCATCGGTCCCATAGTGCATGTCCACGAACTCGATCTATGGAAATATCAAAAAGGTTTTACATGTAAAACAAACGTGAAGTTACAATATTTTATTAACTGCAACTGCCTTTTTTTATTTGTTCAACGTTCTCGGGTGAGTGCTATGAATTTGTTTGAAATGGTACGGGCAAATCGTCGTTTATTTATATCCGATTCGTTTTCCATTTTCATACACATGCAATTTCAGAGTAAAAATATTTTTATAAAAAAGTTTGAAATGCTTTGCAACCGGCCGTAATTAAGCCAGTTAAATAAAAATAAATGTAAAAGGCATTGGTTTGACTGTCAAAGCTCAAATTAGTGTCAATTAGATTTGAAAATAAAATGGTAATTTTTGAATGTGCATGAATTTGTGTGACTGTTGCAGCATCAAGATTTTAATTTGAATGTGAGTGAGATCTTATTATGTTTTGTTTGATTTTTAGTTAAGTAAAAAAGATTTCTACAATTATTATTTAAGCTTTTACGAAATACACCACCTAAACACTACCTCTTACACTAGGTCGCAATTTTCCGTCACACCACAAAGCCAAAATGGCAGTTAACAAACACTTTTGATGAAACAACTTAACACCCAACTACATTTAATCCACTCTTAAGTCTAGAATGTTCGCTGCACATTTCTAGAAAGCCTTTAAACCGAGGCGATGCGAAGTTTCTTTGGTACGAGTATTAACCGCATCCTACATAAGTTTGTACTTAACTTACTTTATTGAGCCGTTACGTGGCGTTTAAGTTTTATTGATTTAGTTTGATTGCGTTTTAGATACTTCTGCGGAGAATACTTTATTTTTAATGTGGTTGTTATGTTTTCATGTTGTTCAATCAATAGGACTATTTTCTTGCACTGGGCTTGGATTTGAAATTGATCTCTCTCTTAGTGCAACATGCAGAAGTGCGAAAGTTTGGTCAGTCAGACCTTGAATGTAACTACTAAATGACCAAGCCACCTGAAGCGTATAAGCAAACAATACCATATTTTAGCAAATTTCAACACGAAAGGAGCATTTGTTAAAATACTATTTACTATATGTATTTACAAAACATGATGAATCTAAAATATTACTAGTTAATAATAGTACCTAACACAAGTTAGTAATACTAGTATTACGGTCATATCCTATCTCAATCTCTATATTCAAACCATGAAACTACACTATGAAACTCCACATCCGTAAATCGGTAAACTATATTATACGTCTGATTACGATCTAGACTGTTTCAATAATGCGGGGTACATTCTCCTCCGGCAAAGTTTCAGATGCAGTCGAATGCACATTAATGGAGACCAGACCTTAGTACTAAGTATACTCTATTTGAGCTAGATGTAATTAACGCACATTAAGGGAATATTCTCTACATTTTAAGGGAATTTGGTATTAACATTATTATGTGATCGTGGGGCGTTTTGGTTGTTAGGCTGGCTGTTGAATACTTATAATTTTATGATATCTTGGAACCTAATGTGATTAGATACGACACACCTGATATATGGTTGATTGATTCCTTTTAGTGTACTCCGGGGGAAATACACCGTGCTATTTAAATTAATGATAGTACCTAGATCAATTAAGATGCGATGTGGAATAAACTGTTCTTTAGAAATTCTTACTTCCTTATCAAAATTATGAATGAATGTAACTGTCTATAGTACTTTCACACCAAATCGAAGTGGGGGAACATACAATAGGTATAAAATGAATTTTGCGGTAATCAACAAAATTATTAAACAAAACTATGAACCCGATATCGGGGTTCAGCTTGTATTTTAGAGGTTCCTAATTTTGATAATTGGGTTTAAATTACTCCATGATTATATTGTTCTCAAATATTTGGGACAGAATAATTCAATAAGGTGAAGCATCGCGTACATTATTATCTAATATTCGAATATCCATAACATGATTAAACATTAATCGATGGTCGGTAAACCTGACCAGAATGCGGGGCCGAGAAGGTTAATATGGGACCGCTAATTCTAACTGGTTAATTAATTCAGATCGCATAATCGAATAAAACCGCAATTATGAAGGTCGTGAAACGCACCTGGGAGGCCATTTTGGATTTTCTTTTTGCTATTAAATAATGGTTGTGGCTTTATGCTAGGTGCTGTACCTACTTGATATTCTTACTATACCCTTCAGGTTTATAAAATTAATACTTAATACCTGTAGATTTTAAAATGAACTATCCATGACCTCGCTTTGACTCTTTTGTGACATTGACATTCAGAACTCGGCAAAATATGTAAAGATAATAAATATGTATTAGAATATTTCTTATTCATTTTGGAAGATTGTATGAACAGATGGTTAGTACCAATCTATCTTTAATATTTCCACCGAAATACTGTACCGTGTGAAAGTACGAGTACGAGTGATATTGAATATTTTATGATAACAACCTTCGGGTCTTGGTTTACTTTTTATCTACTGTTTATCCACGTGTGAAAGGTTTTCACGGTGTTTTGTATTTTTAACTGAAGGGAGGTGCACTTAGCGGTTTTGTCGCCTGAGTGGAAAAAAGTTAAATCAAGAGAGGACAAGCATAAGGAAAACTCAGGAAGGTGTTAACACATTTTGCTGGTTGAAGAATGAATATTTAATGCTTTGTCTTATAAAAATAGATCAAAACGTGTTGTTAGATGAAATCTGTTCAAGTTGGTACAACTTGAACAGATTAATTGTAATTAGATGATTAATTGTAATTGTGATTAGATGCAGATTAGATGTAATTTTTTTTTTTTTTTTGTTTTACTAGGATAGTTTTTTTTTGTTGTAAATATCTGTGTATATTTAAAAATGTAAATGATATGTGGACAAATAAATAAATTAACTAAAAAGGTCTAAGGAGACGGACTTATGCTCAGTTTGACAGTCAAAACGTTCTAAGCTAAAAGTTCCCAAATAACGACTTATTTTTGGGTACGCCTAGTTTGTGATTCATAATAAGCTTACCAAATGTTACATCTAAAATTGTCCGACATTACACGAAGCTACCACATGGGCCGAGAGTTACTAACTGTAAGTTAATTTTCATTTTGGTCGCTAATATGCTTTACATTTCAGGTAGCTGGTCCAAAAGTTTGTTTGGACAGTGTTCGCACATTTTGTGGCGATGTAGTTTAATGGAAAGTTTGTGTAGGGAACTTTGACAGTAGTAATGTGATATGTAGCTACGTTCGAGTAGCTGTGACCTGTCTGTGTGGGTTTGTGAAACTTTATTGAACAGGTGTTAGGGTTCACACAAATGAGTGTTGTGTGAGAAGTTTGTCTCTCTATACATTATAGAAAAAATAAGGTGAGGTTACTTTGATTTATCGTGAAGCATCATTTATTAACAGACGTCCAAAACTTCAGAAGTATTATTTATTCAGTCTACATCCACCAAAAACTGTCTATGGAATTCCGCAGATTACAAGTTATTTTTTCTTGAATGTGCATATTATTAGCCATTTACCTCAATGTATCGATCGTCGTACGTGGACTGCAACTCTGGTCCGACCATCTCCAGGATTTGTCGCCTCTCCTCGCGGAATTCTGGGAAACAGGTTCTTGTTAATAAAGCGATCTCATGCAGGTAAGAATATTAAGAATAAACATTAAATTAAATTGTCATTTCCTAAAGTTAGCAATACTTTTGTGCCACCTAAAATATTTTTAGAATAATTTCAAGCGTCCCATCTCTAAAATAAACCCAGAAATAAAATATAAATATAATATGAATGACATTTTACAGTAACGAGGCAGGGATGGGAGCCTCTTGTCTGCTTTGCGGATACTGTGTACTTCAGCTGAGCACCTACGGTACACTGATACAATTTGGAGTATTCTCTTCAGAAGGATTTTCGCTCTATAAGGAAATACAAAAGATGAGAATATTCATGGCTTGAACAGTTCTTGTGAATGTGTTGCGAGACTCTTTATTGAATGGAATACTGAGATTCTTCATTTATTTTATGAGTAGAAAATATATAATTCTAAAAATATATAATGTCTTGTTCTTTAGAGTAATTATGCAAAGATGATTTAAAAGGCTTACATATTTTTTAGACTACCAAATGATTCAGCTTAAAAAAAAGTGTTATTACTTATTTAAGATCAATTTTTTATATTTTTTAAATTCTGTTCTTTCTTTACAACTAAGATTTACTATGTAAGCTGAACGTGTCGCAATGTTGCGCATTGTCCTTGTTTGAAATAGAAGCACAATAACTCCAAAAGTTTTCTTGTTTGAGAGTCCATAATGCGGGCGAAACCAAAGGCAAACGTAGAAATAATGACGGCTACGTAGCAGTTTAATGACTTTCAGTTGTTTGTTAAGTAATATCCTATCCTTAGGTACTGTTTTATAAAATGACTAGCCGTTTTCCCGCGGTTTCACCCGCGTCCCGTGGGAGCTACTGCCTGCACCGAGATAAAATATAGCCTATGTTACTCGCAGATAATATAGCTTTCTAATGGTGAAAGAATATTTAAAATCGGTCCAGTGGTTTTTGAGTTTATCCATTACAACCAAACAAACAAACAAAAAAAGTTTTCCTCTTTATAATATTAGTATAGATAATTCACATTCCATCATATATAAACACTGATCACTGATAGATAGAGGGATATTTAAATAGAGGGACGCGTTATAGATAGGTATGTCATATATTTTATTAGGAACACCAATTTCTATATTTTTGATCTTGAAAATAATTAAAGTATGTAGGTGATATAATGGACGGTCTTATCGCTAGGTTACTTCAGCAATACTCTAGACGAGCCATACTCCAGCTTTCTCAAAACAAAAAATCACAGTCTCATCACACACATTTTGAACTCACCATTGTAAACGGAGGCCACGTAGATCTTAACAGCACGTGGTCCGGGCCACTTGTCGCTGGTTTCTGTGAAGCCCTTCAGTGCGCTGAGCACCGACGGCTCGGGAGCGCTCATGGCGCCCCGCCCTTCACCTCACCCCGCGCCACTCGTCTCACACCACCACATTCTGGAGACAAAGAAAATTTTAGGTTCAGAGGAGATTTTTTCTGGGAAATTCCGTGCATTTTTGGTTAAATAGGATCGTGTCTTATGCGTATTTCAATCCTGCTACGATAAAATGTTTTATTTTAACTTATAAACAAACTCCTATTTATACAAATACATACCTACTTATGTAACAAACTAAGTCTACAATATTTACAAAAAAAAAAACTATGTGTCAAAAAATTCATCCGCATCGCTGTCAGCGGAGATCGTGGCCAAAAGGCTGGCTGCATTGCCTTATGATTTATAATTTGAGTCAACATGTAGATATAATGCACATATTGAACGTTTACCAAAAGTATTCGACACACGTACAAAAGAAAAGTTTTTTCATTTCCAAAAAATAAGAATCCTTCAGCTCGAGTTTCAGTTACGCGTCCCTTCAGATCGTAAATCATGAATGTCGAAAACAAGCCTTGCTTACGAAAACTTATTTTTATCAAACAAATAACAAATGACGGCTATTTGTAGACGTTTGTCTCGTTACGAATGCTTGAGACATTTCAGATCAAAAGCAGCCTGATAATACCTAACTGTCCAATAAGCGACAATTACTGTTAAACTTTCGATAACGACTCTGTTATTTTGTAATGGCCGTTCCCAATACTATCTACTACATTCTATCAGTGGTTTTGTTTTTCTAATGATAAGAATTTGTCAAGAAATTTATTTTATTTTTGTTAAGAAATATGAGATAGTTTACATTTTCAGTTGTCGAGTTCCCTCGACCTTCTCTGGTCTCCATCATCGAGTCAGCTCCAAACCTTCACTGTTGCAAAGGTCTATTCACTACAAATAATATAAGCCCAAACACGAGGTAGTTAACATATTCAGATGTCGTGTTCCCTTGACCTTCTTTCGTCTCCATCATCAAGTCAGCTCCAAACTTTCACTAATGCATAGTGTTATCAGACATACACCATATTATCAAGTTTTTATCCTACACATGCCTACAACTTTCAAAAGTTGCCCTGGATTTCTCAGGGTTTCCATCATCATCATCATACCTGTGAGGTATACCCTATCAAACAAAAAAAATATTTAATAAAATGGTCCATAAATAGTCTTATGAAAGATATTTTCATAACAGAGCCTGAACAATTTTTAAAGCATTTTTTTAGTATGAAGGTGTAAAAAAAAATTATTAAAGAGTATTCCATATTTTTTAAAAATTTTTATCTTTTTTTGAGATACGTTACATTGTTATAGGACGTGGGGCAATTTTGATCCATCTTCTTTGTATACAATGTAATTTGTATATATCACAGTGTCATTGCTTGTATGTGTCTAATGTCAAAATTCTATCTCTAACTAGCTTCTGCCAGCGGTTTCACCCGCATCCCGTGGGAACTACTTCCCGTACCGGGATAAAAAGTAGCCTATAGCCTTCCTCGATAAATGGGCTATCTAACACTGAAAGAAAATTTCAAATCGGACCAGTAGTTCCTGAGATTAGCGCGTTCAAACAAACAAACAAACAAACTCTTTAGCTTTATAATATTAGTAAAGATTGAGACGGCCGTTACTAATGTGTTTACAAACTTATTTTCACCTACATTGGGACTTTTGGTTTCAAGTATTTCCAGAAAATTCTCAGAGTCAAAATTGGAATTTGCAATTACTGCTTGCACTAAAATGTGTAGCATGCTTTGTAACGAATCTGGATTCGCCAAGCATTAATTACTTTATTTTTCGTGAGAAGCTTTTATGCTTGACTTGGTCAATATAATGCGATTTAATCCAAAGACCCAAAATTCGACAGCAAAATTGGTAAGAGAGATATTCGACAGCAAAATTGGTTAGAGTAAGTGGTAAGATATTCGAAGTCGCCTGAATATGAGACCTGAATAATATTAGGTCAATCTGGGCATATATTATCACCATATATTGTTGGCTGCAAGACTGTTCGATTGCATTGTTTGGGTTACCAGATAAAATGAAGTCTGTGAATTACAATTTACAGCAAAGCGAATAAAATAGGTACCTTTAACTGTGCTACTAATTCTTTTTAAGAGCATTTCCAAAGAGTTCTGTTTTGTAGCTACCACTTTAAAGTAATTTAATTTGGCGCAGAAAATGCGACTGAAACAATACCAGTTGTTTTAGTTTGAAAAACTAAACTTGAAGAAAGTGTAAATGTAACAAAGCATCCCGAAGTTTATTATTTTCCTACAATTATTTTTAAGCTACCCTTTTAAAATATTATAGCAGTTATTTTAGATTCCTTAGCACCTCTAACATGAGGGTCCATTATTAAAGTTCATATAATAGAGGGACGGGTCTCGACTCAGATTGAGCGGAACACAAAAGGGCTCTAATCAAAAGCTGCTCGCTTGAAAACCTTTAGCCTTCCTATTATAAAGGTAGGACGGAGATTTTATATTGAAAGTATATGTAGCTTAGAATCAATTGGTACGTAAAATAGTTTTACAATGAGCCCATGTTTTGTATCTAGAAATTTTATGATCATCATCCTCATCCTCCGAGCCTGTTCCCAACTATGTTGGGGTCGGCTTCCAGTCTAACCGGATTTTATGATATAATGGTAATTTCATTTTCAGAAAAGTGGTGTTTATATTTTTTATTTTGGTGGAGTCTATAGCAAAGCAAATCACAACTTGTACGACCTTGAACTCACTTCAATAACTCATCAAATAAAATGTCATAGTCAAGCGAGTCTTATCATTCAAACATACTACCAAATATTAACCCTCTCAACTTCACGACATTCAAAATTGCATTTATGAGCTCATCCAGATCAAACACAGAATACGAAACATCGAAGTCGTATCCAGTAAATAGATTACGTGTCATCAATGGCAGCTCATTCAGTGATACGCGAGCCCAATTAGCAGAATGTGTCGAACTCAAGAGTGCAAATGTCATTAGCTTGAATTCCAGATCCAAGTGGAAATGTCGTTAGGGAGAATTACTGATGTTTCATTTCTGTATTCAATCTACTTATGGTCTATATATAGGTTCCTATGTGTGTTTTGGATTGAAACATGGTCCTGTTGGTTATGTCTTGTTTCGTTTATTTGGAGATAAAAGTTAACAGCCTTACTACAAATCTTTTAAACGTTTGTTGAACACTTGTCTAAAAAGATGACAAATTATGACGTTGGAATAAGGTCCGTTTTGCAGCCACACTTTTTTTTTAATAAGTGTTCAACAGATGTTTATGTTTTTGTAGTAAAGGGGTAAATGTCAATACCCATGTAGGTATATACTAACAACTTTTCCGTACTAAACTGTCTGAACAGTTTTTCACAGAAACTATAGTTACTGTTGTACCTATCTAGTTTTGCCATAAGCCTTTTTATTTCCTTACGTTTTGATTTAAAAGAAAATTATTATTACCTATCGCGTAACAATTCCAATAGCCTTACAATACAATTAAGTGCATAGCTACCACAAAACTATTCAACACAGTCCTAATTCAGTTCGGACAATACGCGAACACTAATTCAGTGGTCCAATATTACACACACATTGTATTTCCTAACACAAACTGATTTGCATTTTGTTAAATAATGAATGTAGATACCCCGTCAGCCGCTGTACGCCGAGATTATGCTGAATTTAGCGCTGTAATTGCTATTTGCACAATGTATTTTGTTGACATCGAGAACTGACGTAGTATTGAATTTGTGGGAGTTATTGGTACCTCTAAGTGTAGTTGATAGAATTTCTATGGTAATTTCTGTTATCAAAATTTACTACCTGTATACCTACATAATACAATTTTGACAGGACATGGAATTTGTTAAATTAAATAAATTATAATATTCATTGCAATAGCCTTTTTAAGGAGACGAATACGAAGAAATTATAATCATAGCAGCTTAAATTGATTGTTTGAATATTCTACATAAATGAGACGGTCTTCCCATCAAATCGATGGAAATATACAAATTCTTTAATTTTTAATAAATCTTTACAATTTATTTCAACGTTTATGAAACTAAAAGCTTAAAAGCGGCTTAATGAAGTACCAACTCCATCAGAATTAAATTGTTTGGAATCCAATTTAAATTTGTTCTTTTGCGACTGTAGTAAATTGGATGTGTACATTGTCATTTTTGTAATTACTATTTAATGCACTAATTATTACTTGTTAACCATTGAACTGAATCTCGATTAATTATTGCACCTATTTATGCTATTACAAAAGTGTGTCACTGAAATTTTGCCTCGAGTGCTCATAGAGCACATGAAGTTTTTTTAATTGTTACAAGTTTCAATACTTCTTAGCAACGTCTTTAAAATTATTTGAAATATCTTGTGATTTATTGCACGCTTGAAAACCTAGATAGATAGAAGATATACACGCTCTATTTGATTTAAACTACGTAACGTTCGAATCATATTTCTAGCAGTAATACAATATTCTTGTTCGCATACTTTGACTTCGTTCAAGACACAAAGATGGAAAGTCAATATTGTGTTCCAGATCATACGGAGAATTTTATTTCTTTGTACTGAACAAAGAGACACATAAGATCATTAAAACAGATTTGCTTCGTAGAATTCCTTTACAGGATTTAACATGTACAAAAACAATTATTTTGGAAACATTTAAATTGGAATCGGCCCCAAAATGGTCCCGAGGATTTTCGAAAAACATTCAAACCAAACAATTTTACCGTGAAATAATCAAATCACATGAATTTCTGAAGTATCTGACTCTATATCCGAAAAAAATCTGTCTGTCTATTGCGTCAAATAGTAAAATGTTCTTTAGGCTGAAAACAGATACCTAGAGGCTTTCTTTATCCAGGTGCGGGAAGTTAATTCCTCGGCTAGTTCACTATAAGGTTTCAAAAAAATTCTGGAATCGGTCCAGTAGCAACGTAGATTATCACCTACCTTGAACATGCCTGCACACTTAAAAATATTAGCGTAGATAGCAAACACTTTTCCGCATTTTTGTTCACCTGGCACAGGAAAAATGCAAGTTGGAATTTATTAAACTTACATGTAACCACAAATATTTTTCCTACAATTTCAGCTTCAGCTAAAATTCCAATATTATTGACAAAGCTATAGACTATAGACGCGATAGGAATTTATGTTTATAATTAGTTGCATATTTACAAATTACACTGTATCATATAAAGAATACGCCAAAGACAAAATAAGCGAAACAAAATCTACATAGCGAGACACTTTACCTTGGAAAACAAGTGAGGTTTACTAGGCATTCTAACAACTAGTAACTCTAGCATAATTACCTTACTCACAGTTAATTTTCTCAGCACGACTAATGTACGTACTTACGCATTCTTAGGCCGTATTACCGCTAAGTGTGTTTTTACTTAATGCTGAGCACACAGTAACCTGTTGGGCTCAAATATCACGGTATACTCATTAAACAAACTTATTATGTTTAAGTACATGCTTCATAATTATTTACTGTATAATATACTAGCTTCTGCCAGCGGTTTCACCCGCATCCCGTGGGAACTACTTCCCGTACCGTGATAAAAAGTAGCCTATAGCCTTCCTAGATAAATGGGCTATCTAACACTGAAAGAAATTTTCAAATCGGACCAGTAGTTCCTGAGATTAGCGCGTTCAAACAAACAAACAAACTCTTCAGCTTTATAATATTAGTATAGATGAACGGTTTTTCCAATAAGCTGTCACTTTTCTGAGATAACATCCAGAAACCTCCAATATATTTTTTTATTTATTTAATACTTTATTTATGACTCCATTTTGTTCCAAAAGCATCGATCATCATACGCGTGTGACGACACCCAATTTCCTCCTTTATATTAATAATCCCGCAATGGTTTTCTTTCATTGGGAGATCAAGATCTTAGTACCCATAAAATATGGCGATTCGGTATAATCTAGAGTGGATACTGTGAATAGAATTGAATATAATGCGTATCATCCGGAGTGAATTATTCATTGGAAGAATTGATTGGAAGAAACTCTTGTATTCGTATTCATAGCCTTTTATGTAACTCTGAAATGGGAGTGGAATAATGTCAGAAGGAAGGAATGGAGTACTGGTATTTTCTTGAGTTTTGAAGCTTCTTATGTAACGTTATTATTATGTAAATCTGGTTTTATGAGATACAAATAAACCGTGCGCTCTGCGCCTGCTTCTTAAAAATATCATATTAAATAATTAAAAACCAATAGTATATTTTTAAGTTCTGCTTTCAGTCTGCTCAGGAATGCTCTACTGTACACTGTAATAAAAACTTTATGACCAGCTTAGTATCAATGCGATTTTGATTGCCAGATAAGCCTTCCATTTATTCCTTCTCCGTGTTATTCATAAGATGAGATGGAACAACAACGTGTCGGTATTTATGTCGTCATTATATTCCTTTATCCAAGTGCCGTGGAGACGAATGGAGTTATCTTTTATTTCCTTTCATATTGTAACGGTGCTTGCTTCTAGTAAACATGGGCATTATTCTCTGGAAATGCTTATTTCCTGGCTATAGAATACCCTTTCCTTGATATATGAGTACCTGACTGGAGGGTGCTAATAAAAGTGTTGATATAATGCGGATCACACACTACCGCGGTTTGACGCATCCGTAACCATGCATGCGTACTGAAAGACCGTCAGTGGGTTTCAATCTGTGTTTAGAATAACTAACGTAAAATAAATAAGATCAATAGTTATTCTTTTCGTTTTTCCTTGCTATTTGTACCTAATTTGTTATTTAAGTGGTTGTCAACCTTATGGTAGGACATGGTCAATGCACATTTTGTTACATAGCTATTCGACCTCAGTGTACTCATTCGCAAAAATTAGGTAAATGAATTTGAAAAAAAGTCGCAGCTTAACGTTGTGTTTAGTGTGCAGGTATGAAGCAGATCTTGAAAACTAGTTTTCCTAAGATACAATTTATATTCGAAACAGGCATGAACAACCAAATACATACCTCTATATCTTACCAACATAAGTTTAACCATATGTATATCTCAAAAGGGTATTCCAAAGCCGAACAAGACATATTTTATCAACGTTTCCATTCGCCACGGCCCGACACAGAGGAAATTGTATTTGAAAGTCTGTTTCATAATAACTGGTACACTATTGTGGGACGGAAGATCGCCTCAGGCTAACTATTACTCTGTTAATACAGCTTCACAAGTGTATTATTTTGCTTTCAACTTTCATTGTTGTCTTTGTCTTTGAATAAGACTATTCTATATGCAAAATAAGATTTTTTAGAATAGTAATTATACATAGTATAATAGTAATCATAATCTGTATGTAACCCATAGCTCATCATTAAATTTAATATCTGATCTATTAAATCAAAACTCAGGAAAATATGGCCCAAAAAAACTTTCATAGAGAAGAAAGAAGAAAAAATTGACATAGGGTTTTTTTCCTAAACTAATATTATCTATACGAACGGAATACTGCGATAGTGATTTTCCACGTCAAAGGAGAGCATGGTGAATTCTATTTTCGCAGACCTCTACCTCACCATAATATTATAACTTATAGCTGCTATCAAAATATTTCCCTTCGACCCCACGCTCCACGCCTTCCCAACCCTTTTTCTGTTTACCGAAGAAGCTTTATTTTATTCAGCCAGCGTTATTTCTATGATTGCTTAGCTGGCTATGAAATATTCACGTATCTTTTATAGTATTAATATTTTCATTTTGCAACGAAAACAGCATTTTATATTGTGGCACGTGTCGCTGGTGAATGTTTAAAATATCAGCGAGCAATTTCAAATGGAGTGCGATGTTGTCTGCTCAATGTTTCTATTGCAACGAGTCTCAATTAATATTTTTTACACATACTACCAGTTGGTGACCACTGTTCTATTGAAATGTATTTGTCCTAGTCTTCAGGCGGTATATATGTTCTATAGGCCAAATATTACTCTTAAGACGCATTTTTTTAATCCACAGTATTATGGATAAAAGGTCACATTTTTTAATGATAAATTGAAAGCCTCTTTACTTATGTTACGCATACAAACTGTTTCACATTCTAGTTGTTCACAAAATAGTTCTACAAACTATATTATTTATCGAAAGCCTCCTGTTAATTAAAGGTTGGCCATAGGTGTCTGTATAGTTAGAGGCCCCAGTTGGAATGTAATTAGAAACCTCTAGTGGGGTGGTTGAATTGTTTCACGATATCCACTTACGAAATACTTAAGATCACGTGTTCATCAATTGTTCCTAACAGGGACGATTTTACAGCATGACTAGAAGTTATTGTAAAACTATGTAAGTTTTGTAGATAAGGTGTATTTTATTTTGTAATTATTTGAAGATTTATCTGTATAATAATATCCAACATAAAATTCTGTGTATTTCTCAGTACAAGACAGCTAAACCATCCTCAAACAAACCACCTAGCAATGAGCATTACCAGGAATATTCCAGAATTTTCCACGTAATCGTTAGACAAAGACAGACTTGAAACCATCTTTATACGATCCAAAATCAGTTACAGTTCCCCTTTTGAGGCCAAACCTAAAACAAGAAGGGACTTGCGAACGCACCTGTGGCTTTGCACATATCGATCTCAATATTGTGTTAGTGAGCAGTTCTCACGCTATTTACGAACTAACTTTGTTTAGCTACATTTTGGGAGCAATCTTGTTAGAGGTCCTTGTTAGAGAAATGGAAAAGTGATGTAAAAGTGAAATAGGTTTTCAAGGCTTTTTGGGTGTTGATCGGTGGGCCTTATTTAGGGATGTAAGATGCTGTGTCAAAAAATATCGACAAAGATTTTAGGGACCTCGAAATCTATCCGTCGAATTTAACGTTCTCATTTTTTGGCGGTATTGAAATTTAAGACTCTAGTTCTCAATAATTATTTGCGAAGGAAAAATCGCATGACCTCTATCTATTTTAAATGTAAGTGCGTCTTAACAATATAATATAAGGGAATTGTGTAAAGCTTGCTCAGTTTTCAAATGGCTGTAAATGTCTTGTAATTTATTTTAATGGGTAATGTTTTAAGGCCACCAATGTGTTGGTTCACGATATTTGGGCTGTTAGCACCTTGTCAACTCCTCGGAATGGGCTATTAAGAGTTGTTTAAGAAGCAATTGATGTACTGTACTGCTCCTTTTCTTCGTAACTCCTACTGTACCTAACTGAATTTGAGACATTAGGTATTCTATTCAATGAAAATATCAGTTTTAAAATGACTCTAGTTGTGGTAAACACTGGTGCATATCAACACAGCATGTTATAGTGTATTAATATGCAACTATTTGTATCATGCCATTAACCAAACCCGCATGTCTGTATTTCAATGTGGATACAATGTCATATCTAGCAAATATGTAGTGTTGAGGATAGACCGGTTGTTTTACTACAAAAAATCTTTACGAGGACCTGCACAAAAAAAGCCTTTGCTGGTCAGGATTTAGTGTTCTACGTAATTTTCTTCGTAATAATTAAAACGTGCGCTAGTTGGTAGCTACAATTTACCCCTTTAAAGACCAACCTACGTAAGTACATACCTCACGTCCGTTTAGATTCGAGCTAACAAAGCTAATTCGTGGCTCCGTCGTTAAACCCTCCCCCGGGTACGCCTGCACTTACAACGAGACCGCAATGTGCCTAATTACTGCGGTAATATACGTTTTAGTAGAAATTTCTGCGGATTAGTAGCACTACTACACTAGGTCTTATCTATCTTTTCTGTTATCTGTTTGGTTGGCTGCGTTTTGTTGTTAAGTGGGGTTATGAAGTGGTTCTAATGGGCTTTTAATTTCTTGGGTTTCCATTTTCCTGTGTAGGTACTGGTACGGTGCGTCCTACGTGAGGGATCAGGATGTAACCGCAAAGCGGCGCAGTGTGATACGAAAACAACAAATAGTTTTGAATCCGCAGCGGACCGCATCACATTCCGGTTCACGTTGATTCACGACACATAGGACTTACCGATAAATAACATAAAGACGACAGTAAATACCTAAAGATTGGGTGGAGGTACAGTACAGGTGGTTTCATTTGTATTGAGGGATGGAGAAAAGCATGGTAAAACACCCCGTTACAAAAATAACTAATTACCAAACTATTTATAAAAGTGTTTATGTTTCATAAGTTACGCGTAATTGTTACATTCATTCCTGTAACAGAACAACTATATTCCAATACAATGCGCCATTGCTCCGCAAACAAGCCGGTTCCATAGACAAGCGCAGCCTGTTGCACATCTGGCGACATGGCAATTTATGGTCGCAATTACGCAGATTGAAATAGCCAACTGTCGTGCCTACTCTGTGGTCGTATCATCCCCAAACCTCAATGTGTGAATGCATTTATTTCTACGTTTGAAAGGGATGTTGACAAGACAAAAAGTTATTTGTTTATTTTTAGATGGGCAAAATGTTCTTTCGAAAATCTAGATGACGCAGATACAACGCATTTTTTGCTGTAGGTATAGTCAATGGGTGACTAAAATATGAATTCTTACGAAATAAAACTGCTCCTGCTAAAGGTTTTCGTGTTTACCTGAAAACAAAAAAATATATTTAAGTAATTTAATAAACTGAATTAATTATAAAAAAAATTGCTACGATTTTTATTTGTATAGCTGTATCAATTGTCGAAACGATACCTAAATTAAAATGATGATGGAAATCTTAAAACCATATAATAATAACATCTGTAACTCGGTGTAAAACGCAGACAATACAGATTCCCAGTACGTGACAAAAGATAAAACGTACGGTAGACCGCACATCAGTGGTAACTGTCATGCACCTTAACTCAATAGTAATAAGTACGATTTTCCTATAAAACTGTTACCACTGACCTGAAGTTGACTGTACCAGGCTATCAGAAACAGTCAGGATGAGTTAGCCGTTCCTATGAATTGTAACGCAGAAGTATCGAGCGCGTGGCTGTTGCCTTCGAATGGCTTAACAAGCGACGTGCAACCTGCCAATACTATCTACAAGTTGTACATTTTATTGGGTCTTATTTTTCATTTATTTGGCATGAAATAATACCCACTTTATTTGCAACTGATAGCCGACCCCACTATAGTTGAGAAAGATTTAAAGACACTATATGTATTATATAAAGTGTTACATGAAATCACTACATAGTATAAAACAAAGTCGCTTTTTCTGTCCCTATGTCCCTTTGTACGCTTAAATCTTCAAAACTACGCAACCGATTTTGATGCAGTTTTTTTCAATAGATAGAGTGATTAAAGAGGAAGGTTTATATGTATAATAACAAACCTACATTAAATAGTGGGGAAATACTGTTACCCCGTGCGAAGCCAGAGCGGGTCGCTAGTTAAATATAAATTTAATTGGTGCTTGGATTTTCACGAGGTCACATTGACGAAGTCATTGATTGCTATGGATTAGTGGTTTGAAAACCCAAAAAATCACAGTCATCTTTCTGACAGTATATCTCGATTTTGATTCAGCAATTTTGATGTGATATGGTTTGGCTTAGTTCAACGCAAATGAAACAATAGATTTGCTTACCGACAAAAACCGTACATAATACATACACAAAAAAAATTACGGTTGACGGTGTCAAGAACCTTAATCTGCGGCTTCTCCCGCATTTCAGCGATCATGGTGACTAGATTTAATTAAATTTTGTACACATTCGTGACGTCAGCATGCGAAATGACGTCATTTTAGCAACAAAACCTTTTTCAGTAGCGCGGCTAATCCCGTGTAATTCTGTTCTGTAATATGTAGGTACACGAACTTTGAAGGATTAGGTACATTTTGATGTGGTTTGTTTGTATCTACAGTGGTAGATAAAGATGAAATAAAGATCAAGATTTTGTTCAAGTTATCATTTCTTTTTTAATTATCCATCTGAACATTGTTACGTACTCTCTACAATACAATCAAATACACATTCTAGGTATTGTTTCTATTTTTTGTACCTATGATTTTTTTCTAGAAAAATTAAGCGTTTAATTTTATTTGATATTCTTAAAACAAGTTCCAATTTCCCAAACCTTTCTACTATAATTGAAACTTCCATGAACTACCACTCCCGAAATTGGAAGTTCTATATCAAACATTGTTACTAAAAGCCTTCTATTTGCTTGGTATCTATTTCACCCTTCGGATGTCATTGACCCCGATTAACTCAATTGATTCGACTTATTAACTCCATTCAACGTGTATCGAATTTAATGAAAAGATATGTAACAAAACATTATTTTGGAGGGTTGAAAAATAGCTGTACACATATTTACAGAACGTTCAAAGTTAACACGATACCTGTGAAACATAACAGCCTTTCACAACTGTCTAGGGAAAAGACTTTGTTCCATTCAGCCTGAAACCTCAACCTCTTGGGTGCATTTGTACTAAAAACAAACTATTCGAATTGCCTCCAAAAGTTTCCCATTTAACCAGGACCCTAGTCCCTAGAGCGAAATAAATTTACGTCACCCATAAACTATCAAGGAGTGGGCTAAAACATTTCCCGAACATAAAGTACTAGCGAACCAACCTAAAATCGCGATAAAAGCCTGGCTTTTATTTATCTTTTTTTTGCAAACACGAAAAATAATTCTTTCTGCACGTTATTGCCGGATCGCGTGCTCAAAGATACTGAGTCATGGTCGTAATAACCGTGCCGTAGGAGCCGTGACGGTTCGCAACCGGCGTTGTACCGGTGGAGTTTAATCACAGTCCTGCCCTAAATACGGGGTATTAAAATGCTAGCTATGAATGTATCGCGGGCTTTATAATAACACCAAACAATAGACTCATGCTCATATTAATCCTTGTGTTATTTTAAAATGTTCGTAAGGCGTGGTTTACACGGAATGTAAAGCGTAGACGTAGGGTTGACATGACGTGAACTTTAAGTGACGTGATCTATTTTATTTTATTCAATTGGATTGTGGACGTTTACGAGAATAGAATCTTGATGGAATTCTTAAAGAATCACGCAACTAGAAACCAACTTAATCTAAATCCGATTGCCAAGAAGGGTTGTATTTTGACTTGTACACTACACTTAATTAACTTTACCTATCTTATGATAGGACTGTTATGTCTTCCGACAGCAACTACATCTTAGCATTGCTTAATGAAGGTCCTTCACTATTCACATTTCAATTGATATAATTATGATAGCATCCTCCTTCAATTATGCGTAGTTTGGGACGCGTCCGGATCAAATTATGTCCGACAGTATCAATGTCTTATCTACACGTCCATATCTTGTCCTACCCATGTGACTTATGCCTTAGACTAGTTACGTTTTTAATATTAATGGAGTTAATTATGTTAAATGGTAGAAATGTAATACCCGTTCGTGTAGAAATACATATCCAGTACTCAAGTATCAAGTTTTTGGTTCAGTATTCTTTTTATTGTGTTGTTACCCTATTTAGTAGGTACCGTGAAAATATTTAAAACACAAATCGAATGTTTTTGCAATCGGTACTTGCAAGTTTGCATCCTAGTGCAATAAAATTTCTATATACTTATCTCATTCTATGCAAACGTACCTATAAAGAAATATATAAAGAATCTTTGGCTGTCACATTATGTACCTATTTTTAAACATTTTTATGTAGGGAAGATATAAAGCATAGTATTTTCTACTTTCTGGTACTTAGCAAGATTTTTCAAGGTTTTTTGTTTATTCTCACCAGATTAATCGGGACCTTCCTAAGCCGGGTCGAATATATCGGCGCAAAATAACTATACCTAGTAAAAAATAACAAGCTAAGGTTTTCTATTTTTTTTTTTTTTTTTTTTTTTTTTTTTTTTTTTTTTTTTTAATCTCATTTATTTATTTACATAGTTATATACATAGATATTTACAACACAAAAAAAAAAACTATCCTAGTAGAACAATAAAAAAAATAAAAATATATACACTATATCTAAAAGGCGTCAAAAAATTCATCCCCATCGCTGTCAACTGGGAGCGTACCCAAGAGGCTGGCAGCATTACCTCGTTGGATGGCCATGCTGATCCTTTGTCCGAGGTAATAGCCAGCCTTTTGGTCACGAGAAGCGTCCACCAGCCGCCTAGACAGGTCTTTAAATAGGCTATGCGCATTCGGACCCCACGACCCGAGGGTTTCAACCCCAAACGGTTCGAAAATATAGTTGCCGACAAGGCCACTATATTTCCGCCGCTTGAGGTTCTCCGCGGCCGCAGCGGCAGCAGCAGCACAGCACGCAGAACTTGGAAGATGGGATGGCGCAAGAGTATCGACGCAGGTTGCGTCCCATACTAAAGGCCTACCCATCTTCCAAGGGAATAAAGACATGCCGTCTGGTCTCTTACCGTCGTCGCGTGCCAGGCCATTTGGTTCCAGTACAGCTGGCACCCCGACGGCAACAAGAGCCCGACGAATAATGTCGTTGATATTTGCGTGCCGCGCAATACGGCCCGCACTACGGCTGCACGACAGGCCGTGGTGTCCGAGGCTGGTGACAGCCTCACCACAGTGGCAGCGATGAGGGGAGCAGCACGGTGCTCCTATACGTAAACAAGTAGCGAGGCGGAAAGTTGTATCGTCAAACATGGTGCCAATGTTTGACGACGGTAGTGCCTGAAGCCAAAGCCCCGACTCCCATCTACCCACAGCCAGTAGGCGCGCTCGCTCAGCAGGAGTAATTGCCGTTTCTATCAAACTATTCCGGGTTACTCCGCAGAGCGGCTCATCCCACTGTCTTTGGGAAGACGGGTTGCTGGGTAAATTTTCGTTCGGGCAAGTAATTTTCCATGCATCCATAGCCTCGGCTAAATACGGCACCTCGAAATCAGCCAGTGTTGGAGTAAGAATATTCCTGGTTAATTTCTCAGTGCCGTGAACCGAGGATATGAATGCCGGTAAACTAATACTGGTAATTTTGCGGACGCCGAGACCTCCCATCCGAATGGGCAATGTGGCTTGTTGCCAGGCTCGGTCGTCCAGGGCCACATTGAGAATGGAGCTGAGGGTATGGCGGATAATTTTATCAATTGGGTCTAAAAGGTGGCTATGTTTAAAGAGATGAGAAGAACGGAGGTAATATGTAAATTTAGGACCAAAACAGCAGTGTCGAATAATTGTGATGGCCGAATGCATTGTAATTTTCTGTAGGCGTTCCGAAATATCGTTGAAATTATCAATTTTTTCCGAAATAAATGTAGAAAAAGATTGGTCTAGGATGGGAGCCCCAAGGAGGCGGAGAGACTGTTTATCTATAATTTTAATCTGTGGTGCTAATGATTGAAATTTGGATATTGTCATTTGTCTGTCAGTCGTGTCAGTAATAAATAATTCACATTTTGTACAATTTAGTTCTAAACCAATGGAATGAAATTTATGTTTTAAATGAATGAAATCCTGAAATACGGTCTCTACATCGCCTCCCAGGGTCCCATCATCTAGATACCAAACGTTTTCTATTAACATTCTGTATGTATGGCTCATACAAAAGTAACACTGTTTTTCTTTAATTAATGAAACCACCAAGTATTATGCTGGCCATTTATGCTGGCCATTATGCTGGCCAGCTAGTCCTGTCACAATGTTATTATTCTTTAAGACATCGTGTTGCGTGGCTGGCTTCATTAAATATCGTCACGTTCATTGCTTTTTCAGCTTATTAATGTCTGTCTATATACTCTGTATCTATATTGGCTTCAAGTTGGTCAAAATAATAAAACAAAAATTGAAACAATTAAAAATCTTAATTAAATGAAAGATTTACCTCAAGGTAGGTTTGTGGTATGTACAGGAATAACAAATGGTTATAGAACGATCATCACCATACATAACAGTGTTATCTCACTTCTCCGTTTCCTTCACGCAACACTTTCCGCGCGGGAAAACAAGCTATCGTTGAATTGGTGGTAGTAAAATGTTGGAAACTAAGTAGAAAATTCGCTAGTGTGGAAGAGCTGTTAAATTTTCAATATTTGTGAAAAATATATACCTACCTAAAAACGAAAAAGGTGAACCACGCAAATACATATGATGAAACGGTTGATTGAGCAAACGCGTTAAGATTTTGACGGCCAATGAGCTGAGATGATTGATTTGAATCGAAGGAGGATGTGACATAAATACCTATGAATTTGTTACTCTCGCTCTATAATCGCTTCTAGGCAGAAATGTGTAGAATCCACCGACAAAAAATTACTTTATAAAATCATTGTTGAGCAATCTTACAAATTAGAACTTCTAAAGACAGGCATCAATATTTATAGAATTACTAATTCTACGACAATAGTAGCTGCTTCAAGTGATTTCACCCACGTTCTGGGAGACTTCCCGCAACCGGATTAATGTAGCCTGTCCTTTCTTAGACTATCTTGTGACTATTTTACCTCTGTCCTACCACCTATGTGCAAAAAATTATTTTAATTGTTCATATAGACATACCACAAGTCGTGGTGGCCTAGTGGGTAAAGGACCGACCTCTCAAGTATGAGGGCGCGGGTTCGATCCCAGGTCAGGCAAGTACCAATGCAACTTTTCTAAGTTTGTATGTACTTTCTAAGTATATCTTAGACACCATTGACTGTGTTTCGGATGGCACGTTAAACTGTAGGTCCCGGCTGTCATTGAACATCCTTGGCAGTCGTTACGGGTAGTCAGAAGCCAGTAAGTCTGACGCCAGTCTAACCAAGGAGTATCGGGTTGCCCGGGTAACTGGGTTGAGGAGGTCAGATAGGCAGTCGCTCCTTGTAAAGCACTGGTACTCAGCTGAATCCGGTTAGACTGGAAGCCGACCCCAACATGGTTGGGAAAAAGGCTCTGAGGATGATTATATAGACATAGTTACTTTTGCAATTTTGCATTATTAAATTAGTAGTGTTAAGACTGTAAACTTAAATATGACCATAGCTGCGCATTTGCCTTGCAAAACAAACCACAAACAACAGTTTTCAGGCGCTCCTTAAAATACCTCTTCCTTTAGTATCAATTTCAAAGAAGTATTTAAAGCGGAAGATCTCATAATCCGCCACGTAATACGTACGATGGAATCCGGCACGCCAAGCTAAAGCCTAGAGAGATAATTAGATAGAAACTTTTTGACGCGTAACCTTCTTTTATGAATTAATATTCAACTTTGTGCAATGGATGAGAATACTGTTTTAATATCGTGTTGTTTACAAATTGTGGGGAAAAATTGTAAGGGAAAAGATCAACCAACCAATTGTTTTATCTTGCCCTTTAACCTTTTTTTTACAAATCTTAAGTAAGATATACTTAATATCGAAGGGTTTTTTTGTAAAGCTGTCAAAGCTAAAATAGTAAAATGCTAAAAAATCCCTAATTAAAGTAAAATGGTATACAAGCAGATTCTATCCTTGGAGTAATTATTGGCTTCTTATTTAGATGCAAGTAGCAATACTTCTTGCAGAGCTGTTAGCTTATCGGTGAAATAACATTTCCTAAGAATTGTGCTGACAGCTAACTCAACAAAGAACAAAAGCTCACGCAAAAAACTTACTTTCCCTAATTTAAACAAAGAAGACATCTAACAAGCAATCAAGCCTTTATCAGCTACACGTCGCGGTAAAAGGGAAATTAGGAATTATTAATGCGACCCCCTAATTCGTAGGCGGGGCGAGATTGCGTGACGCCATAGACGATTTACCGTGAAATATAACTGTTAATGGACCGGATTTACTGTTTTGTTACTTAATGGACAGCTGGATTTGTGGAGCGTTAGTTACTTAGGAACATGTTAGGATTCGTATCTGAATAGCTTGTATTTCTTTTTGTGTAAATTATTGCTTAATTAAAAACGAGATTGAACACCAAATTACAGAAATATAAAGTTGACGTTTGTTACCAAAGCCAGGGTATGGATAAAGAAAAAATAGTGTAAGAACCAAAAAAAAAACGCGCTAGTCATGTACCTATTGTCATCGGAACTCAGAGCGTGTTCAAAATTTCATCCTAATCGAAGACCGGGAAGTGGGTCAAATTAAGAGTCCAAGATTTTCTTACATACATAGTTAGTTACTAGTGAATCTAATATATGCCTGTTAAAAATAAGATAGCTGTCAATGTATTATACTGACTTAAGATTAATTAATGCATTGAAATACATATTCAAGACTGAGCACAACATTATACAGTCAAACGTTAGTGGGGACCTAAATAAACATTAGACTATCGGATACCACACAACACTATTAGGTTCACCACCTTCACGCATACGCAATTTGCCCAAACGACCTACCAAAGTCATTGTACTCGTATTCGTTACAATACGTTACAGCCTTTTTATCGTCCCACTGCTGGGCACAGGCCTCCTCTCACACGGAGAAGGATTGAGCATTAATCACCACACTTGCTCAATGCGGGTTGGTGATTTCAGACTTAATAGTCCAGGTTTCCTCAAGATGTTCTCTTTCACCTTTTAATCGGCCATTGGTGTCCAGTATATACTTAGTATTAAAGATTATGTACACGTACTCGCAGTATAAAAATACTTTCATTATAAGAGTGCGCATACACGAGGCCATTAAAGCTATCCCCTGGTACCTGTTGCCGCATAAATATCGATCCACCGTCTAGCCGCAAACCGACGTTTTTAATAACGTGACCAAATATTGCAATATTTGTCAAAGGATTTTTTGGGAAGGAAAACATCCTATATGATATCACGAGCTTTCCACGAAGGCCTAGGCCGATATTTTCATTATCTTTGTCACATCCTCCTCTATATTTTTTCCTCTACCTGAATCATGTCACAATATACCTATGGTAGGCAAGCGTGCGTAGGTAAGCCTACACAACTTCTGTACACATAAATTTTACTGTGTTCAGATATTGTGAAGCTCCCGTCCCAAAAACACTAACGAATCTAATCTAAACATCATGAACTTTTCAACAGCCATATAGCTATAGGTTTGTAATCATTTGACCAATGAGGAAGTCAAACAGAGCAGAGTAGGTAATTGAATAAATATTAATTGATGTTCGCGAGAGCCTCGCCCCGCACTTAATGCATCGAAAAATTGTTATTGAAAATAAACAATAACATCGTTTGCCTCATAAAGAGGTGTAAGCAAATTAAACGCAAAAAAGAATAGATTCGCCTTAAATGTCTGATACTCCGTATTTTGGTCCGTACGTGACACAGTCGGTTAAAATACGGGAGGGTTGATGTTTATTGTCTCTGAATAACCATTTGGAAAACATAAACGTAGGTATTATAAGATGTGCTTATAACTTTAAATACACAATTAACATAAAAATGTACCTTATACTGTAATACCACATCAAACACCACAAAGCTATTCCAAAGATCCCAAATACATAGAATCTATTTCAGACAAACAACAACGAACAGAATTGGGACTTTCACACAGGAATTTAATTAGGCCAATGTGGCAACTTCTTACCTGTACAAGGAAACATAAACACCACGATAACATGATATTACAGGGTTCTTACGTAATTCGGGGGGTTGTTTACAAAAGTGCGTGTGTTGCGTACGACGGTCCCTAGGCACACCTGTTGCCAACCATTAATATCGATCCGTTCCGATCCTTGCGACTGCCATCCCAACGCGTCCTTTTTTGCAAAACTTTTCGAGGATCAAGTTTTGATTTTTTGATCTTTTATGATTCTTTGTACTTTGTAGTGGTTAATGAATTGAGAAATATTGTTTTTTATAGTTGAGGCTTTTGTTTTGATGTTGTTTTGAGTTTTTGACTAATTTCTTTAATCATTAATTTGATAGGATACTTTAAAAAATACTGAAGTAAAGATAAACTTACCAAACTGAATCAAAATATACATGGAACTTCATTACTGACTTTTTACATGCTTACATATTCAGGTACCTAAAAGGTTTTAAATAAAAATATTATAAAAATAAATACTTACGACAAAACTATTAAAAACAAGAATAAAAACATTACACATTATTGTAATAGGCTGTCTACGTTTTGTCTGATATTAAAATTCACGTCAAAAGCTTTTACTGATATTAAAATCGAAGCATTAACCTGAAAACAAAGTTTACATTAATGATACGAAGTATTGATGTTTTTCATATAAGTAGTTTTTTTTTCTTGTTCTATTATAATATTTTTCACCGTAGAACTTTGTGTTGCTAGTGAATTTGTTGCGCCAATTCGTCTTCCCAGCAAAAGCACATTGGAAATGGTGAAGGGTGGGCATTGTAGGGGGCCGTCTTTTGTTTTTAACATTTCGAAAAAAGCTGATTTATCAGCCTAATTTGAATAAAAATGTTTGAAAATGTACCTAAATAATAATAATTAGGTACTATAACACCTTAGCTATTTAAATACACGATTTATACTTGCCTCATAAATCCAAAGGCCGTCTGTAAAAGGTAGATAAAACCACCCAATGCCTAACTAAACCAACCTCGGTGGCTTAGTTTGCCAATGACATTTTATTTGAAATAGGTATGAAGGAATATTGTATTCGAATCCAATTAGAATATTTACTACATTTACCAAGAAGTGGTGACTATTTTAATATTTATTTCGATATTTATAAATGTACAATTTAATAAGACATTTTTAAAGTAATAAATTTAGACGACATTTAAATACTGAATAGTGTATTTCTGGCTTCGTGAATCAATAATGTTACCTAAAATTAGTTCCAAGAACCATACCTACTACGTAGATAACAAAATATCATACGTTTTCCTCAAAGGTGAAACGAAAATAAGCAATATAAACCTCTACTGCCCTACATTTTGTCATATGTTTCAAGTCCCGTGAGGGTTCCATGAGGGTCAACGACATTTATTTTTGCAAAAGTAAGCCAAAAAACAAAATAATTTTATTGATTGTATTGTTTCGCTCGCGTGCCGAGGGAACTGCTTCCTATGAGTTGACAATAGGTACCTATGATAAGATATATATATGTATATACAAGATTCCGGCAAATAGAGTAGGCAGGTACCTCCTTTTTTTTTGGGAAGTCAAGTCGGCAAAGCAGAGTTAGATAGAGTTAGAGAGCTAGATTTTTTTATAACTTTTACATTTTTGACTAGCAGTCAGTAGTTTAAGGAAACACTTTTTAATTTTAGTAGTTTATGATTTTCTCATATTTTCAGTGCTTATCGTGTACTAATAAGTAATTATTGTCTCAATTACCCTTTAAGCCGTACCGTAATTCAAACAATTCCTGGTTTACCGTAATAGCTTCAACTTGTTTTAATTAACGTAATTTAATGCTATTATTAGTTACCATTATTTATAATAACTATCCAAGTTCTGCTTTTACAAATTAAAGTACGGAACTCGATTTATCTAAGCGCGGTTTTCGGTAAATTATACAGAATTTTGCCGTTAGTTCAGTAAATTGGAACAGTTTTAGTGAAATTATTATAACGATACATTCAGCTGTAATTGCGTCTTTGCTTTGTAGTAAATATTTAGGTGTGTATGTGTGTGTGTATGAATAGATGCATGTTTGGAGGAAGTGATATGGTCCTTTTAGTTTTCTATTAAACAATAGCCGAATCAAGAAGGTATCTCTTCTTCTTTAGTCGGTCCCTCACTCGTTGAGGATCGTGACCCCATCTCCTACGCCGACTATTAGCTGTCGCCAGCGTTCTCTGTCCTGTGTCCTGTGCCTGTATGCCTCCTGGAATGGTTTCTGCAGGGTCTTACTGAGCAAATCCGTCCATCGGGTTGGTCTGCGGCCCCGTGGTCTCTTCCCCTGTCTTTTGCCTAATAATATTGATTTTTCAATATTGTCAGGGGGTTTCCGCGCTATGTGTCCGAAATAACGCAGGTATCGCTTTAGGACTATCGTAGATAAGCGTTCTTTAACGTGCAGTAGTTTTAGGATGGATTCGTTTGTACGGAAAGCGGTCCAGGGAATTTGAAGCATTCGACGCCAGCACCACATCTCGAATGCGTTTATTCTGTCCATGTCCACAGCTTTAATTGTCCATGTTTCCGACCCATATAAAAAGATTGAAAATATCAAAGTGCGGACCAGAGATACTTTTGTTTGCCGCCGTATGTTGCTGTCTTTCCATATCTTTCTTAGCTGTGTCATAGCGCTCTTCGACATTGCGATTCTTCGTCTGATTTCTTGTTCACTGGAGGCGTTTGATGTTATAACCGAACCCAGATAGTTAAACTCTTGGACTTTTTCAAAGTTGGAAAGCGCGTTAGATAGGTCGAGTTTGCCAAACCTATCTACAACCATAACTTTGGTTTTACTGCGGTTTATTGACAGCCCTAAATCGCTACTAATATTTTCTACCCATCGCAAAAGTTCCTCCATCTCGCCGGCTGATTCCGCTAGTAAAGTAGTGTCATCTGCATATCTCAGATTTGCTACACGAACACCTCCTATATTAACTCCGCCTTCCCATCCTTCTAAAGCTTTCCTTAGGATATATTCCCCGTATATGTTGAATAGGATAGGCGATAGGATGCAACCTTGTCTCACACCTTTCTGGAAACGAAACTCATCAGACATGCACTCTTCGATGCGCACTGAACCTCTGCTGCCTTCGTATAGTTTCCTGATAAGTGTAGTCAAGTGAAGAGGAACTCCCATTTCGGACAAAACTTGCCACAGCTTTTCCCACACTACACAGTCAAAAGCCTTTTTGTAGTCCACAAAACAAAGGATCACTGGGCTGTCGAACTCGTGGCTGCTCTCAATTATTTGTCGAACATTGAGGATTTGTTCACGTGTTCCTTTCCCCTTCACGAAGCCCGCTTGTTCTTGTGGTATCTCGGGATCGAGGTAGTAGCGGACCCTTTTATTGAGTATGTGAAGGAGGATTTTACTGACATGTGGGATCAGTGATATTGTGCGATAGTTGTCGCACACTTTAGTGGACCCTTTCTTGTGCAACGGCAATATGACTGATCGCGTCCAATCAAGTGGCCACTCTCCCGTTGACCAAATTTTATTGCAGAGCTCATGTAGCAATTTCAAAGCTTCTTCTCCCAGTGCTTTTATTATTTCGGCAGTGATTTGGTTTATTCCCGGCGCTTTTCCATCTTTAGTGGTCTTGATCGCCTGCACCAGCTCTTCAAAAAGTATTGGAGGTTCTTGTTCGCTACTACATGGTTGACTATGGGCTTGTACAGAGGTCGTTACGTCTTGATAAAGATCTTGACAATATTGCCGCCATCTCTCTGCTACCTCATTTAATTCAGAGATAGCACTCCCGTGTTCGTCTTCTACTACCCAGGTTTTCGGTTTGAAGCTACGAGTGAGGTAGCGAACCTTTTTAAAAAGTTCACCTGGTTGAAGTCTGTCGGCGTGTGCTTGAATTTCACGGCATATATTGGTTAGATGACGATTTTTATCTCGACGACAAAGTTTTCATCAAGTTGTCAAGAAGGTATACATATATCCTTTCCTAGCTTTTTTCACGCGGTTTTACTCATATCGCAGGAGAATTCTGCTCGTAGGTACTCGGAAAATATATCCTGTTACTCGGGAATATTACCTTTATTACCTATAGATTTAGGCAAAACCTACAGGTTTAATATTTTACAAAAATGTGTAAAACTGTACAAACAACGGGTTATATTTTTAATTCATTTTATACAATTAGCAAACGGACGAGTTTTATATTAATGTGGCCCAATGGACGAGCTTATTCGCGCTACAGGTTGCCCTTTGGGAAACCTTTTGCGAAATGCTTTATGCGACTTTCGCTGAATGGGGTTGTTGTTTTCGGGAATTCTGAATAACTACTAATGTTGGTGTATTTTGTTGCCTCATTAAATGAGTCAAAGTAGTATAGTGTGACTTCAAACCTATTAGGTATTTCTTTAATATAATACACTTATAAAAAAAAAAATTGTGATACCCTTCTGGTGTGGTTTAAAAAATCCTCAACGATATTGTTATTTTTTAATTGCGTTTTGCAATATTATGAAAATTCAGTTACTCGCCCATTTATCCGTCACATGATTGTATAGAAAACATGATAGCATAAAGGTACTTTCCGAAACTCAACCAGTCAAAAAACCAGGCGGATTAAAGATACCTCATGAATTTCACGAACTTTACGGGGACATAAAATAAACACGAGGCCATAAAAGTTTCCCCTGCCGTGAACATAAATTACTTCGCTTAAAACCTGTGAAAACATCGAGAGAACCATGGGAACACCATAATGTGGGGCCAGTAAAATTTTATTCGGAAACTTTCCAAGACTACTAAACTTATGGCCTTATTGGTCTTTCTGGTATTTTGTTGGCTATGTTGGCTAACTGTCAAATACATGATAATGCTGTAATTTTCACCCCTTATTTAATCAATAAAAGAAAGGTTAAAGATTATATATACTTCTTTTAAAGAAATATGCTTTTGTATGTTTGTTAGTACAAAGGCCCCGAAACTACTGAATGGATCTGAAAAATTCTTTCACGGTCGGGAAGCTCAACCGGTGACGTTGGCTGTATTTTATGCGAGTACGAAAGAAGGGCTTCTTTCTTCCTCGGGACGTCGGTAAAACGGTAAATAAAATAAAATGATACCTACTTGGTTTTTGACCATTAAGCGCTTATCAATTATGTAACAAACCATTAAAATGATACGTACAGAATAATATTCTATTTCTGTTCTCCTAATATGTACTGAATATCATATTCGTTGAAGGATCAGCGTGTCTATTTGTAACATAAGTCTGTATCTAAACATGGCTACCACATATTGTTTAGTGTATGATTACGTCGGCAGATGCGGTATTAATGTTTATCTTCTCTAAGTATAATAAATTGTTTGTTTATAACAAAGACGCTGTGTGGATAAATTATGGAGTTATCCATAATACAAATGTGTAAGTACAACGTTTACCTAATCTGCGAAATCATGATTAGACAAGTGTACCGCTTTATTTTCGATTGATTGAAAGTACGTACATAACACTTAGATTAATCAAATCATCAACTTTCAAATGTACGTAGATAGAGAAGCCGTGAGTTAATTACGAGTACTTATATGCATTTGATATGTATGTATGCATGCGTCGTAAAATATTAACACTTAAAATATCTTAAAAATAAATAATTCAATCAACCTAACCTTTTTGAACCAAAACCATTTTCAGCTGCAAAATAATACAATAAGAAAAAGTCTATCATTCCAAATAGCATTCCCATTTCTTTCGCAGTTACAAAGACATTAATCAAGTACAATCGTTAGAACATTATCACGTAGGGGCCCATAAATTAATCAGTATTCATACATTTTCTAGAGCGTCGTTATTCCAGTTCATTTCTCGCGGAGGGCACTATAAATTACCAGCGACGAGTCATCGTGTCCACTGAAAATCTGATTACGATACCGAATATCGCATAAGTTATTCTGATATTCATGGACTCAAAGTTGTATCAAAATGGCCAACAATATGCGAATGTTCGGAATTGTAAATTGTATTGAATAAATGATTGTTTGATCTGAAACAGTTATGGACGTAATAAATGTGAAAAGTCAAATGATAATAAATATTGAAGTATTTAGATAATATACTACGAGTTTCAGGATTTACAACTAAATTATGTATGATAATTTATTTTTCTAAAGCAAAATAGAATCTTGCCATTTCAGTTTTGCATTCTAAATAACTAAGAAATTGCGTTTTATGTATTCGCTCAAAGCTATCAAACAACTTATTGGATTTCGTGTGATTTGCAGCTTTATTTGTAAAATCTTGAGAGTCGGTGCGCACGTTTAGCTTTTTCAATTCTCCATTAGTCTTTAATTCTGAAAAGTTTAAATTCTGAAGGTTATACAAATACTAAGCAACGCAATACTTTTTTAAATAAAAAGCTTGATTTAATGAACACGAGGTAAAAATAAAAAAACAATAACACATTTAAAAATAGAATCATCGAAATTTTAATCGTAAGAAACAAAACAAAATAAAGACAATTATCGTCTACGTCACAAATACTTGGTGTATTTTTCCTCGTATTTCAAAAACTCATTTAGAACCGAATTAAATCGAAATATAAATCTGTTTCAATATTGACAGCAACGCTACTTGTATTGCCATCATTAATCTTACTGTGCAATTTATTTAAACCTTGTCTTTTTAATTTTCTCTTAGTGTAATAAATGAGAAAGTCCACGTTTTTCTGCCAGCAAAACGATTTATCATGAAGTTCGTCGCGAGATAAGGAGAGTAGAATTATTTTATTTCGGTATAATTACGCTTGCTGGAAATTGTTATACTTCAGAGATAAACAAAATATGTTTTTATTTGGCACAGTCACAAGCAACAGAGTTCCTAAAACGATCAGAGATGGTTGTAATAGGTACTGCTAACTTTAGAATGCCCTAAAAAAATAATCTGAAGGGCATAAGCCAAGTAGGTGAGTTAAGCAGCTTGAAAAGAAATAATCCGCAAGCAACAATCCAAGTTAGTTAAGGAGCTAGCAACAAAGTAACGTACACTTTTGGGAAAAAAATACGGGCCAAGTCACAAAATAATCTAGTATCACAGGATTTTTATAATGATTTATTTAAGAGGGAACATCAGCGCCTGATATTTATTGCGTAGGGGCGAAGACAGCTGACGCCCCGTAAATATAAAGGGACGCTCACCGGCTTTAAGGAGAACGTTAATTATTTCATTATTAAACAGCAGTAGCTTTTTTGTTGGTTTCTTGGTGTGTATGAGTTATTTGGTGTTTATGAGAAGGGCTTCTGAACAGGTTAAACAATTACCCAGATAGCGATTATACTAGATAGATAGAGATTATCAAATGCTAGCTTCTGCCAGCGGTTTCACCCGCATCCCATGGGAACTACTTCCCGTACCGGGATAAAAAGTCTATAGCCTATAGCCTTCCACGATAAATGGGCTATCTGACACTGAAAGAAATTTATTTGCATTTTATTGTACAACAAGTCCTTCATTTATCCTACTAGTAATAAACACACATTAACATACTACTCATACTAGTCAATTACTAAGAAGCTCATATGAAACATCAACTTTTACAGGAAACGATTATAGATACTAAATAATCACCGCTTTGAGGGAACCTATGTTTAGAATTTGTGACATTACTATGATTACATATCTATTTACTTACATGAATTGCATGGTGATTAAAATAACTGGTTATACATATTTGAAAGTAAAACTATACTGGATATATTCTTTGTATCTTAACCGTGAAGTTCGTGAAGAACCGTGAAGTGTATTTATGATCACATAATATATGAAATGAGCGATTTAAAAAACAGATTATGTATATATACGCGGTTTAGCGAAATAAGAACTAAGTACCACAGAGTCTAAACATCAGTTGATTCAATTTAGAAATATAAAGGTATCAAAAACTCCATCAACGATTTGTGATAGTTATGTTTAAGCAATTCCAAACAAAACCCGCCCATTCGGTTAAATAACTATCGGAAAACTATAAATAAAAAGTGTACCGTGCAGTGTGTTCAATGCTGTGTCGCAAACTATTATATAATTGGATGATTTTTTTTTATGTTTCAATGCAAAACAACGAACAATTCGAGCTTCAAAAACGACAAACGTGTTGGTTTCAATAAAATAGACATAATATTGTGATGATGGAAATAAATATTTACTTTAATATTATAACGATTAAATAGTTTATTATATAAATAGTTTATAATAGTACTTATTATTTAAGATAATTTATCAAGTTACGTAATTGACCCATAAAATAATTTTCATAATTTGAAACAGATATCCTCTTAAGTGACCCGAAATATAAGAACCACAAACAAATTCAATTTATTTTCCGACGTTAAAATAAATTTATATAGGTAATATCTCTTGCAGTACCGCATTAACAGATACGGCACGAACGGAAATTAATTTCGTTGATAAGTCTCATTGTGTGCACTCGAGTGTAACTCTTTAGCCAAATTGCTTGATAATGCAATGTATGTATGTGTCATGATATTTTCAGTTTTAAGCTTGAAAATTAATAATTAAATTGCATTCAACTTTATTAAATGAGCAATTCACAGAACCTGTCAATTTGTTTGTATTTAATAAGCTTGGATTTTTTAATTGATTGCGTTTATCTTTGACATTATTATTGAAGACTAGCCGTTTTCCTGCGGTTTCACCCGCGTCCCGTGGGAGCTACTGCCCGCACCGGGATAAAATATAGCCTATGTTACTCGCAGATAATATAGCTTTCTAATGGTGAAAGAATATTTAAAATCGGTCCAGTAAGTTTTGAGTTTATCCATTACAACCAAACAAACAAACAAACAAAGTTTTCCTCTTTATAATATTAGTATAGATATGGCAATATTAATTCAGAACTAGCAGTTTTTCCGCGGTTTTACCCACGTCTCGAGGGATAAAATATAACTTATGTTACTCAAGAAGAGTGCATGTTTTTTTTAATCGGTTCAGTAGTTTTGCAGCCTTTGGGGTACCAACAAACAAAATTTTTATTTGCTAAAACTTATTTAGCATCTATTGAAGCCAATAATAAAAATAGCTAACTTAAATTCTAAATAAACGAGATATTGTTTTACACTCAAAGAAGCTATTTAACAATAAAATAATACAAACTCGATAAACTAAATTATAAAGAAACATTTCGGTGTTGCCAGACGCACAGCAAAATTTCGTAAGTGGATTACTGAAGGACCTATTTAAGTACAAACTTCTTAGATTCTGTTCGTTCATCGAATTCATTATAAATCTGCTGCGTACATTGTTGAGAACAAAAGAAACAGTATCCCTAAGCAAAGTAAAATTTAGAAACTATGCCGAATTAAATTGAAAGCTCTTTTGAAAAAAAACTAATCAATACTAGCTTCGATACTGATTTTTAGGGTTCCGTAACGAAAACGTAAAACGGGACCCCAAAAAATTTGTCCACGCTGTTGGAATATCCATTCGCCTGTCAAAAGCCACTATCTGATGCACTGTGATAGTACCTACTGGATAGACTGGTGACTTTTTACGATATATTTATTGTTGCTTGCTGCTATATGAAAATAATACCTACGAAAACTATGTATAGTAAAATAAATAAAAGCGGACTTCAATTCAACGTATTATAAAAAAATTATCGGAGCCCTGCGTGTGCGAGCCCTACTTGCACTTGTATTTTTTTTTTGTTTGCAAAATTTTGCTTTCTCTCCCTACAAATAAATATCTTGGTTGCTGAAGGCATCAACCAAGGTATTTGACGGATGGAGCTAACATTGATATGAATTCCCTTATCAAAGGTATCGTGCATTAATTCGCGCATTAGGAGATAATCCACATGACCTAATTCTGAAATAATTACACCGCAAGCGTGACGGGGAACACATGTGGTAGATAACAGTAGCTACGGATTGTAGGCTGTTTACACATCAACAGTAGATCGGTAGTCGATTATGTTGACACTACATAATATGCGATGCATAACTAGCTTGTTCGTGGCTTTGCAATTTTAGTGACGTTATCATCAGTTTTGAGCTAAACATTTGATGGCTAAAGTGGACATGTTTTCTTTCAGTCTTCTACCGTGAAGTACTTGCAGAAAATATTTGTCTTTTAAGCAATGTATAGGGACCATTGAGCACTGTCTAAGAAAAACAGTAGGTTAATGAAAATAACGCCGCGTAATATTGGGTCAGTGCGTAGAAAAAAATATATATATGAAAAGGTGCACTCCTTATAAACTTTACCTAGCATAAAGCATAATGTGTTCGTGTTTAAAACATATTGTGTCACCCAACTATTTATGATAAAACAACTGACTGTACCGATAAAAATGACTGATGTAATTTCCAAAATAACGACTACCAGTGTAGAACTACATAAAGCTGGTATATTTCGCTGGCTTTCTGCAGTTGCATACAAACGGATATTCGCTAGTAAACGGAGATTAGCTGATCACTGCGAACGTTTCGGTGAAACGGAACGTAGTCTGCTTTTGTTAGCTCTCGATGGAATAACGTTCCATTTTAAGGTACCCTGATATTTTTGGGCTGTGTGGTTGATAGTCCGTTTCGGTCTGTAATTTATGGAAGTTCGCCATTGATTAATTTTTCGAATAGGGTTATCTCGTCTGGAATGGACTCAGATCTAAGAAGTACTTACTTTCTTGTTTATGAAAATGTGAAAGATTGTAAGGATGTATATTTATTTTCTATTGCACTAAAGCTACCGGATTGATTTTGATGAAACTTGGTAGTAATAAAGCTTCTAGGCTTTTTATCCTTAGTGGATCTGTTATTATCGTAAAAAATAGCTGCTTTAGACAATACATAAAACAGTGACTATCTAGATCGGCTGTATGTACACAGCCTAAGACGTTCGCAACATGTGTTGTTTATATAAGAACATGTTCTATTGTAATGCCGAGATAATAACAAGACTATTGTATACTATCTCATGATTAGTTACATATTAATACTGCGAAGGCCGGGTTCAGGTACCTATCTTTGTACCTACGTATTTCTTCAGGTAACTTTGATAGAATAAGTAAACGGCATTGAAAGGATGTTTTTTTCATTGAATATTATGTAACACAAAATTGAGTAGGCTGTATATATTCTATGACAAAAATATAATAAAAACACAACTGTGTTTCTCATGATTTTTCTAGTAAGACATTCACCACATAATGTATTGATCAATACTTCAAACGTTTCTTCTACCTTTTGCAACATACCTACAATGTTATTGTAATTACGTATTTCATTTACTGTTAATAAATAACAAACATTTAATTATAACTCACTTGACTTCATAACTAAAGTACAAAACCCACTCTAGTTTCTTTAAAATAAGACTCAATTTAATTCAGATCACCATTCTGGATGTGCGTTTATAATGTATAATGTGTAGGTTTAGTGGCCCGCTGAACGCATTTAACAATAACAATTATAGCATTTGCTTTATCCTTAGGGAATACTGTGGAATCCCCTATTATTGTTAATTAAAACACTGTATCAATTCCCAAACATAACTGGAATTGCATTAAATTGTTTGAATCATTCGGATACACCAACAGCTGATTCAATTTAGTCTGGTATGCTATGTCTGTCTATTAAGATCTTTTATTAACATTTGTGGTGTGGTTAGCCGCAGAATCTCGTTTAATTGCTTTGTTGTAATATCGATATATTCTAGTCGATACACGCTTGCTATTCGATTCAATGTTGTGTTGTTTATGTTGAATTCTGTTAATTTTGGCGTTTTTATGCACTGACGCAGTTTGATTCAGTCTGCAATTGTCGTTACCGTGCAGTTTACGTGAACGTCTTTTTCATTCCAATTATAAAGCATGAACATTAGTCACTTAATCGATACCTATTTTATGCGATATTTTTACTGTAAACTTTTATCAGTTGTGTACGGATATTATCATCGAGGTGCGATTAATAGATGCATATAGAAACAAAAGGTGCACACAGTTCTAGGCTGGCGTCTGAGGAGATAAGATAAATTGAGCAAACTTTGTTGTGTACCAAGTTAAATACTTAAGCAAAGATCTCACTGTTGATATTGCTTGTTTGTAGTATTAGTACTAGGTATTGGGTAGATGGTAGATACCTATGTGTGTTTTGTATGAAATGTATTGTTTAGCAATTGTATTATGTCACTACAAAATTGTTTCTCTGCTAGTGTATGTATGTTTAATGTTTCTGTTTCCCTGGGTCTTTACATTTATTTATAGGACACATCATTTCTTCAACTTTTTAATTCTTATTTCCTCATTCGCAACAGCCAACGGTTGCATGCATGAAACCTCTCTAAAAGGGGCTTGTATCTTTGTTTGAATGCTTGAATGCCATCTCCAAGTTCCTGTCACTCCATCTTCCAAAATTCTAACATCAAGTCTCCTATTCAGACAAGATCCTGTCAAACATTTCCTATCAAAGATTTTTCAACAAACTTGAAGAGTATTGACAATATTCAGTACATTATAATACCTTCTCGTATGCCATTGAGGAGTTGACACCATGTCATTTACGTCACCAGGCACCCTCGTCAACGGTATCAGGTCATGTTCAATGTGTAAGCGGCCGTGACGGCGCGTCATCATAATTTATATATAGATGGGTCCTCGTATGTTAAGTGGGCAATGATTAGATTGTGAGGCTTGTATTTTAGCTGCATAATTGCTTTACAAGATACATAGAATTAATGTTTAGGGATCTCTTTATTTGGTGAATCTAATAACTGAGGACCAGTGTCTAGGAAATAATTTTTGGTTATGTTTAGTCGTTTACTTAGGAGCCTTGCGAACGCCCTTTTAAACTGTAAATATACAGACTAACATTGCACATATAGGCTCTTTATTAGTTGTATTGTTTACCTACAGTTCATAACACCTGCCACAGAAGAAACATAAATCAGTAGCAACTCCATAACACACAGATTAAAGAAAAAAAAAAACAATTTTAATGCCGCTCGGTCAGCAATGAATCATAACCAGACGAAATCAACTCACAGTCTATAAAAAATAGAAATAGAACGCATACGTTTACGTTACATCTGGCTTATGATGATCATTGTTTTGCGTTTTAAACATTAACACATTTAAATTTGTAAATAGCGACTTGGAATTCTTGGTCCATGATGTAATCATTTTTATGCCGTATGGGTTTAGTGGCCAATGTGTTGCATGAATGGCTACTTATGTCCATAGTAGTATTTTCAATAGTGGCGTAGAACCCGCAGACAAAATGTTCAATAAACTAAACTTACTAATGTCTGAACCGTATTTTCGTAATTAATTATACAATAAAAGAATTATTATTAAAAAAACAAAATACCCGACTGCACACTAAAAAAAGAGTAAAACAAGCCCCACAATAATATTGATCAATCAAATGCTAAAAACTAATTATGTAATACCGTTTAAACAATACCTATATTAAAATACACTACAATATGTGTTCGTAATCGATAGTTAAATAAACAGAAACTTATTTTGAATACAAATTTACTGAATATAATTTATAAATATTGATGGACAGCATCGCAGGCGGGGACCAACAGAGGCTTATTTATAGTCATTTCGGTTGTGCACCATTTAGCAGAATTTTCGTTGGTGGCGGTCAAGGTGGTCCCCGCCTGCGATGCTTTCCATCAATATTTATAAATTATATTCAGTAAATTTGTATTCAAAATAAGTTTCTGTTTATTTAACTATCGATTACGAACACATATTGTAGTGTATTTTAATATAGGTATTGTTTAAACGGTATTACATAATTAGTTTTTAGCATTTGATTGATCAATATTATTGTGGGGCTTGTTTTACTCTTTTTTTAGTGTGCAGTCGGGTATTTTGTTTTTTTAATAATAATTCTTTTATTTATAACTTTTTAGCTGTTTTTATTTAACGAAAATGTTATGTTATGTGTTTATTTAATGGAAATGTAGATTAATTATTATGCGAAAGAAAAAGAACGAGTTATTTATCTATACTAATATTATAAAACTGTAGAGTTTGTTTGTTTGAACGCGCTAATCTCAGGAACTACTGGTCCGATTTGAAAAATTCTTTCAGTGTTAGATAGCCCATTTATCGAGGAAGGCTATAGGCTACTTTTTATCCGGGTCCGTGCCGAGGTTCCCACGGGATGCGGGTGAAACCGCTGGCAGAAGCTAGTACTTTATAAGTTTCGCGTCAGACGACGAAGTATCGAAAAAATCGCTATTTAGAGACGACCGTCAACGACGTGTGCCCTTATGCGTGTGCCCGCATTCGGGCTGTATACTGGAGCATATCCCCCTCCGCACCGCGCCGCGCGCCGCATGCCAGGCCACGCCCTATCTTTTTGCTTGCTAACGCATGAGTTGCTTTGCGTTGACGCAGAATTAACATGTTCCCGTGGGAATTTTGAGAAAAAACGTATCCTATATTAATTACTCCCGTGATTGAAATGAATCTAATGATACCGCATACATATTTTTTTAAAGGGAAATTTAGAAAAAATATCCCGTGGGACTTTTAGGATAAAATGTATCCTATGACACTCCCGTAATCAAGACAAATCTAACGATACCTCATACATCAAAATCCATCAAGCCGTTTAGGCTACAGGAGGTCACAAAGGAACAGACATACATACATACTTACATACACTCGAAAAACATTACCCTCCTTCTTTGGCAGTCGGGTAAAAAATATATGCTACATGGGGCGTTGATCTTGATTCAAATTCGATTCGTTGATCAAAAGAAGACGATGTTGCGAAGCTGTTTATGGCAATTAAGTACCTATGAATTTTCCTTTCCTTATAGATCGATGCGATTAGGTTTACCGATTGACAACTAAGTAAGAAGTTTTCATAAATAAGTATGTTTCGTGGAGCTAACAAAATATGTATGAAATGAAACAGGAAATGGCACACAACAAAGGAATCAAAACTAACAACTTCACAAACTAAATAGGTACTATAGTAGTTGTTTCTGATGTTGTAGCCACAAGACAATAATTGCTGTGTATTAACAAGTCGAAAGTGTCATATCTCGCATTTCCAAGTTGGCGAAACTGACTTTGGAAATGGGACATAAAGTTGGCATCGCTTAAAAGTTTTCTCCGAGCGGTTTTATAAAATGACGTATCTCCGGTTTGTGAAGTGAAATTAGTTTTTAAATTGCTTCCATGTTGTTTTTAACCAGTTTTAAATAGTTATTAGTTCAACTGAATAATTTGTGTATTTTTTATTTACAGCTTTAAACTTTTTTGGAATAGGAAAAGACTCATCAAATGACTCTACCCGCTCTAGATGCAGTAGAAGTAGTGTCACACGTTTACTGACTAAAACCCAGCCTTGTTCAAGAGGCGTGGTAATTCTTCCAACGAAAATATATGTATTAATATTTGGTAGAAGCCTTCACTCAGGTATAACATATTATATCATAGTTTGAACTTAGAAAATTAAAAATGTAAGTTAACTCCCATAAAGACTCCATTCAAGATCAAAATCTGGCCTTCGATCACCAGCCAAAGAACATTGACTGAACGTGATTCACATTTTTTGTTGGGTAGTGTAAAAAATGCTATCAATCATACGTCGGTCGCTCAGCTGACGTGAGTGTATATTATCATCGATTAGCACACGACGCCCCTAAACCTGGTATTTATTTAACTGGTTAACCGTGACTGATCGGTGTAGGCAAAAATGTTTAGAGAACATTATTTTTTTGTGGCAACTTTACTCTTGCATGTAGGTAAGAATATAGAAATCTAGAAAGGACTATATTATATACCAGCTTCTGCCAGCGGTTTCACCCGCATCCCGTGGGAACTACTTCCCGTACCAGGATAAAAAGTAGCCTATAGCCTTCCTCGATAAATGGGCTATATAACACTGAAAGAAATTTTCAAATCGAACCAGTAGTTCCTGAGATTAGCGCGTTCAAACAAACAAACAAACAAACTCTTCAGCTTTATAATATTAGTATAGATATTGACTGCCAATCTACTCAGCAACATCCAGTTAGATTGGAAGCCGACCCCAACATAGTTGGGAAAAGGCTCCGTAGATGAGACAGGACCATGTTACCTATACTCTAGACTTGATTTTGAACAAGCTTTTGGAAGATTATTTTTTCCAACCTTCATCATCAGCCTATCGCAGTCCACTGCTGGACATAGGCCTCTCCAAGTGCACGCCACTGAGATCGATTTTCGGCTTCTCGCATCCAGCTCCTGCCAGCTGCAACTTTCAAAATATTGTTACCTAACTACGTAAACTATAGCATTATCGTACATTACTCTCGCTCATGTTAAATGTAAATGCTTATCTCCTCTTTATATCTAATTGAATCCCCAAAGGGCGTTGTGTAAATTGTATAGCATGTCAGAATCACGAGTTATGGCAAAATGGTGGGTGTAACGAGGTGTACCAATTAAATATCGATGTTTAGCCATCTGTTGTTTATTACATAATGTGCAATATTGTGCTGGGCTTAAATGAATTATCATGTTGCATTAAACGCACGTTTTATGTAAGAATTTAATTGAACTTTTCGTTGAGTTAAATAGTGCTTCTTTGAAGTCCCGCAAATGCACACATTTTGATTTTGTTAAGTCCATGGGTCATCTGTCAACTGCATCAACATCGGAAGTGCAAAGTTCACTATTTATTTCACATAATTTTATTAATTCACCTGATAAAAAGTCTATTTATAGGTAACCAAACCCGCAATATTGCCATATCAAAAAATGTTTCTGTAGGTAGGTACCTACTTTTAATAAACACACATGACAACACTGCGAGTGCGGGCTAAAAAATGGGGTCCCCAAAACAAAAACGCTACACTTTTATACCCAAAGCCGAAACTGGCGAATACGTATTTTATTTTCGGCTTTCGGTTTGTTTATCAACCTCGGCCTTTGTAATTCAAAGCCGGTAGTTAGCCGCAAGAGACGGGATCTTGTTTATATTATACACAAATAGACGTAAGTATGCTTTTAAATATACCCGTAGAAACAGATTTTTGGGCGCTCCGGCCTTGATCTGCTGAAAAATGAGCTTTCAATTATACGTTATCGTGAGTGGTTTGTTCATTGAGATTGTAAAGAAGCACCTTCCTATATTTACGTACCTACATAGTTATACCTATGTGCATATATAGTTTCCATGAATAAAATTACATGTAGGTGCGTGCAAAAAAGCTGACTCAGTGATTAATATTAAATGATAAATTATGTGCAGAGCATGAACCAGACGGATCTTCCGTATTTAAAAAATAACAGTATGATCAAAAAACTGTGGTGAATTAAATCATGATTATAATAATGTTTTTTAGTCCGGTTATGCATTTACACATCAAAGAAAATTTTGTGAGTTATGTCTTTAATATGTTGGTTTTCCACTCTTCCTGTTTCGTTTTCAGATAAAATTGTCTAGACGAGGTCGCTAGTCTTTGGTATTGCAGAGTAAAATAAATCTTTGAGAATATTCATGAACTGGCTGAGAAAATAAACGTAATTGCAGAAAGTAAGTAAGTATTCACTGTTTAAATTCCGTCATTGATGCTCTGCAAACTATTTCGTGTTATCTCATCTTGCAATAGTCTCAAGGATCTTTTAGTTATATATCTAACTAGATGTTGATGATCAGTTTTTAGACTTGTAAAGTAGATTTTTTACTAGTTATTTAACTATCCGACGGTTTGATCCATTACCAGACCTGTTTGTTAAATTAAAGGTCTGTCAATATTGTGGGTCCTAAGATTTTTCGCACATTTTTAATATACATATATCAAGCATAACTCAACTTTTTAGTAAAAGTATGTAATAGGTACAGATATTTTATATCTCAATGACCGTAGGTGCTAACCTAGCCAGGTAAGATTTCCCGTGCATAGGTATTTAGATTACCTAACGTTACATAACAGACAAAACAATTGAATACCCGATTTCATACATGAACAGTGTTTGAATATCCCTAAACACAATATAGGACACTAGATACGCAAATATTTGTTGTGACAATAACAACGTTTGTGTCACAAACAGGATTCATTTCAAATGCGGCTTTCATTGCTCTCTATTGTATTTGTGAGTAGGTATGTAAAATTGCGTTAAAATTTTAGATTCATTGTTATAAAGTTTACTTAAATGGAGCGAACATAAAATAATAGGGCATTGTAGTGTCATGTCATTACTTTTATGGATACTGTAAGAATAGGTACGCTTGGTACACTTCATCATCCGCTTAGACTCTTGTTATAGTTATCGGCACGGATATTGAGCTCTCGGCGGAAGAGTGGGGATCGCTTTGCGCACTGAACACATAAGGCAATAAACCAATAAATCGCTTCTGCGCAGGTGAAGGTCAGGGCTGAATATCCGTGCCGATAAGTATAACTATCCAATTTGACTGGAAGCAGACCCATGGAACTGAATACTATTTTATGAGGAGCAACGTTGTGGATTTAATTTTTTTGGCTTCTGAAAATAGGTTAAGGAGTTGAAACCCACTGAAGAGCTTTTGACAGATGATCAGCCATCCACAGAAAGACTAACAACCGGCGCTGGCGACCCGTGCTGTTGTTAGTTAGCCACGAACTCCAAGAAGGCTACGAAAACACTCCAATAAATTTAAATATAAAGGAAAAAGAATAGCACAATCTACAGCCACTTTTCCCACCAAACCCCTTTCACAAAAGACTGACACAAAAACATCGATTCTACCTAGAAGAGAAGCAGGTGAAGTCTAACAAAGATAAATTACAAGTAAATATTGTTTCATCCATATGTAGGTGACGTGTGTCTTGTGACGGTAAAAGGAGGACTGCACACGAAGGTTTTCTAGTTATAAGGATAACGTAAAGTAGCGTAGTAAATAAGAGTTCTTTTTTAAGAATAATGCTGAAAGGATTTGGGTATGTATAGGTACAGATTTCAGTGGGTAGGTATGGTAGGTATTCAATATGTAGTTAAGATCAGAAAGAGGTGTCTGAAAGAGAAGAGGCGATTATCATAGATTCGAAATTGTGATTATGAATTAGCCTACTTATCCAATTCCATTAAATTAATGTTTGTAGGATGCTTACTAATTAATGCAGTGCGTAAATGAATCCATGTTCTTGTATATTTAGGTACATTAATGAATAAACATTTAGATGACAAAACAATTGTTACGAAATGTTTTTGGGTTCCATTAATCCTTATTACCATTTTGTAAAAAAAAAAAACATCTACCGCCCTACCTAAAACAGTGGCTTTTATTCAGATGTTACGCGAAAGCCTGGAATATATTAGGTACCATGAGGATTTATGTAAGAATTGAGTGACGCCTAGCCTGAAGGGTCAATATATATATAGTGCAAAAATACAAATATGTAAGCAGTCGATTATACACTACACGCTACATTTGCGCAGCACTGGACAGCAACCTACTCACAGAGTCATATGTTTACACCCCAAGCCATATTTTATAAAGAAAAAAAGCTGAACTTTAAAACACTAAAGGCACGGATTTAACACAGCAAGCCAGCTCCCTCCGTGTGTTCTCCCCCTAAGATACTCATGCTCAGCTGAGTGGAGCGACAAAGGCGTCTGCCGTCTAAACAAGCGTTAGTAACTCGATTGAACACAACCAAAAAGGCGTAAGGCGTTTACTGTATTAACTTTGCTATGCTTTAGAATGTTCTATTTCGAAAATAGCAAACGATTTTCGAAAGATCGGTGTAAGAGTGATGCCACACGGTACAGTGCGTCGTCCACTATTTTATAGTTTTTTATACTGAAATTGAGTGAGTAGTTACCTAAATTATGCGCAGCGACGAAAAGCTGTAAAACCGAGGGCGCATTGTGCCATTTGGTTGTAACATGACAGCATCAACTGCACACAACTTTTAATCCACTGCATGGTAGTACAAAGACTGACATATCCTGCGACTGATGTGTTGGCACAACTAAGCTGAGGAACTCCCGTGAGATGACAGAGTTACCGTATTAAAGCACTCTCAGTGCGATCAAATTAATGGTTGAAAGTTGCATGGTGTAACATCGCAACGATTCGCCAACGCTCGTGTGGTAATGCTCTTAGATACATTGGGGCTCAAAGCTTGAAATTGAAAACACGCATTCGTTCAACTAAAAGAGGTTGAGATCGGTAAAGGTTTTGCTGATCGACAGCCTGTCTAATAAGGACAATGGACACAAATATATGGGACCTGGTATACCCCACAAATAGCAATGTCACATATAGCATTGGATAGGCCTTTTTATCTAGAACAACATTTACTATGACAGCTTTGTTGAAATGTTTGTCCGTTCCGAGATATAGATCAAAAACTGTGCAAAAGTTAGAACTAAGTAATCTATTGTTAACTCAAGTTTTTAAAAGAAAACTAAGTTACACTGTACTAACTGGATATTGGGCGTAATGATAAACCCCACCAATAGCAAAGTCACATATATCGTTGGATAGGTCTTTTTAACTGGAACAACATTTACTATGACAGCTTTGTTCTATTGTTTGTCCGTTCTGAGTTGTCGAATCATCGGTTTATCACTGTCAAACAACGCCAACTTATACCACCATAGTACCTCTATAAAACGTAAGAGAGTAAACTAAGAGAGTACCTACTGGTTTAAGTACTAGATATAAACCATCGTCTCGAACAAAGTTGAAGCTCTAAACTAGGTACTAAAACCCAGTACCCATTTCTTAAAATCACGTTTTTTAGTAAGGTGGAAAAGATTCTGCATTAGTTCCAAGTAATGCTCGGAATAGATCATAGAAGAAAAAGGTTCTATTGTAGGAGTTTTTTAACCGGAGATTGCAGTTGCCTTGACATAAGTCCGGATATTACTCTACGAAGGAAAATGATGAAATCCTACTATAGAAAGAAGGATGTCCGTCACACGTAGTTTTTATATGACCAAGTTCGTTTTTCTATGTGACCAAGTTCGTCTTAATTTTAAAGAAGTTTCTATAAGAACCACAAAACTATAAAACATTTTAAAAATACAAGGTATAAGTTAACAATTTTTATTAAGTAAAGAATTTAGAAATTAAATCATCCGTAATAGAACTCAGTAGTGTTTAATGGGGTGCGAATTACCTTGGAAAAATATTTTTGTTTTACCTAAAATAAAGTTCTATTTTGACTTTGATAAATTCTGAGTGTAAAGCTCTTCTATCAATAAATTCATCATCATCATCATCAGCCTATCGCAGTCCACTGCTGGACATAGGCCTCTCCAAGTGCACGCCACTGAGATCGATTTTCGGCTTCTCGCATCCAGCTCCTGCCAGCCGTCTTGCGCAAGTCATCACTCCACCGTGCCTGAGGACGTCCTACACTACGTTTACCGAGGCGTGGTCTCCACTCTAGAACTCGTTTACCCCAACGGTTATCGGTTCTTCGGCTAATATGGCCAGCCCACTGCCACTTCAGCTTGCTGATTCGGTGGGCTATGTCGATGACCTTGGTTCTCTGACGGATTACCTCATTTCTGATGCGATCCCTCAGAGAAATGCCGAGCATAGCCCTTTCCATAGCCCGCTGAGCGACTTTAAACTTGTGAACCAGCCGTACCGACAGTGTCCACGTTTCGGCTCCGTAAGTCATGACAGGTAGGACGCACTGATTGAAGACTTTTGTCTTTAGGCACTGTGGGATCGACGATGTTAGGACTCGACGTAGCTTCCCAAATGCAGCCCAACCCAACTGAATTCTCCTATTCACCTCGTCCTCAAAGTTGTTTCTACCTAACTGCAATGTCTGCCCGAGGTATACATATTTCCGAACAACTTCGAGAACGGCGCCGTGTATCGCAATCGGTTCCGGTAGAACATGTTCATTAAACATGACCTTGGTTTTGTCCAAGTTCATCCGTAGGCCGATGCGTAGAGAAGATTCAGCCAGGTCGTTCAGCATCTGTTGTAGGTCCTGCAGCGTTTCCGCCATGATGACGATATCGTCAGCAAATCGCAAGTGAGAGATGTGTTCGCCATTGATGTTGATGCCGCGTCCTTTCCAGTTCAGCGTCTTGAACATATCCTCCATTGCATTAGTGAATAGTTTCGGGGAAATAACATCCCCTTGTCTCACTCCTCGATGCAACGGTATGGGCCTTGTTTGCTGATTCTGTACTTGGACGGACATTGTAGCGGCTTCGTAGAGACATCTCATCACTTGGATGTATCGCCAATCTACTTGACAACGCTGCAGGGACTCCAGAACAGACCAGATTTCAACCGAGTCAAAGGCCTTCTCATAGTCCACAAATGCTAGACACAGGGGCTGATTATACTCTTCGGTCTTCTGTATAATCTGCCGCACTGTGTGGATGTGGTCTATGGTGCCGTATCCGCTCCGAAACCCAGCCTGCTCCGGTGGTTGGAATTCGTCGAGTCTTCGCGCAAGTCGGTTCGTGATCACTCTTGAGAACAGCTTATAGACGTGGCTTAGGAGGGAAATGGGTCGATAGTTCTTCAGCTGGGTTTTGTCTCCCTTTTTGAAGAACAGGACGACAACACTCCTACTCCACGCCTCTGGAGTTCTCCCTTCAAACAGGACGGCATTAAAAAGCTTCTGGAGCTCCCCCAGTAAGGGGTTTCCTCCTGCTTTTAATAGCTCTGTTGTAATGCCATCCTCGCCAGGGGCTTTTCCATTTTTGAGCTGTCTCAGAGCGATCTCGATTTCGCCACTGCTGACTTCTGGCAGGTCTTCGGTGAAATGGCGTGTTAATGTGGCTCTAGAATCCTCATTTCCGGGATCAGGTCGAGATGCATGCGATGCGTATAACCGGCCATAGAAATTTTCCACTTCCGAAAGGACTGCCGGCACCGAAGAAACGACTTCTCCACTTGTTGTGGTCAGTCAATAAATTAACCTTGTGAAAAATTCTAAACTGCCTGCTGAGTAGTGCTTACATTTTCATCACACTCGTTCAAATATGTATATCTTTTCGGACATTACCAGAGATGCACATAATAGGAGCAAATTATATTCACATGGTGAAAATATAAAAAAAAATAAGGAGAGGTAAATTGTAATGAAACAAGATCGCACCTTATAATGTTGACGAACAATACACACTCTTACATTTAGTATGTGGTAATTAGGTACTACTCAAAGTAGCTATTTATTTACTTTTCCAGGATCCGTTAATCTACTTACGTTACATTTATGTTTAGATATTTTCTGCCTCTACTGAGAGGATTCCTCGAACAATTAAAGACTATTACGTTGAATTACGAGAATTACAGAGAGGAACGTTCTTATATAACGAGAGCTTTTTCCCAAAATAAGACCTAGTGGTTAGTTTTTTACCTAAAAGGAAAATTATTATTTATTAGTTTATAATTTACTAGCTTTTGCCCGCGACTTCGTTCGCGTGGAATAGTGATTTTTGGTTTGACCAATAGATGGCGCTATATGTCCGAAATAAATTTTATTTTTATTTTTATATTTTTTTGTAATAAAAACTATCCTATGTCCTTTCTCAAGTTCCAAACTATGTCTGTACCAAATTTCACACAAATCGGTTCAGTAGTATAGGCGTGAAGAAAAGACAGACAGACAGACAGAAAGACAGACAGACAGACAGACAGAGTTACTTTCACATTTATAATATTAGTTAGGAAGACTCACTGTTATTAGATACTACTAAAGATATAGTTTAAGCATTTCTGGTCCTGCCACTAGATCATCCATTAATATGGCCTTATAAGACATATTGGTATGAAGTACAATAATTTTGACTGGCACTTACGTCGTTTAAATTGTGCTATTTCTACTGTGTGTACTGTAGTGCCACTGAAAACACAGAAAGATTAATTTACTAAAGTATTGAACCAATGGATACAAAAAGGGATACCGTATACCCAAACGTTAATTTCGCCTAAACCTTTTTAAAGATACAACTTTGTCAAAGCAATCTCAGTAGTCCAGTTCACGGTTTTCAATATAATCAATCAAGCGAAAAAAAGCGGCCCGTGAAGGTTTGTTGAAGAACTCGCCGATGGAAAACCACTCACAAATTAATTGGAGCCGCTAATTACTTGAAGTTTTCGGTTCAAACCGGTTTGACCTACTTAGTAAGGAATTTTCTGCGGGGACTGGGAAATTAATTTCTTTGTTTAGTAGGAGAGAAATAGACTGGATGTTATATATTTGACTTTAAATAATAGACTAGAATGTACTGGAGACCTACCCTTATAAATATTATCAAGTAGTGCACAATTTTAGGTTATTTTTGTCAACAGTAGGTACTGGGAATGTGTGACGTTAACGTTTATCAGTAATGGGTTAACATCTATAACGTAAACCAAATAGAATTAATAAATTCATAGGTATCCACTAGATAGTTTCTTTGTTCTATATTTTTTTAGGGCTTACAGTTTATAAATAAACATTTTTATAATAAAACTTAACTGGGTCGCACACGTCGGCGAGTTAATTTGCTCGTGAAATTTATACCTTAAGATACATTTATAATATCTGACGTTAATTTCCGTAGTCATTTTTCAACGGCGCCTTTTATTATTTTCAGCACCTCGTTTTATAGATACCTATTAAAGTTTTTTTGAAACAGATTTTATTAAAAACTGGATCTTGCTCGCGACTTTGGCCTGCATGGACTCAGAATATTGCCTGTGCTTGTTCCTAGTAAATGGGCTTAGCAAATAATATTTTTTGTTATAAAATTAAGTAGCAAAGGATTATGGCAACATAAGATGAAAAGTAAAAATTTTAATACTTTATCAAAATAGCCGTCGTACCACAAAAGCTTTTAAACGTCTGTTGAACACTTGCCTGAAAGGATGTCAGATTATGACGTTGAAATAACGTCTGTTTAGCAGCCACACTTTTTCGTTCAAGACAAGTGTTCAACACATGTTAAGTTCTTGTAGTAAGGTTGTAATGTTCTAACATAGCGCAGCACAGTTTTATTGGAGTTGCCTATCTCAAATACATGCTATCTTCTATAAAACCTATATCCTACTCAACATAAAATCCATCTCGAACAATGGTTTACCTAAAATACCTCAAGGAACGTAATTAAAGCAGGAACGATTAGATTATATCAAAGGGGCGGCTTCTTAAGACTATTACACAGAAACAATTTTAGCGGATTCCTTCCAAAACAACGATTCTTGAGCCGCTTTGAGGAGAACAACAATTTTGATAAGCGTTATGCCGGCGTTTATTTACTCTTTACATAGATTGGCTTTTGTTTTTGTACGAATAAAATAGAATAGAACTTGTCTTTTTATTATTTTATCATCGTATATTATCTAAGCATCTACATTCGAAATATATACCTAGTAAATACTAAAGAAAAAATTGACAGTCAGTCGCATTGTCTTATCCAAAATCATCATCGTTATTATCATCAGCCTCGTTATAGTTATAGGTATAGGCCTCCTCTCATGCAGAGGATGGAACGTTTAACTAAGTTTGCTCAATAAGGGTTGGCTGGAATTGAATTAAATTTTAGTATTTATATAATTCACAGCTACAAAGGCTACATACATATAATTCCGGGTGTGGGAAAAATCTCTGGTCCACGGAGAACAGCCAGTTTTGCAATATATCAAGAAAAGGATATCTTTTACTTACCGCCTATAAAATGTAAGAATTCTTTCAGGTAAAATGTAATAGAGAATAGGATGAAATGCTCCTGAGGGTCATATTTTAAAGCGGAATTAACGGTAATGTGCCGAGTAGGGAATGGGTATTTAAAACTAAGTGGCTCTTTGTTTCCAAAAAGAAAACGTTTTCTTGAAACGAACGGTTAATGACTTTGATTAATTGTTTAAATACAATGCGAGATAAAAACTAGTCCAGTTTTAGCAAATTATGAATGAGAGACTGAGAAATAGTAAGTAAATACAACAAAAAAAAAAACAAAAGTTTGAAAACATGTACGTTTTAGGCATCTAGTTTTCTTAAGTAAATTCGTATCAAATATTTTTTCATCAAAACAGGAACATCATTGAATAGGTACTAAATACGCCCATTTTTAAAAAACCTCTTTTACAATTCTGTTCAAAGTCAAAACCATACAAAAATAGGCACTTATTTATATTTCAAATTGGAATTATTTTCCTTACATTCACGGAACAGTATTGTTTGCTGGGGATCTTAAAAAATCTGTGTAGGTACGTGAAATCTCTATTGTACAGTCAACTTCAGGTCAGTGGTAACAGTTTTAAAGGAAAATCGTACTTATTACTATTAAGTTAAGGTGCATGACAGTTACCACTGATGTGCAGTCTACCGTAGTCAACGCGAGGGTAGGACACTTTCAACTGTTTTTCATTTAAATTTTCATTAGGTATTATTGTCATTTGTTCTGGCATGAAACTTTTGTGATTCAAACTAGGATATAATGTTTATTTAGTTGAATTATATCCCACTACTTGTCAGAGGATATTGTGATATTAGTATCGGACAAACATCGTGCTGATATTTAAGAAGATTTTATGTTTTACCAAATTATTCGTTACTCTCAAAATACAGGTTCAATTTTATATACATTTTGTAGTAGGTATCTTATCTTCTATTTTGTTGGGTTTTTTAAATGTAATTAGAAGCACGAGTAACATCAAGTTATAAAAATATTTGCACCTGCGAGAGAAACTTTAATTTAATCCTCTCTGCTTTTAGCTGCATAGTTTATGTTACATCCATATTTTTAACGCTTTTTTATAGCATGATATTAAAATATCAGTAAAAGTATTTGAAGAATATTTTTTATAGGTATATTATTTACTTTGCAATGTATAAATATTATACCTGTTGCCACAGAATATGAATGAGGTCCATGTTGGTCCCACAATCGAAGTGAGCGGCTATTTAATTAACTTTGTTTACTTAGGTTTCACAATGAACATGAAATAATTAATTTTAATTCCGGAATTTCATTATGTTTCGTGCGATAGCCAGATTACATTCCCGATAGTGACTGTTAACGTTGTAGTGTATTACGATAAGCATAAAAATATGGTGATATAGAGGTACCTATATTGTAGGTACAAACGTACACATTTTACGATACACGATAGACAAGTTTTTTTTGTATAATTTTCAAATCTATGATTTTATGTCTAAACATTTATAAATTTAACACTTTAAAAAGGCCTCAAAAATAAACCAAGCCATATGTTTATTATGTAGTTAACACTTCTATTCCATCACCTTTTCTATCATCCACACATACACACTGGCCTTCTCTCACATACTTCGACTACATGCTCTAAAATTCAACCTAAAACCTACAGAAGTCTAGATCTGACGAGGCAAAAATAGTGGACAGCTCTACCGGCATGCCAGTGTTGCCATTAATAATGTATCCAGCATTCGACTGTGCCTCCCTCTTATATATTTATACGTGACCTTATTTCGTGAATTTTCTGAAGATTTATGCTGAAATTCTATTAACAAATAATAGTGAATTATTGTCGGTGTATTTAATTTATTAGTAAGCCGAAATGTGTTCACGATATCGGACTTTATTTATTAATTAATTTAATCTTGGGGATCTAGTAAATACTTATGATAGTATCTTATACTATTGGCACATATGAAAGAAAGAAAGAAAGAAAGAAAGAAAAATTATTTATTGACACAAACCATACATACATATGATGGCGTATCTAATACAGAACATGGCCTTTTTCTTATTTTGTCCTCATACCCCAATAAAAATATGACATAGTCATCATTAAAGCAAAATCATTTATTATTTGTAAAACATACTATATGTATGAAAACTTAGGTCTTATAGTACAACGAGCTATGTTTTGTCTATGGTGAGGCGTCAAAATTATTAAAGCAATTAACTGTTCCGCATAACACGTTTATGTACCAGATCTGACATAAATCCATAAAAAAAACTCAGCTTCACTCAAAAGTAAGTTAGAATGTTAGAAAATAATTGGATGTAGGTAACTGAGGTCGGTCGCAGTTGAAGTTGCCACTTATATCTCCACGATGGCTGACCGAATAACTTAACTTGCAACTGGGTTACGGGAGAAAATATGTCTATCCCGCTGTGTAAGTTCTGCGAACTAGAATAAATAAATCTGTTTACATGCACTGTTAGAAATGGTCTGGTACGATTTTCAAAATTACATAACATATAAAACTGGGATTCTCTTACAGAGAAGGTTAATTTTTTTTTAACTTTCAGTATCCTTTCGTGTAAGAAGCTTTTAACATATTTTTACATTTATAACATAAAGTATAGAGTAGGCTTTAGTCCATGATGTAGTGTAACATTAAAATTTTCTAACCATTAATGTTCTCCACTTTATTTTACCAAAAGAGATAATCTATTTATGTATCTAACAAGCTATTTAGCACTGCTATTTAGGATTAAGATGATAATTTGAAAATCATGCACCTTCAATTTGATACACAGAAAATCTCAATTCAAAATAATAACACAAATGTTTGCTTTGAAGATGATTTTTTTAACGCACCTTAAAGGTTGTACTTAAGTCGATTTTTTGTTGATACCTCTGATTATTGAACTATAACAATGGTAAGTGTCAATAACCTCTTCATTCATTCACTTTACATACACAAAAGCTTGTCACCAAAAAATATTATTTCCAATGTTCAATGTTTTTATTCAATTTACCATTCCAAACCAAACTTTATTTCATTACCTCCGAATACCTACGTTTTAGTTTGCCAATTCGGCTCGACAATTTTAACCGCAGCCACAGCACCCCTGCTAAACTCAATTATCTAACTCCAGGTATCTCGAAGTAGTACTCAAACATTCACATGCAAATTCCTGACTTTAGTTTTGTGATCTACACCTATTGAAAGCAAGAACTCTGTGAAGTTCCCCTGATGAACTCCGAACCATTGATAAAACTGAATAGGTTTTATTTGTGTGTGTGTGTGTGAGTGTGTGTAGTTTGGTAAAATGGAATAAATTATGTTCGAATTTTGAATTTGAAAGCCATTATCTATCCAGCCAGCATCTGCTGCGTTATTATATTTCACAATGCTATGTAAATAAGTCTATAAGTATAATTGGCCAGATATACACTTTAGTTATTGAAATCCAATGGGGGCTACCGTTTTTTGTTTCACCAGATGGCGCAGCTGTAGCGTGAGGTCTAAAACTATGGCAATCAAAGTTCGTATTATGAGCGCCAAAACTTATATCTACATTAGATGATTATATTAGATCATATGTAATACAATAGAACTATAGTGTGAATGTATTGGCGATGCCACAGTGTTGCGCAGTGCCGTTTTGCTCGAAAAAGAAATGCGAACATAAGTTTCCGAAAGATTAAAGTGTGTCAAAGCAGTGACATTTATAGAACCCTGATCTGTATTTGCCATAATTAATCTAAAGTATTGTTAAATATTCACAATATTAATTTAATTAGAAATATAAACCCTCGCGCGTAAACAAACACTAGCATTTGACGTTTCGAAGACCTCACGCTACACAAGCGCCTCTAGCGGCGATTGAATGAATGAATGAATGAAATGAATGAATGAATGAATGAAATTATTTATTTTCTATGAATGTAGGTACAAAAATATGGTGTTAAGTGAAAGTAGAGTCCAGTACATTCTACCATGAGGCATGCAAAATTTTATAAAATATAATTTAAAAAAAAATGCAATTATTTGTCTTAAATCAAATTGTGTTAAAAATATTGTCCAAAATTCAATGTATAGTTCAACGCGTTTTCATACGCGGTAGCCCTCATTACCTAGCATTTTTATTTTTTTAGTTTCCTAATAAATATTAATTTTGAACTTTTTTTCAGTGTGACTTTCACACTGGCAGATTGTGATGGCACTTAATTGTCAATTGTTTGTTCGCTCGGAAAATCCGCAAGTATGAAACCGATGCAAATGTGTTGTTAGTATATTTATACTATTCATTCGCATTGAAGGACCCATAAAGGCACTCCAGTATTTCATGATGTACCACATGATCCATATAAAACGGTTTGGTGTGTAAAAATGTCAACAAAATGTGGCGTTTCCGTGCGTCATCGACTCATTGTTCCCTTCCAGCTCGTTGGGTAAATAAGCTGTTTATACGCCATCCACGTAAGTGATGACGAACACGGAATTCCTATATCATAGCGTCGTTCATATGTAGGCCTGTGTGAAAGCAGCCTTAGGTCAACATTATTAAGAAGAAATAGATAGGTGTTACGTGGAATAGTAAACAGAAAACGCGGCCAACAAATTTTTCATAATTTTTATTGTTATTTTAATTTTTATCTTTTTAATTTTAATTTTATGCTAAGTTTAATTTGTTTTGTTGCTAAGTAATTTGTAAAACTTTTTTATTTTATTATGATGTAATCCCAGTTTAATTTTAATTATTTCTTAATTATTTTCTCATTAACTGATCTCAATAGTTTAAGATTTTTGTTCCGGCGGAGGGTAAGCCTGGTGTTCTGTAATACAGGATCAACCTACCACAGACACCAGTCTCTATATCCAATAAAACGTGTACTACCATATCCTTGTACTTGATGATGAGAAATAAATAAAATGATTGATTGATTGATATTAAGTCAACTAATATTAAGTCGTCTAACAATCCTTAATAGTATAAGTAAGGTTTGATTAGAGTGCATGAAGTGTCATGTAGGTAGTTCCCCCAGAATGCGATTCAAGCGATGGTAAATAAAAAAATGACCAGTTAAAAATAGGGACTTAACAACATCATCAACGACAAAATCAGATTTTCCACTAAATAAAAACAATAATGGATTAGTTACAAATCTGTTAAATAAATAAAAAGCCAAGCGACTTTGACTATCGTAGACTAAGAATTATATTAGACAATTTAAAGCTATGATACTTCTACATTTGTGAAAAAAAGTTGTAGCTTTTCATGAAAAATGGCACATATTTCATAGGTGATTTATTGAAAATCGTAAAACGACACCCACTATGTTCCGAATACTATGCACCTATATCTTTAGAGAACGTATATTTGTTATTACTAAGAGTATTAATAAATACCTCGCTGGTTCACGGCGATGCACTAAATCGTGCATGTTGGTTCAGAAATAGAAACTGATAAAAATGTGATGGAACACAGAGCTTTTAATTTACGGCTGAAAAACATTTTAGTATTGTGAACGGAGTAAAATAACTATCAATTTACTAGGTATAACACTTTCAAAAACGCTGTTTATATTTAAATACTTACGTGGGTTATTTAGTCTCAAGTACACTATTTTAATTTATTACTCAACTTATTTAATAGATAATTGAATACAAATGGTATTTCAGTTTTGAATTAATATTACATATTTATATTTAAAAATTGTAAAACAAAAACAAAATAAAGTGAATTGTTACCAATATTCTAATGGTCGTTCGTCGTTTCGCCCCACAAGCGATTGGCACCGCGGTGCCAATCGACGAAGTACAGTTTTTGAATGGGTCGATTCGCACCACAGTTTTTGTTTTTGTTTTATTCGGGACGAATTGCCCAAGGTATCTTAAGCATAGGTCGATTCGCACCACACAGCAAAACATTTGGTTAACTCATTTCAAATATTGTCAATTCCAATTATTTATTTGTACAGTCGCTACGAAAATTGACATCATCTACCAGGAGAGCAGAAGTGTAAATGTGAGTGAATTGTGTTGAAAAGGATTAGGGTAATAAATAAAACTCTAGGAATATTAACAGTTGGGAAAACTCGGCCTAAAAAGCACGGGCCAGATTACCACGAGAAGAAAGTAACGTAGGTAAATCGACCCACTGAAAATAAAATATTTTTCCTGAAATCTGGTAGTTGTGAACATTTTCACAGCTCAAATTCGTCAGGAGGCCAAAAGACTTAGATCTTTTTCATAATTTTCATCAAAAATATTATAAGTAAAATACTTGGTCTAGAAAAATGGACTCCTAGTACCTAATAATATAAACTTTGTTACTACTATGTACCTCATAATTTTTTTTTTTATATATTTACGTTTTGCATCAAAATTGAGATTATTTTAACTATCTTATATTGGGTACTAGGAGTTCAGCATTTTAGACAAATTCATCCTCATTCTCCGAGCCTTTTTCCCAACTATGTTGGGGTCAGGTTACTTCCAGTCTAACCGGATGTATCTGAGTACCAGTGCTTTATACCCCCCCCCCTAGTTACCCGGGCAACCCTTTGATTAGACTGGTGTCAGAGTTACTGGCTTCCGACAACCCGAATATTAGAGAAAGTAATTTATGCGAACTTCGAAAATATTCTGACTAATTAGCTGTTTCATCCGCTTCAAGGAAAGTGATCGTTGATTACTGACGTGATACATGCATCGTATTTTATTTAATTCTTTTGCCTTGAATTTATTATAGTTAATAAGAACCACTACTTAGCGAGAACTGATAATAATTGATCTTGATATTGAGTTGTGTAGCAGTGAGTACGTCTTGCTCCCTTAGACGGCACTGCTTGCGGTAGCGTCGGCGGTCGGGTTGCCTCCCTTCCTCAATAATGTGCGAGAGGGGCGATATAATATTGCACACAAATGTATATGTCACCGTAAGATTACAAACATCGTTAGATTACAATCTATCTCGAGAGATTGTAAACTGTCGAATTATTGTGAACCGTAACATCTGATTGCAATTTAACGCATTATTTTTCGCTATATTGTAATCTATCGATGAGAAATTGTCAAATTGTCAACTGTCCGAAAGCTCTCCCTGATTGGTCAGTCTTTTTGTAAGATCGACCAATCACGACCAGCCGTTCTATTCCCATGGAGTTCCCGTAGAGTTATGAATGAAATAGAGGTGTCAGTTAAATAAAATAAATGCTCTTCAAAAATTCTTCAAGTATTTATTATTTAGTCATCCTCCGAGCCTTTTTCCCAACTATGTTGGGGTCGGCTACCAGTCTAACCGGATTCAGCTGAGTACCAGTGCTTTACAAGAAGCGACTGCCTATCTGACCTCCTCAACCCAGTTACCCGGGCAACCCGATACCCCTTGGTTAGACTGGTGTCAGACTTACTGGCTTCTGACTACCCGTAACGACTGTCAAGGATGTTCAATGACAGCCGGGACCTACAGTTTAACGTGCCATCCGAAACACAGTCAATGATGTCTAAGATATACTTAGAAAGTACATACAAACTTAGAAAAGTTGCATTGGTACTTGCCTGACCTGGGATCGAACCCGCGCCCTCATACTTGAGAGGCTGGTCCTTTACCCACTAGGCCACCACGATTTATTATTTAGTACGAGTATGTAATTAATATTCCTGACATACGGAGGGAACAAATTGTAACGAAATATTTATTCTTCAAACACAAATTGAAATTGGAAAATTATAAGAAACTTTTATAAAAAAAAAACAAAACAATTAGGTAGTTTGTCTTCAAACACAAACAAATATAAAAAAAAATAAAAGCCCACTGTAATATTTTTGTAGCTCTATGGTAAATTCGTTCGGATTAACAATATATTTTTTTTCTGAGTTATTTTGTTGACCAGGCTCAATATCCGACATGGCTAATATTATTTAATGAGAACACGTAAGTTTCCACGCATATATAAATATTAAAACACGAGAAATTAATGTAATTTAGGTTATGTTCGGAAACTAACACTAATTTGTTGGTTTATCGTTCAAACTGCTTTTCTTTGGTTAATCACAGATAAATTTTACATCCTCAACACTTTTATATAACTAATTCTAAAGATATAAGTTATTTTCAACAGGAAATCAATTTATAATCACGAAAACACAGTTGTTTACACAATCGACAACAAACAAAATGGCGAATGCCGGAGCGGCGGGGGCACATTACGTTCTACCAATCAGCGCGCAAGATGCATTTCGTTCTACGCCAGTTGACAATTTGACCGCTTTACATTGATTGATTATAATATAGCGAAAAATAATACGTTAAATTGCAATCAGATGTTACGGTTCACAATAATTCGACAGTTTACAATCTCTCGAGATAGATTGTAATCTAACGATGTTTGTAATCTTACGGTGACATATACATTATAAATTGTTGAAAGGTTCTTCTAACCTACAGACAGACATGTGTTGCTGGGGAGTTTGTTGCACCACTTCTTCTTCCCAGCAAAACGTTTTTTTTATGACAATTATGAAAAAGATCTAAGTCTTTTTGCCTCCTGAGAATTTTGAGCTGTGAAAAATTTCACAACTACCGGATTTCATTAAATTAAGTCCTAATGGGTGCTTACGCTAACTTCAAAAATATTCTGAATAACTAGCTATTCCACGCCGTCTCACCCGTGCCCCGAGGGATTTACTTCAAGTATTTTATGCTGTCCTAGTACATCGTAAGATGAAATTACCCAGTTTCATCTTCTAGAATCTAGAAAAGTTCAAAAGTTCAGATACAAAAATTCATTTTTTCGGTTTTGAAGTATGGATAAAACTTCGGTAGGTAATGATACTACACGGAAAATGTTATAATAAAAACTGCTTATCTCCTCTGACTACAATCACAATTTCAAAAAAAGAACTGTTTCATATTGTGGGGCGAATCAACCCATTCCAAATGTGTAGTTCGTCGATTGGCACCGCGGGGCGAATCGACCCATTCAAAAATTGTACTTCGTCGATTGGCACCGCGGTGCCAATCGCTTGTGGGGCGAAACGACGAACGACCCTATTCTAATCGTATTGAGCGATGTTCATTTGTTTGCCCGTCAAGCAAGTTTCGTTCAATTGTTTGCTTTTTATTAAATAAATGTATCTACATTTTCAATTTTACTTTATATTTCACTTAGTATCATCAAAAATAATGTAAATATTAAAATATATCAATAAATGTATCGAACTGCGTCAGAAATAGGTGTATGTTTTTGTTGTGTATGGGATATACCTACCAAATCGTTATTAGGTCGTAAATAAATTCGGGAAAACCGTGTTTGCTTTCAAATCCTAATTTTAAACGTAAGATATTTTATGGTACTCTCGATTTAACTCAGTCTTCCTGAAACGCAATAAATCATTGGTGCACTCTCAAAATAATTTCACTTAAATTATTCGTTACAAATTATTTACAGCTATATTTATACAGGAATGAATTTCATCCAGTGCGCAAACTTTGTCAAGTTATAGTTAAATAAGTTTTATAGATACGTATATTCTTATTTTGTTATGTTTTAGTACAAAAAATAATAGTTATTGATAGTGAAAGATGTTTATTTTTTAACCGATTGTATGGTCACAGTCGTCACAGTAGGCACGGCGGCAACGCGAAACAGGTTTACTGACGCCAGCGCTGCTCCAAGCGCGTAAGAATAGTTAGTATCAATATTTTACTGTGATTAAAATGTTTTTTTTTTACTGATGATGCAGATATGTTCTGTTAATGATTCTGGACCACCAGTTTTTTTTTGTGCACTGCTTAAAATTCATTCCTGTATATAACACAAAGACATGGATGGCAATAATCACTGACCAATTTTAGAAAATGTAGGTATTCGTAACAGAAAAGAGGTATATTGTCTCGACATTAGAAATAGGTACCTACAGTACCTACATATACTCACACAAGATTTTCCCATATTAATTTGAAATCTAAGCTCATTATACATGTTTTATTATTTCAATTACAGCCTTTTAATTCTATTTTATAGCACCAGCTTTGTAAAATTCCTTTCTTTAAATAAAATCACGCAATTTAAAAGTAACAGCTCAGATTTATAGCGGGTAAACTTTGGGTCACGTTCGCGCCGTGTTTCAACTCGCAGATTTGTTACAAAAACATTTTACAAGAAAATGCTACATCTTCGCTTTGTATTTGCGATCTACCAACATTTGTTTAGGATCAACCAATCTTGACTCCCGGCCTCGAAACGACGGGTCAATGAAAAAATGTTGGAACGATAGAAATGTAATCCAGACTCTCTCGAAGATATTTTTTTTTTATTATTTGTATAGAGGAATCTGATATGGATATTTCGGAGCAATATTGAAGGTAATCTTGGCAGTGTTATAAAAAAATATGAGAGTTTTTGTTATAAGGTAGGTATAAAAGATATAAGGTAGGTACCTAGCGGCTATTCAATGGATAAATAGTTTTACAAATAAGATTTTTTCAATACTTTTTCCTCATAGGTTTAATAAAGAGTATATAGGTTCTTCATTCATAGATCCACCACATAACATTTGAGGTAGACCCCGAAGTATAAATGTAGTCATCGAGTAAGATTAGTATCTCAAAATAGAAGGTACATAGACTAGTATATAAAATTATGTATATAACTAAAGCTAGACTGTAAAGCGCTATGATGCTCCAATTTAAGCCGGCGTTCCTCATTACCTAATCAGATTGTTGTTGTTTGAATTTCCGATTGAACGGATTCAAAATATTTGCGCACCCTTGTAATTTGTAGAATTTTTCGAATTTTAACCCGAATCGTTCCGTACGAACAAATGCGCAACTCGAAATGTTTCCGAACGTTGTTTTCATCAAAACGAATAACTTTTGCGAAACAAAAATGTCTATTTGATGGTAGGTCCAGTATTTTGCGTACTTTTGAGTTCCATGAAAGTATTTTTTGGGTGAAAAGCAATAACTCGCTTGTGAATGTGCGTGATCAAAGTTGAGAGTCCGGTGAATAAAAGTAAACTTTGAAATTGGAGAATAGGTATATGGCAATATATTCTATTAACTTTCAATTCATTTCCTTTCAGCACATAAGAAGTATCAGGTTATTACTGAAGGTGGAAAATGATAACAATACAATCAAAACCGTTGCATAGTACTTCTATGTACCTATTATATAATAACTACTTCATAATGCTAACTTAAACTATTGAAGTATCTGGGTAGTAAGTATTAAGTGCCTACTTTAAAGAGCTCGTGCAAAATTCCATTCGATTTATTCCCAGAACTGCTGTAATTGGTAAAATGAATTCATTTTGTGTGTATTTAATTATATTTTCTGCACGTGAATGCAAAGTGTGTCATTTTCCATATACTTAATTATTATGAAGTGACTTATAAAATATCTAGGTACCTACTCAATATAATGAGAAATTATTTATAGAAATATTTCTCGATTTGTAACAGTCTCGGCTGCGGTTAAAGATTCGTAGCAATGTGCAAAAATGATCTCTTTCATTCCCAAGAAAAATGGACATTATTCCTTGGCAGTTAGTTATAATTTCCTTTTACAGGTGAGATTAAATAATAGATGGTCAGAAATCAGTCATCATCATCCTCCGAGCCTTTTCCCAATCATGTTGGGGTCGGCTTCCAGTCAGAAATCAGTGAACCGCGGAATTATTAATATTCTAAAAGCCTTCGAAACAGAAAAGGGCCTTCGGTAACAAGTATTAGAAATGAGAAATTTTCCTTACCTACGCTAAAATATTAGAACAAAAAGCGTTTCAGAGTTTAATTAGGAAATGGAGTTTCATAGAAGCGTAATAGTGAAGTTAACATCATTATAAAATAGGTTAATTAAAATTATTGCTATTAAACTTAAAAATGGTGATAATTTCTCTATAAATATATGTATTTTCAGGTTTTACATTTTTTTAATACTGAAAATTACACTCTTGCAGTCTATGTTTGAATATATTTAGCAGTCAATTATTAAAAAAAATTTAATGTTCTTTGTTCTGTTGACTTTTGTTCTACCTAAAAATAATATATCTAAGCGGCAACAGTAAAGTGATTGCTACTCGTTCCATTTAACGCATTGGTGAGACATTAGTTTTCAGTATAATTGTTTTGACAGTAACAAACATTAGTTTTAGCACTTCGCACATCGTTAACATAAAAGCATTAATGTCGTAATGCACTATTATTTCAACGTGCCAAATAATGATAGTACATGGAGATATAAATAGCTTCGATATTTTTATGTTGTTACTGAAGATTTGAAGAAGGTGACAGGCTGAGGATGGAAGGGGTAGGTACCCATTACCGGGATGGTTGACTTTCATTGGTGGAGGCCTACGTTCAGCAGTAGATGGCAGTTGTCTGTATGATGATGATGATTATGTAACATGGCTAGAACCGTGTGTGACTGTTTTATATATGTAGGTACCTGTAGTGTCCTTAAGTCCAAATGCTTGAGATGACTGAAAAAAAAAGTTTTTTCATACAAATCTTTGTCTCTGTGCTACTCGTATAATTTTTAAGCATTTGTTTCAGACCAAAAGTCCATAAAATGTTAGTAACAATGGTCTTAACCTATTGTTAGTAATTTAATATAATATAAATAAATAAAACTAATTCTACATTACAGTCTACATTGCGTGCAGTCTAATCCAATGGCCCAATATTGGACTGTCCCATTTATCACACAATACGCTCAAGATGCTGTGTGAACTGCCACGCATTCTGCGGAGGAGGGAAGCGCAACGTTTGCGTATGATTGCATGGAAACCATCAACTCTGGCCTCCGCAAACATGCCTGATGCACTACAAAAACGTGGCAGTCCATTCAACATTCTGAACGCATTGTTGTATTGAACACGCAGGGCGCTGTATGCCCTCTGCGTATAGCCGACCCACAGAGCAGAGCAGAGAGTATAAGATAGCGTATAAGATATCTTTACTTTTTCCTTTAATATAATTAAATTCTTGAATTCAACATTACGATCTTCCTCATACGACTTACAAATAAAAAAGTTTCTATCAATTCAATCTTCTCAATTCTACAGGACATTATTCCGTTGTTATACAAAACCAGATCTTTTCACAATATTTTCGTGGAAGCATTGTTAGATCGAACTCATGCTGATTCATCGCTCCTCACAAAAGAATTCGAGTGTTTGCAAAGGGCCGGCTCTGAATGATGGCTGAAACTACGTAAATGAATTACGCAGCCCGATGAGATGGATCCAAAATATTTTGTGAGTGTGTTCCACTCGATCTAGGGTAATGTTTTATTCCCCGATTGGTAAGAAGAGTTATGTTTTTTGCACGTGTGTTGTATTTTTGCGAGGTATTTCCATATTTTAGGGTCTTGTTGAAGCAAAGTTGATTGTTGAAGGGATTGCTGAAATGTTTCTTTTGTTATGCATAATTTATGCAACTTGAAGTATTGTCCTACATTTAAAAATATTCTATTGAAAAAAAAATTAGGTATAAATTACAGATTTTTTAATGGGAAATTGGGGAAATAATTTCATCCATTTCGGATTAAATAATTTCATCAGATGCGTGCATCTACTATTATTTTTGTACTTATTGGTTTTTTTTAAGTCAATTGTTACTATCACTATGGGCTTTGCCTGAAATAAAATGTTTTATTATTATTATTAAAACACACATAAGGCTTAGAACTTGAAACTTCACGTCCTACCTATAAGAAACAAAGAAATGAAAAGGAACATTCGTTCACTGAAATAATACTTAGCAATGTCCTGTGACTTAGCAATCCTTCTCCGTGTGAGAGGAGGCCTGTGCCCAGCAGTGGGACGATAAAAAGGCTGTACCAGTACCAGTACCAGTACCAATGTCCTGTGAATACAAATACTGGTGATGCTCTTCGTTACACAACCGGTTAGAATGCATCGGAAACGAACATACTCGTAGTTACTGATAAACGCGAAGCCGAAGTTATCCGTGATAATAATAAATAACGCGTTTTGGCGCTCTACCAGTCGCCACGCCGAATAAATACAGACTCGTTAGGTATATCCCTGTAATAAACTAGTTGTTTCCTTCTATTTTATCTACATCTTGAGGGAATTGTATTCTATTTCAAATTCTATTCAATCGAACTTCAGAAAAATATTTTTCAAAAAATGATTACCTATCTAGGTATAAGGTATGAAGTTGTGATGGCCTAAAGTCAAAATTGGAAGCTAAAACAAATGCGCGCGTGCGGTTTCGATTTCAGTACAGTCAAGTACCTAACTTTTCCAAATTATAAGACCAATCTCTACTTTTTTACTATCATTGAAAGTGTTACAATAGTACACTGACCTAGTTCGTACAATATGAATCATCTTCCATTTATATCAGTATAAAACACATGAAGTTTTACTATTCCATTGAGTTTGAGTGTATGGCAATATAATAATAATAATAATAAGCCCCGCAGGGCATCTGAGGCGGATGACGGGGAGTAGCGACCCCGCGGGGCTATATATCCGAGTGCTCCAGGGAGAGTATACTGTCCCTCATCTCCGGCTTGCCGGAGTGAAGCATGACGGGGGATAGGTCTCCCGCCTCTTGGCTTGCCTTCATCGGCCGGTCAGAGTGGAGTCGCTAGAGCAAGGTTAGTCCTGCTCGGAGGGTAGGTGCCTCGTGGTAAGTGGCGAGTGGGCCGGTGATGCTGGACCCACAGGGAGCGCGTGATCTGCGTTTAAAGTCCGCCGAGGTATCCTCACCCTTCTCAGCCGCTCATGTCCCTGTTGCCCTCTTGTTGCTTTTCAGTGACTGATTTCCGGGGGCCCAGTAAGTGAGTTGGCGAGTCTCCACCTGCCATTTTAACATGTATTTAATACATTGTCATCGGCAGGTGCCATAGTTCCCGTAGTTTCCCCATTCCTAGTCCACTAGCATCCCATCACAATATCCCAAGTAGTTTTCATCCATAGTTAGCAATAGTTTAGCACAGAACCGGGGATTGTCCTTGGGTACATTTCTAGAGGTATAGTGTATACAGGGATAATCGTCGGTTTTGTGTCACCATGTCATTAAAGTTGTCTCAAAAGGGCTTCAGCGTGTTGGCTTCGGCCCCACGTTCGCCTCCCAAAAATCCGGGACTCTATAGTCCCGAGGTCTGGAAGAGACATACATATATAATAATAATAATGTTCCCGTAGTTTCCCCATTCCTAGTCCATTAGCATCCCATCACAATAGCCCAAGTAGTTTTCATCCACAGTTAGCAATAGTTTAGCACAGAACCGGGGATTGTCCTTGGGTACATTTCTATAGTGTATACAGGGATAATCGTCGGTTTTGTGTCGCCATTTCATTAAAGTTGTCTCAAAAGGGCTTCAGCGTGTTGGCTTCGGCCCCACGTTCGCCTCCCAAAAATCCGGGACTCTATAGTCCCGAGGTCTGGTAGAGACATAATAATAATAATAATAAGCCCCGCAGGGCATCTGAGGCGGATGACGGGGAGTAGCGAAGCGACCCCGCGGGGCTATATATCCGAGTGCTCCAGGGAGAGTATACTGTCCCCCATCTCCGGCCTGCCGGAGTGAAGCATGACGGGGGATAGGTCTCCCGCCTCTTGGCTTGCCTTCATCGGCCGGTCAGAGTGGAGTCGCTAGAGTAGGGTTAGCAGCCCGCTCGGAGGGTAGGTGCCTCGTGGTAAGTGGCGAGTGGGCCGGTGATGCTGGACCCACAGGGAGCGCGTGATCTGCGTTTAAAGTCCGCCGAGGTATCCTCACCCTTCAGCCGCTCATGTACCTGTTGCCCCCTTGTTGCGATTTAGCGACTGATTCCCGGGGGCCCAGTAAGTGAGTTGGCGAGTCTCCACCTGCCATTTTTACGTGTATTTATTACATTGTTATCGGCAGGTGCCATAGTTCCCGTAGTTTCCCCATTCCTAATCCACTAGCATCCCATCACAATAGCCCAAGTAGTTTTCATCCATAGTTAGCAATAGTTTAGCACAGAACCGGGGATTGTCCTTGGGTACATTTCTATAGTGTATACAGGGATAATCGTCGGTTTTGAGTCACCATTTTATTAAAGTTGTCTCAAAAGGGCTTCAGCGTGTTGGCTTCGGCCCCACGTTCGCCTCCCAAAAATCCGGGACTCTATAGTCCCGAGGTCTGGTAGAGACATACAAATAATAATAATAAAAATTTTATTCATCCACAGTTACATACAGTTTGTTTGCCTTAAAATTAAGTATGGTACATTTGTTGTAATATAAACCAGTATATTGGTAGTGGATTGAATTAGAGTACGTCGGTAATTGTTTCTGAGGATGTCTTAGTTGGCTATTTGTTGAGGTTATGTACACCTATGTAGTGGTGCATTACGTATTGAAATTGAACTGTAGAAAATTAATATTCTTTAAATATTTTAATGATGTTACTTATTACTAAGTACCTCTAAATAATTGTTCAGTTCAATGAAATGTTTTCTCAAAATACGGACCGCCACAATACGACTACATCTTTACAATATTTTGAGCTATATTCACAAGGTATAACTCGTATATTAATACATATTTCAAATATAAAAAATAATCTTGTTTTATTAATAACTTCTAACTAAATCGTTGTGAAAAGAAATATGAATAAAAACTTTTCTGAAAATAAATGAAAATACAATTTAGAGAGTCGGTAATAAATCTCGATCTTACATTTTATAAAAGTTGTTCTATCATAAGCTTTCTTTCATAACTGAATCTGGGTTCCGTTTTCAAATGACCTATAAATATAATATTCAATGTTATACCTACTTAGGTATTTTCCACACAACAGAAAATTTACAAAAGTTCAAAACCGATTAAAAAGAGTTTGAGCTATTAGAAAACGAAGCCATTTAAGTTTAATATTATCGCATTTAAGTCATATGCCGTTTGCTACATACACCTTTTTTTTCTAAGAATCTTTATGCTGCTAGTTTATCTAGAAAGATCTTCAATATTCAATCTTATTAGGGTACTTTAAATGTGTTCTAATCATTCGTGATTGAATACAACAATAGATACTTTAAAAAAAGGTTCTTCTGATCCAATCTGTCTCACGATGCGCAAGATGCGGCGTGCGCGTAAGCAACTGGTCTTAATGACGTCATCATCGCATTTACTTTTCCTCGTTCAGATTAAGATGATGATAACGTTGGGAACATTTCCAATTATGGCATCTGTCATAACATTCAGTAAAATTACCTATATGATTTCAAATATTGAAAATCAATTTGATCCTGTTTTTTTACTATTTCCGCTTAAGTAAATATTAAATAACTACCAACTGTAATTATAATATCCCACTGAACAACAAGGAAATCTATTTGTTCTTCGTGTATCCGCGGCTACGTTTCTTAGAGTTAAATCAAAAATATCTAACTCACTATCAATCGTTAGAGTTGCTTATCAAATTCACAGAAAAACATTTCGCGTATAACATGAAATAATGGCAGGAAAAAGTGTATCTATCAAAAAACTCTGCAAATATCCAGATACATTTTTTCCTGAAAATATAAGCTCAAAATTTCTCGGATTTCCCAATTACGATTTACTATCATAGTGACGTCATGAATAGTTTCTAACTATGCAAATAATATATACGAGCACGTGTCGACATTATCAGTGTGTACAAATACCCACACTTTCCAAATAACACACTAATAAAATTTATCTATTCACGCGACGGATATTACCGCTGCCAAATGTATCATACTGTATAACACACATATCAGAAAGGTCATTAAACTATTTGCGATGTATGCAAAATGCTGGTTGTGCGATTTGATAGAAAAATATGATTTTAGCCAAGTAGACTCGTATTATCTATAAGGGAAAAGCACCTATTTCCGTTAAGGTACCAGTACCCGTTAAAAGTCAGTTTTTTGCTTATTGCATTTTTCTACCAACAATTAAGTAAAGTTTGCGTATGGCATTACCTTTTCAGTAATATTTTGTACTATTATAAAGGCAATATTGTCCAATAAGTTTAATATCTTCGAAAATATACGGTGACAAAAGTTTGTTATGTGAAAAATTAAAGTTCAGACAGTGAACTCCGAAGCTACCACGTCGCATTGATGAGCTAGCCATTCTGAGACGGATAACTTTAAAGTAAGAGTGTTAATTTTTGCAAATATTTGAATATATTATTTTTCGATGTAACCTATAAATTGTGCTGAATCTAACTGAAAAATATATTTTTTTGCCGTTCACATCTATTGGTACCAACAAACCCCTACTTGACCCAATACCCGTTAAAATCGTAGTTTTTTTACCGGTTATTGGTACACGATGAACCCGGTAGCAGACGTTGTACCGAAACCCGTTATTGTGTACTTAATACCTTGAAATAAGTCTCATTTTCCTTTGGAACCGTCGAATATAATGCCGGATATTGGGACTTGCATTATAAGTTGCATGAAAAACCCGATATCGTCCTTATTGCCTTTAGTTAAGTTCTCTTTTCCTTCGATTCACGACAATTTTGTTTGTATGTGTAATTTCTATCATATAAACTCTTGATTTAGTAATTTATCACCGTGGTTCCGACATTTGAGGCATTATTTTTAATTATACTGCCCTAACGGACCCTCAGAGTCAGAAATCCATGGCATACCTCACGTTTCTTCAGGTTTCAGGCGACAAAACATTGAAATCGAAAGTTGTCAGTTTCTTTCACACTTGTAATTCTATAGTAAGTATCTTGTGTATTGTGTAAATATTATACATATATGTATACTTTAGGTATTATATTTTATTTATTAATTACCTATTTCACCGGTTGCAGTCACAAGAAATATTTTTAAAGTAAGTATTTATATGACAGCCTATTGAAGAACTACAGACCCATCACACTTCTAAGCCATGTTTATAAGCTGTTTTCAAGGGTTATCACGAACCGTCTCGAACACAGGCTTGATGACTTCCAGCTTCCCGAACAAGGCGGTTTCCGAAGAGGCTATAGTACCATAGACCACATCCATACGCTGCGGCAAGTTATACAGAAGACCGAGGAGTATAACTTGCCATTATGCTTAGCGTTTGTGGACTATGAGAAAGCCTTCGATTCGGTGGAAACATGGGCGGTACTTGAGTCACTCCAACGATGCCATATTGACTATCGGTACATCGAGGTGTTGAAGTGTTTGTATAATAACGCCACCATGTCGGTCCGAGTACAGGAGCATAGCACGAAGCCGATTCCATTGAGAAGAGGCGTAAGACAGGGGGACGTTATCTCCCCGAAACTGTTTACCGCCGCAATGGAAGACGCCTTCAAGCTCCTGGAATGGAAAGCCTTCGGTTTGCCGATGACATCGTAGTCATGGCAAAGTCGATGGAGGAACTCAGTATGATGCTAGATGGCCTCGACCGAGTTTCACAACGGGTGGGCCTGAAAATGAACATGGACAAGACGAAAATTGTCAAATGTCCATGATGAGCCCACCCCAGTCTCTGTTGGAAGTTCGGTACTTGAAGTTGTTGACTCATATATCTATCTAGGACAAGTAGTCCAATTAGGTAGGTCCAACTTCGAGAACGAGGTCAACCGCCGAATCCAACTTGGCTGGGCAGCGTTCGGAAACTACGCAATATCTTTTCGTCCGACATACCTCAGTGCCTCAAGACGAAAGTCTTCAATCAGTGTGTGTTACCAGTGATGACTTACGGCACCGAAACGTGGTCTCTCACTATCGGTCTCATCTCAAAGCTCAAAGTCGCTCAACGACCTATGGAGAGGGCTATGCTCGGGGTTTCTCTACGTGATCGAATCCGAAATGAGGAGATCAGTAGACGAACGAAAGTCACCGATATAGCCCACCGGATTAGCAAGTTAAAGTGGCAATGGGCAGGCCATATTGCTCGCACAGCGGATGGCCGATGGCCGATCTGCGACATGGCCATGCCCCGAGTCCTGCCAGGACGCGCCCGACGCCAGATGCACTGGTGGTCTAGCGAGCTGGGGTCTCTTCGAGAGGCGTTCGTCGTTCGCATCTGCCCTCCGGATGCGGAGGCCAGGGAAGTAGAGCTGTACGAGGGATATAGAGCTGTACGAGGGATGTAGAGCTGCGAACACCGCCCTCCAACTGGCCATCATCCAGGCTAAGGAGTTGGCCAATGCGGAGTTATTCGGGATGCGGGTGAAACCGCTGGCAGAAGCTAGTCTATACTAATATTATAAAGCTGAAGAGTTTGTTTGAACGCGCTAATCTCAGGAACTACTGGATGGATTTGAAAATTTCTTTCAGTGTTAGATAGCCCATTTATCGAGGAAGGCTATAGGCTACTTCTTATCCCGGTACGAGAAGTAGTTCCCACGGGATGCGGGTGAAACCACTGGCAGAAGCTAGTCTTAAAATATTAGAGTAATTACGATCATTCCTGCCTTCATTTCAATTTTGTTTGGTGTTACGCAGCATGTTTCTTCCATCCATACTCCTCTATTTATATCATCTCATAAGTAAGATTCGAACCATATCGACTATCCCACAATCCGTCCATCGTTTCTTGTCCGTCCTCTTCCACTATAACAAACCACGTTCATGACCAAAACCTTCCTCACAACGTGATTTACATTTGCCATGCCCATACCATGATAGCCGGTAGATTACCGTATTTACCTTTATTTTTTTGATAACCACAAGACCATCACAAACTTCCATATTTAGCATATTTTTACTCCATAACATTTATTACACATAGTATAAAACATTACATACAACGTATTTGCTAAATAACAACCGTACTCAGCCCACACGCTCACATCCCTTTTTTCTCTCACTCAACCCATTTTCGCACCCTTCTTAATTAAATTTAACCTGGTTATTGTATTCGTTTATTTTTATGGCGTTCCGTTGCCGGCTTGTACGCGTAATTGCACGGGGATTCTATTATACAGCACAGGTTGGATTTTCCGCTAACAGTAAGCATACACATATGTATGGTGCACAAAAAATCTTTTATCACGAAAAAAACAAAATTGCTGAACGCAAGTACAACAGTTTTTTACTATGCACTTTTGTGACTGACTGGACATATACTTAAACACGAATTAGTTTCCAAGATCAACGCCATGTTCTGTATAGGTATTTAGAGATTATACCTCTAAAGCTATTAGCAACGGCCTGATATACATTTCGTAACATAAAATACGAATTGCGGAAAACATGCCAGATCATTCTGATATGCAGTATAGTTTGGTATTTCTATAATTAAATTTAATTACGTCATGTATTGACATGAACTACTGGTTTATTAGGTCTATCATGAATTACTCTAATTGAACGATATTAAACTACGATTTCAATAAGGGCTATATTAGGCTGCTTCTCCAAAATTAATAAACCACAGATCCATGACTATGTAGATGTAGAATAAAATCGATTTTAGCAACTTTATTAGCATATATGATTTCATTATAATATAAGTATTAAGTGTAAGTAAATAAAACTTTATATAATCTTCTATAAACTGCAACAATCTATCGGTTTGTGTTATTCTGTTTAAACCTGTTGTGAACAAAATTGGATAAAGGATCAAAATACAGACATAACTGAACATAAAAAATATAATTTTCATCGAAAATTTATAGAGTGAGAATCATTAGACCAATTGTGAACACAAAAACAATTTTAATGTTCATAAACTACGAACATTTAATCAATTTCTATATTTGTTCATAATATAAGGGTGAGAGCTATCCTATCGGTCTTATTGAGAGCAATACCCATCCCGGGGTATGATTGAATTTTTTTCTATCGGAGAAACCCAATTACCCTTCTACCCGATTTAGGTACCCGATTGAAATCCAAGACCGCCAATGTGTGAAGCTCAGCTCCTAATATTACGTAACTCAGGTAATGGTTATTTTTCAGTCCATTTATTTTTTTGGTGGAGTTATAATGGAAGGTAATTTTTGAGGTTAAACCGCTTCGAAACTTAAAAAAAAGAAGTATTTTTTTTAAACGGTAATCATCTATTGTTAACAAATTTTTGAGTCCTCAAATGGTTTTCAAAGTTGATTCCTTAATGTACCATGGTACGACCGTATTCTGCCATGAGAAATTAGAATATTATCCTTTTGAAACTTTTTAACCATTTTTTTGGTAATTTTGTTTTTTAAAGGTGTTTCGGTTACACAGATCCTTGTTCTTCTTCTTGTTACAGCCTTCTTATCGTCCCACTGCTGGGCACAGGCCTCCTCTCACATGGAGAAGGCCTGGCCTGAAGGCTCTCCTTACGCAGATAGTCCGTTGCAAATCCTAAAATCGTGGTACACCTGTAATATGACCAGCACTTTTATCCTTTGAATCGGAACACAGGAATGTTGCTTGGTTGTTTGAAATTGTATAGCATTCCTGTGAAAGCTTTGACGAATAAAATTTTGCAAATATTTTGTAGAACATGGTTTTTGTATATATGTACATTCGGACTGACGTTATTCAAGCTAGTGCTACGCAAAATTTCTGACTATCGATTTTTTCATACTACGCGGCGCAGCGTAGCATCCGTAGCACCCACCTGTAGAAAAATGGTGCTACGCATTGACCTTATAAAATATGCCGCGTAGTATAAATAGCAGATACGCCTACTTCGTAGAATGTAAAATCCATTTTTACTGAAGTACTTACATATGTAGATATGTACTATGATAGTTGGGATGAGTCGTCACATGGATTCAGTAGCTACTTAGTAGTTGTGATGGCAGATTGCTTAAATCATTTCACAAACGAAAAAGCTCTTGCTTGGTTTCTGAATTAAAGTACCTGGTTAGGTAGACACCTTTCTTAAATACTAAGCGTGAATCTCAATTTATGTAGATATCGGTGAAATGTTACTATTGTGTTCTATGTATAGTTTCAAATTAATTAAAAAATATATAATTAAAGGTCATTTCGAAACAATTCCATGATTCATACTAAATCAATATTACAAGAAGTAGGTGAACACGATGCTCTCAGACACAATGACGTTACATTATCAATATTAGCACAAATACATTGGATGATTGATGACGAACATATTACCAATGTACTAAGAGTAGCCGAATGTTATATAACCGGAACTATTCTTAATATAATACACGATCTATAGGTATATATATTTATGTTATTCTCCTCTGCGGATCCATGCAGGCTTATTTCAGGAAAGAAATATGTGTCTTTGTGAATTTCACTTAAACAGAATACCCCTTCGAAGTTTTGAAGTTATCCGTAAGGAATCCTAACAGGTTGGAATTGAATATACCTAATCCTAATCCTAACTAATATTATAAATGTGAAAGTAACTCTGTCTGTCTGTCTGTCTTTTCTTCACGCCTAAACTACTGAACCGATTTGTGTGAAATTTGGTACAGACATAGTTTGGAACTTGGGAAAGGATATAGGATAGTTTTTACTACAAAAAAATATATAAAAAATAAAATTTATTACGGACATGTAGCGCCATCTATTGGTCAAACCAAAAATCTGCCGGATTCCCCTATTCCACGCGAACGAAGTCGCGGGCAAAAGCTAGTTGGATATAAATATGATGAATGTGTCTGGCTAATCAATGAAATCATTATTATATGGCCATTCGAAAAAAAACACTGCATGTATGAGTAACTCTATTTCCAAATAGATTAGCATAATATAGGTATGTTTAGTTTGCAAATCCCCTAGAGTAAACGTAGTGATTAACGCTCATTTCTTCTTTATAGGTTTGAGAAGAGTCCTGTGCCCCCCGTGGCATGTATATAGCTGACATTTAGTTAATAGAATCAATTAATATTATTTGCATACAAAATAAATAAAACTTAGTCATATGTTTAAAAGTACAAAGTTCTCTAACAAAACAAATACTATAGTGTAAGTAGTAGTGCTACTATCTTATCTCACCTTATCTTCTAAACATAATAAGTAATGCATTACATTTCATTTTACAATGACTAACAATAAAGTTATATTTACCTATTTATAGATACTTATTGCTATGTCTCTATCTGTCTTTGGCAGTAAATTACTATGTAGTAGGCAACAATTTATTACATTTACTTGTTATTCAGGTAAAATGTAAGTACATAGGTACCTAGCTATATAAGTATGTAAGAGCCCACCTAAGAAAAAACAAAGTAATGTTAAAGGTTCATAATAACTACCATACTAAAACACTAAAAATAAAAGTTTGTAAGACAAACTACTTTGTCTAAATTACTATACTTATAATAACAACGTTGATCATGATATCACGGAGACACGTTTTTCATAGTTTTCACAAAAAAATCAAACGAAACTCTTATTCAAATTAAGCCTACATTAAAACACAACATAAAAAATGTCTTCCATTATCCTGTAAAAAAGCGCTTACCTTAATTCAACAAAGCTCAATTATAAAACCGCCGCTTAGTCCGACAGCGATCACAGAAAAATTAAAATTCACTACGTGATGGAACTGAATCACAGACACTTGAAACACACGGAGGGGAAACGAAAGAGTTTTAATTCATGCACAGAGGTTTGAATTTTAATTCACGAATTGCGGATTATCGTTTGCGCGCTAGTGCGGGATTTTTTGTGGCGGGAGTGCGGGCGACGCTCGCGACGGCTGCGTGCAGACTGCGGCGCGGGCGGAAGGCGCGGCTCGGCCAGACTCCCGGCTCCCAAGTCCCGAGTCCCGGGTTTGCCCGCCCTCCGGACTCCGCCGCGGATACGATACCTCTTACTCCGCTAATTTCCTGCCTTCGTACATTCGGATTTTATGGCGCCTTGTAAAATTTAAATATGAATTGGAATAGATTGCGCTGATTGTTCCGCCTATTGTATTGTTGATTGAGATACTGAATTACAATGTTGGCTTGCTGATTGTGGGGGAACAATCTTTATGATTTTGTGTAGAATGCTTAGGTGCTGTTTTATTACAATGTAAGTATGTATTATGCTCATTACAGATTCTCTTTTGTATTTCAACATACGTATAGAAAGAGAGCGTGCTACATCTGTGCCGTAATAAACAAACGACTGCGCTACCAGTAGTAAAACATTACGAGGCACTGAAAACACACAGGAACACCCAGTAGGGAGAAAAACGATAGCCAGCGGGAGTACACAACTATAAAGTTAGGCCTAGTTTCAGTAATGGACTGTGGTAGCCTACGCTCTATTGTTGAATAAAATATTTCATCGACTTTGACCGCACATACAAAAACGTTACTATTGAAAAGATAGGCTTTTGAGTAAATAAAACGTGTTAATGGAACGCCTATTGAAGCTGAGTTGGGCAGGGCTTAGGTTATGAAAAGGCTACTCTGCTTCGCATTGTTGACCTTAGCCTCAAAAGACCACATATTTCTAATGGATGGTCCTTAGGGCTAGACCATTATTCTCCCTTCTTTTGACTATTGTCACAGGAAAGTTGAATGCATTACTTCTCTGCTTAAAATTACCCTTCAGGTTGAAATAACGTTCTAGGCATAATATTCAAAAACTGACTTTTTACATTAAACTGGAAGATTGGGATTATAACATCATTTATTATAACGACTTTATAATACTTGATAATAACCTCACCTTCGACCTTAGAAGATCCTTCATTAAAATAACATTACCGAATACTTTAAAACGACTGAAACATTAACGAGACCCATCCATCTTAACTTATTATACACCTTTAAACGCTTTATGCTGCCGTAATTATTTCTATGAAAACTTTTTCTATTATAAAACTCATTTGTAAGACGCCGTCTTTTATGTACAGTTTAACTTTTTTTCTGAAGACTTGTGACGTCATTGGTGACGAAGATTTTTTGCGGAAAAGCTTTCTCACTTGACTGGTCTGGTTAAGCCTTTTCTTGAAACTGTTAAATCAGGAAGATTGATTAGATAATACTGCGTGATTGGTTGGAGTCATTAATTTTTTTGAAATTATGCTATAGAATACGGGTATCACATTTTTCTACGAATTATATTTGTAGAAAGAAATGAAAATCTTTAATTTTTAGAATGAATGTTCTGAGAGGAACAAAAATACATGAGTGCTTTCCAAGAAAGGTTACAAGATCTTACTGTACGCCACAAGATTGCAACTCTCGACATTCTTTGAAAGCCACAATTATCTCCTTAGAACCCAGCATACTTTGAGGAGGCTTCAACACAACACCCTTCGCAAAGAGTCAAAACGGCTCCACGTTCGAATGAAAACGTCAAGGGTTGAGCCCCAATCGGAAGTCCTTAGATTTCAAAAGCAATCACTTTGTCACGAATCTAAAAAAGCCATTTTGACCCACAAAACGACGTTGGTCTGAAAATACAATGTGACAAGAGAAATTTTCGCAACTCAAATGGTTCTTCGACTATATAGTTGACCAATATAAGTTGACACATAAGAAGTATGAATTTTATTCATAATTACTTTGGAATGTAAGCCGATAAAGGTCAGGATCAGCTGGCCGTTAATCCCTACTCCCTTTAGGATAATAAAAGTGCTATTGAGGATAAAAAGTTTGACTTTCTCTTCAACGCCTCCTGAATTATTTATTCAGTAAAACTCTTAAGTTTATTGGTTAAGGGAAGAATAAATACTTGAATATTTAAATACTTGGGGTCTGGAATATTTTGCTTATGAAAATATAACAAGGCTTGCGCGTCAGTCAGCGTTTCTCACTAAGAGAACTGTCAATATGAATAAGTGCTGTTTCTACCGTTCTATGAAGTTAACCAGTTAACTAACGCAGACCGAATCAGTAAATATCTTGGTGTCTAATAATAACCAGTTTACCGAAGCTGCCGGAGAGCCGGTTGTTGAATAATTACTTTGCCCAAAATGCAATTGACTGTACCTAGATCCATGTAATCTCAGACCAACATTTGAAACAGCCTGTATCCTGAAATAGCTATCACGTTATCTTTGCCACGCTACGCTATACATTTAATTTAGATTCCCGAGGAGCAAAAAACAATTTATTCAAATTATTCAAGTTCTTTATGCGGCTTTCCTGATGACAAAGCTGAAAAAACTGAATTAAGATGTCTGGTCTGTTCTCGACATAAAAGAATAGATAGCTCCTTATTTGTATTCAACGACAAGAAAAATAATTTAATTTTTATTTAGGAAAAGCTTACAATATGAGCTCACAATAATAATACACGTAATATAATCCAAAATTATGCAAAGAATTCTATAGCTATGTCTATTCTCATAATTAGTGCAGTTTAGATGCCTAACTACCAGTAATTGTTTGTTCCGTAAAATTGATTCGTACAAAAGCTAATCATTATTAAGGACTCGTTTCCACGCCTCCAACCAGAATTGGCTTGCTTTGCATTCATTCGATTCGATCTAAAAAGCATTTAGTATTCCGATAATTAGCATCCCAAAAGACTTGATGAAAAAACTTCTGCCAAAGAGATACCTACACACATATAACGCGACGACTACAAACGTGACACTTGAAGATTAATGTTTTCACTGCCAATGGCGTCGTCAATTTGTGGGGTGCTTTATGCAGAATAAAATACATACACGTCAAAATGTAAATTAGAAAATAGTAATCAATTATGTAAGTGACCTAGTAGTACCTGAAATCAAGGCACATTTATTTCTACGATCGTTTTTGTGCCTCTGTGATGATAAAACTCAGTAGTGATAGGAGTATTTTTGTTTATCAATGGGAACAACAGTAAATACTCAAACATTTCATCACATATAAAGTGCCTGATACTTACCCCTAAACTATCATCAGCTTCAACCCTTAATGCAAATGTGTATAGTTGTAATCCTACCACACAATCTTCCCAAAAGGATCACGTGAAGGTTCTATTTAAAGTCGTCTCGCCATACATCGCACAGTGTGACTAAACAAAGTTATCGAGCACTTTCCCAGTGCGACGTTCGTTAAGATTAACAAGGGCTCCTGTTTCGTAACGAATCAACTCCAATCAGTGTTTTGCCTCCACAGAGCCTCTATTTCGAGATGTGTCAATTCATAAATATGCGGGTAAATAGGTGACAGGAATTCGAGGGCAATTCGGGGAAATGTTGCGCGGAATTGAGCTTTGATTACACAGTCGCTTTATTTTGTTAATATCAATTCTGAGAATAGGTTCGAGAGTTCTCTTATTATGTGCAGATTGATAAATAAGTCGCGAGATAGTTTTATTTAGCAGTCAACTTTATATCTATATTGTGAAAGACAAAGAATAGCAAAGTAATTTGTAACTAAGAAACACAACAGTGAGGTGTATTTGCTTAGATGGCAAAACAACTAAACATGTAAACCCCTTAACCAAGTTAAAAAAAAAGTAAACAAACAAAAGCATAAACCAGCAATTAATTTAGCAGAACACGACCTACATAAAGGAAACAATCACAGCAAGAGGAAATCCTTTTGTCCCTACTAAATCTTTTACGGGCAAGATACATGAGAATGTATTTTTGTAAATTCCTTCATACAGAGGTACAAGTGAGGTCGGGGTACACGATGTAATTTGCATGATAATATGAAACAAGTAGGGAGCATTTCAATTTTGCCGGCTCATAAGGCTCAGAAATCGACTGAACTGGTACCCTCATTAAAGTTTGGGCCGACTTTCTGGGTGACAGGCCCGCATCTTATGTGGTTACTTGGTGATACTTTTCGCGTTTTTTTTTTGTTGATTTCTTTCTAGTATGTAATGTAATGCTAATGCTTTGTTGCAGATGCTGGCATGGAGACAGCTTCTTGGCTTGGTGAGTTTAGAATATAAGAATGTAATATGTGTAACCTAAGATTTCGTGATGATTTGGTGTAAAACGAAACTGTTTTGAATTAATTCGATGCTGATCAGGTTCAAGCCAATGGTAACATTTTGACATACGTAGTTGTTAGGTCGTCTAGTCGTGGTGGCCTAGTGGGTAAAGAACCAACCTCTCGAGTATGAGGGTGTGGGTTCGATTCCAGGTCAGGCAAGTACCAATGCAACTTTTCTAAGTTTGTATGTACTTTCTAGGTAAATCTTAGACACCAATGGCTGATAAAAAGGTGAAGGAAAACATCTTGAGGTAACCTGGACTATAAAGTCTGAAATCACCAACCCGCATTGAGCAAGCGTGGTGATTAATGAGAGGAGGCCTGTGCCCAGCAGTGGGACGATAAAAAGGCTGTAGCAGTAACAGTAACAGTTGTTAGGTAGATTCCCCAAACAAACTCCATATTATAGAAGCTTCGACAGTTATAATCTAATATCAAGTTACTATGACGCAAGCGGCTGCACTGTACTTAACAAGTTAGCTATAGTGTGCATGTTACGTTTGCACAACTAAGTGAGTTGTGACATTACACCAGAGAGCATTGTCAGGTGAACGATCCAATAAGGACTGATAAAGCAGAAAGTTTCAAAAGCTAAAACATCGAGTCGATAGTAAAAATTATAAATCGATTACCGGAAATTTTCAATTATTCAATAACAGCGCCTAAAATAATACATCAAAGTTAGTTTATACAAGTACCTCAGTACCTTAATAGGTATCCAAAAACATAATTCTTGTCAAATTGAACCCGTCCAAACGACGCCAATTAGCGACCACCCGTCCGAAACTTTCACCCTTAACGTTCACGTTAATGATATTGACATTTATCGTCACCTAAATTCGTCTCTGGCGGCGAGTGGTCTCGTTAATTCTCTTTCTTGTCGGGAACTTCGCACTTTTACAAGCATTGTTATTCTTGTCTTGCAAGTGCCGAGGCTCGGCGAAATTGACTTGCGACCACCGTATTACTGTGAGAATTTTAGACCCGAAATCACGAGTTCGTTGTGGGTAGGGACCGTCATCTGGCCCTTTAGATGTCTTATTTTAGAGAAAAAACTTGTGTTTGGAAAACGTTGATCGAGCACTATGTGGCTTAGAAATTCTTTTGCATAAAAGGTCTAAAAGATTTCCAGATTTTTTTGCTAAAGAGATTTGAATAGATTCCTTTATAAAAAAGTAAACAAAGATTCCCTTTTGGTGCCTTTTAGCCTTCGTAAACAAGTTTAATTTTTCAGAGTTAAATAATTTCACCTCAAATCTATGTTTTCTTTTCTTACAACATTTTTCCACTTTCAAATACTTTTTACAGCGAAATAAACTAAAGCGTGACTTGTTCTTGCATTCCGAGTCTCCGTTGCATGAAATTTAAACCCATTGTTTGAACTATTAATGGGGTGGCCACACTTATCTTGACATCTTGAAGACTCGTGTAACAGACGCCCAGATGAAGTAGATACTTACATGTTACGTAGAAAATCTCGTAAAAAGAAGTTTTATTTGGAAAAAGTAAGATGAGATGAAAGTCCAACAAGACGTGTTTCATTATCATACTTTGTACAAGTTATGAATTAATTTTTCGTTACATACATAAGTTTGAGAGCGTTTTTGTGAATATGCATGGTAATTTTTGTTTGAACTGGTGATAAGGTCGGGTTGGCATCTTAAAAAGATTTAAATATTGTCAAGAAAAAAATATTCACGAAAATAGATAATTTCAAAATGTAAAAAAGATAGATAGATAGATAGATATTCTTTATTAGGTACACCAATGTTACATTTTTATCTTAAACTAGCTTTTGCCCGCGACTTCGTTCGCGTGGGATAGTGGCATCCGGCAGATTTTTGGTTTGAACAATAGATGGCGCTGTATGTCCGGAATAAATTGTATTTTTTATTTTTATTTTTTGTAAAAAAAACTATCCTATGTCCTTCTCCTGGCTCTAAACTACCTCCCTGCCAATTTTCAGCTAAATCGGTTCAGCTGTTCTTGAGTTATAAGTGGAGTAACTAACACGACTTTCTTTTATATATATAAGACTAGGTAGTTAAAGTAGGTGACATAATGGGCGGTCTTATCGCTAAGAGCGATCTCTTCCAGACAACCTTAGGATGGATTGAGACGAGAAGGAAAAGATTATATGGTAGGCAGTAAGGCAAAGTGTACACTTGCTCCTGCAACTTGTGAAAAAAAGATGATTCTTTTTAATGAAAAAATATTTAGATTACTATTTCATACTAATATATATATTTTTTAATTATAGACTACAACAAAAAAGACAAAAATCTCAAACAGATGTAGGTATGAGCTTTACTTTATATTACTGTATCCTTTTTCCTCCATCTTAATGTACAACTACATACGTCTTTTGTCTAAGTAAATCGCAGTCAGCATACCGTCAAGCTCACCACTGTTCCTTTGTTACTGAAATGGCCTGAAAGCCTCTGTAACGATTTCCGTGAACTGGCCGACCCGGCAACAAGCTCAACTCACGCGTGATACTTACTCCAGTCGCTTTGAAAAAATACACGCAACATTAAATGATACGCTTAGCTGTATGAATAGGACGAACTTTTGGAGTGTTCAGACGAATCAAAAGATAAATGTATGGTTAATGCATGTCAAAAAGGCAAATAATTTAATGAAACTAATAGCTTCCTTGCAGTTTTAAATTTGGTCCCAGGTTTGATCTGAGAATAAAGAAAATTGGAACTAATTTTAAGTTTTCAATCTAGAATTCCAGTAGTTGGAAAATTCATGTATCATAATCTTTATATGCCTTGTGCCTACAGAATTAAAGCTGAATAGCTACTTGATAAAAAATACATCTTACTTATTTAGGTACCTAAAATCTATTTTGTTCTAATTTCACCCAAGTCAAATCTATACACTAATATTATAAGGCTGAAGAGTTTGTTTGTTAGTTTGAACGCGTTAATCTCAGGAACTGCTGGTCCGATTTGAATATTTCTTTCAGTATTAGATAGCCCATTTATCGAGGAAGGCTATAGGCTTTTTATCCCGGTACGGGAAGTAGTTCCCACGGGATGCGGGTGAAACCGCTGGCAGAAGCTAGTTATATTATAAAATTACTTTCTAAATTAGGTTTATGAAACAAATCTAGACAAATTGAATAAATATCCATTTAAAACCAACAAAACGTCTATTAACAATCAGTGTCAGTAAATGACGGTTTCTTTTGCCTCTGTAAATAAATTGCGCTACGTCGTCGCTTAATATTAGATTAAGCTTTAGCTTATGTTCATGTGTTCTTGAAATCTTCTACTAGAACATTCATGAAGAACTTCTTCCAGAATAAATATGATTTATTACTTTATATCAAGCTTTATATTATTTTAATCATATAAAAGATTTCTTTACTAAGTTTCTGAACTAATTGAAAAGTGTCTTTAAACTATAAAAGGTATAACCGCAATTTTGCCTACATATTTTTAAATACAGTACGTCGATTCTATAAAATTCAGACAACAACTCGCATTTCACTTCGCATTTCACTTCGCTATTCACTCTCACTTCGCATTCGGTTCAAAACGTTCTAAAAGTCATCTCATACTTTATCTGTCAAAATCTCGAGTTTAATTTAGTTCAACTCGCAAACACGCTCGCAAGAGTAGCGCTAGTGTAGTAACTCACGGCGGATTCAGATGCGAAGTTTAGAGTGAAGTCTTATAGAATCACACTGCAGCTCTACCCAAAGACCAAATTTACTATTAGTAAATTAATACTAATACAACCGCCTATACCTACATACATGATCTTAGTGCTCAATAATCACTTCAACTACAAATATAATCTTCGTATAATACCCATAGAAACCATACATTGTCGGTTACCTACTATGTATGTAAAACGTCGCATAAAGCATTTGGTCTCCCGTCAATGGATATTGAATTGTGGTCAATGGCAATGTTCTGAAGGCACATAGCTTACATCTACATACCTCTATATGTATCTATGTATATACAAGTATGTACGTGCTGTATATGAAGCAGGACTGTTGTCATCTGATTTGCGTTAGGTTTATTAACATAATGCAACAAGCCATCAACTGGATAGCTAGTTAGTATTCATAGCAATTGCATAATCAAATATCCTATGAGTTGGTGTCCTGTGGTTTGTTTACGAAATACCTATGGAGGTAATTAACTATTTTCATCTTCCTTGCTCTTTTCCAACTATGTTGGAATCGGTTTCTAGTGTTTTACAAGGAGCTACTGCGAGAATTTGACCTCCTCAACCCAGTTACCCGGGCAACCCAATACCCCTTTGGTAATACTGGTTGACATACTTTGTGGCTACTGACTACCCATAACGACTGTCAAATGTTCTATGTAATATCCTTATTAAGTATCTACCTATTTAAAATAGGTCGCTATAATGTATCAATATAGCCATAATGATATGTATCGTTGTATGTAGCAATTAAAACTGAAATGATCGGTCCACGCCATGAAACGTTACACGTGTAGATAAAAAGCTTTGATATTACCTAATAGCCGATCAATCACATAGTTTGAAATATAAAGATCTGTGTTTTATAAAATAGTATACATGGTTTGTAACACAAATGTTCGGTATCGAATGCTGCCTCATCCTGTGTGCCGAATGTTTAAGGCTCGAGCAGACCGGATGCGTATGCGTAACCACGCGCGTAGTCACGCGCGTAGTTACGGCGTAACCATGAGTTGTAATGTATGGAAATGTATGAGACAGGCCACACCGCTTGCGTAACGACGCGCGTGTCTACGTTACGCAAGCGGTGTGGCCTGTCTCATACATTTCCATACATTACAACTCATGGTTACGCCGTAACTACGCGCGTGACTACGCGCGTGGTTACGCATACGCATCCGGTCTGCTCGAGCCTTTACCAATCAGTGTTTGTTCGTAGTGTCTCTCTGATATTTGTGTTTAATAATAGGTATCCGATCTCAATATATCGATCATAAAAAAGTCGTGGTGGCCTAATGGGCAAAGAGCACACCAATGGCTGATAAAAAGGTGAAGGAAAACATCTTGAGTAAACCTAACCCGCATTGAGCAAGGGTTGTTATTAATGCTCAATCCTTCTCCGTGTGAGAAGAGGCCTGTGCCCAGCAGTGGGACGATAAAAAGGCTGTATAACAGTAACATCCAATCTCTGTTATGATCGTCCTTTAGTTCGCTCCAAGCGATACAAGAATAAATAGTTTTTTCAGGGTGCAGGTCTTCTTCTTCTTAATCTTTGACGACATCTGACGTGGTACTTATATATTTATTACAATAGTAACAACAATTGCTACTGAGTGGCATTCAGGAAAAGCCGGGCTTAAGTGCCGTCCTAAGCGCGGGGGTGCAATACCGCCAACTTTCGGACTCTGGGCTGCTTTGTGAAAGTTTCCCAAATCCCACAAAGCAATTTTGACATGACCCAGGGATCGAACTTGTGACACTGTGCACGGTACTCGCTCTTGCGACATTCAAATTATGCTGTGGGATTGTGGTAAATTTTCCTTTGTTAGTCTCTAAATAAGATACACTGTTAAAGTGATAACATATTTTATTAGTTAATTTCACAGTAGCAGATTAATCCTTCTACAATTCTGCGATTTCCATTTCAAATAGATACCTTTAAAGGAGTCAAAAAACTTATAATAACTACAAAATAAATAAACAGAGTTCAAATGTTCATCACTAGATTCTAGAAAAGTATACGAATGCGGATAACATTAAATATTCAAGCTGCAAAAACGAGAAAAACCGGAACGTATGCGGTTAATTCCACTACAGCTGTAAAAATGAAAATGTGGAAACCGGATTACTAGCGATCCGCTCCGACTATTCCGATATTTCAACGTAATCAAATATTTAGAGGTATACAGATATTCTAGAAAGATCTATGTATCTCCAAGCACTGGATATTGCTGAGGTTTTATTAACACGATTTGTGTGTTCTACTTTTGAAACATCGTAACTAGAATTTTCTTACCGTTACTTGGTCTTACCGTTTTTTGGTGCAGTTGACAGTTGCTAGTCAGTACAAACAACTGTATTTTCCCTTGAAAATCATTTGGTAGGTACCCTAATAAATGATTTCAAGTTTTTCATACGTTTTGTATCAAAAAAACCATGACGAGTAAATTAAATACAAGTAAAGAATGCAATCAAAACAGTACATAGATCAAAACGGGGTCACAGCAGGGCCACATGGAAGCCATTTTTTAAAATAATCGTTTTCTGCACAAACAAAAGCTGGGTCGATACGACGCACCCTGAACTTTTGACATAAACGATGGATGGGCAAACAAAATGATGATGGAATGTCCCTGAGCTCACGCCTCACTCCCTCTTTGATACATCAGGCTAGTACTATATAAGTATATATTTGATTATTCGAAGTCTCTGGGGTAATAATTGGTTGGGTTTTTTGATTTTGGTTATTTGTTTTACATATTTCTATGTGTCTTTAAGTTTGTTATATTGGGAGTCCCCCAAAATATTTATTTGTCGGACGGACAGAGGAGCGAAAACAATAGGGTCCCGTTTTACCCTTTGGCCACGGAACCCTAAAAAATATAGAATAAATTATATTATTGAATATCTTTGAAGATAGCAAAAGTTGAACTCTAATAAGTACGATTTAAAAATATTTCGTGATTTTACACAGCTCACTTAAATCTAGAATTATGTCACTTTCATGAATTTTGTAATATGTATGTATGTATGTATTGGAATAGTTTGACTTTTTTCATAAAACTTAACACTTATTAACTCTTTCCACGCCCAAGTTCAAAAATCCCTGTCAAAAACCCGTTTGACAAATGAAGATCCAGTTCATACCTTTCGATACATCATCTTGTATGCCATTTCAGGGTGTAACGACCCGTCCAGCATTGTTGATCCTTTGGTCCGAATTTCCCCGAGGCCTCGTAACTAGAAGGTGTGACGTAATAAGCGAAGCCCGGCTTTTAGAATTCATTGCTCTGTTCTGATGTATTGTGTTGATATTCTGAAGCGTGCTTTTGGGGCTGATGCTACTGATGATTCTTAAAATATAGAGGTAAGAGACTTAAAATAAAGAAATGTAAGAGTGAAATATAACATTTCTTGTATTCAATATTTATTGACAAATTATATAACAATGTTTAATTTTATTCTCATTTACAAAAATAGTTCATTAAATCAAAAATTTAAAATTGAATTCGAAATCGTATGGGTAGTTTACCATAACTAACCAACCTATCGTTAATCTCTAATCAATACTCAAATATTAGTAACACAACTTGTAGACCATCAAGATTAGTTAACAAACAATCAAGCATTAACTCAATCAAACCTTTACCGTACCGACACCTCGGCAAGACCAGCCCACGCAAGGCGTCACGTCACACATCCACAATATTTCAGCCGTCATCCCGGGTCCGTTTTCTACTTCACTTGAGTAATTACCCAACTTTGGACCCCGTACAACCGAAGTACGCAACTGTATGATTAATTGGACCTGGATTTTGTTTCAGCTTTGATGAAACTCCGACCTACGGGTTAGCGAACCGAAGTTTCGAAAGATTAATTTTCGTGTACATATTTGCTAAGTCTCTTCCGTTTGCTTGAAAGCTGGGAGCGTACAGGATAAGTTAAGACTGTTAAGTGAATTTATTTGGTGACATATATTTTATTAATATTATAACCTATTTGGGTATTTTGGTTTACTGGGATATAAGGCAGGAGGATGCTCTTAATATTAGTGAGTACCTTTGTGTTCAATTATTTAGGAACGCACGTCTTGTACGCTACCTACTGTACTACAAAATCCTTCTATACTTTTACAAGATCCTACTCATATATTGTATTAGGACCTTCTAATCCAGATCTAATTATTATCGCCCTGCATTCAACATGTCCTACCTAACCTGCAGGCGATAGTGACAATAGGTCCTATAGGCCGGTAGCATTGAACCGCGCTTTACGAACAATAGGGTACCTCCACAATAGATGATCGATCAATTTAATAACATTATATAACGTATAACCCTAATGTCCTCTGGGGTGCGAAGGACCAAGCATGAGTGACGATTGGATATAAATGACCGCACGGCTTACCATGGGCAATATGGTTCGATGACTGGTGGAAGGTGTACAAATTTGGTGACAGGCTTGATTCATGACAGTATTTTTATGTTTGATAGTATGCAATTATTCATTGTCTTTGTTATAGGAAGAAAGCAGTTGAGGACATAGAGGTTGTACTTAGATTGAAACTTATGATAATGCCGACAGTTTTTAGAAATATATGTGTCGAAGAACGTAATTCTTTTTAGCGAATGGGTAAACGTAGCCTGTATCTTTCTACCTAATTATGACAAGCAGTCTCAATCCATAAGTCAATATTATGCAGACATGATGCAGTTGCGTTCTGATTCCTACAAAGTAACAGCACTTATGTACAATATAGGATCTATGTAGAACATATAGCACTGTTTTCCTACATAAAGTTTGTACTCGCTTGACTGATGTTTTCAGCAATTTATAAGCCAAAGCTGCAGCTTACGATAAAGCGGGTGTGGCACACTGACTGTAACTAATGTTAGCAGCTGAGAACGCGAGTTTATATACTAAAGCACTTTGGTAGAATCTACGAAATACTCGTACACTTCCTTTATATTTGCTAGAATAATATGAAGTTTGGGGGCATTGAAACGCGGCCAACTGGTATGCATGTTTAAAGTCTTAAGTTACAAAAGCAGTAGATATGGAGAAAAAGAGACTGTAACCTAAAAATGCGCAAAACTTCTTTTGTGATCAGTTCCTATAAACGAGAAACTCTTCGTTTTGCTAATGGACGGTCGATTTTTGGCTTAATAATAAAAATACCATTCGTAAACTAAAAAATTTGATCCTGCATGGCATAAACAAAACTTTTCAAAATACATGATAAGCTAAATCCTATTTTACTTTCCTTGTATTTGCAATGGAGAACAATCCTTCTCCATTGAAAGTTGCCAGCCATGGTAAAATTAATGGTTCCGTAATGGCATTGCTCGTCATTTCGCGCGCAATCTTATTGTTCGGGCTTTGTTATTCGATTTCGTGAGCTCAGCGATGGGGTAATGGAATGTAATCAAGGGGGAGAATTAGGACGTTTAATTAGACTGTAATCATGTAATAATGTAATCTGTGTTTAGTAGCAATGGTGGGGGACGTAAATACTAATAGATTTTATTTCGTTTCGTCGAAATTAAGGAGCTAGGCTGGATTTCTTTAGCCCATCCTGCATACTCGCCGGACATTTCTCCATCTGACTACCACTTGTTCCGATCGTTACAGGCTCACATTAGCGGAAAATCTTTTGATAACCGAGATGCATTAGAACAGTGGTTGACAGATTTTTTTAACTTTCGTGAGTCCAGGTTTTACGAGAATGGTATTATGTCGCTTCCCCAACGTTGGCAGGAGGTCATAGATAATGATGGACTATACCTCTACATTCAATAAAATGTTAAGCTTAATTGTACGAAAAAAATAAAATAAAGTTTCTTAAAACATTATCAGATTATTATGTTTCAACCTAATATGTTCCTTTAATTCCTGCAGGAGATTGGCAGCCTATTTAAAAAAAACGCGTAGATATAGAAATCTGGGAACCAACCTAACTTTATATCCCACAGAGTATAGAGTATCCACTCTTTTATAACAAAATAAGAAAGCTGACGAACCAAAACCCTTCGTCACTTTATGTAGTTCACAGCTAAAATGAAAGCCGAAAAAGAAAATATTTTCACATTCTTAAATCTGCGAGTCACGTAACGGGTTTTCGACCACAAGCGCTTTGTGACCCTGTTGCTGGGCAAGACAAAAGTGACCCTTTTACCCCGAAACCACGACTTCACTTTCATAATAGACACACATTTGCCTTCCAAATGGATATCATTTTGTTTTTTTGTATGTAGGTACTATGATTTATTTTTTTGTTTTTAAGGGATTTTGTATGATAATACATTTTAGATTTAATTGGTATGTTTGTGTATTCAGACCCAAATCAACTATCAAACTCTTCTTTTAATCCTTGTCAGTTATCACAAAACGCAAGCTACTGGTGCCCATCAATATCTCTTACCGCCTTTAACAGACTGTTCTAAAAAAATCAAACATATTTAAATATTTCGCACCAAAAAGAAGATATTTTATGAAAATACGTCTCGTTCACACCAATTTAATTCAACACACGCGAATTCTTGTTTCAATTTGTCAAGAAAAAGATGAAACAAAAATTGCTATCGGAAAATTGTGCCTCATCTGCGTTGCAAAGTACCTACATGTAGACAATCTCTTTGTGTCATTCAGCATCAGTAGATAAACAAAAAAAAATTGATACCACCTTTTTGACATTATCGTAAGAGATCAACAAAATTTATAGTAATAGTACCTATAAAGCTGAAGAATTAATTGACCGCTGATATCAGAACCACTGAGCCGATTTGCACAACTATTTCAGTGTTAGATAGTCAAAGTGTAGAAAGGAAAGGCTATAAGCTATTTTTTATCTGTTAGCGCAGAGTATTTTCCACAGAACGAGAGTCAAACGGCCAGCGGATGAATGCACATCATGTTCAACATATCCGAAATGTCGAAGGCATATTCCTGTAGCTCCCCCAATAGAAGAGCAAGTCTAGAAAAATCTCTCCTAGCAAAAGTATTGAATACCATTTCTAAGTTATCGTTTCCTAGTAACGTAAAACCCGATCACGAAGAGCCTAATCTCCATGTTTTTTCGATCAGGCATGTGAAAGATAAATTTCCTATTTACGCGCCGACAAATAACCATTGCAGCGAGATTTATGGGCACTACGAACATGTTATAGATATGTTTTGTATGTAACACGAGACAACTTATGGACTCGTTGGGAAAAATATATTTGTTTACATAAGGGTTGGTTTATTGATAGGCATTGATACAGAATAGTATGCAGCTCTGATCTTGCTTCATTGTTTCTGTTCACTTAGTAGTATTGTTCAATGGAGTATATGGTCATTAGAGACGTTACTGTGACCGCATATATGTACTAACTACAGCAGTTCCTAGAAAATCTGGATGACACGCTTATGTGATTAATACATTAAAGTTGATTAGAATCGTAGCGAGTGTTGTCGACCCCTGATATTCTTTCATATTCTGGTTCCCTAAAAGTCCCGAATAAACCCTTTCCAGCACCAGCATAAACAGATACATCTATTTAAGAACATTTCTTCACACAAATACTAAAACTGCAATATATCGAACTAGTTGCATGTACCCTTCAACGCGACATGTACTCCATGCAGTAACTCATTTCCTTCAGTTGACTTTTACAGCGCGCCATAATAAATGGCTGACACGGTTTTTTATTTTAATTTCCACTCGGAAACGCTGTTCCCTAGTTTATTGGAAGACCTTATGCAGTTTATGGGGCTCGTTCGAAAGTTCTAGAATGTTAGCGTAAGTAGTTTGTGTTGTATGGGTGTTGTTTTGATTTCAGTTCAGTTCGTTATAAAAGTACCTACGAGTTAGAGAATTGTGCATGTCACAATAAGTGGTAATATTGTGTCAATTTGGAATTTAAATAAAACATTTTAAATAGAAAACATTAGGCATATTTTCTTTATTCATTTAAAACTTATGTAATACTAGCGACCCGCCCCGGCTTCGCACGGGATAATAGTATTCCCCACTATTTAATGGATATTATTATACATATAAACCTTCCTCTTGAAACACTCTATCTGATAAAAAAACCGCATGAAAATCGGTTGCGTAGTTTTGAAGATTTAAGCGTACAAACGGACATAGGGACAGAAAAAGCGACTTTGTTTTATACTATGTATTGAATGAAGTTTATTTTAAAATTAATGTAAATAATATGTTAAAAGTTTTAAATGAAGAAAACATTAATGCCGAATTATTAAATCGCTTAATATGTATACAGGTATACATACATTTATATGTATAGGCTCAGTGGCCTCTACGAAATATAAATCCTGAAATTACCTTCAACTCTTATATACAACTTTTGAATTTAAAGTTTTGCCTTCTGCATGACTTTATGAAATAATTTGTGTCTGCCTTTTCATGAAAAATAAAACATGTATGTAAAATTCTAAAAGAATGTAATAAATCCCCCTCAATTAATATTCATAACCATAACAATTTAATTTTACGACCAAACCGCAGTAACTGCTTATATTACTTACGAATAAATAGCTCTCATTAAAAATACACAAACAAGGGACTGTAAAAAATATTCGTGTAACAAAAACGGGGCAAAATTACGTTCCTGGTATCTCGTGACGCATCAAAATGTTATATCTTTTTTTACGGTGGACAATTTAATTTCCGTTTTACAGATACCCCACAATCCTACTGTGTATAAATTCGATTTTACATACAAAATCCGTTTTGTTATCCCTTGGGATAGTGGGTGGAAACGGTATCAATTTTTGTTGAATAATTTAATAGAATTTATTTTTAGGCGGACGTTATTCACTTACATAGACTCTTTGACCACGATGCCAGAAATAGATGGATCCAGATGGATCTGTAAATAGGAAATTATTTTCATTTAAAAAACTTCAAGTCCGGACTCATTACATTTCAACAATTAGGGCCTTACTACAAAAACTTAAACATCTGTTTTACACTTGTCTAAAAAAATTGTAGCTGCAAAATGAACCGTATGTCAACGTCATAATTTGACATTTTTTTAGACAAGTGTTAAACTGACGTTTAGAAGTTTTTGTGGTAAGACGGTTAATGTTTCGTAACAAGCTTTAGACTTGAAAATGCTGTTTGCAAATAGTGCAACTGATTACATCAAGATCTCATCTGGCGTGTAGGCCTCCCTATAAATTTCTAATCATTCCACTGACCTTTTGAACGAGCTAGCTATTGAAACCGGTGAGGCGTGAAAGAATTGTATACCTTCTTATAGTACCTATCTATGGTATAGACACAGCTACTGTATATATTTAGGTAGACGTTAATCATTGCAAGATTTTAAAGGTATTAGAGTGTCAAAATGTTTGAGTAATTTAGTACCTACCTACTGCGCAATTTTGACAGCAAACTTAATTCAAAACTATTTTACACGTATCAAAATCAAAAACATGTATGTGTGTGAGTGCTAACAAACTCCAACGTCATGAAATACAAAACAATAGCGAAACAGTTCCACAAACTATCAGCTTGCAGTTGTTACTCGCAGTTATGTCAGCTTTTAACAATTTTACTGCAAGTTTAACGGACACAGAATATAAAATGGTGAAACGTAACGAAAAGTATAAAAAAGACTATTGGCTATTATAGAGGACCAATTTGTGTTCTAAGATTAATAATGTCCTTTTTTTTTGTCGCTGGGCTAAAAATGCTATTCCGCATCCCCTTCCCGTCGGGGGACGGGAGAGCGGTATGTGGGACTCCCCGGTAAAATCGTTTTCGGTATATCCACTAAAAAGGCCCAGCGGCACTCCGACCTCGCCTGAGTGGAGGGGGTCTGGGAATCTATGGCGTCCAGTCCAGTCCAGGGGATATTAATAATGTCCTAAAATGTCTCCAAATAACATACTTACCTACTTTTATAAGCTGAGGACCAATTATTTAACTTTTATCTGAGGAAATAACATGTTATCGATACAGTTTTCTGGCTATTGAAAAATCGGCTTCAAGTGTAATATCAAATAGTTCACCGCCAACCCACTATCACATACATTTTTCAATTACTAAATCAACTCTGGACTTGCAACCTGAGTTCCTCAAACAGCATAACTGTCTACATAAAAGTCACGGTTCTATAAGCTTCTAGAAAAGTTAATCAAATGTAACACGATAGTCCCACAGACGCATTCAACGGCACTACCTACGTACAAACCAACAAAGTAAATACTACGTAGTACCACAGAGTAAAGATGTACAGTTGTTAAGCTACGTACTAGCGTTCGTAAAAATTTTACTCACACATGCATGTGCGTGCATCGACGAGCTTTACCGGTGCTAGCGGTGCTGTCAGTACTGAGTGTCGGTGCTGTCACACATGTAGCGTTGCTAGGCGTCCGGATAAAGCCGGACATAGTAATTAGGCTTTTTGATTACATGTCCGGTGCCCATGTTGTCCGGCTTTTGTTAGGCTTTTTACATTTCGCAAACAAGCGAGCACTGCCGCCGCGCCGCCGAGCGTGGCCGAGTCGACTACCGAACCGAAATTAACAAGATTTATGATAATAATCAAAAAGACTTGATTTTACATATTTTTTTTGTCGTTCCTATTAATGCTAAGACAAAATCCCTCAATTATAATTTAATATAAACGATAATAATATAGGGTGTCCGACTTTTTTAACCAAATGTCCGGCCAAACTGGCTGGTCTGTCCGGCTGTTAGGTTTGGCGACCTGGCAACGCTACACAAATGCGTGTGTGAGTGACATTTTTACCAACGTAAGTACGTAGTTGCGCAACTGTTCACAAGAGAAGATGTTTAAACTGTAATAGTAGTTCTAATGCACACTGAGATGGTGCCAAGACGGTTTTCTCGAGAAATTCCCGCAGTAAAACGTCCCGGGTTAGTTTACAGCTATTTGCTCTGTTTTAAAGTGGAACTAGTATGTTTGTCCGTTTGTCCTGGGTGATATTTTGACAGTTGACATTTTCTAAATTGATCGACTGATATTACAAATGGATGTTAGATGTGAGCCAAGAGTTTTAGATTATACGAATTTATTGTTTTCAGTTTTATGCATTTATCATCATCATCATTTATTTATTCAATAACAATTTCCATTGTGTAGAGTTACATAATATGCACATAAAAATTACAATCTATACTTATAATAAATCTGTAGAGAGGTCAATTCTGTACATTAAATAAATTTCCAAAATATCTATCAGGGGGTGATTAGTGATCGATACTGATGCCAAAAATGCAATCAGTAAAATTTTTGTCTGTCTGTCTGTCTGTCTGTCTTTCTGTCTGTCTGTCTGTCTGTCTGTCTGTATGTTCGTTATGGAAACAAAAACTACTCGACGGATTTTAATGAAACTTGGCACAAATATTCTTCATACTCCTGGGCAGGTTATAGGATACTTTTCATCACGCTACGATCAATAGGAGCAGAGCAGTGATGGGAAATCGGGAAAAGTTACTCCATTTTTTAAGCTTCCGTCGCGTGTGCAGCCTTAGTGGTTAAAGCTAAGTAGTAATAGGCTAGGTACGTATAGATTTAGATAATTGGATAGGCTGGTGATTATTATTTCTTCCTCTCTTTGCACAAAGTCCGAATCTAACGCGGACGAAGTCGCTGGCAGAAGCTAGTAAACAATAAATTAAGATTAAATATGAATAAATGTCAAATGATACCAAAAATAAAAAATAACAGAGAAATACATTTATGATTTATACAGACATTTTTTCTAATAAGAAGGCTTTTAACTTTGCTTTGAACAAGTGGGTGTTCAGATGGCAACTTATTAAACATTTCTACAGCTTGATACTTCGAGCAATATGCTATATGCTTTATATAAAAGGTGGGTTTGCTTCCTTATTGGTTTACATGGCTTTAAAACCAATAAGATACATTCATATAAGCCCTTTCAGTTCTTTTTTAAATATAATTATGGTTTTAGTGGACGCCGTTCTTTTAAATGTTATTTTTACCCAATTTGAACTACAACAAGATAACAAGGTCTACAAGGAAGCACCTAGTTATCTCTGTACATCATACAGGCCAAATATGATACTAGTACCCTAATTAATGTCGGACATTTTTCAAAATTAGCGTAGTTTAGGTCTTAACAAGCCACAACAAAGAACATTGTTCCCTCCTCAACTCCTTGACATACATACAGCTCTATATAACATGTCCTAATAAGAGCCTCAAAGGACCTCTTTAATGACCCTTGCCCTGTGGTCACTTCCTACAGAGGACTCATTAGTTCGCGCCACGTACACCCCTATCTTATGCTCAACAGAAATACTCAACATTAATGTAGGAATATTTGTTGGAAAATTGCTCTAAGTAGGTTCCACAATGAACGAAAAATGTCTAACTTTTTTTAAGGTCGGTTTGTCCACCCGATAAATTGAAAGGTAATATTGAGCAATTTGTATTTCTTGACACTTTTTAGTGACACTTTTTAGAGTACATAAGGATGTATATGGAGTAAGTACATAAGGGAGTGCATGAGTTAAGTACATAAGGGAGTATATGTTGAGTGTACATGAGGGCGTATATGAGGACAGTACATAAGGGAGTAGGTATGTGATGACAGTACATAAGGGAGTATATGAGGACAGTATATGAGGACTGTACATGAGGGAGTATATGAGGACAGTACATGAGGGAGTATATGAGGACAGTACATAAGGGAGTATGTGATGACAGTACATAAGGGAGTATATGAGGACGGTACATGAGGGAGTATATGAGGACAGTACATAAGGGAGTATATGAGGACAGTACACAAGGGAGTATATGAGGATAGTACATAAGGGAGTATATGAGGACAGTACATAAGGGAGTATGTGATGACAGTACATAAGGGAGTATGTAATGACAGTACATAAGGGAGTATATGAGGACAGTACATGAGAGAGTATATGAGGACAGTACATAAGGGAGTATATGAGGACAGTACATAAGGGAGTATATGAGGACAGTACACAAGGGAGTATATGAGGACAGTACACAAGGGAGTATATGAGGACAGTACACAAGGGAGTATATGAGGATAGTACACAAGGGAGTATATGAGGACAGTACATAAGGGAGTATATGAGGACAGTACATAAGGGAGTATATGAGGACAGTACATGAGGGAGTATATGAGGACAGTACATGAGGGAGTATATGAGGACAGTACATAAGGGAGTATATGAGGACAGTACACAAGGGAGTATATGAGGACAGTACACAAGGGAGTATATGAGGACAGTACATAAGGAAGTATATGAGGACAGTACATAAGGAAGTATATGAGGACAGTACATAAGGGAGTATATGAGGACAGTACATAAGGGAGTATATGAGGAGAGTACATAAGGGAATGGTGTAAGTACATAAGAGATTTTATGGGGAATGTTCATAAGGCAGAATATGGGGTAAGTACATGTTAGTAATATATGGCAATGTGTATTGTTATGTTTAAGTTGGCAACAATGAAAAGGATGTCAATGATAAAACTGATGGTTTTATCAGTTTTATTGGTTACAGTTGGATTAAAGAATTACAGCTATGTTGTCTATGCTATATCTATATTTCTATTCCTCGTTGTCACACGAAATGGACAAGGATTTGGGACTAGTCGTCATAGTAAACATTTTTTGCCTTGCCAAGACCTACGCAATGGTACCTACTATAATCAACATTGTTGGACAGGGTACCAAAATGCCCATCGTCCTTTATTTTAATCACTTCTCAATAAAATTGTACTCTTATTTGGCTTTTTTCAAAGCACTTGAAACCCAAGTGAGAAGAAAATAACACAGCCATACTTAATTCTTTGAAGATTTAAAGCCAAGGTACATTGTAACATTTTATTTATGCAAATAAAAAGGATTTTTGAAAGTTCAACAAAAGTCTTTCATCCCTTGTTATTTGTTATGAGAACGCGACCACTCGTAGAAAACCACTCGGTCTACTTCGTAACTTTATAAGTATCATTAAATCTATAAGTTCTCTCAAATGTTTTTCTAATCCTCTTATGTTTGTATTCAAAGGCTGTGAAATTATGTTACAGTTCTTGCGTCTTGAGTGAGATTTGAAAGCATTTTATTTTCTTTACATTTTACATGTTTTATACAAGGTGTTGATTTGCATTTGTGCCATACTTCAGGAGGAGGACATAAAATACGTAAATAATCGATTGGAATTACAGTAGACGGGAAATAGCTAATATGCACTGCTTTTTTGGTCATTTTAATGTCATAGTATTTCAGAAGTAATCCAATTTTATGAATGAAATTTATGAATAATCGTTGCGTATGCTTTGTGTTTGCGTTTGTGTGAGGGTGCAGCACGGTTTTAGGGCCAGTAACACACGCGCCAAGTTTAAATACGGCTAGATGACATTGACGGATTTCCAAAAAAAAAATAAAATCAAAAATTTTTGTACCAATTTTTTTGTTGATTTGGGTTGAGAATCATTAGTATAATTACGTCCTTGACTATGGCACAGATGCAAATCAACAGCTTGTATATTATTTGCATTTCATATCTCGTAGGATTAAGATTAAACAGCCTTTCGTAGAATTTTATTTAACTTTACATATATGATATTTATGATAACTTATGTATGAGATTTTTCTAATAAAACGATTCGATATAAAACAGACTGGTAGAAAACGCTTAAAGCATTAAGTCACGCCGTTGTTCTTGACTGTGAAACAAGTACCTACGATATGAAAACCTGTTTTTTATGATGTTTCAAAATGCTTAATTACGTGTGTGAGAGTTTGTCAAAAAATCCACCATGTATGTACAAAAAATCAATGGGCTCATGTACCTATGTAATCCTGCATTGTACTAAATCAGTTTATGCATACTTAACAGTATGCCTCATCAATTTCTTCATAGCTCGTCGCGTCCACTTTGACTTAGCGATTAGCGGCACAAAGGCACGGTCCACCATTATCGCCGGCCAATAGTTTAGCACATACAGTCATGGTCACATAATTAAAGACACCCCAAACTCGTAGTGAAATAAATAGTTATGGTACTGACATGAGCTTAAGCACAGTATAAAATGTAATGTTATTATTATTAAAACAAACATTACATTGTGTTCTTTAAATTAAGGACAAAAAATATTTACTTTCTTTAATACTTTAGACATAACGCTCTATGGGAACTGAACACTAACTTTTGTAGCTGATACTTGGCTGGTCAACTAATTAAAGACAGTTGAAGCCCAGTTAAGAAAAAAAAAACGCAAGATAAAAATAGTTGCCATACTTTTTTTAGAAATGAGTAAAACACTTATAATAACTCGAATTAGGTAATAATTTAGGTTTCTTTCATTAAAAATTTTCATTTTAGTCCTATCAATAAGACTAGAACAAAAATTCTGGTAAGTAAAATGTTTTGGGCTTTTTTAAATTAAGTTTTGACATGCGGATTTATTCATACCACTTGATCTGTAGTAAGAACATGGTAATAAATTTATTATTAAAGATTCCTTATCAAGGGCACTAAAAAAGGCAAGGTTTGAGAACAACTGAAAACCGACCCCAAGGAAAACTTGTCCGCAAACAGACTTTAAGGTGGTGCTATAGGCAAATAGTGAACCATTTACATGATTCGGTACTGGTTTTTTTGGGAGTCATCTAATGCTTAAAGGACGACAATTGTGTCTGCAGAACTTTTAGACTACAACCGGGTCGGGAAAAGCTGTAAGGCATGGGTATCGGAAGATGTTACTTTTGGAAAAGCACCGCGTGTCCATACTGTAGTTGGTGTTTTCTATCAAAGGTGAAAGTTGCTCTGAACAAGTATTGAAAAATCACTTTTTTATCTGATAAAACAAAGGTATTTGATGAATTCTAAAAAACATAATTGATTTTAGTCACCTTCAAAACATGTTATGGAACCAAAGTACACCAAGAAAGTTCTCAAGCATAGGAGGCGAAAAAGTCATAGTGTGGGGCTTCTCTCCACTACTTGGTGTGGTGATCCTTTAGAAAGATATTATTAAAAATAGGCGAATTCAAGTACTATAATATTTTAAAATTAAGCATCTAGTTATATGCTAAGAATAATTTACCGGTCCTTAGCGCTTTCCAAATTAGAAATGTTCTGAAAAACACTGTAAGAGTAGTAAAAAGGACTCTTTGATTGAGCAACTTATGACGGTTTTGGTTTGGCCCATTGCAAATTTAATAGAAAAAAACTGGTAATCGGCCAGAAAACACAATGGCGATAAGTCATACATGAAACATTGATCAATTTTACAAACATTTTTATGAAGCATGGAAGAAAATTCCCGTAGCGACTTAAAACAAAACTGACCGCCGAAAAGTACCATCAATAATATTAATAATTTGCATTTCTTCCTCTGAGCAAATTGAGTGTCTTTAATTATATGGCCAGGCCACGTTATAGTTCATACTGCTCGAGATTCGGATAAAGCGAAAAAAAACTTGTCGCGGAGGATCACTGAAGATAGTTTTTAGTTTTAATATTTCACAATGCCCTCTTAAATATTTTAAAATAGAAAAAAAAGTTCCAATAGCAATCAGAAAAAAGAAATACAGATAAAATGCGGCGGCAATTTAAGATTCCAACAGTGTCTTTAATTATGTGACCACGACTGTACGTGTGTACGGGTGACAATGCCATGATGATTAAAACCAGAAGCCTGGGATAATGATCTGTGGTAAATGGGGTATTAATTAAATTATATAAATAAAACGGTGCCATAAATATGGGTACCTACGTTTTTTTTAATTGAAATTTGAAGAACAAAATTCAGACCTGTTGCTAGTTTTAATTGCAATGTGTGTCTCCTGTAATAATATGAATTGACAGTGTTCAAATTAATCATATTTGATTATTTTGTCGCTCGTTAAAAACCGAGCGGAAAATTCGCTGTTTTAAAAGAGCTCTTACTTATATATGTATCCGTTTAAAACGAATTCTCATAGATTAAAAGTAAATAAGGAGCGATTCCACCTCTGCTATAGCAAACTTATTTAGACGCATTGAAGTTTATTACGAACCTAATGTTTGCTTACTTACGACACTGAGGTGCACTCAATGACCATAAAAAGGTTAGGTGTTAAATTAAACAGACCTTTATTGGAAGAGCAAATAAGTCCATATTTGCTTGTGTTGATATCTATACATATAATAAATCTGTGGAAAAGTAATTTTTGTACATTGAAGAAATTGACAAAAAAAATAGCCGGCATGTTAAAGGATAACTAACAGAACCCATTTCCATCATTTTTGTCATTTTTGTCTGTTTGTCTGTTTGTCTGTTTGTCTGTTTATCTGTTTGTTTGTTCGGGATTCACGTAAAATCTACGAATTCAATGCAGACAATGCTTATATACAAAAATTCTACGTAACTTGGGGTATTACTTAGTTTTTGTTTCATCGAAATCGATTCACTCTATCAAAAGATATGATTAATTTTGTGAATTCAAGATGTAAAATATTACGACACGCAATCTGTTTGTCAAAACTGTACATTTGAATGTTGTACTTATATTAGTTGTTCGGCCTATTATTAATCTTTACACAGAAAATCACACCTTTATAAGTAACTTCGGAAGAAAAAAAAATATGAAAATTTTGTTTAGCCAAGGTTAAAGTAGCTGTTTTCCACACAGTCCAGGTGTGCCCCGCATGGGAGGGGCACCGCCGGGTCCTCGTCGAGGCTTTGGGCGGCGGCGACCTCTCGCGTCCGGCCTTGGTTCAGGCCATGGTCCGGGGCGAGAGGGAATGGGATGCCGTCGCCTCCTTCTGCGAAGCGGTCATGCTCGAGAAGGAGGAGGCGGAACGCCAGAGGGTTCGCACCTCTCATCCCGGCCGCCGCGCTGGACCAGGTAGACACCATGGGCGCCGGGTGTCGCGAGATGACTCCCGGCCACCGTAGGCGTGGGTCTGTGGGCGGTGAGTTCGGGTGGCTCATCGTCCCTCTGTCTTTCTAGACGACAGACCCGTGTCGACGGCGCGCGTTGTTCCACGCGCTCTCCAAAGAGATGTCAGCAACCCCAGCGGGGCCCAGCAGGGCCAAGGCCTGCCGGGGCTGCGGGTTGTTCGAAAGAGATACCGCGGCCCTGGTACATAAAAGGCCTATGACGGAACACGACGATTTTAGTCAGTAAGAGTCTGACACTCCCTCACCGCTGCTAACCCACAGCGGGAGGGGTCATTTGATGATATTTTACGTCGCTAAAAAAAAAAAAAAAAAAAAAAAAAAAAAAAAAAAAAAAAAAAAAAAAAAAAAAAAAAAAAAAAAAGATTCAAGTAGCTCCATCTGTGGTAAAAATACATCAAATTTGTCAAAAGAGCGAGGTGGTAAATGACAATTAATTACCATACATTCTTTATAGAGGATTATTATTTCAACAGATGGAGTTGTGTATTTTCCGTAATTCACCATATTTTAACACGTAGTGTAATTTTTCGATAGACATTTCAATAGTGTTTGTCAGTTTGCCGTACCACATCAAAATCCAACTATAATTATTACCTTGATGAAAGGAAAATTAATAGTTCTCAGGCAAATTTAAAACGGTGCCATCTAAATTATTTTTTGAACATTATGTCAAAAATGATGACTTTAGTGGAACAATTAATTATCATTTAAAGTTACAGATGGAGTTCATATCAGGATTTTTTCATAAACATAGTTTAGCTTATCTTCCACTAATGTGGTGGCCTTAAAACAAATTACTTTGAGTGAGTAGTATTAAGTAGACCTTAATTATTTTTTCTGATGCAAAATATGTAAGCTTAATCCTAGAAGAAAGGAAGATCTATCTCTCGCAAGCGCTGCTAAGCGTGAGGCAGGTAATGTAGGCTTCTGTAGCTTTAAAAACAAGCCCAGATACAAAGTGCAGATAAGAAATGGGAGCTTTCTCGATTTAATACCATACACACGTAAAATGCTTTATGCGTCTGGAAACGTACAAATTACGCGTCGCATACCAGAGACATGCTTACTTTCAACTTCTGATCGCAAATACACTGTTCACGATTACGAACAGTCTCAGTAAGACCCGAGCCAAGTCTAAAAAAACACCTTTTATATAAAACTACGTTTGATGTCATTCAATTACAAAGACAGAATTGTTCTCTGCTGCAAATCCTATCCACCTATATCCTATCCTAATCCAGCATGCATTGCAGGTGTGCATTGCACAAAAACCAATGGTATCCTATTCGAGAAGTCAAAAGAGTCGGCCTGCCATCGTCAGCTTTTGCGCTAAGCAAGTGTTCTTAATAGTACCATCAGAATTACATTCATCGTTGAATGAGGTGAATACATTTTCAGAAACCACAATAACAGTAGGAGCCAAAGAGTATGATCGCTTCATAGAGCTCTGATTGGCCCCAGGTGACCAACTCAGGTCTGATTTGTTCGTTCATCAGATCTTTGAAAGTGTTTCGGTGGATACTTACTGTCGTCCTGTTTACGTGTGACACAAAATATGGTATATAAACGTCCTCCGCAAGAGCGAAATTTTCCCGGTGAGCGGTAGTGACGCACAGTATACCTCTACAATACTTCTGTTTCTTTTGATTTGCTGGCTCCACCAAGAAATGACAAATTGCGAGCGTACATTTTGAAAATCTTGGCAAAACTGCAGGTTTCAAGTACGAACACATGAAGTGGACTCTCACAGATACGTACATTTTGCCTATTCGTGAACTAATGCAAACATTTCGGTGGAGTCCCTCCCGGTTTAGACCTAACCCCACATTAGGCGTGCGCGATCCTCGGGCGTGTGAGTAGCGCGTGCGTCGCGAGCACGCTGCGTGAGCGTCGCGTTTTGCTGCCCTGCGGCATTTGCAGCGCGCTCGACTTGACGTTTAACTGCTAAGGCGTTTAGCGGGCGGCGGGGATAGCGGGCGTAGGGGTAAGAACGCAACTCGAGCGCCGCGTGCTCGCCGCGAGCGCGTCGCTTACACTCTTCACACATGCCGCAGGGCAGCAAAACGCGACTTTCACGCAGCGCGCTCGCGACGCCCGCGCTACTCACACGCCCGAGGATCGCGCACGCCTAATGTGGGGTCAGCCTTACCATAGTAAGTAAGTGCACAGAAAATCCCCAATTCATACAAGTCATACAAGTATTTCTCCCCAGTAGTGAAACTATCCTACCCTATGCGCCTGCTGATGATGATGACTCATTTTATCATCCATCCAGCTATTCCCCAACTATGTTGGTGTTGGGCTTCCAGTCACCGAATCTGTTTGAGTACCAATATTTTGCTTGGAGCGACTACCTATCTATCTATCTTCAATCCAGTCAACTACACAAGACGATATCCATGGTAAGACTGACAGACTTTCTGGCTTCTGCTTAGTCGCAGCAGCTGCAGAAAATGTACAAATGACAGCTTTGTCAGACTCAAAGCATATAGACATAGATTATAGCTATTTCCTGTGAAAATTACTTACGCACCATACGTAATAATTGACTATTCTATATTGCCCACGCAGACGAAGTTGCGGGCAACAGCTAGTTTTATAATAAGTTGTAATGTTCTCTCTGTAGTATAAAATATTAACTTCTAAAAAGGTGTTAAAAGGTTTGATAACAAAATAATAGACAGCCACAAAAGTATAAAATATTTATTACATTCAGTATACAACAAGACCTGGTACATTCAAGTCACGTTTGTAATTTAAGTGTGATCACTTTATTTTGTCATAGAGCCATCTGAAACAATATATTAGTCTATGTTTTTATTTATGACGAGGATCAAGTGCACATATAAAGCGGCTTCGTCAATCACTTTGTTCCAAAAAGTATTTATTTTTAGATTTTGAGCAATATCACATGATTGAGTGTTCGCTATTTATTATCTAACTTGACTTTTCTGAAATTGGATTCTGAAATAGAATTCAAAATTCATAAATTACTGTTTTTTTATGCAAAACTCTTTCAGAATTTAATTTGCAAAACGATTTTTTAGTTCAAATAATTTTAGAATTTACTTTTTACGTTTGGTTTAGACTTGATTTTTCGAAGACTGAGTAGTAAATCAATAGTGTAGAACCTACACTGTAGAATGTAGATGCTTGCATATACAAAATAAATATTTGAAGGTATTAAGGTATTTAGTATTTCAATTTACTTCACTTGAAGTAAATTGAAATACTAAATTGAAAAAAAAAAATCTTCTTTTTAATTGATTTATGTGCACTACACGAGCAGCATGCAATCAAACTATAAATTATAGCGTTTAAAACTATTTCTGTCCCAGTAGAGTAAGTGGTCAGAAACTTCGTAAAATTAATTAAGTATATTAATTATTCTGAACACAAATGTATTACTTAAATATTTTAACAAAAATATTTACGAAAGTCGCATTCAAAGTGAGATAATTACATTACTCGTAGCCAAAAAGTTTATGTAGTAGAAAGTTTTCTATTACGACTCCGTAGGTCCTACTGAATGGCAACTAGCCAAGTACTGAAATGGTTCTAGAAACTGGTGAAATAAAGTATGTATAGATATGCCTGGTAAGATGCTTAGTAAGTTAGTATTTATTCAGATTCTATGTATCTAACTGTTATTTCTTTGCTGTGAAATGATCAGTGATCTTGATTTAATATATTATTGCAAAGCTCAATGGAATAATTACGTTTATATCTATAAATATATTATATACTCCATTTAAAATAACATTAGAAATTTAAGTAAACCTTTTTTACTGTTTGTTCAACCGATTTTGACTTCTATTGCGTTAGTAGTATGATTAATGGCGGCTGCAGTGAATACTTGGTATTGTAACCACTATTTTGCTTTCAATTCCGTTCTTTTGTCTATGGAATAGAAGTTAAAATCGGTTGAACAAACAGTAAAAAAGGTTTACTTAAATTTCTAATGTTATTTTAAATGGAGTATCTGAGGGCACGGCAGTGCCCCAGCCAAGACTCGAGCAAAGCGGGCACGGCCGTACCATCTTTTCTCGAAGCGTTTCGCGGCTATTTCAGCCCCCTGTATCTTCCATGTGAACAAAGCTAGGAGTTTAGGTTTTCGATGACCAAGAGTAAGTATTAGAGCAAGCTCAGTCTCAAAATTACAAGACATTTGAATAAATAGTTTACGAGTTATGAGCGATCAAAGTTACACCATTTTGTCACTGACTCACTCACTGACCGATCATCAAAAGTCTAAGGTACTTCTAGCAAACTTAGAACCTTCAAATTTGGCACCAAGATAGGTTATTAGCTACATACAAAGGGAAAATTATAAAAACCTTAAAACTTAATAAAAAAATAGGAAACAAATTTATATTTGCGGTTTTTCAAGAACATTGTGTATGAATTTTGACTGCATTGATAACTTTGTTATTTATTTATGTACAAAATGTTACTATTTGTTTTATTGTTACATGTTATAGGGGTATCGGGTTGCCCGGGTAACTGGGTTGAGGAGATCAGATAGGCAGTCGCTTCTTGTAAAGCACTGGTACTCAGCTGAATCCGGTTAGACTGGAAGCCGACCCCAACATAGTTGGGAAAAGGCTCGGAGGATGATGATTGTTTTATTGTTACGTAGTGTGGTATATTGTTATTATGTATTAAATATACATACATATGAATAAAAAAGCTAGGTTAAAATGAAATGAATAATGATAAAATCTTTCATATTAATGCAGTGCGATAAATACTGCATGCTCGCTCGATAGATGGCGTTGTCCTGGTCTACATCGCGCTATGGTTTCGTTACATAGCTTATAATAGTATAAGTAGTACTTAAAAAAAATCAAATGATTTCATCTGATAGCGCCATCTACCTCTGAAATAAATCTCTTTTATACTAAAAGATATTCGATTCAAAAATTCGACAATTTCGAAATTGTTTAGTTTATTTAAAAAAAATGTTGTTTACGTGCTACTTTAGGTCTACATATTTAGTTTGTTATATATTTAGTTAGTTGCATGTAAGTTAATTTAATTTGTTATATACTTAGAGTAGAAAGAGACCTACAAAAAATAAATTAGATCCCACCAAAAACATTAAATGTAAAAAAAAGCCAATCCTCTTCGCAATTCCTCCACCGTAAAAAGTTTTGAGATCGCATAGAAGCCAAGTCCTGTTCAACTTTATTTGTAATAATAAATCAATATTTTGTGACTATATCAATAGTTTTGTTCACATTACAATAATATTGTCTTGGCCATGAGCACAAGTTAATAGTCGCTCCTTGAAATAATGTGTAAATACCATTGAATTGATAAATTCTATATGGACATGATTTTACGATTGGACTGATTTTATGGACTGATTGGAATTTGAGATCACCATGGACTAAACATGCGCCATAGTACATGTGCAGTTCATTGATGTTGGATGATACTGACTGTCGGTCATTTAGTAACAATTGAATAAACTAAAAGTATTTAATTCTGTGATATTGAACTTCATGATTGACTTTCACCTCTCCAAGATATGCTGTATTATATTTGTAGTTTATTGTGCTCATGGCCAAGTCAATATTATTGTAATGTGAACAAAACTATTGATACAGTCACAAAATATTGATTTATTATTACAAATAAAGTTGAACAGGACTTGGCTTCTATGCGATCTCAAAACTTTTTACGGTGGAGGAATTGCGAAGAGGATTGGCTTTTTTTTACATTTAATGTTTTTGGTGGGATAGGTCTTACAGATTATGCCAGATATATTTCAAGACAAATGTAGGTAGTTAGAGGAGACTGGATTAAAAAAACACCACCAAGATAATGAAAATATTATAAATTGAAATACAAGAACCTTAAACTTACTCTGTTAAATTATTTAAATTTTAGAGGAATATATAACTATCAACAAAACAACTTTTCTACGTCACTGAAACTAGAACTAAAAGTAATCGAACACGCTGTTTAAACGTAGTGTTACCGCTTAAAAGCGCTCGTCGAGCACAAAAGGTCTCATGATTACTGGCCTTCGATGGTTGTGCACATAAGTGCACTAATCTGCAGAGTAGTGTTGTTCCTGCTAATGTAAAATCCCGGGATAAACTATGCAGGTAAATGCGGGAAGTCAATAAGTACTGTATAAATTCTCTGGTACTTACGCAAATTCCTACAGGTGCAATAAGTATTGTTTTTTTTAAGCATTACTTTATTATGATTCAATTTGAATAGAAAATAATTATTTAAATGGCCAATACGATTTACTGCTCGATCAAAAACCCGATGCTGGTAATAAGAGAATTGTAAAAAATACCATATCAGATCTTAAAGACTGTAGTACCCACAAAAGCATTAAAGACAAAGCACTAAGATAACAAGAACAGTCACGGTGATAATATTCCGCTCACATTTAAAACATTATGATATTGAAGTCCCTAACGTCATATAAATGAAACCGTCCCGAGGAATAGTGTACCATTTCCCGCGCCCCAGGAAAACGGGACGCAGCGCAGCACTTTCTCATTGAAATATGACACTGTACCTGCTACACGAATATGCCATTTAAAGTTCTTCTAGTCTGAATAAATTGACTTTTAAACTTCAATTAGCTTTCAGTATTCTTGCCAAAAAGAATCTTGCAAGACTGAATTTTAATGTCGTTTTAATACTGTAGAACTAAGAGCCTTTGTATTTAAGAGTAAAAACCTGAAATCAAACAATGTTCTTGAGACGTTAATTACTTAGCTGGTGTTAAGTGAAAAATGGGTATTAAGAAACGTCACACAATGGAAATCTTAAAAGGAATGCAGTCAAGCTGTGTATTTGGTTTTGTTATTGAATTGGTTCTAGTAGGTATCTTAGCTTTCAATATGGTTTTTAGTAGTAATGTTGAGTTGAAAAAAGGCACTTTAATTCTTTTTTTTTATATATTTAGTTACAACGTTTTCAAATTATGTAATCTGTTAAAAGTTAAAAAAGTTATGTCTACATTTAGTTTATTTTTGCAGTTTTACTGAAACAAACATTTTTAGTTACCCCTGAATTTCATCATGTCTCTCAATAGCCCAAATCAAAACATCAACGACATAATGGTATGCCCTCACTATTTTTTTCCCCATTTCATTCGCATTTTGGACGGAAACAAAGTACCAACAATGCGAATCCCTAAGGCTGCGTTTTTCCAACCAAATCCTTTATTACGTAGGTTTGCCCCACGGTGCGGATGTTTTCATAATAAAATGTTCAGCTCTGTGAAATCTGTGTTTTGAAATATAGGAAAAAACTGGTTATTTCGAACATTGAAAGCCTTCTCGCTTTTTTCTCCCGCTTATCTTTAAAGCAGTTTTTCGTAGAAATGAATGAATATTTGAATCGATATTTCTGAGTAATACCTTTATACTTCGATGTGTCTCATAAATTTATCAGCTTCAATAAAAGTCATATCGTCGGCGACGTCGACTTTTAATAGAGGACCTGCCCTCAAAAATATGGTAAATGTGGTATATAATAGTCATCATTTTATATCCAAGTAGAATTCTAAAATCCTTTACACAATTTTATGTACGAAAGGAGAACAAGTACCAGGTATGTGTTGTAGAGGTATAATCGTAGCTAACAATTTTTTTTTTAAATTTGCAGAGCCTTTCTAGATATTCCATTAATGGACCAAAACAACAATTTCCTTTGAATGTAAATACGTACGTATAGGACCAATGTAGGTATACATATGTGGGACCTATTGTTAGATACGGAGTGCTGTTATGAGAGGCATTAAGGTCCAACCATATAGCCCCATTTATGTTACTATACCTAGGTATTTTCATCAAGAACTAACCTCTCAAGTATGAGGGCGCGGGTTCGATTCCAAGTCAGGCAAGTACCAATGCAACTTTTCTAAGTTTGTATGTACTTTCTAAGTATATCTTAGACACCAGTGACTGTGTTTCGGATGGCACGTTAAACTGTAGGTCCCGGCTGTCATTGAACATCCTTGGCAGTCGTTACGGGTAGAAGAAGCCAGTAAGTCTGACACCAGTCTAACCAAGGGGTATTGGGTTGCCCGGGTAACTGGGTTGAGGAGGTCAGATAGGCAGTCGCTTCTTGTAAAGCACTGGTACTCAGCTGAATCTGGTTAGACTGGAAGCCGACCCCAACATAGTTGGGAAAAAGGCTCGGAGGATGATGACCTAGGTATTTTCATCCATGCTCTGAAGACGTTTTGGAACGAACAACTACCACTACTACATTCCTATACGTGAATTTTAGTGGTTAATTTTAGAACTGAAATGTTCCGAATTAATCTTCAAATATTTTGTGATGAAGATCAATAAAAATACCTAACAATTGAGTTCTAAGAAACAAAACCTTGTGGATTGTCTAGAACTTATTTCCAACAGACTAAAAGTTTTTATAAGTAATCCTCAGGTTCTCAAATTTCATAGTCATAATAAGGCTCCATATTTTTTTTACCAGCTATATGATTATGTGCCAGATACAGATTCTGTATATCATCATGATTTATACATATCGCTCAGATTATGTCATGCTTCAGAGAGAAAATCAAGAATTCACTTGACAAAAACATACTTCCTTCCGAAACATGATGATTTCTTATATATACTTTGGCTTTCTATGCTGTTTCTATGCCAAATTTGCTTTCAAAGCGACAATTTGTTAGGTAAATAAGAGATAAAAAGTCATACGCACCATAATCATACATGTTTTGCATTCGTCTCTGATGGTTGTTTATTGTAACTCAAAGAGATCATTGACTTTTGATCAGAGATATTTTGCAATATTCTTTGACATATTTAATGCAGAAAACGTGGATTAAAGTGAGTTACATTAATTACTTCTCCTACGGCGTGTAAAATATTATGGCAGATGGACAAGATACTTAAAATAACATCACTATATTTTATTTATCAAAATCACAGGATACGTGATTATGTTTTTAAATCATAGCAATGCTTTGTTAAAATTAGCGATCAAAATATTAATGAGTGCAGATATATTTTCATTAGTCTTTCCAATGCTTCTCAGTCCACGCTACCAGGGGGATTTGAAAAAAAAAAGATTAAACATTAGTTGCAAAAACTATAGAAACTGTGTTCTGTGATCCAATTGAATCTCAATTATATTCACGTTTTTTTTTTTACTGTATCTTGCTGAGGAAAATGATAGCTGTTTTGTATATCAAATCAAGCGTACAATGTGTCAGGTTTTGTCAGAATATAAACAAGTTTGTTACGAATTTATTATACGTATTTTATTGAAAACGATCTCAAACAAAGTCCTTTTCTAAACGTTTAGTACCAAAGAGCATACTTATTGCAGTCAAATTATGGTACTTAAAAGAAGCAAGACTTTTTATTAAGTTTTGCAGCCTAAATAACCTATGCCTTTTGAATCACCTGAACTAAACCAGGCCATAGACACATCAGCCCTTCCCCAGCTCAGAAACCTCTTTCAACGTTTCTAAAAGACGATTATGTAAAGAATGCAACTGGGTTACTGTTGGATTAAGTAAATAAAAAGGTTCAAAGAAGGGAGCTATTTTTTATCGCCAAAGCGAGAAAAGCGAAGTAGCAGTACAAAGGTGAGTTTATGAAGCAGTTTTGCATGTACCACTCCTAGTTTGCACTTTGCTTTTTGTCACACCTCTTATTTTTTATTAGAAGAAGAAGAAGAAAGAAGAAGAAAGAAAATCCATTTATTTCAAACACACGAATGACGCAAGAAACAATTAAATAAAGAAGGCACAAAACACAAACAATGAACACAAGGAAAAAAAAAACTACACTTTTTGCCTTTGATCTGAAAACTTAAAACTTGATTTTCAATTTAAAGTACAATTTTCATCAAAAAGTATTTCAAAAGGTAGCTTAAGAACCACCGTAATAAATCATACAGGTTGTTCCCCAATACAGAATTTTCATTAAAAATATTCCCGGAATATTCAATGAATATTAATGATTTCGTTCCGTCACTGTTACGTTAATTTTGTCAGTTTTGTTCGTGAAATTAACGAACTTGGGGATATTACCGTCTATTTACATTTCTCGGATCACGTTTCATCCATCATGTTTATCAAGGAAAATTTTATTAAATATAACCGCTCTATAGATTTGACTTCACGGAAAATCAAAATTAAATAGGTATTATCTGTACAACATAATTGATGTTATACAACTTATAATTAAAATCGGTACAAAAACGTAATCAATTACAGAACGAAACAAAAAAAAAATAGATTTACAAGAAGCTCCAAAGCAATAAAGGGGCCTTGACCAGCAAACTATAACAACCAAGTCAGCAATCAAAAATTTACTATAGAACCTGTACCTATAACTCTAGCTAAACGGTACCATCGAACAATTAAATAAATTGCTGCTATTGAAAATTGATGGCGTGGCCTTTGTTACTAGCGACCCTACAATATTGTGTACAGCCATTAATAATTTGGGCTACACCATTAGGCCATCGGGCGCTCAGCAAACTTCATAATAAATCATCATTTTTCACCGCACCCTGTATAACTAGGGCTGTCAGACTTAATCTTATATTAGTATTGACAGACTTTATTTTCAATTTTAATGACAAATAACGTTTTAATAAAATGTAGTTGATTTACTGATCGAGTAATAAAGATTTTCGTAGTATCTTGTGATTTAATTTAATAATTTCGTAATCTTTTGTCCGCATATTAATAAGCTTCGAGAACTTTTAAGTGAGTCAGCTGCTAATTATAATTTGAAGGTTGTTTTAAGAATTAATTAGAATTGAACTTTAGGCGAACTTGAGGTGTATTTCAGGTATTTTAATTTTACTATCTCTGATTTTTCTGTGCCTTAATGAATTTACGGCCTAGACGATCAATTAAATTGACTATACGAACTAATAGGTAGGTATGTATTGTTCATTGAGTATTGATTTAATATGGAAGATTGTGCAAAGTTATTGTAGGTTTGGAGGCCGCCTAAAAATGAATAAACAGTGTGACAAAGAAATGTGCTCTCAATGAACAATATAAGTACAAAAAAATACTATAGCGGGTGATAAAAGTATGTACATTATTCGCAAAGCTAATTATAACACGAACTTGCTAAACGACAACCCTACACGCGATGTCCCCAACAATGTACGGCGTCCAAAGTTGGTACTACCGAATATTTTTACAAGCAAAAACTTTGCAAATACATTTTTATATTGGATCTAGCGACTCGCTTGTGGCTGTCAAGAAGATTAATGCTGCTTCACGATTAGTGTAGTCTTGAATGAATCGAGCGAAAATTCGTCGTCGAAATTAATTTTTACTCGAATAATTATAAAGGAGGTATTCGAGAAAATTATTGAAAGAAAATACGAGACTACCTAGTTAAATTACTTCAAGTTTAAGATGTATAGATGATGGACGTTAGAGATGTATCCATATATATCCGTATGTATCCATAATGGAAGTGCGCACATAACAACGATCAGGTAATGTGACCGGTATCGGATATCGACTAAAAACCTTGATTGAATTAACGACTTTCTTAAAAAAAAAACACAACCATTGGGTGAACTGTTTAATCTGCAGTGTGTAGGTGTGGGAAAGCTTGTGAATAATTTTCTATTCTTGATTTTATAATAATTAAACTAGTGAAGCTTTTCAAAAAGCTTTGGAATCAATAAGGAATCCGGTTACTGCGTTTCTAAACGTTCAGCTAACACTCCAGTGCCGATGCATTAACCATCTGATGCTATTGTGCTATGGAGTACCGTTTCATCTTGTATCGATCCTTCTTAGCTCGAGCTTAATGGCTCACTCGAGTCACAGACCAGTTTAAATTGTCTCGATTTCCATGAAGCGATTGTACGAAGCTTTTGTCAAAGTACATTATTATACTCGTATTATTCGTCATAGTTTAAGTACATACTGGAAAAAATGAAACGATGACACAATATACAAATAATTTTGTTTTTGTAAATCACTGTGATTTTCATCTGGAAATTGCAGTTTCTTATCGATACTTGTAGATTGAATTTTAAGTGTCTGTCTCAAACGTGATCACCGTATTATAAGGCAAGATTGCGTTATCATGTTGTTTATAAAATAATTGGCTACTGCCAGCGGTTTCACGAAGATTCTGAGATAAGCGCATTCAAACGAATGTTCGTTTATATAAAGTTGAATGCTATATCAGTTCAGCTTTATAGTATAACTAAATAATATGTCAAAACTTATCATTACGGTACGTTAGTATATTAAGCTGATATGGATTTTTCAATCAAATATCTTACATGACCGTTAATAGTATAGTCACGTCAGTAATGTGATTTGATTATAAGATAATCTAATAGTTTATGAACCATTTTGGTGCACAATTAGTTCCAATCAACGGGCTCTATGTATAATTATAGGTCAGACGATGATAAATTGAAACAGTTTGAATTAAGATTTTACGTTTAATGAAGGTAGGTAATGATAGGGACGATCATGCAGAATAAATGAAAATGTAAGGTGAAATCTACGTTTTCACATATTGATGTAGTAATGAACGTTTTTAAACAGTAATTAGTTAAATTATACATCGATTGGTTAAAAACACAGGTATATTTTAGATACCAATGAATTAAAAAAACCGGCCAAGTGCGAGTCGGACTCACGCACGAAGGGTTCCGTACCATCCAAACTAATATTCTATAGGTATACATATACAAGCTGTTGATTTGCATCCGTGCCATAGTCAAGGACGTAATTATACTAATGATTCTCAACCCAAATCAATAAGAAAATTGGTACAAAAATTTTTGATTTTATTTTTTTTTCGGAAATCCGTCAATGTCATCTAGCCGTATTTAAACTTGGCGCGTGTGTTACTGGCCTTAAAACCGTGCTGCGCCCTCACAAAAACGCAAACACAAAACATACGCAACGATTATTCATAAATTTCATTCATAAAATTGGATTACTTCTGAAATACTATGACATTACAATGACAAAAAAAGCAGTGCATATGAACTATTTCCCGTCTACTGTAATTCCAATCGATTATTTACGTATTTTATGTCCTCCTCCTGAAGTATGGCACAAATGCAAATCAACACCTTGTATATATGTAAACAAAGTGCATGTAGAGGTACACTTCGTTTAGTCTATACCGTTTATACGATTTATCTGTGACCTATTTTTAATCTGTGGAGCATTGTGAGATTAGTTAAGATTTAAGGTTAAGTTGAAATAAGTTCATTATTAAATTTTTAAGAAACGTGAGGTAAAGCAATAGCTTTAAATGTTGTTTTATAATGTGTTTTTAATTACCCTTGGATATGGAGGTAAAACTAAACCACATGTGTTGCTCTGAAAGAGTGGAGGTTTATTTATTAAATCTTAACAAAACTTTTACATAACATAACATACTTATCAATAAACTTTTATTTAACTTACCTGAAAGAGAAACAACATTTAAAGCTATTGCTTTACCTCACGTTTCTTAAAAATTTAATAATGAACTTATTTCAACTTAACCTTAAATCTTAACTTATCTCCCCGTCTTACCCTTTGGGTACGGAACCCTAAAAACGAATATAATGTACGACGAGTTGGTTAATTTATCGTTCATGAATCCTCCTCACCATCAATTCAGACTATGAGAGTGAGGGTATACAGAGAGCTCACCTGTCTACACGCACGTAACAATATGTCCTACAGACAAACTTCAAAACATTTTCGTACTTAATTGAATTAAGCGAAAATAAAACAAGCGCGTGAACCACTCAGACTTACAAAACTTAGATACAATACCCTTATAAATTCAGATAAATGATAGCTAGGTCGACAGTCGCCATTAGGTTCGGTGGCATAAAAAATATAAAAGATACAACGAACGACTCGAGTGGTACAAAACAGTGACAAATTGTTGCGCCACCATTTTTTCTAGACCGTTCATTTATACTTGATCGCACTCTCTTTCTTAGGCACCTATTGTTTTACTTGATATTCTGTGATTAAGTGTATACTTTGATTTTACATATATTTTTTATTTTTATTTTTATCTTAGCCTTTATATTATTTTTTGGTTTGGTCGTATATTGTTGTACTAGCCGTTTTCCCGCGGTTTCACCCGCGTCCCGTGGGAGCTACTGCCCGCACCGGGATAAAATATAGCCTATGTTACTCGCAGATAATATAGCTTCCTAATGGTGAAAGAATATTTAAAATCGGTCCAGTAGTTTTTGAGTTTATCCATTACAACCAAACAAACAAACAAACAAACAAAGTTTTCCTCTTTATAATATTAGTATAGATAATCAGTTTCAATAACTGGGTAAGTAATCAAGAAAAAATTGTTGCAGTCATTTATCGGTTCAAAATTCTTTTTATGCTGTGTTAGTTCGCCTTTTCCTTTAAGATTATAGTCGTACAAAATTGTATTTTTACGGATTTGTGCAGGAATACTTACCTCTATATAACAGAAAGTCAAGTTAAGTAACAAAGTATCAAACTAATACTTCTTCGTGACTTAAAACTGCAACAAAAGAGGTAAATCACAGCAGCATTCATTTGCTAAAAAGATTAACATAAATAATTAGGTGTACATTCTAGGTAATACTCCTGGCCACTCCATTCCTCTGGGAAAATTACTTAGAGCAGTATTGTTCAATTTGCATATATTTTTTTGTCTGAAGACCGATTCTGGGAAATTTGCAATTTAAGTGAACATGATCATACGTTTTGTGAAAATGCGAAAAGCTATTTTGTCCTGCGAACCTTTTTACAGTAAAATGTAGATTATGGAAATAAATTGATTTTAAATACAATAATTGAACCATAATTATAAATTACCATATCGGTGTTAAGTTTTATGAAAAGAAAATTGTCACTAAAAAACTTCGTACCTGAATTAACACACTTTACATAAAACTTTGAAACTACACCCGTAAAGTGAAAACCATACCATAAAATATTTCGGGCGATGTGACAAAAAGCCTATAATTAATTTGGATGTACCAAACAAAGCCGCTACACGCGACGTCAAACAGAAAAATTAAAATGTTACATTTGAAACGACCTGGTATTTTATTGTGAAGAAATAAACTAGTTCACACCAACAATTTTCTTGGTTCTTACATTAATAAAATACAGAAGAAAAGTCCTTGAAAGAGCTTTGTAGAAACAGTATGTATTTACTTTCTCAAGTAGTGGAAAGTATAGCTTTGTGTTTCTAAGTAGTATAATCAAAATATGGTGATTGTGGACTGCAAACCAAAGCGTCATTAGAAGAACTTAAGCAATGATATTGTAAGCATATTATCTATAGAATATTGATCATCATCCTCCGAGCCTTTTCTCAACTATGTTGGGGTCGGCTTCCAGTCTAACCGGATTCAGCTGAGTACCAGTGCTTTACAAGAAGCGACTGCCTATCTGACCTCCTCAACCCAGTTACCCGGGCAACCCGATACCCCTTGGTTAGACTGGCGTCAGACTTACTGGCTTCTGACTACCCGTAACGACTGCCAAGGATGTTCAATGACAGCTGGGACCTACAGTTTAACGTGCCATCCGAAACACAGTCAATGGTGTCTAAGATATACTTAGACAGTACATACAAACTTAGAAAAGTTGCATTGGTACTTGCCTGGCCTGGGATCGAACCCGCGCCCTCATACTTGAGAGGTTGGTCCTTTACCCACAGGCCACCACGACAGTCAGAATATTGATAAACGACTAATTTATTATTATAGAAGTTTGCAAATTACCAAAGATTTGTATTACAATTTTAAGTTATTCAAAGTTAAAATCAATGTTTAATTGAGCAACATAATAATAAACAGATTTGAAAACTTTAACAGTTAATTAATTCAGAGCAAATTGAAACTAATCACTCAGAGATCACGTACTGTTGAATATTTATATTATACTACATTGCAAGTTTATTAAAATTCGAATAGCGTAGAACTTTCTAGAAATTATCTTGAAGGTGTGTAACAATAAGTGAAGAACGAAGACTTTTCAAACTGAATGTGCATGATTTATAAACCTGTATAAAGTAACAGACATCAAGGTTCAAATGAGGCTCGAACCTGTTTAATAATTCACGCCCGAGTCTCCGTTGCAACAAAGTATAAAGCGTAACAAGACCAATTGAAATTGATCTCTCTTGTCTTCCAAGAAGGTATAGAATAACCTGCAGTTTTTTTGCAATTAAGACATTTAAGAAATGAAATGAAATGAAATGAAATGAAATGAAATGAAATGAAATGAAATGAAATGAAATGAAATGAAATGAAATGAAATGAAATGAAATTGTTTATTTTGCAAGTTGGACATTACATCACTTTTACACGTCATTTTAAGAACGCTGAGGCCGGCATTTCCTAACTGACTGATCCCTGAGAAGAAACGCCGAAACAAACTCAAGGGTCATAGTCTCTTTTAAAGTCCAAACATGTTATAAATTAAATAATTATGTGTGAGTGTCACCATGTACGCGGTCTGGAATGGCCTTTTGAGGAAAGAGCCACATCAGGCTGGAGCTGACCAGTCCCAACAGACGGCACGCATGCATCAGTCGTCGTGTAGCTCAACCATATCTTAGGGAGCTCAACGACCTGTCACACGACGATACCAGATCTGCAGAACATTTGCGTAGGCCAATCAAAAATACTCAAACCCGCCAGACAGTATTTATGTTATAAGAATATATAATGTTGCTCGCATACACGATACTCACATTCACAATAATAATAATAAATTTTAAAAAATACAATTATAACATATAAATGTCAATAAAAAGAATGTCATTAATAAAATGTTATCTGATGATAATAATATTTAAATGTCAAAAGTAACAATACACAGGCATTTAAAAAGATATCACTCACTAAGCGAGCAGCTCATTCCCAAGCTTCTTTATCATTTAAATAATCAGATATTTTGTAATATCCTTTTTTCAAAAGTTTGGATTTTATATGATTTTTAAATTTCCTGATAGGTAAGTCACGAACCGCTTTGGGAAGTTTATTGTAAAAGCGTATACATTGACCCATGAACGAGTTGCTTACTCTGTGGAGGCGAGTAGCATGTACAGCAAGATTATGTTTATTCCTAGTATTTATGCTATGAACATCAGACATTTGAACAAAGTTAGAAATGTTTTTACGAACGTACATTAAATTTTCAAAAATATATTGAGAGGCAACAGTCAGAATGTTTATTTCTTTGAATTTCTCTCTGAGAGAAACTTTTGGACCCAGATTATAAATGGCTCGAACAGCTCTTTTCTGTAAAATAAATATAGTTTCAACATCCGCACAGTTTCCCCAAAGGAGAATCCCATACGTCATTGAACTATGAAAGTAACTAAAATAAACTATTCTGGCTGTGTCCACATCGGTGATAAGTCGGATCTTTTTAATAGCATAGGCGGCTGAACTAAGCTTTCCTGACAATTTAACTATATGTGGGCCCCATTGGAGTTTGGAATCAACGGTCAAACCAAGAAATACCGTTGACTCAACAGGCTTCAACTCTACTCCATTAAGTTGTACATTGGTGTGTAACTGCCTTACGTTAGGCGTTGAGAATTTAATTAACTTCGTTTTAGATTCATTTAAAAGAAGATTATTGACATTAAACCAATGAACAACCTTTGAGAGTGCATTGTTAACTTCGTCAAAATTGTCGAGTTGGCGCTTGATTTTAAAAACAAGTGAAGTATCATCGGCAAACAACACAATCTTGTGATTATCCCCTACGTGATAAGGGAGGTCATTAATATAAATAAGAAACAAAAAAGGGCCTAGAATTGAACCCTGTGGAACCCCCATGGTGACCGTAGATCCAGAAGACCTCTTACCATTGACATCCACCCTCTGAATTCTATTATGCAAATAAGAAGTCAGAAGGTCAAGAGCCTTGTTTTTGATACCGTAGTGGTGAAGTTTCCTGATGAGTATATCATGGTGCACGCAATCAAAAGCCTTGGACAAGTCGCAGAAAATACCGAGCGCATCCTGCGAATCCTCCCAGGCCTCGAATATATTTTTAAGCAATTCCACGCCCGCATCCGTAGTAGAACGACCCTTGGTAAATCCGAATTGTTTAGTGTGCAACAAGTTGTTTCTATTAAAATGGCTCAACAATTGACGTAATATTAACTTCTCAAAAATTTTACTCAAAGTGGGTAAAATTGAAATTGGCCGAAAATTTGATGGATCGGTTGTACTACCAGATTTAAACAATGGAATTACTTTACTAAGTTTCATCAAGTCAGGAAAAACACCTGATGCAACACAAGAGTTGAACACAGTTGCTAAATAAGGTGAAATTATTTCAATTACCGATGAGATTATCTGAACTGACAATCCCCAAAGGTCAGCAGTCTTTTTTACATCGAGATCTTTATACGCTTGAATAATATCCTTAGAGCTGACAACCGTGAATTCAAAACCTTTGTCACATTCCGCAACACAATTTTTTAATATTGTAAGAGCCGAACTGGAAGATGCCATCAGAGTTCTGGTTGTTAAAATAGGGATATTGGTGAAAAAATTTTCAAACTCAGATGCCACCTCCGAGTCTGACTTAATGTCTACATTGTTTATTTTTAAGTGAAAGTCTCGATTCCGTACAGTGGATCGGCCTATTTCTGAATTAATTATATTCCAGGTAGTTTTTATTTTATTTCCAGAAGCTTTTATTTTCTGTTTTATGTGTACTGATTTTGCGGAGGTACAGGCTCGTTTAAATATTTTTGAATAGTTTTTAACGTACTGTTTAAATGTTTCATCTTGATTGAATGATCTTTCATAGTATAATTCAAACAACTTCTGTCTACTTTTGTGAATACCCGGCGTTGCCCAATCACTAAATGTTGCCTGATCACAAACAGATATGGTCTTAGTAGTAAAAACTTTTTTAAATTCACAATTAATTAAGTTGAATAAAAGGCTGTAAGCTTGATCAGGATTATCATGATAGGGCAATTCAGGCAGTTTTTCAAACAAGTTATTTTTAAATTGTTCCAAGCGATGTTTGTTTACAGGAATAAAACTTACATTTTTTCTCAGAGCTCTGTTAGTTTTCATAGGAAAAATAACTAATTGACCAGAGTGATCAGAATCCAACACATTTAAAATTTGTTTATTTAAAGGTTTTAAGTTTGTGAAAATGTTGTCTATACATGTAGCACTAGTGCTAGTTATTCTAGTTGGCTCGAGAAATGTACTGTACAAGTTGTATGATTTAAATAGAGATATAAAATTATTAACAATAGCAGTATTTTCCAGTATATTAATATTAAAGTCTCCACAGACGACAACTGTTTTATTATTATTAGAAATTTTGAATAATACATCTTCCAGATGCTTCTCAAAATTTGTATATGTTGCACATGGGGGCCTGTATACACTCATTACAATGAACTGCTCAAGCTCAACGCATGATATCTCAATTACTCGCTCAACAGAAAGGTTCACAATATCCTTCCGTTCTTTGAATTTAATGGTATTGCGAAGAATTATTAGAGAACCACCACGTATTATATTTACTCTGCTGTACGAGCTGCCTACACAATGGTTCTTGAAGCTAAACATGAACTGATGCTCTTTAAGCCAGTGCTCAGTTAAACATAAAATATCTATATTATTACAGTTCATGAACAACTCCAATTCCAATTCTTTACCAATCAAACCTTGAATATTTTGATGGAATATATTCAGATTGTGTTTGTTTCTAGTATTTATACTCAAAGGGTTTGATGGATCAGAAGTGACAACATTTTTTGTGGTATTTAATTGTACATTTGAAGATATAATTGTATTTATGTCACAATCCAAAATAATCGATTGACTATTGCTAGAGATTGGCTCTATTGTCTGGTGGTGGAATTTAAATCACTTGGAACTAATTCCAAGTTCTGTGAAAAAATAAAACTAGACTGCTGAAAAGGAGCAGTATCGTTAGCCAAGCATTTGGCTTTGTTATAAATACAATAAAATAGCGATTTTGCTATTTGTTCTTTATAAAAATTACAAAGATAATAATTATCTTTTGTCATAAAATAATTATTACTAATGAGTACATTAGAGTCAATAAAATTGAATTTTTCATTATACAATGTCATAGTTTGTATTTTAAGATTGCATTTATGTCTATATTTGTTTTCTGTCTGCGACAAGCCCTTGCCATAGGGAAAAGCATACAAAACTATTTTCTCTACGTTTAATTGAGATAAACACTCAAAGTATTTAATAACTGTTTTAATAGTGGCATTTCCTCTTCTCCCAATTAGTACAACCAGAGTAGTAGTTGGACAGTAACTACTGCTTAGTATTTTATCTAATAGAATAAGGGTGTATTTTGCTAAGTATATTTATGATACACAAGTTTTCTGTTATTAAAACTGCTAAAATACAGTTGAATAGTTTCATATTTTTATTTTTATACAGCAACTCTGCGGGTTCATTAGTATAAGAATGGATGGAAATATTTCAAATTGCTCTCACTTTTTCTCTGTTTAATGAAAATAAATGATATAGCATTCCGTTGAAGATTATACGGGGTCAGAATAATGAGATACAGTTAATAAGTGTAATAATGAAAGCAGAGATAATCCAACTCTGTTTGCTATGAAATCAACTACAACTTTATATTTTTATGCTGCAGATTTCTTGCTATTTACATATTTGTATCCATCATCTCCCGAGCCTTTTCCCAGCTACTTACTAGGTTTTACAAGGAGTGACTGCCTGTCTGACTTCCTCAACCCAGTTACCCGGGCAACCCAATACCCCCTGACTGGTCTCTGACCTCTCACCTGACTGATGGTGACAGGACTGGTGGTCACACTTACTTAGCTTCTGAATACCCGTAACGACTGCCAAACATGTTCAATGACAGCCGGGACATTTTTGTATGCGTAGTGGAGTATATTCTACCTACCAACAACAAATGTTATTCGGTTTCATATGAACCCTGTAAACACATTCACACAACAAAACAACAACAATACCTTTCAAAAACAAACATACGTTTTTATCACTTTCCTGTCCACTATACAATTATACATATTCCCCATTCCCCTGTTATGGTCGCTGCACACAGCGGGCGCGGCGCGACGGGACGGGACGGCGACGCGACGCTGAGCAGTTGTAATGTACTAGATATTACGGACGACATCACACAGAGCCGTCCCGCTTGGCGTGACGCGACGCGACGATCTAGTACATTGCGTCGCGTCGCCGTCCCGTCCCGCCGCGCCGCGCCCGCTGTGTGCAGAGACCATTAGTTAGTGGTAATAATCGGGCGATTATCGGTGAGCGTCGTCAGCTGGCGGTCAGGACGGATAGATGACAGTCATTACCGCGGTTCCGTACACCGGTGGTTATACGGGCTCGAGGCCTGTTAGCACGTGTAATTAATAAGTGGCCCTATTTTTGTTTATTTTTTATTAAAAAAAAACGTGGTTTTGAAAAGGAGACAAAGAGTTCGATAGTTCATTACCATTTTTGCGAAATCGAAAAATATTATTCTATTTCATTCGTACCAAATTTATCAAAACAAAATCAAATATAATGATCTACTAATAAATAATAAAATGAATGAATATTCAGCAATCTTGAGATTGCATTTGTCTTGATAGTGTATGTGCCACCCCAACGCGACATACATAGGTACCTACTCGTATCACCCAATCCGGACACTATCTCAGTCGTGTGCAATTTATGTGCTAAGCAGTGCACATTAAAATTTATAACGCCCCCTAAACTTCCAATATGGCGGACAAAAATAAAAAGATCCTTTATCCTTGGCAAATAACATCAAAGTTATTTATAGTGTCTAGTCGTTCCATTAGAGTTTCAGCAATTTTTAAACTAAACAAACTTTTGCAACGCTCCAGATTAAATCTGCAAGTGTTTTTAAATTGAATTAAATTTTTGGTTTCATTAAAAGTTTTTCTATTTGAGTTCAACATTGGGCAGCGTTTTCAATTATGAGAATGTTTTAAAGCGTATAAAGTTAAACAGTAAGAAGTGCTCGTGGCTATGTAATGATCGGTCTCTGGTCGGCGACATGTTAAAAAATTTCTCCACTTGCCATAAATGTTAATGTTAATGTTACCTTAAAATAACTAAAGCTAGACTTAAAACCAACCCTGCAACAGCTGCTTTCAGTTTACAAAATAAAATACTTATTAGGTACTTATCAAAAAGTTTACTCAGATCATTACTACATACCAACAGGTATCTGTGGAGATCTAAGGGGGAGGCCTATGTTCAGCAGTGGACGTCCTATGGCTGAGATGATGATGATGATGATGATTACCACTACTTTTCGATTTCAGGCCTAAAAGGTATTATCATTCTGAAAAATGTATAACCTTGAAGATGATTTGTGTTTATAACAGCAAATGCAAGCATTTTTCCAAATTAGTTTCGACATTCCTCATTTACCCGCGACACACTAATGAACCATCATTCCACTTCTTCAAGTCGTCAACCGAAATGTTGAATATTTTTTCCCAACATTTTTCATTTTCAAGTCTTGTTATATAAAACGTAGGAGGCATCCCGTGATACTTAATTCGTGCACGGCGACTCATTACACGGCGGACTCAATGGAATATTCTAGAGGCGGCAGACGAAGCGCTCTCCACAACACGGTTGGTTTATTTGTATAGAAATAAGAGAAAAACCGTGAGAGCTCCGCAAAAGTGGGACCTGAATAATTGAAGGCTTTTTATTTGAATGCTGATTGTGCTGCCGTGTTGTTAGGCGGTCTCAAGATTTTTATTGTTTCGTTGTGATTTTAAAATAATTAGTTTCAACGAGGTACATTAAAATAATGTAATTGAACAGATAAGTAAGATTTTTTATATCCTATAGATACACCAAAAAAGTCCATTTCATGTTTTGCATAAGTGACTAACAACTTTATGAATTTTGGCACAAAAATTTATTCAAAAAAATCTTGCGCATTTGAAGCAGTTCACAGTTAAAACCTACAACAGAACTTAAGAAAAAAAACAGGCTTTCTGATACTATACTATACTATAGAGGTATACTACTACCACCACTTAAAATCTACGCGAACCTAATTCCTAAGAAAGTCTTCCGTCTTACCAGAATTTCAATGAAGATACTCCGAATTCGTGTACGAGGGAAGGCGCGTGATTGTCTCATTTACAATTCAAACTATAATGCCCAAAAGGCTTTCACCGTTTTAATTACATTAATTGAATAGCTCTTTGTTAAGTGGTTTCTGTTGTTTCGACTTGGAAAGAACCTGTCACACTTTTAAATTGTATATTAATAGCGTGACAGGTGGAAATGAATTTCATATTTTGGTTCGCTTGATACTTTTTCGTTCATACTTATTTATATAGATGTGACAGGAAAGTCAGTATGTTTTTTTAATGAGCTTGACTATAATTTGTGAGTTATTTTATGGCGAGATGTTATTATTGTAACGTTCTAGTCAAAAATTTGTGTTTAAAGATTGATTTCCAAATTGAATAAGTGTTCTATCCATAACTAGCTTCTGCCAGCGGTTTCACCCGCATCCCGTGGGAACTACTTCCCGTACCGGGATAAAAAGTAGCCTATAGCCTTCCTCGATAAATGGGCTATCTAACACTGAAAGAAATTTTCAAATCGGACCAGTAGTTCCTGAGATAAGCGCGTTCAAACAAACAAACAAACAAACTCTTCAGCTTTATAATATTAGTATAGATGTGTTATGCTTACTAACAGATTATCAATAGGCGAGTAAGGTTTTTACGCCAAAATTTGCGTGAAAGTTTGACGGGTTTCTACGAACTCGTCAAATGTATTGTTCGGCATTACAATAATTACTGTTCGTGGAATTGTGTTCTGATACTACGATTTTTTCTACGACAAACCTCATATAGACTTCTTTATCTTTCATTTTGGATATATTTAGATCAGTAAGTTTTCTATATGTCATAATATGTACTTTCTAAGTCGTGTTAGTAAGTCTTGAAAATTCTCTACCGACGAAAAGGCCTGGAATAAACCTGAACGCGACGACCATGAAAGCCATACCTTCTCTGTGTGAGAAAAGAGGCCTGTGCCCAGCAATGGACCAAAAAGATCAGTGATCCAATCTATACTAATATTAGAGGTATAAAGCTGAAGAGTTTATTTGTTTGTTTGTTTGAACGCGCTAATCTCAGGAACTACTGGTCCGATTTGAAAATTTCTTTCAATGTTAGATAGCCCATTTATCGAGGAAGGCTATAGGCTAATTTTTATCCCGGTACGGGAAGTAGTTCCCACGGGATGCGGGTGAAACCGCTGGCAGAAGCTAGTAACCAATAAAAAATATACTGATTGATTTTAATTAACGTTCAAAAAGTAATTTATACGAAACAAAATAACTTTTTATACTTTAACATTATACAAAATTCGGTTGATTGAGGATTAATGAGTTGCGAGTAATAGTGTACAGCCAAATTGAATTAAATTGGATCGCAAAGAGAATCACATGTATCTACACCATTTAAGTATAAATTATCTCAATGCATTAAAGTACATTTTATTTATATATTAACTATGTATTACACACACATGGAATTAAATAATATACTATGTCAGTCAATACTTTAAATTTATTTAAACTTTAATTATTTTTTTTTACAAACTTAAGCATGGCAGTTTTACAGCATTAAATATTGAAAGCAATATCAAATTACATAATTCACATTAAAAACGAAAAGATTGCCCTGTTGAGCACTAATCTATATATATATATATATATATAAAAATGAAACCCGCTTTCCGTTGTCACGACATAACATGAAAACGGCTTGACCGATTTGGCTGAAAATTAGAGGCGAGGTAACTCAGACCCGGGAGAAGGATTTTTGTCACCATCCAGCTACGGGACGCGGGTGAAACCGCGGGTGAAAGCTAGTGAAAAATATAAACATGAAAATCCTTGTAAACCTTGGTAAAACCAATATAACTGCTTGCATAAAAAAATGCCTATCAAACTCGTACAGTCGTAGTCGTCACAGTCCTACGTGTCACAAGTCCTTCGGGCCACAACCCTCGAGATACTTGACCCGCCCGCTATTTGGGTCAACATTTTAATTAGTCCATACCACAGTTTATTGCACGCCATGACAATTTTACTGACGACTCTAATAAATTGTATGCATATTTATGGCATAGCTTCTGTCTTATCTTAGGATGGATTGACTCATCTTTTGTCACTGTCAATGACGAGTCGTCTGCCTTTTGTCGTCAATGTGATGACCAATCTCATGTCTTTTGTCAATATATTGTGACGAATCGTTCGCCGTTTGTCACAAATATTGCCACGTAGACTGTCATTCGATACACTTACATTGAACTAAATATAATTGGTATAATTAGGATTACCTAGTGAAACTTTCTAACTATATATAGATACATACCTACTTATAGCGTTTGGTAAAATCAAAAGGTAAAGTAGAAGCTAAACTTACTGTTTACCTTCAAACAAGTTAAACCTCTTTATAATTAAAATATTCCGTACAGGTAAAACTGTGTACTAGAAGTCTGTATGTACTATATAAGTATTCGTGTTAGCATACGTGACTGAATTTATGAAGTTAGATAAAAGTAGCGTGTCTTGAATACAAGCTCGCTGTAAAACTACTTCAAATACTTAAATTGCTGATTGAAAATAGAATCGTATTAGTTCTTGCTTGTTCTTGATATTAGCTTTTGAATAACCTCCTTAATTAATTATTAGATTTGTTTATAAATTAACTAACAACCTATTGATAGAGTAATACAATTTTGAATTCGAATTCAAACATCTAAATATTACACATTTCTAAATACGGAATACCTTTTATTATTTTCTCTCTTGCGTACCTTTTGCTATAGAATAATTTCAATACGCCAAAAGCGGGTTGCTCGTCCATAGAATATATCCACGTCCTACATACCATCTGCCAATAAAACAGTCGAAACGCCACTCATATCTCAACCGGGAGATATTCACAAATTGCATAGAACCAATTGGTTGGCTTGGCCCTGATCTTCGATCATTTAACTAACTGGAGACGCCACTAATGCATCACTGTGGTGTCATGCAGATTTGTGCGTGCCTTTCGCTGTGATCGAAAATGCATGCGTGAGCTGTAACTATTTGTTGCGCTGCCTCAACCCTCGCGTGTAAGTTGACATACTTTTTCCCATTGATATTTTGACTTATTGCAGTTCCGGTTTTTATATGTTCTAAGACCCTGATATGAGATTGAATATAAATAATTCAGGGCTCAGCCGTACAGCCCATCAAATGTTACACTGCAGTGATTTCATAGCCGATGTAAGGGATTTTATTAGAAGTTCACGAAACCAATTTCTGTGTATTGTCTTTTAAATATTTTATTTAGACGACTGCGTGGCCTTAATCATTTCTTTGAATTGGTGTAATAGTGGAGGCCTTGACTTTATTATGTTTACTTAGAAGACATGTTTATTTTAATGTTTGTCCATATTTATGAGTTTTTTTTTTATAGTTGTAGACACATATGTATTTCCAAAAGCAAAAGAAAAATACCAACTTGTAATTAATCTCTTTTAGGCTTGTTATAGGTACCTATTGCGTGGTAAGAATTCTTTGATTACGTTGGTTGCAACTTATATTGCAGTATATAGAATAATTAATTAGGGCGTTATTAATAGCAAATGCTGGACTATTAATAACGGTACCTTTATTAGTTCTTAACATGAAATGCTTGAGTACTCATTACTTAGTTAAAAAGCTTGCAAATAATCTTTTGCATAAATAATATAACTTAAGGCGATGTGCGCTACCCAGAATTAAAATATTAACAAGAAAAATGAAACAAGATGAAATTCTGTGAAATTTTCAGTTTCTTACTACGTGAAGTTTTACTTGAAATATTAATGCAATTAGAAAGTTTAAACAATCTAGACACACGGCAGTGTGTCCGCCAAGTTCGAGCAAAAAAAGCGACACACCGGCCGTGGGTTATATTACACGAACCATTTCGGGCCAAATTCGACCCCCCTGTAACTCAAAATCTATTTTATTTACGCATATCAAATTTCTAGTATCTGTTGAGACCCCCTCACTTATCTAAAATACAAAATTTCATTAAAATACCTATTGTAGGTCTTGAGATATTGACGTCAGAAAATCGCTATTTTTACTATACACTGATTCACTGATTCACTGATTCACTGATTCACTGATTCACTGACTCACTCATCAAAAACCTAGACCACTTCCAATGGTCGTATTGACTTGAAATTTGGCATGGAGGTAGGTCTTTATGTCAAGGTAAAGGAAAAAATCTGAAAATGGCCAAGTGTGAGTCGGTTTCAAAATAATGAAGGTGTTTTATACCAGGTGTAAATTTATACCCCTAAGGAACTAAAGCGACCTAAATTTATCTATATTTATATAATATATCTTCGAATGGTACAAAGGTTTGTATTTAGTCAAAGTAAAGTAAAAATCTGAAAACGGCCAAGTGTGTCACTTTCGAAAATAACGAATGTGTAACTTTGATCCACGAACATAATATATGATAACATGTCATGTCAGTCAGTTGGTAAATCTAGTCCATTTAGTTAATCTAGTAAAAAAAAAAAGTCATGGTGGCCTACTGGGTAAAGGACCAACCTCTCAAGTACAAGGGCGCGGGTTCGATCCCAGGTCAGGCAAGTACTAATGCAACTTTTCTAAGTTTGTATGTACTTTCTAAGTATATCTTAGACACCATTGGCTGTGTTTCGGATGGCACGTTAAACTGTAGGTCCCGGCTGTCATTGAACATCCTTGGCAGTCGTTACGGGTTGTCAGAAGCCAGTAAGTCTGACACCAGTCTAACCAAGGGGTATCGGGTTGCCCGGGTAACTGGGTTGAGGAGGTCAGATAGGCAGTCGCTTCTTGTAAAGCACTGGTACTCAGCTGAATCCGGTTAGACTGGAAGCCGACCCCAACATTGTTGGGAAAAAGGCTCGGAGGATGATTAGTTAATCTAGTTCATTTCTTTGTAAGAAACATAGTGCATATTAAAAAAATCTAAAAGATAGTATAAATGAGACATTTCTTTAACTAACTTCATCATAAGAAAAAAATAAAATAAACAACCTTACAAAAATAAATGAAATCCCACCCAAAACAAAAATGTGAAAGACTGCCAAGTTCGATAATATGGGAATGCTTCGCCTATAAAAGAAGTGAGATCTAAATAAGTACCAAGTTCCATACACATACCTCAGTTAAAAATAGTTACTTTTTAATGATGTTACTTGGCAAGTTTTAATAGAAAATTAAATACTTGATTCATTGCGTTTAGTAGGTTTATAACAAGGTGTATGAAAACTTGCCAAGTGACATCATTAAAAAGTAACTATTTTTAACTGAGGTATGTGTATGGAACTTGGTACTTATTCAGATCTCACTTCTTTTATAGGCGAAGCATTCCCATATTATCGAACTTGGCAGTCTTTCACATTTTTGTTTTGGGTGGGATAGCTTTTCCTTGAAGGTTCTTCACATCATCTGTTGCCTTTGGCCAACTATGCAGGTAATTAATTGTGGTTGGATTTGAATGGCCGTTTAGTAACTAATGTCGCAATGGATTAGTGTAAAAAATAAACCAAATAATGTGGATTTCAAATTGGTTTTAAAACAAGTTTTGTAATAAGTAACAATAACTATTTAGGTAGGTAGGTACGTACGAAAATATTTTTTTAAGTGTGCTTGCTGCAAATAATGAGGTGTCATTAAAAATGTGAAAGAAATTCCTTTTCATTTTATTTGAGAATTCTTATATTTTATTTTATCATCTCGCTGATTGCTGACATTTCTTATATATTTATTTTATACTTCAATGTGTATCTATACTAATATTATAAAGAGGAAAACTTTGTTTGTTTGTTTGTTTGGTTGTAATGGATAAACTCAAAAACTACTGGACCGATTTTAAATATTCTTTCACCATTAGAAAGCTATATTATCTGCGAGTAACATAGGCTATATTTTATCCCGGTGCGGGCAGTAGATCCCACGGGACGCGGGTGAAACCGCGGGAAAACGGCTAGTAATTGTATATGACTAAAACTTTCATGAAATTAATTTATTAAAACCAATTGAATTTTACATCCAAATTAATAGTACTGAAATGGTTTCAATTTACACGGGTCCTGTTACATCAAATATTGGATCAGTAACTCAGAACCACGTTATTAGCGACGCAGGCCGCAATATTGTATCTCACAGTTATTGAATCTTGGCAACAGCTGGCAATTTACGTAGTTTTCTCTCACTAATATAGAAATTTCTACGAAACATAATATCTGTTTGGCAGCCGGTGCGACGATGTATGCCTTCAAATGGTCCACGAAGTTAATATTCAAAGGAGAACCAATAAGCTGATCTTTAGTATTTTAGCTAGAAAATTAGTATCTCAGTATATGGATTCTTTCGACAAGCTATACACAGTAGTACAGAAATCTCGGCGTAGTACGAGTATTCTGATGATGAACATTGGGAAAGAGTTAGACAGACGATGATATAAATCACATCACTACAAAAAAAAATGGGGCCTTAAAATTATTTACTTCGCGTGTCACCTTAATGAGCTCACCCTTAACTAAAAAGTAATTTGTTAAATAGTATGTACGTCATACTAGCTTGACATGTAAATGTACAACATGAATAATGTATCCAGAACAAAATATTCACGTTCAGGTGAAGGTTGTATGGAAGCTAAAACTGTGCCTTTTAGTCTACGACGCTACGTCAATGTTTGCGTAGCTGCTACGATCGTAGCCGTGCTACGAGATGGCTACAAGATGTTCGCTACGTATTGCGAGACGAGAAAATTCCATGTGATTTTTTAATAAAAATGTATCATATTTTTGTAGAAGGCTGTGTAAATATACTTTAGTTATGCTTGCTTACTTTGTTCAGCATTTTATTAGAGCGCTTATTTGACTGATATTCTGTTTAGGTACAATTTGTTTTCTAAAAATTCTCATATAAATTACATAAAGTCAATAATTAAAATTTCTTCAATAAAATCGTTCTAAAACCCCTTACAACAGCAATTACCTAAAACCTCATTACCGAACACTCAAGCAAAGTTCATTATATCTCATCGCCCTCATTATCTCACTAAGTGAACTCTAACTTCAGATAACCTCGGGCAAATTTACCTAAAGTGCTTTTATAGTATTAAAATTGCGTCAGTACTGCACCGTACATAATGTAATAATGTTTTAGTAAAAGTAGCCGCATACTGCAAACTTTTAGTCGGCCGATAGTTTGTTTGGGTTCATAAATCAGTATGAAGATGAATGGTACAAAGAGGAATGGGAAAACGCACATTGCAAAGATCAGATATTTAGCCGGTAACACGACTAATAACTTTAAATCAGAATTGCTTTAAAAAAATACTAAAAATAAGTGTTGCTTCTACTTCTGTAAAGGTCTCTGCACACAGCGGGCGTGGCGCGGCGAGATATTACGGAGATATTACGGACGGCTCTGTCCCGCTCGACGTGACGCGACGCGATGCTCTGTGTGGCGTCGTCCGTAATATCTAGTACATTACAACTGCTCAGCGTCGCGTCGCCGTCCCGTCCCGCTGCGCCGCGCCCGCGCCGTGCAGAGACCTTAAAGTGTTTACTGTGTACATAAATTAAGTTGTCAATCAATTGATCAACTGTCGGCCGACTGTTTAGTCTCCAGTATGGGGGTACTCTAAAAGGTGTGAGCACACTCGCATTAGTGAGAAAGCTTCCCCGCATAATAAAATGAAACAGTGAAAAAATTCACGCTCGAGCACTTTGCTGTAATTTTTCAGTGTTCACGTGTGGAAGATGGGTTGTTGTTACGTTGTTACGGCTGAATGGCTTTCAAGTTTTTCAATTTTGGCACTATGTATTTTTATATAAGCCACATGGTTGGTAGTGACTCTAACAAGCTTGCCATAATTATGTCTGTGAAATAAAGGCTTCTTTTAATTTCTGCCCAATATTGCTATTCCAGACATGTGAAACTAAGTCATAGATTATCTGTTAGATAAGTTCCTGATAGGCTATATAATAGAGACTTTATCAGTAACCAATTAAAGTAGTTTCGTGGTGGCCTAGCGGGTAAAGGACCAACCTCTCAAGTATGAGGGCGCGGGTTCGATCCCAGGTCAGGCAAGTACCAATGCAACTTTTCTAAGTTTGTATGTACTTTCTAAGTATATCTTAGACACCATTGGCTGTGTTTCGGATGACACGTTAAACTGTAGGTCCCGGCTGTCATTGAACATCCTTGGCAGTCGTTACGGGTAGTCAGATGCCAGTAAGTCTGACACCAGTCTCACCAAGGGGTATCGGGTTGCCCGGGTAACTGGGTTGAGGAGGTCAGATAGGCAGTCGCTTCTTGTAAAGCACTGGTACTCAGCTGAATCCGGTGAGACTGGAAGCCGACCCCAACATAGTTGGGAAAGAGGCTCGGCGGATGATCAGTAACCAATTAAACTGGTCGTAAAACTTGCGTTTCAAAATGTCACAATTTCCGAAACACTGTTATTAAAACTAATGCCTATTGTATGTTAAAACAGGAATAACCCGAATAACCTAGCCTCACTCTAACAAAATATTCATGACGTCTTCGAATCCATTCCCAAACAGGTATAATACTATTGTGCCAGATTCGTCTCTCAAATAGCGTCACAGCTATTCCAAACCTCTCTCTTCTCTTTCATTTGCATAGGTGTTAGTATTTTGAACTGTACCTATACTAAAATCTGAAAATCTAGATACCACCATTTTCTTTCTACGATATTATTTTTTTAATTTTAATGAATGCTAAGAATGAGAGTAGGTATAGAGTCACTTTTTTCAACAAAGGATTGCATAAAATGATATATTTTCTGACTAGTCACCGATTAGACAGTTATCTATAGGTACGGTATGAATGTTACCTGTAGGTGTAAAATAACAAAATTAATCCTACTTATGTTATAAATGTGAAAGTTTGTGAGAATGTATGGATGTATGTTTGTTATTCAATCACGCAAAAACGGCTAAACCGATTTGATTGAAATTTGGTATGTAAATAGGTGATTAACACATAGGCTACTTTTTATCAACACACCACGCGGGCGAAGCCGCTGGCGAAAGCTAGTATAAAATAAGGCAACATAAACATTGAGTTTGATTAATTCATCAACCTTAAATCCTTCTTCAAGTAACATTACTTTACGAATATATTGTAGTGTTGTATATAAATACATACATAATGTATAGAATATGATACAGTAAAAGCAACGCTGAAATCCACTCTGATATTGTACACGTGTACACCGTTACACGAGGCATTCTCTATAGCTGTTGAATAATCAAGCTGAATATGTGAAACAGTTTTACCTATAAAATCAATTTAATTTAATGTTATTGAAGTTTTAACACATTCAATTTTCAATTAAGCACATCATCATCAATCGCATGTTATAAAAGTAAGTGAATATTGACCATTATGGTCTAAGGTTTGGTCCCCAGGTATAACAAAAATTGGTTGTTTAAGAACTAGCTCATTCTTAAACAACCTTCCAGGTAGGGAAAGTATACAAATACTAGCTTCCGCCAGCGGCTTCGCCCGCATGGAGTGTTGATAAAAAGTAGCCTATGTGTTAATCCAGGTTTTCACCTATCTACATAAATTTCAATCAAATCGGTCCAGCCGTTTTTGCGTGATTGAATAACAAACATACATCCATACATTCTCACAAACAAAGGACAATGCTATTCTTTGTATGGAAGTTGGGCTCAAGAGTTGTCCACGGTAACAGCATAGTGTATTATGTTCCATAGGCTTATAATAGGTCCCAGTCCGTAATATTTCGAAATCTATCCCAGGAGTCCTGAGAAAAACTGGATTGACTCTTATTCAATATTACGAAAAATATGCTTACGAACTCTTAACTATTCCACTTTTATTATCTTAATTGAAATGCATTATAATATTAATCGACAAATACGAGGTATTGAACGAGATTTTTTTTTACCGACTTCAAAAAATGGAGGAGTTTCTCAGTTACTTTGTATTCTTTTTACGTTTGTACGTGCATAGCTCCGTCGTTTACCAACCGATTTAAACAATCATTTTATTGTTTGAAAGGATCTACTTTCCAAATGGTTCCTTTGTTATTCGGTCCAGGGTCTGGTGATAGAAACCTTAAAACAATAGGGAACTCTCGGAAATTGTAAGCACATATCGAATAAAAACTTGTCATTCGGGTATATGTCTCCGACACTACAAAACAGTGGAGGTTAAAACCTGACCTGACGATAGGAGGGAACTCCTCAACGGTATCTATTTACTACCTCGTGTTCGAGCTTATTTTATTCGTCTTGATAAGATTTTTCCATTGCCGTTACGGATATTAATTGCATGACGCTACACGAACTTAGGACTGATTGTGGTAGATAGAGACTGAAAAGCAAGAGAAACAACAATTTCCTTTAAACGTCTATTCCTGTTTTTTTTATCCTATTAACAGTGAAACCACTAACTATCTGAATGTTATTTCAAGAAAAGAGGTTGTTAGGTTTGTGGCGGCTTATAATGGCTAGCTAACAATGGCTGGCTAACCGGTTTTTCTCGGGACCTCTGGGACCGATTTCCAAAATATTTGGATTCCGTCTTAAGAGTGAAGTAAAGAACCTATTTTAACCATTCCCACTACTGGGCAAATGGCTTGGGCTTTATAAAGTGACTGTTCAAGTTGAACATTAGAACTGGTTTTTCTCGGGACCTCTGGGACCGATTTCTAAAATATTTGGATTTCGTGTTAACAGTGAAGTAAAGAACCTATTCTAACCATTCCCACTACTGGGCAAATGGCTTGGGCTTTATAAAGTGACTGTTCAAGTTTAAATATTAGAACCGGTTTTTCTCGGGACCTCTGCGACCGGTTTCCAAAATATTTGTATTTCGTGATAACAGTGAAGTAAAGAACCTATTCTAACCATTCCCACTACTGGGCAAATGGCTTGGGCTTTATAAAGTGACTGTTCAAGATTAACATTAGAACCGGTTTTTCTCGGGACCTCTGCGACCGATTTCCAAAATATTTGGATTTCGTGATAACAGTGAAGTAAAGAACCTATTCTAACCATTCCCACTACTCGGCAAATGGCTTGGGCTTTATAAAGTGACTGTTCAAGTTTAAATATTAGAACCGGTTTTTCTCGGGACCTCTGCGACCGGTTTCCAAAATATTTGTATTTCGTGATAACAGTGAAGTAAAGAACCTATTCTAACCATTCCCACTACTGGGCAAATGGCTTGGGCTTTATAAAGTGACTGTTCAAGATTAACATTAGAACCGGTTTTTCTCGGGACCTCTGCGACCGATTTCCAAAATATTTGGATTTCGTGATAACAGTGAAGTAAAGAACCTATTCTAACCATTCCCACTACTCGGCAAATGGCTTGGGCTTTATAAAGTGACTGTTCAAGATTAACATTAGAACCGGTTTTTCTCGGGACCTCTGCGACCGATTTCCAAAATATTTGGATTTCGTGATAACAGTGAAGTTAAGAACCTATTCTAACCATTCCCACTACTGGGCAAATGGCTTGGGCTTTATAAAGTGACTGTTCAAGTTTAACATTAGAACCAGTTTTTCTCGGGACCTCTGGGACCGATTTCCAAAATATTTGGATTTCGTGTTAACAGTGCAGTAAAGAACCTATTTCGACCACTTTCACTACTGGGCAAATGGCTCAGCCTTTGTTAAGTGACTATCTATGGAGAACATTTGAACCGGTTTTTTTCGGGACCTCTGGGACCGATTTCAAAAATATTTGGATTTCGTGTTCAGAGTGCACTATGGAACCAGCTGGAACTACTCCCACTGCTGGACAAACTTTGAGCCCAGACCCTGGCATTGTCCTTTCACATTTATAATAGGGGTTAAAGTATGAAATTGCCGATTTGTACTGAAAATCAAAATTGTATTTTTTTTTAATTTTTAACAAACTTATTTAATCAAAATAGTTGCCATTATTATCTATACATTGCGGCCATCTAATAAGAAGGTCATTTATGCCGTTACGATAGAACTCTGAGGATCTAGACTGCACAAACTGTGTGAAAGAATTTTGATCTGCCTCCTGGAAAGAAACTTCTTGTGACGCAGATAATTGTCCAAATCACAAAAAAAAATGGTCGTCCGTTAGAGCAAGGTCTGGCGAATATGGAGGAAGACGAATAGTTTCCAACTGCAGTTCCTGAAGAGTTAAAACGGTTTCTTTTGCTGTATGAGGCCTCGCGTTGTCATGGAGCAATAACGGTGAAGGTCGATTCATGAGTCGTGGCTGTTTTACTGCTAATTTTTTCAACATTATTCGTCTTCGGCTGGGTATCTGGGTAGTTTGACTAGGATCGGCGTTCACCGTCTCTCTTAATTTCTCGTTAATCACCTATCAGGCGGTCTTTTTCATGGCTCGTTCTTCAAGTCGAAGTTTCCACCACGAAAGCGTTTAATCCAAAATCGCACGGTGCGTTCATTAGCAGACACCTCTTCAAATGCAGCATTGATATTGCGGGCTGTTTCTGCCGTTTACTTCCGCGTCGGAATTCATATTCAAAAATTACTCAAATTTTCGCAGTGTCCATCTTTCTTGTTTAAGTTGAATAACAAAAACAATTGAACATCGATAATCAAATGTTTCACATTTTTTAAAAGAAGAACATCACAGAAACCACGTGAAAAAAGTTTCATTCGAAAACCTCAAACCATGAAGACTCTATGGCAATTCAAAAACCTACTAGAATAAAACGGCAATTTCATACTTTAACCCCATATAAGTAGGATTATAATATAAGTAGGATTGTAGACAATATTTTTTGATAGATCTAAAGATATTATTTTTTATAAACCCAATACGAACTATATTAACAATCCTTTTGTTTTTTTATCAACATGTCTAGTTTTTTTTCACGAGCTCTTCATTCAACACCCTACATTCAGTGGACTTCACGAAAGTTTCGTTGTTGCTATCGATATAATACAAATTCACTCCATTATATAAACAATAAGTATAAACTACTTACAACTAACACCCACAAACTTTGTCACTCACTATTACTAGATCCTAATTGAAGTGACAGTCTGTTCTTATCCTAATGCATTAAGAGGTACGGAATTCGATTAAGTAAAAGGTTTAACGGGAGTTAAAACATAGTGTCAATTTTCATTAAACTTTAGACAGGGTTTCCTCTGAACTCGTTTACTCCTTGATAGCATTTGTGGAACTTAATTTTTAATCGAATTTGTATCGATTGGGTAATATAAATTGATTGTATCAAAATTTGTAAACTATTGCAAAAATAAAATTGAAAAGTATATAACTTTTTAAAATAATCGTTATCTGTAGAAGTTCTTAATTTAAAATCCTCGATGTGTTTAGAAAAGTTTATGTGCCCTGTAACGGTCAAGGTGATGAAGTTTTGAAAAGCTAATTAAGTATGTTAACACCACAGCATCTTATTTGCCAATGAGCATCGAACTACCATCATAGGTATCAATGACCCCACTCAAAGATGAGTTCACGACCCTTAAGAACATTAAAGTACAAGTTATAACTAAAGTGAACAAGTTTCCAAAACTCGCCGGAGTATTCTTAACTCCTCACATAAGATAATTTACCCTTCTGTTCCAATTCATTAAGCAATAGTTAATCCATGAAGGCACTACGTTAAGCCTCAAAGTGAATGCCTCGAGCTGATTGTTCGACGTGACGGTGACGTGACAGGAATGCTTAGAGAACTTCAACAACTGGACACGCCATTACCTTTCTTTCCTCTCTGCTAAAGGCAAAAGCCCCACTCGTATGTATGTGTGCATCATGTTCATGCTTGTCATCATCTTCAGCCTAGCCTTTTACCAACTATCTTGGGGTCGGCTTCAAGTCTAACCGGATGCAGCTGAGATCAGTTTTACAAGGAGCAGCTGCCTATTTGACCTCCTCAGCTCAGTTACCCAAGCATCCCAATAGCCTTGGTGAGACTGGTTCAGGCTAACTAGCTTCTGATTACCCGTAACGAAAAATGTTTAATGACTGTCTCACTCCCAAGCGTAAATTGGCACTCTTTCACATCGTGTTATGCTCGTAGCGGATCCAGTTAGTTAAATGCTCTAAGCAGCATCACCATGAATTATTCAACGGCGCATAAATCACTTCATGTGCGTCACGACGCTCACAGTAACGTGAAGGACGCGATTTTAAAATTTGACGCTACATTCAGATGTAGATTATTATATATCTATGTATGCACGATATGGTCGGCGAATATAGAATTGCCTAGTGAGAGGTATTTGAGGTATTTGATGGATGTAAAACTGGTTTAGAAGATAAATGGATGTCTGATCGATAGATGATGATGATGATTTGATTTAAAGTGACTGTATTTCGAAACGGTAGCTTAAATGACTAGCTTAATGGTAGGTAGATCATTCAGAGTTAAAGTTTCGATAGAATTGTGAATTACCTTAAACTTTTATGTACAAACGTGAAAACTGATATGAGTTGAATATCTAATATTAGGAAACTGCTAAAATATTATTATTGAATAATTAAAAAGGATTTATTCAAAGGCTGAGGGTAAATACAAACAGAGATTCTTCTAATTCTTCTACAGAGGTTAATGTTAAAAATTCTGAGATCATTCGGCCTGGGATTAATACAATTTTACCTCCGTTTTATTTGGCAAGGATAAAGTTAAAGTCAGGCCTAAATAGACAATAAAATTAAAACAACGCAGCGTTTGCTCTCAATGCGGTTGCTGATGAATTATGTATGTGGGATTTGCGTGCTCAGGTAGAGAGCATGTCGTTATGCTGCGACACGCCGCAAGCCTTGTTTTGAGGCCACTAAACTAGCGATTAGGTGTTAGAACTCTGAATTTCAACATCTGTTTGTTATACAATCTCTGGACAGCCGGCAGTCTATAGTCCGGTATTCTGTTTAGTTAAATGGACTTAATGATGCCAATGAATGGACTGGAAAACGGTCAAGCCTACTTGAATGCAATAAGATGATGGTATTTTATTCGATTCTTCTTTTGAAAATCGGCATGATATTTAGCTATGACATGAACTAATATCCAATAATTATTCAGCACTATTGAAATTGTAACAAAAAAAAACTTTTTTCCTACATATGTTTAAACCTGTCTATAGCTACTGAAAATAAGAGGCTCTTTTATTTTTCTTTTTTGTTCATATTATAATTGTGTACAGTGAGTACTAACTATTTATACACCGTGACTTTTTAGTCGTCTTACAAAGGTGGTCCACTCAATGTATCCGACATAAAATACCACTAGGCATGATTATTAATTTTATAGCATTAATTAAGATAATAGGTGCAAAGAAAAATAATTAATACATAGAAATAAGAAACATCCTGTTAATAATGTTTACGTATCAAACGGTAGAAAGTAGGTACCTTTAAAGCGCTTGAGTCGTGTGATCGTTCTATCTCCATTTTTTACGAGACAAAATATCTTAAGCCAATCTAGCATAGTCCACGTGGACTGTCATCCAATGAGATTATTAAAATCTCATAAATAACAATTTCTTTTTTATGAACGTTTACTAGTCATTAGATACATGAAGTGGGCTGCCGTTGTAAGACGACTAAAAAGTCACGGTGTATAAATGTTTGCGCCTCAGCTTTCTACCTCTATTTCCCGCTGATTTAGTCCCCCCACAAAAGCCTAAGACACGAGAACAACATCTCTTTGCTCGTTACCACGCATATGTAAATGTAATAATAAATTATTGCGCACACCGCTGGTTTCGGGGACGTACCAGTAATCCATTTACTTGCCATATAATCTTGTTTAGAATTACTATAAATTAGTGTAGGGTGAATTTAGAACTCTTAAAAGAATGGTCCTGTTTTGCATGTTTTAGAAGTAAAGACAGGTGCATTTTATACCATACATATTTTACAGGATTATCAACGTAATCATACTCGTTGCTGTAGAAGTGTAGACAGAGGTAATGTTGTCATCGTTGTTTCAGCCGAGACGTCCATTGCTGGATAAAGGTCTCTCCCAAGGATCGCCACTTTGGTGAGTCTTCTTACTTCTTAAATATTCTGACTTTACTACAAGCTACGAAACATATACCGACTTGTATTCGTCTACACATATATTATCAAAAGAACGATAGTATGAACTAAATAATGAGATCACAATAAAATTCAAAGAGTGTACTTGAATCGTGACTGTAGCAGCTGTGAAGACGTACGTGCATATTGTACTGAATCGCATTCTCTCGCTTCGCAGTCTTCAAATACAATTTTATTCGTCCACTGAAATATTTTGAGGTAGCAAATCGACAGTCGATATTGAAATATTGTGTGAATTTCATGGACAAATATTTTCAAGTTTCAGATGGATACTTGTGTGTTATGTGAGTAGTTAAAAATAACTTTAGATATCGTATTATGATACCTATTTACCAAATACTTACTAGAAAGACTTTGTTTTACTTGTATAATTTAGGATGTGCAAGCTCTTGAGACCTCATTACTATTTTGAAATTGGTGTATTTTCTATTGTTCGACCTCTTAAAGGAACGAATTTAAAATTAAATGCAAATCAAAAACATAGCCATCAAAATTCCAAATTAAACACACATTACATGCATTTATGAAAACGCTATCTTCACAAATAGCAAAAGCCATTTGAACACGCATTTTAAGCTTTGATAACAAAAACCCCATCTTCAGAAAACGTTGGGTAAAAACATGAATAATTTCTAATGATATTTGAATACCTTATTCAAGTGGCAACCCTTGCCGCACCGGGGCCATTGTGGGTATTCCGAAAAGTTTCTATACTTTACCTTCTTCTGCTGAATTTCAATTATACCTGAAAAGGTGAGTACCTAAAGTTATGATTGCATAACCTTGTTTGTATGGGAGCGGTTGTAAAGTATTAGGAAATTAAATACTTTACTGAGGGACTGTTCACAATCAAGAGGGTTATAAGTGTTTTTCTTCACTAAGACTATTAATGCGAAAGTAATTACCTATATCTGTTTGTCACGCTTTCACCACAAATCTAATTAACCAATATAAATGAATGATACGGTATACTCTAGAGCCTGAATAGGGATATGATGATTTTAGTCGGTTGTGGGAGGAGGGTTTTCCCGGATTTCTAATTCTAATTTTTAATTCTCATTTAGAAGCTTTTTCACGTGGAAAGCTAATGTTCCCCCAAAAATATCATAATCTTACAATTTTTTTAGCTATGACAATTTAAGCAAGTTGTACTTTCAATGTAACTTGGTAGAGCAAACTGCTACCTAGCAAGAAACAAGATAAAATTATAAAGTTCCACAACACATATACTTTTCTATGTTACATTCACCGCAGTAAATTGGTCACGTTCCACATTATCCGCCGGTTAGCCGCCGCTTTTCTTGGACCTAGGTACAAGCTGCCTTGTTTCAAAGTTAACTACAATTTTTCATATAATTATTACGTCTATGTTGTAGCTAAGTCGTTGAAATAGCTGTTCAATAAAATTCCAAGGTATAGTTGCGCAACTAATTAGGTTTATAGTGATAAAATAAACGGCCTTGCTTAATTTCCAGTAGGGAAGCTTGTAACTTTAAAAATACCTACAGAAAATCCTCAGACTTTCTCCCAGCAATCTGCTTAGCTTTTCAAAAGTGTCTGTTAAAATCAATAAAGCCAGCCCTTTGTTCCGTAATCCTTCTTCGACTAATAAAGTACCTGATCCGATCCAGATTACTATTCCAACATAAAAGGGATTATAATCCGAACAAATTGAGAACAAATTCGAGCGAGGATAAACCGCAGTCTTGTAATATCTTATAAAATTTATTCATTTAAGATTGTGTAGGCAGCATTTAGGGCCAGTTTGGGATTTATATTTTAAATAAATGAAATCAGCATAAATCACGATGTAATCCTTCTTAATACTAGACGTGATTTATTGATAGTGTAAGCGCTTGCTGTTTAATTTTGGTATTTACTTGAATTATGACTTTAATCAAATCTTAAGTTAAATAAAGTATATTGAGCCTTCATTTGTATGACCGTGTTTTTTTTTTCTTCTCCTTTTAGGTGTGTAGACTTAAAAAGGGCAGAAGGGACAAACAGAACAAGAAAAGAATTCTTAATTCGTCAAACATTTATTTTCTGATCGATACTGTGATGGACAATACCCCCACAACACTACAATACACACGATCACTTTCTAAACCCTACAATATTTTAGTGGAGACGTCAAAAATAATAAAAGGGTCTCCGAATCGAGGTAATTTACGGGACACAAATAACCCTGCGAAAGAATTGTTTTAATTAACTAAGCGATAATTTCGACCACGTACTTAACGCTTGACGTTTTTAGGGTTGGGCAGTTACAACTTTAATGGCACCATAAGTTGGGAACTTGTTACGTTTCATTAATGTTCTGGTAGCTCTTCTAAAAATATGTTTACACGTATTAAAATAACTGGGTACAGTCTTAAAACTTAGCCAATATGGGTCATTCCACCGAGTTAGAAGTTAATCTTAGATCTATCGAAAACTATCTATAATTTTATGCTCTATTTACGTCAATAGTATTCTATTATTTCGAGGTTAAAAATGTGATCCTATGAAAAAAAAGCCTGGATTTCCTGCTCGTCTTTAGGAAAGCATATGAACACCGTTCGTGTTTTATGAAACATTTTCGTTCCCAATCAGAAATAAAACAATCCTTGTTCGCATTCCTCTATAGTAGTCTATAGTTTCTTATATTGACGACTGCGGAGAATTAAAGGAATATAGAAAATAGTTGCGAACATTCTTAGTGGCTTCCCTTCGAACCCAAATAATAAGCAGTTTCGTTGAAGAAGGCCCTAAAAGTAATTAAGCTCCTATCGACACAGTGTTGTTAACATTTTATTTGTATTAGGTACATTCTCACAACACCCGAGTTTGCTTGGGCATAATATATTTTTATTATTTTTAAAATATTTTTAGATTGCTGCATAAAAGTTAGTACAAACAATTATTGTTACCTGTTAGACTAGCTGGGTGGAGTACGAAGCCAGGTCCAAATAATCTGATCTATATCTCGCTTACCGTGCATCTGAGATAACCTATAGGTATTACTTGTATTATGTATAGTCCTAATATTATTATTTCCACGTGTACACCAAAAAAGATGATTCATTTCAACACCTAACCCTTTTCAAAATACCGGCGTACCGCAATAATCCTTATAAATGTGACATCAGTGTACCGGCCCCGCAAATGATCCGTCTTTCAAAGTACCCGTGGACCCTTCCCTTCGCTACCTGCAAAATGAGGTCGACTCTCCTCATTATCGATTTTTCTTGACTATCGGTTGAAACCACCCTATTTTTACAGTCCAATTCATTCCACGTTCACGGTTGATGTACGGTTTTTCCATAACAAAAGAACGTCGGGATGTGTAGGTTCGATCATCGGTAGATAGGATCGGTGTGTAGACGTTTCTTTTGTAAAGGGGTATAGAAATGGAAGGCAAGATCTTTGGAATGTCAGAAAAAGTTTTCTTCCACATCATGGCCCTTTTCATCAAAATATTCTAGGTATCTTTGGTTCATACACTTCATATAATACTTAAATGTGTAACACATAAGAAAACGCTATTGACGTAAATAAATAAATCTCTACACATAGGTCGTTAAGCAACAAAATCAAAGACAACAAGCAAATAAATATGTTGCGTTCAAAATTCGAAGTAACGAACCGTGCAATCAACACATCTTGAGCTCAATCCAAGTTCTTATAGATATAAACGGCTTTACAAATACTTTATCATTGGAAAATGTATTTTGATATTTACTTTTGAAGAAAAAAATAACTTCAATTACGACTTCATGCTTCAACATTGATGTTTTGTACTCCGAGTGAAGAATGAGTACCTGAGCATCTACAGGCTTAGCCAATATGATCATTAAACACTGAGCCGATTCTTTGTGTGCATTTAGTTTCAATGATATTATAGTTATCGGCAGGGATATTGAGCTTTCGGCGGAAGAGTGGGGATCGCTTTGCGCACTGTACACATAAGGCAATAAACCAATAAATCGCTTCTGCGCAGGTGAAGGTCAGGGCTCAATATCCGTGCCGATAACTATAATACCTATAAATCATTGGGGTTCACATTGGGGGAACCGTTCAATCAACAAAAAAAAAGAGGCGCGTTATTTTCTTTTCAGTAACCAAAACATCTTACTTCCTGGGTAAATACTTATGTGACATTCATACACTCTGAAAATGTACAATGTCGATAACTATTTACCCTCGCGTCACCATTGACCATCATAGAACGGAACCCAAAATATTTGCCGACCGACCCCTTGGATAAAGTGTCGTTATATACTCTGACGAAGAAGATAAATCTATTAAATCTGCCGAACGTATGCAATATAGGAACTTGTGAAAAATGTGTCTATCTTGTGTACAAAGTGTCGATTTAAGGATTCGTTATTTGACCTACAGGCTACAGAAACTATACAAAATATTGTGAAGATTTTGGCTGGTTGCAAATGTCTTTCAATATTTGTTTGAAAAGACTAAAGGTGTAACGTAGTTTTAAACAAGCTTGGAACAGGATTTTGGTTATTCATCCGTCTCGTGCTTTGAATATCTTCAGCATATATTTAAAAAAAAAACATTATCTCCGTAAAACAGTAAGAAGAGGTCAGTAGCCGCATAAGTTACTCGTATCTTTGTCCCATGCATATGTCAACAAAACAATATAAAATCGTTCTTGAATGTCGTCCAGGTCTGGAAAAAAAATTTCTTGAAACACTTAGGGTCCGTTCATATAGACCGGGTCGGAGAGCAGAGCAAATTCTTAACACGTTGAAAATTGAGTACTTAGTATTTGAAGTAACGTTTATTTTTGCATGCGCACTGCTTTTGTCATCGAGAATGCTCGAATGCGCTCGGTGTGAAATAATAAGAGGAGCCGACCGGCTTCGATCGTGTATTTTTTCTTGACATATGACTCCGTTTGCATGCTCTTTAATGCTCGCGCAGCCGATCGACTCCGGTCTGTTTGAAAAGAAAAATGCGCGCCGATGCTCTCCGACCCGGTCTATTTGAACGGACCCTTAAAGAAAATGTCCCTATGAAAACCATGTAAAGAAACAAAACAGACCTAAATAGTTCATGCTTTTTAAGCGGTGATAGAGTTTTTGACTTAGTAATATGTTTTTAATATTATTAGTTAAATGTTACACCATGTACACAATGTTAATGTTTCTGGCATAGCATCATACGCCTTAAAGAAACGTGAAAAAACTTTGAGACACTTTTGTCTGTTTTTAACTGATATTTTTAACCAGTTACTTGCAAAACGCTACCAACAGAACATTAATTAGTATTTTAAATAAGATATTACCTCCATATATAACATCACCCTTGTGAGATGAGAAAATATTAAATTATTTTTTAAAAATTGCACTGTTAAGACATAAAGTACAATTTTTATGAGCATCATGAGCGAGCATAAAACCCATAAAAGCTGGAGATAGGAAATCTAATTTGATACGTCAGGCACATAAATTCAGTATCAGGTAAGCTAAAATTATATTCGAAATTCGAAAAAGTTCTCCAACATTCTCAAATATAATAAATTAGAAATAAATCTCTCAATTATGACATTATTTTTGCCAAAAATATAAAAAAGTCTTTATCAATTAAATGGGCTTCGAAAATAATAAAGATACTCGTATATTTTCACATAAGTCAGTGAATCCAATTTGATAAATTGAGCGTTTATTGAAGGTGTATTGTTTTCTTCATTTATGCTGAATTATTAAAAAATATTATTTTTACCTCAAAGTTTTATTGAATTATATAATTTTTGCTCTATTGTTTCAAATAAGTTTTTATTAAGCTAAAGTTCAGACATCTCGTGGACATAAAATATAACGAAATAAACTAGTGGCCATATATTCAGTTTAATAGAATAAAATGTCAAAACCGCTCGTTAGTCTTAATTAAAAATTACGTACCTATTATAAAATAATATTGCGGTTATTATTCAATTGTATAAGTGGTAATCTGAGTTAATTAACTTTAAGTACTGATACTACAAGTAGATATGTATAATGGATACCCATGTCTGTTAATAAATTATATTAGGAACAACCAAAGTCCAATTTGCACTTAAATTGAGCAATTCATCAATTTAGATGAAAATCTAACATCAATTCACAAAAGCACTATCAGAATTTGATTATAGATTTAATGCTAATAAATGTAAATATGACAGCATTTTGCTGAATATTCAAACAATCGTAGTGATCGTAGTGTTCGAACGTTTTTGTGTAGGTACTTTATATAAAAACCAACATGTTTTTGAAATATTTCTGTAGCAAACATAAAATAAAACTAATTTTTCTTCTGATAAAAGCATTACCAATACCAAATCGTTTTTTTAACTATTCATATTAAAGTGTTTTGAAATTATTTCATGAAGTCACTAAGGCCACATTTTTCCATTCTAATTTACAAAAAATTAGAGCACGTTTGCACGAGCATTAAATATCCGTCGCGGTAATACTTGGATTTTAAAAGCCTTCGATATAGTAACCCGTTTTAACCACTCTCACCTCACCTCGTGTCTCATCTTTAGAAGAACGTTGAAATGAATAAACTTAGCTAGACAGAAAAAAATATTAACGTATGGAAAAAGCCTAAGTAAAGGAGCTCTAAACCCATGAAAACTCTGAGAAGCTCTTTTAACTCATACATATACCTACCAACGTAAAGTAAATTGAAAAATAGTTCAGTAGCAGCATAATAGGGACGAGATAACAAAACCGTTTCCCGGGACATAGGGTTGGGCCGAGGGTCCTATTGGGAATAAAACTGAGCGCCCTCAAGGGCAGTCATGATACAACTCAGATAAAGGTACCTTCGTCCCTTTCGAGACCTATTTGTACAGGGAACATGGAGACGGAGCAATTTATTATATGGAATATATTGCTTACTAGCTTCTGCCAGCGGTTTCACCCGCATCCCGTGGGATTTACTTCCCGTACCGGGATAAAAAGTAGCCTATAGCCTTCCTCGATAAATGGGCTATCTGACACTGAAATAAATTTTCAAATCGGACCAGTAGTTCTGAGATTAGCGCGTTCAAACAAACAAACAAACTCTTCAGCTTTATAATATTAGTATAGATTGCTTCGGGCGAATATTATTGAAACTGTATTTTAAATAGGAGTTATCTGTCTTGTTTGGAATGAACGTGTTGGTCCATTCGTAATTCGAATGTAGCTCGATAGAAAAATGTGTCTGGTGAAGGACCATTTGCCAATGTCAAATACATCGTTTCGAAAAACGACCATTGTTATTCTTTATACACGTTTTATTTTAATTCAATTGTAATTTTATTTATAATGTCACATTTTGATAATCATGGTGAAGTGCCCATAAAATAAATAAGGGTTGTTATCACTGAAACATTAATGAAAACTTTTCGTTTTATTTGTAAATCATTGATAGAAGACTGATCAGAAATGCCAAAACTCTTGGTGTTTTATAACTTCGTTACTCCAGAAAACCTAAAAATACAAATACATATACACATAACATGAAAATAATTTCGTACATACGTGTGTAAAATCGTCCAAGAGTTACAAAAGTGCAGGTCGGTCCCTATTGTGCTAAATTTTCAATTTTCCCTTGTCATCCCTTGTCAGGAATTATTGTCTATGTCACTGTATGTTTTAGTAAATCCTAAACTGAATGAAACATGTTCAATTTCTTTGATGTGGGAGTAGATAATATTGTAAATTATTTTTAACCGACTTCCCAAAAAGGAGGAGGTTCTCAATTCGTCGTAGTTGTGTATGTTTGGATGATATTTCTTACATTGTCAAACAGGGTCCTTTGTTTTGTGAAAATTTTCTATTGTGATATTATTTTAAAGACAGCGAAAAGAAGAGGATTTCAAATATGTATTTGTATGATTACATAGCTATAAACATTTATTTTTTAAATTTATATCTCAATGTGTGTATCTCTGTCAATCTATGCTCTGAAAGGGCCGGTCCACGCTTGACGAGATTTTCAGAGGCAGATAGCTGATGATTAGGGAGGTACTTTACACCCTTTAGGTTTCTTTATTTCAGTTTGTTAGACCTATATAAGGCATCATCCTGTCACTCTCCCTCAAGAACCACCTATCTTCATGTCTTCAATACATACCTATCTTAAACAAATAATTCCACAGTTTCAAACCACATAGTTTGAAATGATTAATTGACTGTACCTCGTTATTAAAATACCTCTGGAAGTGTAATAATATCCTCGCTTGATTGATGATGGAGTCAGCTTACCTGTCAAGACCTGTTTAACCATTTTACTTAGTTATATTTAAGTTAAGAACTTCAATTTTCGTTTTAATCTGGAGTTTTAATATTATTGTTTAATTTGAAGTAAGAAAAATATTAATTATAGATAATTTTCTTTGTTTCAGTCTCAGAACAAACAGTAACGGAAGAGCAAATAAAAAATTTGCAATTACTTATTATCCACATGAATCGGGTAATCATTGTGGTAAAAAATAAGCTAATAAATAAGTACAGGTGTAGGTTCTTCGAAGTGATATACTTGAACTATGTATTTCTGGTGTATTTTAGCATGTTCTAGATTCACAAATTTTATTTTTAAAAACAATTGACAAACTGTCAACGGCTTCCACGGTGACAAAAAAATTGAAACCCTCAAAAACAGCGTTTGAATATCGAATGAATGAAACCATTTTTTTTTTCATTCAAATCTAAAAGTAATTTACTCCCTACCAGCATTTATCTACTATTCTGTGAAATAATTCTTTCCTTCTTCGTAATAAATTTTCTTCGCAATTTTTGATTTGAATTCTTCGATTTAGGTCGCAACGTTCATTTTGCCATTGGTCTCTTGAATTTTAATAGTCTAAGAAATAGGAAGGCGTCTATAATCCACTAATTGAACGACTATGTTTTAACCAAGGAATTTATTTTCAGCATTGCATAAGTTTTCAATGTAACAGAAGCAATTATTTCACAGAAATGTCCATAAAACCAAAAATCTTTCTATTCATTGATTACTCCTAAAAGAAGATAACGGATACCGTGGCATTCAACCAAACTTGAGTGCATATCTCAGTATATCATCGAAATTAAACTGACATTATGTAACCGACAAACTTTCATACTCCCATTAGTTTTAGCGAGGCGATGGTGTTAGGGTGTTTGCATACAGAAGTGACCACTACATTAAAAAAAAGCATACATAAAAAATCCCGAAATAGCTTAAACTAAAATAAAAGTATTGCTCGTTAACCTATAATTGAGTTGAGAACGTGTTTGTCAATAAATCAATAAAGTGAATATGTTCTACATACATTTACAGAGATATCTCTAAGGTACATAACATTTCAAATACAGATGAACAGTATTTTATAAATACTCAAGTTTATATTTACCTGCTTTGGTTAGCTACTTTTTTTATCAAGGTTCATAAAATGTAAGCTCAAACCATACAATTTAATCAACACTAGTCTTATAGTAAAGAAACTCAATTTACTTCAGTCAATCTTTATAGAACACCCTTTACAAAGGACATTACCCCAGCGAAACCCGAACGTCATTTGAACTTTGAAAATGTCTCTTTAAGTCCCGTTTCGCAGTTTCCCAACCTGAATGTCAGCAAACATATTGGAGCTAAGCTTAGAAGAGATCTCTTTGGGAACTTGATTAGTAACCGGTACGAACTGGTTGGAATTGCTCAAAGAAAGGATGGCTGGGTACTTGGTACGATTAGCAAAAAAACCTTTAACTCGTTTTGGGAGACTATATGCAGAGCCGCGCTGGCGGTAGCGTGGTGTCTTTCGTGCAAATGGTAGACAAGTGGTGTTTTTGACAAACACTGCCGTCAATTTTGGTGGTAATTGCTCGCTAGCGGACGCTTGCCCATAAGATGTTTTCACCTCTTTTGTGTTTCAGTTCTCAAATATCCTAGTCATTATTTTTGTATTTGTGGTCAAAGCCAAATCAAAGAAAATTGAAAGTAGGTACCGAATATACTGAAAAAATCAAATTACATATTTATTCTACCGACTTTCGAAAACCACAACCAAAGCTTTGAAACAAGTTTAAAATAAGCAACTGTCCCGAAACTGTTGGGTAACATTTAATTAACGTAGTCATAACCAGTCAGTCCGTGACTGAACTACGTCTAGTTCCAGTTGTAAGTAAAAACTTTCAAATTACTTCACCGCGGTTAAGGGAATGCCTGGGAATGATGCATTTACTGGTACGTCTGCTTGTGTAAAGTACATAAAACCTGAACTTAGCAACTCAAATAATGAGATTACCTTTAAACCTAATAATATTCATAATATAAAAAAATACAGGCTTCATTTTCTCCTAGACTTATAAACGATCTAATAAGTAAGTCACCCTTCATTACAGTGGCTGAAACCAATACAATTTAATTCTTACCTTATTTTGGTCGGAATCTCTTGTCTGCATCACTTTTCTTTATACTTGAACACTAGGTAAGTACTTTAATTTACGCTTCTTTCTACACTGACATCTCTCTGTCGACGTTGTACATCATTTTGGCAACAATCAAACCTAACCTTTAATAAGATATGTATACATTTTTGTACTTTTTAATCACGCTTTTTATGCTGAGTTTACCTATAAGTAATTGTTATGTTGTTATACCTTAATCTTAAACTGTTGTGTTATAGAGGTATATACATGTTATAAGTATAACCAATTGTTGGTAAACCCAATAAATAAATAACCCTCCAGTAACATTACAAAAATAACAAACTAAAACAGATACTTCACCTTAACTCAGCGTAACGTTGGACAATTCCGTACCGCCGACACGGTCGGAAACGGAAATGAATTCGGTATCGCTATGTGCTAGATGTTTAGAATATTGGAACGAAACTCAACCGAGCATCAGTATCGGTAAGAGTAACCACACACTACAAACTTTTAGTCGGCCGATAGTTTGTTCAAGCTGTGTTCAAAACAAACTGACTGTCAGCTGCCGAATGTGAGCGAACGGTACGCAGTTTATTGTATGTATGTAAAGAGTATTTAGTTGGTGTAAGATATTTCACCTTTATGGTTTTATTTTCTTTATGTCTTAAATACAATTTGTCAATGTCAATTGAAATGTGACATGACAGAAATAAGAGGAGCTGTAAAATTTTAAAATAAAATAAATAGCTTTGAATGCATATTTTATTTTAAAATTTCAAGTGACTAAACAAAATGTTGTTTCTTCACTTGAAACGCAATCAAGTTGTTTTATTTAATCTTATATGTATTTCCTTTATTAACCGACTTCCCAAAAAGGAGGAGGTTCTCAATTCGTCGGGATCTTTTTTTTTTTTTTTATGTATGTTCACCGATTACTCGAAGACGCCTAGACCGATTTGCAAAATTCTTTTTTTTATATTGACTTTTTCATGAATATCTAACCGATGATATGTTATGCGTTATGTGCATAGATGCTGACATATAGGCTGATAGTAAGTTTGGTTTAAACGCAGCCTTAGGCTCATAAATGACTATGAAGATTATCCACATTACGAAGTTCGGGTATTTAGCTCGTACCAGGACTAAAAACTTTGATATGAATCAAGAATTTCTTAAGGTCTCTGCACACAGCGGGCGCGGCGCGGCGGGACGGGACGGCGACGTGACACAATGTACTAGATCGTCGCGTCGCGTCGCGTCGAGCGGGACGGCTCTGTGTGGCGGCCTCCGTAATATCTAGTACATTACAACTGCTCAGCGTCGCGTCGCCGTCCCGTCCCGCCGCGCCGCGCCCGCTGTGTGCAGAGACCTTTAAGAAAAAAATTGTCAACCATCGGGTCAACTATCGGCCGACTGTTTAGATTGCAGTGTGCGGATACTCTAAAATGGATAATATATTTCGGTACGTATCTTTACTCCATTTATATTGGGTGGATAAACTGGGAATTACCGGTCTGTTATCTTGATACATGTTGGTTGTTAGTAAATGGGCTTATGACTTAAATTATTTTGTATGGTCGCATGGCTTCTAGGGGTATCTTTGTCGTTTCATATTCTTGTTGTATTTGGATAGTCCTTATTTCAGTAGGTAAATGAAGCAAAATAATAAAAAAAATATTGTGTTCATAGACAACACAGCTTTGAGCAGCACAACAAAAAAATCCTGCAAATCGGCCCAGGTGACTTTGGGTAATTGGTGAACATACATAAGGAAGAAAAGATTCAGACGGTAACATCCTTCTGTTTTAAAGTCGGTTAAAAATAGTGTTTTGTGTATAATTTTTTTTTTCACAAAATTAGAGTCACGCAACAAAGTGATAAAAATCTCCCAGACTGACAAAGTCACTCGCGTGAATAAATATATAAATATGAGAAAGAATGGCTTCAATGTTTCGCAGACATTTCTCAAAGCTCTTTGGGCTTTGTATATCCTTTGACATCTTCAAAAGAATGCTCACTGGCTAAAACCTAGCGTTTAGATTTTTATAAAATATTCTATCGACTTGAATATTTTATTTTCAAACAAAAATGTATTCAAGAATTAGCCCTGTTTTGCATTTTCAGTTTTATCTTATAGATTTCAGTGACTTTGAATGAGTTTTATTTTGTTATTCAAGAACTTGAATTTTTAAAAAGCTTTATTGAAATTTTGTGTAGAGGATTGTAAAATAGGCTAATTAAGTGCTATATTTTAGTTGTTTAAACGAAATTAGCTAAAATTAATTATCATAGTTTACTCGTCAGAAGTTTTAAGGTTTGAAATGTTTTACTCGCCTTGTATGATGAACTTCGATGTGAGAAAAGAGATGGCTTATGTATCAAAATTACATACTTTTTACCTAGGTAAGTAAGGAAAGTAGAAAAAATGTATTGCTTAAAATACATTTAATTATATAAGCCCTTGTAGAATCAATAAAGAATATTTAATTAGTGTACCTAGATAATATTAGGCACTAAACCGTTTGTAGCCAAGTCCATATGATTTTCCCAAATAACGCCATCTATTGATGGTACTCTAACACTAACTAGTATGAGAGCTCGGGACGAGATTAGTTCAATTAACAACTTCACATCCTTTTTTCCGCCTTATACTTTTTAAATATAATGTAATTTAGTTTTATCCTATTTATGAACTCTATTCCTCAGTTCAAGATACTTACTATTTACAAAAAATACCATGATTTATGTTATGTTGCATATCTTCGTCTTGTAGAAGCTGGTCTGCATGATTCTCCTTCATCTCCATAGTCTTTGAGTAGGTAATTAAATATAAAGGAAAAGGACTATCCCTTTCACAAAAAAAAAATCAGTGTCTATAAATTACTTACTCATCATGTGCGTAAAATGAAGCACATAATATTATGATTTATCGTCGTCTTATGTTTCACACCTCGACTGCCTCGTTGGTCTAGTGGGCGCAAGCGCGGCTGCTGTGCTCGAGGTCTCGGGTTCGATTCCCAGGTCGGGCCGAAATTGCTTTGTGGGTTTTCTTAAACTTTCACAAAGCAGCCCGTAGTCTGGAAGTTGGTGATTGATTCATCGGAGAGCACGTAAATGTCGGTCCTGCGCCTGATCTCTTTCCGGTCGTGTCGGATTGCCGTCCCATCGGGTTATGAGAGTGAAGGAATAGGGAGTGCACCTGTGTCTGCGCAAATGCTTGTGCACTATAATATGTCCTGCGCAGCTGGCAGATCTCCTTAAATGAGAACAGCCGCCGTGGACGAAATCGGCCGTGGACGCCATTATTATTATGTTTCACAACTGGGTGTATTTGGCTGTACATGATACTTTTCAAGGAAAAAAATACCGGCCAGGTGCGAGTCGGACTCGCGCATGAAGGGTTCCGTACCATTATTTATAAAACGGACAAAAAATCACGTTTTTTGTATGGGAGCCCCCCCAAATATTATATATTTTATTCTAGTTTTCAGTATTTGGCGTTATAGCGGCAACAAGAATACTTCATCTGTGAAAATTTCAACTCTCTAACTATCACAGTTCATGAGATACAGCCTGGTGACAGACGGACGGTCGGATGGACAGAGGAGCGAAAACAATAGGGTCCCGTTTTACCCTTTGGGCACGGAACCCTAAAAAACACTCTTACGATGAACAAACTAAGGTACTGGTTCAAACGCAAGATGGAGCCAGTGCAGGTACAGGCTGCCATAGATCGTGGTATGTAGCTTTCGGGCAACAAAGTTCGTAAAACTTTCAGAATACGTATTGTAATATATTTCAGAACTAGCTTTTGCCCGCGACTTCGTTCGCGTGGAATAGTGACTTCCGGCAGATTTTTGGTTTTACCCACATAGTTCCCGATCTCGCGGGATTTTTGAGACGTTCCCGCTCCCGCAGGATTTTTGGGATAAAAACTATCCTATGTACTTTCTCGAGTTCCAAACTATGTCTGTACCAAATCGACAAATACAACGGAACCAAATTAGAATTTACGAAACAGGACCAATCCACATAAACGACCATACAACCGACAATACAATTTTTCCACGACGGTACCGAAGCGCTCGGCCGATACCCAACCAAATGCGTGTAACGAAACCATAGCGCGATCTATTTCGATCCCAAAGCCATCTATCGAGCATAGTGACAACTCGGATTATTTATCTATACTCCGTTCGGGCATTTTCTTTGTACTAAAAGTAGTATTATATTGTTATTATTTTTTTCATACCTTTTTACTATTTATTTACTTTTTTCCGATGAATTAAAACAACATGAACCGAACTCGTGTAACGATCGACACAATTGCGCGTAGTACTAATAGAATTATCTATACTCCGTTAGAGCATTTTCTTTGTAGTAAAACTTTTATTTTAGAGCATTTTCTTTGTAGTAAAACTTTTATTATATTAATATTAATTTTTTTACACCTTTTTACTGTTTATTTACATTTTTTTTGATGGATTTTCCGATGAATTAAAACAATAACATGAACCGAACACGTGTAATGACACCATTGCGCGATTAACGCCATCTATCTACGGAGCATAGGAACAGCATTTCGACATTTGACCAATAGATAGCACTGTATGTCCGTAATAAATTTTATTTTTTATTTTTATTTTTTGTAATAAAAACTATCCTATGTCCTTTCTCAAGTTTCAAACTATGTCTGTACCAAATTTCACACAAATCGGTTCAGTAGTTTGGGCATTTATAATATTAGTTTGGATTTGGATGAACAAGTACATAAAGTAAGTCGTGGTGGCCTAGTGGGCAAAGAACCAACCTCTCAATTATGAGGACGCGGGTTCGATTCCAGGTCAGGCAAGTACCAATGCAGCTTTTCTAAGTTTGTATGTACTTTCTAAGCATCTCTTAGACACCAATGGCTATGTTTCGGATGGCACGTTAAACTGTAGGTCCCGGCTGTCATTGAACATCTTTGGCAGTCGTTACGGGTAGTCAGAAGCCAGTAAGTCTGACACCAGTCTAACCAAGGGGTATTGGGTTGCCCGGGTAACTGGGTTGAGGAGGTCAGATAGGCAGTCGCTTCTTGTAAAGCACTGGTACTCAACTGAATCCGGTTAGACTGGAAGCCGACCCCAACATACCTCTAGTTGGGAAAAAGGCTCGGAGGATGATGATAAACAAGTAAAACATTACTTTTCAATTAAATATACTGGATTTACTAACTAAACGCAGGTATTGTTATTTTCAGACAGGCTGTTTGGTTAGTCACGCAGTCGTTCCATGTAAATCGCTGATACTCAGCTTTATCTGGTTAGACTGGAAGCTGACCCAATAATGTTGAGCAAAGCCTAGGCTCCGTAGATGATGAGTATGTACTCTTTGACTTTGGTTTTATGGGGTCTAAAAATAAAACGATTTTAACGTCGTATTATTTATTTTCGTGTGTGTTCCAGCCGCCCGGTACAGATACGGGCAGCGTTTACTCTTTAATATTAAGTTCACGTATGTAACGCTACTCTTTACCAAATTGTCGAAATACTGATAGTATCAGGGGGACCACAGCCCCGCAACACAAACGAACAGCGGCACCAACTTTGAGAGAGTAACACTTGGCCATCTCTTTACACTGTAACATCGTAAAATCTAACAATAGACAAGATCTATAGAATAGATATAGAAAAATCACGATATTCTAAATGTTAAAGTTAAAGGTAGTCGTATAGTGTTTGTACGTAGGCCAAATTATAGTCACTTCTTTAAATAAGTCTCGTAAAAGAAGTTTATACTTTGCTTATAAATTCAATAATCAGTTTGCATATAAAAACTCTATCACCGTGTATATATCAACAAACAAATATCGAATCTGTTAAGAAATTGTTTATCTACATTTAAAATATATCGCATCTATCAATTAAATCGTTATATTCATTTAATTTGGAATATATCTAGTTAAACTTTTAATTGTTAGAATATACAAGATACATGGGCGGGCAGATACCAAGTCAATGAATATGTAACTCTAATCGTGTATAATAAGTTTTATTTTCAATAAATTAATTTATATATAGATGGATTCTAACAAGTGCTAAAATTACAAAGACATGTAATAACTTTATTACAATGTATTCATTGGTACCTAGGTGTTAGTTTCGGGACCTAGTTGTATCTGTGACCTAGGCGTAACATATCGGAACCTAAGTGTAATCTCTCAGAATTATTGCCCCATTGAAGCCAACTGAAGCTGTGCGCCGTAGTCACTACACACTACCGCCATCGCGGCTGGCTACGGACTGTCGAGCGACACTTCAAGCCACTCACAACATTTAGAGCGTGCTCACATCACTAACGTTTTAATATCGTACCTACTGTCACTTCGGCTTCTATTTTTAAATTGATTCAAACATTTAGGGTCACGTTGAGTGCTTTTGTTTTTCTTTTCTTAAATTCTTTTTTTAAACTCCTTTTTCTTACTCTGCAATGTAAGTGACAGCAAGTAACTGTTATGACAAAACATCGGCCATGTAAACACCCGTACAGCTATATACATCCAAACACTACGCCTTAGTCATGATTAAATGTGAACAATACAAGTCATGATCAATTGTATCAAACTCTAAAGTATTACATAATAATAGGCGATAGACCTACTGTCGATTATAATGTCTTATGATTACATGTGAATATTTTAAAACGAATTTTGTTAAGCTCATAATTTTACTAGATCGAGTGAGGCGCAGTGAATGGATGGTCTCGGTTCCCATCGCCGGACAGCTATCGTGATAACAGTCACAACTAGATTTTCGTCCTTCAGACCAAAAGGACATCAGAAAAGACTCAAATATCATCAAAATATTTATATAAGGTTCTTCCACCGAACTTATGATTGTACTACTCTAAACACGTAGCTGATCAATATGATCACTGTGATCATCCCCATTTATCTAAATTGAGTGTTTAAAACCCCTCTATTCTCTAATATTTATATATTTTGCAATAGAAATAATTTCACACGTATATAAATAACATCTAAAACATTGAGTGTCCGGCGATACGAACCGAAGTGCATGATCTTCATGAAGGCGACCGCTCGATTAATACAATCATCACGATCGGTTCAAGTTATCGCTACATATTGTCATCGATTTTCAGCCTTCATACAAGATAATGTTAGTATTATTCGTACACGAATTCCTTTATAGCAAAGTTTACGATCAAATGCGTCAGAGGCCCTGCGAAACGTGAACATAATGAATGAGAATAAAGGGAATTCGCGCACCAACACTGATTTATTTAAATTTATAGAGGTACAGCAAAGGCGAGGTTCTCCAACGAAGCCATATTATCCATTATTACAAACGAGGAACAGGTACAAAAAGTAAAAAGTATCAAAAACATTTTGTGTCCCATATCAGTCGTGTTATTTGTGCAATGCTATTTATAAACAGTTAATATTTAATAACAAAATTTCGTCTTGAAGTGTCGCTCAAAAGTAATAAGTAACCGTGTAGCCTCCGACAGACATATAAACAAGTGTATAATATAATTATTATGCTTTCTATTATAAATGGACCAATCATGGCAGTGAAAGTAGGATCAGTGCTGTCATTGGTCGATTTCTCCCACTCTTATATGTCTAGCAGACGCTAGATAAAAGAACTGAGGCTATGTTTTCGAATTTCGAATGCAAACGTTCAGTTTTCAAATTATTATTTTTATAATAGATTCATTTGATCGCCCTCAACACCCAAACTTCGAACACAGCGCCTCTGATCTTGAGAATGCGACCGATCCAAACGGATTAATTCCAGTCCTTCATAGAATTAGCGACTCGTAAAAATGCTTTACTAACACTATATTTAATTAATATATGTTTTATATTTATTACTTTAATAAAGAACGGGATTATTCGAATAGTAGTTTAACATTCACAACAGCATTGCGTTTGCTAGACGTTTCCAATATGCCACGTAATCGCTCGTTCTACGACGGAATGCCTTCGAGTCTACGAGCTACTCTGATATGGTCTCAGTCTCAAGACAGTCCACACGTCTGATCTATGATACACTCTCCCTACTCGAGCTACTGACTTGTGTGCGTCGTCGATACACTAATATTGCTACATTGACATTTTTCAATTTTAACCGTTAGTCTCATTTGTGTAAGCTGATTTGTTTATTGATTCTGTTTACCAATTACTTGGACAATGGGGTACAATCGTTTCGATTCCGTACACAAGTCTCTGATATGTGGGATGATGTGTGTAGCGCCGCGGGCCGCCCGCCGCGGTCCCACCCGAACGGTACAAAATTGGAGCGTACCTACATATACGTTTATTATATACAATGTACAATACAATACGATAAACACTATAGTGGCTACGGGGCGGGACGCCGGCGGCCGGCGAGGCGTGTCACCTCGCGCCTCAGCATGTATACATTCTCACAGTAATATACATCGTAACTCGCTCTATATATAACAAACATTACACGAACGCGCACCACGCTCGTCGAATAAACAACATAATATACAGCGGAATCGTAGCACTCTTTCGATTCGATTAAAAAAATTGACTAGAAAATCTCAATTCGCTACGAGCACTATGCGTGCGAGGAGAATATGTCGGCAGCGCGCCACGCCTCGGCCTCTTCCTCCGCGTCGTACTGCTGCAGGAACGGGTTGGTGGAGCTATAGCGCGGGCTCAGGCCGCCGCGCCCCGGCGAGTTCAGCGTCACCGCCAGCCCCGCCGACGTGCCCGGGATCACCGAGCGCGGCGACTCGCGTGACCCCGGCTCGCGCGGCCCGTCCCGCGGCGTGTGCTCGCGCGACGAGTCGCGAGGCGTGTGCTCGCGAGAGTGCTCCCGCGGCGTGTGTTCCCGCGACGACTCGCGAGACGCGTGCTCCCTGTTCTCCCGCGGCGTGCTAGTCCGCGGGGAGTCTCGCGGGGAGGCTCTGGGTGACGCGCGTGGTGAGGACCGTGGCGAAGACCGCGGGGATGCGGCTCGCTCCGGTTGCCTCAGAATGGAGGAAACAGATCCTCCATGTTTAATTGTGTCCGCAGGGCTGTGGCTCCCGGAGCTACTGCTGGGTGAACCGGGAGAGGATACTGTCACCTGACGGGACCGAGGTGGAGCGGGCAGAGGGCCTCTGAGCGGCGACTGCGGACGATATTGGCCGGCCCTGACTGATGAGAGAACCTGCAAGCGAATTCAATAAGATTTTTAGTCTCTGAAGCCCTGATAACTTTAACTGTTTAAGTCTTTTTCGACATGTACTTACATGTGCGGGCGGCGAGCGGTCGGGCGCGGGCCGACCCGAGAGAGCTGGCGGCGGAGATGCTGCTGATGCTGCCGCTTGAGGCCGATATGGACTGACTGAGGGCGGAACTCGGCCTGCCAACAAAACAAATTCAACAATACCTTTCCGAAACAACGTAAGTGAATATAACGGATCATGACTCAAGAAGATAAAAATGTTGAAAAGAAGACGACAAAATTGTGGTGATGAAAACGGAAATAGTGGATTTATTGAGAAAAATATTTGTTTATTGAAATGCTAAATTGTATTTTTTATAGCATTGTTCTTTAGGTTTGTGCGAGAGTGAGAAGATAGATAGTACCTTGGGGGAGTGTGAGTGAGGCCGCTGGCGACGCACTGACTCTGTTTCCACGCGGCCCGGTTACTGACTCGCCGCGCCGAACTGTCTACAAACATACATGCGTTAAGGGACCGCTTAGGTTTTAGACATTCAGTGTTCTTGTCTAGTGTATAAGTATAGTATAGATTGACTAGAAATAGCATGCAGAAGAAGGAAGGGGAGATCTAAGGAAGTCCTAATGTAGATTGAACCATGGCCGCCGAAAATGGCATATCAGCGCTAAAACGGATCTTAGTCATCCCAGCTTTTAGTGCAAACTTTAGTATTAAGGCTTAATAAGTGGGTTAAGTTTAGTATATCTTAGACACCAATGACTGTGTTTCGGATGGCACGTTAAACTGTAGGTCTCGGCTGTCATTGAACATCCTTGGCAGTCGTTACGGGTAGTCAGAAGCCAGTAAGTCTGACACCAGTCTAACAGGGTTGAGGGGGTCAGATAGGCAGTCGCTCCTTGTAAATCACTGGTACTCAGCTACATCCGTTAGACTGGAAGCCGACCCCAACATAGTTTGGGAAAAAGGCTCAGAGGAAGGAAGAAGTGGGTTAAGTTTATAATATTTCAATATTATTACCCTTCAAATCCAGACGTTAGTCTATTTTCTTGTACTATGTTATGTATTACACACAACCCCACAGGATAAATGTAAAGTTTATGCCATGAATTTATTTCACCCTAAAGGTTATTCTAGTCTCCAAGCCCTTATCGTCGCCGGTAATGTACGAAAATGAACAGCAATAGGTGAAAGTAGCTTCGTGCGGAGTGGATGTTGTCTCGTTGTGTTGTTTTGGGATTTTTTGGAGTATGCTAGTGGGTCTATGTGCGTGCTTTGTGCTACTAGTTAGCATCATTATGTAAGAAACAACATTGAATTGAAAGAAGAAAAACCTGAAGGAGAATATAGTACCAACTATAAATAAATAAAATAATTACGAATGTTGTTTCTTACATCTCAATATTTCAATGTAGTGTAAACTTTGACACTAGAGATGACATTACCTGAACGTTTTGGAGCTGGCCAGATTTGCAGAAGACATTGCAGTACATTTATGGATCTCTGATAGTCCATTTCTGTTGGTGGCTGTGAGTGCAACATAAGGGGTGGTGCGAGAGCCACCGCCAGATGTTGTGGTGACATCTTGTTACGATCTTGGGCAGCCACGACAAGGGCTAAATGATCAAGCAAGAAGACAAGAGTAGCTCTTGATGCTCGAGGAAGTAGCTCAACTACTGAGGCCATCAATCGAGCATTGCCTTCTCTATCATCTGGTAGACATATTCCTGAAACAAAAGTTGAATAATTAGAATAATTATGGGCCAACGAGTCTGTTTGTATAAAATGTATCACCAAATATCCTAATATATGTACTAACCCAATGCGTCAAGAGTCATCTGATACATGCAGCGACTGAACAATGGCTGAGGCAGTTCTCTTAAGTAGTCCTTCAAAAGACCAGTTATGACGTTGATATCTGGTACAGAATCAGGCGCTAGTTCAACTCCACGTGCGTTTCGCTCGAATGCTTCTCGAAGTATGCGCTTTTTACTTGCTGAGCCACATAGACGATAAAGACCTGAGAAAGGAAAAAAAATAAGATAAGAATTATTTCGGGAATTATGTGAAGATTTATAAAAAAAAACTGCTATTGTATGTGACGTACCTATGATATCCAGTCCACGTCTCTCAATTTCTTCAACACATCGTCGTACAATTAATGGCACTGGAGGAGCGTGCGGTGGACGAGGCTCCCTTGCCACAACTGTGTCCAGTTCGGCTCCGAACAATGCTGTGCCACGAGGTGGGGCGGGTCGTCTTCGGAATAGATCGTGAGGTTCCGTGTGCCGAAATCGTACGTATAGAGTTCCGCGGGGTTCCATCTGGGAATTGAAATAATTTTATTATTTTTGAACATACCGAATATAATGCCGATGGAAAATGAAGTCTTAATATTTACCTTAATAGCGAGTTGATGAGCAGGTGAACGTGACAGCAGATCTGGCAATGTGACAGATCCACGGTAGCAAAGCTTGTGCCTATGCTGTGGGTCCCATGAGTAGACTAATACATCCAACTGTCTGTTGTCTACTAGATCCAGTTCGAACGATTCATCCCAGTCAAATTGCAGCTCTCCCGTACGGACCTACAAATCAAATCAAATCAAAACGTTTATTCGCGTTCGTGACGCACACAAAACGAATATTATATAAAAGCTCACAAAAATAAAACAAAACAAAACAGGAATGAGAACAAAAAAATGAGAATGGAAAAAGGAAAATATGCGTCACAATCACGCGAATTATACCTACAATTTCCGAATATGTATAAAACAACATAGAGAACTTTTTCTGACCCGATTATAGTACAATATACGTGATGCTTACCACAGTGCGAGCTTTATGCACACGATCACATTCCAGGACACAATACAAGTCTCTTGGAGCAACTGGCGGCTGCGGGGGTGCAAGAGGACCCGATGGTGGTGAACCCGGAGATGCTCCCGAAGGAGACGGTCGTAGACCACGTCCAGCTAACAGATGTACCCATAGCATCCCCGATACTCCACCCGACAATCGTGATAGACCGGTCATCGACGCCGACAGACCACCCGTAGCTGGTTTTTCCACTTTATATTTTAAGAACTCTGAAAAAAAGTAAAGATCATTAGTAAACATAAATTAATATAAAATCGTTAATTAGTCAAATTACAAACTGGCTCTATTCTTACCGTTAGGGTTGATATCAAGATGTCTTTGATGTCGTGAGCCAGGTGTTGGAACAGGGCTTGGGTTAGGACAGTTGAAACGAGATCCCAACTCAAGCAGTTGTCGAACTCTTCGAGCTGAAGGTGAACCGCCAGCTCCTGCCCCAAGTTGTTGCGTAGCTCCCAACTGTTGCGATGATACTGAACGAGCGGGCAAGTGTCGAGGTCTCTCCACCCGACGCCCTGCCAAGCCAAGCGATGATCCAAACCGGCTGCCACTTTCCATCTGAAAATGACCATTATTTAAACTTAAAGCATCAATTAAAAGCATAGTACAAATCGATACTCAAAATTGCTTACGTTTTTGAGCGCATCGTGAATATTTTCAGCTGAATAGTGCGTAGGAAGTCGCGGACGCAGCGTCTCGTAGAGAGCGCTTGTAGAGGGCGCACGTGAAAGCCACGCCCTGTACTCGTCCGAAGTGAATACTGAAGGAGAGGACGGTAAACGACCTGATAAACAAATGATCACTTATATTAATATGCTCCTTTGGTAATATTATGAAAGTTATTTCTTGTTGGTTATTTGCTTACCTCTGGAAGAACGAAGATCCAAACGTGAAGACAAAGGTTCCGGCTCATCTTGAAGAACACTTCCCGCGCGTCTACTCAGTCCCAGCCTATTTAAAACATCGTAATTATTGAATCAATTGTTTGGCAATCTTATTATATAAGCAGGACACACACTTACCTCTGTCCAGTCCCTCTCACATCCCTCGGTAAAGAATTAAACTTCGATCCAATATCCCTGCCCAAAGTGCTACTTCGATACCCACTAAGCCCCGAATAATATGGAGTTCTAGTAGGAGCCGTAGCCTCGGTGTCCGACGAATAGTCCAGACTACGGTTTCTTCTAGCCGTTCCAAATTTACTGCTATATGACGGTAGACCGAGCCCAGTAGTTCCATATGCTCCAGTAAGTGTTGATCCCAGGCCAGTTCCTCCTAAACCTGATCCTAGGCCAGAGCTTGTCAAGCCTGACCCAACAAGGCTCGAACCAGTGAGGCCACTGAGTCCAGTAGTCGATAATCCAGATGGAAGCCCGGGGCCTAAACTAGTTCCAGTTAGACCAGAGTCTGTAAGTCCAGTCCCTGTTAGGCCAGATCCGGGCATGCCAACACCGCCATATCGCTGGTTGTATCTTAAGCTTGACGCTGTAAATAAAAGGTTTAATTGAAAAACTTTCCTTTCACATAAAGAATATTCTGAAATAAAACTAGAAGCGGCGGCATCCTTACCTCCAGTTGCTGCCGATGCTTTCAAACTTGATCTGAGCAAGGAATGTCTACCAAAATCAGAATGCGTTTCAGCTCTTGGCAATTGCTGCTCTGACCCTGACCGCGGCACTCGACCTCCAAAACGAGTACTGAAAAAACAAATAAAGATTTTAGATGATGACCAAAGATTAAGCAAAAGTAAAGATATTTTAAAGAAACCTTTAGTACCTATCATACCTTCCGCTGTCAGCGGGATAGAAAGAGTGCACTTTCTCCGCTAAACTGTCTAGTGTGTTTGGATAGGATCGCTCGTACGGTACAAAATGCGTCGCTTGGGATTTCGGCTGCTCTGTGATCACCGGTGGAGGCGGACGGTAGCTAAACAAAAAAGTATAAAGACTGATAAAAACACAGTGGTAAATGACTTTCATGATACAGAGATCTATTCTTTGGTCTTTTAATGTACGATGATATAGGCTGAAAAAAGAAAAAAGTGGACCCTACGTAATTATTAGACTGATCATTCATATGGGTCGTAATAATTTACCTCCAAGTAGAATGATCAGACGGCGGGCGTGGATTATAATATAAATCCAGGGCCGTGGAATCCGGAGACAGAGCGCCGAGCTGCAGCCGACTTCTTTCTTCCCTTCCATCACCAACCGGTCTTACTCCTCCGCCAGGACCCGCAGATCGAAGAGTGCCATGCCTGGTGGAAGAGTTATAAATTTTAAATTCCATTATTGTAGAAGACGAGTCGTCTTTCGACTTGATCTGAACATACGTTTATTTTGGCATCATGTTAAACATCAATTTAAGTAAAAATAACGCCGCCGTAAGGATTCACGTTTTTTTCCGGAATCATCTCCAACCATGTAAGCACAGACAGCTGGCAGCGTCAGGAAGCGCCTTGTATTGCCTCCATTATTAAATTGGAGTCATTGAACATTCCAAACATCATTACGTTGAAAAAATAGTACTCAGGATTGATCTATGTATTTACTAAAACGTTTACTAACAGCAAACAGTAGTCACTAGAGAAGATAAATTATATTATGAACTCAAAAATCAGAATCGAAAACACTACAATTCGTTTGCTTTTCTGATTATTTTGAAAAAATATATATTATCTTATAATGCTGATCTTTTATCACTCACTGTGAATAAAGTCCGTCGACTCGATCCCTGTCCCTCTCGTCATCATCTCTGCAGTCCCTCTTGAGCACCACGACTGGCGGCGGCTTGTGCTCCGACCGCGGCATCGATGGCGAACCGGGTCCTGATTTACCTGGGGAGGTAAATGATTTTTTTTTACTCTCGATACAGTACAGGATGGTATTTGGAAGTAAAATCAACTCTAATGACTAGTAAACTTAATTTAAGCTTTTTGCTAAGTAAGGTAGCTTAATTTTATATATTAACTTGATGAAAATAGTAACAATATTATGTACCACATATGTAGTAGTGTAATATATACTCGTATAGTTCATTTAATTCTGACCATAAAATGATCGTAGTCAATAAATTCTTTGCTGCCAGTGTAAGTTTAGTGTAGCTACTTTTCACTTTTGTACTTGTATGTCTTAGTACACTCCATCAACCAACCTTTCCTCTGCCTCGTACACAACAACAGCCGCCTGGGTATCGACATGATGATAACCACGTCATCCAGTGACATCCTCCTAACATCCACCAGGTTGACTGCCAGGATCTCATCCCCCACTTTGAGGCAACCACTGTTGTATACGGCAGACTCCAATGCTATCCGGGATATGAACACTCCATCCGTCCGTGCTCCGCCGTCACCTTCCCTGATATACAGTCCCAGGGTCTGGCCGGGTCGCTTCACTATTTCCACTAGTTGGACTATGTGACGGGAGTCCTGGGAACAAACAAGTACTTGAAGACAATTTGGAAATATCAGAGTGGCAGGAGGTAAACAAAGAAACTTAGTACCTACAATAATTGATAGTGATAAACTTTTATGACAATAAAACTGTTAAAAGAAGTAATAGACAGTTATCTCATACAGCAAAAATATCGATAGTCATGTGGGTGCTTCAAATTCCGAATCAATCTGACGCCTTACGACAATAGTATTGTATCGCACAAAGCACAACCGCAGCAATTTAAGGAAACCGCAAATGGAATAAACCACAGAATCCATAGTGAACAATATTACATAGCTATGGTATGAGCCGTACTGCACATCCCAACAATGCTGGTCTAAATTGCGTTCACATTCCCAGCGATCTAGGCCAGCCCGACTCGAACAAAAGGGTTCACTAGAGTAGCGTTCTTTCACAGTGGGTCCCGTACTAGGTTACGAGCGGACTATTCGGGTCAATGGAGCGGGAAAATTACCTGGGAAGACTGGTGTTTTTCAAAAAATGAAGCCTTAACGCCGTCTCCAATCACTGTTCTTTCCTATTTTAAATATTTATGATCCATTCTCTCTATAAAGAACAGGGAAATGATTGGAGTACCTATTTGTGAGTTCTGTGTGGAGTCTTTTTTATATTTTCCAATCACGGCACTGTGGCGGGTTTTACTTTATGTTCATAGTAGTTGGTGCAGTGATCAGTATTCATTGCGGTTAACGATTTGTTTTCAATTTATTGTTGTTGGTTTTACTAACAAAAGACGCCAAGAGTTTCAGCGAACTTACATTTGCTTGAGTTAAAGGCATTGTTGCGGCTAAGATTGTTGCATAAAGCGAGAACTAATACCAAGTTCGTTTCCTTAATGCAGTTTATGTATTCATCTCAGTTTCTATAGAGACTTTAGTTTTATGTTCCAAGTATTGGTTGGTTGTGTTTTTCATAGTGATCATCTTTATTATATAGAGTAGCTTCATTAATCATGCCACTAGTTATATCATTCCCTCCACTGTCGGTTGTACCCTTATTGACCTTTAGAGAACTTACACGTGTGCCACGTGGAAATATATCGACATTGTGGAATCGTACAATGGAACTGTCGACATTCAGTGAATACGGCTACAATACCTAATAACACAGCGACTTAGTATGAAAAATGTGTTGAAAAGCTTCTAATATCAAACAATCAAATAGTTGACAGTTTATTAATTTTATTGTAAACTAGCTTCTGCCAGAGGTTTCACCCAAATTGACAGTCAACTATTTTCCACAACAGACAAAAAGTAGGTAACATTCTAAGTTAGATTTCAATCTATACATATGTTTACCCAGCTCATTTTGTTCAGCTGTTAAAACGTCCAAATATACGAACAAATTTTCATATTTACAATAATAATTTTAGTAGCATTAGGTACAAGATAACTTGATGATTTTTTTACCTGTAATGAGAAGAATTTCTTGGCGGCTTCAATATTGTTACGGCCCACTTGTCTGATTTCAAGGATCCGTACGATCATCTCGCCGCGTCGCTCCACCGCCTGAAAAATACAATAACCATATATTTCACACGAACTGTTCATTGGAAGCGAAAAAATTAGCTTAGCGATACGTAAACAAATGACAAGACTACACGTATTTTTCTTCTTAAAATTCGATAAGACATTTTTTGGGTACATGGCATTCAATAAGCATATTTTCACTCTATAATTTTGTCGTGCGAAAATGTAAGCTTTCCCTTATTTCCTGTACTCTTATATACCACGTGTTTATTACGTCAAATATTTGCTTACAATCTGTAGGTGTTGAGCAAACATGTTCATTGTGTAGTGATATCATTGATGGCTTGTTTCATTTGTTAGAACATTGACGTCTGCTCAGCGCAACGCTGACGTAATGGGAGAAGCCTTACTGATATAAAAGTGCCTACACGTACTTTACAAATGTAGGGTGTTGTATTCTATTACATAAAATTTCCCCAAGGGAATGGAATAGGCTTCCAATATACTTGTAAGTAGATGCAAGTGATAGTTGCAATGGAATCTAAAGTTTACTTTTTGTGTTTACGATTTTTTAATGGGCTCGAAAAGATAAGCATACTGAGATATTATTTTGTAAAATTGACAGAATAATTTTAATGACTTTTACTTCATCAAGTATTGTAGATGACCTTATCAAAGTATTAACCTTAGCCTTAGTATACTTATGGCAACACGAGACCCTCTTATCCATTAAATATTACAGTTTCCGAAATCCAAGTATTCACTGGACAGAAATAAGTGGCCTCTCACTCTAATTAAGTACAACATCAAAATGTCCACATTTTCTCAAAGATATGCTAACTACGTTGAATATTCAGAAACTTAAGAGAATAAATTAAATAATTAGTGACTGACCTCGAGCGCCGCGGCAGTTGTCGAATCGTGGTCATTCTCAACCATTTCAATCTGCCTGAATATTTCATTGCTCACTCCTGATACCTGTGTAATGAAAAAATAGTTTCATCAAGTTTATGTAGTTATAGATCCTTAGACTAAAGAAGGAGTTTCTATCTGACTAGCCATTTCAATCCGAAGCCTTTTTTTTTAACGACGTCGAAAATCATCAAATGACCCCTCCCGCTGTTAGCAGCGGTGAGGGAGTGTCAGACTCTCTGACTAAAAACCGTCGTGTTCCGTCGTAGGCCTTTTATGTACCAGGGCCGCGGTAACTCTTTCGAACAATCCCGCAGCCCCGGCATCAATCCGAAGCCTGGAAACTTATCTGTAGGACTGTTCACAAGAGTTACCGAAGCACATCAAGTGCTAAAGAAGGGATAAGGTTGGTTTTTTACTCAGTAAGATTGACATTACATGATTTCTCACTAACAAAAAAGAAAAAGGCTGGAAAAACCTCGCTCATCGCTGGAGCATAATAAGTCATTGGGTACCCATCTCCATAGGATCCATAGGATTGAAACTTGATCACGTGTATACCTCATATTATTATGTGGTATCCATGATGATCAACGCCAATAAATTCCACTTATTGGTCTATCAACTGATAAAATGTAATGCGTGTAATAGATAAGTACCTGTTACATAATATTGATAGGGATAGTTTGTTACGGTAATAACAGCCATAATAATGCTTACACAAACATTATGAAGTTGTATGTTTGTATGTGTGTGTCACTTATTTACTTACTGTGTGTGTGTACACAGATACCACATTGATTTGCGTGGCTGTTAAAGACTATTTATCAATACAAAATATAATGTTTTGAAGTACTGTCAACATCTATACTAATATTATAAAGCTGAAGAGTTTGTTTGTTTGAACGCGCTAATCTCAGGAACTACTGGTCCGATTTGAAAATTTATTTCAGTGTTAGATAGCCCATTTATCGAGGAAGGCTATAGGCTACTTTTTATCCCGGTACGGGAAGTAGTTCCCACGGGATGCGGGTGAAACCGCTGGCAGAAGCTAGTTTATAAATATAAGGTGTTATAGAAAAGCTTACGTCTGAAGCCATGAATTGTCCCATCAACTAGGCGATCAAATAAGTATCTAATCGATACATTGTTGGCTCGAGTGGAATACCTAAATATAGAGGTATATAGAGTACCTACAATCTTTCGACTAATAAGCCATATTCGATTTGTAATCGACTAAGTGATTATTCGAGTATTTGATTAAAGGCCATTTTCATCGACAAAACTGTTTTAATAAAACAACTTTTTAGTTTGAAACTTTAACTTAAAAGTTAATAGTAAGCAGTTGTTTTAAGAAAAATGACGTCTATGCTGTCATAGGGTAACTTGGGTCTTGGTGATTAATCAAGTTGATAATCCAATAATTAAATGATCGACTTTACTAAAATGTTTACCTTTCGGAAGTCTGGCTGCAGCACGCAGGGTGGTGCGTGGTTGGCGCGCGGCGGCTGCGGCGGACCGGGCGGCGCGCGGCCAGGCGACGCCGTCAGGTCCGGCGCCGCGCGCCCGTTCTCCTGGACAAACCAAAATACAATATGTTAAATATTATACGAAATTATGTTTATCTGATATAGTCTAAGCCGAGTTAAGAAGGTTCAAAAATACGACGAAGCGCCTCGAGAAAAGGTAGGTTAGTGTCCTTTGCTTGGCTAGCCTTGGAAGATTCGCATTTTGAAATTCGAAATAGAAGCCATACAAACTCAGGCCAAGGAAGAAGCGATTCGAGAAAAGGTAGGTACGTAGTGCTAAGTAGTTCCCTTGTACTTTGCTTGGCTCATCTTGGTGGCAGATTCTCATTTTGAAATTTCAAGTCGATCCCTACATTATTTATTTTTCCTTCACTCTCTCGTCTCCATCAACGGTTAAGTAGTTTTAATTCATCAAACGATGTTTCAAGTAAGCATGAAAAAAGAAATATATATACTTAAGAGTCTCCAAAATAATACCTGACCTTACCTAATAACCTTTTCATTTTTAGATATTTTGAATATTGTTGAAGAAAAGTATCTACTCGTGTCGTGTGCCTGATTTCGTATCAATCTATGTTTCATCTGCATAGCGTAGAATATAGTCTTCTTATTTGTCTATTTGATGTTTTTATGCATTTAAATTCAAATTCAAAATTGTTGGGTAAAGAACAATGCTATTCTTTGTATGGAAGTTGGGCTCAAGAGTTGTCCACGGTAACTGCATAGTGTATTATGTTCCATAGGCTTATAATAGGTCCCAGACCGAAATATTTCGAAATCTATCCCAGGAGTCCTGAGAAAAACTGGTTTGACTCTTATTCAATATTACGAAAAATATGCTTACGAACTCTTAACTATTCCACTTTTATTATCTTAATTGAAATGCATTATAATATTAATCGACAAATACGAGGTATTGAACGAGAATTTTTTTTACCGACTTCAAAAAATGGGGGAGTTTCTCAGTTACTTTGTATTATTTTTACGTTTGTACGTGCATAACTCCGTCGTTTACCAACCGATGTAAACAATCATTTTATTGTTTGAAAGGATTTACTTTCCAAATAGTTCCTTTGTTAATCGGTCCAGGGTCTGGTAATAGAAACCTTAAAACAATAGGGAACTCTCGGAAATTGTAAGCACATATCGAATAAAAACTTGTCATTCGGGTATATGTCTCCGACACCATAAAACAGTGGAGGTTAAAACCTGACCTGACGATGGAGATGACAGTGAGACGAGGGAACTCCTCAACGGTATCTATTTACTACCTCGTGTTCGAGCTTGTTTTATTCGTCTTGATAAGATTTTTCCATTGCCATTACGGATATTAATTGCATGACGCTACACGAACTTAGGACTGATTGTGGTAGATAGAGACTGAAAAGCAAGAGAAACAACAATTTCCTTTAAACGTCTTTTCCTGTTTTTTTATCCTATTAACAGTGAAACCACTAACTATCTGAATGTTATTTCAAGAAAAGAGGTTGTTAGGTTTGTGGCTGCTTAAAATGGCTAGCTAACAATGGCTGGCTAACATTAGAACCGGTTTTTCTCGGGACCTCTGCGACCGATTTCTAAAATATTTGGATTTCGTGATAACAGTGAAGTAAAGAACCTATTCTAACCATTCCCACTACTCGGCAAATGGCTTGGGCTTTATAAAGTGACTGTTCAAGATTAACATTAGAACCGGTTTTTCTCGGGACCTCTGGGACCGATTTCCAAAATATTTGGATTTCGTGATAACAGTGAAGTAAAGAACCTATTCTAACCATTCCCACTACTGGGCAAATGGCTCAGCCTTTGTTAAGTGACTATCTATGGAGAACATTTGAACCGGTTTTTTTCGGGACCTCTGGGACCGATTTCAAAAATATTTGGATTTCGTGTTCAGAGTGCACTATGGAACCAGCTGGAACTATTCCCACTGCTGGGCAAACTTTGAGCCCAGACCCTGGCATTGTCCTTTAATACCTTTCTCCTGAAATGGCTGCAAGAGACACTATATTACTTACTAGCTTTTGCCCGCGACTTCGTTCGCGTGGAATAGTGGCATCCGGCAGATTTTCGGTTTGAACAATAGATGGCGCTGTATGTCCGGAATAAATTGTATTTTTTTTTATTTTTTGTAATAAAAACTATCCTATGTCCTTCTCCTGGCTCTAAACTACCTCCCTGCCAATTTTCAGCTAAATCGGTTCAGCTGTTCTTGAGTTATAAGTGGAGTAACTAACACGACTTTCTTTTATATATATATAGATTTAGTACTCTTAACCAACAACATATTTATTTGAATAAAGATTAATATTATTATGTTGATACAACTTAAACAAATTGAAAATTGGCTGTCATTGAACATCCTTGGCAGTCGTTACGGGTAGTCAGAAGCCTAAGTCTGACACCAGTCTAACCAAGGGGTATCAGGTTGCCCGTGTAACTGGGTTGAGGAGGTCAGATAGGCAGTCGCTTCTTGTAAAGCACTGGTACTCAGCTGAATCCGGTTAGACTGGAAGCCGACCCCAACATAGTTGGGAAAAAGGCTCGGAGGATGATGACAACTTAAACAAATTATTTCGACCAAATTAGGTACCATAAAAACGGTTTTTGTGAGTTAATCTTAAAAGATGGACATACACTGTCGCGGACTGTTTTTTAGATCATTAAAAGAGCTATTATTCTTTAATACATATTTTTTGTGTATCTTGAACCGTTTTCACGGCGCACGCAACGGAAGGCTTCAAAGATGAAATAATTTCTCCCGTTTTTTACACATTTACCACTATATCTTTGCTCCTATTGGTCGTAGCGTGATGTTATATAGCCTATAGCCTTCCTCGATAACTGGACTATCCAACACAAAAAGAATTATTCAATTCGAACCAGTAGTTTCGGAGATTATCGCGTTCAAACAAACAAACAAACAAACAAACAAACTCTTCCGCTTTATAATATTAGTATAGATGTTATTACATTCTACTAACTTGAAGCATATTGCGAAAATGCCAACCATTTGGTCACATATTGCCTCATTTTTCTAGAAGTAAAAATAGTATGAGTTAGACATAACTTTAATTTTACCTCTATTTATTCTCCTCTGTAACAAATTATAGCAATTACTTTTTTTGATACTACCATTTTATGTATATGGTTTCTGCATAATAATTCAACCGATAGGTAATATAGGTATTTTACAGTGATTTGAATTTAGAACTCAAATCACTGGCTTATAAGTATACTTGAAACAACGAGTTTTATTATTATTTTCCTATACATTTTGAAGTTAGAAGTTGTTATTCATTTATTTATAGGCTCATTCTAATCCTACTAATATTACGAATGTGAAAGTTTATACCACTTAAAACGGTAAACCACTGCAGCCTCTTTGAGCGACAAGAGCAATCCTCGCACACAGGTACAAGTAGTATACTAAGTAGGTACTCCTATAGTCTATCAAGAAGGTAAGACGAGATCCCTTATCGAGTTTCCAAGTATTCAGTCATTTCCTAACACCGAGAACTGCGGAACAATGCCTATATACCTCATCCTCCGAGCCTTTTTCCCAAGCATGTTGGGGTCGGCTTCCAGTCTAACCGGATTCAGCTGAGTACCAGTGCTTTACAAGAAGCGACTGCCTATCTGACCTCCTCAACCCAGTTACCCGGGCAACCCGATACCCCTTGGTTAGACTGGCGTCAGACTTACTGGCTTCTGACTACCCGTAACGACTGCCGAGGATGTTCAATGACAGCCGGGACCTACAGTTTAACGTGCCATCCGAAACACAGTCATTGGTGTGTAAGATATACTTAGAAAGTACATACAATCTTAGAAAAGTTGCATTGGTACTTGCCTGACCTGGGATCGAACCCGCGCCCTCATACTTGAGAGGTTGGTCCTTTACCCACTAGGCCACCACGACTATGCCTAAATGCCTATATACCTAGATATCTATTATATACTGTACCTACTATATAGATATACTTTATTAGGTTCCATCCACGTCCTATTGTCGGGGAGATAGGAAATTAATTAGCATATCGTATGTGTTCGATTTTCTTGTTCAAGGAACAGAGAAAAAGCCTTTTGAGCATCTTAATATGAAATTGAATACGTGCTCTGTATTGTACAGTGTTGGTATTATCTTGTCAAAGGAAAATATAAAGTTAGGGAAGATAGATTTCGTAAAAGTTAGTATCTTTTGTTGCATTTTTTAAACATTTATACAATCTAATTTTGAAAGTTTCTGATTTAAGAATCATTTACGTAATCAATATTGTTTTAGTTCAAGTTGGTATAAAATAATAAAAAACGTTTAAAAACATTTCCTCAAACAAAAATGCCTCTAAAACAATACCGGCCACTACACCCTGACCACTACCACAAAAACTTCTGTTCGATATTCAAAACACCCGCCAAATACCGAGCGAACGTATCGAACCCTTTTCCATTCAAATATTATTACGTCACAAACAAATATGGCCGGTATTCTTATTTCCTAACGTTCCGGAGTACGTAATATTGTCACATCCTATGTGAACGAGGAATGTCGATGCGGTGTGGAGCAAGGAAAAGCCATTTTAAAGATAAATACAGATTAAGGAGCTTGACGGCTTCCGTTTGAAATATACAGTAGGAAAGAAATAAATATTTTATTTGGTATTTGCGTATTATACGTTTTGTTAAAGACTGCCTCATTGATTCTGGGAAAGTGGATTTAATCTCAAGGTTGTGCGAATTGTTTGTTGGATTATTCGTTGCCGATTTTTTGTAGATAAGGGACATTATAATATAAGAAATTAGGGCCGTCTATCTTAAGTTTGTCATTGGCAATATGTGTGAGTAATACAAGAACATGTAGGAAGCGTTTTAGAACTAAACCATACGTATAAGTTTACCAGAGAAAGATTCTCCTCACAGTTTGTCAGTAAACATTACTTACGTGCGATCGTTAAAAAAAAGCAAATTACTCAAAGGCATGCATCGTTCAGAGAGACGATTCATGAATAAATCTTATTCAATAGAAGATTGAATGAAAAAAACATGACGTGCAGTGACGTCGTGTGTAGTACGTCATATGAATGATGAATGAATTGTGTAGTGCAATAATGACATATGCAACGAGCAATCATTCAATGAAAAGTTAAGTTGATAAATATTTAATATATGTATCTTTTTGGTCTTGAAATTGATATGATTTAAAGTCATTTTGAAGGCAAATGAATTAGCATAGGAACACATTGTACTAAATTCTCTTGATATTCTCAAAAAAATATCTAAAACAGAGAAAACTTCACTTTCTGACCAATAAAACTAAGTCAACCATAAATAACGAAAATAAAGCTTAATAACCCAACTTTAACATTCAAATTTAATCGTCCGAAACTCCATAAACGCTGTTCAAAGCAGATCCAACTTCTCAACTGAGTTGTCAAACAGTTTTCGGCTTTGAATCGAACAATGATTTGTCGGCAGTCGGCATATCATTGTCATTCCTCTGATTTTCGTTTGTGAACGTTAAAATTTTGGCGGTCGATCGAGTGCGGGGTGGGGTGGAGCCCTGACCTAGTTCCTCGTTCCCCGCGCCCCTCGCCCCTCTCGCGTACGCATGAGGTCACTGTACTGCAGTTGCAAGCCCCGAATACCGCAGGGTGACTGGACTCATCCCACAATACGACGGTACTAGACACGCAGAAAGCTTTGTGCCAAAACCTGATGCCAGCATACAATGGAGATTTGGAAAATACATGAGTGACGTTTTTTTTTTGTTTATGGGTGACGTTTTGATTTTTATCGTTGCATGTATAACATTCATTGTAGGTTTGCATATAATTTGAAATGTAGATAGGTGTACAATATTTTTATGATAACATCAAATAAAATTGATCCAAAATGATTCAAGTTAATGACTCAATTCAAGTTAAACAAAACCAATATTCAAAAACTTTCAAAACATTCCTACAGTTTATTCCTAAACTAACATCGAAAAATATTACTTGGAGCAGAACATACTAAACGAAACTAGGATGGCACTGCACCCGTATATCGGTACATTGTGGTTAGCTTTATCCAATGCTACATGTAAATGACTACGCCTCGTAGACGCTACGAAACTACGAAACGCTACGAAGCTACGAAATACGTAGCGGTGCTTTATAAAATACTCCTTTGTGTTTTTATGTCTTTACACGACAATGTATTTGTATGGCTACAATTTGTTCAAGTTTCTGTATAACGCCTTACAATGGAGCAAATTGTATGGAATAAAGTAATAAACATTTGTGTACCGAAGTTGGCAGGTACATGACGTGTACCAGTAAAGTTAACATTACTTTAAATACGGCAATTGTGAATGGAGTTACATTGAGTCAATAAACAACCACTTACTTCTACCGATACTATTACATGAGGAATCAACCTTAAATGGATCATGGCATCAGAAAAAACTGAGATACACAATATAATGAAAAAAATACGTTTTCATAAATCATCGTTTCATATCAAAATGTAAAATGCCATTTTTGTGAAAACAATAACGATAAAAAAAAATAAACCCCAAAACAGCCAACACATAGATAGCTATTACAATGCGTCACTCCACAAACATACCGTTGATTCATTCTTCACCCTAATAGCTGAAAAAAGGACGACCAAGCAAAAAAGATCGGATTAAACCACAGAAATCAGCAAACGAGCCTGCTAACTTTTATGTTTGCATACCAATTACACGGCGAACCTAGCCCCATGTATTTACAAGAAACCACTACAACTCACAACGACTTAAGAACCTAAGAACCTGCTATAGGATTATAAGTCTTATCTCCTTGGTGTAAGCTTCATTTTCATTTGATAGACAAAACAACTTATGAACCTAAGCACCTGCCATGGGATTATAACTTTTATCCCGTTAGTGTAAGCTTCATTTTCGTTTGATAGAAGTTTTAATATTCCGTATAAGGATAATGGAGTTGTGCTGGTAGTGAAGCAATAACGTGCAGTATGGCAGCGGGATCTAATCTTAGGTTTTATTAGTACTAGATGCAGTTTAACTCGTTTGCTCGTAATCTAGGTCTTGAAGATACAAGTTTAGTGGTTTTGTTGACTTGGCCATTTGATGGGATTTCGTTGGTTTTTTATTTGAGATGGTTGTTTTATTATCTGTCAAAGCGGGGTCAAAAAAGGTTAAATTAATGATTCAAAACGTGTGTTATTTTTTTGAGAAATGTGGAAATAAAGAGTTTTATGAGAAATATGAAAAAAGAGCAGAAAGAAAAGCTATATAGCTTTTAGAATATATAACTCTTAGATTTGACTAAAACCTATTCGTCCACCATTTTCACACAGCAAATTCATCATACATAATATTCACTTGTAATAACATATGAAAATATATCAAAACGACCCTTTCACGGCTACCCAGACTTAAATCAATGCGCCAACTTTCTTCGAAGGCCCACAAATAGATTACTAGGGGCTCTGAATAAATCATTTTGACGAACTACCTCCAAATGAGGCCTGTCGTGGCCTGTCGAGTTCCAACAGAAATAAACTTTTGATGCCATCTAAAAGGTTAGGCTTGTAGAACTTTCTATACCTGCATAAGTACAGCTTTATATAAAAATTCGAACTGTCAATTAGTGAATTTACTACCCAATTACTGAGTTAACAGATTTGAACTATTCTCATTATCTCACTTTTAACATCAAACATTTTAGGAATGAAAGCTCATAAATTGCAAAATCGTTATTTAATTTATCTTCTGGAAGCATCAGATATCTCATTAGATTTTTATTTCTGCCTCAAATTGTTTTTTCATTCAACCTTTATTTCTATTTGTAATATTTCTTAAATTAGTATCGGATCCCACCTAAATATGGCCGACGCACTCTAGCACTCAGGTACCAAAAATATTTTTACCTCACATAACATATTTTTAAAAGCCCGTGACGTCACAAGAGGATGGCGTCAGCTGGCCTCAACTTAGTGACCACAAAATAAGTGCACATTGACATAGTTGTAACTTTAATGCTTTACGTAGTTGGGCATTCTTTTTCGCTAGATTTTTTCTATTTCCATTCTAAATTATACGCGTCCTATATGAAAATTTCTACATTCTAAGCAGTCAGATGCATATAGGTACACAAATCAATTTCCGTCCGATAATCGGTGACCGTTTTTTTGTAGGAGAAAAATAGAACACATTGATAGCACTAGTGCAACGCACACGTCCTACAAGACGGCCCTCAGAAAACTCTAGACAGAACATCCTACAATAAATCAGCCCGATTATCTCTCCTACAAAAAAGACTGACGTGGGCAGGGAGCCTCAACGTTGTCATCATCTAATTATATACAGGACGAAAGCTCAGATAACGTAATAACATATTTTTAAAACACCCGTGACGTCACGAGACTATGACGTCAGACAACCGTTAAATAAATGAACACAAAATTAAATGCACGTTGTCGTAAAAACCTTCAATATATATTTTTGTAGTTATTTATTTTTATTTTAAATGAAGTGTACATTGACACAGTTTTACTGCTCCAATGCTTCAAATGTTTTTTATGTGTGGACATACGCTCGACGAATACTATGAAGTATCGCAATAATGTACATATTATTAAGCGTCAAAGACTTTCACGGATATGATGACAGCCATACATAAATATCCCTGTACTTACAACTTAGCATCTATAATGCTCATAATATTTTTTGCGTATTAATGGACGGACCAATCCTACATCCAACCTCAAAAAACAAGAGACGATCGTCATCCAACCCAAAGTAGCCCAAGTGCACATCGACATAGTTGTTCCAATGCTTCACGTAAAGTAATTTTCAGTGGGTGTCTCGGCGCGGAAACGTGACACACTGTAATCACCGGCCCTAGGGGTTTTTTACATATGTGACATTATCTAATTATACAACGATAGGTCTCAAGTACCGCAATAACATATTTATAAGATCTCTGACTCCACGGAGATGACAACAGCCTTGCTAAAGTACCCCAACTTATCATCTAGAAAATGTAGTTCCACGCTCTAATAATTAATCTATTACCCAGTCAACATTCACCCTCAAAAAACAAGAGACGATCTTCAACCAACCCAATGTACCCAAAGTACCCAAAGTAGCCCAAGTCCCCAGCTGCAAAATGAAGTGCACATCGACACAGTTGTTCCAATGCTTCACGTAAAGTAATTTTCAGTGGGTGTCTCGACGCGGAAACGTGGCGCACTGTAATCACCGGCCCTCGTAATAAAACTGTCGGGACTTACTCGAGCAGATTTATCATCTACTCTGCGGGTAGTTGCAGTTTGTTGTGACACAGACAATTGTCATTTTGTCATTGGTATGTGCGTCGTTAGTTACGAGAATTATGTCATTTTGTATGGGTTAAATCAGAATGTTATTATTTGCGTTTTTTTTTAGATTGCACATTTTGCGAGTATTAATGCTGTTTCACGCTACTTTGTTCATAATTTAAGGCTCTACCGGCGCTCATATGCAATAACTAGTTCCACCGTTTATAGGTACTTGATAGTATAGAGATAACTTTAGATAACCTGATAGTCCCAATATTCCCAAATCATGCACATATGTGTACTGAGTCTAAAAGACGTGACAACAAAAGACAGTATTAATACTTTCACACTCACGATACGTTCAACCTTTCAATTATTTGTACGTACATAAAACGAACTGGAAATTGATACCCTAATAAGCATAAAATGTTACATACCCGTACATTATTTACCTAATAACGACTGATTCAATGAACTGCTACGCCGTAGGCGCGAGCTACTCGAGATCAATGCTACGTAGGTCGAGTGCTACGCGAGTACTACGAACCAATTTTATACCTATTAGTCGATGTTTGGTGGCTCGAGCAGAAATATTTATTGCTTATTATACTATAGGTACATGTCACTGATAATTATGGAATTTTATCGTATAGCCGTAATAACAATAATTAATGAAACTACAATAACTGTAAACAGTAACGTGACTGTGAAAGTCAATAAAAACATAATAAAAACATGATTACATTAGAAGAAGTCTGAAAGTAGTGCCAGTTACAGAAAAGATGAGAAGTAGAAGATTGTCATGGTATGGGCATGTAATGAGGAGGGATGATACGCATGCAACAAAGTGTGTGCTAAGTATGAATGTAGATGGATGGAGAGGAAGAGGAAGACCTAAGAAAAGATGGATGGATTGCCTGAAAGATGACATGAATAGGAAGGGAGTGAGTGTCAGTATGACGAGTGTCAGGGGAAAATGGAAGAGAGTGACATGCGCCGACCCCAAGTAAAATTGGGAACAGGGCAGAAGAAAGAAGAAGAAAAACACACTTTTTGAACGCATCAGCAACACTCATTCTGATAATTATATATGTATTATTCTTTGAAATTGCGAAACTTTCAACTTAGTTGAAATATCTTAATTGAGCTAGAGAAGTTAAATAAAAGGATGCTGTAATCCTCACTATAACTTAATTATAAAAATACTTCTCCTATCTCCTAAATTTCCAAATATTCCTTACATTTACAATTAAAGTCATACTAAACCATTCACCTAGCAATAAATACACATACCAACCAATCCCACACTAACAAACATTTATTTACATCATCACAAATAAATATATATAAAACCAGCTATCCTGAAAACAAGGCTTGTTATCGGTTTCAAATTACAGCGATTCACTGCAGCGCTGTAAATTCACATAAACGTACCGCCATTATACCGTACTCTGTTATTAATACCAACCGTTTGTCATGTTAACTAACTTACTCCCATAATTGCCTGTATTGATAGTAATGTATTTTATTTTGTTATTTTATCACGTTTAAGTATAAAAGCGATATGGATATCCCGTATATAAGAGATCTAAATTGTTTGTGAGGTTTTGTGGTGTAAGGTTTCAATCTGGTATCCCGATTAGAGATTCTATAACGCTTGACTGTGAATTGTGATTGAAATATCAAAGTAATAATTAAACAGTCAATTTTAATTAGGCCTTCTATGAAGAGCAAATTAAATTAAGGTTGCAATATTTTGTGCAGTGCCAAAAGTCTTTTTCGTAAGACAAAGATATTGATGATTATTTGACAAGCTACTTATAGTTAACTGTCAAATAATACCCAGTTAAGTCCCTTTGAAATATCAGTGTACATTTAAAAAATAATGAAACAATATTTAAACAAGAAACTTCCTTCATTATTCGACTGTATCATCCGAAACTTTATTAATATCAAACGCCAAAGAAACTTATTTAGTTAATAAAATTAATTTAATTAACTCATCATTAGAGCGCAGAGAACAAAGAAATTAATTTTAATAATACATAGCATTCTATTATCTAGTTTGGAATAATGGCGGTAATTATCAAGATAGAAGTAATGAATGAACAGCCGAGCTCGAATGAGGTCAAATGAACTGTGATAAATTAAAACTCGTATAAATAAACAGTTTTATAAATTGTGGTCGCCGCACAAAGCACAAGTTCGCGGTATGAATGAACAGTAATTTATAAATCATTAAGTTACACGTGAATGGGGCGCTTTAATAGTTCGCACACTTTTATGTTTTTAATATTTATCAAAGTAAGTCGTGATACTTCATCGACCACTCCCAACAATCCCATACTCACGCTTGTATATAAATCAAAGTAACGGCGACGCCCTTATAACCCACGTGTCCTGCTCTCTATTCAACAGTAAATCCAATATACGCATTTCTCGTACACTGACATTCTTACCCAAGAACGATAAAAGAAATTGCCTTAAGAAAACAACGAAGAAAATTCTACGGAAAAATTTAAAAGTCGTCGAAAAATAAACATTCGTTTGACAAAGCAAACGATGTCCAATGTTTAATTAGTTTAAAAAAATAGTAGACAAATCCAAGACGTACATTAAAAAGACGTCGTGGAGCACACAAGGGGCCTCGGATCGATGGGCCGTCGTACTCCTAATCGATAGCGCCGTACTACTAGCTCAATGGCGTGCGCGCGCCGCCTGCCTTACGTAACGCGCAGAACAACACCTGTTGCTAATACTACCACCCATTTATAACCCGACCACGTTGCGAAACCCGTCTCACCTCCACATACAGCCCATTTTACTGCACCATCGAATTCGGCCGGGTAGCCGGAGTCAATGCACTTGGGCAACCTTCGGCGCTGCACTCAAGGGTGCATAGTAGGGTAGCGGTGTGTAGCTATGATAATGATCTTCGTTACCGTTATTGGAAGGCGTAATGAAGAGTTTACGCCGTAGAGGGCATGGTAATGCATAAACTTTCTTCATATTTCGCGGTTAAAAGTGGTGTCCTAACACAACAGATTTGTACTTGCAGATTTTTAAGCTTGAGTGCGGAATGTTGTTGTAAGTTCTTGAAAGGAATTGGGTGACTGCATAATATGATTATTTGAGTGTTCCTTGCTCTGCGTCAAAAAGTAATAAAAATTTCACATATTTTCTCTTGAAAATTTTCGAATGGTAGAGAATTAGCGTTCACCCATAAATAACTGATAAAATCGTGCGAGGATCCGGTTTTCCGGCTGGTCGCAAAGATCAGACGGCGTTACGCACGGAGCGGAAAGTGCGCACGTCACGGCTGAGCGGATCGGTCGTGTCCACTTGTGTGACTGCGGAACTCGCCAATGAGGCGCGAATAACACGGGAAACAATACACTGGTTATTGCGTTTCATGGCGTAGTTAGATGGGAAATAGAGGTGCTAGTTTTGCATATTTGTATCTTTTTTTTTAAATATCAATAATCAACATTTACTTAATGATGCATACAAGTTGAACATGAAATGGACGGTTGATACACATTCACGCCTTATCAAAAAATCTTAAATAAAAATATGTGCTTATGAAGTAAAGTTACATCGTTTGATGATTTTTCAGCCGTATATTAATCTCAGATATTTTGGTTATTTTAACAATATTTGAAACAGACAGATATTTCTTAGAAGTAACACTTTTAAATGTAAATGAAAGGAATAATGAAAATGCGATTGAAATCCCGCACATTTAAATATCTATGTTTAGTTTCAGACCGCTGCCCACACAAAGTAACATTTAAAGTACAGCGTGGGCTTACATCAAAATCGTTGAAGCATTGATAGCTTTGTAACTACCGCCCACAACGTTTTAGTGAAATGTACCCTTCATTTAATGCTTGACCAGACATATCTTAGACTGATTAAAAGAGTATGTGGTAAGGTTGAGGTCTTTATTTTTATCAAAATATTTTTGGTATGTAATAAATTAGTCTGGCATTAAATATCTTATGTCGCCGTGCCCTAACAGGGTCTACAATTGTTCTTAACTTTAAGCCTTTCACATCGGAAAAAACTTGTGGTGAGCAAATGATATGAATAAGACTGCAAAGTTTCATGTATTGTGGTAGCATATTGATTCAAATAAGAGCCAGAAATTAAATTATTTGATTAAGACGATAGCTGAATAAACACTGAAAAAAATTGTCCTTATTGTTCTACTCGTATTAATTCTCATGGTAACACCAAAAATAATTCACATTGAATTCTCAATATAGAAAAATGGACTCTTCGTGTCACAACACATTTTATCGTACAATTTTGATAGAATGAAAAACGACGCAGTAATTGCATATCAAATATTCTTTAAATAAATCATCCAACCGGCTGTGTCCAACTAGGTTGGGGTCGGCTTCTACTCTATTTGTTAACATCAATATTTTACTTGGAACAAGTGACATGTGACCTTTACAGGCCCAAATACCTGGATTAGGTACCCGATTTTAGGTTTACGACTACTTTTCAGACTTTAGCAGACAGCTTTTTCATAAATAAATACTTCTAAAGGTCTTACGTCAAGATAATATATACATCGAGATACCTTAATCTATACTAATATTATAAAGCTGAAGAGTTTGTTTGTTTGTTTGTTTGAACGCGCTAATCTCAGGAACTACTGATCCGATTTGAAAAATTCTTTCAGTGTTAGATAGCCCATTTATCGAGGAAGGCTATAGGCTACTTTTTATCCGGGTCCGTGCCGAGGTTCCCACGGGATGCGGGTGAAACCGCTGGCAGAAGCTAGTAGTATATATATCGAGATACCTTTTTTAAACACGGTTGATTGGCCCCATGTTAAGCTATACCTATAGGAAAACACTGAACTACACTACATCCATTAAAAGTGATGGCAGCAAGAAATATAGTTTCTTCTGATCATTTATTATGAAAAACTCTTCAGATAAACAGTGCACAAAGAACACGTGTAAATAACAAGCTTACATGATGTAGGTACTTAACTGTAACATACTGTCAATATACAAGCTGTTGATTTGCATCCGTGCCATAGTCAAGGGCGTAATTATACTAATGATTCTCAACCCAAATCAACAAAAAAATTGGTACAATTTTTTTTTATTTTAATTTTTTTTTCGGAAATCCGTCAATGTCATCTGGCCGTATTTAAACTTGGCGCGTGTGTTACTGGCCTTAAAACCGTGCTGCGCCCTCACACAAACGCAAACACAAACCATACGCAACGATTCGAACTAGAATCAAACTTAGTTATAATTTTGACGTTGATAAGTGCTTGTAAAGGCCTAAATGAAATAAATGATTTGACTTTGACTTTGATTATTCATAAATTTCATTCATAAAATTGGATTACTTCTGAATTACTATGACATTACAATGACAAAAAAAGCAGTGCATATTAGCTATTTCCCGTCAACTGTAATTCCAATCGATTATTTACGTATTTTATGTCCTCCTCCTGAAGTATGGCACAAATGCAAATCAACACCTTGTATAATGTCTGACAAGATATACTTTGGTTCACATAATTTGGCATAATATGAGAAAACCGGCGATATGTAAGCACAACCTTTCTGCCCACGTGACATCTGTTTCCCACCCACAGATACTCGATAAATACCTTCTGATATGTTCTTAAGTAATAATCATTGACATTATAAAAACCAGTAGACCGAAGTAAATTTAATATCGAGCAGAATAGAATAAATTGTGTTTATTGGCATTTTGTTGGCAATACTTTTTTGCTCATAGACAGTTGGTATTTAGATTTAACATTCTGTACTTGAAATTCTTATCAAGATTAAACAAATATGCCAAGTACTTTGGATGCGGAAAGATATTACTTATACTGGCTGTGGTCGGTGTAATAAGCTATCATTGTCTACCTACTAGTTTGATTCATACCCAAAGGGGACATTTGTAAATACAAATTATAAACATGTTTCAAAGTCTCTACATCTGTATAAGTAACTTTAAGGAACGTTGAGTGAAAATTGTAATATAGAACAGACAGTTCACAAACATATTTTTCCTTCATTCCCAGTAATCGACCTCAACTTTAACTCGAGTCAGTTATTTCGGCCAACCACGGACTCTACCATTAATACCTCTGAGATTACCCTCACCCCATGAGAGAATTAGAGCGAAAAGATAGCTCAGTTCCGTTTAATTATTCCATTACAAGGGATACCATCAGATTGCCATGACTTGAAAGAGTCAGGTGATAAAAATTATTTATGGTTATTATATTATTTGAATGGGCTCTTTTATAAAAATTATGTTACTGGCTAAAATAAAGTAAAATAAACTATAAAGACATCAAATTGTCTTTCAAAATCTCTCTCACATTTGACTGTTTTATTGTATCTAAATAATTTGTAAACCATGGTTTGTACTTTTGTACTGGAATGAGGTGTATCGTTCACTGCCTTAAAGGAATCGAAAACTGCACACGAAAATGTGGTGATTAAAGTGTTTTCTAGGTCAAAAGGGCCGATTTAAACTTGTAAGGTAATATGATATAACCCGCATTGTCTTAAAATACCAAACGATGCTTAATATACCAAAAGATCCAGAGCCTACCAATAAGCTTAAAACTAACAATTACCCCGACAGATCAAAACTCAGACTGACCAAAAACTCGAACTCGAGTATTTTCAGATAAGAGATTCAATGTCTAGCCAGCCCCTGGCAACAGCCGAAGAAGTACGTACAAATAAATCTTAAATAAAAAAACTTTTACAAAGGATTTTAGGCAAAGATTTAAAGAGCTTTTACGAAGAACTTGGCTCAAGATCAAGTAAGAATAAATACTTTTAGACGAATTATATTCTTTATATGGCTTGGATAGACATCTTATTAAATTTCATTTTGAAACAACGTTCTACGCCTACGGGAAATCTGTCATAGGTTTAATTAAGTCCCAAGGGCTAGTAGTTTCAGTACCTACCGATCCTAAATTGGTTAGGTAGATAGTTTTAGTATGTGTTTAGATATAAAAGTCCAGAACCTTCTATTTTTTGGGGCTTTTTCATTTAAATACGATAAAATTTTCGTAAAAACTTTTTAAGTTCCCGGCATAATGAGATCAATTGCTAAACGATTATGAATCTTTTTCCAGCAAGCAGCTTTACTGAAAATTTCAGAAGCCTTATTATAAAGTTTATCAAAGCCTTTTTCAATTAACAGTTCGTTTTATTATTGATAGTACATTTTGAACTTCAACCCAGTATAATTCTTTATATTTTGCCTCGAAAATCCTCATTCAGTTCTCATTTTTCTGTGTATCACTTAATTTCCATAACATTACGTCTGGTATGCAATTCTGAAGCTTGCTCGCAAAATTTTGATGAAGTTTCCAAGCGGAGTACCTTTAGCGTGCCCTAAGGTGGAAGTAAAGTGAAATTGCGAAAAATACACCGTACCCCCATAAAACATACCCATGTGTAATGCTGAGGAGTTTCCACAGAGCCTGCAAATGGGGTGCCATGAAATAGGCACTTCGGAATGCCATAAAGTTGGCACGTCATTTGGCATCTGGCTTTGTGATGCTATGGTCTGTTTTGCAGCTTGAATGATATTTATTGAGTTTGCATTTTTTTTTTAATACTAGTTTATTTAATCAGTAATTTTATGGACATTATAGTACATAATACTACTACTACCGAAGAAATATTAGGATCGGGACCTCTCCGAGACTCCTCACGAGGGCACGACCACCAACTTCCAGACACCTCTATACTTTTAGTATATATTTATTCGTTGTATAAATCTATACTGGTTTTATACATACATATGTATATATTTACTCTGGGGTGTCATTTGTTATCAACTTAATATGCGTATCGACCATGAAAATCCTTGAAAATGTTGAAAGCAATTACTTCCACAAACTTCACAAATGGAGCTAAGATATTCACTTCGAAAAGTAAATCTGTTCAATAGACTTGAAGGCATACATTGAATATTTGAATAGCAAAACAGTCTAACTTATTATTCGATCAAAACACTCGCTAGACATTCACCAGTTGGTAAAACAAAACAAATATTAAAATTCATTCTGTAAGCTACAGAGTAACCACAAAATCAATTTCCTAACTCCGCTGGGTAAAAAGCTGTGGAAAAAGCGCTTTAATAAAAAAGCAATCAAGTTTTTCAATCAAAACAGCTGCATGTAATATCTGCAGCCCCGGGCTAGATCGTCAAGGCTATCGTCTAGACAGCGCGGACAAATTGTCGGACTGATCATGTCATCTGATCTATGTTCAATTGCTTTTGGACACGGAATGCAAAAGTTGACGTCAATTGCACAGAAGTTCAACGTTTGACTTGCTATCGAAATAAGTCATTAAGTAAATGGAATGAAAGATAAGAGTGCCATTGGTAAGTAGGAAGGTAAATATGAAGTACTTATGTAGTCTGCATCAAATCAAATTTAGTTTTGTTTCTGTGTAAAAACCTGCAATAAATCAATAAGTTTTTCATCAAAACCGAGCCTAGTTTATTTAGGTACAGCTGCAGGCAAATGGTCTTCAAGGCTATTACGTCTAGACTATAAATGGATAACTTATTTCAAAGATCTTTCTGTTACAACCAACTTTCTAATTAGGTTGAGAAAAAAAAGACCATGGTGTCAAAAATTATGTAACAATTTTGACATGAACCAAAAATGTAGGGTGACGCAATTTGATTATAATTTTTGCTTCATGAAATTCATATTCTGATACTAATATTAGAAATATCTTCAGTTAATATATGCTGCCCTTAGCATAAATCTAGTGGGGTATCTCAAGGATATATATGTTACAGCCATAGTGATTAAATATATATTTTACATAATCACTGGTCATTATATATATTACTTTATCCAAATTGAGTAGATATTATAAATAATAGCTAGATAATATGTAAAATATGCAGACTTATTACTTTGGCTGTAACATATATATTGTCTAGACAGGAGACACCACCATTATTAATAATGTCTTCTGGAATATTCTGTTCGAGATGAAATTATGTCAAGATCGGTCTGGGGGAAAGTTTTAAAGGAAAATTTTTACCTTGGCCAAACATAATGAATGTAGGAAAAAGTGAGGTTTTCACGTGTAGAAGCTATTTTCTTTAATTTATTTTGTTAATTTAAGTTTTAAATTTTACAAACTAGAGTAATGATGATGAGTATGACATGTGATTCTGAAAAACGTAAGGACCAAAGAATTCACCGACATTTTTCATCGGCTACATAGCTGGCATGATGGAAAAAGCCAAATCGCTCAAGTCGTTTTCATGTTATGTCGTGGAAACGGAAAGCGGGTTTCATTTTTATATATATAGATGACCCCGATAGTCCTAATTTTCCTTAGAGATTCTACACATTTTCCTATATAAAACAGCAAAGCTAACGTCCATAAAACGTTGAAGAACTGTTTCCCAGTAACGTCGAAACAGGCGCCAGCCGAACTAAACCCCATTACAAGGCTGGTGACACCGTGACGTCATCAATAATTATTGAAGCTCACGAGGACATGCCATGACCTTTCTGTGAGTGCTGACCTATTTTGCAAAAGATTAAGCTGTGGCTTTACTTCTAAGAAGTTCTACTTTAAGAAAGTTTCAAGTCTGCATCTATTTTCTAACTAGGTGCGCGAAGCAGTTTGCATGGGACGCAGGCGAAATCTCTGGCAAAACTAGCCCTTAATAAATGCGAAGGTAAGTTTTTTATTCAGCTTTTGAGTAAGAGCAGCCGTTTGAGATGACATTTGGCATGAACATAGTTGATACCTTGGTGCACCCTGTATGTTTCTCTCAACGCAGACGAAGTTGGGACTAGTCGCACATATATAGATTCATATAAAGAGCTCGTAGCGAAATGATACCCCGAGGGTAAGATATTATTAAATCTACTATTATATCTGAACTAGCTTCTGCCAGCGGTTTCACCCGCATCCCGTGGGAACCTCGGTACGGACCCGGATAAAAAGTAGCCTATAGCCTTCCTCGATAAATGGGCTATCTAACACTGAAAGAATTTTTCAAATCGGACCAGTAGTTCCTGAGATTAGCGCGTTCAAACAAACAAAAAAACAAACAAACTCTTCAGCTTTATAATATTAGTATAGATATCTGACTGTACCAACAAAAACGATACATCTTCCAAAATCATAAGCAGTCTAAAACCTTAACGTATGACTGTAATCACCCTTTGTGTTCACATAATAGAAATATACACATGAGTACATAAAGTACAACGATGATGTTCATTAATTCTCATTAAACAGTCTGGACTGAACTGAGGCTAAGCCCTTTATCATTTGACAGTCCTTTAGGTTACAATAACCTTTGTGAGTCAAATCTCAGTGATTGTTATTATCCAGCCCGTTTGGATTATGCGTGAGTGAATTTTAACGTATGGCTGTGTGTATATAGAATTAATTGTGAATGTTGCTGGGGTTCTTCGAATGGCGAGATTACTGGATTGTATGATGAAAGTTAATCTATTGTATGCTAAAGGTTTTATGTTAAAAGATTGTAATTTAAAACTCAATGCTTGTGTTAAGTAGAACTTCAACGAGCGATATGTTACACTTTGTTTAGCGTTACTTCTTCACGTGAGTACCCGAACAAAATAATAATGGCGTCCACGGCCGATGTCGGCCACGGCGGCTGTTCTCTTTTAAGGAGATCAGCCAGCTGCGCAGGACATATTATAGTGCACGAGCATTTGCGCAGACACAGGTGCACTCACTATTCCTTCACTCTCATAACCCGATGGGACGGCAATCCGACACGACCGGAGAGGGATCGGGCGCAGGACCGACATTTACGTGCTCTCCGATGCACGGGTGAATCAATCACCAACTTCCAGATTACGGGCTGCTTTGTGAAAGTTTAAGAAAACCCACAAACCGATTTCGGCCCGACCCGGGAATCGAACCCGAGACCTCGAGCACAGCAACCGCGCTTGCGACCACTAGACCAACGAGGCAGGGACAAAATAATTTAACCTATGTAACGAGGGGATAGCTTAGTTTTTCAAAAGCGGATAAATTGTTCAAATACATTCGGTAGTTCCGAAGCGTATAGTGTACAAACAAAACAACAAAAATGTTTCCTTTATATTATACTAACTAATATGGATAAAATAGCTGATATAATAATTGACAAGTTCTTGAATATTTCATGGTAGATTTACTCATCTAAACTAAACTCTTAAACTGTGTTGGCTACACTAATTGCTTCACCCAACACTTTTTTAAACTAAGTAAATACTTAGTAATAAAGTTTCTGCGCTCAGTGACTTGAAACTAAGCCAATTAAACTGACTCCGACATTAAATAAAAGTACAGCAAAATTGCAAATAACCTTTCTACATAAAAATGTATATCAAGTGAGATAGTGATACCTAATATAGTGAAATTGTAGCCAGTACTGGAGCAAAATACGTAAAAAGGCTGATAAAATTAATTCTCACAAAAATAAAAGTATCACATTCCGTATTTTACATAGGCTATTACAAAAACGAAATTTTCATCAATAAATCTACTCAGGCAAAATCAAAGTATTGATCAAACGGTTGCCCCGAGGCACTAAAACGATACATAATTGTTTCACACAATTCACGTTATAAAGGGTCCTTTTGAAATGGTTAATTTATTCCCAACGTATATAGGTATATACCTATTTACATAACAAAAGGTCGCCATGTAAACAATGCCGTCGGAATTCCTTATACGAATAAAATTGTGATACATCCCTTAAGTTGACGCAATCTCAAGTATTACAGGATAAGTTGGAGATAACTTGAGTTTGTTCACACAGTTTAGTGTTTGAAGAGCATGTAATATGAGATATTAAGCACATGCTTAGCGTACTTTGAAGTTGCGCGTAGTTGTAGGTACCTAAATGTTGTAGTTTGAATTTTAAAAATGCTTTCGAGGTTTCTATAAGGTGTCACTTTGAGTTATAGGTAAGTAGTAGACATTAAAATACAGGTCCAAAGTATAAGAGGACCTAATAATGAAAAAAAATACGTTTTCGTGACGATATTCTTTCACTTTATTTATCAACGCTAGATATCAAAGATCTTAGTTTCTCAAAAGTAATATTTTATCAAACTAAAGCAGATGAAACGCCCTATTACTTTATAGTTCTTCATTTGTCCATATCAAAGGCAATTGCTATTAAATGGTCAACAGAGCAGTGAAAAGCTCGGTCAACATCAAACAGAGCCAGTCTCTTAGGTCAACAGTCTATTGTCCAAGCTGTTGGTTCTAGCTAACCACGGAGAAACCATGCGGGCAGTTCAAATAAGTAACTTGTTTGTGGTACTGGCCATTTCTGTACGGCTTGTGTGTATTGACCAGTTACGCTGACAGGTGGGATGTAATATTGTCTATGTCTAATTTGTTGAAGATATGAAAATTATGGCCTATTGATTGAGTAAAGGTATACAGTTACCTTTGCAGATGAAAAGGATTTAAATTTGATCTTCTGCAATATTTCAGAAATAAAACCACATGATTTTTTTCCTAAAAATTTGAGTATAGGTACTCATTGAAACGGTGACGAGTTTTCAAGATCTCTATATCTTGAAAACAACGTCTTCACAAATTAAAAAGCCTAAAGTAAATTTGTACCGATAAAGCCTGAGTTTCTCAAAATTAATTTACGTAAGTAAATATTAGCCGTTATGTTTGTTTATTTCTCAGCGTATGTAATCAGTAAATCTAGTCTCAGAAGTCAGACGTTAAATCAATCCCTGAGCTGTTTCAATATTAAATCCAATACATTAACGATTGATATTACTTCAAGCGAACCAATACATCTAAATGTTTCTCAAGAACTTTATATTTACTGAAAGTACAAAATAAATAACGAGTCACGAGACATACTGATATAATTAAAAATAAATAGGGACAAGTTAATAAGAAAAACAAGTTTGTTATCAAAACTGTTTGATGTAAACGAAAATAAGAAGATTTTTAAAAGGTTAACATTAGTTTACCTAATACATATTTATGGACATGAATTTATTTTATTTAATAATAATAATTAAACATAGAATACTCTTTTTATAGACATGTTTTTCAACTAGCAAACTACCAGTTCTTCTCTACGAACCAAATTATGTGTCATGATAATCAAAGGTCGTCAATTATTATAATGGAAGCTATCACCTCCAATCTATATTCCAGTGAGCTTAGCAAGTCATTATTAGTAAAACTGACATCTCTTCAAATAAATCTCACGGCCATATTTTACTTCTAAGCCCAGTCATGACTCTCAATTTAAAATTAGATTTTGGGATCAAACCTGTCAGCAAAAATCTGGTCTAAAAACATGATTCGTTTAAAACAAGATGAATGATCGTCCATTGTTCTGAATAGTCCCCGATTTTAGCACCCACACAGATTCAATTGTTTTTCACTTAATAAAAATGTTCGTATTTTTTCTGTGTGTGTGCTTTCAAAGTAGGTAACCCTCGTTCACTTTAAAACATTTAGCTGGTTTGAACGAGTCAAGAAACCTACATAGTGTGGGATTACCAGGAGTCGGCTACATCACCCTAAGGCTTTGGTGAGTCACCAGCTAAATTAATTCCTTTCTTTGTATGTTACGTGTAGGTGTGTATAACTCTCAAAGGGTGATTCAGAGCTAAAGAGCATTGAGTTAGAGATAGTGACAAGTTAATTAACTGTTAGTTTAAAATGTTTTGTCATCGTAACTAATTGATTGTGAAATATTACTTTAAAAGCATCCAAGTTTAATTTAAAATTAAACTTTAGTCTGTATCGTCATTATTGTTTAAAATTTACGTCACCTCAAAGGCCTATGTAAATATTTACGACATAACATTCTCGAAGTTTCGTACTAAAAGCTTGACGCTAATGCCGAAATTTTTAAGCGGGACATATTCAGAAGTCGCGTAATGTCCCGCGCCGCTATTAAAGGCAGTTCGGCGTGGCCCCACGTTCTCCCCATTATAAACTTTGTACCATATTACCCTCCATGTCTTGAGCCACAAATTGGGGCTAGTTTAAGAGGATTGATTTTTTTAAAGGTGTTCGAAAAGGTGGTACTTTTTTTAGAATCTGAACGTGATGTACTTTTTCTGCATGATCGTTTACAATTAAAAAAACATATGAAAATCAGAACAACGTTGTGTGGAAGAATGGTAATTTATAACGACCGTTTCATTTTCTTTCCATGAAAAATGTGTTAAAAATTCATGAAAATGAAGATAACATAATTTAATTGAAAATCCCTGTCTAAAATTAGATGGGGTAAAGTTAAAATATTCACCTACTTGTTGGTAGCTGATTCGTTTTGACATTTCCTCATCAAAGTTTATTCCTAAAAGGCTTTTTTAATCGAATTTCTTTTGGCCTCCGACCTTTTAAGCTTTATTATACCAAGCACATTTTTAAACTGGTAATTAAACAATGTAAATTAATCTTTATCCTCATGTTAATAAAGGCCAGATTACAATCATTAGTGAAGACAATGCGCTTCTCTCGAGACGACCACGCCCACTGAAAGCCTACATGTACTTAAGACGTCTTTAGTGGCATAATGAAACAAAAAAATACTCATAAATAGGAGCTTAATAAATCGGGAGAAAATAACTTTAACATACTTTTGTTCGATACAAAATCCACTAACGAGAAACTCGTTTGTTGACACAAAAACGACATTTAATTGTTCGCGCATCATGCCTTTCAACAGTAACGTATTGCAATCACTGCAAACTGCAACAAAAAACACTGAAACAATCCAATTTGTTGCTAGCCAGTAATTTTTATGTAATAGCTGGGAAATTAATTACGAGCGCAAAATACGGCGTTGTTTTAAAAAGCCGTCAATTATAGTAGCCTACATTAAATTACTCGATAAGTGAATTGTGACCAAAGCTTTTAAGCGCTTCCCGCCACACGTGTAAAAGGCCAGAGCAAAATACTATATATACCGAAGTGTTTTACAACCAAATGCATAGATATTAATGTACTTATTTCAAATTTTTCTTTTTTGTTCAAGGTAATTTCACGCAATAGTTCTAGTATCAAGTCCTTTATGCATATTTTTGGAATGATAAATTAAGGTAAGTAGTCTATTAAAGTAATTTCATGGATATCTCAAAATCTATTCGTCTATAATCACACATTAAACATGGTGCAAGTCACCCCAATTTTTACACTTCACCTTAAAAAGGTGCCACACCAAGCCAGCGACAAACTTTATCAAAGATTTTTTTTTACGATCACATTTTGACATAAAAATTAGATTTACTAATCGTAAATAATGTTGTAAATTATTACTTTAATTTGCTGTTCGCAGTACTTAACGCCTAACGTTTTAATTTCAACCGTAAATTATAAGTTACGAAGTAATGAAACAGGTTGTAATCACGGCTATTTATTAGGTTTGTCTCGCGACCGACGTTTATCGTTTTTAAAGCGGTTCTATGCATCAAAGTGTGATAATACTAGTAAGTGAGACTATGTATACTTGGGACTGCGTATAGTTGGTATATGAAGAGAGGAGGAACAAAACGCTTCGTCTTAACGTACAATAGTCCTCCCGCTCTGACGCCCATCCCTCCCGCGCACCCCGCGCCCCTCGCCCGCCTGTCTCTGTGAACGGCGCCTAATGAGAAGCGTTGAAACCTAAAATTTGGTGCCAACTCGAACTCTGAAGTGCTCTAGACGGTCGAGAGCTGAAACGTCGACAACTGGAGCGGAGCGTCCACATCGGTGCCAAAGGAAAATATCCCCTATCTCATTGTGATAAAGACACAAGTGATGCTGTAAATAAATTCGTCAGTCTCAAGTGGCAAATGGCGGTATTGATAGAATTTTTACGGTTCTATTTTTAAGAGCTTTTATGTCAGCTGTAACCTGATTTTTCACTTAGATAATACGATTGCTTTTACACGTGCTTGTCTTGGTATTTTTGTAATTCCGAAGATATTGTTTTAAGCATTTACTGTGGCAAACATGATCAACATGATTGAGCGAGTATCTATATAAAGCATATTTAGAAACACAAGTACCTAAACTTCTACAATCTTCGTTCATATTGGAAAAACATTAAAATACTTCTGAATCAAATCAGAGATCTTGATAAAGTGTGCACAGGCCCTAACTGTAAAAGAAATTTTTGGTCCAAAATTCAATTCTACTTACCATGACAAATCGTAAAACATAAAAGAAAATTACGTCACCAAATTAGTATCACAAGTTCAGAACGATAAATTATCTGTTAAATGATATTAAAAGACAACAAATCGTGAAACATATTCAAACATAAAAGAACTCCTTTAGGGCAAACAATGAGATTCATTAAATAACAAACGCTTTGTCTTCTAACAAAAGGTTTTGCAGGAAATTTCTCAATACTGAACCTTCTAATGAACACAAAAATAAACTTTTATAAAAGCAACCAACACGTTATGTACGAACAATTTAAGCGTAAAATATATATTTTTAAATAAAAAAGTCAAAGTAAATTATTATCTAGAAGAAAATTAATAAGGTTTTATGAAAGGAATTTCTCAACAAAGAAAACATTTAGAACCCTTAGAGCTTATTAACATTTTCTAAGTTGCGCTGAAGAATAGTTGGTCGTCGTAGCCGCTACGAGAGCTACGAACTTTCGTAGCATGTTACTGTTTTCAAGCACACTAATGAATAATTGTTTGTTGGTTCAACATATTACTTTATAATATGGAGTTTCAAAGCTAATCAGCTTTAGAATAAAATAAATCCTTCTCCCTTTAAATATACGAAAGAACAAACAACAGCTTTATATAAAACTAGCTTTTGCCCGCGGTTTCACTCGCGTCCCGTAGCCGGATGGTGACAAAAATCCTAAAACCTTCTCCCGGGTCTAAGTTACCTTCCCTCTAATTTTCAGCCAAATCGGTCAAGCCGTTTTCATGTTATGTCGTGACAACGGAAAGCGGGTTTCATTTTTATAAGATCTGACTTACAAACCCTGAAGTGAGGAAGTTACAATGAATGATTGACATGAATTGAGCAAAAGATTGGAAACTAATGGCTCTAAAATTCACACTTGGTAACAGCTATCTTTCCCGATGACGAAATAATCATTACACAATAACACTCTGATGATGATGAACTCTCTCAATGATTCTAAGCAGGCACGTACTCAAGTAAATTGCTTTCCGTAATATATATGGTAAAAGTAGTGAAAAAACAACGAAAACTAATGGTAAAATAATTGCATTGGGTTTCCATATCTATCGACCGGTTGTAATTTCTCTGAATGATAACCATCGGAATGGATTAACGTTTGGTGTTGGTATGACCGCTTCCTTCAATGTTTTTTTTTTGTTAGGTATTATTTACTTAGTGTTTTTTACTGAGGACAATTTTAAATTTGTTGGTTCTAAGCTAAGTTGTTTAAGGAAGTTCAGGGCGGGACTACCTATAGGGTCCCGGATTTTTAGAAGAAGATCTAAAGCGTGCTGGGCTGAATTCAAAACGCTTAAGCCCTATTGAGACAAGTTTAATAAAATGGTGACAAAGAACCGGTGATTATCCTTGTATATGTATACACTATAGAAATGTACTCAAGGACATTCTGTTCATTATAAATGAGAGTAAACAACTTACAACTCTTCATGTTTTTTCCAACCAATATACATGAAAGAAAACTTTCTTCCAGGGCTATGTACCTGATTATATCCCCATAAACAAGTGCGCAAGTGAGTTATATACCTGTTATTTTGTCCCAAATAACATCACCAGACAGTGGCAGAAAGCCAAACAAATCTAAGATAAGAAAGACTAGGTTAGACAGGCTTTGAAGAATATTTATTTCAATACAACAAATATAACCTAGTTGGCAGTCTTAGGGATGAACCAGATATGTAAACTCCCGGACTACGTTCAGTGTATGTAGACTCCTGGACTATGCTCAGTGAACTCTCACAGGTCAATGACTACAGAATTATGTGAAGTCAACTTTGTCTGATTATTTGCATAATTTTATCTGGAAAATTGATTTTCTTATGTGAGTATACCTATATGTTTTTCTTTTATAATTGCTAGAGTGAAGAATAAGATTCAAGTCGTATGTAACTTAATTGAATGGTAAGTAAAAATTGAGACGCGAATATTAGATTGCTTGTCGGTGACATTTTCACAGTAAAACTTTTGAAATTGGAAAATTACATGTAATACCTGGAAAATACATGTAAATTATCACATATATAATTTAATTGAATACGTTAACTATAAACTGATTATACTTTATCCGTAAAGGAGTAATTAAGTTAAATGTTACGTCAAAAACATTTTGAGGAAAAATCTCGTGCTTACATTGGAATTATCTTCCCTGTGATCCCGAATACACTTCTTTAAGGAAAACGTGTACAAAAATAATAATATTATTCAAAATATTTTCCCGAATCTCTATTGCTACTTGATCCGTGAAAGCCAAGCTTGAATTCGTTCCTTTACAGATATATAATCTGAAGATTTATATAAGACTAGCTTCTGCCAACGGTTTCACCCGCATCCCGTGGGAACCTCTGCACGAACCCGGATAAAAAGTAGCCTATAGCCTTCCTCGATAAATGGGCTATCTAACACTGAAAGAATTTTTCAAATCGGACCAGTAGTTCCTGAGATTAGCGCGTTCAAACAAACAAACAAACAAACTCTTCAGCTTTATAATATTAGTATAGATGGATCACTACTCTACAACTTTCCACGTCCTTGCTGGTCAAATGCTTACATTATACCCACTTTATATTTGAGTGCAAAAACAACACTATTTTCCTGGTAAATCAGAGCATCTCAAAATAAAATTCAAGAACCACAAAATTTATTGGTACCTGCTAAGTTTCAGAAACCTATACCTGTTGGCAAAAGTCAAATGGTGACAACATAGCGTTACATGAATGTTTGAGTTGCAAGAAATTTCACAAACTGTCCAGTTTCTGAACGTTAGGATATTTTTATTTTCAATTTATTGTGTTCAGGATTTTTCGTTATTTATTCAAAAGCCCATACAACAAGAACCCAACTGACAAACTTATCCTTATATAGGTACTCGACAGGACAAACCAGGTTTAACCAGGTTTCCTGTACACGTGTAGATTTTGATAACGAACTTTTAATAGATATACTTTCCTGTTTTCTACTATTTTACTCACACAAATGTAAACTTTGGTAATGACTCCACGATGCTTGATAAAATATTCTTAATGCTCTACTCCTTCCTCAAACGATTTATCTGTATACTACATTGTATTTAGGAAATGCATTGAATTAATTGGCCGTTATGGGTCAGGAGACAGAAAAGAAAGACTTTAGGTTTCGGACTCACCGTCAGGTCAGAACCAGATAGTCTGGAAACACTTTTAATAACTGGTGCGGTTAGGGGGAAAAGGAGCAGATGACGCTCGCAGACGAGATGTATGATATGACGGGTGACTTATTAAGACGAGATACGACTCAAGAAGTCACCGCCGGACTACCTTACAGACAGCCGTATAGCTGGCGCAAGATCAGGTAACCCGGAGAACGATGGTGACAAAACACGACTACGACTAAGAAGGAGAAAAAAAGTAGTAGAAGCATTGGGCTGTCTTTACCTCTTAATGAAACAATAGGAACTATTCTTACAGTTTGCAATGAAAAATGGCATGATTTTTCTACAGAAGCAACTTACACAGTTAATAAATTGGTTAAATAGCGGACAAAGAGGAGAAAGTCGACGGACGATTGAATTTATTATCCAATGCTATTGTGAATTGAGTCGCTTGATTTATTTAAATTGAGCTGCCTTAATGGAGACAGTCAGTAGCTTTGCGAGACATGGTACGGTCAATTTGTTTTGAGATATTTATATTTTGATCATAATTCTAAATGTACTTATTTTTTGTATAAAAAATAATTATTAATAATTAATTTAAAAACTATTAAACATAAAGTATTAATCAAAATATCTCCAATCATATTATAATGATAAATCGACATCACTTTATCAATTTTTTTTTATATTTTTTATGATAATATCCTCATTTCATACCTATATTTGACAAATAAATATTTCTGATTTCAAATGAAATAGTAAATATCACAATATTTCACTGTAAAGAGTTCAATCAACTGCAATAAACCTTTATATAAATTGAACCAGTAACAATTGCTATCCATAAACAAAAGCCGAACAGTATTCGAAATTCAAATCAGATAGTAAATGAATGACGCAATAAACAACAGGATGCACCATTACAATAATCGAATAAAATATCGATAGGTACGAAATCGAATTAATTGAATCGATGCAGAAAAGTCCTTGAACTTTAGGTATCGGTATCGAGCTTTGTTTATTCACTAAGCATGGTGGCTTCAGTAGTTGTCCGCCTACGTGTGACGTCATTGGCTGCAATATTGTATGCCGTGACAATAGATAGTGGAACACTTTGGAAAGATAAAGAGAACGCAGTAAGCCTATTAGCGCGCTTCACTTAACTGTTATCGCATCAATGTGCCGGCTTTTTTAGGGTTCTGTAGGTAACAGGATCTCTGTAGTTTCGTCACGTAATAGTCTTAGCATTCTTATTACATCATTTTCAGGGAGTATTTCCTCGTTCATGGTGGATCAAAAGTCAAGAAGCATCACAGTTTCATCTTAGATGTTTTAGACGAATAGAAAAAATCTGAAAGCATCAGTAACGTTCTAAGATAACGAAATTTTTTACACCAATTAATGTAAAGTTTCGATCTCATTTTTCAGCATTAACATAACCGTATTTCAAGTCTCCACCATTTTTCCAAAGCAATAAATATTTAAAGTTTTTTTTTTCAATACAGCAGTCATGGTTGTGATAACATTTTAAATTTGAAATATGCTGATGTCGTTAGGTCACACAAGTAAAAAACCAAATCCAAAAACATTAATTTTAATCTCGTATCGGGCCACAAAGGTCTCGACTTTCATTTAACCCGCTAACCCAAGTCGTTGGACTCCTTGACTTTGAAGAAGTGTCAAACTCCTTAGCGGTATTTAAACTTCTTAACATAATTACCGTAACTATGCAAATCAACCCTAAACTGTGTGAGACACTTCATCATCAAGTAGTGTCAACAAATAGTTGCCAGTGGCCCAACAAGCCAAAGCAAAGTTAGTTATTTATTCGAAGCGCGTAGTACTTTGATTATTGTAATTTGACGTAAGCCACGCCCGGCTCGGGGTACTCAACCCTTGGTGAAGGTTGAATGGAGTCACTTCACATCACAATATTGTGCTGTGGGTGTTGATTATCTCTGACGCTCTCGAGTTGCGTTGAATGCGATACGCGAACGGAATTGTCGTGTGTGCAGGATGAAAGAGTGCGGTAAAACTTCTTTAAAAGTTACTCTGTGGTCTGCAGTTATGCTCTTGTTCAGGCGTTGAGGTAGTTTTTGATATTGCAGTTTTGCAGACTGTTTTATCAAATGGTCGTTATAATAAACTTAGTTCCTACGTTAAGTCATCAAGTTCATCACTAAAAGTTAAGCATTTATTAACTTTGCTCTTAAATTCAAAAGTGTCTAACAATACACATATCATAAGAATTCTCAGAACATAGGGATAAATAGGTGTCGCCAACATTTGGTAGGTAAAAGAAAAAATATGCTTCCCATCGGGTGCAAGGTTACATGAAATATTGAGGGCCCCACGTATTTACGCCATCAGCGTAAAAAAGGGAACGAATGTCAAATGTTGATGCGAACGTTCAGTCGAATGTGAAAAACTTCGATACAAGAAAAATATATCGGAAAAATATGCGTTTATTTCTATTTAACATAAGCATTTTAGGGTGAGATAATATTTTGTACGACGAGTACTTTTGTACGTGTAAATAAATCATCATTCGATCGAGAAAATATGTCACAACTTTCCTAACATTACTGACAAATTATTATGACAGTATTGACAAGTGTACAAGGAAAGTTTACGCTACAGAAAACAAAAGACAACTGCCCACGAATGAGTGAGCACGTGTCCTCCTTATTAGCCGTAATTGTAGGCTGAAAGAAAATAAATCAATCGTACTATGTTGTCATGCTCAATGCTTCGCAGACTATCACTAGTGACCATAATTTACTGTTTTTATCAGTGGCGTAGCGTGCCTTGTCGGGGCCCCGTATAGAAAAAATTGTTTGGAGGCCCTTAAATGGGGGGTAAAGTTTTTCACAAAAGAATAAAAATATTGTGAAAAGAAATATTTATCATAACATGATTTAACCATTTTACAAATCAAATTTTAAATATTCACTCTCCTTGCCTTTTTTCGGCAAACTTATTTATTAAATCATTTATAGCTGATGATGATTTTAGTTATAGTTTACTTAGAATTATAAATTTTTATATTTTTTTTCCTTACACACTTTTGGGGCCCCCGTGGCCCGGGGGCCCCGTATAATTGATACGGCAGATACGGCGGTAGCTACGCCCCTGGTTTTTATCTTCATACACCTGTAAACTTCACACCTATTTTTCTAAGGTGTAAACAGAGATGTAGGTTTCAACTTCCACATCTATACAGAGACTTGGAAGACTCATTTATTACAAAACATTTTACATTCAAGCATTCTCGATGGTTTTCACTGAGAAAGGTTGATTTTTCTATAACTTATGAGAACTTATGAACATAATGTTAACGAGGTAAATATGTGCTCTCTAGTTTGTAAAATAAGTTCTTTACACAGTTAATTATTTTATTTTATTTATTGCTTATTAGGAGGTACATTTTATATTCTAAAAAGTATAAAATGTCTAACAAAACTGTATACACAGTTTATCTGTTGGATCAGATTTATATACTATTGACTTACTATAGGTACTATTAAGTTAAGTTTACAATTACGTGTAGTATAAGTATATAGATAATTTTATTATTATTTCTAAGTGTAATATATTAGTATTATATAATGCCATAGTACATAATAGTAAAAAAATACATTAGAAGTCGCTATCCTTTATACTACTTTATAGTATACTAGCTTCTGCCAGCGGTTTCACCCGCATCCCGTGGGAACAACTTCCCGTACCGGGATAAAAAGTACCCTATAACCTTCCTCGATAAATGGGCTATCTAACACTGAAAGAAATTTTCAAATCGGACCAGTTCGTCCTGAGATTAGCGCGTTCAAACAAACAAACAAACTCTTCAGCTTTATAATATTACTAGCTTCTGCCAGCGGTTTCACCCGCATCCCGTGGGAACTACTTCCCGTACCGGGATAAAAATAAATCCTATAGCCTTCCTCGATAAATGGGCTATCTAACACTAAAAGAAATTTTCAAATCGGACCAGTAGTTCCTGAGATTAGCGCTTTCAAACAAACAAACAAACAAACTCTTCAGCTTTATAATATTAGTATAGATAAGTACTTATAGATTTTTTTTAATGACATTTACAATAATCCTATGTACAGGCAAAAAATATGTAGGAATAAGAGGTTGGTACAATATTTGTAAGCGTTCCTCAATTCTACCCTTATATACACCCCTATAGGTACGTTATGGGGTATGATTGACCTACATACACCATGACCAAAACAAGGTTGATGTAACGTTAATTATTAAACGTACGAACGAGTTTAATCGGTTGTTATTGTGTTATACAAAATCTAAATGTAGGGTTGAAACGACTTAAATGTGTCATTGAAACTCTTTATCTGCGGGTCCCGTATTGTAGGGTTAAGATTTGAAAAACTGTTGTTATAATTTATTTATTTACTAGCTTTTGCCCGCGACTTCGTTCGCGTGGAATAGTGGCATCCGGCAGATTTTTGGTTTAAACAATAGATGGCGCTGTATGTCCGGAATAAATTGTATTTTTTATTTTTTGTAATAAAAACTCCTAATCCTATGTCCTTTTCCTGGCTCTAAACTACCTCCCTGCCAGTTTTCAGCTAAATCGGTTCAGCCGTTCTTGAGTTATAAGCGAAGTAACTAACACGACTTTCTTTTATATAAGTATATATAGATTTAGTACACTATGGAGAACTTACAGCTAAACAAAAACAAAACAAAAAAAAGGAAGTCATAGTCGACAGAGAGCCAATTAAAAGTCCTCGCTTATAATAACAGCCTAGCAATAACGTGATCACACATCAGTGCAACGTTTTTTGAGATAATAATATAAAAAAAACAATAGCATTTTTAAACACAAAGAGAAAAAAGAATAATTTTGATAAAATAGGGGTTATGTACATTGCCGAGTCTATAGGATTTCAGATGCTCTTGAAACAAAACCTAAATGCCTTTTTAACCGACTTCAAAAAAAAATCTCAGTTTAACCTGTATGTACTTATGCATGTTCCTGTGCAATTATCTCACTTTTGTCTGAACTAATTTTGATGCGGTTTTCAGAATAGTATTTGGCCGACTAAGGAGAAGGTTTAAGGCATATTCATTGAAGTCAGTTTTTGCTATTATTTATAATCAGATATTTAGGTATCTTTAAATACGGCAAGTTGTGAGATTCGTGACATGAATCATTACGAGGTTGTCACAATAAAACGCGACGAATAAAAGTCGAACATCATGTTTGGGCGCACGAATTATTGTTCATATTGCTGACATTACTTTCAGAATATAAAACAATTCTAGTGTATGTACAGTGTTAATGGATGTATGTAGGTAAAGGTAGTGAAGGTAGGTACAAGTTGTATGCCAAAAGCGACTTTGATTTCATATAAGCTTCAGTGTTTTAAAAAGTCTTGGTATCAACTTGTTTTAATTTTTTTGTAATTATAATTATGATTTTTGTAACGATATAGAGTTCTAAAGCTTCCGAAATCGCAAACAATATAAAAATATTTTTACAACTTTACTTAAAATTCATAAGTTTTTACTTCGTGATTTCATTTCATCATACTTGTATTGTAGGTAATTAACTTTTAATTGACAGTAATTACTCCACGTGTTTATAATTTGACACCTCTAAAACATCAATTAAAAAGTAAAGTATATATATATATTTTTTTAATTTAAATAGTCAAAAATTTTAGATCGTCAGCGTGAAAAGTTTGGCAGATTCAAAACGTAAATTTGACTTAAGCTATATATTGTTAAATTAACGTACTTAACCGTACTTTTAACTAATGTAAACTTAAATTATTATAGATATTAAAGTATAGAAACCTAACACATGCAACATATAGATGTAGGTACCTACAGCGCTTATTTGCCAGTACCAGAATGCTTAGGCATTCATACAGAAAAAACACAAAACATTTAAAAGCTTAGTTTAATCAGTTTTTTTTTCTTACTATACCTACTCGTTGCGGAGTAAGTTGTGAGATCCAGTTACTTAATAAGATTGGTCTAATCAATATATCAGACATTTTCATCGATTTGACAGTTACATCCTGGCACTAAGAACGAGTTTACCGTTAGAAAACCCCTTAGGTACATTCCATCCACAGATTCACTATAAGTGTAGCTTAGTACCGATGTCTTTACAAGATGGCGAGATGCTGCAAGTAGGTACATACGGCGGTACAGCGCAACCATCGTACTACCGACGATTAGGTATTTAAATACATATGTGTGTTTCCACTTAGAACTTACATAGTCATTTTAGATACCTATAGATTAATATTACATGTATTTCTGGATCCAGTACGGAGGGGCCGGACGGAGATTAAAATAGAGTGACACTACAATCTATTTTCTATGATAATCGAAGCACAATACTCGATAGCTCTAAATTATAATCGATTCGACGGCCCACATTCACATGACCTACGGATTCATTACCCGCCCTTCAACGAAACTTCACTAATTGCTTAGAAAACGTGAACTTTTCAAGCGTTTAGCTTCTTTGATTAATTAACTGTCACGATACATAATAAATGTTCACGAGTTAAGATAGTTAAGTTATTAACGATATGCATATGGTTACAGCGTCTGGAAACTGCTGAAACATAAGGTTAGGATTCATTTAGACTAAAAGCTACGGGGTTGGAAATAAATAATTTTATAACAGAATTCAGAGACAGAATTTCATGACACGAACTAGGACCAAGGAAAGATGAGAATCAAGACGAAGCATGATTTAGTGAGGCATTAGTGAGTGGGGTCGTCGAACGGCGTCGGCGTCCGGGCCGGGAGGGGCGACGGTTTCGGCGCGCGCTATCGATCGGATCGCATACCTTCCTGCGGCCGCAGCAGAGCATCCTCCGAGCGCGCGACTGTCCGCCCGGCGAAGACTTCAACCTGGTCAGTTTTCGCCACTGCATGGGTGCAGGTTAGCGCGGCGCTTGCGGGAGCGGCCGCGGGGCCGGCAGGTCGCGCATCGCGACGCCGCGGGCTGGACGCGGCCGGAGCGCGCGAGCCTTCCTCGCGAAGTGCCCGCCGCACGCCCGCGCCTGCGCGCCGCCGTCTCCGTCACCCTCGCGCCCCCTTACTCCCACCGATTAATAATTCCGGCTACGCTGCCAGTGCGTATGTGGGTTAGTTTTTTGGCGATCGATGCGATTATTCGGTGCGAGCCGCTTCCGGTCGCCAAGCCATCGCGGTGCACCCCGAGACGCCAGACGACCTATTAATCGCTTTCTGACATCACCCCTTTAGTGTCGCGCGGACGCTATAGGTGTCCTTAATGCTTTATCCGGAATATAGGTCAGACGCATAAGTAGTAGGTATAAAATCACTTAACATGCAAGGAAAGATTATGTGCCCTACTGAACTATATTGGCAGCTTTCAATGTAATGAACTGAATATTTAAGAAGCTCACAAACGCTTGATTGATTTTAAAATAGGTAAGATAGATTCATAAATAATTAATGAACAAGAGAGCTAGGATACCTAGGAGTAGGAGCTATCTATGCTAATTTTACGATGCCATTTGATACGCGTCGCACCTGTACACGCTGTAACTTTAACAGCCGAGCGAAAATCCTGCAAAACCCGAAACTGTAAATAAAACCGTCACATCTCTTCGAACATAACAAATTCATCTCGAACTGTTCTAAAGCGTCAATAATTAAGGGTATAATAATTGCGTACGAGGCTAAAAGTCAAGCATGTTTGGGCTGATATTAGGCTACAATACGTCGGAGGGTTAGATACATCCGACCGCACAAAGAGCGCTCGCGACCACACGAGGCCGTCCTGAGCCCTTCGAGAGGGATGCTCGGCCCTAAAACAGCCTCCTAAACGGCCGGACGGATCACTTGCGTATTTAGGAGCAAATTAATGAAATTTTACTAACGTTTTTCCCGTGCCGCGGTTTCCTTGTGCGGGAGTAGGGATCCGTTATCGGGAAGCGAACTGGGAAATCTCCTCTCAGGAAAACTTGATAACTTTGTGTGTTATCTGTTTTGTGTAAGTTATTGTGTTCGTAATTCGAATTGGCTATTGTTGTTCAATAAACTGTTGAGTTGTACTTTGTCGTATGTAGTAAAACATGTGAGGAAATATGTACCTAATTTACAAGTTTGTAGATAACGTCTTGTAGGTATGTTATCTAAGATAACGCTTGAACTAAGATTTTTATAATTCATTTATTTATTTTTATTTATTTATTTCTATCGAAATAATCCTATAAATCTTTCTAAAAAATCTTCAGTTAACTCAAAAAATCGCTTTGTGAACCAGTCAAAAAACATGAGAACCTGCATATCAAGGTCACGGGCCCCTAATTTCAAAATGGCGTGGTCCTCAACAGAATTGATTAGGGCAATTTCGTAAATTATATTTATTTTAGTTTCAGTGTTTCATCGTCGCGATGTGGCGAAAGCCTCCCTAGAATGTTGACTTTGTTAAGAAATAATAAAAGGAAAAATTGTTGTTGACCAACGGAAATTAATGGTTAATCGCTTTTTGTTGTTTTAGGTATTGGCACAAGTAATAAAAAATATAATAAACATTTTGTGATCCTATCCCAAAAAAATATCCAATAACTGAATAGACATAAAACTTTCCTAGTAGTAAGCCACCAGTCTTCCCTATACCTAGACACTAATATTATTTACTAAGACAACAGTTTAACTAAAGCTACAAATTCAATGAACAAGAATGAGCTCCGATTGCTGTAGACGGCAGGCTATTAACCGATTATTTGCTGTCTTTTCCCGGCATTTTTCTAGACTGGCAACTCTGTGTTGAACGCTATAATTAGGCTTGGTATAAATCATAATTATTAGAAGCCCACAAGTCTGACACAAGTCATTTAAAATATGCATCTCTTACTGTTATTATAATATAACTAGCTTCTGCTATTGGTTTCACCTGCATCCCGTGGGGACTTCTGCACGAACCCGCATAAAAAAGTATCCTGTAGCCTTCCTTGGTAAATGTGCTATCTAACACTTAAACATTTTATCAAACCGAATCAGTAACTAGTTAATGAGGTTAGCGTGTTCAAGCAAACAAACAAACAAACAAACTCTTCAGCTTTACAATATGTAAGATGAAAGCATGAAGAAAATTATACTTTAGTTTCGAACGTAAGAACGTGTCTGTCTACATTATTGAGCCTACGCAATTTGATGCTCGTAGCAGATAACGTGCTACGCCTTGCTTGCCGCGTAGCGCATACAGGCGCATGAGTTGATTGAATGTTCACGCTTGTTTTCTGTTTTCTTATTATTGTAAGTATTTTTCGTTAAATATGCAACGTGGCTATTTAGTATAATAAAAGGATACTGTCCTTCATGCATCACGTCAACTTTCATGGCAACTTCTTTAAATACACAAATCAATCAAAACTTAATAAATACTGATACAGGTATCACTGATTAACTTCACAATTAGTGAACAAAATAATTAGGAGTTAAAGAGATTTCCTTATTTCCTCAATAATTTTCTACTTGTTTTTTTTATAATATTAACAGTAACGTAGAATTTATTTCTACGCTTATCAAAAACCATCCGATTCGAATATTTTTAATGATCCATTTTAATATGAAGATAGAAGAATGACATAGTTGGCAAGAGCTAACAGCATCCCTCGCATAATAAAATACTCCAATTAGAACATGTTAATGTTAACAGAATTTATCCATATTTCGCCATAGGGAACAATTTCGCACCCTTCCGATAGACCCATTAAACTCAGGTGTGTCACAATAATTGGCCAATTCAAAGGCAATTTTGTTTGATCTATCGTGATAACCGTTGATTGACTTTTGAATGGAGTTGCAAGAACTAGTGCCTACAAAAACAACAGTGAGCTAATGAAAAACTATGAAATTTTAATGAAGGGTCTGTTTATTTTGCGTGTATGTTCATTGATTGTTATATAGGGTAAATATCTATACTTATGTAGTTACACCACCCACATTTCTTAAACGGTCTTACCAAAACCTCTAATCCGGAATTGTTTATTCAAAGCAAAATCCCTACTAATATTATAAGTGCAAAAGTAACTCTGTCTGTCTGTCTCTCTGTTACGCTTTCACGTCTAAACCACTGAACTGATTTTAATAAAATTTGATACAGAGATAGAGTCGACCTTGAGAAAGAACATAGAATAGTTTTTATCCCGGACTTTTGAAGAATTCTCTTGGAAACGCGATATAACCGAACTCTACGCGGGCGAAGCTGCGGGCGGAAGCTAGTGTGAAATAATTACCTAATCATTTGCTTAACCTACTATATGTTGGAGCCTCGTTGGTCTAGTGGTCGCAAGCGCGGCTGCTGTGCTCGAGGTCTCGGGTTCGATTCCCGGGTCGGGCCGAAATCGCTTTGTGGGTTTTCTTAAAACTTTCACAAAGCAGCCCGTAGTCTGGAAGTTGGTGATTGATTCACCCGTGCATCGGAGAGCACGTAAATGTCGGTCCTGCGCCTGATCTCTTTCCGGTCGTGTCGGATTGCCGTCCCATCGGGTTATGAGAGTGAAGGAATAGGGAGTGCACCTGTGTCTGCGCAAATGCTCGTGCACTATAATATGTCCTGCGCAGCTGGCTGATCTCCTTAAATTAGAACAGCCGCCGTGGCCGAAATCGGCCGTGGACGCCATTATTATATGTTGGAGTGTATAGATATATGCGAGCCACAGTTAATTTTCTGTTGTTTTATCATTAGCGTTTGATGTTTGATTTTTTACTATCAATAAACTATCGTTAATAGTAGGTCATAAAGTTTTAACTTTATAGTGTGACGTCATCAAATCCTTATCATCACTTAATTCATATTTTAATTATGACACGTTTAATTGCATTTGTCATCAACCTTCAGAGTCCCACCGTTTAAAGTAGGTATAATTAATAAAATTCGATTCGTTAGAAACCTAAAAATAAAATGTTTCAAACAAAGTGTTATATTAATAATTTCACCCACCGTACTTATTTATTTTAAAAAGTCACATAATGTACAGCTGTAGTATGATTACGATGACTACTTGGCTGCCTTGTACCTAATTTTGTTTTTAATTTGATGTTTCCAGGAAGTATTGGCACCTTCTGGCTTTAGTAGGTATCTGTATCTGTTAAACCAATGTGTTATTAATTTACCTAAGTAAATCTTTTCTAATATACAACTCTATAAACTGGATACGATCTACAATAGACCAACAATTATAGTGCTCTCAATATGCGCAAATAAATTACAAATTAAAACGAACTACGCAACAACATTCCACTAAGTTAACCGTTGACGTGACATAAGATATGAGACTGTAAAAATAAATATTATGTTCTGACACATATAACTTATCTAGGTCAAAGATAAGAATGTAAACCGAATTGACCTCATTTCTATAAAATAAATTATGTTCTTGGTACAATTATTCTCTATATTTTATATATTAACAATGTCTTTATAAAGTTTGTTTACTCATTGACAAGTTTACAAGAAAGGTCATAGTTAACAGAATGACGCTGCAGCCGGTTCTTGGAGTCGCTAGTTTAGGTGCATTATATAAATTAACCTTTCTCCATTTGCATATAAATGTAGATAAATTGGTTAGGTATTAGGTATATATACGTAACATATTGAATCCTGGATTCCAAGATCTATATCGTCAAACTTCTGTTGCATAACTACCTGATGTTATCGAAAATCAATAAATCCAGAGATTACCCTATGTTCACAAACTTACGACTTTACCTCTTACCTAAACATAAAACATATGGATAAAAACATTTCCAGAACTAAATAAAGCCGGTGCTTCATATCCATGAGACAAAACACCGAACTAAATTCAACACTCAAGGTCTCTTTTAACGTAAAACCAAAAAAAAACTCCAATGATCATCCAAAATAAAACCACGTCACTTACTTCATAGCTTTAAATAACTTAAACAATAACATATTACTATAGTTACACTAATTGCAAAAAATCAAGGGCACTCTTTAACACATTCGTGGGTTATGGAGTCTCGTATGGTGCCAGGGTTGCACCAACAATCACAGTAGTGTCTCCTTGCTGAATGAGCGCTGGGTAGACCACAGATGACTTCGAAGGAACAGTCGGGACCAGGGTCGTATTGTCCCGGCGGGCACTCCGCTGAAAAATAAGAAGTAAATTAATACTACATTTACTAGCTATAGTCAGAACTTTATGGAATATAGTCTAATAATTTTTTTTTGGACACTAATCACTGATCAAAGGTGAAGGAAAACATCTGGAGGAAACCTGGACTATAAAAACCTGATATCACCAACCCGCATTGAGTGTGGTGTCTGGTGATTAACACTTAATCCTTCTCTGTGAGAGAAGACCTGTCCTAAGTTACATATACCAATAGAACCTATAGAACTGCTACCATAGCCGAAGCCCACACATGAGAAACCAATATGGAAAAACCAAAGACTCAGTGCCATGACCCGGGTATCAAACCCACGCCCTCAAACTCGTTAGTCATACGTAAGTTAATTTGCAAGAAATTGATTATAATTACATTATCTTAGCATAGGTACTATGATTTATAGTTACATCAATTATTTTCGATAACCTCAAATACGTTATTAATGCTTAATGGAAGATTATTATCGGAAAATGTATCTATTTACTTATATTTATTAGCCTCATCATCATCATCATTAGTATCTAAATACGTAAACCCTAAGGTGTCACTTAAGTTTTCCATTTTATCAACCACCGATTAACTTTATTATGTCTTGTGTGAATTCGAAAAAAAAAATTAAATAGGACAAATACCTACCTATAGATCTGCTCTACATATTTAAAATACTTCTTATATGAAGACATAATACGTGAATAAACTTAATAAACTGCTAAGTATGCTAAATAAATAAATCAATAACAGCCAAAAAAAACGGCTATAATTAAAGTAGGTACCTACCTATTATATCCTCTAGTGTTTATTACATTATTTAGGTTCTGGGTAAAACCTACATAAAAATGCTCGTATAAATAAAATACTCACCGATCGTCTGTTGCAAACAAATGACGAGCACAAACAATAATATAACGGTCCAGAACTTCATGTTGGCGCGACATACACACAAACACGAATGCAGTTTATCACAAAACATCACTGTTTAAATAACTTCTTCACCTTGATTATCTGTGCCACTAATTTGTTCTATACTACATCAAAATTATTATAAACATTTTATGTCATCTCTGAATGTTGAGCGGCATTTTATGGCTCCGCGACAATAGTGTTGTATTACATTAGAATCGATTATTTCGATTGTTATCTCGTATTGATTGTAAACAAATTGCTCTCACTATAAAGTAGATATCAGTAAATTGGAGCTATTAACAACATATTTTCCACTATCGAACTAGCTACACTGATGTACGTAGATGGAACTAAGCATCGTACGAAACTACAAAAACGATTAACTCGAAGCGAATAGATTGATGATACTGATTGACGCAAACAAGTTTCTCACGTTCCATGTACGAACATGACAATGGAAGTGTAGGTAATGTACCTATTTATGTATGTGTGATAATTAGGTACTAGTAATATGTTACTACGAATACGTTATTAACGCTCACGCTTGCCTTTATAGTCTTAGAACCACGTACAATCAGATTTAATTACTTACATGCAAAAAATCATATAAAGGAAATCTATAGAAACAGCAGCAAGTATGAACAGTAGATATTTGCTTGTGTCCATAGCATAAATCATTCAAATGAGTTAGTTAAAGATAATGATCGTCACGGTTTGCTGGATAATTATGTAATTTTAATTTGCACTTCGATATAATATGGAGAAGCCGCATTTTTTTATATTATTACATCATTCGCAATTTTTTTCAACCAGGTAATGAAGTCCAGTAATTTTTTTTCAGCCTTTTCAGTGACTTCTGGTTTAGAAAAAATGATCGTTGGACATTTATGCTTACGAAATTAAAAGACTTTGGTAATTAATAATAAATAACATTTTTTCTCTTAGCCCGAGCTGTCCCACTGCTGGGCAAAGGCCTCCCCATTTTGTCTCCACACCTGTCGATCCTTTGATAGTTTCCACCAATCAGGGTTGTAGGTGTCTCAATAAAAATTACGAATTAAAAAAACTCCCCATCGCAAAAAGCTAACGTTCAAAAGTCAACAATACATAGGATGCTATAGGCAGGTAGGTATCTACTTTCACGTCGGGGTATCACCAAGTTCAAAGCAATATCCTATTAGGACCGTGAATACTAAAACGGTACCAGGACATGATACTGTTACTGTTACAGCCTTTTTTTTTTGTCGTCCCACTGCTGGGCACAGGCCTCCTCTCACAAGGAGAAGGATTGAGCACTAATCACCACGCTTGCTCAATGCGGGTTGGTGATTTCAGACGAGATATAGTCCAGGTTTCCTCAAGATGTTTTCCTTCACCTTTTTATCAGCCATTGGTGTCCAAGATATACTTAGAAAGTACATACAAACTTAGAAAAGTTACATTGGTACTTGCCTGACCTGGAATCGAACCCACACCCACATACTCGAGAGGTTGGTTCTTTACCCACTAGGCCACCACGACGTTATATGACGGACATGATACAGCCCATATTATTTTTGAGATTTAAGTAGGTAAGTACCTTTAATTATTTGCGATACATGAGAAAAAACACAAACCAATCTCTTACAAAAAATATATTTCTTAATCGTTACAGCCGCTTAGTTCGACACAGGCTTTGGTGTCCAGTCTTCTGTAAGTGCCAGGTATGCACCAACAATCGCAAGCATGCTTCGGATACGCATGAGAACTTCTTGTGGAACACGATGGTTCTAGGCCGCAGTTTGGCCCTGGATTATATTCTCCTTCGGGACAGGCCGCTGAAAATAGTAATTGTTGTCGTTAGCATCTTTTATTATAAGCCAGTAAGTCTGACACCAGTCTAACCAAGGGGTATCGGGTTGCCCGGGTAACTGGGTTAAGGAGGTCAGATAGGCAGTCGCTTCCTGTAAAGCATTGGTACTCAGCTGAATCCGATTAGACTGGAAGCCGACCCCAACATAGTTGGGAAAAAGGCTCGGAGGATGATGAGCATCTTTTATTATAAATTTCGGGGACAAGATAGGTAAGTGTAGGTCTGCCGGGGCTGCGGGATTGTTCGAAAGAGTTACCGTGGCCCTGGTACATAAAAAGCCTACGACGGAACACGATGGTTTGTCAGTAAAAGTCTAACACTCCCTCACCGCTGCTAACCCACAGCGGGAGGGGTCATTTGATGATTTTTGACGTCGTTAAAAAAAGACATAAGTGTAGGTATATGTGTACCTATGTGTACGCCTAAACCCTGTCGTAATATCCAAAGTGCGGCTGCACCCGGTTCTAGCCGGCTAAAACTAGATGCAGCCGGCCACATGCGGTAAAACTGAAACGTACCTATCCTCTTATCTTTGGTTATAACTAGGTAGTCTTAGCCTTTATCAAAGCAGCTAGAAGTAGATGAAGCCGCAAATTGGTGGCTTAACTTAGGTGTAGCCTATCCATAAGCTCAAAATGGGTTTTCAGTTAATTTTACCATTTTGGTTTTGTTTGGAGATTCTTAACTTGCCTTTCATGCGCAGAAAGTAGGTAATTTTACTGCTTCAGTAACTAACCCATACAGCAATTCCCTCAGCATGTGGAAGGTCCTGCCTTTGTCCCAGCAGTGGGCTATTAAGGCTATGACGAAAACGATGTAGGTATAGTACCTACTATAATTTACGGATTAACATGTAACAGTAAGTGTTACATCGACGTCCACCAGCCCAATATTTTATCTGAAGAAATTGAGTGACACTAATTTTACATTCACTTTTTTTGGCATCTGTAAAACATCTGTCTGTTATTTAGTTAGTATACCTATAAACGAACACCTTACTACTCACCTAAAACCATTGCTAGATTGACGAGCACAAAACAAAACACTATCGTCCAGAACTTCATGGTGACTTTGTATCCTCGGTTGTACGTAATCACCCAAAGCAATATATAGCTATAGAAAGATAGAATTGTTCAATGTCGACCGCTCTGGTCACTATCCAGTAGAACTCTGGATTGTTTTATTTTAATTGCGTGCCGATAAAAGGGTAAAGGACGAGCATTGATTGGTACTGTAGGCATCAAAAATAATGTAGGTAAATGTATTTATATGCCGCTTCACGAGGTCGAGTAGTGGCAATACTCTCTGGCGTCGGAGGGCAAAGGCAAATGCTGCTTATACGACTATGTGTGTGTAACTGTGACTGCGCCTGATCTCGGTCCGATTGTCCCATTGGGCTATGAGAGTGAAGGAATAGGGAGTGCACCTGTGTTTGTGCAGTGCTTGTCACGCCGTTGCGCCCATAAGTATAATCAGCTCGCTACTCCCGCACCATGGGAGTGTCCTAACGAATTTCCCAAACTATAGAAGAAAAAGTTTTCAGTAGAGGCGAACCTACCCCAGAAATTACAATTATTATTAAGTACCTAGGTACATACTTCATTTTCTTATTAATTATGTCTGCTTTCAGCTATTCTAATACCTTTTTTTTTTCTTTTTTTCTGCTAACCTTACTAATTTAATTATACCTACCTAGGTAAATGTTGTGCTTATGTTTACACTTTGATTAGTAGGGTAATTCGGTAATTTAATTGAAACACAACATTCCCTTATTGAAATAATTCATAAATAGACACATAAGACACTTACCTAGGTACCTATATATTTTATATAGGAACTAAGTATTAGGTATCTTCCATAAAATAAACTTAAAAGATATTATGTATCTAAAAACGTAGACTCACCAACGAACTGAAAAGCAGGGGCACATCCAGTCCTCAAAAAGGTTCGCATTTGGGCGGTTTCTTGACGAAGTACTTATTGAAAAAAAAAAAAAAAGGCCAAGTGCGAGTCGGACTCGCGCACCAAGGGTTCCGTACCATTTTTAAAACTGCATCTACCTGTTGCCGTTATCGATATCAAGCAAAAATTAGCAAAAAAAAATCACAATGGGAGCCCCATAAAATATTTATTTTATTCTAGTTTTCAGTATTTGTTGTTATAGCGGCAACAGAAATACATCATCTGTGAAAATTTCAACTCTCTAACTACGTATCACGGTTCATGAGATATAGCCTGGTGACAGACGGACGGAGGGACGGACAGAGGAGCGAAAACAATAGGGTCCCGTTTTACCCTTTGGGTACGGAACCCTAACAATAAAATGACCTGTTAAAACTACACATTTATTATTATTAACAAGATTTAACGCAAGTATTGTCTCCCAGATTCCTCAGCGTGCCAGGTTTGCACCAACATGTTTCACAAGCATGCTTCGCGTGTGCGGTTGGGCTCGCGTTTCCTTGGCAAGATGGCTCCAGGGCGCAGTCGGGGCCCGGATAGTATTCACCCTCGGGGCAGTCCGCTGAAACAAAATTAAAAAATAAAGCAAAATATGACGTGCCACTTACTTTTAACAACTTTCTAAGTTTGTATGTACTTTCTAAGTAGGTAGGTATATCTTGGGCACCAATAATGTCAGGACAGGACACATGACAATGACTGAGTTTCGGATGGCACGTTAAATTGTAGGTCCCGGCTGTCATTGAACATCCGGTTGAGGAGGTCAGATAGACAGTCGCTCCTTGTAGAACACTGGTAGTTACTCAGCTGAATCCGGTTAGACTCGAAGCCGACTCCAACATACTTAGTTGGGAAAAGGCTCGGGAGATGATGATGATTTGACGTGCCACTTAAACGCAGCTTGGCAGCGGTGTCTTGCTCTAAAGTTAGTACCTATCTAGGATGTATAAAGTAGCAAACTTCGGAGCGATACAGTATTTGACGAGAATCTACCGACGTAGATACGTCTGCCGATATTGAATACCGCGTCAACAAAAGGCAGTTTACCTATGTGTATTTTTAAGCCTTAACTAAAAACTTGAGCATCCCATTTGCATTGTAATAAATAAAGCTATAGGTACTCACGAAAACTTAGGTATAAGCACCTACCTAATTGAATACCTAGTAGGTAAATAAACTTAATCTTAAAATGGACCATGGATTCCAGACTAGCAGGTGACGGGTGGCATAGCATATTTTCCTGTCGCAAACCGTAAACTGGAAGGCAATTCTATTTGGAAATCCATTGTCTAACGGGTTCTGAACTAGGACTAATAAGACCCTATCTATTAGGTACGTAGATAGGTAGCATAGCTATGACACGTTGAAGAAATTGGCTGGTCAGTAGTGGATGGACACGGGCTTCTCAAGATACGAATTGTTATTGGTCAAGTGAAAATGATGAGAACACAATATTCTGAAATAAGTAAGGAGGTAGCTAGGTAGGCACTTACGTATAGCCATCGCCAGGTTGAACAGCACAATACAAAACAATATGGTCCAGGACTTCATCGTGGCTTTATGTCCGCAGTTGTACAGAAATGCAAGCCGCGATGCATCTTTATATTATTTCACTAATGATTGAAAAAATAACCAGTCGGTCCACTATTTTCTCATCAGTTCGGAGTTTTATCTATACATATAATAAATCTGTAGAAAAGTAATTTTTGTACATTGAAGAAATTGACAAAAAAAATAGCCGGCATGTTAAAGGATAACTAACAGAACCCATTTCCATCATTTTTGTCATTTTTGTCTGTTTGTCTGTTTGTCTGTTTGTCTGTTTGTCTGTTTATCTGTTTGTTTGTTCGGGATTCACGTAAAATCTACGAATTCAATGCAGACAATGCTTATATACAAAAATTCTACGTAACTTGAGGTATTACTTAGTTTTTGTTTCATCGAAATCGATTCACTCTATCAAAAGATATGATTAATTTTGTGAATTCAAGATGTAAAATATTACGACACGCAATCTGTTTGTCAAAACTGTACATTTGAATGTTGTACTTATATTAGTTGTTCGGCCTATTATCAATCTTTACACAGAAAATCACACCTTTATAAGTAACTTCGGAAGAAAAAAAAATATGAAAATTTTGTTTAGCCAAGGTTAAAGTAGCTCTATCTGTGGTAAAAATACATCAAATTTGTCAAAAGAGCGAGGTGGTAAATGACAATTAATTACCATACATTCTTTACAGAGGATTATTATTTCAACAGATGGAGTTGTGTATTTTCCGTAATTCACCATATTTTAACACGTAGTGTAATTTTTCGATAGACATTTCAATAGTGTTTGTCAGTTTGCCGTACCACATCAAAATCCAACTATAATTAGAGGTATTACCTTGATGAAAGGAAAATTAATAGTTCTCAGCCAAATTTAAAACGGTGCCATCTAAATTATTTTTTGAACATTATGTCAAAAATGATGACTTTAATGGAACAATTAATTATCATTTAAAGTTACAGATGGAGTTAATATCAGGATTTTTTCATAAACATAGTTTAGCTTATCTTCCACTAATGTGGTGGCCTTAAAACAAATTACTTTGAGTGAGTAGTATTAAGTAGACCTTAATTATTTTTTCTGATGCAAAATATGTAAACTTAATCCTAGAAGAAAGGAAGATCTATCTCTCGCAAGCGCTGCTAAGCGTGAGGTAGGTAATGTAGGCTTCTGTAGCTTTAAAAACAAGCCCAGATACAAAGTGCAGATAAGAAATGGGAGCTTTCTCGATTTAATACCATACACACGTAAAATGCTTTATGCGTCTGGAAACGTACAAATTACGCATCGCATACCAGAGACATGCTTACTTTCAACTTCTGATCGCAAATACACTGTTCACGATTACGAACAGTCTCAGTAAGACCCGAGCCAAGTCTAAAAAAACACCTTTTATATAAAACTACGTGTGATGTCATTCAATTACAAAGACAGAATTGTTCTCTGCTGCAAATCCTATCCACCTATATCCTATCCTAATCCAGCATGCATTGCAGGTGTGCATTGCACAAAAACCAATGGTATCCTATTCGAGAAGTCAAAAGAGTCGGCCTGCCAACGTCAGCTTTTGCTCTAAGCAAGCGTTCTTAATAGTACCATCAGAATTACATTAATCGTTGAATGAGGTGAATACATTTTCAGAAACCACAATAACAGTAGGAGCCAAAGCGTATGATCGCTTCATAGAGCTCTGATTGGCCCCAGGTGACCAACTCAGGTCTGATTTGTTCGTTCATCAGATCTTTGAAAGTGTTTCGGTGGATACTTACTGTCGTCCTGTTTACGTGTGACACAAAATATGGTATATAAACGTCCTCCGCAAGAGCGAAATTTTCCCGGTGTGCGGTAGTGACGCACAGTATACAACACTTCTGTTTCTTTTGATTTGCTGGCTCCACCAAGAAATAACAAATTGCGAGCGTACATTTTGAAAATCTTGGCAAAACTGCAGGTTTCAAGTACGAACACATGAAGTGGACTCTCACAGATACGTACCTACATTTTGCCTATTCGTGAACTAATGCAAACATTTCGGTGGAGTCCCTCCCGGTTTAGACCTAACCCCTCATTAGGCGTGCGCGATCCTCGGGCGTGTGAGTAGCGCGTGCGTCGCGAGCACGCTGCGTGAGCGTCGCGTTTTGCTGCCCTGCGGCGCGCTCGACTTGACGTTTAACTGCTAAGGCGTTTAGCGGGTGGCGGGGATAGCGGGCGTAGGGGTAAGAACGCAACTCGAGCGCCGCGTGCTCGCCGCGAGCGCGTCGCTTGGGCTTGCACTCTTCACACATGCCGCAGAGCAGCAAAACGCGACTTTCACGCAGCGCGCTCGCGACGCCCGCGCTACTCACACGCCCGAGGATCGGCCTTACCATAGTAAGTAAGTGCACAGAAAATCCCCAATTCATACAAGTCATACAAGTGTTTCTCCCCAGTAGTGAAACTATCCTACCCTATGCGCCTGCTGATGATGATGACTCATTTTATCATCCATCCAGCTATTCCCCAACTATGTTGGTGTTGGGCTTCCAGTAACCGAATCTGTTTGAGTACCAATATTTTGCTTGGAGCGACTACGCGACGACCTATCTATCTATCTTCAATCCAGTCAACTACACAAGACGATATCCATGGTAAGACTGACAGACTTTCTGGCTTCTGCTTAGTCGCAGCAGCTGCAGAAAATGTACAAATGACAGCTTTGTCACACTCAAAGCATATAGACATAGATTATAGCTATTTCCTGTGAAAATTACTTAGGCACCATACGTAATAATTGACTATTCTATATTGCCCACGCAGACGAAGTTGCGGGCAACAGCTAGTTTTACCTAAATGCGTGTGTCTCCTAACAGGAAAGGACGAGCGCATTTTTGTTTATTAGTCAAATTAATTATTTAGGTATTAGTTATAAATTGGTATATAGGCACTTAAGTTCTCACTTAATATCATAAACTGCCTAAGTATCTGTTAATCAAGAAAGGTAGAAGGAATAGTACCTACTCTAGGTAACCACTAGTCTATGGTATCTGTTCTGTGTAAAAACGATTAAGTAGGTACCTAAGTACTTAAAAGTAACATAATTAAACACGCAGGTAAATAAAAATGTTAATTGGTAGGCACCCAAGACCTATCGTCAGAATTTTAAATTATTTTTAAAGTAATTGACAAATGTCAAATTATTGCTATCAATAACACATCTTCACCTTTATTGTCCTTTGATACCTATAGGCAATAAACGGAATATTTGAATTGTAAATAAAGTAACTTTGAAGATTTAGTATTTAGTATTCCTTTACCTACTCACAGAAAAACAAAACAAAATGGCGCAGATCACGGAGGACAAAAGACTAGCGGAGGTGCCCTAACGTAAAATCTCCTAAGAAAGCAGCGCGCCAAAATTCGGGTGAGCGGGGGACGAGGAACGCTACTGTCTCCACCCGTGCTCCACCCTTATACGCCTTTTATGGGAAGCCACCTATTTTTTGTAAATCCATCTAGCGTGGAATAGGATAATTAAAATCTAACCCTAAACTAACATTGACCACTAGTGACATACTAAAAAGTAAAGTTAATACTCAAACTTAATCATTCTTTAAAAATAGTCATTGAATTGGAAAGTTTGAAGAAGCATTCATTTGAAATGAACGAAGAAAAAGAGAGAGATACCAAAGTTAGAAAAATAATACTTATATAAGTATTATTTTGTGCAGAGACTAGGACTCCTAGTCTCTAAAAGTGTAGCCTAGTCTAGAATTCATAAAGCTAACCGTTGGCAGCGGTTCCACCTGCATACCAGGCGAAATATTTCTCGCATTCAAATATAAAGTAGCCCATTTCTTTTCTCAGGCTCTAGAGGACGAGAGACGAGAAGTCTACACTCTAGACTAGCAGTTCCCAATCGTACTTTTACAAGAGAGCTCTCAAACATGCAGGCCCCTTATTACAGACACATTCATGTTTTTACAGGTAGCGGCCAATTCAAATATTAAATGGTTTTTGTTAGTTATTTTTTATAAGTTAATATTTGATTCGCAGCTTTAATAGTTTATATTAAAGTTTCATAACACTGCTACATACAGTTCCTATGCTTTATATCCTCTACACTGAGAATTGCAAAATTTCCAGAAAAATTGTTTTTGGTGGATAATACCACAATCATCAAAATTTATTTCACCGCAAATGGCCATATTGGGATGATTTGTCTTCTGATCACAAGGCTTTTCTTCATAAACAGAAGATATAGCGTAGCATAAAATTATAATATAGGCTTGCCCTTTACCTAACTGCCAACCATAGTCTTTTCCTTATTGTCTCAATCCATCCTTAGGTTGTCTGAAAAAGATCGCTCTTTGCAATGAGTATAATTGGTGTATATTTTTGTTTTTTCTACTAACATAAAAATTGAGGTAAAAAAATCTTTAAAAACAAGCTTTTATTTAAATGCGCTAAAAAGAAAAAAATAAACTTTTACTGTAACTTTACTGTCAACTTATAACGACATTTCAAATTTAACATATTTGACACAATTTATACGTTTTAAAAGCTTGTCGCGAGATTTAAGTACTCGTATTTACTTTCTTAGTAAAATCGCGACAAGCTTTTAAAACGTATAAATTGTGTCAAATATGTTAAATTTGAAATGTCGTTATAAGTTGACAGTAAAGTTACAGTAAAAGTTTATTTTTTTCTTTTTAGCGCATTTAAATAAAAGCTTGTTTTTAAAGATTTTTTTACCTCAATTTATTTATTACTTTTTAGTTTTCACCTGGTAAGTTCCTAAGTCTAAATTCTGTAGCCGCGTTCATCTTATTTTGATTTGGTAAAGTGCAATGTGTTCTACTTGTCAATCCCTTTCATTTGATACCCATATTGTATAGGTACCTTAAAAATAACTAGTCCGCCATCTTGTATATTTAGCCATGTTGGATTTAGGATGACGTCACATAGCTTAACATGCATTGTCATCCAAACTAAACATGTATGCAAAATTTCAGCTCAATCGATTGAGGGCAAGTGCCTTAAAATTGAGTTGTAAAATTCCACCCGAACACACATAGTTACATACATACATACATACATTGCAAGTTAAATAAAAGCTTGTAACATTAAGTTTTTTTTTTACTAACATTATGAGTCATGTTACTTGAAGAAATAAACGTTCTATTCTATTCTAATAAGACTGCCTATTATGTCATCTACTTTTGTCAGTTTTATGATCAAGTGTAACAATGTGCGTGTGTTGTACCTAATAAAGAGATCTAGTTACACTAAATTCATTAATAAACATTATCTTTAAAAGCATAAATAATTATTTTTATTATGAATACTTATTGTAAAATTAATTAATTAAATCATAAAATTAGTCATAACCAGTTTGATAACACAATCTTAAATTAATTAAAATTACTACTTATGTAGTAGGTACAATGACTAGTATTACATATTTTCATTTCTGTTTCTTAGATTGGCCCAGGGGTCCTGCAGCATTGAAGGGTGTAAGTACGCATCAATATTGCTCCGTTCTTGACCATAGCTGTTGTTGCTTGAGTTACTCTGTAATTTGAAACATGAAGTATTAGCACATACTCATAATTTAATGTTAATGTGTGACGCTCAATCCTTCTCTGTGTGATGGGAGGCCCGCGCCCATCAGTGGTATAGTTATCGGAAATATTGAGCCCTGACCTTCACCAGAAGCGATTTATTGGTTTATTGTTTATTGCCTTATGTGTACAGTGCGCAAAGCGATCCCCACTCTTCCGCCAAGAGCTCAATATCCGTGCCGATAACTATACGATAGAAAGACTGATGTTGTGTGACCAGAAATCTATACATGGTCAATGGGTTATGATAGTTCATTTTGATGTAACTGTTACTTTGCTCATGTTTTATGCACATTCTGCTGAAAGGAGTAGCTATTTCAGACAGATTACCATTACTTATATACTGACTTATCATACTTAAATAGTCTCGAAATGCTGTTATTCTTACCGCTAACGCTAATGCATAGACCATATGTTTCTATTCATACTTACTTCGTAACTACTTCTCGAGCTATTCCACTTATTGTACTGTTTATGCATTTTACCATGTGGCTGTCGATTGTTAAACCTTTGTTGTTGATTCTTGTCCTGTTGCCATCTATTTTGCACTGGCGTACTTTGGTTAAGCGGTATAAAGTTATCAGACATTTTGATATATGCAATCAATTATAGTTTTAGATTTATTTTTCTAGATCAATATAGTTTTTGTTGTTGTTTTGTTAACAAATTGACATTTGTTTGACAGCAAACAAGCCATATTGACGTTTATAGTGCTGTACCATGTCTAAATTATCAAAAAACTTACTAAAACTACTTCAGTTCTCGTCTTCGAAGTTAGCTACTTCACAAGAAAAATGTAAAAATTAAACTTTTGTTAAATAACTATATCTTCATTCGTACATTTTCATAGTTTTGCACTCATTAGAGAACCTCAGATAAGAAAAGCTATTCGATGGGAACTTTAAACTAAACTTGATACTTAAAATATTGCCGACATTCAAGAAATTTACAAATGTCATAAATTCACTACATTCAATTTCGTAGCCGCATATATGCATATGGAGAGTGACATAATTATGGCTGCTGCTAGTTAGTTAACCAGTAACAGATACACCCAACAGATACAGTGACAACGTCTAATAACTCGATATTACGGGCTGCATGCAAGAAAACATGACATCATTGTCCCTTTACGCTCTTTGTCGCATTTCGCAAGCGAAAGCGCGGCACGAACGAAAAAGAGACATGATTGGCTTTTGCGATTTCCACTCATAATTATTATACTACTTTAATGTTTGACGTTGTAATGTAAAACTGCCGGTCGTAAATACATACTACATACATACTACATTTGGTATAATACATCTATACTAATATCATAAAGCTGAAGAGTTTGTTTGTTTGTTTGTTTGAACGCGCTAATCTCAGGAACTACTGGTCCGATTTGAAAATTTCTTTCAGTGTTAGATAGCCCATTTATCAAGGAAGGCTATAGGCTTTTTATCCCGGTACGGGAAGTAGTTCCCACGGGATGCGGGTGAAACCGCTGGCAGAAGCTAGTACTGAATACGCTGAGCCGGTCGAGTTGTTATTTGATACGGGGATAAGACGGACCTCAAAGTTTTTGAAAGTGTTTTTAGTGTGAGTGAAAAAAAATGTGTTTCAAGTAATTATTATCCAGGTATATGAAGAAGTTTCTTCAGAACACAATATGCTTTAATCGACTATGAGAGACCGCTAAAATGTGTTTTTGTATTATCTGTAATTTCTAAATCACATCACTACTCACTGTTGTCAAAAATTTGATCGAACGCAGGCTTTTGTTCGGAATTGATTATCTATTTTCGGATGAAAATAATAACAAATTCTTCAAGAATGATTCAGTGAATGTTGTGTTAAATAATCGTAGAAGCTGGCAGCTTTCGGCATGAAAATGTGGATTCCATCGAAATCTCCTAAGCTAGGAGTCGGTAAGTTGTCATTTTTTAATCAATGAGCATTACGCGGTCCGGATACATCCTGCCAATTACAGCGGAAGCGTAATAACATGTTATGAATTTTAACTATTTTATGTATGCAGGATATCCAAGCTAGACATATGATCTGTTGATTAGGCTGGTCATCTTCTATTATCTATTCGCTTGCCCTGATTTAACCCATTGTTTGTCAACCAGTCTGTGTTTTTCTTTACTTTCCGGCCTTGTTTATGATACCAAGGTTTTGTTTTTTATAATGCCTATTTATAGACTAGCTTTAATTAATAATGCAATATAGCTTATATAAATACTAAGAATCTAAACATTTTTGGGTTTAGAAACACATCTTGAAAATGCTATTCAAATAATTAATAAACATTATCTTGGTATTTGTAATTTATGAAAGTTTTATTTGAATATTTAATATTCTATACTTTCTTTGCATTTATAACATTTTGATAATCTGATTGTATTTGACATTTTCTACAGTCAATATAATTATATAATAAAACTTGTAGCATTTTATTTTGTACTAGCTGGTGCCCGCGACTTCGTCTGCGCAGGTTTAGTATTTCGAACAATATGTTTACAAATTGTAGCCTATGTGTTATTCTGATGTATAAGCTATATTAGTGTAAAGTTTCATTAAAATCCATTCAGTAGTTTTTGCGTGAAAGAGTAACAAACATCCATACATCCATACATACAAACTTTCCCGTTTATAATATTAGTAGGATTTGCTTGGCTAGTTTAAAATATAATCTTGCACCAGAAAATATTATGTGCACAATATTACTGACTAAGAGTCCCAAGCGTTCCTGGTGCTTACCACTATAGATTTATTGAGTACTAGCCGTTTTCCTGCAGTTTCACCCGCATCCGTGTGAACTTCTGTCCAAACCGGGATAAAATATAGCCTATGTTACTCTGGAAGAGTGTAGCTTACCAATAGTGAAAGAGTTTTCAATTTGGTTCAGTAGTTTAGTCGACATAAGGGTAAAAACTCATTGTTATATTATTATACTAGCTTCTGCCAGCGGTTTCACCTGCATCCCATGGGAACTACTTCCCGTACCGGGATAAAAAGTAGCCTATAGCCTTCCTCGATAAATGGGCTATATAACACTGAAAGAAATTTTCAAATCGGACCAGTAGTTCCTGAGATTAGCGCGTTCAAACAAACAAACAAACTCTTCAGCTTTATAATATTAGTATAGACAAGCTGTTTTCCCGCGGTTTTACCCGCATCCCGTGGTAACTACTGCCCATAACGGCATAAAATATAGCCTATGTTACTAGTGGATAATGTAGCGCTTTAGAATGGTGAAAGAATTTTTAAAAATGGTCCAGTAGTTTTTGAGTCTATTCATTACAACCAAACAAACAAACAAAGTTTTCCTCTTAATAATAGATTTACTATAGATAGACTATTAAGTACCAATGGAACAGGTATTATAATAATTCTCATATGGAATGAATAACATTGCTTTGGATTATTCTAATATTATTTGACTTATTTAGAGATTCCATGGTTTGTTTGATTTTTCACTTACTTATGTTATATTTGTTATTATTTATTTATAACACCCTTTCTAGGCTTTTTTGCTTTCACACAATCCATCCATTGTTTCTTTTATTTGTTTCTACTAGTGCAGCCATCCATGTGTTTATCTGAGTCATTAATTCTGACTGATTCAATCCTCATTCATTAACTGGCACTTGGCAGTAGTTACGGGTAGTCAGAAGCTGGTAAGTCTGAAACCAGTCTTACCAAGGGGTATTGGGTTGCCCAGGTAACTGGGTTTTGGAGGTCAGATAGCCAGTTAATCCTTCTAAAACACTGGTACTCTAGCTGCATCTGGTTGGACTGGAAGGTGACCCCAACATAGTTGGGATAAGCCTGGGCAGGTGACCTGTAATTTTCTTCAACTAGAAATCTTGTTTTAAATGGTAGGTTGTTATTCTCAATCAACAGTTCTCATGAAGAATTTTCTATTAAAACAACTTATTCGTTTTTTTTTATTGCTTTTTCAGCGGTTTACAACTGGAAGGGAGATGTCAGGTCAGGATTGCCACTGGAAATAGGAGAGACCATACAGATATTAGAAGAAAATGGGAGTAAGTAACTTATTTTCCTACCTTATGTTACTTAATTATCCACTAAGTTATCATTTAAAAATATTTTTTATATTTATAATGAAGCGTAAAATTCAACAAAATCGGTTTGATTTGGTACAAAATGTTCTATTTGTTAGAACTCACAAACTTTACAATCAGCTATCTTTAAATACTTGCATGCACTTGATTACATCATTTATATGAATATTTATAAAATACAGACAGACATTGACATAAAAACACAATCTGAAATGCTAATTAGCTTCAAATTCTAGTTCTCATTTGTGTTTATCTGTTATAGAAATATTACTATTTATGTATTATCTTCCTACACAGCCCTGACTATTGACCTACAGGAAGGGGTCTAGCTGAATTAATCAAATCAATTAATGTTATGTACTGGGAATTCTAGATTATATCTGGTATATTCCCAAATGTAATAGGGTTTTTCGTTTTTGATTCAACATTCTCACAATTGGTATGCCTAAGTCAAGCTTAAGAATGGGTATTATGGCAGATTGTAGAGGTGGCATAAGTGCAACAGCTAGGCAATAAGACAGCCATACACAGGATCTTGGTATCCTAAATTAATACTTATGAAGTAACAACCAATCAATCACACCATTTAACCTGTCAGCAATAAGACAGATTTAGTCCAAACCGCGGACATTCGTCATTTGCACTCCATCTTAAGAGATAGGTATCAAAACTTCTTACCAGAACGCATTAGGGTGTCTATTGTAATTAACAATATCATTCTCTTCCAGGTTGGTACCGCGGCTTCAGCACAAAGAACAGGTCGGCTTGGGGCATATTCCCAGCGTGCGTGGTGTCGATCCGGCCATGCATCGTCAAGGGATCAGGCCCAACTGCAATCGCTGAACTAAAGGATGATCCTTTAGTACGGGAAATTGCATGTGTCCTGAGAGAATGGGCCCGGTTGTGGAAGAAGCTTTATGTGGTGAGTTTTATTTAGAAATCTATACTAATATTATAAAGCTGAAGAGATTGTTTGTTTGTTTGAACGCGCTAATATCAGGAACTTCTGGTCCGATTTGAAAAATTCTTTCAGTGTTAGATAGCCCATTTATCGAGGAAGGCTATAGGCAACTTTATCCCGGTACGGGAAGTAGTTCCCACGGGATGCGGGTGAAACCGCTGACAGAAGCTAGTACTAAATATACTCAAAGGTCTAATATACACCTTGGTCTGGTGCACAAAAAAAGGTGTTCAAGTCAAAATGAATACCTACCTCGTGTGTTCATAAGTCTTGAGACAAAATAAAAGTTGCATATCTTTTTAAATAATTAACTTATATTTATAAAAACAATATTAAACATTAAGTAAATAGTAAGTAAAAATTAAATATAATTATTATTCAAAATGACCACCCCTGTTTTTAATACATGCCCTTAGACGATTTGGCCAGTCATCAATGGCGGCACGAATCTTTTCTAGAGGAATTCGCTTCGCTTCTCGGACAAGAGCTCGCTTAAGTGACTCCAAGTTTGGGTGGGACTTTCGGCAGGCTCTGAGCTCTAATTCGGTCCATAGAGAATAATCCAGCGGGTTGAGGTCGGGGCTGGAGGAGGGCCATTCATTCGCCGCAATGAAGGCCGGCACATTTTCCTTCAGCCAAGCTTGAGTGGTTTTAGCCTTATGGGATGGCGCCAAGTCTTGCTGGAAAACCCAATACTTGTTATGGAATAGGGTATTAGACAGGGGTTTCACAACAGTCTCTAGAATGTCACTTTGATAATTTTTGGCTTTCACCTTGACGCCTTGTTGGCAGAAATGAAGCTGAGTCACACCTTCGTACGAAACTCCCCACCATACCATGACACTAGCCGGATGATGAGTACGCGAGACATTCCGTGCTGAAGCTGGGACATCCTTGCTACTTTTGGCATACACTTTATTGTTTTGTCGGTTGAACTTTTCTTCGACAGTAAAGATTTTCTCGTCGGTGAAGAGTATCTTCCTCGCATCGTGTCTCCTAAGCAGTATTGGACAACGTTCGCGTCGCAATTGACGAAGGCGATCGTTTAAAAAGTGTACTTTCCTACGGCTATACGCCTTAACCTTGAGATCATATTTCAGTATTCTGTTGACTGAAACGCGCGAAATATTGGTCTGCAGAGCGAGTTTCTTCTGAGTGCGACATGGATTTCGGCGAAGTCGCTCTCGGATGATTTTAATGTTCGCAGGCGTCCTCACAGAGCGTGGACGACCACTTCTTTGCCGATCTTGTAAAGAACTTGTCTCCTTGTATCGTTTAATAGTGTAATACACGAAGTTACGGCTCACACCAAAACTTTTCAGTTCTCGGAAAATGTCCATAGGTTTTCTTCCCACCTTAAATAGTGAAATGACGGTCGCACGTAATTCTTTTGTTCCCTCCATTACGAGAAAATTTAAATAAAATAATCCGAAATCATAGATATTAAAAGTTAACATTCCAAATTCAAAATTAGAAAAAAGAAATATACAGCAGCCAGTAATTTTTATTTTATTTTTATAAGTAAAAAGTTTGTCTCAAAACTTATGAACACACGAGGTACATATCATTTAAAAATGCAAATAGATAAGCGTACCAAATAGTGGAAAGTTTTGCGAGGACCCGCTCGATACTTAGTTCTTTAATCGGTTATTTTCGGTAAACTAATCTATTTTCTCCATCCGGCGGCTACTGAATCAGAATCAGAATCAGAATTCCTATTTACTTTTATTTAAAGTTTTAAGGATATACAGACAATACATGTGTACCTACATAAAAGCACAGTTTTACAGATTTTCATTTATTCGGTTTTATCGCAAAGAAGTAACATACAGGCAAGTTTCTCTCTCGTTTATATAATTATTGTTAGTAAAGTATGTATCTATACTAATATTATAACGAGGAAAACTTTGTTTGTTTGTTTGTTCGGTTGTAATGGATAAACTCAAAAACTACTGGACCGATTTTATATATTCTTTCACCATTAGAAAGCTATATTATCTGTGAGTAACATAGGCTATATTTTATCCCGGTGCGGACAGTAGCTCCTACGGGACGTGGGTGAAACCGCGGGAAAACGGCTAGTTCTAAATAAACATAAATGGTTATTACATAGATGGCTAATTCGCTACAAATCCGCAGCCGTGTTTATCTCCGAGTAAAGCTGCAATTAAAGCATGGATCACTGGCTCTACCAATAAGTACTTGCTAATGAATCATACGCATCGCCGTCATTGTTTTGTTGTATTACAAGTATTTCAGTATGTTTCTGCTTTGTTTGAAATGAATCCGTAATGTTGGATTTTCATTGACATATATTTGCTTGTGTATAACTGAACACATCTCATAATTATAGGAACACATCACGTTAATGTTAAAAACTTATGTTATGTGAATTTTTGTTAATTTTACACAAAAATCACTGAACAGAGCTTGATGAAACTTGGTCAAAAAACAAACTACATTTTGTCAGGGCTAGGAAAGTAATCTGCTCAAGCGGCATTCGCAACCGCATACCGAAGCTAGTATCCAAGAAAATGTCGTGTCTCGGTTGCATGTCAGAAATGCACGAGTACACTGTTATAGCAATTAGTTTTTCAAGAAGGAAGGAGATAATTAGTAATCCATACTAATATTATAAAGAGGAAAACTTTGTTTGTTTGTTTGTTTGGTTGTAATGGATAAACTCAAAAACCGACCGATTTTAAATATTCTTTCACCATTAGAAAGCTATATTATCTGCGAGTAACATAGGCTATATTTTATCCCGGTGCGGGCAGTAGCTCCCACGGTACGCGGGTGAAACCGCGGGAAAACGGCTAGTCCTAGATAAGGTAAAGATATAATTGGCAATTAACGATGCGGTGGATTATGTTCGCGTATTCTTTAAATAACGATAAGTTCTAACAGAAAATGGAGATTTTTCTTGAGCAGAATACTGAAATGTTTTGTATTATTTAGTTTTCTCAAGAATTATTGTCACTGTCTGACAGAAAAATTGACACGAGCGCAGTCGATCTCCGTATGTGCCATATAATTTTAACTCAGTTAAAGATTAAAGACAACTATACCTATTTAACGACATTAATACGAATCCTATTGTGGAATACATGTAGGTATTTACTTCAGGTAAATATGGTTTCACAACAAAGTTAATTGGCTGCCTATGAGTAGCTTACCGGTAAAGGGAATGCATCCCGCGACTAGAATATCTTCTGTCCTTATTGAACTTTTATATAATCAATCAACAATATGTTTTATTTTATACAATACTTATATGTATACATAAGCTAATTCCGTTTTCCGGTACAGATAGTGGTCAGCAGCAATAAAGTTTTTCATTTAATATTGTTATTGTTTCATGACATGAATGAATCACCGAAAGGTACCTATACAGCGTGGTGCCTATACCTACTTACGTAAATGCCTGTAATGTAAATTTGTTACGGCTGACTAGCTTTTTCCGCGGTTTATAGCCTGTATTCTAGCCGAACTTATTCGCGTACCCGGGAAAAATGGAGCCTATAATGTTTAGAAGGACAGTGAAAGATTTTTTTAAAGTGGTTCAGTTGTTGCTGAGATTGGCGCTAACAAAGAAACAAACAAACTCTTTTATTTCGTAATAAGACATATTTCTTCCTTAAAGTTGATTTCAATGAATGAGCTTAGATTTTTTTTATCCATTTTGAGATTAACTTCGAATAGAATTGTGTTCCAAATGTTCAACATAGCTAAGTTTTTTTCTAGCTCGGCAACAGCATTAAAAAACAAGCCGTGTTTAAATAGGAATTCGACAGACTGGTAGCTATGGAAATCCAACATAGGTACAATACCGTCGTCCAAAATCCATCCATACTTAACTATTCACAGTTTCTTTGTTTTTCTTAGTTATTCATGAATCATTGTTTGTCAAGTTCCGTGTACGTCTTTTTTGTAAAGGCTTAGCATACATTACAGACACTTGAAACTAACATTTGTTTGTTAAAATAGACAATTACTTCATCAACTTGAATGGTTTCTTCAATTAATACTTCAACAAAGTCGAATAAAGTACTTAGAAGTACAAGCAATAGGAACCAATCAAAGCTATGTTTGTCTGTCTGTCAGTCAATAACTGTTTTGTCTTCAATCAGCAATCGTTCTATAAACAACGAACGAAAATAACGTGACGAAACTGTACTTTAACCTTATTGAAAAACTCGTAAGCGATTGTCATTATTGCCCATCAACTTCCTTTGGCCTTCAAACTGCTATAAGTATTGCGTATAAATGGAGCCATCCCATCATTGATGGGAACATGAATACTCTACGTATTGGTATTTAATTCGTCTGATATTTGACAAAAATAATTACATGTTTGCTGAATGAAACAGCCTTGCTATATGATTCTGGTATTCTTTTTTATGTTTAACGGCCTGTATGGGCCCTATTTACAGCATAGTAGACACTGGCTGTGTATATTTAAGGGAAAACGTCAACCTTTTTACATCAGTCCAATTTATATCTTAGTTACCCTAATTGGAAATTGAAGAGTATATGCAGTTTGTATCAACTTGAAAATTGACTGAATATATTAAAAGTGTCAAATAAAATAACTTCTGATGAAATCAGTATATTCACGTCTTTATTCACAATGGCGAAGGGACCACATAATTGTACTCTAAATTTAGATTTACCTGTGTACAATGATCCTCTTGAATGCTTGAAGGCTATTCTGGATATTTGCCTTGAGTTCTGAGATACAATTACTTCTATTATTAGTAAACATTGTTCCTTTACAATATACTTGGCATACATTCATGATGAGCTGCGGTTTTTTAGAATGGTTCGCTGAAGTGGGTTTTGTCAATGAACGTAATCCTTTATTGTTCGGGCATTTACAATTCACAGGAATTACAATACTTACCTGTGAATTGTAAATGCCCGAACAATAAAGGATTATGTTCATTACGACTAAGCTATTACCATATCATATCCTACACAAGTACCTAAAAACTATCTAGGTATAAGCCATAAACATGTTCTCAATCCATCCAATAGCAACTTGCTGACTCCATAATATGTTGAGTATATAGTCAATTCATGATGTAGCTGGAGACACTAACAAACCTACTAAATCGTGTAATCGACCAAAACTTACCACAACTTCACAAAATTTCCTCCAATGTTAATAACCCTTTTTCTTTCACAGGAACGGGAGACCTACAGATTCAGCGCAGTTGCAAAGGTTATGCGGGAACTTCTAAGCGGTCGGAGGGCACTTCTTGCCGGCACATTGACGCAAGACCAGACTCGAGCACTGAGACTCAAGCTCGTCGCTAAGCTGGATTGGGGGAACAGGTGAGTCTTACCAGCATGACTTAGGAATAAATTGTTTTTCTTACAGGAACTGTTTTTTCTGGGGTCAATGTGAGTCACATGTTCTGAGATGATGAGTGGGTTTTAGTCAAACAATCGGTAATTATAAAATTGGTCTGGGTGCTACGTTTTGGTAAAATAGAGCTGGGGCACTACTGTGCCCCCAGATGTTTTCCAATATCAAGAATTCGTTTGTTGGTCCATTCATGGAACAACATCATTCGAGTTGCATTTAATGAGTGTTGAATTTGTCATAATTTTACATAACAATGTCAATTTTGTAATAAAGTTTATTTCATTGTCATTTCCTGATAGACAAAAATTAAATGGGTTTGTTGACAAAGGCTTCTAAGTGTCACTTGGTAGTTAATTATCTCATTTACCTTGTGCGATATAATATTTACGAAAATCTGACTCACATTCTACAAGGATTTTGTTTTGTAATATGACTTTCATATTGACGATTCGCTAATAAAATTGCGTTTGTTCAGCAGCCGAACAAATGATTTTTCATTACTATTTCAATGTCTGCAGATACTTTTTTATGCAGTTGTTATGCTTGGTTCTTATTTGCAGTATTAAAAGTATGATATGGGTCGCAGGATGTTTTTATTTGACAAGTGTTTCCTGGTTATTACTTCTTTGATCAATTTTTTATTTAGAATTCTGTGGGAAAATTTTGTTTTTGTACCAACTTTGAATTGTTTTAAGAGCCTTTAATATGACATGGATTCCGGGTTGCATATCGATAATATATACTTCCAGCTTATAATAGGAGATAGGTATATACAAATAAAACCAAAATGTAATTATTTGAAGTAATTTATTACCAAATATAATGTAGACAATGTAACACATTGAAAAATGATTGTTGCAGTCTCAGAGATATTACGTAGGAAGTAAGGCAGCTTCGTTTACAAACTACAAAACATTTTATGTAGGAATGGCATAGTAATAATTAAAAACTAGTAAATACACGGCAAATTGCAAAATTCGAGTTCCATTGAAACACTGCTCTAGTGTATGGAAGACATTTTTTAGAGATTCCGAGAAAGTTATTCAAAAAATATCATTTCATTCACACATATCTATTATAATAGTGCATGACTCAATCTTATTCTATAATGTTTGAGATACGTTGAGAATCGTGGCCTTTCCCTTCTGGACATCTTATTAATGGCACATTTGGAACAATTTATGAGTATAATGTATTCACTTCAAACTTATAGATACACGTACCTTGATTATATCCATTCACACTTCATACATAGTTTTGATTTTCTAGTACCAAATATACTTTTGATATCAATCGCGAGATTGAAGTAACATTATATAAAATTTGACTATTAGCAGATACCCACGCAGCTCATACACATGATAGTAACCTTATTAGTTACATTATAACTTCAAAATATTTACTAAATCAATGGAACAAAAGAAAAGCACGTATAAAATATTCTAATCAATATAATATCTACTTAATTGTAAATGAAAGACTTAATTTTAAAGTCGATATGTGTATTCTGAAGTATTGTTATAGTTTTTAATGAACTACTAACTCACTGAATGTTTCATATCAATATTAGAGACCAGCCTGTTTACTATAATATTACATACAGTTAATAATCACTTATTTAATTTCATTAAAAATGCATGGCTATGGCCTTAATATTATATCATCCTTATAGATACAAAAAAAGAAAAACATAAACTGCTAAAATTAAAAATGTCTTCTATATCTCACGTCTGAAGTTACTCGCAGCACAGTATGGACAAGTTATTAAATTAAATATTATTATAACATTTAATGATGGAAAATTAAATATAAATACATAGTCGCAACGTGTCCAGACCACATTTGCTTGTAACCTCATTTATTTGCATAATATCCTAGTAGAAAAAAGATACATTATACTTAAAATAGAAATGAATGTATACTTTGTATGTACTTTAAATATCAATTGCATTTATCTGCGAGTCGCTTCGAACTTATAAAACTAAACTTGGAAGTTAAATGTTATTGAGAAAAAAGTGAATGTTGCTTATTCGCATAGTCGTAGTACCACAGCAAATGCCATATCGTAACAAAGTGCTTACTTATGTTAATCGAAATTTGTCAACAATTTTATACTAATTATACAAATCGTATAGGGTTTCACTTAATTTAAAGCTCAAGGCAAAAAAGGCAATTGTTGTCTTACTTAAACAGGTAAAATAAGGAATGTCATGGTCATTCATGTCGTTGGAACTGAATTTCTTACATTACTGCGAATGAGCGTCACAGTTATAAAAACACAATACACTGCGTTCTATACTTTCTACATAGAAAGTAGTCTCGGATACAAGAATTGAGAGGAATAGCGAAATGACTGTATAGGAATCACATTGCTGAATATTCTCAATAGTCGTATTCGAGACAAAATTTCGTACATTTTCTAGAATAATTTTTCTGGGGGTGTTGTGTATTGCCTTAGCTCAGTCTCACAACTTACGTCTCTGTTTCCTTGGCGTACTTGTCAATGTTGGGGTAGATGGGGGCCATCTCGAGGGTGGAAGGGGCCGAGGGGGCGTTGGAGTTCATGTGCAACCTTCGTGAGAGCTCGTCTAGCACCTCGCCGAATACACGGAGCGACATATTCTGACCGAGCAAGTGAAGAAGTAGGAAGTCTCCCACCTAAAAATGGAAAGGATTTTATTAGAAATACAATATACTATATCACATTAGGTCAGTTTTATAAGTCATCAGTATATGTAGATCTTCATAGCTTCAAAACGTACCTGAGTTTTCCTAACGAGTGATTCAACTCCAGCCGGAGTTCCGAAACGGAATCGTCTCTTCAGGATCGTCTCGCGGGTGCTTGGCAATAGGATTACTGCTGCAGAGTATACCAGAGCCAATCCGCTCACTACCGATAGGATGATGAACCTGAAATAATTTAATGAATTAGTACACGCACATAAATAAATTCTTTAATAGATGCAGCCAATTTTATAAGCGTCGCTTTAATTGTGCACTTAACCCACAAAAATTATCTTAATTCCCAAAACACATTAGCGTTGTATGAAATCATGCAACTAAAGTAAATGGAGGTCAACTTACCAGAACCACAGGAAGATGAAAATCTTCTCATTGAGGATATTCAAGGCTAGCACACAGAGAGCGTCGTGTTTCTGGATCGTTCCAGAAGCACCGAATTTGTGGAATGTACACTTTGTTATTCTTGGAAAGACTTCAATCTGAAAGTATAAGTTTGAATAAGTATTTTATATGCAGCCAGACACTTATAAATGCTTGAAATGTGGGACTGTTAATGCAGTCAGTAAGTATGATAATTTGTAGATCAATGTAAGCTACTATTCCGACTATTTCGCCACTTCACTTTACAGGTTAGGTTCGCTACATGTGTGTCTAACTATGTATAAGTGATTCAATTTAAAAAGTAGTTGCAGTTATAACACATACCATAGGGTCAGTTCGTTGCTCCTGGTTCATGTTCGAAAACCTAACGACATCAGTTCCGTAAGTCAAGAAGGCACCACCGAGGAATGTGTCCAAGAAGAATATGTTGCCAACCTGTAAAAATGAAAAGAACATATACTACAGTGGACTCTTCTCTTTGTATCATTTAATTACTACGTTTTTTGTGTGATATTTTCGCCACGCCTCCCATTATGTAGGGTTTAATCTAAGTAGGCGATCTGAAGCTGTAGGACAATGCACCACAACTTCTCACACCGTGACGGTATTGCACGTCTTCTGAGTAGGTACTCACCACATTGATGAAGTTCATAATCTCACAGAAGAAGTAACCAAAGGAATAAGTGTTGTGCATGTGTCTAGTATCCACCAAATACTGGACAAGGCGATTCTGTAACACAAAAAACCAAAATATTAGTCTATGAATAATGTAGTTACGAAGTCTACAGGAGTATTACATAATAGACGTCCCAGGCTCAGTTAATTTGTCTTATTAGGGACGTTCATCAAGTTTCATTAGTATCGGGACTTATCTCAATTGTACCACTTTATTAAGAAACAAGATACCTATATTGGCCTTATTAATGTACTGGCACTATCTGTTTGTTATTCTTGTTGCACAGCAAATGGGTATATTCAAGGAATGTTCTAAAACTCACCAGACGATTGTTCTTATCGTCAGCGATGGTGGCAGCAGTACCACGTATACCATCAGAGATCATGCGGATTTTGCCTTCTTCCCAGTTCTTCCAAACCCAATGGGGCACGTAGAACAGCAGACCCTGGAAAATTAGGTTAATTGACAATTAGTGCAAATATAATAATTTATATGACAAAGTCCATCCAATATGTATAGGTTGATAAGTATAGAAATTACGCGATTGTACTGCAAACCTGTTTCTAAGCAACAAAAACTTAAACGGCACCAAGTCACCAGGTTTACTCAGTCGGAGAAAAATTACATCATACTTCACGTTACGCAATACGGAGACCTCTCGATCGAGCATAAAGAAATCTTTGCAATATCAGAAATTAATCACGATTGAAAGGTAAAATAAATCTTACCTGGAAGAACAGCATGAAAGGCACCCACTGATAGTAGGCATGGATGCGTTTCTCTTCTAAATAGTCATTGCCAAGGCCGGGATGTGCCACAGCCTTGGAGTTGGAATTCGGAAGTGTGAACGTGTAGGTGATCCAGCAATAGGTGTTGAGTACGTGGGCAGGGATCGCACCGTCGTTGATACATGAGATCGGCTCGCCTGGAAGGAAATAGACGATAAAAGTTTTTTATGCATCCTTAAGTAGGTAGACCTACGCTTTGCCGTCTTCTATTTCTGTGCCGTTTCCAATGGAAATATTATACACAAATTAGAAGTCCCCTTGCTAGAAGCATACACGTGTATATGCAAAACACAACTTTGAATTTCCAAGTACAGCCCATTCTTAGTAAGAACTAAAAAATGTTTTTGTTCTGGTGTCCAAGAATTAATAGGTACTTTTATAAAGTGCGAAACCAAAAACCGCAGTTTAAGTTGCGAAAGTCAGTTGATCCCCAACCGAGCACGTAAGCAAATCGTGTTTTGTGGTTTTTACCTGACGTGGATTAAATGTAAGTCGTGATGACTCACTGTTCCGCAATTTAGGGTAACTTGTAGGTTTTTTTTTCTTTAAAAGTTTTATAAAAATAAATTTCCAAGTTTTGACCCATGAGTCAGTTCACGAGTAGACAAGTTATGTGTTTACTGTTATGTTTAGTCGATGCTATAACACCATGCTCATTATTATTAATGTCAGGCCTTGAATGGCCCTGCGGTACTTCGCTTCGGGGTACGTACGCGGAATCATATTTAGATAAATAATATTGCTGTATGGCCGTGACATTGCAACAACGGTTTGCGGATGACGCTAATATCGACTGTAATAGTGCATCTGCCCATCAGCCTGTCGGAATTGCCGACCGTGATTTAAATCACCTTGCTCGTGGAGAGGGCTGTGGTCCTCTGTTATGAGTTCCTGTTATCGGTTTAAAAATAAACCGGTCCATGTTATCACGTGCTAAAGTTATTGCATCTCAAGAGCGGAGCTTGTTTTAAAAATATAAAACCGTCGATGATCACTTGCAACTCGTTTGGCATTCAAATATTATATCTGAACTAAATGTAGACAAATGAGAATTACATTTTGTCCTATTAAATTCAGTTACATGATCTCATTTAATTAGAGCTGGTCAGTCTCGGATAACGTATTTACCACACACAATGATAGCACGTGGATACAGGTAGGTACGTATATACGGTACAACGTTTACTTGACAATGTGAGGTGTGACCAGTTTGCAAAATAACGGATGCTGTAGGCAAAGCCCTGGGAAATTCATGTTTTAACCAGATATATCTCATGATGTAGCATTTACCTGTACAATCTGGTTTCCTTATAGGAAAATCAATATCATTGATTGATCTGAATGAAAAATGATTGGATGATGAGAAATAATTAGTGATTAATAGACGAAACAAACGTTTCCTCAAAACAATTGCGCTCTATTAATAACAGATATTACATAACAAGAAGGACTTTGCTTCACAAAATTTCTAAAGAAATAGAAATTCCGATGAGTCCAAATATCAAAGTTTGCATTTAGAGAGGTCATTTGACATTTCGAAATATTGTATCACATAAATACCGTTAAGTCTGACTCAACAGCCGAGGTGTCGAATTGACTAGTCACATGCTTGCTAATTGCTCCATAACGAGCACTTACAATAATAATTGTTAGTGCATTTATCATCGTCTTGAGAATCTCAAACGGACATACAAATAAGAATGACTTAACAACTCTCGAGATGACATTTATAACTGGAGGGTAGATAGAAAGTATGAGATTGTTATTGCAGATGTCTGTATCTAAAAAGTCTAAAAGACTGAGTTTAGATGGAATAAACTGATAATAGTTTAAAAATATGACTCAGAGTCGAAGAAAAAAAATGTAAAAGCTGCCGTTTATGACAAATAAAGCCACTGAATAGCAGTCTTCTTTATCGCGGCAGTGCATTGACTTCATAAATTCTTACAATCAAGAGAAATCGCAAGCGACACACAACTGCAATATAATAGCGACTAACAGTCTCGTGCACATCAACAAATTAACTTTCCAATGCTGTTACTGTTATCGCCTAGCTATTCAAGTTATGCTAATTCTAAGTTATTCTAAGTATTGTACTTAACAGTTTACGATAAGAATTTAAATCGGTTCTATCAGTAGTACCCTGAAAATACTCGTTTTGCTGTGATTGGTTATTACTGGGTCATGGTGAGCAGGGCTGTATGAGACTTTAGATATACATTTAATATAAACTTACCCACATATGTTCGTTTATGCGGACAAAATATTTATTTTAATGCAGAATTAAGAATTGAGGTCGTGACGTTAAACATTGTTCGTAATCATGTGCACAATTGCACAATCCTGGCACTGTCAGTTTTGTGTCCTACCAAAATTATGTAGCTATTGTTTCCATACCTACAAGGTTTTATCTCACAGCGCATCCCATTTGCAATCCAAATTCTGATAAAATATTGAATGTGGCTCATTAAAAGAGATAATTTATTTTTATGTTTATTTCTGTTAGCTTGATGATAATGCATTATGACATGATGCCCACATCCGTTGTCGGATTAAAAGGAAAAATATTTTATAGTGAATAATCAAAAGGTATTTTCAGTTCACCTGCTAAGTGGTAATACAAAAGCTCGTTAGTGATTTCTCACGGCGTGATGCATAGTAACAAATACGAGTAGCAGTGTTATCGTGGCTAACGAGCGCTGTTATGATTACCAACACCTGAGCAACAAATGTGATTGTTCAGCCTGCATGTAGGGCAAAATATCACGGACTGCAACGTTGCAATAAACTCCATATGGACTGCTGACTAACTACCTATGAGACAATGTGCACTGAGTACGTGACCTACGCAAGGAACCTGGACGCTTTAGTATGCAGGTTCATTTGATATTACTATTGTTGGATGGTACCTAGTGTTGGAAAGTTACAAACAATGAGCTGCGCCCTAATGACCTATTAAGAGCCTTCGAGCCGTGTAAATTACTAGCATACCTGTACGTAATTGTTTATTTTAGAATTCGAACTGTCAGACCTCGTTTCTCTGTTGACTAATGGACACTAAATATATTTGTAAAGGTAAATACAGCCGTAACTAATTTGTCTGAAATCTAATTGTCTGTCACGAACTGGTGAATAACCTGTGCAAATAAGGAAAACAAATAATAGTAGTTGAAGAATTAACGAGAATAATGCTTAATTCAGAGATGAGGAAACTTCAAGTTAAATGATAATCTACTTAGCATTTAAAAACAAATCGTGCAATGCAAAAGACAATAAAGTGTATGGGATACTTAAAGCCTTGAACATTTCACATGTAAATGCTTCATCTAGGAACCTCGATCTTTGCTGAATAGCTTATTGGCTTCAATCACTCACACAGCAATGATCATCAGATGGTTAATAAGTATAAGTTACAAGTGGCTATTAAGCAGTAGTTTGTTAGTGTTAGTGGCTCATCGAATGGGGAGCATGCGATAACGTCTAATGTAAACATCGTTTGTTCTACCGGTTCGCTTGAACACTTTTTAAAGTCACGTACTCTTTACATAATAACGCGTAATGAGGATCTTCGACTGGCTGCAAAATAGATACGAGTATATTCGATACAAAGTAATGCTTAACTGATCCTACCAACAAATGAAGTTGGTGGGACATATGCTACTGAGTTCAAAACTTTTGTCAATGCAAGCCCAACTCCTCGAATACGACCAGATGATAACGTTTAACTTGTATGCCAAAGGCATTCGATCATGCTAGTTCATCATATCGTATCATTACCACATATCGTTAGGTAATTGGGGATAATGCTCCTAATGTGTACGAGTCGTTTAACTACTGTTTATGGCATTTATCACGTGTTTGATAACTAAGCAGCTTGTCTTGAACTCGTCCAGATGTGTTTTATGATCTGAAGTGCGTGATATACGTTTCAGAAGTCGGAACTCAATAACTAAATATTATTCAATTGATAACATTCAAAGTTACGATACTATTCAGTATTAAGACATTACGCGAGCTTACAAGTGGTAAAGCTAGGTAGCTAAATGAAATAGGGTCGCTAATGTTCCATTGAAAGCTGTAAACACTCTTGAGATAGTGGAAGTTGAATAATAAAGATAAGCTAATAGAGTTTTATAAATAGCAGTCCGTGAATTATGGGAAGGATTTCCACAGGATTTCACTAGTAGTATAACGCTTCCGCAATAAAATCTATTTATAAAGAAACTCCAACGTGTAGTGTAAACAGGAGCATTAACACGTTTTACATTGTATTTGACTTTGAACTGTAAAATTGTGTAAAACTTCAGCCAACCGTGAGCTGCCATGACCCCAAGTTTTCTATGTTCATGTGATCTGTTGACACAAATATTTTTTTGGTGCTACTACGTACTATATTTTATACTTAACAACAACAGAATATTTAAAATGATATCTAAATTCAAATTAACCATGCTATGCTATAAATACCCGAATCAGGAATTATGTCACGCAGGAAGGTCGGTCTTCTCATTAACATCTAGAGGTTAAAATATAGATAACCCAATGTTAAATTAATGGCAAAAAACGCAATAATTATGTATCCATTAGAGTGATTGCGACGAATGAAGAAAAGTGTCTGTTTAAAACCAGGAACAATGACTGTTGTGACGGTTTCATGTATAACAATGTTCAAGTCAGTCGCAGTGAAGACAGTTTTTAGACTTTAGATATGCAAAGATGCATACGCTGCGCGTGGTATAGCTGGTCGCCTACGCAAATCTCTATGCACAAACTTTCCACAATCGTTCCAATCAAACACTTGTTGCCCAATACATAATCTTGTGTGCTCTGCAGTTCACTGACCCGTTTCGCTCTACTGAATTGAATCTTATCACGTACGTTTACGGCTGTGTATATGTTTGTACAAACAATTTGTCATGACGTCTCAATTTGGGTAACTGTTACACACACGGTGTTCCTGTTCTGAACAATGACCTGAAAATGATTCACACTTTTACGGTAGTTACGAGATCAGACGAGACGGACTGTTATACTGTTTAGATGCTTTGTGTTATTCGGTCTTTGGGTTAGTGTCTAGGTCATATTTTGCATCTTTTGAACACAAACGTTTGTAATTATTAGTTTTAATAAGCTTTCACTACTCTCAGTTGCCGGGGCTACTTTCACGTACGTGACGAAGAATTTTTTGTGTCAGATCTTTTTCTATTGCTTATTCAGTTACTACACAATTAAATAACTTCATAATTACATTATTCTCATGCTTGTAATATGAAGTAAAGTAAAATAAGTAGTTGTCCATTGGTCTGCAAACTTGATTGTCTTTTAAGGCCCTTTGAACTCTGAATAAGCAAGTAAGTGACGTTCGTCATAAGTTTACTCATTGTAACTACTAAAAGCACAATTGAATTTTCTACGTTGAGGTCATATAAAGTCTACTTGCATTAGCATTAAACAGTAAAATAAATAGCCAATTGTGCATACTGGAATTATTAGCCACGAGTCCATTAAATAACAAAACAATGACAAGTGTATTTGAAATGAGCTAAAGATAAATAATTCAATATTAAAATATTATTCATCCTCCGAGCCTTTTCAGCCAGTCTAACCGGATTCAGCTGAGTACCAGTGCTTTACAAGAAGCGACTGCCTATCTGACCTCCTCAACCCAGTTACCCGGGCAACCCGATACCCCTTGGTTAGACTGGTGTCAGACTTACTGGCTTCTGACTACCCGTAACGACTGCCAAGGATGTTCAATGACAGCCGGGACCTACAGTTTAACGTGCCATCCGAAACACAGTCATTGGTGTCTAAGATATACTTAGAAAGTACATACAAACTTAGAAAAGTTGCATTGGTACTTGCCTGACCTGGAATCGGACCCGCGCCCTCATCATTCATTCGACTATTAAAGCAACAGGTTCATAATCCACTGAGCATGAAGCAAGGGGAATAATTAAGTAAGATCCATAATTAGTTGGTGCATACAGTCACAGGTTTTCATGGGAACAAACTTCCCTTGAATTCAATGGGTAAAAAGGAAAAACGATCGGCGGAGTTTGCGATTATCTTATTAGTTCTATTGTTCATTTCCTGGGTTTGTTAGGTATTTGTTGGTACTTTGCATTCATATGTTTCGAACGTTTGATAATAACAATTCTCAGTAATATTTTATCTCCATAAAGCAACTCAAAAACTTTACTGATTATTAAAAAAATGCATCCGTTTATGGTCATAACCATCTCTATACATTTACCAAGACTGTCCTGCGTCATAAAGTTTAGAATCTAAAGACAATACACATAGATGAGTTGTAACAGGTTGGTCTTCCATCGTCTGCGTGTCTAGCAATGCGACAATGACCCATATCCCGTTTACGACTTCCGCGGGCAAATCACTAGCTGATACAAGCCATATTCTAGCATTACCATATCAATATGATGTTGCCTTTCACATATTCCTTTTGTTCGAAACGTATAGATATATTCCTGACTAACAATGCGCCGAGAGTGAAGTTAGATGTCGACGAATAGTTAAACAAAAAACCTGGTGTTTCACAAGGAACTATTTTTGGTCCCTAGTGAAATTGATGCCAAAATACTAAGAAGGAACTTACCAATAAGATTATTAGCGGTGACAAGTATACAGCACAGGAACAATATGGCTGATGTGATGCGATAGTGCATTCTGAACACCATGTTGTCTATGACAGCCTTGTCGATGAGGTAGCGGACCTTCACAAAGCCCGCCACCGATGACACCAAGCCAAATACCGCCATCTTGAATGTGTTTGTTTACTTCGTTGTCTGAAACAAGAAAAATAACAAATGAAAATCTAGCCAAGCCTGCATTTGCATTATACATTCTTATTTTGCCTTCAGTATTGTAACTGAATTTTAAAACAATGTTTTCATTTACGTTTCAACAACAGTAGACTGTCCAAGCAACCCTTTGTCTTTATTAGAACATCGCTACATCAGCCACAAAAGACTACTATAAATACATCGACGCGTCTTTACTAACTTCGTGACAAGTACCGTACGCCACCATACGAAATTAGAACTTAAATGGTTAACTTTATTAGTGTTTTGATTCTCTACCAATGTGCGTAACAGCTGTGCCGACACGCCCGCGCTCGTTCTCATGTCTTCATTTTCATGTAAACATTGGCTTTATACGTTTATATCTTAAATTGATAAACAGTTATGTGATGAGACCGGAATCCATGTCTATTAGGGCTGGTCTTCTCAAGCGATGACCTCAAACATAATTCAACATTGTAGCTACCTTTCGCCCACGCTTTGTAAGTTGGGTCCATCGGTTTTTTATAAACCAATATTTTTTCGTCGTGTGTAACAACTCCACGTGTAAATATGTGGTCGCTGTATTGACTTTTATACTTTACTGAGTATGGTTGTGTTCATTTTGGTCTATTGCCGTAGGATGTGTGCAAATGAATGAATGGTTACAGCAGTCTAGTAGACAACTCATGATAAATGGATCTAACCTTGACGACTTCTTGATCCCGTTCCTACGCGGTGTCGCTTCTAACATCTGTTATTTAGGTCGCTCGCAGGGGGCAATGCTATTAATTAATGATTGAAATTTGTTATGAAATCAGCTCGGAGAAGAGTGTCTATTAACTGTTATTGATAGAATTTAATATGTGTCGGTTCCGTTGAGTTCCTATCATGCATGTGAATAAATGTGATAGTCATCATAACGTTAATGTTTATGTCAGCTTACACAGATATTGCACGTTACTCGCGCGTTAAATTCTATATTATGGCAGACATGTTGAATGAAACGAGTCATTTTTAACTATTTTGCTAACATAATCGTAACCGTGTTAGATGGAGTGCGGTGGAGGCGATGTTGCGCTGGCGCAGGGCATGTGGCGGGTCGTCGACCGGCCGCTGTTCGTGCGCCTCCTGCGTTTTTAACCTCCCTCCTCCCCCGTGCCCCTCGCTGCTTTACCTCAACCGACCCTGGCTGATGCATCGCTTGGCAACGCGAATTTTACGCGGAAACCAGTTTCGACGACGACAATCCTTACCAAGTTTGCATCTCGCGATTTCGACGTCGATTAGGTTTAAAGGATCGTTCATTATTGTTATAACTGTATGATATCCTAACAATGCACCTTGTAAGTCTCATAAAGCATTACAATGTGAGTCTTACGACAGCGATTTTCACGTTTCTCAATTATTTCTATCAAATCACAAATATTTGCTTGTCTAGTACGTATTCAATAAAATTTCGATGCGTCCAGATATTCTTTGAATGATAGATATTTTGAGGAACCCGTTGTTTGCTTACGCCGTGACTGATAATGGAGCAGAGGAGGGGGAGAAGTGAGGCGTACATTCCGCTGTTTATGACATGCGCAGGCGCACAGGCAGTGGCGGGTGGGCTCCGTCCCTGAACCTTTTGTGCCGCTCTTAACTGCATATCCTTGTTCCACTCGCTTGTTACCGTAGACCATTTATCACCGGCACTTCGCCTTGCTAACTCGGCTTTATTATCTTTCGTTATAAATTACTTTGGCTTTTATAGGCTCCTCTTTCAAATCAAGACTGAAGCGCTGTTAAGTATATTGCTGACTCATGCATGGCTGCCGGAGTCGATAATTCTTAATCCTGAATATGCATAATTTTCCAGTGTTTATTTGGTGATGAGAGACTTCGTGTAACAATGAATAGATATTAATTGCGATAATATGTAAAACACTTCCACTTGAACGGTATACACACGTTCAAAGTTAATACAATACTGACTTTCGTGGGAAAGAATCTCAAACCTCTCGTATCGATGGCTCAGTTGGACAATAAGCATTTCATCAGAAAGCGTGTCTAATGACGTGAAACGATTGGTCTGAATATTAGGTAACGTTTGAGATTTGCAGTGCAAGTGAATGGCCCAGTTTGTCGCTTCTGTTGTAATTTACGTCTCAAACCTAGCTCGAGGCGAAGAAACGTACTGATTCAGCTCGGTCGGCTGCTGTCGTCTCGTGTCTGATATAATTAACTCTCATTGACTGCGTTGATTGTTAGTGGAATTCCGTGCCCGCATTGTTTACATTGTAGAAAAATAATGTGAAAACACGTGGTACTTATTAACGTAAGTTGAAGAACCAGTGGATACTATTAGTAGCGTCAAGACAAGTCGTGTGTGTATGGGTCATAACATCCGCGGTCAGTATGCCTGCCTTTCGTCATGTTTTGTGTCCATTCATACGGAAATGCGCTTCTAATGTGGACCTGCGGTTGCGTTAATGCGGTCCAGCTTATGTTTCATAGACCTTTAAACTACACGCTCTGATAAAACACATCAATGCATTATTTATCGTCAATATCGCAATTGCAAAGAATTTATATTCCACGGCAGTTATTTATTGATGGTTTATCATGATCTGGGGTCAAAGATGCACTTTGGGTTTCTCCGTGGGTTGATAAACAAAACCACGCTTTGTAAAACTTATGCGGGCTAATTGATAGCGCGTGTGCTGCGTAAGCAATGGAGAATATAATAGACTTTCGAACGTGCTTAGTATTTATCAGCATTACTCTGCTATGTCTTTCAGTGCCAAGCGTAAGCATCCAGAATAATTTACTTAAATTCCAATCCTTGAATTCTCAGGATCATTTGAATATGCTAAAACAACTTTGGAGACTGAGAAAGACAAGAATAGCCGTGACTTTACTAACAATTAGTTTATTATTTTTATATGAGAAATACGAATACTAAACAAGTTTGCAAGTTCAAGGTGTGTTTTAGAGGTTATCGCCAGGCGCTTCGGCGTCATCATGGATGCAGGTGCCGTGGCCGCGCGCCGTGACAAGAATAATATGTGAGACCGGTTAAAGATGCCCCCTTTTGTGGTACCATACCAAAGAAACTCACACGGTACCAAATGAGAACCCGATAATTTCCTACTCTTTCACGCATTATTTGAATTTTAAATGTGCTTTACGGTAAATGTTATGAAATCGTATATCACTTAAATACTTCAATCTTCTGTATTGACCTTTTTACACGATCGTCTCTGATAATGACTGCGTGATTAGGAACATTGATGTCATTACGTCAGGAATGTCTGCTAAAACTAAATTACTGATCGTAATGTTACAAATTAATAGTACCTAATTATGTCGCATAAATAATTCACAGATAATGTACCTACCTGTATAAGTTATTATTAGTACGCGGTCACTCGTATAGTAGGAAATTATTTTCTACAGTCACTTGCTGTGTAATTGTTATTTTGTTTGGTACGAGTACATGTCCGGGTTGTTACAAAATTAAGCGGGCACTGGTTTGATTGTTTTTATTTCTTTATTCACTGTGTCCTTGGCCGGCAGATCTTCAATGAAGTTTCGTGGACCGTGAATTTCGCGTGTTTGGGTACATGTGTTGCCGTTTCTCATTGAGAATCTACGAAAAGCAACTCGTCTATGTAAACTTTAAACATATCACGTAATCCTTATTTTGTTAATCGCAACGTGGTTATTATTAACTTAAAATAACCTAGTGTGTAAATATGTTCATCCCTTTGGCTGGAATTGCTTTGTCCATTCTATTCAAATGGAGTTCCCGGTAAATAGAACGGCGTCCCTTTCCCCCTTACTCGCCGCTCAGGTAAACGGGGACACAGCCGCTACCTGTGACCATGAGAAACTTAACACTGACACTTCGAGCCGTCTTTAATTCATAACATCATTACTTTAATATGAATCCATTAATCGTTCGTTCATTACTTACCCGCCGTTCGTACCTTGCAAGACAGCGGGCGGAATAAAAAAGAAATGGGATGACTATGCACAAGGCTTTTGTTGCCGCACATGTATGCTGTCAAACAACATTCCTCGCGTCGTCGATATGAGTTAAGCTCGACTCAATCCATTCCAGTAAGCTTTTGTGACACAACTCACTTACCTTTTAAACCTAACTGTTACTTTCCAGCCACTCCGGTCTCTAAAAAAATATAATCGCAAATCGCTCGTTCTTTGTACACAACACTGATCACAGGCACACTTATAATATGTCTAAAAATACTTTGCTACAATAGTTCAACGTCATTGTATTACAAGGGATATGTCATACAATATAATGAAGCGAATGGAGTAAAACGAGTGGCAACTGGGGGCCCGCAGCACAGCGCACCAGCTGCTCGTGGGTCGAAAACGTAACTGAACGAACGAGCGCTCGCTCCGATCCGACTCGTATTCGGTGACTCGCGCGGGATTTTACTACCGATGCTTGGCGTCTCTGTTGCGTGCGCGCATCTGTATCCGTCTCTCTCTTCTGCGCGCAACGCCCGTACAGCTCGCATATCCGCCGTCTCCTTCTAAAGCTAAAGTGCACAGTAGCCAGTACTGAACGAGTTCGACTCGAGGGTCTTGACTCCGTTGTGGAGGTTTCTCTGAGCAATACTTTTGATCTTTCGTGTCGATTTTTTTGGCGAGATTTTGATGACTGGTTTCGACGAGTGAGGATTGCTCGCGGCTGTTAATTAACACATTTTCGAGCCTTAGTAATTTACTAAGTTGCATTGTTTTATTACTTGTAATCATGTATTTACATTTGATTACATATTAAAATGGATTAAGCATAGTATTCCTCGTTCACGTGTTATTTTACAAACTATATTTCAGCAGGTGACGATATATCAGCTGATTATTATTTGAAGTTTCAACAACAACTAGAGAACCGTTCTTACATGTTTATCGTGACATAAATTATGTTTATATGACCATTAAAACCTTCCATTAAAGGAAGAGCACCCATGTTTTTTTTCTAGACCTAAACTTGTCCTATGAAGTGTGTCAGTATTGCTAATTTGAATCAAACTCAATTTATATACCTGATATTTTTGCGCACCTGACCTGACTACAAATTATACGATCTTCATATTTAGCACAGATATGTAGGCGATATCAGTTTATAAAGGGTCAATTATATGTCTCAGTAATTACGGGTCCGATCGCTGCAAAGCGTGGTCGCGCGATGCAACCTCATTGGACAGGCATGCGACCGTCTACCTGCCCGACTCGATATAAAAAGCTAGATACAGCTGAGATGTGGTTTTACCCGATTGCCCATATTCAGTACTTTAGCACATGATTACGTAACTTTAACAGCCTATCAGCGAACTGGTTCATTATTTTTATTTCTAAACCCCTTATAATTTTCAACTTAGCGACTTAGTTTTTTGCTGATTCAGTAGGATATAGTTAAAATATTGACTTGCCATTTCTAAGAACTTGAGGCGGTAATAAATGTTTGGCTTCGACTTATAAGGATTACATTTTAAGTAAGTAGGTTATATATCAAAATATTGTCCTCTCGAAGCTTATTTATCCTTTACCGTCAAACACACGATTTTCCACCCACTTCCTGAAACAATAATTTAATAACATTGCTGTTTTTTTAAAGGACTTCCCTCAGATTACAGATTTCCTGTCATCTGCATTACGCTATATTTCATAATTTATAAGTTGCCTTTCCTCGTGGTATTAAACTATAGCACAGTTTTGAGGTAAGTTCGTATTGTAGGGTACAATTTCCATTTTTGCAAAATACTTACCATTTATCTTTTCTAATGAGTGCGTCATACTTAATTGTACCTATTAATTAATATTGAGGCTACTAAAACACCTTTTATATAACAACTACTTTTTATATAAAGAAAGGATTACGAAATAATTGTCTAATGAAACGTCGTAACATGATGAAGTTCGATGCGCCGGAGTTGTGCAAAACTTGATTTACCTGTTTGGTCTGTCACGATGAAATCTAGCTTCATTTCTCGTTTCTTTTCGGCTGGGCTAGGAATGTACTAAAAAAAGACCTGTGGTGCCTGCCTGACTTTGGTGCCTTTCCATTTGTTAAAATTCTATACTTATGTTGTAACTGGTTAAGTTGCTCAGTACATGGCTGTGGCCATATCCAATAAATAAAATCTGCTCAGTTTAAAAATTGCAATGATGTTTTATCAAAGCACATTTCCTTTAAAAGTTAATCTTAATTTTATTAGTAGTCCTTTATTTATTTTGCAAGTCCTGTTTCATCCAATAAGTCTATTGTAAATCTATAATCCTGCAAGTGAGCATTTAATTCTTTGTGGATTTAAAAGTGTTTCTTTACGATGCACCATCTATTTAAGGCTTATATTCTCTTCACATTGAAATAGCGTATGCAAATAAGTGCATAAAGTATGAACTTGCTGAGGTGAATTTTACTCTGAATCGAGTATTTTAATGAATACGAAATGTAAATATTTATTTGTGTAGGTGTCCAATACAATTTTGTAGTAATACGCATTTGGCAATTTTATATACCTGGGTATCATAAAGTCACACATAAGAATTTGAATACATGACACGCGGATTGACAACTTGCAAAAGGTGCTACGATAATATCAGATACCATAATAAAATATTTGCATGATGTCACATCCTGAGATATTGGAAATATTGTCTACGTCATCAAAATGTAAATAGGTAGGCAGTAGTTCGATAAAATTATGGTCTTATATCAACCGTCGATTAGACAGGTCATTCACCTCTGAATATTTAAGTAGGTGGCTATGCTATGTCAATTGGTCGTTGACCATGAGATTGAGGAGAGAATATTCACACTATCTATGCTGGTTCTATTCTTGTACCTTCAATTAAGTTGAATTTGCCGATGGTATATGACTAGCATAATGTCTAGTCATAAGTAGGTAAGTATGTTTTTTTCTATCGATATGAAACCATTTAAAGATGACATTAGATGTACCTGGGCAGGTCCTGCAGGCTAGATTTTTGACACACCCTAAATTCGCTAAGCAGAATAGAAATAAGCGTGTCGACAGACCAAAACCTGAGAGTTACCCAGACTATTGACTAAATCCTTGATCCCACTCTCAGTATGCGTTTGCGACTAGACCGACGACGTAACAGTCTACTATAGTTACAAAATCGTCTCAATTTATGCATCTAATGGTATCTACCACGTGCAACGACGTCATTAGTCCATTTCTGCTCAATTCTGAATATCTAATTCGCCTCGCCTGCATCATTCACTTATATGACACGATATACCAGTTATGTAATAAGAAATCAACAGTTCCTCGGAAGTATCACAAACGTTGAATTCGAAGAAAAGCCTTTACAAATACACGAATCCTGCCCATACAAATGAGTGAAAAATACAGTTACTGCTCAACTGCATGTATGTTCAGCTTTGAATAAATTCAAAATGTAGTCGTTAGAAGAATTTCTTTGCTAAAATTGAGATAGTTATAGTTTTATAAGTGATGTTCGGGATCGGTTTTAAACTTTAATGGCCTTACTACAAAAATTTAACCACCTGTTTTACATTTGTCTAAAAAAATTGTGGCTGCAAAATGAACCATATGTCAACGTCATAATTTGTCATTTTTTTTGACAAGTCTTAAACTGACGTTTAAAAGTTTTTGTGGTAAGACGGTTAGAATTCTTAGTAGCTCGTGTGCGGGCGACGTGCGGTGACCACCTCCAGACATCAGCCAGTGTCGCTTGAATAACTGGTTTGGTGACCTTTCTGTGTTGCACATTGAACAGACCCATACCATGGATTTATTTAGGCAATCATCAGCCAATAAGAGCTGTGTATTCAAATATTTATTCTTATTAGTAGCAGTGAGCTGTTGAGATATCAGGCCAGTTTTTGGGCCTAGGTAACGCTTTTTGCTCGCTAGTGGTTACAGCGCCTTTATTAAAATTCGCGCAAATGTAGGTGTGTGCACACAAGTGCAAGTATGTGTCATAACTTCTTAAGATGATGACCTCAAAATGGTCACTTATAACAAGGCTTTACTGATACTGTTTATCAGAATACCAATCTTGCATAATAATATATATGTGTTGCACAGGCTTAAACAAATTGAAATGTCCTGGAATGTCCCTGGTGTGGGAGAGCTTTTGCAAATACGAGCGAGCCGGTTATTTCGCGCGCATCAAAGGCATTCTATAGGACCACGTGGCTCCGCTATGGAAATTCCTTTGTCAGTCTGGAAGTTCTACAGTTTTGCATAGTTCTTAAACATTACTTGAGCCTAACTTTATATGAATGAAGCTTAAATTAATGCAATGAGTTATTTTTGCCGCAGGTATTGCTATAGAATAAATAAATGTGAGTTTTTAATTTCTACAAAATCCTGGCTGACTAGATGACGACATACTAAAAGATATTATTTGTAGAAGTATCATAAGATTCTGATCTTTACTCTTAGAACTTGATCATATTAGGGCTGCCATCTCGTCAAACCCGGACAAACATTTAAAAAACCCGGACAAACATTTAAAAAACCCGGACATTTGGCGTAAATCGCATTTTTTCCCCGAACGAGTACGATTTTTTTTAAACAAAATAGTACTTAATTTGTAATCCATTTACTATTAACATATACTTAAATTAAATGAGGCGCTTCCTTACATGAAAAGTGTCCGGGTTTTCCCCGGACACTTCTTGAAACCCCGCCCGGACGGCCTTCAAACGAGGACAAATCCGGGGAAACCCGGACGGATGGCAGCCCTAGATCATATCCTTGTTGAATTGTAGGATTTGCCTTAGGGTTATAAAAATAATCTTAGAGTACTTTGATATCATACATTGTGCTATTTTATTTATTTATACGAACCAGTGTGGACTGCATTAAATATTCATATCGTGTTATTCCTGTCACATTGAAAACCTACGTCTTAAAATAGTTTTTATAAACAAAGTACGTTGAGGAAAATCATGATTTAATAGCCATCAATGTTGTCTCATTTGATTAAAATTAACAAAGTAAATTAGGTGTACCTACACATTATTTGATTGCCACAGAGAATAAACCGATATTCAATACTCTCTCAATGATGACAGGCTCCAATACATAATGGGGGACGTAGCACTTACTGTATGAACCGATTTGAAAGCTTTTATATGTAAAGATGGAGTGTCATTATCATATTTAGTAATGCTATTTGATGAAACTCAATTAACCACTTTACAATGTATAAACCTAAATTGCTATAGGTTTTCCCTTTTAAAAACGGTTTGTGCTGGGATTTTTATTTTGAATTTGTTTTCCTGAACACATGAAAATGGGTTTTATTGTCTGAAACTGCATCACTCATCTTTTGACAATATTTAATACTGAAACAATGCTCATTTTCAATATGAATTTATTGATTCACTTTATTTTTTGCAAATATTTTTCCTCGATACCAACTGCAGAGCAGAATTGTAGGACGAGCTTTGGCTAAGGCACATGGAGTCGATCGCTATATAAAACACTGTTACTACTTTTGGGTTCGCCGGTCCGTCCGGGTAACCATCTTTTCAATGACGAGTTTCAGGTCAGGAGGAGGTCAGATAGGCAGTCGCTCCATATAGGACTCTAGTAATCAGCTGCTTAAGGTTTTAATAAAAGCCCACCCCAAAATTATTGGGGAAAAGACTTATGATCATCAATTATTATAAAATGCGGGATTTCTGACTAGCTTGCTGACTATTATTGCAAACATTTGCTTAGGTACCTGTTTGTGAACAATGTAGTGAATCATTAAGCATCTGTCATTATTTCACAACATTAAAATCATTCTGAGAATCAAGTTTTCTTACTTTAACATAAACTTTAAAACAATCACGAGAATGTGGTAAGTATTTATACAAACAAGGAAAAATAATGACACGGACGAATGTGTGAATTTGGAAGACTTCCTTGGTCTGATTTATTGATCGACTGAATCAAGTAGGTAGGGTTATTGGAAATGTTCATTATCTCATGTTCTCAGATTCCCTTAGTCGTTAGTAAGAAAACTCTGACACTTTAAGGGTTTGTTAGAAGAACATCATAATGAAACATTCAATTAATGCTAAAAAACTTTTAATGTCATTCAATAATCCCGTAGTTGTTCAATCCACAAATAATCAGTACATATTTGGCTTGCGTAATATTTGTGAATTCCATTTCTTCATTTACGTTCTGCTCTTTATTAAAATTTACGAAGCCTTAAAAGTAATCGAAACGGAAAATGCAAAATACACCTTATCGGTTGCATTTAAAGTTGACTTTAGATTGCTTCAACGTTGGTCGGATACTATGCGCGTGAGTTGATTGAAAGCTCAGTTTACCAGGCGGTTACGTGACCGTTTATGCGTTCATCTAATTTGGCTTTTAAAATAGTTATACTGAAACATATAATTATTATTTATTTGCAATCTCCGCCGCCTCAATCAACTGCACGACTATCTTGAATTTGGACCGTTTACTGTAAATTGTTTTGAAATCTTGATAACAGTTAATCTTGGTAATGTTTAAATTGGATCAATGTCTTTTCGCGGAGCTTTTTTAAAAACTGTTAAATAACACCAGTGCCTTGATTAATTACTCCATACCTAGATATAAAAGATTAAAAAAATAATTATTACCATCTAAAGTTTTTTACCTCTTTACTAATTAAGTACCACACAGTCAAGTCTAGTTATTATAATTTAATGATATACCAAGACCATAAGTGGTCCTGCAGAACTGGTTCATACTGACAGTTTTTTCAACTATGTAAGTTAAGACTTTAATTGTAAATACGAACCACCTGGCATCCTACTAATCATTTAATCATATTTGCAGGAGACTAGGTACTTACTTAGATATTATGAATAATTAGTGGATATTTCAAATAGCAGAGATCCTGATCGAAGCAACTGGGACCTATTTATTGTTTTGTTGTCACCAAAAATGCAAATGACCTACTAATCAGAAAGTGTGTATATAACTAAGATACGGGCAGTTGTTGGTCCAGATACAAGTACCTATGTAAAACAGCAAATTGAAGAGGTAAATTAAAGGCAAAACAGGAAAGGGCTCAAAGGAAAAGGCTTTAAAGTAACCTGTAGTTTTATTATTCTAAGAATTTCTTTTTAGGTGAATCACAGCATTTGCACAGGCCATGTTGCACGTACAAGGGGGTTTTATACAAGGAAATTTGTTTCAAATTAAACGTTTCTCATCTGTGTCACCATTATTCATATTGCATTGGGATACAACAATACAATACTGCGAATACGATAACTTATGTCAATAACAATAACTATGTCGTCATAGTTATGTATAATAATCTTCTAATTGACTGCCTCATAGGTCTAGTAATCGCAAGTGCTATGCATCGATTCCCGGGTTTGGCCGAAATCGTTTTGTGGGTTTTAGAAACTTTCACAAAGCAGCCCCAACTCTGGAAGTTGGTAGTATTATATCCCCAGTGCTTGGGAGGGCACGTAAAGCGTCTCCGAATGCTACTTACTCTGTAGCATTCGGAGTCGTTATAAATAACACGTCAGAGGCCGTTAGGTGGATTTGAAAAAACTGACACTAGGCTGGTTAGGAGATTAAACCTGCAGCTCACTCGAAAAAAACAAAGACCTTGCTCGCTTTTGGTCTAATATAATGTTTGTTTCTTTACAGAAAACTTGGGTTGGAGCTGGTGCCTCGCCGAGGTGCGGAAGCCGTTGACCCTGAAGATATGAGCCTCGTGGAACTTTACAGGGTCCACGTAGAAAGCGCAGAAAGGGCAGCAGCAGTAAGTTGGTTTTGAACCCTATATCCCCATTTTTTTGATGATAGGTATGTAAGTACATGCCAGCAATGATAACGAATTTATTTTAATACCTTTAAGTCAAGTTTAAGTGGAGCATTTAACTAACCGGAGCTGCCATGAGCACGAATTTCTACGCGAAAGAGTTACATATTCGCGCGTAAGGGGTGAGAGAATGCAACAGATACTGATAGCTCAATCATGCATTTTCATCGTACCTTTGACAGACAGCATTGCAATGGCGTCTCCATTTGTTTAATGCTCTTAGTCAAAAACTGTGGCAAGAGCAATAAAGGAAAATAGTACCGAAGGTAGGTAGTATAATAGGATGAAATTACCTGCTATTCGTTATGCAGGTACCGCAGTTAAAAGGATTATCCCCGTGCAAAATTGTATTAAGCTTAGTCTGATGATTCTTTCCTGTTGACGCGTGTTGATCGAAAATGTACTAAGTACCTATTAAATTTTATCTAATTCTGAATTCTGAATCTGGCTAAATTCTAAATGCAATTTTATTATTATACGAATAAAGTCATATAAGGTTGTAGTATCGAACTGTACATAAAATTGGTACTTATAAAACAAGTAAGAAACTTTAATCAATAAAACAAACACACTACTCATTTTATAAAAAAAAGACATGTGCACTCAGCTGGATAACTGTCATCTTCAGCTGTTAATACAAGTCATTATCTACTCGATACTAATAGAAGCTCCTAACTGTACATTAAGCAAGACAACTTCAGAATACAAGCCCTCTGCCTATTCAGGTTATTCTTGTCCGACGAGAATATCCGTTTAATTATAGGAATTGGCGATAAAACCTATCCATAAATGTTCCATCGAAGATGGTCGTGGGTGTTATGGGTATGTAAATGTACTTGCAGTCGCTTCCTTAAACTTAATAAGAAATGCCAATTTCTAACTTTCTTCAGATGAAGCTAAGTAGGAAAGACTTTACTGTCATTGAGTTAGACAAAAGATAAAAAGTCATTTATTTAAAAGTAGGCTGAAAATCAGCACTTTTTGAAGGTCAAATTTAAAAAAGAGCCCCCAAAACGCCCGCCCCTCGCCATCCCTATGTGTTCTTGCTAGTAAGAAGAAATGGTGAAGAAAATCTTCGTTGGTTCCTATCATCATCATTATCAGCCTGTTGCCGTCTATTGCTGAAGTCAGCCTGCCACCTATGCTAGCTAGTACTTATGCTAAGCCCGAAATACTTAATAATAATATGAACAAAGTTCAACGAGTTCTGCCATATAGGTATGCTGGGATTCTGAGACGAGAAAGGATTATCAATTATACGAGCGATGCTTACGGTCGGTATATTTGTATTCTATTCACATGTGAATTGTCTAGAGAAATATTTGTATTCCTAAATTACTTCTTTACTTGTCTTTTGTAGTTTTCTAGCCATTTGCTTTGTTATACAATAAAATATTCCACATTGTTTTTGCCTTAACCTAGAAAAGCGTCTTCAACTGTAGTCTAGCGACAGTTAAATAGAAGTGTCTGACAGAAATTTAATACCATTGTCACAATCAGCATACAAGACCAGACAGGATATAAAGCCGATACAAGCTCATTACTCCTATAATCTACTTACATTACATCTGCTTACCGATGTAAACTATCTCTATGCCAGCATAAACTATATTTTATCATCAGCACGTTTCTTGCTTCGGAAACCTAACAGTCTTAAATATTTTATTTTCCTGTCGCAGAGCAATTTCATTAATGTTTGAATTTATATTATGATCGTTATGCAAAATGCATTGAGGATACTTCTTAAGTATAAAAAGCTAGACCGGTTTTTAATCACCTAACATTAAACGGTAAAGTATCCAGACCATTAGGTAAATAGTTTGTTTTCTTCTAGATGAATAATTGCATTTTACTGCGCAAATACAATTTATCCTGTTATTGGTCATTTTGGAAATTCTCGAACTGCAATGAATCCTCAAGCAAAGAATTATTTAAGTGGGGTGTGGTATGGCCCCTAATATTTGATGACAAATATCAGGATAGTAGGACACCAATTGTGCACTAATATGTTCCACACAACTGCTAGTAAGTATGTATATGCACTTCAAATCAAAGCTACATTGGTTTTGAAACTACACTTTTTGCTTCGACCTTTTCTAACGTGGTGTAACCTCGTGGTGCTTACCAAGTTAACTTTTAATGATATGTTACCTGAAGGTAATACTATATTACCAAAAGTGATACGTAAAAATAGAATACTCGAATTATCAAACTACTTTCATGAGAATTTCCTCTCAAATGATACTATTTCAAGAAGTAGTAGGTAGTGTAAAAGGATTGTCAATTTACATTAAATCTGTTATTACCGTGGCTTTCCTGTTATGATTTAGTGTAATTGATTCAGACTAGATTTGTAGTTAATAATTAATGTCTGATACAACCACAATTTATTGCCTACTTCATAGCAGTCGCTTCACAAACATGGCATGGTATCTTTTTATGAAGTCAGCGAATCTGCGCTTGTCGAGTTACCAGAACTAAGTATATAAATATGTTCATACCTTTTATGGAAGGTATGTAGCCAACTTGTGTGATTGAACAGGTCGAGTTTCATAACTTCGTGGCATATGTCGAGGTTTATGTTGCTTTTTATGTCTTAGAAAGTTAATGACCACATGCTCATTGAAACAGCGATGGAGCTGAGGAAAACTTGTAGACTAAAAGTCTTCACACATCTGTGTACAGGTTTGTTTAACCTTTTCTGACAGCGCTGGACTCTTTCTTCAATACATTATTTAAATATTGTTGAATTGCTTGAATAAGACAGCCAATAAAAATGGTCACCAAAAAAAGTCAATGGCAATCAAATATTGTTAGTCTCATCACTTCATATTGACTCGCCTCGAGAAACGACGATTTCTAATCTGCAACCACATTTCCAGACTCATACAATATAGACCCGGTTTTCTTCATAGATGGCAGACGGTAGTCGTTCCACATAAATCTAGACTCACCAACTAGTACTGGTACACGTATTCTATCGATAAAGAAACAAGTCAGACGCCTAATGAACTCACGACTTTTCACCGCAAAATGCCTTTGAAATACGGATATAAGATATCGGATCTAAGTTTGAAAAATTTACAAGGCCATCTTTTTATGTTACAAAACAAAGTCGAATTGTCGCCTTATTAACAAAAAATACAGGACCTACAATTATGTTAATATTTAGAATAAACACAAGGTTTATCAAAAAAGGTTTCTTCTTTGTTTTCTTTGTTATAGAAGTCTTAACCGGTAGGATACACATTAATGACTCACAAGTGTTTTTAGTACCTACCTAAGTCTAATTGATACTTTTGCAAGGTTTTTTGAATATATTTTGTCTGTAATGCATCTAAATGAATCGGTGAGGGATCGCAGAAAATGTTACCTCCCCTACCCTTATTTTAGCTCCTGATATGATAATGGAACTGGAACCTCTCCTTTAGGAATGTTTATAGCTTTGATATACATACGTACTACATATATTAACGTTCTTTTGTCTTTTATAGTGGCGAGGCACACTCCGCAGAGCCGGCGGTTCAGGCAGCAGCTTCAACTCAGGAACCCTTACGTCAAACAGCTCCACAACCTCTACAACTACCGTCCAATCCCACCACCTCAGTTGCAGTATGAGAGACTTCGGCCACACGGCTGGAGGTGACGAAGCCGAGTTGTTGCTCTGGCTTCATGATGCTAGGAGAGCTCAACCTTTGTCAGAACGATTCAGGATCAGAATAGCCCGGGACGGGTTCTCGAACTACGTGGATCGATTGCATGCGAACAGCACGTTATTTGCGGTAAGTTAATCAAATTAAATCGAATAATGCATGTAATGGTAGGTATACCCCAGTATTTTTGTGACTTAAAACTCAGTACCTAGTTACTTGAGTTGTGATCGCATGCCCTGACTAGGTGGGTGCAATAATTGCTGATTAACTAACATTTCAAGAATAATGGAAAAAAATATTTATTGTGAAATTAAAAGTAAGCATTTTATGGTTCATTGCTGATATACTAAGGTATTACGTTTCGATAAAGTAATAAACAAGAGGGAACAATAGGAGTTTTACATCGTATCGGAACCGTTTAGATATCGATACAATTCAATCGAATGAGATCATGTCGATACTTGCATTATTGTTTTAGTGCAACGTTCAAGTCTGGTAATATTGCTGAATTACTTGTATGTTTAGAGATTTAGTAGATAGCTCTTGATACATAGATATGCAATATCGAGTGTTGTGTCCTAACTTAATATTAATATTTGAGGGTTGTTTCCTAGTATCAGACAATTAAAAATAGGTATATGCACCGAAAGTTCACAAAACTAGAAACACGATAAGCTGTATTATATTATTTATAACTGACCACATAATTTTTAAATAATTTATGAATTTTAAAGTTATCGTCCATTACGTCACGCCCTTGAAAACGGCGAGTCGAGTCCGATGTCGTCACTTTACATTGACAATGACAAGTAATTGACAGTGACAGTCTATGACAGGTATAACCTGAGAATTGATGTGTTGTTTTCTTCAGTTTTTATTTGTATTTGAGCGAAAAAAAGTTAGAAAATAACTATGGAGAAAGGATTTATGAAAGCTGATAGTTTTATTGTCGCTCAATTCTTTGCTAATAACCAAGATGACACAAACATAACCTCAATAACAAACACAAGCTTTACGTTCCTTTGCACAGTTTTATTTTACCGCGTACACAACTCAAAACATTACAGGTATTTTCTTTTGTGCTCAATGTTTAAAAATAATTTAAATGTTTAAAATATTTGTTTTTGTATCTAAATTATAAGAAAACATTATTAAAATTTAAAAATCAATGAGTTCTTTCTATTTAGTTACTTCTCTTTAGATGTGCATTAAAGTGTAAAGGAACACATAGTACATGTTGACGTCACAGTCACGTGATCGAGCGTTTTCTGGGCAATGTTTTAAGAAAAATAGAAAAAAATCGAATACATAAAAAGTAAAGAGATTTAAGACGCAAAATTATAGGAGGGGTGATCTTTAAATTATTTAGAAGCTATTTAAATAGATTTTCGAAAATTGGAAACAACCCTATTTTTTAATTGTAACCCGATAGTTTTGCAACACGTCATTGAGGTTAAGGCGAAAGAACTGGTTCAGTGTAGTATAAGGCGAGGTGTCGATAACAAGAGGTACAACTCTTTTTAGTCGATTTTGCAAAGAAGACTAATGGCCATTCCGTTCCGATAAGGTGTATTTACGGATAGGTCATGGTAATATTGTAGATTTGAAAAACGTGTCAGATTTAGAACCTTATTTGAAGACTATGATTCAATCACCGTCATCATTATTTGGGGTCCTCGTAGCATGTTTTCTCCTTCCATACTCTTCTATTTGTCGTAAATACGACTATACTTTAGAAAACATATTATTATACAAATTGCATCTATTTTAAACACATTTTGTCAAATTGTACCCATTTGATAATATTCATCACAAAGCTAAGGTAATACCTGAATACAGTCTCGTAGTGCGTGCTTATTACCCAAACACGCCGAAGTCAGTAGGCCAATTTCAATACAATTATCCTCCGACACGAAACCTCATGCGGGTCTAGATCATCGTTTAATGCTAACATGACCTACGCTTAGGTACTCTGCGGTAAAGGTTAGGTCATAGACAAATGTACGACGTGGCCTAAATGCCTTGTTGATTGATGTGTTTGTGCCTGTAGTAAAGTTGTGGATTTAATAGTAGAAATATAAACTCTACTATACTATAACAAAACCGAGAAACAGATTTTCACCCGAATAACAATAATTGCGAATTCGAATATAATCCTGACAGTTACTACTGTGACATTTTTTGAAAAAGCAACAGCATTTTTTGGACGCTTTTAATTAATCAGCGGAATAAAAAAATCTCGGAGGTATTACCATGAGCGTGCTGGTTGTTCAAAATCCATGTGTTAAAATCAATTGTCAGCCTATTATCGTCCACTTCTGAACGCATGCCTTTCCTAATGGGCGCCAACCATCCCGGTCTTCACTTATTATGGTAAAAACTAAAAGATTACTTCCATTTTCCAGGACCTATCAACAACAGATCTAACCCGCGAGCTATGGCTGGTCGCGTGGGTGATACGCGTAGGTCGTTGGGCGGGCGCGGGCAGCAGCGGCAGCGGTACCGGCGAGAGACGCGGGCCGGTCGCGAGAAGACCTTTGGGCGCTGGAGTCTTACCCCTCGCTGACTTCCTCAGGCAGCCCGGACAGCATCCCGGAGAGAAGGAGTATACGTTTAAAGTGAGTTACATAAGATGGATACTCGATTTTTCCAGCCTTCATTAAATAACAAGGATTCGGCAGCCACGGGTCCTCGATATTAGTTTGGATGCTATGGAAAATGCTACGGTTTAAAAGTATTATGTATGTCTAATCATACATAAATAAAATTTTGGAGAACTTATAATTCATTGCTGTTTTATCGCAATAAAAACAGCATGCATTTTTCACAATTTAAGGTCCTGATCTTGAAGCTTTTGAATAGCCTGTGGCGTAATCCTCTTATTTATTCAATGTTTTCAGGTTTACCAATGTGAAGAGAAAGATTTCCATCAGTTACACGACATGTTAATCAGAAAACAAACAAACAAGTGCAATATTTTACCTGGACAACCTAACTACGGTAAGTTATGTACAAAGTACAAATCAGTGCAGTATTTAGAGCATAAGTCAAGATAATATTTATGCGAGACAAAATTTTCCTGTTATGGTGTGTTACGCACTAAACTGTAATGCGTAAGTGACGTATAAGTTGGACGTTCTTGGGAATTCAATCTATTATTATTGTTTGAGGGTATTTTCCTCAAATAGGCTAGAGATATTGGTAATTACTTAATTGTATTTATTAAATCACTTTAAATTACCCACGTAAAATGACTAACCTAACTTAGTGGCTTCAAGACCACAATCGTCCGGATGAACTTTCGTCTACTAATATTTGAAATAAGACAGGGTTTTTCCCCCTTGTCAAAAAAAAACCGTCCTTATATCTGCATTTTAGTTAACATTAGACACACGTGATGGTTAAAATTTCGAATCATTTATTATCATTTTATTTATCAATATGTATTGGTTTCCATTTATATATTCAATCTGATAATTGCGCTCCCGATATTAAATGTAATGAAGATTTATATTATTAATTCAGTGTTGATAAGTATCCCCTTTTAAAGGATGCACAAGTTAACGTAAAGATGGTATCATGAATTAATTACAGGAAGATGACAATTTATTCTGCATTGTTAATATTAATCACACGATGTCATTTGTACAGTTGATCGTCTCGATTTCCATAATATATGCAAATGCTCATAAATCTTATGTTATCTAAGTAAATTGCGCATTGTTTACAAACATTATATGATATTTTGTAAGAAGGTTAGGGAATTACATAATTTAAATGTACACAATTTTCCTCAACTTATTAAGTTTGTGACTTCATTATGTACCTAATTATTGTATTAAAACCGCGATAGAACAAGGTTAACGAAGTAAATATTTAATAATATAATTAAATGAGCAAGACATACTAGATATATTAAATATTTAAACAAATACAATTGGTTACAAAGGTTTACATACTATCACAAATACTACCATGAGTCATTCTAAACCTTAACTATATCACATGCGAACACTCCTTAAATCATATTAATATGAAATTTTTATGAAGAAATTCTTTCTATCCGTTATGTTAAACCTAACACAATTTACAGGCATAGTAGTAGCCCTCCGCCTACTATCAAACGCAGGCAGCATATCAGAAGCGATAAGCTCCGGGGCCACAGTGACAGCCAAACGGGGCTTCCCCGATGTCATAATGCCGGGTGACGTCCGTAACGACCTATATCTGACACTCGAAAAGGCAGAATTCGAAAGAGGGGGCAAAAGTACGGCGAAGAATGTTCTAGCAACTGTCACCGTGCATGATAGTACGGGACAGGTTATTAATGTAAGTTTTTTAGCGAAAGAAGAATAATACCTATCACATAGTCTGGAAGTATTTATAAATAAACATGTCATTCACATTCAGTAATAATTACCTAAACCGTTGATTCAATGCAGTCGTTATAAGTCAGTCAGACAAGTTAGTATAACTTTTTGGTTTTTCGATACAGTACATTTTAAGAGCAAATAAGTTGTTAGTAAATTCTTTGCTCCCTTGTTACGTTTGAATACCTTTATAATGTTGATGTACCAATCCAAATTAATTTCTTTATTATAAATAATCTTTCTCCGCAGGAATGCGTATGGGGCGCGAGTGGTACTGGCTCGACGTCCTACGAGTCTGTAGTCCTGTACCACAACAACAGCCCCGCGTGGGGCGAACACCTCCGCCTCACGGTGCCGCTGGAGACGTTTACCAACGCCCATGTCCGCATCGAGTTTAGGCATTGTTCTAGTAAGTACTGCTTGAAATTCGAAGATTCCGTCCTCTTAATTAAGGCACCCTATACTTTATAAAAAATAGTTTTCTGGTCAGTTTTTGCTCCATGATGGCCGAAACCCACTAGTCTTGAACTATCCCGGATGTTAATGTTTTGTGATCGTAACGTAAGATTTCTGTTTCGTTTGTAGCTTTAGATATTCCACATCAATGGGTTGCTGTTTTTATTCGTAAGTTGTATTTTTGCAATCACTCTTCTAGTGACACTGAAACGTAGCAAAACCGTGTTCCCAACTTCTAAACACTGAGAAATTGTTAAAAGGTATGGCGCTGTCAAATGAAGACGTTTGAGATGCGTACAAAAACACGTAGTTCAAGTTGTCAAGCAGTATTTTTGCAGGTCTTTAGGGGACATAAAAGAAAATATCGTTAAATCATTATATTTTTATTCTCCTTATTAGATTTTTACGAACATTTGTGTGTCTATTACAGCGCGAGACAAGACGGAACGCAAACTATATGGTTTCGCGTTCGCCAGACTGATGGAAGCGAGCGGCGCTACATTAAGGGACGGAGCGCATGAGCTTTACGTTTATAAGTGTGATGATCCCTCCAAGTAAGTATTTCTAGATAAGCCTGCTATAAAAATATTTTTTGGTTTATTTATCCCACACTTATTTAACATTGAGAAAATTCTTATTCAGTGACCCATTATAATTATAAAAATAAATAACATTAAGACATATCAGAAGGGGCAAAAATTTTTGGCAACAAGTCTGCCTCTACTAGATTATGGTCTAAGTCTTCCCTAAAAACAGGCCAATATTCTATTACTAAAAGGTCCTATGACTTGTTTATGAGCCAAAACGTTCTCTCATGTCAAAATGTTGTAAAAAATATTTAAATATGTATTAGTATGTGATTAAGGGCTGATTTTTCAATCATCAGTTAACTGACTATCTGGGAAATAAATATGGCGGTTTGACATATTTTCTATACAAAAGCTGTCAAAACGTCAAACATATTCATCAGATAGCAGTTAACTGATGATTGAAAAACCGGCCCTTAATGTTATAATATTTATGTATATTATTTTCTATGGGCCTTAGATTTAAATAAATAAAAAATATCATGATTCCATGAAAATGACTTTCCAGGTTAACATCAGCAAGCTACCTATCACTGCCATCATGTTCAGCGGACAGTGCCCGCATGGGATCATCCAACGGTATAGTGCCAACATTCCAAAGAAGTTCCAAAGAAAATTGTACCATCAGCACGTTGTTATGCTCCACTAAGTTAACTCAAAATGGTAAGTGGGAAAATAAGAAAAAAAATATTACTTTTTTTATGTGTATTTAAACTGGTTTGTAGCTCCACGTCGAGTTCCATTAAAATAGGTCCTACGTTTGACGTCAAAATATACATGTAGTACTTAAATTATTTTAGACTCAAGAATAAATCATGCGTTTAATAATTTTCACAGAGGATCTCCTAGCATTATTACAATGGCGGGCCCGACCAGAAAAGGTTCAAGAGACATTGCTCAGAGTACTAAGACTGGGCGACGGATTGAGTTGTGAAGAGCTCATCAAGTTCCTAAGAGATGTGCTGGATGCATTGTTCGCTTTGTTCTCCACTGAAGATGGGAATAGGTAAATAAATTTTATATAACACGCTTCATTTGGTCCTCGATATTATGTATGTACATTAAAAATATATATAACAAACTACAATATTTAAATAAAAAAAAATTGTTTATTTCACAAAAAAATAAAAATAGGACATACACTATCCTACTTCCTACTTATATTATAAATGTGAAAGTTTGTGAGAATGTATGGATGTATGTTTGTTATTCAATCACGCAAAAACGGCTGGACCGATTTGATTGAAATTTGGTATGTAGATAGGTGATAACCTGGATTAACACATAGGCTACTTTTTATCAACACTCCACGCGGGCGAAGCCGCTGGCGGAAGCTAGTATAACATAAAACTTTTTCAACACGTTTCATCGCTTAGAATACAGTGTTGACGTGAACTCTGGTACCCATGTTAAGATTTAACTTGTTTAAAATGTAAACTCAATGTATATATTACGTAAATAAAGATACAGTTTTTAAACTTTTCAAGAATAGTCTGATTTATTAAATCATAATTATATCTAAGTTTTTGGAATGCTATGTGATGTTCTAACTTCGATACCGACCTCTACATTGCTTTTCATTCAGCTAAACAATGAAACCGCATCTAAGACATAATTTTGAATGTGGTTTTTAATAGCCTCGTCCTGCTACCAAATCATACATAATAGGTTTGGTAGGTAATTAAACGTTTTATTTTAATTTCAGTACACCACATTCGGGCACAGTATTCCTAGTGCTAATATCAATATGCAGCTTACTCGATGAGAGTCGGTTTCAGCATTTCAGACCAGTGCTCGACGTTTATATTGAAGAGCATTTCTCAGCTGCGCTTGTGTATAAGTAAGTACTTATTCCATATGTTATTTATTATATTATGTATTTTACAAGTTGCGCAATTGCGCTTAGTTGTGCAATATATGCGCAGTTTATACATTTTGCGCAAAACTAACTCGCCTCTTTTAAATGTAGTTAAAAACACTTACATTTACTTTATTCAAAGTGATAAAAAATTATTATGACTTCCAAAATTTAAATGAGACATGTATCTTTACCTACAATATATATATTTTTTATATTTATAGAGGTCTTCTCTCATCAGTCCAACACTGCGCAGAATGGGCAGCTAGCGCCGAAGGGCAGGAACCTATTCGCAAATGCTTACGTTCCTTAGGCGCAGTATTCCGTTTAGCTGTAAGGTCTCGACGACTATTCGCTAGAGCGACTGGGGGACAGTATGAAGACAGCTTTAGAAGAGATGTTAGGGCTGCCCTACATGCACTGAAAGCTTTTGCGCAACACCCGTATAAAGAACATTTGGCGCCGGCTCAGGTTGGTCATATTTTGGAATATATTTTAATAAATTCGGAACAAGGAAGTTGGTTCTTGCCATGTATGGGCTCAATTTTATACAAATGAACGACAATTTATTCATATTTTTTTTATATTGGTGATTTTACAAAACGTTCGCTCATGCCAACCCAATGCCGTATGCTGAAGTATTGCTTCGGCAATTGATGGATATTGAAATCTTCGACTCTCCCTTAATCTTTGCAGAATACCTCCTAGGCAACATGACATTATCTGAATATTTTAGCATCACAACATTCGTTGTTGTTGGGAGCGGTTCCCAATCTAACCGGAAGCAGCTGAGAACCAGTGCATTAATATATGAAAAAAATGCTTTGTTACAACTATTTAAAATAAACAATCTCTCACACAGGTAGCCCTAATGTCCTCCTGGGCGGAAGTAACGCGCGAAGTGTGCGGAGCGCTGGGAGCGAGCGAAGCGGCGCGAGCGGCGGCGCTGGTGCTGGACGCGCCGCACCACCACCCGCCGCCGCCGCCGCAGCTCGCAAGGGCACGCCTACATGCCGCACAGGATATACTGAAAGGACCGCTGGGGGAAGATCCAGGTTACTTCATTTTGCTTTATAAAAACCCGACTTCATCAAACACTGTAAAAAAAATATCTTAGAAATGATGGTGAAAATTTCCTAGTAAGATATTAACAAGACTCGCTAATGTACAGTCAACTTCAGGTCAGTGGTAACAGTTTTATAAGAAAACTAGCTTTTGCCCGCGACTTCGTTCGCGTGGAATAGTGATTTTTGGTTTGACCAATAGATGGCGCTACATGTCCGAAATAAATTTTATTTTTATTTTTATATTTTTTTGTAATAAAAACTATCCTATGTCCTTTCTCAAGTTCCAAACTATGTCTGTACCAAATTTCACACAAATCGGTTCAGTAGTATAGGCGTGAAGAAAAGACAGACAGACAGACAGAAAGACAGACAGACAGACAGACAGACAGAGTTACTTTCACATTTATAATATTAGTTAGGATCGTACTTATTACTATTGAGTTAAGGTGCATGACAGTTACCACTGATGTGCAGTCTACCGTACCACATATACACTACTTATTGATTTTGTCAAAATTTTTGACAGCATTTTATGTACCCTTTATGCTTTTATTAACACACTTATGACGACAAATTTCGACGATTCTAATTTTTTTAAATAGAATACAAATCTTTGTTTCTCTATGGAGTCTCCTTTTAAGCATGTAAATATGCCTGTCTTCCTTAACATATTAAAAGCGTAGCAAGAGACATGAAAACATATATTTTGTATTTTCATTATTTGGTGGGTAAGTACATTTAGTGGGAATAGAAGAACGTTAGTAGAATCGTTAATCACCTTGTCATTTCAAAACAATTTATTATACTGCAGTGGTAAAAATGAGGCTTTATATTTTTTTCATAAAATGAACATAATTATTATACAATGTACATTAGCAGAGCGTTCGACTTGATTACTCCTTAAAAAACATTTTACTTTCACCCTTACAGAAGCAAGAAACATAATCCTAACCACCGCTTGCCACCATTTACGAGTCCACCTCGCCCGCCGGGACGAGTTATCCCAATGCGCGGAAATGATAGGCGAGCTTGTAGCCTTACTGTGGAAGAAGCAGGACCCTGACAGGCCGGTGGACGATGATGAACTGGATCCAGACGTCGATGTGCTGTGCTTAAATACCCTCGATGTACTCGTGGAGACTGTGTTGCATCTGATTGGAGGGAATTCGCCGGTGCTTGTAAGTTTGTTTTTTTTTTTTCTATTTTTATTTAAATGATAGGTGAGCTCGTAGCGTTACTCTGAAAGAAGCAGGACCCTGACAGGCTGGTGGACGATGATGAACTGGATCCAGACGTCGATGTACTCGTGGAGACTGTCTTGCACCTGATTGGAGGGAACTCGCCGGTGCTTGTGAGTTGGTTTTTCTATTGTTTTTTCTTAATGATAGGCGAGCAAGAATCAGGACCCTGACAGGCCGGTGGATGATGATGAACTGGACCTGGACTGGGAATTGGTATATTTAATTGAACAGTTGTGTAGATTAAGCATATTTGGAAGCTTCGTTCAACAAAATCATAAACTAGATTATCAATGATTTATTTATTGCAAAATTATCCATATTCATTATGAAAATTTTATTCGTCGTTAATTATATGTGGTGTGGCAGATTTATGCTGTCTTTAATATTTTAATTGTATATTTGTATCAACCTACTTGGGTAGGTAGGGCTTAATAATGAAAATATCGATAAAGTTTCGGTTTTATTTCTATATTATCACATGTCTCAATTTAAGAATGACTTTCATTCCCCAGGGAGCAATGGTAGCCGGTCTTCTAGGCGTCATGGAACTTCTAAAACCGGTACACTACCAGCGACTGTGGAGCCATCTGGCGCCGCACCCGCACGACCGCAAGCCTTTGAAAGACTTCTTGATGCGAGCCTTCTTAGTCTTCCGACATCTTATTGAACAGGACGTAAGTATTGAGAGTAAAGACTTTTACTAACTTCACTTGTAACTAACTATGTATATAAAATCTTGGAATCTACCAATTAATTAATAATTTGACCCACTTGTGGTAGGTATTATACTTGGAGTAAAACATTATTTTACTTAGAGTAAAAATAATGGCTGCTACGTCCTTAATTTATCGACCTTAATTTTTATCAATGTAAAAGTTATCGGTCTAATTGTGTGGCTATGATGTTGATACATGTGTGTCTTTCTACTGTTTAAAACGTCAGCTGTCAAATGCAGCAATTGCTTCCCCTTACTCTGATAAATATATTTGGTTTATATACCCCTCTAACTCCGTTAAATATATATCTTAGGTTAAATTAAGTTCTGAAGATTCCTGTAAATATTTATTTTTTGTTCATTAGGTATTCCCAGCAGACTGGATGGTGTTGCGAGTACAAAGTTGTAAAGTGCTGCTGTCTGCGCTTCAAGATCTCGCTCAACCGTTACTAGAGAGGTTCTTAGGAGATGAACCGCCACAGTTCGATTCACAGGTAAGATCATTTTAGGCGTGGTTGTAACTGGTGTATTGTCAGAGTTGAGTAAGGGTGGGTATTCGGACGCTGGGTTAAGTGGGCAGCACAGAGCGAATGTCCTCTTCGCTTGCTTGTTTCATGACATTTTATAGAGAAGCGCTGCTTGAGACGGGGCATGTACGCGGTGCCCTCGACTGCGACCATGGAGAAAAAAATAACTAGCGGAGATCTCATACCGCCTGAGAAAGTAGCGTGCCAAAACGACTAGTTACTATCTATATGAAAACTCGCCCATTATAATCTATATTTCCCAATAAAAACACCAATCCATCGAGACGTGCATCGGGCGCCCGCTTGACGCAGAAAAGAACATAAGAGTTTTATAAAACCTCGCTCTCTTGCCCATGTCTTTATAATCCTCCAGCCGTTATCCCAATTCATTTGGGGTCGGCTCTCTTGCATGTGACTATTCTAAATTCGAATTTAACTGTCGTTCGTCAATTGATCATTGCCAATTCTCACGACCATTTTATGTTATCCCAGCTATGGTCGGGCTACATGGAACTAGGAGTGGCACTGGTGACGTCGAGCGCACTGCAGCCGGAGCGCTGGTCCGGCCGCGGCCCGCACCGGCCCCGCATGCGGGCCGCTGCTGGCATGCGAGTGCTTGCCACGTGGAACATGCTTGGTAGGTGTTTACGTATCCTACCTTAATAATAGTCAAATAAATTATTATCAACATTAAGGCTGTCTTCCAACCAAATTGACTTGATCATCCGCCGAATGTGAGCGAACGTTACGCAGTTTATTGTATTTCCATACATATTCACTTTTTGTTCACATCTAACCACGATACGTTATGCGTAATATGCCTAGACGCTAACATTCGGCTGCTGACAGTCGGTTTGCTTTGAACGCAGCCTAACGGAGATCTCGTAAAGATGTCAAATATCTGAACGGTCGTGACAGATTACCGTGCTACAAAACAAAGAGAAGGTCATAGATGGAGGTTGATGATCATAATAACATCCTGTTGTCTCTCAATAGGCCCTCATGGGGCTTGCAGAAAACTTTTCCACCTCTTTTGATGGATGGGTCTCCTGTTGATTCTGTTTCAGATTCTGATTTATTGATTTCTATTCTGACCGTTTCCTCATCCATAAAATTGATTCTTAAAACGAGACCTTTATATATTAAACAATATTTATTCTCCCAGGTCCAGCCCAACTGCATTTAGTACCCGGTGCAGTAGGAGCTTTACTAGAAATAACATTAGTAAGCGAGTTACGAAGAGCGGCTTTAGGCGCGTTAGTCGCATTAATGGCGGCCGAACGCGCTCATACGGGCGAAGCTAGACGTACGGAAGCCGCGTTAGTGGACAAACTGGACTCGCTGGTCGCTGATAACAAGGCCGATGATCATTATAGAAGACTGTTTGATACTGTGTAAGTAGCTTTTATAATTATTTTTTGCGATATAGAATGGCAGCTTGGAATTTTTCACGAATCGTTGTGCAGAAACCATTTCTAATTATCAGCAATAAGGGTGGTGCGCGAGAAGTATGTTTTGAGTGTCATGCGAGTATTTATGCTCGGAAGTTAGTTACGAATCGCCATTAAGATTCGCGAACATTCTACCTAAAGTATAACTATTTGCTAACGAAATACCGAGCTTGTTACTTCTGGTATACTTATTCAAGTGACAAAAATGGACTCAAAAGTTAAATGCAAATTTTGTATGTACTTCAATGGCGCTCGCAACCACAAAACTAACGTCAAAACTATAAATAATAAGACTCTAATTACTACAAAACACCTACAAGACAACACTTCAAAATAATAATACTGTATTTACAACCAAAAAAAACTAATCACACTTCTATTGTCCATGCTACTCAGGGAACATTTGAGCTCAGTGTAAGTACCTCTACCGTTAACTTTGACGTACCGTACATCATTATTTTTGGCCAAAAACAATCAAGTCAAACACGTTTTGTTGCATTAATTACTGTTTGATTACAAGAACAAAACAATTTATTGTCAGTTGTACTGTGAACTTGGTTAATTACGCGCAAAATGTTCGCTTGTTTTTCAACGTATTTTGTGAAGAATATTCTTATCGAATGTTACAATTAAGTATCTAGCCACTTTTAGTTACTTATTTATTTTTTGTTGCCTCTATATTTTTGTGCACGCTCATTTCGTAGAAAATCTTTTTATTTACTTTGCAGTAAGTGTTACAAAATAAGTGACTAGCGCAAAACAAGGGAAGATCGCTTTCTGACGGACTTTTTTAAGCCATTTAAATCGTCAGCCTGTACTTAAGTTCGGATAGTAAACCCGAATCAAATAACAATAGGGTTAAATTTGCACTGATATCCCTAACATAAAGTAGTTCGGTAAAAGGATTATATTTTCCGTATCTTCTTCTTCAATTGAAGAGCCCAGCTCTTGTCGGTGCAGCTCCTTCCATTTACGCCTATCTAGCGCCAACTCCTGAACTTCCTTATACGTCACAACATTCACCTTTCATTTTCCGTATACTCATGTATATTCTTAAAACAAAAATACAGTGCACGATATTTTTGATCATTTTCTTGCAAAAGTGTATAATATGTCAATGTATTTGTAATCTTATTTGGTGTGAAATGAAAGGCTCATTATTTTATTTATCTTATTATATTACCTATACTACAGGTTAATGGAACGCGTTTCCACGGAGGGTTGGCGGGAAGCAGGCGCGGCGTTTGTGGCGTGTGTGACGCGACTGTTGGAGAGACTGCTGGACTACCGCGCTGTTATGCAGGGCGCCGAACATAGGGATAAAAGGATGGCTGCTACTGTTAATTTATTGGTGAGTTTTAAAATGTTATACCAAGTTGAAACGCCATCATCATTGCTTGCTTTTATCTCAATTTAGGGTCATCGCAGCACTTTTTCTTCTTCCGCACACTTCTGCTTGCCGTCATCTCACAAAGTAACATTCTCCATAGCGACATTAACACAGTTCATCCATCGTTTCTTTGGTCGTCCTCTGCCACTTAATACATCCACATACGTGTTCAAACCGTCTCACAACATTAGTTGAACAATCTTCCGGATAATTTTTTCCATCTTCGATTGTTCTATTCTGTACCTTTGAAAATCTCTGATAAGCCTCACTAAAGAAAACGTACCGCTTTATGATTTCAGAATTTCTACAAGAACGAGATCGATCGCAAAGAGATGTATTTGCGCTATGTATACAAACTGCACGATCTACATATTGCGTCTGATAACTTTGTTGAAGCTGGATGCACTTTATTGGTAAGCTGTTCTTTGGCAATACTCAATATTTGTGACTTTGGGTTTACTGATACGATTTTATAGACGTCGATAAAATAACAGAAACAGTTGGGAAATAACGGGATATGTGTTAAGTAAATCACAATTTTCAACAAGAACATAAATGTTATTATTGAAACTGTGATTCAGAGGGTTACAAAGTGCCGAATTCATTAAAATTTTGATTGGTAAACAATCTAACTTTTATATTTTCTATGTATCTTACAGCTGTACGCAGAAACTCTAAGCTGGGAAAGCGATCAGATAGGCGTGGACTCGGAACACCCAGACATGCCCGAGTGGAAACGTAAAGAGGCACTGTACAACCAAGTGCTGCAATATTTTGATCGCGGGAAGGTATGATTCGCTATTTCTTATCACAGTTATAAAGATATTAAAATGGTACAATGGAGCAATTTGTTTGTAACTTTTAGTTCATTGTCGTGTAAATTAGTCCCAGATTGTGTAATTGTTATAGAAGTTTTAACTTATGAAAGCGGGTGAGCCTGTGTATGTAAATGTTCGTGCACATAATATGCGTAACCTCACGAGTCATAGTAGTAATCGAGTCGCCGAGTCGAGAGACAATGTGCAGTACATTTACACATACAAGTATGGCTAACCTGCTTTGGTTAGATAAAACATCTATACAGGGTGTTAGTGTGAACACCGTTACCCTTGAAACCAGAGGTTTGGTTTCACTTATAGCACGTAAATTAACTTAAGGCAAAAAAAAAAAACTTAAATTTTCACACGTCAAGCTACAGTAGTAGGTATTTTTGCCTGTCCTAAGCCAGAAAAAATATGAAGGGAAGTTACATCACAGGTTATTTGTATGTGTTTTAAACGGAGTGCTGCAGGTCACCGCCCTTTAACTCGCGCGCATAGTATCCATAAATTTACGGACAGTGTTGGAAAGAAACTTATTAAAAATTTTAAATGAAAGAAACGTTCATTTATTTTAAATTCAGATAAATAAAATTATAATCAAGTCGACTACCTATATATGGTTTCAGGGATAACGGTGTTCACACTAACACCCTGTATATGATTTTCAATAAATTCTATGAATTCTAGTGAAACCTTATTTATTTTCTATTTATTCCAGTGCTGGGAAAAAGGCCTGCCCCTACTCAAGGAACTAGCAACACTATACGAAGTGAAGCTATGCGACTACCCTCGGCTAGCACACTGCTTACGTACTCACGCGACCTTCCTAGACTCCGTGATGGAACAACTCAGACCTGAGCCCGAGTACTTTAGAGTCGGGTTTTATGGAAAAGGATGTCCGCTGTTTGTTAGGGTGAGTTTTATAGCGTTATTCATTTTAGACTCCAAAAACGTAAGTTTTTGTTAAAACAACTGTTTACTTTGAAAGTTGAACTGGAACCAGTTATTATAAAAAATAGCTTATATCGTGTTTGCAAAGCTTATTCAATAAGCATTATTCTAGTCTCTTATTTCCACTTTTATTTTTTTTGTCAGTTTATTTCTTGAGATTTTCGAAACACGTGGGTTTTTATTTAATCAGAATCGATACCTAGTAATAATATCTTCACGGTCGGATAGGGTATTCTCACGGAGGAGAAAAGACTAGGGGAGATGCCCTAACGCAGGTAGGTCACGCGCCTTCAGGTAGGTCAAATACGTCACGACTACGTCACGGCAGGCGTGGCTGGACACCGCCCATATACCGTCCTTCACATCTAACTAACATCTTGTCATAGAGTTGTCATAGTTGTATTTTTACCACAATTTCAACAGATTTTATTTGTTACTCGATTAAAACGATGAAATGCGCTATCATTAATTGTAGAAATTGCTCAGGATCCAAACTCAAACATACCATAGGATAACATTTCACGTGTAATTAATATTTTAACTTTTAAACCTATTTTTTGCTAGAGACATCTGTCGTCGAATAGCTGCATTTCTAGAACCTCTAAGTGAATTTGTATTATTTTCGTATGAATCTTGAATCAATGTACATTATTGGTACCGATTTTTGCCTTAAAAAGCAGCTTCATTTTTCCTTGCATCCTACAAGTTTTTTTATAGATTATTTACAAACCAAAACATATGATATATTATCATGAAAATTTAAAATTATAAAAACACCATCTTTCGGTAAGTAGTCGACTTACGTATATTTGAAGTAAAATTATGTTCATCAAGACAGAGAGACCCGTTACAAAATTAAGTGCTACCAGACATCGAAAATTCAATCACCCATAAAAAAAGGTCTTATTTAAAAAAGCTGCAATTATCTTAAAATTAATCATAACTCTAACTATGTATTTCTTTTAGTAACCAGTCAGCGTCGTTGTGATCAGTTACATGTAATAAGATCTAAGACTACTTACATTTTATAAAAACAGTATTTTTGCAATGGCTCCAAAAATGTATAACAAATATAAGATGTGACGAAAATTAGCGTAGATTTATTTATATTCATCATCAGTAATGTTTTACATAGTTTATATGTTAGTTCTCTCTTATAATGTTATATCTCTCTTGCCGTACATACTTTTTAAATGTACCTTTACTTAGAGCAATATCCGACTCACATAAAGTCTGCTATTTAGTGGATGCGCCGTTGTGATACAGTTGTGAAAACTCTAATTTGATAAACACTGTCCCTATAATTTTAATTCCCATTTTTCTTGGTGAATTTCGTAATATGGCAACATCGAAAATAACAACAGTCATCGCAGCACGGTTCTAGAACAAATAGAACGAATTTTCGTGCTTGTGATGCCATAGTGGCTAGTAGATGAACTAACACAATGACATAAGTTGATAGGTACTGAAATTACACCATGGGGGTATTTTAGACCCGTGGTGAATAAAAATGATTTTTCATTGAGTCTCCGTTTAATGATTCCTAGTAGAATTATACCTATTTCATTTCTGGGTAGAGTAAATAAATTGTTGTGGGGCAAGTTCTGTGCACAAAATAATCTTATAACAATTAATTTTCTTACTTTTTTATCTCTCTCTTTTTCTTCGTTAATTTCAAATGAATGCTTCTTCAAACTTTCTAATTCAATTACTATTTTTAAAGAATTATTAATTTTGAGTATTTACTTTACTTTTAAGTATGTCACTAGTGGTCGATGTTAGTTTAGGGTTAGATTTTAATTATCTTATTCCACGCTAGATGGATTTACAAAAAATGGGTGGTTTCCCATAAAAGGCGTATAAGGGTGTAGCACGGGTGGAGCCAGTAACGTTCCTCGTCCCCCGCTCACCCGAATTTTGGCGCGCAGGTTTGTTAGGAGATTTTACGTTAGGGCACCTCCGCTAGTCTTTTGTCCTCCGTGGGTATTCTATAGACTTGCACATCTGTATATTTAACTTTTTTAACAAATATTTTTATTGTTTATTTCCAGAACAAGCAGTTCGTATACCGCGGGCACGACTACGAGCGTATCGGGGCGTTCACGCAGCGTCTACAAGCAGAGTATGTAGCTGCACATATATTGATGCGTAATACGCCGCCTGATGACTCTATCATCGCTAATGATGGACAATGTGAGTTTATGTAATGGTATAGCACGTTTGTATAGTCCTCAAGTTCTTTCTATTTACATACAAAAATCCAAGGCTACTCTACTCCAACCCTTCGTTATAAGAATGTAGGTTATGTAAAGATTTATATAAGTTCAGAGGATAAGGGCATTTTTTTGGTTTTGAGTAGTGTTGTTTGTCTAAAGTTGGTTGCTAGTAATTTTACGCTAGTCAAAATGTATGAACAGAATACTACTGTTAACTTGGGATAAGCAAAGTTATTTAAAGGAGATTCGATTTGGAATTGGATGAACAAATGTCGTAAATAGTGCTTAGCTGCTGTCTGCAGCGGCTGCAGTCACATACAGAAAAAATATCTTGAATAGTATAATCAAACTCTTAGGCTCCAGTATGAAAAAAAAAAAACATTTATTGCAAGCTGATAAATTTCATCACCACTGACTATATGATTTTGCTGTGATGAATCAAACTCCCGTGTAATATGGGAGTATCTTCTAAATATCAAGCATTCTACTAACATCCCAAACATACAGACATACAGATCTGCAACGTGAAGCCAGTGGCGTCCCGTCGCCAGTGGCCGGCCGGCACTCCCGAGCAAGTGAAGCGATTCTACGCGTGCAATGACGTCGACACATTCCTATGTGATAGACCTCTGCAGAAACCGCCCATTGATAAGGATAATGAGTTCAAGGTAATAAGAACCTTTAAAACTGCCGATTTTTCTAGCCTGTCTATCCGTTGTTTTGATATTTGAGATGGAAATGTGATATAGTTTATGTGGAGTCAATGTCAAAATTAAATCTCTCAAGACTCTCTCATTGTTCATATCATGTTCAGTCATCGTTCTTTTTAAGGCTCATTTTCACTGACAACATACACGTTAGTTTTTTGTTAAAACAGCTTTTGTATAATTTAAAAAATTTAATGTAACTTCAACTATTTAGGGTCCGTTCAGACAGACCGGCTCGGAGAGCAGAGCAAATTCTTAACACGTTGAAAATTGAGTACTTAGTATTTGAAGTAAGGTTTATTTTTGCATGCGCACTGCTTTTGTCATTGAGAATGCTCGAATGCGCTCGGTGTGAAATAATAAAGAGGAGCCGACCAGCTCCGATCGTGCATTTTTTCTTGACGTTTGGCTCCGTTTGCATGCTCTTTAATGCTCGCCAGCCGATCGGCTCCGGTCTGTTTGAAAAGAAAAATGCGCGCCGATGCTCTCCGACCCGGTCTATCTGAACGGATCCTTACTATGAATTTCTACGTTGAAATTTTGAGGTAAACAGCTGTTGTCGATTAACATAGGCCTATGTCGTTTCTTTGCCCGTTTAAATTGACTTTTTTGTGTTTAATTTTCAGAGCCTCTGGATCGAAAGGACGACGTTAGTTACGGAGAACACGTTACCAGGCATTTTGAGATGGTCTGAAGTTATATCGAGATCCGTTGAAGAAATACCACCAGTCGAAGTAAGTGTTCTTTCTGAAGGCTACTTTGCTTTTTCCTGTAGATACGTTTTTTATTCGCGCGTTAATACTCACAAAATCACTTTATTTCTTTATAATTTATTGTAAAAATATTCCCTTCCAGTACGCCTGCGAAACGATGGAATCAACCGAACGGGAACTTCGTAGCCTTATCTCCCAATACACAGCCGACCCTACCCTAAACATAAACCCATTCTCCATGCGGTTACAAGGTACTATCGACGCGAACGTTCAAGGCGGGATCACGAAGTACGAACAAGCGTTCATGACGGCAGAGTTCGCGAGAAATGCGACGCCGAGAGAGGCAGCTGCGGCGGCCAAGTTGAGAAGATTGGTGTCCTCGCAATTGGCTGTGGTGGATGCTGGGTTGTCGCTGCATGGGAGATTGGCCCCTGAGGATGTTAAGCCGTTGCATAGGTGGGTTCTGATAAAGTTTAATAGCTGAAAGTTGTTTTTATGGCGTCAAACCCGTTGGGTTTTTCCTATTTATAAGTTCTAGACCATGAATATTTTATAGTAATGGTTTCATATCGTCGCAATAAGGCTATATTTATTTTGTTTTTTTCAGGCGTCTTGTAGAACGATTCAATCAGCTAAGACAGAACTTGGGACCAGGATTAGCTCGAGCCCGCCGTCAACTCTCAGAAAGTATTGTAAAGTAAGTAAAACTGAAGTAAAACCTTTTACACAAGCTGTTCATTAATACATTATGTACTATAATGCAATTGATGGTATTGACAGCACTCCACTGCCGCCCGTCCCAGCGTTGGACAAACGATCTCAAAGTATTCAACAAAGTGATAACTACTATGATGATGGACATCTTTATGATAAACCGGTAAGTGACGCCATCTAAAAATTTTCATGCATATGAATAATGATCACAGCATTTTGCGGTCAAATAAACATAAATGGCCTTACTACAAAAACTTAACCACCTGTTTTACACTTGTTTAAAAAAATTGTGGCTGCAAAATGAACCATACCTATGTCAACGTCATAATTTGACATTTTTTTAGACAGGTCTTAAACTGACGTTTAAAAGTTTTTGTGGTAAGACGGAAACTCTCGGAGTAATAGCATTGTGATTGTAGCAAAGTTATGGCAGAAACAGCAGACAAACTATCATTATGATTTTACTCAATACAAGTCTGAAAAGTGCTTAGCAAACTTTTTCATAGATAACTTCTCCCGTACTTAGACTACACACACATGTGTCTTCCACATGAGCGCGGTGTCCGTATTACCTTTATGGAGCTAATATACTTCACCATACTAAAATAAGTCTAATTAGGCATCCAATAAACCAACATTACTTTATTTTTCTCCACCCAGCTATCAATGGAAGACGCAATGGAGCAACAAAGCATTATGTCAAGCAGCCTGCCTATAAGCGACAATAGAGACTGTATTGAAGATAACTCCATGATCAAGTCAGCGCCGCCGCTACCCATCAGACCTAAGTCGGGAGACCCTAGGAGTCCTACAAGACCTCCGCTGGAGAAGTACCGGTAAGATTTTGAGGTTATTTTGGAACAACAATACTATATTCTCCACCGAACAATATTCTCAGAATGCTCATGGCTAAGTAACAGCCGCAAGGGTCGATAGATCATAAGGTTAAGGAACGCTTGGCGTGGACGATCCGAATTTCTACTTGTTTCGGAATGCACGTTAAAATGTTCAGGTTGCCATCTGAACAATTTGGCAGTTTTTACGGGTCGTTAGAAAATAGAAAGTTTGATAACCAATCTTGCCATGAGATTGCCTAGGTAACTCGATTTAGGAGCTAAATCAGTTAATCAGTTTCAGCTTTCCAGTTGTAGTTACAAATCATTAATCTACTACTTATTTCAAGGGACTCGATCGACGGTGACCTGGTAGAACAGTGTCGACACAGCCGCGCTTCATGGAGTGAACCAGGAGACGCACCTCCGCTACCACCAAGAGTTTCAGGTATATTTATAACTTTGTATAATTTAAATGTATATTGAAGAAATATGTTCTGCCTGCTCAATTTAATACATTTCGCTCTTCGAGTTAAGTTTCTATACGTAGAGGTTACCCTTTCGCGTTAAAAATATAAGATGGATTTGATTAAACTTGACGTTTATAGGTATAGGTTACTTAAATGCCTATAACAAATTATAGGCTACCTTTATTGCAAGTCGTTTTCTTGGGATGTGGTTGAACTTGCGAATTTATTCACATTTATAATTACTATCATCATGTTTTATGTTGGTTGCTTTTATTCATTAGGAAATGACATCAGATTGTTGGCTACTTTTGATCAAGATGCCTGAAGAAGTAGTAGGAAACGGTAGTAAATATTAACGTCTTATTTTCATCCCCTATACCCAAAATGTTAATGTTACGAATAGAAGGATAACCTACATTATTATTATCCCCAGGCGACAAGCGCTCTTGGATCGAGGCGCCGCCCGCCATCCCCCGGCGGGCTCGCTCGGGCGACGCGGCGGACGACGCGCGGGACTCGGGCGTCAGCGTCGACCATGCGTATGGGAATGCGGACGAACACGCGCATCTGCATAAAGGTATGTAGTCCAGGAATTTATTTAGGTAAATGGGTAAAAGTGTTGCTTTTATTGTCAAAAGATTTAAGCTTTCTTTTAAAAGTGATTTAAAAACCAACATTTGTAGTATCCGTTTTTGTTTACAATGTGGTCTAGTAATTAACCACGACTCTGCTTATCTGTGGTCGAGGTTGCGATTCAGACATAGGTCTGCTTAAAACTGACCCTAAGTTTTTTAATTTAATTAAAAACAAAGAATTCCTTAAAATTGTATCAAACATTTAACTTACTTGATGACCGCCAATAATTATATTCCAAGTACAAATACGTGTGACCCGCTGATACCTAAAATTGGTTTATGTGCAGGGACTCGTTGTTAAATGTTGTCGTAATACCTAAATGTAGGAATAATGCCATAAAGTTCTACATCATCCACTTCTTCACCAGATCTCGACCTAACAGTAGACTCACTGCGCTACGAGGAAATAATCTCAATGATGTCCGAACCCCTTCGCGTTGACGAAGGAGAAAAGCCTCCCCCCATCCCTCCCAAAGGGCTTGGACATCTCAGCTCCTTCGACTCGGGACACCACGAGAACGGCGAGTCACATTGTTAAACGAAGTAAGAGTTCTAACATAGAAGCTTCTAGGTCTTACTGGAGACTGCTGTGAAGGCGCATTTATGGTCGCTGCACACAGCGGGCGCGGCGCGACGGGACGGGACGGCGACGCGACGCTGAGCAGTTGTAATGTACTAGATATTACGGGCGACATCACACAGAGCCGTCCCGCTCGGCGCGACGCGACGCGACGATCTAGTACATTGCGTCGCGTCGCCGTCCCGTCCCGCCGCGCCGCGCCCGCTGTGTGCAGAGACCATTATACGGAAAGATTTGAAACGGAAAAAATGTATTTACCACGGAAGAAATAAAACAAGTTTAACATCTTGGCAGCATATTCAGATACGTAATTTGCACTTCGGTATTCCTACATGTAAGCTTCTATTTTATACACCACGGAAAATCATCTCCCGTATCCCGTTTAAAATTCCGAATGTCATGATTTGATTGGCTGTTGCCATTTTTGAAACCAATGACAGCACCAAACAACACGGAATTTAACATTAGAAATGGCTTCTCGCATTTTCTTTTTCAATATAACGAATGGACACCAAGCTTTTTTCGCATTCGATAAAAGATGCAGCATTACATGGCAACCTATTGACAAATTGAAACCCTTTAATTTCCTGAAGAAAAAAAATCTAACAAATGCTTGTATTCCATGATACCAGAAGAAGACAATGATAGATTTTGTTTACATTGTCGATGACATTCAAAAGTAAGATTATTAGTTGTAAGGTTTAACTTTGGGACTCCGTCATTTGTATATTCGAAGAGAAAAATATTAATTATGTATTTGAAGAAAGAATTATTATTTATATTTGAAAATCATTCCGGAAATATGTGTATATATCATAGGTTGAGGTGTATGAAACATTCGCATTCTTTAGCATCTTAGTACTAGCCCTGGTATACTTGAAAGACGAAAAGTTCTTTAATTAAAATAAGGGCTCGTTCTAAGCGTCATACACATTTGTCAAGGCAGAAAGCTAGAAGCAATTTGGCGATTGAAATAGCTGTCTCATAGATATAGAAATATGAATTGTGCATTATATCTCGTCCGTCATAAAAATAAAAACAAATGAAATAATATTTATAATCAACGTTATACTTTGTGCGTTTAAAAACTCGAATTGCTGTCATATTAATGAAATAACGCCTGCTTTAATGTTCATAGCAAGGAGTCGTTCGTTCCCTTGCTCATATAATTCAAAAGGCGTTACATAGTGTTTACTTATGGTAGAAGATTTCTTTATTTTAATAAAATATATATTATGCATATCATTCCTTGAATGGAATAAAATTATTAGATTTATTTTTATGTGATTAATCAGATTATATTTTTTATTTTGTTTTTGGCACAAATTGCATTTAGTTTTATGTGTCGGGGCCATATAACAGTGATATACCTAATATTAGTTTACTCACAGTTACAATTCACTCACTAATATAATGGATTGAGAAAAACAGTTTTTTTTTAAATCTAATCTGATATTCCTTCTGGAACAAAAATAAGGATACGAAAGTGTATAAGAATTGAAAATAATTCACAGATATCCTCTCATTGTGTCCTCTAATTGTATAATTATTTTATTAACAATTCATATAGCTAATTATAATACCAATATTGGTTTGCATGGTTATTGCGTCAATATGTTGTATACGTGATTTTATTTCATTATGATTCCTAAAAAGTATTAATTGGGCAACCTTTTTATAAATTGACATTAATTGTAAGTGTAGCATTACAATTAAATTCGTATTATTTTTTATAAATTTTATTTGAGCTATGAAATATAGCCCTTATTAGGTGTCAACAGTATTGCTTTTGCATAATATTGTAATGAAACATCAACAAGAAAGTTACAAGTCGTTTTGGACTTTATGTTTTCTATTTAAATTACTTATATGTATGCTATTTAGAAGTCTTTTTAGTCTTAAAAATATATTAATCAATTTAGTCTATATATATTCTTTTGCTCAAGATCTATGTAGTTAATTTTGTGGAGTCCGTATTTGTGAAAAAAAAAATGAAATTTAGAAAAGAGTATTTTCTGCTGTGCTGTCGTTCACAGGAAAATAAATTAAACTATATCAAAATATAATCCGAAATGTAGAGATCCCTCAATGTTCTCATATTTTGGAAATACGTACCCAAAGATCGAGTACACTTTTTGTAATGTCCTTCAGAAAGTTGTAACAAACTCCCTAATCTATGGTGCAATTTTTATTTACTCTTTGTGTCGTATTTTGATGAATTTTGAAACATTTTTCATATTACAGAATTTATAATATTCTCACTTATGAATTAAAAAATATTAAGTCTTTTTTTATATTTGTACCAAATTGTCTTTTGAGATTTATAATACTTTCTAAATATACGCTTTAAACATTTTGATCTCTTGTTTTCGAAATTTGAAAGTATGTGAAACTAATAAAAACGATTTTCATATGTGAATGAATATTAACTTCCACAGTATATTAATAATTTATATTTTAATCACAAAAAGCAATGCAATAAATATACCAAATAATATAAGTACACAATGTGAAACTAATCCAACTTTTTACTCCAATTTAAAGTCTTTCCGATTGTCAAGTGATATTTTTCATACATTAACACGTTAGATTTTTTAACTATAGCTCTTAAGTTCTAGGTGTTAAGGTTTACATTTCCAACGAACAATTTCATAAACTCTTTACATCTGTTAATGTGTTTACTCGTCTGTAATCGTAACATGTATTGTTCCATATTTTATATTTTACTATTATGTATTATCTAGTTTTTATGACTATATTATTACTGTTGTATACTTGACGGTTTTTAGGAGCCATCAAACCGACGCCATCTTGGAAAAGTAGGCATGGATGAAGTATGAGTAACAGAGCGATGTTGGAATATTAATATATAAGTCCTAGAACCATACGAGTATAAGCCTACTTTTTTTATATACAATATTTTATAGTGCATTCCAATACCAATGGCCTATTCTTGCATTTTCATATAAAAAGTCAGATATTTTCTGCTTGAACGCACAAAATCGCTAAGTGATAATAACATTAATACGCTTTTATTGGAACATCGGTGAAGAAGATGGCAAAGTTGATGGCTTTTGAAAACTAGCACAGACTTCATACAACTATAATTATTATACGGCAGCGTTTGTTCTTACCAATGTAACTCTTGAGTTAATTTTATACATTTTTATCATATACACGTAAGGGTTCGTTTCACCGCCTTGATATATTTATTTTCAAACCTAATTGACCAGACTTATATAAAATTATTCCAAGGAAAATAATCTCGGGGCGGTGAAACGTACCCCAATAGAAGTTTTTGAGCATTTTAATGTTTCTATTGACTAATTATGTACAACAAGTATTGAGTTACCTAAGCTGAATGATTTTCGACTGATATTCAAATAGTTATTGTATGGTTATGTGTGATTATTGTATTCCTTTATGTTAATGTTATCATATTTCTCAGTAGTTTAGACGATTCGTATTTAATAATAATTTTAGCGTAACTAATTATAACCGTACCAAAAATTTCTTCAGCTATTTTTATAAATAATTTAATATTACATACACATTGGTATTTATTATGTTTTAATATTGTATTAAACGATTGTACTGTTTGTGAATTGAAAAATAAATTGAATACATTGAATAGTGTTAGGTGGATAGCTCGCCAAATGAAATTGTTCAGTACAAAGCGTAGTTGAGTTGAGGGCGCTGACTAGTGATGAAACGTAGCCATTTATCATCAGTTTATATGTAAATGGCAGAAATAAATATTTAGTTGGATGCATGAACAGTGACTTTCATTTATGAAGTACCCTTACCAATAAATTAAACAGTCATATTGATACAGTAGTAATAGGACAATGAATTATATTATCGTTCATAAATAATAAGCTTATAATCCTGTTTCGATAGCTAATTAAGTTCTAACAAAACTGAAAGTGGACCGCGCGCCGCCGCGGGCTAACGCGTTGTCATGCGAAACGATTATTGTATTTATCGATTGAATTTCTAAATAATAAGCGCTCTTAGGCCAGTAATTGAAGGTAGTCAGTTCGAACGTCGCCCGACTACGGGCACCGGTACACGCGGGTGATGACCGCAGATGTGTCCGAAGATATGTGTCGCTTGTGACAGCGTCAAAGAATATTTAGTGAGTAATTCAAATAATAAATTAATCGAGGTATTTGCAATGCGCAGTTAACAACAAAAGTCTTAAGTGTTCAATATTGTACTTGAGTACTTATTAAGGTTTGTTGGTGATTTCAGGACATATACTGCGGCTTTAATAATGTTGTTTCATTCTAGCTAAAAGTTTTTTGATGGTTTTTTGTTCCAATGGTCAGGGATCTTGGTGTATGATACAAGAAGATAATGTAATAGGTACGAGTTACAGTTACTCGTTTCCATTATCCTGGTCAAAGGCATCGTATCCTGTACCTATTGACTTAATTTCGGTAACGCGAGTGCCAAGTAATCTGCCTTACTAATCAATACTTAGAAATAGATAACTTGGCACCAGGTCGCGTCGCATTCCAATGAAAGTGCCAACTTTTGTTCCAAGTTCTGTCACAAATAAAACTTAAGATTTATCTGTGCAAATTGCAATCAAAATGCATATATCTGGTATATTAGAAAATATAAAAATATTCAATGAATAACAAAGAATCTGTGCCATTTTCATCAAAATCAATGTGCTACTTTACCCAAATTACCTCCAAAAATATAGTAAAAAATAACTGTTTATCTTAAGACCCATCGCCACCACACTAATCTCACGTACATCCGACCCGATAACTTCTCAATAGCCACGCCCACTCTTGCCCTTAATGGACGCGCGCTATGTTTGACAATATTCGACACCTTAATGAGGGGGAAGACGACTTACATCATCCATTGAGAGCTCACATTGCTTGCGAATACGCAGCTGATGCAACCTTCTTGCGAAACCTCATTGTGCTACGATGCCCGTAATAAAGACGAAGTAAAGACGATAAATTCTATAGTTACGCATTAGCCTGTAAATGGGACATAGCTTGAAGATAATTTTATGCATATTTTATTGTTGCTTTACCGAAAATAAATCACTAACTTTTTTGAGATCTTGATCATTCATCAAGAGGAAAAAAATCTGTTAAATTCTTATTTAGGATGGTTTAAGGTTTTATGGTTTAATGAATTTCATACGTATATCAATACTGTTGACTAAGATATTGAAGGCACTCTGTATTTAGCTTGCCTACTCCTATTAATTAGCCTGTTACAGCCAGCACATCATTTTATGCTGTTTGGACACATTTACAAAAGAACATTCAATTATAAATTACACTAATGAATGCTAAATGCAATTAATTAAAACATTGCGATGTCATTTCTCATAGCTACTTGAAAATATTGCCTAAGAAGTTGCGAATATATTCTTAGCAAAGATCCCCCACTGAATACATCAATAATATTCTCATAATATATGATTAAAACCTAAAAACTGAAATCCAATTAACCATCACGCAGATGAATAAAAAGAGAATATAATTACAATTTTTAATGCTCATGTCAATTGTCCATTACATTAATTGCGACATAAATTGCTTAAATGTATTAAAAATTATGTATGAACGGCCATGTAAAGTGAATAAACGAAGCTTCAGAGACACCTGCTTTTTTGTACCAATTAATTATGATAACACATTTATGCCAATAATATCTTCAAGCTGATACCAGATAGTCGAATCAAGTACCTACTATTCCCGCTAAGGTTCCTATAAAGTGTTGTATTAACAGCCAGGCCTGCCAACTATTAGTCTTATTAAATACAATGGTCACTTAATTATACACTTGATAAGTAACGTAGGATAGTTTTTTGTCTTACGTTGTGGCAAAGTGGGCCTTTAATGCGGTATAAATTGTATGTTAATGTAGTCTACAACACCGTTAATAGGGATGTTACAAATATTTGCAGTTAGCTATCTTTACTTTGCCAGTTTGTTTTCATTATGAACACCACACATTCATGAAATTAGGTACTAAACTTTTTTCATGTTACCACATATAAGTAAAAACTCTTACGTTCTTCTTTAAAAGAAAAATTGTAAAGTGTCACACGAAACGTCACGTATCTGCGAGATTTAATTCAATTGAATTCTTTAATTTTGTTCTTTGCTTTGTTAATTTAATAAGAAAAGAATCCATCATGGCTGTAGCTCTGCCTATGGAATCCAACCCCGAGACAATGAACAAATACTTGGAAAAGTTGGGTGTGTCTGAAAAATGGCGGATGGTTGACGTGATAGGTTTAGAAGACGACGCCCTCAACTGGGTCCCACGGCCTGTGCTAGCCGTAGTCTTGTTGTTCCCACTCTCCGACGCCTACGAGAAGCATCGCCGCGACCAGGAGAATGACATCCAAACCAAAGGCCTTCAAGCTCCCAAAGATGTGTTCCATTTGAAGCAAGTTCTTAGCAATGTGTGTGGAACTATAGCCTTAGTGCACAGCGTCGCCAATAACATTCATGACATTGAACTAAATGACGGACTTTTGAAAAATTACATCAAGGAAGCCAAGGACCTCGACGCGACCGCTAAAGGGGCACTCCTGGAGAATTCCGCTGCAATTTTGAACGCCTATAGAGATATAGTGCGCACGGGAAACGAGCCAGGCACAGAGGTCGAGGAAACTGTCAACAATCATTTTGTTACTTTCATCCATAAGGATGGGCACTTGTTCGAGTTGGATGGACGCAAGTCTTTCCCTATAAACCATGGCGCTACCACTCCAGAACATCTCCTAGAAGATGCCGCGAAGGTGTGCCGCCAGTTCATCGAACGGGAACCGGATAATATCGGCTTCAACGTAGTAGCTCTGGTGCCAGCCCAGTAATATGTCTCATTTATTTGTTTGAGCATTTCAATTCATTTATTTTAAATACATATTAATAACATTGTCAGAGTGTAATTTACGAACACGTAGAGTTAATGTGAGTCATATTCTTTTTGCTACAAGTATCATCGCTAATGAAATAATCGCATAGCAGTTACGTGACGGGGCTGCGCAGCGGCGTACACGCGATCCTTCAATATGGCACTACGAAAAATGGCGTTCATTAATTCTCTTCATTAGCGAATACCGGCACATTCAGTTAGCGTACACCGCTGCACGGACGTCGATTTAAGTCTTTAATTCATAATTAATCTTGTAGTATTAAACAAATCGCCACTCGGTGTTCGAAACGGTGCGTTCGTCTCAATTAAGATATCCGCGCGCACTGCCAACACGGCTCCCGCATTCCTCCTTAAAATTCTCTATCTTCGGAAACTAATTAAAAATTCGCCTCGCCTCCGTGGTTCGGTGTTCAATCGGGACGATATAACTTCATTTAAAAACGAGCAATCTTGTCGAAGATAAGGGCTGGCGAGAAAACAACGAAGAGCAGCGCTCGCCACACGCGGCAGCGACGCGCTCGGACAAAAAGACAAACCAAAGAAAGAACTCCAAACTTTTAAATGGAACGCGAGAGAATTCACCGCGTTAACTATGTCGATACTGGGAAGGACGCGACATCGGTAAGTCACGTCACCGAATAAATGACGCCGGCACTGAAATAAATATATAAATATTGTGTAAATAAACAAAATAATACGGCGGGGACCCGAAATGCTTTAAATATTCAAATGAAGCGAGCCGAGGTGAAATACGAAGGTGCGCTCGCTCGAGTTGAGCCCAATTAAATCGGTGCCACTGAGGTAGAAATTAAAAACAAAAGGAAGATGACGGGGGTCCGGCGCGCATTTTCTCATGAGTATTATTAGCGCGATGTCAACCCACAAAAAATGGAGTTAGAGGGTTGTCGTGGCCGCGATCATTATCGACTACATCCCGCGTTTTGTATTGTTTTGATAAGTGTGATGCTCTTGCGCTCCGACGTTTTGTTGACATTTTATATTCACCATACACATGTGATTGATATGCTCGCATCCAAATTAATTATTCCGATGTTTAAACTGCATTCTTCGCGGGCAGAGTTGTGTAAAACCTTGCGCAAGGTTGACGATACATTCTCTCAAAGCATGATTGCAATTTTGAACCATCATAACTCGTTTCTCGAATATATTAATATCTATTTCTATGCTGCCTTATAACAAGTTCACATGTCCCATTGTGCACAAAATAGTGCGTCAATCAACTGACAAGTGCGCATGAGATGAATGAATGGGAGAAAAACAAAACCTTAAACAGTGTTGGGCTCGGTCATTAGTCATGAGAGGCCTGGCGAGAACAGATTTAATATTTGCCTATAAATCAATTATAGACGTGTGGAGTCGCTTAGTACTTAACGCTTTATTATTGAACTGCTTTCTTAAGCAGATATGATAAATTACATACGTGTGTTCTCTTTAGAATTAGTTTTGTAGATATGCGTTAATGTTGGTGCCAATGTGGTTGGAGCCATTTAAAACATGGATGAATGATTTCAAGAGAATCGTGGATTTATAAATCTTTATAATTCTAATTCACAGGGCATAGGAACCTACCGATTTTTACCGTACTTACATTTCTCTTTTTCGAGACTACGTCCTAACTTTGGTGCGAAGCCATTAAATCTTTTCACATTATTTATCAATCAAATATTTTCAATACAAATAACGAATTTAAGTAGGTACAGAACACATGTGTCTATGTATGTATATTTGTTGTTCCCATTCGTTATAAAGTTCAGATTCATTAACACTCGTCGCGACCTCCGCGCCTCTCGCACGATTTATCCAAACAAAATACATTTATTTTAGACAATGAGGATCTAAGTGCTTATTGGGAGAATATCGTACCACTGAAATTGTCCCAGCCACAGTAACACGTTTGGTTATCATGCATTGCTCGTTATCATCGGCGAGATTTTATAAAAGGCTTTTTAAAACGAGTAATGGATTGTAGAGTGTTCTGATCTTCGTGGGGAGAGATAGTTCGTTGGATGCAGGCTCTCTCCAGGGGTCCGGGCGAGGCCTACCGACGCTCATCACTATTCAATAAGCTCCATTTATTGAAATTACATAATTTGTGTGTGAATAATGACGATTGTGATGAATCTTCGTGGGCGATACGAGCGACTTGAAGCCGATTAACTTTTGACCGCTACATGATATTAATAAGCAGTCGGTTCGACACTCGTTCCGCTTAATGACATGGAAATGGAGTGGGCCATAAGCTGCGCGTTCACTCTGATTTCTGACGTCGTTTATTTGAATGGATGCTCTTGTATGGGAAGCTTTTGGGCGAGCAATATGATACTCCGTGAATTAAATATGACTTCAGTTTAAATGTAGAAAGCAGAATTCTAGGTCATCTGAATAGCTGCTAAATATTATTTATTTGATGTTTTGTCGTTTGTGTTTCCTGTTTCCTTGCTTTTATTTCGCTAGCTTTTTTAATTAACTTTTGAACAGTTTTAAGAAGTTCTTAAAATATAGTAGACATAGTGGTAGGTACAATAAGTTCTGCTATAAGCTTATAGTTTTACATATCTAAAGCTTTATTTCCCCATCACAATATTTATTTACAATACCTACCTAGTTGTAGGACATTGCAGAAACATTTGCGACGTACATTATAGTCGCTTATGAATAAAACATAACTCTCGTATACTTACTTACAAAACGAAGGAATGCGACCAACCATTACTTGATTTCGACATTTTGGGAAATAACGACGGGATTTATTGCGGTTGTTAATGTCACCTTTTCTTCAGCATTTGTGTAGGTACCTACACTTTGCTCTCTGTATTTCCTTTTTTAGAAAATGAGCTGATTTAAATAAAGTTGATATTAAAATGTCTTATGGATTTGAACAATATAATATACTTAGATCTCTTATTCTAAAGTGCTGGCTATTGCGCTAAATAGACAAACATACCTATCTAGTCTGAAAATATTTATTTTTTAACAGGACTAGACCTAATTGCATTAACAAAAATGGCATTTATTCATTAAAACCTTTGCTTATTCGCAGACAACTATACAAAATGGCATGAACTCGCTCGAAGATATCTAAACGTAATAGCAATACAGATCTAAGAACTTATCAATATGCGCTTCTAAGTTACAATAACTAAGTACTAGGAAAAACAATTATTTTCTTTCCCTCCATTGTGATGCTAAGCGGGTGCTCTAAGACACTGCTCACGTAGATCCAGTTATTATTTAGATCAGCAGAATACCTTCATGCCCAGTAGAAGTTACTATGCAAAAACTAGATCTACATTATTAATAGCCAATAAATTAACTGCTATAAAGATCAGACTTTCCGCTAATACATTTTCCATATTTTCATGGTAATTGTGGAATTAAAAGCGTGGTGTTCGTCTATTTATGCCGAAGTGAGGTTAACAATTGATTGATGGAAATTGATCATCTGCATCACAAAGTTTCCGACTGCATATGGCTGGATGTGTCAGGTTAAACTTAGAAATTACTGGATGGTATAGCAACTCAATTTTAAAATTATAATGAAATTTTATTTTTGAAAGAGACTTTTCCAGAAAAGCGGTTCTTTTAAAGAAACTGCACTTAGTGGTTCTTAAAAATATAAAATAATGTTGCCCAATATTGTGTTAATTTTAATGTTCCAGTATGTTTCAGCTGACACCTGTGCCGCCAACTGGAGTAAACCACATAATTCTAAATTGCGCCATTCCTGACTTCTTGGAAGCGAGACACCCACATCCAGCCACTTATTTACCAAATCAAACCATTATTTATATTTTTTCATCCGGATTTTCGGGTAAACGACCGAAACGCCAACATCCAACGACATATACGTAGAAAGCTGGATGATATGTACCTACAAATGCGCCCGCGCAGCCATGCCGAGCGTTTACGACTTCCGAGAATCGGCCGAAGGTACCCGACGCTATCCGAAATACGGTAAATCGTCTAAATTAAGTAGATGTGACCACTCCGACCTGTATTTATTAATATGAGGTATGTATTAATTTGGATATTAGTTTTGTTGTGGCCGTTTTTATTTTTAATTATCGTGATGTTAAATGAAAAGTATCGTGTGTTAATTGGTGATCCTTACAAGTTGATTGATAAGGATGTCGCACATTAGGAGATAAAATCCTCGTATTAAATTTTTCGAAATGCTTCTGTTTGTTTTTGAGCTTTTTAACTTGAGGTTAAAGTACTTTAGGAACGTGTACACTATTATTCAAAATATTTTGAGGTCACTATAGTAAAACTTCAGGTACCTATGCCTGAAAAGGTCAAACTCAAACTCAAACTCAAAATCGTTTATTCAAATTAGGCTGATAAATCAGCACTTTTCGAACGTCAAAAACAAAAGACAGCCCCCAAAAACGCCCGCCCTTCACCACTTCCTATGTGTTTTTGCTGGGGAGAAGAAGTGGCGCAACAAACTCCCCAGCAACACATGTCTGTCTGTAAGGTTTGAAGAACCAGAATGTATACAAAACAAGTCAAAAAGTCATAAAAATATCATTATCACATGATAACTATTATATAAAATTAAAAAAAAAGGAAAAAAAAAACAAACTGAACACAAGTAGGCTAGCACACAGATTTACACCTATAAAGACTAAGTACTCAAGCATTTCTTATAGTCCATTAAGTGTATTTAAAGCCTCCTGTTAATAAAATAAAAATGTATTTTAATATAAGCATAGAATCAGCGTGCCCACCTACATGCGCATAGATGTTTACGTTGTAGCTGTACAACACAAACAAGGTGTACCTGCTAGGACTACAGTATTATTATTTTCTTCAAAAAAAAAAAAAAAAAAAAAAAAAAAAAAAAAAAAAAAAAAAAAAAAAAATATCGGTATCGGTATCGGTATCGTGAATATTAGTTTCCTCTAACCATTACATCGATTGTGATAACCTGTTCCAATGATTGCTCTATATTTAAAAAGCTTTAATTTGACTATTGCAAACCACTCACATCCTTAAGAAATAATCATTTTCTTATTTTCATTGATAAGAGAAATTCTCATAATCTCTAATGTAGCTTTTTGCTAGCTAAACGTAGAGGTAAGTATACTTTACTCAAATGCGCAACTATGCACGCGTATCCCACGTCAGGTGCACAACTGCATAAACAGATAATAAGATTCCATTCCACTGCATTTAATCTGAGTGGGGATGATGGATTGGACTCCTGCGCACGATACATGGGAGCGCTAAACAACAGGAATACCTAGACGAGTTATTTCATCTATTTTTACACTGAATCCAGTTCTACGCAGTTTTGTATCAATCATTTGACAATTTGTTCTTTGTTTTGTTTACCTTATTAGCAATTACCTAATGCTTTTCTCGCCGAAACTTTCCTATTCATAACAGCATGTACTGAGTCGTTATCAGTTTTAGATTTCGTTTCAGATTTCAGTTTCGATTTTCCCATTAAAGAAACATTATTAAGTACTAGCTTCTGCCAGCGGTTTCACCCGCTTCCCGTGGGAACCTCTGCACGAACCCGGATAAAAAGTAGCCTATAGCCTTCCTCGATAAATGGGCTATCTAACACCGAAAGAATTGTTCAAATCGGATCTGTAGTTCCTGAGATTAGCGCGTTCAAACAAACAAACAAACTCTTCAGCTTTATAATATTAGTATAGATAACGGCTTTCTGTTACAGGCATCCACGCTGAAAGCATTATAAACGAAGACTGGATTAAAGGAAGGCCTTCTTCACAAGTTCATACACAATCGTGTGAGCGATCTATGCGACTCTTCGATGTCACTCATACTATGACATTCTGAAAGTAACGGAAATCTGGATCGGTATCTGCAATTGATTAGGTGGGTTGCAGTGGTTACCTAAGCGAGATGCCATGCTAAGGTCCTGATTCTCTGTAGGAAACCTCAAATTAATCAATGGATTCCAAAGTGTTTATTGTTTACTGAGATTTTCTGCGAACTGCGTGAGGAAATTCTTATTTTGCATTTAATAATGTTTGCAAATATGAATTCATACCTTCGGTAGTCAACGGTGAGCATAAAACAGTTGTAGGTTCAAATTCGGCAGCGGCCGCCCGCAGCGCGCTTGCTCCTTCAATTATGCCCCGAATGAATTCCATTAAACAAACGCAGCGTTTTACTGCTGCAGCATTAAGTCGACACTCCTCGTAAACTCGCCACTTGATTGATAAATTCTCTTCAGTAACTGCCGGAGCGTCGCCCGCGTTATTATTGCTACCGAACGACATTAAAATCGCCGCGTCCGCGTGTAATGCACCAACATAGTCATATTATGAAGTAGGCCACTTAAACTTGGCAATATCAGTAAGTTGCCAACGTTATGAACCCTTATGTTTCCTGAGCGAATAACTATTGCGTTGGCTTCAATTCATTACTGTTATTCAGGAACGCTCGCACTCAGTTATGTCAAAAACTTTTCGACTACCTACATTAAACTGCTCTGAACATTAATTATTCCGTTAGGAACATTTTTTACATAATATGGGCGATAATTTCAATTTTATTGACTCAGACAATGAAAGTGACGAAGGAGAATGACACACGTTTATGACTCTATAAAATATTCGACACTGACTGTGTAAATATATTATTATTGTCAGTATTTTCATTTTGGATTCAGATTTATAGTAAAGCTCGCTTTGATATTTAAATCATTCTATATTTATTGCCCATTCTTTAGTCACTGTATTTATAAAATTAATTTGCAAACTTTTTTGTAAGCGCTAAAGATAAGCCAAGTTGAATTCAAGTAGCACAATTTTTTGTCCACATCTATCGAATATATCATATGAAATATTAGTCTCATAATAGGTGTCATAAATCTTGTAATATTGTCACATTGACTGTGCTCGTCCTATTAGATATTAGTTGTTCTGTCAGATATTTTAGGATAACTGTATCTGTTTCTTGGAAGCGTAGATACCTATGTACAGTCGTGTCCGGTTAATTGGTAAAGTGGTGGGTTAGAGTGGGGAGTGGGTAGATTAATGAGCGGCTACCGCTTGCTTATCGCGCAGCATCTCGCGCATGACTGATCATCTGTCGTGCCCCTGCGCCTCTATGGCTTTAGTGATGGACACAGCACTGCCTCTTGACTCTTTCTATCGATCATTCACATTTTATTTATAAGTCACAAAAAAAACACTTCTGTCTACAAAAAATCTAGACTTTATTTTACACCAGGTTGAAACTAGCGGTACTAAACGCAACCGAACCTATAGCCGTAACAATTAAAATGCCACAAACCAGTTAGCTATTCCTTTCCGCATAAAATAACAATTTCGCTATTTACGACAAAATTTAATGAAACCTTATTGACCAATAATATCGATAATGGTATTCGTAAGATACAGTGGGCCGCCTTACGCTCGTGATATGACTGTGACCGCCAGTTCCCAGAAGTGCTCGGTACCTTACGACCGGCGTGCCACATTCGACCGGGCTTTTTTCTTTCCACCTTTTATCGGACGCATTGAAATATTTTTGTGGAGATCAAACGACGTTTAGATAGGTACATTAGGATTAATGTTGGACATCAGTTACTGGTATATGTAGTAGGTACTGTTACCGGGAAGCTGGCCGTATGTTGGGCGCATGGAGGATTGTTCTCGCACGATTTTTAGATAGAACGTCCATTGTGTTGAGTATTGTTGCTTAGTAAACTTAATATGGCTTTTGGAATGTATGTTATTTTTAAGTGGGTCCCATGTTACGGCTCTCATCCTATCACCCGTGGGAGAAAAGTTCTCATCCATAGTTATTTATATTTCTAAACAATGATCAATAACAGTTGTGTAGGTTCTATTCTAAGTTGAAGTAGCTTCACTTACAATAAGGACTCTCACTGTAGTATTGAACAAGTATAAGATGTCTGTTAGTAAATGAATTAATGTAAGGCCATCCATAATATTGAAATTTACAATACGTTCGTAACCACACTTACATTTTGGACGTCGAAAACAATTTGCTCAAGAGTAATTTTTAAAATTATCGCTCGAAACAAAACACTTGCACGAATGTTGCGTGATTGGTAACCATATTTCTTTTAACGAAAATATATATACACGTTTTTCATTGTGGACGACAGCAAAAAAGTACAAAATATTTTAAATGATAACGATATTGCTACTGCACGTATTAAGAAGTATCATTTTCAATCGTAACAAATCTTTCAACTGGAATTATGAAAACTTTATACGAATAAATATAGGTACTTGGGTAGAGCATTATTTTTTCAGGCGAATTGTTATAGAAAATGTGATGTTTGGTCGTCATAACCAGACGCTTTATTACCTATGAATATACTAAACATTACTGGCATTACTACAAAAACTTAACCACCTGTTTTACACTTGTCTAAAAAACTTGTGGCTGCAAAATGAACCATATGTCAACGTCATAATTTGACATTTTTTTAGACAAGTCTTAAACTGACGTTTAAAAGTTTTTGTGGTAAGACGGTACATATTTATACTTACAACTTCCCAAAATCGCTAGCTACATGAAAGAAAAACTAAATGGTACCTACTCATCACAAAATAAACATCACTTCACATTAACTCCATAGCATTTAAAAATGTCAAAAAATAATTCAGAAGCACTCATTCGTATAAATTAATTGTTAATTTAAATACAAAGACTAATTTAATAAGTGACCCGACTCCCAAAATGTCAAAGCCTTAAAAAAAGAATCGTATAAGAACGATGGCTGTTAGAGAACTCCCAGGACGGTGTTATGGTAGATGTGACTTTTTTATACTTCAAATAAATTGGGAGTCATTTTTTAAGTTTTTTTTTTCTCTTTTATTTGTTATTGAGTACAATGGGTGGACAAGATGGCCTGTTAGGTAACATTTTTAACATCATTATAAGTGAAAAGCTTTGAGTGATGGTCTGTGCGCTTGAACTGATGGACTGGTCTTCTTGGAACTTTGTTTCAACTATTGTTTGTGTAAGAACTTTTGTTTCAGATAAACAGTTATGATATATAGACTGTAGTAAATTGTAACCCTTCCTATTTTGTTCGACAGAGTTCATGCTAGTATTCTGTGATATCAAATTCAAACAAATATCTCAAGAGGAGTTGCCATCCCCTTCGCTTACAGATTACGATCTTACCTGACTTTGATACTGAAAGCTTATAATTTGCCTTCTATACCTAAATAATAACTTATATACGGCCACCAGTAACTTTTTTTTAATTTGTCACCATAAATGATGTCTTATGATCCCATTTCATTCATCTTTTGTTTCCAAAACCAATATATAATTAAAACAATAATATCTAAAAATCTAAAACATCACGATAAAAATCTTTGGCTCACTTCCGCTCGGAATTTGAGGCAAAAAGAAATCCCTTTTTTTTAAACTGACATTCTTGAATATTTTGGTATCGTGGGATTGTCTGGGTGCTCCCCTGGGGGCCGGGGACTTCGGTAGCGCCACCAGAGCACCCCGCCGCTTCGCCACTTACAAAACCAATATTTAATTATGATAAGTTATAATGATTATAAATTAATTTTAGGAGGATGGTCCTAAGGCAAGGGTTATGGATTCATTAAACATAATGTGTGTTCACGCTTTAGAGGGTTCACTTTATGGGATAGTCGTAAATGTCAATTTCGAAGGTACCTGCCAGTCGTAGGTTATGTTGTTGAAAAGATGGAACTTTAAATAACTGGGAAAAGAACCTGGTTCATTTACTGATTTCAACTTTTCGAAAATGGTAATTCGTCTTCAAAATAAATGCTATTATATACTACCTACAAGAAGTAGGTACCTAAAACTAAGAATGTACTTATGACATCTTTCATAATCCGAATAGTACCAACGCTCATACGTGGAAATTATGATAATGGGAAGAATTATATTTAACTTAGACACTAAAATGAATCAAATCTCAAAAACATTAATGGTAAGACAGTAAATAAATCATACGGATAAACAATGTTTAACAGGTCAATGTTAGAGATTGTAATAAAATATCATTGAAAACTTAGAACCACTTTTGAATATCGCAAAATGAACTCTACTACGAGGCCATTAAAAATGGAACTCGTCTAAGATACGTGTGTCCATATTTCAAACAAAACATGCAAAGTATTTCTTTAACGATCTTTTATTTTTTATACGGAATCTTCGAATTCTAACCTCTAGTTACTGACTCAAACAGATCATGAGATAAGAGTTGTTTAACTTTTTTTGGTCACATAAAACTACCATAACCGTCTATGATATTTAAGTATCGACAGGTACATCTGGGACGTTCGGCTCGAAACACAGCCGCTGCTCGATAAGAGATGACAAAGTAATGGGCGAGATAGCCGGCCCGCTACCGAATCTGATACGACACGGTAGCGAGCGCACACTCACTCATGACATACGCCATTCAGCTTATTGAATTCCATCGTAATGACCGATGGACATCTCGGCTCGACTCCGCATTTAACTCTCACATAAAAACAATATACGATCGTCCACCACAAAGCTAACACTACACGCTAATTTTATTACGCCATGATCCTTCAGACGTTACGCTGAAGGGCTAATCCGAAACCCATCAATATACCGTTATCTAGAACGGCGTCTGTAAACCAAGTATACGATCCATAAATGAGTCGACAAGTGCCGGCGCTCAAACCCTAATCGCCGTGCAGATACCCACGAGGAAGAAACTGCCAATATTTATAATACTAAACATAAAATACCACAATAAAACGAACTGCGTCGACGCGCAAAACTTTATGCTAATCGCCAGTAAAAATATAATAAAAGTGCGACCTTGGTGGAAGCGTCGCGTTCCTTGCATGCCGTTACTTAGCTGAGCTGGTGTTCTTAACCACATAATGTATGCCTTCACAACTCCTAAAATCTGTCATCGTGGGTTAAACGACACATAAATCGTGGAGAATTTGACACCGCATGAGCGAGTCCTATTGATTTATCGCCTTCCTTAAACATGAAACTTGATACACGAATAGAATTCATTAAACGCTAAGATGTATGTCTACAGAGGAGATTTGGTAACGAGCATACTTTAAATTAATACTAGATGTATTGTATAATGCATTTGTTAGACAGGGGCAGTGCGCGGCTAATCACGAACACAGGTAGCGTATCAGCATCATCTCGCTCGCGACTTACGATCCATTCCGGTTATTAATGAAGCCGAACCATTTTCGAATTTCGCCGCCGCCCGGACAGACTATTGACGGCTGTTTATTTATCAATGTCTACTTTGACTCGGGCCGAGGCATCATCCGTTGCAAATATTTGAATTAGTATTCAATGAGCACTCGCTTCGCTTTCACAACTTTGACTCGGAGCTGCGTAGCGACCTATTATTGTTCATAGAAGTGTACCTACAATAAGAAAATCAAACAGATTCCCGCTGGTTTCTTTGCTCGTATCGGTCGCAGCTAGTTTTTCCCCGTGGAGTAGGCGATAGCATTAACATTTCATAACAAACCTGTCGGCAACTGCGGGAATTGACGTTTATTATTACGTTGGCATCATGCTAATTGTCTTCTAAAAACTAAGCTTCGCCGGAAAAGCTATCCGGCCGTATCCAGGGGTTCGCCGTGCCGCCGTATTACGATTAATTGATGCTAATTAATAAATTAATTAACCATGTTAATACTACGCTTGAGAGATTCCAGTTTTTCATGTGCCACGTTCGTATTTGTCCGAGCTGCATTCGTATTGCCAACCGCAGCATTCTGTCTTTTTGTTAGACGCTCTCGATACGGCATGATCTCGTTAGGTGACCATGTTCATATTTCGATATTAATTTATTGAAATTAATTATGAGCTTCGAGATGAAACACTCCTAATTAGGACTCTGTTATGACAGTCATTCATATTATAGTAAATGATTGAATCGGAGCGGCGTTTGATCATAATTTATGTCATATTTTCTCATTTGTTTTCTTAGTAATTAAAGGTGATCCCGACTCGTGCGATGTTTTGTATCGAGTTCCAGCAAGTTAGCAACGTTAAGATAAGCTAAATGATGTGCGCAACGTCTTCTTATTGCGATTCCTATGTCCGGAAAAATATCATTACGTGTCTTAATAGCATTTCAAGTTTTTTTTATTCATGGTACGCGTGGTTATGAAGGTGTAATATCATATATTACGGCGGCTACAGTGGCCGGTGGAAAAACTGGAAAAACATTGTGGCACGCGCGTAGTTCCATTGAAGTCTCGCCGCCGCTGACTATGTTGTCACGTATAGGACACTTGACTGAGATTTCTTCTTCGAAATGCATACAGTTTCAAGAACACGACACAGCCCATTCCTTCCTAAATCTAGATTTGGAAATTGCAGTACGTGATTCAACGAGCGCGACGCCGCGTGGGCGTACGACTATTTTGATACCGTCTCTGTCTTCTCGGAATGTAACTTTGAATCTAATATGATAAGCAAATTGTACAAAGAAAAGCTAACAATACCTTCGTGTATTCTCTTTACGACCGGCAAAGATATAACTTGTGTGACATCGTAAAAAATGCTCGAAGCTTGCAATATTAGAACAAATCATAATAAAAGTGCAGCGAAAACAAATTTTGTTGGCTCGCAAGAATTTACAGTCGTCGGGCTCGCGGCTCGGCGAGCACGCGTCCGCAGCGAACATAAATACGAACTCCTCGGGCACATAATATAACGAGTATAGGAGGCCAATTTAACAGACTTATTGTCTCCGCGCGGCTACAATGCGAGACACGGAGGGAGACGCAAAACGAGCACGACGCTGGGGACCCCGAGCCTGCCGATACAAAACAATGGTATTTAATCAACGATGATAAATGCTGTATTCAAGCACGTTTTTTAACAATACTGCCGTATTGTTTTGGCGGGAGCTTACCGTTGAATACGGAGATAAGTCGCCGCTGAGAGTGGCTTAGCTGACAAATTGGAATAAAAGGAATATTTATTCGTGTTGGAAATCGTGGAGCCTTGACGTAGGGAGGTTGCGATTCCTTGATATATTCACGTATTCTGCAGACACAAGGCAGACACGACACTGACCTCTTATAACATGTTCACCATATAATAAATTAACATATATTACAGCGTGATTAAATACTGCCTTATATCCAAACTCTTTTTCAGAATTAACATCGCAAACATTTGTTTCAATACATGCTTCAAAGGAGGTATGCGATATATTCTGTTCAAAAGAACGATAACAGATTACAAAATTACTTTCCATGAAAAATCGACGAGGTTCAATATTCTTCAGGAATGCGTTAAATATTTTCACATGGGAAACATACACATACTTAGTCCTGGTTCCCGCTATCAAATAAAATCTCCATTCAAAGTATACTTACGAAGATATATTTCCGTAATACCTCGCAACACCACAAACGGCTGTACTTTCAACACTTCCAAGCCCAATATTACGTCATAAAAGATATATTAGCATTGCGTACGATGAGTTTTGTATAAATCACATGCATTTTGTTGAAATAACGCTGAGAATACGATTGGCATCTGGTCTGCGAGAGGCATCGTAAATTTGTGAGGTTTAACAGCAGGACGCCGTATTGAGGCTGAAGGACGAAGCATAGAGCATTGATTTATAAGCGCTGGGCACTGGCCAAGCAAGCATGACGCACCTGATGTATTTGTTCGACTGTCGACACATGACAATGACGATTGTTCTTCATGAGTTATGAAAGCTCGGTGGATATTGGAAATTGAAACGTTGTAGTTATTTGCGAATGGATTCAGTTTATCAGTACTCGTAGTCGCAAAGTTAAATAAAGGCTCGCATGCTTCCCTGCTGGAATTCCGAATAATGTTTTGAGACAGAAAGAAAGGATTGTCAAGAAATATTAGTCCATAGGAAAGAAGTGGATAATAATTTATTAGACTATTGTACAAGCTCTTTGTATGGCCAAGTCCGTGTTCTTCGATTTATCGAGGGACCTCAGAACTTTCCTTTCCTTATTAAAAGCATATTCATCAAAATTCCCAACACAAAAAGAAGGTAAATAAAATACGATCAAAACCCTAACGAGATATGAATCTATACGTCTCAAAAATGGCACTAACGGTGTTTGCAGACTCGATAACATTCCTCAACAATCAACAAAAACAATTATGTTATAGACATCGTTTTGTGTTGTGTGTGTCCCAGCCAGCTCGTGGCATAACCCGCGTTCCAATATTTATGCAATTTATTCATATTGTCGTCTTGTGAACTGGGCTTTAGTTGGTAAGCTTATATTTTGAAATATTAAACTGCATTGCTTAGGTTGAGTGTTTATCAGTTTTCTCTAAAATATGTTACAGTTTGCTGTGACAAAATACTTATTAGCTGCCAGGAGTGAGGAGAGGTAACTGAAACGGTCTTTAAAACAACTGCTAATATAAAATACTGAAAGGTATCAATGCAACTTTTGGTTAAACCAACTTTTTATTCATTTTTTGTTTGGGTATGTTTTCCTTCAAGTGGTTGTTCATTTTCCTGATTAATTTTCATCCCAGCAGTTTTGTAAGATACTTCATATTTTTGAATAAGTCACTAGTCATAGAAGTACTAACATGCAAGATCGATGATCAAGAGTCAAAGATTGCGAAAACCACAGAAAGTTTACTTTTGATTCATTACTTTTATACACACACAAATCATTAACCACCAGACCACCAGCATCTACAAAATCTCAACATTATCCAATTTGCAGTTTCACATAACGACTACCTAGAATAATAAGCAAGGCTTTTTGCCAATACTTATGATATTCTATTGTTTGAACAGAGCAGCTCTCGTGTATGAATTGTAGCGCGAACGAATATGAAAAAGGAATGAAATAAAACAAAAACCTAACACAATAGCCTTTAGTATCAGAGCTGAGAGGATCGTTGTCAAATTTTTATATCCTTTGAAATCGGGGTTGCCAGGTGAGAGAAATGGAATCAGAATAAGAAAAGTATATAGTTTACATAATCATTTGTATCTAGGTTTTGGCCCAAACTTTAAAAATAAGTGAGGGATGCTGAATTTCACAGGTTTACTTAGCAATTTTTATTTTAATTATTTTGATAAACTTATAAAATCACTCAGGGATCCTAAATTTCACGCTAAATAGGAATGTGTGTTTGTAGCATTTTCATGCAAAATCACCTTATGTAATTTAGATGAAGCTTATGTTAGTGCATTGGGATTTTAAGATCTATCAACTCGGAAAAGGCTGTGAAGACTTGCTTAGTCATTGGCCATTCATCACCAAACCCTCCCTAGAGAGCCAACACCCAAAAATCAGGATTCTACTATTCTCATAGGGTGCCACAGTGGCAACACCAACAGCCATCAGTGTTTCAATAAATACGTCTGGCAGTGACAGGCAAAAAGGCGGGAATGCGCGGGCGGCAAGCGTGCCCGGCGGTCTCCGCGCATGCGTACGCCGCCGTGACGCTTTTTGGCCAAATTCATATTTAGAAGCATTTTGGTTATTTTGTTCTATTTTCGTATTTACAAATCGTTTTGATGCCATTGTGTTGGCAATATTAGTATCGTATTATGGCTAATAGGTTAAAAGGATTTCATTAGAATACAGCAACTGTTATTGAATTTGCAATGTGCAAAGCATCAATGTGGAAGTCTTCCGTATTGACATACCTAGCCAGTGAAATTATGGGATGGCTGTTTCATACCGGGAAACTTTTCAGAAATGATTTCGTTATAGGAGCACTGAAATTAGTTACATGTCGCATGCCAATTCCAATGAAACCTATGTTTCGGAAAATGCTGTTCTATTTAGCTGTCCCGAGTAATATGAATTGTTAGCTAACCTCAGCTGATGTTGGCTAGATCTAGGAGTAGCAGCGATTTCGCAAGTCAAAGACTACGACAGCGCTTGCGTGCTGGGCTTGCCCGAACGTGCAACATTCCCCGCGGCCGGCGCTATCAGATGTGCGGGCGCACGTGACGGAATCCCGCCCCCTCACCCTGCCCCTCGCACACCCTCCTCGTCTTCCCAGAAACAGAGCATCTGAAAGCATTCGAGAGCAGCCGACGTGTCCCCACGTCTAACTACAAGTCTAACGCTACTCCGGAATGGGGCGTGCGTGAGTCGTTTCGAGTCCAGCTTTATCTCGCCTAGATGACTGTGCTCTGGCATTTTTACGACATGTTCCGTGAATAAGCTAATAAGGATATCAAATGTACCTGTTGGGTTACATGTCTGACCATGTAGGGTTAAGAATTTCAAGTTAAATATAAACAGAGTATCCACCAAGATCAACAATGCTGATTTCTTCTAATGAAATGAGTGCAGTCTGCTGGCAGAAAGCTTATGCTACAAATAGCCAGTGAAGTGCAGCAACGAATTGAACGCTAAAATGATAAGTTCTTAGAAATCGGTATGTCAACAATGGCGGCAGGGCGCGGGGCGCGGGTCAGGCGGCGGCGACGACACTCGCTGGATGCCTCTCTTTGAATAATTCGCGTTGTTGTTCGGCGCCGGTGTTAGCAATTGTCGCGCGGCTGTTTTACGATAGCATCGTGCCGCCGCGAGTCGGCGCCGCTGATCTAGATCGCGGCGTCCGCACACCAAAGACGTGCACTCGACGGATAAAGTCGTCACACACGACGTTCGCACCCGCGCCAGGTATGCCTTTGAAAAACGCAGCGCAATCGCAAACTATTCAGCGTGCGCTCGTGATGGCATCCTAGCAACACTGTCGATGGCTTAATTTACTGCGCACCGCATTTGTTTTAAGCTTTGAGAGCTGTAAACTATGTTAGATTTATAATCACTGGCAGTGTCTTAGTGAGAGCGCATCGTTTGAACATTGCGCTTCAATAGACGTTTGCTATCTAGTATCGCGTTTTGGAGCAATCGCAGGTGTCGTACAACAGAATGCGTGAGAACAAGTCAGTGATTAATGGATGCAAAAGCTTATCTCCCTTTGACAAACTAATCAAATGTAAGTAAATGAAAATGAGAAAAGTTTCACCAAAGATCATTTCTGGAAAAGCGACCGTTGGTTTAGCCTGAAAGCTGCATGCCAAAAAATGCATCATTAAATTATATTTTCACGCCACACAATGAACGCAAACACTAACCAAGCTCAAAGAAATGGCCGCACCACTTCGGTGCCAAATATTAATAACCGCTAAACAGATTATCGGCATAACATCGGCAGAGCTAAGTTTTTCTCACACCGTTCGCATCACTAATTCATACCATCCTCTCACGTACGGTCTACAACATTTTATCTGTGTAACGACAGCATTCGGGGCTTTCTGTTGTCCTAAAATTATTCTCAAATGGCACGACAAGGCGTAAGAAGTCCAATTGTTTTCGTCGGAATGCTATGAACAGTGTTTCTTTGGGCCTGAGTTCGTCACCAGCCGTGTCGAATATGGCACAGCACGGTTGGTACCGAAGCATTCCTGGTTTTTCTACAATATTAAGCGTCGCAGCCGATATGGGCCGGTACACATAACCGAGGTGTGTATTGTAATGTTATCGCCGCACGTATTCGTCGATAGGTAATTTGTCGAATGGCTCTGATATTAATGTTTTTGGTTCATGTTTTGGTGTCCTCGTTATGAAGTTGTTTTGTGTTGAAGCGGTTTAAATTATGTAGGCGCAGTTGTCATGCCATTTAATACGTCATTAGTTTCATCAAATATGTCAATTCAATTCAACAAGCTTTTATCTAAGAACAAAATATTAATTATGACTATGTTATGCAAAATAAATTTTCATTTAAGTAGTTTGCAAAGGTATACGTGATATCTAAGACTTTTCAAGATGCACATTCTCACAACACATAAGTAAGAGGTATTTACCCAGCAGCTCGGTACATTATAATCGATCACAGCCTTCTCTAAACTCCCCAAATATTTGACTGCTCTAAAAAAAGTTGTTAAGCTCTCGTTCCCAAATTATAGTGTTCAAACATTTTAATACAACGCTAAGAAATGTGCGTAAAAGTTTATAAAATGGTGGGCCATAATATATGTACCGATGCCTTCTGGCGGCCATTACTTAGGTCCAGGCTTGTTATTAAATTCGGCCTTATTTATTTATTTATGAGCATGTTTATTGTATGCGACGTGGCCGACCATTCCTGTGTGCTGACTCCATCGGAGGTATGTGAAATTTTCTTTTCTGGAAAAATTATATGAGAATGAACATTCCCGAATTTCAAGAATTGATCTCGTATCAAGATTTTTTTGTTTCGGTAAATGAATGAAAACTGTTGCAATTGTAATGAATGAATTAAACATGAGTGTCCACCACTGATCCAATTTATTCAAGCAACCATAAGTTGCTTCAGTGTCCATAGTAGCTTATAGATATGACCACTACTTATAAAATTAGGGTTCAGAATCAAAATTATTACCAAATTGTGTTACAAATCCATACAGATTGACATCGCCACCCAAAAGTAATTCCATTGTCAATGCCTCAAAACAAATAACACGAACGAGCAACAAAAGTGACGATTATAGCGCCTAGCCGTACCGGCCACTACTCGAGAGAACTTTAATCCAAACTTAATTACAGATGAGCGGCGATCACATGAAATATCGATTTGGGAGGAATATTCAAACGATCGGTACAGGTGCCGCGTCACGCCCTGCCCCGCGGCCCACACACTTACGTGTCGGCCCAGCGATGCCTTCAATACTCTTACATTTATTTATTATCATAACAAAAATATATTTTGCATAGTAAAATAATCATCATCGAATAAACCTTACTACTTATTTCAAAATTCAAATAAATATCACAGCAAACTTCCTAACTATATGCAACGGACGTAAAAGTAAGAAAGTCTTTTCCCTATCTCTCAGATTTATCTGTAAAACCTACTCGGCTTTCTCGGATCGTTTGCAAGGAACATTAGCGAGGCTCGCGCCGTCGTCGGCAGATGCATCGGGCACGAATCGAGTTTCCCAATAATTTCATAGTGAGTCTCGATCGAAGTGCTTCAGTATCTTCGGATCCATCTCTCGCCGACGGCCACGCGGCCTGCTATGTACGGCCCTTATTAAATGCAAAATATTGCAGCTTTACATAACCGAGATCTCGTTAATATTGCATTAACAATATTTTATAAGACGCCATGTTTTCGCCTCGGCTTTGTACGTGATATGTTAGTAACGATGTGTACAACATCCAGGTTCAATGATTTTGCATTCGTTTTGTTCGATCAGGTTGTTGTTGGCTCTAAGCTTTGTTGTGGCTTTTTTTGTTGTTGTATTTTGCTACAGGAATTTTAATATTAATGTTTCTAATTTTATCAGTAACCGTGATTCCTCGTTCCACAATTCATATTGTTCTTTGTTTTATCGTAGCCATGTAAAATGAAAGCTGTTGAAACATTGAACTTGTTAAGTAGTTTCTTCGTTTGTGATGCAACGAAATGTAGAAATCTATGTAGGTAATGTAGATGCGTATCGGGTGGCATTCAAAAAATGTTGATTCCCGAATGCAAGGCAGCGTTATCTCCAAATGTATCAGTAGAACAACGAACACCAGTAACTTCCTCGTGCACCAGTAATGTTGTAAGTTTACTACCACTATTATTATGTAAACAGGTGACACTATCTTTGTTTTATTATGCTTTAATTACTGGACCTATGTTACTGTTCAAGATTTGTGTTTTTAATTAAACTCGACAAATATCAAAGCAAGGGAAATTATATGCATTTCAATTAACATTTTTATGTAAGTCCAACTTGCGTAAGAAATCCACTATGTTTCTTAAAGCAAGCACTTTCCTTAGATCCACTAAGTTCGTAAGATCGAGAACAAATTTATTAACAAACTACTCAATAGGTAAGTTCTCCTCCACTTTCTTAACTCACGTACCTACCTACCTAGTGTCAAGTTTATCCATTTTCATAAAGTCTATGTTTCCTACATACAGCAAAACCGATAGCATTTTTAGATGCAACACAGATACCTACAATAACTACATTCTACGTATACACACATAGCCCGTTATCTGATAACAATTAGCTAATTAAAACGGCTATTTACGCGGTTACAAGGAAATACTATTTGCTCAAACTAAACAATTACACGGATCGCGCTTGTTGCTAAAATGCTAGGTATTATCATTAGTCGCACTATGTTTTACTGTAGTCATAATAATAGTTGTTATACAGGAATGTTAATAGTTCAAGTAACGGTAAGTTACACTAAGAAAATGCGTGGAGATTAAGATAATATTAAGAAAATCCTCACTCTTTATATTTTATGAATGTTTAAAGAAAAGGAAAATTAACGAGACGTGTCGTTAATAAAGTTATCATAAATTTATTATTTGCTAACTGAAAACCTTAAATAGTCAGCAATTGTTCGACGATATATTCCTTCGATGATAATTCCTTCGACATCGAATAGTCTAAATTACATAAAACAACTTTACCTAAAAGGCTGTATAAACCATTAGCAAGCAATATGTTTTAAGACCTTGATACAAAATGGATTTGCAAACACTCATTGATGTGACTTCATTATTACTAATCATAACTACAAATACAAACGTACTTACTCTAAAAACAGACTTGGGTGGCCAAGAAGTCAAGCAGCTATAAATAAAATATGAATTAAATAATAACATCTTAAATATCTTTAACTAGCTCTAAGTTGATCTAAGTTAAGGCCACCAAACCAAATCAAAGCTTAATAACAACTTAGAATAAATTAAGCGTCTCTAGAATGTCAGTTGAGTGTGTTTAAAATATTTTAATCTTGTAAAAAGTAATTACAGAAGTTGATATACATGACACCGTTTGGATGTTGTCTGTTCGTTTTGAATTGTAATTAGTGAGTCATGCTTGTAAGCTTGTACACACTGTCTCATTTTTGCTTGTTTAGACTTTACAATTTTGGAGGGAAGTTTTTCATTATAGGCAGCCGGTAAATATTTTGTGCAAGCACAGAAGCTGTAACCTGGAGGAATAAAATTGTTTTTTTTTTTTCTGATGAAAGTATCATTTCAATGTGTCTATATTTTCAGGTATTTGCCTTAAAAATGTACCTACTTTCCAAGTGCTTTTCTTGTTTTTTCTTGTACAGTTATCAGAACGTATTTAAAATGAATTATGAAAAAAAATAGAGAAAGCTACTGAAGAATACTGAAATTAGTTCAGATTTATTGCACAACATATACATATTATTTATTTATTTTATAGTTTACGTACACACACAGTAATCTGAAAAAAGACACAGTGACACAGTGATCTGACAAGAAGAAAAAAATAGATACATAGTACATAGGCACAGCTTATTTAATAAAAAATCTCTTCCAGCAGACCCGCCATTATTTTACTTATTACTAGTCTAGTGATAAAGCAGTGTGCACTAGCCCTAAAATGAGATACCTGGTCGTCTAAGTGCGATCTAACTTTGTAATCTAGAGAGAAATCTACTGAATATTCTCATGTTCCTAATTATACTTAGTAATAAGGAAACAGCTACTTATATTATCATATTTTTGTACCGATCAGACGTTTCGTCTACAGATATTCGACATTAACGTGCAATACTCGTTTGTTATCTCTATTCATCTATCTATCATATTTTTATCTGTAAATTTTGTCTTTGGTGTTCTTATCTGCTGACATTTGAATTGGATAAATGGGGCAGTTATATTTGGAAGAGAAACCTGTTCGTTAAATGTTAAACATAAGTTTTTATTTCATTTAAAAATTGTGTTTAGAAACCATCATTTTTTATTTAAACACATTAGGTTGGGTTCAAGACTCTAAAGTGAATATTACACTACACATTGACCCAGACCCCTTTCAATTTCTGCGAACATTAGAAGACTTATTTTCGTAATTTCTTAAACCCCTTTACAATGCCTAATTGTAGGGATTGAATGGCTAATTACTGGTGCAATTTAGTGGTAGTTCGCGGCTAAACATTGGTTATTGTGAGTAAATGATCGGTTCGGCGGTTTCGTTACATCTGTCACAATTACAGAGCGCACCTGCGACGCGGCGCGGGCGCACTCACACATCACATTTACATAAAATGAAATCGCCCCGTGGACGATACGCCACGGAATTCTGAATATCCATAAACGTAGCTGCCAGCATACCGAGGGCCATACTTAAAAACAAAATTAAAGGGGATAGCCGTACGATAATATGAATTAAAAATAATAAAACAAAAAAAAATAGGAGTCACGGATCGCCTCGAGTAAGTTTTTTTCGAGTTTTTTAAGCGATGCCTGCGAACAGAGTTTGGCCGGTATCTCCTGACAATATCTTTGACGAGTTTTTTATGCGGCATTATTTTTAAATGAACAGATTATAAATGGTTGTTTGGCGATTTAACGCCCAATCTAATTAGGCAAATGATATGTGTTTTCTGGTAAAGATGGACGCGTGATAACCTGCACTATTCGTTGATTGATTTATACTCGTGTTGTGATTGATATCGACTGATAGCTCGCTGTTTACGCTGATAACATACATTATATTGTTTTATATTCCTTTGTAATTATAGTGTACGGAGATTTTATTATTATACGCATTATCGCATAACAAGTTATTATGATGTTCTAATGTCTATTTATTTTTTTAAGCAACGGTAACTTAAATACTTACGTAGGTAAGTAAACCTACGTATTTTATAAGGCATTGGCGGATAGTTGGTACTTATAGGCACACATTGGATAATATGTTTTTTTTTTTTCTATCCTCACCCGTTTCAAACAATTTGACATCCCATAGGATACAGTAAGATTCAAAAACAAAGAACGAAATACACAATACGAATACTGAATGTAAGACTAGATATTTGGGTACCTCCCTATCTGACTGGTTTTCAGTAATGGTGATGTGCCTACATATTTAAGCAATACATATTTTATTTTATGCTTTCCGTATCAACTACTGCTTGTAAGGTAGAGCCTTTTCCACTCCTCTCAAACAAAAAGTTCGAAGAATCATTTACTTATATCAAACAGGCCAAATCTATTTTCAGTTACGATGATGGCGATGGACTTACCGTATTTATCTAATATGGAATTTTGAGCTGTTTTTCTACACGAAGAGGTCTCTGCTTCATGAGGTGACCGTTGTCTAAACTAATGTACCCGTTCCTAAAAATAAAATACGTGGGAGAGAAAATACTAAGAACAAGGACACAGAAAATAGTAGATAGACGAATATTTGACTTATTATACTTAAAGGAGATTTTCAGCACGCAAGTACCTACAGTCCATTCACTATAATTAAAGTACTTCATACTTCCCCTCAATTTTAGCCGTGCCCTTCTTTCTGCGGATAAAAGTAGGTTTTGTTCTTCAGGCTTTAGACTTTTTGGGTACCAAATTGCGTTTAAAACGGTTCAGTGCTTTTGGCGTGAAATTGCGACCGATGGATGGACAGATTTGGTTACTTCTCATCTATATAAGTAAGGTTTTGATAGGTGAGTAATTAATTTTGACAAAAAGGATCCAGGACAAATATTTACGCAGATTAATATTTTAAAACAATGTAAGTCGGGTTAAACCTATTGCACCTTACAGGCGAGTGTCCTAGGCACTATTGCCGAGGGTACCAATGTTCTTAAATGCAAAGTTCGCATATGGATAATACCTCGACATCTGTTGACATTTTCATCCTCAAACCTTACCATCAAAGCTTTTCGCTTAATTAAGTTTTCCGACACCGACACAGACTCCCTTAAAATGACAAAGATAAAGAACATAAGTTTGAGACTGGCTTTCCATTAACTAAAAAGATCTGAAAATAATTTTTTTTCGTAGGGTACTTATAAGTAGATAGGATATTTTTCATGTAAATAATTCACTGGTCAACAAAATTAGACCAACTTCCAGCCACAGAAATGAGACTTCACTTTTTAGGATGTTTTCAGTGCGCTGAATCCAAATTTGGCTTCAGAATTGTCCTGTTAGCTCGGGATTTTGAGATATTCTAACCTAAAAGTGCGAAAAACACTGTTTCAAGCATTTTAAGGCCCATGTAGACCGGCGAGTTTTTTTTTAACCTGAAAAAGTATTCAAGGGGTCTCAGAGAACAAGTCTTTTTCTTTCAAATGGCGTTGAGTTTGCTCAAATATCATTTTTTTTCACTGAGATATTGCGATTTGAAGTTAACAAGTTTTTATCCATATATATTGAGTATTTCCAATTATATGAGATTTTTACTCTCTCAGTGAAAGAAATTGATATTTGAGCAAGCTCAACGCCATTTGAAAGAAGAAGACTTGTTCTTTGAGACCCCTTGAATACTTTTTCAGGTTAAAAAAAAACTCGCCGGTCTACATAGGCCTTAAAATGGTTAAAACAGTGTTTTTCGCACTGTTAGATTAGAATACCTCAAAATCCCGAGCTAACAGAACAATTCCGCGGTCAGATTTAGATTCAGCCGGCCGAAATCTTTCAAAAAGTGTAGTCTGGTTTATGTGGCAAAAACTTGTTGACCAGTGAATTTAAGCTCAGATTTATTTGGGTAATACTTATAGGTACTTAAGTTTAAACCTGAAATCATCAAGTAGCCAACCAATAAGGTATTCAGAGCTACAGCTTTCATCTATTAACTTATGCATCAGTAAGTACAAGTACTTAGGTATCTCGTTGTAGGCTTCTTAGGCATGTAGTTTTCTTACACCTACTTTTGTGCCAATAAAATAGGGAAAGGGAAACGGAAAACTGCTAAGCACATAACTTCGACTTGACTTCGTTGCAAACATCGTTTTCCCTCTATTAATTTCATATTATGCTTAGATTTAGTCTTACTGATTAATATTAGGTAAGGTTTATCTCAGTAGATAGGAGGTACCTACTTTGGCGTTTAATGTGAAATGCCTACCCACAATACTGGAATTTAGAACTGCTGGACTCAAGATATTTAACAATTTATTGGTAAGTATCTGATCAGATTGCTATGATTGCAATACTGACAAATTTTATCAATTTGTCTCTAGTTACGCTAGTTCTATTGTGAAATAAGCACCAAGTTAAGAAATAAATCAAGGACTCATAACACGACTGCGAGTGGAATCAATGTGTTTAGCCTATCGATGAGTTTAATGTGAGAATGAAACGAAGTAAGTGGCGAATAACTTAGATGTATCTTGACACGTTGGTCATTGCGAGCACGTTTCTTACAATAAAAATCCAATGAAATTAAAATATATGAGAGTCGCAAGCGCACCGCGAGCTTCTCCGTAAAAACTGTGGACCATTCAGCAGTGCTGGGAGCTGCTTCAACCAACATCATAATTTAACATCGCAAAAACTCGCGTCTTAATAAATAAATCAACGTATTTTTTCACCGTCCATAACTTAAGGAGTTGAGGCGGGAAATCGGATGGAAGTCGAGGGCGAAACTTTTAAAAAAGGAAACTGCTCTTGCGGCGTTGACGCGCGCCGCTATTGGCCCGGCCGGCGGGGGCGGGAAGCCGCCTGCGCGCGATTGGTCGCCCGCCGACGCACCGTAGGCGCGTTCATCTCGAGACACGAACAAATAGATTTTTTTAAACAAAAGCAATTTTCCTATTCTTCTTGTTGTGGCTCCGTTTCTATAGTTTGTTTTTGCTCGGCGACGTTTTGTATTGTTTACAGTGGTCGAGTGCGCGACAATCCGCTGCCGGTTAATTCTCAGTGATATTAACAAGTCGACTCCTCCGCGTATTGTTTCTGCTGGCGCATGCAAATTTTGTAAAAACAAGCGATTGTTATGAAAAACAAACACGCAGGTTGCAGCAACTCCTCGGCAATAGGAAGGCTTGTACGTGAATGTTAATTAACGCGAGATACGGACGCATTGTGCGACGACAATGGGCGTCACCGCTCACAATACAACTGCACACTTCTTGCTCGATGAAGATAACATTTATTTTAACTAGGTCCTCATTATTATACTTATCTATTTTATATTCAATAAAACTTTATGTTGATGATCTTCAGATGATGAAACAACGAAACAATCCTGTGACGAAAATTTGCATTCATTCATTTTCTTTTTTAAGAGCCGTGGGAACATGAACTTACTTAAGCATCGTTAATAGAGATATCTACCTATAAAAACACTTCAGTATAATTCATTTGGATACCTAAAAGAAGAATACTTAGGTACAATGAGAAGAATAAAAAAAAGTTCAAACCTCAGTTTCAAATGAATTCAATATGGTTTTACAAAGTTTAGCTTTTGCTCAACAAGATATTCACTCTAATAAGAAAATATTAATTGAGTCAAACGTGGAAAGAACCCACTTCAAAAATAATCAGAAATTTTTGATACAGGTCACAGCTTTTCATTTACAGCATTTAGATACTTACCTGCTTACTTACAATGAAAACAATTATTTTTGTAGAACAATTTCAGAAAATTAGAAGGTACCATTAAATGATGATTATCTGAAAATAAGAGGACAAAAGGGACTAAGACATTGAATACCTAGGTACCTAAGTAGTTTGTAAATATCAGAACTTAAAGAAAACATTTTGAATGTTTAGATACAGAGGTCAATATCAGGTAGGTAAGAGGTATTACCTACTGTAAAAATATAGGTACGCAAGTAGGTAACAAGGAGATAAAGTAAAACTTATGCGCACAGACGCAGTGAGTAAAGTATGAATCAGCAATCTTTAAAGACAGATCAGTCAGGAAAAATATAGTTTGTCCATCTGAAAATGCAATCTTAACATCATATCCTTAGTACCTTATTGATATTAGACCATTGAACGATGTCACCCTGGTCTCATGGTCTTTTCACCCTTCCTAACCATGATAGACCCAAGAAAGACCCAAGAAGTATTGCATCTTAAACATAGATAAAATAAAAGTCGTGTTTCATATTTATACAGAAACTCTGTAAAATATTCATTAGGTGAAATGCAAGTCGTGCAGCGCAAGAGATGAATAATAAATAACTAGATTTCTATCGTCATATTTTAATCTATATCAGTTCAAACGTGCCTGGAATTATGCCGAAATTAGGATATGAAATCTGACCTGGACCTCACGAAGTGAAAATACACCAAAATGTCGTTTTGACCAAAAATAAGTAGAACTCGAGGGTCACGATGGTCAGAAAACTTTCAGCATTTTATTATAGTGCTTTTATAATTGAATTTGTATATAATTCATCATCAATTGAAATGGCCTGATTTCCCGAACCTAAAAATATACCTAGTAGATAAATAAATAAAAAAAATTAAGATGCAGTCGTTGTATTAAGTTTAGTAAACGTTTGAAACATTTACAACCAAATATAGAATTCCAAAAAACTCATTTCTACAGGATGATGACAGCGTTTATATTCTCTTTGTGACAAATATCGTGAGAAAACCATAACAACTGTAACACTAATCCCGTAGACGCGAACACACTATCCGAGTTCACCCGAATTCATCCGAGATGTCCCGAGATCGTGGCCATTTTTCGTCCAAATTGCGCCCTTTGTTATGCAAAGCGCGCAGGCGCCGTGTGCGGGCGCACAATCGCTCGTTTGTGCCCCGCACCCGTGTGACACGGCCTTATCGCCCATCGCACGGCAAACCACCACACTTTTTACAATGACTAGTGACTGATTAGAATATTTCATCAGTCAGTCTAGGCTCAACTCATTCTGCGTTTAATTACGCATTTATAAATTCCTACTGGGAGGTCGCCTGACAAATCTGCTTTGTGAAGCCTAATGTTTATGTGTTACTTTGAGGATATGGTCGTGATGAAATTAGATAATGATCTTAATGTGATTTTATTATTTAATATGTGCCTATTATGTCTCCGATGTGTGAGTTATGATATTGTTGGTCCGTATTTAGAAAGGGAACGACTTGTGCCGTCGTCGAACATTTGTCACGTGTTATGTTAGTAACACATGAATGCAAGGAACATTTGACCGCAATTCTAGATAAGTTTTACGTAAAAACTTTTCAAAAAGATAGTCGTACATCAACATAAAGGTACGATCATTCATTTCGCGCAGCCGAGTAATATACAAAATGAGCCCTCATTGATTTTCCTACATTACTAATTGCGATAGCGAAACAACAACCACGTTGGACATTCAGTTTCCAAACTTCCTTTAATTCTTTGAAGTTCCTTAATATTTATGGCATAAGGTTTAAATTCGCTTGCGTTTGACTTTGTTGTCTCCCTTGATATACTTTAAATGATTCAGGCGTGTTATCGGCGATCGTGCCAATGCATCATATTTGCCGCGTGTTTCGTCACACAGATCGCCATCATATCGATAATGAAGCGACTACATTAAAAATATTAGCTGCGAACTCAGCTGGCCCTATATTCGTCATTGTACGCATAAATTATAAGAACCCACATAGATAGGGCTCAATTAATTTCTCTTTGGAAAGCGATGCATCAATTTCTTTGAAAACTATTTGTGTTATGTCTTCTGTCTAGTTAGAGCTCTTATTAGAACCGTGTAATTGATTAATAGGTCTACATGCAATGAAGCGAATAGGTCACGATTGTTAGACTCTTTACAATGTTGTAGTGCCGTTTATAGATACGTCTTCTACAGAATAAGGATCAAACGAAGACAAGGATTCTATAGCATACCTCTGAGTGTCTGGGCTTTTCAATAAGTACTTAATATTTACTGAAAACAGTATTTACATGAGTTATTTTCTCATGTATAGTAGGTATGTATAATTAGAGGTATTAAGCTTGCAGACACTATTTACACCAACTTTCTCGCCAAAACAAAACACTCGCGTAACTTGCATTCTATTTTAATAAATTGTCGATAAGCTATCACTATGCCTTCACGCTAACACTTGCGTTTAAACAAACCACCGATACAAAATCTCTCTACCACTCGCAATCCAATCAGAGAGCGGTAAAAAGTGAATTTCTAAAGAAGACCAAAGGAGACCAAGATCACGTGAGATTGTACCACTCGCGTTTTTACTCAAAGCCCGCCTTTACACGTATAAAATGCATACTTTGGCATAAATTTAAATTTGCCGTGTTATCGAAATAGTTGGGTAATTTATGAGCGAATGTTCTGGATGAATTATGCGACGGCTGTTTCTGTTTAGCTGGATACACGCATGTTATGTCTAATTGCATTCTTTGATAGTATTAACATTCGTGCTTTTGTGTTCCTGGATTTGTTGGTTGATGTATGGCGGGACTAAATGGTGGGTGGTTAGGAAATTGTTGTAGAACATTGCACGGTTTTGGTTGTTTCTAAATGAAAACGTATTCAATCTATGTATAGGTAGTGAAAGTTGGCAAAGAATTTCAGTAAGTATTAGCTGTAGATAAATCTTTACCTTTTCCGATTCCTAAACCTTTATCAAAATCTTTAAAATCCAATCAATCTTCGATCTACCCGCACACTAGCCTTCGAAATTTGTTTAAGGTCAAAAATCAGTACCTATGCAGATGAATTTTAGTAAGTATACGCACATTATAAAGATCAGGTATTCAGACAGTATCATATTTTTTTTTGCCAAATATCTGGTCAACTATCGGCCGACTGTTCAGTCTGCAGTATGCGGGTACTCTTAGTGATAATTGCAAAATCACTTTGGTCAGAAGTTTCAATAAATTATATAATTCCAATAAACATTCATAAGTACCTATTTCATTCAAAACCGCAACCTATCAACAGCTTAACCGACCAAACAAAAAACGATCATTTTAGTACAATTCCTACATAATTGAATGGGCAACAGGTCTGTTCCTTGCGGTATTGTCGATCAAATTGATCACGCGATCATCATCGTCTCATCACTGCGGTTGAACAGGTGCTTGATATTAGGCTAATACTACTGATTGATTATATCCTAATTTTGTTTCTATTTCTGTGGATTTTTTTGTGTTCTGTTAAAATATGTGTTAGTTTTAGAATTATACACCTAAAATTACATATGTATGTACCTAGGTAAGGTATGGTACCGTACCGTAAACCGTAGCATGCTACGCGTTACAGTACTTACTTATCTATACTAATATAATAAAGAGGAAAACTTTGTTTGTTTGTTTGTTTGGTTGTAATGGATAAACTCAAAAACTACTGGACCGATTTTAAATATTCTTTCACCATTAGAAAGCTATATTATCTGCGAGTAACATAGGCTATATTTTATCCCGGTGCGGGCAGTAGCTCCCACGGGACGCGGGTGAAACCGCGGGAAAACGGGCTAGTTTATTATATTGCTTATTTATTTTCAAAATGTAGACTGAAGAAACTGCATCTTTTGAAAAGTAAAACATCGTCCTAAGACATTTCTTGACTTCCAGTAGTTCTACCTTTACATAAATCATGAGGCAGCGTCAATCAATCAACCCGCACTAGGTATGGTAGCCCAGTTCGATGTAAGTGTCTCACAATATCCATCAAATCATCTTAATTTCTGTCCTTGGCATACGACTTGGATAAATAGGGTCTGAAAAGTAGACAGTACCTTGTAGGTGTCTTCTTATTTTATGAAGTCCATTGTCAGTTGCTTGTTAACTTTGAATGCTACGTTATTGACCCAAAATATTTCTAAAAATCTCCTTTGCACATTGCACACATTGAGTTAAAGATTATGTCATAAACACTGTTACTTATTAATCAATTAATCTCAAAATGACACAGCTATGTAATTATTTGTCCTAGATATCCTTAAACTATGTATGTGACGACACCTGCGGACTCTGACGCACTATAATCAGCTATGGGCAAAATTCAACTTTCGATCACCGAAAACACATTCAATCAATTTTGGATCGTATAGTCTAAGCTCCAAGGTGCAGTTCTGTATGGGTGTCAGCAAATGTATGATGGTAGTGCATTTTTCACACCTGAATAGGCTCTATTAAGAGATATAGAGCAAAGTGGAGTGGTCGTCGCTGGCTGATTAAAATTATTATTGTTTTTAATTAATCATACGTAGTTACGTGTGCCGCTGATAGTATCGGACTTTGCCAAGCTTTTTGCGTGAGTACGGTTAGCAAAGCGGTGTAATAAAACGTTACAATGTTGCAAAGGTTTTGGATGTTGTTCTTCGATTAAAATACGCAAATTCGTTTTTTTTTTTTCAGAAATTGCTTTTATAAAGAACTTATCTGAGGCTAAGAAGTTCCCATTATGGAAATTGTGCATACCTAAGTGACATTTTAAACCAGAAATTCATAATGTATTTCGAAGTTCCCAATCTGCCCTGATTAAATTTGTCTGTTTAAGAATGACTTTAGCTGGGCCAAGATGTCTTTTTAAAATTGTAAAATCTAGCAGAAAAGTTAATCAAGTGTTCTATAACTTACATATTTTCTATATTTTATTCATGTGTGCTTAAAATACATTTAGGTAATTATTTATTTACTAACGGCCAGTTTCTTCATCAAAAGTTAAAGTTAAAGTAATGTCTAAAGTAAAAGTAACGGTCAAATACATTTTTTCAAGGCTAAAGTGACAGCAAAACTAATAGAAAAATTGAATTTGACCGTTACTTTTACTTTAGACATTACTTTGACTTTTACTTTGGCTTTAACTATTGATGAAGAAACTGGCCGTAAAACATATTAATACACACTCGTTGACATTTTATACTCCACATTTATTTCTATGAATTTCGCAAGTGCAAGTGTTACAATTGCAAGACTAATTATAATACTTCGTTAGCATAATACAGAGAAAAAAAAACTGTTAACCCTTCGGCGCTGTCGGTACGAGTTGAGCGATTGCATCGTCTGCCTTGCGCCCCAACGCGACGCCCGGCGACGTTCCAACTCAACTACTTCGCTCGTACTCACAATTCACACGCAACATAGGTACCTACACACATACATTAAATGCTCTACATACACACGTGCATGTAGGTAATGTTACTATTATGATTTTTAATAACTAATGCCAGTAATTGAGTCATAATTAAAGGTGTAGCCACGTTTTTATTACGTTTATAGATACTGTATGTCGGTACCCTGTCTAAGGCTTTGCTATCTAAATACATCAATAAATTATGGTTTTATTAAACTGATATTTTTGTGTTTAAATTATGTTTTTGCTTATTAACAGACTTATTTGTAATATTAACCAGGTTATTATGTCCTATTATTGTAAGGGTTCTTATTATTGAAGGCAGTGGCACGCATGCCTAGCGGAGTGATTGACGTTAAAACCGAACATACAATGGTCGTAAGTACGAGTATATACTTATACTACTAGCCGTTTTCCCGCGGTTTCACCCGCGTACCGTAAGAGCTACTGCCCGCACCGAGATAAAATATAGCCTATGTTACTCGCAGATAATATAGCTTTCTAATGGTAAAAGAATATTTAAAATCGGTCCAGTAGTTTTTGAGTTTATCCATTACAAACAAACAAAGTTTTCCTCTTTATAATATTAGTAAAGATGATGTGTTAATCATTTATCCATAGGTACCTTTCCAGAAATTTTCCGAGTCTGTCTTATCAATTTCAATCCTATGATTGGCATCGAACCTACATCATGTGATAGGAGTTCAAGTGACAGCTTACTGAAATACCTATACATGACTTTAACTTATTACTTCCTGAACTACTGTAATACATTAAAAGATAATTGAAATTATCATAAATACCGTAAATCTTTTCAAAAGCCTATCCTTGTCCATTTATAGACTACACAGTACACAGATTATAATAATTTCATCTCTCTATTTACATCTGTGGATTTTCCTTAACTTTCTTCGGCTGGATTTATCGGCTAGTCTGGCTATCTAACACGATCTTAAGGTAGGGTATCAAAGCCTAACCTTTGACTAATTAGACAAGGAAACTTCTAAATCTTGATTGTCAATTTGTATAGCTTAGTTTGTTTCTAAAAGTGACGTCATGGGGCTTAAATTTCTAAGTTCTTTAGCAGTTACAGCTGATCCTATTGTTTATAATAATTTACTGGCAGAAGTAGATATATGATTAAGTTTATAATAATGAACCAAATGTGCTGAATAGCGTAACCGGCCATTAAATAATTATACATAAAGGACTTTTAATTTATCTACCTTTAGATATGACTGCTTTTTAAGTAAAGACTTTCAGTTGACGTGGATAAGTAATGAGCCATTAAAAATTTCTTTATTACTGTTACACATTATTCCCCTACAATTGAAGCTTGTTTCTTCTAAGAAGGAAGTTTGTTATAATTTATCGAAACTTATATCAGAGAGCGTAGGGATGCACCGTTAAGTTTTTACAAACGCCGATAAACAGATACGCGACAATTAACCGATGGAATCGCAAATTCGAAAGCGAAAATGTACATTTAAAGTAATTTTCGTAGTTATTTGCATTGAAATTGAATTTTTTTACGGCTGCGCCGCGTCCGCCCGGCTTGCGTACACGCATGTTCAATGCGCATGTCCAATTAAAATGCGCAATAGGACTTCATTATGCTAAAATATTTTTATTCGATGCTCGATATGTACGAAAGTTTTCACGTGTGAATATAAAAAAAAGAATAATTTTCGTTTATTTGACTTTAAAACATCGTAACCTTCAGCCTTAAACTTGTAACTCGTTACGTCGACGAGCATTAAGTATAAAAATTGCGTGACGATAAACATCTTTTCGATAAACCATTTGAGGTAAACAAATTATTTTGTATTTTTCTTCAAGACAAGTTAAAGTCGCAACAACTTGTGTTTAAACCCTCAATTGATTCCTTAATTAGTTTCACATTAATTATAGTTTTAATAATCTAATAATAACCAGAGGTACAAGTTAATTCTAGAACACAAAGGAAGCAAAAACAAGCGCTATTGTTTGTGAGGCAGAGCCCACCTCTATTTGTAGCCTATACAAAACGTTTATATTGATTAAACCATTTTTCAAACAACCAACAAGGCAATTAAACAACAGCAATGGGATTTTATTCAGATTCATCAAACCAATTCGAAATCATAATTGATCTGCCATGTAAAAAAATATAGAGGGCTGTTAGGAATGGAATAGGCGCCAAAAATACAAAACTAGAGCGATGACTGGCCGAAACACTTGGAGCCGAAAGTCAATTAACGATCGGCCGGGCACGTGGAACAGAGCCCACTGATAACGCAGTATATGCACAATATTCACATCAATACTCCCCAAATATGTGACTGTTTTTTGGGTAATACATGTAGGTAGGTAATAGGCTTGTGTTCTAGAATATAAATGAGGTGCTTATTGCGGGAATTAGGAGATAAATTGACATTAAATGAGTTTAATATCATCATCATATATGATAAGTGCTACGGCACTACTTATTCGGGCAGACTGAGAGTTTTCAGTTCAATATAAATTCAGTTGTAAAGACAATTTTGTTCGATGTAGGTACGCAAACTTACATAAATATACCTACCCGTTATTTAGTATTTTAATAAAATCAAAGATTTTGACTTTCTTCGTCATAGCTACGCTGAAGGAATAGTTTAACTATTGCACGCCATCTGAAAGTCGAGCATATACTGTGCAGAATTTAGTAGTGTATTCGAGGTCCCAGTCGGCGGACTCGTGTCCGCTGTCCGATATCGTTCATCCGAATTTCTGCAATTCTGTTTAGAGCCCACGCACGCCCAAACGATGCTGTATTTGATAAAATATTTACATTTTATATGAAATATGCCTGAATTTCAAATGTTATTTTCATGTTTGGAGGAGGAATAACTAGGTTATTTTGGTCAGGTCAAAGGCTGAAATGTAATAAGCATTTTGTGAAGACATTGAGATAGAAGTAGGACAGCTATATATTTTTTATTTGGTGCCAGTTTCATATTTTGAAATTGATTATTAAATCTGGTTCTTAATAATATTCTGTAACGCTAATTACACTACGATAACAACTGACTGTAAAATATTTTCCCAACCCGGGAATTTATTTGAACCTCATGGCTAGGCAGTCGAATCCACAACTTCTACACCACGTCACCCATATACGAGTCCTATTCAAATACAACAAAAGCGACCCATCATATCACAAAGGTACATAACAACCGATATTTATGTACACAAGCCACTTTTCCAGCCATAATAATTTCACGAGCCGTCGACGAGTGGCAACGGGCATCGTACCGTTGAATATCGTTATCAGTACAACAATGAGTTTCTGACTGGCTGGCCATCTTCAAAAGTAATTCGCATTTTTCACGGCGAGAGGCGGGATCGACCAACGGTATGTATCTGTACCTACACTGTATTGGTGATGTATGACAGTCAATTCGAATTTGAATTTTGTGACAGTGACTTGAAGGTGCGTTTTTGATAAGCCTGTTTGAATTGGAAAATCTATTGAGAATTTGGAAATATGGATTTGTTGCGTCATCTGTTTGGAAGACATCGTTTTATGCACGTAGCTCGGTTGAAGTGGGTACCTTGAAATCTTAAATCGTAATCGCTGGGAAATCGTCAGTGTAACGTAAGACATTTGAAAAATAGTTGCTAACTTTATTACCCTGAAGAATACGATTTCCGTCGGATCTAGTTAAACTTGCACCCGTGCATTGCATGAAAAAATATGAAAATAGCCCCTTGAGTAAGTATCACACAGATATATCAAATAAGTACATAATAAAAATCAAAACAACACATATTAAGTAGGTATGTGCATACCTTTGTAACCTAGACCACCCAAAACAAAAATGTGAAAGACTGCCAAGTTCGATAATATGGGAATGCTTCGCCTATAAAAGAAGTGAGATCTGAATAAGTACCAAGTTCCATACACATACCTCAGTTAAAAATAGTTACTTTTTAATGATGTCACTTGGCAAGTTTTCATACACCTTGTTATTAACCTACTAAACGCAATGAATCAAGTATTTAATTTTCTATTAAAACTTGCCAAGTAACATCATTAAAAAGTAACTATTTTTAACTGAGGTATGTGTATGGAACTTGGTACTTATTCAGATCTCACTTCTTTTATAGGCGAACCATTCCCATATTATCGAACTTGGCAGTCTTTCACATTTTTGTTTTGGGTGGGATTTCATTTATTTTTGTAAGGTTGTTTATTTTATTTTTTTCTTATGATGAAGTTAGTTAAAGAAATGTCTCATTTATACTATCTTTTAGATTTTTTAATATGCACTATGTTTCTTACAAAGAAATGAACTAGATTAACTAATCATCCTCCGAGCCTTTTTCCCAACAATGTTGGGGTCGGCTTCCAGTCTAATCGGATTCAGCTGAGTACCAGTGCTTTACAAGAAGCGACTGCCTATGACCTCCTCAACCCAGTTACCCGGGCAACCCGATACCCCTTGGTTAGACTGGTGTCAGACTTACTGGCTTCTAACTACCCGTAACGACTGCCAAGGATGTTCAATGACAGCCGGGACCTACAGTTTAACGTGCCATCCGAAACACAGCCAACGGTGTCTAAGATATACTTAGAAAGTACATACAAACTTAGAAAAGTTGCATTAGTACTTGCCTGACCTGGGATCGAACCCGCGCCCTTGTACTTGAGAGGTTGGTCCTTTACCCAGTAGGCCACCATGACTTTTTTTTTTTACTAGATTAACTAAATGGACTAGATTTACCAACTGACTGACATGACATGTTATCATATATTATGTTCGTGGATCAAAGTTACACATTCGTTATTTTCGAAAGTGACACACTTGGCCGTTTTCAGATTTTTACTTTACTTTGACTAAATACAAACCTTTGTACCATTCGAAGATATATTAGGTATATAAATATAGATAAATTTAGGTCGCTTTAGTTCCTTAGGGGTATAAATTTACACCTGGTATAAAACACCTTCATTATTTTGAAACCGACTCACACTTGGCCATTTTCAGATTTTTTCCTTTACCTTGACATAAAGACCTACCTCCATGCCAAATTTCAAGTCAATACGACCATTGGAAGTGGTCTAGGTTTTTGATGAGTGAGTCAGTGAATCAGTGAATCAGTGAATCAGTGAATCAGTGTATAGTAAAAATAGCGATTTTCTGACGTCAATATCTCAAGACCTACAATAGGTATTTTAATGAAATTTTGTATTTTAGATAAGTGAGGGGGTCTCAACAGATACTAGAAATTTGATATGCGTAAATAAAATAGATTTTGAGTTACAGGGGGGTCGAATTTGGCCCGAAATGGTTCGTGTAATATAACCCACGGCCGGTGTGTCGCTTTTTTTGCTCGAACTTGGCGGACACACTGCCGTGTGTCTAGATTAATTGTGAATGTACCTCCTTAAATCTTTTAGGTTTTTATCAACATTTAAATTTTTCACATTTCAGTGTTTCAGTTATCATGGCTTCACGCCGCGATGCTCGTCGGTATTGTAAATCGGTCTCCAGTGTCAAAGGGCCTGTCATAATGGTGACTGATAGACTTATTATTTATTTACATTGCCATTGTTATTAATGCTTTATATTTTTTTTAATTTTTTGCTATTTTTGGATAGCCGTCGATTATAATAATTTAGGTTAATAAGCTTGTTTCTGGATATGCTAAGAATAGAGAAAGGTAGATTACATATACATTCCTTAATCTAATTCTAAAACTTCTTCGGATTTACAATTCAATAGCTTAGGCAAAAGTTTTATAACTAGCTACTTACTTATATAAAATAAGTTAATAAAGTTTTTTTAATTATTTATTTATAAGAGATAGAAAATAACTTCGATTTGTAATGATAAATAATACTAGTAGAATAAGCCATATTTCTGTTAAGCTAGTTGCCTCTTTAACCCCCGTTATCAGTACGAATGCGAGACCTCAGAAAGAAAATACTTACTCTACATGAAATCTTCCACATCAAAAAACCGTCGCTGCTTGGTTACTGGAGAATGTATTTAAAATATTCGTATGTTTAACTACTGCTTCAAGATCAAACACATTATACTGTAAAAATCAACGAAAACCCCCATGTTATAATAAACACAACAACCCATAAAAACAACGAACAACATTCAATAAACCACGTAAAATATTTGACCACAAAATCCACACCACTTAACATGCGCTCTGGAAAATTCTACTAGCTAGTATTTTACCACCTTATGACATTGAGCTGGCTTGCTCGAAGTGGGCATAAGGCGACCATACATTGTTCTAATTAATTGTTATTGCCTCCACTAGAACCTCAATGGCTAGCTGGCATGAAACCTTAAAATCGCCTAGCAGTAGGCATTGTCACGAAAGAGGTGAAGATAAATTTAAGGTTTAATCACTTTAAAGCTGAACGAAAGTGCCTTTTTATTTTAAAGGAGGTGGAGTTTTTGTTTGTCTTTGGTTTTGGGTAGAAGACGATTTCAGATTGTAGTTTATGTAATCATTTTACAGTTAAATTTTGTTATAAGCCTTATGTGCCCTGAAATTCAAGGGAAAGCATCAATAAGTAATTTTCATGAAGTAATTCAACTTTGGATGATGTGTTACTTATTCAGAGTTTTCACTTTAGTAATTACTCAATTAGTTATAAAGAAATTATGCAAAGATATAATTGAAAAGAAATCATTTTAATAATAAGTTCTTCGTAATTTAGAACACAGTTTTCAATCAGCAGCGGTTACATATTGCTTTCCACTCTTGGAGAATTCCTCTAACTTCACCCAAAGCTTTGTAACATATACCAAGAATTCTAAAACAAGTAATGACTATTAATTTATCGCGGCAAAAGACAATATATCTAGTTAATTGCTCTTCAAACCTTTTCCAACAATAAAAAAACACGCAACCCAAATAATTATCCACCAATTACACCAGCGTATTCAAATTATATATTATGTCTACGAAAACAATAAAACTACATACTTATACGACCAAAAAAGTCGTATTGGGTCCGAACGGTAAACTTCTCAAAATAAGAAGTTGAATGGCAAAAGGTTTACTGCTACCCATGTGCAGGGAAAATCATCATTATCATTTATGATTTATTAGCTTCCCTTTTACTGTCCCACTGCAGGGCATAGGCCTACTCTCTTGAAAAGAAGAAATGTGCTGAAACTATCCCAGTTTATAAAATATTAAAAATCATATATTGCGTTTAGCCTATCCTTCAACGGTTAGTTTCATTAAACCAATATTGCAATTTTTTCAGTGAGGTATTATTTCAGTGAGGTTAAGTGTAAATACTGTGATAATTTAATATTGTTATTACCTTAATGTCAATTCAATCACTACAATTCTGAATTACGATAACTGTCTTCATTTGTCTCCAAATAAAAACCTATCAAGTTTTACACATTCCTACACTATAACTTGATCGCGAAGGATTCTCAAAGTTTGATCACAGTGAACCTTCCTACTTTCCCTTTATACGACGCTGTCTTCTACCCCGCATAATTAAAAGCTGGCCGAACGATTACTATGCAAATACGAGGAGTAATGTCGAAGCAACACGACTGCCGGTACCCCTGAGCTTAGTGGTCGTGTTATATGTGTCTACATGATGTATAGATAAGATTTGGTGATCGACCGAGCGAGCTTCCTAACTAGATGTGTTGAGACAGGTGAGAGTTTGAGAGGCAGTTCAGTTTTTGTTGGCTATCAATGTTTAACGATTGATGGTTACGATGTCTGGAATGTGATTGGAAAAGTATCTGGTTTTAACTGCTAGAAGTTGGGAGACGTAGAATTTATATACATATTCCATGAGTTTATTTACTGCCAGTGCTACGAAGTAATTCCTGTTTGATATTTTCTTTATTTAAGAGCCCAGCTCTTGTCGGTGCAGCTCCGTTATGAATTTCTTTAAACTACACTACCTACTCGATCATAAGGTTACAGTTTATTAAATGTTATAAGTATTCTAAAGTGCAGCATCATACATCCTTTGTTTTCAATGTAATCAGATACACATACACCTAATTCAGGACTTGAACAATTAAAAACAAAAACAAAAGACAATCATTTAGTTTCAACTTTCAACCTTGCCAATATCTACTACACCTCTTCGCCATCAGGTCAATCAATGACTTGGTAATACAATGATGTTTCCCTTTCACTCATTACCTTCAACCTCTGACTCTAAGGCGATGACCAATGAGGTGGGTAACAAAATAAAACAGCGGGGGACTGGTGACCCCCTTGACCATTGATTGGTTATTAAAAGGAAACTGATAATAAAAAAATAAAACGCACATTATAATAAAAAAATTGCAAATTATTACAATAAAGACTTTAATTACGAGATTACTAAGTATTCAATAGCAATATGTAGCTATGATTTTATTCAAGATCCCTTCTATAAAAATTATAAATTCAATAAAATTAATTCTTGAACTTCATAATTACATAAGTCATAATATCGGAGTCACTTCAATCAACTATCAAATTGAATTAGAATATTTTATGTTGAGGGTCGTCGTCTGCGTCATGGCATTGTTTAGAAATCCTTAATTAGAAGCAGTCTACATCTTAGGGTTACATTTTACTGATGCAAAATAACAAGCCAAATAAATAGACCTGTATAAAAACAAACAATACCTAGGCCTTACATCATATTGTACAATTGAAGGAACTGACGAAAAACATGGCCACCAAAACACGTTGAAAAGAATAGGTTCAGAATAAAGATAATAACATTGCATTTTATTTTATTAACTCAACTATGTCCAATTGCAAGCACGAAAGAGAAGTTAAAAAACAGATACGATAAAAACAGCTTGTTATACAAATACCTAAGCAATTTCTCGAGGCATCTCAAGATTTCACAACGCCATCTTCCAAACATTAAGCTTATTGTCTAATGAAAAGTAATTAACTGTTGGACGTCGAGCGGTGAGGGGGGGACTATATTGACAGACAATGCCGAATGGAACAATCAGTGGGAAGAGTTAAAGAGTAGATGCTGAGTCAGCAACTATTGGACCAGCTCGTAACTAGACGCGTGCGCCGACGAACTAAGAAATTACTTTTATATATTCGTACCAAGGAGTTTGTATATGTTTCTCAGAAATGCGGTCTTGTTGGTTTAACCGCAAACTCCTTGGAGTTCCAATAATTTGGCGCGAATAAAAATAATTTGACATTTGAATTGCGACATGGTTTTGCATTCAACTGTTTTAATTTTCTTCGAATTTTGTCAATGCAGCTGTTGGAATGATAGAAGATTTATTTGTATTTGACGAGAATATAGAAGCCTCGCTTTTAAAATCACGTAATTAATTGAACTTATTATATAAATAAAAATACCTACATTTGTTCCCAGCCAAAGTTTTAAATTAGTTCGAGAGCGAACTTGAAAAAAACTTTTAAATTAGCCAAGTTCAGTACAGTCTTTTATAACTAAGATAAGAGAATATACAATTTGGCGAACTTACATAGGAAGGACTAAAACACTTAAGTGGTGAACTTGTAGCCATAACTTTATTTAATTATACCTTTTTTAGAAAACCTTATCATGTTTCTAACCATGTTCTGCCATTTTACTTCGCCTACTTCGCTGAAAATCCGAAACCTGTAAAAAGGCTTTTTAAAAAGGTTTTAAAAAAGGTTCTGTGTTACCTCACCGGTGCCTTAGTTTTTAAAAGCATCTTTTACTTGTTAGGACAAATGTCGTAGATAATATTACAATAGTGCGTGATCCATAACATTTTATTGAAAATAAGTATAATTAAGTAGTCTCTTAATATTTTGAAGCCTAGATAAATATTTTTTTTGCATCTCACGAAGCTGCGAAAGTAAGAATATTACTGAAGGGATAAAACAGTGAAACAGAATATAAATATATGTGGAATTTTATTATCTGACTTTTCAGAATACCATGTTTCTTACATGCTTAACAAAAGACACATTTCTTCTATAATAGATAACAGCGGTCATAGACCTAAAAGAAGGTATTACATTGTATCTAACTTCTTTTCAACAATTACTATTCATTCCAGAGGTTAAATTTTTATTCCATAGGCATAGTTAAAAGATTTCCTAAGAATACCACATCCATTTCATCTCGTAGATCGCAATGTGTTCGGTTAGTTAAACCGTAAAGACGCCGACATAACTTCATTGATTAAAGTTCATGTTTACTGCACGTTCTCTCTGATTTGTGAATTTGTTCCTACGAAGAAACTCGGCTATTTGTTTGTAGTTGTTTTAACATTATGTGTGGAATGAATTCTAGTTTGCTGTAGGTACCTTCTGGTCGTAATTTTGACGAGGTTTTTAAGTGAGGTCTAAGGTCTTTTCCCACGGAACGTTCTCATTTGCTGAAATATACCTGTTCCATGCCTTTGTCATGTCAACTACACCAAAAATATTTACGAATTTGTTGTGTAAATACCTAGCTAGATATCTCTTCGATAAAGACCAATTCCAAATACCATGAAAATCAGAATAAATCACCTAACAAGTAGCTACAAGAAGGTTGTCCATCTCTTTTCTTCTTTCTTTTTCTGTTGTTTTCTCTATCGCTATCACCACGTCTACGACTTTTAGTACTTTCAGAAGTAGTATACTGAAGAGACCAATGTTTTAATAACCTAAACTATCGAACGATTTACAAAATATATTTTAATTAATTTCCCAGCAGACCCCGAACCCCTTGCAATCGGTTATTAAGCAGGCTGCTAACTAATCAACTTAGCTGTTGCCGGGGTCCGCACGCACTGCGCACGCCGCGTGAAGATGCCACGATAGCAACCGCCGCGCAACCAACAGCCGTAGGGGAGAAAGCTGCTAGAAGGTCTACTTGGGGTAAAACTTTAGTCGGAGAAAATGGATCCCGGCTGTTCTAATCCTACTTATCAAATTTGAGAGCCACTGTATTTGAATCTTAGGTTTCACAGGTTGGGATGATCTCATATTGAGGAAGAAGAATGATTGAAGAAGTTAGCATGGACTGTAGCAACTATTATAAGGTTTCTTCCATCGGGGTAAAACGAGAGACTCCGTCATGTCAGCCTTTTAGGCACAGAGGTTGTGACATGATTTGCTCTAGATGTAAGATAGCCCCTATACCCTATCATCTATTCAGTTCTTTTTCTCATTCCAACAACTCCATCATAGTATAAAGCTGCTGTAATCCTTCTGTAAGTTAGTATATCAGGTGGTAACAACCGCCGGCCACATGACGGTGCGCCCGCGCCGCCGCGGTCGCACCTCGCCGCGCTTGCGTGTCACACTTGCGAAATTAACTTTCTGGGGAACTATTTTTTTTAATTTTATTTGTTTTTAATTTATTTTATAGCAACACACATAGCCTGTGTTCATTTAAATTGAAATAAAATTAGCCTTGCACTGCATGATTGTAACTTTTGTTTGTAGATATTTAATATGCGTTGCCACCGGACTTCATATTTTTATTACCATTGGTTAATTCTTTTTTTTCTGTAGACGATGACAACACTGATTATGAAAGTATGATTTTACTTATTACTTAATTATTTATTGAAGTAAACGATGTATGGGTACCCTCCCACACATATCGGCTACAGAGAAGAGAAAGCTTTTATAGACGAATGCGTTATTTTGATAGTTCATCAATATTATATCTTCCTGTGTTGTATGCTTAAATGTATGTGATCAGATTTGCTAATTAACCAGTACATCTCAGAATTACTCATACTTATGCTTGCTTTAGCTACCAAGAAAAGCCATGTTTCACATTAAAAGTGTTATAGGCCCATGGAAAGTATTAAAATAAATAGTATGATTCATATTTACGGGCATTTTTTAACTTCCCTAATATTCAAGACACAAATCACGCACGTTGGTTACGCAACCAGATGGCATTTGCATAAAATTTAGTCCGTCTAGTTGTTGCCTCGTTTGAAACTGTGCCCTCTACGTGATATTAATATCGTATTAGCATCTTCAACGCGACTTATCATTTCAAAGCTACACGACTGACTCCTTACAAGTCTAACGGCATGGACCGCCTTTACAACGATATATCTGTTTTTGGCCTTGTCTTAAGTCTTGGCGATGAATTAGTTCGCTGAGTCTCCAATCTCCTCTCTCATCATCTCAGTACATGATCCTAAAATAAATTTACAACCGCACGAGCGTATCACCAATTCCCCGTAACAATGATGGGAGGTGCTGTTTTACATCACATAATGAATCTGAGAACAAGAGGGCAATCAAACATGGAGAAGTGTTACATACGAGGCTTACGGGCTCTCAAATTAAATTAATATTGTAACAAACGGTCAGGCCGCGTGTAGGCGGACCTGAAGCGCAGAAACCGATGATTGCTTTCTGATACCGTCTTACGAAATACACCGTTAGTAGACAAACTAAAAAATTAAAATAGCTAAACGGCCGGTGGTGAGGCGGCTAAGCAGGGCAATTGTAGATCCCAGCGGGCGGTTCGCCTTTCATTATTTTATAATAACTCGTATAGAGGGCGAGCGAAACCAGCGTGTCATGGTGCCGGGCCACGGCAAATAACCAACTCTTACCGAATTAATTGCCCCGTTCTGGGCGGTAACGTCAGTCCCGGCCGAGTCAATCGGCTTATTGTCGCTTCGCAGAAACGCTGCATCCGCTACTTATTGTTAAAACGCCGGGATGCTATCTAATACCTAGCTTTTTAATCCATTAATAGACTACACACACACATAAAAATAAAATAGACTACATAAAAAGTGTCTGCTCTTATTTTTAAATGCAAAGTTAATATCATTGCATTATTAAAGTGGGTGGGTATAGTTTGCGTAGTTAGAACGAAAACTTATTCATGTTGCTGTTTACCCAAATGCTGTATACCAAGACCAGCGAATATTAAGATATTTGACATTACTTGCGGTTTCAATGAACAATACTTTTCACAGAAGTCAACTACTTACGGTTCACACAGAAAGTAAGTAAACGGGGATTTCCATTAACATGACGCATTTTTATTTAAATTCGATTCCAATTGCAATTCAATTGCATGCGAACGTATGACACGACTTTTTTCCTGTTTTACTTTATGTAAGTGGATCAACATGCTTTTTATTAAATAAGTAATTTTGCAGATGTTTTTGCGTAGTCATTTGTTAAAGTGTCTTTTGACCTGGTTATGTGTATGTAAATTACACAAAAGACTTCATTGCAACATGTTTAATTATGAAAAAGGATAATCCACTTTTGATTGAAGCAAGTGATCGAGCAACACCAAAGAAGCTTGCTAAGTTTTTATCAAGGATATCAGGCACAGTTCACAAGCTCCCAGAGTTCACAGCAATATCCGGCTCGGGAATCATACCCGGGCGCCGCAACATCTGTACCGATCGATATAGCACTCGATCGAGCCACAGATTATGCTAAGGCGATGTCGAGACGTGTCGAACGCCTATCTCAGATCGATATAAATCATCTTATTAACTATTGTTTTGGGAGGTGTGGTGTGAACGAGCCGATGTTATCGGGACTCTGATGTGTTTTAAATTAACATAATAGGTTTTGTGAATGGATATTGCGTTTATGTTTGTTGTTGTGACTGCAGGCCTATGGGAACGTTTAAGGGGTTAGTTTCGTTTTGTCCGACAGATGCTCTCTTGTTTTGTTATTGTTCATCCTTTGATAGTGTTATATTTCTTATTGGCGGTTCATAGATAGATGACAAGAGATGATTCTTCTATTACACTTGCTCAGATAGTCGTTTACTCGAAGTGATTCCTCCATCAGAATCAATAAATCAATTTTATCACACTGAATAAAATAATTGAATCAAAAACCCTATTCGATCCTTTGACCTCCAACCACAAATGAACTAATGATTTATTAGTCAACATTAAAAATAAAATCAGTTGTTCTATTTTAGTACTTGATATTTACAATCACAGGCCTGAGGCGATTCTGACATAACCGCTAGGTGTGAACTGAGGTATAGAGTAGGCGGACGTGTATGGACGTACACCCACAATTTGTAGATGAAAGTGTTAAATCCTTATGTGTTGATGTATGGTGAACGTGAACTTATGACACGATTTTTTCCTATTGTCTTTATTGAAGCTTAGTGGGAGATAGAGTAGCTAATGTTGATGTGACCGGCTGGTAGTGTAGGTGTTAATTAACAAGTGTTTTGAAAGTGAACGGAAAAATACGGCTACCAGGCAGCAACTTCATATAATATTATGTGAATTAAGACTTTTAAAACAATTCTTCAGAATCAGGGAACTCGGTTATTTTTTTTTTACTTTCTTAAATAATGCCCTCGGTTGATGAGGCTTAAGACACAAAATACTGCTATTATTTGGATGTCCGCCTATATTTTCTGTTGCCTTCTGTAAAATAGAAGTAATATTCTATTATTTAACCATTTCATTTATAAATAAGTACCTATTTGAATGCCTTCGCTATTTTCCTCATTCAAACATAACAATGTAGGCCTATTCAAATACGAGCAACAATAACGCACCGCGAAAATAATCAAAGCGTCCAAACGGGCCTAATGCGGTGAACATCCGTTTTCTACCTCTTTGTGGCCGCATATAGCCTACTTACACGTTTCTGATTGTAATGTGTCATCGGCAAAAAAACAAAGAGTTGAATGGCCGGTGGAACATCGAATTAGTATGTATAGAGCCGAGTCTAGCGGCGAACATGAGAACGCATGACGCTGACTCATTGCATGCCCTATCATCTCAGGACCGGCTGTGCTCTGAACTTTTTGGGGGTTAAAGTTTGGAGATGTGGTTGATATAGTTTTACGTATGTTTTGTTTTGTTTCTTTTATCAAAAGATACAAATAGGTACTTTTGGCGTAAAAGAAAGTTATGAAAAAAGCTTTGCGCTGGGTTTTGCAGACATGAGACATGCAAAAACTATCTAAGTTTACCCATCAATTGAGAACGGCCTGTTTTCAATCGTAAAGTCCCAATTTTATAATTAAATCACTCATCAATATATCACGATTTCAGTGGTCGTTCTCAACATCCTGTAAGTCAAAATACAATGCAACTCGCTAAACAGTTTTTCGGATCATTTTTAATTAGCTTCATATTTTTATTCTTCTGTAATCCTTGTTACTTTTTGTGGTTCTTTAGTGATGTAGCCGATTGTTTGTCACAGTCATAGAGTAGCTGGAAGAGGTACCGTGTTTTGGAAAACCACATGGATTAACTTGTAACTGTCATGCTTGTCACTGTCAAAAGGTTGCGGTTTGGCTGCGTGAAGTAAGTACTTGGAATAAATATGTTTATTGAGATGTGTCTGCTTTTTATTGCATTTTTATTGCAAGTATTTGTTTGACGCAAGTTTTACGTGCGATAGATCACACACACTTTCAAGTAAACTCTCATACAATGCAGCAAGTGTTATTCAGAATTGGACATAGGTATTTATAAATTCTTCCATATGTTGTACCTAATGATATTTATGAACACAGTAAAAACCAAAAATAATATTGACTTTTGAACACCTATCAAAGTGCAATAAGAATTATATCAAAAGGGTATTTCCACTGGTGTATATAAAAACCAATTCCGTTCTCGGTAGCAAAGTAATCTATCCCAGTTCATTCGACCCTACGTCTAGACTCAATAACAATCAGCGTTGTCTCTTCTAGGAAAGCTCGACATCCGCGTCACTGGCCTTATTAGGAGCGGTTGTATGACGGGAAGTGATTGTCATAAATATGATTAAGCTGAACACAGTTACTTAACAGAATTTGCTATTGTTAAGTTTCCAGGTGGAAACTTTTAATATTGTGTTGACCTTTTCAAGTGATTACTTGCACCGGAGAGAATTTGGGTTCCAAATCTTTGAGTCACGAAAGTTGCATTTTTTTTTATTTGCTTGATAATAAGGTATATAATAGTAAAATTGACTTGAAAATTTTGATTAAACTTAATACGAGCCGATTTCTTATTTTTTTGTACCGTGATAAAATATAGCCTATGTTACTCGAGAAGAGTGTAGCTTTCCAACAGTGAAATAGTGTTTTCAAATTAGTATAGTAGTTCCGGAGCCTTTAGGCTACAAACAAATGAACAAAAAAAAATGTTTCCTCTTTACCATATCAATGTAGATTAATTTAAGTAGGAACAAAAAATGTATGATTACAAAAATGAGATTTTGTAACTGTCCTATATTCGTAAGTCCTGTTCAAGTTGATTGACACAAATCCTCCAATGACGTCAGTTTAACCTTTTTACAATTCTTCTAAGAAATCCTAACGGGTAAGAAGTACAAACAATACCCAGCGGTGTTGATGACATGTACTTTATTTACGTGATCAGAATAACCGGGAGTTATTGTGAATTGCGAAATATTATTGAGAACAATAATATGTTTGTGTCATTAGAGTGATCATTATAAAGGTCTTTTAAATATAAAGACAGTTCTCATAATCGTACTTTAGTATAAGTTGAGTGAAACATTACAAAATAGCTAAATTAATATGTACTTAGAAGAAATACTATAGTCGAGAAATTGTAAAAATACTATTGATAGTCTCTCAATGTTGCTGCACCAATATTTTTTTCGGTAACGTAGCTACAACATTGACTTTTGGCTTACTTCTTTGTACATACCTACATATCTACATTAATGTTTTACTTACATCTAAAACTCTTCAATAAGACACAATATACTTAAAGTTATTACCAAAGGAAAACGTGATCGATACGAAAATAATAGACTAACAAGTAAAGTAGGTGAGGCTAGCAATTTTATCATTTTTCATTGAAGATTAATTTTCTTAAGCAGCTGTCAGGCGAAGCTGTGATGTTAATAAGTAGTAATGGTTCAAACTTAATGGTTTTGTATGATCATTGATATTGGAACTTGTTAATATTATCTGTATCGTTAAAGGACCGTGTACATGCTTGAGCTTTAGCGACTTTGTAGGAATACTCACTTATATTAACTACAAACCTGCATTTTTTTTAAATACGAGAAAATTAAAAAATAAATCACCAATGCCACGTGTAAAAATTCGTCATTGTCAACAATTTTGAGTGAAATTTTGAAACATTTTATTTCTATGAATTTGGGTAAGATATTTTCACATAAGTATAGCCAAATGCGTGGATGTAGTTTCATTTAAAGACCTTACGAGTGCATCGGCCGAAATAAACTTGGTCAACATATATTACGTAGGTATGATATTTCTATGTTGTAAGAGAAAAGGATGCAAAATTTTGCGTCCGTAAGTTTTGTTAAAAACTTTTAATCCTTGTACCTTTAAACCCTTTCACACTTATACCTTAGGTATTTCAGCTTAAAGCGTGTTACATTTCATAACACAATATGAATGCTGTCCATAGTGATTAGTAGTGGGATTGTCCCATAAATAACGTCTCATTATAATGGCGGCTCCAACAGATCGGTCGGTACTTCGCGCGCCCTCGCATTGGGGCGCGCGCGCAGGGCCGCAGTTAGATCCAAGTATATGTACGTATTATTTGGTTATAACTGACCAGTAAACATTTTCAAAATCAGTACAAAAATATGCTTATAGTTAAGTTTTCAGCAACGCATTATATGACATATAAATCATTCTATATAGTCTAGCTAGAGGATGGTGGTTTACAATATTAATTTAAATAAATATAAACTTGGAAAACTTCCCTTTCAGATTTCGGGCCATGTCTCAAGATATAACTATAGTGTTTACCCTGTTAGCAACAAGTAAACTAGGTACCTATATAAACGAAACTTTTTACATGGTTGAATTCTGGATTTTACATAAGAAAAAGAGGAAGCCAATTTTCTCGTTCAATTCTTTCTCATTTCTACCGAACTTGGAGGATTTCATACGCAATTCTTGTCATCTAGGCTCATTGAGACCAGGGTCCAGTCTACCTTCCCTTCTTCACAGTCCAGGTCCACTCCTGCTTAGGGCGTGGTGGTCGTGCGGGCGCCGCGGGCGGGAGGCGTGTGCGGGGCGAGCGCGTGCGATAAATGGCCCGTCCGAACGTCCGCCGCGGGCGCATGATCTGCTTTGCGCACTTTTGTTATGGTCGTTCCAATGGGCGAGCCATTTTCTTTTTGATGAGGGTTTTCTTGGTGAAAATTAGCGTTCAAAGTGTTGTTCTAAATGTCTTGGGTTTAACATTCATTATAGCCATCAGTCTATCCGAGTTTCAAATTCCTATCAGGTTACATGCGAACACTTGATATGTCAGAATTTTTGTTCTAATGTGAATGAAGGTATTGAATAAAAATGATAGTCGTATATACCAACAGTAACGAAATGACGTTTGTTCCTTTTCGGACCACGGAGGAATTGTTATTTATGTACATTGATCCATTGTTGAATATAGGCATTAGTTGGGTCTATGCTGCACTTGCTCGTTTAGTAGAACCCACCTTTAACTAAAAGTCGATACCTGATTTGCTTTTTATCACAAGCGTTTGAGCAATGGTGGATATTTGTCTTGAAATAGCGCGATATGGATACATGCTTATTACGACTTAGAGCATAAATATCAAAGTTTTATATACATGTAACCTTGCTCATAAATATAGGAGGCGTGTGAAATTTATGGTAACAATAGAAAGCTTGTTAAATTACATCTACAACTTACAAGGCTGTTGCGAGAACTTCGTAAATCACTATAAAGTTTGCATCTAAAACGTTCAAGAGTTGCTATATCCGTATGTGGCTGCGATTGGATTAATCAGCGGGGTTTAGTAGGAGGAACGTTGAAATGTACCGACATGCTATTGAGAATTACGTAAAAACTCATTGCTAAAGGATTTTGCTTACAAGTCTGCAATTAGTAAAAAATTTGCAAAGAGCTTCTCCCATGAACAACTGACCATCGGAAAAGCTTTTTTATTACAAAAATACAAATTAAATTATTACAGTTTGACTTACAGTTGACCCTAAATTGTTTATCTCTGGGGTAACACTTTTGAATGCATGCAGAAATAACTTACCTTGTCATCATGTTAAGATTTCTGCAGACGATCCTTCATCTTCTCAACTTCACACCAAATCCTTACACGACACTGACCATCCAATCTCCAGTAGGTGTGAATGATAATTTCTTTGAAGCACACCAGTGTTATCATTTAACAATGATTCATATCTTCGAGGTGAGCCTGGTTTAATAAACAGCGATAATTAAATGTTGTAACTTGAGTTGTTTATGCCGAAGCCGCGAGTGGAGGCCGGGGCTCCGCCCTTTAGCGCCCGCCTCGTTATAACCGTAAGGGATTAACGAGGATCCTGTATTGTTGTACTCTTATTAAAGTTTGTTGTGAGTGTTACTTTGAATGTTTATCGGACCTTCTTAAAGATTTGGTTTTTTTTTTCTAGTCAGCTATCTAATGCATTGATGAGTCTAAACAGCACTGTAGCTAGGCTTTATGCCATTCATGTTCTACTCCGGAACAAGCATGGTGTCTAAAAAAGACAGTTGAGAACTATGAAATATGTCTTGTTCCTTATATTAACGTAAAATAGTGTGGTTGTTGGATCAATCTACCTCTATACTAATATTATAAAGCTGAAGAGTTTGTTTGTTTGAACGCGCTAATCTCAGGAACTACTGGTCCGATTTGAAAATTTCTTTCAGTGTTAGATAGCCCATTTATCGAGGAAGGCTATAAGCTACTTTTTATCCCGGTACGGGAAGTAGTTCCCACGGGATGCGGGTGAAACCGCTGGCAGAAGCTAGTAATTAATAAACAGGAGATTTTTTTTTAATTTTTAATCCAAAACAAGTCCTTTAAGAAGTAAAGGGAAATGCCCATTCTTGGCCAAGTACTTGCCCATCTATGTGATAAATACAATAAAAATACTAAATAATTAATTTAAATATTGCGAGTATTTATCTGATAAAAAACCCCGGAAAAAAAAAGATGAAATTATTCAGAACTCAGTTGTTAAAATACTTCCGCTTCCGCTGTAACGATCATGACAGTCTTGTCAAAATAGAGAATTAGGGATTGAAACCCATATTGAAAAAGTCGATTTATTAAAAACCGGTTCTTGAAAATCGATTTTCTTTAAATATTTTCTAATAAACTAAAAAAAATATTTGTAAATATATATTCATTGTATTGTTATCATTAAACAAAATGTTTGGTGATTGATGTACCTTTAAACACGATTTTATGCGACTCCTTTCAAGGATTCCGTGTTTTCGGTTTATGACAAATATAGATTTTTCGATAAATTGATCCTACGTCCCATCCCTAATGCTCTTGTTTGTTGACGTTTATCGTTGACGTTTCGTATTTCACAATTTGGTTTGTGCTGTGCTCTTACGACTTGTATCTTTTCTTACTGCGTTTCTGATATTTCGACGAATGTTTACGATTATGGACCCCGTACCCGCCCCCGATGACGACCTTGGCTTTACATTGGATTCAGTACTGGATATTTTTTAAGTATTGGATTGAATAAAAACTTAAAAAATATATGTATGTATTTTTAGCATTATTTTCTGTTTACAGTTTGTGATGTTCCACCAAGTTCTATGTAAACATTTTTAGTTATTTCGTTATCTACGATGTCAACTCTAATGCCTACAACTTGTTTCTTTCTTGGGCATTACTTGGCCAAACCTTCTTTATCAAATGGGCATTTCCCTTTGTATGTAAGTAGTATTTAACAATTTAGAGATTTATGTGTATTAATCTAACAAAAATCGAAAGCACATCTTAAATTCTACAGAGTTTGTAATTGAATTGTGAAAGGCTAAGCACAAAACTGTTATTTTTTTTCAGTCTCCTAGTATCTATTATATTGAGTTTGTTCCTTTAAGAAAATAGTTTTTTTGTGTTTAGTACCTAATTACCTAAATAGTAGCTACCAGATAAAAGCGTCATTGAAGGTAAAATTAAACTGTGATCCTATCGTTGATGTTTTTCAAAGTACAAGTTACAAGAACACTATTAATTTTCAAAGAATGAGTGATGACACACATTACAACTCAGAAATAGGCCGAGATACCAGTTTAACAGGAATATAAAAATATGTAGAAAATACAGGGCTCTCCTTGGATAACATTTTTTTATAAGCAGTTCTTGCCAAATACTAGAAAATAACGTATTTTTAACCTGACTCGTCTGCGTAACTTTTTGTGATGTCCCTGAAATTGTAGTCCTAAAAAATATAAGAAAGATCCTACTATGGAAGAATAGATGCTAAGTCATCAGTACCTAATGAAAATTACATGATACCTTGATTACATGATGTTCTTCAATTGAAAAAAAATATTGGCCTATGTACTCAAATGACCTAGGCACCAAACATTAACATTAAACACACAACAATTCATACAATATAACAATCTAAATGAACTCCCACAAACACCAGTAAAAACATGCAACACAAGTACGAAGAACGAATTTTAAAGTCATTTCTGTTCCAAATCTCAAGCATATTGCTAACAAATCACAGGCGAATGGGTCGTTTAGCCACCATTTGTTGCCCTGGGCGCGACGCAGGGTGGTAATTGTGTTTACAATACATCCCCCCTTTACCCCCCTTCCGCTCATTTCTCATCCTCAAACATCAGGGTAACGCTTAGCGATTTCACCTCGGGAAATCTGGGAAAAGTGGAAAATGCGCACGGGTATTATGAGAGATAGATAACTAAATGTTGTGTTCGGGTGGTCTTTTGTATTCCAACGAGCTGGCTAAGTTGCCTTTCCAAATTGAAGGTACGAGGTTCAATTGTTGTTAGAAATTGATGGTTATGTTATTTGGTGGTTATTTTTGAAGGAATGGTAATAACATGATTTAATCCATGAAGTGCTTATGACAGAACCTACGCCTAGAGCATCCTATAACTTTGCTCTTGCTGCGGTCTAACAATTATTTTTATAGGTTCTAACAATTTATTATATATGTTATGGACCATGTGATTAATTCGGGCATTATTTATAATGCCCGAGCATTATGAATAATGTCTAGCTTTATCGGGCCAAGTGATTAATAACTATCTTGACTTCATTATTTATCACATTGCACGGGCATTATTATATTGCTACATGACAGTTGGGCAATTTGATAATAAAGCTATATTTTACGCGGTGCGAGGGCGGGGAGGGAATACGCATGGCGTGACACGCTTTGACCAATCAGAGACCATTTTAATTTGACTTTTATTAAAAGAAGATGTTAATTATGCCAAAGAATGAGTCTGATTGCTTAAACTTTAGTTTATTTTGTTTTATAATAATAAGTAATTTCTATAAAACAAAGATATGTTGTAAAATTTTTGTTTTAAATTTAATTATATTTTATGTTATATTTTTAATATAACTACTAACAACAAAAACTAGTGGATTTTTAAGGCAAAAGTCCTTCATAATTAATCCAAATCATGAGGCTGATTATTTAAGTGGTTTTATGTTTAGTTTATTTTAAGTTAAATGGCAATAACAATAAAACAATTGAAATTAAATATGTTTGTATTACTTTGCCCAAAAGGTCACGGGCAATATGTATAGTGCCCGGTCAATTTGATTATTTGAATAATTATTATCAATTTGCACTCTCATATTGGGCATTTTTCATAATGACCGGGCATTATGTATACTGCCCAATTTATCACTTGGTCCATAACATATACACATTTTATCATAGCTCTAAACATTAATTGATTCCATGTTTAATCAATAGAAATAGAATATAGAAATAGAAATAGAAATAGAATATCATTTATTTCCAATGATATGGTAGCTTCTTTATTTTTCGGGTTTTCATAAATATGTGTGACGTTGAAAGCTCTCAATATAAAACAATCAACTTTATGGTGTCTAGTCTAGTAACTTTACGATCACACATAGGATCTCATTGAAAAAGAAACAAAAAGAAAACTAGGTATGCTGAAAGATGTTCAGAAGTCAATTTTCGGGATTATGGTGATTAGTCACGCTTTGCAAATAAATGTATTAAAACAGCAATGTACTTGTATGTAGAACACATTATATTGTACGAAGTGGTATTAATAAAAACGAAAAAAGCAACATCTTTAGCTAAAAATTCAAGTTACCTACGATGAGAGCATCTTGCTGGATGTCATTGAGAATGAAGAAATGGAGTGTTTTGTTTTTTTTTTTTTTTTCTCACTGTTTCATTTTCTTTTCTTTTTTTGGCTTAGTTAAGTAGGTTTATGTGCAAATTATAGTGCATGCAGTGCTCTTCTTTAAGTGATGAGGCACTTAGATATAAGTTTAAATGTATAGTTATAGATGTAACCGTGTACTCATTGTTGAAGAGCCAAACTAAATAAATAAATAAATAAATAAATAAATAAGTAAGGTTATACTTAGATGCATTTTTATTTTTCACACTCAGTTTTCTACAATGACTACCAAGTACTTAGGTATAACAAATGTTTCAATTTTCAAAAGATGCCAAAGTTTCTTAGATGCAGTTGATGCACTGTTGGCACTAATGTATCCTCTCACAAAAACTCACGCGGTTTTGTTTTTAATTTTTTATTCGTTAACGTAACACTCTGATTTATGATAGTTAAAAAGAAGAAAGATTAACACTCCATTGAAACAATTCTCATTGCTCCGTGGCATAACGAGTGCGGGACGATCGTCTTCATGAAAATCCCATAAAAAATAATAAACAATTTACGTTCACCGACACGCTCCAACTTCACCTTTTATATTAGCTGAGAACTTTACTGCGCCATTTTTTTTAAGAAATCTGCTTCCCCCCGAAGATAATGCTGATGGGATATAAAAAATAATTGCGATGCCTAACTCTTTTGCGTTGGTGAAATATGAATGATGTTTTGAGGTTGGCCTGTTTTAGGTATAAGAAAGAAGAGTGTGTCGATATGTTTTCAGCAGGCTTTAGAAATTCAGAAAGAAAGCTCACCCTATCAATAATCACTTTTCCTTAATATTGCATGTTTTTTTTTTACATTTAACAGCAGAACTAATTTAAGGGCTATCTTTGTTGTGAATACAGTTCAAAAAAAAGAATTACGTAGATAATCTTTCCTATTTTAATAAATAAACATTTCTCGTTTCTTTTTGAACGATTGAAATATTACTGACTGATCACACTTTCTTATCGTATTAAAAGGCGATTAAAAAAATATATATATGAATTAGGATCTACTTAACTATAAATAAGTCTCGTAGGTACTGCAAGCAATTATCTTTATTTAACAAACAGTAGCTACTAAACTCACCTTCATTGTTCGCAGACCTAGGCGAATAGTTTTTCTGAATTAATTTGTCCGCCAGAGCATTGAGCGGGCCGATTGCTCCAATCCCGCGTGTAATCCCGGGATTATGCGACAGTCGCCGGCGGTCATTAGTAATGCAGGTGGAGAACTGCCGTGTATGATGTCCACCAGGCATGTTGCTGTACTGGTTTTAATATTATTTTATAAAGTTTAAATTATTTTTTGGCGAACTAGGTTTTGAAAGGTTTTTATTCGAAATAAAAACCTTTATTAACATTTCTAAGGTCAGGATAATTTTTGAACACAGTACATAACAAAGAAACATAGTAGCAGAACAAAGTAGTATCTTGCAAGATAAATCACTTAAATTATAATCACGAACTAAAGTCATGAACAAAAATGCACTCAATACTAATAAGGCTAGGCCTACATTTTTAAACACTATTTATCGAAACTAAACTTCGACGAAATACGGAGAAGCAATCCGATATCATCTATCTATCTCGTTAGACCATATATTACGGGACACTGAAAATAAACCGGCCCCGTCCGAGAGACCAACAAGTGTATAATTCCTGGAATACCTAACAAATGTTACGTTTTTTCCGTCGTTCTGTACATGGCCCAATTAAGGGCCCGACAACGACCAACCGACTCTCTATATAATTTATTCGCTAAGGATTTTGTCTTGTGGCACGTTTTTCGAGATCAAAATCGGAATCGTAAACACCTTGTTCAGCTCTTTTGTTATCGATTAAGTTTTGTAATGCTTTATCGATTGTAATCGATATTGGGTTTCATTAGGTCTCGGTTATGATGATTTTATGGAGGCGTTTTTGAGATAAATATTGGAAATAAGATTGAATCTTTTATTCGATATTTAACGATAGTTACCACTTGGAGTGTAGTAAGTATGAGTCGTATCTTCGAATTAAATATAAATGATACCGTAATCTGATAAGTAATTGCTATGCGAAGCGTTCTGATCAACAGAATTATTATAAAGTTTATTTAGACTTTCACTTCTTAGAAACTATACATAGGTAGGTACTTTGTGTGTCCCTAGTTACGGGATAGTCTGTACCAAAGCAAATCGTAAGGCAAGGAATGTAAATAAACATCATCAATAACACATTAATAAAAACAAGTAAGTATCTTTACTTAGAAAAATATTATTATCAGCCATCTTTGTCTATGAGAAAAAAATCTTAGCAGACCATCACGACTGAAGCATATAATGTGCATGACCTATCATATACATAGAACTATTTTTATCCCCTGTTCATACGAATGGCGTAACTACGTATATTCGTGCAGGCTCCGCGCAGTCCCGGTGCATCGATTCTCGGAACTCTTTAATTGCACCCACTCCGACGCAGATCGAACGTTTAAAATCGATTTTTTTATTCGATTTATTTCATGTGAGCCTCGAGTTCAAAATCGTGTTTTTGTTTTGCGATAGCGAACGTGTATATGCAAATTTTACACGCATCTACTGAAACTTCTCAATTAATTAAATTGTGTGACAGATATTTTTTGTCAGAATGTTATGTCGATATTAATTAAGTTATAGTTGAATGTCTGTAAGGTAATTTGTCGTTGACATGAAATAATAATAACCTGTAGTATTCATTACGTTGTTACTGATAAAAACTTGGTTAATTCTGACCTTACAACTATTGAGCACAAAAAATAAATAAATCAAAAGGGATAATATTTCTTGCCATTTAAAATTCCGAAACTGGTATAGTCCAATAACTGGAAACGATTTAATTGGGAACATAAAAATAGCGAACCATTAGGGTCAATTCACACTGAAAGAGCAGCGGCCGGCAGCGGCCGTAAGAGCACGGAAAATGTACGAGAGCGGCACGGTGCGGCGCCGCGCGGCGCCGCGCGGCCCGCCGCGCTCACGCTTAATCCCTTGCAAATACGGCCGCTGCCGGCCGCTGCCGGCCGCTGCTCTTTCAGTGTGAATTGACCCTTAGTCCCACTTCTGTATTCGAATGAGCAAAATTGTCGCATTCGCCCTACGTCCGAACAAACGGCCAGCTTGTGTTTTCACACCTAAGAAATTTTCCAGTATCCGAACAATTTTATAGTTTGCAGCTTCGACCGTAAAGTTCATATTCGTTTGCGATATACTCCATAATCAGAGCAGATATAAAATCAGGCAATTCAGAAATTTCTAGCCCAAAGTTTTGAGTTGAATTTCGTATAGTTAGAGTCTTCGACGGAAGCCAGACTGGGTGATTAGGTGATAGAAAGTGAACTCTATTTTAGTGCTCATACAGTCGAATTTAGGGGAACAAACTTAGTATAAGATCGAAGAAATGTCGGTGATATTCGTGCACGTAATGAGGTGAAACAATTCAAAGTACGAATGGACAAAGACTTATGGAGTTTTTATTTTTAAATAAATTGAAATTAAATTCGCTACATTCTCGAGCCTTGTTTCAGTGAAGCCTTTTAATTTCTTTTCTCAAAATGTGCCATTAAGTGGGTAGGTTTCACTGTAATAGAAAAAGTTCAGCTGAAAGCTCGAATATAAAATTTGTTAGCATTTCGTGCAAATTCTCTTTCGCTACTTACATAACGTTGTGATATTTTGCGTGTAAGATTGGTACCTACTTGAGACTGATATCCATTTTGATGATGAGTATCTGGATATTGGTAGCGGTTTTCATCTTAAGAAGGTAAGGGAATTTTAGACTAAGATAATAAGAATAACAATGAATTTAAAAAAAAAAAATCATTTCCGGTATTTCAAGTAGGTAGTCAGCAGATAAAAGGAGACAGTAAGCTGTTGAATGATGTCAATAAATAAAATAGATGTAGACTGTTAATGGTTCACAGTCCAAAAATAAGCCAGAAGTTTACTTTTGTTAGAAGGTTAGAATTCTTTTTCAATTCCAAGCACATTTTAGTCAACTTCAAATTATAACTAGAATAATAAAAGCTCCAAACTTAAATATGTACACAAGTTTAATCACTGTGTAAAAATAATTTTCTTTTCATTATACTACTGTCTTTAACGTTATACATTTATATTTCCAAAGTAAGAAACCGTTCAACTTTTGTTATTCAACTTTAATATGACTCCATTTAAAATTTGGAGCAAGGTGCAACAAACGGCGTCGATCAGGTGTATTTGTTCAAACAAGGTGCTCAACTCCGCCGTTGTTAATTCATAAACTATTCTGTTCCGACAGCGGTGGGATTTACTATTAATAGTGAAATATATTTTATTGCCTTTGAAAGCAATAAATGATCGACTAAATTATGTTATACGTTATTTTCAAGACAGACACAGACATGTTGTTGATCGAATTAAATACAAAATAGTTAAATTAGGTATTATATAACGTAACCAGAGTAGATGAATTTGGTAATTAAATTGAGTTTAACAATTTAATTGGTCGTGGTGGCCTAGTGGGTAAAGAACCAATCTCTCGAGCATGAGGGCGTGGGTTCGATTCCAGTTCAGGCAAGTACCAATGCAACTTTTCTAAGTTTGTATGTACTTTCTAAGTATATCTTGGACACCAATGGCTCATAAAAAGGTGAAGGAAAACATCTTGAGGAAACCTGGACTATATTAGTCTGAAATCACCAACCCGCATTGAGCAAGCGTGGTGATTAATGCTCAATCCTTCTTCGTGTGAGAGGAGGCCTGTGCCCAGCAGTGGGACGATAAAAAAAAGGCTGTAACAGTAACAGTAACCTTTACCGTACCTCAACCACATTTTTTTTTTAAATAAAAGTCAGAATTTCGTATCACTTAAATAAAAGAATTAAGTGAAGTCATATTAAATACAAAACGTATATTAGTATACGTATATATATTGGTTAGCCAATCAATTTCAGTCAGGCCTAGCGTTCTTATAGAGAGCCTCTTTTTTAAAGACGACTATACCTTCAGCATATGAACAACAATCTCCCGTGGCTTCACATACATATTAATCCCTAATCAACACTCTTAGCCAGCTAGTGTTCTGTCAATCTTAGTCTTTTTTTCGGTTGGCACCTAACCGAATTCGTATGACGTAACGGCCAGGTGCAAGGCACGCGTCGAGAGTGCGTTGATCCGCATGTAATCTCCACCGGGTTGACAGGGCGCGGGCGCAGTATCGCGTTACCTTCCATTATACTTACTAATTTGTGGTGAAGGTGGTTCAAGGAAAGGTTTTATGATGTTTTAAAATATGAGTGAAAAAAATATTGTCTAGGCTCATAATGAGAAACATAACCGGCAGTGAATATTGAACACTAGAAGCTTTTCTAGCTTCTGCGTTCACCAGGATAAATATAATGGCTGTAAATATAATATATCTATATTTCCTTCAGTATAGTATAATTTAAAAGTATGTATATCTGACTGATGCAACTCGGATCCTCACGATAGCTACTTACAGGCTGTAGCCTTGTTTGAGGGTCATTGGTCATTTTAATTTATAACTACATTTTCTACTAAAATAAAAAGTAAAATGTGGGTGTGCAAACTTATACTATAAATATACATAGTACGTTATAAAGCTATAACTCGCATAATCGATAATAAAATATGTTTTTATTATAACAAGAGAAAGTAAGTACTTAATTTAAATAATTATAACCAATAGATAGGCTATAGATAGAAGGTGTTAAAGGCAGGTGCACACACTTGTCACCGACCTAACGACAAAGATTACACAACTTTTATTAATTACTGCAGATTATAATAGCATTAGTTCTATACGTAATTAAAATACTAGACTGACAGCGATAAGAACGCAATTTTTTGCTTAATTAATTAATGAGAATATTTTATGACAGATAAATATCAAAGTTTGAAAATTCTTAGAACCAGGTCTTCATTATAAATATGTTTGTTTAAACCTATATTATCTCAATTAGCTTTATTTGCTGAAATAAAAAGGTCATTGTTGTCACGTAAAGGACAACATTGCTAATTACTTACGGCTGCATGCACTTGCAAAAAATGTGTTATTTTTTTTATTTTCAAGTCATTTATGTCATTCGAAAGTCTAATTTCATGACAAAATATACGGTATGGTCGGGAATCTCAACCCCCACAAAATCGCAAACCATCTTGCCAATTCTTGCCCGCAGATCAATTGATTCATTACTTAATATTAGTGATGAAGTGTGCTAAAACTTTCATGAGATTGACTGTTATTTTGTGTAGTATTTTTTTATTTTTATAATGTTAATCGTGCCATTTTATGTTAGCCTAAGAGAGCCTTTTTTATATAGAATATCTAGATTCTAATCAAAGTTTTCAGTAGCTCTGATGCAGCTACATACCTACCTAATCTTTGCAATGTGCGTACATTCATGTTCATGCTGATTTAGTGGCCCACACAAACTATCGGCCGACTAAAAGTTCCCAATGCACGGGTACACTTAGTCTGGACATAATTGCAGAAAAAATAAATTGTACTTAAATTGATATGAATATTTAAAACGTCTTTTCTATTTACCCAACGCCTTAAGCTTACAAAACAAGCCTCACGAACAAAAACAACTGTGACCAGTAACCAGGTCAAAACTGTTAAGGTGGTAGGCACTAAAAGGTGCGTAGGTAGTTCCGCTAGAGGGTCGGAAGTGGGTGCTTTCGATCGACACATAAAACGCCCTATACAGGTGCTTTCGTCTTTGCCTCGTTTTACAAGGATTTTTTAGCTATTTAAAAGATAGAAGTAGGTTTAAATGTATAAAAAGATTACACGTTATTGGATTAAATGAAACTGCATCCATTTCTTTGCAATGGTTATTGGTATTTTGTCTTCTAAATATCCTGTAAGGCAGTTGGTAAATAGTAGGTACGGTAATGTAGTTTTTGGGTATATTGGATCTTCTTCAAAAAAGTCGTGGTGGCCTAGAGGGAAAAGGACCAACCTCTCAAGTATGAGGGCGCGGGTTCGATCCCAGGTCAGGCAAGTACCAATGCAACTTTTCTAAGTTTGTATGTACCTTTCTAAGTATATCTTAGACACCATTGACTGTTTTTCGGATGACACGTTATACTGTAGGTCCTAGGATCCTTGGCAGTCGTTACGGGTAGTCAGCAGCCAGTAAGTCTGACGTCAGTCTAATCAAGAGGTATCGGGTTGCCCGGGTAACTGGGTTGAGGTGGTCAGATAGGCAGTCGCTTCTTGTAAAGCACTGGTACTCAGTGGATCCGGTTAGACTGGAAGCCGACCCCAATATGGTTGGGAAAAAGGCTCGGAGGATGATGATGATGGATCTTCTCAACTAATTTTGATAGGTTGGATCAGTTTTCAAAAACATTATTTCAAGGAAGTTTCAGCAGAATCTTAATATTTTCTATTTCAGTATTTTTTCGATTATTTGAATGTAATTTTTAAAAATGCGACGACCTTATTTTTGTTCTTATTTTTAGCAGGGCAACAAATGAAGTCGTATATCTCTTTTTTTATTTTGATTTTGGAACACAAGTAAATTGGATCGTTTCAGCTGCTTGTCATTTGTTAGTCATAAAGCCGACTGAAGGGTTTTATTTTAATAGTTAATACAAACTAGTGCCTGCGGCTAAAGTAAAAAACTATTAATGCAAGGGTTGGAACATTTTGCAATGTAAATTCATACGTGATTCGAGCTACCTGCCACTTTTAATTACTTGATAACGCTCTAACTTTTAAAGGGTATACTTAGAAGCTTAAAGTATTGTATGCCGTTTACGTTAATTTTAGAAAAAAACTGTATGGGATTTTACTAATATTAAGTTTTTGTAGTTACCACAAAAAGTCTATACACTCCTAATTTATTACCACTTTAGACACGGAGTAGGTAACGTAAGTCGATGTATTACGAAATTGGATTTACATTGACAATTATCTAGTTAGATTCCAGACTTATTAGGAAGAAAATTATTGGATAAAAGGCTATCTAATACTGAAAACAAAAATATTTTTCAGAATACAAACAGTAGGTACCGGATTATAACATAACACAAACAAAATTACAGTACAAAGGCACAGTTTTCCTAGCCCCGTTTGTTCTGAAAGTTGTGACATTCCTGTAAGCAGACCCGCATGGTGTGGCTTTAATGAAATTCTGACAACACACCCAATTAGAATGCCAAATAAGTACGTGATGCACCCGAAAATATACTGGGTACCCCTAGTAAAAAATATGCTGCAATACTGTTTACCCAAATCTAAAAAAATAAGTAAACTTTTAACATTTTGAAACTTGGACAGAAATACCTCCAAATATGTCGGATATTTTTGGGATTATTAAATGAGTATGTATTTTTTATATTACTTACCTAGGTGTACATGAGATTCTACTAAGTACTGCTTCAAGTGGCTTCGAGTTGGGATGTGTCTTTTTGACAGTTCGTTCAGTGTCAGTTAGTACCTCATTGCTAACGGTATTTGCAGTAGCGCTAACTCGAATAATAATTCCAATAAGGTTTATTAATGGCCAATCTAATAATGGAATGAAAATATTACAAATTCTATAAAACTTGTCAGCCCAAGGAAAATATTAATATCATTAATGAAACCTTATTTAATTATTGTCACGACGTACACAGAATTAATGCTCATGTAGGTACATAAAAACGAAATCATTCACATTTTGTATTGTGTATTCCGTCGGTTCAGTAACAAACAGTGCCTCCACTGCAGTCGAAAACGCTACAAAGTTCGGTGCCAACGTTTTTGTCCATTCATATCGCAATAAACAATTCAGAAATATGACTGCATCATTTCATCAAAATTCCGTCAGTTTTTGTATTCCCTGTCACCTGTCTCCAGACCCTCGACCGTCGTCCGTTACTGCCGCCGCGATTACCATACTTTGGCCTCAAAAAAAGATTATTACTCGCCCCCAATACTGAAGTTAATATTCAATACGTTTACACCAAATAATAATTACAGCAGTTCGTCTGCCGAATGCATTAAAGGGTCGTTTTCCTTGTATATATTATAATATTAATGTGCGAGGGAGGGAGCGCGGGCAGGTGCATCCAACGTTATTAAGTTACTGATACTCAATACCCGGACACTTTGTTTATTATTATGAGCCGCGTACGTAAATAACATATTATAAGACGTTATAACTTACGTATGTTCTACGGTGCGTTCGGTTGTCGACGGGTCTTCGCCGGAACATTTGAAATAGGTATTTATTCGTCGCCTCCGCTCATAGCTGAATTCCGTCTGGGAGTTAATCGTTTCTGTTTAATTTAAATGATCTTTGATCTGTTATCTAATAGGAGTAGTTCCAGGAACTGAATGTTCTGATTCCAGCGTGTCGTGGACCAGGTTCCGTCATCGTTTGTTACACAGTTTAATGATCGACTTTACAATATTAAACATTTTTATGTTTAGCCTTTTTTAGTAACTGTAAAACGATATCAATAGTAACATCTCAAGTTTCTAGCATCAGTCGTGAAAATAAGTTTTTGAACTCGTTGAAAACATTGGATGTAAAGATTTGCGATCATCATAAAGATGTATTCACACTCTAGCGAATCGGTGACAGACCTGTGCCGTCTACAATAATAGGTACCTATACTTTTTCCATGACATAGCATCGACATCTATTAATTATCTAGGTATATTAACATTTTTTTTTTATCTGGCCTACCTACTGATATCTGTGGAGATCTAAGGGGGAGGCCTATGTTCAGCAGTGGACGTCCTATGGCTGAGATGATGATGATGACTACTGATATAATTTTTCAATATTTGTCCGTTAGCCACCTCTCATTTAATTGGTTTAGTAAATGTTAAGGAACTGCTAAACGGTAAATGCTTAGCCGTTTAAATATTACTTCATCATACAATTTATAAACGGAAGTTATAGTTCCGCGATTAAGATAAATAACTCATTAAGCTACTAGTTAAATTACGTAGTGTTTGAGATACTTACAAGATTAAACTAACTTTTGTAAATAATATTAACGCAAGTTTCTACCTAGGTATTCAATTACTTTCATTTACTTGTTGATAACTGTTTTTTACTGAAAAGTTGAAATTAAATAAATGAAACAAAGTTTTCAGTCGAAAAATATGTAGTTGCATATTTTAGTTACCTAATAAGAAATGTGTATTATTGTGACCATTTGTTTGTTTTATACCTTACTGCAATACTTCCTTGAATTATAAATTTATTTATGTACTGTCGAGATAATTTTAATCCGGAAACGGCTATCTAAAAGCTTGAAAGAATGAGAGGGAATCCGTATCCAAAAGCTTGTATTTAAAATTCCGAAGTGCAGACAGTGTATAAACATGACCATTAAGTATTTTCTCTTTCATAAAGAATTACGTTAAATGTGGCTATCATAGCGAAAGCCAACCCAAGTAACCGATCAGTCAACACCAACCCTTCATTCGTTCACCGAGATAATAAAAATCGCTTTGCGTACTTAATTCAAGTTCAATGAAGCGACAGAAAGAATGGCCGGTACAAAATTGAAAAGCAAATCAGACGCGTCGTGACACCGGGGTCAGTGAGATAACGCCGTCTAAGTCCCGGATTGATTCCCGGATCAGGCGGATAGTCGGACCGCTCAAGTGTGTACGATCCCTTACTCACGACCCGGTGATGCGTCTCTAAGGATTTGTGGAGTTACGTTTACTTCTTTAAATTCAGAGGCTTTGGTTTATGTTGTGTTTTTTTTTGTTGGTGTTGTAAATAAAAACTTACACTGTTTTTATCTTATAGTATGATGGTAGAAGGGAATTTTAGAATTAATGATCTTTTTTAAAAACTTATATGTAGATATGATTAACTTTTCAGCCCTTGGAAAAATCTATGATTGTGTAATGTCATATACATACAATGAATTCAGGTCAAGTTATTCCAGGTTGCATGTTTATTTGAAAGTATTACTTTTTGTCTTAGCTTTTCAGACCTTTAAGATGTAACAAAGCTCAGATATGATAAACATAATTCATACTGAATCACAAATCAAATCATTGTAAAGCATGTGTCCTATCTCATCTGAGATCAATTCAGTAAAACAAGCAATTACATGTAGTGCGGCAGTTTGGGAGCTGCGTAGCTATTGTCAAAAGCTTTTTCAGAGTGTTACTCCACGCAGACCCACTCTTCCTTGTGCTGTGGAAACCAGAAACGATACAATGGGCCATTTCAATTTTATCTCTCACAGGCTCTTGCAATTTGTCTAAAATGAATTGTGTTCGCGTTTGTAACCTATTTGGTTAATGTTGCTCCTTAGTCGTGTGAATGTGAGCCTGCTTTTTAATTACAATCATTATCTAGTTCAAAGGCTTACGCATTTTATTACCTGTCTATTTTGACAGGTTGTGAAACATTTTCATAATACTGAATAATTTAAAGAGAGAAATCGTTACGTTCAGCCGATTGAAATGTTAATAAGCGTAAGAGTATAAATTATCAATTTTATTGTTCCTGTACGACAAGTATTCGACAATTACACGATATATTACGTGTCATTCAATAAAATTAAACAAATAAATCGTACTGCGCGAACATACCGTGGCACGTTAGCGCTCGTAATTTTGCCAAGTGCGAAGTTCCGTCACATCGGGGGGTACGTCGCATACCGCTTTAGGTGTAAGAGTATTCGTCCAAGTGTCGGCTGTGGAATATTCCGCGGTGTTGCCGTGTGCAATAAATCCCAGGGAGTGATGCCGCGGTTTTTGCCTGGCGACATTTTTTCCCGCGCTAGCGGTGCATTTATCACCACGCTGGACTGGCCGCGCCGGCCCCGTGACTTATGCCCGCTCCACTCCGCACCAAAATGCCGTTTCATTTTTAAAACTACAAACAAGCCACTTCTTGTTTGTTTTGGGAAAGGATGCTATAAGTAACTGTAGGAGTGAAGGAAGATGTCTTATTTTTATTTAAATAACTCCTGTCTGTTGGTGTACTGCAATTTAAAATTACCTGGCTACTATTTTATTATCATTGTATCTTTTAAACTTTTCAAAGATTAGAAGCTATCTTAGTAATACTTCCTGCCATGTCATTCATTAAACTGCAACGTATTCCTAACAACATGACACAAAATCAAGCTTACTCTGAACCGTGTAACATCAGGAAACCTCAACGTATGTATATCAAAAAGAAGTATCAACATGAAATGTATCAAAATAAAGGAAAATCAAGGAAGTGTGCAACAGAAATCTTTACAAATGTCACGTCGAACGATCACGGAGCCACCGATGCGTGCACGCTAAGCGTCCGCAAAATACCCGTGCAACTTAAAAAGATCAAAAGCAAACAATAATTGTGTACCAACAAAGGCACCCTTAAAATCCGTCGGAATGAACCGCAAATAAAACCAAGTTATTAAGTAAGGCCTATCGTGGACGGGGAACCATTTTATACGTACTTTTATCCGATGTCCATTCTTCTGAAATGCGATTAAAATTGAATAGGTCCATATGTCGCTGGCATCGGGCCCGTTGCGTCACAATCACACGGCCCGCTGCATTTTCAATTTGCCGCGAGATAACGCGCGACTTTTGGACGACTTTTTCTGCGGAATAGCGGAATTGATCCTGTGACTTATGGCGGACGACGTATAAGACGACGTAATTGGATGGTCAATTGATCTGCTTTCCAATTTAAAAGGACCTTCGCTCTTTTCATAGGGACAGCGGGAATTACGAGCGTGTTTATCAATTCAATGAGCTTAACTCGGTGCGTTGTTCCCCAAGAGAGAAATGAAATAAACGTTTTAATATCAATATTGATAATTTATTCACAATTTCATTTAAAATACACAACTTCACAATGTTTTGTTTTAAAAACTAAAAACTTTAGGTACGGGATATCGTTATAGGCTGTTTTGCAGTGATCTCTAATTTACATCTTTTTATCTGATAGTCTTATAATGATTTCATTTATTTTCTACATTTTTCATTTACATCTCATATTTACATATTTTGGGGTTCGGGGTTCGTTTGTGGCTGGAACGTGTAATTATGTTCAAAGCTCAGGAGTCGGCAACTGAAGGTGGATTTGATTGGAGCGTAATAACCCATGGATTAAAATAATAATGAGCCAGCACACCATGCTTATACAAGGTGCATGGAATTATTGAAACACTGTGTAAGTTCCACCTTGCGCAGAATAACTTTCTTTTCTTCACGCTGTATGTATGTTACAACCACAGACAGAACCCCGTCATTTTAAATTTATGGCCACTCAATATTCTTAATTTTACAACGGTATGTGATACAAAACGTTATAATACACCTTGTGACAAACAAATTTTATTTTATACATAAATATTCAATAGCTAATTCGATTTAGTGACCACTTGAATAATTCATTTAAAGAAATCATGGTTAAGTTAATGAGCTAACAAAATCAGTTCTGCGAAATGTCACTATTCAAAACTGCTATTTATTTACAAATTGCATGTATAACTATTACATAAATTACTATTGCATTTCATTCATATAACATCTACGCAAATAATAAAATGTACAAAAAAACGTCTTCGCTTTATTTTTTGAACACATCACAATTCCTATAGCGAAACGAAACGTTCGAATTAAATATTAAAAAAAAAAACAATGTACACAGGAACGGAATATAACTTACAGAGATATGTACAAATACACAAAATTATTTCATCTTTTTTTTGAACTATACTTATACAATTAAGACTTCGTAACCGACCTTATCTAATATTATAATACTGTACAATTTCGCTAGTTACTTCATGTAAAACACTCTTAATTTAATACTTGTAGGAAACTGATCGTGGTATATCAAAGTCTTTCATTGGGGAACGATAAACTGGGACATAGTTTTTGTGTTCAAAATCAGGATATGTTCAGTTCATTTCAAACTGTGAGGCGAGGTCATACTGTTAGCGGAGAGCATGCGACGGTATTGCAGTAAGACACAACACAAGCCTCAAGTTCGGTTCAATCGCTGTTCTTTTATTGCATCTAAAAGCCTCGTCAATCACAGTTCGCCGTCGCTCCCCGCTCGCTCTGTGACCTCAGCCTAGTTTGTATAGATGTAAACATCAATTCTGTTCAACAGTCTTATTTATTAATGTGATGTGTCGAGTTTAATACCTATGAGTGATTACTCATGATTACGAAATCACAGCTGTTTTGTCGCCTCTGATTTCTTTGTAAGGTCATTGTGTCGGTCGTGAGGACGCGACTCTTGTTTACGAAAGACAATGTTTTGATTACTGCTTCTCCTGTGTTTGGTTGACTTATCACGTATACTCACTCCTCCAGCCAGTCTGTAAACAAAAAAATATCATTAATTATACGATTTTCCCAAAATATAATTTACTAATTTCTATGAATTCGATGTGCTTTCAGTCAAGGCTATATTTTGTAGATCAAGTTTCTGTGAAAGGGTTAAACCGTCAATGAATTACTGTAGGTAAATAATATGAAGGATTTTTAAATAATGGCTAAACATGTCCCATAAAACTAACGTTTCGATATTAGCGAAGATACCACAGTGTGAGTTTCAACCAATAAACGACGCTTAAACTTAGGAATGGCACAAAACTAATTACAATAATTACACCGGATCATTTTACATTACATCCTACTGATTCTCACTACACTACGTAATATGCATTTACTATAATACTAGATGAAAACCCGGCTTCGCTCGGGTGAAATTTGACTCATAATTAGGGCTGCCATCCGTCCGGGTTTCCCCGGATTTGTCCTCGTTTGGAGCCCGTCCGGGGGCCGTCCGGGCGGGTTTTGAAGAAGTGTCCGGGGAAAACCCGGACCATTGTGTGAAATTAAAAAAATAATATCAAAATGAGGTCTTGTTTTTTTACATATTATTTTCGGTCTCGTCCGGGGAAAAAATGCGATTTACGCCAAATGTCCGGGTTTTTTTAATCTATGCCCGGGTTTGGCGAAATTCGAGATGGCAGCCCTACTCATAATACACATCTAGGTGCAAAATATAGATAGATGTTTCTGTAGTCATCGGTTTTCAAAAATATTAAATATAGATTCATATAGCTTCGTTAGTTGTGTTTAATAAATATGGTAAATAAAAACTGCAAAAGTTTTTACATAAATTATTTTTATTTTAAATCAACATTCAAAATAAACTAAGACAAATTAACAAAATAATCAAATTCATCGTTAATATAGGTTAAATGTAAATAACTCTTATTAATAGTCAGAAAAGTATTATGTCAAAAATATTTTTACCATTTGTTGACGTCAACATAAGTTTAACGCGGTTCCAAAGCGCAAGCGTCGAAGAACCGCAAACAAACTATGTACCTACGTCGTATATTTTTAAGGTTTACTCTCTATAAATCTCTTTGTTTTAAGCACTCAGTCTTTTCTCTACTTTAACTTCTTCTTCTAAAAAAATAAAATCTGCTGACTGCCCAAATATAGTAACCTTATAAGTAATTACATGTTTGAGCCGTTTGGGGTTGAAACTCTTGGGCCGTGGGGTTCGAGCGCCCGCCTTCTTGTCAAGGATATTTCCCAGCGCCTGGTTGACACTTCCCGGGACCCAAAGGCAGGCTTTTATTTCGCACAGAGGTTGAGCATTGCCATCCAACGTGGCAATGCTGCCAGCCTTTTGGGTACATTACCCACCCAGTGACAGCGATGAGGAGCAATTTTTTGATGCACTGTATTAGTTTTAAGTTGTGTATATATATATATGTCTATTTTAACTTTTTTTAAGTTATGTAAATATTTTGTACGAAAGTGAATGACATTGACATTTGAATTAAACTTCAACTTTCAAATTCTTTTTTCTGTGGTTGAATCGGCCAATATCCGGTATAAAGAAAAAACATATATCAAAGAGTATGTATATCATAAAAAAGAAAAAACACGTATCAAAGAGTATATCTTAAAAAAGTTGCCGTTTGATTTTCGCTATTTTGATGCTATTTTGGCGCTGATCGCATAGTGAGTGGATGGTGAACTACTAAAGATGGCAACAGCGGTTTCTTTGTCAGTGCCATCGGAATTTAACGAAATTCTCCATAATCCGAATTTTGCGGATATATGTTGTCGACTCAAAATCGATATTTTTTTATGCTTTGTTATTTATATAAGGTTTCGATCCAGTCTACCGTACCCCTTGACGAAATTATTTTTTTACTATAACTATAATAATATCTACAAGGTTTCTCCTACATTCGTATTATTTAGAAACCTTAAGAATTTCTGGCATTCTTATTTATTATCGCCTGAAAATTTTACATAAAATTAATTTTATGTATGCTATTTTAACCAATCTTTTTTTATTGGCAAATTAATAAATTGATATAAAACTCACAAGGCATAATATATGGCATTTATGATAGTGCACGCATAAATTAATCTAAATTCACCTTCGGAAATATTTTTATAGGATTTTTTAAGGCTATCTAGCTGCTATTGCAATGTCGATATGGAAATATACCAAATAAATACCTACTCTAATTTTATTGGATGGAATATTTATAGTTATATGAGTTTTCTAATATGTATCGTTCTCATTCAGTGCTTTTTTATACTAAAAATATTAGTTAAAGATTTGACTACTCCCTATAAAGATAGATAAATACATTATTTAGATGATCTAGTTTAATTTGCTTACTTATTAGTGACTGCTTTTTATATTAGTCTAAAAGTATGACTTAACGCAAATTATTACAGATTGAACAACATAGGTACCTTATCGTCAAAATTACCTAACACTAGATATCAGTAACCTAACCTGATATTACATTGGTAACTCTTGACCAAACAAATGTCTTTTCCAAAAAATTGGAGTACCACCAAAGGCTCTTCTGATCATTGATCAAGGCAACTAGAACTATAACAAGTTGTCACAGAGTTTATTTAAACTTGTGCTTACCATTGAATTGAGCTGCGCGAGGTGATGATGATGGTAGGGGTTGTGGGAGGCTGGCGGAGGGGCGAAACCCTGGTGTGGCGCCCCGTACCAATGCGACATGTGTGCCGCCGCTGGGTGCACCAGACCCACTTGGTGCTGACCTGGTGGACAAAGAGACAAATTATTAGAACTGCAGAACTTAGGAACGAGAGCTTTATGGGCTAAAAATGGGCTTGGCATATGAGAAGAGTGGTTACAATTATTAGTGGGAGTATGAATTAGGATTTATAGGAATAAGTATGTAGTTATATCCTGCTAGAAAAGAGTTGATTAGAAAAAATGAATAAGCATCATTTAAATCTCTGCCTCAATATATGACAATGAAGTCTAGATGATATTATAATTTCTCTCTCAATGCAAGATACAAAACAATACGTAAATGCTGAGCAACGAACGATATCCTACCAACATATCTTAATAAGGGCTAAAGTTAACCATCTCAATCCACGCTCCTGATACCCTTGGTATTTAACTCGCATAAAATATATAAGTCGCAGTTAAATTTATTTAGAGATTACAAGTAATGGTCTGCAAACCAGTCCGCAAGTTAGAAGCTATTCATCTCTACTGAACGCAGATAACTCGCTGATACGCTTAATATTTTCCCTTCATTAACTCATTACTTAGTAAGTCTTAATTAAGTTAATACTGACGGCTTTTTTGTAATTTACTTGCGGTGGATAACGGATTTTAATACTAACAGATGGGGTGATGATAAAAGTGGTAACGAATATTTTTGTCTTACAATAGTTTTGGTGATTTCAAAAAAATATTAATCAGGTACTAGGGTAACACTCGTGGTGGCCTAGTGGGTAAAGAACCAACCTCTCGAGTATGAGGGTGTGGGTTCGATTCCAGGTCAGGCAAGTACCAATGCAACTTTTCTAAGTTTGTATGTACTTTCTAGGTAAATCTTAGACACCAATGGCTGATAAAAAAGGTGAAGGAAAACATCTTGAGGAAACCTGGACTATAAAGTCTGAAATCACCAACCCGCATTGAGCAAGCGTGGTGATTAACGCTTAATCCTTCTCCGTGTGAGAGGAGGCCTGTGCCCAGCAGTGGGACGATAAAAAGGCTGTAACAGGGTAACACTAGTCTTTAAAAGGTACTCTGCTTATTTAAATAATCCACTCCTTCTTTAAAGAAGATGGTAATCTCTCAGAAGTACGTACCTATGGCTTTCCTACTAAGTTTCCGTATTATTATGCTTGTGGCAAACGTAACCAAGTATTCGTTGCAAGTCATTTACATCTAATTATGCATACCTACTTCTCAAGATGATTAGAATTAAATGAGGTGCAATATAGTTACCACTAATTGGACTACCAATCAACAGCTCATGCAAATTGCGCCTAACATTTGAAATCTTTTAATTGCGATAATCATTGGCAAATATAATATAATATTTATAGGAAGAAATAAATAATATACGCTCGTAAACTCTTAATTGTTTATAGACTTGGCATTTGAATAATTAAAAAGTTTATTGCAATAGAGTCATAAAACAGCGTGATTATATTTGCTCAGACACACATTATTTAAATAAAACAATCATTTTCCATATTCGGTGTTGATAAATAAATTGAAACAGTAATAAAGCATGAATATGTAAGCATGATTGACAGCCAAAAATAAATGTCACACACGTGTATCATAAAATGTTCGATATTTTATTGATCTTGAGACAGAAGTGTCATATTACTAATTAATAGTCTGGTTGGTATTTCATCACAAATTTTAATAAGAAATACTGATTATGTAGGTGCTTACCAAAGTCCATAGCCGACGGGAAGGCGGACCCGCCGAATCCCTTGGTGCCATCTCCTAGAGGCTTGATCATGTCTCCCATAACTCCTCCGAGGGCTAAGGCACAGGCCCCGCCCCCTCCCATGCCCATGCCACCCTTCTTCTTCTTACTCTTACTACTCAGCTTGCGGTTTCTTGTCTGGATACCTTCCTTCTTCATTGTAAGCGGTCGATTTACCTGTTGACAAGGAAAAATTGCGATTAGCATTTTGGACAGATATTCTAAAATTGTTCAGTATAATGTTCAGATTAGCGTTTCAACTGGCTTAGAGAAATCTCAGACAATACCTATAAAATGATGTCTTGATGAGCGATGATGTAAAAAGGACCATAACAGGGAAAAACGCTGCAATAATACAAAACAAAAGACGCACGCCAACTCTCATTGTCCTGAATGAGAATGACATTACAACGTGGAGCTACCATTAACATAAATAACACAAAGCAACTAGGATTTACTTAAACAAGCAAATCACGTATCGACCAAATTATTCACTCTGAATATAATATTTCGCTTAATTGAAGCATCACAATATTCTGGACGAGGCTAATAAGTCGTAATTGTTCGTTGTTGAATCACACAATTTTGTTAACCGCCAGTATTCCATTTTATCGCTGTGACACGACATTTAGCGGTATGAAAAAACGTCTGCGGTACCAATTTAGAATGCTAACTACGGAGTATAAAGGCAAGCCGAAACCATAAAATGGTATCACAATAGTTGTGTGCGAATATTCAGCTGTTTGGTGCCGATGCCGCCGCCGCTCGCGTCACTCTGTGCATCCTAATTAGTGCAGCGATGCACTGCGCCTGTGTTTCGTACGCGTTTGGTGGGAAACTGCGGTGACGCGCGATATGAGGCTAAGGTCCTCGTACTGTGGTTCGCGAATTTCCTGTATGATGAACTGTCCTGTAGTAATGAAAACGAAATTCGGTGTCACGATGTCTATTACCAGCTCTTTGAAAATAAGAGATTTTCTTTAAATAATAGAGGGTCAGACGAGGAGGCTGTTTGTTTACATGCTCAGCATATAAGGATTGCCATCTCGGTCTTTCGTATGATTACGTATAGATAAAGTCAGCAACGTGCTTTCCACATCAGATAAGCTCATGAGCATTTCCATAATTGTGCAATTTCTCTGCCAAATTCTCGGGTCAACTATGTCGGTCACTTCTGCTTTGCATCGCGTTGTTTCTTAGAAGCGTGCGTCACGGCGGACGGACGGACGGACAATGAGTTATTCATCGCCTTCCAGGGAACTTGGCGGCGGCATGTGGGCCCTAAACGCACGATTGCATTGCGCCTGCGCGAACGCAGCCCATGCGCATGACCTGCCCTTGTTTGTGTTTGTTTTTGGCGACGTGCAATTGAGTTTAATCGTGCCATAAGCTTTTGTTCCTGGATAGATGCTGAATTGCATTTTAAGTAACATCTTATCTCAAAATCTTTCGTAATAAAGAAATTACGATGCATTTTCTTATATTTAGTTATGTTTGTTTTATGATACACGTAATTGAATGGCAACTAGTATTCACAAACAGTACAAAGTGCAATTTCTCCAGACGGACAGTGATAAAGCTTCATTAATCTGTTGGTGAAGTACTGCGTAGTGCAGTGCGTGCCAGATCCCGGCGTCCCTAATGCGTTCCCGCGAATCGCCCACACATCGCGCATACCGCGCCGTCGTCTCTCCTCCCAATTGAACCAATATAAAATGCATTAACATCACTGCATGCCGGCAGATTTAGACTGCAACCAAATTAGGTCATTGCGGAGCCTTTGCTAGCTATATTTTTTCTTAATTACCCACTGGAGCGCGCACCCGTAAAACGGTCTGGTAGCTTTTATTTTTCCGTATCAATTATTGCAAATTAGTTCCTTGTTAGAAAGTACCAGTTTTATTGCTCGTAATAAAAGTATGTGTAAATAAACGAGGAATGTACGGCCGAGATGCAAACCTGAATAGTTGGGTAAACAAGACGACTTCTATACAGATAACGATCTACTCATAGTCCTGATTATTTGTTTTTAGCTTTTTTATGGCACGTAATATATGGACGAATAAATATCAAAGGCCAAGCAATTTGTAACACGATCTGCTAATGAATTCCGTTTCAGGAATTAATTAATAACATTACGATTGGCTTTGAGTTAGGAGTCACGTGTATGTGTAGGTACTTACCTACCTACATATTGGTTAGTTAGTATGCGAGACAATAGCATCGAAGGATTATGTGTTCGTCCATAGGTAGCGGAAGAGGGCTGATGTAGTGGGGTATGTAGCTGACAAGACATCCGCCTTGTTGGCGCAGAAATTGCTTAATAACTGGCCATTATGCCAGGTTAATTACGTCTGGCAGTTCCCACTGTCCGTGTAGTTAGATGGGTGAATGTACGTGCATGTAGCTGGATCAGTAATGAAATATATGCTATATAAATTATACTAACGTAACGAATATTGCAGAGATAACGGGGAAAATCGATGTTAGTTATTAGCTTATTACTTATACTTTTTTAAATTTCTTGAGAGCAAAGTATAACGAAAGAGACAATTTCTTCATGCCTAGAACTTTATATTACTACGAACAAAAAACTTTTTAAAAACCTCCACTTTTTTCCTCGTTAACCCTATAAGGAAGTCAATCCCCATTTACATTCTACTGATACTCATACTCTTTAATCAAATGCGTTACACAAACTTAAGCATCACTACGTCATACAATTTTTGCGTTCCATTTCCATCTACTTAGTATGCGCTTTACGTTATCAGAATAAGTTTCCACAGGGTCATAATTACGTCCAGAAATACAGCGATCATAAGCAATGAATCTGACCGAACAAGGCTTTTGCATGCAACGATACGGACGCGGGACGTAATGAGTCCAATGTGGGTCGGCTCATAGATCCGACCAAAAACACTGAAAAGCAAAAAAAAAACTATTCTTAGGTGCATCGGCCTAGAAGTCAGTGTCTTACGGATGTACCTAAGTTTATTTCGCCACCGACTTCTAGGCCGATGCACCTAAGAATAGTTTTTTTTTTGCTTTTCAGTGTTTTTGGGAGTCGGTTTTATTTTTTTGTAAAAAGTTTTTTATTTTTAGCTTTTCAGTGACAAGCATACTTACTTGTCACTATCCGCATAAGTGGAAAGTTCTCATCAATACGAATAATATAAGCCCAAACACGAGGTAGTTTACATGTTCAGTTGTCGAGTTCCCTCGACCTTCTCTGGTCTCCATCATCAGGTCAGCTCCAAATCTTCACTGTTGCAAAGGTCTCGTCAATACAAACAATATAAGCCCAAACAAGAGGTAGTTTACACATTCAGTTGCCAAGTTCCCTCGACCTTCTCTGGTCTCCATCATCAGGTCAGCTCCAAACCTTCATCATTGCATAGTGTTACCAGACATACGCCTTAGTGTCAAGTTTTTGCCCTGCGTATGCCTACAATTTTTGAAAGTTGCCCTCAATTTCTCAGGGTTTCCATCATCAGATCCTGACCTGGTGATTATGGGACCACCTGGGAGGTAAACCCTATCAAACAAAAAAAAAATTTTGCAAATCGATCCAGGCGTCTCCGAGTAATCGGTGAACATACATAAAAAATAAAAAAAAAAAAAAAAAAAGATCCCGACGAATTGAGAACCACCTCCTTTGAGCCAGCATACAACAAACAAAATACACAATTGTAGAACTGTTTACAATTTGATTTTTAACTCTTGAACCAATAACTTTGCTCTAAATATTCCTAATCCAGTGTACCTCTACGAGTATAGGTATCATAGCGTGCCCAGTTCTCATTACCGTCCGTTCTTGTAAATTGTACCAAACACTGAGCTACTACTAGTAAACATGACTTTGGTTTGTACAAATCAAAATATTACGTAATTGGATGAATTGTGGAGGACGTACGTTGAAGATTCTATTTGATAAAGATACACTTTTTGACAGAAAATAGGACTCGAATATCTTACAATTTTATGAACAAAAAAAAATAGATTAGAATTATTTCTTAACTTTAATTAAAAGTAAAATTACACATTCCTAGGTATACCCTGCTGTTTTGCCTAGTTTAAAATTATAATAATCATTATTTTTTGTGTACCATATAATCTATGATCTACTTAAATCAGAATTAGCAAACGGGTTACTGACGTAAGCACATAATAAAGTGAATTGCCGAACAATTTATTAGACAGCATACCGTGATTAATTTGGGTAAATCCACAATAAATTTTAATAACTTTGAAGTTTCAACTTAAGGAGTTTAAAATTTTAGTACGGAGACAAAAATAAAATTGTAATTTCGATTTAAAAGTCCACTTTTGTCATTTGTTTCGTGCGGTACAGTTCAGGGTTAGTAAAACAGTGCAGGTACAGTCGACATGCACAACATGCATCCAGTTGTCAATGTAATATCGCCTTAGCACGCCATGCTGAATAAACTATGAAATGTACCTACGTACTGCGCTTATTGCTGGAAAACTTACATGATTACCAATTTAGAATATGCTCATAGACTAAAATATTTTTATTGATTTTGTTCTATGGTATTAGATAATAGATATGGTTGTAACTTAGCTGCAGCGGAAAGTTATTAAGAAAACAATAAATTTACTGTCGTGGGAAATATGAACAATATAAAAATATATTATTAACAGCCAATAAATGTACCAATTTGCGCAATAACACTTTGAGACAGTAAAGTTTTTGTTATATTACACGCATTACATCGACTGCTATCATCGCCTAGTGTGTGATACGTTCGCAAAAACAATGCAATAGTGTCGTGACAATGCGAAATGTCCGCGGAGAACAAACGCGTTGCGTCTCGTTGTGCGTGCGAATAATTGCGTTATGTTTCTAGGACGGAGAGTGCGCTTATTACGCTATCTGCACTCATCTGCACAAACACAGCCATAAAACCGCTCAAATGGGAAAATAACAGGCTCATACCACAATGCCATGGAAAATGCTGCTCACGGCCCCTCGCTGTAATTTTTTCCAACCGCTAGAAAGCTTTATTATGTCGTTAATTGTTGGAAAACGGCGAACATGCCTTTTATTGGACATAAATATTGTAATGAAACGGAACAGGGACGTACGAACCAATCGCAGAGCAGTAAAATTGTGGCGTAATGCGCGATAAAACAAAGTTGACGCGTTATTGTTGCGAAATAAAGCGCTGTAAACGAGATGTAGCCACCTAAACTCGATATCTAGATGGGGGTTAAGTACTCGAGATACCGATTATATCGATATCAATCATGGAGGTAATATAATCGCAGGTAGCACTTAACAAATGCATCTGAACAACTTCTTAAGTAACCCTTTTTGTTTACAATCTTGATTTAGGTTACAACGTACTGAAAAGTGAATTGTGTACGCTTTCACCTGAATTGTATATGTGTTTGATAAAAAAATACAATACAAATTTAAGAGATTCTTCGTAATTTTAAGAAAAAATAAAAATTAGAACTGCTTCATTACAAAATAACAACAGCAAAAACAATAAACGTCTTACCACAAAAGCTTTTAAACGTCAGTTTAAGACTTGTCTAAAAAATGTCAGATTATGACGTTGACATATGGTTCATTTTGCAGCCACAGTTTTTTAGACAAGTGTAAAACAGATGTTTAAGTTTTTGTAGTAAGGCCATATTAAGCTAAATAGTGTCGACATCACATAAATACATAGATAAAGATCCGATACAAATTAAATTAACACTACATACCTACTTTAAGAATTATCACCAATTATATAGCAAAAACATTGTACACCTATTAACGGGTAAAAACTAGTAAATTGCTGTATTGAAACCGATGACGGTATTACCTTGTGGGACTTTAGTTTTTATCTCGAATACGCTCTGTCAATGTTTACCTAAATAACGGCTGTTAGTTATAATCTACGGTTGTTCGTAATTGTTGCACGATTACCTTTTTTCACATTCTGATGATAAGTTGCCCGTTTTTTTGGCCTGTAATGCACCTATTTGTTACTTGACGAGTGATTTATAGTTCGAAGAGTGTAATGATAAATTGGTGTGAAAAACTCTAGGATGTTATGGGTTTTGACAGCGGTACAAGTTAATTACTTTATTAACTCGTTACTTTCAGGCAGTTTTGCTTGCAAATAATAAAACGCCTTTGGTGTTGCAGTGCTGTTTTTTTGTGAGCGAGTTGCTCCCGAAACCCGCCTTTAAAAAGAAACTGTATCAAACAAATGCATTAATCAAAATAACATAAAGATTTGGAGCGTTGTTATCAGACGTTACGGTAAGAAAGTTTGCAATTAATAACAACATGACAGGTGTCAATCCAATAACAGTGATCAAAAAAGTTTCAGTAGTTATGCGCACTGTCTGTCTGTCCGTATCATTTAGCAGAGTTATTAGTGACACTTCACTTAAGATCGTTAAGGCGACAACGTCTACACCGCTTGAATAAAGCGCTTTATTTTATACCTTTTAAATCACACCACTCACTCTTTCCAGCTAAAATCGCTACATTTTAAAGTGCTTTCGAGTTCGAAATTAAAAGAGCGCTCTTAATTTGAATCGTTCTTTCAAAGCGTCAGGCATTTACCGCTGATTGTGATAAGTTCAGCAAAAAAGTTCTTATGATTTTAAGAGCTATTGTCACGTCGTTAGGTGAACGTGAAACTATAAATAATTGTATGCCATTCCGATGCATTGTCTTATTAATTTGCCGCGAGCTGGCGACACCTTAAGAATCGCGTGCGAGTTTTTTAGCGAGTTTTATATTCAGACTCATTATTGTAAGAAATACTCTACAGCGTGAATTTTCGACGTGTGAATTGTGAGAGCAGCGTTTGACAGTTCCGAAGTAGGAGAGAAAGTGTTTTGGTACAAATTTACGATCGACTACAGACGGTAGCGTCAAATAAATCGCGATGAATATGGACTTGTTTTAGTCAACGAGATAACGGTGGAAAGGAAAGAGTAGTAAATCTCTTCGGCTGATCAAAAGAAATGCGATTTGATAAATATTTACTTTAATTTATGGTGGTGGAAGATTGTAATATTTCCATTGAAGCGTTTTAGATGGATGATATCAATTGACCTTATTTGTACCTAACAATTATCAGAAAATAATAAAGTAAATAATGGTTCTGAATAGACAACCAAGCGGTTACTTTTTCAAAGTATCTAGCACAAGAAAATATGTTCTTAACGAAAATACATAGGAAAGAATGCGTTTAATATGCAGCTTAAGTGGCAAGAATTTATTATCGTTAACCTGCGGTCAGGGATAATTTAATTGGCATCTTACATTACGTGTCGCGTGGCTTGCGTTTGATTTTTGCACCTTTCTTACGCAGAAAACTGGCTTGTGACTAAATAAATACTCCTTTCACGCACCTGGTTTTATGAGGCCTAGTTGCTACTGTAAATTTAGAGCGGGAATGCTGGAGGATATTGGTTTGCATTTAACGGTTAGATATATTAAAGGGAAAATTAAGTTAATTAAATCATCAGCTGTAAAAGATGCTCAAATAGTAGGTATAGGCTAGGGTTGCCAACTTTTTTTACAAGAAATAAAGTATATTCAGGTCTATGAAGATTATTAAACAGTATTTTAGCAAAACAAACAGTATTTATTTATTATTTTTAAATACATATTTTTTAATTCGATATGTTTGTGGCTGCGCTGCACTGAGCAGTGTAGTGTGTGCCCTCTGACTAAATAAAAAAAAATTGTGAGCGTCTAAATGTAACATATAATAATGTGTCTGCATTTTGATGCTGAAAACAGTATTTTGTAAACTTTTTTTTTGTTAAACAGTAAAAAGTATAATTTAGTGAAAAACAGTAGAATACTGTTTAAAACAGTATAGTTGGCAACCCTAGTATAGGCATAGGTAAATTATTTACGAAATACTTCCAGATAACAAAACTATTAAGATATTGATTTATTGATTTCTCAAATGATTTAGCTTTTTCCAACAATTTTATTTAAACCTAATCGTAACAGACAAATCTCAACCGATGCACATAAAGTAATGCATTTAACTAATATATTCAAGTTTCTCACTAAACTGATAAATTCAAGGAAGGGTTTTATCTCGGAATAGGATATTAACAAGACCATAACTCCAATGTACGAAATCTTGATAAATGTTTGTGTAATCGCTTCAGCTTTGAAAATAGAAAGCGGTTGAAAATTCTTGATGGATATTTTGTAACTGCAGTGTGAGAAAATTTGCAAGGAACTGATCATTGATCAGAGTATAGAATGACAGCGTTTCGAAAATAGCATTACTTAATAGATACGGGATTGTATAGAGCGGATCGATTTATCAATCACTGAGTACTTAGTCAGTCAACTTATAAGTATAGAGCCTGGTAACTTAATGGCTTATCGTCAAGGATGAGGAGTCACAGAAGGAGTAGATTGGTTTATCAAAGAATTCGATCATATTGGGTCTTTTTGCCAACCGTTATAGGACCTCTAATATGTAGTTGGCAAGAAAAACTTAGAATTACAATATTTTCAAAACTGCAAAATTTTAGTCTCAAATCAATAACGAGAAATGGCTGACAAACAAAAAAAGCTTCGTCCCGACAATCGTGTCGAAAGTCGCAATTAAGAGCAGAGAGTATATGTGGCGTGCAGGACAAACAAACAAACAAGCCGTTGTCAATTGGCCGAGGCGAACGCCAGCGGAGCCCACACAGATACTACGCAGAATCACATGTACTGACGAAATGGTATTAAAACTTCTGTTCTTGGATTGTATTTATTATATAAGTTGCTAAGTATAAAGGGTATCTACATACCTATGTGATATTGGTTTTAAATAGATAGGTAGTAGTGTAAGGTTCAAGAAACTCAAGGAATAGAAACAAACAGTCCCCTGATTTTTAGCTGACGTTTAGCTATCATGTGTAATTATTATAGCCTTAAATCTAAAAGAAAGTTATAAGGTACTTTCATTTCAAAGGGGTACAAAAATAATTATATTTTTTCCTAACTAATCTATTTGCTAGTCATTAATTATCTGTTGCTTTCAATTAACGCTCCAGCGAAAATCATTCTACCGTATCAGTCTGAAAGGGTTCTTCAGCCCTAGAAATATGTTTTTTCCGCAACATAACTCTAAAAAGTATATTTTCGTTGACGTGTGTAATGAACTAATGACAAAAAGCGGCTGCGGTAATGTCTCTGGGGAATTAGTTCCGCATAGTTAGTCCGGGCCGCAATCATGCGTGCCCGGCGCCTGCCTACTGAAAACCCCAGTTGTACGTAACTCGCAAGACATGGTATAAATAAGAATTCATGCAAAACTTACATTCTTATGCCTACACATCTTCGTATTTCTGTAAATGGGATCGTGAAAAACTAATCCAGATTTCACTTTATCCACATTCATTTGAAGATAAACTACCTACCACAGCTTTTTACCCCCTATCAACTACGCAAGAGTAAGTCATTAGAAAATTCCAGTCTTTTTCTGTTCAAATTCCACTTTTTAAATAGGATTCACCTACATGGTGTAGGTACTAAACGTTCTCAGCTAGCTAAACGCCTTTTAAGTATTCCTCGCAAAGGTACGAGTAGGTTCAAATGCTTTATATGCGCGTGTGGCAATGAATCAAATAGGGCGACTGCCTTTAATCAAGTGGCGCCTCAACTATTTAACACCACATAACGCCTGTCGGATCACGCAACCAATTTAATTAAGAAAAATAACTAGCGTAACGCTACACTATAGCAATTACTGCTATTTTTGCAATTTCTCCTTTTATAGCTAAATGCTCAACATGCATTTCTCGTGTATGCAATTTACTTGAAAAAACTATGATAAGCAAATTTCATAATTAAGGATGTGTTGCAAGACATGTCGATAAAACACCGCGGTGTTTGATATGTGCACGTGATTAAAATAAATACTCCGGGCAGTAGTCGGGAGTCCGCCGACAGCTGCTACTCCGGGGGATAATTGAAACGACGATTTATACACCCGCCAAATTTATCGACATCCACGATTTATAGTGTGAGCAAGGCCTTATGCATCGGTTATTATTATAACGTTTCATTTTTGCCATGCTCTCGATCATTTCAAGTATAACGCGATTCAAATAAAGATAAGTTCATGAAGTATACTGTTTCTCAATAAACTTATGTAATTAAACAACTCAATTAAAATGTCACTTAGTAATTATCATTTGAACTAGACAATCAGTGAAATGCAATTATTGTCGTAGATTAGTTGCTATTGATATCTAGTGAAATTAAGTCGTTCCTTTACAAAAGTATCATTACGGTTTATCCTTATCTTATTAAATACAAGTATATTTCGTGGCACGGATTTATCAAATAATATTAAGTCAATTATCAGGTGTCGATAAAAATATCGACATTTCCAATTTAGTGACTTGATAATTAAGTTATGTTTGTCGTTTTATTAACACTTTAGATAAGGATTAAGAAATAAGTCCGATGGTTGTGCAAGACGTTGAGTACGCATTGAGTTGTCACTTTGTCCATGATTACTTTCGAAGGAGAATGGAAGTTTATTAATAATGTAATTTCATTTAACAATAGTGTAAGAGCTATTAATGCACTGCCTTTACCGGGCACCGTACTCTAACTTAAAACCATATTTGCAATGAAGATAGTATATGTGGCAGGAGCGCCAACTTCACATCTCAAAAACAATTATGGAAACCAATAAATTTAAATGTTTCGCGCCTGTGGCACTGAACCCGGTCCAATTAGAGTCCGGCGGCGTCCGCACTAAATCTCACGATGCTACCACGCTACACTAATTCATACGAGCCCGCCAACGAGACCTCGTAACTGTCCACGTCGACACAAAGTTTAACAGCTTCTCGATTATCGATAACTTCTGCTTCCCAACACTAATGTTGCGGTACAGCTGAATAACTTGGGATTGAACACGGAAGTTTTAAGTACTGTTATTTTGAACTAATTTGTAGCGCAGTTTATTTTAATTATGAATTTATCGAGTATTGGACTTCTAATAAATTTTAAACTAAGCAAATTACATGTTTTAACTATGAAAGCTGCTACAGTTGTGTTTACAACTTAACAATACTTAATCCAGCACATTTTATACAGCCGTATTATAAAACGTCGTATAACGAAGTAAGGAACAAAAACCACTATCTTATATCATGTAATAGTCATTTGTCTTTCGTTCGGTCAGCAGTAAAAGCCGCTCGGATCGACGCGTGCGCATGGCACCTGCTCCTAAACCCCCACTAATTATTCCACCACTTATTATATGATTACGAGACTTTTTTGGTGCTTTCAATCAAATTACACCTTGGCCTGGCCACTTTGTACGAGTGAGATGTCATAAACTTTTTTTTAACTCCAATTATATTCCGACGGTTGCGTGCCGGTGTAAAAAGAAATATTATCAATTATTATTAATTTTGATAGTTTTTGGGGTCAGTTTAAAATATATGGTCACCATAAGTTCTTAGTGCAGTCAACCTTTCTTCTGTCAAAACTTTCAGCATTGTTATAAACAAAAATATTTCCAAGAGATCAAGTACTTATGGACTAAGATAACGTATTGTCAAATACAGAATAGTAACAAAGACATTTCTTTGTATTTAAACAAGGGACAATAGAAACAGATTAACACAAACGTTTGTCACAAACAGTAGCACTCGAGACTAAATCCCGGATTTACAGAACGACCTAAAAAACTACGGAGACATTGCGCTAATTTCAGTTTAAATTGTCACCGAGATTACCTACATGATAACGAAACGGAGTTCTAAATATGAATTGGTGTAATGCCCGCACAGTTTTGCACTCAAGCGCATCGATGGTGTGATAGGAGGACATAAATAAATAATTAGACGGAGGAGAGGAAGTCGGGGGCGCGGCGCGGGGGAAGGAGGACGATAGTTTTGAGATAGTATCTCCCGCAACCGCGCTTTGTGTCAAACGTCAGATGCTTATCGGGAAGATGTTTACAGATGTACTGGAGGGGTAACGGCCCGAACATCTCATGGAAGCAATCAACCATGCAACACTAATACGCTTGATAGACTGTTCGTTAATTATCTGCTTTTGTTTTACTTATCGCTGTCATATACCACCCTTTTTGGAGTACTAGTGATATTATAATTTATAAAATAAAATTGTAATGTAAAGCACGGAGTATTCCTGTGCTCGTAGATCACGCTAGATGGCGCTGATAGAGTGGCGCAGCGCCAGATCTGCGATCATCTCATTCCCGGCGTTTCATCGCCTAATTACAAGACGTTTACGTTACTCCAGCTATCAGGGAATTAAATCTTTCCTCTAATAGTTTTTCTATTTTTATGGAGTTTAGCAAGTGACAGTTTTGTTGTATGTCATGTAGGTCGCTCAGATTCACATCGAATTACTCACGCCATATTACATTTTGAAATAAATGTATTTTTAGCTATAATCTAGTATGGTACTCAATTTATGGTTCTCAAAATAATAAATATCAATTTTTAGGACCATGTTTGAAATTCAAGGCTACTATTAACGATTTGAATATTACCTCAATCATTTAACATGCAAACAGTTTATTTATATCAATTGAAGTTTAGAATTGGAATTGAGGCTAGATCATTTACGAGCAAAGGCCAATTCCGAAAAAATCCGTAATCGATACATAGGGTCGGCTCAAAAGTGCCGACTGAAACGAGAATAGGTAATACTCGATATATCGATAGTCACAAATATCGCGACAAAAGCTTGCGTACAATGAATATTGCGAAACTCTCAGCGCAGGCGCAAGTAATTGTTTTGTAGAAGGACACGGCGAGTTATCGCGCGAACGATCGCCGAGTGACGTGCAGCTGCTATTTCGGTTCCTTTTTTAAATATCCCCCCATAGAAATAGTGGAAATGGAAATTGGTTTGACCGTTACGTTGGTACTTGTGATTTTGTTCTTTTTACGAAAAAAGACAACTGGCCAGCTATTTGCAGTTGGATTCATTGAAATAGGTCTTGTTGATGAAAAATGTAAGTGAAATTGATATAAGACAGAAATAGCTTCTGAAGCCATTTTATATAATTTTGGAACCATATAAAGTAGCTAATTGCCGCTTTATTTCATTTTTCAATTTAGGTCTTCTCAACTTTATCTAAACAAAATTAGCCTGGGAATACACCCCACCGTTCAGTTTTTAAGCACATTCATTTATTGTATCTACCTCTACTTTAAATAGAATTTAATTGCTTTTGCGCAGTTTCGTGAATAATTCTCACATTTTCACAAAATTTATATCCAAGACAGTAAATCAGCTGGGGCCACGCTCACTAAACAAAATGGGAGCTTAAGGCTCATGAATAAAAACATCCTATTTAGCGCTACACTCACCACGTCCTCAAGTGTACCGAAACATCTGACCAGAAACCTGATATGCGATACCTAACCCTAAACATATCAGTCGCAAGTATCAAAATTGCTTATAAACTTTATCGGACATAACGCTTTTCGGTAACGTGAGGTAGCTCTACGCAAACGCATTTCCGGCCGTACGCTGCCGGGAAAAAGCCATTTAAAACAAAAAAAAGAAAAAAATAGTAACGCGCCGCGCGCCGCTCGGACACTTCCGGTGGGCGCCATTTTTTCTGTATTGCCAACAGATAAAATCTTTCCGGCCTACTGCGCGAACACCCGCTTTTATTTCTTTTATTTTATGTGATCACTTTTTGGCAAAATTATACACATTTGTTAAAAATAATAAATTGAAAAAACATAGCCTAGTGTTTTATTGGTTCCTATTTCAGGCACACAGAAGCCTGTCACGTCAAATCAAGGAATTCAACGCTTTTCAAGTTACAATGAGCTTAATTATTGCAAATATGAATGCGTGTAAAGATTTATGAATTCGTGCGCTGGTTTTCACAGAGGACAGTTATTATGGAAGTACTCCGAGAGAGTAAAGAGATAATCTTAAGACATCGACCAATCTCAAAAGTTACTAAAATAAGCCATATCTAAATGAGATAAAAATGCAGTAAGCAGTAACGAACTAACATTGAAAATGTTAACTGGAACAATGAACAGCACAATTAGTGTAGCGAATAGCATTTGCATCGCCACAAAATTCAACGGTCGAACTTATGTAAATGGGATAGCTGTTCAATGTTGAATATTCAAATTGATGTCATTATAACATTCGGCCAAACGCGTCGGCCGTTTGGCCGCCAGCCAGCCGCACCGACGAATATGTAATGTAACGTAATGAGTAAATTAAACGTACCTCGTTTTTTTATCTCACACGCGAGTTAAAGCCTGACTCCTACCACCGGTGGCCATGTTTGGCGGTTGCGAAGAGAATTTTAACAAGCCCAACTTTCGCATGTTCGCCGCGATTAACTTAAGTCAGCTTGGAAATGCAAACTTCATTTCTGACTTGTAGCGCAGTAAGGAACTAAATCATAGATTACGCGTCTCAAATACAAACTGCTAAGATTTCTCCACAACTAAACAGGATTATACGAAATCCTTTGTTATACACTTACATTACAGTATAAGTCTAGACAAATAAACATCTCGCAAACAAAAAGAGTAGCGGACAAATTCGTGAAGATACCCTTATCTCAAACACATTGTATCCATAGCCTAGCATTAAATCTAATATCAGAGAAAAACGGGTGAAAAAACAGTGACTGTCAAATTCCCTCGGATGTTGGCTGAACAAAACAGCACTTTAGATGATAAAAAAAGAAAACTAGAAGAGCGTTCTCGATTCAAAAATTGAATTGATCGCCCCATTGTATTCCAAATGTATCATTTGAGCTGTTATTATGGTCCCTCTCTCTCTAGCTCCATACAAACTGGTAATCCAATACTTTTGTATGGCAGGCACTTAACGCACCGCTCTAGGAACGAAACGTCCAATGTGTAATAGGGTATTAATTTGTTTAGTGTTTTATTGGCTAGCGCTTAAGAAACTTATTGTATCAAAATTGTAGTACACGTCGTTACAAATGTTTTAGAGTGTACAGGATGATAGTTATTAGCGATATTACAAAGCTCGTCTTCTTTATTAGCTCTATAAAGTATGACATGCAATTTACATTGAAAAAGTATCTTTGATTATTGCCTATTTTCAAATGGGAGCCTAAAATTAAACTTCACTTTAACATGCTGTCGGTTAAACAACCAAGAAATCGAAAACAATTGAATGGAACCGCAAAAACTGAATACCAATTCATTGGGAGCATAAAGGTTGGCCGAAAAAAATGAATACAAACCACAAAAAGCTAATCGGCTATAACACGAAGGAAGTAACGTATAAACGAGCGCGATAAATTAAATAAACAAATTTATAAAAAGTGAGTCGAACATACGGATGGCTCGTTTTGTTGCGGTGGGCAGGTATGGGACTCGAACCCACGCTCCGCACTGTAATCCTATTAACCGGCTATTGTGGATGGCCAAATAAATAATTTATTTTCAATCACGTATTTATTGGTACCTACCGAGTAAAGTTCCCTTTGGGAGTTGTCACAGTTTAAAATTGTCAACTCATCCGTGTTGGCAAAAATTACAAAGTTAAAATGTTAATATTATTTGTAAACCTGAACATGGTTACCATTTGTATTTTTAACCCTCTGTAATATTTTTCCCACATCAATCAAATAAAACAGTATCACAATCCAATAAATGTTCTTATTAAAAACAATAGCACAAAGCGTTATGGCCTCTCAAGCCAAAATAACAAGACCCTTGTCGGCTTCTCGGGTCTATATGGCCTGTATGAGGGCAATTCGAGCGGTTATGGGCATTTATAGTTAAGTTACACAACCAAATAGGCCCACTAAAGGATATGTTTTAAGTAAACATACTTGAGCATTGTTTGAACAATACGCCACTCGAACGATGTTGATATTTGACCTTTTCGGAAATTTTAGCAGAAAAGAATAATATCTTCATATAGTGGAGGAAGTTCATCGACTATTATGACTTATGACTTCATATGACATAAGGAACACATTATGATAAGTGTTCTTTTACAGTTTAACATAACCACCTAATTCATAAGCATATCATATGTTGTTTTGAATCATTTTGCTTTTAATTTCGTGGATCATCATATTAAAGTGATATCTTATCTACACCAATTGAAGCTTAATTTTATTTAAACGACTTTTTTGCATTGTTTCCTTATCTCCAAGCCTGATTAATATATCACCTATCAAGTTTCTAGAACCGTGGGAAAACCCAGAATGTTTATTACCACAAACAATGTCTTCCGTATTACTTAATTATGTTTAATATTTAGAACAACTCAGTAAGTGATGTCACACTTTTGATAGATTAAAATAAGTCTCATCAAGAAAAAAAACGGTGGCTTTCAACATAAAATATTCTCATGATTTAAGGTTCTTATTTTACTTATCTTCTACAAAATAGTAAATCGAGTCCATGAATATTTAAATTTTTCTTATACATATAGAGTCAAAAGTTTTGTTCAACCATTACATAGTATCAAGACTGTTCGATCCCACACGGGAGGGTGACGTTGGCTCAAATCACAATGCGCTCGTGCTTTGTGTTATGAATTGCGTTTTTTGAGTGAAATCGATCTCGATGTGTCCGCCTTGGGGCTGGCTAATATTATACAGTATTTATTTACACATTGTTGCTTTAAATTTGCTTTTCAAGGCTGTATACATTATGCAATTGCCTTCCGAAACCACTTCATTGTCACATTAAAGTATAAAAAAACAGGATTTACGTCTGATCTATTTCCCAGCCTGGCGGCACTTTTCTCACATAATTCACTCATATTATAATAGAACAAAAATATAGATTTCAAATATTCGTAAAGGAAGTTCATTATGACTTGATAAAGTAATAAATATCCATGAATGTAGATATATCAAATTAAGGCAAAGGCATTTTTTAAGTCACGTTCACACGGTATAACACGAAATTTATTGTGCTATTAAACTATGTTATACACTCAAGAGATACATATGTTTATGCATACTCATATAATAATTGCTAAATTATTCTCGTCTCTCGAATAAACTATAGTATTTAAACAGTGCGACTTTACAGCTCGAGTATCAATTTAATGTGTCAACAACTAATGTCAAAATTTGAATATCTGTCTTTATTAGTATTCATGTATTCGACAAAAACATGATTTTGCGCAAATGTATTAGATTAATTATTTATTGCATTTGAAATGTGTGTCTTAAAGGGCATGGAATCTGTAGCGAATGTGTAAGTGAGCCGTGTATAAATATGTATGAAGAGGCGGGCGCAGGCCCTTGACAATGCTACTGGCATTCCCGTATTGTGCCCCCGTCATTATGCCTTCAACGTCTGAAGTAGCAGGCACTCCCATTCGCTCCTTTGTCGCTCCTTCCGAATAATTAGAGCAAACAACATTGTTGCTCTGATGCTTCCACTCGGCAATAAAGTATACATTTCAATGTAAAAAATCTCGAGAGCCTTCAGCGAAGGGTCGCTTTGACAGTTAATTTTTGTCATTGTTGCGCTCCCGCGTGATGTTTGTACTTTTTCCGTACGAATGTACAGCGGGCTGGGATCGCGTGAGGGTTTATGTTTATTGTTTTCGTCGGGGCTGTGAGAGTCGTGAGAATTGTTACTTAGTGCTATAGCCTGACATTTAAACTTTACATCTTGTTAAATCAGCGATAAAACGTGTTCTATTTTTGTAAACCGGATATTGGAAACGCTACTATTGTTCAAACTGTTCGGTAACACCTTATCTATCAACTATCTTCGCGCGAAATCATGGTTCATTTAATTTTTGTGCCACTGTCTACCAGGTTATGCAATGTGGCTAATTGAATAAACTTACAATTGATAAGGTAACTACTCTTTTGTTACTTATTATTTCATCATTCCCTCTACTTTTACCGGTCCGCTCTTTTCCCTATCTACTCCGATTTTATCTTTCGCTAGCGTCTCCATTCACACAATCTATCCATCTTTTTCGACTTTACTTTTACAAACAATTATTCTTGAATTAAAAACCATTGGATGGGCACCAATTCCCGAGAGCAAATTTTAAATGTAATTGAACCATTTAGAGACGGTATCTCAGTCGTAATTCATGTGAGACAATCGTATTGGCTTTTATGACGCATTACAAGCCTTGAACCCCCGGATTTAACCCCCGCTCTGACCCCGGCTTTGACCCCAAGTTATCTGTCACCAAGATACCGTCAAGTCGTCCCCGGGGATGCAGTCGCGAGGGACACCCCAGATTAACTGACGAGGGACCGATTTAGATACTTCTACTTTATTAAAGTTATTTTATTCTGGTTATAGGCAATTTGATTTTTAATTTTTATGTTGGGGTTGTGATGTTATTTATACTTGGAGTTAGAAGGGTTTGACTTTGGGATCTTTATGAAATCATCTGAGAAGGTACTTTCAGTTCAAAATACTTGAACTTGTTCTGGCTATATGAGATCAAATAAAATCATGATTTTCAGGCATGTTGCTTAGTTTTGCTATCAGGACTAATTTATGTAAACAACACCAAATTATCGAATTCTAAGTACGTAATAAAAGGGCGAAGATTTAATCGTTATTTAATTCTGAGGCCCTTGAAAATCACATATCTGACACATGATTCATAAAAAACCTTATTTATTGGATTCCTTTACAATAATTTGATTTTAACACTGTGTGGATTTGTAATCCGATATTTCAGTCATTTAAAACCAGTTTAATATTCGAATCGGTCTTGACTAAATTGAAAAAGAGGTATATGGACACGAGTGACCAACTTTCATCATTTAGAAATTTATATACATTTAGCATCTTTATTACAGTGGTGTTGATATGAATATTAACTGTAAAATGTTATAATATTTTGCGATGATATATTTTATATGGCTACGAAACACGCGACGCTTTCCTTCTCGTATACAAATCTGACCATTCATCGAATAGAACTTCCTAAAAATTCTGTTTACATAAGTTATTTCTGTTATATTTTCTTAGTACAATATCCAATGTCAATAAGTACAACAGACATTAAACATATGGTTACTAGTGTAATTATTATTTGCTACGAACATTAACATGCTGCTACGAATATAACTCCGTAGGTGCACTTACGGAGTCCCTAAATTTTTACTTTATTAAAAAGATACCAATAATCTTCCCGTACCCAGACACAATATAGCCTATGTTACTCAGAGATTGTCTAGCTTTTCAACTTCGAAATAATTTTCTAAAAGGTTCAGCTTATCGACATAACCAGTAGGTAAATTAACGTATTTCATTTAATGTGATTAGGTACGATACACTTTGTATAATATTTTAGTTTAAAATGATAGTTATTCTATATATGTATTATAAATAAAGTACTCACATTATGTAGTTTGTAGTATAATCCACAGGCATTGCACACAGGCTCTCCGTTCTGGTTGCGTCGCCATAGCGTTGTGGTCGTCGTCTTGCAGTTGGCGCACGAGGTGCCCGCCCGTCTCGCTGCACTTTGTAACGACTGCAACAAATAATAAACACGTTACTAAGCAAATAATACAATAACAATAATGTGAAGAAAATCGGGAAAACACCTAACACAGAAAAAAAGAAAAATGTATAAAAAAAAATTATAGACGGTCAATTCAAAATAAAAATGTACCTCAAAAGGGAGGATTTATAAGCCAATAGTTCTTAATATATGATGTTATTCCTTTTGTGAACTTCTCAACGTGTGCGGGATATTAAACAGCTGAGCCATTCGTGTGCGACCATTCAAACCAAATTGTGGTTTAATTTTACTGTATTACAACACTTCTGTTATTAATTGTACTCGCTGAAGAACTTATTATACAACAAAGTGACAGTAATGCGTTTATTATTTTAAGCACAATTTTTTAAAAGGGCAATCGCGTACTAAAGTTGAAATAAGAATACGCGACTAAAATTGTTGAACACGGAGCATTTAAAGTACCACAGATGTTGACAATTTATGATTATGATGATTTCATAAAAGGATATTCAGAATAACATCTGAATAACGACAATAAAACGTAGAGGTAGGTCCACATACAAATTAATTAATTAATAACCCTACAGAGAAGTCCAATATGTTTTTCGAAAACAAAACCTATTAAAATTAAATGTGCGTCCAAATATTATTACTGGAAACTTATAGGATATCCAAAATTTACAACCGTATTAATGTACGTTAAAACAATCAACATAAAATACGATCAGTTGAGTCGCAAAACGACGCGACCGACAAAAAGTGAATATTCGAATATCGAAACGAAAAAGCGAGGTAGCTATCGGCGGGTTCTCTTACGCACCTGCCCATTACTACCCGTCAATCAGACAAAAAATATCCACGGCATGCGGTGGCCGTTTTATACAGTCCACAAAAGTGCCTCACTCAATTAAAAATGCATTCGTCCTAAACCGACACCAAAATAAAAAGAGCCGGCGCAATCCGACTCATAATAAATCCATTAATTTGTCATGTCATTTATCGAATGAAAAGCATTGAGGTCGTAAAACATTACGAGAGGCAAACTATTCGGGACACCGGTTGAGGTTCTCGGTAACTAGAATCGAATACTACCAAAGATTATCGTGACCGCACCGCGCCGTATTGTCCGATTTAATATCGTAAGTGACTGTGTCGGCCTCAACCGCTGGTACACTCGAGCACACAACACTTCATACACAAAATATTATTGCACATAGATACTGCGCAATATAAAATCAGTGCAAAGATTGCTTTTTAATCCTCAATAAGCGTTATCTTCTAAACTCTTAGATAACGTGACATTTAATGTTTTATCATCACTATTAATAAACACAGTTTCGATTTTATGATAACGTTATCTTTGTTGTGGCCTTCGCGGAGCCATTAATTTAATAAGAATTAATCTTGTAACATAAAAAGCTGATTCGTAAAACGTGTACATTCAAGTATACAATAAACATGTATCTAATTGCCTTATATTTTAGTTTCGTTTCCTACATTAACTTCCCTTTTCATTAAATAGTTTTTTTCTAAGAACCTAAGTCAGTTTCATCGTTGGTTTATTTCGGTAAGTTTAATTGGAATTGGTTATTTATTTAAGGAAACCCTTCCCAAAAATTAATATTTATTTCCATGTAAAGTAGAACAGTACGACCTTAACGTCACTCAAGAAACAACAGAACATCGAAAAAAAAATACCATATCCGTTCAATTTAGTAAAATCCCACTTTTATTAATATAATAAAGGGAGCAAGCATCGTTGGCCTCGTCAGTACTTCTGCATATTGGAATACCTAAATATTAAATGGTTTGCGTCAATATCTGCTGTGTCATGGCAGCTCCTTTGTGCTGCATGAGATTAGACCTGGCCATATTAGCCGAGCCTATAACACACACTTTTTCTTCTTCTCAAAGTTCCATTTATGTGACATACGAGCTACGGACTTTTTTGTTTTATTTTGATTTTTTTTTTGTAGCTGAAACCTGTCTTATTGAGCGATGTTTTAAATAAATATAAATATGTTGTCTGAGGTGACAGATGTGATGTCTCAAGATGGATGCCGTTTGTGAATAAATAGGCTTTTTTACTTTTTTACTCGACTTCAGTATATGCAAGGCCGGACCAGTCACTCTAGCACGGACTCGTATTTAATATGTAATTATTTAATGTACGTGAATACCTAATCTACGTAATTCAACCTTATTATTATCGCCTCGAATAAAACCGTCTTTAATGAAAACTATTAAAACTAAAAGGTTCCCATAACGTCCGCTCTGTATCACTGCGAATACAACTCCATAACTCATATCCGCTTAATATCAAAATTAACTGCACTAGTTTACAACTCAATTACCAGAATCCGATTATATTAAGCGAGATAAGAGTTCCCATCATCCTATAACTGTTGGTGCATCACGCATGATCCCAGGGGATGCGAGCAAATCTGAGGGGTTCAATGGTAAGCCGATTACAGGAGTCAACCAACCAACCCCACCAGTCACCCCCCGGTTTAATACCCCTGGAAAAACGGCTGTTTATTCGTAATTTTATGGACGAATTACTTTCACTCCTCAAACGCTGAAATGGCTGGAAAAACTCGTAAATTTTACGAGTCGGATTATTTTTTATTCGGGTCATTTTTTATTGCGCGGACCTTGCCAGTGAAAACGCTTTATTCGGACGACCCAGAATGAAATAAAGCTTTATTTATTATAAACGATAAAATGTATTGTTTTTATTATGGAAAATGTCTATCAGAATCTGAATATCTAACCAGACAACTAATTAATCATAGTTTATTTCTGATAACTGAAAAAAACGATGCTGCCGAATGAAATACAAAGAATCCCAAGTATTCGAACACTTGTCCTGTATCTCAAAGAGGTTTATTAATTGTTAAACCCATTTCACTGTCAACGACATTCCTCTCGGATCGATATCTTACATACACGCCAAAAAAATACCAAACAAACGCCGGCAAAGATAAAAAGCATCACGAACAGACAGTACATATTGTTGGCCACTTTAATTTCCAGTGTAGTGTAAACTTGAGAGCTATGACAACAGACGACGCTATTGTGAATGTGACGTGAACAAAAACACCGCTTTTGTACCCCCACAGAAGAAATTATAGCATAATGCTGTAAGCTGACCGTATCAAGTGGACATTGTACAAAAGCACCAATTTTAAAGAATTAATCGTACTTGTAAACTTTAGGCAAACAGCTGCGCCGAATAGACATACCAAACAAAATTCCTGTGGTTAGAAAGTGATTAAAGCACGTATTAAATATCTAAATTATATAACCGAATCATTGAACATTGAGTTAATTATCAACAGCGACACATCAAACGGATTACTGCCGCGTCGCTTCACACTAACTCCCGCTAATTCAATAAACCACCCACATTAAAAACATATTTCCATAGAGCCGTGCCCCCCGAGCGATCCAATCAGCGTTATCTCCCCCGTCCCTACTGCAAACACCTCCTAATCAAATCAAATCACAGCCTCCGTCTTGCCTAATCTATGTGCCTATCTACGCTACAACGTAAAATTATATTGCAAAAAGGGATACCTACGACCCTTCATATATTTGCTAACACAAGCAAAATTTATCCAGCCCGGAAGCAGCCCTCTTACAATACATACCTACACGATTTTGTAGCCGGAAAACACAAAGCTATGCTACACACACAGACGCAACCACATCGCGCGCACACACCGCCGCCTATCAGCATATCAACACCATCTAGATCCCACTATGAGAACCCCCAAGGGGGAGGCAATCCATTTACCAGGTCCAACACCGCACTGAAAATTTCCTCTTATCCATATAAAGTTAGAGATGACAATCGCGCGGCAAAAGCAATGTTTTTAAAGGTTTACACGGCCCCTAGCAGTGAAAGCGCGGAATCGATGTAGCCTTTACCCCTCGCCCCGCGCCAGTTTTTCCGGCGCTCCGTCCTTATCTGACCGGGGCGATTAGATAAAGAGAGATAGAGCGTGAAAATAAAGATTTTCATCGTGTTCACTCACACCACGATAGTTTCAGCCGTGTAGTAATGTAAATGTAATAGCGGTGTGGTTGTGTGCGTCGTTCACATAGGAACGGGTACGTATAGACGGAAGGGCTCTCGGAATAGAGCGGGGGTCGACAAAACTTTGATGTCATGTGTAGGTTCTTTTGAAGCATACCTTATTTATTCATAAAGTACATACATTCTTCGTGGCTTCAAATGATTTATAACTTTGCTGGTTTATCAGTAAATAAATCTGTCTAGTATTTTACCTAGACAGATTGTTAGACTGCTTGTTTGTGATGACGAGTCTCTTGTATATTTTCGAGAGTTTAGTTCAGTACCCATGAGTGTCAAAGTGGAAAGTAGATTGTACTTGAAAACCAGGAATTTTAGCGTAGGTACGTATATACTTAGTGTGTATAGCTATAACTCAATTTACAACTTCTCGATCGTGTCTCGGTGGAAGTTTATCACGTCGGTAGACGGGCGCCTGCGAGCATCGCCGAACCAGTCATAAAAATAAAAGCGGTGCTCGTAATTTTTTAAATTTTCACACGAAGATGCAGCGCCGCGCCGCCCCCGCCCCGCGCCGCCCCCTGCCTCCCATTGGCCGTATCCGCGGAAGCCATGTTGGGAAATTCGCTTAACGATTTATTTGTGTGCGGATCGTAGCGCCGGCTGGCCGCGTACTCGATTGCCGTGTTACAACCAGAAATAGGACGCGTGAAACTCATTCGAGACCTTTAATTGTCGCGGTCGGATGTATATGTAAATTGAGGCTTCACGGAAAAATTTATTGGAAAGGCGGACGGTATTGTCCGCTCGGTATCTGTTCATGGGCCGTCGAATTTTATAAGTCCGTTAGGATAACAAAGCGTGGCGGTTGCCCAATAGAAGCTATCGGATGATAGCGATCGACGCTCGCTCGGATTGACACATCAAACCGCCAGTCGCTCGTTGAGATTACCATCGAAATACATTCGCCTCGTAATCGACACGCCGACGTCACGCTCCGCCTCATTGATGCTGCCAAATATCTCTGCGTGCATCCTTTTTCGACTTCAATAATAGAAACATCCCGAGATTTCAAGATAACTGGCTATTTTATACATCTGACGCCTAGACCGGACAGCATCATGAATATAATGATGGCGTAAATTCGCAATGCGAAGATTATGTCATTTGCTATTAGATGGGCAGTATACAACGCAGTAATTATCTTGTTCCGACATTGATTGATACTTTACATTTTACCTACTACTGTTGAGTCACACTACAGTATCGTTAACACAGCAGGCAAACTGTTTAATCAATTAATATTGCAGAATAAATTATGGTGATCATCTAAAAAGTTTAATGTGATTAAGCTTCTTAAAAATTTCTCCTGCCTAATCATTAATCAACTTCTAGCAAATCATTAACATATTATTTAATCAGTATTTCTAATCTCATTATATCTAGACTCGCGACGTAAGAATACTGAAATACAGTTTCATTTTAACTTTAAACCTGCGTGCATATTATTTACACTTCATAAAGAACATTAATTAATAAAATAATCCCTATACCTAGGTATGGCTTGTTACCAACACTAGTACCCAATCCTTCATCTACATACTCATCCATTGCAGGATAATGACAAACGTCAAACTACATAACCTATTCACTATCATCTGCAGAACATGAATGAAGGATGTGCGCAAGCGCGGCCAAGATGGATGACTTCTGCGCAGGCGTCGCCGTGTCACCGGTGAAGGCCCAATCTTGATACTTGATAGATACACATTATACATGTTAATAGCCAGTTAGATTTATAGCTTGAACTTAACAAAACAATACTGATATGCATCTCAATATAAATAATTTTCGTTGTGTTCTATTACAAATTGTCTACCAGCCTACATGTTGCACTCGTTATAAGTTTGTATATTTGATGTGTGTGTGTTTAATATTTTGCACACACAACCTACATATTTCGTATACCGCATACCGCAAAATTAAAATTGAAATGAACAGAATGTTAGTAGGAAATTCAGAGATATAATCGTATATCACTCAGAATCAGCATATTTAGTTAAACATTTACATTATAAATGGCATTTTTGGCACATTTAATTTACAATAAAAACCGGACGTTTACTCTTAATGAGTTTTTCCAGGAAGACGAAGAATTAGAAGTTTATTTTTGGTATGCTAATGAGTTAAGATTTAAAAATATACAGTTGGGTTTATAGTGGAAATCTAAATAACAAAATAAGATAACAGTTACGTGATGTTTAAAGCCCAACGGCAAGGTTTAGTCGTGTAGTCGATAGGTCATGAGCTCAGATCCGCTCCCAGTTAACTATTGTGATGAACCCACTTACAACCTTGTTCAATACTTTAACAGTAGGCTTAACTCCAAACTGACAGTAATAAATGACTAATTTCAGGTTACAAGGATCTTTAAATAGTTAAGTATTATTAAGTTATTTCACCACAAATGACAGCCGTAATTTCTTAACGGCGATCATTATCGCGTCCAGTAGCTAACCAGGTTACACAGTCCGTTCATACACGATCACACATCCCATTCATCATAAAATATTCATTAAAAAAAACCGCAGAAACACAGCAACATTAACATCTATACATATAATAAATCTGTAGAAAAGTAATTTTTGTACATTGAAGAAATTGACAAAAAAAATAGCCAGCATGTTAAAGGATAACTAACAGAACCCATTTCCGTCATTTTTGTCATTTTTGTCTGTTTGTCTGTTTGTCTGTTTGTCTGTTTGTCTGTTTATCTGTTTGTTTGTTCGCGATTCACGTAAAATCTACGAATTAAATGCAGACAATGCTTATATACAAAATTCTACGTAACTTGGGGTATTATTTAGTTTTTGTTTCATCGAAATCGATTCACTCTATCAAAAGATATGATTAATTTTGTGAATTCAAGATGTAAAATATTACGACACGCAATCTATTTGTCAAAACTGTACATTTGAATGTTGTACTTATATTGGTTGATCGGCCTATTATTAATCTTTACACAGAAAATCACACCTTTATAAGTAACTTCGGAAGAAAAAAAAAATGTAAATTTTGTTTAGCCAAGGTTAAAGTAGCTCCATCTGTGGTAAATAAAATACATCCAATTTGTCAAAGGAGCGAGGTGGTAAATGACAATATTACCATACATTCTTTATAGAGGATTATTATTTCAACAGATGGAGTTGTGTATTTTCCGTAATTCACCATATTTTAACACGTAGTGTAATTTTTGGATAGACATTTCAATAGTGTTTGTCAGTATGCCGTACCACATCAAAATCCAACTATAATTATTACCTTGATAAAAAGAAAATTAATAGTTCTCAGCCAAATTTAAAACGGTGCCATCTAAATTATTTTTTGAACATTATGACAAAAATGATGACTTTAGTGGAACAATTAATTATCATTTAAAGTTACAGATGGAGTTCATATCAGGATTTTTTCATAAACATAGTTTAGCTTATCTTCCACTAATGTGGTGGCCTTAAAACAAATTACTTTGAGTGAGAAGTATTAAGTAGACCTTAATTATTTTTTCTGATGCAAAATATGTAAACTTAATCCTAGAAGAAATGAGGATCTATCTCTCGCAAGCGCTGCTAAGCGTGAGGTAGGTAATGTAGGATTCTGTAGCTTTAAAAACAAGCCCAGGTACAAAGTGCAGATAAGAAATGGGAGCTTTCTCGATTTAATACCATACACACGTAAAATGCTTTATGCGTCTGAAAACGTACAAATTACGCGCCGCATACCAGAGACATGCTTACTTTCAACTTCTGATCGCAAATACACTGTTCACGATTACGAACAGTCTCAGTAAGACCCGAGCCAAGTCTAAAAAAACACCTTTTATATAAAACTACGTTTGATGTCATTTAATCACAAAGACAGAATTGTTCTCTGTTGCAAATCCTATCCACCTATATCCTATCCTAATCCAGAATGCATTGCACAAAAACCAATGGTATCCTATTCGAGAAGTCAAAAGACTTGACCTGCCAACGCCAGCTTCTGCGCTAAGCAAGTGTTCTTAATAGTACCATCAGAATTACATTCATCGTTGAATGAGGTGATTAAATTTTCAGAAACCACAATAACAGTAGGGGCCAAAGCGTATGATCGCTTTATAGAGCTCTGATTGGCCCCAGGTGACCAAGTCAGGTCTGATTTGTTTGTTTCGGTGGATACTTACTGTCGTCCTGTTTACGTGTGACACAAAATATGGTATATAAACGTCCTCCGCAAAATTTTCCCGGTAGTGACGCACAGTATACAACACTTATGTTTCTTTTGATTTGCTGGCTCCACCAAGAAATTACAAATTGCGAGCGTACATTTTGAAAATCTTGGCAAAACTGCAGGTTTCAAGTACGAAAACATGAAGTGGACTCGCACAGATACGTACATTTTGCCTATTCGTGAACTTATGCAAACATTTCGGTGGAGTCCCGGCTTAGGCCACCACATTAGGCGTGCGCGATCCTCGGGCGTGTGAGTAGCGCGGGCGCCGCGCGTGTGTCGCGAGCGCGTTGCGTGAGCGTCGCGTTTTGCTGCCCTGCGGCATTTGCAGCGCGCTCGCGGGGCGCAGGCGCCGCTCTCCTTGACGTTTAACTGCTAAGGCGTTTAGCGGGCGGCAGGGATAGCGGGCGAAGGGGTAAGAACGCAACTCGAGCGCCGCGTGCTCGCCGCGAGCGCGTCGCTTGCACTCTTCACACATGCCGCAGGGCAGCAAAACGCGACGTTCACAGAGCGCGCTCGCGACGCCCGCGCTACTCACACGCCCGAGGATCGCGCACGCCTAATGTGGGGTCAGCCTTACCATAGTGAGTAAGTGCACAGAAAATCCCCGTCATACAAGTGTTTCTCCCCAGTAGTGAAACTATCCTACCCTATGCGCCTGCTGATGATGATGACTCATTTTATCATCCATCCAGCTATTCCCCAACTATGTTGGTGTTGGCTTCCAGTCACCGAATCTGTTTGAGTACCAATATTTTGCTTGGAGCGACTACCTATCTACCTATCTTCAATCCAGTCAACTACACAAGACGATATCCATGGTAAGACTGACAGACTTTATGGCTTCTGATTAGTCGCAGCAGTTGCAGAAAATGTACAAATGACAGCTTTGTCAGACTCAAAGCATATAGACATAGATTATAGCTGTTTCCTGTGAAAATTACTTACGCACCATACGTAATAATTTTCCAAATTGGCTGACTAGATCCAGGGATATTCACAACGTCACAAACTTTACTTCTTTTGTTTAGATAAATGGTCACATCCACAACACAACCTTGATCAATGAATCTACGCGACTGCTAAGTGCTAATCCTAATTATACTGTCACGTGAAAGAATGCACCTACGGGATAAGTAGTATTTTGACTATTCTATATTGCCCACGCAGACGAAGTTGCGGGCAACAGCTAGTATTCTAATAATTCAGTTACCAAGCCACAAGTTAAACGTTACCGCACATAATATAAGACAGGTGTAACACTTAAAAAGAATATAAACAACTTCTAAATTACACAAACAAGGCGTCAGTCCCGCGAAATTACAAAGTAACCTGGGAATTATGTCCTGGAGGCGACTAAACGCTAGTAATTCTACCTCGAAACGCTTCTTATAACGTATGAATTTGCATTGAATGGCAAAGGACACTGCGGGCGTTTTCAAAACAGACACACACAGAATTCCGTGTCCCGTCGTGTCGAGTATCTCACATCTCATCCTCGAACACCGTGTTTCATTCGAGTAGCTGGAAATCGGTTTGGGAATGTATTACCCGAATGTAGGCTTCACGACTGCCGTTCGGGCTTTGATTTAGCTTAGTGCAAACACTTTATACGAAATGACGTAATTCATATTCGTTGAATACGAAATGAGATGAATATTAGAACTATAGCTTAGACGTAACATTACAATAGAAAAACAGTTGTTGGTAATAGCCCATTGTTAGGAGAACAGTTTCTGCAGTTAGAGTTGCTGATATTTCTAGTCACTAGAACTTTACAAAGTAGAGGTAATAAACTACTATGAAATGGCTTTTATTTTTATAAAAATAAGATTAAGGTTAGAAGCAACCTAGACTTAAGTATCCTACAAATAGACTTTTAAATAATAAGAAAAATAAATTCAACCTGTCATCGTAAAAAATAGTAATGCATCAGCGGTGGTTCTTCAAAAAACCTTTTCACATCAAAGTGTTCTTTCTTAACGTGTAGATAATGATACAATTATATGACAGGCCGATTGGTTGTTGTAATTAATCAAGTAAAACAGGTGCATAAAACAGTGCAAGTGAGCGAATGCCCCGGGTTGTGTTGTAAAGCTGCGCCCGCGCCTGTGGAAGTCGTAAATACGATGGCAGCTGCCCCTCGCCAATCCCCTTAATATACAGTTCTACCTTCTTGATGATTTGACATTTGTATAGAAATTGTAGCAAGTATTTGAAAATGTGCAAATGAACGTACAATTGAAACAAGAGAGCCAAGTTCAGCGCTGCTAGAATAAATCTAAAAATAAAAAGTAACACAAAAGCCAGTATTCGAGGCGTTCTAAGATTGAATCGTCGGTTTATCTGATTTAACACTATGTTAAGGGTCGTTTTGATAAAACACACGCTAGATGAATGTACGCACGTAGCGCATTGCGCAGGAGTGCGAATGCTGGTCCCGCAGGGTCGCCGGGTCACTTCGCACAGTTTAGCACCGCGTCATATTTATAATTACGGCAGGCGGGCGCATGCGCGCTAGGCACTCTCCCGCGCTGCGCCCGCGCCGATAAATCAAAATTTTAAATCACCGGTGGGCGTACCGAACCGCTCGACCAGCGCCGAATAAAATGAATTAAAAATAAAATAACGCGAGGGGGCGAGCGCGTCCTGAGAAAATTTAAAGATATTTCGCTTTAGTTTTTTTAATTAATACCTTGTTAAAATTTAATATTGAGGGCGCATGCGTTATTACAATGGGTGTGCGGGAGATTTTAAACTCGCTTTCGGTAACTTATTGAAGCTGCGGAACCTTTTAATTGGATCATTTTTTAACGAGAAATGATAACATTCGATCACGGGTGAGACGAGATCATTACGTGGTTCAATCGATCTCGCAATTTATTGCAAGATGATGTCGAAGCCTGTTTACGTTCTGAGACAAAAAGTTGCTTACAGGTTTTAATAGTTGATGTCTTCTATAGACTATGGGGTGCCTATGGGCCGTTTATAATCTGTTCTCACAGTCGGAATGTGAACATTGAACGTCACGCGTAACATGTGAGGCGGTCAGAGTAGACAAGCATTAAACTCGGTCCCACACTGTTACGTCATGTCAAATGTTAGTTCCACTCATGTTTTCTAATAAACTTATTGTAATTTATAAACCATTGTAATAATTTAATGGTTTTGTGGTTATAATTAAGCTAAGTTAACCGAGAATCAAACGGAATCACAGAAGGGTTTTTATTTAGGTAACAAAGATTTTCTTACATCGGCTTATGAGAAAATTGGTTAGGTATTTTATTTTTCCTTTTTTCCTACATTCTGACCCCTAGATAAAATTTTTAGTCGATTCTTACTGGCATCTTCCTCTCATCATTTAAATCTTCCAAAATTCAAAATCAGCACCCGCGACTAATTTACTCATATCAACAATAAACCAATCACTCCTCGGCAGCTTAACCTCGAAGGTCATGGTTTCCACATGAGCTGCCGTCGGTTGGTAGCCTTCACTCTTGACAGCTCATCGGGTAGACATAATGTTGATGAGTACTTTTTTAACCATACTCTTTAGGCACTGGCCATGCGTAGTGCGTAAGTGTGGAGTTTTTTCTACAGTTCTATTTTTAAATTTTGGTTTGTGCTTTTTTTGCTACGTTTTTTAGATCTGTTAATACTATGGTCTACTTGTTTCAAAATTATGTAACTTCAAAATTCTTGTCGGCATGGCAAGCGTTTATCTAGACCTAATCGATTAAAATCAAAAATAGTAGTGTTAATTGATAAATTATTCAATAAAACGTCGTTATTTCACGATTGCAACAAAACGGTGGTTTCATAAAGATAAAATATAGTACTTAATAAACACATTTGTATTGAATTTATTGATTCGACCGTACTTTATGGTAATGTTAAAAGCTACTGCATGTTCTAGTAAAATATTATAAATGAACAGGATTTGTATGTCCCAGTATGTCCATGGCATAATTTGGATGAGGTTTTTGCATTGTGAATTATTTAATCTAAACTTGACAATGAAATTCACAGAGTAAAATAATTCACAAGTGCATCAAGTAAATAAATGATTAAGGAGTTTTTGAAGGAGTTATTAGACAATAAATTGATTGCGATTTATTACATCTTTGTTCTTAGGTAAATTACTGGAAATAATAAAACCGGTTCATTTTCCACGATGCAAAATTTTGCTGCAAAACCAAGAAGGTTACGCAATACACTCTGAGTCATAGACACGTAGATAATGTATTTGAGTTTATTTCAAAAGTATTCCAACTCGATCGATATTCATTTGTTTTTTAAATGTCGTCACAATAGTAGACATAGGCACAGCGGCTGATTTAGTGATGTCGTATATTGTGGAAAGGTAGCGTGGCAGGTGGGTGCCGTAGGTCGTCCAAGGTGGATGGCATTTTGGTTTATAGCTCCCATTTAGTGCGGCTTACAGCCAATATTGAATAGCGGTGACGTTCAACGCGTATTTGTTTTGAACAGGTGCCCTTAACTTAATCTGCAGCATAATTTCATTAGTGAACGCATTTCTTTTCGAAAATGGAATTTGGTGTTAATTTGTTAGTGAGCGCATATAAGTAGGTACATTTGTAAATGTAAACTTTTTGTTTCGACAAATTCGCTACATAATTTTAGCTTTTCAAAACAAACAACATGCTGGTGGGGCAATGATAATAAATAACTTTTAATAAACCTTTAAGTAATTAAACAACGCATAGCCTTAAGGACTGTAGAAGTAATTTTAATCAAGCGTAACAAGGTGAGAGCTGTTTGTTCTTTGAAATAAACTCAATTTACCTTCTATACAAAGGTTTTTATTTTATAATTTATTATTTTTTTTTATTAATTTCAAACGACTAAATCCATTCCAATTGTCGATTTGCTATTTTGCCGTTTTAGAGTTGAAATCTAACTTTAACATTAACAACTGTAACATATATCATAAAAAACGTATATTTCTTTCAATGAAAATCATTTAATGCAATACTTTCAAAAGCGTTTACATGGAAATTAGAAAGAATTTATTATTGCCAATAATTTTATTAAAAATATCGTCATGAATATGAAATGATCTGATATTAAGAGTTTATTAATACGTTTAATTCCCCCGAGGCCAAACGTGCTCCCGTAAGTTAGTTAACAGCTGATTAACATAATGGTATTTATATAACAAATGTACCATCGGACTTATTACAAAGGTCACTTTAAATTACCTAATAAATTATTTCAGTATCCGAGACAACAATGTGCAGACAAATAGAGCGAATTCATGCGTCCGCGCAACTATTACTCAAGCAATACTTCCATTAACTAGCCCCCTCTTTAAACCTAAAAAAGAAACCCTTGTAAATGCACAAACACAATAATTATTAATTAAATCAACCTCTGCGTGCCCCAAATGACCGTGAAATGACATTCGAATAACACAATGTTTATTTTTTTTTTCATAAAAAAACACGAACATATTTTCAGTTTTTGTTGTGCAGCACGTGAACGGAGCAACACATACCTCACTATCCGGCTAATGAGCGAAACATTAGAGTTCATTTAAGCCAACATTTTTTCGCGAGATCTTTAAGGACTGGGTGTAATGCAATTTATGTAGGACACCATCGCATGCGCATTCTATTCATAAAACGTTACAAGCGTTGTGTGAATTCAAGAAACATCAATTTTAATTAAACTACACGAGCACATCCTTTATTTTACATGCGCTCATTGCCATTTTATTGGCGTATTAAATTCCTTAGGTTTATAATAAATAGGCTGAACATATTATGAATTCAGAAGGAGGAACAAAAAGTACGGCCAAATTAAAAGTATCTTAACAGGACAAAGGGTCGGGATGTTCGATTGGTAAACAAGGGTGGCCCGTTTCAGTTAACAATACGGATTAATTATCGGCAGAAATCGACGAGTCAAATATACCTGTCACGAGTGTAGAACGTCGCGGTCCAATTTATATGGGCCCCGGGCCCCCGAACAATGGTAAAAGCGGTAAACACAATGGGAAACGGGTGCAAAATGAGCAAAAGTGAAGCGCCCGCGCCGCGAGGTATGCTCTTGTGCAGACTCCAGCAAATGTATGAAACGATTAATTACTTTAATAGACTTTGTTCCTCTACAATAAGTCCTTAATATCACTCATATTTATCAAAACTTTTTAGCATCTTTTACTAACTTTGGTACTACGCTAGGCTAAGTACTTTTGGCTAATGATGACTCCTATGAAAACAATTGTGACAGCTACCTCCACAGGCTGTGTATGTAAATGGTTAGGGTTGAAATACATGCGAACACGGCGGCGCACGCGCGTGCAGTGACGTGCGGACCACCAAGCCGCGGTGTCAGCCCTTGATTCACTGACGTATGCCTTAGGGCTGCCAAATACGAGCTGGCAAATGTTTGGGCTGATTATTTTGATATGTAATACTGATTGTTGTTAGTGGTTTACTTAGTAATAATATAATCATAGAATAATATTTCCTTAAAGTCAAAAAATATTGTAGTTCATAAGTGAGGTTTTAAAGCGTAAGAGTATTTTTACCTCTTCATGTTAACTGTGACTGAAAGCTTCAGTTGCTCAACATGAAGCCCGTAGTAGAACTTTTATGGTTAGAATATTGGGGCTTATGTGCCATTATTCGCGACAATACCCACATATATTGTGAAACTTGTTGAGCCAGCCCTGTGCGAGCGGCGTGGCGGCAGCGACAAGCGTAGCATTGTTAGGCGGAGGCCGCCCTCAGCCCTGAATAAATACATTCATATTGCCACTCTAAATATCTGCGATCGATGCTCCGTACGCCTCTCAAATGCCGACGCACCACAAAAAAACGATCATCCATTAAACAACACATTATTACGTTTTATTTGTTCCAGAATTCATTATGGTTGCCCTTTTTAATACTCAGCAACAGCACTAGTCATCATCTATGAACGCTGCACATAATCCTCTAATTCACCCCTAAGACAACATTGCCTGCGAGATAACCACTATTATCCGCATAAAATCACATCAACTGAGGTGTTTGCGAACGATTTAGATCGTTAACACTAACAACTTATTCTATCGACCTCCCGCGTTTAATCGCGCAAAATCTACCGCATCGCGTCGCATTCGGCGCGCCAAAATGTGCAGAAAATGGAAAAAACATGGCGCTAAACCGCGAATCCGTATGTATTTAAACGCCGAATTCGAGATTCCAATTCTCAAAAAAGCGGCCAGCGCTCGGTCATTTAAATTTTTCCAAAACGTGAACACAATGGAACAGATTCAGAAAGTTTGTTGATTTTCTTGTTTTCTTTTTAATTTTAAATATAAAAAAGGTATTCGGTTCGGCAAGGGCTGTCACATCATTCCAGCGCTGCTAAGTGACGCCGGACGCACGTCAGTCCCCTGGATGTGTTTTATTTTCATACGAATCGGACTGACTCGACTTGTTTTTTGTTATCATAGTTGTCGTAACCAACTCTCGTACCTAATACGGATATTTTTATAATTGTTTATCGTGTGATCCTTTGTTGGGATTTTAATTTTATTGTGAGCTTTTTATCTTTTTGTTACTTAGTCGCTGCATTCCAATAACATTTCAGAATAATGTTTCTGGAACCACTTCTAAGGCTTTGTTTATTACTACAACGGATACATAATTTCAAGAAATATTTTACAGATGGGTCTAGATAGCAAAATTAATATTCATAAGTTATTTCTAGCCAGCGCAGCCTAGATTATGAAACGCAAGAAATGAGCAACGGAACAAGTTTAGAACCGTCTATAAGTTTTACGTTCATGGCATAGGTCGGCTATTCGTCATTATATATCAGATCACAAGAAATTTCACGAGACTGATTAAAAGTAACTGTAGCCCAGATAGAATATCACCGTAAGACAATAAAGGCCCGGCTCAGAGGCGACACGCCGCGTCTTGGCGCGATTGACGTCCGACCACATGACGCTAAAAGGTCTATTGTATACGAAACGCTCGTTACGACGCCGTCCAACCGGTCTTTAACACGCTCGGACAATGATCACTCTATACATAGTAGCCGTTCATCTTCCACACGGTAAAACATAGCTCGTATTAGAGATATTAGCTGGCCGACCTGTTTTAATTGTGGAGCCATTCCTTGAGAAACTAAATGTTTTCGGGGCGTGGTTTTATACAGTTAATTTTAATGTTTGACATGTATTTTGCTATTTTGATGACTTCATATTTATTTAACTGTAATCAGTTGAGTTTCATAAAATTAAATGATGTGATGTTCCCACGGATATGTCTTTGGTGATAGTAAAAAAAAAAATCATTTTAATGTGTCATAAAGCACCCGTAGTGACCTGAAATACAGTGAAGCTAGTAGTAATAAAAACAATTATGCTAAACCGAAGCTCATTAAACAATTCACGTGGGTAAATACTGTCACAGTCGATAAGGCTATCGCATCGCGATGCGTGATCTTACATCGCGGATAATATCGGATTGCGTCAATTACGCGATCCGCCTCGATCGCGCGATACATACAAATGTATTGTATGCAACGACCTTTATTTAGCGGACCACTGGAAGCCTGTGTACAACCGCTTTACAATACGAATCATAAAATAAAAGGCACAATAATCCCACTAATAGTAACTCTTTCGTGTTCTTTAAAACATAAATCTTTGCTATAAGCCTGTTTAGTGGTAAATTATAGATTTATTGTACTTACTATAATATCTATGGATACTGTATGAATCATCTACAGCAATGCCGTTAGGTTTTCTTACATAATAAAACCATCTAGGCGCGCTGTGTTCTCCATAATAAATGCCAGTTTTAACCCTATCACTACCCGAGCTGTGCTAGTTTTAGTAAGATAAGTCGTTGTGGCTAAGTGCGTGCTTTACGTAACATTTTCAGAATCTATGAATTATCCATTGTGGGACGGTTGTTGTTTACAAATATAGCCTGAAAATGTTCTGGTGGTTCTATATTATAATTGATTTTGACGTACTCTGTCACCAATAAGAGAGCGGGAGCTACGTATCGGATTGTAATTTGAGCGAGCGGCGGGAGTCTCGTTTGTTCCATTTAGCGGAGCAGTAGCGAGACACGGAAGTGACCGGAGACCCCAAGTAGGTCCCGGTGGCTTGTACACAGGCCGCGTGGGACGACATTACAACGTTGACAAAACACTCGCCTTTACCCGGTATTAACGTTTCGCGAATACAGTTAAATGGAATTATACGTGCCTCGAGATACCACACCGACTCCCATATGAACACCGAGATTAATTTGTACCGATTTTTCACAATCGCCTTTGATAAATAACATTATAAAACATACAATCAAAGTGAAGGAATGAAATCAAAATAGATGGGTTTTGGTGTCCCGCGGCATATGTTGCAGATATCAATAATTGAAAAGCGAACTTATTAAATATGCTTATAACACGGTGTTGGCATTGTTCGGGAGTCGCGTCATTAGTCAGGGAGACACGGCGCTCGAACCCGACAATTTGAGCGCGGCGCGCACTCGCCGAACGCACAGTAAATTGCGGGTTGCCACCTCGCACCGCTACTTTTATTTATTTATATTTATAAAGCATTCGGATCCTAATTATATTGGCGGTGAGCGTAAACTGTGATTCGAGTAGGTAATGCTTTTTGGAACAGTTGGTGGCTCCGCGCGCTGACGGGTTAATGACAGCCCGAGCTTCCTGCTATGTTAATTGTGTAGAGGAAGTCAATAGGCGCGGGCGCATCGCATTATTTATTACTTGTAGTTTTGGTTTTGTTTTGTTGCGTCACGTTCGGTAGCAGGCACTTACCCGACTGTCAGTCTCCCCGAGGCTTAGTCCAGATTATAACGTAATACGGTAGTTTGCTTGTCTGTAGTGCCATTCAAAAGATTGCTTAATGCATTTAATTGCTGGACGACTAACAAAAACTTAGTGACGAATTTTTGACACTCACGGATAAGATTTTTTTCAGCGATTAATCGCAAACGATTAGGCACTTGTTCACGGTGTGTTTTTTATTATTAGTGTGTTTGATAAGATCTAGATACAAGTATTAAGATTTTAATGTTCAAAGAGGATTGATTTGTTTAAGTCTTTTTTCTAATTCGTTCGAACGTAATTTAATTTCGAATAACATATTTTAATTAAAGTTTAGCCTGTACGTGTGTACTTGGAGTATTAAAGGTATAGAAGTGTTGATTGCACATGATGTTAAATCGAGATGATTGCTTGGGTAATCCCGCGCCGTGCAATTTGAGGCTCTAAATCATTGGGGACGTCTCGCGTCTGCCAGCAGCTACTGATAAATAACAGCACGGAGCCGCGAGACGATTAGTGTAACAAGAGAATCATTCATTTTTAACTGCAATACAGCTTTTATTAAGCTATTATGCCACTGCACATTAATAATGCCGAATGTCAAGTTGCAAAACATTTACTAAAGGTGCTGCATTATCTCCCTAGAAAATGCTAAAATAATGTTCTGCGTTTGTTATATTTTTCTCAAGATAAAAAGACGTATGAGTATTATTAGCATTTACATTACGTTCTTCTTTATAAGAATGACGCATCAAAAGCTTAAGAAAAAATACCGACAGTAAATCTCCAGAGAACATTTATTAACATTTGCATATGTGGTTTGTTTATAAATTGTGTTGCCTAATTAAAAAGGCAATAGGTATGTATTTGTTTATTCTATTAGGTTGACATGTGCAGGCCTAGTTACGGGGCTATGCATCGTGAATGGAGGCACGTTCGAGCGAGGAATCGATTCTCCCCGCTTCGCCGCGTGAAATCGGGCGCGCGCTCTCATTTACAATCGATCGCCATTTACCCGACCGCCTGATTCGATTACACAAACCCTTATTCGATAAATCGATTTGGACTAAACATGATATTAGTGATGCTTGTAAAACTTGTTGTATTTCTTGTGGCAAGTAGGAAGTGTGTTTTTGTGAACGCTTAGCAAGGTGTCTTAATTTGCTATTTATAGATTTTTCATTTTGGTAATGGATGAATAAGATGTGAAAACATCTCTCGAAATTATGTATTTTATAAATCTTGAATATAGAGAAAAAAAATATAATATTGAATAGAGTATCATCTCAGTTAGTGTCGTAAACTAGCATAATAACCTAACTTAGCAACCACCTTACAGTTGGATCCGATAGACATGGTCAGAACTATGGCACCAAAATAAACAAAAACTATTAGAAACAGAAAAAATATCAAACGGCAAAATATATTTTGACAAGAATTGGGCATGTTTCTCCCGTGCACTCCATCATGACAATTTATGGCCCCCACAATGTCTGTTTCCTCGTTATTAATATCAACATTAATTGTGTCCCAATATCCTGACCATAAATGTCATGGCCACTGGCGCCTAGCACAGGTATAGAAAAAAAACTATAAAAGTACGTACAAAAACGTTCAATTCCCCACACAATGAACTGTGAGTCAGGTGAAAAAAAAACTTCCAAAATTTATAACACCCCGGCCACCGGTATAAAAATCCTGAGAATAGTAATTTTTCTTACAAAATTTAGTGATATGTCAAACCTGTTCGACGTAGCAAATAAAAATGTACAAAGCGATGTAGAAAAAAACAAAACTAAAGACTTTGGGTTATTGCTAAAACAAGGGAAGGTTACCATATCAATCAAGGCGTTGACAAAAGTGTATTTTTTTCCTCGTACTCAGGCCGTGGGATGAAAAAAGGGTCCGTGTTTATGGAAATGCAATAAAAGAGAAGCGAGCGCGGGCGCTGGCCGCTCTACCCCTCCCTGCGTAGCATCACTCGGGCTTCAAACGGATATTTGTTTAAGTTTTTAAAGCGTTTTCTTTAATCCACTGAAATTACCCAGTTTTTTCACCACACGGATATTATAGTAATAAACTTTATGTACAGGTCGACCTACAAAAAAGGTATTGATTGAGTACTTTTTATAGTCGTTAGTCCGAAGCTTTATAGGTACTTTGACCAGCGAAGCTTTGGAATATATTAATAAATAATAAATGTCTAGAGCGGCACTTGATACTTACATATCAAAACATGTGCTACCTTCTACCTATGTCACTTTTACCCTATAACTTTACTTACGAAATATCGACTCAGGAATCAAACCTTATACTTGCGACTTGATAACAATTGCACCATAGCGACACACGGTCAGGTAGGTTGGATGGAGTGCGAGAACAGTAAAAATGTTAGTGCGATGCGACCCCCGCGGCGCGGATAGTCCCGTGTGTCACTCACGGTGCGTCGCCGTCGACCAGCCATTTTTTGCCCAACTCACGAAATGTTTTGGCGTTTAACATGTCATTATTAAGGTATTTTAATTTGAAAGTATTATATTGTACCTTGAGAAATAAAGGATTAAAAATATACCTACAATGTCAATCAAATGAACAGCCGGAAAACATAAAACATATTAAATCGAGGTTTGATTATGCGAATTGGACAATTTAAATTAATTTGAGGAAACATTTTTGTGTATAATTTGCCTAATTACGTAAGTATATCGCTATCAGCTTATACAATGCACCGCAACAAAATGGCCTAGGTAAGCTATCATTTTATTTTAGCGTACTGCAACTTTCCATCGGCTACTCTTTAAAATTGAGTATTACTTTCTAGATCAAATATCTAGCTGTATTCAAGGTACATAATGAGGCTAATAAAACTTACGTCACAAGATTTCTACAAAGTACTCATAACAATTAGTGTACGCTGTCAAGCGCCATTTTAATTAAGGTTTGAAAGTGAATAACAAAACGTTCATATACGTCTGCAAGGATTACGATACGGATCTTAAACTGCAATATTAATTCAACAGCCCGTTATAATTTCAATCATAAACAATAATACAAATCAACATATCGTAGTAATCCGTAATAGCGGGTGACCGCAAAACGTGAGCGACGGAGCGCAATCTGTACACAGTGACATGATATGAGTCACTCGCTTGTCTAATATCAAACAGATACTGTTCACATGGTTTTTGTGTCACGATTCGGTAGTATTAATGTATGCATCTGTAGCTGGTACGCGAGCTGAAGTATTTGTCTTAGACATTCCTATGTCTATGCTATGTCGCAAACTGTGCAAGATTTGTCATCCTCAACAATTATTTTTTGTGAATATTGACGAAACTGTAGAGCATTTAAAGTAATCTCCCCACATAATATAAAAAATATCAAAAATGTACGTAATAAACAGTCCAAAAATCGCTTGTAAGCTAACACTTGGGCCAACCTCACGGGTACAATTTATTCGACGGCGAGCGGTGATCGATGACCGGCGAGACTTGTCGAGCCACCGAGACACGGACAACGGTCACTACCGTTCCTAATGTTACGAAAAAAATATTTAACCACGATCCAAATTCGAAAATTTAATTATTTTAAGACTGCCAGTAATGTTTTTGGTGGGGAGAGTATAGTTTTAAAAAAAGAGTCCAGAATGATTCGATTTGTGAAAGTTGATAAATATTATTTGCTGAACGGAGCTTTTCTTTTTTTAATATTATAGATATAATTTATATTTGACGAAGTTGTTTTGAGCATATGTAGAACTGAAGTAGTTCTGTGCTAGAAGAAGCTTATTCCTTGCAGTGGGACACTACAAATGGCCAGTGATAATTATAGACTCTAGAAGTTTGTAGGGGTTTTTATAACACACTTATGTAACCAATTCATTGTCATACCAGCTCCTTAATCAATCGGAACCATTGAACAATATGATAAAGACTTGGCAACGTTCACAATAAATTATTCGTAATTTATGACATCACATCGATTAATAGATCAGGTAGACAGTGTGGGACCGATTCCTGTCACAACGTTTAAGGACCAAAATTCTTATTGTAATAGTTTATTTGGCATCAGTTCCACTCTTGAATGCCAAATAGGAAAGTTCTATGACCGTCGGTTTGGTACAAATTTAAATATGTACCACATGTACCTATAGTGGTACATTATGTATTCAAAGTACAGATGTTGAGTAATAAAAATTAATTGAAGTGTGTAATTTTAGTTTAACAATGTGAACGGATAATTGGATCCGTGTTGAACTTTTATTGGTAATTTAAGCAATGAGAAAGTTAGGCGTAGTAAATAGCTTATGTTTATGCTATCTTGAGAGTTTGGCTTTCTGCTTGAGAATGGAAATAAAAGTAATCAAGTTTTAGTTAGATAGATAAAATTCAGCCAACAAGAATTTATGTCTACTAAATCGTTAAGGTTTTGTGTATTCGTCAGGCAAAACTAGCTCTTTCAATTTATGATTGAAACCTTAACAGGGGTAATCCTGTCTATCCTAGAGGTAGACATTATCTCGTACGAATGCAAATTAAACGTACTTTGTTACATAGAAAAGGTGTATAGGTAGGTATGTAATATAGGAAACAATCATAAAGAAAGTACCCCGTCACGGCCACTAGGTTCAACTTAACATAGCTATAAAACAGTATAGAGCCTCCACTCGGAAATCGCGCTATTATATTATATTATTATTGTAATTTACATAATCCGCAATATTTAGTTTATTACCCACGCATAATCCCTAGCGCGTGCATTTTAATTGCTTTATTAAAAGTACCATTCAAACTCTGGGTAATGGAATATGGTTCATCAAAATACTGATGTTATTAACACTAACATTTTTACATAGGTAGTACAGGAAAAGTACTTGAAACTTTCTCATAGATATATGTACCTATCTACAGACCCTTTGCATGATACAGACGATTGATAGTTTTATAAAGCTTCTAAAAAGGTTTTATATCCAAAATGTGTTTGCATATTTATCCTTCGCAAAACAAAAACATTTCTAGAATTAAATACTTTCGTCCAAAGTTTATCGTTTAAACAAATTAAACAAATAAATAGGCAAAGTACACATGTAACATAATCGCATAGCATACGTGTCTACACTACCGTCTACTTATATTTCTGCTCCTGCGCAGTGCGATATATCGCTACTCGTAGGCGCTCTTTATTCCACTCCTGCGCAGATTAAATGCGAATGAAATTGTGGAACTTTTTGTGACCTTTAAGATGGCAAATGGTATGTAATATATTCTATAATGTATTAAATAATCATATTTTATAATCATATTTAAATAAATTAAATTAGTGTAAATTTTTATGTTCTTCTGTTAAATTATCCTCGTCTGAAATCATGCTGAATAAAAATGTGTTCTTAGGTACAGTCCTAAGATAACAGACGAGATAAATAATAAAGTTTGATTGTGTCATCTTCAATTGTCTACCTGCATAGTTGAGGAAATAATTGAAAAACCTAGAGAATCCTAAACACCTAATTTTCCTTAATAAGATACCCATCAATCATCATTATAACGTGTCACACTTAAATAGAACTCAAGTGTCACTAAGATTTTCCTGTAGGTAAGGAAACCCTTATGAACAGTTTTCCTTGTCCATATCAGTAAGTAGGTACATTCAAATCACACATGTTTTTATGAATACTAATATTACTTGAACCCTTTTCCTTATAGCAAGAACATAATGTCTACTTACGATGCTTAAGACAAGAAATTAATCATTTGACATCTTTTATAGTGACTATCTGACGAGCATGACAGAGAATGGAGTGTTTATATCGACATATACACATGTCTGCTCACTTGTACCTCTTTTAAGCTATTTTAAACTTTCCATCAAATTCCTCAGCTTTGCAACAAAAAAAATATCTATATTATAACCAGCCATACCATACAGCACGTGCAAATAAAAGCGCATAACGTTAACACTAGTGTCCACTTATATTTCTGTCGGCTCCCGGCAACTGAGCCGCGATATATTGCGCGCACCCCTCGTAACGTATGAAGCGCTTTATAGTGCTCTTGCGCAACTTTATTGCTTTTCGACTTAGGGTGATGCTACACTGACTGGGTAAGCGAGAAGTGAAGATAATGTAAAAAAAAAAAAATTTTACGTTTTGATATTTTCAGCGTGACAAATATAGTTTGTTTATAATGACTCAGAAACTACTGAACCGATTTGAAAAAATCTTTCGCTGTTCAAAGCTACACTACACTTCCCGAGTAACGAAGGCTATATTTTATCCTGATACGAGCAGTACTTCGCACATGACGCGGATGAAAACACGTGAAAACGGCTAGTCGTTTTTTATTTTAGCAAGACATAAAGTATGAAAAATTATATTACTTTTTTGTACGCAATACAATGGTCCTAACTAGCAATTACCTATGTAGGTAAGTTTACCTAATAAAGACTATTACTGTCACATCCAAGTGTATAATAATGTGATAGATAGACAGGTACAACTGTTCTATATTATTTATGGATTGGCCTTTTAAATAATCGCTAAGCAACTGTAGGTATAACATCGTGTTGAATAACTTAACATTCATATATTATATTTTTACACAAGTTTCATCTAAGGGCATGTCACCAATTGCTTACTATGGGGAAACATAAACAATTTATTATAATAATAAATCTATTATGAGAGTTTCAAAGAAATTATGAGAGATTTTTTGTGTTTTGACAGTTCCTAAACTGTCAACGTCAAACTTTTGACTTTGATATTTTTGTACCAAGTGAGTTCGCTCCCTTATGCGTTCAGAAATACAGGTGCACGCGCATAGTCTTTTATTTTCCATAATTCTATTTTATACTTAAACAATTTATTGTTCACGTTGTCAGTACTGACAAACAAAGCTTGCCGACGTTACAACTGCCTCGCAAAAGTAAATATTTTTATGCTACAAACAAAGAACAGAATCAAGTTAATTCTGTGACTTTTACATATTTTGTCGTAGTATGAAGAGAAATGGGAAAGTGGTGGTTCAGCATTTCAATAGCAGTGCAGTTTTGTTGTGGCTTAGGTGCGTACGTTTTATGACTGACTTAAGTGTCTCGCTAAATTAAAGACAAATGTAAGATGAACTTTGAGAAATTTTGCAATAACAGGTGGAATTTTAAAGTTTCAAGTATAAACTTGCAACAGAGCTGTTATTTTAATTAATTTTTAAAAAAATATTCGGTCTTTTTAAAAATAATATCAAACTAATTAATATAACAGCTAAACTTGACATGGCTATTAAATACTTAACTCTATCCTAGGAATTTTATTAAAACATATTCCTACTTTACAACTTTCTCAGAATTTGTTATTTTTCTGCAATAAAATCTTTATCGCCGTCTTCGTCTTAACATATTTATGTTACGCTTCAGCTGTCACTTGAAGTCTATTTGCATTTATAATTTCACATAAAGTGACACTAGAGAGTGTAAGGAAATTAATCTTTGTCTAAAAACGCGAAGCTCACTAATCAGTTTTATTTATAATACTGCATTTAAAAATTTAAATATAAATTACTATTTTAGCAATTCACGAGAAAGCTGAACACGTCAGAACATAAGACAGCGTGTTGTATTAAAATTCGTTACATTTGTGTCCACATTTATACATAAGTTAATAATTCTAACGCTTTATTTATACTGAGTTTTTGCTTAAACAATAATCCTATTTCGCTAATTAATGTGTGCAATATTTCCAGCACAAATTACGCAAAGGTCATAATTTCGGTAACACTATTGTCTTATTGCAGTGTTGCCACCGTTAACGCATTAAGAAAAAATAATTGTATTTATTCCACACATTAGATTACGTATTGTCCTAAAATTTCCCACCTAATTCTAATTCGTGTCAAGTGCACATCATAATTGGGCTAGTCCAATTATCATGAATAGAAATTATTGTTTTAATTCATTGTTGTGCTTGCATTAAATATTCAACGTATTGTCCAATTAGTTAGAACAAGGCCGTGGTTTCTTAATGCCTTAATTGCCGCCATTTTGCCGTGTAACAATTTAGTTTTAATTAATTCTAATAAGAATGTTTGCAGATTGATGTTTAAGGTGGTTAGTAAACTGAATAGTTGTCTAGGGCACGAACTTAAAGGACTAGGTTGGGCCTTTGTTTTGCAATCGATAACTTTGGTATTGCCTGCCGGTACACGATACGTTCTTATTGCGATATTGTACTTCATAGTGAACTTACTCAAACAATAACAACGGCACTTGTATTTACGGAGCAGTTAAAGGAAATGCCGTACTTAGCAGCAGTTAGCACTATTGTAACGTCATAAAAATGGAGGTTATCTTGATGCCAATATAACGTTATTAGAGTCATTGTGGCACTCTCGCGGACGCTCCTCAGGATTAGCCAAGAGCAGAGACGGTCGGTAGGAGGGCATTGTCTCACACTTCCCACAACGAAAATAAAAGTGAGAATTCAATCTTCCCCGCAGCACATTAACGGTATCTCTCCACACTACAGTGAATCTAAATATTAAAACCGCGTTACGAACATCCGGGTTTAAAAACCATGACTTCGCTCTCGTATAAGTTGTTTTACAAAATCGCTCCTATTATACTATTGTAGAAACAAAAAACGTTACTTTAAGTTACTTTATCAATTTAACTAATCGTTAAACAGGAACGCCATTATACGCATGTGGCCCGCAGCCATAACGCTGTACGTTGCAATGAAATCATAACGCTGGCATTACGTAATTTGGCCAACAAAAGGCAAATATTCCGAGCCATTCCGCTAGTTTATGTCTGCGAGACGGGTATTAAGGTAAATTGTACGTACAATTGCGCGCACGGGCCACTCGTTAGCCGACATGGGCTGACGTGACACCGAGCGGGCCGTATGTCGCATTGTTTCAGTTTTATGCGTACCCGACCTTAGATTAAATGTTAACTCCAAGATTTATGGCGGTCATGCCATAGAGGCTAGTTTAGTGGACGTTCAAGTCTTTCGTCGAAACGTTCAACTTTCATAAGAACCCAATTTGTGGGAACGCTTAATGCGGTGTCGTGCACGGGCGTGCATGCTCCGCCTTTTTATTGCTGCCCCTTAACTGTAAACAACACCCATTCTCTGTGAGATTGTGTCGCTATGCCATTTGTAGATGAAGGAATGTTATCTTGAACACACGCCACTTGTAAGAAGGTGCTCGGTGGGGAGCTCTGCGCCGAATTGTAATAAAACGGATATGATCTACACTCGTAAAGTGAATCGCTTTCGTTACGACTGTACTCGGAAATGACGGGTGCATCGTTGTAAAAACTAACGTAGTGAGCCAATACATCATTGTTGCACGTTAATCTAATTATTATACCTAATAGTCAGTTTATCAATGCACATACATTAGTTCTAAACGGGATTGATTGAGATTAACGAGTCGAATCGAACAACGCTACAAAGATCTGGAAGTTCAATTAGCACATGATATACGATGTAGTAGTAAAACTATTAATTTGTTAGAATTCCAGAAAGTGTCTAAGAACTTGTCTAGATAAACCGATCTAACATGCCTTTATGTACAAAATGTGCTCCACGTCAGTCTTGATATTATTTATTACGGACGTTTGTGGTTTAGCGCACATTGACTTTTTTACTCGAAGTTTTTACGAAAAACAAGTTGTTTTAATTCGTCGAGTAAACAAAACCTTTGGAATTGAATAACAAAAATTATTTCTAGTTTAGAAATATAAAAAAAGATTCGGGTATCACGCGATTAATTGCAGGTGATACCACGGATTTATTGCTACTCGATCGGTTTAGCCAGACAATGGAAAACAACAAAATTGGTCGGATTCTTACACTCACCAATCTTCGCTTGGGCTTGATCAGGGGTCTGTTCTGTCCGTTCATCTTGTAGTAGAGGCCGCACGCGTTGCAGAGGTAGTGTCCGGTGCCGTCGCGTCGCCAGAGAGGGGTGCTGGTCGCGCCGCAGTTCACGCACTCCCGACCCTCTGCGCCCAGACAATATAGTCAGACAACCATATACAGGATAAAAACAATGTGAAAATTTCATTTGAGACAAAATTAAAGTCAGGATTAATAGGAAGTTGATAGTCTTTTGTTGCATAATGAAAAGTGGTTCCAAAATAAAGAAAATAGCTTCCAAAATGACTTATTCACAGTTGAATGATTTTATGCAACAGCAAAAGTAAGTAAAGCAAACAGTAACACAAAACCAAAGTCAGAACTGCCAAGTAAACATAATCTGTACCACACCATAGATACGTAGCGCTGTATGGAAGGGTGGGAATTACCTGTTTCCTGGCAGGCTGGGAAAGATGAGAGAAAATCACATTCAGAAACATTACAAATAGAATTTCACTAACTAACAAAGCATGCTAACACCAAGCACCTACAAACGTTCTACATCATCCTTCACAACACTTTTATCTTAACATCAACATAATTGCAATTACTACGAAAAAAATAGTAAAATATTCAATTAACTAGGGAAAGCGCGACGAGTTTCACTTTGAAGAAAATATATCAAGATTTTTTACACGCGAAGGAAAACTGAGAGAAAGTAACGTTACATCGGTTGTTGAGTTAGACATATGCGAAACGCCCTTTAATTACTTATGGCTGGCACAATGTAACAAAATAATACATGGCACAGTACATAATGATGGCAATGTAATATCTACATAAACTATTAGTAACGAAATTAAAACATGCTACAAAACCTATCTCGTATTCACGTGAGAAAGAACAAATAAAAACATTTAACCATTATAGATCAATAACGCATACTAATTTGGACTGCAACAATTAAAGCTGTTGCTACAAAAATAAATAGTTGTTGCAAAAACATCGGTGAGCGTCTAGCACTAAACAGAGCGGAACCAGAGCTATAAACTATTACCCACATGCTAATTTTCGCTGTGTGTAATTGTACACCTACATCTAAAACAATTTCAAACGCAAGCCATCGCCCCTCAACCATGAACCGAGTTGAATTGCAAATCTTCATAAACGAATCGAAATAAAAAACGCTCTCATAAATTCTACGTTTGACACCTAATTCATCAAACTAGCCAAGCGATGAAATACACTATTAAATAAAACGCTAATTCAATACTTTAATCATGCGTTGAGTTTATAAATTCATGCAAATCTGACCCCAGGATGAGCCGGCCTCCGGGAAACTTTTAACGAATTTTGAACATCACAATAAGCAATTTGACCGAAGTGCTTACATGGTTAGTGAGAGGATGTGTTCACATATGGGATGCGCGTGCGCCGCCCACAATCTTTCTCTAAACTCGATTACACGATCGATGATTTACCGAGATCGAATTTAAAAGCTCGTTATACCTTCGCATCCTCGACAGAGGCGTTCGATAACAAACTAACTACAATCAGTGTGGGAAATCTGAGGACGCGTGACAAACACCCGCACTTATCTATTAGTCCGTATAGAACTGGTTTGACTCGAGCATATCGATCGGAAGTGTATCAATAGGTATCGTAATAATTATGTATCTAGATCTGATTATCCAAGTCCCAAGACGCACCAGGGCGGCGCGCTGAATAAATAATAATACGCGGGAGCGTCGCCACGAAGGTGAAAGTGCTCGGATATCTGATAGAAAAAATACGTTAAACGAACCGAGATGTTTTACGAGCTTTAGGCAGTGCAGCCATTCATCTTTTTTATGTAAAACCAGATCAAAACCGGCAATTAAATCGCCCGGACCTTATCGAAAACTTATTGCGATCGGGCCAACGACTCACTTTTTGGACTAACCCTTTATATTTTTTTGTTACATCGATAAAACCTGTAATTTGTATCGAAGTTTGTAATAAATAAACACCAATAACGATTATTAGGAAAAAATAACAGGATATTACACGAGACTCGATGTTTTATGATAGTGTCTCTGGCTTAAGAGACGGATTTAGTTCATTAGTAACGTCTCTATTGGTAAAACGTTTGTGAAAGCCCGTGGTGCCGCGGGCGGCGACGTTTCACAAGATTTACAGCGGCCTGCCCCTCATACATCGACATTACACGTATTATTAAAGAGAACACTGTTCTGATTAATTACTATACGATTTAATTGTTCGATCCGGTTCAATGGTAACGTTTTAATACATTCACACCGAAGAGTTATATCTTAATTTCCCCTGACGGACGATCTCGCCGTTGCTCCGCCCGGCACGTGATTTAGACTCGACATAAAGATATCATTTTATTTTATCCGTAACGGTACGAGTCCACTGAGAATGCCTATCCTGATCTACTGCAAAACGTATGAGGCTGAGCGAAAAATTCCAGTGTTTATTCAAAATTAGAATGCGGCGCGCTCTTTATAGCCCGGAGTGACGTGCGCTCGTGACGCGGCGCCGCTACGTGACCGCGATAAAAGATTTTCATCTGCCATATTTACGTAGGCGAGTGGGCGGTTTTTATTTTTCGAGAGTCTCCAGGCACTCAGGGCCTGTCGAGAACTCGCAAAGTTTTCACACGCTCCTGCCGCGTAGGGAAAACACTGCACACGGCGCATTTCGCTGAGAGTGCAGCGCGCGCCACTCGAGCGATGTTGACCTCAGAGCTATCGATGCGTTTGAAACAAACCAAGCCGGCCCGTTACTGCTCGATGAAACCACTAAGTAAAAACTCGTACATAGTCACGTATAACGTTAATGTGCACCAGGGTAATGTAATTTAAATGAAGGACTAATTCGCTCTCGTGTAGCGTGACGCGCTCTCTCGGCGCATCAGCCCATCAACACGTAACGGTGAGGCTATTTTGCATACAAACCATTAAATTATTGCTCAAAACTTATTCTTTGTTGCGCCACAGAGGCTGTTATTACGCTTTAATTATATGCCTGTATGCAAATAGAAAAATTTAATGGAAGCTGATGGTCTCGCTCGAGGTTTATTTTTATTGAGCATTGTGTTGCCAGGAAATATGTTAAAAGCAAAAAACAAAAAGATGTTACAAGTCATTGACTGGCCATTTCTATTTCACTTTTGTTTAGTCATTAAGCTATCGGTGGATAGTCGGTGCGGTATGATATAACGAGCGGTGATCAGGAATGAAGCCATTTTTCACGGCGCTTGCATTGCGCCGATGCTGTGTCGGTCGGCGGTCGGCGGACGTTCGTATTTGCATTCGTTATTAGCATACTGCGAGATAATTACGTGTGACGAGCGATGCGATGCCGCTCAGTAGCAACTAGCACTGAACTCCATGTAATTATTGTACATATACCGGTCATGTGTTGTCCGAGCACTGCGCACACCTCTAACGACCGGTCTGCGCTACGATTTTTACCATAACCAGACTACATGTAACCGTTCGATTTGCATTTAACCGTGAACCGTTCTGATGCAGCATGTATTACAAGCTAGTAAGATAACGTAACATCTCTGTCCTCTAATTTTATAATTGAATTAATAGCCGCGGATGTCCAACGTAAAATGCAAATTTCATGTTGATGCAACTGTGGGCAACAATACACGTCGGCAGACCGTGACGGATTTGCTATACCTAACAACATTAACTTTGTACAATAAAGTTGGAAACATTCATTTAAAATACATTCGAATTAAACGAATTGGTGGCTTTGTTACTAAGTATTACTTGAAACGCGAAAGAAAGATTTATTGTTCGTGTTTTTGTGATTGTTGATATAATAGTGGATATTGTAAAAAGTGTTGCGTCGTCGGGCAAAAATAATAACATATTAAGAGTTGGCCGGAGCGTCATTCCTGGTGTGTGGCGGTCCGTGGCGCTCGCTCGCTAATTGGTTGCGCAACCGGGGAGCGCGCGCGTTGCTGCAACACGGCGCGTGACTCGCATCCCAATGTTACACGCGAAAATTTCTCTGCCGCTGTCAACGTGAATCTCACTATTAATTATTGATTTTCACACGGATTACGCGCAATATTAAGGCGCTGTTTCCAACTCTTATTGCAGTTTTCTGTCGCATTATAATGTCAAATTTACGGAGACAGCAATGTATTATAAAGCTTGATTTAAACATCTTACTCAACGTTCAATTCTCAGCTTTACCCAACGGCAATAAGAAAAGAATCGCAAGGTTCGATCAGTTGAACAAAGCGGTTGCATTTGAATTGTTATTGAACACAAAATCATTGAATAATTTGAATACAGTCTAAGTGAACGCAACATTGTTTTAGAAAGTGTTGAATGGTACTGTTTAAGAAATAGCCTGTATAATAACAGGTTACCATTGGAACTGACCGTTTATTATACGAATTGCCCTTTCCATGACATTCTTCAAATACAAACTACGTTTTAGGTCACGATTTTTCGATTGTTCGATCTAAATGCTACGTTGTACTAATCTTGTATCATTAATTCTTAATGTACAAAGAATTGATACTATAGCATTATCCGATGTTCAAGGCTATAGGCCCTAATTGACTGGGTCCCTATAAATTAACGAGTTACAGCCTACATTCAAACATGGAATGGATGCCCCTATCAATCGAATTGGTACCTAGGTTTAAAAACAAACTATAGTCCTCAAAGGCAGGTATCTATTGCTGCATTAATTTGTCCTAAAGTCCGCGTATATTGTAATAGGCAGGAGGCTCGAGGTCAGGCGATCGCTGGCACAATGGAATGGTCCACATCCGGCCGCCGCGCATTATCATAATACCGCTTCCACCAAGGAACTGCCATCTACTGCCCGATATATGTATATGCTGTACTGTACACCGTACGTCGGTTTTAACACGTTTCATGTCACAAACACCTCATAGATGATTCCTGATGACGTCACAACTGTGTAGGGATGATGTCTTCTAAATTAGCAACTAAGGACTACCACATGAGGTTGTTATAGTTATTCCAAATGGTCAAAAATAAAATTATCCTTAGTCGTTATTAATTTCCTCACAAACGGCATAAAAATAACCAATTATAAAAGCATCCATAAACCGTTGTTTCGTAAAGATTAATTATTATTATGAAAAAAATATATTAAAAACAAATCATTCGGGCATGTTACGACTAACTATCAATTAAATAAGGTAAACGTCCCAGTAACCGTTAAGTTTTGAACTTCACCCACTTTGCTGGTATGCTATGCTAACACTAGAAGTCTTACAAAAAAAATAATTACATGACTAGAGAGACAATTTAAGCTAGTTTTATTGTAATATACTTTTTTAATTTTATTTTGAATTTTCTTTAACAAAGATCGAAAAATAATAAAAAAAGGGCTGGTTGTACCAGTACCCGGTAGATTTGTACTAGTAAACGTTAAATTGTCCCAGAATCCGGTAATTTTCAACGCAAATTTGAACTCTACTGGCTTACGATAAGGTTCACAGAAATACGATTTTTGCGTTTCTGTGTAAAATATATGAAGAAGGGCAAAGAAAAAAACTTCTTTCTTTTTTTATGTAATTAGATAAATAAAATTATAAGTAATAGTTGACATCACGAATTTGTTTCTATTTGAAGAAAACAATAATTTTGGTTTCACCTTTAGATGTAACCGTTACAATGGAGCAGTCTATAGAATAGCGGCCGCGTAATTTATCATCTAACGACGACCGTGGGATACCGTACTGCCTGGTTGTCGCTGAAATGGAGACACTGCCTCCGTGGTAAAGGCCACGAAGATATGGTCTTCTGCCTATCAGTTATGGCTGTCTGAAAAAAAAAAACTTCTAAATTCATATCAATAGGAAATCCCACTGTGGATTAGCAGCGGCGAGGGAGTGTCTGACTTTTCCTTCGCAGGCCTTTTATGTACCAGGGCCGCGGTAACTCTTTCGAACAATCAGCCCCGGCAGGCCTTGGACCTGCTGGGCCCCGCTGGGGTTTGCTGACGTCGAGTACTTCATCACTCGCTGAACGCCGATGGGAACCCCTTCCACCGTGACGACAGCGAAGGGGAAGGTGGCCCATCCCGAGACCCATGAAAGCATGTGGCCTCGGACTTGTGCAAGGTCACCTCCAGTCCCAGCAGCTGGATCCTTTCGATGGCTGTCGCAAGCCCGCGCGTCATTTTGTCGACCGCCTCCTGGTGCGACCTCTTTTGTGCCAGTACCAACGTGTCGTCAGTATACTACACTGACGCTGCTTGGGAGGCCGGCGCGCAGCACCCAGTCGTAGCCGAAGTTCCACAAGAGCGGCCCCAGAACCGATCCCTGGATCCCGCCAAGACGACCATCCCCCCCATCCTGGGAAACAGCGTCCCCCGTCGTAAGAACGCTCACGTGCATGATGGCGTCCATCGTTGAGAGCCCCTTGCGGAAACCATGTTGGTGGACCACTAACATGGTTGGTGGACACCAGCAAGGTTCGGCCCTGTCCCCCCAAGAAGTTTTACGAGGCGAATTGCAACGACTCTGTCAAATAGCTTGCCCATCTCGTCGAGCAGCACAATGGGCCGGCATGCGGACGGAGAGTCCGCAGGGCGCCCCGGCTTCCGAATGAAGACCAATTTCCCTTGTCTTCCAACTAGTGGGAACTGGCCCCTCTCCAAACATGCGCTGACCAGGCAAGCCATCAGGCCTTGGGGCGATATTTTTGGTTTTCAGCCTGGCTACCGCCACTCTCAGGTCCACCATCTAAGGCCGAAGACTCTAAGTCAGCGGGGGGCCCATGGGTGGAGCTTGCCCCGCACCATTTTGTATGGGCACCCCCACGGATCTCTGTCCAGAATACCCAGCAACTCCGCATTGGCCAACTCCTTAGCCTGGATGATGGCCAGTTGGAGGGCGGTGTTCGCAGCTCTAAATCCCTCGTACAGCTCTATATCCCTCGTACAGCTCTACTTCCCTGGCCTCCGCATCCGGAGGGCGGATGCGAACGACGAGACGCCAGCTCGCTAGACCACCAGTACATCTGGCGTCAGTCGCGTCCTGGCAGGACTCGGGGCATGGCCATGTCGCAGATCGGCCATCGGCCATCCGCTATGCGAGCAATATGGCCTGCCCATTGCCACTTCAACTTGCTAATCCGGTGGGCTATATCGGTGACTTTAGTTCGTCTACTGATCTCCTCATTTCGGATTCGATCACGTAGAGAAATCCCGAGCATAGCCCTCTCCATAGCTCGTTGAGCGACTTTGAGCTTTGAGATCAGGCCGATAATGAGAGACCACGTTTCGGTGCTGTAAGTCATCACTGGTAACACACACTGATTGAAGACTTTCGTCTTGAGGCACTGAGGTATGTCGGAAGAAAAGATATTGCGTAGTTTCCGAACGCTGCCCAGCCGAGTTGGATTCGGCGGTTGACCTCTTTCTCGAAGTTGGACCTACCTAATTGGATTACTTGTTCTAGATAGATATATGAGTCAACAACTTCAAGTACCGAGCTTCCAACAGAGACTGGGGTGGGCTCATCATGGACATTTGACAATTTTCGTCTTGTCCATGTTCATTTTCAGGCCCACCCGTTGTGAAACTCGGTCGAGGCCATCGAGCATCATACTGAGTTCCTCCATCGACTTTGCCATGACTACGATGTCATCGGCAAACCGAAGGCTTTCCATTCCAGGAGCTTGAAGGCGACTTCCATTGCGGCGGTAAACAGTTTCGGGGAGAAAACGTCCCCCTGTCTTACGCCTCTTCTCAATGGAATCGGCTTCGTGCTATGCTCCTGTACTCGGACCGATATGGTGGAATTATTATACAAACACTTCAACACCTCGATGTACCGATAGTCAATATGGCATCGTTGGAGTGACTCAAGTACCGCCCATGTTTCCACCGAATCGAAGGCTTTCTCATAGTCCACAAACGCTAAGCATAATGGCAAGTTATACTCCTCGGTCTTCTGTATAACTTGTCGCAGCGTATGGATGTGGTCTATGGTACTATAGCCTCTTCGGAAACCGCCTTGTTCGGGAGGCTGGAAGTCATCAAGCCTGTGTTCGAGACGGTTCGTGATAACCCTTGAAAACAGCTTATAAACATGGCTAAGAAGTGTGATGGGTCTGTAGTTCTTCAATAGGCTGTCATATAAATACTTACTTTAAAAATATTTCTTGTGACTGCAACCGGTGAAATAGGTAATTAATAAATAAAATATAATACTGAAATTTGTATACATATATGTATAATATTTACACAATACACAAGATACTTACTATAGAATTACAAGTGTGAAAGAAACTGACAACTTTCGATTTCAATGTTTTGTCGCCTGAAACCTGAAGAAACGTGAGGTATGCCATGGATTTCTGACTCTGAGGGTCCGTTAGGGCAGTATAATTAAAAATAATGCCTCAAATGTCGGAAACACGGTGATAAATTGCTAAATCAAGAGTTTATATGACAGAAATTACACATACAAACAAAATTGTAGTGAAACGAAGGAAAAGAGAACTTAACAAAAGGCAATAAGGACGATATCGGGTTTTGCATACAACTTATAATGCAAGTCCCAATATCCGGTATTATATTCGACGGTTCCAAAGGAAAATGAGACTTATTTCAAGGTATTAAGTACACAATAACGGGTTTCGGTACAACGTCTGCTACCGGGTTCATCGTGTACCAATAACCGGTAAAAAAACTACGATTTTAACGGGTATTGGGTCAAGTAGGGGTTTGTTGGTACCAATAGATGTGAACGGCAAAAGAAAATATTTCTCAGTTAGATTCAGCACAATTTATAGGTTACATCGAAAAATAATATATTCAAATATTTGCAAAAATTAACACTCTTACTTTAAAGTTATCCGTCTCAGAATGGCTAGCTCATCAATGCGACGTGGTAGCTTCGGAGTTCACTGTCAGAACTTTAATTTTTCACATAGCAAACTTTTGTCACCGTATATTTTCGAAGATATTAAACTTTTTGGACAATATTGCCTTTATAATAGTACAAAATATTACTGAAAAGGTAATGCCATACGCAAACTTTACTTAATTGTTGGTAGAAAAATGCAATAAGCAAAAAACTGACTTTTAACGGGTACTGGTACCTTAACGGAAATAGGTGCTTTTCCCTTAAGTGAGCTAATAAACTATTTCCAATTACTTACAAACACACATTATTATAGCTGGCGTGTATTGAGTTTTTTACGACAATTATCAAGAACACGTCGGGTTTAACAAAAACTTAACGACGCGTGACATTGTGTAAATTGGATTAAAACCTGAACTTCTTTATGTACTTACACAACTTTTTTCTGCTTACTGACATGCTTAGGTCTATGATTTGAAAATGGAATGCAAATCATACTCCGTGGGAGATTTTTACTTAATCTGTGGGCGAGAGTCGACTTTTAAATGCCAGTGACATTTTTAATTTGCTTTCGCCCGTCACAATGCCGATGATTGTATTCAATCTAAGATGCATATTAAAATGAATTGTTACAATAGACAATGGACATAATTACTGCAGACATCTTAAATCACAACGAATTAACTTCTCGTTGTATAACTCTAAGAAGAAAATGCGAAACGAATTCTTTGGAGAGATTTACATTTTCATAATAGGTACACGGAAGTGTAAATAAGTGTCTACTTAGTTAATGGCTTTATCTGGTGCAATTAACGCTACGCTTACTTCTTTTCAATACGATTCTAATTATATCATGAGAAATCCATTATAACAATCTAGGTGCGACCGCGCTCGTGAGCGAGCTGGCTAATCCATTTGAAATTTCACTAAATATTGAACAAACATAATTGTAACGGGAGCTATTTAATTGTCTGTCTATATTAACAGTCACTGTACATAATTCTGCACATTCATTATTCTAATATGAGACAATAAGCCGCCATTTTAGTTCCCGTCCATTGTCAAAGTTTAACAAGTACGGGAGATATAATTACATTTTCAAATATAAAATAAAGCTGCATTATGTGGTGTTAATACAATTAGTTGTGCAATTCTTTGTGTTATGTTGGTAGTGACGATAATGGTTTAGAGTGCTCTCGTTACGAAAACGCAGCGAACAATTAAAGGTCAACATCGACCAAAAAATTATTAACGATGTCCTCCCATGTACCGTGTGCAATGTAGTAGACTAAATTAAGCGTGCGTATACGATAAAACGTCGAACAATAAAAGAGAAGAAGCAGAGTAGTTAATTGTGAAAGTAAACAAGAATCGTCTCTCCTAATTTAGAGGACTGTCACGGCACTTAATAGAAATCTACTTAAGAGAATTTATTTAATTATCTAGTTGGAAAACAATGGCAGGTCGCAATTAAATAATGAGAAACGTCTAGTTTGTTTGGTCAACATCAGTCGAGGCCGCGTCAGTTCACATGTACCAGTAACAATGAAGTGCGCCCGTCCGCCTAGCTTTACACCGTAAATATATTAGACAACTTAATTGGGGAATTCCTGCTCTCTTCTAACCACCAAAGATTGATTAAATCCGCTTTGTAACTGTACGCTTTTGACGAAAAACTAACCAAGATCTCGCTAGTTGCGAAGTCAGAGAATTTATCAGGTACAGTAACTGCAAAGAGCCAATATAATAAATCATTAGTACACCTCCACCGTTGAGCAGTTAGTAAGAAGAAGCGTTAGTAGTGGACATGATCCCAAGCCCTAGTCCGTGTTAGAGACTCGTGAGGCGCCACAACCCCCGGTGCAAGAGCCGCGCTTATCCGAACACATCGCGATATCACTCGACAATGCCATTTCGAAACCAAATGAAATATTAATCTTGCTACGTTTATCGAATTAATATATCTCAATTGTCGATGAGACAATCTGTAGAGATTCTAATTACGCGGGATATCTCCGCTGCCATTCTGTAAAGGCTTCTACTATTAGGCCTTGGATGGCCGCGTATTTGATTTATTAACAGATTAGACACCATTTAAATGAAAGCTTTTCTAGACGTAATGCGAGTGAGTATCGTAAGCGAGAGATTTGGATCATCTGCATCGCTCACTGTGATATCTTTAGTCAGTGAAGCTGTTATTATGGTGTGATCGGATAAGCGAGGCGCGTTGTGTGTGTGGTGTGTGCACGCAGCGGGAGCGGTGCAGTGCGGTGCGGACCGCGGACTCACCGGCGCTAGTTCGCGTCTTGTTTGGTCGCGGCTTGCTCTGCTGCTGCCCACTATACCCCTTGCCCTGGTAGTTGTAGTAGTCGCCGCCGGCGGCGTTGTACTGCGCGTTGTATTCCCCGGAGGGCTGGCTCGACTCCTGGGGGCACGAGTCCGGCTGCGCACCTTCGCGCTGCTTCGACGGCGGCGCGCCCATCATGGGCTTGACGTCACCGCACAGCGGCAGCTCCTGCTGCTGCTGCATGAAGGCGACGCTCATGGCGGTGGCGTGCGCGACGGCCGCCTGGTAGTCCTGCTGACCAAGCGCCGCCGCAGCCACGGAATCCGGCGTCGAATCCTTCGGCGGCGTCGGGGGAAACGAAAATAAGGGATGCGGGTGGTGGTGCTGCGCGGGAGACAATGGCTTGTCCGCTTGCGCGGCATCCTGCTGGAAGCCACTGCCCCACGCGCCGCCGCTCAGCGCCTTGGACTCCAGCCAAGGGTGCAGCGGCGTATGGAAGTGCGGCCGGCACACCTGCCCGCTGCCGCCGCTCAGCGTTCGACCTGCGCACAAAAAACAGTTCTTCAAAAACGATTCAAGCATAATAGTGATGACGCCTCCGCAATTTGATTCCTAACCTCTCATGTTTACGAGCGTTTAAGTAACCATTATCGTAGCTGAGATCCGGCGATAGACAGTCATTGTAACACGAGTCCGAAACATCAAAACTTGTTGTCATTAAAGCGAACAATTTGGAGGCGTTTTGTTACCCCAGCGTGCTTACCTAAATTAATATCATTTGTATCTAACAACTGGTCTTTCACACGACATCTTCATTCTCAAATATTCTAATTGTGATCATGAATATTCCGGGTTCTAATGGCTATTTGATAAACAAATAATGGAGGTATTACGCGGGTCTCGATGGCTGCGTCCGTGAACAAAAGCCGTACTTTTCCGAAACGTTTCAAAAGCGGCGTATCACAACACCGAACAATTAAAATTGTAGGCCAGCTGGAAATTTCATTAATTATGTACGTAGTGGTGTTAGTTTTGATTATACACTGTGTTCATTAGTTTGCATACGCGCTTCGTAAATGTTTTGATCATTATGATGTTCAACGTTTGGATTGGATCGTTGGATTCGGTGCTGCGATATTCTTTGGGGAATATAAAATACTCGTGTAGGTATTTAAAATGTTCATGTGGAGTCGCTCCCCATTTTAATTTCCGAAGCAACATTCGTCAATTATTATTTATAGAAGTGAAAGCAAACATATGTACGGGTGCATTTGTAAGCCGAGGGTGGCGGCAGTAATGATATCTGTGTTGGTGAACTGTTCGGCGATTGGTTGATTTCAGTTAGGGGCGCATCCCTTCACGCTATTCCCTGCGGTACCGCGGCAGGCACAGGCGCCGAGCATCCCTGCGGCGCACTGCGGGTACTTAACTACTAGTTACACTCAACTTACTCCCAAACATATGTCCAACACTATGTGATTTAATCGCGATACGATTAAGCTACAGTGCATTCACAATACCTATGCAGATGTTAGACTAAGATAAATCAGTACAAATTAATACCTTGACCTTCCGAAACAAAGCTGGCCGATTATAAAATGGTATCGTTGCGTCAATGAATTCGTCGTAAACAATGTTGTAGATATGTATATCTACACAAGCCCGCATCGTGTCGATCCAGGTGTCGATCGCAGTTTGAGATTATCAACGATTGTTATCACAAGGGCACCCGTACATTGCGGCCTAGTCACGGCTAGACCAGCTGGGGGAATGAACCTTACCGACACCGAATGTTGAAAGTACATATTTAATTAGTGAATCTGATAAGCCAATTGCACCTGAAGCCTTCAATCAGACCGGTGTCCCCAAATCACATAATGACTGTAGATCTGATAAAAGTTTTAAAAATAAAGTCACAAAAGAGTCACTCATGACATATTCATGAGACAATTGAAACATATAGATTTCAATCGGTCGTCTACTTGCAGCTATCATAATTATTTCAGAGAGCCAGTTTGTCTGCACTGAATTACGTTGGACGAGTTAAACTGTCGATAACATCGCATTGGGCTTCACTGAAATAATCGACCATCAGCCACCGGAGTCATTACGGTAAACAACACGAAATAAAACAATAATCAATCCGTACGGGCGTCACATTAGGCCGAATACACACAACAACGTTTTGACAGCGGCCGCGACAACCGGGAGCCACCCCTCGCGCGTTAGGCCTCGTTCACAATAGCCGATGCGATGGCGGACCGATAACGCGCGTATGAATAATTCGTGTTATCGCGCCATCTCGCCACATGCCCTACCTGGCCGCTACCACGCTGCTCCGCAACAGCCGCTGCGACGCGACACTTTAATCCCTTCTCCTACAATAACACAACAGAGGCGATTTTCCGCCGATAGCCTGGTACCGGGCGGCCACCGGCGCTTTTTATTCATTATAGGGCTGCAAGTTTCGGCCATTGTACTAGATACGCAGTTTGTATACCACTAAGCCTTGATTGTTATGGGATTTCGTGTTTTACAAGCACGCGGGGCTAATAGAAAACAAAAACTATAGACATAATAATAGTAAATACGGTGGAAATTGAATTAGGAGATCCTCTTTACTTATTATCTATGGATCTCTGTGCTAGTATAAAATTTTAATCTATAAAACTGGAGTTTTAAACAATCATGGGACCATGATAGATGACAGCTGATATAAGATTCTTTTTTTTACACTTTAGCTAAACGTAAATTTGCGATGGTGAAACTTTCTAGCATTTCAGAAAAAGTTGTACATTTACACAGCAATCAGAATAATCAATCACCAACCCAAACCCATAGGGGTCAATAAATCATTATTAGGAAAACCCCCATTTCTCACAGAGTAATTAAAGCCAAGTAAATACGAAAATCAAATCATAAAGCAATCATAGCTAAGCCGTTAGTTCCCACAGACGGCGCCGAAACAAAACACCGGAATTGAACCCCGGCCCTTGCCATGTGACTACCCTCGGCAGATGCAGCAAGAGATCTTATCACCACGCCACAGGGCACTAGCGCTGGTGTTCGCCGATGTACACCCGCCTTATGCATTTACTGTAACGGTTTTCTAACCCTTCGGATTTTTTTTCGGGTCGCGAATTTTCACATACTCATTGGGTGGGTTGAGAATAATTAAGATGGGTGCCCGATTGAACCGTGTATTTTTTTTCTAAGAGTATTATAAATGATTTCGTTTACTGGCACAATATGTATAAACATCCGTTTTACGTTCACATTTTGAAAATGGAAGACGAGAAGAAAAACAAAAAGGAAAAGTGACTTACAAGGAAAATGTATTTGATATTTTGTTATATTGACTTTATATTACCCGAGCAAACATGCTCGTAACTTTGGTAGAAAATGTAAGCGTTTTCTTCTTGTTCGTTAGTAATAGCGAAATTGTTTTAAAAGTGTGTTTTAGTAATTACTGCTTTCTCCAATCTAGTAAGCCACATGTTACGTGTTGTAATTTACTTTACGAGAATTAGTTTCATCTTCTTTTGCGAGAGCAATCTAACATAGCTTTCCAGTACAGTTTTTTCATGGACATTCCCAAGTCTGGAAGCTTTCCATCCCACTTACATAAGTACCAGCGCCAAATTATGGCATACATATTGGATATCCGTAAAAATTCATTGAGTCCATTAACCCGCCCCTTGGTGTTGCATCCACACAAGCGTTAAGGCGTGGTTACACTGAAACCGAGCTCCCTCCTTTATGCTCTTCGCTTGCGGCGAAAATTGCCCCTTACGGCCCAAAGTGCCTCGTAACTGGTGCATATGTACGTAATAAACTATAATGTGTGTTGTACTCCCCGTGACGTCTTCCGGTGACAGTTACAACTTGTAATAATTATAGCCCCAGAGTTAGGTGATTTTATTGCCCTTTCTACATGGGCTTTATTAATAAGAATTACGTTTTCTGCGATAGGAATAATGAATTTAAATGCAAAATTGTTTTTGTAAAACAGGGTAAGATATGATCTGACGATTGAACGAAATGCGAGTTTTATTGCTTAATTCAGTTCAGGACACGAAGCAGGTTGACTTGTGCAGTACGCGAATGTATGCTGATTGGTATCGATTCATAAACGAGAAGTGACAGCATCGTGAGAACTTTCCCGGGCAGCGTCAAGGTCATGCGGGCAGCGTCGTCCAGTCTGCCTCGGTTTATTTGCACGCCGTGACATCAGCCGCATCCGCATGCGAGCTGCGTGCCCGCGCGTGTGTTCACGCCTTTACAACCGCCAATACGCACGCCATCTTATCCCTTCCACTTATTGTATTTAGACGTGTTATCCTTTGTTCCCGTGGTGGATCATTACGTGCCCGATCATCGGGACATCGGTAATCCCTATGTACGTTGTCATAAAGGACACATTCCCTCGACGAACGCGCCCTGTGAAATGTCCGACGTGTTAGCGAATGATAAATGTAGGCGTCGCTATCGCGTATCGGATCTCACCGTTCGCACGCCGAATTAATTTTAATTTATTGATCGTCGTATCGACGACGAGTATTTTAGGTGCCTACTAACGTCGCAACGCTGCTTTGCTTTTAAAGTATTTCTTTACAACATTGTCTTTTTACGGGTTTAGTGATATATGGCCGGTAAAGTTGAGCTACTTCTCATGATTCTTTTGTTGTGTTCTCACCTTGTTATCCAAATTGTAGCGTTTAACCGACTATTTGCATTGATATGTTAAGTACACGCGTACTTTCTTATACATTCACCGCACTGAAAATGGGATGCATAACGTGTTATTTCCGATTTGGGTTAACATTATTTAAATGGATTCCTTTTAAATGCGGGAATTATTCAATTCGGAATAATTTTTATGATAGTCGTAATACAAGTTGTGCTATCAAAGTGTACGGCAGTTAACTTTATAATTGTCAGTAAAAATATAAAATTGTTTATTGTGAACGAGGAACGTCCGCGATCAAACCATGACGGTCAGATGGAAAATATTCGCAAGCTAATTAGCCGGATTTCCCTTATTATGAAAGTAGGTATGTAAATTATATTTGGAGCAATAAAAAACCTACCTTTATTTCAAAATTTAGTTGATGTTTTATTTTACGATACACGGTAATCCTATACCTAAAAAGTGAAACCCAAACAAAACCAGTTGCGAAGTGTCGTTGGTTTATACTTATTTATTTCTGCATTTTATACAGTGGTAGGTGGTTACTGACTGCCACGGGACCTATGGGCTTAATCAGTACTGTATATACTAGTATAGACTTTATCGATCAAACGAACCGGCCAAGAATGTCGTTCGCAATTGCAAAAGTGATCGACTTTGCGTTTGAAAACGTCAATGAACTTGGTCGAGAATTCGGGGAACGCGATCCGCGACTGAAGTCGAAAGTGATCGAATGGGACTGTTCGCTTTCGTACACTCCCACAGCGCTGTGTGTGTCTTATACTATTTACTTCTAATTCCTCGGTGTAACGTCCAAAATTATTTTATGATCGACATGGCCGCGTCCCGAATGGTAATACGTGCTCACGGGCGGTCACACCTCACGTTCCCTCCTGATTGGATTATAATGCTTTTATATTACAATTCTTATTATTACGGATGGGTGCTACCGAGTGGCGTGTGACAAGTGACGCAGGGAATAACAACTAGTGTCGAAGGCGGACGGAAAAGCTGTCTTGTCGAACGTTGTCGAACGCGCCGACAGCTATAACTTCGATAGATTCGAAATGGTTCTAGAGGTAGTTTAATATCCAACACAGTGGTTATTTAATTAAAATCTATGTTTGAATGAAGATGAAGATTTAGTTTTCAGTATTTAATTTTATAGCTATACTAAATGTCAGTACAGTATGTACGAGCATTTGAATACAAAGTTTACATTTTAAAGTCAATTTAAATTGCAAACACTGCAAAACAATGTTGGCGACATCAATTATACCTCTACGATGAGTAGTCACAGCAATTATTTCACATATTTCCACATTTTCGAAATGTTAACGTCACTGTTCGCCTGTTAAAGCGAACTCGATTTTCGACACGACACGATCGGTTAAGCCCACTCGGATTAGAGTTCGAGTAGTCGAACGTCGTCGCATCGTGGGTGTCTCTCTGATTTATTACTGCTCACATCAAGACGGTTATGGACTTTCTATATAATAAATACCAGTAAAATCCTGTTGTCTCGTGGTAAACATAACTAATTAACGAACGGTAGGTCTGTTTATAGAGCCAAATAAAATTCTTTACGTAACAAATTCCAAATACTTTACGCTTATATATTGCTTCCTACTTTAAGTATAGCTTAACTCATTATGCCAAAACCCTTTCTAGGCCTACATAACTGAAATTACCGTACATCAAAGTTTAAAATATGATTCTAAACAAATAATGATCTGGGCTTTTAGACGTTATCTAACGAGATAGTATCTACGTCTACAAATAATTGTTGGTCGAAGCTACTTTAACGCTTAGACATTGCATCAATCGATTCTTGATCATGTTAATTGATTATGATGCGATTACAATTTGCGATTATAGTCTTTATGTAATGGAGATAAGGTTTGAATTTATTTTGCAGTAAGAGTAAGGAGGTTCCTGCGTTAAATCATACGTAAGTAAAGTATAGGTGTATGATAATGCGGTAGTTTGGTACGAGATGATAGGACAGTTTCTTCTCGATTGCAGTGACGCGGTAGAAGGAATGTCTTGCATACAGGACATGTAATTTCAAGCGCATGCGCCCTGCATACCGAATGCGGCCGCCTCGTTGGAAGCCGGGGTGGGTACATTGTATTTTTATTTTATTTTCTTACGAACCCATCACTTCTCATTAAGTGGCGTTTGGAGAATAACTTAACATCACTAATGTCCGGACACGAATTTTATTGTTATTGCATTTTAATAAATTTTCATTGTTCCAACTTGTCAATGGCTCTCTCGATACATTTCCGAGTATTTAGGAAGGAAACCTACCCTTTGTTATTGTTTATTGGTTAGATTTAAAACCGTCTATTGAATGTGAATATATTATAGGACGCACAATTTCTCCGAACCATTCATAGTCACATAACAAACCATTTGATAAGACATTATTGGTTTACATTAACTCTATTTGACTAAACAGTTTTTATTGAAACATAATTCTACATTAAAAGCTGCTCAAGGCGGATGTACCAGTCAATCGCATTACGCACAGACGTTGCAATAACTAAACCCAATCTATCACGGGTTAGAAACCCGAATCCGATTCAACTCGATACCTAACCGACAGTTATCAATATGCCAGTAGTGAGACATCGGTACCGTACTCTTGAAAGCGTTCATGGATCTGTAAGAAATTGACTGCTGGCCGCACATAATAGGAAAATTACAGAAAGTAAACTGCCAGCATTCGCGGAGCTATGCAATACGCAAAAATTTTTACTACGCGTTTCGTAGCCGCTACGCGTATCGTAGTCGCTACGCGTGGCGTAGTCGTATCTTCGTAGTAAATACGTTGCTATATAGATGTATTTTGGTAAATTATGGATAGGTATAGTAAACTAGAGGCTTTTGAGTGCAATGAGGCTGCAACCTAATGTAAATATCGAGCTTCATTTAGCTATAACTTTTTGCTGCAATAAATTAATTTGAGATTAATATGAGACAATTTTAAGCCACTAGCTTTTGTAGCATTATACATTCGAATCTTTTTAAGGTATACGCGAATATTTCTCGCCTGGAGAAATCATTCCATACACTATACGTACATGCTCAAGTCAACACAGCAACTAATGAATCGCTACTGGAATTATTAACACCTGCATGCGTCAACGAGATCGCACTGATACGAAGTGGACCTTCTGCATACATAATAATATTGTCGGCGATCTTAAAAGCGTGCATAGATCCGTAAGAAGTCGGCTGACCGCAGGGCCACTGTCGGCCCAGTATGTCACGGTACAGTCGCAGCATCAAATGATCAAACGCGCCGAGCACCTGCGTACAGTCGCGTACACTTGCCTACTGACTGAACGCTACATTTCACTTGACAGGTTAGTGTTTGAGTTTCATTTGTTTTTTCTCTACTCAAATATTATAAAGACGGTACTTAACATGTAGTTTTGAAAACAGAATTAGGTGTTTTCTTTTGTTTATTATTGGATGTGTTATCACTTTGAAAGGACAGTGAACTTGTACTAATCCTAACTAATATTATAAATGTGAAAGTAACTCTGTCTGTCTGTCTTTCTGTCTGTCTGTCTGTCTTTCTGTCTGTCTGTCTGTCTTTTCTTCACGCCTATACTACTGAACCGATTTGTGTGAAATTTGGTACAGACATAGTTTGGAACTTGAGAAAGGACATAGGATAGTTTTTATTACAAAAAAATATAAAAATAAAAATAAAATTTATTTCGGACATATAGCGCCATCTATTGGTCAAACCAAAAATCACTATTCCACGCGAACGAAGTCGCGGGCAAAAGCTATCTATACTAATATTATAAAGCTGAAGAGTTTGTTTGTTTGTTTGTTTGAACGCGCTAATCTCAGGAACTACTGGTCCGATTTGAAAATTTCTTTCAGTGTTAGATAGCCCATTTATCGAGGAAGGCTATAGGCTACTTTTTATTCCGGTACGGGAAGTAGTTCCCACGGGATGCGGGTGAAACCGCTGGCAGAAGCTAGTGGACTTTATAAGTCACATTTTGCATTTCCGATTGAGATTGGATAAGTTATCAACTTATTAATTTTAACAAAAAAGTTGTTCTATCCTTCTGTCTGCATTCTTAATACATACTTAGACTCAGTCTCTCACATCTAAAGTAGGCAGAAGAATGTAGTGATGATATACAAACTAGATTTTTTACTAACGAAGCAATTTATAATACTTTGTATTGTACAGTTACGTCTACGTCATTTAGCTGGTAATTTGCAGCTTTTCCTGTCTGATAGCTTCTTGAATTCCAGTTGTCAGGCACTTAGTATATGTAGCTACTAAAGTTAGATTTACCGTGCCTTGAGCTATGAATAAAATATGAAGATACTTAATGACACGCTTTGAACATAAAGCGATATATCATGTATGAGTTTACTAGTTTATTTTATACAATACCTAACGGATTCTGTAAGTTATTCCATATGCTTATGTTAAGTGTGTGCATTACTTGTTCATAGGTTTATTCAGTTTTGAAAGTATCCTTTAAAATTATATTACCTACCTAAAAATAAGAGACCGAAAATTCGATGACTTGAAAAGAGTATATATTTTACTCTATGTATATAGCATAGCCTAGAAAAGTAACATATTTTATTTAGGACTAGTCCGTTTTATATAGACACCGATGTATTTCCAAATCAATGCAATACAGTCCAAGATATAAACATAAGCTGATAATCCACGTCTTAACAAAACGATAGCTTATCTCAAGTGTGCCTTAATCTACCTCATCCACTATCAAGACATACGGTGAGCATGCGACTCCTTAGGTCTGTACATCTGCCGCCAATAATAAACGCCCTTTGACGTCTTTGTGATAACAAAACACGGCAGCAATCACTACTCCTGCGCATCCATGATACATGCTTGCGTACGAACTGATAAGATAATGTCTATTTCTTAGGAAGAAGAAAAAAGTCTTGAGACGAGAAAACATAACATGTGACTTCAGTGGAAACTTCCAGGGTGTTCCAACTTAAGAAGAATAAAGTAATATTATAAAATAAAAATCGTGCAACAAACTCGTGCTTCCTCAATAAAAAGAGGAAAATAAACAAAGAGGATCCTTAAACACGTATAAAATAAATTAAGTTAGCAACATAACTGCTCAAATAAGCCTCGTAACTCGCATAAAATATAGCAAATAATGACAATAAGGTACCTCAAACGCGACTAGACACGACACGAGAACAATACGAGTCGTCATAATCATTTTCATAATTAATAACCATGTACGAGTCACGATGTCTATCATCGAGCGTGATCTAAGGAGCAACAGCTTCTCTGAATTTTCATCAGCGAACACGAACAAATTGTTTTACAAGCTACGATTTATTGGGTTATAGGAATTGTTGCGAAATTACAAGTTGGCTAACATCGGCCGGGGTCTGTCTGACCCCACAATCTTGACAATGGCCGGGCGAGAGACCGAGTGTTCCTGTAATAATGCCTATAATGACGGCGCCGGGCAGCAGCATGCTTACATAACCGTTCGTGACTTGCGCATTACGGTATCGGGAGAAAAATACGAGTCCACAACACACAGGCACGCATCTAACGAAACTACACTATCGATATACCAGCGGTTATTCGTAAATCTACCTCTATACGACGAATTGGAACTATCCTTCACGATATCTGGAACTGAGTAAGACTTCACTTTTGAAACGACCAAGTAATTACGTTAAAATACTAATTACTGTCACACACATCAAAGGCAGAGGCGAACTTCTGGGTTCAATAGCGATATTAGATTTTTAAACCGATACATATCGTTACTTTTTTTACATCATTTAACATTTTAAATTACGCCTGAACTTTTCTATTTAACAACAAATAATAAATTTCTAAAATAATTATAGAGCCATAAATTGCAATAGAATAATATTAGGATCAGCTGTATGTAAAATGGTATTTATATCACGCGATCGGTCTAATACTTTGATCATTGGAAAGAAAACGTTGCCGTTCTAATTTATTGAGTACTGTATTATTAATGAGTAGATGTATTTCTATATTAATTTAAAATAGATGTTTTAGTCCGCCCCTGTGGAGGTAGGAACTCGTTCCTAGGTCGTCAACGAGCTATAACTTAATCCTACTAGATAAGTTCGATCGACCTTTCGTATGATTCATGATCACGTTGTTACTGTTTATAGTTTTAGTCATCAACACTATAATTTTACTTATTACAATGTGTAATTATGACTTAATGTCACTTGGTATGTTTTAGTAAAAAGATACAGTATCATCTTCTAAAAATCTTTTAAATAGTTCTGGCTGAGGTAGTATTAAAGAGTGCAGTAGGTAATGCAACATTGCAACTGCAATCAAGTGCACAGTCTTAATGGCAGTTACCTGAAGGGCGTAGTGGTTTTAATTGGCATTGTGTTGTGTTGATTAATATTTGTGCTAAAAGCCGTCAGCACCCCCTCTTGTCTAGCTTGATTAAATAATTTGTCTTCGGTTTGAAAGACACGTTGCTCGCTCTCTGGCTCTGGGGTCAAATGTGCCAACAGTTGTGAAAATAAAGTTTATTTTATGTCGGTATATTTTATTTTTATTTAAAAACGTGCACTGCCATAAGAAAATTGAAAGCTTGTTAGGTAAGTAAAACGATAACCTATGAGCATCGATCATGCTGTTATAACATTGCTACAATTATCGTCCATTTTGCGATACAAATCGATCACTCATTTAAGTTCTTTACTAAACAATTTATGAGAAATTACTTCACAAAATAATAATGTCAGAGATATGCAACCAACCTTTTGTGACTGATCAACTTCTGAATAGGCATATAACAATACACATTCCAAATTCGGAACTTTCAAATTGACGCAAGTCTTCGAATTTCTCGCTACTAATTCATTACCATCAACGCGCCATAGACAAGTTCGGCGTTACATTGCAATCAAACATAATAAATCAACAGCAACATTATTACTTACTTAGTGGACATTTTAATCAATGTTATTCCGATGACAGATCGCCGCGATCGACCGCGGTCTGTGATCAATATATAGCCTCTACAAGTCACGAATGTTGGTCATAGTTACGAATAAACAATATTAATTCTTGGGTTAGCAATACGTAGGTTGATGACGTCATCAAAGTTAGTATAGGTCATAGCTCTGTAAACTTGCAATGCGTGTAAAGGTAGAATTTTATGTTCGAACTTTACTGCTCATAAATACACTTTCTGATTGGCATTTTATTTTAAAAGCTAGAAATAGTTTTTTATTTGTCTTGCATGCCAGTTACACTGCTAGACAAATGTCTGTCTCGACATATTTTGATGCTTTTGAAAAATACTTTACTATTTAAAGTTACTACAGCTCATTTTGTGAAAATCGTCAAAGTCCTACCAGGTAGAAGGTATTTGGTTTTGCTTTCCCTATCTACAAAGCTAACTGATTATTTATTTACTTAACAAACATTTTAATAACCATCCCTCGTTAAAGATTAAACCATAAAATCTATAGGAACAAAGCTAAACAAGTCGCCATAAGCTCGTAACAGCACACCTGCGCGCGCGTCGCTCTGATGACGGTTATTGCGCAGCCGCAAACTGTGCTCTTATTACCTGAGTACACAGTCGCGGCGAATTGTTGCCTTGTCAGGTGCCGTATGGCCGGGGTCAATGGTTTGATGACCACAGTCTAACCAGATGAGCCAGAGGTTCCAACCTATTTTAATCATTTGCAATTTTTGTAAGACTGGATTTAGTGGTTAACCTACTGTTGTGGTTAGTCTGTGGAGAATGGAATGGCAGCCTAAATAGGTGAGTGTTTCTGTGTTTGTTTCAGAGATTTCCTGAATAGATTGACAGTCTGTCATTTAAAGAAGGTCAAGAAAATGGGTATCTTATTTAAATATTAGCTCGATTTTTTTATTGGAAAAGAACTAGATAGTAGGGTTATTTTGCCTCACAGTGAGTCTATCGCTAGTCAACACCACAGCCGTTAACTATTAATTAAAGTCGCCGCTTTAATTAATTAAATTAAGTAGAATAAGTGTATAAACATCCATTAATCGTAAATACATATGTAATGAGCTGTAAACTAATGAAAAGCATTCGTTTCCTTGTCTATAAACATACGATGCCCTTATTTAATTATCGAGCATAACCAATAGAAATGTAGATTTACAATCAAGTGCACTCACTGAGAAAATTTAAATAAAACGCTTCTAATAAAATTGATATTTTTTACGGCCCAATCAATAAAGAAGTTAATTTATTCCAGGACTTAAATACAATTTAAACTGGGTTCTAACTCCATTAGAATATAACCCTAAGTTGTTAAGAAACTGTGGTAGGCGCCCGACAAAGATTAACGACCGAATAATTCAGAGGCGTCATTACGACTTTAGTATTTAACTGCGCGATTAAAACACTGTTTTTCTTTAATGAGCCCTGATAATAATGTGTAATAAAAACTCGTATTTTCTTTAAAATATATTCCGTGATAACACCTAAATAATAGTTGTACCTAATCAATGCACCAACTTTCAGTGGCAGATAAAAATCAGTTAATAAAGCTCGAGTATCCAAGACGATGGTTATCTTCATTCAAAAGTAACAAAGAAAGACAAATGCCACACTTTCCTCGCACAAAGGAGTGTCCATTCTTTACCGGGCGTTGCGGTAATGAGTCTATGTCGCTGGCCCCTGGTAGCAGTACAGAACAGTGGGGCATAAATCATGACCAGCCAGGAAATCATTCATCCTCGGTAATGTGCTGCGAAAATAGGCTTCCACTCGGAACGGCGCCGCGACGCTCACGCCCCGCGCCCTAAATGTTTTCTAAAGTAAAAACGTACGACGTTAATGAAAATATAAATCTCAAATACTCGGCAATTTACACTACAACGGTTTTTTAACGTGTTCAACCCACACGAAGGCTCTAATTGTTAATAACTAATTTGAAAAGTAGCAAATGGAGATAACGATTTTGATTGGTTATAAAAATAACAACAAATCTAGAATGTTAAAAGAACGACTGCAAATTGATCAACTGTATCTAAAGTATTTTACTTAGGAAGGTTAATGTAAAGTTTAATGACAGGCTGCAATCGGTTACTATTTATACTCGGTTGCGAACCTGATACACTTGTAATTCTCTTCACCCAAAACAAAAAAGCAAGAGCGGACACACAGCTAACTGTGTTCGAAACATATTTGAGAGCAGAAAAACAACGAGCTCCTGAGGTAACTGGCTTTATACTTTATTTATATTTCTTATCTCATCAGTTTAACTAACGATCCTCTTATCTTTTATTGTTAGATACTCTGTCTATAAAACACAGTATATATAAATCGTGAATTAATAATTAAGTCTCAGTTTATTGTAGTCGCTCAGTTAACAAGTTATTTTGTTGTGGCACGATCGCCATTAGTCGGACATTCGAGCCCAATCAATTAAAAAGAGTACAAGCCACAGTTCGTTGGCCGTTCCCACGACATTTTTGTCATAACTTCTGCTTAAGTTTTGAGCTGTAACCATTCCTAGGGTCGTCCGTAACCGCATATCGATGTATGACAAATCGTGACAAAACCACCGACTCATCTACACTAGTTAGGACTGCACCGTTTTCTAAATCGTGCTACAAGCAACTATCGACCTTATATGTTTGAGATAAGAGAGTGATAAGGTGGAATTGTAGCGTTACTGGCAGAAAAATAAGGTTGGCATTTGTATACACGAATTCATGTGGCTCAGCCGCATGCCTGCGCCTGCGCTGCCTTCATCCATCAAGCTCGGCGCGCATCACCTTCAGCGTGGCAATCGACCGGAAACATACCCTGCCAGCCTCTAACTTGGACACACCACGTAATTAAACAGCTTTTATACCTAATGCTAAGACACGCAGCAAAGAAATTAACTTCAAAGTGAAGGATCACTTTAATTGTGTTTTCTCCTTGCAACTTTGTACGAGGCACCATCATAGCACTTTTTGCCCGCTAACTCGACATGAAGAATTGATAACATTAATATGGCATTTAGATATCAGCTTTGAGAACTTAGCGCTAACATACTTTTATGAGCACGCGCACATTAAACTTCAAGCTGATAATAACTTAATCGCGAATAAAAAGAGACATTAAACTTGAAACAACATTATTTTTATAGCAACACACATTTCACAAAAAACAACAATTACTTTTAATTTCGAGCAGCAGATATCATATTCATCGCAGGAAATTTTTGCTGCCTCAGAAAAACACTTCCTAACATGTCCCCATACACGATTATTATTCATTATCATGCGAACAACATGGAAAATAGCGTTCTGTCCCTTGCTGTCTCGTGGGACTGCGTATTTCCATCCTTGTCGCGGGCCGGTCGCCAGATTTTAATATCAAATATCAATATTTGGATGCAATCAATCAAAGTTAATCACGCGAAAGATATAAAAGCAAAATGAATACATTAAGTTCTTTGGTGAACGGCGTCGGGTGCATTCGAGCGAGCTCTACCGGCATTATTTTTTGTATGGGGCCTAATAATGACCGATTAGGAAAAAAATACGCTGGGAATTCTGTTGGCCATTGTATTAAATACATTGTCATGACGTAAGCACATTTAAATATTAATTAGCTTAGGTTAGAATGGTAAGCCAGAGGTAATCAAATGTATCCAATGGTTCTCAAACTGAGCCATCTCCTTTATATGTAAATGAGTTGGGTTACTAAGTACAAATTAAAATAATGTTTATTGGTTGGTTAGGCGTCTTGCGGGTGTTTTAGACTCGTGATTAAAATGCATAGTAGTAAAGTTATACTTCTAAGTAACTATACTTATGCTCTCTATAGGTACTGTAAAATAAACAAACGAAGAAAATAGTAACTAATAATCCCGAGGTGTAATTTAAAAGCAAGAAAACCGCACAATAATTTCCTCTTTCCATTCCGTAACACATTATAAAGCAAACTTCGCCAAGTGCACTATTTGTTTTCGTAACTGCACAGCTTAAAATAAAGCGGGCATTAAGGAACTAAAGTTCTAGACAAAGAACAAATGTGTGGTAATTTAAAAACTTAAGTAATTAGGTCAACTGGTCCCGTGGTGGATCGATGGAGTGGAAACACGCCAAAGTTTTAACAACGGCAGCCGTCAATAAAACGGTGTTTTCTAGTTGTTTGCTGGCTACTGCCAATCGATATTTGTAAGCGTTTGTATTTTATATTGTTGTTCGTTGTTCTGTTTTGTACTTTGAATTCTGTGTTGTTGGAATGTGGGGATATTAGATTAAATTAAGTAAGTATGAATTACTTATATAATTGTGGTTTAGTGTGCTTTTTACACGTAAGTACACACATTTGTACAACGTCGTACTTACTAACATTATCAGAGGAATACTAAGCAAAAGGTATCCCTTCATTTACTTTGTGTACCAAACAGGTTTCCATACATATAAAATTATAGAAAACCACAATTCTGACATACAACCCATTAATTAAATATCATCGGGTAGAAATGTATAGGCAGTATTTAGCATACTGAGGTATCTCACGTGAATAGCACACTAAACCCATTCATGATAAACAGAATCATAAATAACCAAGTTTTTGTTACAAACTTCTTTCGTACCAAGATCAGCTTAATTGTTTCTGCCAGTAAAAGCATTCTTTCTTGTCTTAAAACTACTAAGTATTACTTATTATGCGCAATAGAGAAAAAATAGACTACTTCCATGTATGGTTGCCAATAGACTAAAGTTATACGTAGATTTTTTGTAACTATACTTTTCTTGTCCGTTCTGATCAAAGCTTCATGAAAAACCGCTGCTTAGCGTAAAGTAAAAACTGTTTGCAAATGGTCTTTAACCATTTGCGGGAAATTTTAATTTCTAGAATGTAAAGCAAATACGGTACTTTTGGTTTCGCTTTTAACTAGCTTCTTTCTTAGTTATCTAGTGGTGATATTTCTAGATCTTATACAGTACCTAATGAATTTAATATTTTATTGTGTACCTAAATAATTTCATAAACAATATTGTTTAAGGGAAAATGCCTAATTAGTTTTTACTGTCTCATCATAATATAATTTTATGCAACCGGCTGTTAAGCACTGATTGCCTCAGAAAAAGTAAACAGTCCCGATTGTGCCACGCGCGTTCTTAATTCAAACGTAACTCAAAATGGCTGCCGTTAAATGTATTGTGACGGCTAATAATATAAGTGGCCAGCATAACGGTCACTTTGACTTAATTAATGCTGAAGTGCTTCTGCGCAGGGTACAACTACTTTCGATTTTTATTTAGTTATTATTTATTATCTTTAAATCTAAACTCTGAATATTTTTGGTCGAATTCAACGAAGCGTTTCAAGCATTGTGGCAACACTAGTACTACATATATTATTTAATTAATGTAGGTACAGTTCTGTTGACAACTTATACCCACTAGATATTATTTAATGTTGCTATTTGCATTTATTTAGCTTATATTATGGTGAATCCTAGGTATAAAATGCAGTATTTTAGAAAGCTGAAATCCTACGATTTCTAAGAAAGTTTTTTGTTATTTAGTACCTATCTATATTTACATATGTATTTAATTCTAGAGAAATCCGTAAATAGCTATTCTAAGCAATACAAGGCTACAAGGCTGTGCCCATTTTGCAGCAGCTGTATTTCCTAAGTGATGGCTATGCCATTATATGCCGATCGTTGTCGACTGTCCGACGTGTGTCGATTGTGTGTTAGCCCTGAGATGTTAGAGCTAAGTACTATCACCAACAAAAGATTTACTCACAATTATATGTGTATGGAGTTGAAAGTCCTAAGTTTTAAACTATTTCTCTGGGTCAGTTCAGAGGTCCCATTTTTGTTTCACTTAATTTTAATCAGTCTTTTGCCTTAATTATATTTACTTTCTTTAAACCAGTAGTTCTAGAATAGACTTAAAAATTTTAAAGATAATCTTCAAACTGAAACTATGTCGTACAAAGTAAATAAAGTTGTGACTTGACACAAAAATAGTTCCAGGACATGCCTACACAGTTCAACGATCAAGGCTAATGGTATAATAGGTAAACAAACCTTTTATGTAAAAAAAAATGCTAAAAGTGCTAATTTAGACGCCTGTGTGGTTCCCTCTACGCCGTTGTTTTTCTAGCAAATATTTAATTCATGCGGTTTAACTATGCATGTCGCCAGCCATGGGTCTGCTTGCAAAGTACAGGGGGAAAATAATTAACCGTTGATGGCAACATTATTTTGTGGCATGATTACGGGTAACGCAGCAGTGTGCGTCTGGGAGGAGATGTCGCGGCGTGCGCGGGCGCAGGCCCCACCCCCGCGCCGCTAATTGCGCCAATCTGCGGGGCGAGCCGCACGCACACACGCGCGTCGCACGCACACGCCGGCCACGCGGTGACAAACGCTGCATTCGCCAAATGTATGTACGTTACTAGTGTATGTAAATGAAAATGTATGGAGGAGCACGAGGAAACAACAGCAGTCATTATACGAGACCGCTCCACAGCTCAAACAAAGGTTTACCCATCATTTTAGTAGGAATTGTTCATGTATATTTTTTTATGTCGGAGACATTCAATTATATTTAATTGTACCATGTTTCGCACAATTACTTGCTATGATAAGGGCTGAATAAGGGCACCTATAGGTACGTATGTAGTATTTAAGTCTCTGAAAAATGACACATCTGCTAAGTTGAGCAGGCAAGTCAATTCACAAAAAGAATGTTTAATCAACTGAAAGGTGGGAGTAGGTGGTGGACGAGGCAGCCGGTCAGACGACAGACTGGCGGGCGCTGACACACTCGTTACTACATTCATTTATTTAACCAACAGAACGCGGTAATTGAAAAAATCTCATTTTCTCCCGTCTAGTGATGTAAACTTGTGTTAAAGGAATAATAAAAAAACAAATGAACGTCTGGCAGTCGGTCCTGCCATGCCGGCCGGCTACTTGTTTGCTCATGTTGTGCTATGTATACCTACCTACATTTATATTCAACCACATTACTCAGCCAAGCGAGACTGTAAGTGTTAGGACCTTACTACATGGGATTTTTATAGGTTTCATTTGCATGAACATTCAAGTCCACAGACTTTATGTAAAAAACAAACGGGGATAGAAACAAACATAAGACATTGATGTCCATCTTTTTTTATGGAGCATCAATTTGTTGCCTATAACAGGTAAGTTCAGTAGTAATTTCATTCCACTTATCTACACGTAGGATTGCGTAAGTGCACACAAGCCAATAATTTAAAACAACGTATCATAACAATTATCACTTTTTACAATCAAATAGCTCATTGGAATTTTAACTTTACATGTTGATGATAAGGTTGTATTTCAGTTAACTTTGTTGAGATTACGAGTGGTCCGATGTTTGTCATTGCTCAATAGGTGTGAAATTGGCGATGAGTCGATACAGAGCAGTGGATTGAATAATGTGCGTGTTTCATTTGTTTTCTTGTCTTACTTATTGTTGTCCTATGCTCAGTTAGAACATTGTTGGACAAAATTAAACCTATGAAGATTTTATGTTGAATTCTAAAGGTTATTAAAATGTTTTTAAATTTTAAAAGAATTATTTCAGCAGGCTACTTCAAAAATCTTCACATAAAAGTTTAATTATGCAAAATAAAGATTGTAGAAATAAGTAGCATTTAACATACAATGCACAATAATAACTTTATGATTTCATTAAATAATTATCAAGAAAATGTAAACGTCGGTCAGCTCGCGAATAAAGAATGCTTAAATGCGTCGGGAACCATTCAAAGTAAAAACCCTGAGAACTGAACATTTTTATTTTCCTTTATCGTCAGTCCACAAATCAAATGAAATATAAACCGACCTCCATTAAGTAGGTATCGCGCAATAGGTGTAACATTTCAGAAGTTAAACCGAATAAAAACAACAATAAAAGTGAAACTCTCTCAGTGGAATAAATAATTTCCACTATGTCATCAATCGCTTCACTAAACCATAAATTGGGTGTGCGCGTCAAACGCGCACCGTATCGCGTTACAGGCACACCCGTCACCATGGCAACCGAGCTGTCATTAAAAAAACGTTTCATTAGCTCACCACCACGTCCCAACGAATTCCTCCCAAATTAACATAAATTGTTTTCGTTGACTCCAGATAACTTCTTGTTCATAGACACTTAATACTCATAAGCACATTTATGTAGACGCGAGACACATTCGTGCAGTTTAATTCGTAAATAAAATAACTATAATACTGCGAGATATGCTGGTGACGCGGAGACGCAGCATAAAGTCGGCAATAAAGTTAGTGACCAAAGTGAAAACGATCCGAGTTGTCATCGTAGTAAGTTTATGTCCGTCTCAAAACGGTTAAATACACTTTTTATATCTCCATGGAACAAGACCCGCGATGAAGCACCGATGCTACAAAGAGAAGCGTTTCAAACCGCCTATTTATGCGCAAGTAAAAAATGTAAACATTCGAGTAACCCGTGATATTTTAATATGAGAGATAACAAAAGTGAGCAGCGACATTCGGTAAATATTTTTTAATTTACTTATCTGTCGGCGGGTATCAATGTTTCACATACTTAATTTTATATGTAAGTAACCTAATCGAAAGGCCGCCGTGTGTCGACGGACGAATTTACCAGATTCAGATATAATCAGAGCGACAAGAAGCCGCATCGGAGCTCGACACTAACACGATAACAGAGTGGGTTTACAAACAGGACCCAAGCCGGGAGGATGGCGGGCGGTCGCTCGAACGCGTCCAGCGCCCCTACACATAAACTAACACACATAACTGCTGTGAACGCGACGAAATCAATTCCCAGTTCCGATTCCGAGAAGTGACACAGTTTCTTAAGTGTCGCGTCACTACCGACGGACCGCTAAATAAATTCTAATCGTCCCATACTGTCCACATGCCAATCTAGTCCCTAACACCACGATATAGACGAACTTTTGAATGCACTCGAGAAGTTACAACATAACGAACAGCCACCTGTCCCCACGAAAATCTTTATAGCCTCCATAAAATTTAAACCTCAAAAGAAAAACAAAAAGTATGGATTCAGTTTTTTTTTCTTTACGAGCGGGACCCATTTTAGATCGTATTTACCTAAGCTGTCACCTTACAGAATGGCGATTTTGACTGGTCGGGTCCGTTGAATTAATTGTGGAGTTTTGGAGAGATATCGTCTGATGTGCGATAACGTCGGATGGACGAGCTGCCTACCGTCCGTGGGAGCAATTTGCTTAATTCTGACAGTTTCGGTCGCGGAATTAGAGGTTCGCTTAACGTGCGTAATTGTTACGACGTCCAGTTCTGAGAGCCAATGTTCGTAAATTGTATGTAATGTGAGTGATTTAGAGATTGGGCGGTGTTATCAATTAAAAGGGTACTGAGAAGTTGCGACCGACAGTAGCCATCCAACTTGCTACTCTAAACACGCATCATGTGATGTGTCTGGGTCTACAACATTACGAACACGTGTATTGTATGGAGCGTTGACAAGTGTAACAGATCAATAAGCAAACTCACCATGCGAGCCGACAGCGGCGGAGTAGGGGGCGTGCATCTGTTGGTGGTAGTAGCGCGCGCGGCTGTGGTGGCCGCCTTCCAGCGGGGAATGGAAGAAGCCGTCGCCATTGGCGTCGGCGTTGACGTCGCCGGCGGCGGGGCTGCCGTTGACGCGGCCCTCGTACCACCGCTGCTGCAGCGCGCTCGCCCCCGACCCCGCGCCCTCTCCACTCATGTCCATGGCCGCTCCGACCTCACACACCATGCATCGCTTTTATACACACGCACTATAAGTCCACTCCCCTATCAACATTTCCTAAAGTCAGCTGGTGTATGATGAACCCAAACTAAAGTACAGTCGGGCTCAGCGTGGGCATCGTTTGTAGGCCTCAACTTGATGAGTCGGTTGACGACCAGCTCATATTGCACGTATCTGTGAAAGATAAAAATAATGATTACATATACTGCAGTTACCACGTCACTGATAAGGAGCGCATGAAGGAAAACAATTATCCATTAAGGAGGTAATTCATTAAATTCCAATAATTTCAGGTAAAACCCAAATAGGTACATATTACAACGCACGAATACTCGTATCATAAGGTCATTTTGTCCGACATCAAAGCAATGCGTACGATAAATCCAAGCCAGTGTTTTGTCAAAAAATAGACAATCAATTAAGATAGTAGTGGTGAGCTATCAAATACGTCTGCGATATCGATACGCTCCCAATTTGATTAAGTGATAAGGTGCGAACAACACTCGAACCGCCGCGATAAGCGATAACCGCGTATTAAGCGTTGTTAGCCAACCGAGCCGTGATTTTTATTGCTACTAAAAACCTGCCAAAGATATACTTTATCTGGTTTGTTTAATACACCTGAAAAAAAAAACATATTTCTAATCTTTCATTACAAAACGTATTAACCCACAGTTCCGTGACCAAGTATTTGTCCCACCATAACATTAATAGAAAGTTATGTACTTATTAGGACGCCATGTGGCTTCATAAGATCTATCCTTTCATGTCGTGTTTGACATTTCACTGGCTTCATAAAGTGTCGCAATTTTTGGCATTTAATTCTAGAGTGTGCAAATATGATACTTGATAAACCACACCCATAGAGTAATTTAATACACAAATCTATGAATAGAGCATTTGTAGACATGCTCAATAATAAAAGCTATCATATTACAATTGAGGAACTTAATCATAAAACAGCTACTTATATAAACAAATGAATTAATCATATTAAATTAAATCCGATCTTAAAGTAGATTTTTAAAGTGTATAAATAATTCAAGAAGGAGCAAATACCTATATAGTGTATTCTTCTAATTTATTTTCCTTTCCTTTGAATATGTTTTAAGTATTTTCAGCTACATTATAAAAAGCTCATAATTTCTGTGAAGTATAAAAGCTGTATGAAAGTTCTGAAAATGACTAAAAACGTTAATAAATTATTACTGAGCATTAACCTTTGCTATTATTATTCGGATGTTTAGGTGTATAAAAATAGATTCCAGTGGCAATTTAGGCTGCCAAAAAACTATGTACTATATATGTATGTTGTAGACAGTCTCAGAAATATACCTATTTGTGTTTAATGTTCCAAAGATCCGTATACAAAACTATGTAGACAAGATATTAAAAAAAAAACCTAACAGTTTTGTACTAAAACTGACTTTAGTAGCTACAAGCTAGTTCATGTATTCATAAATAAATATGTAAAGCACATACATTAGTTCTTAGTTCATGAGTCATTTTGATGGACGTTATTAATTGTTCTATATTTAAAACACATTCACATAAAAATATGTTATTTTTTTATACTAGGTATTTATATGTATAATGATAGAAAAATATAGAGAACTTGTTGGTATATTATTTACCTGTAAGTTACTAAGCTCAAATAACCACATATGATTTTTTGTCTAGTCTTTTCCCAAAAAGTTAGAGTTAGCTTACAGCTTTTAAGATATTAAAAGTGCCGTAGGTATACGCTCATCCTCCAAGCCTTTTTCCCAAACTATGTTGGGGTCGGCTTCCAGTCTAACCGGATTCAGCTGAGTACCAGTGCTTTACAAGAAGCGACTGCCTATCTGACCTCCTCAACCCAGTTACCCGGGCAACCCGATACCCCTAGGTTAGACTGGTGTCAGACTTACTGGCTTCTGACTACCCGTAACGACTGCCAAAGATGTTCAATGACAGCCGGGACCTACAGTTTAACGTGCCATCCGAAACACAGTCAATGGTGTCTAAGATATACTTAGAAAGTACATACAAACTTAGAAAAGTTGCATTGGTACTTGCCTGACCTGGGATCGAACCCGCGCCCTCATACTTGAGAGGCTGGTCCTTTACCCACTAGGCCACCACGAGACGTAGCTACAAGCTAGTTCATGTATTCATAAATAAATATGTAAAGCACATACGTTCTTAGTTCATGAGTCATTTTTTTCATGCTATTATTGATGGACGTTGTTAATTGTTCTATATTTAAAACACATTCACATAAAAATATATTCTATTTTTATACTATACTAGCTTTCGCTACTAGTCCCGTAGCCGGATGGTGACCAAAAACTATCCTAAAACCTTCCCCCGGGTCTAAGTTACCTTCCCTCTAATTTACAGCCAAATCGGTCAAGCCGTTTTCATGTTATGTTGCGACAACGGAAAACGGGTTTCATTTTTATATATATATAGATCTTATAATGATAGAAAAATATGGAGAACTTGTTGGTCAATTATTTACCTGTAAGTTACTGAGCTCAAATAACTAAATATGATTTTCTGCCTAGTCTTTTCCCAAAAACTAAGTTAGGGTCAGCTTAAAGTCTAACTAGATGCCATAATAAAATATTTTTAAGATATTCAAAATGCCGTGTACGCTGAGTAAGTATGTATATTAGTTTTTAATATAACAACTCCACAAAATCTAAATCTGAAAAAATTATATCTAAGTTATTACAGGTATAAAATTTTCTTTTCTCCAATTACTCAAGGATGCACAAACTATCAGGACTTTACAAAACAATTTTAAAGCTATTCATTATCGTTGTGATAAGATATGTCGAATATGCTAATCGCGATAACATCGATTTATATTATCATCAACAACGTAGAATTATTTCTTTAAAAGCAATTTCCAACACTAGGCTTCGCTTATCGCAGTTATTAATTGATAAAATTATTTTTACAAGTTTACCTAATTTCCTGCCCCTTGGGATTTTTTTAAAGCTTACACATACCTTTGTCTACGTAATACCATATACATATAAAAAAACTAAACACACATACTACAGATAATTTATAAAATTTCGAAGTTTTTTATTGATGATAGGAAGGTACCAAATCAACTTTGTGTCTATTAGGTATAAGTATACCCACATAAGTGCATATAATCCAGTCAAAGTGTATGTATATAGCAGCTTATATCTTAAAGTACTAAAATTCTCTTTAATACTAGATTTCAATCATTTTAATTTAACAAATAACCTATAAAATATCTATAAAACTTATTCCAGACAAAAGCTAAAACAAATTTACAAAAATTCATATCACCAGACACAATGTACCGAATGTACCATCAATAAGAAAACCATTTGACAGATAAGGACAGATGTCATAAAATACAGAAAAAAAGATAAATAATGGAAGCACTCATGTTTTGCTATCAGATGCAAGAACTGTGTATTGCTATGTGCATTTTCTATTTATAATGTCTTAACATAGCTCGCATAGAACATTTTTCAAGTCCATATATGAAAAGCATCACAAATACAAAGCTTAGAAGTAAAAAAGTGTATTCTGCTTGAATACCAAAAATATTTTGCATTCTAAACATTTTTCATGCGAAACAAATGAAGAAAACGACATTGGATATTTTTTCACATAAATTACTGTCTATTCTGTAGGAGATATTATATTATATTTTGAACTGTTTTATGTTAAACAAAAATAACTTATTTTCTTCCTTTTAATCTTTAAATATGTAAGCGAATGTAATGTTCATTAATTTAATACAAACTACACCTGATCTATTAGTTTAAGGAAACAAATGATAGCCAACCTACTGCTACTAAACTATTAAAAAAGTGAGTGTTTAAACTAGTGAACGTCACAAATAATAGAAACCAAGGTGGTTTATTTATAAATGTCAATTTTAATGAAAATAAGAACAGTTTAAAAACAGTAAGGTAGGAGCCTAAAAGTTTTATACGAAATGGAAAATAGACTATATTCCTAGTTTAATAAAGTTGGGGGTCCAATAGATATGATGAAAAAAACCCATGATAGAAACAATTTCTGAAAGCGAGTATTATTTTGTAAATTCAATGCTTAAAAATTTCCAAACATTGTATGTGGTTATAAACCAAATGAATTTGTAGATTGTTGTTAAAGTAATAAAAATAGATTTCTCCTTTTCAAAGTATTCAAATTAGCTAAATTTTATGCCTCAAATGGATATAAACACACATTTTATATTAGAGCATACACAACCATACAAGAAGAACAAGGTTTTTAAGTTTAAAACATCTTCAGTTTTATGACACTGTGATAAACCATGTTAACATCCCAAAATTCAATGTTAACATCGCCCAAAATGTTAAAGGAGTTTACAAAATTTAAAACAATAATAAAGAAAAAAAAGCATTTCAAATGAATGTAGTCTCTCACCGCTGATAAGATGAAAATCTTCAGGAGCTTTGATAATTTCCAAATGTTAGTGAAACAACAAGATATAGTACAAGTTACAATTTATCACAACCGACGACACTGCTATCTGACGATCGACTGAAAAATGGATTTGCCGATAAAAAAAAGAAATCTCACGTTTTTATCGCAAATTACGTCGATTTTGTGTGATTTCCTCGTAATATCAGACGATAAGCTAACTTATCGGGCGGCACCATTGCTCTGTAATCACTATTTTTCACTAATTCAACGATTTTAAACTTTATCAATTATATACCAATTGATTTAATGCACGCCAATTGTGGTTTTGATAAATTGGAAATTGAAACTGGCTGTTCAAGTCATGTTGGTTTATGGGTAAATAATTATTCTCTGAAAACTTAACATAGTCTCTAGCCTTCAAACTGTAATAAACGTTCCTAAAACTAAGCAAATCAATAAATTTCAAAAACCATGGCCCAATTCTCGACCAGGTCAGAGGAAATCATAAATTCAAATGTATAAATTCACACCCAATCTTGTTGAATTCATAAAGTTATCATAATATTTGATTATCATAATTTGGTAGATGGCCATATTTTCACAAATAACTCTAAATTGTCAGAAGAGCTCACGCTGTGAAATTGCCTGTTATACATTTTAAGTGACGATTATCAATAACATGTAACAAATAAATTATATATTTGGGCTTCTAAAAAATGATATTTTATTTAACCGTCCTTTTATGATGGAACCTGCAATTTCGTATTTATGTGACATATAGTTAAAGTATGATAATGATGTAGTTGAATCCATAAATAGTATGTAGGTATATTAATTAAATAAGTCGAATGGGGAGTATGATGTGGTTTTATTTGCTCGGGCCCTGCATAAACTGGTCTTACAATTGATCCGGCAAACGCAAGTGATCGATGCGCGAGCGCAGTTACTTATCTATACCGTACGTAGGCCTATCGCGGCTGGGATCGAGTCGATCGCGAGCGGTAGCACATTCGAGTTATAAATCATCGCTGATTGCCTATAACTCGGTACCAATGATAAACATTGTGATTTTACACCCGTCCAACGGTTTAAATTATAACTTCATGAATATTATTAGGGTCCAGTGCAGTTTTGTTGAAATTACTTTTCATGCTATTTGGATAGTTAGTATTATTTTGTTCACAGATGTGGTTTGTAGAAAATTGGTGATCTTTACCAAAAACCCATTGTCATGGAAAAAAACTAAAACATTTTAAGACCGAAATCAATGGATTGGCACCCCCAAAACTCTCTATCTCCTAAAGTTCTCTTCAAACATTTTCTAAAAGACAAATTACCTTAAAAACAAAAAAGTAAAAATGTAGCTTACACTGAAAATGTCCAAAACCTAAGCGCGGATCCCCGAACAAAGCTGCAACTTGCACTTGACTGTTTTGCAATGACTTCCCGAATTTGCATCAAACAGTGTTGCAGCTACACTTTGTTTGCATTCGATACATAGTGATTTTCAATTGACACCTACTATTCGAAATGACAATACAGTGACGAGTGGTTCCGTATTTGCGAAACTTAGGTGATTTTGTTCTCTTTAAAAATATCTCTTTTGGTGACTTTCAGTAACAGTGGTAGGAGAGTACAAAATTAAGATTCATTTTGCATAATTATTCAAACGCATAGATATAATCTGGACTGTAAGTAGGTATAGTCAGTACAAAAATAAACAAAAAATATAGGTAACACAACACAAAAAAATTGCCAAATTACAAAATCAAACACAGATCCCAATCAGTTCAAAGATAAACAAATTAATATACCTAATAGTCATCGTCTTAGTTTACACACGTTTACACTCTTCTATCGCTCTTATTAAGATTAGGCTGAGGTCCAATTAATATAATTGATTCTCCATGGACCTCCCGGCCGAACGAGGCCTAAATCTTATTAAAAAAAAAGAACCAGTATTATCTTATCCCTCTATCGGCTCGCTTCGATACTAAATCGATCAAGTTTTACTATAAATAAAAATATTTGGTGTTAACCTTTTTGGTAATAGTTATTTTATTATTGTTATTATGTTGGTAGGTTTTGGTCTTCCCACGTGTGTTTGGTTGCTTTAGGGCTTGGTTAGATACTTAAGTGGGTTAAAATTTATAACTTTTTAACACATTTTCAAATATTGGTACTTAATTAATTGTGCCTTAGTCAGTTTTTGTTCAGATCAGACCGCAAAAACGTTTGAAATGTAACTATTTTTGAATTTAATTTATTGTAGAGACACCTACATAGGTAGACAAAAGTCAAAGCTGTCACAACAGAGCAATCCTAACCGCAAATTTGAACGGACCGAGACTGAAATTGGTAATATCGTAATATCAAACATTCAAACCCTTAAGACAAACAAACTATGTACCTATATAAAATGTAATAAGTACCATATAGGTAGAAGTTGTATCTCCTAAACTGAACTCAAACAAAAAGATTAACATTAAGCGCACATAAAGGCTACTGGTTCTATGCAAAGTAAATTGTCGTTTTGCCCTCAAATTGCAGGTGCCGTACCTATAATTTGTAGGCAATACAACAGTCAATATACCTTTAATTTGTGGCTAAAACCACAACTTATCGACCTACAATTTGTGGGTAAAACGAAGCGAGACAACATTATAGTCGATTACCTGCGGTGATCACAGATTGATCGATGCCTTTTAAAATAACAACGAATAATTTATCGATTACACCCAAATTCATTGAAAACTTATAATCCGATATTGATAGGTGCTCATTCAACCGTTTCGATTTATTAACCAAACAATTTGTAGACGATTGTGTTAATTGAATGATTAACTAATAGCTGTATCGATTAATATAATCGATCGTTGAATGCTATGTTTGCATATTTACACCTCGTTGACATCGATAAATATATACTTTTTATGGTTGATGTACATATGTATGTAAATAAATTATGTAAAATTTCAACACAAACTAAATTATGATGTTTGAAGATGTTAACGAATAAAAATCATAATAATCTTGCCATAAAACCGTTACGTTTTATAAATTTATATTTCTAACTCTATTGATTTCACTTCCAAATGAAAGTGTAGGTATACTTATAATAAAATGAGCAAATCTTTCTCCACTTGGTCCTGCCTTACTATCTTTTTTCGTTCGAAGAAACCTTTACACTTTCAATACAGAATAAATACTAAAATAAATTCTTCCTCAATTTTAGGTAAAATTAAAAGAGTCACAAATGATATAATTTATATAACTTCTGACCTGACTTTGCTTTTAAATCTCAAAAAAAAAAATTCAACCAGTTCAAATAGTCAACATTCGGCATACTAATAAAACCTACTTGTAACATTTTTCCTAGCCCAGAAGACATCTGGAATCTTTACCACATTTATGTCATGTATATTTAAATGTAAACATATATCAACATCTATTTACAATTCAAAATCAAAAAAAACCTTGTTAACGTGTAAAACAATCTGAGAATATCAATAAAATCTATTCAGTTGGATTTATTCAGAGATAATGATCTACAGGCTCACCTGTATACCTATCTAGTATCTTGTGCAATCTAGGCTTTAATTCAGTGGTTAATTTTTCCTCCAAAAATAACTTAAACAATATTATTTAGCCTCATTCTTTACCTAGAAATCACAGTCAGTTTCCTTACGGTTTCGAAATATGGTATTCCAAATAAACAATATTTAAGATAAGTTAGTAAATTATTAGATTAAAAGTATTTCATAAATTATAGCTCTAACATACAGATTGTTACACTAGGTAGAACCACGAACGGATACGTTTACTTCATACACACACACACATGCACAAATCCGAAGGCTTATCGGCAGCTAATCGATTTGCGTTTGCGCATCTCGGGGCGCATTCAAATTTCGAACGCGAACTGTCATGGCGGCTTGATTGGCCGAAAACAGCCGAACAGCGTATGAAAACGACGTAGTGCCATTGACATTGATTGGTTGTTGAGAAACTTTAAACAAAGGGTATATAGCTTCTATTCAGACATAAATAAATTCGAATTATAATGCACTCACACATTCAAATTCTTTTTCTCTTGTGTGTGTAACTTGTGTATAACACAGGTAATAATCACTTAGACGTTCCAAGTATAGAACATTAATGTACGGATCATATTTCAAAAGAGTTTTAAATAGATTGTTGCCCAATATAAACCAATAGTTGAAAATGAAAATCACTCATTAAAATTCATGAGTAGATGATACCTACCTATATGGCGTATACGTAGAAAAATATAGGAAGTATGATAGTTATAGCTATAGGCTCTATTTGTAAGTAACTGAATAAATAACATTAGTGTTATATTGGTATAGGCCGTTAAAAAATCAGATAAGAAACTCTTTAGTAGTATAATTTTTCAGCAACATTTTGCTTGAGATAAAAAATAAGTGTTTATTTTTCAATTAAGATATTTTAATGGCAAATTAAAAAAGTCATCATTATCCTCCGAGCCTTTTCCCAACTATGTTGGGGTCGGCTTCCAGTTTAACCGGATTCAACTGAGTACCAGTGCTTTACAAGAAGCGACTGCCTATCTGACCTCCTCAACCCAGTTACCCGGGCAACCCGATAGCCCTTGGTTAGACTGGTGTCAGACTTACTGGCTTCTGACTACCCGTAACGACTGCCAAGGATGTTCAATGACAGCCGGGACCTACAGTTTAACGTGCCATCCAAAACACAGGCAAATAAAAAAAGTATGAACAGAAAAATAATGTAAATCAATTTGTCAGATTTTCTAAGAGCAAAAAAGTATTTGAACCCGTTTATGTCTTTTACTAGAAGAAAATCAATTTTGGTAGAAAAAGTCAGTTTTAAATAATGTTCGCTCCGATTTATTATAGACACATTATTATAATTCTATGTAATAAATCCAATTCTAATCATTGTAACTGATTATAATTGTTTTTTAAATATAACTGATAAGATTATTCATACAAAAATACGTTTGATTAATCTAATGGCTATTAACTAATATTATATGATAAATATTTTCATGTTAAATAATGTGTATCTTTTTAATATTATTTTTAGACTAAATACTGGTTGTCGAATAAAATTTTCTTTAATTTTCGTGCCGCTGTCCGTCGGTAACAGAATATGTTGACATTTGTGATGCAAAACTCAGCCTTTTCAAAATATATTCAGAAGTTTATCTGTACATCAAAATTATCTTTGATCTATGCTAAATGGAAACTAGATATAGTCTAACATATTCAGGTATTTATTTTAGCAAACATTATTGCATTGTTTTGCATCACAAACACTCAATCAAGGCAATGTTTTCTTAAAGATGGCAACTTCAAATTAGACTATCATTTGCATGAATTCTTAGAAGATAAAAACATAATAGTAATTAATCAATATAATCACAAAATAAAGCTTATCATTTTTGCATAAAGAGGAAAATTTGCCATCACATGTTTGCAACGCAAATAAAATAATAACAAAGATTAAATACCTCAAATGTCCTTATCAGATGCTTATCACAATGTAGTTCACTATCACTATGTATCACTGTAAATACTGTGCAGATGCATAAACACACTGAAATCATGAGCTCCATTCCGTTTGCATGTTCATTTTCATAGGAAAATTGGAAAATTCTCTATATCACAGGTCACAACTTGTCCTATTATCTACGATGAGAAGGTAATGTATGTACTAGATGGTAGAAGAGCGCGTTTATATTGTGTTAGAATTACAAAAACAGTCCATGTTAAGAGCGCAAGCGCAAGTGCGGCGGCGTGAGGCGTGCGGCACGTGATGCGGCGTCGATGGGACGCAACCCGACACTAAACCAGTCGTCAGACTTTTTGTTGTGACCGCGCGCAATCGGCCGCCCTCGGCTGCGCTCGCCGCCGCCGACTGCCGTTCGGCTGTCGCGCGCCGCTGATTGGCTCGCGTGACTTTCAGGCGGTGGGTACGGGCGGGGCCTCCGCCGCGATGGGAGTGTTCTCTTTTAACATTTTCTTTTTCTCTTTTTGGGCGGGTAGTGCGGTGGTGTGCGTTAGTCGAGGCGCGCGCGCCGCGGGTGATGGATGGCTTCGCGGTCGCTCGCAATGTTACTGTTATGCCGGATGATGGCGGCCCGACGGCTCCTACAAGATTAATTGCCTGAAATTAGTGGTACTTTCACAATCAAAACGACACCCCATTAAACAATAGCGGTCACTTTATTTACAACCAGTTCAATTCTAACTCTTTATTTGTGAGTTTGTTGATAGTAAAAGATGTTGTATATTTATTCTGATAACTAGATAGTAAGTAATACGGCTATTATCCATCGGTAGCTAAAGCTTATTATAATTGAGCCTGATGATAGAGCTCTCGCCCCATGTTATTTTCAGTAGCATTTTACATGAAAATAGAATCTTTTGCATAGATTTCAGTAACTAACCATTCCAGACATAAGAAAATTAGTAGGTAGGTACCTAAAAAAAATTATGCATTAGGTAACGGATAGGTAATTTAATCTTTCATACTGATCAGTTATTCTTTGATTTAAAGGGCACGTTAATTAATGATCGTGTAGTTAGGATTGTGATTAAATCAAATATAGGATTAGTACCTACCTAATTATGTCCCTACTTGTTGTGGTTTGAAAAGCACGTTCACTTGGATTGATGGATGGTCACTTGAATATTTTTGGCAGTCGTTACGGGAAATGGCTAGGCAGATTATGATGTTCAAGTACCTAGATGTAGATAATTCATAATAAGTATATTAGTTTTAAGCGGGTAGAAGGTCAGAACTTGCCTCGATACTTAAACACGAGTTTGAATGAGTAGGTATAACAATTTCTCGCACGTGGACAAAATGTAGCCTATATCTTTCACAGGGTACCAAACATTTCAGTCGGTTCAGTGATTTTTTGAAAGACAAGAGATTTCAGGATGCATGATGAAATAGTTGTAAATTAGCACTAATTTTTGTTTTACTAAACTCTGTATTAAATAAGTTTCTAATAAATACACATTAGCACTTATATACTTGTACATTTAATAAATTGATATACCTACCTAATTGATATACCTACCTAATTGTAGGTATAGTAATATTATTAAGGTATAGGTATAGAGTTTACTTATTACATTAGTTAAATGCTTTTATTTCTGGATCTATTTGATAAAGATTTCAGTATTAGACAGGATATTAGGTACCTATTATAGGTATCAGTATCATTTTTAAATTACTGGACGCGTCACACTGACATAGGACAACAACTGGATCTTTTTAAATTAGACACATGTTTAATATTCAAGTTTTTATATAAAACCAGCTTCTGCCAGCGGTTTCACCCGCATCCCGTGGGAACTACTTCCCGTACCGGGATAAGAAGTAGCCTATAGCCTTCCTCGATAAATGGGCTATCTAACACTGAAAGAAATTTTGAAATCGGACCAGTAGTTCCTGAGATTAGCTCGTTCAAACAAACAAACAAACTTTTCAGCTTTATAATATTAGTATAGATGAGTTACTTTCGTTAGTTAAGTACCTGTTTTTTTATAGAAAAATATTGTTTAAAGTAAGTATGTATTAAAAATAAACTACTTAAAATCATTAACTGTGTTTCATTCTCACGTTAAAGTAGCGTTAATTTATGATTTCAAATATGAAAAGAAATAGTTTAAAAAGCAGCATCTAAAAGGAAAAATATTACTTACTTAATACTAAAATATTTATATAACTTAAACTATTTTATTTATGTCGGCATCGAATTAGGTAAATGAGACTCCGAATATTTTTGATTTTAATAAGTAAGTATGAAGCTTTTAGCTTTACTTAGTTAAGTTATAAGTATAGTTAGGTTAGTTAGCAGGTACTTACAAACCTTCCTATAGGTACAAACATCAACCCAAAATCTAGACACCCCAAAACATCCACCTTTTCACACAAGAGAGAAAAAAAAGAAACAAGACAAAAGCTCCATACAGCCTTCAGTCTAAGACTACCATTTCCCTCCCTACGTGATTTATTCTATATACCCGCGCTATAAATCTGTCGAGCACAACACTATCGCTAGTGCTGGGCGTAATGGCTAATGACATAACACCCGGCTGCCAGGGTTCACGGTTAAAATGGCTTCTTAATCGGGTACAGGATTACCGGGAATGTCTTGGCGTTTTAAATATTTTTGGGTAGCGTTAGGAGAGTTTTTATAATATACTAGCTTTTTTCCCCCGTGTTTCGAAATAATTGCAACCCGTAGCCGGATGGTGACAAAACTCCTACTCCCGAGTCAAAGCTACCTCCCCTCTAATTTTCAGCTTAATCGGTCCAGCCGTTTACGCGTGATGACGTGACCAAGGGATATAGGGATTGTTGTACAAATATGTAGATACTTGTGCTATAAATCTGTCTTCACAACACTATCGCTAGTGCTGGGCGTAATGGCTAATGACACAACACCCGGCTGCCAGGGTTCACGGTTAAAATGGCTTCTTGATCGGGTACAGGATTACCGGGAATGTCTTGGCATTTTAAATATTTTTTGGGTTAAGGAGAACAAAATTACTAAGTACTTAGTTTCTTTCCAACCTGGAAAGATTGTTTCAAATATAATATTTTTTACAGAAATATGTGCCGTCATATTTTTTTTGGAACTTGTTCCAATTAGTAGAGGTTGTCTTAACAACCTCTATTAATTTTAGATACGCAAGCCTAACCTTAAAATTGACTTCACCTTACTGCTTTTAATTGTTGAATTCTGAAAAGAAAATGGGATTAACCGTGGATTAACCTGTAAGTATCACCGAAATGTACCTACGTGTCATTCTTATAGCATTTTACTATCGTATTCATTCTATTCGTTAATTAAATACTAATTCAAAGAATCAGTACCACTTAAAAAAATAATATAAGTAATTCAAAATGTTTGATTCTAATTCAAAATACAACAGTTTATAAATCTCAAATAATATCCAATCAAATTATAAAATCCTGTAGGTACAACATTCGTGTCTACAAAATACATACGTACATTTATTACGGCTTAGTCAGTATACAATTAAACAGTAGTATCCTTTACAAATACCTACTTATTTCGAATTATAACTTGACTTTTGACTGCCTCGTTGGTCTAGTGGTCGCAAGCGCGGCTGCTGTGCTCGAGGTCTCGGGTTCGATTCCCGGGTCGGGCCGAAATCGCTTTATGGGTTTTCTTAAACTTTCACAAAGCAGCCCGTAGTCTGGAAGTTGGTGATTGATTCACCCGTGCATCGGAGAGCACGTAAATGTCGGTCCTGCGCCTGATCTCTTTCCGGTCGTGTCGGATTGCCGTCCCATCGGGTTATGAGAGTGAAGGAATAGGGAGTGCACCTGTGTCTGCGCAAATGCTCGTGCACTATAATATGTCCTGCGCAGCTGGCTGATCTCCTTAAATGAGTACAGCCGCCGTGGCCGAAATCGGCCGTGGACGCCATTATTTCGAATTAAAACGTACTTATCTACCTACATCCTCCTTGTTATCTAGATATCGTCGATGCAATATCTTATAAATTGTTGCTTTAAACAATAACGTGTGTTTCTCACACTAATTCTTGTTAATCGTGACTACTTGTAGTAATTTGTAGGTATTATAAATGTAGTAGGATAAATTCAGTGCTCTTTATCAAGTTTTCTAATAAAAGTATCGAAATGTAGACAACTATTATGCTACGTAGCGAAAATCTCTCAACATTATTTTCTGGTTCAAATTCCTGAATCTCTAGGATCTCTAGTTCCAAGTAAATACTTGCTAATTTACGGTTTCTCAGCACAACATAGTACAGGAGGTCAGAAACCGTCCCTTAATCCTTCAGGTGCCGCCGACGATGAAAATTATGATGACCACATATTTTCCTAGGTATTATTTCAAATTTACCTACAAACTAGCTACAACTTTCAAGGCCGATAGATCCTACAAGCTATTATGTAACTAACATTCCTAAAAAAGCAACTCATTAAATTAATCAAAGGAATAACCACCCAAACACGACGACATACACAGCTACATACATACAACATCATATTAAGGTAAGTACATAAATCTACATTAATACATAAGCTCTTCATCAATAGGCATTAAACACACTCACACAGACACGGACTGCACACTTACGCATAGTCTCTGCATCAGTTAATCAGTGCGAAGACGTACGTCTGTGAATTACTGAGCAAATACGGGAGTTTATAGCTGTCTAGTTAATGGTAGATATGGTGTGACGGTGTGTAGTAGGAATTTCACAAATCAAATTAATGTATTATTAGGTATAAACGGAGTTCTTCATAGGAAGAAATGAATTTGATAGAAAGTGGGTAATATAAAAATTGAGGTAAAAAAATCTTTAAAAACAAGCTTTTATTTAAATGCGCTAAAAAGAAAAAAATAAACTTTTACTGTAACTTTACTGTCAACTTATAACGACATTTCAAAAACATATTTGACCCAATTGATATGTTTTAAAAGCTTGTCGCGAGATTTAAGTAGGTACTCGTATTTACTTTCTTAGTAAAATCGCGACAAGCATTTAAATAAAAGCTTGTTTTTAAAGATTTTTTTACCTCAATTTATTTTATACTTTTTAGTTTTCACCTGGTTAGTTCCTAAGTCTGTTCATTTCAAGCGGGTCCCCTGATGGTAAGTCATCACCGCCGCCCACACATATATATATAAAGGTTATCCGCAATTCTGTAGCGGCGGTCATCTTAGATTTTGATTTGGTAAAGTGCACTTTATTTTTCATACTTGTCAAGCCCTGTCATTGGATACCCATATGGATGGGATTGAAAAAAATAGGTTATTCACCATTTTGTAGCGGCGGCCATCTTGGATTTTTATTTCGTAAAGTGCAATGTGTTCTACTTGTCAATCCCTTTCATTTGATACCCATATTGTATAGGTACCTTGAAAATAACTAACTCTTTTATATTTAGCCATGTTGGATTTAGGATGACGTCACATAGCTTAACATGCATTGTCATCCAAACTAGACATGTATGCAAAATTTCAGCTCAATCGGTTGAGGACAAGTGCCTTAAAATTGAGTTGTAAAATTCCACCCGAACACACGTAGTTACATACATATATACATACATACCTCTACATTGCAAGTTAAATAAAAGTTTGTATAAAAACAGAACTTCCTGAAAATTATTGCACTATTTGAGTCCTGTATTTTCAAATTACTGTAATAATGTTTGAGCAGGAATCTACAATTATCTTCAACTACAATTAATTAATCGATTGAACTGGAATTTTCGCAATTTAAATAGACTGTTGATTTATAGTTGCATTGCCCAATTAAATATTTGTTCTACAAATGCGAGATTATCTATTCTAAGGTTTGAGTAATTGTTTCTATTACCTATATTTAGAGGCAAATATTTGTAATGTCAATGTGTATGTTTTGCTTAGGTACATCTCTGAAAAGTAATTATTTAATCACAACAAAATGTTATATAATACCAATTTTAGGATAAACTCTATCTTCTTTTAATTGACACAAGTAATGAATATGCACCTATTAGAACAATACGTCATCCTATACAATTCTAATCCTTAAATTCTAGTATGTAGTTAGTTTACTTAAAGATTCTCTCGACTTAAATCTCTCGACTGCTATCAAACATAAGTTTAGTCTTAGTCTGCATAATTATGTAAATTGTAAAAGAAACAACGTAGGTGCTTTCTTACATTGATTGCTGACAGGTATTTTTCAAATACCAAATAATTATTGTAGTTACAATTAGTTTTAAGTAACTACTTATGTGAGCATGAAATGCTACACAAGGCAAAAAATATGTACATACCTATGTACACCTACACTATAGATATCTATGACACACCAAATATCTAAGCCAAGCAACAAAGCCCAAATAGCAACAATAGTTTCAAACAGAGTTCAGAATTCAGATACACGGAGACATACCACATTAGCAATCTCAATAATGACATAGTCTGATCTCACGAGCATTACATACATACAGTATGCATACGTACCTTCTATGTAGGTAGTGCTAGGTACATAGTAATATGTAGTACAATAGTATACGTACAAAGTAGGTATGTATGTATATATGTAGGTACATGAACGTTATTATTTAGGCACGTCTAGTTAGGCCTGAGGTGGATAATCAATATCTCAAGGAGAACTCGACCTCAAATTGACATAAGTTACATGTATATATGTAATGCTTAATACGGCTGAATATGTAAGGTGTCTATGACGGTGTGAATAAAGCCTGTTTTGATGAAATGAGAAATCAAAGTTATGTTTTAAAATTTAAAATCAAAAGAAAAAAGACAGTCATTATACTTTTCAAATATATGTTTATAAATTGTAGAAGAAAACTAATAATTTATACAAAATATAACAAATGGAAACAGGATGCGATGGTAATAATTACCTATATCTAGATCTTAATAATGAGAAACTAAATCGTTTCGTTGAGACAGTATAATATAATATGTTTTACCTATGAAAGCGATGAAATGCGGCCACCAACGTTGAAACTGTTCATCTTTTTGAAAATAAAATTTTATATCTTCTCGATAAAATCTTTCATTTTTCAATTAACGTATTCAATAGCGTCTATTCCAGGGTGTATTAGGTATTACGTTTGTCAAGAAGACACCTCGGTAGTAAATACTACTTACATATTTATAATACTAGAGGGTTTGACCTCTCCAAATGTTTATGTAGAAGAGTAACTGGGATGAGAATAAAACAAATGCCTGCTTAGGTACTCCAAATCCAGTATTACGGTGCGGGTTCTAAGGCCCCACGACACCCACACATTTTCTAAGCGGGCAGCCAGTCTGAATAACATTTAACCCCTTTGAAATGTAAAAGCATTACGGAATGAAAAAACAGCACTTATGTACCCCGCGACTCAGATAAACCATCTCCCGTACAAAGAGCACAAAGATACAATGCCTCTGAAAGGGTTCAAGAACGCACTTTTAAATTAACCCTTATGAATTCCAAAACGACCTATACCAAACAGAAAGTGCAAGCCATTCTCATCCTTAGTAACCACGTCAAGCTAATATTAGACGTTATAATCGTATGCACCAAAACCACAATATAAAATATTTGTCGTCGCAATACGCCTATTTAAAGTAGGTCCGTTTACATTTTTCCTTTTCATGTCATTGTCTCTGGCCGAGAGCGCTTGCAACCGTCACGTTCCAATTTTGAAAAGTGTCGGAACAAAATGGTAGTCGCTTTGTGTAGTGCCCTCGCTCCTGACTCGAGTTTGGTAATTTAGCAGATGTTCAGAGAGCCCGACTACCTTTGAAGTCGACTACAGCTAGCTTTAGCTAAAGAAAATGGACTTTCAACTTGCATTTATTTGACTATGTAGTTAGAATACACGTAGCGTATTCTGAGAATTGAGTTCGGTAAGTCGTCGGTACGTTTGGAATCATTCGGAACATGATTCGTAATTATTCAAACCGCATACCGACGTCAAAAACATCATCCGACGTACACGAGGAGTCATAGATACAACCACCCATCAGTGGAGGTTGGTAACCAAATTGGAACATCACTGTGCCATGTTTACAACTCGACAAAAAAAATAATAACAAAGGAGCCGAATTTAAATTCCAATCGAACTTTGACACATGTCTGCCACCATAAACAATGGAAATTCAAATCATCGTTGCAACGGGCTGCGGCGGACTAATGCGATTGTGGCGTGAGTGAGTCTATTGCTCTTCATCTATAAATAGGAGCCTTTTCTCTCGCTTTTTCTTCACAGAATCTGAGTCGAGATCGGCCGATAAGCTATCTCGTGTGAGACGGTCTCAATATCCACAGATGGCCTTGCTCTGGAGTAATCTCTGTTCCCGGCGTGGATATTTTTGTCATTTTTTGCTTGTGATTCTTTGAAAATCTCGCTTTGTGCTCTAATAGGGACATTATTTTGACGTGGAGCACGCCGCTGTAATATTGTAAACACTGATTGAGTATAGATAAGTAAGACAATCGGAGTTTTGTCCTTGGTTGTGACATTTTTTGTGGTGGCGCGAATTTAAGCCTTAGATTGAGGTGATGCTTGATGTTACCGGGAAATGTTGAGCAGCTGTCCTGGCAACACTGTAGTAAGTGCGGTGGTAAGTACATTATAGGTACATGTTATCTCTACTGATATCGAAATAAGACACGTTTGTTTGTATTTGTTTGGCGACCGAAACATGTCGGATTTGAGATATGGAAAAAGTAAGGTACACCTGAAACAAACAGGAAAATAAATAAAATATTTGCAAGGTGTTTAGACATGTTATTTTAAGTTAAAAACAAGTATACATATGTATTCTTAGCTGAAATATTACATTGACCAGTAATTTTGAATTCACAAATAGAAGTCATTATACTACAATTTGTTGTGGAAAATTCTTAATGATGCTACTGCACAATACAAATTGGAATCGTTATGCTTTACAACGAACAGGTAGGTGCATTACATGCATAATCATGTTTTTGACAAGCTAGTTAATTGCATACAATATCTCGTAAACATGTCTAATACATCAGTTTCTCCCACAATTTTAATTAAAAACATCTTCTGCTTGATAATGAATAACATTATCCTTAGACCGCGTTAATACTACATGTCTTGATAAATAAGCAATTTATCAAAAATAAAGGTTAAAATGAATCCAGTGTTACCAAATTAGTCAATAGAATGTGAGTCTTATGAAATCGTGTATCGACGTCGCGGGTGAAGCCGCTAACGCTCCAGTAACGTTTTGTTGAATTAAGCGATAAATTTTTACCAAATTGGACTCAGAAGTTTCCAAGCTGTACAACCACTCGATAAGCCTCATCGTACCTATATAATTTAGTGTAAAACCTAATACTTAGTCCCTCAAAAGACGTGCTCAATACTTCCATACGCCGTGTTTATAAATCCGCTTCGTGTTAATCTGATAACTTTTTAATTTTTACGCCAAAGTTCGTTAGCTCAAAATATTCCAAGTTAATCATGTTTTTTAAAACTCCTTTTCTTATGATTTTACATTTTATATTCACATTTTTGGGTTATATGAAAGCAGAATTTAGTGTGACTGAATCTGAAATATTTCACGTTGGCTACTCGTTTTTCTTTGTTAGTAGCGTTGCATTTACTTAATATGTTTGAACGTAAGACATTCGGATTAGAATTAATACCAGGTCGTATATAAAGACACAAGTATTTAAATGAATGTAAAAAGGAACATTGCATGAACCAGTGCTAAGTGAAAGTGCGATAACCGTCTGACTGCTAGGTAATGCTAGGTTCTGTTCCACGGTTGGTCATTTTAAAAGTTTCATGACTTTCCTCACGTGCCGCAAACATACACGTGATGGATTGTTTGTAAATGAATAATTAATTTTATTTCTCACAAAAGTACGACGTAGCACGTAATAAAACAATGACGAACCGAAATAAAAACACGAGTAGGTAGTTGACAAAAATACGGCGGCACACGTCGTCCGGCCGGCAGACAATCTCCGTACCTATCCCTTATCTGTGCAACTTAGCAAACAAAACATCGCAACCGGCAATAAGCATAAAACAAAATCGTTTCGACCCCACACACGCCGTCGCCCGAACACTTGGAAAAATCCCTATGGATTTTCCGCGCGGGGTGACGAGGGCGACCGGCGGCGCGCGGGGGCGGGGGGAAGGAACGTAAAAGAGAAAAGCTGCGAGTTTTTATCTCGGCGCCATAAATTTTATTCGTAGCGTGATTTAGTGCGCAGATTGCCCCCCGCGCCCCGCCCGCCCCGCGCCTACGCCTCGCCCGGGTAAGGCTGCTAGTCATTGTCAAAATTATTGCACCCCTATCTACTGAAGCTTTAAATATATGTCCCCGACACGTAGTTATGCCTACAACCCGTTCCTACGGCGAATACGATGCCTTCATGTAAATTTTATAAGATGTTTCACATAAAGAATTGCTTTTGCACGATTATTTACCCAAACATTTGAGTAAAAGTGAAAATAAATAAAAGAAAGCGAACAATCGAACAAAGCAGTGGCGTAGCGTGGGTATCTGCCGCCCGGGGCAGTTGTCGATTTTGCCGCCCCTTCCCGTGTATTTTTTTTAACAAGTGTTCCAGGCCGTTTGTCATTTTTAACCGACTTCAAAAAAAGGTTTTTTTTTTTGTATCGACGTTAAAAATCATCAAATGATCCTTCCCGCTGTGGGTTAGTAGCGGTGAGGGAGTGTCAGACTCTTTTTGACTAAAAACCGTCGTGTTCCGTCGAAGGCCTTTTATGTTCCAGAGCCGCGGTAACTCTTTCGAACAACCCGCAGCCCCGGCAGAAGGGGGAGGTTTTCAAGTAGACTTTTCTTTTATATCTTTGTTACTTGATTTCTTGAAGGTTTTAAAATTCTTTTAGGTACGCAGGCTAGCGAAGTAGGTACCCTATTGAAATAATTTTCAAAGCGCTATAGCAGTCAAGTTTATCTAACCTATTCTTAACGTTTTAGTCATGAGGGACCACTTTAACTAAAGTTTGTCTTGCCGGGGACCACCTCAAAGGTTTACCTAAATTAGCACTCTGCTAAACGCATGTCGGCAGTTGTGTAGGTAAGCAAATGCAAATAAAGAAAATCTTGCCTATGTACTTAGTTTCCAAATGCGCGAGCGAAGCGAGTGCGAAATTTTTATCGTACTCAAACCAAATATTACGTTAAAATTTAGCCCAAACGCACTTAACTTTTTGTTTGTTGACAGATGCAAAATAAGGGCATATCGTTTTTGAATATGCGAGCGAAGCGAGCGCGAAATTTTTATCGGATTAAAACAAAAATTACGTAAAATTTTGCCCAAACGTACTTAACGTTTTGTTTGTTGACAAATGCAAAAATAAGGGCCATAATATAGTTTCTGAATACGCGAGCAAAGCGAGCGCGAAATTTTTATCGTACTTAAACCAAATATTACGTAAAATTTTACCCAAACGTACTTAACTTTTTGTTTGTTGACAAATGCAAAATTAAGCGCATACAGTTTCTGAATACGCGAGCGAAGCGAGCGCGAAATTTTAATTACTTTTTATTTAAGACTCAAAACCAAAATTACGTAAAATGACGTGTGTTTTAAGTACCAAATTTTAACAATAATTAATTTTAAGTTTAAAAAGTTTCAACTTTCTTCTTTAATGTTTTGTTATTGTTAGACAGTTTTATGTAGCGGCACAGATACTAGTTGTGAACAATTTTTTTTTTTAAATTGGTAGAATTTTGCCGCCCCCTAAAAGCTGCCGCCCGGGGAATTTGCCCCCCCTGCCCCCCCCACGCTACGCCACTGGAACAAAGGATACATTGCATATGTATTGCTAAGTACAAAATCCATTTGAATTAAGCCTATTCATTCCTTTGTATTGCCTATGTTTATTCTAGTGGATAGTTACGCAAGCTTCGCTTTCCTTGGCTCTCAATTGCATCCATGTTTCCACTTGATTTGTTTAGAATATTGCTGCTAGCACTGCAAAAGCATCGGGTCGTCTGTAGAATAATGCAATAGTAGACCAATGGCGCCATGCGATTCTCAGAGAATGGCTAAAAAAATACTGCGCCGTCCTAATCCTTCATTCTTACTCTAAGAGTAAATCTTACTTATTTGTCAATACCGAGCCACAAAGGCGTCCAAATACCCTTACACTGGATGAAAAGCATAATACACGCCTCATAATAGTGTGGCAATTCAGAAACTGTTAAAATCATAATGCGCTTTTGTTGTGCTCTTGACAGCTTGGTTTTTTTCATTCAATGGTGGTTTCGTGTTGCCGGCCAGTGCGTCGCGAAAGTGACGTTCACGATTTCTAGCGAATCGATCGGTATCTACGGGGCGTATTTTATGTAAACACGACAAATTTCGTGATGTAAAATAGTAGCCGCAGATGCGGCCGTGTTATTTTTATTGTCTGCGCGAGAGCTGCGGGTTCGGAGGATCGCATTTGATCCGGGACTCACTCCACACTGTGTCTTATCTCGGATCTGGTTTTATGAAACCCTAAATTTACGACTGCGGCGAGGGGTGGGGGTTGTATTAAGCCGACTCTCGTCGCTTCGCTGCGACAGACACTTTTGTCACCAACAATTCATGGCTGAAGCACGTTCGGCAAAAATTTTGCGTGTCAAATTACAACGCAGCGAACAGTCGATTGATGACGAGATTAGGCAATACGAGTGTCGTTATGAAACGTACTTCACTTTACGATTATTACTTATGTAAATGACGACATAAAAGATTCTTTTGTGGCAAACAAATAGACGTTTGCTTAAGTAATTTTGTGGTTGAGTTCTGATCAAAGACATCAGACGACTCGGCTGTGGTATTCACATTAAATGAAAAGTTTTAGCGTTAAGCTTTGCTCGCTGAATAATCGATATCAAAGCCATAAATTACTTTGAAATAGCTGAAAAAAAGTCGTGAAAACTTGTCTTTACATGAAAACAAACAAGACATTCCCTCATGAAGAAGCAAACCGTTAATAAATTATTATATTATAGATTATAGCATCTTAATTAGGGGAGGAGGTTAGACTTAATTGCGGGCCGCTTGCCGGGGCGGGCGGGTTAGCCCAGATACAGACCGATCCTCTATAAATTACGGGAATAAATCCCGGGAAAGAAAAATTGCCCTCTGGAGCACATAATTCTTGCCTTGTCACAAGCTCTCCTTATCTATAGCCAATACCGGATTACAATGTGATTTTTATTTCATGCTATATTCGTTGGTACCTCCGACCTACTTACGTTGTCTTTATGTTAAGTTATTTATGTTACCTATGTGGAATTTGTTTTTCGGAGGGTGTGGAATATGTTTTATTTGTACTTGGTTTGCGATAATCTTTTGTTTATTTCAGTAGCATTCTTTCAGTGTATAGGTGTCGTGGTATCGTAGACTTGATCTATCTATCGTGTAACTAAGTAGTAGTAGAAAAGTTGCTAGTCAGTTCTTCTGCCACGGTTCAAATAGCTTAAAATACAGTGGCTTCTTTGTTTGTCTTTGAGATTTGTATTCTTTATATTATGTTTTTAGTAATAATTACTAGACCGAATCCTACTACATTTCCTGTGTTTACCAAACTTGAAAAGCTTTGGTCTTATTGATTATATAAAACGGCGGCATACAATAATTGACTCTTAATAAATTGACCACTTACGTCACAAACTCAAATTTTGTTTGCTACATTCAAATATAGCAAAAGTGCCAATGTAGGTATAGTTATCGGCACGGATATTGAGCTCTCGGCGGAAGAGTGGGGATCGCTTTGCGCACTGTACACATAAGGCAATAAACCAATAAATCGCTTCTGCGCAGTTGAAGGTCAGGGCTCAATATCCCTGCCTGTAAATAATGTAGTGTGTAAATAATTTAAACTTTTCAGTAGCATTAGGGATCGGTTCTCTGAATAAAATCCTTGAACAGTTTAGACACAAAGTAGTTTTTTTTTTTTGTATGTGCAAGGACTCACTCTCGATATGTCACTTTCAGTTTTACACAAAACAAAACCTAGTGCGAACATGACATAGCAGTACTTCACAATAAACGCCAATATCCAAGTGTTAAAGCAATACTTAAGCTAATATTTTATAATGTTACCCAACAATATCTTCTAATGGACAATGACAAATGATTCCTATTGTATCCGATTGAGATGTCATGGCGTATTTTCTCACACACAAAAAGGGCGTATCTACAACTTAACCTACACTCACTTACACCCTTTTTACTTTCAAAGCTGTATTGTACGACAACAAACGAATTCACGAAATATATGAAAAAAATACAACCTTCTTAAAATTTGGACGAAATATTTTGACAACATAATGTATGGGCAGGTATCGTTGAGTGACTGGCTAATGATCGTTTAATAGTTATCGAATGTGGGCGAAATTCCATGATACTGAAAAAAATTTTGGGCAGATTTTTTCTATACTTTCACTGCGTGTCGTAACTATAAATAGGCTGGTTATTGAGAGGACAGGCATCTTTTCTTGGATTGCTTAGTATTCTTATTTAGAGGATTATAAGATTCTACATTCTACAAACATTCACTAGCAGCACCTACGATTGATATCCTTCAGAAATGTTTTCATTTGTTTCTAAAAACTTTAAACTTTGTTTCGGGTAACAATTTATTTTGATTTATACTTCTTTTGAAATTTAAACAAACAAAAAAGCACTATCGAGATCTACGGCAACATTTAAAGTTTTCACTTTCAGTCGCTTTCATAATGTATATAGTTAAAAAGCTTTCACGAGCTTTTAAACACATACTTTTAATTTAAAACCTGTATTTGAACATATTTTTTCCGCTAAAAAACATTTTATATAACTCAAAAAAACTAACAAGCTAATTATTTCACTTATTACGTATATATTATAACAGCAGCCACATTCGTTAGTAAATTCCTTCGCGTATCATCTCGTACGATCTTAAAAATCGAGCATTTTAATCTGAACACACCGCTCTTACGAATAACCAGTATAACTTGACCTCTCACCATAGCGCTACCTGTAGCAAACATTGTTTTATCTAATACGTCAATTTGTTAGTTCCTAGTTCCACCGCGTACCAAGATACGTTGGGCCGTCGTACTTGACATTCATAATGCGTATAAACTTGTTTTATTAATTCCTAAGTTTATATTAATTAATATTAATGGATATAGAAGGGATGACTGTTAGAAAGTTAATAGGCACGAATTTCTTTGATTCATATTTAGGCATGCACTTGTATGTCAAAAGCTAATTAGTAATTACTCCCTCGTTTTAACGTGATTACTTTTATAAACGTGACTATTAATAAAGAGGATATGATCGACTCCCTCCTTCAAACTTGGATTTAAAATGAAAGTACTACATATTCAGTTCGGTTCTATTACATGTACCTATACGTTTTTCTTTTAGTAAAATTCAGTATCATTTATTAAAATTAATTAATAATGCTGATTTTATATTTTTCTTTTAACTACATGGTCTCAGACATTATAATGCCAGCATTGATGATTTAGTCAAAGCAATCGATAGTCAATCACACACTCATCACGCCTATTCACAATCACTATCCAATTCCAAATAATTGCATAACGAATGCGGTGACACAGCATTGTATAAGAATTTATTATTTTCTTTTGTTGGCAACACCCAGCCCAGTGGGTCGCGGTTGGCAACATAGACCGATAATGCCGATATTTATTTGTGTAGAGGAGATTATTTATTTATTTTGTTCGGGAACATTGTTGATGTTTTGTTGTCGGTTCAATGGCTGTACAAATGATTTCCATTGCTCCTGTAGTGAGCAAACACTTAAGTTTGTTGTGTTATTAAAAAAAGTTGAGAGGTTCACTTAACTTTTTTATGTGCCAGCGTCGATTCGGAATTCAAAATTTTATTAACAGTGGTAGCCAGATAGTCGATGAAAATGAAATACATATCTATCTATAATATTTACCTTATAAGTATTATTATCATTTGGAAATTACGCGATAGAATTTGATAAAAGGGTTAAGTATCTAATCGGTATGTTAGTTCCGGAAATCAAATCAGGGCAATATTTAAGCGTTATCTTCATAATTTTGCAGATGATCAAGGAATTATTAGTGACGATTTAAAACGGATACGTCAAGGTCCGGTTGCGGCAGGCCGTGTTGCATGATCGATCATTTTATTACTTGATATATCTAAATAGGTATACAAATGCAAAATATAGGAATGACTTGTTATTTTGTTTTTAATCCTCTTACTTATAATCTTTTGGTTAGTTTTTATTGATTAACATTGCAACTGTTTGGTATGCTCTGTTTTAACCTTAAATAGGTACTGGGTTTAGCCATTTTTGTCAGTGCTCGGAGGCAAAGAGCTATGTTGATTTTAAATACATAAATTTAATTTCACATACATTCTTCTATTTCTACCGTGAAAAGTTACATAACCTGCAAATAATATTTTAATCTAATATCTCTCTTTTTGTCCAACACACTGGTCCCTATTCTCAGGACAATTGTTTTCTCCTACCATAGACCTTTTTTCTTTTAATATGCATAAGTGCAAAACCCAAACAGCCAGCTATCCTTTATGTGTCGCTTGGTTTGATGCCTTTGTCTCACTACCTCAGACGTGCCCGTTAAATGCTCTGTTAACCATCATGCAACAAAGGATTCACAGATTATACTTATTAGTTTTTATATATGGCAATCTTGGTCAATTTTTGGACTTGGAGTTGTGAGAATTCGAAAGTTCTAAGATAGAGGCTTCATTATACATATGACGATATTTTGCTGAAAAGCTTTAGGTTGGTTGCAAAAAATTAAGTTGGTGGGCTGATTTGGAAACATAACTGTAAAAACACAACGTTATGTTACCTAAATGATTTATGTGAAGTGCAAGTATGTATTTGATTCAGGCAACTACCTACTTTAAATGAATGCAGTTATTTGTACTCCTTTTCGGATCACGTAAAAACAAATTACATTGTAATTAAAATTGTTCAACTAACCGAAAAACAAACCATTGTACGCAGAAGTGACAACTATGTTAGCAATCCCAAATATTTGCACGAAACATTATCTAAAGTCAAAATTCGAACAGAACAACAGAGTAAAAAAAAAACAAATGAAAAACCAGAAACAATTTACACTGAAAAAAAAAACCGACCACACGGAGGCGCGCATCACGGACTCACGGCTCTATGCCCGAACCCCACGATTGCACGCTCTATTAGACCTAATAGCATTCGGCATGGCCCGCCTTGTTACCAAACAGACATATTTATTGCAATATTAGAATTAACGATGTGAACATGGCAACATTACCCCTAAATAAGAAGATAATTCGGTCAGACTTTAATACGCTGACAAAGATCGCTGAAGTTCGTAATCGTTCGGGCGTGTTGCTACAACCGCGATTTCAATTTTATGTGTCGTTTAATTGTGAGAAAGTTGCTGTAAAATTAATTGACGAAGAACGGGTGCTATCTCGGTAGTAATAAAAAATAAATTTCCTGATACTATCTGATAAACAATGATTCAAATGCGGCTGTTTAGATTCCGGATAAAAATAGGCACGTGTAGATATTGTACTGCCTATGATCTCTCTTTTTCCTCTTTCCTTTACCATCATGTACTGGTATTACCTCTGTTATGGCAAAAACCACGGTCAATAAAGATCTGAAAATCAGGATCAAAAACTCAGTATCTTGTATGACGAATCGATCCGCAAAAGGGTCCCCAAAGTTACTCAACTTAAGTTCTGTTTAAGTAACACTTACATCTATTTGTTATTTAACACTTTTTGGGACAAACAAACATAATGTCTACATTAAGATACAGATTTAAGTGCGTAACCCATTTAGTAATCTACATTGTCAATAGGTAGTGACGAAAATAACCTACGTATCTACCGTCTTATCGTTTGTCGGCAAATATCAAATATTTTACGACGTCTATCTTGTTCCTACACGATCGTAAAAAAGTAGATTTTCATGAATTTGTTACCTATATTAAGGATTTTATTAGGTTTTTATTACCTCTTTTCGTTAACTTGGTTGATTAGAATGGTATGTAAAATATTAATTCTGTATCATAGGCAGCTTTACTTCAGTAGTTCAGGTACATTGAATACTTGCAATATTTAGGACAATCTCTACAAAAAGAAACTTTTGAACTAGTGCCTAATATAGATCAGACAAATAAGAAACGGCTCTCACTATTTCTTTGTTGATGGAAAATCGTCAAATAGGAAATAGGAACTGAGTGTCAGAATTTTAACAAAGATACCAGGGGCCCGATTCTCCTAATTCTACTTAAGCGACATTCGATTCACATTCGACTGCGATCCAATCACGACTCAATTACGATTGAAGCGTATGTGGCATTCCGCTATTTTTTGTTTGAAATAACCGTTTTTATCCTTTTCTGTCATTCAATAATGAATCATTTTGTCTGCAAACGATTGCAATATGATGTAGAGCAAACTACCGTATAGACCAAAATCACCAAAATAGCAGACCAATTGCAAACCAATCGAATATCGTTGGAATGCGATTGGTCTTATATTAGTAGCAGAATGCTCTATATGGTCAAAACTGCTATTGCGATCATATTGCGATTCGATTTCTATTCAATGTTGACATTATTAACTTAGGAGAATCGGGCCCCTGTTCTCTCTCGGATCTCACACCTAGCCCAATATTTCCTGCCCAGAAATACATGCACGAAATTAACAAAATAGAACAGAAAATACTTGTAACACATAAGCACCGACACTAGCACATAAAGCCTGTAAATCCTACTTAATCGCCATTTACAACAGTTAATAACACCTAATTACCAACTTTACACAAGGTCGCACTACCAACACACTTTAAAATTACCCGCAGACTAGACTGCAAACTTTTAGTCGGCCGATAGTTTACTTAAGCTCATAAATCAGCATGAAGTAGAATGGTAGAATGCACACTTTCTTAAAAAAATTGCTAAACTATCGGCCGACTGTTTAGTTTGCAGAGTGCGGGTACTCTAAAATCGGTTTGCTCAACTTAATTTTGCATAATACACCATATTTCTAAAATACGCCAATAAAATGCGTATTACGGTTGTTTGGGGTCCCTGATTAGGCGCGGGCCATCAACGATTTGCTACGGCTGGTGAAAAATATAGGGGCGGTCCGTGTACGCTAATTGTATATCTATGGACGCATTGTGGTTGCCTCATTAAATTAGTAACGAGGTCTATTGTTCCATAGTGACTGGTATTGTGAAGAAATTTTGCAAAGGCACCATTCTAGAGCAAAATGTTCTTCAATAAGTCGCAAACTTCGAAAAATCGCCATATTCTAAATACATTAGTTTTAATTCGATTATTTAGTAATTTTAGCAACTGGGTAGGTACACAGATTTTACCAACTAACACATTAATATCCTCAATAAATAAAGACATACAAGTCAATTATCTAATCGAATACAAGATTATCACCGCACATTACCAATAACATAATCTTCTTACGACCACGACAGTTTGTTTTGACATAAAACATATTGCAATAGTCATTTTATTTCCTAATTCCGTTGCCGACTCAATTAAAACAGGTTCTAAACGTCAATTACGTGTCTAATATTTAACGACAAAATTGTCTAATTAGTCTCCCGGCAAGTAAGTGGTTGTCTCTATACGAATATCTATAATTCCATTTTAATATTTTATTGCCACGGAGGTAGTCCTTGCCACAAGGCAATAGAGATTACCATCGCCTCCGAACGCATCTCGATTTCTTTCATTACATCTAATTAGTCTAATTATATTTTCTCTGAGAAGGCCGGTAGCTGGGTTGTAAATTAATGATATGATTGGGTAATGTAATAAAAAATCACATTTGGAAGCCGTTATGGCAAGGTTAGGTCGTGTGTACACATTCCGGATTCAAAAATGGCTGGAAATCACACCGCAAAACGTGGTATGGACGTTATAAATAATATTTTCATCATATTAACCAGTGTTGACATTAATAAGTGTCAAATTTTGAATTCATATTTAATATTAATTAATTTCGTGCTAATTTTAGAACGGAATATATGTAAATGGTATGTCGTATTTCCCACGCGTCGGTAAAAACTCACAGGAGACATTTATTATTGGTTGATATACGACCGGCTTCGATCATTAGTTGACACTATTTAATCGCTAGGTATGTAGATAACATACGTACATAGTAGAAGCCTTGTCTTTACCTGGAACAATTAAAATAACTCTGCATTGATAATATTTTAATCTTACTGTCATTTGATTAAAATAATGTCAAAGAATCCATATTGCTGACGAGAAGTTGTTAAGATGAGCCTGCAAGTCTGTTCATGTAGGTACGTACGTACATAGCAATAAATATTGTGATTATAGCTAGTTAGCACTATAAAACCAGTTTTGGGCGGAAATTTAGTGATTAATAAAGGTTAATTCAACAAACCAACTGTTATGTTAGGCCATACACCTACAATAAAATTGTGCAATTTCCACAATTGCGCAATGGATCAAGTGACTCACGATTTCATGTGCCTCTCCCAGGTATTACAATTAAACTATTTCAATGACGACTTAATATGCTTATGTTAGATCGCTAAGAACTTGTTTAATTAAGCTAACTGCAGTCGCGGCACTGATTCAAGGCTGACTAAGTACGCAAAAAGTGTAACTAACTTTGTTTGTATCTTGCCGAAATGGACTGCCTTTAAAGAGATCGAGATTTAAAACCTACTTATTCATCCGTTGTTTTTGGATTAGAGATTGTTTGACATAATTTGTATGAAGCCAATGTCGAAGTTTATTCTTCAATCGCAAGACAACCTATACATCAGTTATTGTAATCCGCAGCAACACGACATGGAACTATCAAAATATTCTAAAAACTCCTCAAATAGACTTACACGTGGACCACATACCCTCATACTGCAGGTAAATGCATTTAAATTAATTAAGGGGGAGCCAGACCGCCCGCGCGGCTACCGTCCCGGCGGGGCGCCGTGACGACTTCATGCGGCTTCCCGGAACCGAGTCCCGGGCAGCACGGGACGCGGGATTTAGTGAAACTAGTACCTGACTACGTGACACGAGTAGTTATGTCACGGACTCACGGGTCACCGGACTGGATAGTTTGGAGATGAAGGTGTAAAATGCAAGCGTTTGCTGTTTCGAATTGAAGCTCTAGTTTTTTGATTTGTTAGTTTGAACTGCGGGTTTAGTATGAATGTGGATGGATGGAGAAGCAGAGGTAGACCAAGGAAAAGATTGATTGCTTGACTGATAGAGAACATGAATAAGAAGGGAGTGGATTTTATTATTGGTTATTAGAGCATGGATTATGGAGTCAGTAAATATATCGCAATGACTTCAAGTTAATTGGGAACTGGGCAGGAAGAAAAAGACAAGTTGTTAGGATATTGACTTACCAAAAAGTATACGCTACGGTTTATTATTGAAACTAGTCAAGCTCTTAATTTCTCGGTAAATTGACACATTGCAACCTCACACAGAATCAGAATAGAGATATTTGCTGATATTCAAAAGGAAAGGATCGCTCATGGTTTGCGTATAACCTTCACCACCACTTGAATAATAAACTCCCGAGCCCTAAAAACACTTTTAGAATCTCAAACATATAGATAGGTAACCCAAAATATCGGTATGCCTAAAATATTTAAGATATCTTAACCAATATCTTATAATATGCCACGAGCCTTACTCACTGAGCTCGATATAAATAAGTCTCCATAATGTTTATGATCTAAAAAGAAAGCCTTAAAAAATTTTCTCCAAGACTAAGCACCCGATATTTGGCTATGTTTGTCTGAAATTTGATATTTACACAGAAGTTGCGTAAGAACAAAATATTTTTCTCGATTTATATCTAAGTAATTGTAAAACTGTCCACATACACGGCGGCCATTTGTATGCTAATAAAACAATTAAAATTTCACAAGTACAGGACTCTCATGAATCTCACGATTTGTGTTATCGGCTGCCCACTGCGAGGCTACCTGTGCAAACAGTGTCACAATAGGCGCTCGCCCTTAACTCGCCCGCTATGAGTTATTACAACTGCCCCTTAAATATTTCATCGATTTTATTGTGGCTCCAATGTCAACCCCGTCTCGACGATAGCTATAAAGACTGTCGTTAATTTTTTGCGCAATAACGCAAATCGTGTTTCGCGCCAAATTTTTTATGTTAATCACAGTTTTGAGTTAGATTTATTTTTACTGGATAGATAACGCTTCTAACCTACTAAAATACATAATATTGTAAATTAGTTTGAGAAAGTTATTTATTGTTAATCAGTATAAACAAACAACAAAAAATTCAGAACCACCCGAAAATCTCAAGGTGAGGAAAGTGACAAATAAAATTTTCATGACCTAAATATGATTTAATGTTTCAGTCTAGATACATTATCCTGTAGCAACACCATAATAGGATTATCTCATATAAAAAATGGGGCCCACCAATGCGTATACTACAACATAGACATAATAGGATGTATAGAAGGCTGTATAGAGTTAACCCGTGCTCACCTGGCGTCACCCGCGCTCTCCTACAGATAAAAAACTCTTATAAAGAGATAAATTATTGCGTTATGGCTTTTTGAAAGAGTCCACTGCTGCTGAGAAATGACAATATTATTAAAAAGTACGCGTCTTTGTCACAATATCTTTTTGTGTTCGATATATTGTCGCCATAATAAATGCTGCCCTTTTATGGGTCGAGCATTGTGCTCCGTACCTTTGTGGACATTATTAAATATATTTTAAAGAGTTTTATTAATGGTGGGCGTCGTAAAGAGAATGTTTGATTTATTTTTTCGACGCGTGTGCTCGATGTTAGGTTGATAGCCTTCAATCATGAGAATTAATGTGAGAGACTAAAATGTCCTCAAAACTCGGTCGTATATGCACAGAAGTCATTATGGCCAGGCACAAACATCCGTGGCCAATTAATAATGACTAATGAGCAGGAATAACGTCCGTCGCCTTCATTTTTATTGCAAGCGCACCGATAATGCAATAGCCGCACTATAACTGCGAAAAAACAATAAGGTAAACGTCCCAGTAACCGTTAAGTTTTGAACTTCACCAACTTTGCTGACATGCTATGCTAACACTAGAAGTCTTACAAAAAAAATAATTACATGACTAGAGAGACAATTTAAACTAGTTTTATTGTAATATGCTTTTTGAATTTTATTTTGAATTTTCTTTAACAAAGATATAAAAATAATAAAAAAAGGGCTAGTTGTACCAGTACCCGGTAAATTTGTACTAGTAATCGTTAAATTGTCCCAGAATCCGGTAATTTTCATCGCAAATTTGAACTCTACTGGCTTACGATAAGGTTCATAGATATACGACTTTTGCGTTTCTGTGTAAAATGTATAAAGAAGGGTAAAGAAAAAAACTTATAAAAAATATACTTTTTTTATGTAATTAGATAAATACAATTATGAGTAATAGTTGACATCACGAATTTGTTTCTATTTGAAGAAAACAATAATTTTGGTTTCACCTTTAGATGTCACCGTTACAATGGAGCAGTCTATAGAATAGCGGCCGCGTAATTTATCATCTAACGACGACCGTGGGATACCGTACTGCCTGATTGTCGCTGAAATGGACGCACTGCCTCCGTGGTAAAGGCCACGAAGGTATGGTCTTCTGCCTATCAGTTATGACTGTCTGAAAAAAAAAACTTCTAAATTCATATCAATAGGAAATCCCACTGTGGATTAGCAGCGGCGAGGGAGTGTCAGTGTGACTTTTACTGACCAAAATACCATCGTGTTCCTTCGCAGGCCTTTTATGTACCAGGGACGCGGTAACTCTTCCGAACAATCAGCCCCGGCAGGCCTTGGCCCTGCTGGGCCCCGCTGGGGTTTTGCTGAAGTCAGGTACTTCATCACTCGCTGAACACCGATGGGAACCCCTTCCACCGTGACGAAAGTGAAGAGGAAGGTGGCCCACCCCGAAACCCATGAAAGCATATGGCCTCGGACGCAAGGCCACCTCCAGTCCCAGCAGCTGGATCCTTTCGGTGGCTGTCGCAAGCCCGCGCGACATTTTGTCGACCGCCTCTTGGTGCGACCTCTTTTGTGCCAGTACCAACGTGTCGTCAGCATACTACACTGACGCTGCTTGGGAGGTCGGCGCGCAGCACCCAGTCGTAGCCGATGTTCCACAAGAGCGGCCCCAGAACCGATCCCTGGATCCCGCCAAGACGACCATCCCCCCCTCCCGGGAAACAGCGTCCCCCGTCGTAAGAGCGCTCACGTGCATGAGTTTGAGTTTGAGTTTGAATGGGCCGGTATGCGGACGGAGAGTCCGCAGGGCGCCCCGGTTTCCGAATGAAGACCAATTTCCCTGTCTTCCAACTAAGTGGGAACTGGCCCCTCTCTAGACATGCGCTGACCAAGCAAGCCATTAGGCCCCGGGGCGATATTTTTGGTTTTCAGCCTGGCTACCGCCACTCTCCGGTCCACCCCAGTCACCTCAGGGATATCGTCGTCTTCGGGTGTGTGGTCCAGTGTTCCCCGCGCGATAGGAACAGAGCGCTAAACTTCTTCTCCACCATCTAAGGCCGAAGACTCTAAGTCAGCGGGGGACCCATGGGTGGAGTTTGCCCCGCACCATTTTGTATGGTCGCCCCCTCGGATCTCTGTCCAGAATACCCAGCAACTCCGCATTGGCCAACTCCTTAGCCCTGGATGATGGCCAGTTGGAGGGCGGTGTTCGCAGCTCTACATCCCTCGTACAGCTCTATATCCCTCGTACAGCTCTGCTTCCCTGGCCTCCGCATCCGGAGGGCGAATGCGAACGAGGCACGCCTCTCGAAGAGACGCCAGCTCGCTAGACCACCAGTACATCTGGCGTCGGGCGCTTCCTGGCAGAACTCGGGGCATGGCCATGTCGCAGATCTCGGACATGGTCTCCCGGGAGAAGCGTCATATAAATCATCATCATCTCAGCCACAGGACGTCCACTGCTGAACATAGGTCTCCCCCTTAGATCTCCACAGATACCTGTTGGAGGCGACCTGCATCCAGCGTCTTCCGGCGACCTTTATAAGGTCTGTCTACCTTGTTGGTGGACGTCCTACGCTGCGCTTGCTAGTCCGTGTTCTCCACTCAAGCACTTTTCGACCCCATCGGCCATCCGCTCTGCGAGCAATATGGCCTGCCCATTGCCACTTCAACTTGCTAATCCGGGCTATATCGGTGACTTTAGTTCGTCTACTGATCTCCTCGTTTCGGATTCGATCACGCAGAGAAACCCCGAGCATAGCCCTCTCCATAGCTCGTTGAGCGACTTTGAGCTTTGAGATGAGGCCGATAGTGAGAGACCACGTTTCGATGCCGTAAGTCATCACTGATTGAAGACTTTCCTCTTAAGGCACTGAGGTATGTCGGACGAAAAGGTATTGCGTAGTTTCCGAACGCTGCCCAGCCGAGTTGGATTCGGCGGTTGACCTCTTTGTCGAAGTTGGACCTACCTAATTGGACTACTTGTCCTAGGTAGATATATGAGTCAACAACTTCGAGTACCGAGCTTCTAACAGAGACTGGGGTGGGCTCAACATGGACATTTGACATAATTTTCGTCTTGTCCATGTTCATATTCAGGCCCACCCGTTGTGAAACTCGGTCGAGGCCGTCGAGCATCATACTGAGTTCCTCCATCTACTTTGCTATGACTACGATGTCATCGGCAAACCGAAGGCTTTCCATTCCAGGAGCTTGAACGCGTCTTCCATTGCGGCGGTAAACAGTTTCGGGGAGATAACGTCCCCCTGTCTTACGCCTCTTCTCAATGGAATCGGCTTCGTGCTATGCTCCTGTACTCGGACTGACGTGGTGGCGTTATTATACAAACACTTCAACACCTCGATGTACCGATAGTCAATATGGCATCGTTGGAGTGACTCAAGTACCGCCCATGTTTCCACCGGATCGAAGGCTTTCTCATAGTCCACAAACGCTAAGCATAATGGCAAGTTATACTCCTCGGTCTTCTGTATAACTTGCCGCAGCGTATGGATGTGGTCTATGGTACTATAGTCTCTTCGGAAACCGCCTTGTTCGGGAGGCTGGAAGTCATCAAGCCTGTGTTCGAGACGGTTCGTGATAACCCTTGAAAAAGCTTATAAACATGGCTTACAAGTGTGATGGGTCTGTAGTTCTTCAATAGGCTGTCATATAAATACTTACTTTAAAAATATTTCTGGTGACTGCAACTGGTGAAATAGGTAATTAATCTATACATATCTATACATATAATAATCTATACATATAATAAATCTGTAAAAAAACTGTGTCTGTACATTGAATATATTAAAAAAATAATAATTGGGTGGGGTTTAGAAACAGTAATGGAGCACAAATCCAAAAAAAAAATTCTGTCTGTATGTCTGTATGTCTGCATGTCTGTATGTCTGTTTGTTTGTACACGCTAATCTTCCGAACTACTGAACGGATTTCAATGATTTTTTCTTTGTTGTATCAGTATTAAGCCTGGTCAACATATAGGCTATAATTTATCTTCGAAACTTGAAGACCTGATGCAGAACACCAACAGACCAACAAAACTATAAGAGATACAAAAATGGTGCCATGGCAAAAATTGTTTCATGTGATGAGCATTTTCAGCTGAGATAATAAATTTTAAGATCTGGAACACCTGATGTGGAACCCCAAGAGCCCAGCTTCTCTGTACCATATACAGGTATGACGTTTTAGCAAAAGTTGTTCAATTTGATAAGCACTTTCTATTGACTTAGACAAATTGAAGATCTAAAACACCTGATGTGGAACTCCAGGAGCCCAGCTAGACCATAGCATATGAAGATATGACGTTTTAGCAAAAGTGGTTCTATCTGATAAGCACTCTCTATTGACGTATAAACATCGAAGATCTGGAACACCTGATGTGGAACTTCAAGAGCAATACTACACTTGAAATGTATAGAAATGAATGTTATGAAATAGGTATGGCGAATCAAAAAAAGTAATTAGTCCGTCTTTTAGATAACCCTAAAATAATGGACACGTATTTTTCTTTTCTCTCTCTCACAAACAAATAATAACGAAGATACAACAATGCTTGAATTTCGTGTTAAGTCACTGCTTAGTACAAATTTTACATACCTAGACGTGGCGTCACGAGCCCCCACTCTCCGACTTTGTTGCGTTATATCTCATTATTATTTTGTATGTCTCTTCCAGACCTCGGGACTACAGAGTTCCGAATTTTTGGGAGGCAAACGTGGGGCCGAAGCCAACAGGCTGAAGCCCTTTTGAGACAACTTTAATGAAATGGTGACACAAAACCGACGATTATCCCTTTATAGGTACACTATAGAAATGCACCCAAGGACATTCCCCGGTGGACGTCGTTAAAAAAAGACAATCCCCGGTTCTGTGCTAAACTATTGCTAACTATGGAGGAAAACTACTTGGGTTATTGTGATGGGATGTTAGTGGATGACAATGTATTAGGTACATGTCAGCCTCAGATGTCCTGCGGTGCCTATATCTCATTATTATTGTCGTTATTATCTCAAGAGCCTTTGTCCCAATTATGTTAGGGTCGACTTCCAGTCACGATGCAAGTATCTGACCTCCACAACCCGGTTACCCGCTCAACCCAACACCCCTTGGTAAGACTTACTGGCTTCTGACTACCCATAACGATGTTCAATGACAGCCGGAACCTACAGTTTAACCAATACCAATGACCGTTATTTGGAGGGGATCTCCAAATAACGGTCATTGGTATCCAAAATATACGTAGAAAGTACATACGAACTTAGAAAAGTTGCATTGGCAGGCACTTGCCAGACCTGGAATCAAAGACGCACGCTCATACTTGAGAGATTGGTTCTATACCCACTAAACCATCACGACTTCCACTAAGTCACCACGATTTTGTCATCTATTTAATGTTTTTTTACGTAATAATACGTGTAATATTTTTGCCACACACAACTTAAATGCGGACTAATTAGAATCACTACTTTATCCCTATGGTCACGTCTATTGCGGTTCAGTTCTCAGCGTTTTGTTTGGTCTGCTGTGCTTTTGCCGTTAAAGTACAAAAAATAAATATATGGAACGTTTCTAATGGTTATGCGTATTCCGTTGTTTTCAAGTCAACGGGCCCTTAAAATTCAATATCAGACTATTCAGATCTTTGATTTTGCTGACCCCGTAGTCGCTGGCATAAGGGACAGGATCCGCGTACGAAGTCGCGGGCAGAAGCTAGTAAATAAAATATAATACTGAACTTTGTATACATATATGTATAATATTTACACAATACACAAGATACTCACTATAGAATTACAAGTGTGAAAGAAACTGACAACTTTCGATTTCAATGTTTTGTCGCCTGAAACTTGAAGAAACGTGAGGTATGGCATGGATTTGAGGGTCCGTTAGGGCAGTATAATTAAAAATAATGCCTCAAATGTCGGAAAAACGGTGATAAATGACTAAATCAAGAGTTTATATGACAGAAATTACACATACAAACAAAATTGTAGTGAATGGAAGGAAAAGAGAACTTAACAAAAGGCAATAAGGACGATGTCGGGTTTTGCGTGCAACTTATAATGCAAGTCCCAATATCCGGCATTATATTCGACGGTTCCAAAGGAAAATGAGACCTATTTCAAGGTATTAAGTACACAATAACGGGTTTCGGTACAACGTCTGCTACCGGGTTCATCGTGTACCAATAACCGGTAAAAAAACTACAATTTTGACGGGTACTGGGTCAAGTAGGGGTTTGTTGGTACCAATAGATGTGAACGGCAAAAAAAAATATTTCTCAGTTAGATTCAGCACAATTTATAGGTTACATCGAAAAATAATATATTCAAATATTTGCAAAAATTAACACTCTTACGTTAAAGTTATCCGTCTTAGAATGGCTAGCTCATCAATGCGACGTGGTAGTTTCGGAGTTCACTGTCTGAACTTTAATTTTTCACATAACAAACTTTTGTCACCGTATATTTTCGAAGATATCAAACTTATTGGACAATATTGCGTTTATAATAGTACAAAATATTACTGAAAAGGTAGTGCCATACGCAAACTTTACTTAATTGTTGCTAGAAAAATGCAATAAGCAAAAAACTGACTTTTAACGGGTACTGGTACCTTAACGGAAATAGGTGCTTTTCCCTTAATCCCGCGCTGTCAATAAACATAAAACTTGCGAAAAATCGTCATATCGAATTCGTTGTTTTGAAATACGAGTCGCTTACCTCCTTCAAGTATCTTCACGCCTTCGGTGCTTTTATAAAGATATTTTTATTATGTTGATTTTGTTTATCGCGTTGTATAGACCAGAATATGAGATCATGTTGCGGGAACAGGTATGTGGCCACAATTACATTTTTTGCCCCATCTACGTGTAATAATATAAAATGTGTTTTTATGCGTTATTGTGATGGGTTTAACACCTGCGAGATATGACACAGAAAAAACCTCTAGTGTATACCAGCATTTTGATATGCAAATGTTCTTGATAAATAATAGTTTGGTATCGTTTTTCATAAGCGCGAATGATTATGGCCAAACCTAAATTATGGTCAAAAATTTTAAAGGAACGACGAACCACCTACGTGGTCGAATTCGAAGGTCAAAATTCTCACCATAATAAACGAAATAAACATACATTGTTTCAAAATAAACAGCCTCCTATTATAAATGTCACATTTGATATAAATAGCAATAAATCACAGCTTACCTGCATTTCTTATGCCGACCACGTTTGCAGGTGCAAAACAGTCGCCAAAGAAGGACAGTCACTAACCTTATCTCTGTAATTTTAGCATAAAAACAATCGAAACAACTGCTTATCCTGATCTTATTAAATATAACGTTTTTGGGAACATCTATCACAAATAACAGATAACCTAGGACTATGAAGAAGAAAATGACAAACATTATTAGCGCAATAGAAAAAAGTTTAATTTCTTCTTTGTTATCCCCTGGGCTGTTTACATAATACTTACATGGGAACCAATTTTATTGAGACTACAAAAACATTCATGGCAAGTCATTCCTAAGGACCTTTGCCCATTGGTGAAACCCAAACACGGAACTCTCTAGGGAAAAGAGCAGATGAACTATTCTTCACACCGGAGACACCAGACCACACAACATAAACCAACATTAATCAACAAACAAATCTATCATTATCACCATCTAACAACTAACTTAGGTATCTAAAGAGAGTCTAATTCATGCATCCTTGGAGATGTTGAAATGACGTAGAAGCCTGCCCGGCTCGCCCATCGGAAGTCGTGAAGGCCAATAAATAATATATTACTATCACGTGGCGCTTAACAAATGGTCACTTCGTGCTTTGCCACCGGTTCACCTGACTGAAAGCATAGATTATTTAAATATAAGATAGGTCAATCCAGTTGAAAGATTCTTGAACTTTGACCATATTCAATTTTAACAAATCACTTTTTCCTGGGCGCTTCTAATTAATCAGCGCTTCCTGAATGTAGAAAATACTTGAAACGCTTACTTCACAACTTCCATTTGTCTATTGTCCCATAGAGTAGTTTTTAGTTTCTTCTTATACGTCATATTGGGAACATTATTTTCTTGCTACTTATTGTTTTGGCTTCTGTCGTATGCCATTGGAATCAATTTCCTTCTTGGAATCATTATGTTGTTTCCTGTAAATAAAAATCTGATTTTAATTCTAATAGACTTCCGAATTATATTGTTTCGTACTTGAGTATACTATGACTGACTATATCAACAAGACTACAATGACATCACCCTACACATAACGGATTGAATTTATAACAAAATCAAATTCTGCTATTAATGATAGGATCTAAATTCAGAGTACTAGGTTCATTACTACTACTCGTATTTGGAACTACAAATTCTTAACAGAATTTAAATATCATTCATTAGAAACTTTTTATTCTGCTACCATAAACAATTAATAAGAAATCGTATCTGTTAAGAAAACTTTTTACTCTTTGTGGACCCCCGCGATTCGCCGGCAGCTGGAGTGTCTCTGCCGTTCAATAGTGTCATTAATATCACCCGTACTAACATTAAATTGATTTTAAAATACATTCGCCTTTCTTATAGGTAAGTATTAAGTATTTGCGGCAATTTCATATGCGGGAATGTTTGCTTGGACCTTATGCCTTCGATTAGTTTGTCAGAATATATTAGCATTGTCTATTGAATTTATGACGTTTGGTTTAGTAGGTGTGTTTAATATTATGTTTGTCCTTGGTAACGTTATGTTAGTTCAGGATGTTTTGATGTCAATGTTAATGGGAATGTCCTTATAAGTCTATTACCATATCTTAGAATTTACATTTGTGTACTGCAACAGGAGTGATTAGAAATATTAGAATGCATAAAGCAAAATCTGCAACAGATTGAGGTCTTAATAGAATAACATAGGTAACTAACAAGAATAATAAGATACAAGAAACGCAAAACTTATTGGTAATATAAAAGTAATTAAACAAAAACTCCACACGATATTTATAAAATCAATTAATATTATTAATTTTACAACAATAACAACGAGAACGCATTTAATTCAAACAACGACTGTTTCATAAAAATAGTCCCGTCGCCATTCGAGGCTCGCCAATAACATTTTAAAGTCTATTTAAGGCTGTTATCTTTACTGTTATACTCTATGCTCGGTTAACTTAGTCTCGTTATATTTTAGACAAAAGCTGCCCACGACCTTACATCTTGTGCTGTGCTGAATCTTAAAGATATTGTTGGGGTTATTTTCCAGTCTTTATTGAGTCTATGTTTACTTGATAGCCGACAAAAACTCTGCAATATTTGATCATCCACCCACCACGGGCCGTTAAGTTCATCTCTATCGTATATCTATCACAAATCGTCAGTCTATGGTTAATAAACAAATGATAGACGTTTCAAATATAGAACAACTTTAATTAAAGAACAATAACGTGACCTTTTTTAATTTAAGTGCTGTACAGTTGTCAAGATACCAAAGGCAACAAGACGAGCTACCTACTTATTTTAGTTCACAAGTTACATATACTTACTTAAAGCTCTGAATAAAAATATGGTCAAGTAAACAATCAATTAGTAATTAACGGTACTCACTTTAGATACGAATTACTCCAATTTTTTCATGTAGAACAGCTGTAGACAGATGCATATCTACAACAAAATAATAAATTATTCATAAAACGAATTAAAGTATTTGTCATGCTTGTGCAGATGCCCTAAAAAGTATAAAAACATTATTTTCTTAATTAAAACCAATCATAAATTCAGTATCGGCAGGACGCCTTCATATTGGTTATGTTTTACATAACATACGCAATTTTGCTTAAAATTCTAATTAGTGGATACTTTACAGAATCACGTACTTAATGAATTTCTTTAAAAAACATTTAAAACTTAAATTCCTGTTAATACTATGTATTCTCACATAGTATGTATGCTAATAAGGCTTGTTTTTCATATCTACTTAGTGGTTTTTATAAAGTTTTTTTTTGTCAATCATAGAAGCATCAATTTATTATGTTGCACGCTAGAAGGCTTGTGGGTGGTCTCCCCTTAGGCAATAGCGTAGATAATATAATTTGACCGGTATTAATGTTATACTTAGGTTTGCTCATAGTTCAATCACTGTTTCGCGTATTCTTATAAGTATGTGTCATAGTTATAGTTCTTCCTATTTGAGAGTTCTCTTACGACAGTCATATAAATTATATCAAAACTGAATTTGTGTTTGCAAGCATTTTAGGTGATAGGTACTGCAAGAGATGATGCAAAAAACCATAAGAAATTGTGAAACTATGTTAATGAAATGCATCTTAGCTTCTTTATTCCATGATAATTTGCTGCGGTTGGCGGTGTTTTTGGCTTTGATTTATCGACATCACTTACAGAAAACCTGGCTTTCCCAAGTCAGTTTAATATGATTCAAAAACTATACAGTTCCCCTTTTCCCAAATTCGCTTATAAACAATTACAAAACGTTCCCTCTTTTAATTCTGCTACGCTGTATCGGTGATCTGGCCTCCGGGTAAGAGCACGTGCCCCGCTCTGTCCACTCAACAACACTCTTGTAGGAAAACTTCCGGACCAATAGGAGTGTCCTTCAGTTTAAGCGGGTATTTAATGTACGTACTTAAAGTTGCCACACAGTGAGAAAATGACATATCTATACGCGGTACCTAAGTCTGTAAGGTTTTTAGTTGGTGTCTTAGAGATTGTAGTATTTTGCATCAAACTATCCCATCTGCTATATTTTTTTTTTCTTTTCTCAATCAAACTTAATGCCACCACCAGTATTGTAAGATTTCTAAATTCTAAGATGTCTAAGATTCAATAATTCCACTACGAAAGGTCTAGTGAGTTCTTGCGATGCCAGTATGTCCTATCAGAAAGTGGCTACACAGCTTTGCATAGGCCACAAAAAGTGACGCTCCAATATTGTGAATAACCGGAACCACACCAACTAATTACTTATTTTTAGCCCCCTAAACACAGCACCGGTGGTCCAGCACGAGCCGCAGTTTGCCCACTTCTAACCACTTTAGCAAGTTTCCTCAACAATACGCGCTTAACACCAAAGTACTGCATTAGCAGCTGCGCACGCTTCAATGACGTCATTGTTCCGACTGTCAAGTGTTTGTCGTGGTGGTCCACCATATTGATAGCCACTTAGCTATTTCCCTATAACTGGTAGTAAATTAAGTTCTTACGAATTTAATATGTTCGATGCAGTGTTGCGTACCTATATATAGGTATCGCATATATGCGATGCGTATTTAATTATTGCTATGTATAAAAAATGTTTGTATGTACTTTCTAAGTATATCTTAGACACCAGTGACTGTGTTTCGGATGGCACGTTAAACTGTAGGTCCCGGCTGTCATTGAACATCCTTGGCAGTCGTTACGGGTAGTCAGAAACCAGTAAGTCTGACACCAGTCTAACCAAGGGGTATTGGGTTGCCCGGGTAACACTGGGTTGAGGAGGTCAGATAGGCAGTCGCTCCTTGTAAAGCACTGGTACTCAGCTGAATCCGGTTAGACTGGAAGCCGACCCCAACATAGTAGGAAAAAGGCTCGGAGGATGATGCTATGTATAAAAAATAATGGAAAAACAGGTAATTAATACATTGGCCATGTTACGGCGCACTTTGATCAACAGCTTTTTCGCTAGCACAACTTATTATGAATTCTTTCTATACGTATGTGACATGACCACAACAGATTTCTAGGGTAAACTATAGGTTTCAAACTGGACATTTAATTTTGTTATACTGCAATCTAATATCCATTTCAGTGTCTTGTAGTGTCCCATGGCCGGAACGATCACTGCGTTACGAGTTTTGCTTGAAGGTAAATTCAATGTCTTTCTATGAAGAACTTTATTGCCCATGATTTTATGGCCACTAGAGGTACAATACAAATACGGGTGAAAATTTGTTTTAATACCAAACACGTCAAAAATTCAAAAATTCGCAACGCATGCAGCTGCACGCGCTTCCAATGAAGCCATTGTGTTATGTCAAGTGTTTGTCGGCGTCATTACACGGTGGTCGGTTAAGTATTAACATATTGATAACCACTTAATGATGCCATGTAGTTCATGTACCCAATTGCGCTGTGAAACAATGTATCGTTACGCTGTTTTTGCTACGAGCTACGGGTTGTAGCGCGTAGCCGGTAATTATTAGTAGATGTAATAATAAATGGTTTTAAAACTACTACAGAGCATTAGTTTTACATTTTCTAAAAGTCATCATCATCATTAGCCTTTTTAATGTCCCACACATGACTGATGACTGGCACAAGCCTCCTCTCACTTGGAGAAAGATTGAGCTTTAATCACCACGCTTACTCAATGCGGGTTGGTGATTTCAGACTTGTATAGTCCAGGGTTCCTTGAGATGTTTTCTTTCACCTTTGATTATATACGTAATAAATCCCATAGTTACTATATAAGTACTTAGAAAATTTTAATCGATACGCCAGGACTTAAAAAGTTTATACGCTGACCTTCAAAATATACCTACTATATGTAAATCCAAATTAAAATGACACCATAACATACTGATTCCGGTAATAGTAAGCTAAAAGAGTGTCTGTCTATATGGCTGTTCCCGCGAGACCCTCCGTCGTCCACAGTTCAACAGCGATATTAGCTCCCTTGGGACCCATCCCTTTATTATTTATGGTCAACTATCCTGATTTGCCGACACAACGGATTTCAAACTTCTGATAGTCACTTGTGAAGTGAGAGTTAAGTATGAAAATGATGGTGATTTTCTTATTGGTTGTAAGTTGTCTAAGAATGTAGTAAGTAACAAATGGAATAATTTTGAAGTTTTACCATTAGAACTTCCTTCATCCAATAAGAACTTGTATTTGTACTTGTACTAAGTAGATTCAACGACCACAAGCAACATAATTGTTACTTACTTAAACATTACTGGCGTAAAATAGGACATTGTGAAAAGCCCACTTATTCCTGTGCTATATGTTTGTTTTTAACCGTCACTATCCTTCCCCAAAAAGTTATAATAAGCTCATTTAAGACTTTGATTTAATCACACAATTAAGTAGTTATTAACCACAGAATTATATACAGGTCGATGTCTTCCCAAAACCCCTAAAACTGCAGATGACAACACAGGAACAGGTTGATAAGTCAAAATAAAATTTTGCCGTTATGTCTTTGTAAATAAGCAAGGGCGGATCGCCGTTTGAAGTGGAGGCTACAAAGGGATGGGGTAGGGGGGACCGCAGATCCTATCGGCGTGTCCAAACTGCCACAGACAGATAACTGTGTGTGTGTGAGTGGAATTTTAATACACCCTGTGTTAGTTGTGGACTAAATGCTTAATTGAAACTTTATTTTATTTGCGTTGGCTTTTGTTTTTATGTGGGTACGTAATATGCGATGGGATGTTTAAGGAACTTTGTTATAATATGTAGGTTAAAGCTATAATTTCTCCCTTGCCTTCATTTCTGTTCTACATGTAATTGTTATGGGAAATTATTTAAAACTTAAAGGCTGTTTTTGTGTTTCGTACATAGGAAAACAAACATGGATAGATTAGAAACCCCTACCTTTTAAGTCTTAGTTATAAGAGACATAACTTCATAGATACATGCTTCTTACACTTTTTACTACAAAACCATTTGTTACTGTAATGTAAATAAATAAAAGTGAAACTGTCGTTGTCTTTTGACCCCTGTTAAATAACTTTTACATAGAAAACCGTCTGAAATTACTTGAACAGATTTTACGTAGGTGTGTTTGCGTTGTACCTAGTACCTAGATCTCTTCTGAGATATAACCGGGCTTTGATCTTCATTTACTAGATGGTGGTGAATATTAGCAATATAACTACTATTTACTTTTAATATTTTCATACTTTGTACCTAATGATAAAGAGCTCAAGGTTCAATTGTTCACTTTTAAAACCAAACCAAATTGCAACTACAGTTTCCATAAATTCGGCAAAAAAAACCACACATCACAATTAGATCGTTATCAAGATCAAGATAAAGATCAAAATCTAAATAATAGACAACAACATTTTGAAGTTTACCCTGAAAAATGTGCAGGGTCGGCATCGGGTCGATAGCAGGCCCCCGCTCCCCGCAGGTGCGACGAGATAATCCAAGATGGCCGCCGAGATAGGACGTGACGTCACAGCGCAGCCCGCGTACCCCCGCGCTCCTCAGCCGCCCCCGGCGCATCCTCGAAGCCTCTCGCCACCCTCCTTAGATCCTTTCAGAAATCCGTCGAGTACCGACAGACACAAAATGTGTTGTATCTGAAATATTTTGTGAAGTAAGTATGAGTATTATTTGAAAAATAGTTTTAGGAATAAACAAGTCAAATACAGAACCTCCTCCTTTTTGGAATTCTGTTTAAAGTAATGACTATATGTACCCGACTGCTCGACTATAGCTGAAAAATTGGTATCCTAATAGGTACATATTTCCAACAAGCACTTTTACGTAAGCAATGACCGAGTAAACATAAGTTAATTGCACCAATTAAACATAAAATCCATCAAAGAATAACAGGTGTTAATCCAATTTGCGTGATTACATCGACTTTTCAACTTTTTGCGATTTTTTACTACTTTCGCTTAATTTCACTTTCGCTAAGACCATAATCTTGATATTTTTAGCGGAAATGGCTTTAACTGTACATTCATCTACATTTACTTTGAACTGATCATTTCAAATAAATGATAACATTATATAATTATCATTAAAATTAAGTGTATTTTGACAAAAACATCGATTAAGAACTTCCGAACACTGTTAGTGAATGCATAAATAATGAAACTTAAGTATGGCACAAGCTTTTTATTAAAGCTTTTTTTAATTAAGAAACATGTTATAGATACTGTTTTGTTTCCTTTTGCCGTTACTTTTGATACTTTAACAAAGCTGCTTTTTAATACTTATTATTGCTTGCACGTGCAAATCTGGTTGACTCTTTCCCTTTTCCTCACGATTTACTCAATTTTACTTCCTCTATAGCAATTGGCTGTCGTAAATATAACCCAATCTTGAATTCTTTTATTGGAAGTTAACTTTGTTAAAAGTAAGAATCATTTATTTGTATAACACCCTCATAGCTGAGGATCTCAATGCCCCCGCAAAACCTATTTCCTGAGAAATATGTATATAGCTATATAATGTCACCTCATGACTATGTTCCACACACATACCTACTATAAAATTCTAAAGTTACCAATAGCTAGTAATTCAAAAACATCTCACTTTTAAACCAGTAAGTACCTCCCAAAGTCATAAACTAAATTCCCATTCTTGTTATTCTAACGCTACACAGGGTGGGCAGGCGTTATGTGCTCTGAGCTATGTAAGGGGTTATCTCCTTCGCCGCGGCTCTATCTAAATCTGTATTATCGCAACACGCCGAATAATTATTACTACATGTATAAACTGTACTACTAAACTGTACTTATGTATATTTATTGTACCTACATGTGGTTGAATGTACTTCTGTGAGGCAAGATGAGATGGCGTTATGAGTTTATATGAGTTTTGTGATTTATTGGTCTACTACTTTCTCGTTTAAGTAACGTGTTTTATTGGATAATTTAAAAAGTTGGATAGCCGATACTAACTGTGTGTAATTGGTTCTAAAAGAGAGGAAACTCTCTTGATGAAAGTATTTTCTTTAAATGTTAGACGAGAGATATTGATAGAGGTGCTTTATATTAGGTAAATGAGGTGCTTAATAATGGTACAATCTCCTTAACCATGCTTATAGTGCCTATACTACCATCCAGCAAGTACCTTTTCCCTACCATACCATTGTAGCATTGCCAGACACCTTAACTGAACGCCTCTCAACCCCCACTCAGACTGAAAAATCACATAAAAGCATAATCCCCAAGTCACAATCCTGTTTCCCTCTTCATGAACAAAAGGATCGAGGGACCAGGTCCTCAGGTCTTGAGGAGTTGTCTGCCTTATCGACCTCATCGGTACGTACTCGGTATCGATTAATTTCATTCGTAATGAGTTTAATCGATGACTTTATGCGGTAATGTCGTTTGAGGATTTATGCGGAAAATAAAAGGAGGTTGTCGATGAGTTTTGGAATTCTGTGGATAGTTAGTGATGTGAGCACGATTTATGTCGATGGATGTGAGTAGGTTCTTGAAATAAACTGACATACACATTCGTTCTGGGTAGGTATGATAGGATAAGATATGAGTATAAGGAGTGGACAGAACATTATTCAATTAAATGGCAAAAAATTGGTACAGCAGTAAATAAGAAATTAAATTACTCAGTAAGTTATCTAAACGAATAGTTTTTTTTTATTTGTACAATAAAGGTTCGGAAGCTACTGATCCGATAACAATTTTTTTTCACAGTGTGCCGAAGCTATCTTTTTCAGGATACGGGAACAAGTTCCGACTAGACGCGAGTGAAACTGCGAAAAACAGTTATTTATTACATACAGTCGAATCTAGTACCTACAAAAAATCTTTGTTATGACCCCTTGCATATCGCTGGTACTTCCCTAATATGAAAGACGTGCTAACGCATAAGCTTATTTAAAGTTCATGGGGTGGTAGTGCGCAAAAAAATCACGAAATATGACTTAAGGGCCTGTGAAATACAATTTGTATTCAATTGGAGACTCATTTCTGGAGCAACCACTAATATCAACATTTTATCAAACTTTAAACTTTCTTCAGTGAAACCGCTCCTTAATAATCTTCTTCAAAAGGTAAACTATAACAATATAAACTAGCACAAATCACCAATACAAAATCACGCTGTATCTATCTGCCAGCTAAAGGCCTCCACACACGCGCGTCGTCTCGCGGCGGAAATGGCGTCTAACCGGATATTGTATCGCGCCTTCATCTCCGGCGAGCTTCCGGTTCCGGCGCCTACCTCCCACCGGCTCGTGCGTCGCCTAATTACTACCTCACATACGTAACTATATGTACCTATGTATTTACATGTTGTTTGAGGAAACTGGTTCACAACTAAACAAGTTTTCCTAAGATTAAGAGATTAAAGTTCTGTTTGACTGAATAGTACTAAACCTTCAGTACGTGTAGGTCTCTTTTTAAATAAGACTATTAGGTACCTTATATGCCTCTAAGATGCACGATATATTTATAGGAGTGCTCAGAAACCGGCCATGCGTGGTTCTGATTTTGGGGATCATTGTGATGTGGGAGTATCGAGATCGAATTTTAAATTATGTGGCAACAAAGCAATCACATTTGATTTTCTCAATTGTATCATATAACATACTTTTTTGTAAGTAATTCTCTCTACATTCTATAGCCTACGAACGATTCTTCTCTGGGCAAAATATTGTGTCTGCAAACATAATTTTCATCACCAATTCACCATCATTCAATTGCCTATAACTCCACTACCGCCATATGACTTGGGCAATTAAAACGACTCAAACATGTAACTACAGTGCAAACAAGACAAACAAATGCTTGGTATGAACCACCCCCCGGACTGACGGCTAACCGCACCAAACGCACCGTCTGTAATGCGTGTCTGTTAGTGGCTTTACAACTTAGTTGTAACAATAGTTGTGATGTTAGGTGGGTGAATAAATATTTGGAAATAGGTAAGGTGCTCAGAAAGTACATAGGTACTCGTAATCATATAGATGAGTAAAAACCTGCCGTAACTGAACTATATAGGCATTTTGAAATAGGTAATATAAAATAGGTACCTACCTAATATAAAGAATATTTTTGACGGGACTTAAACAACTAATTAATTATTACTTCGATACCTAATTTATAAAAATACTGAAAGGTCGTGCTGTCTTTCACCTGAAATACCTAGTTTTATGTACTGTGTAGACTACAACCTACGAGTACGCCTACGACGCTACGAGTTGCTACGTGACAAAGTTCATATGTCAAATGTTTTTTTTTATTTTTCCCATTTTTATTATTTTCTTAAAAACAACCGACCGAGTATGAAAAAATATTTTATTATTCCTATCCAAAATCAACCCCCTCTTTAACCTTTTCAAAATTCGCATTTCCAAGGACCCTAAAAAACTAAATGAACACCCGTTATCTTCAAATCAGTATCCCTCTAGAACGTATGTCGTGCCCTATCTATCACAGGCCAGGTCACAAGTTCACTCGATCCTCATCTATGGTCAGGAAGCATGAATTAGCAGCACGTCGTCTAGGCGCGTGCGTCATTGTTTGACATTTGACGTGCGTTTGCGCGGGAAACGAGAACCCTCTAGCTGTCTGTGGTTTGTTAGGTCATGATTGTTTTGTGTGTAGATAAAGTTGTTTGGGAATGGTCCTTTAAAAATTTGATCCAATTGGATTGCATTGTTTTCATAAAAAAGTACTGAAATTATTAACAATAAAGGTAGAGTGTAATACTTCAAACAAAACAACCACTAGTAAAAATCATAGAGCAAAATATTTTTCCAAACATTATACGATCAAATCAGGCAATTAAAAATGTTAAACGTCCCATTTAACTACGAAACCACTACCAATCTAGAAATAGCTCTAATTAATCAAACTGTTATGTTTAATTAACTCAAATCATAAATAGACAAACGATTTCAAACTGTACGAATCTCATAACTCTTTGTCGTGACAGATGCTCTGTTAATTTGTTTTTAAATACAGAGCGCCACAATAAACTCATAATTAAGAACAGATGCAAGAAAGATTTTTTTATTCGCGACTATTCTATTCCTTGGTAATATAATTTAGATAATTTGCAAATATACAACCTACTTATATTCCCAATCCTAATTGTTAACATATTATGTACATTTTCTAAGATGTTAAATACCTGCCCATAAACTAGATTACCCTTTCCCTTTTCGCGGCGGTATTCAGTATTTACTTACCTACCTACACCGCCATTTTTCCCAACACTGGCGTGAAGCCTTAAATTCACAAGAGAATAAATACTTAAATCGCAGTTACCGCAAGTAGGTAGGTGTATCTACGAACCGCGGGCGGGTTGCCCCACAATGAGTTTGATTTACCGCCGTCTCCCGTTACACCCCTTGTAGCTACTCGCGATGCGGTTACACTATCTATATCACGCTGATACTTATTCAATAAAAATGATTCAGTAAACTCGCATTAGGTTAATAGATGATTAAGGAGTTTATGTTTCAGTGTTTATTCTTGGTTTGCTGTAAATAATTCTACTAGAAAACTACTTACCTACTGTCTTCATAACAGATGGACTTTTTAACATTATCCAGATGATATCACCTTAAATTACAAATAAACGCCAAAATTAGCTAATATGTACCTACTTACCTACCTAGATGCAAATAGAATCCAAATGAACGAATTCCATGAACATAACCTATGAAAATGTATGTATATGTACATTTTCATAGGTGCAATACATCATCAACTTTGTCCATGGGATACAAAATTGCAAAGCAGTGCAAAGCTGAGCTAATAAAAAATAAAAACCGACTGTTAATGGCCAGTCTCCCACAGCGTTAATTACGCTGACATTCCTTCCACTCGTTCGATTCCGTTCATTCATTCACAATTACATCTGTTAACTAAACTATCGGCGTCACCCTCGTACTCTGGGGTTCATTTAACCCTCGAATATAAAGGGAACAATAACATTGACTGGTGCGCTCCAGCAACTGATTGCGCAGTATCAAATCAAAGGCGTTGGTGTTTTAATTTTCTTTTGGGGAATGTTGTTTTGTTATTGTTTGTGTCTATCTGATTCGGTATTGAGATAATTCAATTGTACTTACAAAATGTATTTTTTATATAACAGATATTGACAAAGCTTTAGGCAGAATTTGCTGGCATGATTTATCGTAGAAATAATAATGTTATGAAGTTTTAATACAAAACCCCGCTGATCCCTTAATCGTCCTAGCAGACAATGAGGATTTCATAAATCAATCAAAGTTTCAAACAAAGATCATAACTCCAACGCAACGACTCTTCTGGAAAACTTAAATTACTCTTTTTTCCGCAATGCGAGTGCGAATAATCTTCTTGACGGGCTGAGAAATTGATGGCGTCGAAAAAACGCCAACTCAAAATCCGACAAACTTTTTACGTCAGCCGAGTTTCACTTAGAGAAGTTTCTACATCCATTTAGAAGTTACTCCTATACGACAAGCTGACAAATTTTAATGAACCCAAGAGGGCTGCTAATGTCTGCGAGTCGCGTAATGGGAAAACTTTGACGCGATCCCCCACCGCACCGGCGCTCCTCCAACGCGCTCCACATTTTTACCTCACATATTCTATTGTTTTCAAGACATATTTACCAAAGTCATGACAAAACAGCGATTCCGAGTTCGCCAACTCACATTACGAACACACAATTGTTTGATTACTTTATCCTCTAATTTTCGACCTGCGGGAATATGGGAAATAAAATGTAACACTATACCCCTGGGCGCGTTACAATAAAAAGCGCAATCATTCCGACGTGTGCCATTTCAACTCTTTCATTGAACTCCGCCTAGTATAAATTACATTATAAATTTTAACCTAAACGTTCAGTGACCAACGAAAAAATGTATTAGGGCTGACATGATTGTGATTTAAACGGCTAACCCCCGCTTAAGGGCGGTCTCGCGTCATCCATCATACGCTTTACATATGTTTGAATAAAGCTCGTGGGAAAAGGATTTCCTCTCAGAAGTCAAAGCGACATTTTGCTACAATGTAGGGTGACCAAGTGTGCGGATAGTTACGGAAATATATGGTTTACTTTAAGAGCATTAGTAGACGTACGTACCTATTTATGTAGGTATATGAAATAAGTGTATCTATGTGTGGATGCTAAATAATTATAAGTTGATCTCCTCCTGAAGTTATGATAAATCTTCGCAACACTTGTAAAGGCTCAATAAATTGACAAAAAGACTTCCTTTATTGGGAAGGTGGCGTATTTAAAGGTGAAGTAGGTACATTACACGTACCTAACCATTGACAATCGTGTGTTACACAAAACTTAAACACATAGGTAGGTAAAGCCAAACAGAATGAAGCAATATTAGAAATACTTCCAAAATGCATGGCTGTTATAAACCTTTACCAGCAATTTCTTTCCCACCGCACTCTGGCCCCATGGCATCCCTACCCTACAAATAGCGGCTTAGGGCAGTTTGGCAAACAAGGCGTCACCGGCGCGTGCGACGCTTATAACTAATGCTGTATTAATGTCTATTAGCTGCCCGCCATTGTTCTGCACCTAGCCTAAGCTATTTGTTTGGATTTGTACGAGTAATGCGACAGTGAGGACTAAGCCGATGAATTTCGCACGAGAGGCGTTAATAGAAGTCAAGTAGACTATTGTCATATGTATTTGGAAGTCATTGTGTTCTTTCTTAGTATGTTTTGGAATATTTCGATTGAACATGACAGCTTTTTTCTGCCATCGTTTCTGTGATAAGTAATAGTTGTATAGTAGTATAGAGAATTTAGTAATCAGCATCCCGAGATCCGAGTGACAGAGGGGAGAAGTCGAGTAGCAGTCGTGGTTGATATTATGATACCCATCTGATCGAAAAGGAATGGGTCCTTTTCGATCAGAAATATCTTTTCAACTGCTGCCATAAATTCAGACACATTATAGCTACTGCATATCGTAGTAAAAATATTTATCCTTAAAAAACTTAGATCTGGAAAACGTTTAACCTAGCAACCAGATTAGCTCTACTCTATACTTCAGCTAATATCTTAGAACACCTACAAAGTACCTACCCCAACTTTACAAGGCCAATGCCGCAGATCGATTCATTTCTTGGCTCGCGATAGTTGCGATAAAACTGTTGAGTAACAGGGGCGAAGCTTTATCGCAGGAGGCACGTGTCATCAGCTAACTCACTGTACCCCATCATTGTTCTGACGTCACAGAATGCCATTCAGGTCGTCGGTATTGTGAACTTGTCAGCTGGATGAAGCGGCTTTTCTTATGATCGTGTTATAAGCTAAGTTGGATAAAATAATGAAGGAGGTTGGTAGTTCTTCGCTTTCTGTGCTTATTATGTTCCTGTTTGAATATTTAAAATTTATTCTTATTTAACTGTCAATTAACTACTGAAACTATATCTTCTTTAATATCTACTATTTCAAAAAGTAGGTATTTTTTCTATGGTTCGATCGATGTTATACTAAGTATCAAAATTAAAAATTTAGGGCACTCTGTACCGCGTAACATCGCAATATAATAGTCCGAAAACCGCTTAATGACAAACAATAATACTATAACATTTTATTTCCTATATCATTACATCGGTCCTCCCACAAAGCATTCTCATTACCGGCGTTTCACTTTACACTTCCTGCTCATTCGTGTGCAATCTGTAGTGTGCAAATCCGTTAATCTTATTTGGTGGGTATTCGGAACGCACGTGGCGACACGTGGCGCGAAATCGAACTAATCTTTAGGCCGTACGCGTCGGCGGGCAGCGCGCGTGCGCCGACCCGATAACGCCAAGAAACGCCATTCATTCCCGCTCTTTTGTAGTGAACAATCACTTATTTATTTATGATATTTGCTACTAGTCAACCTGCCACCCTCGTGAGTTAATGTGTACTTAACTCGGCTAAAGCTCCGCGTCGTAAGATAGGGTGTCTTGTAGGGGTGTTATAGTTTGTCGTTTATGCTTCAGTCTTGTAGCACAGATTTGATATTTTACTGAAAGTAAATAAGTACATTAAATGCCCCAAAAGACATGATTGATCCCATCATACTTCACACTAATATTATAGTCATAAAAACTTTGACGATTAAAATATTAGTGTGATTTTTTATTCTTACACGCAATAAATAAAGAACTACTTTTATTTGGAAAGTAGTTTCCTTAGACCGCAAGAGAAATCGTGGGAAACAGCTATTTCTGTGTAGTTTAAAAACGCTTATTCCTTTCACATAGAAATGTATTTTCAATGAAAAAATGTTTCAAATCGGTTCAATAATTTCGGAGTTTTTAGGGCCGAAACAAAAAAAAACGTTTTATTTAATTACTATGGATTATGCTCACGACTCACATATTTCTTTCAAAGGCTGAAAATTGAGTCATTACAGATTTTACGTATGCCTACACATATAACATATTTAATTAATTGTTTCTCCAAGTGACCGCATCAAATAGGTAGCGCAAAAACAGTATTCAATAAAAAAAACGCTATCATTCGAAATCATTGCACAATCTCTGGTAGGTACGGTATGGTTTTTGTACAATCCGTAATATTATGCAATTTCATTGATCGTATAGATTGGTTACATAGAGTACCTAGCATAAAAATGCGATACAGGAATTTTGCAAGCAAAACCGTGTCTAATTTGAATTATTTAAATTTTCGGAAAAACGTTATTTTAAATTAAAAAGTACTAAAACCTAAGTGTCCAAACATAAGCATCCAAAAAAGTTAACTTGACAGTGACACTCATGTGACAGCAATGTGACAGTAGACACTGACAATTTCACTGCGTCATTTCGTGTGCTGTGCTGTGTTATTTTCCAGAAAATCGAATACTTCATTTCTAGAAATTGTAATCAAAACAGACAATGGGTGAAGAAGACGAATATGCATGCGTTAACAGATCACAGCTGAAGATAAAAGACAATTCTGGCATCAAAAAGAAAAAGAAGAAGAAAGCTAACAAGGAAACGGAGAAACTTATGGAGAATGAAGTCAAACAACAGGTTCAGCAACAACAAACGCAGCAGAAACAGCCAGTTGCTGTAGTAGTTAACACTAAGACTAAGGCTGAAATGGCTTTCCAAAAGATGCAGGAGAAAATGGTATGGTTTTACTTTATTCAAGTTCAACAACAACTTAAAGTTCTCTATCACAGAAGTACAGTAGTGTGTGTATAAACTAGTCGACTTATCACCAAAAGACTTCCTGTAGTCCAAAGTCAAGATCTATTTTGCTTTATGAATTTAATTTTATTATAAAACTAGCTTCTCTCAGCGGTTACAACTGTGTCCCTTGGGAACTTCTCCACAAAGCCACACAGAAAGTTGCCTTCCTCGATAAATTAACTATTTATCAATGAAATATTTTTTCAAATCAGACCAGTGGTCCCTGAGATTAGCATGTTCAAGCAAACAAACAAACTACTTAGTATAAAATTAGATGCATGTCATTAGTATACAAAATACATCACTTTACTGGGAACAGATTGTATTAATATATCTAATATTGTTTCAGCAAAAACAAAGAATACAGCAGAAAGCAGAGATGACTCACAAACAGAGAGTAGAAAAGTTCAACCAGCATCTAGACAGTTTGACTGAACACTTTGATATTCCCAAAGTATCTTGGACCAAATAAAATGTTGGCATATCCTGTTTGGAAACTGGTTGTATTTTATACAATAAATATGCAAAACTAGCTGTCCTCATAATTTCGACTGCATCACTAGGGCACTTCTTGTCATTCCTGAATGAAAAGTAACCTATACGGTGTAGGCTGTTTTACAGCCAAGTCTCATCAAGATCTGTTTAGTACTTTTTGAGTGAACAAACACAAAGTTTTGCAGTCTTACAGGGATATTTTGTTTTAAAATAACACTAACTGTAAGGTTAGGATTGAATGAATAAATGAATTTTATTTGAATATTTATTTTATTCTGAAAAACATCCCTGCCAGAACATATCAGTTTGGAAATCTTGAATCAGTTATCATGTCTGGGATTCACCAACCTATAAGAGTATAATCCACCATTCACAATAAGGTGATTCAACCTCTTGTATAATTTTGATTAACACTTACCTTATTTCAAATACATACCAGCACTAAATTATACCTTAATGATATTCATTGATATTAAAATTTGTTCTGTCTCCTCGACGTCTGTACGTTGTTGTAGGGATCCAGCAGAATACCAGCATCAGGTATTCTACCTGACACATGCAGAGCTGGACTCCCAATAGGTGCAAACTTAAGACACAAAAAGTTGGGGAAAAGGCTCAGAGGATGAACCGCGCCACATTTTTTCCTTCATTCTGTGTTCCTTCTACTGTACTACCCATCTAATATGTAATTTTATACCATTTTTTTTTTTTGTCTTTAATTCTGTGTTAATTTATATTGCGTGCCCAGATTTTTTTTTTTTGGTCAATTTATTTGTGTCTGTTATCGTTTGTGCTGAATAAATGTCTTGTCTATGTATCTATTACATCAGGTGTTTTTAAGTTAATTAAAATTAAAGACACAAACATGATTAAAACATTGTATTCAAATGTTAAACAAGTATAACAAATGTTATATTTTTGGACGGATCATAATTATCAGGTAACACATGTTACATAGAGTATAAATATTTTGAAAGAAAGAAATAGCAGCATCTTTATAGTCATATTTAGAAATAACAGTCAAAATTGTTCCATGTTAGATACAAACATACATAACTTTTTCTAAGGCACTATGTAGATTCAATTTGAGATATACTTAAAAATTAGCTGCCAAGAAGTAAACAGAATACAAAAATTATAATCTTAATCTAAGTTTGTCATTATAAGTAAAAAAATGTTAAAAAATTTGTCACGAACAGGGACAAACTAATATAGATATAGGGAAGTAAAAAGAATTTCTACAGAAAAATAAAATGCAGTCTGTTTAAACATTAGCAGCACTTGAGTGATGATACAGCTACACCTTCACTTACAACCTACTTATTGAAATATTAATTACTAACAGTAATTTATTATATTCCTTAGAGTTAATATTTCTCTTGTCTATTTTTTACATTGAACAGATATTATTTAACATACAACCTATAGTAAAGGCACACCTCAGCTTTTTCTCTGCAAAATATGCTTTAGTAGGTGTTTAAAATCCCTAAAGACTTAAGGCACACAGCAATGTGAGATTCATTTGCTTAAAACTATGTTTTGCTTAAATCCAAAATAAAACTGGAATGACAACTGCACAAGTAAAAATCTGGACCAAGTACATAAAATAGAAATAGCTTTTCTACAGCAATAAACTGTACACATCAATCTAAGCAACCTTGTAATCTACATCAGTCTTAGCTTATAAATTACTATAGTAACGTCACAAAAGCTGCCAGGATTACTACAATTGTATTGACTGCCATTGCTTGGGCAGAATTGTTGCCCCAAAATGAGAAACTGAACACTTTAACGTAGTTTTCTTTCGTAGACCAGGGGTCGCTACCGTCGTCAAAATGCATTGGGCACTGGTCTCGCTCTCTCTCGTATTCTTCCATTTCGACGGCGACGGCTGCGCCTTCTGTGTAATTCCATGACGTCACGTCTTGTTTCAAGTCACAGTATGGACCTAAGGCTTGTGACATGAGTACCCTGTAATATAAATTATTATCATGATAGAGAGCTACCAACAACAAGTTTCAAGGAGCATTATTATTCGATGATAACAATACAAATGTTAAAACCGTTACATAATCTTAATGAACTACATAATTATGTTCTATCATACTTTCATTCACTGATATAACTCCCAGAATTCTAACTGGGCTGAATGTGAGCTTTGTTTTATGTATAAGTAACAAAGATAAGACAATAAAAAATAAACGTAATAAAACACATACCTATTAAGATCAGCCCGCTGATACACCCAACATCTATACTTAGAGAAGGGATCCAACTCATCATAAGTAATTAAATAAGACTTCAGATTCTCTTTCCAGAAACCTATGCATTTCATCCTGTAATCGGGATCACTGTAGATATCAACTGGTCTTCCCAAATAATCTACAGATAAGCAGTAGTTCTCCTTTATCTGTATAGTTTTCTGGTCTATATCACATACTGAGAAGTCACTAATATTTAGTTTGCAGTACAAGTTTGGTCTTGGACTTAGTGTAACACCTCCCAGGATCCTTGTTTCAAATTTGACATCTCCTTTTTGAGTAAAGTTGAATTTACCAGCCACAGGGCAACGGATGGGAGTAGGGTCCTTCTTCAAGAATATATCATATCGCCATTCTTGTTTATTTTGGAATTGCACCCATGAACATACTGTGTGGAAGTTGCTTTGAATCATAGCTAAGCCCTTTCGGTATCTGGAAAAATAACATCATAATTCAAAATTGACTTTTTAATATTTACAGGTATGAGGTCTAAGATGCAGAAATGAAGGGTTACCTAATAACATTATGATGTTGTGGTACAAAATCGAAGCACACATAATCCTTTTGGCAACCGTCAACTGTAAGACGAGCCATCATCACTCTACTATCACGCTGCTCTCTGTAACAAAAAAAAATATTATACAGGATAAAATAATATGAGCAAATTCGTATTTCTGTTCTGACTAGATAAGGATAATAAATCACCTGCAAACATAAATAGTTCTCCTAAATCGTCCCTCATCAGGATAATAAGTCTCTATGATATGTGTCTCATTGATAAATACATCTGCATCTATATTGGCTGTGTTAATCCAGTCTCCTGAGAAGTTCTGTGGCAATCGACAACCTGGTTCTACCACTTCAGCCTGCAAAAAGAAAAACAAAAATTAAAATATGACGTCACTAATAAATTAATGACTTTATATTATTTATATGAAAATATGTATAACAATAGGTTTCGTTATATGTACCTTGACTGCAGTAACTCGGTACCTCTCCGGCGATTTCTCAACAGTCTTCAAAGTATTACATTCAGGCGTAATTGAGGCACCAATATAAAGATCATCATCTCTGTTTTTAAGGAAACAGCGGTACCTTTCGTCTTTACGAGATTCTTTCGTATTTGCGACCGCAAAGAAGTGATTCTTATTGACAAACCAATGACCTGAAAAAATCATTTATATTTTAGTGTTTTGAAATGTATTTTTTTATCTTGTAAAGAATAAGAATGTAATTATAATAAACATTACTTCATTTAACATGTTGTTATTTTATCTCTAATGTTATATATCATATGATAACACATGATGTCAAAAAAATAATTGTGTTATTATTTTTTTGACATCATGTGTTATAGGTATATTTACTAATTACCCATATACCTTTATCAAAAATACTTTTTTTTACTATTGTTTGCTTACCCAAACAGCTATATTCCACAACACCATCAAATGTATTGGACATTCCAGCACATTTCCTGTATGTTATGTTAAATTTCTGGTTGGTGATCAAGAACTGAGTACCAGCAGTTTGACAAGACTTGATCTGAGCATCAGGGTGGTTACATTCACCGGTGAACCGGAAACGGTTCTGATACGCAAACTGCCACACACCTTCCAGAGATGAACGGCAATTGACCTGAAATTCAACACTCTGAGTTAAGAAAATTGTTAAAATAAAAAGTTCAATAGGTACATAGAATTTTCTTTAAAAATGTATTTCAAGATGTTTTGCTAAAATATAATAAATAAAAAGTAGCAATTATGATAAATATTCCAATCCTAATAGGATTCTCTTATGTCTACAAATTGATTATTAGACTTACAATTTCTATTACAAAATCTAGCTATAAGATATTTTATATGAAACTTACAGGCACATAGTTCTCAGAGAACAAAGTGATCAGACCCTGCTGATCAGGGTTAAGGCCCCTGCATACTCTTTCCACAGTAGGTTCTTCATCAGGACCCAAGTTCACACAAGGAGACTCAATCTTCTCCAGTACGTTCACCGTCCTTACGATCAGCTTGACACAGTAATAGCATTTTGTGTATGAAAATACCATTGTGTAGTTCACCCGGTATTCTGCTTTTATGTTTACACAAACACCCCTGGAAGAAATGGTGTTTTCATAAAAAACAAAGGTGAATATTGGACCCACCATTGTTTTTTTATGATAGTAAACATTAGGACAATACTTGTCTGTACTGAAAAATAATAACAGACAAATATTGTTGTTCCGCATTTGCCGGGTAATGTAACCCATGTGATGTATTTGCACAATGATTACTTAAAAAATGAATTAATTAGTCATAGAAATCCAATAAGTAATATATTACCTCCCAGTCATTTCGCTGGCGTTAATATCGGTTATAGTTTGTTTCCCATTTTCGAAGGAAAACCACGTATTTCTCAGCACTAAAGGTATCATACACTCTGCAACTACACCTGCGACTGAAACAATACAATAAATTCGTTAGGGCGTTACCTCAAACGAACCAAACCAGTTCAAAATAATTCCAAATAACTTACTGCCCAGTGAGAGAATAGCTATCACAGCGATTATGACTGAACTGCGAGCCATATTTATGTTAGTATTTTGTTTATGAATGCATTTAAAACGAATAAATAAGGCGAACTCTAATATCAACAGTCGCACCGAAAGAAACCAGACATAACCAGAGACTAGTATTCCAAAGACAACAAAACTCTTGCCGTCTCACGGTCTTCCGTGCGCGTAGAGTGCACGGAATACATAAGGGAGTTTATACAGGGATTATGTATATGGGGAAAGGACCTACATAAAAAGTCGAAATAGTGTGAGACACCTTACAAATTCTATTTCGCCGAACTATTAGGGCTTTTGTTTTTAAACATGTTCCATGTACTCCCTTCATACTTTGGTAGAAAACGTCGAGTGACGATATTCTCTGTGGTAGTGACCAGATGATGTCAATGTCAATAAATTGACATCGTTGTTCGGCAATCGCATCGAGCTTAGAATCATAAGGAGACGCCGTGTTGTTATAGACGTATCTATAGTTATATAAATATGAAACAAACTATGCAACATAGTTCTGTCTCACTCTTTCTAAGCAGATAAGTGTATTTGAAAACAGGGACAACAATATTTTTGTGATTGCGTAAAATGGTGACATTTACTTTTGAAATCCTCCTGTTTGTAGGTGCGTGCCATATCTGGCCATATGTCATGGTAGTTGTGCTGTCAAATAGGTGCTCTTCGTGACTTATTTTTGCTATTTTATAGAAAATCACTCGTGTTTACTTTTAAGACTTTACTATTTCAATAGTGAAATAATCAACGAATATGCCTATGTGTTGTATTGTGAAGTGTGGTGCTAGGAAGCACCAAAATCAAGCTGGATTGTCTTTACACAGGTTAGGAACCTATTTTTGCTAGAAACTACATAAAATAATTCACATTGGATAAAAAATATGTTACGGGAACATGAATTGATGGTGAAAGTACTTATATTTTGGTTTATTTCTGTATAAAAACCTATATTTAGAAATAAATGTTGTTTACAATAACGTAATATTGGCATAGTGCTGTGCAGTTGTCATAATAGTATCGATATAATATCCACATAATAAGTCTGCTTTTACAAATTTTAACATCAGAACTTACTGTCCCTAAGACACTGAGCCCTCGGAGTTGTGTATTATTTTCAATAAAACATCTTTATTTTGTTCTTTAGTTAAATACTAGCTTTTCCTCGCGGTTTTAGTTGCGTTCCGTATATATGTGTATATTTTTAGGGAATAGTTTATGTTTTTATATATATCCTTCATCTTACAGATAACAAGTTTTAAAATGCAGTTAAAAACATTTTGAAGAAAAAGGCGTATTATAAAATTCAGGATTTTAAAGACATATTTTATTGAAAATAATATGTTTTGCCTTTTTATCTTCACATGATGCTTCTACGGCGACCACGGGCACGGCAGTGCTTCCGCACAGACGAGCAAATCGGAATGCAAGTTGCAATATTTGCTTCAGAACTTAGTTACCGAATATAGGTTTCGAATTGTATAAATATTTTTTTCTTAGCACTAAAATTGTTTTGTACAATCGATTAATACATAATTAGCTCCATTTGCATTATATAACTTTCTCATGAATAGCTTGAAAACGATTTTAAACTATTGTATTTTTTTTAAGAGAGTATCTACTTATGGCGTTTCCGAATCTTTGGCACCCTGCAACTAGTCTGTCGTGAAAGAACTTTCATAGGGCTATTTGAAATAATAAATAATTACTTTGCCTGTGTTTTTTTTTTAAAGGTATCACCCTACTGAAATGACTCCTCCCATTTGGTTGATGTTGTTGAGGTTATTAGTATCAGTGAAGTTAATGTGATAGTTAGTTCTATAACGAAGAAATTATTTATACTCGGTTATTTTTATGCACCCAGTAAGACTCGTACGTACTTCTAACTAGAATACAATATCGATATTTGTTGAATCCGGTAGCGGTACAACCCTAGTAATGGCAGCCATTTTAGTTACTGCAGGTATGCACGGTTTTTTCATAGACATTTCCTGTCCCTATAGTTATATGTCAATGGGCAATCGGCAGTGGTGGTGTTTTGGGTCTCAAATTCTAACAAGAAAGTACATTTTCTCGCATATTTCTTCAATCAGTACAGTAAGTAATTTAGTTTATAGTAAATTGATCCATAATTGTGAAATTATAAACAGTGAGGTGCCTAAAGAAGTTTATTACCGTCCGCAATAATGATTAAATTTTGAAAAAAAATCTTTCAGGCATGGGTCGCCGTAAGTCTAAACGAAAGCCTCCTCCAAAAAGAAAAGCGATTGAACCACTAGATCAGCAGTTCAACTGCCCATTTTGTAACCACGAAAAGTCCTGCGAAGTGAAAATGTATGTATTTGACCGATGACAAATTGCTTACGTATTTTGAGCTACTAATTGAAACGTGTATATTTTTTCCAGGGATCGGGCTCGAAATACGGCACGGATACAATGTCGAGTTTGTTTAGAAGACTTTCAAACGACAACAAACGTGTTATCGGAGCCTATAGACGTTTATAACGATTGGGTAGATGCATGCGAAAGCGCCAACTAGGTTTATGACATTGGTTACTTTAAGTTATAATAATAATCTCGCAATGTTTAAGTCTGCTGTAGAAGCATTTTCAAACTTAAGTTCGTAATTATATCTATACTAATATTATAAAGCTGTAGAGTTTGTTTGTTTGAACGCGCTAATCTCAGGAACTACTGGTCCGATTTGAAAAATTCTTTCAGTGTTAGATAGCCCATTTATCGAGGAAGGCTATAGGCTACTTTTTATCCGGGTCCGTGCCGAGGTTCCCACGGGATGCGGGTGAAACCGCTGGCAGAAGCTAGTGTGATAATATGTATCAATGTCTTATTACTATTATTAACTATTTACTGGTGATATTTATACCTTGTGACAAGCAACATATGAAGTGTTTTGTAATGATGTGTCAAAAACGATATGGAAAATAAACACTGAAAGAACATCTTATTTGTCAATCACTTTATTTACCAACAATAAAGCTTACAGGATTATGTGACACAGCCACTGTAAACAATGTTCCTATTGCAGTTAAAAACAGAATATTTCATCATCTTATGAATGATTTAGATTTATTTGATTTCATCTAGGATCATAACACCGTTCTAACAATTTAGTACTCAGTACCAAATAACATTTCTTGTTTAAAATACAACAATGACCATTTTATTGCTCAAAAAGAAATACATAACATAAATTATTTTATCTTGTAGAAAAGTTTAGATTATTTTCTGACACATGATTGTGAGGACTGTCTAGTCTCTTATGTAGTAACACCAATACTTATTAAATGCAGTACAATTTTCTGGAACATTCAGTCCAGGAGCTTTGTCCCATATACCATTTACAATTCCACATAATTCATATATTTTTTACATACAGAAGAAAATATATGCATTGCGATAAGTATCAATAAAAGCTCTAATGCTAATTCATGACCTAAAAGCTTTATCAAGATATAAGAATTTTTCACAAAAGTTATTTATATTTTTATATAATTGAGATTATGTATTTCTATAACACATACACTGACTTGTTTTGAATGTGTGAGTGGAATGTTTTATCCTAGATCAAAGACAATAACAATGCATCTATCCTGTAGAATGTAACAATAAATAACTACAAATGTATAGCAACAATATTATAGCTATTTTCATTTAAACATTAGATTTTTTTTATTAACGATCATGAACGCAACATTCAGTAATTATAATGCGCTCGCACTTCTATTATTATGTATTAAATATTTGCCACCTACATAACATTTATGTAGAGGTGATTTTGACATATTCCTGATAAGAAACTTTTAACAATCCAATGATTACATTGATATTCCAAATAGTGTTCGTTAATTGACGGTAAAATTTACTACATGTGCAGGTAAGTACTTAAACTTTAATTGTACTAATGCTCCAAGTCAAAGCTTCGAGTCCTACTGAGTTATAACAACAATATTCCTCAAATGTTTCGTTATTCATACATATAATAAATACTACATACTTCATTGACATTATCAATATCATTCCCTTACAGCTATCAATATTACACATTGATCAAAATATCCCTATTTAAGTATTAACACAATAGACAGCGTCAAGCTGCATCACATTTCAATAACAAATTGAAATAAATAAAAAAATCACTCTATAAAAATAATATAATACATTGTAGTTAATTGAGCTATTGCCTAGACTTACAACCCAGGGATGTCTGTAACCATGTCATTGTTCACGTTAAACTGGATACTTACTAAATTGCACGCGCTATGGAAATATTTTGTCATATTTACATAAAGTCTACTGAGTAGTTAAACTATAAGAATGTTTATAGAGACATGACATGGTTACGAGAGCCGCATACCACCGAGCCCCTCTGTGCACAAGCTGTGTTAAGAAGGTATATAAGGTGTCAGAATAGCTCGCACTAAAAGTTCACCACACTGGCGTACTAAAACTGGACCTACATTAATCAAATCCATCAATAATTCATTTGGAATGTGGTTTTGGTTCAAAATGATAAATATTAAAAAATAACCATTCATAATTTTTATGCAACGTCAAACAGCAATCTGCATTACACATGTTAAAATTCACATAGCGTTACGAGTTAGAAATATCCACAGAGAAGCACAAATAGTTAAAATGCAAAAGTCTCTTTATTATAGGTACTTTCGTTAGGTAGTCGAATGTTAAAATTTGCCCATGTCTATGAAAGAGTCGTACTGTAGATCGTAGCCGTCGCCTATAGAACTATCGTCTGGAGAGACGTTAGTAAAGCTTATAAGATGTTGGACTGGATGGTCCATATCGCACGTAGCTGTATTGTCTGAGTCATCGGAACTTTCACTGTTACTGTCGATATACTCATACAGCCTCGTGGTCTCGGCTACGATGCTACACACGTCAGACATCTCATACGAACTCATTGGCGTCGATGTTTTCTCAATATTGATCGCATCAAACGAGCCCGAAAGTAAAGCGTCTTCAATCGGAACCGTTTCGAAATGAGATGAACAAGCTTCCTCAGTGAAGCGACCAGAATCACCGATTTCGGACACATTAGGCGATAGAGTTTCATCGATGGCTAACGTTACACATTCACTTTGTATGTGAGAAGGGTCATCGACGTCTTGAAAACTTATGAGGGGAATATCGATTTTAGGAAGGTCTTCAACAATATCTTTGGAGAGGGAAACTGAATTGTCATCTGATAGATCTCCTTCAGCGTTGAGCGTTACGGAGTCGTAATTGAGATCTTTCTCGATATTCAATGGCTCTAAGTCATCCACGCACTTGGTGGAGTCATCACTGCTATCAGACACTATTAACTCTAAACTCCTATCCAAAATGCCGGTGTCTGTGCAAGTCGACATTTCATCTTCGAAAACGATTTCTACACTCCTAATCCTCATGAGAGGCATTTTAGAGGGTGATATTTCGTTGCCTTTGGCTGTCAGACCTTTTATATGATGACTAGTATCGAGTAATGACTCGGTGCATTCGCTGATTTCGTCGTAATCGATTTCGTAACTTCTGAGATCGGAAACGCAAGGTGAGCTCTCCGTTACTTTGACGTGTTGAGGTTTAGATGTAGAGATATGTGCATTAGTGTGATCGGGTGAGGGCGATAGTGTGGTATGCGCATGTTGTCCCTAAGGTTGCAATGATTCTTATTGTACATTGGTGCCCAAGTCTAGGCCGCCCTCCTCCTGCATTTTCGTGAGGAACTTGAACACTCTGTACTCTTCATCAGTTTGTTTCACCATGTCGATTAAAGCTAGCAGCTTCTTGATGCCAATGAAGATCCTGGGAAACAAATAATACATTTATACTTATATAACTTGAAATATAGAAGAAGAATCCTTGGCATACCTACCTACTATACTAAATGGTACCTACCTACCGTATGGCCACACCTACTAACATACCTGCTATTTTCATGATGTCCTACCTTATTTGTCCAAAGTTCTAACTCCGATAGACAACAAATCAAACTCATACATTGCTCAAAAATAGAATAGAAAACCAGTGAATTTATTCACACAAAAGGCAAAGATACAATACCAAACGATATTTATTTGTGATAAAAATAAAAACAAAATAACAAAAATAGTTTAAATAGTAGCTGGAAGAAATTCAATGGCTAACTACATTATCGCACCTTGGCTTAGCCGCGGCCAAAGCAATTTCTTCTTCAGTGGGCTGAGACGAATTGCTCAGGAACTTTCGAAGTTGCTTCATACGGGAAGGTCTATAATAAACAGGACAAGATTTTCATGTCCAGTATTGGTTTTGTGCCCGAAATTATTGGGAAGACGACACTCAAAGTTGTCAATTGGCAAATACGCTGCCTGTGTCTGCTCTACTTCGAAATTCCAAATACATACTGTGACGAACAGGGGCGTATTTAAAGATTGCGCGCCCTGGGCTCCTGTAGTTTTCCGCCCCATCAAGGAATGAAAGAAAACAAAAAAATATATATTTTACATTTTTTCCGTGTACAAAATTCACATGAAATACTCAGGTCTATTGTCCCTTTAAGCAGTGAAAAAATCAAACTTCTAAGTTAAGGCGATCAAAAGATACAGCAGTTTATACCGACACCTTAGACGAATTTCCGTCACACGCTAGGGAATCAAAACCTACAAGGTACTTCCCGTGAACACAGAATCTTGAAATTCGGCACGAAGCAACGTTATATAGTACAGATAAAGGAAAAATTGCGAAAATGATAAATTTGAAGTTACATAAAATATTAAAATATTATTTTTGCTTACATGACATAAAATATTTTTTTAATAAATATAAAGTTACTACCTACCCTTTTTCACATGAACGCGTAGAGATATTAAAGTTGAAATTCATATCAAACACTTCTTAAATATACAGGAATGAATTTTATCCAGTGCGCAAACTTTGTCAACTTGTAGTTAAATAAGTTTTAAAGATACGTATATTTTTATTTTGTCGTGTTTTAGTACAAAAAAGAAAAGTTATTGATAGCGAAAGATGTTTATTTTGTAATCGATTGTACGGTCACAGTCGTCATAGTAGGCACGGCGGCAACGCGAAACCGGTTTACTGACGCGAGCGCTGCTCCAAGCGCGTAAGAATAGTTGGTGTCCATATTTTGCTGATTTTAGGGCGGACAAAATAATGTAAAATTTTTTTTTACTGATGATGCAGATATGTTCTCTTAATGATTCTGGACCTCCAGTTTTTTTTTGCGCACTGCTTAAAATTCATTCCTGTAATTGCCTTTAAACTGTGAAAAATTCTAAATCATTCAAAGGTCATTGGGCACCTTAGTATGGAAACCATACCCACGGCGGACACGAACGAAATATAGCCCAGTATAATGATATAAGGCTCTGATTTACTATGACATTAGTCGCATCAATGTGAACCATTAGAGAAAATCAGGTTTAAACATCAAATATTTTCCTAATTTCAATGGGGAATTTAAACGACCAAGTTTGACGGATTTGAGAAATCATTTCTTTGTAGTGAAAGAGTATACTCGCCGTTTATTTCCATTGTCATCAGGTCAGGATCTAGATCTGAGAAATCGAGGGCAACTATCAGAAATTGTAGGCATGCATAGGGTTAAAACTTGATTCTCAGATGTATGTCTGATGATACTATCAAACAGTGTAGGTTTAGAGCTTACCTGATGATGGACGTAAGAAAGTCGAGAGAACTCTTCAACGGTATGTTTTAGTTACGTCGTGTTACGACTTCTAGACCGATGCACCTAACATCTTCTTTCTTGTTGCTTTATTATATGTTTGAAGTTGGATTTGTTTGTAAAATACTTTTTAAATTCATTTTGATAAAGACCATTATGACCATTATGACCCACCATTACAAGTTACGACTGGGAATGTGGGTATTGAGATATATAAACTAAATGAGAACTATTTACAAAATAAAATAAAGCCGACTTTATAAGACAAAGGAAGGGACAGAATTACACTTTTGTCAAGGCTCTCGAAACGTAAAGCCAGCAGCCCCGAATCCTACTCTCTAGCAGTCGTTGTTACAATTCGACAGTTACAAGTCGTCAGGCGGTTTCGAAAAAACCTGATACTGGGGCTCGTTAGGTGATTAATCCCTCAAAAATAAAAGATCCCATTCCTGCAATGGCTGCTTTAACCCAAGTTAGTAGTGAATTCTCATCACCTAAAATAAAATAAGCTTGTGTTGGACACAAGGTTACTGCTATAAATTGTAAAGAGTTCCCATAACTATATCTGATCTTTGCTATCGATCCCGCAATGGCAGTCAAACCTATCTATGTAGAAAGTCTTCGCCAATACGAATTAAATAAGCCCAAACACGTGGTAGTTGCAACATACCGTTCAAGAGTTCCCTCGACTCTATGTGGTCTCCATAATCAAATCAGCTCAAACCTTCACTGTTTACCAGTACTCTCAAAAATACACTCACATGTCTGGTTTTGACTTGATGCGTGCCTACAATATTCAAGAGTTGCCCTCTTTATCAGGGTTTCCAGATTCTCATCAGATCCTGGTCATCCGAATTGGCATCTTCCTTCTTTATGAAAAGTCTTCAACAATAAAAACTAGCATTGCAACCTGTACATTGTACAATCCTCTGAAACTGCTTGTCTTTTATATTTTTTTAACTATCCTGGACATTCGTCTCCATGGAATTTTAATAAAATATTTATATTCAAAGAAACGTCATACTATTTTAAAACTACTTGTTTTACTACTCCACAATTTAAAACTACTTTGATTCATGTCCGTCACTTTTTGCAAAGCGGGTCAGATATGCCCAATGACCTTAAGGCATAATTAGTTATTTTCAATCAGATTTCTGAATGATGACTATAAAATGTTGTAAATAAATAACTTTAATAAAAAAACTTTTACAAGGTACTGGCCTACTATTCTGGTTACATTATAAAATAAAAAATATTAACTATTTTGACTCTCACGAAATCACCATAACTATGATTGTTCTAAACTGAACGGTTTGCGCGAAAGTCACTTTTTATTTATACAGGATTTGTACGGAACCCTCGGTGCGCGAGCCCGACTCGCACTTGGCCGGTTTTTTTTTTCTTTAGATTTCCTTCAAAAAAATACCGAGGCGGAAAAAAATTAGACTATTCCACCGGTTCAGAAAAGAACAAAGGCCGGCTTTCATACTTTAAATCAAATTTCTTAAGACATGAAATCAACATGTGGAAAGGTGGCTCAGGGCCGTTCTAGGCTTACGTCCTAAAATATTGTTCTGTACTTTTTTAATCCTCCAACCAAAAGCCCAAGGGCGGCCTGCCGGCCGCCCTTCGCCGCCTGCCGCCCCGGGCTGTAGCCCCTTTAGCCCTAGGGTAAATACGCCCCTGGTGACGAACCAAATAGGTAATCCTTAACTTTTCTATCTAAATTACCAGCTGTTCAGATTAAAGAATTATGAAGTGTTAGGTATAGCTACAGGGTTTTCCTTAATATCGATTATTTACGGAACGAGGAAGGTTATTTACAATGACGCTGATACTTACCTACTTAATGTTGTTCAGCAAACTCATACACCAACCTATCCTTACCTACGTTCTATATAAACGTTAAACAACAAACCTTTTCTTGTCGTTTTCATCACGAAACATTCAATTCAGCATCTTCACCAACAAAATACCTTAAGCTTATATGCAGCATACTTTTACACCAATTTCACACTAGCGGATTTTTTCGCGCACATACCCTCGCTATTTTTATGCGCAAAACATCCCGAGGCAAAAGATTTGTCGCGCGGTTTTAAACGTCACCTTTTGCATTGGTAGTTGTCCCGGTAAAATCGAGTGGACAATCAACTAATGTGAAATAGCTCTTACAGTACATTTTCGAAATATTACATTATCCAAAAAAAACAGTCAAACATACCTAGCTCCTCGAATATCATGTTGTATCTTCTGCAGATCTTTCTTGGAGAATGCATCGCTCTCTTCAAGTACCGCCATCACGTGTTCGGGTTGCGATAGATTCGGTACGTGCAGAACGCCCGTGAACGCTGATAGCATCTCCATGTCTTCCAGGACTTGTCTGGTGATGGAAAAATGTTACTAAAAAGAGGATACAAAGGCAAGAAGGTTTGCGTCTCAAAAGACCAAATTCTAATGTGTGAGTGGAAAAAATCTATTCCTCGCGAAGGATGCAGGGTCCTTATGAAAGAAGTAGCTTTTATGAGTAGGCAACACTTTTTTAAAGTTCAATTTTACAAAGGACAGTCCCCAAAGCGCTCAGAATGCTAGCATTATTGAAATGATTAATGTAACAGTAAGATTATTACCTTTCACAACAAATAAGAAAGGACCAACTTTCGAATGGCCCAGGAAAGACGAGAATCAGTTATAGCTTTAAGTTGCATAAACTTATTTATTATCTTCACTATTTCATCAAATACACTATGCTCACTAATTAATATAATAATATTACCTCCGACTGCTTGTGCAAAGAATAAGCAATTTCCGTCCCTTAGGCGGTTGTTTCTTCAGCAACACGAGTAGCGCTTGCAATGTCAAGTTGGAATACCGTGGTCCAATAGGACCGTAGTCCAGCAGACGCTCGATATTGTCCACTAGGATGCAAGACAGACTTGAACGGTAGGCGTCGTCGAAGTACTGGAGACAAAAGTATTATGTTAATTATGTAGTCAATGTTACCTATGTTCAATAATAAAAGGAACCTGATTTGAAAAAAAAATGTATTTAATTATTGTAATTTTGAGTTTTGTACTATAATTTGTGATTGTGCCCAATAATTTTTCAATGTAAGCAGTTGTTTAAAGAAAAACGGACGTTGTATGTTTTCTGTGAAAATGGGCTTTATAGTGTTGAGTTAGTAGCAGTAGCAGTCTACAATTCAATTTAACTTATGTAAGTAGAATTAATTTAAGTTGCAAATAATAAACACATACCTAAGTAGGTAAAGTTATCGGCACGGATAATGAGCTCTCGGCGGAAGAGTGGAGATCGCTTTGCGCACTGTATACTTAAGGCAATAAACCAATAAATCACTTCTGCGCAGGTGAAGGTCAGGGCTCAATATCCTTGCCGATGATTTTAAGCTATGTAAACGATGTTAAGTTTAAGTATAGATTTCTCTGATACGTGCTCCATACAAAATCCACTCACCTTTCTGATCTGCAGGCATTTAGAAGACTCAGTGAAGCCGACCATGTCTTCTGGTGAGCAAACCTTCACGAAGGGGAAATCTGACAGTTTGGCTAGTTCCGCGGCTAAAGCGGTCTTACCACTGTTGGGAGGGCCTTCTAGCAGCACTGATACTAGACCTGTACAAAATACTGTGCACTTAGGGCCAATTTTATTCTCTCTAATAAAAGGGAAAAAGTCACAAGATTATTTTTGCTTTAGGGCTCGAATGTCTATGAAGTGAATCAATTTTTCAAAGTTACAAAAATTCTCTACAATTTTTGTCTTGTCAAAATTGATTTGGGTGTGAGCAAAAATAGCTAATAAAGATGTCGATTTTTCAAACGGTTCTAATGAAAAAAATATATTATTTGCTTAAGTATATATCAGATAAAAAATCCAATAAGAATATTACCAGAAAGCACAATAACTATAACCATGTAAAAAAAAACAAGTTCCTTACCGCTAGCCTCAGTCGCCCGAGCCTGCTGAATATAAAGCTGTCCATCTTCAAGCAACGATGACACGGGACTGCCCCAATTGATAATACCACGGCTCAAGAAATGTTCCAAAGCTTCGGCCGCAGTACCAAAAGCTGGTTTAATATCATTCTCAAGGGCATGGAGAAAGTCACCCCTTTCTACCATGAGTTTTTCCATGGCTTCGGGGTCAACTTCTACTTTACTTGAAGCTTTGATCAAACGGTTCATGGCTGTGGATTGGGCGGCGCGAACGAGACCTTCTAATTCGGCGCCTGAGAAGTTCTTTGTGAGTGCTGCTAGTTCCTACAAGAAAGTAAGCAGGTCTTAGAATTTAATAATACTTTGAGAGTAATTATAAATGCAATAATCTGTCAGTTATACAAACTTTGTGATTTATAGTGTTGTCAATGGCAATGATTGTAGAATTATGTGGAATGGAAACAAAGTACAAGTGCTATTGCTGATTTGGAACGAAACTTAAACTATTTTCAACCACTGTTTCTGAATACTTGATGCAACCCATTTAATGATTTATAATTTTTGTTTATTTACACACAAACGACTTACCCGACACATCAAAAATCGGTATTTCTATACATATATCCGACCATTGCGACTCAAGAGACCAAAATTGCACTTTTCTTAAAAATAAAACAAACCTTAGAATCGACATCTTCAGCAATCTTCTTATACTCCTTCATACGTTTAGTATGGATGTTCAGGATCTGAACTCTGCCATTTTCGTCGGGTAGACCGATTTCCATCTGCACTTCCAATCGACCGGGTCTCATTAACGCCTCGTCAATCATGTCGCGACGATTCGTCATACCGATGACCAAGATATTGTTGAGTTGGTCAACACCTAAAAGGGGCGATTTTATTGAGGTTTTAATTTCAAATGAGGAATGAGAAATGTACATAAAGGTTCACCTCCCGTTGTCAATATCGAATTGATTAAAATTAACAGGACATGTTTTTGGCACATTTATGTAAACCTTGACTCTTAGTAAGTTAGGTACTACATACAAAAGATTGTTTTCAGTCAGTAAAATCATTTAACATGTCATGTACAATTTCTTGCTTACCATCAATCTTTGAGAGCAACTGGTTGACAACGGTATCGTGGACGCCCGTGTTGCCTCCGACGGAACCTCTCGCTTTGCAAATGGCGTCGATTTCATCAAAGATGATAATGTGGAGACCACTGTTTGGTCCACACTGTAAATAAACGTTACATAAATCGACAAGACCTTAATATGAAATTATATGAGAAGAAAAATAGAAGTAAAAGATTATAAAGATGAGTGCTTTAAAAGACCTTGTAAACTTTTTCTTGCTATCCTTCATCCATTTTATTCAATTTCACATAGCTTATTTTGGACAAAACATTTGACCAAAACTTACCCTTTTCTCCTCCTCTTCAGCATCAGCGAACAATCGACGAATATTGGCCTCACTTTCACCAACATATTTGTCCAAGATTTGCGGACCGTTGACAATCTTAGGCTCGCGAGCGTTCAACATCTTTCCGATCTGACGCGCCATCAAAGTTTTACCAGTACCGGGAGGTCCATACAGTAGAATACCCTTGACGTGTTTACAACCTAAAATGTTTTAGAAATTATAGAACATCCATATAAAAAGAGACGAATGAAGTTTTAGCTTTGCCAGTAATGGAAAGTACACCTTGCTACATTGCATGACAATTCAGTATTTTGGTACCTATCGTACATAAAACAGGGTAAATATGTAATCAGCGTCATTTTATTGTATTTACTCTATTCGTAGCATGTAATTACTCGTACTATCACCTAATAAAAAGTTTTACAACTTACCTAATTGCTCCACAACTTCGGGCGGGAATACTCGAGAAGCGAAAGCACGTCGGAAGATAGCGTTGAACTCTCTATCCAAACCACCGATTCCCATCTTGCCGAAGTCCCAATCAGGATTGATGATGGACTGACGTGGTTGTTTCCTACATTGAAAATGTATATTAGTAACACTGCATAGTTCTTCAAAATTGTAGTCGTCACAGAACATTGCGCAAGTGGTTGCGCAGAAATAAATTATAGGTATTAATGGATGCTGGGGCTGTGAAAGAGTTACCGCGGCCCTGGTACACAAAGGGCAAAATAAACATGGTGGGTTTTAGACTTTACATTTGACATGCCACCTAAAAAAAAATTATGTAGGATTCCTACCTCTCGTAATTTGCATTTTTTCTGACAAATGACTATAGTAATAAATTTCCACTTACCCCTTAGCCTTGCCGACTAAGTTAAGAGACGAGTTTTCAGCTTTATCAAATTGTATGTTGCCATCAGGAAGGAGTCGGCCCATTCTTACGCGACGGGGCACGGCGTTCGCACCAGCAGCCAATGCTTGGACATCCACAGCTATAACAAATACATATACCTAATATATATTTTCTGTATGATTTTAACTACATTCCAAAACTAGATATGTTTATATGTAGGTATGTATGCAATAGTAGTAATAAATGTTATGTTCCGTGAAGTGGGCGTATCTGCAATGTATGCAAGCCTATAAAGAGTTTTATTGTCTTCAAATTAATCTATTAATAAACAACATATTTTGTGGTGACGAAAAGATTTAAAAAAAATTTTTTTTTTTGCCTTTTCGTTAGTAATAAAAAAAAAACTTACCTTCCAGATTCTTGACAATCAACGACAGAACTTTCTTATCCTGGAAGGCGAAAGCCAACTGCTGACCGACAGTGAAGATCTGATTGGAGAACTGGATCAAGAAGTCACGAGCCATTTGCTCAGAATCGTAAGGCTCCATGGATGTACTGAGAAAAACAATGAAATATATTCATGTATCTAGCTAGACAAAAAGACATTTAGATGTGTTATTTCTGTAATCCTTTTAGGATTTTATTTTGGAGATTATAAAAGATTTATGGATCCTTTCATTCTGCTTTATTAAGTGTGTGTGTCTGAATCATGACATATCTGTTTTTTAGTATCCAGTGTATGTAAGTAGCCCATTTTTTCAGAAACATTTTTTTTATTTTGTTTTGAAAATTCATAATTTATTTGTAAAATGTTTTGTCATCAATATTTTCGGGGCAAAACCTTAGATTTGAAATTGGATGTGTGTCAATATGTAGTACCAAAATTTACATCAGTCTTCCATACTCATCACCACATATGACATCACTCTAATGCCATGCATTACAGATGAGTCATATATAATTAGATTATTGCAGATACTCACGTTTTCTTCAACATGAAGTCTGCTTCCAGGGTCACGCTGCACAGGCACTCGGCATTCTGAGCCTTGAAGGGCTTTACATCTATTGGCTGCAGATAATAGTTAAAATTATATTTACAGTGTATAAAACTTTTAAATCATTATTATTCATAGGACATAACAAGTGTGAGTTTGGACATTTGGATTAGTTATTTTTGTCAATTAGTACATCAACAGTACAATTAATTACTTGGGCCCACCCAAAATAATTAACATCAAAATCTGAATTGAGAATCAAATTCGAAATCAGAATTTTCAACTGGCACACACAGAAGATTTTATCAGCTTTGTGATGAAATATTTCAATTGTTATCATAACTGAACAACCTACCTGTCCAATTGATAGAGTAGCCCATTTTCTCTGTGGGGCAGAGAATCCCACAGTGCCACGATCCACGCCACTGTAGAATCTAATACTGAAGACAAAATGCTGAGACGGTCCTGTGGACACTTCTATGTGCCTGAAAATATTATTATGTATATATTTAAACATGCCAGCAATCTTAAAAATATTTGGTCCTGTGAAGATGAAAGGAAAAAATAATTGACACAGACTGTTATATCAATAACTAGCTTCTGCCAGCGGTTTCACCCGCATCCTGTGGGAACTACTTCCCGTACCGGGATAAAAAATAGCCTATAGCCTTCCTCGATAAATGGGCTATCTAACACTGAAAGAATTTTTCAAATCGGACCAGTAATTCCTGAGATTAGCGCGTTCAAACAAACAAACTCTTCAGCTTTATAATATTAGTATAGATTTTAATGGATTTTAGATCAAAACTACATCAAGAGCAATTTGTGAAAGTAGATATTTATGGTAGAATACAGTTGCATTACTGACTGTTTACAGATGTGTGCTAAATTATGACAAATTTAGAACGCTCATAAATGTGATTTATGTCTAGTTGCTTGTAGAAAGTCTTTACAGCACATATATTGCACATGCACATTAGTAGATACAATCAAAGTAATGTTTATGTGTTAGGACATGATTAATATTTAAAATTGTAAATGATGATGAAATAAAACTTACTTGACATCACTGTTGAAATCATCCGGGTTGATGAGAGCACAGTTTGTGATGGCCAGCTCGTCCGAAGGACATTTTGCTGCCTTCATCCGCTGCACAGAATAAAATATATTGTTCAAAATATTGTTAATAGAAAATGTGTTTCCTGACATGATAAGGCCTCTTGTAGTGCTATGCTTTCTGATAAGAGGTTTATACGATTTTTTTATTTCATTATTACGAGTAGATTGTTTATAATTAATTGACTACTTTTACTCTAGCCTAATTAATACAGATGTAAACTATGATTAATTAACAAATGTTTTAGTTCAGTATTATGAGACAGAATGGTGATGATGACAGACTATACAGCATAATAGAGATCTGGTTTTTACTTCTAATTAGCTAAAATCAACCTTATGCAGGTGTTTCGTACAGATAAATTAATATTTGATATTGCAGACTCTAGAGAACTTATGCAGAGGAAAAGCAGAGATTGAGGAAAAACTTTCTGAGAGGATTATGGGGAGGTGTCCTAAGTAATAGGGTACCAAACATAACTTACCATTGCAGACATTATTACAATGAATCCTTTATTTTTTTTAGAGCACTATTTTGAGTTGTTCCTCAATTTTGACAAATGATTCACGTCGACTGATTTGACATCAGCCTACTGTGCCGTCACCGCTAAACAACGAATGACTGCATTGAATTATTTTGCCTGAGAATCCATTGGTCGAGCGATCAATATTTTCCCGACGGAGTGTTGCCATTCTCCAGATGCTGAAAGATAAGGATGACCTACTTGTACAGTTATCGATTTGTCGGTTTTTATGTAGCACCCACAATTTGACATCACGCAGCCAAGCTTCGAACCAACCCCAAATTATCTGAAAACCCTACGTCCATTCATAAACGCACACTTTAAAGGTATTTGTTCAATTATTTGATGCAAATAATTAAAACTATCATTGAAAAAGTTACCGTTATCGGTGATTCTGTACGAACTCGTCCCTCCCTATTCACTCCCCCCTCCCTAACATTATTACAAATGGCCGAAAAAATTTGGATCGTTCGTTGTCCAAGAAATGATGTTTTCAATTTAGAGTGTTATCTTAAAAAAATAACAGTGTGTTATAACATTATTACACAGGAAAAGTAACTTTCTATAATGTGATGCTCATAATTATAAAAATTACGTTAAGACTAAAAGCATAGAAAAAGATAATTTCTACTAACATAACCTTAATTTACTACAAAAATGGAGCTTCCGCAGCCGCCACAAGGTACGCCTATAATTCAATCAAATATATGTTCTGTATAGTCGTGCCGCAGTAGCTAAAAATAATCTATATTTCTAGACCAAGACCTACGCAACATAATTGACAAACTTGCCCAGTTTGTCGCAAGAAATGGACCAGAATTTGAAAAAATGACGAAGAACAAGCAAAAAAATAACCCGAAATTCAGCTTTCTCTATGGCGGAGACTACTTCAACTACTACCAGTACAAAGTGACGACGGAGCAAGCAAGTAAGCATAATGAAATGACGATGGAAGACTTTTGTAATATTCCAATGATCGCTGATTGAGTGTTGTTATAACCGATTAAATGAACCTCCGCTGTTTATAGTTCTAAAGCAATCGGCCGGTGGCCAGCCGGCTCCTGCTCCCGCCGGGGCTTATATGGCACAGAACAGGCAATATGTAATGCCCCAACAGGCCGGAGCGACTCCCGCTCAGCTGGGCCTAGCGGCGTCGATGGCAGTGGCGCCCGCGCTCCAGCAGTGGCTGGCGGCCAACTCGGCGCCGCCCGCCACGCCGCAGCTCGCCCATCATGACCTCGACAACCTCACAGCACAGATCAACATGCTCAAAGAGCAAATAACTCAATCTGAGAATAATCTTAATGCTCAACACACAGTAAGTTTGCATTACTCTTGATTAAGTAACATGCATAGCATAATTGCTTACATTATGTAAACATTACATACCAATTTGAAGAGAACTTGAGTTAATATTCTAAGCTAGATTCAATTTTCATTCATAGTATTATTTTGTTGTTATGAATTAATTAACCTGATTAAGCTGTTTTATAAATCCTATATTTACTTCCAGGCTGTCATACATATTTTAGGGTGGTCTGCCAAATTATGTGTACTTTCTTTATTTCTATTTGTTCTTTCTAGTACAAACCAAAAACTAGTATTTTTTTAAATATTTCTCTGATTGGCACATTTTTTGGAATGTTTTGTAATTTTCATATTTTTTTCTAATTTAAATTATACTTTTTCCTGATAAAGGATGAAATACAAAGTTTTTAAAATGTTTTAGGTGTTGATCCAACAACAGCAAGCTAAAATCAACGAATTGGTGAGCAAGGCACAAGTAGAGACAATCCAGATGATGGCCGAGGACAACCATATCAGCCTCAGCGAGCTGGACAGCATTCTGCAGCCAATCATTGATACTTGCACTAAAGATAGCATTTCTTCAGGTGATTACACATTATTTTACTAAAAAAATTGTTCAAATTCAAATGACATTCAGCCCTGTATGAGTACATTCTTACATAAGCTTGTCATGTTAAGTCAATAACATAACTCAATAATTATTCAGAGTATATTTTTCCACTAACTAACCTATATCTCTCTCTTCTATACCTCTATCTCAATTATACAAATAAAAAACAAGAATCCAAAACTTATTTTTGTTTCTAAATTCTGTACATAGGAAAAGGCTGGATTTTACAACACGCCACATCACACGACGCGGGAAAAGTGATATCGCAGCATCTGCTTAGAAAAGTGACTCAACCTGGTGCAGCATTCACGCAGAAACTTCACATCATTTACCTGGTCAATGATGTTCTACACCATTGGTTAGTACCAACACTGGAATTATTTACATCACAGTTTTCATTTGTTCATGTCCAGGGTCCTAACAAATTGGTTGATAACTTCAGTTAGTATTGCTTTCTAAGATCATCTATTAATTTGACATTCTTGTTGATTTTCTGATCAAGATAGTATTCTTGTGTCGTTGTTATTGTACTGTAATAGTTTGGTTCAGTCTAGTTGTGTTTTATGGTCTTTTAATTCTGTCAATTCACACATATTTACTTCAAAAAACTAAGCATTAAAAGGTGGTAATTTGATTAATTTTCTTTACTTTTCCAAATATGAGTATAGTGTGTTGGCACTACATAAACCATATTTATATTACAACATTTATTTATTCCTTTTAAAACTTGTGTTCCTCCCTTTACTCGTGTCATTATCAATTCGGTGTCTATGATGCTATTATTCCTAATTACAGTGCACGCAAAAACGCAGAAGATCTCAAGAAAAATTTGGAAAATGTGGTGGTTCCAATGTTTTGCAATGCCAGTATAGGTAACATATTTATAATAATGCCCTCAAGATGTAGGTCTCTTGTTCGATTGTGCATTCTCATCTTCAAGTTAAAGCATTTTTAGTACATCATCGCCTGTGGTTTGTGCCAGTCAGGTAACTTGCTTAGTGTCGGCCTGGCTCGTATGACAACTGTTTAATCATTTTACTGTTTCAGCTGTTACTGAAGAGCAGGAGGCTAAACTTAACAAGTTGCTGCGTCTCTGGGAATCCAAGTCTAACTATTTCGAGACTGCCGTCATTGAGAAAATGAAGAGTCCCACCAGTTCCTATCAAGAGTACCAGAACAATCTAATCTCACAGCACTCTAACGCTATTGCACATTTGACTCAGCAAACTAAATCCACATTTGAGAAGTAAGTATGATGTTCATGTAAAATTGTAATATGCCACTATATTTGCTAACAAGTTATGTTTATGATTTTACAGTTATCAAACTCAGCACCAAGCTTTTGTTGCTCACACAATGCAGCAGATTCAGCAATTAGAAATGCAGAAACATGCAATAGAAATACAGAACAGCCATGATCAGAATAAAGACAATGTACCTCAGAATAATATGCAAAACAATTTTCAAAATAACAGTTTCAATGACCAAAACTTTCCACCCATGGGAGGCTATGAACCAAACTTTAATTCAAATAATCAGTATGGTAGCGAAAGTGGCGATAACTATGCTTCTAACAATAGTTTAAGTGGAAATGAAAATAGCTATGACAGTCAGACATTTGACCAAATCACTAGTCAGAAGAAGAACGAGATTATTGAAGAGCCTGATTTGTCAAATCTTCCAAATATAAATTTCTCTCAACCACCGCCGGGCTTCATACCCACTGAGAAACCACCACCATTAGCATTCCAAAATGGTCTTCCTGATCTGAGCAAGCCCCCACCAGGATTCCCACCATTCCATGAAGTGAACAACGATGAGTTAATGCCATCTGTACCCTATTTTGAACTGCCTGCTGGTTTGATGGTCCCTCTCATTATGGTAAGCACAAAAATGTTATAAAGAACACTGCTATTTTTTTTTAAATTGAATTAGTCTTCCTTTGATAGGAAAATATAATAATAAGATAAGGTCTTCCTCATCTATGCTGTACTTTTTACTAATAAAATTTGATTGATTTTAGTTGGAAGACGACAGATACAGACCCCTGGATCCAGCGAAAATTCGTCTTCCCCCTCCCGCCCCACCGAACGACAGACTATTGGCTGCTGTTGACGCGTTCTATGCATCACCTAACCACGAGCGGCCCAGAGACAAGTTAGTACCAATTACCATTGCTATTTTGTAGGCAGTAAAAGTATGTAATAAGGAACTGCTAGGATTTTTCAAGGGTTTCACGTCAACATTTTTTGCAGCTGAGTTTCTCCTATGCACATACACGCGCGGCACACAAAAAATCTGTCTTGCGTGCACACGCGCTAAGCGCTTAGACCATGACTGCCCATGGAGCATTATTTCATGAAAACATTTTCTACACTACATGCAAACATTAGACAATTAACGATATACGCGTGAATGACCTGCATTTTACGTTGGAAGTAAGCTTTACTCCTATTTATTCAATATGTATTGTTTTGTTGACAGTGAGGGCTGGGAGAAATTGGGCCTGTATGAATACTACAAAGCCAAGAATTCTGCTAGGAAGATGAAGGAAGAAGCAATAGCACAGGGCTTCCGAGACAAGTCTCGAACTCCCAGTCCTATTCCAAAAGACTTGCAGAAACAACCCACCCCACCAGGCAGAAGATACAGGTATTTTTTTAGTCCTATGAGAATACTACTTGTACTTCAGTAATAAATAATGTTTAAGCTGTTTGATCTTAGCTCAATTAGATTAGCTATTATTACAGTATTCAAGTTAAGTGGAAGTATAACTGGTAAACTTAATACTGCCTGCTATTTTATACGGAATTTTAAATTAGACATGGTTTGTGTAACTTAAAATTATCACTATATCCCTATACCTCAATACTCCATGTCTTTCTCTTAGCATATTACAAGCATTTTTATATGAACTTAGGTCAAAAAGTAAAACTCCAGAGAAGCCTTCTCCCACAAAGTCAAAGTCCAGATCACCATCACCAAGAAGAAAGTCAACGTCATCAACATCGTGGAGAAGAGAACGAGAGAGAGATACAAGAGAAAGTATGTGTTTTTATATTTCCAAAGTAAAGAAAAAAATTCAATCATTCTTGGTAGGAAAAAAATGCATGATTTTTCCAGTTTTAAACTGTTTTCATTAAGTTTAAACCACCTTTGTGGGTAGTGGGTAGTGGAAACTCAGTATATTGGACCCTAGTTATTGTATGTACATAACTGATACATAGGTAGGTGCAACCAATAGAATGAATAGTCACAACAAGGCTATAAATAGCGTTATCACGACTTTTATAGACTTGATTGAAGTTCAAGTTTTACTGCTACGTCCATCAGCATGTTTCGCTTTTACTAAATGGTCTATACAGAGTTGAGGAGTTGAATTGGCCAAATTATTCTATGAAAGCATTCAATTGAAGTTAAAAGAAAATGATGCCTTACTGGCCGATAGTATAGATGAGACTGTTGGTCAAATATTGACGGAAGAATAAAAAATCGAATTGCCGTTAGGGAATGAGTTTTAAAAATACGACATATATCATAATATTCATAGGTCGACGGCGGTCCCGATCGAGGTCAAGGTCACGGTCACGTAGCAGATCAAGGGAACGGGACAGGCATCGGGAGTCACCGAGGTCGCGACGCGTGGAACGTTCTAGATCTCCCACACCCCCAAGCTTCCTGTGAGTACATGATATATGTTGATTGATGAATGTTTTTCATGTCATTGTTGCTGTAATTTCTTTATGGGTTTAGACGCTTCACATAGACAAAATAAGGCAGAGGTATACATACAGAACACATAGAAATCGTTTTTTTATACGATAATTTATTCAACGCCTGACGAATATCGGTAACTATTACTTTTTAAACTGCTACTGCTTTTTAGTTGACTTAATTTTTTTTTGTGCACATCACTCCGATTGTCTATAACATCCAATAATGTTACTATGTGCTTTCTCAGAAGTATAGATTCAACAAATTTTTTTAAATATTTTTAAGAAGACTTCAGCATCTAAAGATTTTTTCGTTCATTTCTCAGTGGTGGTGCATACCCAAGTACATCGACGTCAGGTTTGGACGCCAGCAACAAAGGTCACCAGCTGTTACAGAAGATGGGATGGAGCGCGGGAGGGTTGGGAGCCTCCGGTCAGGGTATCGCAGAGCCGATTAGCGGCGGCATTGTTCGTGATAGACAAGACCAGTATAAAGGTAAATAATTGAGTAAAGAAATAAAAGTGTTACCATAATCTGTCACTCACTTCCCAAGTTTGATTATTGTAATTGTTTTGTATTTTCGCAGGTGTAGGCGTAAACCTCAATGATCCCTATGAGAACTTCAGAAAGAACAAAGGTGCAGCATTTATAACGAGAATGAAGGAGAGAGCATTAGAGCGTTCATCGTGATCGCTAGTTGAACTCATGAATTGATGTAAATGTGTATGTACGTTGCGATAGTGTGGATGGGATATGATTTATTTTATCTAAATCATCATAAATAAAGTTATATGAATTTTCAACTACAGTTTTTTAATTTCATTCAATGACTCTTGAAACACATGCAGATGTAAGCAACCAATGAGGAGTCATCAACTTATATTCTGAGAAATGCGCAAAGCCTTTGCGTAAGGAGAAGGTCTGCCGAAACTTGTAACACCCAGGTGCCAATAAATAACTAGGTGATTGGGGAATTTATGATAAGATTTCAGTTCAAAACATATTGTTTATTTTACACTGAGATAAGAAAATATTGAGCAACAGCAAGCAAGCAACAATATACATAAAATTGTACAAAGTTTTATTAAAGCTTATTAGTATTATTAAGGCCGTGGATTGTTTTACAATTCAAAATCATCCTCATAATTATCTTTGAATTCTGCAAGCTTATCTAAACTTTCACTGTACTCAGCAGCTTCAAACCCTTCTTGTTTGAACTTATGTAGTTTTGCAAACTTGATTCTACTTGTTTCCCTGTGCAGTTTCTCTATCATATCAGATAAGAAGTTGCCATTGTGATATCCTGCAACAACAGCACAACTTTCAATATTCTCATCTCTCACTTCACTTTTTATAAAACCATACTTATTAAGTTCAGTGGAAAAAAATCTTGGATAAGGTGTTTTAAGTTCTAAAGGCTTTTCACATATTGTTACATTAGTTGCTGAGAGGAAATTGTTTGCTTGGAAGTATAGTTCAAACATCTCTTGCACATTACTACACCGGTATGCAGGTATATTCATCTGTTCTTTGGCCTCTTTCATGGGAGCTTTCAAGTAGTTCTCGGGCACTCCTCTAACTGTTATCAGTTGGAACAGTTTATCTGATGCAATTTTGCAACTTGGTGTGATGCTTGTGTAAATAGGTTTTGTTGTAGTATTCAAATAATCTATCAAATATTGTGATTCATTTAATGGAAGTGGCATTCCTAAGGAAGCTGCAGCTAGTTTTCTACCATACCCTGTGAGATCAGCACAGATATCTGATAGTGTAAAAATGTTGCTCTTGTGCCTATATTTTTGGCTCAATGTGTCCATAGCTGAGGCTAATAATGCAGAGCTGTGGTAGTATAGTTCAGGATTGTAATTAAGATAGTCAAACTTCCTCGGGCTCCCCGGTTTCCTCCATCCTTTATCCCCAGTACAAATAGGCACAAATAATGTTGCATGTTCTGATAATTCCTGTATAGAGAGTGCTGTGTTTACAAGTCTAATGGAGTCCTTTAGGTTAGACTTGTCTCTCTCTTCTTGTGTTGTAGGTTTGTTATCAGGGAAATGTGAAGGTATGATTGGATATGCCAGTATGGATTTGCTATATTCATCCGCAAGATACTCTATACAACTCAATGCCAGTCCTGCAAATCCATCCACACAGTCAAAGTTAACTTGGAATCCTTGCATGCTATCACATTCCTCTACATATTTACGAATGTTGTCAGTAAATGCATCACCAAAATCTTGCTTCCACAATGATGTGCCATTATGATAAATATCAAAACTTTCCTGAGAACAGAAAAAAAAATCTTTAAATATTTAATTTCTTAACACACAAAGATTAACTACATAAATATCACTTACTGCATCAGCCCCATGTACATAGTCTTTTACTATATTAATTGTTCTCTCATGAAACCTAGGGTATAGGTAATCTGTCCAAGTTTTCACATCCTGTTCAAGGTTATATTGTTTTGTGGGAACACTCGGCCCTTCACCATCGATATCTGCCAGGTACTCATTTTTTGGTGGCGCTGGTTCCTCTATTTTTTCGACACCATCCCACAGTAATTCATTTTCTTCAGTTTCATTGTGCAGCCCTCCACTTTCAGGTAAGTTTTTTAGGGATCCTTTAAGATCGGCTAATAGTAGCCGAGGAGTGTATGTCACTTCACCCTTAGCTGTTTGGCCTTCACGATACAAAATATCATGGTTTACTTCTGTTTTTACAGTACCTGTGTAATCAAAACTAAGCTCTTGTAAGTTCCAGAAATGTGCACCAACATAGTTCGCGTAGTGTCCAAATTGTAATGTCAGTATTTCACGAGTCGACATGATGATATCGTTGTATCTGAACTGCAGTTAAGTGGTATATAACATGAAAATAATAGTTGTTTATCAAAGAGAATACAAATACTATATTTGTTTATGTCGCCATGCGCCTCCGGCGGCCTGCTGACTTCATTCGGTAGTGCAGGGGCCCGATTCTCCTAAGTTAATAATGTCAAAATCGAATAGAAATCGAATCGCAATATGATCGCAATAGAAGTTTTAATTTAACCATATCGGGCATTCTGTAATAAAAGACCAATCGTATTCGATTGACATTTGATTGGTGTGCGATTGGTCTGCTATTTTGGTCTATACGGTAGTTTGATCTACATTCATTTTGCAATCGTAAATCATTTGCAGACAAAATGATTCATTATTGAATGACAGAAAAGGATAAAAACGTTTATTTCAAAGAAAAAATAGCGGAATGCCACATACGCTTCAATCGTAATCGAGTCGGGATTGGATCTCAGTCGAACCGAGTCGAACGTGAATCGTATGTCGCTTAAGTAAAATTAGGAGAATCGGGCCCCAGTAGACATTGGCTTGGCAAAAATGAACTAAACATTGACTGTCAAATTCAAATTGACAATGACAGTTTTTAAGATGACAACTAGTGAAGAATAACATCGGGTACACACGTGGAAATTCTCGATTTTGTAAGGGATTGGAAAATATTTTAAAGTTTGGAAGGTAAAGGAAAGTCCAACATTGGCGTGGATGAATTAGGTACATTCCAATGTAGCATGCTGAATTTTATTTTAAAAGCCGCACAACGGGAAAACTAGTCATAAGGTTAACTCAGTTTTCGGAAAGCACATCTTACTGGTAGTATCGGCTCTCATCTTTGGCAGTATTTACGGATAGTCAATAGCAATAATTTCTTAGACTAGCCGTTTTCCCGCGGTTTCACCCACGTTTGAGAACTACCTACAGCCCATACCGGGTTAAAATAAAGGTAGCCTATGTAACTCGGGAAAAGTGTAGCTTAACAACAAAGTTTTTCAAATCGGTTCAGTAGTTTAGGAGCTTTTAGGGTACAAACAAATAAAAAAAAGTTTCCTCTTTATTATACCTACCTACATTTAGTTTTTATCTATATGCAGGAAGTAGTTCCCTCGGCATGCGGGTGAAACCGTGGGCGGAAACTAGTAATAATGGTGCTAGAGCCGCGCGCCTGACTGATTTAGACGAATGTAAGGCACCGATCTTTGTCGCGTAGATGTATGTAGGTATCGTAGGTATTTAGTAGTGTGTGTGCAGCCTTTTGTTACTTTTTAACCAAGTAGAACCATCGAGGCGAGAATGAAACCACGAGGAATACATAGTGGACTAAATTAGTCAACTATTGCAAAAAAGAACGGAATGTAGGTACTCATTGAATTTTATTACAAAAATGATATTAAAAATTGTTTACTTCAACTAGGTTTCCTTATACGTGTAATCTAACAGCTAAACTAAAAGCTACTCTTATGCTTAATGCTTTATTATTACTTGGATGTTGCAATACTGGCAGTGGAAAAATACATTAACTATGTATTGTACAAAATTACAGCTAACTCGCGGCTAGTGACAATTGTTGAAAAACTTACAAAGTTTTAAGTAAAATTATTACCAAATGTTCATTGATACCGCTGTGAAGTCGGTAAAGCGTGGTAGCAGTCATCATAACATTATCTATTAAAGGTACTTCATTAACTATTACATTACTTTGGAAAATGGCATCTACGATACAATTCATAAACACGATTGATTTATTTTAATTAAATTCACACGCATCAATTTAAATTAAACTATCGAATTATAGCAGGAGATATCAAAACGCACTACAATACATATTATATGTACACAATTGCACTGATGTGTCTAAATATTATACATGGAGCACCTAAATTAAACGAAATTACTGAGGGTACTTTCGTGGTGTTTTTGTAATTTGTTTTATTAAGTAATCTATTTCTACTTACAATACATTATTACTATTGATTTCAAAGGTTAATAATTAGGTACATGGAAAAAGTCAGGTTAGGGTCACTACTAGTGGTAAAGCCAAACTTTGAAATTTAAGATCTCTGGCAGTAAAAATCCGAACGAATGTTTGATAGTGATGACACTTTTCAGATTCACGGTATGTGATATACTAATTTTGTCGTATGTTAGTCTTCTTAATTTGTTTACCACAAGTAGCAAACCCAACATTGCGCCCTGAAGTATAACAGGCAAAAAGTTTATATAACCTTCATGAAATATGTTGAGAAACTAAGCAGTTTTCTTATATCACTTTCCTTTATCTCTTATTATAATGTCGTCTTACATATTGGTTAACTCAGTTGTTTCTAGTTTACCAACTACGTTTAGTTTTGCCTAAAGCCTACACAAATTGCTAAGCAGATAAGTCCACAAACATTTACCAGAGTTTTCAATGAATTGTGATAAATAGGATTGCTTTATATCACAGAATTATGTCTAATCTAAAGAGTGTATATATATATATTGTTAACGGCTATTAATGACATATTAAACATATCCTCTATGCATATGAGTTCTAACATGTTATTTGTCTGTAAATCTATCTGCTGCTGCTAGCCATGTAGCCGAGTCATAATCTGTAGACATGATTGCCACTATATTTTCAAAGAAATCAAATCTTCGTCTATACAAAACCGATCTTGACTCGGTTTCGACAAGCGATTTTAATGAATTTATTAGCGTTAATAACATTTCAATTCCAATTCGTATCCATTTAAAATTAATTGAATAAAACTTGACTATTCATGTCTATGTGACGTGTTCCAAATCTTAAACTAAGACGTACTTATACTAAACTCACCATTTCGTTTACTACATTCGAGAGATCTACTAACACAACCAATACTACAAAGACCAAGTCTATTCCATTCCATACTTTATCTCATACATAATAATACACTATTTGAAAATATGTACCTACTTTGTAATGGACTTATTATATTTCGTCAACTACAATTTAATTTTCACGGAAATGTGTTAAATTGATGTCAAGAAAATATAACTAATTCATTAACAAGATTCAATTCACATAATTTTTCTAAGCATTTTGTATTGAAACTGGCATACCCAATTACATCAATACCTGTATTATCCACTGAAATTGCACATCTTACTCTTGAAATCGCAACAAATAAAAATGAAAGTGGTATGCTTCTACAGTACATTTAAATAAATGTATGTACACAAGTTTATGTTTAACAGGTACAACGTAAAATAACTAAAAATAAGTTGTACAGCATAGTATGTTGTTGACGTTAACTAAAAGACATAGACATAAAAACAAAAGGTTTTCTAGCTTTCTTAAATAAAACAATTTTGCCACTTTGTAGCAAGGTTCGAACATTACTTCTTTACTTGGATACAATTTAAACTAATCTTATTTTTTTGCCTGAAAATGTCTTGGAATTATGTCTATGGTTAGCTTAAATCGAAGGCAGCATGATTCAACTGATATTATTAATTCTGTAGAAGAAGCTGCCACTAACAACAACTAATATGCAAATAAAACATAAGTAACAGACAATATTTACATATACATCAGCGGTGGGAATTTCACATACCCGCTACAGCGTTTGTTGCTAGACTGATACATTATTTCATGTGTACTTTTCTGATTAAAACAGCTTTTCGTACTAAGTCCATTCAAACGAACTGACGATAAAAAAACATTTCAAGTATTTGAATGGAAATCTCCTCCATATTTATAAAAAATAAAATAAAGAAAAAGAGTTCAGTTCGTTTATATGAAGTATTTTGTACTTCAGCCTTAAGTAACTTGCTAAATTAAACAATCATTTCCTACAACACCTTTCTAAACGCTAATGGGCAATATTCAATGTCACATCATTCACATTAACATAAAAGTACAACAATCGATAATGACATAATCGAGTCGCATCTTACAGGCTTTCGCTTAACAAATAATATTTTTACAGTGTAAGATATGTAACAAGTGTTTTGTTTTTGTAAAAACATGTAAATACACTTATCTGGTACAGACTATCACGATCGAATTTGATACAATAATACACACATTCAGCACTCTGCGACACACTCACGGCTAATTATTACAATTCGAATTATTTGACGTAATCTAAGTTTTATCTAACAATGGAACAATCACTGGAGAGACTACGCTATGTACTATCGTTGACCCCATAACGTTATGATCACAATTTTCTATGAATACAAGTCTTTTAGGTTGTTTAGGAATTTTGCTTACATTAATGCGACTCGGTTGACGAGTGGCGTTTTTCTTCTACTTGTGTGCGTCTGAGTTGTCACTGGCTGATAGATGAAGCTTGTTTTTGCCCGTTTTGTTGGATGTACTGCAAAATCAAATAAGGAATATATTTAATAATAATAACAACACAGTGGATCTACACAGAATAATCCATTGGACCACTCTAATTGTTATTCGGACACAAAACATATAATAAAGTTAATAACTTACATACGAGGTTAAATAAAACGAAAACTTACTTGTATAGTTTTCTGTCATTGACAAGTCTAATTTCACAGGTTTTGTGACATCAAAATCGATTTCTTCATATGATTGATCAAGAATCTGAAAAACAAAATAATCACATTAGAATTGATGCATTGATTTATTTCGATTTCTTCTTATTTTAAGCTAAGTAAGGTGTTGCAGCCATGTGAGAGAAGTTTTAGTTATACTCACTTCAATATCACTGATTTCTTCGCCGGATTCCACATCGGTAATATATGAGGTAAGTGACGAAGGTCCCGTGGCGAGTAGCCTGTATGTCCCACCAACCATGCCTGTCCCTTCCACAATTTCTTCAACTTCCAACTCTTGATCAGACACCTCCTACACAAAAACATTAAAGTTAATCATTAAGTCACAATAACAAGATAAATATTAATACTGTTGAGTCAGGTTTAAACATAAACAGATGTTTGGCCAAAACAAAAACGACGACGACGATAAAGATTTGACATTTTGCTGCACCTGTTTCTACAATTCGTGAATGAGGTCTTTGACCGTAAAAAGAAAAACACGATATTAAGAACTGTATTATTTATTTCGGGTCTCGTTAGGGCGGACGTTTTTAAGAAATGCTTTAACAACCCAGTGTTCAGATAAAATTATTTTAATACCACTGTTTCGCTCTGATATGGCGCATTGTTAACCACAAATATCATCATAAGAATTAGCTTAAATTATGGTACACCAAACTTCCTTCTTTTGTCTTACTGTACCTACACAAAAAAAAGATTATGGTGTCTCACCTGTTCTATAATAGCCTCTTCCTCTTCAACCTCTTCTTTGACTTCGGGGTCTATTTCGACGTCGGCGTCCAGGTCGGGGTCAGCGTCAACATCAGCATCATCATCTGCCTCATTGTCTCCGCTTACTCCACTGTATTTCATCTCACCCCTTTCTAAAGCCTCTAAGTTTTCTGAAAAAATAAAAATTTTGGAGTAAGATAGATGCTATGGACAATATTTTCATTTTTTTTTCTCCACAACTAACAAAACGGCGAATGAATAGATTTTGATATTGTAAAATATGTACCTGGATAAACCATGGCCTTCTTGATAGCCTGTGGATCTTTTCGTGACCATTTTTGCACTTCTTCGTCCATTTTTCCAACTTTTGAAGGATTCATGGCCCAGAGACATCCTGTAAGAATACATGATATTCTTTAGTATAGCTGCTATTTTATTTCTGTTATTCTCTTTGATTATTTATGCAAGTAAGTTAATAGTTATATATTAAACAATATCAATAAAATTACCTTTTCTTTGACTTCCATTTGTTGATGGTTTTTCGATCTTTTCAAAGCATTTGTTCAAACTAAGGTTATGCCTGACTGAATTTTTCCATCCATTTGGCGCAGTTTTGAAATAAGGGAAATGCTGACTGTAAATAATAATAATGTTTTTACAACAATGAACTACTATTGTCATTTAATTTTAATGGACATATTTTTCAAGTGCTACTCACCACATAAAGTTATAAATTTCTGAAACAGGTAAGCTACCTGTTCTTGAATTTTTCAGAGCCATTGCTATTAAACATGAATAAGAGTATGCTGGCTTAGGAAACTCTCCAGCATTCGTTTTGCTTGACGCGTTCAAAAACTTAGTATGGCTGGTGTCTAACGTAAAACCGCCATTCACAGAAGTTTTAATTATTTGCCTATTGTTACTTAATGACGAATTGTCAATTAATATTGTTGCCTGGTTTTTATTTCCATTTGCTAAAATTGTTCTAGAATTGTTAATTTGTTGAGGATCCAATATGTGAATATTACCAGATATTATTGTTTTTGTTCCTAATGAGTGTGCAACTTTTTGGCTTGTATTTAAAATTGAACAGCTTTTGTTGTTAACTTTTATTAATTCTGACTGACTTTTTATTCTAACCGTGGTTGGCGTAGAGATACTTGATACTTTAGATTTGTCCAAATCTTTCAATAAATCTTTTACAACATTCTTTTCATGTTTCCTTACATAAATTACCATTTGCGTTGCTTCCTCTAACTCCGAGCTTTTCTTGGTTTTCGGTTCTTCTGGTTCCTGTACTTTTGATACTTTTATTGCATTCGGCGAGAATGTTAAATGACTTTTTTCTTCTTTGGGACTCGGAATCGATATGCTATTGTTGCTTAAATCGTCGTTTGCTGCAGCCGATGTTAGCAATAAGTTCGAAGCTTCCTCCTTCACTATACTTTTTACTGGAGTTTCGACAAACGTGGAAGGCATTACAGAATTTGGATTAACCATTACTGCATTTGCCTCGGATCCATATAGATCCAGATTATGAACAAAACTAGAACTATTATTAAGCCAAGTTGCCGAATTATCTGTGTCCATATCCAATAACGGAGGCAGCTCTGAAAAATGTGATCCTAAAGTGTCCTGCAATTAAAAATTGATTTGGTAAGACTAATTGACAACGAAGCACTATCTTAATTATTGCTTGGTAGGTAATAGGCAATATACTAACGGCAAAGTCTGTCATACTGCTAAGGTCTGTTGCAATTTCATTTTTTATATCCATATCCAGCATATCCTGGAGTGAATCTGTGATGTATAAATCCATGTCGGAGCTCCACTGAAACAAGAATAGATATGTCGTTAGTATGGGTGCTGATGGATAAAGATATATACATATATGTATATAAAACTTCAGAATGGTGTATCTGGAACGTAGATAGTAAAGTTCTATGACCGACATTGATGTTTTCGTAAACATTGGAATAGATTTCGCGCCAATTTCTTCTACAAAATACAGTTTCAATCTACTGAGCCGAGACAGTGGGACGGGAGAGCCGGTACAATGAAACCACTACGTAGTACAGAAACCTGTTTCTACCTAAGGTATGCGCTACCCCAACAGTGAAGGAGTACAAAGTGTTGTGTTGTTTACACGTAATGAAATAGTAATTACTGATATCTTAGTTTTACATGAATTCAGTTCATTTGTTTTACCTACACAATGTATTGTTTTTTTTTAGAAGTACCTTACTACAAAAATAAACGTTTTATCATTTGAGGTAACTGAGCTAAAAACATTTTTATATCCCATTCCATCCTTTTTTTTATGAAGACCTACACCAACCCACGATCTGTTGGACGAGGGTTCGAACAATCCGGACTGGGTCGTTTACAAGCTGGCGTGTATAAAAACTAACGAACGGAACCACTCGGAAGGCTTCCAATGTAACATTCGGGACGAAGTTTTTTGTCCATGCTTTTATTCGTCTCTATAAATAACTTGTTCTGGTATGCTGTTATGTCCGTGATCCATTAACATGTTGTGTGTAATAGTTACCCACACCTAATACTTTCATCTTCTTTTGATTAAGATGAATGGACGCATAATATTATTTCTTCTGCTTCACAATTAACGTGCATTGCATTATGAATTTGAACCATTTTTGGATAGTTAAATTATGGTACCTATAGTGAATGTAGTGCATACTAGGACTGCACAAGAAACTAGGCCTTGATAAAACAGGTTTACTGCCTTATCGTTAGTACGTAAGTACGAACAGATTTTGATTCAGATTTTAGGAATTTATTATTGTTATACCTGTTTATTTATTATATGTCTAAGCACGATTTGTTCAGGTCTCTAACCATAATATTGTTTTAACCCTTCAAATACCATTTTTTTTATTTCCTTTTAGCGAACAGTGTTTTCTGTGGAACATAAATAATCCGAATGAGTGTAATGACTGATAAGGAATAAGCGGTTTTATCATCATAAATATGAACTGGTTAAAACTTTATACATTCTGTTCAATTTTTTACTTTGTTAATCCTCAATTAGGTAATGGTCAGTTAAAACTTGCATTGTACAAATATTGGAACGGGGTAGTTTTAGCAACGACAATCTACCTGCTGCGAGTTATTCATTCCAAAAATTCTATCTACCGAGGTATAAACTTTTCCCGCTCAAACAGGATAACGGGATCGAAAATCGGACACACACCTTACTTCGTAGGCAGAAAAGGGATGGTTACAAATGGGGTGCGAAAAAGAGATGGCAGTATAAAGGATCGAAGGAGAGGGGAATCAACCCCTAATACATTGCGGCCTCGCCATGCCACGTCGCTCCCTTTTGAGTTTACGCAAGCATTTATTTTGACTTTGGTAGTTCCTACTTTTTAGGACGCTGTACGGCGGCTAAGGCTATGAAGACTAGAAAGATTATGATTTAAATTCCAAAATGTAGGCAACGTTGAATTAGTAGGTATAATAAAAAGTCCATACATAGCCCTGATGTCGTGTCATTATGGACCATGAACTCGAAAAATATTATTTCTCGAGTTCATGTAGCTCACGACTACGTGCTATATGAACATGATTGAGAAAAAAAAATAGTAGTTGTGTGAGTAGGTATGCGTTATGATGAAATAGCAGACATCAGCTTAGCTGGTCTAGTGCCGACTATACTGTGCTGTACATTTCAAAAATAAAATTAAATACTAGCTATATACAATTTCCTTTTGATTTTCTGAAGCACCCGGGTAAATTATGCTTACTAGTAAGTATACAAATAAGTACATAACTAAAAGACTTCTTCATGAGATGGCAAGTATGAATAAATGCATTCAAGTATTGAATTTATGTATTTTCTATAACCGATATTTTTCATTCAGGCCTTACAAGTTTCAGTAGTAAGATAGATGGTAGATATTATAGTGAGGAGTTGTGGAGGCGCCGCAAGGAGCCCGTCGCCGCCGCCGCCGCCCGTGTCCTCGAACCTGACCGCGCGCGCTCGCCTTGAACTCATCGTGGTCGGCTCTTGCGCCGATGGTCGGCGCTCGTGCACAAGTCGCGGAAACTCGACGTCTCGGAAAATGTTTAGTTACTTTCTAGCGATAATTTATTACATTGAGAATAAGTTATTTGAACAAGATATTTGATTAATTATGTAAATGTTTGTGAGTTTACTAACACGGGCAAGAGTAAATCGATCAGTTTGATAAAGTTGTAAAGAAAAATCTGCAAATATTTTGCCTTCGAATATTCCTCTTCTAATCTTCCATTAAATATTGTACAAAAATATTTGGCGCTAAAAACGCGCAAGGGGGAGGATAGTGTTGCGCGCGCAGCCTCGATACGAAGCTTCTGGGTGGGGTTCTGTATTGATTGCATGCGCGAGTTTGTCCCCTCACCTCAGCTTTCTCAAAGTTGCCTGTTTCAAACATGGGGAGGGAAATTGAAATATTTCAGCTGAAGTTTTATAGGTAGCTGGCATTATGTAGGTATGTGTATTGTTGAGTCTAGACCGGAAAATATAATTGTGAGTTTGTCGAGAGCAGTAACATATAGGTAAATAGGTATCAACACTATCAACAATAGTAGATCGGGTTAAATGAGACTTAAAGAAACAATAGCCTTAATTTTTTATATTAACAAAAATGGGAGATTGACAGGTATAGGTAGGTAGATCGTAAACATTGACTGGTCAATCATGTATTTTAAATTCACAAAATATTTCAAAGTTTGCACAGCATAGGTACCTACGTGAAGAGTCGGAAAAGACAGATGGCGCAGAGGTCATCGGCCTCGCTGTAAATTACTGACTCAACGATCTATGAATAGGTATCTAGGTAGAGGTAGGTATCTGTATCTACCAACCTACTAATTTTATTGTAATTCGTATTTAACTCTCCTAAAAGTAGGTACCTGGGCAGGTGATAGTTAATAACTAGGTTACACATAAATACCTACCCCCTAACTCTAAAATGAAATCCACTGATTTCGTTTCGATGTTGTCGAGTTCTAGTGGTGAATGACCGATTTATAATAAATTATGGAATGATTAGAATTGGTAATATTTGAAGGTCGATAATAAAATATAAGATTCGTTTCAAATTGTTAGTGAAAGTCATCCGAATGGATACGGTAGGTATTAGGTATAAGGTGCACGAACACTGTAAATTCAATTTAACAGTGCTTTAGGAAGTTGCAAGGCTTAAATTAGGTTTGGTTTTATATGGCATCTGCCTTATCTACCTCTAGTTAAAAAATATGATAGTTATTTAGGTAGCCTAATTATACTCTTACACATGGCTCATCGCCGACATGTTTTCCACCTTGCATGATAGCAATGATTATTGTGTTTGTAATGAATTTCAGAGCGAATGTTTATTGACAGCATCAAAATATTTACTGCAGTCGGCAGCATCTTGTTATTTACACCTACATAGAAACACATTGATAAACTCGGCGCATTGATAGGTTGCAGTAAAACGCCACCCGGCCCGTCTCGGCGAGTGCACTAAAGCACGCACACATGTACAAAATGCACTGCCACACCGATTCGTGCATTCACAACTACAAGAGCACGTTGCACTCATTGTTCAACGTTTTGAAATTCTCGTTCGCTCAAAACCGGCCGTGGGAACAAATCGCTTCGTGGATTTATATACGTTATACCTATTACCTGCCATTATACGATACCAAAAAAAAGCTTTTATTACATTTGTAAAGTAATTATTTGATTTATTACGATCCTTCTAGCAAAATTATTCCATAGTTGGGAAGGGACTGTATTCAGTAGAAAAAATAATAATTAAAAAGCTTTATCCTGATAACAATCGATAACTTATACACCTACTTTAGACAAACCCAGCAAAATTTGAAAATATTTATCTGTTAGGTACCTACTAGTTGATATGTATTATGATTAGAGATGCCTATTAGGAATGTTAATCTGAAAGAATGCCCTACATCATCCGCACAACGTTTTAACTCTCGATCAGCTCGGTATATACCTACTCATAGAACGTGGCATGCCTAGACCGTAAATAGAACAGGAGAACCTACTTGTAGGAACCTACTACAAAATTTACAACCGACCAGTCCAGTTTGTAAGTTCATTGACGATTAATTGCCGCCGTTTTTAACTGCTTCCTTCCTATAGACTTACCTACTATGTATACATCATTTTCCGCAAGAAGCAATCAACATCTTATCTTAGATATTTTTACAAAACAAATACATAAACGACACTAACAAAAATAATAATAATTTTCTCGCTGTTGTCGTTATCAACAAGACATTGAAGAACTGTGAGAAAGAGAGACAGAATATAAAATAATGAATGTCCGTTATTTGTGTTTATCTAGATACATAACAGAACTGGAAAAATAACGAACTTGTCATATAACGTATGATAATTAAAATCTATTGTATGTCTTGAAAACAACAGAATTGTGCTTACGGTTCCAGACATTACCTAATCAATTAAAACTAGATTTTATATCGTCCATGTGGGAAAGAGCTGGAATGATTTCCCGCCATTTTAATAAAGTGACTACGAAACTAAAAAGAGATCAGTGAGAATCAAATCGGGATGAACTAAATAATGTTTTTCCACAATATTAGCATAATTTGTATTACTGATGACAACAAAATTGATATAATGACATCAAAAAGAGCGGGACATGTTAACTCGTTGGACTTTCCCACTATGAATTCCTTGTTTTATCGAACTGAAACGAATTATAGCATATTTATAGATTGTAACATGACTTACCGAATATTTATTGTTATAAATATCCTTAAGCTCGACAGAATAATCCTGAATTTCACACATTTACGCTTTTATCGTCATTAGATTGACAGATATACACCACTCACTCCATATAAAAACCACAATCTGTTTTACTATACTGTGAAAAGGTACACAAAGAATGGACTTCTCTCCTATTGGAGGACTCATACCACGTGACTAATCGTAAAGTGCTGCTATTGGTCTTCCCCTCGCTAGTAGTTGACGTCACTACTCAAGTAAATTACTATTTATGATGAAATTTTAATATCGTTCTTGTAGACTTTTATAAGCTATTCAATAATTAGAAATATAATTAAATAATTAACTTTTTGATGACATTGTGTGGTTTACATCATACTTACAATAACACTTACCGGTTACATGGCTCGTCCATTCACAACAACATGGCGGTTTGTTTACACCGGCATGATAAGGCGGGAAGTACTTCTGGAGTGTGTGTAAATATAGAGTTATAAATATCTATGTTAAAATAATCATTTCCTTTCAAAGAATATTTTTATTGAAGAAAATAATAGTATGTCTGAATTTAAATTAGTACAAATTGGTAACAGAAGGCACAAGGGCGATACCACTTTTTTCTGACGCCAGCGCTCTCTAGCGGCTACTACCAACAAAATCAAACAGTGTGGCGGTAAAATTAAAATGTACATAAAAACACTTGCAGTCAAATCAAAATAATTAAGAATTCTGAATATTATAATGTTAATATTTGATCTAATAATGTATAAATGATATGGCATCTCACAATGTAATAGAAATAATGCCAAATTCCCTTATAAGCCTGCGATACTGTTGGTAGCTAGAAATATAAATTCATACCTAAGATCCCATCCAGACAATTAAATAACCTATCTAACGAAAATGTAAAAATGAAATAAAAATTATGTCGAAAAATAAGCAGAGGCCAACCATGCTGAACACAGTAACAACTATTCAGCCAACCAATTAAATTACATTACAAACAATGAAAAAGAAAAAAAAGTCATATCTACCAATTCAAATATGCAGTAAATGGTTGTAAAAAAATGTAGCTTTGCTTTTGGTCATTTTCAATTTACAACAATTGTATTAACATGTTTATAAAGATCTAACAATAATCGTGCAGTCATATTAATGAAACAAACAGCCTATAAACTAAATTAACACTGGAAAAGTAATAAGGCGGTATCATGGCAACATAGTTTGCATCTACTAGAGGTGTTAAAATTTCGAGATTTTAATATTCCTTTGTCTTTTATACATTTCAAAGGTACCTAATTTCTTTATTTTTTTCTTGTGCAAGTAATCGTTTTTGAAATTGAGTACATCTTTAGCTTGAGCAACAAATTCTGTATGCTGAGGAATTATGTTAACTTTAAAATTAGTGGTAAAACCACTGCCTGATGTTGAAGCTGTTGGTATGAAAGGCAAAACTTTGGGATTCTTGATGGAACCTTTCTGCTTTTTCCCATCCTTATCGTCATTTATGCAAATACTTTCTTCTAAGTAGTTTGATGGTTTGTTCCTTCTTTTCTTTGTTTCTTCCACAACAAATGTTGAAGTTGCAATGACATTCATTTTATTTCCTTCTATTATATCTTTTTTATTAGGTTTATCATCCAATTGATTTAGTACATTTGAAGGAAGTCGTGGAACATGAACCTTGTCAAAGGAATTCTGTTTAAGAACCTGTAAAGTGAAAGTGATTAATTAATGCCATGTATCACTTTATGGTTTTGTTTCTATTTAGAAATGAATAAACAATAGTGACTTACTTTTGATATTTTACTGAAATCGTCATCATCCCTTTCTTTCCTTTTTTTGTTCTTTTTGGTATTTTCTGAAATTACAGTTAATTTATAATCAGTGTTAATAATGAAAAAAGTATATCAATGGGTCCAGAAGGCAAAACCTAGAATAAAATTAAAATATAAAAATCATACCTTCACCAATTTTAGCCAATTCTTGATTTTGTATTTCCTTTCTCTTCTTTTTGGTATTTTCAATAGGTAACTTAGGTTCTTGCTCCTGTGCTGCGATAGCGGTATCTAAAATTAATGAAATTATAGTTATGGAGAAAAATCAATCAATTTTGAAGAGAGACTGCAACTACACATTATGTAATCTTCAAATGGTTTGGCTTTAAAATAGCTAACAGAGGACATTCTACAATACCATCTGTTTTGTATGAACTTGAATTTAATTATTATTGATTTTTCATAATCACTTTGGTAAGATCACCTACCTTCAACCTGAGCTTGGAGATTTTGGTCATTGTTAGATATTTTCCTTTTCTTCTTTTGATTATTTGTCGTTAAGGACTCGTCGTTAGTTAGTTGAACTTCATCTGAAATTAACGCCTCGTTAGTCTAGCCTAACTTTTGTTGAGAATATGTATTCAATGTGGTAAAAGTACATAATATGTATTTGCAATATCGTTGTTTGTATTGATGTAAATAGTTTAATGAAGCAAAACCGAATTGTGAGATTCTTAGGTATTGCAAACATTGCTTGATAATGATTTCAGTTAGTCAGAAGTTGTATCCATTTCGTATACTCATTATGTATAAACGAACCTTTGATGTCGATTGCGTCAATTGTCTGATTAGCAGATGATTTACGTTTGCGTCTCTTTGTGTTTTGCTCTTGAATGCTTACATCTTCATCATCTGCAAGAAAATTATAAATTATTAGAATAATTCAAATTCTTAAAATCAAGTATTTGGTATTTCAAGGTAAAAATAATGTGTTTAAATAAATATACCTTTGTTGACTTTTACTATTTCCACTTCAGTGGTATCAGCAGCAGTTTTTTGTTTGTTTTTCTTGGCACTGCCTAAAGAAATGTTCTGGATTGTTTCTGCTGGAGTATCATTTTCTGAAATAAAAATACTCTTTATTAAAAACTTACATCATATTCATAATGCAAATTAGGTTATTGGAAATCAAGAGATTTTGAAATTGTAAATGTCAATTTTTGTTTAAGAAAAGCAGATGACATTGGAGTGATTTCAATAGACATTGTGTCATAGATATCACAAAAGTTTTTACTAAAGCTTATGCTGGAGGACAAATATACTAGTGCCAGTTCCGCACATGACTTGCAAAGCTGAGATAATCCATGATTACCAGAACAAAATTATGGAATTATAAAGGTAGTAATAGGTACCTGTTTCGTTCTCTGTTTGAGATTCGGACAGTCTCTTCTTCTTCTTTTTGGCACTACCATTTGGCACATTGGTCGCAGAAGTATTTATAGATTTCTCTGCAACATCACCTGCAAATAGATAAATATCTTTAGAGCCATGAGTAATTAAGTAATGAATAAAATTATTGGTTTAGCTTGGAGATGCTGGTATCATACAACATGTTCAGAAAAATAGTCTACATTCATATGACCATATTCGATGACATGAATAGGAAAGGAGTGACTGTCAGTATGAGGAGTGACAGAGAAAAATGGAAGAGGATGACATATTGCGCCGACCCCAAATAAAATTGGGTACAGGGCAGGCGGAAGAAGAACTTATATGACCATATTCATAACTCTTTTTGGATCCTTTTAAATTAAATAACCAATTTTTACATTTATGACCTAAAACACAAACCTTCATTTTCAATCAGGGTAATATCCGGATTTTGAGACGTATTCAGTCCTTTCTTATTTTTCTTCTTCTTTTTGGCACTATGATTTGGTGTTCCAATTGTGTTACCAGCCTGCATTACCTCATTAGCCTGAGTGGTATTCAAGTCTTGTAGGGACTTGTTTTTGTTGCTTTGGTATGAAACCTCTTGTGGAGCATCATCAGCGTCATCTGAAAAATTTTTACAAGATAAATGAGAACTGAATATCTGTAACTCAATTGCTGTCATGGGAGGCATACTACTAATATGGACGATTAGCAGTACGAGACAAACTAAGGATGACGACCGGCAATCTCTGGAACTACTGGATGGAATGCTTTCAAAACGATGGAATTACTGGGGAAGCCCTTTGTATCCAGCAGTGATTTTTTGTGTGACAACGACTGACAATTAATAGAATAAAATCGGCGATGATCAATTACTAGAAAGCTACAATTTCTTTGCATGTGTGGGTAATATTCGTAAAAACTAGACTACTAACTAAACGTTACAGAAAGTACATATCATTAAAACATACCATCAACAACAGCTTCTTCAATATTGGCGAAAGACACGTTATTCTTTTGTTTATTCTTTTTAGCGCTGTTCTTAATAGAAGTGTTGACATCCATGTTATTTGAATTGGACAGAGTACCAGCTGTGTCCACAAAGAAACAGAGATTTTCATCTTGAGTACCTGAAATAGAAGCAAATAAAATGTTAGAAACATTTTTACTTACCAGACTTATCACATAATGAAACTAAAAATTGCTTTGAAAAGCCTTCATGAACTTACTTGTTACCATATCTTCCTCAGTTCCGGATGACTTGCGTTTATTTTTCTTTTTTCCACTCACATTCAATATAGATTCATCCTTCGACTTGTTTAGTGACATATCTGAAAATAATTTTTCGAAAATGTTAAACACTTGTTCAAACATTGTGATTGCAATGTGAGAGTGCAATGAAATTATTTTAGTTCATAAAATTGTTACGTTATAAGCAGACAAGTTGTGGGCATATAAAATAAAAATTATTTGAACTCAATAAATAATTACTTACCAGAGTTCTCAAGAATGTTGGTTTTGGCTTGACTTCTCTTCAGAGGTATGAAATCTTCTGGTACATTATCCTTTTGTTTTATTTCTTTCTTGTCTTCCATTATCATGCCACTGTCATTGCTATCTTCAGGGAACAATAGTTTCATGTCAATAGAATCGGATGAAGCTTCAGAAATATCAGCTTGCTTATCCACCTTATCAGTACTCTTATTACCCAAAGATTTATCCAATTTCTTAGTTTCGGCAACATTTTCGGCTTCAGCTTTCTTTTGTTTAGTATTCTTTACTTGTGTCAAATTCAGCTGGTCCACAATAGGCTCCTTAGCCTCTTGCTTTGCCTTTTTATTCAGGTTCAGAGAAATATCTGCAGACTTGATCTTCTTTGAGCCAGATTTGTTCAAATTATTGAGAACAGATTCATAATTCTGAGTTATTTCTTCATTTTCACTAATTGACTCTTCGTTAGAATCATCATCCTCATTATTTTCTGCTCCTGTAGGTTGTAGAGGGTCAGATGTTTGATTTGATTTCATTATTGATACATTTTCGTCAACATTCACTTCTTCAACTTCATCCATGTTGGTTACAGCCACAGTGGAAATGTCAAGCGCCTTCTGAGGAGTTTTTGGCTCTTCTTTAATAATATTCTGTACAGTCAAAGGATCTTGTTGAGCTTCGTCAGTTTGATTGTCCTCACGAATTGTTATTTCCTTTTCATTATCTTCGCAAACAGACTCAGATAGCCGTTTAGCCTTCTTCTTTTTAGATAGCGACTTATCGGCATCCGACTGTCCTGCGCTGATATCTTGACTTGAATCGATTCTTTGACGCCTATTTTTCTTTGGTTGTGCGGCAACTTCTTCATCCGATTCCGATGAAGATGAGTCCAAACACTGACGATTATTTTTCTTTGATTTAGCTTTAGTTGATTCATTAAGTTTATGTCTTGCTTCAAACATTTCTCGAGACGCTTTTTTCTGTTCCTTTGTCTTGCGTTCGTTGAACTTCTTTTTAGATTTTGCGCTCATTGTGAGTTCGTCAGCACTCATGTCAAGGTCATCCCCAGATCCACTCAGCAAGTCATCATCTTCATTTTCAGAACTAACAATGAACGATCCCTTTTCGTAATCAGAGTCATCAGAATAATCCTCTTCATCATCGGAATCTAATGTTTCACCCTTCTCTACAATTTCATGTTGTTCTTCATATTCCCTTTCTTCGTCATCTCTGCTATCGCCGGACTCGTAGTCATCACTAGCTTCTTCAGCCTCATCATCGATTAGATTGCTTTTTTCCGCTGATGATTCTTCTTCTTCTTCTGAACCATCTTCTTCTGAAGACTCAGAATCATTCTTCTCTGACAATAAAGACGATTCTACCTTAGATTTACTTACATTGGCCTTTTTATCAACCTTCTTCACACTGCTAGGTGTAATGATTGAACTGTTAATTTGAAGCCCTAATTTTTTCATAGATTTTTGTTGAAGAGGTGTACTTGTTGAATAAGTTAGTGACAGATTTTTCTTGTCTGTTTCTTTTTCAGTAACGACATTTGGCACATTTACAGATTTTGATAATTGATCATTAGAATCATTATTATCTTTTGGCACACTTGATTCTAAGTTACCTTCAGTTTCAGTCACATCTTTTATTTGAGATAAGACCAAAGTACTTTTATTCTCGTTATCAGTCTTATCTAGGGACACAGATTTGTTTTTCGATTTATTTAAATTATTATTCATACTCTCATTGTTAGCAATAGACGACTTTCTCTTTGACTTATTAGTACTCTTATTCATTGTGTCATCATTGTTGCTTTGGTCTACATCAGAGGGTTTCATCTCAGCTATACTAACATTAGCTACTGTAAAAGAAGATGTCATCGCCGATTTCCTTTTAGATTTATTTAGCGTATTATTCATTTTCTCGTCATTGGCCAAATCGACGATTGCAGATTTCCTAGTAGATTTGTTATAACCTTCATTGGTATTATCATCAGAAGTTATGTTAGATATTGAAGACTTCCTCTTTGATTTATTGGACTCTTTATTAATGCTTGCATCATTCAATGTAGTATCAGCAATAAAAGATTTCCTTCCTGAATTATTCGAATCCTCCTCCATGTTCTGTTCAGATGATATAGAAGACTTCCTTTTGGATTTATTCATACTTTTATCGAGTGCATTTCCGTCATCGATAGATTTCCGAGAGGAGGACTGACTTAAAATTCCGTCTGGAACATCTTCAGAAACTCCATTTGATAATGAAGACTTTCTTTTGGATTTATTAGATTCTTCTAAACTTTGGTTGACTGTCTCTATTATGGACGATTTTCTTTGGGATTGATTGATTCCCTCATGAATGCTATTTTCTGTTTTAACAGACTTTCGTTTAGACTTATTCAGACTGTCATTTTTAATCTGAGAAAAGTTTAGTATTGACTTTCTGTTTACAGATTTTGTTTCATTTGTAGCAGAATCATTCAGTGATACATTCTCTGGCATAGTTTCATCAATATCCATTGGTTCATAGCTTAGATTGTTTTGTATTTCAGGTTTATTGTCATTTACCAATGCATGGTCTACAACCGGAACGCATTGGTCACCACTATCTAAATCTTTATTGTTATTTTCTTTTCCAATGCTACCATTATTAGAATCAGAGTCATCAATAAATACCAATGATTTAATGACATCTTCAGGTTTTTGATTAAAGAATTTTTCAGTTACACTGATGTCTAGATTTTTGGAAGCATTTAAAGCCTCCACATCTTTAGGCATATCTTTGGAAGCATCATTTTTTTCCAATACTTTTGTTACTGATTTGTTGATTGATGAATTTATTATTGAAACATCATTTGAAACAGTCTCTTCTGTCATGGACATTTCGTTTCGCTTATTTTTTTTCTTATTAGAGAGAGTAGATGAATTGAGAGAAGTGTTCTCTTGCTCCGTATCCTTTTTGTTATTTACCATAATACCATCACCAGACCCAGATAGGTTTGATAAATTAAGACTATCAGTTTTCTTTTTGTTTCTTTTCTTAGATGTTTCACTGTCGCTACAGAAGCTACTCTCATGAGAAGGTTCAACAGATATTGTGGTCCATGATTTAGTTCTGTTCCTTTTACTTTTAATTTGTGGTTCATCAACAGCTGTAGTGCTTTTGTTTAAGCTCTTTTTGCCTTTAGTGGGTACTTCTTCTATTTCTGTAATGAGATTCTTACTGGCCACTGATAAGTTGTTTTGCTCTGATGAGTTCTCACCATTGTCATTTGTTTCTTCAGTTTTAGATTCTGTCAGAGATTTTTCAGCAGCAACTGTTTCACTGGCTTCTTTTTCACCCTGAAGTTCATTTTCTTTGTTACCATCATTATCTAATGAAGAGCTCTTCCTGCCAGATTTTCCGACCAGTCGGGGACTTTTTCTAATACCAGGAGAGTCGCGTTTAGGACTTACAGTACTTTTAGTTTCTTTGATATTTGTTTCTGACTCCTCTACAATGACTTCAGTTACCTGGCTGCCCAATTTACCTGCATTAGGCTCAGCTGAAAAATAATACATAATTCTTACTTTATTGATATGCAATATTTATGTACTTTGTTTTAGTATGTAAATAAATCAGACCTAGGTATAACAAATCAAACAGAATCTAGTAAAAAAAATGTTACACTATACATGCACATGCTCCAAGGACTGGAGATAATTTACCTGGCTTATCAATACTAGAAGTAGAGTCTTTCCTAGTTCTTCTTGTCTGTCTGACTGGAGTGATAGGTGCTTCATTATCACTGCCTGTAAGTAAAAAAAAAAATACAATAACATGCATAAACTAATATGCTGAAATACAAAATCTCAAAAGAGGAATATACCAATGGACTGGTTTGGTCCGAATTTATGCTCCTAGAATATATTAAAGAACAAACCAGACTACATTTTTTAATTTTTGAACACAGGAATGTGATTGACCAAAATATTTATATAAGGAAGGATAAGAAATTTTGATATACAATCAATTGTTAAGCCACTATCTACACAACATATTTCAAACATTTCTTACCAGCAAGGGAAGTCCTTCGAGCTGCTCTCTTGGCTCTAGGTGAGTTTACACTCACAGTCTCCGCTATAAGGCTAGTGTTAGACTTAATCCGGGTGCTTCGTCGCGACGGTGTGCCCTTATCTTCAGGCAAGTCGCTAGGGGTCTCAGAAACTATGCTTGTGTTTGACCGAACCCTAGCACTGCGTCGCGAAGGTGTTACTACCTTCTCTGGTTCAGTATCTGCTATATCTCTGGCAGTTGACTTCCTTGTCCTTTTGGGGGCTGTTTCTGGAGCTGAAAAGTTCCAAGTGACTTGCTAAAGTTGGGTTTACTGTAAGGAATATCAGGAACAGTGATGTAACTGTAAGTTTCCCAATTAATTTGAAGTTGACACAGTATTTTAAATAATGATGTCTAAACTACCTTTATAAATATAAAACACATTCACAGATACACACAATATGTTTATGCATAACTCTTTAAATATATGTGATAATTAATATAAATTTTTATTTTAAAGATTAGAATGGGCAGAATGTATCATGCCTACTAATTAAAAAATAAAGTGACTTAATCAAAACACTTCTGAGTCACTACTACTCTTCTGTGGCTTTATGAGTAAAATGAAATAAGAAATACAATATGTATTACAAGCAAAATATTCAACAGTTAACTAACATAAAACATCTTTCCTTGATTGCAGTGAACTGATAATCCTTCTATGTGGGGGTAAATTTTTTTTTGTTTCATGTTAAAAATAGATAGCATACATGTGTTCAATTTTATCCTGTCACCCTTGGTATTTTCTTTAAGGTTTGAAATTAATTGATTTCATAAATAGAATAAGTTGAGTTTTTAGATTTAATATGAAAATGTAACTTTCAATCATTAAATTAAATAATAAAATCATTTGTAACTAGGTATTTGCCTGCAATAGTTTCACAAAGCACACACTATTACATGTATAAAAAGAATTTTTATTAAGACACATGAATGGTATAAAAATTAAAAAAATGGAATTGTTTCATAGCATCAAATAGAAATTATTTGCCTAGCATCATCATAACTTTCTCACCATTTTCGTCAATGAGTTCCAACTGTGGCTTAGCTGCTAGTCTGCCCCCTCTCTTCTTAGTTGGTGTTGATTGTGTAGCAGGTGACTTTACATCCTCAGCTTCCACAGACAGTCTCCGCCTCAACCGTGTCACTGTGAACACATAGCATCCTTCTTACAAAACTACACATAATTTTGAACCTAACTTGAACTTTTGTAATTAATTGTGCAGACATCATAGGTTATTGACCAGTAGCTTGGGTAATAACATGTTAAATAATCAACAATAATTTTAATTAATGTGATAGGACAAATAAGAGCATGATAGATAACCAACATACCTATGAAGTTGAGTTCAAACAACAAATTTTTAGATGAACATTTAAAAGTTCTAGATAAAAGTTATGAAAAGAAAATTGCTTGATAGTTTAATAATACAAATAACATGGATTACATGGCAATGGTTTAAGAATTAAAGAAAATTCCTAACTGTTGAAATGCTCTCTATATACAGTTTTATGGGAGGCATTGTGTCCATTTTATATCGTGCGCGTTGCGTCGCTATTGCTATGCGACAATCGATTATTCTCAGACAAGAGTATAATAAAACATAATAATGACTAATACAGCACCCTAGGACTTAAGCATAGCTTGATAATATTACGAAATAGCTTGGCAATCGTGTATTGCGTCGCTTACATGTTCTAGGGAAAAAAAGCTATTTAAACATGTGGGTACGTTTCTGCTCAGCAAGATTACGTAGACACACAGTGCGGGTACATATCATCATTTCTAGACAGATCAAACTTCTAGAACGCTTTCGATTCACCGGTAGCGTGATGCCCTTATCACAAAACCTTTCGCACCATGCTTCCACGCCGCATTTGTTGGTTGTAATGTTTTAAAAATTACCTTTAATGCCGACTTCTTCTTCCATTTTTAACACTTATCAAACATGAACAATACTTTTTCAAATTAACTTTCAGACACGTGCAAACAGCTCAACCGATTTTAAAATCGTGCTTTTTCGAGGCAATTGGTAAAACAGCTGTTAGGACGCGGCGAACTGTCAAATCAAATTCGACGCGTGCTTTTATTATGGCAACACAAGTGTTTCCGCCGAATAAGGATGTACTAAAAGTTACTATTAGTTTTGTTACGGTTTTTACGGGTATCGATATAAAGATCGAGTCTTGGTTTTGCTCAAGTGATAAAATAAATACAAACTACTTAGGAATATGCTTTTCTTAATTATTTTATATCATTAAATGGATGCTAAAATTACAATATGTTATATTCTCCAGATTAATTGTTAGCAATGAAGACTAATTCTAGATAACCACACATGCCACGGTCGACTGGAGATCTCCAATAGCAAGTTTCTAGTAATTACTATAGGAAAGGCAGGTTTCACAAATCTTCAGTTGACAATAAACTGCATTGTATAGAACATAATATACTTATATACCCCTGAAAGGCGTAAAGTCGTGGTGGCCTAGTGGAGTCGTGGTGGCCTAGTGGGCAAAGAACCAACCTCTCGAGTATGAGGACGCGGGTTCGATTCCAGGTCAGGCAAGTACCAATGCAACTTTTCTAAGTTTGTAAGTTTTCTCAGTATATCTTAGACACCAATGACTGTGTTTCGGATGACACGTTAAACTGTAGGTCCCGGCTGTCATTGAACATCCTTGGCAGTCGTCATGGGTAGTCAGAAGCCAGTAAGTCTGACACCAGTCTAACCAAGGGTTATTGGGTTGCCCGGGTAACTGGGTTGAGGAGGTCAGATAGGGCATTCGCTCCTTGTAAAGCACTGGTACTCAGCTACATCCGGTTAGACTGGAAGCCGACCCCAACATAGTTTGGGAAAAAGGCTCGGAGGATAGATAGACCCCTGAAAGGCAATGCAGTGCGAGTTTGTTGTTTATAAAATATTTGTTTGTCGTGTAAATATAACTTAAGATATAGGTATTTCAAAATGTAGAAATTGAGATTAATAATATTTTCACGTTGTGGTATAGTTATCGGCACGGATATTGAGCTCTGACCTTCACCTGCGCAGAAGCGATTTATTGGTTTATTGCCTTATGTGTACAGTGCGCAAAGTGATCCCCACTCTTCCGCCGAGAGCTCAATATTCGTGCCGATAACTATAGTCGCACTGTAATTAATGCATTACTTTTAGATTACCCTTGTTTAGTACTTCTGGACTTATGCTTTGTCTGGTAGCGCAGAAAGCTTAAAGCAATAGGCATGCTGATAGGTTCTTTCATGATAGCAGATGTGAGTAGGTTAGAGATCTCAGGAACATTTTAAATTAATCAATGTAATGTTTTCGGATAAATAGAAAGTTAACTTGTAAAAAGTTAAACTAGAACAATTTCTAGTGGAAACGCCATTAGCAGCCAACAACCACGAACCTCGATATCATTGAAAATAATACCTACGTACAATTGAAAATATTAAAAGCGAATTCCATTAGTTTTTCCGAGTTGACAGCGAATAGCAGCAAACCCCGCCCCGCGTTAGGGTTAAGTGGGTCCGCACTTAAAAAGACATCAAGGGTACAGAAATGGCATTATATCTTCCTGATGACCCTCTTCAGAAATTACGTTCAACGATGTTAACCCCATTTCTCTCGGGGGACGTCCGTCTCGAACACCCTCGAAGGGAAATTCTGGTAAATGTGACACGACTGATATGACATTGATTGTGTAAAATTAAGGTAAACCGTTGTACCTGTAGGTAAGGGTAAATAAAGCGATAACAGCTGCCACCTCGCTTTCTTTTAAAGGTCCTCAATCATTAGGTGCATCTTCTTCGTCGTCGTACTTAGATACCTTGATAAAAAAATATTTATTTATTTATTTTCTACAGCTAGTTATTGATACAGCTTAACATATTTCAGTAGGTACTTGTCGAGAAGTATTAAGCATATTGATCAACATCAATATCATTACTCAGATTAATTACTATTTCACAAATGTCAGTTACGTGGGGAAGCGGAAATGGAAAGAAAACAAACAAAAATGTATTCTCACGTATTCTGTTAATGAAATTTTTATCCGCAAGTGCAGGAGTAACACAAGGAAATAAATTATATATTCAGGTAAAATGAAAATGGTGTACAACGCTCGCGAAAAAGTCGTTATGTATGTAGTTACAGATGATTGCGTTTACCTAATTTAATTTACAAATTTTACCGTGGCAGTTGCAGGCATTCAACGAAATGCAAAGTAGCCTATAAATGGTCATACTTTTTTATCTTTGCGGTGGAAAACAGAACTTTTTCATAGACAAAGCGGAGGGGCACAATAGGGGGAGGTACGGCGCTACCGAGATCAGGCATTTTCATAGAACAAAACCAGTTTTGTAGTCTCGGCCGTGGTCGGACTTTATTGCAGCAACGGATTTTACAGTTTGGAGTTGCTGGCTAATTTCAGTACTGATTAAAGAGCTTCCTTACAAACTTAGCAAATGTATACGACGAAACAGCACTGGCCGTATTAAATAGCTTGGACTGAGTTTGTCCTACTTTGTTTAATGGTTTAGATTTAATTTTGTGTGTGTTTTGGTTTCACCTGGGTTTGCGGAGGCAATTATGGCTCAAGCTTTTTAGCTACTAAAAATAAAACGAGGCATTTGTTATTATACACATTTTCACTATCCTGCCCTAAATTTGCTCTTAAATTGATAATTTTTATTTAAACTATGATCATTTTTTTTCTTATTACGTTAACGATATCCTAACCACTTAAGTGCCTAAGACCTAACCAGTTGCGCCGTTTCGTTGATGGCTTTTGGAGTCTTGCCCATACAGGAAACAAAGGTGGTGGCAATTTATTGAATTTTGTAAGATTACGTAGATTTTACATTTAGATCCATGGTATCTATAGGTTTTACTGTTTAATATTTAAGAGTCGCTTATGAGGCGAAGAAATAGACTTTAGTTATTCAAACTCCAATTGAGACAATATCGTAACGAATATTTACATACTTAAACGATCCTAAGAATTAGTTAATTAGAACTGCGTAGATCTCGTGTTTGCTGACTACAATAACATAGGTACTCATAGGATTAGGTTATCAGCAATTATGGTAATTGTAATTTCCCCGGGCGACATTATGCAGTTATTAGAAGATTCGTGATCAGCAGCAGACATAAACAGGCTGACATCTAAAGCCATATCTATAAGTATCAAATTGCTCAGTTCCCATTATTCTAATGGTCCCGATTTATTTGATCAAAGGGATTTTATTGCGATGTTTCTATTGATTAGCCGATATCAAATATTTCTGCGTAGTGTTACCCTTTACTTTGATTTATTTGATACAGTTCTGACGATATCCATTACCTGATTACCTTTATAAGCCTTTGCCGACAGGTTTACTATTAAACCTTCAATATATTGGATTAAAAATATTTTTTTGTCGATGTTTTGTGCTCGTATAGTTAAGCCGATTTCAGCCAGCAGTAGTTTTAAAAAATCCTCGTATAAAAGTCAACTGAGATTTCATAATTTTTATTATACCTACGTATTTACGTACTTTGTGGTGGTGGCCATTTATATGCAATAATAAAATCAGCATATATATATATATATATACCATATATATACCTACGAATTGCGTACATGGTTACCTAACGTACATTTCGCACCTGTTAGATCACAAGATAGATAAAGGAAAACTTTTCCCACAAATCATACCTTCACCTGTCCATCATATTTCTGTCTATTATTTCTGAAATCCCAAAAAAGAATTTTGGTAAGTTTCTGCATGATTACATTGAGGGTCGTTTAATGTCGGAAGTTAGCAGTCTGCGCGCTCCGCCGTTGGGACTGAGCGTAGCTCGCTCGACCATGAAATTGCACCGCCGAGTCTCGCTTAAATGACGTGATAATTTACAAGTGTGTTCATCCACACTTCTGTCGTCCCGTAAAGGCGAAACTTTCATATTAATTTTAGCCGTTGAAAAATAGGAACGCTAAAATTCCGTCCATGTGTGAGCTTTAAAATATTTTGCCGTTTGCAATTTACTTAAAGCTTTTAATTTATGGGTACTTAAATAATGACAATATATACATATACATACTTAGGTATATGTATACCTACATTTTGACATGGATTATTTCTGTTTACTTTATATGGGTATCTTATTATTAATTGTTTATTGAATAATAGACACGTTGTCAAAAATTTTGCTTTGCCCAGGTGTGACTTTACCGATGTTCCCACCCATATGGGCAACTGCGCTATGTCCGTTGTACTTAATCCCTGTAAAATGAAATCCATGTTGTAGTTCTATTGATAATTGACCAAGCCGCGGTCTGGCACTTTTAATTGGCACTCCGCATTGTGGTTAATTTGAAGAAGGAGCCTAACGAACCAACCGCACCTAGTTAGTGAACAGGTAAAGGATTTATCTGCATTTTTAAACATTTTCATGCAGATAAAGTAAAAATGGAATGTCCTGAAAACTTGAAAGTATTCGGTGTAAGTATTCCGGACGTTTTTAGCTTTTTGCGCTGTGACACAATGAAATGCTCTGGAGATGATTTCAATCCTGATACTCTATATAAGGATACCAGTTGTACCATTTTGTCATCAGTATCAGTCGATCCTTATGTACCTATATAAATAGATTTAATTAAACGAATACTTTATTGATAATAATGTCGGTTTTGGTGACCTCATCTTGTTTTTTGCTAACTAGAAGATGCGGCATAAATTACAGAAAGTAAGCATGTAAGTTTAACTGCTGGAAATAACACGTAACACTAACGTGACGGCCTGAAACAGAACACAGAATGGGCTGAAAGATAAAACCTTTGAGCCTGTCTAGTTAGATTTACGATTACTACTCCTTGCATGTTCGCGGCTTTGTTTATTACCACATTAAAGTAAGTAAATAGGCTAAGATATGCCTAACATTCGTCTAAAAGAATGCGAACTACGGGAACTGTTTTGAAATGGACTCGAAAAGGCCTAAAAACACTGAAACCGAAAGAGCAAATAAAAGAGATAAAATTTGTGGAACAACTCCCTGTCACGTACGTGTTGTCTGAGCTCAAGGTGAACTTTCGTCGACTCGTAGTTACTTAATGACGGCAATGGTCCCTCCCAATGTATATAAAACGGTACCATAGCAATTCTGTTAGCCGTAGCCCTAATCACAGACTAAGTACTGAGAATTTCCTAATAGGAATTCGCAATTACATTTGGACATTGGGATCGAATTCGGGACCACATAAGCGGGAGCGTTCCAGCTGTGATTAGGAGGCGGCCAGTGACGTTACACATTATGTACTCGATTTGCGTCACAATTGCAGGGTAACTACATATTTGCTGACAAAACAATCTGTAAAGCGGTGTTACCCTCACACGAGTTCATGCTGTTAGGGTAAACAATTACTGGTGCCTGTCTTTGTGTGAATGTTATTACGGACTTACAGTACACGTGGCTTTCTAATGATCAAATAAACAGTACGAAAATAGAAAGAGGAATATACCTGGGAACTTGTTAATGGTTAAATAAAGTGTACTTTCTTAAACGGATAGCAACAGTTCTAACAACAGCGCAGCGTTCAGTAAGAATTTTACTGAAATTAACACATCTTCATGAACTGCTTACCTTAACCCTGATATTTCTTACCGATTTGTATTGGCGATGCAAAGATTCTAACTAGCGCCTCTAGTGTCAAAATTGTGAAGCTGTCTAAGAACGACACTTTGACAGATATCCATACAATTTGTGTCAAAATACCGCGCGAAAAAATTAAAAAGAAAAAAGTGACAATTTTTATCGTGACATAAATTGTATAGAAAAGGCTGTCAGTGTCGTTCTTAGACAGCTTCTTAATGTCGCCACTAGAGGCGTGCGCGTAATCTTTGCATCGCCAATTACTAAATGCTTAATCAGCCGTTATCCGAGTCCATCACGAAAACTGAAGCTCCATCGATCCTGAAAATAAAATACCTACTTACCTACAATCATCAATCAGCTAAGTTAGTTTTCTTTTCACACTGCCACCACCGTACATTTACAAATAGAAACAAAATCCCCCATGCCATGGGGATTAGGTACAGAGCTCAGTCGGAAAGTTAGCGTTGGTATGTCTAGGTAAGTTTTCTACGTACTTTCGCTTGCCTTATCCGAGCGAGCGGAAGGAAACTTGCTCCGGTTCGCGCAACACTGATTCAATAGTTGTGTTGCCGTCATACCGACGTAAATATGGTACTAGTACATTTTATACATGTACGTACAGTTTCTACGTGACTAATTATATTTTTTTATTTAGTGTTACATATTGCAGTAGAAAAATGAGTTGGTTCTATCGTATACACTAATATTTTTTTTAGTGCTGAGTTATGGAAACAAGGCGTCATCAAAATGCGATTAGTCGATTGACATAAGAGCTCGATCAAACCTATCATACCCATAACCATTTAGCTTTGTCTAGGTCACGATTTAGATCCCAAGTTTTCCTTTTATGACAGAGTGAGTGAGGAGAGTGCGTCTTCAAAACATTTCGAGGTCCTGAACCCTTACACACTTCAGGACGAGAAGAAAATTATTTTCGTTATCAAAATATTCCCGGTACAGGTACTTACTAGAAATTGGTAAAGAATTGGAATAAAGATTTAAAGGTCTATGCGAAAGTGGAGTACCTTCCTACATAAAAAGCCGCCCACGACAATAGAATTTCTTTGTATAGGTTAAGAAATACTCGTTAAATAAATTCAGGCTCTCATCCAATACAAAAAATGTGCTTCACGATAATGATTCATATCCGAGTTTTATATAGAGCCTTGTTTACATATTTTGTTGTCGGGAGGACGTTCGACATCATTTAACAAGAAACTCGGATAAAGAAACATGGTTCAAAGATAATTCGTTGTTCGAGAACCGTCGAAACGACGGATAAGGCGTACTCCTGATAATAAGCTGCATCCGCCATTGAATAGCATGTGCTTATTCCGCCTTGATAAAAATAATGGTGAAATATAAATCAGCGTGTGTTGTCTTGAAGAATAGCGAGAGACGCGCCGAGAGCCGAGTGTACATAAAGCCTTATTTATTCACAAATATTTGTTTACTTCATAACATCATTCGTACGAGAGCCTAAACGCTGAGCTTCTAATTTTTTTGGCTTACATTATAAGTATTGCTACTTTAACTTTGTGTAGGTACACATAATTTGGACTTATGTCTGTCAGTTTTTGTAGCTACAAATACGTCTTATTTATGTTTGAATTTGTACATGATTTTTATAAATTAATGTTTATTAGGTTTCAGTTACCAAATATAGACTTATTTATCAATGAAAGCTAATTTGGTTGAATGTAAATATTTGATGACGTTTTGCTTTCGCAACTAATGTAAAATAGATTCTGTTTATGCACGCGTAAGCTCAGTCAACAAGCTATAATTTATTAAAGCTTAACTTATTGATGTTATGTACCATGATGTCTACCTAAACAGAATATCACTTAAAAATACGTTTAATTACAATTTCAGTTTCCCAAAAGAAAGGTAAATTCCTTATTTATTTGCTACATTTTCAGCAGCTCCACGGACAAAACACTTCTTTTAAACTCAATATCAATTCAGTTTAGTGCAAAGTTTCGGCAAGTACGTTCTCAGTGTCCGCGTGAAAGATCTAATGAATGAAGCTTGTTCTCTGCGCACTTTCCTAGCGAAAGCATTCGAATTAAATTACAACACGTGAACTAAGTATTTATAAAATTAGAGCTTCAGAGAAACTAGCGAACCAAGATGGCTGACGTAGGTACTGATGTAAGATGGTGTTGCGTAGACTAGAAGTTTCAGAATCTCAGACGAGTTATGGTGGTATGAAAATCATCGTTTTAAGATAACTTAATAACTATGGGTAGTTTTTAAATTGACCCGTTCTTTAAAGTGGATATACTGTAAAGTAAAGATCTCTTAAGTCATGCTTGTAGACTGTAGGCTCCTGGCTCGAATATATAATATATAGGTAGGTCTTACTTATCAAACCTTCATAAACCTTTTTGAACTGTCTAGACCTACGAATCTAATACTGACAGGGGAGAAAATAAACTGAAATACCTATCGTTAATGATCCAGAAGTTTCCATCGTGTTTTATATTAAAATTTATTCAAATAAGTATTCGGTGTTACTATTTGTCTGACTCCCACGTAGGTCCTTTATTCAAAATGGGTGTTATATTGTCCTTATTCAAAGAGGTAACATATTGAGTGGAAAATAAGTACAAAGCACACACTCTAGGGTGGCATCGTGGGCGCCTCCCTGATCTGCTGTGGGTACTTCCTGATTTACGCCCCTGTTATTTGGTTTTCTTAATGGATTTTTGATACACATCTGCCTCATTTTATGGAAAACGGCAAGGTTGGGCAGCTGTGTTCTTTTTTTTTTGTTATAAATGATGGATATATTTACACGAAACGACGTAATTTATGTTTAAGAATAAAGAGATATACCTATTACACAATATGTTTATATTTATTGATCGCAAACTAGATCCAACAGGATAACAAATTCTGGAAACATCGATAAAGCAGATATTACCATTCATCAGATTCAAATCCTTTTCCATTTTTACCAAAGATCACGATATACTCAAATATCTTTGTAGCCTCCAAAAATACTGGGAAACTTCGAAAGCAGCCTAACCTATGCCCGTATTATGCATAAGGAATGAAAATAGTCGTCAAAGTTTATTCGACCCAGCTTTTGCGTACGGTAGGAGGCTACCCTTTTATATGAGAAGTTCCCCCATAAATTAAACTGTGAAACACCTCGGGCCTTCAAAGTAAATACACAATGATTTAGTAATGCCTAAATAAAACGAAGATAAGTTATTTAGTGAAGGAGGCGTTGAGATCGAGACTCACATGCAGGACGTGAATACTTCTTTGATGATTTTGTATGTCGAGACTGTCTGAGTGTGGGCACATAAGTCGCGGAACGAGAATTCTTTGATGTATCAAAAAGGGTTTTTTAAAGAATTTAGTAAAGAGGGAATTATTTATATTAAAAATGGCTACTGAGTTTATTCCTTTGCTTTTCAGTCGTTAGTCTTGCATCTGCAGAAACATGATCTATACAGTTTTAGTTCAAAACAGTCTCTAGAGAAGTTTTGCAGAAGAACGTCCCTTTTATGTTCCCTTTTATGATAACACAGATGTAACGACCTTGGATCTGTTGAAACCAATATAACGCCTTTATATTGTCTTGTCTTGTAAGAAACGGAGGTACTGATGTTTGATATTATATATTGTAGTAGGTACAGCTAATATACAAAACTCAGACATGAATTAAAATGTAAATCGTTTGTCAAATGTAAAAATAAAAATACCACTGCACAATACATAATACAATACAACAGTTCGTATTAAATAGACATTGAACCAACCCCTTTTGGACAAATTTTTTATCAAAGCTTACGTTGTTACGAGTGGACAAAAGCTTTGGAAAGTTCTTATTAAATTAAACGAAATACCAAAGACATGACCCCTTCTTTTCACTGCTGATGGTCATTTGATATATAAATGTTACGTTTTGGAATATCTATGTAGGTCGCAGGCTTCGCAGGTTAATATAGCTTTTCAATTTTGAAACTACTTAATTTTAATTCATTTAATGCGACGATATTTTCTTCTTTCAATTGAAAAGCTCAAAGACTACAGCTTTATTTGAAAAATATCCAAAATGGACTCTACGTAACCATATCAGTACCATCAACCAGGCACAAAAAACTTCCTAAACCATATTCTTACTCTTAAGTCACATATAATATTTAGCGCAAACTGTCTAGCATTTAAACCGGCGTTAAAGCACAGTTACGCTAATGACGGCACGCAAGTGCGGCGTGTAAGTCACGCTGGTGACAGGCTGCATTCAAACTACTGCTCAAGTATACAACTTCTAACCGAGCGAAATGTAATAGGGATTTAGTTAAGACATTGTTTTATTATTTTTGTTGCTTAGAATACTGTGCTCTTATGACTTTAAAGGTAAGAATATTTATCTCATCTGTGATGAAGGAGGTTTTACCAAGAAGGATTTTAAAAGCAGTGAGGTTTTGGTGGATGGAATAGACAGGTGTTGTAAAAGAAGACAGTTGATGTGACAGAAATGGCTCAATATTGCAATATCATAACAATTTCGGAGGAACAAGAAAATAATCCACGTAAAATCAATAAGCATCACTTGTATATACATAGATCTACCCCACATTTAAGTCTTACCCACATACATAGGTGACATATATTCCTGCCAAAGTTTCCGTCAATAGGACTTCTAAGAAGCAAGGCGAACTCAAATAGCGAGTGCTCAGATTGCGAGCCCTACTGCAAGGTGGGCTAATTACCTATTAATTTGAGAGCTCCACGAGTATGCACTTTGTTAGTGAACCGAGTGTGCAACGAGATAGCCCGGGTAATGGACCATAAATACATCCCGCTTTTTAAGGAGTTAAGGTGAAAGAACTTTTTAACGAGTACCTACTTTGGAAATGTCTAATCTACTTATTGGGGTGGAGATTAAGGGAAAATGTTTTGTGCTGTGGAAATTATGGGAAGGCAAATATAAAAAGTATTTTTAATGAAGCTGTATGTTATTCGATAATTGAGTCGTTATACCTACAGGTATCGAATTGAGCATTACCAACGCATTTATTTGTTCATCAATGGCCAATTTTGGCAGACAAGTATATCCAGGCTTCGAAATTATAACACGAAGAAAATCTAAATAGTCCATTACCACAAATGATACTGTGAGAATGTACAGTTAAATAAATAGAGTCCTAAATGTCCACTCTCAACCAAAAGTAGCATTTTAATACTTATTCGATGTTGACACAAAGTTGGCACAGTTCAACTGTTCTCCCTTGAGTACAAAAGCAACTCCGAAAATATGCCGAAAATACGCATTTAAACTGGTTAGTGCAAATTATATGCACATTAAGTTGAATTTTATGTGTCCTGTGGCTAAAGAAATATGCAGTAACATTTACGTTACTTGAAATATGTACGAGTTTTTTATGTAGTTTTTTCTGGCTTTTAGTGCTAGTTCTTGTGTTTTTTGTGTGAGTTGGCATGCATTGCGGGCCTGGTTGTTGCGCGGTTTCTCCGTTGCGGCCACCAGAGGGCGCCCGTTGTGGTCAGCGTCGACAAACCCAACTGAATATAATGGCAAAACTGCATTTTGTATTGCAAGTTTTCAATTTTTATTTTTTACAGTGCCTACATGATACTTCCGATAGCTTACGAAGGGGCAGCTCGGCCCTGCGTCTACTACTACGCTCTGCGACTACAGTCTGTCTACATATTTAACGAAGTGCTACATAAGTTCTGAATATTTGGGTACTTGAACATTTTGTTTTTAATTTAGTTGGATTGTAATTATAAAGTACAAAGGATTTTTAATTAGGGATCCATTTATTGGAAAAAGTTGAAGACCTCTTTAAGTTGAGCTTAAGCAATCCTAACCTATTGAGGTAATTTAGGCACACGCACTAATACATATAACATTTCTCGGCCCACATACGAAACCAGCGTAATTTGAAACATTCAGCTACTTTACGATTTACAGTGGCGTGAAATTTAGTTAAAATTCCGTGGCCAAGTTGAGCGGTGATCGGCGGCCACTTAATAAATGAACCTCCTTGTCTTTGCAACTGGAATGGAAAGAGCACGAATTTGTTCAGTGCTGTTCAGGTACCACCGTGTGGAGGATTTGGCAAGAGCTGTTCGTATACTCTTAGTTGGCCGACAGTTTCATCGGGCTCATGAATTGGTATGGAGATGAATGGTAGTGCGCACATGACAACACTCAGGTAACTATACAATCTGTAGTAAATCGACTACAAAGTCCTACATATTGGATTCGCTATAATAATACCTTCACTGTTAACCAACCATCGCGCCAACTATACTTTTACACGACGGCAATAATCATGACTTTTGCATAAACTACCTATGCAATGTGATCATTGATTGACCTGTATGTAATAATATTATCATTAAAAAATGATCAACGTTCACAACGATTATTGAATCGACCGTAAGCCTTTGCTGTGAAAAAAAGAGAAAAAATCTTTTCTAAATTAATACCTATCAAAAATAGTCACAGAAATAACTATTAAAAACAATATAACTGAACTAATACATACAGATCTAGTGCGCTGCAATCGGAACGTAGGTACTTCAAATTGAATTAGCACTCGTGATCAGACGTGACTAGGTTGACAAGGAAATCTATATCATAGGTACTAGCTTTTCCCCGCGGTTCCACTCGCATCCCGCGTGATCAGCTTCCACAACTAGGATAAAAACTAGCCTTTGTCCTTTCTTAGGCTATAGAATATCTGCGTATTAACGTTTTATTATAAAATCGATCTCAGTGGCGTGCACTTGGAGAGGCCTATGTCCAGCAGTGGACTGCGATAGGCTGATGATGATGATGATGAACGTTTATGGCGCGAGAGGCAGAGACAATCCGACGGACAGAGTAGGTAACTTTCTCATATATAATACATTAGCAAGGATTGACTTTTAATCAAAGAGAAAACTCTCAGTATTCATTTAGCGATAGAAAGTAATTACTAGGTTCTTTTATATAATCTTAATTATCCATTGAGGTTTAAGCACCCGTATTCTGTCTCGTGTTATTGACCGCTCAATATATTTGTAATCTGCTTAGAATTTAGATCGTCTAGGACGATTAACTAGTCCAAGGAATGCCTAAGATGAGATTATTGAGATGAGATCATTATTTAGGTTCAATGGTCGCAGTCGAATTTACTATCGAATTAATTGAATTAGTATTTAGTTGCATTCTTTTAGTACCTACTTTGCACATTTCTAAAATATTAAAATATTGAATAACATTTAACGATCCAAAATTTAGAAATTTTTATGCACGCTTTTATCTACGTACGATTTTGGCAGCAATCAGACATGTAATTTGCATTTTTAGTGACCATACATACCCTTACTTTCTGTAAGTGACTATTAACTGTCTTCTTGTTTCTTTTATTTTTTGGTAGGAAATAATCAGATGACTCGTTACGGGTGCAACGGGAGGGATTGTCAGACTTTTGCAGACTAAAAGCCGTCTTTTTTCCTTCTGAAGACCTTTGTGAACCAGGGCCCCGGTATGAGATAACCAAGCTTGTTTTTAGGCACCGTGTCGTCCCATGTAGGTAATTAGTTTTTAGCATAGGAACCTATCAACAAGTATTCAAGCTACCGCAAACTTTATAAAAACAATACACAGTCAATCATATAAATTGTCATAGAGTTTAAAACAATAAGGCGTGACCACCACAATGTAACGCCTATTGACATATAGGCGATAACCGGGCACTTTTGATGTAAATATTGTATTAGGTCGGCGAAGGTGGTAGTTAATTCATTACTTATGACTTCTCCAGCAATTCGTTCAATGTTGACTTTTGTTTACCTTTGTTTAAAAGGACAATTAAATTATATTTCTAACTAAAACAATCATGTTAGTCAATAAAAATCTGTATTTTATTTATTGCAAAGGCCGGGAAATAGGCAATTGCTGGTCCAGATCAGTTCACTTATACGATATACATATACGTATTCTCTTATCACTGAGATGAGATGAGAATTATCTTAACATAATATTTGGAATGATAAAGTGAAATAACATTTTCTTTTTGAATTTTGTTTTTTAATTTCAATTTCCACATCTCTGAAATTGCGAAGCCACTATACAATATTGTCCTCGAAGATTTTGTTGAAATTCTATAACATCGAATGGGATGGTAGCAATCTCGAAGATATACTGTAAACAATGTTTTCGAACGTTTGCCACAAACATTTTCTACATTGTAGGTTTGGTAGCACGCAGTCGCGTTTTATGGACCGGACTTTAATATTTCTTGCAGTTGATAATCTTTGAAAAGTTATAAAAATTGATGGACTTTAATGGACTCTGTATTTGTGCAGTATTATTCTGGAGTTGGTTTAAGAATAGGGATTCAAAAATATGAGTGTATAAAAAACAACATAATCATAGATACACATATATACAACACTAGCCGTTTTCCCACGGTTTCACCCGCGTCCCGTGGGAGCTACTGCCCGCACCGGGATAAAATATAGCCTATGTTACTCGCAGATAATATAGCTTTCTAATGGGGAAAGAATATTTAAAATCGGTACAGTAGTTATTGAGTTTATCCATTACAACCAAACAAACAAACAAAGTTGTCCTCTTTATAATATTAGTATAGATAATCATAATCTCCACTCCTTACATCGCACGGATCGTAAACTACCACCTAAACCAAAATGTTCGTTATAACAGAAACATACATTAGTCTGTGTATGACAAGCCTAATACCTCGAGCTAGGGCTAGGTAATACCGCACGTCACGGATATAAACCATCGATAGCGTGCTCACAGAGGGCATGAAGAGAATGACATGTGATTAATTATCCCGTCACTTCACAGGATCTGCGTAATGATAGTTTAATTTATTCCAATGACCTACTTTTGTTATTGGTTTTTAAACGGATTCGGTTTAAAATGAGGTGTGTTGGTGATTGATTGATTTATGTGCGCGTCTGTACTTGGGCCGTGGACAGAATGAGAAGTGACATAAGTTACGACAGTTATGGTTGAAATTATTATGGGAAAATGTTGTTCTTTGACTGAAAAAGTATACAAGTCCTATACAAAATTATAATTTCCAATTCCAGCATTGGAGTTTTCATGTGATATTTTTTTGCGAACATAAAAATATTAAGAAGTAGATACATGTATGATAACGCAAAACTAATGACAAAGCAGAACGATTAGTGTGTGTCTATTCATTGAATTGATAAACTGTTGATGTTGTTGATATACAATAGAACAAACACATCAGCATGTCGCACGAACAATGTTCGTAATTAATGTGTGTTTGTGATATATTCTGTTCGCTTCCTGGAACAGGTTATAGGCTCTTCATGTAGTCGTATCTATATGTTGATAACTCTACAAAAGAGAACTTCGAGGTTTGTCAAAGTCAAGTCCCAAAATATCTCTAAAACCTTGCACTAAGCTTTGACTTTTCGGGAGGGCTTGTGATAGGTTTGTATGAAATAAAAAACTTTAACATATATTTTAAAACTTATTTTTTTCTTCATGTAATTGGTACATAATTTTAATGCCACAGACATTTCAACTTTCATATAAATGTCTCAAAAGAAAAAGATCTAAATATGAACATCTCGAGCAGAACAAATTGAAAAAGTTTTCCATTATATTTGGTTAGTACAGAGCTTGAGTTTTCAACTTTCTATCAAGTTAAATATGCCATAAGCTCTAACTCAATAAGAATCGACATTTCTTAAGGACTAGTCTTAATATTTTCAAGAAATTGATTATTATTGTTTCAGTAACAATTCCTTTGAAATGAAAGTCTAAGAAAATGTTTTTCTTCAACTAAACGGTTTTAGGTCTTTTGAGAAAATTTCCTCATCGATAATTCATTAATATCTAATGAAATCTTGAGGGAAAACTTCCCGCTGAGCGGTTTTTCCGCAATTCTAATCACGTCCCTTTAATCGATAAGGCCAATTTATCATGATCCGTTGAAAAAGTCGTAGGTATAGAGGCAGTTCTAAGTGGTACACATACGTACTAATCCTGGGAATTCTTAAAAAACATCATGCCGCTTTTTCCTTTAGACTAAGATAGTGAAGGAATACCGATAGTCTGCGAACGAAAATATTTGCAGTAAAATATGTTACGAAAATCTTATTTATGGTAGGTATCAATAAAGTTGTCACTATAGCATCAGGGTGACATAAAACAAAAACGTGCCAAAAATACTAAATATTTTCCTATGTAAGAACGTAGGTGTTGGGCAAAATAGCCCAAGTTTGTTTTTATTTACGATAAATCTTTTGTGCCTTTTAAATGTGTATAAAAGTGGTATGTGCCACATAAAATGCCGACTGTAGGCACGTTCCCACTTATGTTATAGTGTTGTACTCTGTTTATTGTCGTATTGGGAATGAGACCGAATGCCCGATTGTGTGCCTTTATTAAAGATTTTTCTTAGAGAAACCTAGCAATGCGTGATACAATATTTCTACTTCTGCGTCCTGTTAGGTTCTTGTAGGTGTTGTATAGAAATTAGACGTGCTGCGATACGGGATTTGATAACCTAACCTACAGAGGAAATTTATTGTATTCAACATGTACAAGAAAGCTCAAAAAATAAGGATGATCACCTTGAAAACCTTCAATAAAATTCCTTTTAGACAGTCATTTGTCAATTTCTAATAACTATTTTCGTAGCTCCGTCATAATTTTCCAAGGGTGCGTATCGACCTTGCCGTCTCCCTATAGGTATAAAGCTTGTATAGGTGTTGTAAACAAACTATTTGTTATTGATAACGATCACTACGTAATTAAATTGGGCACAGTGGGCACAGCAGGCGCCGATGAAGGCATAAATTGTTTTGTATCTACGTCGATCTTAATTAATGGATTCCTAACTTAGTATTGTAAATAATTTACAAATTGGCTTGTCATATTATAGGCACGTATACAAGGTAGTTTTAGTTATGTATTTTATGTTGTTAGTCGCTGCGAAGTTATAATTGACTGTTATTGAATTGAAGTTTATGTATAGGTATAACAAAAAATTACAAACTAGCTTCTGCCAGCGGTTTCACCTGCATCCCGTGGGAACCTCGCCACGGACCCGGATAAAAAGTACCCTATAGCCTTCCTCGATAAATGGGCTATCTAACACTGAAAGAATTTTTCAAATCGGACCAGTAGTTCCTGAGATTAGCGCGTTCAAACAAACAAACAATCAAACAAACAAACTCTTTAGCTTTATAATATTAGTATTAGTATAGATAGTATAGATAACTAACTTTGAAAATCTAACAGAATATTTATTAAAAATGGGTCTAGAAAGGCAGGGTGGCAGTACCTCTAGCTATTCAGTTCATTACAGCTACAGCTATTGCGGTTGAATTGTACACGAAGTTGAGAAAGTAAATAACGACCGATTTTTGTGGCAATAAATTAACAAATCTGTTTGCTAAAATATAGTTTATGTTAATAGGTAAATCTTCTCAAAGTTATTATGTATACAAAAAACCAGATTTATTTCGTGTCACAAGGCCTTTTAGATGACGCCTTCACTACATGAAGACTGAACTTAAGTCTTGAACAAAATGTAGTATCATAATAAAGGCTTGAAGCTGAGATGCTGTGTAATAACTTATTTGCATAATAGATGCTGGACTAGTTACAGCTGTTACTGATTTATGTACTTGTGTCCTAAGCTTTACTATTAAATGGCTCCTCATTAAATTTTATAGTGAGTCTACGGCGCAACTCTAGCACTGCTGAAACTGAATATATTATGTTTGTCGCCTAGATATAAGACCTTCGTAGGTCTTTATGAGAGTTCAGATAGTAGAGAATGATTAATGCGCTTTGTTATATTTTGGAGAAGGATTTTTTTATAATAAAGGTACGTACAGCTTGTGATAGCTAATGCCACTTAAATATCAAATGGAGGTTACAATAAAGTTTATTAAGAGCTGATTCTGTAGTCTAAATTGGAAGGACGATACATAAGGAAGTCTAGGGGGTAAGTACATAAGGGAGTATATTGGGGGAGTACATAAGGGAGTATATTGGGAGAGTACATAAGGGAGTATATTGGGAGAGTACATAAGGGAGTATATGAGGACAGTAAATAAGGGAGTATATGAAAACAGTACGTAATGAAGTATATGCGGTAAGTATATAGGGGAGTACATGGGGTAAGTACATAAGGGAGTATATTGGGAGAGTACATAAGGGAGTATATGAGGACAGTAAATAAGGGAGTATATGAAAACAGTACGTAATGAAGTATATGCGGTAAGTATATAGGGGTGTACATGGGGTAAGTACATAAGGGAGTATATTGGGAGAGTACATAAGGGAGTATATGAGGACAGTAAATAAGGGAGTATATGAAAACAGTACGTAATGAAGTATATGCGGTAAGTATATAGGGGTGTACATGGGGTAAGTACATAAGGGAGTATATTGGGAGAGTACATAAGGGAGTATATGAGGACAGTAAATAAGGGAGTATATGAAAACAGTACGTAATGAAGTATATGCGGTAAGTATATAGGGGTGTACAAGGGGTAAGTACATAAGGGAGTCTATGGAGTAAGTACATAAGGGAGTATTTGGGGAGTGTACATAAGGGAGTATATGACGACAGTACATACCTGTTTTCACTTGTCCGCGGAAGCGATGGAACACCACGACCCGTGGCCAGAAGTTCTCGTCCAACACGAGGTGCTGGAAACACGTCGCACCACGCACGCCTTGAAGTTGGCATTATGGCGCGACTCCAGCAGCTGCACTCTCGAGGCGTACTTCAGCTTCTGACGCACACCTCCACGATGTTCTCCGCCTTAGTGGTGAAATGTAGGCGGGAGATTTACACCAGGGTGTATAAGGTGTGTCGGGTTGACATAAGGAAGTATATGGGGTAAGTACGTAAGGAATTCTAGGGGGTAAGTACATTAGGGAGTATTTGGGGAGAGTACATAAGGGAGTATATGGGGCGAATATATAAGGGAGCATATGAGGACAGCACATAAGGAAGTATATGGGGTAAGTACGTAAGGAATTCTAAGGGGTAAGTACATTAGGGAGTATTTGGGGAGAGTACATAAGGGAGTATATGGGGCGAATACATAAGGGAGTATATGAGGACAGCACAAAAGGAAGTATATGGGGTAAGTACATAAGGGAGTCAATGATGGTGATGTCGTGGTGATTCAATTTCTATCGTTACTCGGGTCGGACAGCTAATTGAGGCAAGCCCCATCGTTTTTACTATTCTTCTCGTAAATACCTTTCTAATGATATATCATACGTTACTGTTGACCGGGTACCAAATCCCATACAACTTGTCCATTGTCCTTTAAGCTCATTTTGTCTACAACCTTCGAACGAAAATCTCTTCTTCCTTTCCTAAATATTGAAATTTTAATATAACATAGTCTATCAATGTTGGAGGCTAATATTACTGGGAGAGCGGCTGGAGCAATACAATTCGCGTTAGTGTGAAATTCCCCACCCACCGTGCGATATAATAAAAGCGAGGGTAAGGACCAAAGCGGGTGCATTTTACGCCAAATATAATTTTGCCAATATGCTACTTCATAAACGCATTAAGGACCCTTTGGTTTTGATTTGGAGTATAAAAGTTCTGATTGGCTTTTAATAGATTTTATTACTTGGGTAAATGGGAACTAGGTACGCGCGGTAATTACATTTGAATACCATTTTAAATAAAGTGTTTCTATTTTGTATTCGATATTTGCTTAACTGAATAGAAGGTTTTTAGCATACCGACACGTCGACTACGTAGGTATTAACTGTAGATATATTTTTAGATAAATTGGTCCTTCAATTACTAAGCTCTCTCTTATTGAGATTCGTATTGAAGGACCCATAAACAACGAATGAAAGTCGCTCTAAAAGATTCCAATTTTGACATTCACAATTTATATAAGTGCATTAATTAGAAACAATTGCAAGATAACCTCGCGGTTTCAACTACAACTGATCTTGAGAAACCAACTGTGGGTAATTGTTTTATCTGAAGACTTCAGTAAGGACTGGAATAGATAAGTTCCAAGGTCATGTACATCGACTATGTAAAAAATAATAGTGGCCCGTAATAATATAAAAGTGAGGGTAGGTAACGCAATCTATATGTATTACACTAATCATGAACCATTGGAGTACGTGAGCAGGTTTAGCGCTCCAACACTATATTAATTTTCTCATCTTACTGAGTAAGAAAAGTATTTATTTAACTAAGAAAATATTTCTTAAGAATTTCTGCTCTTATTAATAAAGGGACTTGAAGAATTAATAGTAATAACTTCATAAGGTGGTAGTTATTTTGAACTTATAAAAATGAAACAATGAAAAATAGCAGCTTGTAAAAAATATATGAAAGGTAAATATTTTTTGATAGGTATGATATATTTTTATGTAATTAATACTTTTGTTTTAGTCCGAACATGACTGTTGACTGAGGATAGAGTCTAGACTCAGTCAATATTTTGTTAAGCCACAGATCAATGGTATTTGAACGAGAAATGCCTACATTTATATAATTGCAAACACAGTTTCAATAAGTGAGCTGATTTAAATAGATTGTTAATTACATTCATATTTGTTTAGATCTAGACTGATAATCTATACTAATATTATAAAGCTGAAGAGTTTGTTTGTTTGTTTGTTTGAACGCGCTAATCTCAGGAACTACTGGTCCGATTTGAAAATTTCTTTCAGTGTTAGATAGCCCATTTATCGAGGAAGGCTATAGGCTACTTTTTATCCCGGTACGGGAAGTAGTTCCCACGGGATGCGGGTGAAACCGCTGGCAGAAGCTAGTATAATATAAGATTCCTTAAAAAGTATCTAATATTCTACTAGTGTCTTCATAAAATAAGTTCTTACACAAACTGAAAACAATTAAAGAAACTAAGTGTATGCATAAACAATGCCGGCAGAGTGCTCAGATACAGTTGTCTGTCTGCTGTTACGTTATAACTTAAATAACTTTATTGCTAAAGAGTAAGGTTTAAGTTTAACCCAAGTTAATATAAACTGATTCAACCAAATGAGAAGAAAATAAACAAATGGTCATATTTAACGATCGTTGACAAAGTGATTAGTTAAAGTAAAATTGGTACTTAGAGGTCGATTGAACATAAAGGTCATAAAATTAGTAGAGGTAGTAGTAGGTTATATGAGTCGCTTTAAACTCGATATTGAAATACCAAAAGTGGATACTTAAATCAGGTACAAAAAAAAATCGCGACCTGATTAAATCAGTACTGAAAAGGAATAGTTTTGTAAAGTTAAGTCAACTTAGATTAAAGGCAAATTTCTAGACCTAAATTTTCATGCACTGTTTTCCCAGAAAAGTTATAGCATCCCTTCCACCCGATAAATTTATTAATTAAATCACGGCGAAACTATCATCGTTCATAATAGTTAAGTACCTACGATATTCTGGAAACTAAATCACTTTTCTTGTTAGCAAGCCGGCTCTTATTCTAGAGAAATGTTTAAACATTCATCTCTTCATTTATACGTAATACTAGTTGCAATATTATACATCTTTTATTGTAATTTTGATACTCTTAAGGATAACGGCAATAAAAAAAAATACATGCATATAATTTGTTCGGAGATAAATACTTGTGTCATCTATTTTGTTCTATTATGTTCTATTTTCGGTGATAGTAGAATATACCTAAAATGAATCGATAATATTAAAGTGACCTAGATCATTTTCTGGCAAATCGAGTGGGTACAATAACACTCAAACAGATATTTAAGTATGTATGTATTTACCAAAGTATCCAAAACAAGCTTAATATGTAAATTAGAATAAGGAAATCCTACAAAACATGATTCTAATTCAAGCAGTGAGTAAAAAGCAATTTGTTCGGAAACATCTAGTCTTGCTTTTTCATTTCTCCTGGGTAATCATAACTCGCGAGTTTCAACTAAATAACTCACTAGCGCGTTCAGTTCAAACAAAATAAGCGAACAACTAATAAAACGTAGGTATTTTAGGTTTTTGACAAAAAAAATCTTAGCATAAGTAAGTAAACTTAGAGTACCCGCACTCGGCAGACTAAACAGTCGGCTGACAGTTGATCCGATAGATGCCAATTTTTTTAAAGAAAGTCTTGATTTAAATCAAAGTTTTCTGTCGACCTGATACCGGCTAAATACCTGGGGCCCGATTCTCCTAAGTTAATAATGTCAAAATCGAATAGAAATTGAATATGATCGCAATAGCAGTTTTAACCATATCGGGTATTCTGCTACTAATATAAGACCAATCGTATTCCAACGACATTCGATTGGTTTGCGATTGGTCTCCTATTTTGGTGATTTTGGTCTATACGGTAGTTTGTTCTACAATCATATTGCAATCGTAAATCATTTGCAGACAAAATGATTCATTATTGAATGACAGAAAAGGATAGACACGTTTATTTCAAAGAAAAAATAGCGGAATGCCACATACGCTTCAATCGTAATTCAGTCGGGATTGGATCCCAGTCGAACGTGAATAGTATGTCGCTTAAGTAAAATTAGGAGAATTGGGCCCCAGATCTTTATAATGTGCGTACTATCATTCATCTTTATACTGATTCGTGAGCGCAAAGAGACTATCGGCCGACTAGAAGTTTGCAGTTTGCAGGTACACTTAGATTTCAATATTCGTATTGAATAGGTTGGTTGTCGTAGTGGGCAAGTTGTGTTCGAACAATGGTGGGTTACGCTCACCGATCTTGAAACCATTATTGGCTATGCATCGAAAAGCATTGCTATACCTACCTACTTAGTTTTGTTTTTTGTATTTTCTATTATAAAAAAAGTAATAAGTTTAGATATGCTACGTACTTGAATTTTTAATGTAATGCTCATTGAGGAAAAAAAAACATTATTGAAACGTAGGTATGGTTTTGTGGATAGTTCTAATTTGCATTTTTGTAAACGACGTTTGTTATGAAAATGTTTGCAATCAGCAAACATTTAGTACTATGAAGTACCTACCAGTTGTTGTGATTGCAGGCCTTACAATATGCGTCTCTGTACAAAACAAAATATTTTTATTAAGTTAATACCCTCAAATAAAGGAAGAACAATTCGTAAAATAAATGGAAATGAGAGGCCCGTTTATCATCAACATAAACAGAACAAACTCAATCAACAATCTTATTGTTAAATACAAACAACCGTCGAACTTCTATTAAGTAAACTGGAAAGAAAGAACTTTAAAAAGTTAACAAGGCGTACCGTGAGCCTGAACTATTAAAGAATAAAATGGTTTTGTACATCTGGTCTCCAATATTGAGAGCGGGCTATTAACGCTTTCTTAAAAGTCGATTCGACCATCACGGTGTTTTTACTCTGTCTATTACTCGAGTTTGAAAGAGAGGTGAATGTTTTGTAAAGGTGTATTGGAAAGTTGTGTTGCACTATCGGTCGTGGGCTGTGACTCAAAAGACAATCCAATTACAGTGAGATATAGCGGCGACGCTCTAATAAGATTGCAATCGTAGGTCAGCCAAACAGAAATGTGCACGGACAAAGATCAGTTTTGATTTTAATCTGTTCGATTTTAATTGGGAAAGTATACCGTTCTAGGAGGAAAGAAATAAAAACAAAGACATAGAATACCTAAATATGTTCGTGTAAACCGGACACACCGCTATGCTACTTCCACGCCGGTCGCCACTATATTACTTTCACGTGAGCTGGTGCGAAAATTTGCGGAAAGTTGATACGTATGTTAATTAAAAGATCTCACAAAAAGTGAAAGAGGAAAACAACCTGAAAAAAAAAACAAACTAATAAACAGTTACGCGGTAGGCATGCAATTCACTGCAATGGTCAGATTAAAAGCTCAAGAAGCAGACGACTTAAAATATCAATATTAACCATACGTATGCTTTTATTCGTAAGTTATTTGTTTTATAAATAATGTCTACATTAAGTCGTATTATGTATGTACATAGAATAAAAAAAAGATTTAAAAAACTTGACTGAATGTTCAAGAAAAAGTTATGTCGCTAATTAAAAGTTTATTTTTGTCCAATTTATTTTGAGCAGGGCCAGCTAATTTTACATTACAACTATTACATCGTTAAAAAATGTCATTTACTCGAATAAAAAAATGTATAAAAAAGTATTTCGTACAAACCACACGTTCAGGCCCATATTAAGTTAGTGTTCCAGACTCCTTTCCAAGTAAGGTCTAAGTTATTTTAGTCTACCTCCAACCGCAATATCTGGTGACAAAAATACTCAGTAATTGAATACTAGGATATAGCTTTGACACGTGTCTGTCTGTCTGTCATGTGAGTAAATCAGGAGTGATGTTCGACGTGGTTTGAATATAGCTCACCAATACTCAGATATTTATTGTTTTATTTCATTTTTAGTAATATGTTTATCAGTACGTACCTAACAGTCCTTTTGCGGTTTCAATATCGGAAATATCCAAACTGAACATTTTTATTTTCTCAATCAATGATAACAGACTATCGATACGTGCTATCGATAGTTTTGATAGCCATTGGAGGTCAGTACTCCCAGATTTGGGAAAATCAATCAACCGCAAAATAAAGCAGATTTAATTTTTATACTCTATTTTGTTTTGTCGTCGTGTCAAGTCAAGTCGTGGTGGCCTAGTGGGTAGGTAAAGGACCAGCCTCTCAAGTATGAGGGCGCGGGTTCGATCCCAGGTCAGGCAAGTACCAATGCAACTTTTCTAAGTTTGTATGTACTTTCTAAGTATATCTTAGACACCATTGACTGTGTTTCGGATGGCACGTTAAACTGTAGGTCCCGGCTGTCATTGAACATCCTTGGCAGTCGTTACGGGTAGTCAGAAGCCAGTAAGTCTGACACCAGTCTAACCAAGGGGTATCGGGTTGCCCGGGTAACTGGGTTGAGGAGGTCAGATAGGCAGTCGCTTCTTGTAAAGCACTGGTACTCAGCTGAATCCGGTTAGACTGGGAGCCGACCCCAACATGGTTGGGAAAAAGGCTCGGAGGATGACTCTATTTTGTTTTGGAATAAAGTTTTGGAGAAATAAACTATTTCTAATTTTATAACGAAGCCAACGGTTTAAAAAAATACACCAATTTGATAATTTGAAGGCAATGAATGTTAATATATCGGGTGTGTCATTCACAATCACATTAAATTAAATGCTTTAATATACTGGTTAATATATGTCGATTAACACAAAGAAAAAATAAAAATACGTAAAAATAAAAAAAATGAATTTTTCAAATAAAGTAAATAGAATAAAAATGTGCCAAAATTAGAACACCATATAAAAGTCAGTCATTACAGACTACTGAAATTCTCCCTTGAAAACTGACAGTTGTCAACTGATCAAAACATTCAATACTCCTAACTTTATCTCTGCTTTACACATGTATTGTAAATTATAAAAACGAAAAATGACTCCTGTGGTTAAACCACTGAATGGATTAGGTTAGTTTTTTTACAATTCGCCATAGAATATCATAAAGTATATGCGATAGGATTTTATATGATTGTGAACGACACACCCTGTATAAAGTAAAATCAAAGGAAATGGTTAGAATTTTCTATACTTAATATGCTCTTTGTAGGCACGCAAAATATTTTTTCTTTGCCAACTTTGTTTTTCAATTTGGGGAAGCGCAAATTGAAATTATTTTTGGGAACGTTTGAATTTTACCTTCGAATTATGAAATTAATTTATTTTCAGCGAGTTTTCAGCAGTCTGTTTTGTTTGTATTATTGTTTCATCAAAGATTGGTTTAGAAATGGGAAGGACCATAGGGGAAGGAATAACTTTGCCATTGAAAACCCGATCGTCATGCGACTTTGTAGTTTTGTTATAGATAAGACTAAACTACACCACTGCGCAATTAATTCACCTGGCCTATAATCTGATACATTTCAGTATTATTATTTATGTAAAGGATTATTATCGTACTCAAGAAATTGCAACTGTTTACCTAAACTTAAATCTGGAAAGCTCGGTTATTTCCAAATTCCCTTTTAGGCCTCTTCTACTATTACGGCCACAATTCGAAACATTATATAGGAATTATAAGGTATAATATAATTTCATAAACATGAAGCCATCCAAAAATATAAGCAATTAAACATGTTTGTTGAAGTTATGATATTATAATCTCTATTTATAACCGTTTGAAATAATGTCTGCGTCAGGATCGCTGTCACAACTCTTCGATCTTCTCGAAATACATATAGAGAGTTGCTATTCTGATATCAGGATGGCTGTCACCTTTAGATGCTGAATATCTTCAAAACGACGAGGGTAGCAATTGGTAGCAACTAATGGTAGCTGGTAGCAATTAGGTAGCAACTCTCTATATGTATTTCGAGAGGATCGAAGAGTTGTGACAGCGATCCTGACGCAGACGAAATAATTAGTATTTTAAGTACCGCATTATAACATAAAAATAAAGAGTTGAGCTAAAATAGACAGTTAATTCGGATTAGCCTGGTTCTATTTCTGAAGTATTTTCTGGTAATTATTATGGAAGCTGGACCCCGAAAAGGTTTAGGTTCTAGGAAACTGTAGTCCTAAATAGAATTGTACTATTACCTGCTTTTCTTAAACTAATTCTGATCAAGCTAGACCTATTTTTTGTTTGGGATTATTAGGCACAGTCCTGCTTATACATATATTAAGTTTAACTTCACAGAATCTTAATTACGTAAATTTTACCCGTCTGCCACAGCAGCGGCATGTCTTACTATTCCTATAAATATTGTTTTCGGAACCTTTAATTAAATTGTATGACTTAGACAACCCAAGCATGATCCATGGCAGGTTTATTTTAGACAATTTCAAAATTATATTTCCTTTACATTTTCCGTGGTTCAAATTAATAACACAAACTAAACGCAGGCTAATTAATAACGTAGTGTAACCCGTATTCGCTAAGCGTTATGTATTAACATACAAAGGTATATGATCACACATGATGGCAGTCTCATTTAGCGGATCTCTGAAATGGAAATATAGCTGGGTGTGTCGGCAGGGGAAGCCAACAAACGGTGACTGGCACGAGGGAACAGTTTCATTTCCTTTCGCACATATTCACGAAGCGACGAACAATATCTCAGTAACAATGGCTTCGTAATTTGGACGAGATGGCGCCCGCGGGACAATACGTCAAGTGACTCATTATTGCGGAGAAAAGCTTCGGGCAGAAATCATTCTTCTCGTGAGCGCACAATGTGTGATGCGTGCGTGTGAAATGCTCGTCACAAACCTCACCTGCGAACTACAAATCACGTAGTGAACCATAATGAACCTTATGCCCTTAGCTATAAGAGCTGTTGAGCTATAACGAGGTACTTCTTAAGCGTAAGTTCGCTTTTATTCAGTATTGAGAGGCAGTGGTCGCGAGCTTCCTCGCTAACCATTAGATGCGAGTCGTGACCTATTCGAGAGCACTGCTGTTCTGCCCATTATAGTGAAATATGCAATTATATTCCCAGCCTTTTTTTGCGTTGACAATAGAAATAGAACGCGTGCTCTGTTTATTACATTACATAAATAAAACAAATGTTAGAGAAAGAATGTGGAGAAGAAAAAAACAATTCTTTTGATTGCGACAAGAATTGTTACTTAAAGTAATAAAAATAGGTATGTGTTTTTTCTTGGTTTAAGTGTTTTTAAAGATGATTTTTATAAAGTTTTATAAAGGTGCAGGCAGTTTGAATTATTATGTTTTAAGCTTTGCTCTCAATTTTTTCAAATCGTAATCGTATCGTGTGGCCTACTTCAACATCTATCTACACACATACAACTATATAACGTATGCGTAGTTACATGTAACAGATGTGAAAGTTCGGGTGTTATATCAAAGGTATTTCAGCGGGAGTCATTGTGTGTGCAGGCTCGCATATTGTCTCGTCGGGACAATGCGACTCACGGCAGGTAATCTGTGCGAGGGCAAACACACGTCGTTTGTAATTAGCCATCTCACGTCGCTGTGACAAAAGCCAGGCGGGCCTCAGCTATGGCCTTTGACTCGCGTTCCGGTAGGCGCCTCTCCTAACCCATGCGTGTAGACTGCTACGACAATTCGTAGCCGCTACGCCGTAGTATTATCGCAGATTAAATTATGGGTTACGGAGTTATACAAAATTAGGTTACTAGTACTTATAAAAATACAAATTCTAAGAGGTTATTTTGAATACGATATGTTATTTCGTAGTCAGTGATTTCAAGGAAAATTTATTTAGATTCAAAGACGGTTCACTCAAGCATGCGCGAAATTAAATTGAAAATGGCTTGAAAAGACGAACATTTGCCGAATAACATTTCTGTTAAAGTAAATAAAAGTTATTGGAAAAAGAGTATGTTAATGTCATACTTTTGTTATTACGTTTTAAGGGTTATGTTATGAGGATACGTTTTTAAAAGTAATCAGATGTGCGCAGGAATATCTCGGAATTAGGTTATAGAACATAGAAAAGGTATTTACTACAAAAAAATTCCAGTCTTAGTTTACCGGCATTCCTCTCCTCGGTCCATAGCACCGCAAGTCTCACTAGGAAAATTCTATCTTCCTCACTGGTGGACTTTGGGGTGCCGTGTTTGGCCGATGCGTTGAATGCTTGGAAAATGACTTGCACAAATACGGTTTTGCCCAGTGACCCCTCCTCTCAGAGACAGTGGGATGGGCCGCTCTGCAGCATCACACGGAATGATCTTCTTAATACGTGTAATGGTGCTGCCGAGCGTGCTCGCCTGCTGGCTGTGGGAGTATGGGAATCTGGACTATGGTTGCAGGTTATTCCGATAACCAGCATAGGCACTATGCTGGATGACAACACCTTCCGGATCGCTACATGCCTTCGATTAGGCGCTCCCTGTGTTGCTCCGCATCGCTGCCATTGCGGTGAAGCTGTCGACAGCCTCGGGCACCATGGTCTGTCGTGCTGCAGAAGTGCTGGTCGTATTGCACGGCATGCCAGCATTAACGACATTATCCGTCGTGCTCTTTCCACCGCCGGCGTACCAGCCGTGTTAGAGCCTAATGGACTGGTACGTGACGATGGAAAGAGGCCAGATGGTATGACGTTGTTGCCATGGAAGATGGGTAGGCCCTTGGTGTGGGACGCAACATGCGTCGACACCTTGGCGCCATCACATCTTCCTAGCACGGCAGGCTGTGCTGGGGCAGCTGCAGCTTCTGCAGAGACCACCAAACGGCGCAAATATAATAACCTTATTGGAAATTATAATTTTGAGCCGTTTGGGGTCGAAACGCTCGGACCATGGGGCCCGAGTTCGCGGTTACTTTACAAGGACATCGCGAAAAGGCTTGTCGACGCTTCGCGTGACCAGAGGGCTGGCTTATTCTTTGGACAAAGAATTAGCATTGCCATTCAACGTGGCAATGCAGCCAGTCTTCTGGGCACGTTTCTGGAGGACAGTGATGCGGAGGAATACTTCGACGCCTGATCGATGTTCTTTTATATATGTTTTATGTTTGTATACATTTTGTATATAGTATTTTATTTTTAGATTTTTACTACAATATATTAGGTTTCCAGGTACCAATGCATAAGCCTTAATTAATCTCCGTTCGTAACTATCTGTAACTGTGATAGGTATTACTTCTTGGTGATATCAACATATTGTTTGTAGGAAGCTTCTCTAATTATGTATTAAGCTCAGGGATGATTACGAATGAAATTAAAATAAAGACAAGTAAACGATAACTGGTAATGGGGGAGTCTATATCTAGATGACTTCAGAGGTAGTACTGTACTCTTATTAGAATCATTTTGCGCTTACTTTGTGAATCCTTCATCTACTAGGAACCACTATGTAACCACGTGTACGATAAAGGTTAACCTTATCACAACATATTTGAATAATGTATGAGAAAACGGGCCTCTGGGCCAACACAGCTGATATACATAATGTGGACATAATAACACTGAGAAATACTGATAAACTTATAACATTATTACAAATGGGACCAGCTTTCACGTCTGTTAACCTCAACAACTTAAGCCAAGGTATAATTCGTTAGTCCAACTAAAGATCTGATGACGGTACGTTCCCATGAGACCATATTCCCATTTACCAGCATAATTCCAATTCAGGACTGTAACCGATTGCCAATAGCAAAACCCAATTAAACTTTGTCCGAACTGGGATTCGAAGTCCGACCTCAAATTATTCAATGCGCGTCTAGGAATAGGTAGGCTGCTGTGTACAGCGGTCAAAGCCAAGTAAACAGCTAGACTAGATACTTCTATTTTTGAATTAAACTTGAGCCGTCTCGTTCAAACTCTAGCCAGTTCTTGTCAGATTGTCTTTTGTTTGGACTCGTAAAAAAGATCGAATCATTTTACTTTTCTTACAGCGCTGTACTTATTGTAAATAATGAACATTTGTGTGCGTTCATACCTGTTATAATATTTTTATAGCTTGCAATTTAATGAATCAAACATTAGGTAAGAAAACATTAAAATGCTCTTTTGCAGAGACTATTTATTAAAACATCAGCCAACATCAAGCACGTAATTGCAACAAATATTGCTCTAGCAAAGCAAAGATGTTTATTTTTGCCCGCATATGTACATCTTTATTGAGTATACATTCAACGCAAAGGCAGAAAATCATACACATTGCAGATAAGTGATGGTTACTCGCACTGCTCGTACGGGTCGCTTGTGAACAAATTAAAAAACGAGTGAATGAACAATTTTATCAGTCGGTGGTGAACCTGCGTTACAAAAAATGTACCAAGTTTTTTGCCGAAATAATTTCTAGTTTCGCTGCAGACACGTCCTCGTTGATACGTGTTTCTGTGTTGCAGAATTGATTTTTGAGGATAACTATATTTTCCTTGGTGTCGTTTGTAGGAAATATAATGAGAAGTGGCAGCTGTAGGCAACCTTTACACCCCTTTTTTTTAATATAGAGAAGAAAGTAAAATTATTGTATAGATAGTTCAACTCAGATTTGCGCGCGGCCCTATGTGTGCGTCGGCTTGTAAATATACAACTTTCATTCGTGTGACAGTGACGTCGTCCGAGCATGACGTGTTCTTATCGCTTTTTCTTATGGGTACAGTCGTTTACGAAAATACTAGTTATTTACGGATAAATTATTAAGGAGTCAGGTAAAGCGTTTCAAAAAATGAAACAACATTCAAAGCTTTTCATTATTTTCTCATTCGTCTTTTCAAATTGACATTGACAGTATTTAAGAATTAAATACTCCTTACATATTTTCTAGCTCGGGGTACGCGGACAATAAATAAAAGTCTGGACTAAGAATGTAAAAAGAGGTATAATCTAGTATAATAATGTAGGTAAACAAAATGTGTGGGGAATTTTACAAGATTATATTGCTTCGCATAATGTCGACCTAAATAAGACATACTTGTCGACATGTACAAAAGAAAAATACTATAGACATTTTGACATGGAGTTTGAATTCACCTTGGAGAGTAGCGAATCCGAAAATTCATCATTTGATTTTTCAAGTAGCGATTCATAATCATTATAAATAAATAAACATTAAATTACGTAATAACTGTTTTTCTTTAAACACCCGTATACAACCCCTAAATAACTGTATTGTACCCGACTGTACCTCTTGTCACGCACACAAAGTCACTGTATATGTATAAGGGTTACCCACACATTAGGCCGCGCGCACGACTGAGTTGAACATACTATAAATGGGTCAGACGCATGTTTTAGTTTCATGATACTAATAAAATAGACAATATTTTAACGAAACGAATTTGAACGGATACATTTTAATATTTTCAGCAACAAAAAATATATTTATAAATCGGGAGGAAACATCAATTTGCCATCCTCGCTAAAACAGATCTGTTTCACCTGCGATGGCAATTTGGCTAAATATTTTCTATTAAATTAAATAAAACTAAAACATGCATCCAAATGTTGCAGCCGTTATATATTTGGTGCTATAAAAATATCTGTCGGGATGTTCTGCTGCAAATAAATCAAACTTACTTATTAAAAATTATTTTTACTAATGATGTACCTCTATTTACCCAATACTATCTTCCATTGCAGCCGTAGCACATATTTTTTAGCACCATATAGATTGACTCAAATATAACAAACTGTTCTATAAATTCCAAAACCAAGATTCATATACCAAAACGGTATCGAATGTTGAAACATGATTGCTTTCTACTAAAACAGAGACAGATTCATCAAATCAAAGAGGATTCCTCCTTTGACAGGTTTGGGGACACCAAAGATCCTTTACAAGCCGGACTATGGAGAATTTGAATCTTATGTAATAGAGACACTAACTAGGAAACCCTGCCTAAAAAGGGGCATTTCGAATAATGATCGCCTGACCTGAAATATGAAAATACTCCTCAATTTGAGAGTTGTATTTTACATTATTACACATTGTTAGTGTTAGTCATAATAAAATATAATGCTAAATCCTGAACAGATGATTGATAAGAAGCGAAAAATAATGTAATATGTATATAACTTTTTTTCAAGTCCTTTACATAACTTTTATGATCGTTTTTTTTTCAGACAAAATCACTACTACATGTATTCGTGGTTTTCGTTTCGAATTTGACTACAATTCTGTACATTTTAATTACCTTATATATATTCAGATAGTAACTCGTATTTATTCAAGCTGTCGTATAAACTTTGGTATCATAACGTGGGATTGTCAGCGGGCGTGACGTCACTGCCGGTTTGCAGGTTACGTACATACATATACAATACATACATACATGGATACATTATAACTATGTATACCACAGTGCACGCTCCGCTTACACCATTCAGTACTCATTAATCTTTAGTTAAATATTTACGAAGACCGATACTGATATAATTATCGTGTTTATTTTTAATATCTGGTTATTACAGGTTAATCGAAGATATTTATAGAACTCTACCCTCAATATACCTAGGGTTGCCAGGTGTTAGGATAAAGCAGGACATACGTAGGATTTTTGATTGATTGTCCGGCCAAAATAAGCGGCATCCGGCCTGTTAGGATTTAGGTAGGATTTTTCAATTTCGAGATCGAATCACGCCGAACGAGTATCAGCGCGACGCGGGGCTCGGCGACCGGCGGCCGCGCGCTCGGCTAGCCGAGTTGACCCGAGAACAGCCGACCGCTGGACTAATTTATAATAAAGAAATATTAGCTTGATTTTGCTTTTGTTTTATTAAAATGCAATCAGAAAATCCCGATTTCCATTTTTTTTAAGTAACACCAAAATTTTTCAAAAATGTGAGGCGTCCGGATTTTTCGACCGAATGTTAGGACAAAAAAAAAATTAGTTTTACACTTTTTATAAAAAAATGGACAAAAAAAAACAAGATGTCCGGATTTTTTACCCAAATGTCAGGACAAACTCACAGGTCTGTCCGGCTTTTGCGTCTGAGGACCTGGCAACCCTAAATATACCTACTGTACGAAAATATTAATGGATCAATAAGGACTTTTGGAGCGTATAGGGTATATTCCTTATTTGTTTTTATTGGCTCATGTCATTTAATGATACGTACATTTAATTTAACATTCAAATGTTCTTACAAGTTCATACGGCTGATCTCAAAAGTTTGTAGTACTCTTTTACCGTGATATCATTGACACACACACAAATTGTGTTTGGTGCCATCGATCTATCTACGGTGCCATATATTACGTCATTTTTGCCACATATATTACGTGGCACAGACACCTTGGCGAGGGGAACGAACGCCCATAAAGTAAAGTCGCATAGACAACATTTTATCAATCTGAAATTGTAACCTGGCCTCTATGCGGGCTCAATGCGGATAGTTTGTTTGAAAAAATACTGCCTAATACTCAGTATTTTTCAGGGCTTTGCCTTAAAGTATCAAAGAATATCTTTCATTGAGTTTTAAAGTTTACCACGGCTTCGTAGTTCAAAGAGTTTGCGGTTGCAAAGAGGTCATTTTGTAGCAGTGATTCATTATAAAACGCCGAACATAATTTTATTGGTGGCAGTTCAGTATTGCTTCTGATCTCCATCCTTTAAAATGAAGGAACTTATTCGAAATAAATAAATATCCGTAAACCGGGACACCCTGTTGGCTGAAGCACAAAAAGAAGTACCCAAAATTTATAGTTTTCTCTATCAGTGTTACAGGCACCCATCAAAATTACTTTATAAGGACAACCTATTGGAATCTGCAGTCGGATGCCAACAAGGTGATCCCCTCGGGCCAGTAATTTTCAGCCTAGCCATTCACCCGATCATTCGAGAGCTAAATTCCAAATTCAACTTTTGGTATCTAGATGATGGGACCCTGGGAGGCGATGTAGAGACCGTATTTCAGGATTTCATTCATTTAAAACATAAATTTCATTCCATTGGTTTAGAACTAAATTGTACAAAATGTGAATTATTTATTACTGACACGACTGACAGACAAATGACAATATCCAAATTTCAATCATTAGCACCACAGATTAAAATTATAGATAAACAGTCTCTCCGCCTCCTTGGGGCTCCCATCCTAGACCAATCTTTTTCTACATTTATTTCGGAAAAAATTGATAATTTCAACGATATTTCGGAACGCCTACAGAAAATTACAATGCATTCGGCCATCACAATTATTCGACACTGCTGTTTTGGTCCTAAATTTACATATTACCTCCGTTCTTCTCATCTCTTTAAACATAGCCACCTTTTAGACCCAATTGATAAAATTATCCGCCATACCCTCAGCTCCATTCTCAATGTGGCCCTGGACGACCGAGCCTGGCAACAAGCCACATTGCCCATTCGGATGGGAGGTCTCGGCGTCCGCAAAATTACCAGTATTAGTTTACCGGCATTCATATCCTCGGTTCACGGCACTGAGAAATTAACCAGGAATATTCTTACTCCAACACTGGCTGATTTCGAGGTGCCGTATTTAGCCGAGGCTATGGATGCATGGAAAATTACTTGCCCGAACGAAAATTTACCCAGCAACCCGTCTTCCCAAAGACAGTGGGATGAGCCGCTCTGCGGAGTAACCCGGAATAGTTTGATAGAAACGGCAATTACTCCTGCTGAGCGAGCGCGCCTACTGGCTGTGGGTAGATGGGAGTCGGGGCTTTGGCTTCAGGCACTACCGTCGTCAAACATTGGCACCATGTTTGACGATACAGCTTTCCGCCTCGCTACTTGTTTACGTATAGGAGCACCGTGCTGCTCCCCTCATCGCTGCCACTGTGGTGAGGCTGTCACCAGCCTCGGACACCACGGCCTGTCGTGCAGCCGTAGTGCGGGCCGTATTGCGCGGCACGCAAATATCAACGACATTATTCGTCGGGCTCTTGTTGCCGTCGGGGTGCCAGCTGTACTGGAACCAAATGGCCTGGCGCGCGACGACGGTAAGAGACCAGACGGCATGTCTTTATTCCCTTGGAAGATGGGTAGGCCTTTAGTATGGGACGCAACCTGCGTCGATACTCTTGCGCCATCCCATCTTCCAAGTTCTGCGTGCTGTGCTGCTGCTGCCGCTGCGGCCGCGGAGAACCTCAAGCGGCGGAAATATAGTGGCCTTGTCGGCAACTATATTTTCGAACCGTTTGGGGTTGAAACCCTCGGGTCGTGGGGTCCGAATGCGCATAGCCTATTTAAAGACCTGTCTAGGCGGCTGGTGGACGCTTCTCGTGACCAAAAGGCTGGCTATTACCTCGGACAAAGGATCAGCATGGCCATCCAACGAGGTAATGCTGCCAGCCTCTTGGGTACGCTCCCAGTTGACAGCGATGGGGATGAATTTTTTGACGCCTTTTAGATATAGTGTATATATTTTTATTTTTTTTATTGTTCTACTAGGATAGTTTTTTTTTTTGTGTTGTAAATATCTATGTATACTTATTCGAATGATAAAGGTGCTGTTTATTATTTAAACCTATACTAAACACAAAATAAAATAAAAATTACAGCATCATGCGCCGTTTGAATCACAATATAATTGACTAGATTATTCGTCCTGCCTTAATACGAGCATATCGATTAACAAATTGGTCTCGTTTAGATGTCCATTTACCCGTTGACAAGTAAGTTTTGCTATCGCAACAAATGGACGCTTTGCATCGGACTCCATGTTACCACTGTAAATAAATATTTTGATGTTTCGATTCGTGCCAACGATCTGTTTTTAGTTTCCGTTTTGTTACACAGCTCTTCTATGTATTGTGATTGTTCGTTCGGGTTTACAGAGGCGGAAAATGCAAACAAATGTATTCATTTTTAGGATGTTTCATAAAAGATTTACATGTCTGTATTGCTGGTTTGGTATTACTAATACAAATACCTACGTAAGGTAAACGTTTATGATTAACTTCTGATTTCTCTGTATTGTTGTTAGAGTTGTGACATTTCGACACAAACAAAATATGATACACAAAACAATTAGCGTCAATAGGCATCAAACCAGTGACCCGAGACCCTGACCAAAGGGCAGTCACTGCGCCATTTGTATCGCTGAATGTCAATGAAGGTAAAGTAAAGTATACAAACGAAAGGCCATTACAAAAGCTACATAAATAATGACCTTAAATAAAAAAATTGTTCACGTATCTAGATAAAGCCCAAGACAAATGACCACTAGCTTAGTGGTCCCAAGCAACAATCCTTAGTGACGCAGCTAATTCTTTATATCATTTCTCAAAGGTGACTTCACACAAGACAGCACCATACGAGCCACATTACTCAGTATTAGAGAAAAAATACCTCCGGCGCGTTCCGAAAAAGTGTTGAATATACTCGTAATACGTTCGCCAATATCTGAAATGCCAAGCTATGGCGTGATATGAAAGGACGGCGACGGGAGTGTTAGGAAATAGGTTCCCGCAGATTGATGGAGGGCTTTTTCTGTCATGACAACACGGTCGCACATGAGACTACGTTTTCCAGATTTTTCGAGAACTCATTGTTTGTGGTGTCCCGTTTTTCTGGGAATGATGACGTCAATATATCCTGATTTTGCATTCGTTTTTGTTGTCGCCGTGTTGGGGACTGCTGTTGGGGAATGCCGAACTGTTTTTCAGCTATTAGGTTAATATGGTCGATCGGTTTGAATAGCTGCTAGGAATACGGTTATTACGATGACAAATACTCTTATCTTGTATTGGATGTGTAACAATAGGGGTTCGGGTCGCTGTTTGTTAAGTCCCAGGAAGTTGTGTGCTGTAACAATAGCTGAGTATTTACTATGAAAATATACATGGTGTAATAAGCGGCGGAATAGCAAATAATGTTTCTAAACAAATCATATTTTATTATGATTTATGCTCAAGCCCGACAACAAACATTTCCAATGCGAATTTATTTTTGATTTGAGAGGTTCATTTTGCCTACAAAAATCAATGAATACAAGAGTTTTATAGAAAACTTATATAATTAGAGTAGAGAGTACATATAAACTTGAGTGAGTGAGTCATACTTGAGAGATTGTTTTTTTAACCCACTAGGCTACTACTACACATGCGTGACATCATCAATTCAGTCACCCAGTCAGCCAGACTAGAATCTAGGTGTGGCCTCGTCTCCTTCGTTATTCTCAGTTTAGACCTGTCTACTGTCTATAGCGTTTAGATAACGGTAGAAGGAACACATCTGTAGAGGATTGCCTGAAAATGTCCAGGGCTTTTAGTTCAATTTTATCTACACAGGGCTGCTAGAAAATGTCTATGGAGTCTAGTGAAATTAGTTAGAATTTAGTCTATGTATTTTCAATATTTTTGTATTTAAATTTAAAAGTTTTCACTATGAGAATTATCGAATTATTTTTCTGTGGGGAGAATATTTGTTTTATAAAAAAATGTAGTTTTTATTTCACGTATGAATAAATACATATGTCTGTTTAGTTAATGTTTAGCTATAAAGCGATAGTATCGTGACTTACTTTTATGAAACATGACCTTCATGATAATGGAACCGTTGTCAATCAAACTACTCCATGATTGGATTTTAGTCAGTAATGGAAGTGCGGTGTAATTAGTGTCACTAACTTTTATTTCAGTTTTCATTAGTGGATCCATTAAAATCCATTAGGAGTAAATTGTTTAATAGTTTGATAGGATAAAATTTTATGCATAAATGGAAAATATTAACACTATTTACGATTGTACAAAATCATTGCAATAAAAATATCATAAAATCTAAATACGAGTCACACGACAGCCTTTTATAGTTACACGCGAGTATTCACATATCTAAAAGTAAATAACCAATATGTAAATAAAAGAAATAGGTTCTATACAAAAACAATGGCTGATATAAAGCCTAATGCTCAATAAAAATAAAAAGCGGAGTTCACACTCGAGCGCGGCAGTAACAGGAGTGATTCCCGTCGGTATTCTAATGCTGTGGTATCTTTATTGGGCATATTTTTCGATTTCCCGCGTTGTGCTCCCGCCTGTGATTTACGGGTCAACTGCGGCCATATGCTTTAGAGTATTTAACCAAATGGACACGAAATACCGTACTTTACCGTTGTCAAAGGCATGAAACTGTCGGTCATACTCAGTTACACGTGAACATCAAGATTATTCTTGTTTTAAGCCCTATTTTGTCATGTGTGTGTTTGGGTAACGATGAGATCAAAAACGCATGACTGACCTTCCACTATTTCATGCATTGGATCGCGCAAAGAGATTGGTGATCATGGCGGCACCGATTGGTTAAATGCTCTAAGTTATATGCGAAACAAACTTACAGCTTTCAGCTGTATAGGCATACAGTGCTGATTTGTACAAGTCATTTACTTTGATAAATGACTGGACGGGAAAAGGATTTACTTTGATACTATGGGATTGAAGGGCTGCGCGAACGAGCTTGTAGCAAAATTATTTGATGGTCAGTTTATTTTTTGCTTATTTTGCGCTCGATATAATGTTGTTGTTTATGTGCATAACTTTTTAACTGGTAAAATGGTGAATTGATAATACTGAGGAAGAATAAGCTTCGTGTTTATGATAGGAGTGGCTGGTATTGGCATTCGAATTTCAAAATTTAAAGAAAGAATTTCATAAAATGTTTTTATTATGCCTTTATAGGTACAATATTTGTCAAATAACTTTTAAATAATTAATTAAAATTGCTCAGTAAAATTCCCGAACAATAAAAAATGTTACATATTTTCATAATAAAAATACAGATCAACATTTTATAAAAAAGAACACAAAAATAGACGCGTAAATTAAAAAAAAAAGGGTTCGGTCCTGGCACGACAAATTCCTAAAGCAGATTCCAAGATACCTTACGAACACGCCTACCCAATCTACATACAATATTAGGTCAAATCTAGGTCTCTCAGACCGAAAACAAACCCTGTTTTCCTCACAATGGCATTTCAATATCCAGCTGCCGAATATTCATACAAAAAGATTTTCATTTTATGAAAGTCATACATAATTTCGCAGCCATATCTATTGTTTGCGAAACAAAAGTACGTGTAATATCATAGTGCAAGCCTCATTTCATCAGCCATTGTTTTGTTGAGAGTTGATGAAAAATTCGACTTCATTCATAAATGTCTGCATTGCATGCTACCTGAAGCTTTCTTTTTAAATTCAGTACGGCTGAGCACTGAAGTGTTCATGAGTAACCGAAATTAAATGAAGGAATGTCGAATGAAAACGTGTGTAAAGTTAATTCGGTTTTAATGATAGGACTGGGATTTACGGTACAACTTAAGTACAAAGAATCACGATCCTTATGGAGGATTTTTATATTATTAACTCGCTCGATGATTGGTAGTCGCATGACTATGAAAAACTTATTGTGTATTCAGGCAGCTTTTATTATGTTTATTTGAAAGGTCCGATGTCTAGACCGTCTAGTATTTTCTCTATTTTTTTATTTTGTAAATGATAGAGTTCGTATCGGTGATTTAGTACCACAAATACCGTGAACCGATTAATAGGTTAAGCATCGCACGGTCGTTTTGTAGATGGGTGACCAATGTATCAGGGTATTCTACTTAATGAGTTTCTCCGTACCTCAGTAAGCGTGTAAAGTTGGCGCAACAACTATTTTTGCAGAAAAAAAATACTGCTAAAATCGTGATATGGTTCAAAATGTGTAACCCTAAGAGGCAATAGTAATCAATCCCCCCGATAATCACTACATTATGGTAATTTCCTCTCTGACCGACCAGCGTAGCGGTCATTAGTCCAACAAACAGACTAATGTGATAATTAATGCTGATCAGTGTGTCTTGCTGGCTCCTCAAAGGGTGTGAGACATGTACCCCCTTCCCACATCTACACATGTTCAATCCCCTCTTTCCCCCTTTATTATTTTCCTTATACATATTTAGAGAGCAGCGATTCCCTTTCCTTATCAAAGAGAAATACATAAAAGTCTAAATTCATTTATTCAAAGTAGGCTCCAGCTAATTAGGACTTTGGAAAGCCAGCAATAAAAGACAGTCTATGACGCCCACCCTTTCCCTAGTGTTTAAAGCTGCGAATAAAAAGTGGAGCAAAACTACTTAGCAACACGAGTCAGTCCGTCTGTGTTTGTTTTATTTCTACAGATTTTTATGAAATGAACTCATCCTCATCCTCCGAGCCTTTTTCCCAATCCTGTTGGGGTCGGCTTCCAGTCTAACCGGATTCAGCTGAGTACCAGTGCTTTACAAGAAGCGACTGCCTATCTGACCTCCTCAACCCAGTTCCCCGGGCAACCCGATACCCCTTGGTTAGACTGATGTCAGACTTACTGGCTTCTGACTACCCGTAACGACTGTCAAGGATGTTCAATGACAGCCGGGACCTACAGTTTAACGTGCCATCCGAAACACAGTCAATGGTGAAATGAACTGTAGTTTTAGAAAATATTAAAGTTTTGTAATATTATTAAAAGCTATTCATCTTTTTTACAATTTTGTTGCCTCAGTCGGTACTCGGTTTCATATTCAAATCAATTTTGGAGATCGTTCGCCATTGTGTTTAATATTATGTTTTATTTGTAAAATATCAAATATTGTTAGATAATTTCTCGTTTTCGCACTCGTATTAAAATGCGAGTAGCTATAGGAAGATGCGTTGGTCAGAGCAGACACTACATTAATATCCAAACAAAGTACAAGGTGAGAAAAATATTGCATTTCGATTTAATTCAAAACATTGTAAAGAATAAAATTTCTAAAACAAGTCGAGTCGTTCTCCACTGACCTAAGCATAAGCAGTACTACGAGAAATGCGCTTCAACAAACTCCCAACACAATTTTCTTTGTTCGCGACTGTACTCCTTCATAACACAATAGCGGCGAAGGAATAGTTAAGTATCGAGTAGTAATAAGAGTAATAACTTGGCTTGGCTTACATAGAACTTCGACTTAAGCCCAGTTTACATTGGTTGAGCAACTCCAGCGAGCGAGCGACTACTGATAATATCATAACTCGATTGAGTCAGTGTAAGCGCTTTGGATTGGTAGAATGAAGTAGGTAAGTTAGGAAAATATGTGAATCTTTAGATCGACGGTGCATTTGGTTATCCATGGCGTGCAGCACAATACTCTAGTTGCAAACTATCCCCTACACGATGTTATCCCTGTGTTAGTCGATAAATAATGTGCTGTACTGGCAGTGTTGGATTACTCAGTAGTCCGATGTAAACTAGGCTTTAAGGACGAGCCAGCAAGCCTTCTGTTTGCAGTAATTAGATAAGTTCGTAGATATACAACCGCTGCGCTGCCCGCTTGTAACACGACTACTTTATACTTGTTGCTTAGTAATTAGGACATTAGCGCTGTCCCTCAAAACCTAACGACTTGTTGTTCCAATTTACATAGAATTTTGCATTCACAACAGAAGCAGCTCGAGAATGTTCCACAAGTAGTGTTATTATCTTGTCGACGTCAAAAATAGAATTTGCCGCGGTAGGGGAAAACTTTTTTGTGGAATTATTAAATTGGTCGACCTGTTGAGCTTAAAGGTAAAATTATATTATTTTCTTTCCCTTTCTTGTTCATATTTTGCTTTGAGTATCGGTGACAATTTACACGAATCTGGGTTTCTTGTCAAGAAGCCGACTTAACAACATTGTTTTTTGTTTTTGCATTTATCACTAAGTTTATAACTTTGCTCAAACTTAAACGAGGAAAGCGTATAATGACGAACAAATTGTTCCATAAAAATGGAAATTAAAAAGGACTTTTAACGGTTTCAGGAAAATTCCCGGCAATATTGGCGGAGTCGTCAACGATTCCCAAAGCGAAGAATGCTGATATAAATGCTAACCACTTGCTACTTCGCATTATATCGTTTAAATCTCTGATCATAATAGTAAAATTTGGTATTATTGCTATTATAAACGTAAATGTTGACAATACGGTCCCTTTCTTCGGCATATTTTTTGTTAACAAGGGTATTATACGACTTAACGTGTTCCCTTGAAATACGAATATTTCTGCGACCTTTGTCAGCATTTATTGGGATCCATTTTGTTCACCATGGTTCGTATTAAGTTTTCAATCGATGTGTGTCCTAATTTGCATGACTGAACGCAGGGATGTCTTTGTTATACTAACAAAGGATTTCAATAATCTGTCATAGCTGCACGCTCGTCTTTCCGGAGCCGGCGACGTCGGCCGTGGATGCCGGGCACGTACTAAACTTTCAGCGAAGAATCGGCCGACGCCTGCAAAAGTTAACCCAAGTGTCATTCGCCCTGCACCCAGAAAGAATTCTTTGTGCCCCACTTGTCAAACTTGCCTGTGTATATATCAAGTTATTGTATGTGTGCGTAGGGATACTACGTATTTGCTAGGTCACAGTCGCAAGGGAAATTACGTAAAGGTGCTTGTGTCAAATTGCCCAATAACACGGAGATGGTAAAGAATCCTGGCATGTACACGTATTAATATCGTTATGGGTGCGTGTCGTATATTTTACAGCTGCGGCGCTAACTCCCAACAGTCATCTAATTGATGTTGTGTGGTGTGGTAATAAATGTAAATCACTTGTATTCTGTTCACGAATGGAAAGTTGTTTATAAGTAAATTAAAAGTTGGTCACGTTTCCCTCTTTTCCAAATTATCACGTCGCTCGTCCAACTCTGACTATTTGGGAAGTTGTAAAGTTGTAATGGATACACGCTTTGTCCTCAATACGGCTTAGGTCCTTAGTATATGAATGTGTTTTATATTTAACTTTTACAGCTATGTTTAATACCGCGACTGCCACGGGCGCTTATGAATAAATCACTCAATATGAAAATGGAGTGATTTGTGATGAGTCTGTGTATACCGCGTTCTGTCGCTTGGCAGTCGGCGCACGTACCCAAGTTCTAGCACTCGGTGGCTTTCTGAGTTCCAGATATTTGTCAGTGCTCGAGCGTACTAAGTATATCGGACGTAAGTCGCTCTTATAAAACTTGGCAGCAGATACATTTGGTACTGTTCAAAAGGCACAGGTTACAAAGAATATATAGTTTTGTATGCACATTGTTATTTCTTTCTTTCTTGACTTCTTCGGAGCGAGATATTTTGCTTGGATAAAAATGTTTTATTGGTGTTTTTTTTATGGCATCTTAAAGTTGAGAATGGGTTGGCGGCCGGAAAAGATACCTACATTATATTTTTAAATGGGTTATTTGCCATGAGTTTTATGTTGAGTAGGTAGTATATCAAAAATTTTACTTGGCACGGCACGCGTACTGTTATAATGTGCTAACGTGTGTTTTATATTGTCGAAGTGCATAATCAGATGTAGTAAAACAACTCGGTAGTAAAAACTGCATACTAGAGAACGAGGTTAGGTATTGGAAAAAAGTTTATTCCAGTTTGCTGAAATATTTCGCTAGGCGGACCGTTCATTTAGTGGAGCTGTAACTTTATATGGCGCCTATTGATAACATACGTATCTGCGTTAAGCCTTTTATACTCTCATAAAAATATGAACACAGAAACCGAAGAGAAATGGATAGTAACTTTTTTGTGACAAAGTAAATAAATAAATATAGGTTTTTTTTTATATGAAACAACCTTTTTATACTGATTCTTTACCGTTCGCATAAAATATAAATCAGAATGTTTATAAGTGCTTCTACTTGAGAAAAGAATCAACTTTATATAATAACTAATTTAATCTGATTAGATAAGGCAATTTATATTAGACTGTATTTTTATTTATTAAAGATATTTGGAATAAATTACTTACGAGACTTTCCACCTTAGTGAAATATTCGTAAAATGTCGTCTTGCGTCCTGAAAATAAAACACATTTTTATCTGACAATTTAAGTATTTTTCTTGTGGTGAAAAAATATTTGTCAAGTAATGAGGTTTTTCGTTATTTGAAAGCACAAACTTCTAGGTTATCGTTTTATGAAGATCCGCACAAAATTGGTTGGTAATTTGTGATATAAATTATGATTTATGAAGTTAGTTTTTCGTTATTCGAAGGAGCAAGTTTGAGGGAAGGCTGAGATAGTTAGTTTTATTACAAAATCAGGCTACGACGGACGAGTTAACGTATGAAAGGCAGACTAGAGAAAGCTGTTTCGAAGACTCCGTGAATGCGTCGGACGGCGCAACTTTCCGACTTTTCAGTTCTTCTTCCCCTTTACGCAACATCAAGCAAGTTTAATTAAAAGCATCGTCTTAATATCAACCATTTTCAAAGTGGAACATCGAAAGTTTTTGTGTTTATTCGTAAAAGTACATTTCAAATGAAATGTTTTGAAGTTTAACGTTTGTGTTTCGGTATATTCTTATTTTTTTTTCGATACCTATTTATTGTACATTTCAGAAGGAAGTTGGTGTGTTGAGCTTGTTTTATGCAAAAAGTTTATGAAATATTTAAGTGGCTGTCTATATGCCATTTATATTTATATTTTATAGCTTACATAAAAATATGTAAAATATGTATCTGTAAAGTTTTTATATTTAATCGTAAAAGTATATTTCAAATGAAATGTTTTGAAATTTAACGATGCGTTTCGATATTTTCTTAAATTATATATATTTTTTTCGTTATGTAAAGTATATTTTGGAAATCAGGTTATGTGTTATGCCTGGTTTATACAAAAAGGTTGTGAAATATTTAAGTGGCTGTCTATATGCCATTTATGTTTTATTGCTTACATAAAACTATGTAAAATAACTGTATTTTAGTTGATGTTTGTCGATATTGTGTTCACTATTTACGCTAGTACTGTGTCCACAGTAAATGGAAAGAGTGTAACAAAACAATTTTGAATATTTTTCATTTATTGAAAAATATTTTTATATGAAATTTCACTAACAAAAAAATGATAAAAAACGTGTCGGCCAACATGTTTTTTATCATTTTTTTTCGACATGTTTGGTATATTACGTGTTATTATGAATATTAAAATGCAAAGTAATTATTTTACCTGAAATTATTAGTAAGTCTGTTTTATAATTTTTAACCGACTTCGATCCTACCAAAATTGCTGTACCTAACGATACAGTGAGCTGGTTTTGCGTGAATCGGATTGTTAATAATAAACAAAATGTAGTGTAGCTGGTTTGTCAATCAAGACGACCAACACCTTAGTCTGCCCGTGACCGTGGACGCTGTAAAGGATCCGAAACGTCGGGATTAAATAATATTCATATAACAGCGATAAAATACGTAAAAGTAGTTTTTATTTAAAATTAAAACTAGCTTTCGCCCGCGGTTTTACCCGCGTCCCGTAGCCGGATGGTGACAAAAACTATCCTAAAACCTTCTCCCTCTAATTTGCTGAGTCTAAGTTACCTCCCCTCTAATTTGCAGCCAAATCGGTCAAGCCGTTTTCAAGTTATGTCGTGACAACGGAAAGCGGGTTTCATTTTTATATATATAGACTAGCTGTTGCCCGCAACTTCGTCTGCGTGGGCAATATAGAATAGTCAAAATACTACTTATCCCGTAGGTGCATTCTTTCACGTGACAGTATAATTAGGATTAGCACTTAGCAGTCCCATAGATTCAATGATCAAGGTTGTGTTGTGGATGTGACCATTTATCTAAACAAAAGAAGTAAAGTTTGTGACGTTGTGAATATCTCTGGATTTAGTCAGCCAATTTGGAAAATTATTACGTACTAGCTTCTGCCCGCGACTTCGTACGCGGATCCTGTCCCTTATGCCAGCGACTACGGGGTCAGCAAAATCAATGGTCTGAATCGTCTCATATTGAATTTTAAGGGCCCGTTGACGGGAAAAAAATGGAATACGCATAACCAATAGAAACCTTCCATATATTTAATTTTTTGTACGTCAACGGCAAAAGCACAGATTCTAATTAGTCTAAGTTGTGTGTGGCAAATATTGCACGTATTATTACGTAAAAAAACATTAAATATTACTAAGATAACAAAGTAGTGGTGACCTAGTGGAAGTCGTTTTGGTTTAATGGGTAGAGAACCGATCTCTCAAGTATGACTTTGATTCCAGGTCTGGCAAGTACCTGTCAATGCAACTTTCCTAAGTTCGTATGCGCTTTCTATGTATATTTTGGATACCAATAGGGGACGTTAAACTGTAGGTTCCGGCTGTCATTGAACATTCTTGGCAGTCGTTATGAGTAGTCAGAAGCCAGTAAGTCTGACCAGTTTTACCAAGGGGTGTTGGGTTGAGCGGGTAACCGGTTGTAAAACACTGGTACTCAGTTGCATCGTGACTGGAAGTCGATCCTAACATAATTGGGACAAAGGCTCTTGAGATAATAACGACAATAATAATGAGATATAAGCCCCGCAGGACATCTGAGGCTGATGACGGGGAGTAGCAACCCCGCGGAGCTATATATACCGAGTGCTCCAGGGAGAGTATACTGTCCCCCATCTCCGGCCGGCCGGAGTGAACCATGACGGGGTTAGGTCTCACGCCTCTGGCTTGCTTTCATTGGCCGTCCAGAGTGGAGTTGCTAGAGCAGGGTTAGTAGCCCTGCTCGGAGGGTAGGTGCCTCGTGGTAAGTGGCAAGTGGGCCGGTGATCTGCGTTTAAAGTCCACCGAGGTATCCTCACTTCAGCCGCTCATGTCCTTGTTGCCCTCTGGTTTCTATTCAGTAACTGATTCCCGGGGGCCCAGTAAGTGAGGTGGCGAGTCTCCACCTGCCATTTTTACATGTATAAATAATACATTGTCATCGGGAGGTGCCATAGTTCCCATAGTTTCCTATGTCCTAATCCACTAACATCCCATCACAATAGCCCAAGTAGTTTTCCTTCATAGTCAGCAATAGTTTATCACAGAACCGGGGACTGTCTTTTTTTTTTAACGACGTCTACCGGGGATTGTCTTTGGGTTCATTTCTATAGTGTATAAAGGGATAATCGTCGGTTTTGTGTCACCATGTCATTAAAGTTGATTCAGCGTGTTGGCTTCGGTCCCACGTTTGCCTCCCAAAAATTCGGGACTCTGTAGTCCCGAGGTCTGGAAGAGACATACATACAAAATAAAAATGAGATGTAAAATTTATACTAATAAGTCACTTAACACAAAATTCAAGCGTGTTGTATCTACGTTATTATTTGTATGTGAGAGAAAGAAAAGAAAAAATACGTGTTCATTATTTTAGGGTTATCTATGTAAAAGGCGGACTAATTACTTTTTTTGATTCATCATACCTATTTTGTAACATTCATTTCTATACATTTAAAGTAGTGGAGCTCTTGAAGTTTCACATCAGGTGTTCCAGATCTTCGATTTTTATACGTCAATAGAGAGTGCTTATCAGATTGAACAACTTGTACTAAAACGTTATACCTTTATATGCTGTAGTCTAGCTGGTCTCCTGGAATTCCACATCAGGTGTTTTAGATCTTCAATTTTTATAAGGCAATAGAAAGTGCTTATCAGATTGAACAACTTTTACTAAAACGTCATACCTTTATATGCTACAGTCTAGCTGGGCTCCTGGAATTCCACATCAGGTGTTTTAGATCTTCAATTTTTATAAGTCAGCAGAAAGTGCTTATCAGATTGATCAACTTTTGCTAAAACGTCATACCTGTATATGGTACAGAGTAGCTGGGCTCTTGGGGTTCCACATAAGGTGTTCCAGATCTTCAAATTTATTATCTCAGCAGAAAATGCTCATAACATGAAACAATTTTTGCTATGGCACCATTTTTGTATCTCTTATAGTTTTGTTTGTCTGTTGGAGTTCTGCATCAGGTCTTCAAGTTTCGAAGATAAATTATAGCCTATATGTTGACCCGGCTTAATACCAATACAACAAAGAAAAAATCATTGAAATCCGTTCAGTAGTTCGGAAGATTAGCGTGTACAAACAAACAGACATACAGACATACAGACAAACAGACAGATTTTTTTTTTTGGATTTGTGTTCCATTACTGTTTCTAAACCCCACCCAATTATTATTTTTTTAATATATTCAATGTACAGACACAGTTTTTTTACAGATTTATTATATGTATAGATAGTGCGTAAGTAATTTTCACAGGAAACAGCTTTAATCTATGTCTATATGCTTTGAGTCTGACAAAGCTGTCATTTGTACATTTTCTGCAGCTGCTGTGACTAATCAGAAGCCAGAAAGTCTGTCAGTCTTACCATGGATATCGTCTTGTAATGTGACTGGATTGAAGAGAACAGATAGGTAGTCGCTCCAAGCAAAACATTGGTACTCGAACAGATTCGGCGACTGGAAGCCAACACCAACATAGTTGGGGAATAGCTGGATGGATGATGAAATGAGTCATCATCATCAGCAGGCGCATAGGGTAGGATAGTTTCACTTACTCACTATGGTAAGGCTGACCCCAAATTAGGCGTGCGCGATCCTCGGGCGTGTGAGTAGCGCGGGCGTCGCGAGCGCGCTGCGTGAACATCGCGTTTTGCTGCCCTGCGGCATGTGTGAAGAGAGCAAGCGACGCGCTCGCGGCGAGCACGCGGCGCTCGAGTTGCGTTCTTACCCCTTCGCCCGCTATCCCCACCGCCCGCTAAACGCCTTAGCAGTTAAACGTCAAGGAGAGCGGCGCGTGCGCGCCGCGAGCGCGCTACAAATGCCGCAGGGCAGCAAAACGCGACGCTCACTCAACGCGCTCGCGACGCACGCGCGGCGCCCGCGCTACTCACACGCCCGAGGATCGCGCACGCCTAATGTGGTGGCCTAAGCCGGGACTCCACCGAAATGTTTGCATTAGTTCACGAATAGGCAAAATGTACGTATCTGAGAGAGTCCACTTCATGTGTTCGTACTTGAAACCTGCAGTTTTGCCAAGATTTTCAAAATGTACGCTCGCAATTTGTCATTTCTTGGTGGAGCCAGCAAATCAAAAGAAACATAAGTGTTGTAGGTATACTGTGCGTCACTACCGCACACTGCGAAAATTTCGCTCTTGCGGAGGACGTTTATATACCATATTTTGTGTCACACGTAAACAGGACGACAGTAAGTATCCACCGAAACACTTTCAAAGATCTGATGAACGAACAAATCAGACCTGACTTGGTCACCTGGGGCCAATCAGAGCTCTATGAAGCGATAATACGCTTTGGCTCCTACTGTTATTGTGGTTTCTGAAAATTTATTCACCTCATTCAACGATGAATGTAATTCTGATGGTACTATTAAGAACACTTGCTTAGCGCAGAAGCTGACGTTGGCAGGTCAACTCTTTTGACTTCTCGAATAGGATACCATTGGTTTTTGTGCAATGCACACCTGCAATGCATTCTGGATTAGGATAGGATATAGGTGGATAGGATTTGCAACAGAGAACAATTCTGTCTTTGTAATTGAATGATATCAAAAGTCGTGGTGGCCTAGTGGGCAAAGAACCAACCTCTCGAGTATGAGGGCGCGGGTTCGATTCCAGGTCAGGCAAGTACCAATGCAACTTTTCTAAGTTTGTATGTACTTTCTAAGTATATCTTAGGCACCAATGACTGTGTTTCGGATAGCACGTTAAACTGTAGGTCCCGGCTGTCATTTAACATCCTTGGCAGTCAGAAGCCAGCTAGTCTGACACCAGTCTAACCAAGGGGTATTGGGTTGCCCGGGTAACTGGGTTGAGGAGGTCAGATAGGCAGTCGCTTCTTGTAAAGCACTGGTACTCAGCTGAATCCGGTTAGACTGGAAGCCGACCCCAACATAGTTTGGGAAAAAGGCTCGGAGGATGATGATGATATCAAACGTAGTTTTATATAAAAGGTTTTTTTTTAGACTTGGCTCGGGTCTAACTGAGACTGTTCGTAATCGTGAACAGTGTATTAATTGCGATCGGAAGTTGAAAGTAAGCATGTCTCTGGTATGCGACGCGTATTTTGTACGTTTTCAGACGCGATAAGGCAGCTCCCATTTCTTATCTGCACTTTGTATCTGGGCTGGTTTTTAAAGCTACAGAAGCCTACATTATCTCACGCTTAGCAGCGCTTGCGAGAGATAGATCCTGATTTCTTCTAGGATTAAGTTTTCATATTTTGCATCAGAAAAAATAATACTACTCACTCAAAGTAATTTGTTTAAGGCCACCACATTAGTGGAAGATAAGCTAAACTATGTTTATGAAAAAATCCTGATATGAACTCCATCTGTAACTTTAAATTATAATTAATTGTTATACTAAAGTCATCATTTTTGACATAATGTTCAAAAAATAATTTAGATGGCACCGTTTTAAATTTGGCTGAGATCTATTAATTTTCCTTTCATCAAGGTAATAATTATAGTTGGATTTTGATGTGGCACGGCAAACTGACAAACACTATTGAAATGTCTATCGAAAAATTACACTACGTGTTAAAATATGGTGAATTACGGAAAATACACAACTCCATCTATTGAAATAATAGTATATAAAGAATGTAAATGGTAATTCATTGTTATTTACCACCTCGCTTCTTGATGTATTTTATTTACCACAGATGGAGCTACTTTAACCTGTACTGTTTTGTCAAACAGGTTGCGTGTCGTAATATTTTACATCTTGAATTCACTAAATTAATCATATCTTTTGATAGAGTGAACCGATTTCGATGAAACAAAGCCTAAGTAATACCCCAAGTTACGTAGAACTTTTGTATATAAGCATTGTCTGCATTAAATTCGTAGATTTTACGTGAATCCCGAACAAACAATCACTTTCTACAGATTTATTATATGTATAGATTAAGTGTGTGTTTGAAATCATTATAAAACAGTGTGTGTTTAAAGCTGACCCGAAGATGAAGACGCGAGACTTGAGGGAACTCCGCAACGGTATGTATAACTACATACCTCTTGTTTGGGTTTATTACCTACATGTATTTTTGATATCTTTCCACGAATATAGGTAAGTATATTACAGTCACTGAAAAGCAAAAATAATATAAGCTTGTTACTATTCGAACTTTTATATGTGTACATAAGACATGTCATTGACCTGACCTCATGCATTAGAACAACAATTAGAATAAGTATTAGAGCAGGAATTCGAATTTTAAAATTTATTAAAAGACGTTCTACTGACGAAAGAAAATTGTTCTGTTATTTTTCAAATAGTTTTAAATTCGAAACAGCGTCAAGCAAAATAACATGCGACACGATATGAAAGAGAAAGATTGATTTCTAAGAAAGAGTAAACGAATGTTTAATGGAACAAAAGACACGTCTATGACGTCACGTGAGGCACGTTGTAAAATAGATAGATTTGTAAATAAGACAGAGATACCCAGAGAAAAAAAAGCGTGAACAAATACATAATGTACCTACTCATAAAAGTGGGTATATTTGATTCCCTTTTCTCTAACAATTCACGAAGTATTTTTTTGTGTCACATTGCCTTATATCTATTCCGATTTATTTTACTATTATTGATATGAGGAATATACTAGGAGACTTTGAGCTCAATGCGGATCAAACAAAGTAATCCTTTAGAACAGTGGTTCCCAAAGTGGGCGATAACGCCCCCTTGTGGGCGCTGCAGGTCTCAAGGGGGGCGGTAAGAGATCCAGAAAGAAAATGGGGCATTGTGTAGAGGCCTGGGGGGTGATTTGTAATTTTATTTAGCTAAATAGCCTCTTAGACAACAACTGCAACACTTCCTGTATAGTCGGCTGGTTCATTGAAACTTGTTCGGTTTTCGAGTTTATGGATGTGTGTCTTATTCCTGTCGGTGCGTACTGCTTAAGCATTCCTATGTAAACAATGCAATATTTATTTTATTTTCATTTGTGGTTTCGCGCGCAATAGACGAGCAGTACTTACGCCTTCTCTACACTACTCGCGAAGTTGAACGTACCTATTCCTCAAAGCAAAAAAATGTACTGAAACAATAACTCCCCCCTTGGAACCTGATATCAACAAACTTATTAAACAGCATCAGATTCATCCTTCACATTTTATAAAAGGATAGATTATTTTAGTTTTATTTTCAGTAAAAGATACCATGTTTTAATACTATAAAGCTGCGTTTCAATAATCATTCTTATTGTCAGGTAGAGCCCGTAAGAGTTAACTTGAGACCTAAGCTCCGTTGTATGTTACCTACTGCGCTCAGATTTCAAGTTGCGGGTTATAGTAAAAGTTTCGTTTAGAATTCTCCGTTAATATACATGTAGGTCACAATTTATTAATTTAATTTGAAGTTATAGTGGTTTTTAAATAGGTGAAAAAATGGGGGCGCTAGAAAAATATTTGTTCTCAAAGTGGGCAGTAGACAAAATAAGTTTGGGAACCACTGCTTTAGAACGATCTTTCATATAGTGCGTTCCGTCAGTTTGTTCGTGATCAAATGCGTTTTATACATGGAGAACAAAATAACTAGCGGAGGTGCCATAACAGAAAATCACTTAAGAAAGGAGCGCGCCAAAATTCGGGGGACGAGGAACGTTACTGTCTTCGCCCATATACGCCTACTTTGGACGCGGCCTTTTTTTGTAATAGCAAAAATCATTAGCAGATGTCTCAAAGAACCCGAACGCCTCGTCAGTTCACTCGTAACTGATCGTTTTGGTCATGCCCACCGTTCTTATTTGACCTATAAGAATGTGCTTGACCTACCTTCCCTACGGCATCTCTATCTTTCCTTCCTCCTTGGTTGTGTATGTAGCGGCTTCTCGAAGAGCCGAACTAGACACAAAGGGGCCACAGATAAGCCGTGTAAATCTTCAAGCATACAAATGCGGACTCACGGCTCACGGCCAGATGGATACGTTTGATGATCTCTTTCTGGTCGGGTTACTATCATATATCATGTGGGGGAATGTAGTTAGTAGTTTTGCGAAGTCATCTTCGATTTGGTTATGATGTGGAGTGGTTTTTAAAGAACGTTACTTTTTTTTTCTTATAAGAACTTTTCTTAAAGAGGTCAGGTAGGCAGACGCTCCTTGTAAGGTTAGGTAAATGATGATGAATTAAATCATAATTTTTTTTGCTAATTCCAAGTCATCAACAAGCACATTGTACTTTATTCCGACGTTACGCTGTCGCCTGTAAAAAAACCCGATAGATGAGCTGGCGGACAAAGATGGACAGTTGAAAAGCGTTGAACAAAATATGTAGACATAGGTCTGCCATAATTTATATACTCGAAAATACTAAAAGTAACTCTCCAAAAGTCGTATAAAAAACTTCTATACTCACTCATAAACATTTCTCTTTTATAAATGTAGTAACAAAGTTTCCCGTAACACATTCGATTCGTGTCTCATTCCTATTGTATAGGTATTGTTAATATACTTTATGAATTCCAGAAAGTCGCGAACAAAAGTACTTTTATTCTTTGCCTGAAAAAATTGCGACTAAATTGCTTTTCGTATCCGTCACAATTGTATTAGATGACTATTTATTATACCTTTCAACTTTACCTTTGCGAAAGGAACGTGGCAATACTGGCAATCTTTCCATCGTGAAATGTTTTATCACAGGTTTTATACTTGATACCTGGGCTTTATTTACGTAGTACCAATAAGTAGATCTTGGAGCTGAATGTAGAATATTTTGTATTGTTTCAGTATTTTCAGATTTTGATCAATCGTTACTTACCAGAGTTAAGAATTATGTACTTAAACGGGGCTAGTGTCAAAATTAAGAAGTAAGAAAATCCTAGTATCAGATATTGGGAACAGCCGTAAGTGTTATGCTAAACAATTTGCTACTCTATACAAGTCGATACATATTGTATTGTCTACCAACAAAACACAAGTTACATTTTTTCTTCCAATATTTTACGTTAGTTATTTTGATAATGGTTTTCATATAGAGGTGTGAGTTCATCTGTGTGTGTAAGCGATGCCATGTCCGGACCAGCCCCTGCCATATCGATATCATGTTTTTGTCCGATCCCCTCACATTAATGGTGTTTGTTTTGGTTATGGATATACATCATAACCATAACATTTTCTATAGTTTTTATATAGTTTGGTATTATTTTTTTATTAATGGATCGGTAAACAGATCTCAGCAAGAAATAACAAGTTTTAACGTTATTGTTGTATCAGATTTTTCTGAAACAAGATACTATTGCAAATCTTTGAAAAATACCGTGTATATTTTATTTTATTTAGGAACTGATTAAAAAAAAGAACTCGGCGATTGACATTCCGTATTTGTTTTTTAATTGCTCGTCAACTCTATTTATTTATGCTATACAAAACGCGCGAAAATGTTTCATACCTAATTTGAATTTAGAACTCAGAAATCTAACCAGCCTTATTTCTTGTTCGAGATAATTTACAAAATGTTTTACCTCCTTTCTGTATAAAACACAAGAATATGGTTCTATTTCGGTGCAATACTCCGCTGTTCGCTAACTAGATAACAAGAATATTGGATTCGTGCCCTCTTGAATATTTTAACTACCTTATCTTACCTTCGTTTACTTTCGTTCCTTCGCCGAGGCCTTATTAATTCCTTTGAATAATCTAGACATACAGCATTTTTGCAGAAACATTTGTTCACTTATCTGACATAAATTTTCGTGTTTATTTGTTTGATGATTTATATGTAGATGCTACACTATAAGTCGATTAAGGGGCGAACCATCTTTTTGTAGTTATGAGTTTAATGAAACGAAAATAATAGCTTGCTTAGAGGGGATGCATAGGTAACTGTTTGGATTTCTTTATTTATCATGTTTCGAGTGGGTAATAAATAAAGAAATTCGTTAACTATATAAAGAAGTTATGTGACCAGTAGTCTATGCTTAGTTTCTGAGTAAAAAAAACATAACTAATAAAGCGAATCATCAATAACAACAACAGACAACAAACACATGTTACAATGAACCCATCACTCACATTACATCTGGCACAACCTGGTCATAACCTATAACCCTATTATTAACCAGCATTATCTGTACTCCCGGATCCGCTTGCAAATTCCTAAGGCCATCGATCAGTTAGCTTTTGGCAACGGCACGCTGTTCCCGAGGCGCTTAGATTTGGCTGTACTCCAGGTCCCACCAGATCATTCGGACATAATCTAACACTCCTTCAAGTCCAATAGGGCATGGTAAAAAACATTTGCTGGCCTACTAACCTTGCAGGGATTGGCAACGCTCGGTTATGGGGCGTAAATAATGCATGTATCACAAATAGCTCGTGTATGAATGTTATTGCTCTGTTTATGGCGATTGTGATTTGTTTTTAAAGTGTTATTGTGGTTTGTAGGTTGAGAACTGCTGGATAGTGTAGAGCAGCGCTTTTATAGTGGTGGGCTATTGTCGCTCGTAGAAAATACGAGCGTCAAAAATCTGTCGCTCGGCTTTTGACGTTATTTTGCACCAGCAGTTGTCTTTTTACTTGTCGTACGTATCGGTCGATGTCTCTCCGTTTTTCCGCTCGGAAAATCCGCCAATGTGAAAAAGCAGTTAGAATAATTCACTGATTATGTACAAGGTTTGTTTGTCAAATATGCGCGAATTTACGATTCAAAAGTAAAATCTCTGGAAAATTGAATCGTATCCGTCTGCTGTCTTTAAAGTTAAGTATATCTATCGAAAATAGCTTTTCATCATAGTGTTCCTAGTAATCAACAACAAATTAATTATCTCCAGGTGTTCTAGCTGTTAGGATTACTGGAAGTTGCTGAGTTCTTGCGAAAATCCTTAATATAGTAACTTTACTAATTGATGATTTGTCAGTAACAGCCAAATTCTCATTTATGATTACAGGCTTCTCAAAACATCATGCCTTACACAGCACCTTTTCGGGGAAAACAAAAGTGATTCATAGATTTCTAGACGTACAATACCTACCAAGAACCCCTAGCTTTCCTATTCAGTGTTCGCATTGTTTTCCTTTGTCTACGAATATCTAAGGGACCGATACTATAAGGTCGAATGTAATAACCACTCCAGCCTCGGGAAATAACTGACAATCTCATAGAAGGGACCCAATTACATTTCGTCTTGATCGAATTTAGGACCCTAATACTTAAGTTTGTTATCCCTTTACCAATGAATCGGTTATCTGTACAGTTATTTTGAAACCGATATAGTTACTAAGTAAGGGATGGAATCTTCTTTTGGTAGTACCAACATGGAAACTTTTTGAGTACCTAACTCATTTTTTTTTCATTTAAAGACATCTCTTAGGTCAGTGTGGTATGATGTAGAAAGTAGTAATCGCAGTAAATATTTACTGTATAGTAAACAACAGTCTATGAAAGACATTCTGGTCACTCTTTCCCAAATGAAACGGTTTAAAATTATACCTCAATCTAATTTAATATCATCAACATTATCATCGAGCCGTTTATTTTAATATCACCATTAGTCATAAGCCGTTATTACTTAGCTACCTAAAAACAATGCTTTTAAGTGTCACCCTTAGTAATTATCACTCATGTACTGGGCTAACTTAATTGACGAAGCAATTATTTAGAGAAATTAATTGACTGGCTGAAGGTAGGCGGATACATTGGGTATCAATCAACTAAATACCGTCATCGTTGTGTTAGCTTTAAGATATTATTTCGGTGTTTCTGTGTAATTTTCGTGGGAGACGGCAGATGGCCCCGGGCCGTAATAATGTAGTGGTATGATTTGACGTTTTGTACTTATTTTAATTGTTATTCTTAATCTAATTGGTATCTTAATCGCATATAAAATTGTGTCAATTCTGTTTATATTTTAATTTGATTTGTGCCACGATTGAATAAGTAGCGACATAGTATTGTACATGCTTATCTGGAGTAGGGCTGCCATCTCGAATTTCGCCAAACCCGGACAAACATTAAAAAAACCCGGACATTTGGCGTAAATCGCATTTTTTCCCCGAAATAGTACGATTTTTTGTAAACTAAATAATACCTAATTTGTAATCCATTTACTATTAACATATACATAAATTCAATGAGGTGCTTCCTTATATGAAAAGTGTCCGAGTTTTCCCGGGACACTTCTTGAAACCCCGCCCGGACGGCCCCAGGACGGCCTCCAAACGAGGACCAATCCTGAGAAACCCGGACGGATGGCAGCCCTAATCTGGAGGTACATAGCTAACTAAAACAACTAGTCTTAAGTTTTTAACACATATCAATTTGTAAAAAAACCTCTTTTCAAGTTTAAAAATACACTACGTGGAAGTTTTCTTCATAACTAGCTGGTAACTGGAAAGAACTTTCGTTGTAAACAGTTTCAAGTCAGGGAATAGATGGCGCCACGGTTCCTAACTCACTACCGACAATAAATTAATTCATCAACTTTTGTTCAAACATCGTAAATATGTTATTTGAAAGTTTATCGATTTCTTTGCCCGCTCACAGCCTAGGCTATCTTGATGCTAGACTTTTATGAGACTTCTATACATAGGTATAGAAAGTGCTTGTGATTTGATGCGAGTAACTGTCTAAACGCTGTAATTAGACATGTCATGACATGTCATGAAGATTCTATAGATATTAACTAGGTATTGGATAGGTATCCATTTATGGGCTCTTATATTTTACCGGGATTTCAAGATATTTATTATTCGACTGTGTTCCAGTATCGCTTTTTATAGAAACTCAAAGCTTTTCTCATCTGACCTATGTTATACGTATGAGATCAATTGTCATTCTATTTACGATTTATTCAATAACGAAAAAATATATTTAGGATATATTCAAAGCCATCTTTGCTACAGGAAATAATATGATATTTTCAGAATAAGTGGTTTTTTATTTGATTGTATAACACGGCTTGATAAACTAATATTAGGTATAATTTAGTTATAGGGGAGAGGGGGGCACCTTTGAACACTTTTTAAATAAATTATTATATTTGTGTTATTGTGCTACATATCAAGGTATATTATTTTTTTATGAGTAGATATGCTATTTGTGCTACAAAATAAACATTAAATTTACTTGTTTTCACTCATTAAAGTAACAAAATTATTATTTTAAAAAAATCTGATTTTGTTCAAATGTGCCTCTAGCTAGGGGCACATTTGATAACCCCAGGGGCAGTTTTGAAATACCATGATAACAAGAAAACAATGTAATTTAGAATAAAATTAACACTTTATTTAAGACATACAAATCTTATATTATAATTGTGTATTACCACGAACTTCGTACACTCACTATTGCTTAAGTAAACTTTATAAAACTAATAACAGCCTGGGGCAGTCTTGAACAAGTACAAGAAACTTATTATTTTAATATGAGATCTAGTTACATATTGCAATTAAAATCTATGTCTTCATATTATCTTTATCTTAACATTATATTAAAAACATACCATTTAAATGGTCTCAGTAAAGCATCTAGAAAAAGAATCAAATAGTTAAACTATGTAAGTTACGAATATCAAACATAAAATAAACAATCCAAATCGCCTAATTGGCCAACATAAAAGTAATCATCATCATAAAAAACATATAACTTAAAAACTTTGGTAATTGTACCTAACCTAGTCTAAATTTACTAAAATCAAATTGGAACATTAATAGAGAAGCTGTACGAGAAGTTCCTGGAGCATTGCATGGCTTTGGAAGTTTCGTTACAATATCAGTGATAGGTATGCAGGATTGGTCTTCTTTGTCAGGAAACAAAAATTTAAAACCCCAATTATTTCTTAAAAAAGAAACTTGAAACATATTTTGGTCTTTATGTTTAATCAAAGCTACGAAATACATTTTGAACATTTTATTCATAACTGCCCCACAGTTTTTTTTCAAATCTGCCCCAATACCATCTTTCCGAAACAAAATCATCTAGACGACCAAGAAGTTTTTATTTAAGTAACATTATATTGGTGATACACTTGCTATAATATACTCAACACTATAAAATAGTCGAAACTCGAAAAGTATACTTACGTTTTCAGTAATTCGCTTAAAATAAACAGTAAAAATGTTTGCTTTCGTCTCTGTAAAGTAACCGACTAATTTTATTCTGTTTGACACTGACATTGACGTAAATTGACAATTGACAGGCGTGTAGTTCGGTGTTACCAGTATTAAAAATATATTGGAGGTTAGGAAAGACAAACGATGCGTTCAGAAATCCAATAATTCAAAACTGCCTCTGTTCTAAACTGCCCCCCTCTCCCCTAATATGTAGTTAAGTATTATGTTAAAAGTTTACACTCGAGTGCAGGTAATAATTGCTTTTGACCCAAATTATTCTAACGGGTAAAGCTCGTTTATAAAAACCGGCCAAGTGCGAGTCGGACACGCACAGGAAGGGTTCCGTACCGATTTATAAAACGGATAAAAAAATCACGTTTGTTGTATGGGAGCCCCCAAAATAATTATTTAATTCTAGTTTTCAGTATTTGTTGTTATAGCGGCAACAATACACCTGTACATCATCTGTGAAAATTTTAGCTCTCTAAGTATCACGGTTCATTAGATACAGTCTGGTGACAGACGGACGGACGGACGGACAGAGGAGCGAAAACAATAGGGTCCCGTTTTACCCTTTGGGTACGGAACCCTAAAAATCTAAGCTTGTCAAGATTAACGATCCATTCAAATCAAACAACACCGGGGATCACTACAAAATTTACATGATTGTTAGGAAATCAATCGTTTTATTGACATTGGTGTTCCGTAAGCTCTAGAATTAACCGCAAAGAGGTGTGACCGGGTACCATTGTCAACGACAAATGTAAACACGGTCCCTTGTAGGGGAACCGCAAATCCTTTTGAGGGTCTTTATTGCATACGATACGACAACGATACGATGTCGACCTGATTGGTGTAATGGATTGCTATTTGTTTTGCTATTAGAGGAGAAACGTGATGAAATAGTTGGCCAGTTTTTTCGATCACAGGATTAAAATACTAATAAAAAGCAGATTTATGATGACAATCCCATGAAGACGACATTTTGAATATTATGTTTATAAGACTGCCTGAATGCTTCACGTATTGTTTTGATGTTCACAATTAAATACTGCTTTTATGAATCAGCACTGAACTGACTCATAAAAGCAGTATTTAAAAACACTCAAAATCGTATGCATAGATGAGAGACGGGTGTAAATAAACTTATGAATAATATTGGTCTAGGTTATAGGTATTGTAACATTAAAAATCTATCTTAGGATTTACAAATCGTATGCGTGTCGTTCAAGTACCGTGCATTGCAAAGTCGATCGTGTTTCTGCCTATAAGAACCCTTCTTGAGCTCTATAGCTAATATGACAGCATGCTTATTGATCCTTGATAAGGTAAGTAGACTTCCAGATTATTCCAAACCAATATAATATAATGTAGCCGGAATAAACACTTTAATGTATTTGGTTCTCACAGTCTCTTGAAATATCAAAACAAAATGTAATAAGAATTTCTAAGAAGATTATAAATAGTAGACCTTGAGAGGAATAATTTACTGTAATACAGTATGTGGTAAGTCAAGCTTAGTATAGTAGCCGGCATATAACTTGGCAAGGATTTGGGACCTTTAATAAGTGTGAGCTCGCTCATAGTGCACTAAATTATACAAAAAAGTGGTCCCTGTTATTGCTTGTGCATTATTCTATGGTTATTGACATAATTTATTGGCGATTATGTCGGCTTGAAAAAAATAGGACCTGTTTTCATCACACGATTCTTGCCAAGTTACGTGCCGGGAACTATAGTCGGCGGTTCTGACTTGCAGACAAAAGCTGGTCAAGAAAGATGCTATTTTAAATTACAAAAACTCGCATAAGACAATGCATAACAATGAAACATATGACACGAGGAACAAAAAACATTTTCTCGTAACTGCAAGAAATTCTTATACAATCTGAACCACATTCAAAAACAAATAGAAAAAAAGAAACAAAATGTAAACAAGTGAACTGATAACAGCAACGCAAAGCCACACTAACTAGTTTATTAGTACAGTTTCGTAGTTTGACTTTGTTGGCAGTAAATTACGAACATTGTACCGCGTATTTTATGTGTGAATACATTTTATTGCCTTAGTTATGTATGGTAGACTGGCACGTTGATTTACTGAATGCAACATTATCAATTCATAGTCTGTTGTTGCCGGTATGATAATTTTCATGGGACTGTCATTTCGAAGTGGTTTGTGTTTTACATATTCTTATTTACAGTTCATTTGTTGCAAGTTTTGCCTATGGTGTCGCGATACCTAATGTCTGACTTTGCTGGATGCTGCGAATGAAAAATTATATGCGTTAAATGGTTTCAGTACAAAAAACTTTGCCTAATATCGTAGCTATATTAAAATGTTTTATTTCAAAAAAATACACGCAATATTTGTATATTTTCGGTACCTACATGGGGATTCCCAGGAATCCATTAAGTGAACATTTTAGCCGAAATGGTACTACCTACATAAAAATAAAACCAGTCAATTAATCAATTCTATTTGCGAGTGATTTTGACAGTGAATGGACGCGTTGATTTTAACAAGCCTTTTAAATTTTATCACCTTTTTAACCGACTTCCCAAAAAGGAGGAGGTTCTCAATTCGGCCGGTATGTTTATTTATTTATTTTTTTTTCTATGTATGTACATCGATTACGCCGAGGTTTGTAGACCGATTTACGTGATTCTTTTTTTGTTCGACGCGGAATAGCTGCCAATTGGTCCCATAGTCATCAGCTCAGGGATCTGATGATGGAAACCCTGAGAAATCGAGGGCAACTTTCGAAAGTTGTAAGCATACATAGGGTTACACCTTGACACTCATATGTATGTCTAATAGCACTATTCAACAGTGAAGGTTTGGAGCTGACCTGATGATGGAGACCAAAGAAGGTCGAGGGAACTGGACAACTGAGTATGTAAACTACCTCGTGTTTGGGCTTATATTATTCGTATTGACGAGACCTTTGCAACAGTGAAGGTTTGGAGCTGATCTGATGATGGAGACCAGAGAAGGTCGAGGGAGCTCGACAACTGAAAATGAAAAGTACCTCGTGTTTGGGCTTATATTCTTCGTATCAATGAGAACTTGCCAGTTAAGTGGATAGTGACCTATTCGTTTCACTGAAAAGCTGAAAATAAAAAAACTTTTTTACAAAAAAATATAACCGACTTCCCAAAACACTAAAAAGCAAAAAAAAACTAATTTAGACTAATTTTACTAATTCTAGAAGTCGGTGGCAAAATTAACGCAGGGACATCCATTAGACACCGACTTCTAGGCCGATGCACCTAAAATTAGTTTTTTTTTGCTTTTTAGTGTTTTGGTAAGTCGGTTATATTTTTTTGTAAAAAAGTTTTTTTATATATTTAGTTTTCTGTAAAAATATCTGTGTAAACAATGCCGGGATATTTTGATTGATCAAAATTTTATTTGATCACAAAATATACAGCCTTTAACTATAGGTACTTGTTCCGTTTTTAAACATCCAACTTTTTAAAGTAGACGTAGGTATTAGGCGTGCTTATATTTTTTCGATTAAACAGAAATTAAACAAGTCTAAAACATCAAAAAAAGTATTCGAGGCAAGTTGGAATTTACGTGTACAAGTAAATAGAATCAGCATGTATATTTTTATGACGTGTAGTGAAAATGACGGAATATCCGAATGTTCCCATATGTCACCTTGTTCACCCAACCGTGACACATTTTTATGACTGACCTATTTTTATGGATATTGCGTTTTATAATTTATTATACGATATTCAAATTCGAGGTGTTTACCTGCCAGTAAATAACTATATACCGAATTGAAGCCAGTTTGTTGTCGCATATTTCTAAAATAAAAAAAAAATGAATGCCTTGTAAGTTCCTGACTGTGTATATTCTTCGAATCCGAAATAATTTTGACTGCCCAGGGCATTAGAAAACATAATGTAACGGCAGTCCTATCAACGTGACGGCTACGCACAACCGTCTCATTGGCAATGGCTTCAGAAATTTTCCGATCCGTCCAATATATTGATAGATCAATCCACAGCCATACAAATCAATATATAATATCAGTTATGTTAAATTTTTAAATCAATTCTATAAAACATTTATAAGCCAAATTACTTCACGTAAGTAGGTACTATATATAGGTAGGTAGGTATATTAGTTATTGAAAAACCGGCCAAGTGCGAGTCGGACTCGCGCACGAAGGGTTCCGTACCATTATTTATAAAATGAGCGAAAAAATTACGTTTGTTGTATGGGAGCCCCCCAAAATTTTTATTCTATTCTAGTTTTCAGTACTTGTTGTTATAGCGGCAACAGAAATACATCATCTGTAAAAAAAACAATTCTCTAAATATCACGGTTCATGAGATACAGCCTGGTGACAGACGGACGGACGGACGGAGGAGCGAAAACAATAGAGTCCCGTTTTACCCTTTGGGTACGGAACCCTAAAAAAGAAATATTTTACTTAAAAAGTACTATTATCAAGTGATGTGTGCGCCTTTAATATTTATTTATGACTGTAAAGTGTTATTTTAATTGTTTTATTTTTATATTTTGTTATGTATTGCTGTGATCGACCTAAATACAGTTACAGTTATAGCCTTTTTTATCGTCCAACTGCTGGGCACAGGCCTCCTCTCACACGGAGAAGGATTGAGCATTAATCACCACGCTTGCTCAATGCGGGTTGGTGATTTCAGACTATATAGTCCAGGTTTCCTCAAGATGTTTTCCTTCACCTTTTTATCAGCCATTGGTGTCTAAGATATACTTAGAAAGTACATACAAACTTAGAAAAGTTGCATTGGTACTTGCCAGACCTGGATTCGAACCCGCGCCCTCATACTCGAGAGGTTGGTTCTTTGCCCACTATGCCTAAATAAATAAATTAAATGTGCGTCAAATCATACTAGATATCCTGACCCACATTCCTCAGTCTGATTAAGTCTGATTCGGACATAATCTCATCTATCAAAGTCCATTCATCATGAAAGCTAAATTCACCAATAGGGTTGTTTCCAATTTTCGGAAATCTATTTAGATAGCTTCTAAATAATTTAAAGATCACCCTCTCTTTCATTTTTCGTCTCAAATCTTTTAATTTTTTATGTATTACATTTTTTTCTATTTCTCTTAAAATATTGCTCAGAAAACGCTAGATCACGTGACTGTGACGTCATCGTTGTCTGTTCATTCCTTTACATTTTAAATCACATCTAACGAGAAAAAACTAACATACCAACTAATGGATTTCTTAATTTTAATAATGTATTTTTATAAAATAGCTACAAAAACTATAATATTTTATACATATAAATTATATTTATACATTTAGCACAAAAATAAAATACCTTAAATGTTTTGAGTTGTGTACGCGGTAAAATAAAATGGTGCAAAGAAACGTAAAGTTTGTGTTTATTTATATTGCGGTTATGTTTGTGTCAGCGTTCGAAAAGATTTGATGCTGTTTCAAAGAACTTAAGTAAAATGAATACCTACAAGGTTTGTGTTGTGCGAGGCTGTGGAAATACGACCATTAGTGCTCCAAATAAACTGTTCATCCACGTTCCGCTGAATAATAATCTTGGTTATTGGCAAAGAATTGAGCGACCATAAAAGAGTCTACTCTTGGCAGATTGGAACTATCAGCTTTCATAAATCCTTTCTCCATAATTCTTTATCAGTTGTATCACTTAAATGCAATTAACAAACAGAATTTCACAGAAGCAAGTAAACAAAACATTAATTCTGAGGTTATTTCGGGTTATATATCTGTCACTGTCAAATACTTGTCATTGTCAAATAAAGAGGTAGAATAGAATGACGACATCGGTCTCTACTCGCCGTTTTTAATGGCGTGACGTCATAGGCTATAAATTTAAATTTCATAAATTAATTAAAAATTATATGGTCAGTTATAAATAATATGATATAGCTTATCGTGTTTCTAGTTTTGTGAACTTTCGGTGCATTAATTTATTTTTAACTAAATGAATACTAGGAAACAACCCTATTCCAGGTAGGTATGAATAGGAAAATGATTGACCGGCCGTCACAGTAAGCTGCTTGTGAATTCACTTCTAAGTTTGTAGGTTTCCGCACCCAGTAGTTTAGGACATTTACATTGTTCTTTTGACGTTACCAGTCATTTGTGTGTCCAGTCGCCATCTTGTTGCTACTAAAGATGAAGCCCACCATCTCACTTTTGGGATCTCAATGTAGCTTCGAATTATGTCTGTGTATTCATGAAGTTCGTAAGGAAATTAATGTTGAGATGGGAAAATTTGTTTACAGTTACAGTTTATTCAAGGATCTACTAAAGACTGATAAAACATTTATTTAAGAACATTCGTCATATACATATCAAATACATACCTATAAATAATACTAGTCATACATGTAAATAGTTCTCAAGTCCCAGGGTTGTATAAGTTTAACGCTCAATTGATGTTCGTTTCTGAACCCAAGAGACCGAATTTCTGAAATACAGAACCATTACATTTTAGTTATTGACCAACTTAACTAATTCTTGTCAGATTGTTTACGGGCCAATAATGTAGTTAGTAAGTTCATTACTTTTATGGCAATATTAGTTTTACCAACATTTTGTTTCCTTCTACTTGAGTGCGTTTTGAGTATACTTGTGGATTCATTACAATTGTTTTTGCTATCAGATACTCTGGTAAGTGAAATATTCGGCGCTTTTCTTTACTTGTCGAGTTTCGTAATATTCGCACCTTCTCATATTAGCTTGCTTATCCTCTGTCGAACCCAATTAACGGCAAACGGGGTCTTAATCCGGAAGGTATTCATTCATCTTTATTTGTCTAACCCTTCCCGAAAGTTATGAATTATGATATTATAATAACGCGCATCAATAAGTTATTCTGTTCACAAAATCCGCGTATTCCAACGAAATCAAATGTAAAAACTGCGGGAGTTTTGTTATTTTTGTCTAGTCACGTACGTCTGTTTCACGGTGAACTAACTTTGTTCTCTACCTACAGCTCAGGGGGAACGGCCCGTCACGGAAAAGGATTGTGGAACCTTCACTATACCTAAGTTATGTTTTTATTCCCTCAAACTATTGTTATTGTTCGCTTTAACTACTGAATTTAAACGCCTGGAAATAATTGAGGCATCGCATTTTGTTTACCACAGTGTACAAAATATGTATAATAATATGCTTTTCACATAATCACAATTCAGATTATGAAAATTTAAACACATTTTAATACCACTTATTGTGGTATTAATGCGTAATTAATGATAAAGTTCCGGGTAAAAATAATTAATTAATATAAATTACTGGAATATGTATCTCATTAATCAGAATCGATTTATTTATTGGTATCTTGGAGTACTGCACTTTACACGACTGCGTTAAAATGATGACCCATGAAATCTCCGTATGAGTGTCAACATAAAGTTTGGCTATGACCTCATAATTAATAGAATTAATACAAATTATAAATTGAATTTACCCAAAATACTAAACAATTAAATAAGATTTCGCTAATGAAATATATTGTCACCGGCCTTGAAAAATATAATGTTAGGTCAAAATTATTTTAAAAAAGAGCAGAAGAGGAAGACCCTTTGGAACAACTAAAATGTATGGGCAGGTGAAAGTTAGGAAGAAATTCGATTAATAACCCGAGCAATTATAGGTTAGTTTTACACACTCCGGCTGAAAACTCCTTCAGAATTCAAGTGATTTCAAATTTCTATCGAGAAATAGTTTTAGTCGGGATAGCCCGTTCATTTTCCGCTCGGCGAAGGAATTCCGAGTCAATTTTGCAGTAGTTATATTACTTTATAATACGAACTTCAACTCATATAACACTTATAATGATCCGTTTGCGCTGAATTGTAACTTTAATGCGATTTATATTGATGCAGTGTTATTTTGTACTGCTTTCCTGGAATTTGAGAGAAATTTTTGCTTTGGCGGCGCTATTACAGTATGAGTAGGTACTTAAAATGTTAAGTCGAATGTTTAAATAGTATTCTACGTAAATAACAATACTTTACTTACACACTTTACTTACGTAAATAAGAATAATTTACTTATTTTATTTTAAAATCCATTATATTTATATTATTTAATTTTATATAATATGTATTATGAGGTATTATATAATTATGTTGTAAGTAGGTATGCCCCGGATTTTTTAAAGGCCAGACAACTTTACTGCAATGGTTTTCAAAGAAGATTCAGTATTGTGGTCAACTGTTAGCGTAATAGTCACTTCTGCGGAGTTAAAGTCGTGACCGAAAACTTTCTGAAGTACATAATCATAATTATTTTCATAAGCTTAAGAAAAGATATCTAACTAAGATAGGTCCTTACAACGAAATTATTTAAAATCAATTTGAATTTTGAATAACCATTGAAATTAAATTGAATTTTAAGGACTACTTTATTAACTAAATGTACAGTTTACACAAAAAGGTTTTAACATTTCATCATCATCCTCCTAGCCTTTCTCCCAACCATGTTGAGGTCGGCTTCCAGTCTAACCGGATTCAGCTGAGTACCAGTGCTTTACAAGAAGCGACTGCCTATCTGACCTCCTCAACCCAGTTACCCGGGCAACCCGATACTCTTTGGTTAGACTGGTGTCAGACTTACTGGCTTCTGACTACCCGTAACGACTGCCAAGGATGTTCAATGACAGCCGGGACCTACAGTTTAACGTGCCATCCGAAACACAGTCATTGGTGTCTAAGATATACTTAGAAAGTACATACAAACTTAGAAAAGTTGCATTGGTACTTGCCTGACCTAGGATCGAACCCGCGCCCTCATACTTGAGAGCTTGGTCCTTTACCCACTAGGCCACCACGACGTCACTAGGCCACCACGATTTTAACATTTATGTGGATGTAATTTAATCAGTTATTGTTATTCTATTCCCATCCGCAGTTAGGCTGGTTAGTCGTATCATTTTCGCGAAAACTTTTGGGTTTGGGTTATGGGAAACTTCCTCTACTTTTACACTGGTACATATATTTATATGAGGGTTTCGCCTACGGTAAACCATAAATCTATACAGGTTTAATCCGGATCAGAAAGAGTAAATTCATATTAATAGGTTAATAATCTTCCGAGAAACAATAGTACATTTTTAACATTTTTTTATAATTCTTGATCCATTTTATTCTCACGTAATTCAACATTATTTTTAAAATGTAATTCAATTTATATGCTTTCAAGTAATTGAAGCAGCAAAAGTACAGTTAAATAATTTCTTTAAAAGGATTTATGTTTCATTCGGCCGAGATGATAATTTTAATTACTTCAACGTTATTGATGCGTCTGTATTATGAGGAAGATTATTATTTCACAAAGGCTATGAGCGTAATTCGAGGCCATTCAGAACCACAATATACAGGGCTTAACCCCATATTACGTAGAACATTGAACGCGGATGTCATTTGCCATTAACTGTCCACTTACCTTTCTTATATCATTCTATAGTAAATCCTTTTGACCTTCAATTTAATGGAAATATCATTCGTATATCAAAACCAACGACTCCCAATGACTGTAGAACCTTTGTCTCTTCAACTTTCATGATTATTGGAAAGACATTTCTAGGAGCGCTTTCTCAGCTAACCGATATTTTTATTAAACCAATGAAGGAGGCTTCGTTATGCCAAAACACTTCAAAAAAGCAGCTAAAGTGCTTTCATGAAATTCATGTTCCCAACTTTTATCCGTTTTTTGCCGGTCGCCATTGTACAGTCGCCTCTGAAAATCCTGCCTGGCTCAATTACCGTCATTTCTATGCCTGTCTTGTGGCGTCTAAAATTTTATTGGACGCTCTAAACCTCTGGAGGCACGGCGAAACTTTTCCAACGTACCTGTAATGTCGCTCGTAATGGCATCGATTCTGAATCAAAGTTAAGATCAGCGACAAATGCTTTAATTATGCTACCATACCCATTAAATTACTTACATAAATGATCGCGCGGAGTCAATTAAGTTATCCCCAAGATGAGAGTCTTGAGAGGTAAATTAGATGTTAACGCAATAAGGGGCCGCCATTTTGTGCCGGGCCCCTGACTGACAAGGTGCTTGTGGAACATGCACAACGTAAATTACTTTTATTACTTCTATAAATAAATTTTTATTCAGAAGTATAACCTTTGCTAACTAGAGCAAAAACATTTCCTATGAAATATATACTCTCAGATTTTCAGAGAAAAACTGAAAGTTTAGTAAGGTCTACTATTCTAAGGAAATTCGTACAACAAATAGCACAGTTGACAATGAGCATGTTTTCAAAAGATTCCATGAGAATATGTTAAGAAGATATTCAAGAATCAGCGGAAGTAGTACACTATCAGAAATTTTCCGAATGTATGTATAAATGTAATAAAAAGTAGGACAACCTTTTATTTTACATATGTATATTCACTCGGTCACTCGATCAGCCACTTGGTATAGATATTTCCGTAGATTTTGTACGTTTTGAATATAACAAACAGTAATAATGGTCCTGTTGCCACGAAGTCCCGGATAAATAAAACTTTGATTTGTATGCTTTCGTAACCCTTTCAAGCTACATGGGGTAGGGCAACCCATCCATCTATTTCTACGAGTCGGTGTTTTATGCGAACTATTTGTGTATTCAAACATATGGAAGAGAATTGTTTACCTTTTTAGTTTTCCCTTACCTCATGAGGTTGATGTTCTAACGCGTCCCGCGGTAGTGTCATTGGATTTTAATATGATTTTGGTTATGACAGAAAACTATTATTTGTTTTAAGTTGAAAAATCATCGACTCTTTTCAATATTCTTTAGATACCTATTACAAATACTTCATCGTAATCCCCTCTTAGAAGCTAAGCTACAATTACAACGTAGTGTTAGATCGTTTATAGAATTAAACCAGGTGTCGCCACCGGTTGCGAGGCCTCAGTCTGACATAAAGTAATTAGCGAGGCTCTTTGGACCTCCTGATTGCATTACACACGTCCTACACATCGGCCGTCTTCCGACCACAGCTTTAAATATGGATAAGGTCGTAGGTGATATACCATGACTTAAGTGACGCTTTGGGATGGATAACTGAGCATAGAATTACTTTGACTGGTTATACTAGATTTTGTATGAGTTTTCTAGTCAAAGGGGCGATATAACTTAAGGTGGATTATGAAAGACGGAAATAATCGATGAGTCTTATTGAAATGTTAATTCCTTCAAGGTCTATATGGTATCAAGAATACCTATCTTTAGGCTATTAAGAATAGCCACAGTTAGATTTATCAGTTGTGTATTCTATTTAACTTTTAAACAATGACCTATGACAAAACATTTCCATTTTTAATGTACCAGGGACTATTGTTAAAAAAAAAAAAAACAGTGCAGCGGTGAAATATTAAGAGATATAATTTAGACATAATTTAAAAATGTTATGACACTATCTTTATTCGGTAACTGTGACAGTTTAAGTGTAGTGCCAAAGTGGAAACTAGTTTCCATCCAATTTGGCGTGAGCTATGTGTCAAAACATGTCAATCATTGTGACTATCCTAATGGGCACCGATGTGCAAGTATCGCAAATGTATGGCGACTAATAACGTTCTGCAAATCTGCGCTATCTAGAGTACGAATTCACCGAATGCAATCAAAGCACAGTGTGTACTGGCTTTCAAACGAACTACAAACCACAATACGAATAACAATTTTATTGAAGTTTCAACACTTCAAGATTCACGTGTCTCTGCATGCAGCAGTTTTCTGTCCACAGTATTTTTATAAGAATGAAACCACCATTACATTTGTTATTTACATTGGTATAAGTTTGTTGACTTTGTTTACCGAGTTGAACATGTCTGCGTCACGGAGCACACAGAACTTTGGCCGCCATCCTTCCGCCTGATACAAACAGTTTCCTCGTGATTTCTCTCAGCACATAATCATGTCTTTTGAAAAATAATGGCCCTCTTTATTCTGCAAAACCTGGCACGATGAAAAGTTACTGCAGATTGAATCGCAGAAAAAGACGCCGGCTTAAATAAGAATATTTAGAGTTTGCTTTTAAAATAAATTTCGAACATCTTTTGCAGTGTGAGCAAATAGAAAATTATGCCGTCACCCAATAAGGAGGCTGTAAATCGTGACGATAAACTTCATTACGTATTCAGTTTTTATTTGAACGTATTTTTACTTTCCAGTTTTATGTTTACAGTTTGAAGAACTATGGTTCGGTGATTTGGTGTAGCCGTCCTGTCGATTGTAAAACTACTGTTACACTACAGCAAAAAATATTCTGTTTACTGCCGATTTCTTATAATGGTGTAGCGAAAAGGGACCGTGAAAGCCAATTTAATATTAATAAACGTTTCTTTATTCTGATTAAATTTTAGGGGGACTATCAGGTAGGGAAAAGTATATGAGAGCGTGTAGGTACGTAGTATGCAAGTGGCTGAGAGAATTCGAGGGCGGGTGGGAGCGGCGGCTAACGTAAACTCACTACTTTACGTAACAACTACCTCTCCGCCGACAGTGCTCTCATATTGGCTCTCTTATGTATGCAGTGACCTTTTCGTGAATGCACGACTTAAAGTGATTTTTCAGTATTCCATTATATAGAGGCTCTTAGTTAATATAGCGCCATGCCGCGGCGTGTGTGCTCTGGTATTTTTATTTTATTTCCATTGGACGTGCGAATCCAATAAAATAACCTCGGGCCGGGCTTTGTTTCGCTGTACATACTTACCGAAGCTCGTGCCTGTGATCTTTGGCGAGTGTTGACACTGGCAGTCGATCAGCCGTGCTCGATACCGCACGCGTGGAAATTCCACTCCGCTGTGTATGCGATTCGTGGTATTTACTAGTCCGCAGCGCTCACCGAATTAGTTTTAAACCGTTTTTTCATGTAAGCCTATTGAATATCTTGATTGATAAATTCCTGTGATGCAATTGGCTGATATTTCACTCGAACGTTCACTTTTTGCGTGATTGTTTATTTATTTCTCGCAATAACGTAAAATTCGTCTAAGTACACATTGTGAGTGGTGCTGAAGCGACGGAACCCTTTTAATTAAAATGTGAACGCGACTGTAAATTAGCTGCTCGTCTATGGGACAGTTGACGAGAGCGGGAAATGAACAAACTTTATATTTTGAAATGTACAAAGGTGCGGTTTACCTTAAGTAAACTTAATTTAATTTATAAAATGCTATAAGAACTACATGAATTGCACGCTTGTGCTTTATGTATTAAAAAGGCATTGCAGTCACAGGGTTTTTTATTTTCCAAATTACTTTTTATAAAGTACTTAATAATAACTCAAAAAATATAGGCTCTCCCTAAGGTATCTTATACGAACAAAGTACTCAAAATAAATACTAAATAGTCATAATTCATAAATATAAAATGAGCAATCCCAGAAGAGCATTTTGTTGATTTAAACCATTAAACTGTAAAATAGAAAATACACACACAGCAACACATAGGTACAGATAGGTAAAATCAAACAGAAGATATAGAAACACATAAACATAAGAAAATCTTTCTACATGGGTAAGTACAACTTGTTAAGGTTGTAATCGGTGATATGCATAAAATGTTTTAAAAGAGTAAAGTGTAAGTAGTAGGGAGTTGGGATGCGCTGCACTTCGGGGCAAAGTTAAGAGGATTGGACGATGAAGGCACACGTTTGTTCAGCCTTTGTGCTAAACTTCACTTATGACAATCGATTTCAATTTTACTTATGCTGCTCTTCCCTATGCTTTGAATACTATCGCGTAAGCTTTCCATTGAATTTCGCTTGTGATTTTTCTTTAATAACTCCTTTATAACAATATATCAAATTCTCTAAACAGGCTTGGTTAATAATTGGTAGAACCTATTTATCATCGATACTTCTATGCCCATACTATGATAACAACTTATTTAATTCACAAGATATTGAGATATTATACCTATAGACATCGTTAATGAAAAAGAAAACTTCCCTCGTTACAACGTGGGCTCTCGAAGGCAACATCATTTCCCGAAACGACCTTTGTTCCGAAATACTTCTCACAATCTATATACTAAGTCCACAACTCAAAATGTAGCCACTTAAACAAACCTTTAATATAATGTTCGCATAACAACACGAAATTATTAAGAAACAGCTATTTGTTTTAATAATATCTGTTAAGGAGTACCGATTTTAAGAGTCGCGTTACACTGAAATTGTTATCTCGGGGGTTTATTAAAATATTAGAGGCAATTACGCGGGTACACAGGGAACTCGGGCGGGATAAAGTGCTGATCGGCTTACTGCGAGCGTCAAACATCTCGGTCAAGAGGCTCTCCTCAAGAATTTTAACCGAGATTAATAAGCGTCGAGTACGCAGTAAAGGTGCTTCTTTTGTGTGCGCCATTAGACTATTATGTGTTCATTACCGGCGATCCTCGTATTCACCACCATCTCAAGTGTTTGATTTACACAAAAACCCCGCTGATGTCAACTGTTTCTTTGCTCTAATGAGATTCAGTTCTGTCTTCGAGTTTGTTTTCTTCGTATCTCTTTATGTAACTCTCTATAAATGTTCTTAGTAGTTTATGTAGAAGTGGGTCGACTGAAAATATTTTCCATCAAGTTGTGTGTACACAGTACGAGTAGTTTTTCTGTTTTTATTGCTGGTATTAGGGAAAGAGTGGCTCGGGTTGAAGTTATGAACCCACTGTTTCCAAAAATATGGTGCTCGGAAGATCGGAATAGTGCTTAGATAGAGTGCTTGTTTATTGCTTACGGACACTACCGTAATCTATTCCCCGCAGTTCACTTTTACGAGCTGCACAACTGATACTTGTTTATATCTCTTTCGGTTCTAGCATTCCACTTTGTGACAATTCACACACTATCGTATAGCTTTCGTATCGAAATATATATAGCTTTCCAGAGACGATAATTCGCGTATCTTAAAAATTATCCTCAAGTCGCTGTTGCTACCTAAATTCACCTTTAGTAACACAATAAAACGGTTCCTATGTACACCTTTGTAAAGAAAACCTACAAATTGTTGCTTTTCGCTGCTCTGAAATCCTGTTTAACTGCGATCTGCAAAGTCGTATATCATTTTTAAGAGCAGATGAATTATTGCACCATTAAAATAAATTTCGAATAAAAGTACGCGAAAGCTCCCAAGCTAGACGACACAAAAATTACCAGGAAAACTGGACTAAGAAAGCGGAGTTGTTAAGTAACATTATACGATTAAATTGTGCGGTGGGCGGACCAAGACTGATGGGGATAGTTTTAAATTCAAACAATTTCTGTGTAATACAAGACTGTAGATTCATCGTGGAAGTGTCCACAACCGCCGCCCGCTCGGCACGTTTGTTTCCAATAAGCACGGCAAATAGTTTGTGTAGGCAGAGGAAGGCCACTTACGGGGCGCGCTCCAAAAGTTACCCGCATAATATGCGCTCCTGGTAACGCTTTTAACATATAGTACAACGAATTCCTATTAAAACACGAGCGTTTAAAACGGACCTTTTTTCAACATAAATATTTTAAACGGTAATCTACAATTCGGTATTTCATATTTTATTTTAAGCCTTTTATTTTCGTTCCAAAACATTATTGGTTTTTGTACCACTACTGTACCACGAAGCTTAAAAGTGTTTTGTATTTTTTGTGTTATATGTTACTCATTATGAATTCTACATTTTTAAACCTTGATTGTTTTATTTCCATAATCAAATATTTGTTAAAACCATCGTAGACCGGGAAATTGGTATGTCGTACTGTGGACGATAAAAATTAAAAGCGTCCATAAAATCAGATATAAATTATTCCCTGGTGATTTATGTAATTGTGACATGCCGTTATCACGTCATATCGTGCGAAACAAAAGCCGGCAAAGGAAAAACATGGAGGAACCGAACCATGTTTGTGCTGAACATAAACAGATTATCGCAGCAATTTTCACTTATCAGTCAAAGGGTTTCTGAATTCAGTTTATCTCGGGAACTGATAAACGTTGCGGACTGTTTCTAACATTAAAGCTGAATTACATAAGACCTATTGGGCACTTAAATATCTCTGTGTGCACCGCAATACATAAAAAATGGAGGAATATTATATTTGTTCGTTGCTATGACTATAATCGGCTTTTTAAATGAATATGGAAAGCTTACAGGGTTATTTTTCATACTGATTAAAAAATGAATTGAATGCGTTATTTTCCGAGAATACAAAAATATAAGTTGGTAAATAAACCAATTCATTTAATAAAACAATCATGGGAAGTGAATATTTGTGAATCGTAATTTAATGGCTAATTATGTCATTAATCTTTGTCGAAGGAATGGTTGTTAGAATCATCGCTGTGTGAATTTCATCTTCATAATGTACAGATTATGCAAATATGAAAATAACATTCTCCTCTCATAATTTAGTTTCGGAAAATCTCATTTAGTTTTAATACGTTCATACGTCGGGGGAAGAAAACATTTTTGTACCAGTTTATTACATAAAAGCGTTGTTAGGTGCATTCATTTTAGATTGAGTTACATTATTGTATTCAGACTCGTGAATTATTAAATTTTTATTAAAATTCCATGGAAGGTGGATTTTCGAGCCATTGCCAGCTGTGGAATCTGCATTGTTGGACATGATTTTTTGTCTGAAAACAAGCTATTGTACCTACATTATGAGTAGTATCATATCATGTACGTTCATAGAAGCGTGTAAAAAAAAGAAATTCCATCCAAAAATACAATAGGTAATCTACAGAACTAGGAAATAACTCTTTTAATAACTCTGTAATTCTCCAAGCCACGAGAAAATACTGCACCTACTTAAAGTACTTACTCGTTATTATGTAAGCCATTTCCCATGTACCTACGCCACAGAACCGACAACTGCAGTCATATTTAATCAGTTTTAAGTTTGAACTTGTTATTAATGGCTCCATCAGGCGGACAAACGGTTTTGTCATTAGAGATTGACAGTGATTTGGACAATTAGCTGGCTGGATTTATGTCGAGTACATTATGAGGGACATTTGTTATCGCACTGCTTTCTATCTGCGCTTGACCCGTCACTATTATTATCTACGAGGTAAGTTATCTCCTGAATTTTGAGATAGTAACTAGGTTCTTGTAATTTAGTTAAAGTGCTATTTTAATATGGATGAACTTTAGATGTATTGCTTCTCAAGACTTTGAGAAACAGTCTAACATTATCTTATATCAGGTGCTCAACGGAATTTGAGATAGAATGACTTAGATAATTTTAGAGTACTTCAAAGTTTTAATTAAAAAGTCACATCGGTATTCTTAAGGTTTCAAATAATCGTGTTTCAGAAGCGAGCACCTAAACCTTGAGGCCATCACGAATTCTAATAGATAACTAGTTGAAAATCAGTTCTTCCTGAGGCTTTGCGAACTTTCCGAAGAGTTTACTCTTTGTTTAAAAGATTTCGGATAGATCCTTATAAATTGTAGGCATTCCTTTTGAAATATAGGAATTTATATAAGTAGATCGGAGGCGGGTGACGTAAAATAATTTTCAATAAGACGGACTAAAGCAAGTTAAAGTACTCTCACAAAGAACGGGTAGTATTTTCTTTGTGGCGGATGAATCGCGGTAGATATGTCCGGGGGACAGAGCCTCGCGCACGGTTTACGGCCCACGCTGAAGCCACCCACTATTGTTTGTGCCTAACACAACTTTTATATCCCAGTTATTAATCTGCGAAATTAAAATGCTTCGGAAGCCGCGGGGCCGCGACCGCGGAATTTGTTCTCGAACGATAATAATTATCAAGTCTTTTGTAAACGTAACCCCAGACCGTCGAGCGAATCGTTGTAAACATTTCTATGTACAACGCGTAATTACGGGACAATCGGCCAAGTTATTACCTTTATAAATTCCGTGTTCTCAGCGGGAAAAAGATCCTTTTAATGCGTGCTTAAATCATTTTTATTAACTTGAAAAGGTTGGATTTATGTGGGAGGCTGGTGCTTGTAATTTGCGAAGCCTCGCTGGAATTAGGCCTGGATGTTAGTTCGTGTTATGGCAGTGGCTTGATAGAAACGCCACCAATAGAACAGCCCGTTAAATCCAACGAGGCTATCGGTAGACGATTTACGAGCAAAAAACAATTCTAAGATAAGGCGGTATTGAAGAATGAATAGTTATTATAGAGAAACTGAGGATTTTTGGGTCTTATCGAAAATATTTCAAACTATTAATAGAAGAATAGGTATACCTATACTAAGACTTTAGATATTAGATATTGACCAAGAAATTTATATATTTTGATCATGCCAGTCTAAATAGATATTGTGTTTTCATTTTACAATTTCAAATCGCGTATCGCAAAACATTTAAACAGTTCTAAATAATTAGTAAATTATAATAATTTCAAACCGCAAATAGTTGCAGATCGTATCATAATATTATATTCGTGTAATTTTAATTACCTCATTTAGTGGATGTTAATCAACTATGCGTTATAGCTGGAAATATTACGTTATCGAGGACCAGCCTATGCAGATATGTTACTATCAAAAATTTGCTGTAATATGTAGTGCAAAAAGTCTATTTTAAATTGCACAAATAGTACATTTGGAAGATGTATCGCTGTTCCAAAGAGCCACACAGTTGGCGATGACTTGCAAGGTTTGTGATTGCGATTAGTTCACAGATCGATTGGAGTAAGCGGACTTCAGAACAACATTGTTTGAGATATAAAGTTTGAAAATATCAGTGCGGTTACAGACAGTTTGCCAGAACGATTATTCATTTTGTTGCCAAAGTTTACGTTTTCAGTTTAATATTGTAGCATTGTTTGAGATTTCTGGCTATAACATTTAGTACGTTGACTCTGTTACTACTGACAATATCGGCATCACAGCTAAGCGCGCACCGATCTGTTCTGTGTGACTATTAGAGGCTTGAAAATCCTCATTTTGGTTAACTTCTTCCTAGCAGAGGGTTAGCTGACCCTCTATTATAATGCTTACTCTAGCGCTAAGTATCATCTCTGAGTCCATATTAACAGTTTACAAGAGCATGTTTTAATTGCACCTACAACAAATCAGCACTTGCAATACAACCTATTTAATGATAAATGTTTTATTGGCATAAAAATAAGGTTCGTACAAATATATTGGAAGCCGTGGCTCCAGAGCTAGGTGAGACCTATGTTACAGGAGCCTATTTGTAAATCATACAGCTGCAAAAAAAAAACAAAAGACCATAGTCCTGTGAGCACTCAATGCAATTCCCACTAATGTCACGAGAAGCATCGAGCTGCAGTAAATATGAGTGTTATTACTGCACCCGCAATGTTTCAACAGTTAATCCCTCTCAGCTAGTGCATGGGCCCCCGACAGTTTTGTTGTGAACGGCCGCAGGCCCGGAGTAAACCTTTTATGATGGTAGAACGTCGCAAAAAGAAAAATTCGGTAAGTGTCCAGTTTAAATTGTATGTTCTCTGCTGTGTATCGGCGTTTTTATTTACAAGATGGTAATATAGGTACCTAAGCCTTTTTCTTTGCTTTGAATACGAGAGTTTGGACTATGATACAGTTTTCTAATTGTTTTAAAATATTGTGAACTGTATTTGATTGTAATTAACAAATAATTCATTGCCGTAACACCTATATGACTTTTTGATTTGAGACGTAAAAATGCCAATGAGCTCTTTGCTTTAAACGTTGTTTGTAATTACAACATGTTTAATGTCAACAATAAATACAATAAAAAATACTGCCGGAATAATATAAATATGTACCTACTTATAAAAGCAGATTCTGAAATCGAAAATTATTGAAAACATTTATCACATAAATGCTGTGTCGAATGTCTTAGATGAGATAGTCGACACATTAAATATGAAAGACATAAGTAAAACATCGGACATAAATATCGAAGTATCGTGATATATAGCAGCCATTATCTATAAGGAAATTTCCTTAATATCTAATTTTTGGTGGCGCTAACGGCCAAACTTTGCCCCGTTATGGTCAATAAATAACCCATCATTTACTTTTATACGTATAATATACAAACTGTTTCTCAAATACAGTTTTGTAATGAACTAGGAGCAGTGTATAAATACCTTTACAATTTAACCTTTACTTTGATGTTATATGACTTTTAACAAATATGGATTGTCAACTGTTTAAAAGAGTTCAGAGTAATTCTTTCGACCAAAATACATTAATCTAATATATCGGGTGTGTCGTTCACAATCACATTAAATGAAATGCGTTAATATACTGGTTATTATATGTCGATTAACACCAAGGAAAAAGAAAAATACGTAAAAATAAAAAAAAATGAATTTTTCAAACAAAGTAAATAGAATAAAAATGTGCGAAAATTAGAACACCATATAAAAGTCAGTAATTACAAACAACTTAAACTCTCCCTTGAAAACTGACAGCTGTCAACTGATCAAAACATTCGATACTCCTAACTTTATCTCTGCTTTACACATGATGTTGTAAATTAGAAAAATGAAAAATGACTCCTGTGGCTAAACCACTGAATGGATTAGGTTATTTTTTTTACAATTTGCCATAGAATATCATAAAGTATATGTGATAAGATTGATTGTGATTGTGAACGACACACCCTGTATAAAAATAAGTCGGGTTTTCCTTCCTGATGCTATAACTCCAAAACGCACGAACCGATTTCCACGGTTTTGCATTCGTTGGAAAGGTCTCGGGCTCCGTGAGGTTTATAGCAAAGAAAATTCAGGAAATAATTTGGAATCGCGATATAACCGAACTCTACGCGGGCGAAGCCGCGGGCGGAAGCTAGTTCCCATATAGATAAACGTTGTTCGTAAAACGTGAAACCATCGATTATACTACCGATCTGAAAACAATTTTTATGTTCAGCACCATTTCTATTATGCAAATCGCCCGATAACATGAAGGTTTGAAAAATATAAAATGCCAGCTTTTTGTCTAACATCGTAAATTTTAACCAAAATTGATTAAAAACTCGTTAAGCGTACCTACTGCTATAAATCTGTAAAAATATAAATCTCATATAATTAAAATACGATACAAAGTAATAAATTCAGTTTCTTACGATGAAGCCTCCGAGTCGCTGGGAGCTTGGAGCCATTTTGTACGAGATATTTCAAAGTGCCTTATCATAAATAATATTTTTTCTCCCTTAATTTAAAGATAATTGAAATTCTTTAAAATTCATCGTTTCTTTTTCACAGCTTCTTAAGAGATAATGTCTTATTCGTGGACAAGGTTTGATTCAGCGGTTTTTGGTGTCTGAATCCATTTACTTCTAGGATTTGTCTTCGCCGACATAAGATTCTCTAAGTAAACTGTAAGCCTGTCGCAATCTTGTGTCCCGAGGCTCCAACCCGATGTCTAGCTTCAGCGAGGTGATATAATCTAATAGCGACAACGTCAACGTCGGTTTTTCAGTTTATTTCAAATAATGATACCCAAACGAAATAATGTTAGGTATCTATTGACTTTCTATATTTTACTGAGTCTACAATAAATTATGGCTTATTTCAACTCAAAGTAAAATTACCTACTACCAAAGTTACACCGTAATAACATGGAACAAAATCCGAGAAAGTAATACGATTATAATAACGAGAGTGGTAGGCAGAGGTGATGCTTATTGCTAGCCTTTAATAAAATTAGACTAAGGCCCGCTTTTGTTGAGCCTTCTGAATTATTAATGAAACAGGAATAAGAAAACTTTTACAGTATTTTTCGGGCAATGTTAGATCTGCTTCATTTAGACGTCGCCTGAATGTTTCAAAATCTTGTTATCTTAATACCGGTATCACGTCGGGGAAAGTTTTCGGTGAGAGATAAAATAAAAAATATACACAACGGAAGAAGTGTAGCGCTTCGGTGGCGCGCAAGGCCAGTTCGTGACACGCGCTCATAAAATCTACATCTCTCGTATCGCAAACGTATTTACACAGTATTTTTTCCCAATTCCTCTCATGAATGTAACAACAGTCTCATGAATTTTATTGCGCGCCGTGGTCGAGAACGGACGATTGTAGCAAGAATTGCGGTCTCTACTAGTCATAATTGAATTACAAATCATAGGGTGGAGGGACGCGGCGCGGCGCGGTGCGGTGCGGCGGGCGCGTGCGGTTGCCGAACACTGGTGGTCCGTCATTCGGCAATCGAGTCCAATATTCGAACCTATATACCGCCGCAACTTTGATATTGCACGCTCCATTCGTGCCAATCCGCAGCCGCAAATTGTGAACGTGCCTGTCCGTCGGCTAATATACCTACCGAATACACGCGGAAAAATCCGAAAAGTGATACACGGACCATATAAGTGTGTGCCCAGAATAACAATCAGATATACAAATATATGCACATGTTTCTGTATGGAGATTGTAAAACGGCACAATTATTCATAGCTCACATACGAACATTCTGCAAAAAATAAAAGACACCTTCAGTTTTCAGGAAATAATAATTGCACATTAGATTTAGACTCTGCCAGGCTATTTCCCGATGTAAGCACTTAATTCACGCTATCTGAGCTGAATCACTAATAAACTTTCTAAAAACAGGATCAAACAAAATGCAAATTGTGGAGCATCGCGTGCGCCGATTGATCCGCACAGCGAGCTAATTAGATCAGGAGTATAATTAATCGAGTCGTTGGGGCGTCCGGCGCGCGCCGCGGTGAGCGCTCCCACCGACTGTCAGGAAATATTTGCTTAATGATGGCTTTGACGAGCCCTAGCGCTGCCTCGTTCAAATACACTCCAAACGAAATCATCAGTAAATTGGACCAAAACTACCCGTCGCTGTACCTACTAGCTCTGTTGTCCATCGCCTAATGTACTCTACTATACCTACATTGTTATCTAACTTTGCGTAGGTTGCTAAATATTATTAACACTCACATTTTGTTGCGATTACGGCGGTTTTAATTAATGCAGGCGTGGGCTGAGTAATGAAAGGGTGAACAGATTTATTTTAGGCGATAAGTACCTAATTAATATTCAACGTAGTAACCATTGCACAGAATGTTTTATTTCAATAAAAGCAGTTTCGCATTTAAAATGGTTTAATATTTAAAGGAAAATATGCTTATGCATTCACGTCTTATTGTTGTGTCTAAAACGTTGTTTGGTTGAAATATTATGCCCTGGTCTCGCCTGTATTGACAAAATTTATTGGACACTAAAGTTTTCATACGCTTTTATGTTTTCGGGAGATTACGGCACCAGCAGTTTGCCGGTGCCCCGATGTTTATAAGAGTCCTCGCCTTTCGGAAGGGACGCGCGAAATTGCTTCTTTTTCCAAACAATATTTGTGTTTCAATGTTCTGCAAAATCAATTTCTAGTGCGAGTAGGTCCCAACATGTAATAGGAAATGGGATTTGATTTGTGGTGGTGCTTAATTAAGGGTCGCAAGGTGAGCGTTACACTTTTATCTGTTATAACAAAAAGTGAAGCGGAACTTCAGAACAAAATAAAGTTGCAGAGCGAGGTGGTGGCGGCGGCAGTCAGCGGGCGGCTCGCCCTTTCCGCTCAATAAACGCTCGCAGGCCCGAGTTGGGCCGCGCTGGCCGCACTCCGCCCTGCCTACAATAACAACTTTCATCACAACTTTTTGGCAGAAAGCTTCATTCGACTTTACGTCACCTCGCTCAGGATTTGTGTTCTGTTTCAGCGTCAGATTAATTGGCGTACAGACAAATTCGTGTAACAAACTTTGAATTGTGTTTTGAATGTGATTGATTTGTAACAAATGGAAAATGTGTCAGTAATTTGTACGTGACATTCTGTTGTTCAGCGCTGATTGAGGTTTGCATTTGTTTTACTGAGAAAAGTGAACACGATATTTTTGTGTCCGTAACTCAGATATTGTACCATTTGTTATTTTATGATTAACTGAATCAACATAAATATTCGTAGGAATAAAATATGATAAGTCGTTTCGAGTTCTTCTCGGAATCAATTATGTTGACATTGTTGTAATTAAACAATAATCCTTCAGATAATTTTTACTCTTAATTGAACTGAAATTTCAATGTATTGGTGAATATATATAAAAGCCTTTCTGTAATTGATAATAATTACAGAAAGGCTTTTCTTCACAACAAAACCAAACTAATCAGTAATAACTTATTGTGTTTTCTTTATATCACGATACAACTCGTATTCTTTAAATAATCATATCATTTCACAGTGTCGTGATACAAAGAGGTATCTAATTACGTAGATAAGTACGTCATAACAAAAATTCTACGTAATGCAAACAAACAGGAAAAAACCTTTCGAAATTCCTCAACAAAATCCTCCAACCAACTTTTTCGTATCAGCAGAAGGTAAATGTATTTTAAGCGAATTATTCCTTTTAATTTCCATTTTCAATGCTTTCCAATACTCAACGTATTTCGTAACTTTACATTATGAGTATGGACGGACTCGCATGCTCTCGTGTGTTCTAAAATTGAATTACGCTAGAGTAGGATCATTGTCGGTTCGTGTTTAGTGAACTGCGCCGGCATTGATAGGTGTCACCGACGGTTAACCGGATCGACGCTTCAAAAGTTTATGTTATAATCACCGTGAGTGCAGCCGCAACCTACATGTGAATAGGTGCCCAGAGTATTTTATGAACTAATAGATCTGGTGATGTGTGGTTTGTTTTAGTCTACTTTAGAAGTTGCATTAATGTTTTTTTTCCATATTTTTTGGATAGTAATTAATTTACAGCGCATTTTATTGAAAAGAAAAATCTTATAAGACAAATGTGATCAGCGATCTACCTAAAGGCCGGCGCGGCGTAGCAACGTCTACCGCGACCTGTAGACAGCGCGCTACGAGTGCTACGACAATGCAATAACGTAGCATTGTGCTACGAATCGTTAACCAAAACACTGAAGCATTAAACCTGTGTTGTACGAATTTAAATAACACGACACAAGTACAATTGGGGTTGCTCGTGCCGTTTGTCTAGAGGAGTCGCACTTACCAACGAGTTGACATCTTTTGTGAGTATTCAAAGCGACGTGAAGATGCCACTGATTTATGAGCATCCATTATTCTTACTTAGCGTGACGTAAACACATGCCGTTCATTCCAACGCCCGATACATGCAGAAATAAAGAGGCGTGCGACTCACTACGTGCCTTGAGTTATTTTTTATATTCGGGAGATGTTTAATGGGAGCTTTCGTTGAGGCTGTTTTATATAGCAGGATGATTACGGCCATTACTTAGAGCTATAATACGCGACGTTGGCCAATGTTTTATAAATACGAGGTCACAATTTCATATATCTAGATACTTACTCTTTTCATTGTTTTCGAAATACGCAAGAATGTTGAAGTATTTGCCACATCAAAAAGTACAATTTGAAGCTACTTCCTGGATGGATACCTTCGTCACAAAATGTAGGAGACGAGAATCTTGGCAACACAAATAGTAATAAGCTCGAGAAGTCGCTCAAACTCAGCCGGGGCTTTCGGAGTCTTGGCAAATATTACGACAAAGCGACACAAACTTAGATATTGTTTGTTGGCCATCCTTCTGTCGTAGATTGCGCCGCAAGACACGCTGCCGTATTTATTAGCTAGGCAACAATCACCAGTTTATGCTTGAAAATTACCTCTGTGTTTTACATTAATTCTGTGTGAAATAACTGCTACGGTACTTGTTTTGTTCAGATGAATAATAATCTTTAATGTAGAATAAATAAAAAATGTTCATTATGATTTTTGTAGTATAAAAGCAACAGAAACGTATCTACTAAGCATAAAATGTTATTGTTAATTAATATTACGATAACGGCTTTCAGTCGCTATAATCGAATAGAAAATATGAAAAAGAATGTATCAAGTATTATCAAGTAGCTAAAGTTACTGTATAAGTATCTATATGAGTACAGAATTTTGTTGGAATTTCAATCTCAATGTTTTGTCACGTTTCTACTAGGTGATGATCAAACGAACATCAAAAATTGATAGAATACTTGGAGTGAGGTCGAGGAGCTCGTCAAATTCGCGTTATCACCAGCACTAAAAACACTAGACATCGGGCACAGCGTGGCGCCTCTCACCTATTTCCGAACACCAGTCGAATGCGCGCTCGTGCACTCCCTATTGCAACTACGTAAGGAACATCACACACCAAAGATTTTAGAATTTGGAGCGACGTTATCTCGGTCTTTGTAATAAACCTCGCTGGCGTCGTCACATCATAAAACGGCAAAATGTCTCGTACTCAAATACATCTTCCTACCTACTACATTATACCCAATAGAACCCCTCCCTATGTAATTGGTTGATGCAAATGCGCTCCTGTGCACATTCTAAGACATTTTTATTACGCCCGGGAAAGAGTTAATATCGTTTTATGTAAAATGCTTTAGCCAGCTTAATTTGATTTTATTCTGCCTTTATTAAATCCGTTTATTCATAAAAATAACTGGCTGGAAGTTTTCTTGCAAGTCTAATTTTGTTCCTGTTAGCTGCACTGGCTGCATAACATTTTGCACATAGGTACAATTGTAATGTTCCCTAGGATTTTATTTACTTCATATTTAAAGCGCTAAAAGGCGTACGTAAAGGCGTGTGCAGGCTGGGCATACCATACTAAAGGAATGGAAGAAGAGTGATGATAATGTTTATACTTTACTGACACTCGTTACTGTCCAATGAACTAAATGTTAAAACAGCACCAGACCTACATGTAATAAAAGTTATTTCTATGTCTATGACTATACTTGTTTATCATTCAATCTGTATACACACTGATCTCGATGAACTGCACACAAGAAACCCGTATGCATAAATCTTATAGGCAATTAGTAAGTAATGAAGCAACGCCAGCACCAAAGAGAGCATCGACGCTGCGAGACGTTAGCGTAACAACATTTTAACGTGTCAATTTATAGTTAGTTTGATGAAGCAGCCGCCTGCCGAGCATCAGGCGGCCGACCCTTAATCGCAGATAAATGAATTATGTAGGCACCAGTCATCCATCACTGTCGTAATTTTAAGATAAAAGCCATGATGCGAGCTTGCTTCTTCAGCTGACTTATGGCTGGTACGTACGTTCCCGAGACGAACTAACGCTGTAACTCAAAGCAAAAACGCGGTAAACACTGAACTCGGGCTATGCTTGTGACAGTACTAATCTATCTTTGTCTTTATATTTTAGGTGGGTACTTATAATTCTTTTGTTTTTCATAAAGTTAATGCTTAAAGTACTTTGGTTACAAGTTTAGGCTATTAAGGTTATCTAGTTAAGTACCTATCGTGATACAAAAACTGCCAAATATCGAAATCGGTGCTAAGACATTTGCTTCCATTGTTCAATCTAAATATTATTAATCTGTTATTTTGTGGGTACGGTGTCTGAATTTCATTTTTCATTATCGGGGAATAAATTCAAGAGCCACTATTAACCTATTTTTTAATCTTTTTTGAGATCAAAGAAGGTAAACTACTGGAATTACCAGATTAATTTATGTAAAGCTTTCGCACTAGATGGCATAAATGCACCAAGAAACGACAGCATCGACAACGCTATAAAATCTCAAAATAGTGTGAGTGAAGATATGAATAAATTAAGTAGCTGTAATGTGTACGTCTTAATATCTTACCTAGGTACTTGTATAAAGATGTTTTGCAATATTATATGGAAATTGTGTACCTTCTTAAAGTGTAATAGCTACTGATATAGCAGATGAGATGATACTGTGGCTATACACACATACTTTTTGATGATCATATAAATTCCCTGCAGCACACCGCTTACAAACGTTTGCGGGATCAAACTTCAAAGCAACCTTTGTACCTTAGGTTCTTTGTAAATTATTCTGAACGTTCTTTTCGCGTAAGGCTAGAACATAAATCATATTTGCAGTTAGTTCTTACATGTTTTCTTAGCATTTAAGCGTCTGTATGTGTAAGCTCGTCTTATGTAGGTACGTGTATCAAGTGTACCAATCGAAACTCCAATGCTAGTTGCGAACTGGGGCGAAATACGTGCTTTCTTGCTAATGTAGGTAGGTTCACTTATAGGCGTAATAAGCGTTTCCCGAACTTTCTCTGCCTCGATCGGAAATAGTTGGGTAACTACTGAAAAATTGAGTTTATGTTATGCGAAGTCTGTGCGCGTGGTATGTTTACTGCAAATCAGTGTACGATGGTAGTTTATGCAAGCGGCTTATGCAGCAAGCAATTGGTTTACTTATGTACCTCTGTATTTGAGAATTATAGGAATATCTGCCTACTTTACCAAGAATGTAATGCACGTTTAAACTTAGATGGTAGATTTCTGTTGCCTAAGGAACTATGTATCGTTCACTTTGCTTCATTGGACTAAAAAAAGTCACACATATCCAAATCGAGTTGTTGTTACAGCCTTTTTATTGTCCCACTGCTGGGCACAGGCCTCCTCTCACACGGAGAAGGATTAAGCGTTAAGTGATCACCACGCTTGCTCAATGCGGGTTGGTGATTTCAGACTTTATAGTCCAGGTTTCCTCAAGATGTTTTTCTTCACCTTTTTATCAGCCATTGGTGTCTAAGATTTACCTAGAAAGTACATACAAACTTAGAAAAGTTGCATTGGTACTTGCCTGACCTGGAAGAAAGAGAAGTTGGTTCTTTACCCACTAGGCCACCACGACAAGTAAATCTTACATAATATAACACCTACGTTTACATACATTAATAATAATATAATGTATTTCTAGTCAACACAGGGTGATTCCAAGACCTATTAATACTTACTGGTACTTTTAAATTGCCTCCGATTTTTCCAGGAGCGACCACCTCATTAGGGGCGCCACACCATGACACAAACAACATTGTAGGTAAACGTTTTCCTGGAAGTAAAATAAGGTTGAAAAGAGACAATATTTCTATTCTAATTTACCATTATCTCGTAGACGTCAACTGCTCAATGAGATTTGTCACGCCATTCGTGTTCGAATGATATTTCTCAATTTACTAGGAAACCAATGTATCAAAGTATGAATCCACTTATTCTTTTCAGTAATTTTCAGAATAATATTTTCCTTTTCCAAAGTAACTTATTCAGAAAGGAAAAGAATACGGAACAAAGGAGTGCGGCTAATGCGTTTCTTTTGTTTAAGTATGCACATATCGATACCGCAACTTATGGCTGGGCATATTTCCCCGTGCAAGCGTTCTTTATCGACTATCGAACAATACTTTAGCAGTGGGTATTACATTTTTCAAGGCGCTCGGGGGCGGTTAGTTTGTATCTCCTCAGAATTGCTCTCGACTGCCAATGTTACGTATTACTGCAAATATACGGACGGATATATAAGAGAAGCAATATATCTACATGTCTCAGTTTAACGGTCTAGTGGAACAGATCCACCTCGTTATCTAAACGTTCGTGGAGGCCATTACACTGCTAATAATTTGAATTAATTCGAGTTAGAGCACACGGGAATTTGTTGGGGTAGAACAAACACGCATTTGAGGTTTAAATCATTTAATAAAATAAGTGATGTATTAATTTCTTATAAAGAACACATTTTAAGAGCAGTCATTGGCTGTACCGTTAGAAACGATAACAAGAAATAACAACTATTACAGAAAATGATTAGGGCGCTGTCTAATTGATTTCACACTGATACGAACTTGATAATTTTCTAGTGGAGCACAAAATATAGTAGAGAGAAGTAGGTATGCGCCGTCGTTGATGTAAACGATCACAGTGACTGATGTAAACGATCCATGTCTAGACATGTTCACAAATTGCAACACCGTACAGTTTCATAGCTCGCTTCTAAACATTGTAAGGCCGGTTCTACGTTACACACATCTTCACAATATATCAAGAACATCAGAGTTTGAATAAATTTCATATGAAGCCTCTCGACAAACATTAAACAAAAACGTAATAAAATTATGTACCATAAAAATATTATTATTTAACGCTATTCAAATATCGATTTCGTTATATTTATTTTTCTGTACTTTTCTATGTATTTTTCACGAGAAAAGAATTTTTACAAGTTTTAAGTACCGACATCTATTACAACAAATAGTAAGAAAATTCCTATAGTGAATAAGTTTTACAAAAACTTTCATCTTCCTTGCCGAGTTATCTCGCCGATAAATTTATGCATATCAAAATATATACGGAATACATTTATGTTTCATTCATTGGGTCGTCATTGATATTATCATTTATTTAAAATATAACGCGACATCTTCAATATGTATATTAAAAATCCTTACGGCTAATTCGGTAACTGAACTTAATATGGATGTGTGTGATTGATAAGCGCTTAACAGTTCATGTGACACGAACCATACGCTTGTGTTATGTTCAACGAATGTTATTCTGTCGCATTTAGTAAAAGACTAGTGTTTTGTTCTATTGTAAAATATACGTGTAGAAATTAAAAATAATGATTAAAATAAAATATATTCCAGTGCCACTTGTGTCACTTCATATTTATGGCACAGAAAGACAAGGAGATTGTTAAAAATAATATTAGAACTACATCTATATGAAACGTACAAAATTAACTACAAATTTACATATTGCATCAGGTACGTACATTGTAATAAAAACAAAAATATTAAAATAAGCGTGTAGCAACGGTCGGTTAGAGCGTGGAATGAAATATTATTTGCAACCATTTTATAAGTCTAACATAATATATTAATAGGTACCTAATTACAAAGCGTTAATTTAGCATAAAATCATGATGAATTAATAACATAATGGCGACTAAAATAATCGAGACGAATAGTAATAACCAAACGTGTTAAAGTTGAATGAAACTACTAACAAATAGCACCTAGACCGGCGCACGAGTGCCGGACGCTGTCCATATAAATATGGCTAAGAAACAACATGATCAGGCAAGCAAAGTCGAATCGTAACCGTTCACTGGGAACACACAGTCATTTACTACACCCCCACACTACATACAGTAAAAATTATACTAAAACAATAATTAGATTCTTCATCCCGTTCCAACAGATCGAGAACTTTAAGTCGTTTAATATCACTCTTTAAAACATTATATTACAAGAATCGATAGACAAAGATATTTGTTCAACAAGGGTACTCTCACATTGAAACACTTGGAAAGAACAATAGCGTAACGCGATTCGCGACGTACGCCCACAGTTTGTAACTTAAGGACTGTCGTAATATCGCCGACCCTTGGCCTCGTCAAGGGATCCTGATGACACAGACTTTGATCAAGCCTTGTAGCGCCTTCTTTTTTCGTTCCAACCTTATAGGTTGAAAGATATGCTATCCGTTAGACGAGAGCTCGTCCTTGAGCCACTGCGGCACGGGCCGGCCGATCCTCACCAGGAGCTTGGAGAGCGCAGTGTTGTGCGGCGTGTAGTAGCGCTTCAGGAACTTGGCCGACTTCTCCTCCATCGGCGGATATATCCGACCTTTGGATTTACCCAGACATTTCGTCCGGTCGTTGCCTACTGCTTGGCAGAAAAATCCTTTTTTCGGATCGTACCTGAAACAAATATAGCGTAAATAATTGGGAAACCTAATACACTAGTAGGTTTAGTAGGCCTATTCATACATCACGAGATGCCTTTATTCTATTGAAGTTCTATGTACACAGGACTATTATTTACAGGACAACAGGCAAACAATCCATCTTCTATATTATTTACCCCTACTTCAACGTCTTACATTCCCTTTCTCATGCTCATGTCTATTATTCCCGAGTCTTTCAATAATTTCATCATCCATTTCGCTTGAAGCGTCCGAACCAACGGAGCGTGTATTCCCGTTATTTCAAACTTATATACTTCTATTGTACCTACGATATACAATATACAGTGCCTATTACGTTGATAAGAGGGCAATTGTCTATATGAGGTCTTAAAACGAAACTATACAATTTCAGTCTTAAATGGCACTAGTACACAAGTGAGTGTACGAATGCGATACAGAATTCTCATTGGAAGCAAGTCCGACAGCGGGGAACGAAAGGCTATTTTCCTAAGGAAGGCTTAGAATTGCAACAAGCTGCTTTATGTAGATAGGGCATTATGCAGTGATATTAGTCCCAGCGAGTTGCTTCTGCGAAGTTGTGTGCCTAGAGTTTAAGGGGCCATTGTAGCTAAGTTATCGCCAATTGCAGAGGTTGCTGGTCTCAGCGGCGACCGTACAATATCACTTTACAAGATGTGTACCAGTTTTATGTCTTCGTATCTCTTCGAGCTTGTTGTCTCAGCACAATACAATGTCCGCCCGACGTGAATTAATGTTCTTAAAAAGCGTTCTCTTTTACAAGAAATTTACGGAGTTCGTAGCAAAAATTGTATAATTATGTGACAGCGACGTCGTAATATCAAATTAAAAAGGTATAGAAATCTGCGGAGTACGGAATGTTACTAAGTGGAGCTTGTACGATAGCATCAGACTTTTGTGTCTGTGTGAGTAACTGTTAAAAATAGAAGGACATTTTCATGTGAAAGAGGCGTACACTGGCACACACACAAGTCTAGTAGGTGCCCTAATTACGTAACTGTTCAACTTGTAATTTTCCAAGTTGTCAACACAGCCGAATCCATTGCTGCAAACGTTTGAACAGCTCGTTTGGTTGACAATTACATTAACGCAATGTAGGTACACAGTTGAATACAGTAATTACGCAATTAGGGTGGCCCGCTGGTCTCTTTGCTTGCACTGTTCACAAAGAGACATTAGGCGAAATTTCTAGACCTTGGTTTACCCTAGTTTGCCATAAAGGTCACCTAAAGAATCACATATCCAGTTTTGGTCACGAACTAGCACGAATGGATGTATTCATGCAAATGTAGAAGTCGAACAACTGGTAATGGAGTGATAGTGATGTTTATAAAGCAAAAGTAACTATTTATGGATGTAGTGTTCAAATATATTTTACTTCAAAAGCGATGCTAATGTGTACTGCGCGGAGCGAGTACATTATTACGAAACGTTATTTTCATTTACCTACATTAGTAGAATTACATGTCTGTACAACATTTACATATGGAAACGTGAAGGTTTTATTTAATATAGGAATTTGTAGCATTAATTACACACACAGAAAAAGTCCTACATCAAATTGCCACATTAGATATTTTTGGCCAAAGTAAAGACTATCAAGTCTTTGGGCCCGGAGAAGTCAGTGTATAAATAGAAGCAAACCAATTACTTTTGTCTATTACTATACCTACAGAAGTACTTTGTCACCGCAAATATGTCTAAGAGCTGAAAGATTAAGATATTTGTTTTGTTTGTGTATTAGGACTCATGATCATCCTAGAAATCTAGACTCTCAATTGTTTCTCGAAAGTCCCTTAGGCCCAAGTTTTACGAATTTTCATTCATAGTAAATAATTGTTTTAGAAGAAACTGTCGGTTTATGCTGTCGCTGAACTTGAGCCTATGTTTTTTAAATAAGGATGCATCTACACGTTGCCAGTAGCTCGCGCATATTGAGGCACAGGCGCAGGTTACATGCATTTTAAAAACGTGCCAGTCCAGCGGTTCGCGCATGTACCAAAACAAAATACCCACCCGCGTGCTCTTGTCACTTGCTAACATGCTCCAGATACATGCACCGTGTAGATGCACCCTAAGAGGATTTTTAAATAACTTACTTGAGCAACTTATTATAGTCGATATGCGGCGATATCTTGAGGAACTTTTGCAACGTGTTCATGACCGCGGCCGGTTCGGAGCGCAGCAGGGACCCGTCGATGATGTGGAGCTGGTGGCTGCTATACTCTGTTAGCCAGCGCTCCAGGTAGTGACTGTACTTGCCTGGGTTGAGGCAGCGGTTTCTAAAGAAAACACATAAACAAAATATCTGAAGGTACTTGATATAATAAAGTTGAAAAAATAATTTGTTTATAGCGCTAATTTCAATTTAAAAAGTTATTTCAGTGTTAGATGGCCCATGTATCGACAGAGCTTTTTTATCTGGTTTTGTAAAGTAGTACATACGGGACGCGGGTGAAATCGCTGGCAGAAGCTTGTCTTAATATAAAGTCGATTTTTTTTGTTAATAAATTATGTCAATCTCAGGAACAAGTTTTGTTTAAAAAATGTTTCATTGGTAGATAAGCCCATTTACTGGAGAATTCTGTCGAAAGCGAAGTCCTAACGTGTGTAATGCTTGTGAATATTGAGGATATAGAACACAAGAATGCATGCATTATAATGAGATCTGTAGTCCTTGGTATTTATGCAAACAAGTCGTCTGTCGTACGCTCGTATCTTAAAACTTGTAGTTACATCATCCATGTATATGCAGAATAGTGTATTTACGAAAAAATACTACATTTACGGTATTTACTTTATTTTTAGACTAGCTTCTGCCAGCGGTTTCACCCGCATCCCGTGGGAACTACTTCCCGTACCGGGATAAAAGTAGCCTATAGCCTTCCTCGATAAATGGGCTATCTAACACTGAAAGAAATTTTCAAATCGGACCAGTAGTTCCTGAGATTAGCGCGTTCAAACAAACAAACAAACAAACTCTTCAGCTTTATAATATTAGTATAGATAATCTCATGATAATTGCATGAACAAAAATGTCAATTAAAACCGCGAATATAGAATGGAGGCTGGGAGGTTGGAAAAGGAATGTTATTATAAAAAAAGGGGGGAAGACCCCTCCGATACCGGAAAATCATAATATTTACAATATAAAATGCAAACAATATCATTTATTAATCTATTCAGAGCACATTAGCTTGCGGAGGAAATGCGCGTGATGCCTGATAATAAATTCATGGCGCTGTCAAGTACACAATAATCTTTGAGCGCACGCTCACAAATATAACTGGCTTATTTTAATGTTAAATGGATTTCGGCTATGTACCGTCACGTAGTCTTGGGGAGCCCGTCTGGATTACAAACGCACAAACGTTGGTCGCTGTAATAATATGATGTGCGAAATTGTGTACCAAATTAAGCGAAATATACTCGCACTAATAACATTCGTGCCACCTCATGTGGGCTTAGTCTGAATACAACTGGGATTTACGGAACAAAACAAACATTTCTTAGAATTGGGTCATCGATTAGTACCTGAATCTATTCAAGCATAAAAAGACAAGCAACAACAAAAGGGGAACGGCTTTAATATTGATTTAAGAATCAAATAATAACGACGCGACTGTTCCCGATCTCCAGATCGCAATCAGCACTTCAAACACAGAGTTGAAGTACCTACAGTTATCTAGATAAATCCCCTTCTATGAAACTTTGAGCGTATTGTATCTACACGTCCCTATGCAAATAATATAAGATCACATTACACTTGACATGATCAAGTACAACATATTTCAGTATCCATACCAAGTTGGGCTGTTAATTGAAACTAAATCGTTTTCATGCCTATTGGCCCTCTGAACGGGATTACGTAAGTCAATAAGTCCCCCTATTCATCCGCGCCGTAATAGCGTGAAGTTAAGGAACCAAATGGTATAAACGAGTAGAAGGGGATGAAATAATAGTACAGTGAAGGCATTACATTTGTTATTAATGTACAAGAGCCGGGGCTTGCGAGGAAAAATTGTGATCCAATATGAGAGGGTCGAAAGCGGGCGTAAAATATACGCCTTTGCCTCGCATCGAAAAAAAAAAGACTATATTAGGAAGCCGTAGTTACCAATGTCTACGAAAAGTTTTATTACTGTGTAGAACAAAGAGCCATGTATTTTACGTTTGTTTTGGACAAAGCTTTACAGTAAATTAAAGTTTAAATGGCTTATTCGTGTAATGGAACGTGACTGTGCCGTAGAAAGCACTAAGGGCATGGCAAGGATTAAATTATTGACGATATGAAAATCACGGTAAATTTCTGTACCTCGGGCGTTAAAGTAGATAATACTGTTAAGTAAGCCACGTTTTTACTAAATATTGGAACGTCAACATAGTCACAAAATAATCCGCACCAGATAAGACACCACTTATATAGAACACAAATTCCCCTAAAAACCCACTAGCCTAAAAATATAATATCTATACTTATAATAAATCTGTAGAGAGGTCAATTCTGTACATTATATATATTTCCAAAATAACTATCGGGGGGTGATTAGTGATCGATACTGATGCCACAAATGCAATCAGTAACATTTTTGTCTGTCTGTCTGTCTGTCTGTCTGTCTGTCTGTATGTTCGTTATGGAAACAAAAACTACTTGACGGATTTTAATGAAACTTAGTACAATTATTCTTCATACTCCTGGGCAGGTTATAGGATACTTTTCATCACGCTACGATCAATAGGAGCAGAGCAGTGATGGGAAATGTTGGGAAAACGGGAGAAGTTACTCCATTTTTTAAGCTTTCGTCACGCGTGCAGCCTTAGAAGTTAAAGCGAAGTAGTAATAGGCTAGGTACGCATAGATTTAGATAATTGGGTAGGCTGGTGATTATTATTACTTCCTCTCTTTGAACAAAGTCCGAATCTAACGCGGACGAAGTCGCTGGCAGAAGCTAGTATTAAAATAAATGTTTAAAAACTTACCTCAAATCCCTAAGGGGTTTCGGTGCGGAATCATTCGCCGCGATGACTGTATGAAACGTGTAGTTGTTCGCGACCGCATCGCCGTGCGACCGAATGTGCTGGTACCACGAATACGCTCTGCACAACAAACACACGGATTTTTATGTGAATTATTCAGAGCACGACACGTTATAGGCACTGATATTAAAAATATTTTTCTGTTAATCTGTAGTTGGTGCTTTTATTTTTTTGGTTTGCCTGTTTACGCTAGCAATATGGTTCACGTAAATCTCCCCTTACCTCTCACAACGTACGCCTTGAATATCATAAGTATGTGTACTTATGTGTAAGTAGTCAGTAGTGGATCTCTACACAATTGGCCAATCATGATAATAGTCACTTAAGTAATTTCTATGGTACCTACATAATAGTATTCAAGATCATAGATGTTATTGTCTGTGGCAGCAATAGGAGTAGAACCTCGTCTTCAATATAATAAAAAAAGTATCTATATTTTTACAAACAGCTAAGTCAGTAATTTTCTAAATGCAATTCTATCAAAATACCTAATGCACCTAAGTTACGAGGTCTTATTTTCCAAATATATCTAAATGCAAAGTCTTAGCATAAATTCAAGATGTGCATCAATTCCTTGTCACCGCAATAACGTTTCGGATTTGACCGAGCAGTTTTACTGGCTTGAGTTACGAGTTTCTTGCTGCCCTACGTTTTTCCTCAATCGAGTGTAATTCAGTTAAGACTACTAATGACGAATTACACGAGATAGATTTTCCTTGATGTGTTTCTTTTATTTACGGTTCGTCTGATTTGTAAATAAATTCCACCCGATGGCTACGGACACGCGATTTCTTTCAGTCGTAATTTGTTGGCTTTAAATCGATATTATACAAACAGAAAGAAATTGTGGTCTTATAGTTAGTTAAATTTCTCATTATAATATTATGCACATTTTCTAATGTGGATACCTTTTTTGTTTTTTTTTTTTGGTTCACAGTGTTCGAAGCTGTCTTGCCTTTTGCCAACTAAGTACATTGGGGTCGGCTTCCCATCTAACTGAACGAAGCTGGGTACCAGTGTTTTACATAGAGCGACTGTCTATCTTTTCAGAGTACTTATAGCAAAATAAATTACATATTAAATAATGCGGATCTGTCTGGGATCGGTGTACGTGTTGCAACTCACTGGGTTTCTCCTACTGCAGTTCTTAGTAAACCGTCTCAATTCACAGATGCTTAACACGTACTGTAATTAATTATACCGTATCTCTTTATGCATTTTATTCCCCTTCGACGTCCACTATGAGCATATTAAGTGCTGTAATAAATACTCCTATTCATGGTGTTACAACGGTTGAAATAAATGCCTCTTGATGAGCCTTTTATTAAGACCTACTGCCTAGTTAGTTTTTAATTGAGCGTTGAGTTGACTGCAATGGAAATCATTATATTTTGATTGACTACGAAATAAAAAGTGTTATGTATTTTTTTTTTCAATGGAACAAATAAAATTTCCGGCTTTAACCATACATTGGGTCGCGGAAAATGTTGATAATGTTAAAATAAACGTACACTATTAAGGGAATTTGCAAATAAAGCTGCAAAATATCAAGGGTCTAGGTGGGTTTATACAAAAGCTTTTGAAAGTAATTTCGCGATTAAACAAATAAAGCCGAATTTTTAACCTATCTATCCCTCAATTTTCTGTTACCATTTACAAAAGATAACGGTTTAAAAATTACATCTCTATTCCATCGAAGCATACTAAAAATAGACCCATGAACGAATTCAAATGAATTTCCATGAAAACTTTTGTGGATATAAATTGAGATTTAAAATTTGCATTTTGATGAACGAGGCCTGACGGACGCCTGATAAAACATTTTCTTTTACAATCTTCTAATTATTATTGAGGCTGTAAGATTGATGTGCATCTTAGCACATTAATTGTTCCCTCGCAGTCGCGTGGTTTTATTGTTAAACGCTCGCACGTTTGAACATCAGTTATAATTTTATAATAGCTCAAGACGCTCTTGGAACTTTAATAAAAGGAATATTAATTAGGACAGAAGAGTCGTTTTGGCTCTCATAAGGGCGTGTCCTCAAAATTGTTAACTAAGTTAAGACCCTTTTGAGGACTAAAAGGTCATGGAATAGGTCAATTAAGTTATTAGGTGTATCTTGCCTTTACGTACTTAGGTAAAAGATGTTCGCAAAATATTCGCGTACTTTTAATAAGCTCATTATATCGACGTTAGTTTTTATCGTAAAAGTAATGAGCCACTTGAAAACTTGCAACTATTTATCATGATAGTGGCCAGTATTAAGACCATAAACAATCTGTCTCAGCTTAAATTCTGGCAACACTGTCAACTTAGCGTCAGTTCTCGCACGGCAGTCGTTTCGCTAGGCATTGGGGTGCGCGGCTGAATTGCCAATGCGTTAAGTCCTAGATCCTCAGGATTTACATACAAACCAGTGCGCACGATACGTGGCTCTGTCGCAATGTATGTGCACTTGTGCAGCTGGGATATAATTCCCTACCAATTGTTTACTGTCATTGCATTATCTATTTTGTTGACCGCGGAAGTTGAGACAAGAAAAAAGTAAGTGACGTTTGCTTAACTTTACTCATTAATTTTTAAACTATGGAAATATGTATATAATTATTGAAAGTTTTGAAAACACTACTTTCCAATTCTCGTATTTGGGTGCAGTCGTGTGTAACGGATTGTCGTTGATTTGCATAATTTGTCCATAACATGACCGCTGCTGACAAAAAAATCTTCTAAAAAGTGGCTATGATGTTTAAATTCTTACCTTTTAGATGGTGATATGAGTATGGCAATAATCTTAGCATTGGGCAGCAACGCATGCGCTCGCCTCGGCACCAGGTCACCGTCGAAATATGTAGCTGACTTCTCAAACGTGATCTGAGTGGTGTTGCTCATATTTGGCGGGAAGAAATTCAGGTACCTGGTGGAAAGTATAAAGAGGATTAATATGATGGAAATACCCTGTTAATTATTCGATGAGTATTTTGGAACAGGCATGTACAGACGACAGTACCTACACCAACCGATCTTCACCTGTCTGATTTCGTCAATCGATTTTCAACCTTATCACAATAGTGGAAGGTTAACGTTCGATGTAATAACCGCGAATAAATGCTTTGACTTGATTGGTATTGGATAGATTCGGGTAGGTTGACCAGCTGGCGTCCGAGTTTGTTGTTTTAATGCGAAGAAAATACGTTGTTATTTATTTAACAGGTTGGAATGTATCGACAGTCTATTGTTTCTCGTTTAATTGGAGGACGAGAAATATGTCCAAAATGTTCTTTGGAGAACATGTCAATCTAGACACACGGCAGTGTGTCCGCCAAGTTCGAGCAAAAAAAGCGACACACCGGCCGTGGGTTATATTACACGAACCATTTCGGGCCAAATTCGACCCCCCTGTAACTCAAAATCTATTTTATTTACGCATATCAAATTTCTAGTATCTGTTGAGACCCCCTCACTTATCTAAAATACAAAATTTCATTAAAATATCTATTGTAGGTCTTGAGATATTGACGTCAGAAAATCGCTATTTTTACTATACACTGATTCACTGATTCACTGATTCACTGATTCACTGACTCACTCATCAAAAACCTAGACCACTTCCAATGGTCGTATTGACTTGAAATTTGGCATGGAAGTAGGTCTTTATGTCAAGGTAAAGGAAAAAATCTGAAAATGGCCAAGTGTGAGTCGGTTTCAAAATAATGAAGGTGTTTTATACCAGGTGTAAATTCATACCCCTAAGGAACTAAAGCGACCTAAATTTATCTATATTTATATAATATATCTTCGAATGGTACAAAGGTTTGTATTTAGTCAAAGTAAAGTAAAAATCTGAAAACGGCCAAGTGTGTCACTTTCGAAAATAACGAATGTGTAACTTTGATCCACGAACATAATATATGATAACATGTCATGTCAGTCAGTTGGTAAATCTAGTCCATTTAGTTAATCTAGTAAAAAAAAAAAAGTCATGGTGGCCTACTGGGTAAAGGACCAACCTCTCAAGTACAAGGGCGCGGGTTCGATCTCAGGTCAGGCAAGTACTAATGCAACTTTTCTAAGTTTGTATGTACTTTCTAAGTATATCTTAGACACCATTGGCTGTGTTTCGGATGGCACGTTAAACTGTAGGTCCCGGCTGTCATTGAACATCCTTGGCAGTCGTTACGGGTAGTTAGAAGCCAGTAAGTCTGACACCAGTCTAACCAAGGGGTATCGGGTTGCCCGGGTAACTGGGTTGAGGAGGTCAGATAGGCAGTCGCTTCTTGTAAAGCACTGGTACTCAGCTGAATCCGGTTAGACTGGAAGCCGACCCCAACATTGTTGGGAAAAAGGCTCGGAGGATGATTAGTTAATATAGTTCATTTCTTTGTAAGAAACATAGAGCATATTAAAAAATCTAAAAGATAGTATAAATGAGACATTTCTTTAACTAACTTCATCATAAGAAAAAAATAAAATAAACAACCTTACAAAAATAAATGAAATCCCACCCAAAACAAAAATGTGAAAGACTGCCAAGTTCGATAACATGGGAATGCTTCGCCTATAAAAGAAGTGAGATCTAAATAAGTACCAAGTTCCATACACATACCTCAGTTAAAAATAGTTACTTTTTAATGATGTTACTTGGCAAGTTTTAATAGAAAATTAAATACTTGATTCATTGCGTTTAGTAGGTTTATAACAAGGTGTATGAAAACTTGCCAAGTGACATCATTAAAAAGTAACTATTTTTAACTGAGGTATGTGTATGGAACTTGGTACTTATTTAGATCTCACTTCTTTTATAGGCGAAGCATTCCCATGTTATCGAACTTGGCAGTCTTTCACATTTTTGTTTTGGGTGGGTCATTGTTACGTTATAGTAAGCTGTTATTGAAGTCTAAATAAAAGGTAGTTTAGGTAGACGTTAGTTATAATAAGATACGATAATTCTAGTATTAATAAGTAGAGTAGGAATACAATAATTTGGGTGAAATATATTATCGTCGTTGATGTAGAAAACCATTGTCTAGCCTCTAGTTACACATACCTAGCCAATTATAAAATACTCAACATACCTATTCAGTTGCTGACATTTAATATAAAAGCTCCTAATATCTAATTTACTTAAAACCGTAACGAAGCAATAAATCAAGACATAAAATTAATTATCTACCCAAAAATTAATCCTATCAGCACTTAATTAAGATCACACCTCACTACACAGATATTAATTAATTAGCTCCCAATAAAATCTGTATAAAGACCTTAAGCCCTAATTATCGATATCCGATCTCATCACTAGCGGCAATTCCCAATATTCTATCCATCTATTGTTTTGATTACTAAGGTTAGGAGTTTGTTATTACTTCTTCATCATCATCATTTCCCGAACCTTTTCCTAACTTGGTTGGGGTCGGCTTCCAGTCTGGCCGGATGCAGCGGAGTAAGAGTGTTTTACAAGGAGCGACTGCCTATCTGAACTCCTCAACCCAGTTACCCGGGCAACCCAATACCCCTTAGTTAAACTGGTGTCAGTCTTACTGGCTTCTGAATACTCGAAACGACTGCCAAGGATGTTTATTTATTTATTTACTAGCTTTTGCCCGCGTCTTCGTCCGCGTGGAATAGTGACTTCCGGCAGATTTTTGGTTTGACCAATAGATGGCGCTATATGTGCGGAATAAATTTTATTTTTTATTTTTATACTTTTTTGTAATAAAAACTATCCTATGTCCTTTCTCAAGTTGAAAACTATGTCTGTACCAAATTTCACACAAATCGGTTCAGTAGTTTAGGCGTGAAGAAAAGACAGACAGACAGACAGACAGACAGAGTTACTTTCACATTTATAATATTAGTTAGGATTTGAGGTTAACCAACAACTGTTTACACCTTAACATTAATAGCACAAGATATATGTATGTAATCCTACACTTGTGTAACAATTAATTATAGGTTAACACCGCTTGTACAAAAATTGTGGTAAATATAATATGTACAATATTAATCTAGACACACGGCAGTGTGTCCGCCAAGTTCGAGCAAAAAAAGCGACACACCGGCCGTGGGTTATATTACACGAACCATTTCGGGCCAAATTCGACCCCCCTGTAACTCAAAATCTATTTTATTTACGCATATCAAATTTCTAGTATCTGTTGAGACCCCCTCACTTATCTAAAATACAAAATTTCATTAAAATACCTATTGTAGGTCTTGAGATATTGACGTCAGAAAATCGCTATTTTTACTATACACTGATTCACTGATTCACTGATTCACTGATTCACTGACTCACTCATCAAAAACCTAGACCTCTTCCAATGGTCGTATTGACTTGAAATTTGGCATGGAGGTAGGTCTTTATGTCAAGGTAAAGGAAAAAATCTGAAAATGGCCAAGTGTGAGTCGGTTTCAAAATAATGAAGGTGTTTTATACCAGGTGTAAATTTATACCCCTAAGGAACTAAAGCGACCTAAATTTATCTATATTTATATAATATATCTTCGAATGGTACAAAGGTTTGTATTTAGTCAAAGTAAAGTAAAAATCTGAAAACGGCCAAGTGTGTCACTTGCGAAAATAACGAATGTGTAACTTTGATCCACGAACATAATATATGATAACATGTCATGTCAGTCAGTTGGTAAATCTAGTCCATTTAGTTGTTACTGTTACTGTTACAGCCTTTTTTATCGTCCCACTGCTGGGCACAGGCCTCCTCTCACACGGAGAAGGATTGAGCATTAATCACCACGCTTGCTCAATGCGGGTTGGTGATTTCAGACTATATATATGGTCCAGGTTTCCTCAAGATGTTTTCCTTCACCTTTTTAATCAGCCATTGGTGTCTAAGATTACTTAGAAAGTACATACAAACTTAGAAAAGTTGCATTGGTACTTGCCTGACCTGGAATCGAACCCACACCCTCATACTCGAGAGGTTGGTTCTTTACCCACTAGGCCACCACGACTTCTGCCCACGGTTGCCCGGGTAACTGGGTTGAGGAGGTCAGATAGGCAGTCGCTTCTTGTAAAGCACTGGTACTCAGCTGAATCCGGTTAGACTGGAAGCCGACCCCAACATTGTTGGGAAAAAGGCTCGGAGGATGATTAGTTAATCTAGTTCATTTCTTTGTAAGAAACATAGTGCATATTAAAAAATCTAAAAGATAGTATAAATGAGACATTTCTTTAACTAACTTCATCATAAGAAAAAAATAAAATAAACAACCTTACAAAAATAAATGAAATCCCACCCAAAACAAAAATGTGAAAGACTGCCAAGTTCGATCATATGGGAATGCTTCGCCTATAAAAGAAGTGAGATCTAAATAAGTACCAAGTTCCATACACATACCTCAGTTAAAAATAGTTACTTTTTAATGATGTTACTTGGCAAGTTTTAATAGAAAATTAAATACTTGATTCATTGCGTTTAGTAGGTTTATAACAAGGTGTATGAAAACTTGCCAAGTGACATCATTAAAAAGTAACTATTTTTAACTGAGGTATGTGTATGGAACTTGGTACTTATTTAGATCTCACTTCTTTTATAGGCGAAGCATTCCCATATGATCGAACTTGGCAGTCTTTCACATTTTTGTTTTGGGTGGGATAATTGATTACATGAGGATGTTCAATGACAGCCTAATAATGTAAGGGGCTAATGTCAAAATAATATCTCTAGTTATGAAATCAACAGATAGATCGAATATAGGGATCGGCCGTGACTGTCAAAGGCATGAATATCGTGAGGCGTTCGTTCCCTTTCAAGCCACGTGCGCAGTTAACAAGGCAACATACGTGCGTAGTTTCACCTAGTGGTCTAGAACTTATCTAGGCTACACATTGGTATACATGAGTCTTCTTACGAGCTTATTATGCGGAATCTTGGTGAAACTCTTTGGTTTACATTGGGTATTGATTAATTAGGTGTAGTAGTGAATAAGAAATTTGACCCTAGATACTCAAAAGTACTCAAACATACATGTAGGTAAGTTCTTAGAAAACAGGCAAGTAAAATCTATTGTGATTCGGATAAGAGTCTTAAATACAGGATTTGATGTAAAGTTAAATAGTTAATAGTTATACATTACTCGATTATATCAAAAATATGTGTCTAGCACTCATAATGAAGTAAAAATTCAAGGTAAGAGAAACGAGGAGCAATTAAACACATAACCAACATAAGTAAGTAGCTAATTAAAAAAGAACTATTGGAAAAGTAACCGTTACAGTAAGTGTGAAAGCATTTAATTCTATTCGCCAAAATGCACATTAACATGCGCTAGACCAAGTCTCTGCCATTATAGTCGCATTGTAACATTCTGTGACGTCATTTAAATAAGGAGGAAAGCATTCGCTGGGAGCATTAAAACCTTCTGTGACCATTCTTTCGTCGCTGGTTCACCAAGTCTCACCCACACAGCCGTACCTAAGTACCCACGCTACTAGTTATTATATTCCACAGCATTAGATTACGTACGTTACGCTGTTATTTTTCACAAAGCCCCACTTAGATGAGTTGAGAATTAATGCTTTTAGGATTAAGAGTTTGAGGTTTTATTATAATGGTTTAGGTTAAGACGGGATTTGTTTAAATCGTTACTTAATGTAAGGTAAGTAACGTTAATACTGCATAGTTGTGTCTGTATTTAAGGATTTCGGATTAGACAAAGTAGTAACAATTTGGGGCAGAATATCAGTTTATTATTTTAATGACATTAATAAAAGAATATAACAGACAAGTGTCGAAGTTTGACTTGGGCCATATACCAGCAATGTAAGCATATTTAACAATTAAATGTATGCTTAGACAATAATTTTATTCTATCAGTAGGTCCCATGCTCGCACACCTATGTGTAAATACAAAAAGCGTGCAATTTATAGTCGGTCGTAAAACAAGTTACACTGTTGGTTCACAAAGGTTCAATCAATTTCAATGGGAACGCTTCCGCACTTTAACTTAAAGTTGTACGCAATTGTGCGAAGAAAAGGAACCATTGCTATGAGGCTACAATCGAGAAATAAAACAGTACAATAACACTGTCGGGCAAAGACCGATTGGATAAAGATGGAGACACAAATTTATTCAGAAGGTGAACTTGATAGGTACTGTTATCGGCCATTGATGCTCGGTATAGATATGCGAGTGCAGAAGCCCTAACGCTCGATAACTATGTGATAAAATGTCGTACATGAACAACTCTCTGAAACAAAAGACTAAAGAATCGTCTTTCATATTAGCAATTCATAACGATCGTATGTCACTGCTTACATATTCAAATATTCGTGGCCCAATTTGACTTGACCTTCGGCTGCAACTTTTTTCGTGAACAAGACCTCTATTTGCCGTATGGCTGCAGTCAGTTTACTACCGCATACCGTTCGATCGCGATTACAGCTTTCAAAGCCATAAAGCTCCATTCCACCGTACCACAACAAAGTTACAACTAATTCCAAAAATATCAACTACAATTCTGTTCGTACCGCAATTCATAATGAGTATTTCAATAATCGGTTAATGATTTCTCCATATCGCGACTTGCAAATTTTGCGGTATCTATAAAACAGATACGTTTGGTAAACACAACTTTTAATATCGGGTAATTAATTTCATCAAAATATTTTGTAGCCGCATTCATTTATTATTTGTAGGGGATTTAATAGTTAGCATGACCGCTTTATTGGATCTGCGTACCAAGTGCGGTTACTAAAGTGAGAAGTTTTGGCTTCAATTCCTAGATTCGATGTCGTTACCGAGGATCCGCGAAGAAGATTCGCAGTACTAGTCGCTTAGGATTGGCATTGTGCCCGTTAAACGGCGATGAACTTGTCCCATATCAGATGAGACCTTAAACCGGCAAACTTCGTACACGACGTACTTCAACTGTTAGCAACAGGACCAAAAACCTGACAAATACATTATGACACCTAATTAATAGTTTCATCGCATTTCCACAGCATTTTGTTTGAATATTAACTTAAATGTCGCTCGTATAATACTTTAATTTAAGCATAGCTGGGCTGTTGTATTAATGAGATGTAACGCGTCACGCCACTTTTGAAATATACGTGGGCTTTGTTACCGCCGCGGCATACTTAAATAGGTAATACTTTTTACCTAAATGAAAACCGCGTAGAAAGAGAACATTAAATAAAGTAAATAGAATAATTAACCCCACACCCCAGATACATATCTTGTTTTTTTAAATATAATAATATTTTTCCGGAAAACCTGTGTTGGACGTGCCTAATAAATTGGGGAGAAAAAAGTGAAATAAATTGTTGTAATTTTTCACTCGGAAAACGTGGACATTCGTTAGCTTTAACAGGTTTTTGAAATGCTTGTCAAATGTAGCGTCTCACATAATTGCTCAGCATTTCGATACTTGGAGAAAAATGATGTTAGTAACTCGGTCTTGCAAGAGGATATTTTTCGAGTGTGTGGACTTTGAGGCAAGCCTCAATCGCCGAGTGTGTGGTGAGGAATGTTTATAGCTCGGTACTGCAGTCTGAAGTGGCCTCTTTACT